>OZ010788.1:532274144-537274144 GCA_963932465.1 Maratus speciosus | reverse complement strand
TGTATTTCAATGCTTTAATATCTTAGTTTTATGCCACATCAATAAATTCATGTTTTACTTTTCTGTTAAAATTATCGTCTGGCAATCTAAAATCTATTTTTAGCCAGCACTCTCGAACTCAGAGCTTATTTCTCTGTTTACATATTGCGTACATTATTTCGAGGCTTAGGATGTTCTAGAAAGTCATTTTGGCGTTACGGAAGTTGAAGCATCTCTAGATTATTCAACCGGAAATGTTAATAGTCTCTCTTAAAACGGTTATGATTGGAGAAGGGAAGTCAAAACTTAATATAACCACAAGTAGCCAGATCAGAGAGACGACTGGCGGAGAAGAGACAGAGAGAAAGTTTTCCCTGTTTTAATGAGTTCGATTCGAAGCTTTTTTCGAAATGTGCGGTACCCACTACGAATGTCATGTTCCAACCCTGTAATATTTTTACAGTAACTAATAGGATATGTAATATCTAAATAACATCTTTTATTCGGTAATATCATGTTAATAAGGCTAAGATCTCATCATGTAAAGAAGATTTGAAATTCCGACAGCCACGTAGGATAATTAGATAATCATTTTAATAATGAGTTGCTGGAACATTTCTCCTGCTTATTTGTTTCTGATAACTAATAAAGCTTAGAAATATAGAATGCGACTGCTTACTTAGAATTCGCATATTTTCTTATTGATAAAACAATTCGGCCTATGCCGGCGGCTGTGCGTCAATATTTCGAAACCCATAGAGAGCGTATTTTGCCAACTGACATTTTTAGCTCTAATGTGTCACTTTATCAAATATATATTTAATAGTTGCGTAACAAAATATAATATTTATACTCATATTACCGAGCAACAATTGCTGTAACCTCTTAAGATGTTAATCTCGGAGTAAGTCGAAATGCTTTGGTGTTTGAAAAAGACGTCATATGTAGACGGTAACAAGCATTTTCTTTGCTAAAACTACTAAGAATTTATCTAAAGACATACATTTCTGAACTTTTTACTTGCCAGTACTGATTGAGATTTTATTTTATTTAATTTTAAGTATCTATATTAACTAGCTGCCCCGCCCGGCGTTGCCCGGGCCCGTAATAATAATCTTAAATAAGCCTGAAATTTGTATCATAGGTCGATACAAAGGGGTGGGGGTGGGGGGGTTAGGGGTAGAGACGGTGCAAATTACCAGGGCCCGGCTCTTGTTCAGTTGTAAAATTGTATCAAGTCAGTGGTTAAGGTTTTGAATTTTTATTTGTCTCACACTTTAAACTCTGTTATTCAAAATTAATTGGTGAATGCAATTAAAATTTAATTATGATTTCAATATTTTAAATTTTTATTTAAAGTCTGCAGATGAAAAAATAATTACAAATGCATCATAAACTGTAATACTGAAAAAGAAATTATAAAATTGCAAGCAAATACTACTATATAGATTTTTAAAAAAGATACTATTCTGCAAATATATTTTCTAATACAGTAAAGCCTGTTTATAATGCAGTCGTGCAATAAACTGAAAAAAAACAGGTTAACCTCAAATGAAAGCTACGAACGTTGTGCGTATTTGTAAATTGATTATGGACTGTAATTAGTTCAAATATAAATGCGAGGATAGTCAAATAATACGAAGAGAATCTAATAACAAACAGTTCTTTTTATATACATATATACAGGAACTTGTATGAGGGCTGACACCATAGTCAGTTACGAAACATATTGCGATGTTGTTTTCGTGGGCAATACCACACGAATTAAAGACATAATCTGTATAATATACTACACCAATACTATAATAGATGTTATTACTAACAATAATGACCCCATGGTCATTTTAGCTAACGAAATAGCTCACTAAATGCGGTTTTATTCCATAAAAACATTCGACGTGCGAACAACTACAACAGACGACAAAGACTGCCGTTCAAGACCAAACGGCAAACACAAAAGTCTGGTGGAACGCACAAAAAGGTGCGTTTAAAATAGTGTCAAGGCAAGCCGTAACAAACCTTCATACACAAAGTTGTAGCTGGCAAACGTGACGTCAAGTTAAAAAAGTATTTATTAATAATCTATTGCGCGTTAAAATGCTTTTGAAAGTGTCAATATGAAAATGAGAACTACATATATAACTTTAGCGACGAAGAAAATGAATATGTTGGGATGTCATTGTCAAAAGGTTATGATTGTTTTAAAATGGCGTAATTGTTATTCATGTTCCATTCCATAATCTTAAAAATGAGATCCACAATTAATAACTTCATCAAAATTATTATTCTTGATTACATATTACTGATTGCTTCTTCGAACAAAGCTCGGTTTTTGATAATTGGAAGAGTTGAATTTAATGGAAATAGTATTTTGGTAACATTGGTAAAAAATAACATTTGATTTAAGAACTAGTCAAGCCAATATATGATTGATTATTTATTGCAATGTTTTTTAAAACTTCTCATAAATTCAATCTACACTGTAAAAAAAAAAATCTGTAATCCTACAAAACTAGTTTTTGTAAAACTACAGAAATCTGTATGTTTACTAGAATTGTATCTGTAACCGGGTAAAATATTTACCACTCGTATAGTACAAATACATGAAATATCTTAGTCGCACCTGTCAGCCAATGAGAAAGGACTTCAATGATGACGTAATGACTGTTCACGCAGCCACAGAGGTGTTCAAGGCATCCATCTTGATTATGATTTCAAATTAGGATGCAAGTAAATATTTCTTCTTTATGAGTTAAATTTTGTTATATTTTCATTCCTTTAATTATAAAATTGTTTCTGAAAATTATGTTTCTACATTGTTCAAGGACAATAGAAAGTATTTCATTTTGTATTCTATTAACTGAAATATTGTTTTTGTGTCAAACAAAGTTCTTTTTCTTATTTTTGTAAAAGGTGTCCCATTCCTCCATACTCTCTCCTATGCTTTTAACTCTGAATATTGGGCACTTCTCTATCTATACACACGTATCATGCGTTTGGGTATGTGTTTTAAAACAATCAGAAATATTATACATGTGTTTGCGTGTATATGAAAAATGAAATGTTGGTAATATTTTTCCTTTTCCTAGAGAAGAAAAAATCGTTCTTAACTGTGCCTTTAAAAAAAATAATTTATCACATTTTTTATATACTTTTTATTTCTTAACCTTTAACTGATGTTACCGGTCTCCCAAACCGCAGCTTTTTTTTAATTTTTATAGTTTTGCAATTTTTTATATACTTGCAATTTTCAGTTTAACTACAAACACTACCGAAATTTTGTTCCGTTGTGAACTTTAGTACCATCACCAGACACTTTTGAATAGGTGAATTTTAATTATAACAGTCCTGTACAAAAAGTTTAGTACAAAAACACCATCCTATGAGTTAATCGTGCCTTTTATTCATCTTTCAATAAAGCGGTCTCACAGACAACTTCACACTAGTTGACTTCACACTAGTGGTGACAATTTCTGTGACATCAGTTAAAGGTTAAGGAGTAAATTTAATAATAACTCATTCATATTGAAATATGTATTTATTTTATCTGAAAAATTGTTCTGCTCAAACTTTTTGTGAAAATCTTAGACTTGGAAAAAACCTGAATATAGACATTTGCATTTTAATTTTACGTGAGTTTCTGAGCGATAAAATGCCGAGTTTTTACTTTCTCATGCAAAGAGAGATATAGGGTAGGTAGGGGTAAAGATACGAGCGGGGCAAAAATACACACCGGCTGATTTCATATGAAGTAACATTTCGGCTCTCTTGGCCAATAGGTGGCAGTTTTGTTTCAAGTGTACTAGTCATTTGTTTAAACCTTTGATAAAAGTAGCAATTTGTGCTAAGAAAATGAGGTAATTTTAAATTTTCGAATTTTGATCTAATATTTTTAAAATTTCACTTTATTCTTTAGCTAACAGTACCTGGAATTTTTACAAATCCAAAATTTCAGTGGGGATCGAAAGATTTTTAGCTTCTAAATGCCGCAGTTTACATCGATCACATTTGTTTATACTTATGCGTAGCCGGTTAAGCAAAATACTGCAGAATAGGGTAAAAGTACGCATCCTTCTTGGGACAAAGATACGCACATGTTTAAGATACGGGACTTTGCCCTATCGTTTTAGCTAGATGCAAAGCTTTCCACAATTTCTAAATTTGTATTATATAAAATATAATAGCTACTTAACTAATATAAGTTAGTAAACTACATTTTCCTTTTTCTAGTTATTTTTTTTTTATTAAATACAGAACGTAGGTATCTACCTACAAGTATTGTTTCATGAATCGCTTTTGTTTTAAACCTTAATCCTTAACTCCTGTTAACGGTCTCACCGACCGCTGCAATATTCAGTTTTCACAGTTTAACTTGTAACTTTCAATTTAAGTAGTTATGTTAGTTTAATTTTGATTCGTTTGGTAAATTAGAAGTATAGCTGAAGACATCTGAATGCGGGAAATTTTACTATAATAGCCCTTTGCATAAAGTTTAGCGCAGAAACCGCCTCTTATGAGTCAGTCAACCATTTTATTCAATCAACGATTAAGCGGTCTCTGAGACCGTTTACAATATTTATGAAACAATTTTTATCACAACAGTTAGAGGTTAACTGCTATTTGCGATCTCGCAGACAGCTGTTTTTTTCATGGTCTAGTTTAGAATTTTCAGTTTAAATACTATCGAAATTTACTAATACTTTTACATTACTCATTCATTTTAGTGAAAATGGGGCAAAATCCTGCCGTAATGGGGCAAAAATGCGCACTGCGTATCTTTGCCTCATCACTGCGTACTTTTAGCCCAACCATTGGGGCAAAGATACGCACAGCAATATTTTTATTTTTTAAATTACAATTTCTCACGGATTTATAACTTGACAGAATGTCGTTACATAGTGGAACGTGAATAAGGTTTTAATACAACATTTTAATCAGTCGTCATATAAGTTTAGATCAATGTGTTCATTAAAAATCAAAATTAATGATAAGTGCGTAACTTTAGCCCCCACCTATTGTACACCCCTTAGGTGTGTCATGTGATTGTTGTGAGCCATGTGGACAACTTGTCACCAAGCGCCATTGAGATCAACCATGATGGTGAATATCGATGGCGCTTTTTAATAAGCTGTCCTCACTTCAAATACTTGTGGGCATGATACCCACATATGTTTGGATATTAAAGTATATACCTTTGTCCATTTTCCTACATAAAACATAAATTGTTATTAGAGATGTAATTGTAGATTACATTTCATAATATCAATAAAACACGATTTCCTTTCCTTTTATTTCGGGTTCGGGTTGAAATAAGTCTGGGTTGAGTTGCAGTTTGCCGAAAATTATTTTGGCTGATTCTGGTCAGGTTGCGGATCAAGGAAATATTTTTGGAGGGTTCGGGTCGAGTTCCGGGTTGACTTAAGTATAATATTCGGTTTTGTGTCTTTTGCAACTTGAACCGTGCAGGACTACTCTGTAGTCGGGAAATTTTCAATATATCAGGATTCGCACGGTCCTTAAAAGTACTTGCGTTTTTCAAAAAGGATTTTTTTTGTGCTTTAAAGTGTTTATTTTCATACAAAAATTTTTAAAAGTCCTTAAAAGTGCTTTACTGTCATATTATTTCTTAATCGGTGGTGGAACTCTTCTGCATTTCTTTTCATTTCTTATTTAAAAAATAAAGATAAAACCTCCATTGCTAACCTTTCTTCTGAAATTTCACCTCCCCTTTTTACTCCCTTCTCCACAATACCAAAGTTTAAACTGTTTAAAACTTTTTTTTTATCCTTTAACTGATGTTACCGGTCTCACAGACCACTGCTTTTTTCAATTTTCATAGTTTAACTTGCAAATTTCAGTTTCTCTACAAACACTACTGAAATTTTGTTTCGTTTGAAACTTTAGTACTAACACCAGAGACTTTTGAATAGATGAATTTTAATTATAACACTCCTGTACATAAAGTTTAGTACAAAAACAACATCCTATGAGTTTATCGCGGCTTTTATTCATCTTTTGTTGGAGCGGTCTCACAAACCGCTTCACACTAGTTATGTGACAATTTCTTTGACATCAGTTACATGTTTAAAAAAAATTGCTCTACTGTATTTGTTACTTTAAGTGAATAAATAATCAGTCCAAAATTTCATTAACTATTCATTCCATCATATCCATTTCATTAAAATTTTATCTGAATTTCACCTCTCAAAATAATAATACTTAAAGTTTCAAAACTCTTTAAAACTGCTTAAATTAATATATATATATATATATATATATATATATATATATATATATATATATATATATATATATAATCTGTTCTGTGTCATTTTATTGTCACAATAAATAATCAAGATTTTTCTTCCCACTCGAAATTGGCATCCCCCCCCCCCCCGAAAAAAAATCTTAGAGCGCATAGAATTTTAAAGTCTTTAAAACTCTTTATATACCAGTGGTAGGGGAGGAAAAAAGGGCCGCATTTGGAATTAATTAGGGGAAGCTGGAAATTGTTTTAATCCCTTTACTTTAAGTCTAGAATGAATGTATTAAGTTTTCCCCCTCTTACTAGGTGAGTGGTTGAAGATATGTACAGATTTATAGTCAAAAAACACATTTTTATTAATTACCATAACAATATCTAAAAAAAACTAACTCTATTAAAAACATTGTCAATACAGATGTTGTAGAGGTTAAAATTCTGATTGAAATGTGTACTTAATATATTTGTTGAATTTTTACAATTATATTGCAAAGTTTTGCCTAATTCGTTAATCAAGTGATTGAAGCCAGACAAGACGAGGTTATCAGTTCACCCTGTTTCTAATTTATAGGACAGATGGGGGCACATGTGAATAGGGGGCAGATGTGAACATCGCAATATTTCAATGGTTATTGTAAGTTTTTTTATTTGAAAAAAATTACTAAAGATGACAACACCTGTAGACATACGGTAAAAATTTTTTGAAGCTTTTTGACCTTTTATTTGTCCTTTGTAGCCAAAACACTGTTTTTAGATCTCAAAAGTAAAATCTTTGTTCCGAGTTCATAAGCGTTTAACTTTATTTATTTATTCATTTATTTGAATTTGAGTGTTTTAACATGCACTATGAATACTAATAAATATTTTTAATACAGTTCTTTTTCTTCTAAATTTGAGAAATGTTGATAATTTATCAATTTAACAGAAGCAGCAATGTGGGGCACTTGCGAACAGACAAGTTGGGACAGATATGAACAGTACTTAAGTGCCCCAATAATCATTCTGTGATTCTGTTCCTTTCAGTTAACTTAATGATAAATAATGTCAGTTCCATTACCTATAATTTTCCTGAAATAGAAGATATTGTCCTCACACAAAGTTTATTTTGCATTGAAACTTCATCAAACACATCTTTCAGCAAATACATAAAGAGCAACAAGCTCGTTTACATTCAATTGTACTTTAAATATATTCAATGTTTTCTAAAATCCAATAAGTGTTATATATTATTTTACTAAACAGTTTACAACAATATTTTTTCTGCATTGTTAATACAAAAGTATTACCCTGAACAACTTTGCAAATTTTTGTATTACATTTGTTCTAAACTTGCAATGATGGCTTACTTCCATATCTAAAACAGTTATGTATATGACGCTTTGAATGGAGATACATATGAGTAATATTTTAAGAAAGTAAAATTTTTAAACTGATAACTACCTTAAAATCCCTATTGTAACCCCTCCCTCTTTCAAAAGGAAAAGAAGTTAGGGGAGGGGGGGGGGTTATAGTCGAGATTTTTTTTTAATCATTAAAAACCCCTTCTTTATCTATAATTTACAAGTAAATAAGGCAAATAAAGCAGTGGGAATCTTTCGTATTTCGGCAGAATTGAGATAAATAGTATGTAAGCGCCCCCTCCCCAAAAATTTCCCCAAACAAAAACCCCTAAGCAAAATTTAAGTTTTAATTTCTTTTTTAAAATTGCTTCTTTATTTTTTTTATTTTATTTCAGCAATACTTAATGAATCATCTAAGCCTCCACCCCCAAAATCTACTTATTTTCATTTTATAATCTTTTGCTTAAACATGTAACCCAAAAACTAGAGAAATATATATATATACTTTTTTATGGCGAATTTCATAGGTAATTAACTAATCATTACGATGACAAACGAATAACGGAATAAAAAGCATGTCAAAGGATATTTTTCCTCAAGTTCACATGTGCCCCACGTGTGTTCACAACTACCCCGCTGATGGGGCACATGTGAACAATTTTTCGAATTTATAAAACTATTAAAAAATGTAAGAAGAACTATACAGGTGATTTTTAAAAAATTACCATGTATAAAAGAAAGTTCTATTTACTATATTGAGTAGGTTTTGTTTATAGAAATTAGTCCAGTCATGAGAAAAAACTATATTTATGCGAACTGTTCACATGTGCCCCCATCTCCCCTATATATATTTTAATTTATTGAGGCACTATTTGAGGATTTTAATTATTTTAGGCTTTATTTTGGATATTTTCAGAGTTATGGCTTAAACTCTTGATTACGGATTATAGCCCAGTGGTAGGAAATGGAAAAAAAAAGGCCGAATTCGGAATTAAATACGGGAAAGCTTTAAATTGTTTTAATCCCTTCGACTTAGGTCAGAAATAAACGCACTAAGTTTTCCCGCCCTACTAGGTGCGGCTTTGTCGCTACGAACGAATAGATAACTTAAAAAGTGCATTATTTCATGATTTTTAGCATATTTCAAAAATGATTTGTAAATGATGGGAAATATTGTTTATGATCTCTGATATTGTATTTGAATTATGCGTCGTATTTAATTTGACATATATAGCGAATAACAGTGCGTATGAAACACATTTAAGGAGGTCGAAAATAGTGGGGAGGAGCCAGGGAACAAATGAGTGTGCAGGATTCTTGTCGCTAGAGGAATTATAGGTCAACCAATAGCACGATTTTAAACTTCGATATTTAACGAAAAGGAATAAGATGGTTTTAATAAAAATTACTTTCGACTATACGAGCATCTTAAGTTAAATTCATAAAATTTTAAAACCTTCGGAATATCGAAAAAAAGTATTATAAGCTTTACGGTTTTTTTATTTAAACTAATGTTTAAGGTTCACGATATCAGTTGAGAAATGGCATTTAAAACGGCTGTCAATTATGTACCTCTTTCTCGATAACTACTAAATTGTAATCCTCAAAATATACAAAATAAAGCATTAACAAAATTACAGAAACATCGCAAGAGCCTCAACAACTTAAAGAAAATGCATGTATGTAATAAACGGAGGCAGGGCGGATTGATAACTCTGTCTCTCTCTTGATTAGCGGTTAAGACAAAATTTCTAAATAGAATTGCGACCTTAATGTTCAGCAAAAATATTAATATAGGTACTCATTTTATTCAGAATTTCAAGTTCTACGACATTTGTATTGACAATGTTTTTGAAAGAATTAATTGTTCTGAGATATTGTTAAGATAATTTTAAAAAAGTGTTCTTCGACTATAAATATGTACATATTTTCTAATGTTCGCCTAGTACGTGGGATAAAACTTAGTACTTTCATTTTAGACCTGAACGGAAGGGATTAAAACAATTTCCAGTTTCCCACCCACATAATTGTGAGTTACATCCCCCGATCACGGGTCTTTGAAATATAATTGTGACAATGTTCAACAAAAATGTTAAATGTAGTTCTCATTTTACTCGGAATTTTAAGCTGACGACGAGCTGAACACGGAAATTGCAAAACCTAAATTTCATTCATGATTTGAAAGTGCTGCCATTTGCAAAATGACGTGAGCGTTACGCACAGATATATTTGTTTTTTATAATATAGATAGATATAGATTTTATTTTCATATCAAAATTTTGGTGTTTTTTTTTTCTTATCAAACTAATTTTTTTCACCCTTAAATCCATTTATATCTGAATCAAATGAATACTCGATAATTTCAAAGCTACTGTATAACATCGTGTATTTTAAAATAATATATACGTAATGTGAGTCGTACAGTAAAATGTGCAGAAAAACAGAAAAGTGACTTCGGACAATGAATTTTTTTAAAGATTAATTTTGTATTTTTTTTTTAATGCATTGCAGTATTTCAAACATAATTGAAAGTATTTGCTTTTTGGTATTGTTATTATTATTTGGTATTAATATTCTACATAATTTGATTTTTGGAGTCTTATGTGTAATTTTGAAATATGCCTGGAAAGGGATGTGGGGGAGGGACAAGGTTCTTCCAGTATTTTAAATTCTTAAAGTTTGCCGTTATCATCCAAACTCTTTGAAATTTTTAGATGTTAAAAACATAATGTTTTCGTAGCCCGAGTGAAAAAAAAATAATATTTAGTGGGAAAAAGGCTGGTAAGATTTTTACCACGATGTAACTGAGGTTTTTTTCTAATTTTGACGAAGTTTTTACACATTTTATTTAGTAAAAAATATTTATATTTGTCCGAATGTTTCGAAATTTTCGTAAGTAAATGTAAATCTGGCCTGTTGAGTTGCTCTAAAAAAGATTATATTAAAGTACGGACGTTTAGTTAGTTTTATGGTAGAAAAAATATAGTCTTTGTGAGGGGCGAAGTGACCTACGCTTACCAATGTATTTCAAAGAGTTAAAACTCATGTTTTTAAAAATCAATTGCATCATCAGTTAGAAGATTTTAACTTTTAGAGCATATATATATATTTGCCGATACTTCTAAAATATCATCCTGGAATAAATTGCTACAAGTTTTCGGAAAACCTTTTTTCATCTTTTTTTTTCAAAAGTTTAACTGCTAGGTGGGGTATCGTAAATTTAATATCGGAATGTATCAACGTGTTAATATTGGTGATATATCGCGATAACTACCGTAATGTGTATGCGAATAGAAAAATTGCTTATTTTAAAAGATAAATGGCATGTTACCAAAAATTTTAGTAAACAGATGTAGAAAGGGGCTAATAAATGTTTCATGCTATTTTTTTCTACAGCATCCTTTAAATAAATATATATATAGTGTAGGTGGGGCAAAATTGGGTACCATATAAGTTTGTTAGTCTCAAATACTGTGAAATGGGAAAACAAACTTTGAACACTGTTTTTAATGTAAAATGAATCCTTGGCTATAATAAAACATTCTTTTCAAACAATATATATAGATATATAATTGTTTATTTAAAAAAGTAGCTTTTTTCAAACGTATGCAAAAATCCGATTTTACCTCGCTGGTTGGGTAAAACTGGGTATCCGTTTAAAACTACTGGCAAACTCATTTTGGTCAGAAAGGTCTTCCTTAATATAGTAAAAAATACATTTTTATTATTTTTAACAAAACGAAATTGCACATGTGTTCTTCCATGTGTAAAAAAAATAATTCGTTGGAAAATTTTCTACCTTGTATAGGCCTGCTTACTTTACACTGTACGTTTAAGAGTTTTCTTTTAGCTTCAAAAATGACAGATGAATTTGTCATCATATTCTTTTGCAATACTACATGCTCCGTGTGCCTATCCGTGGCATTTCAAACATCGTATTTGGATTTAGAATTTCAGTAAGGTTCATAGCAAAACATACAGGTTTCATTATCCTCTTCTTCTGAAGATGTTTCCGCAATCTTTTTTGGTTTCTTTTTTTTTCTTTTAAAGAAACTTCTTTTCTCGTCTTGCAGTTTGTTTGGCTTTTTTCTCCTTAATATCTGTTTCGACCTGTAATTTATAGGGAGAAGAAATCAAAATAAGTTTTTCCCTTTCTTTTCTCAATTCTAAAGCCTTCCTTAGAAGGGGATAACATTTTAGGCGAAATTGGAAATACAGATTGCTGGGCTGTATAGTCTGAAGATGTCGAATGGATAATTTTACTAATGTATTTTGTAGATGTAAAATTTTGAATGAGTGATGACGTCTGTGACTGTGATGTTAACTGCTGCATCTGGAAGCAGCTCGACGTGAAAGACGCTGGATGTTGTCAACTCGTTTATGTTCGGAAGGTTGAGCTCCATTATCCTGTGATGTTACAGAAATAATTATTTCTGCAGCTATGCAAACCTGTGGCTGCATAGACTTAGGTGTGTTATCATGACTTTCATGGGTTTCTCTGTCACTTCCGAAGGAGCAAAAAGATGGTCTGGAAAAACATTGTTGTAGGGAAAACTCCCTGTTTTCTTGAACCTTCTGATTGCAGCATTTACAATTGCTGCTCTCGAAAATGCAGTTTTAAATAATTTTCCAATTTGGTAAATTGTTACAGATCGCGTAGAGTTGGAAAATAAGCACTTCTTCACCTCTTGTTCTTAGTATGAGCTTAGAGATGCATGAATGTCACATCAAGGGGTTGGAAACGATGCGTTGCGTAAGGAAAGAATCATATATAAATACATTGCTTTCTCTTACTAGATTAACAGGATTCTTTTATATGAATTGAACACCTGTTAAGGATTTAAAGAACGGGCTTTTCAGGACAAGGATTGGAAAAATCTATACATTTTTAAACCAAATAAAATAAAGACCTAATTTCGTAATCCATCCACTCCTATTATATACAGCAAATGAGTCTGGGAAAGTTTCATTCATCAAGAGGTTTTTTTCTTGCCTGTTTAATATTTGATAAAAAAAATCCTGTTATAGATTATATAGCCTAGTTATATAGGATTGAGATTTTATGGATTATTTGTCAATTTGGGCAGATTATTTTATTTAAAAAAACAAGTCACGAAATATATTTGCATTTTAAGTGGACCTATAACGCAAGTTATTACATCTCAGATTAGAAAGTTATTAAAATGTAATAAGCATAATATAAAATTATGCCTTAATTAGTACCATTATTTTGTTCATTAATAATTGCAAATTATTTAATTTCATAAATGTAAGTTAAAAATTAGACCCACTTTTTAATATAAAACAAAATCAAAATTAGTTTTTTTCATTGTAACTAGATAGATTTAGAATTATATTACAACTATATAACAGCATTAAGAATGCAATTTAAAATTCCATGCTAATTTATTAACTATACTAAAAAACATTCTATGAGTGTCTGACAAAATCGGGAATACCCAGTTTTGACCCACTCTTAAGTACCCGGTTTTACCCCAACATGACAGAGTTTAAAATATGGCGTCACTACTCTTAATCCTATAAGCAAAAGATCAGTAAAATTTTAAATATTATCAGGAAAGGAAAAAATTAGATGTAGTACCAGAAATATTTAATATGCTGAAAAATAGTGGTTATACGCGTAAAATATAGAATCAAATAAAACAATTTTTTAAGAGTAATTGAATCTAATTCCTTCACACTAAAAAAAAACGCACACAGTAACGTTTCAATCAGTTATAAATGCCATAATGGTTACCGACAAGTAATTCCTCGTGTTGGCTGATAGACAGAAGTACAACTGAAGGGGGGATCTGCGCTACCCGGCTTAACCCACCTACCCTGTTTTTTACAACTCGCCCATATATATACATACACACACACACACATACAAAATAAAAATATTTTTTTAAACAAAAACGTAAAATAATCAAGCTTCAACGACAGATTATAATTTTCCAACACATTCAGAATTATGTAAAAAAAAAAAAAAAAAATCAACGTTTAATAAAGTTAAATATGATGGCTAAGTAAGCAAATTACAAAACACGTAACACATTTGAAAATTAAAGTTCAGCAATTATTATCAGTCATCAGAAAAATATCCGACTTCCTTTGTGCAACGCTATATATGATCTATAGATTTGAATATATACCAAATAGTATGCTAAACATTAGATCATTTAAGAAACGCATTTTCACAGCTGAAAATTCCCCTTCAACATATTTCGTCAATAAACGGAAATGTATACATCTTTTTTGCAGCCCTGTATATGATTTACAGATTTTATACATAGAAGTAACTAAATTAGTTAAAAAAAACTCGTACCACAACAGATAACGAACTTCCAGCAATTATTGCTTATTTATACAGTACTATAAGCGAATCCTTTTGTTTCCCCCCATAAATAAACGATTAAATTAATGCTATGCTCATCATGTTCTATAGTAAGCATCTTTTTGTACATTTCAGTGATGTGTATCAATTTCTATATATTTGAAATAGTGTAATATCATTCCAATATACTACAAATGATTTTTCCCTACAGAACATTGGAATAGACCATAAAAAATCATTGATGAAAATCATAAATTTTCTAAAAAAAAAAAATCAGT
The DNA here is from genome assembly GCA_963932465.1 of Maratus speciosus. Taxonomy (NCBI): domain Eukaryota; kingdom Metazoa; phylum Arthropoda; class Arachnida; order Araneae; family Salticidae; genus Maratus; species Maratus speciosus. The sequence continues at coordinate 537,259,948 of OZ010788.1, read as the reverse complement.
TGATTAAAATCATGATTTAATCGTTGATTAAAATCGTTAACACCCTATTGCAGCCAAATGGCAAGCATTAGTTTTTGTTAATCACGATTGATTGACGATTTTTTTCCCTCAACCAACTGACGCTTTTTGCAATATTTTTCCACATTTGATTTAAGAATGTCACAATATTTTCCTTCTACCTAACAGATGGAGAATTTTGCAGCTTTTTCTTACAAACTTTCTTTGCAGTTATCCAAAATTTTCAGCCTAATAAAATATAAAATTATAACTAAAAATTAAATAAACAGCACATAAAGAAAAACTATAAAATTATTAATTTAGATATTTTAATTCCAATATTTCAATTGACTAAGGTTTAATGCAGTTTTATTTATTTTTTTAAATAAAATTCTGTTGTTTGTGTTTGGTTGCCGTTTTGTCTGAGACGGTAAAATTTAAGTTTACCTGTGACCCTGTAAGAGAGAGAGGGGGGGGGGGGTTACTGTTCCTGCTGACCACTAAAATTTTCAAATTAGTGGTCCGAATAAATTTTTGGCGTTCTCGGACCAGCGGACCACCAATCCAATGATTTCGAACACTGATTTTTTAAATGCTGAAGATTTCTTTGTAAAAGAGATTTGAATTGATGTACTGTTTAATTTTTTGATTAATTCCCCTGTGTGAAATTTGATTATTGTTATGTCTGCACAAGAAATATTTTATGTCTTAAAATATTTACTCTTTCATTTAAAATAGGTGGATAACTTAACCTGATGCTTGGATCTATTCCTGACTTGAAATCCTGATTCAAAACATACTAAGCTTCAAGAATTCTTTATATTTGATGACCTGAATAGTCAGAGAGGGTGCAGCACCCTCCTAAAACTGTCTGAGAGAAACTCTATGTAAAATGATATTATATTACAGTAAATATTAGTCTGACATACTATACATATAATTTAATGATTATATAATTTGTATTTTCAATAAATGGAGCGGCATACCGCAAACCAACTTAAATGTGTTGCTATTTAATAGTGTCTGTAACAATTTCTTTTTCAGCTATTGCAAGGCTGCTGCTGGTGAATATTTTCCTTTTTTACGAGTACTGTTAAAAAATAAATAAATCGTCGTCATAGATTATCATTTAGGAATACTGAAAAAATACTTATATATGTGAGAATAATTAGTCGCTTGGTGGCGACACTGCTGTTATTAAATTAACCTTTCAAAGTAAATATTTAATATACTATAGAAATACATTGTGTATTTAAAAAAAAGAGCTTTAAAGTTTAAAGTAATATTTTGTATTAGCTGATATTAGAGGTTAAATGGATTCTGCTACTTATAGCTGCCTTTTTAATGCTGATTATTTCAGTATTTACGCATATACTTTGATTATGTATTCGTTATGTTTGTGCTTTATTTATTCAAATGTGTTATATTCATTATTGAATGTTAAACAGAAACAAATACTAAACTTTTTTTGTTGTTGTTTTATATTCAAATCAATTAATTTTGCATAATTGAGCTGTGTTGCAATATAAATTTAAAAAATATTTCTAGTTTATTTTTTCTTTTGTGAAAAGAAGGTAAAAATTTGAAAACTGTATAATATGAAAATTTCAGCATCTATAGATTCACAACAATTAAAGAAAAAAAAAACAGATCATGAAAGTAGCAGCTAAGTGCATTATGCAAAAAACCTTTCCAAACTCGTGCAAAAATTAATATTGGTTGAAGAAATTTATTCAGCCATTGTTTAAATTAAAAAAATAATAAAAGCAGGATATGTATTTAAATCTAAAGAATTTTTTTTTCTTTGTGAATAAGCAAACACTAAATGGACTATAAGTGTAACTGAGTGCGAAGAAATATTCCAAAATGTAAAAGGACAGAATGGTAATATTTGTGGTGAAAAAAAAAAAAAATGCAATTATTTTGTGAAATTAGATCAAATTGGTTTACATTTGTTTTTTAAATATATTTCAAAGACAATAGAATCAATAATTAAAACTTAAATAATTTTCGGTTTAATGAAAACAAAAAAAAGTAAGCTTTCCTACTGCAAGATAATCTCGCATAATCTGAAATTTGGTTTATTACACCATAAAATGGTAAATTTAAAACCAAAGTGAGGGGGAAAAAAGAAAGCTACAATCCGGTGTAACCATTCCGCATAAAGATGAGAGAAAATCCTGAATCGTGATTCAAACTTTTAGCAAAAAATTGGAATAGGGAAAACCTTGAATTATGATTTAACCTTTCACCAGAAAATTGGATTTAAAAACAATCCTGATTCGTGGTCCAACCTTTTACCAGAAAAATTGATTAAAAAAAACTAAATTGTGGTTCAAACTGTTACCAGAAAATTGGATTTAAAAAGAAAAACCTGATTTATGGTTAAACCGTTTATCAGAAAATTGGATTTTAAAAAATCCTGATTTATGGTTCAACCTTTTACCAGAAAATTGGATTTATAAAAAACCCGAATCGTTTAACATTTCACTAATATAATGGTATTTGAGAAAGCACCAATAAACTGGTAAAACTTATCGCCAATATCTTGGTTGCAGCTAAATTTCAGCGACTTTTCACCATTTTCATGGTGAAACATCACACTTTATTTTTAACAGTGTATCGATAACATTTTTAAAAAAAATTAGGCATACTTTATAAACTTAGTAATGATACTTTACATTCATTATTGTTTCTATTCGCTTTTTTAATTTAACTAATAACCGTAAGATCTGATTCTGCTTATCTGCTTATTTACTGCTGTTGTTATAATGCTAATTTAATATGGAAATGATTTTGTACCTATTTGAATATCTACAGTGAAGCTTCAGTCAGTTTTTTAATGCATAACATACAAATATTTCTGGCAATTGCTGTGGTATTACTGAAAAACACGTCAGGCCATATTACTTATTTTGATCGAAGAATTTTGACTTTACTGCAAATCTCTTGCACGGTTACAAAAAACTTTCTGGCGAGAATACAAAAACTGTTTTAGATACAACACTAAAAAATCATTGGTAATTTTTCTGACGATACTTTAATAAAGTTACCAAACATTTTTTGCTAAAGTATATGTAAAGTTTTGGGTGCAATACTAAAAAAATTCATAGTAAATGTACTATGAAATCCTTCGCAAATTTACAAAAAAATTTCATAGTCAATGTACTAAAAATTCCTTTGTAAGTGTACTAAAAAATCATTAGAAAATTCACAAAGAATTTTTTAGGAAGCTACCTAAGAAATCGTTAGTACCTTGACTAAATAATCCTAAGTAAATTTACGAAAAATTCTTTAGTAAACTCCCTAAAAAATCGTTAGTAAGTTTACTGAACAATATTTAGTAAACTTACAAGGAATTCTTTGGAAAACTCTCTAAAAAATCCTTAGTACCATTACTAAACTATCTTTGGAAAAATTACCACAAATTCTTCAGTAAACTCCCTAAAAAATCGCTAGTAAGTTTACTAAGAAATATTTAGTAAATTTACAAAAACTAATTAGAGAAACTCCCTGGAAAAACCGTTAGAAATTTACAGAACAATATTTAGTAAATTTTCAAAAAAATTTTTAGAAAACGCCCTAAAAATGGATAGTACGTTTACAACATATTCACCGATAAATTTACTAAAATTTATTTAGTAAACTCCCTAAACAAGCATTAGTAACCTCACTAAACAATATTTAGTAAATTTACAATAGTTTTTTGTGGAAACTCCCTAAAAAATCACTAGTACGCTTACTAAGCAATATTTAGTAACAGTTACTGAAGAAACTTCTGTAATTTTACATGATTATCTTATGTTGTGATTACATAAAAAGTTCTAGGCATCCCAGTTTCCTACAAAATTCTTAGTAAACTTACAAAATTTTTTTTACAGTGTATTTGTCCTTATTTAATTTTTTTTTGTCGAATTTTGACGCGTTCCACCTCCTTTAAAATAATACTACTGTTTATGGTTGGAGTATTTACAAGCATTAAATGCTGATTCTATAGCACGAAACAAAGCTTATATATTTCAGTTTATGCCGCTTGTATTGTAATATTTGAAATGCCATAGAGAGAATTACAAAATTTCAAAAGACGTGAATAATATGGTTTTAAAATAGAAAAACAATAATATCATAAGTATTACAAAGGACAAGCGCATAAATACAAGCAAGATATTATCAACATCTAACAATTAGATTTTGCTTTTATTGCAACATTTTAAAGTTTTATACATCACTCATTTTCAATATTTATGCACCGAATATGAAAAAAAAATTCCTCAAAATGCAATTTGATTATCGCAATTCACTGATTTTTTATGGTTTAAAAATACTTTTTAAGCATGACTTTTTTAAAAATCATGCCAGTTGAAATATATCAAATTCGACGAATGAAAATGTTTAAAAGATTTTTAAGATTGAATGTATAAAAATATCACAAAATAAATACAATAATTAATCAATATCCAAATGGCTCCTGATTTGGCACAAACGCAAATTTTAGACAATTATTTTTATATTTCTACTAGTTTTTATACAACAGTTGATTTTTATCTCCTACTTTTTTAATTCTAATATTAGTTCACACTCTCCCTATATTTATTTATATATTTATTTACTTATATATTTATATATTTATATATCTTGTTCAAATTTTCAATCATTAATAAAATACTCATTATTCATCCTATCAAGCTGAAAATTTTTTTAAAACTTGTACTGGATGACAATTGATGTTAATACAGTTTTTTCAAATATTAATTAATTTTAGTTTTGCATGGGAAACAAAATGGCGGCCATTGGTTATTGAAGATTAATGGAAGTATTTTCAATAAGGGGTTACCATATGGGGGAACCTATTCTGTCGCCAAAAGTGATATCAACTTAGCGATATCTCTCATATTTCGCCAAATTTGCATAGACTTCCATTGTAAACCTACTTGCTTATAGCAAATCAACAAATTGAGATATTTTAATGCAACAAAAACTAATATTAGCTTAAGGGATTATATTAAATTTTTCTTTGATGACCTAAGTAGGAATTGACTTTAAAAACAAAATTTTTATATTATTTGTTTGATATTTAGACAAATTGCTAATCATACGATATATGTATAACATGTAAATATCAGTAACTTTTATATGGAAGAGTAATTTGAATAACAAACATATAAAGTGCGTATTTCGGTACGTGTGTCAAATGTTTTGTGTTGACCGGTAGCATGAAAAACTACATCATTAATTAATACAAATTTATTAGTTTAATAGAAAAACGAACGTAATTTTTGCCTCATTATTTGCATATGAAATGTATTTATAAAATAGAAAATACACATTATGTCTGTCATCATCATTAACAGAAATTTATTAAGAAGAATCTGTCCTTGAATTAGAATTTAGCAGTCTATTTGATGTTTTATTCCTCGCAGTGACTGGATTACTCAACCTTCCCTTCTCATTATGCCTCTTGAACCTGACTTTTTCCTGGAAACTGGTCTTGCTACAGCCGCATTTGAAGGACCTGGAAGCGAAGGATCTTGTGTTTCACGATGTGTTCTACGCTGGCCATTTATCATTTTATCCAAGGGAATGAAAGTTGAATTACGCACGGAAGAATTCTTGAAATTTCTGAATAGATCTGGATCCATTTTTATGGCTGTGTTCACATGTCTTGGTTGAATTCTCGAACGGTCTTCCTCTCTCGCAGCATTTAAGGATAGTTCTAATATTTCGTGCGTCATATATTCCAGAACAGCTGTGGTAAATACCGCAGTTTTCTCACTGATGCGTAATCCATGATTATTGACCTAAGGAAGTGGAGTTTTTTGTATATAAATGTATTCATAATCATATGCATGAAAATTACATGATTAACATATCGAAAAGTAAAGAAAGACAAAACAGACATTAGAGGGTTTTTTTCCCTTCAAGTATTTCCTTAAATGTTTCTTGCTTCAGTTTTTTGTGTTTTGAATAATCTTTAGCTAAGTACATAATTAAATAACTCATTGACTGATCAGTTCTAATTATAATTACTACATTTTAATGCAGGAAACAGTGTTTGAAATTAATATAGTTAAATTGTCTTTTACAGAAGAAAATAAAAAATATTCAGGATATGTGTGGACCAAAACAGTAAAATAGTGTCTTTTAATTCTACAAAAATACAGGTTTTCTTAATAAAAACATAACACTATATTGTTTTAGGTACTTACTTTCTACAGTGACCTGGGCACAATTTAATTATAGAAAGTTCATCAAAATTTGCAGAAAAGTGCAATTTTGCCAAATCTGTAAGCTAAAATTGTAGCTAAAATTTATCGTGTATGTCAGGAAAATTGCTTATCTGTTTACAATGAGTTCGCATGTGAGTTGCGAATGTTTTAAGCAATTTATAAGATAATTATAGTAGCAACTATTGATAAAAATAAACTTATTTTCCTATTCAACAAGTCGTTTTCTTAACCACGTACATCATTTTGCTACTTTCATTCGCAGTAGCATAGCGAATTCTTCAAGGTCAGAAGCTAACTTAAAATGGCCCACAAAGCACTTGGAAACACTTTCTTTCCCTTGTCACCCTCTCCCTTTATCCGAATTTGAGTTATTTGTTGATTTAATAATTTTTTTCTTAATGAACAGGTAGTTATGAGATAAATTAACCCTTTACGTATACATTAAATTAGGTAAAAATAAGATATACCAATTATGTGCATGAAACAGCGGATAAATTAGCAGAAAATCATTGAGAATATTCTCCTTTGAAAATAATTATCACTATTTAATTTCTCCCTTACCTGAGTCGTCACAAAAGAGAAGCACCTTATATTGCATTCCCGCACACATAAAAAAGATCAGTCTGGGACCTATAATTTACAAAGTTTATAAATCAAAACTGGTTAATCGTGGGTAATGGTTTCTTCAAAAGGCAAGACTTTTAGAACTTTTGATTACAATGATAAATATCAATTCAACATTTACATATAAGAAATCAATCTATCTTCTTTAACATTTTGCAATATTCAAGTGAAAGAGTTTAGAGAAAACACTAATGTCATGTAACAGCTATTAATATGGAAACATCAATTTTTCAGATACTCATTTTCTGCGTTACTCTTCCTTCTCCTGCTTCGATGATACACCAGATAAAATAACTCAGCCAACATAATTAAAGCTTACTTTACTTCTCCACACAAGCCCCTCTTACATTTAGGCAACTGTCATACCTGCTCAGGAGCTTTACAATCTCCATGCTTAACTGCTTTCGCTTTTCCGGTATTAAGCCAGTTTCACTGCTCATCCCCACTTCCCATCATGCACAAATTTTGGTCTAGCAAGAGCTTCTGACACAATTTCACGAAGAAGAAAAATTGAAGTGTGTGGGAAAGCGATGTGTATCTAATAGAGGGAGCATAACAGTTCATTACCGCAGTCATTAACCGCCGAGAAATGCACCCTAGATGAGTTGAAAATCTCTGTACCATAGATTTCACTTTCTTTGCTTTGTAAAATTGTGTCAGAACACTTTGGTTAGAACAAACATTGTGCACGATCGGAGGTGGTGATGATATGAAGACTGCAGAGAGCAACTGGCTTAATCCGGCATTGGCGGATGCAGAGAACAACATGCGAGAACAACATACATATTATTAACTTTCTGAATAGATATCACAAATGTCTAAATGTAGGGTTGATTGTGTGGAGAAGCAACGTAAGCTTCACTTATATGAGGAAATATTTTTTCTTGGAGAAAAGTTTGATTTTTAAGTTTTTTACAGCCAAACGGTCATTACTTTGTGGATAATCCTCGTATATACTTTATACATTTCTCATATCAGAAGCATCGCTAGCTTCAGTATTAGTATCTTTCAGTATGGAATCCGTATTGTTGCGGTTTACTATATGCTTCAGAACGTATTCTTTTCTCGAATTTTTAACAATTTATAACTTTCGCGATTTTGCATTGCCTATGATTTACCTGTTGCTCCTTTATTCAAAATTTTAGAGCTAAAAATACGGAGTGCGTATTAGACACGAAATATTTCAAAAAACTATATGACATCATTCATGCTTTCACAAAATAACTGAATCACCATTTCTAAGAAAAGAGCTTTTATGAGATTTTCTTCACCCTTTCTCCTTCCAAAATCGCATACAAGACTCGCCAACATCGAATTTCCGAGTTCTAGTAGTGTTTCCATTTTCTTTAAAATAATATAATTTTTTCAGTTTGAAATCGGTGGTGGAAGTTATCCTATCTGCCATTGTAATCGACCAATCACTGAAAAAAAAAAATAAAAAAACAAGTAGCCAGTGCAATTTTTTTTAATTATTTGTAAATATTATTTATAGTGTAGTATTTCTAGTGTTTATAAATATTTTAAAGTAAAGTTTCTAATATGAGAAAAGTATCTGATTAGAGAAAGTTAATTTTATGAGTATTCTATGATATGGTAAGTATGCAAGAGAGTAAATATGAAAATCTAGGTAAGAGATTCTTTTATGTTCGGCTGAATTCACAGAATGGTGCGCGTTTTACATGAAATACAATTCCGACGACACGTCATTTTGATTAAGTCAAAAATTCGGGAGATTTCTTTGTTTTTTTTTTAATTTATAGTACGGATATCAAATTTAATACAAATTTAAAAAAGTGACCTCACTTCTTTAGTTCTCTGTTGTTCCAAGGACACCAAATTACAATGAAATTCTAATGAATTATTTTACCAAACTTAATTGACTGAATATTAGGAAATTGTATCAAAAATATGTAATTTTTTAAAGCATAGTTTAAAAATAACCCAAAGGTTATAATGTTTTTCCGAGATTCAAACAAGTGTGGAAATCAAACCATTAATCAAAGAAATAAATATAATTGAAAACATTCGTGTTTACCTGTAAACGAAACTGTAGAAGCTACAAACTTAATTAACGAACTAATCCAATATACGTGAATGATGAGAAACATTCCCAATTACATTCAAGGCTGGAGTAGTACAGTTGAAGTTTATTCCAACAGAGCGAAAAATGCCCAGACAAGGAATCGAGCCTGGATACTTTTCGTGCTGTGCCAATGCTACACCTGTCAAGCTATTCTGATGATACCTGGCTGACATAATTCGCTCTTATTTGTTGGACATGGCTGCGAACTGCAGCGCTAGTTTCATTCATCCGAGCTATCACTATAGCATTTACATGGTGAAAGTGTATTCGAACACAGAATCTCCTGTATACCATGTAATTAGGTCATAATGAAGGGAACGAATATTTTTCCAACTGGATTAAATCATATTCAAGGCTGGAAAATGATTTAATCCAGTTGGAAAAAATATCCGTTCTCTTCACTATTCCCAATTACGTTGGACAAGTTTTGCTTTGAATATGTCTGCAAATCAACAATGGGAAATAAACCTAAATTGATTGTAATAATAATAATAATAATAAAAATTTACCGAATTTTACCTTCAGCATAGTCTTTACTCTAGCAACAGGAAAATCTAAATTGCACAATTCTGATTTTGAGACGCGATTCCTTGTTCCACGTGGCTCACTTGAATCGGAAGATGATCCTTTTCTTTGTCTGCCAGCTTGTCTTGAACGACTGCGGGACCGACCTTTTCTACTTGAACTGGAATGTTTCGGACTTTTTCTTCGTGGCATGATGGGAGGTGATTATATGAATACCTGCAGGTTTTACACGCACAAAAGTTAAAAAATGTGGTAAATAAGTACTGGGCATATCAAAACAGCATTAGCATTAATTCTTTATTTGTTAAAAAAAATTCCTCATTTAAAAAAGGTTTTGATTCAAAAGGCCTTTCACAAAAAGGTTATAAATTTAAATGAGAAATTCTAGTGAGGAAAATGTAGTAACGACCTCGTTATAGAAGAATCTGATAATGATATACCATTAAGTAATACTGCGATCACTAATAACACATGCATCGGAGCATCTCGTTCATGAAAACAAACAAATAATAATAAAAAAAAAACTTGACGCACAACATTGTTGTATTAGTTTCTCAATAATACATGGACTTCGATAATGCAATCGCTATAGAGATGTAAAAACGAATCTGGAATTCGGTAAACGAGTAATCACTATAATGCATGTAAAATCATTTCACACCCATTTTAAAAAGTCGCGGGATTCAGCTGTTGTAAAGAAGCAAATCTGGTACTTTTCTAGTACCATAGGGCCTTTGCCAAGCGGATAAAAGGGCGTTGCCCAGATAAGGGAATTTGGCTTCCTGTTTGATAGCAAACTCGTAACTATTTCATATACTCAAGCAATTGTTTTTACTATTCATACAATTTAATTAATATAAAGAATCTATCTATTTTTGCATATAAACAGACGCAATTTGCATATACCAAATAATATACTAATATGTGCATAAATAAAAATGGTACTTTTCGGTTAGCCGGGCGTATATATACACATATATATATATACACACACATACGTATGTGTATATTTCTATATATTTATATATACATATATTGTATATATACACATATGCAGATATGTATATACACACACACATACACACACACATATATATATATACATGTATACATACATGTATACATACATGTGTATATGTATACAAACATGTATACATAGACATGTATACTTGTTAGTTATCCCATCGAACACTTTCGCCAAATTACATAAATCGCCAAACAACTCGCCAAATTGACAATTTTTATTTTAAATAACGAAAGAACAAATAAATTAATATAACATTAATAAAAATACAAATAAAACTTCGAAATAAAAATCACTTGGTGACGTAAACACGTGTAATTGCTTAAAGTCAAGTGAATATTGACATTTACGATCAACCATTATTGGCATTTAATCTTTTATTTTGGCGATAGATTTTTGGTCGACGAGATAACTAAGTACCATGTTATATATACATGGATATATGTATATATAACATTGGCGCCCGGCTAACTGAAAAGTACCATAAAATGTTTATATACATATATAAATACATATATAAACAAGCATGATTCATTAGATTTGTTTTCATAGCAGTTTACATCATTTGAACCAAATCTCACTTATTAAGCCCAAACTGCTACAAGCTTTAAAATATAGCATAAAGCCATATAGTGGATAAGAACAAGAAATTTTGTATTTCCCTATAATTCAATATCTGTCTTTTACAGATATCACAAACGCAGTAATTTCAGGAAATTCTATAATCAGTATTAAGTTTACTATTAGTAATTTTAAATATTCAGCATTAAAAAAGCTTTTTATCACGCCTGACTCTGAGATACCATTCATAATGCGCAGTGGGAATTGAAACAATGTGACTGGCCAATCTGTTCATATCCAGGGACCCTTGACCCATTTTTTTCTCAACGCGAGGGCAATTGACACATAGTATAATATTCCATTATGAAGCGACTATTTTATACTTAAAAAATAATACAAACTGACGGTCAAATATGCATTTCCTTTCTTGATACTTGCGTATTATCCAGGTTAGGGATAAATCGCCAAAAATAGCTGACAAATGCCAATTTTTTTTATCGTAGCCACTCACGCTTAAAACGATAATTTTGCATATGCTTGTTAAATACATAGGGTTGTTTTAAAATCTGGTACAGATGTTTCAGACATACTGATATTTCGTTTTGGCGCTAAAATGGCGATTTTTTGCCTGCGGTGGCAACCTGGCGATTTTGGCTTCGGTTGTCAACCTGGTTTTTTATTACAAAATATGTGCGTTTTAAAATACAACTAGCAGACTATCCCCGCTGCACTATTCCATTTTACAAATGAGCATTGAATCAAACGAAATGGTGAATTCGACCTTGTAATTTAAAATAATACAGGCCTTCATCTTGAAAGTCCTTCCGCATTTGCTGAATAAAGTAACTTAATACGATATTTAAACATGCAAATAATTGGGTACTACTTAGTTATCCCGTCGATGAATTTCGACAAATTTTATAAATCGCCAAACCACTCGTCAAATTTTACAAATTTGCATAATTTTTATTTTAAATACCGAAAAAACAAATAAATTAGTATAACATTAATAAAAATACAAATAAAACGTCAAAATAAAAATCACTTGATGACGTAAACACGTGTAACTTGCTTAAAGTCAAGTGAATGTGACATTTACGATCAATCATTATTGGCATTTAATCTTTTAGTTTTGAGATAGATTTTTGGTCGACGAGATAACTAAGTAGTACCAATAAGGGCTAGGAAATACAAAGATTTAAGGTGACAGTTCGTTTTCCTGCTAATCTATTTCCGCACTATCCTTTGACGTAGCGGCAAATGTATTATAACCCTTTTTTTACCATATAGAAAAAAAGGTACTTCTTAGTTATCCCGTCGACCAATTTCTCCAAATTATATAAATCGCCAAACCACCCGCCAAATTATACACATTGACAAAATTTTTATTTTAAATAACGAAAGAACAAATAAATTAGTAAAACATTAATAAAAAAATACAAATAAAACTTCGGATTAATGGTTTTATCGGCCATTATTGGCATTTAACCTTACCATTAATGGTACTTGTTAGCTATCCCGTCGACCAATTTCGCCAAATTATATAAATCGCCAAACCACTCGCCAAATTACACAAATTGAGATAATTTTTATTTTAAATAACGAAAGAACAAATAAAATAGTATAACATTAGTAAAAATACAAATAAAACGGGTACAGATGTCATATTCGCCCCATATTGGCGCGATTTTTTTCTGTCGCCAATATCATATAGGCAACAGGTACTTAACTTGCGCCAAAGTGTCGTTATTTTACTTGATGTGGTAACTCGGGTTATGTTGTTTATGCTGTTGATGTTTTCGCCAAATTGGCAACCGAAAAAAATCGCGCCAATATGGGGCGAATATGACATCTGTTCCATAAAACGTCGAAATAAAAATCACTTGATGACGTAAACACGTGTTGTCAAGTAAATTGACATTTACGGTCAACCATTATTGGCATTTAATCTTACTATTTGGCGACAGTAATTTGGTCGACGGGGTAACTAACAAGTACCCAATTAATTAATTAATGGCAGCCATTATTGGCATTTAATCTTACAATCTGGCGATAGTAATTTGGTCGACGGGATAACTAAGAAGTACCGAAAAAAATAAGATTTACTAAAATTAGTAATACTGACGCCATGCTTGGCGCAGTTGTTTATGACGTGGCCTGGATAATACGTACCGTTGTTTTTGAATGAATCAGGAAAATAGCCATCATCAGTCAAAACAGCGTTGGGTGCCGCCTCGGGGACCGCAATAGTCCCTAAAACAAAATGGCATGAATGACAAACCGATAATGGAAGACTAAAAAATTATGCCGTGACCACAGGCGGTCTTCCCTAATCGGATTACAATTCATGATCGCCTGACAGTGGGTATGCCACGACGACTGATAGCTATTTTTGTGATTAATTAAGTAAGGTAATTTACATATGGGAAAATGAGCTTGTATAAAATAGATAAACAGTAGTAACATTAACGAAAGATCAAATATTTAAATTCAAGTTTAAATGTTTGCTACACACATAAACAACTAGTATGTTGTGGCCATCACAAAACTTTCTTCTATATAAATCACGTCAATTAAATCCTTTAAATAGTACAAGAAATAACAACGATTTAGCACCAATTCATATCAAAGTATATCTGAATTTGAAGTTGGATGAAAATTTGTGCATTAGTTCTTGAGATAGAGCTATAGCGGAAATTCTGAAAAAATGTAACATAGTTGTAACAACACCTGTTGAGCGATTTACACCAAAAGTAAACAGCACTAAACGATATGAAGGTATACCTGAATCTGAAGTTTGTTGAAAATCCAAGCATTAGTTCTTGAGATAAAGCTATTGCGGAAATCGCAAAAAATACAGCATAGCAGCGCCACCTGTTGAGCGATTTACACCAAAAAGTAAACAGTACTAATTTATACGTCAATTCATGTCAAGGACTAACTAAATCTGAAGTTTGATGAAAATCCGTGCAATAGTTCTTGAGATACAGCTCTTGTGGAAATCGTGAAAAATGCAGCACAGCAGCGCCACCTGTTGGGCGATTTACACCAAAAATTAAACAGCTCTAATTTATATCAGGGACTAACTGAATCTGAAGTTTGATGAAAATTCGTGCATTTTTTCTTGAGTTAGAGCTATTGCGATAATCATGTACAATGTAGCATACCAGCGCCACCTGTTAGGCAATTTTCACAAAAAAGAAATCCGGCACCAAACTCTATATCTTGGACTAACTGAATCTGAAGTTTTATGAAAATCCGTGCAGTAGTTCTTGAGATATAACTATTGCAGAAATCGTGAAAAATGCCGCATAGTAGCGCCACCTGCTGGTCGATTTTCACCAAAAACTAATCAAGTCCAGTTTATATCAAGGTCTAACTAAATATGAAGTTTTGTGAAATTCCGTGCATTTGTTCTTGAGATAGATCACCCACAAAATTTTTGTCACAGACAGACTCACAGACAGAGTGACAGACAGACTGACAGACAGACATTTTCTAAAAACCATCAAATCGTGTTCTGGGCATTCTAAAACGTATAAATCCGTCGAAAACCGGAAGTCGAAAATTTTCACGAATCCACTACTTTCTTCTTGTAAAGATAGAAGAAAGTAAAAAAGGGTACTTCTTAGTTATCCATCGACCAAAATACTGTCGCCAAATTGTAAGATTAAATGCCAATAATGGTTGCCATTAAATAATTAATTGTAAAATTAAATGCCAATAATGGCCAATAAAACCATTAATTCGATGTTTTATTTGTATTTTTATTATTTTTTTACTAATTTTTCTTTCGTTTTTTAAAATAAAATTTATGTCAATGTGTATAATTTGGCGAGTGGTTTGGCGATTTATATAATTTGGCGAAATTGGACGACGGGATAACTAAGAAGTACCCAAAAAAGTGTACTTTTCGGTTAGGCGGGCGCCAGTGTTATATATACATATTTATATAGATACATATATGTAAATATACATATATATTACACATAAACATATTGTATATATACATACATGGATATATACATATATATGTATATATAACACTGGCGCCCGGCTAACCGAAAAGTACCCAAAAAAGTTCACAGTATGCATATAATAAACTGTTGTTTAAATGAAAACTCAAATTATTTATTTTTTTTTTTTTAAAGAAGCTAAACAAATTATTTATTTCAACTTACCAACGGAAGAATTAGTTTAAACAGCTTTAGTTATTTCTTAGAATGGTATAATGTGTAATCTTACCACGAGGACCGATGTAAAGCTGAGTAAACTATAAAAGCTGAATTTAACTTTCTTGTCGCTGTTCCAATGTACTTATAATTAATTATTAAATTCCCACCTATTTATAAATCTGATATATTGTCTATATTTAATCTGTATGTGTACTGCTGATTAATATCAAATTGTATAAGTTGTAATTTTCTACTTTAAAAACATCTTCTGATAACGTGTTGTAATGACTTCGATAACGCGTTATGTTTCATGTTCCACTTCACAACCATGTTTTTCCTGATAAAACCATAGAGCTGGTACACCTTAAGTCTTCCAATTAACACATAATACACATTCTCAAGCAACAGGTAAATGTAAATGTAAATTAGTTTTATTTCATCTACTAGGAGGCTCCGCCCCCTAAGAGCTACGCTCGTCAACCCCCGTTCCGACACCTTAGATTCTAAAAGCACGCTAATTTCGTCGGCTTTAATAAGATTGAATTATACTTAAAAAAACAGCTGCGATCTCCCTGTAAACGGGTTTCATTCATATTCCTTTGATTGGAGATTTTTAAGGCGAAATCAGCGTTTGTTAAGGGATACAATGGCTGTTTTAGTCTTTGATTAAAAACAAATTAGTTAAACATTTGATAATAAGGCAATGTAAAAGGAATTAAGTAAACAAAGTCCTTGTCTATCGGTTTTTTTTAATAGCTCTATAGGAAAGTTCTTTTAAATAGCACATTTGAAACGTATCGTTTTATATCTGACGTAATTTTCACTAAAGTTTTGCTTCTCTTTTTAACATTCACGTGAAAATACTTTTGTCATTAGAAAGGAAATATTATTTGCGCTGTCTTAGAATTTCCGATAATAGTTGAAAAGTTTATTTCAAAATATGAAATAAATGTCTCGCGCAAATATATTTTTTAATTTAAACTGTTTTGCCAACTGTCTATTATTTGGCCTTTTTAAATATGACGTAAATTTCCTCCCTTTGTTATTTTTAACGTATATTAATTATTTTATTATTTAAAATGTCCTTTCTCTTTTAAAATTCATGTGTAACTATAGTTTTTATGACGTAATTGTAAATGTTTTCCTGATTTTTAACACGTAATCACTTAATTCTCATTTGAAAGTTTTTTTTTTATGATTATAATAGTCACGTGTAAAAAATTTTTAATTTGAAAGAAATATTATTCTTTGCGCTGTTTTTAAAATTGACAACAGTTTAAAATAATACCCTCTTCTAAAATATGTAAAACATATCTCTCGAAATGCAGAAAATTTGAATTTAAAATGGAGATAAATCCTCAAAAATGAGTCAAATTAAAAAAAAATAAATGCAGTCTGCACACCGGGCATTTCTAATGTATTAAATGATGTAAAAATGTTTAAATTCTTATGTATAGTTTTTGCTCATATAGATTTTTTAATGAAGCGACTTTTACCAACTTTAACATAAAATAACCTTTAAAATGATTATTCGATTTAAAAACTGTTTGCATCAGCGTGTTTATCAAACATTTCTCTATAATAGCACCAATTTTCATATTTTTGTATGAAACAATTATCTTAATATTAACGAAGAAAGATCCCCGGTGACAAGAAATATGGGTGCCGATGTAGGAGTTTACCGGGAAGATCTACTCAGATATTTATTGGTCCATTTCCAAATTATTACTTTTTTTATGTATAGAAGGATATATTTAAAAGACCAGGCTGTTTTTAGTAATCAGTCCTGAGCTTTCTGTCGAACCAATTTTGATAATTCTTTTTTTAAATGAAAGCTGCTAATTTGTAGATGTGCCCATAAATAGCATTTTAATTTATTTCTATTTGTATATTATATTTTTAATTTTAAATGTTTTTTACGATATTTATTCAAAATAGTGGCAATCAGGTTAAGATTTTCTCTTTATAATATAAGTGTATTTTGCTTTATCATATTCCACCAATAAAAATCGTGATTTCATCCGTTAAAGTGTCATTGTATTTAAAAGAAAATAATTAATGGTTTTCATAAAATTTAATCATAATAAAATGATTGCCTGTAATCTATCTATATTATAAAGGACAAACATATCTGTGCGTAACGCATACGTCATTTTGCGAATGGCAACACTTTGAAATTTGAAATAAAATTTTGGTTTTGCAATTTTCTTTAATGCAAATTTTTAAACTTCTAAACATCGCACAGTTTAAATTTTTAATCCGTCGTATAAAGAAAAACATGTACTTTTAAATGCAATTTGTTTGAAAGCTCTATCTCAATTTATTTTTGAGATATTAATTTTTTTATAGTTTTTAGTACCAATTTTGTAATTGTGGCAACTGAAGAACTCCATTTCTATTAAAAGTAAAGGAAAATTAGCCATGGCTTATTTATTTTTATTGATTATATCCTTATTGATGCCATTTTCATATTACAAATAAAAGTAACTTTTTTCTAATTTTTGAACAGAAAATGACGTTAGCCATTAAAAAAAAAAAAAAAAAAAAAGCACGCATTCCTCTTCATAAATCAAAATATTGAAGAAGATATTTCAATATTTCTACATTACGCTGATACTGAGTTTGAGACGCTAGGCAAAATGATTCAGTGAGTAAAAATGATGTCATATTTAAAACAAAACCATCCTTTTCTTTGATAAAACTAAATATTTATCGATATTGAATGGCCAATACTATGGCAACTAAAGGCAAATTTCTGAATGGTATGTTTTTGCGGATACTGAGATTAGAACTTAAAGTTTGTGCGAATGTTCACATGAAAAGTTGTATCGGACAAACGTGACGTTAAGTTTGGAAATACATTCATTAATAATGTATTGTGCGTTAAAATACTTTTAAATTGCGAATTGAGTGGTGCGTATGTAAATTTTGAGAATGTGAAAATAAAGTACAGTTTAGATTTTATGGGGAGAAATTTTTTGAAGTGACAGAGGGAGATCCTTTTACTGATTTTTCATCCCGTAAAAACAAACATAAGAGCCTCAATCGATAACTTCAACATAGTTACTGATCTTGATTACGTACTCTAATACAGTTTAACTTTTCAATAATTTCAGCACTTGAAGTTTGTAGAAATAATATTTTAGTAATTTTAGGTTAAAAACATTATTTGTTTTAAGAGTTAGACAACCAATGGATAATGAATTTTTTATTGTAATTATTTTTGTAGGTTTATTATAAATTCGATCTAACAGTCGCATCCTAGACATTTTAATTCGTCGAATTTCGACGGGTTCCAACTCGTATATTTAAAAGACCAGGCTGTTTTTAGGTCATCAGCCCTGAGCTTTCGACATGACGGATTTTTATATATTTTTTTTCTTTTTAATGAAAGCTGTTCATTTGTAGATGTGTCCGTTCTAGCTATTTTTTTTAATTTATTCCCACTTTTATTTTTTATTTTTAATTTTAAAAGATTTTTATGACATTTCTTCAAAATGGTGGCAATCAGGTTAAGCTTTTCTCTCTGTAATATAAATTTATTTTGTTTATCACATTCAACCAATCAGAAGCCTGATTTCATCAGTGAATGTACTATCATATTTAAAAGAAAAAAATTACTGTTTTCATAAAATTTAACCATAATAAAATAATTGCATGTAATTATGCACTAATCGCGGACGAGCACAGATTATTTACTAGGAAATTATATTAAATAATCTAAATGATTAAAAAGTAATATCGAAAGCGAAATGTTTCCGATGAGGAAAACGATGTCATTCAGGAAAGAGATAAATTTGCTCCATGACTATAATATATGTTGTTACAACTGTGTGAGTGATGTCATCATATTCCCCGCTATTTAAAGATCCACAATTAGCCCAGTGGTAGGGGATCAAAAAAAGGCACAATTCGGAAATAATTAGGGGAAAGCTGGAAATTGTTTTAATCCCTTCAGTTTATGTCTAGAAGGAATATGCTACGTTTTTTCCCTTGTACTAGGTGAGCTTTAGGAATTATACATTGATTTATAGTCAATAAACACGTTTTATTTAAAAAAAAAATACCATAACACTATCTCTAAATCACTAACTTTTCAAAAACATTGTCAATACAAATATTGTAGAGCTTAAAATTCTGAATAAAATGAGTACCCACACTTAATGCTTTTGTTGAAGATTAAGTTCACAATTCTACTTTAAAGTTTTAGCCCCGTGGTCAGAGGGTTGAGCTCAGAATTAATTAGGGGGAAATTGGAAATCGTTTTAATCCCTTCAGATTAGGTCTAAAATGAATATTTTATGTTTTCCCCTTCGTACTAAGTGAGCGTTAGGAAATATGTACATATTTACATTAGAAAAACACTTTTTTCTTTAATATTTTTAACAATATCTGAAATTGCGACCTTAATTTTGAACAACAACATTAATGTGAGTATTCATTTTATTCAGAATTTTAAGCTCTGCAACATCTGTATTGGCAATTGTTTGATATAGTTAGCTGTTTTCAGATATTCTTAAGGTAATCTGGTCTCTCCTATCTTGCAGCTCTTCATTAGTGATTAAGGCAAAATTTTGAAATGGAAATGAGGCCTTAATTTTGAACAAAAATATTAATGTGGGTGCTCATTGTATTCAGAATTTTATGCTCTACAACATTTGAACTGACAATGTTTTTGATAGACTTAGCTGTTTTGAGATATTCTTAGGTAACTTGGTCTCTCCGGACTTCAAGCTTTTGATTAGCGATTAAGGCAAAATTTTGAAGTTAGAATTGTGACCTTAATTTTGAGCAAAAATACTAATTTCGGTGCTCATTTTATTTAGAATTTTAAGCTCCACAACATTTTCATTGACAACGATTTTGATAGAATTAACTATTTTGAGATATTGTTAAAAATATTAAGGAAAAACATGTTTTTCGAATGTAAATACGTACATATTTCCTAACTCTCACTTGGTACGAGGGTGAAAACATAGAATATTCATTTTAGACCTAATCTGAAGGTATTAAAACGATTTACAGTTTTCCTCTAATTAATTCTGAGTTCAAACCTCTGACCACGGGGCTGAAACTTTAAAGTAGAATTGTGACCTTAATATTCAACAAAAGTATTAAGTGTAGGTACTCATTTTATTCAGAATTTTAAGTTCTACAACATTGTTGACAATGTTTTTGAAAAAGTTAGTGATTTAGAGAAAAAAAAAACGTGTTTTTTGGCTATAAATCAACGTATAATTCCTAACGCTCACCTAATACGAGGGGGAAAACGTAGCATATTCATTCTAGACCTAAACTGAAGGGGTTAAAACAATTTCCTGCTTTACCCTAATTATTTCCGAATTCAACTCTATAAGCACTGGACTAAATAGGTATACACAAAGGAAAATATTTCTGAAAATTACGTCATTTCCATTTAATTAAAATCTATATATTTAAAACACAAGGCTGTTTTCTTAGTAAACTGGTTATTTTTTAAAAATGAAAGCGCTTTATTTGTAGATGTGTCCACACCGACTATTCTTTAAAATAATCCCGTTTTTATATTTTAATTTTAAAAGTCTTTCATGAAATTTCATCACATTGCTGGCAATCGGCTTAGTTGCATTGTTGAAGAGAGAAGGAAATCAACGGGCATTACCACATCATTACGGTGCTGTTTTCGTATTAAAATTAAAAATAACTTTAAAAAAAACTTTTGGCTGAAAAATGGTGCATTATATAAAATGACGCATTTTTACTCATAACGTATTTACATTTCAATATTTTTTTTATTCTGCTGACTTATTCTCTGTAACTATTTTTGTTATTTTTTCATAATTTCAGTCAATTGATTGTTTTAAACATTTTCATTTGTCGAATTCGACGGGTGTCGACTCTTTATATATTAATCGTGGAAGAACACATTATTTATTGAGCAATAATATTAAGTAATCTATGTAAATAAAAAAACTGAAAATAATCTATCACAAAAAGTAATATCTATAAAGCGAAATGTTTCCGATGTGAAAAACGATGCCATTCAGAAAACAGATAAATTTGCTCCATGAATATAATATTTGTTGTTATAACTGTGTCAGTGATGACATCATATTTACTAATTTTTATTCCTGCATCGAAATAGACTGAAATTCTGGTATTTATTTAAAGATCCTTGGAATGCACAAATGAGAATATATCTGAAAATTACGTCATTTCTATTTAATTAAAAACTATATATTTAAAAGGCATGCCTGTTTTCTTAGTCATCTGGCCTGAGCTTTCTACTGGACCGATTTTGATAGGTATTTTTTTAAATGAAAGTACTTTATTTGTAGATGTGCCCACACTCGCTATTTTTAAAAATAATCACATTTTCATATTTTAATTTTAATTTTAAATGTCTTCTTTGAAATTCATTCACACTGCTGGCAATCGGGTTAGTTATAGTGTTATTACACCTAAAAATTGCAAGCGAAAAAAATATCCTGCGACTCGTCAGATTTCCTGAAACTTACGTATTATCCAAGCATTTCATTGTCTGTTCGGGAAAAGGTTTTTCCATCCTCAGATTTCCAAGCATTTGATTTGCTGTTACTGGCGTCTCTATTCGTTTCAGGCGACAGAAAAAAGTTGCTTACTTTCGAAGCGACTCTACTGGAGCCATAGCATAACATGGAGACACCTGGAATTTGAAGCGACTTTGAACCCTCGTGTAACAGCATTTTTATGGTGTTATTACACGAGGAGTCAAAGTCGCATGATATTCCAGTCGTCTCCATGTTATTCCTACGGCTCCAGGGTAGTCGCTTCGAAAGCAAGCAACTTTTTTTCTGTCGGCGCGTCTTTCACGCCTGAAACGAAGCGAGTCGCCAGTAACAGCCAATCAAATGATTGGAAATCTGACGATGGAAAAGCCTTTTCCCGAACAGCCAATGAAATGCTTGGAGAATACGCAAGTTTCAGGTGGATGATATGTAAGTTTCAGGAAATCTGACGAGTCGCTGGTGATTTTTATCGCTTGCAATTTTTACGTGTGATAACACTATTACATTCTTGAAGAGACAAGGAAACAATGGGAATTACCATAACATTACGGATGCCATTTTCGTATTACAATTAAAAATAACTTTATGAAAACTTTTGAACAGAAAATGACGTCACTAACGTATTTTTTCTCGCCATTTCAAATATTTTTTTCATGCCACTGACACTGAGATCGACACGCTCATCTCAGACGGCTTCAGTGTGTGAAAATGATATCACAGTGAAAGTGAATGAGTATTTTCTTTGCTAAAACTAAATATTTTAGTTTTGAGAGCGGCTAAAATTAGATTTCTGGATTTCGCCACCACTCAGATTAGAATTTCAAGTAAAGAGCGCGAATGGAAAATGCATGCAGTATTGTAACTGGCAAACTTAACTTTAAGTTTGGAAATATATTTATTCAATATTGATTCATTATTCTAATTATTTTTGTAATTTTTGATTTTGTTTTTTATAAATTCAGTACTCGGTTCTTTTAAACATTAACATTCGTCGAATTTGACGGGTTTCGACTCGTATCTTCTTAAGCAAAAATCATTCATGTTGACCTCATGACAAACCATGACATTTATACATTTAAAACACAAGACTGTTATTTTTGTCATCTGCCTAGAGCTTTCTACTGAACCGATTTTGCTAATTATTTTTTGAACGAAAACTGTGCATTTGTAGACGTGCCCACTAGAGCTATTTATAAAAATATTTCCATTCTTTTAAGTTTTAATTTTAATTTTAAATATTTTTTTATGAAATTTCTGTAAAATGTTGTAATTGGATTACGTCCATTGTTTCAAACGATGCATAGCAGATTTTATATTTAGGCTGATGCCAGACGAACGTTTTTTTGCACGATTTTTTCTCACTTCCACCATCCCTACATCTTCGCTAGCATGTGTAGGGATGGTGGAAGAGAGAAAAAAGCGTGCAAAAAGACGTTCGTCTTTCAAATAGAAGAAAAACAGTTATAAATATTCAGACACGTGGCTTTTTGGATTTATTTTTAAATAGACTATATCAGTGGTGATGTCACAGACAACTCAACTCTGCATATCAACCGCAAATTGGATCCAAACAAACAACAGAATTCAGAGAAAGATAGAAAGGAAATGCGTTGGTTTGGTATAAAGTTTAAATTACAACCGTGAATTAGTTAAAAGGGATCACAATTCGGCCCAAACACTTGCTACTCAATTTCAAAACTTCTCCTAGTTCAATACATTCAGTCCTAGTTACACGTGCTTGTCTTATTTTGAGCGATATTTGGTTTCATATTGAAAGCAATTTTGACAGTATAGTGCATCTCTAATACGCTCTAAACTCTATGGGTTTGTTTGGAACCCTTTTGGAGTTGATATGCGGAGTTGAGTTGCTTGTGACATCACACTGATATGGTCTATTAGCGAATTTATTTCAGAAAAAATATGCACGTGTACTTTATTTTCATAAGCAAAAAAAATCCCTGTTTACTGCGACAACATGTGAATATTGTCTATTGGTTTTATTTTATCTTTTATGTATTATGACCTTTATCGGCTTTCTCCATAGCAATTAAAAAAACAAATGTATTTTTTATTTGAATAGACTTTGGTGAAGCATAAAAGTACATTCTATCAAGTAGGTCCCAAATACCCAGCACCCGGTCGTGGTACTCACGCTATATGAAATAGGTTTAAAAAGAATGCGCCGGTGATATTATTCTCAGCATGAAATGTAATTTTGAATTTAAAAAACTAATGAGAAAAATCCATATGATTGTGTCAACTTGACATAGTTTTTTTCGTTTTCCATTTCATTATTCTCAAGATTACAATCGAAGCCATTATGGATCGTTTAACTATTTTAAAAATTGAATATTGTGTTCCTGAAATTGAATATTGTGTAAAAGATATATCCTCATTTTTTGTATTTGTAGAAATCAGTTGCTACTTTCAAAATGTACTTTTTCTAGAATACAAGCAGTACAATAATAAAATCATCAAGCTTTTTCATAAGTCTAACAAAAATGAAACGGAAATGAACATCCCGTTAAAGGTATATATAAATATTATACAGACATACACACAATAAATACAATAAACCCAACTGGAGTGAAAAATTAGCCAGAGCCAGGAATCGAACCCGGGACCACAGTAACCACAATAAACTATTACTAGTGTTGTTTATTAGTGAGAAATTACAGACTCAGGTATCGGCCGGAGTAGCTCAGTGGTTAGAGCAGCAGTCTTGTATACTGTGGTCCTGTGATGGATTCCTATCTCTGGCTATTTTTTCATTCCAGTTGGATTTATTGTATGTCTGTATCTCTGTATAATATTTTTATATACTTTTAACAATTAAATACCTTTATTATTTTGAAAAAGAAAAACTTCATGCTGTATATGAAGTCATATTTTAATTGTTATTGATATATTTGAATACGGTATTTAAGTCATTTTTGAGACAAAAATATTTGATTACTTAAAAGTGTTAAATTTATTTATGTTGTATGCATGTGGTGGGGATTTAAGTTTTATTTTAATATAAATGAAAATATAAATAAATAAATGAATGAATTTTATGTAAATATATAACAAATTAATATCTGGTAATATGTGTATGTGTGTTTTAATATATATTGTTGTATGTGTGTTTTATTATAACATCCCATTATTTTTGACGGATGTTCTAAACTAGTTTTAATTAATAAACAATTAAATTTTACATAGCTGTCTTAGAAATCGATAAGATAAATAAACGTAGAATTAGATGAGAGAAAAATATCACTTATAATAATTAAAAATAAATAATAAATATATATGGTAAAGGTTAGCGTATATATATATACAAGAACGGAAAATCCAGCGTCTGGCGTATATTTCGAAATAAAAAATATTATTTAGACATTTCATTTTTTTTCATATAATTAAATGCAAAAAAACAAAATCTAAAAAAGCAATTTAAAAAACACATAATTCAGTAAAAAGTTTTTCACAGTAGTTGCTGTCAATATCTAATGCGTAAGAATTCTTCCGTATAGCCCTGTATGAGATGTATAGATTTTATACACACTAATTAATGCACTCCAAATAGTTATAGACCGGGAGTCGGCAACACAAACCATCAAATTATCGAGTTGACGGCTGAAATTCCAGGATTAGTTAAAACTCGATTCGAAAATTAAAATTCAACTGGCTTTCCATGACATATCTTCATGGAAAACTACTGCCAAACCCGATTTTAGGGGTTGATTGGTAGGTTTAGTATTGTGTTTTCCTGCTACTAGTCCTACATGTTTTCATACATTTAGGTTTAAGAAGACACAGTGATAAATTAGAACAAACAACTAAAACAATTAAAATTGGGTCTGCGGGTGGTTTCCACAAACATATGACTTGGTATACCAGTTGCATTGGTCCGTGATGGTCTGTGCAACCGCGTCCCGCTCTATTAACTTTAAAACAGCAAATTGAAAACAGCAGAAAACTCCCTTCAAGCAGTTATCGGTCTGGATCAGTCCTGCAAACGAATTATTTTCTGTTTTTCTGTAAATGTACGATAAATGCTTTGAATTTCATAATCTATAGAGAACCTCTTGTAGTACACTATAGTGATCCTTTTAAATATCATCACATTTTAAATATCATAACATCATTAAAATGCACAGCAAGCTATTTTTCCACATCGATCATATTGTAATGGATCTCTTTTGTGCATCTTTGTGGACGCACTGTAAATGCTATTTAGTGTATATGCCTGAGAAAAATTCTGCAGTCCATCTTAATGATGTATATCAAGATCATTATGTTTCAAATATCATGCTATGTATAAAATGCACCACAAACGACGTTTCCCCATAGACCATAGTTTAATGATTTTGTGTGTCCTTGTAAATGAAACATAAATGATACAAACTTCATGTTCGACAAAAAGTGTTCTGTATTACACTTCTAAAACATTCGAGTATATTTAATTGAGTTAGAGCACGAGCAGATAGACGCCAGATGGCAGACAGAAAACGAATATTCATAAACAATTTTATACTATGTTGGAAATCATTCAAAAAGCTTCGAAAATTATTTCATAAACAAATTTTATAATTTCGTAGGCTTAAAAACGGTGACATTTTCAAGGTCTGTAATGATAATGTTAATAGAAGATCATTTTTGCTAAAGCAAAATGATGTTACATGGCTTCCTGTTATATCGTGATACCTGCTATCGTTATTGAACAATATTTTCATTTTATCGATTCTTGCCTACCATTATTTACTACGAGGTGGTGGAACTCGTTGAATTTCGACGAAAAAAAAAATGTTTCAGAAGGAACTGTTTCATTGATTTATAACAAACCTATAAAATCAGTTAATTAAAAAATGCATCTCATATTGGTTAATCTAATTCTCAAACAAATATTATTTTAACCTAAAGTTAACAAAATACTGTTTCTTTAAAACTCAGTTGTCCAAATTATTAAAATTAAACCTTAATCATATATGTGATCAGTAAAATACAATAAAGTTCAGTTATTGTGATGAAGTTATCAACTGAGGCTCTTATGCTTGGTATTCCGGAATGAAAAACAGTAAAATTTATTCCACTTTGACACGATCATAGAATTTTTTCTCGTTAAATCTAAACTTGATATCCTTTTCACCTTCTTAAAATTTACATATACACCTCTCATACCCGTATTCACCATTTTTAAATTAATTGGTACTTTAATTTGATAATTTTATTTAAAATCATTTTAACTCAAACTTGAAATCAAGATTGTCAACAACATCTTTGCATGTGAGCACTCGCAATCTTGATTACTGATTATAATCTCAGTACTGGAGGTTAGAAATTGCAATTAATTTATATTTTTTGGACGCATTTGTGTTAAAATGCTTAGTTTTATCTAAGAAAATGATCGTTTTCCTTTACATATGATGCCGTTTTCACTTACTTAAGAATTTCGCCTACTGTGTCAAACTTAGTATCTGTACACATGCAGAAAGAAAAAAAAATAGAAATTTCATGAAGAAAAATGCGTGTTTTCATAATAGTCCAGGCAATAGAGACCGTACAGGGACTCTACCTAGCAAAATTAATGGTAGTACTGGAAATCGGCTTTCTAGATGTTTTTTGGTTCGCTGAATCCGAATTTGTAACTTCCCACCAAAATTCCCCCGACAACCTCCCCAAATTTTGGTAAAAAGCCCGCCAAAAAAGGTTTTTATTAAAAAAATTCCATTTTTTTATTATTTTAGGGGAAAAGTAGCTAGAAATTCAGAAAGTAGACAAAATTTGCAACAAATTAGATATATGGCATCATGACTTAGGATGAAGGGGAAGGGGGGATCTGCCTCGAAACATGCGCGCGGTGCTGTGTAAACTAAGTTACGCAATTCCACTTAACCACTCACACGTTTACATTCGCCCTCCCATCTGCCCTCCGAACTTTCTCTATAAGGTTTACTTTAAGATTTTTGGGTCGCTGAATCCGAATTTTTAACTTTCCCCCACAAATAGTTGTTTTTAACTGAAATTTCTTATTGTTTTATTGAAATTTTGGTGGGAAGTTACAAATTCGGATTCAGCGACCCAAAAAACATAAAGTGAGTCGAAATCCACAACTAGTATTAATTTTGCCAGATAAAATCACTTATTGGCTGGACTTCATAATTTAGTGCGCGTAGCGCCGCAGTGCATGTTCAGAGGCAGCCCTCACCCTCCCCGTTCATCCTAATTTATAATGTCATATATCCTATTTGTTGCAAATTTTGTCTAGTTTCTGAATTTCGTAATGCTTTTCCCCTAAAACAATAAGAAATTTAAGTTAAAAACAACTATTTGGGGGGGATTTTGGGGGGAAAGTTAAAAATTCGGATTCAGCGACCCAAAAATCTTAAAGTAAACCTTATAGAGAAAGTTCGGAGGGGAGATGAGAGGGCGAATGTAAACGTGTGAGTGGTTAAGTGGAATTACGTAACTTAGTTTACACAGCACCGCGCGCATGTTCCGAGGCAGATCCCCCTTTCCCCTTCATCCTAAGTCGTAATGTCATATAGCTAATTTGTTGGAAATTTTGTCTACTTTCTGAATTTCAAGATTATTTTTCTTTAAAACAATTAAACATATGATTTTTTTAATAAAAACCTTTTTGGGGGGACGTTTTACCAAAATTTGGGGAGGTTGCAGGAGGAAATTTCGGTGGGAAGTTACAAATTCGGATTCAACGACCCAGAAAACATCTAGAAAGCCGATTTTCATTACTACCGTTAATTTTGCTAGGTAAAATTCCCTATTGCCTGGACTATAAGCAGTACGTCATTTTCCGTTTAGAATATTTTGGCGCAGCTTCTCCCTGATGGGATTTTGCCCTATACAAAAAAAAAATTAAATCATACAGTTTTTTAAATAATATTTTTTGGAAATTGTATCAGAAAAAGGCACGAATAAAGATAAATAAACCTCATTATTTCTCTCTTCTCTACAATTATTATGAAAGCTATTTAATTACAACCATCTTGAACAAATTTCATAAAATATTTTTAAAATTAAAATAAAACAATGGGGATATTTTAAAAAAAGCAGCTAGTGCGGGCACATCTACAAATGAATTGATTTCAGTCAAACAAATTATTAGTAATATTAGTTCAGTAGAAAGCTCAGGGCAGATGACTAAATAACAGCCTTGAGTTTTAAATATATAGATTATATAAAATTATGAAAAATTAAATTAAGCAAATTATGTTATTTTGGAAAAATTATAGTAGAATGCCTTAAGGAATGCCAATAAAATTTTATTAGTCGAGAAAAATTTGGACAAAAACTTCATATTATTTTAAATCTCGAATGCTATACTCGCCACTATCTTCTTTGTTTACTTGTCTAATTCGGCGTAGCGAATTCATACAGGCGAGAATCATCAAGTTCTGTAATGTAAATAGCTATTTTATGGACGAAGACTTCCGATCTGAGCATGCACACTGTACGACACTTCTCTTCCATAAAGACACTTTAAATTTTTGTAAAACGTTGCGTTTTATCAGTGTCAGATTTCGATTACATTATTTTCAAACGTAAAGCATTTTCCCCTGTGAAGAATTTTAAAGCAGCTGGGGTGAAAATGACGCAATTCGACAAGAAATAATTGAGTTTTAAGAATTTAAATACTCGCTTTTTGTACAAAATGACTTCATTTGCATCCGCTAAAGCATTCCAAATTTACGTTCCAGTCTTAAACAACATGTATAGAAAAGTATGCATATTACGTCATTATCGCGAAATAATACACAAACACAGCCAAATGCAATGTCGTCACTAAAAAAGCTCGGCAAAATAACTCGTGTATCTAATGATTCATAAGTCTTTATTTGCTTCTTTATAATAACTTTATGTTTTATCAGAAATCATTCATTTATATTTTTTCAAAATTCGGAAAATGTCATTGCACACGAATCAAGAAAATTGCATTCTTTTCGATACGCATTAAATAAATGCGGAGAAAGAAAAGTCACACAAATATTCTTTAAATTACATTTTTATAAAGAGAAAGGGTTTTATCGTTTCTAAAGTAAGTTTGCAAAAAACTAAAAATCATTTAATTGATAAATAAAAACGAAATAAAACCAAAATTCACCGGGTTTTATATTAGGCGACATTCCTGAAATAGCAAGTATTTTATTTTCTTTTTTTTCAGTTTTTATAAGAAAATGGCAACAAAAAGATACAGTAATCTACTATTTTCCCTTTACTTTCAATAGAAATGGTGTATTTCAATTGCCACAATTACAAAAATTGGATATAAAACTGCAAAAAATTTAATGTCTCAAAAATAAATTAAGGTACAGCTTTCAAACTAATTGCATTTAAAAGTGCATTATTTTCCCTATACGACGGTGTAAAAATTGAAAATGTGTGATATTTAGAAGTTTTAAAAAATTGTAGTAAAGAAAATTGCAAAACCAAAAGTTCATTTCAAATTTCAAAGTGTTAACATTTGCAAAATGACGTCAGCGTCGCACACAGATATGTTTGTCCTTTATATTACTTCAAATTTCAAACTGTTGCTATTCGCAAAATCACGTCAGCGTTACGTACAGATATGTTTGTCCTTTATAACATAGATAGATACTAAGCTAGTCAGTGTGTTGACATTTTGTAAAAACATTTTTTTTCGGAATCTCTGACTCCTAAAACGGGTAAATCCGTCAAAATACGAAAGTCGAAAATTTTCACGAATCCTATACTTACTTCTTGTAACGATAGAAGAAAGTAATAGAACAGTTCCAACAAAAGAACTATTAAAATTGTCAAATAGAAAATCCAAGGTGGAATATGCAAAACACCGACTTGTGTTTAAAATATATAGATAGTTGAAGCCATATCTTAATATCTGTGATAAGTTAATATGATAAAAGGATCTTTGTTGAAGCTTGATACCAAAATCCCGTCACAGTATGCCAAGGGAAACATAAGTAACGAAGAACTGACCCCCCAATCCCCCAATTGATGCTCCGTTTAAGGATAGGCATACGGATGCGGAGGTTAAAGTCCAAATCAACCCGAACTCTGCCCATATCTCCCTTGCGGAGATGGTGGAACTTTCGGCTGTTTTCGCAGAGGACGTGCACTCGATAGGTGCGATATTCCTCAAGAAGCTCGAGCGGGACAAGAACTTGAAGGTTGCGAAGCAGGGTGAGTATCACAACAGCGCTGCAAGAACAAAACGAGATCCTGAATGGTTCCACTCTCGAGCTCCGAACATCGTTTGTGGGCGAGAGAGGGCGCAAAGTGGTGTTGGCGGTAGACGAGAGGACTTTCGACCGCATCGCAAATCTCCGACGTCTAAATGTGGGTTGGCGCCAAGTGGATTTCCGACCTAATATACGACCTTTGGTTTGTTATAAGTGTTGGAGGTACGGCCACACACAATCAGTGTGCCGCGGTACGCAAATTTGCGGAAACTGCGGCGCCTCTGACCATGTAATTCCGTGCACCGCCGACGCGTGTTGCCCTAATTGCAGTTTGAAAAACCGCCGGAGACCGGGAAGTAAATCATTACCTACCAATCACTCCGCAGGCTCGAAAGAGTGTCATATCCACAAGCTGGAGATAGAACGATTGAGGAGGAGCAATAATGGGGAGTAATCCACTGAAATTTGCGCACCTCAATTGCCACCACGCGATCGTGGTGGCAAACCAGCTCTCACAGGACGTCTCGTCCGCCGGATATGACTTCGTATCTCTGAACGAACCATACGTGAGCGAGGGTAAAATACTCGGAACTCTGCCGGGATACACGCAGGTGAGTTCGGAGGGCAGCCGCTTTCGCGCAGCCCTCTGGGTAAGCCGCCGTGTTTCATTCTGCACGGTCAGACGGCACTCTGATGTGGTAGCTATCCGTTGCGATCTGTCTAACGAGAAGGTGTTGATAATAACTTGTTATTGCGCACCCTCAGAAGACATCCAGATCGTACTCGAATCGTTGGAGCAGTTGTTGAGCACTCACCCGAGTGACAATGTCATCTTGGTTAGGGACTTCAACGCAAAATCCACGATTTGGGGGCAACGACCCACTGACGTCAGAGGGAGGTCCATGAACACCTTTGCCTCGAACGCGAATCTCGAAATCGTGAACGATCCGGACAGCATTTCGACCTTCAAAGGCCCTCAGGGCGAAGGTTGGGTCGACATCTTGTTGGGTCGGTTCTGTGCCTCACGCATTGAAGACTGGATGATGTCCGATATCGAAACACTCAGCGACCACCGACTCATGACGTGGGCCTATCAAGGCAGACCGGGCCCTCGCCTTCCCTGGAACGTCCACCGCAGGTGGAGAGAAAGGGATTTGGTCTGGGACGAGTTCCTACACGATCTACGCACGGTAGATCTGGGTCGGTACAGCTTCGAAACCCCCGACGAAGGTGTCGAACACCTGATGTTGATCCTGGTGAGGCTGTGTCAAAGGCACAAAAAGCGCATACCTGCACAACGCAAGGGAGCGTGTTGGTGGACGGGTCAACTGCCCAGCCAAAGATTTCGTTTGCGCGCGCTGAGGCGGCTCTACCAGCGTACGCTGTAGCAGCCACAGAGGGAGAGACTTGATGCTCTCTACAAGCGAAAGCGAGCAGAGTATAAAAAGGCGATCCTGCATACCAAACGTGCATCGTTCCGACGATTCATTTCGGAGGGACTGGTCACGGACAAGCTAGGTTGCGCAGTCGAGGTGGTGCGAGGCAAGTGGAAAAGGGAGGCACCTGTCTCTCTGATTCTTCCCTCCGGGGAGGAAGTCTCCACCTGGGAGGATTCTCAGGATGAACTTGCAAGACACCACTTCCTGCAAGCCGATGAAGCTTCGCAGGTCGCGCACAACAGAACCGGCGAACCAGACTGGTTTACCATCGAAGAGCTAGAGCTTGCAGTGGAGTCACTGCCGCCTAATAAGGCACCTGGCCACGATGGGATCAGCCTTGAGATCGTCCGAAAGGTTCTCCAGTTCCATCCTCAATGGCTACTGGCACTTTATAACCACTGCTTGAGAGTATCTTGTTTCCCGCGGACTTGGAAAAGGGCTGTAGCGGTGTATTTTCCCAAACCGGGAAAACCCCGCAGCGACCCCGCATCCTACCGCCCGATCTGTCTACTGCCGACCCTCGAGAAGGTATTGGACAAGATGTGCGCAACGAGATTGGCTCTCCACCTTGAGACCAATAGACTGCTTGACGCCAGACAGTACGGTTTTCGAAAGAATATCTGTACGGTGGACGCGTTACGCAGAGTGCTGGACTACATAGTCGAATCAAAGGCTAGCGGAGAATTCACGTGTCTGCTCACTTTTGATATCAAGAGCGCCTTTAACAGCGTTCGGCGAGCAGACATTCTCCGGTGCCTTGTGGATCTCGGCATTGAACCCTACCTATTCGGGTTGATTGACGACTACCTATGGTACCGGTCGATCATTCTCTTCGTCGGGGAACACTACTTTAATGTCGGTGTTCCACAGGGATCATGTCTTGGTCCGATACTCTGGTTGGTTGTGATAAACATCTTGTTGAGGCGGTCACATATAGACGAGGCATGGCTAATTCAAGCCTTCGCCGATGATGTCTTTGTAGCGGCACGAAGCAGAGCGGTCTTCAGGTTTGCCGAAATCCTGAATCCGGTTCTTACCAGGATTCATCAGTGGGCTTCGGAATTCAGCCTGGAGTTCAGCTACGCTAAGTGCAACTACACGGTGGTCCCACCAAGAGGAAGGCTCAATTACGCTCCATCCAGGCCGATTCTCATGAACGGTCACAGGATCAAATTCGAGCAGCGCCTGACTTACTTGGGGGTGACTATCGACATGCATCTTAGTTGGATGCCCCACCTGAACGTAGTTCAGGAAAGGGCGTTCAAGCTGCTGCATAAAATGGACCGTCTCACCGCAGCCAACTGGGGCATCAAACCGCCCCTACGCAAGATGCTCTATCGACTTGTCGCGGAGCCAATTATCTTGTATGCGGCTTCTATATGGTACACCGGCAAAGTAGCAGAAGCAAACAGGTTGCTTAGCGGACAAAGGGGACTTCTCCTGTGCGTGACAAAGTGTTATAGCACGGTTTCGAACGATGCGTTGCACGTCTTGTCGGGGGTTTTGCCCCTTGATTTGCGTGCAGAAATGGACAGGGACTTCACGGCCCTTGTCAGGTGGGGCAGGGGCATTGACGGTACAGGGCTCGACCCTGAGTCAGTCGATCTCTGGCGACCAACTTACCGACGAGAAGTCCTCGGTCGGATCCCATGGACCAGGGGCCTCACTCCCAGGACGACGTGTTCTTATTACACGGACGGATCCAGGCAGCAAGACCGCACCGTAGGTTGCGCGTTTACTGCCGTGGTCGACGGACAAACAGTCAGTGAGGGTCAGTTCCGCCTCTCAGATGGTGCAGAAGTCTTCGCAGCCGAGGTCCATGCGATCAAGGAGGCGATAACAGATGCCCATCATAGGGATCTCGGTGAGCTCGATATCTACTCAGATTCGAGATCGGCGCTGCAAGCA
Source organism: Maratus speciosus (assembly GCA_963932465.1). NCBI lineage: Eukaryota > Metazoa > Arthropoda > Arachnida > Araneae > Salticidae > Maratus > Maratus speciosus. The sequence continues at coordinate 537,225,697 of OZ010788.1, read as the reverse complement.
CTAAATAGTCTTGTGCCCAGGCACAGATCTATTTCCTTGATCAGGGACTTGGTGAAGAGCAGTGGAATCTGTGTTCACATGCACTGGGTCAAAGCCCATGTAGGACACGTCTACAATGAGCGCGCGGACGAGCTGGCTAAGGCCGCTACGACCCGCTCGTCTGTGGACGTGGTATTAAAAACCACCCGCCGCCAGGCCAAGAGAGAACTCTTGGCCCGCGCCGTCTCAAGATGGCAAAGCAAATGGGTGGCCTCGGGCAAAGGCGAAGTGACATACGAACTTTTTCCGCGCGTCCGCCTACGGAGGCTGCACGGCGACTTCCACCTCAACCAAGTTCTCACGGGACACGGCACCTTTGGCGACCACCAGGCTCGCTTCTTTCAGAAGGATCCCACGTGTTTCTGTGGGATAGGGATAAGTGACAGGAGACACTGTCTCTACTCTTGTCCCCTATGGCGGTCCATCCGGGAAAGATTTTTCCCATGGAACTACCATACTCGAACACTACTCGATCTGTGTCTAGATGGCTATTGTCGGAAGGGAGTGAAGGCCATCGTAAATGATCTCCTCCTGCGGACATTGGATCGAGATCTAGGTCGCCAAAGGCATGGTCGTCGTACCAGAGCCCTTCGCGGTCAAGCGCCGCAGTTGAACGCAAATCAACCAGTCCGTCGTACGCGCGGTACTGGAGGTGGTGGTGCATGAAGTTCTCAGGTTCGAGACTCCGTCTCATGAACCTGCATTTAGTAGTGAATAATATGTCGTAGTGTATTTATGCCGTAGTGTATATATGTCGTAGTATATTTATGTCGTAGTGTATATATGTGTAGTGCAATAAACATGTAGGTAAGGTACCCGTGGACTGGGGGCCGGATACGTCCGACCCCGCAGCCCACCCCCTAGCGAGGGCGTGTCTATGCGCTCATGGAGAAACTTTCCGCGACTCTCCAGGGCTCGCGAGCAGCACCTACCCCTTTATTCGGTTGTCCCTCAAAAATGTCTTTGCCGTAGAATGGTATTTGATCTTGAGGGCCCTCCGTACATCAACTCCGGCTCGGTAACCTCGAATCGGTTCGTGGGCCCGACTCCTTTATACGTGTTCGGTTCCTGCGGGCTATCGGGACGTCCCGGGTCGGGAACCAAGAGAAGGAACCATTTGGCTCCTCTAGCTAAGTGGCGGGATCTGTCGCACGCGACCAATCATCCTCTTGGGAATAACCGGTGTGACGTGCGTTGGGCAGTGCACCGGCTTGACCGGAGTTTGCGTGTGGATCGGCCCTGACGGGCCACTCCTGGCGGCGACCTTCGGGACGCGCCGCGGGGTTTGGAACGGGGGTCTTTCCGCACGTAGACACATGGGCCTGCAAGGGCCTGGGACCGGAAGATGAACCCTCATCTTATATCTCGAAGAAAATATACCTCATTGAATATGAAGGGAAATTCTATGTCAGTATGAGGGATACATTTTTGTGGTTTTATCTCTGATTTGGGATTTTATAAAGCAAATAATTATTTGTTTTCCTAAGAAAATATATTTCGAAAAAATATTTAATGAATAGTGTTGAAATAATCTTAATATTTTTCCTTCCTCATCCATTATATATATATATATATATGTGTGTGTGCGTGTGTGTGTGTAATAATAAAGTTTTTCGCCCTTTTATCTTAGTAAAACTATTCCAAATTATTAATATTTATCCTTTTTTTTTACCTAGCTTAATAATATCTTAAATATATTTTACCTTTTTACCATGCTTTAAGTACGTATTCTTTTATTATTCTAAAAACCTTAATCTAGTCATCTAATCTTATAAAACCCATTAAATCACTTTTTTCATTTTATTCTAAAACTAAATTCTTTTTGTTTCGAATGCTTTTAATAATTTTAAACATTCGAATGTTTTTAGCATTTGCTCTCCGATATTCTATTTCCCATAATTCCATGGATAGCCTCCCGCCAACATTTGTTTGCGCAATGATTCTGACGCCGAGGCTAAAGAGTTCACATCGTCGTCGCGCGTGCTTTCCCCCCCCTCCCCTCGGAGCTAAATCCTATCGTATTCTGCATCTCATCGCGTCCTTCCGGCTACTTTTGCGGCATTTGTTCATTCGCTAGTAATGTATCCGTACGCGCTCTGTTTCTTTGAGTATTTATACAGTTACATATACAAGGAGCGAGAGATTTGTACGTTTTTTCGGTTGTTTAATAAATCCACGTCACTTGGGGTGAATGACTTCTAATGTGTAGATTCTAATAACTTTTAACATCATACGTTTTTTATGAAGTGGAGCAGCGGTTATTCGAGAGCTGATGGATCTTCTACTGGAAATGTTACAATATGTGTCAGTCAAATAAACCACGCTAAATTCTTGATGTCTCTATAATTCATGAAGGAGAAGTTCTCCCAATGTTTTCTTGAATCTGTCTACTATTCGCCACCCCGACTGCCCTCCATTTGTGTCATGATGACGGAGGGTTGGCAAAGTATTTAGCATTAATTACTGTTCTACATTTTAGTTGATATATAAGAAAGCCGTCGATATGACACACACACACATATATATATAGTAGCTCACCAACAAGCGTCTCCCTGCTTCACGTTGATTGTAGCCGAGGTACGTAAAAGGCTGCCAATTTTTCTGCACAATTAAAAAAGAAATATAGCGAGCAATAATATAATCGTAGAGTATTGTAAAATTTAATTCTAAATTGAGTACTCGTCTTTAATTTTAAAGCTACAATTGGGGAGATCTAAATTATTATAACTAAAGAAAATGAATTTCTGTGAGGAGATAAAATAACAAAGTTTATTTTTAAATAATGTTTTGAATTTGACTTTTACTCGTAATAATTGTATTATTATGTTTCTTATCAATGTTATTATTTTATCTAGAAATGCTTTATGATAAACTGCGTGTTTAAAATAAGTTTTAATTCTATAAATTCAACCAAATAATCACGAAAGATAAATACAGCTGGCGTTCTCGTCCCTATATTTAAGTGTAAAAGTTTAAAGAAATGTTAAGTCAAGCGGAAGAAAAATCCAATTCACAATAGAGAGAAACAGTACACAGCTACTGAAACACTCCCTCCACACCAGATGTTACGTTCAAGATTAAAACTAGGGATTCTGAAAAATCGATATTTTCGTCTATATTTAAGAAATGCTTATGATAAGGGATAAATATAATGGCATTTTCTCGAGATGAAAAACAAAAGCATTCAATTGTCTAATTACCTTATTATCATACAGTTTTTACTTTTAATTTACTCATTTAGAGACATTAGCACAAACACTTTTCACACTCAAAAAAGCATGTAGATGTCTTTTGTTTAGAATGTATTTGACTTTCTTCCGGACAGAAGAAAAGCTTCAAAATAAGTTGCTTGTCAGGCTTCAAAATAAGTTGTATATACTCATAAAAATGTTAAAAATATTTTCACCCTTTACTCTAAAGCATCGTCAGTTTACTCACTCTTCTTTATCGCTTTTAGAATTTGTACGAGTTGTCCCGGTCTCTTGCAAATTCATAAGATGACACCATATGTTGGTATTTGTGGCATGCAATGCACCATTCGATATCTCAAAATTTTCTATACTAATCTCGACAGCTTTGCATATTAATGCGTAGTTTAAATTGTTATACTTTGTTAGTTTCCCTACGTTAAAATTGTTCTGTATTAGGAATTTATACCACGCATTAATACGTGAAGCTATCGGGATTAGTACACAAAATTCGGAGATTTTTAATGATGTATTGCATGCTACAATTGTCTACAGATGGCACCACTTTTTGAATTTAAAACAAAAACGAGAAAACTCGAACAAAATGCAAAGGTGTGAAGAAGCGTCAGTAAACTGAAGATGATCTAGAGCGAAGGGTGAAAATATTTTTAATTTTTTTTTATGAACGCACATAACTGTTTTTACAGCCTGACGTCTGTCTGGAAGAAAGTTAAGTGGGTTTCTTTTAATGATATCTACATGCTTTTTATACGTGAAAAAACTGAGTTAATGTCTGTAAATGGATAAACTGAAAGTAAAAATTGTGTGATTAAACATTGACATTTTTGGGACTTACTTAATAGTTACTTTATTATTTCCATAATTATTTCATAAATATTCAGTTTTATTTATTGTAATTTTATTAAGTAGAATAAAGGATAATTTTTATAAATATTTTTGAGCCATGCGGACAGATTTTTTTTCCATAGATTAAATAAGGAAAACTTTCTTCGATACTTTTATCTTAAAGGGACCCAAATCTCGAAAATAGCATTTATTTTCTCGCCAACAGCAGCTTTTATATTTAGCGTATGAAAACTATAATCATATTATTATTAATATTTTAATGAAATGAGTAGAAAGCATGCATTTTAAAAGCATGTAATATTTTAAATGAAATGAATAAAAGTTTTGTATTTTAAATGAAATTCTTGCGAAACAAGTGAATGCAATGAGAATAACATTTGGCAATTTACAATAGGATCTCGGCCAACATAAAAGTGCCCCTTCTTCATTTACATGAAAAAATAAATACGCAGTGATAAATTTTGTTTTAATAAGTATTTCTCACAATTTATTTCACAAAACATCTTCCGTGAAACAAACTGACAATTTACAATATGATAATCACAGAAAATCGAGCGAAAGTTTATTGTAAATATGAAAAAAAAATTTGGTTTCTTTTTTCTATCAGTAAGTGTATGTAGTTGTGTCCGCAGATTAACTTAATATTTTGTAGCTATGGTTTTGAGGTAATCGGGATTTTCTCTGCAGTTTTCCGTTTATTTTCGTCATTAGTTAAAAAAATATATATATAAATCATATTCATTCCCGTCCTAATGCTTTTATACTGAAATTCAAGCGACTTTAAAAAATTTATCATTTACTATAAGGAAAATGTCACATTTATACTTTAAATCAAAAACATGCCCAGTAGAAACGGTGACGCCAAATTGATGATGGCAATCACCTAAGCAATCATTAAAGCTTTTATTGCAAATTTGGGAATTTTTAAACAAGACACAACTTCCATGTTTACACCGTTGATTCTAATTTTTAATTAATTTATTAATTTATTTATTAAAAATGAAAAATTCTTTCAACACTATATCATAATTTCGTGACTTGGCATACTATTTAACATAATTTTAACATCACATATATATATATATTTAATATATCACAATAAGATTTTGTTTTGGCAAAGTAACATTAAGTTAACGTTTTCAATACTATAAATAATTATCCAAAATTTATAATTGATTCAATAATTATACAAAACAATAAAAAAAAATGGCAGGGTTACAACATTTGATTAAGGGCTGCCCAAACTTTGTCAAAATTTTATATGTTCATTTTAAAGGGCCCGAACTCGTAAATATTAAGCATTATTTTAGAATGATCTTTTGCAATACGGTTATATGCCAAGTAGGGTGTAAAATCAGAGTTATGCTATAGGGCATTTCCACAAAAAAATCTTGTTTTTTTTGTGTGTGTGTGTGGGGGGGGGGGGAAATAAAATTTATAATATAGTAATTTAAGGGTATGATTGGAAAGCTTTTTATGTTCTATAATAAAATCCTAATAAAAAGGCTTTGTAAATTATTGTTTACAAACTACACACACAAAAATATCCCTGTAAAATTACGGACAGAGACCAGCAGCAGATATTCCAGTCATACCCCGTACAAATGAAATCCATATCCAATTATCAATCCGTATTTTTGCTAACAGATGGGTTAAAACTGTAAAAATATGTGGATTGCCCTTAATTTTCTAAGTATCTAAGGGATAAGGCCGCTTATTTAATGGATCAGACCGTTTTTCATCAAATAAGGCTGTCGCCCATGAAAATTGAAGAGCAAAAGCTCATAAATTTTATTTTTTTTCACAGAGTGTAACTTAAGTTCCATTATAGTCTTTAAAAGTCATAATGTCACGTCCCACTGTTAAAAATATCGTGAAAAATGACCTCTGTTTTTAAAGGCTATCTATTTCCTGACCAATGAAGTCCATAGGTATTTATGTAGCGTTCTCATTGGTCAGAAATTAGATAGCCTATAAAAACAGAGGTAATTTTTCATGATATTTTTAACAGTGCAGTTACACAATTAAAGTTACGTCAGTTACTCAATTAAAGTTACGTCAGTTAACATGTGCAAATACCATTTTTTTTTATTGTTCAGAAATTAATTAAACAAGTTACTGTTATAATTTTCCATTACTTACAGTTGTTAAGAACATTAAATCACGTTTTTAACGGTATAGTTTTGATAACTTTTACACTTCAATGAAAGCACAAAAAATGCTTGTCTATTTTATGTTACATCAGTTATAGAATTTTGAATTGCAATTTTTGGGACTGAAAGAGAAATTGAATTAATCTGCAGGTATTTGGTTATTAAATCCTTAGTAAGAAATATTTTAAATTGCAAAAAAAATGTGTTCTAGCTTTAATAGTATATTTTCCAGACAGTTTTGAAAACAAAATTCGATCATCGAGTGTTACGTCAGTTACGATAGAGTTGACCTATATTGTTTTGAATAACAAAGAACGCCATAAATGTTCAAATCGCATGCGCTAAATACGCCATTTGGAGTGCAGTTCGAAATATTAATATATTTGCCCTTAAAATACTATAAAAAGTTCATCCTTTGTTTCCGTAAATATTCTACAACATAATTAAAACGCATCCAACTCCCCGAAAACAAAACTTACAAGTTTAAATAGTGCGCACAATCAAACTACGCGTTAAAACACTCAAATAATCAGAAAAAAAACTAGTTGGGTGTGCCAATCCCAAAGCTTTCTTCTATGTCATACATCTTAATATTTCAAAAAGTAGTTGCACATGTTAATACTTCAATATTATTAGTTAAATATTATACCACATTTAATTTTGATCTTAAATTTATGCATCGGAGTAAAAACGAGTTAATCTAGATCATTATATTTATTCAAATCAGCAGTTTTTCCTTATTCTGTTTTCATCAGTTGTTTGCAAACAGCCGCCTCAGCAGGATGTGAGTTCTCGTCGCTGATGGAAAATAAAAGAACGAAAAATCGAGAAAATTATACAAAAATTGCTATCACAGGGTCCCTTTCCCGCGGAATAATTCCAAATTCAAGGGGGACCTGCTGGCAATAGACAAAAATACGTACAAAAAATTGGTTCAATTGCGTGCATAACTTCATACACTTTTCGATTTTGCACAAAACTGGCTATTACAGTGACCCCTTCAGGCGGAATATTTTCAAATTCAAGGAGTACCTGTTGTACATAGCCAAAAACATACACAAACAATTGGTTCAATACTGTGCATAATTTTGTGCACTTTTCGATGGTTCAATAATAAAATGGCACAGACATCCCTATTACAGCGCCCCCTTCAGGCGGATTTTTTTCAAATTCATGGAAGACATACTGGCCATAGCCAAAAACATACACAAAAATTTTTGTAAATATCTATACATAACTTCATAACACTTTACAATGGTACAATATTGAAAATGGTTACTACATCATTAGACTTATTATTGAAGTATTGTTAATTTAGTTCAATAGTTCAAGCTGTAAAATAAAAATATTGTATTCTTTTTAAGAATGTCTAAACAATCTAATTTCCAGTAAGATTAACATGCTTATGCGATTTCATCCTACCAATTTGGAAACAGAAAGAATGATTTGACTTTTTATAAATAGTCATTTAATAATAAAAATGCAATGAAGTAAATATATATTTAAAATTAAAAATGAAAATCTGTGAAATTGCTATTACAGCGCTCCCTTTCTGAAGAATATTTCTAAATTGAAGTAGGATCTGCTTGCCATAGCCAGAAACATACACAAAAAATTTGGTTCAATTTTATGCATAACTTCAAACTCTTTTCGATGGTACAATGGCGACACACGGACAAACAGGCAGACATCTTGTATCAACATGTTTTTGAGGGTTTATGATCCCTAAAACGTGCAAATCCGTCGAAAACCGGAAGTCGAAAAAAATTCTATTACAATATTTTCTTCTATTGACGATAGAAGAAAGTAAAAAAAATTCTATAACCATTGAAACGTTTGCCTATACATTTGATTAAAAACAGCTGTCATGCACAAAATACGAAATTAGTTTTATACGAATTTCAAAACTTTATTTGAATACATAACTGATAGCGTTCATGTAAAAACGTCATTTGGTTTTGTTACTTGACAATGTTAAAAATATATTACATTTATAAAATCTCATAGTATTTTCAGTTAAAATTTAATTTCACTTAGCGCTCTAACACTGGGCAGTATACGGGTTGCTCAAAATGAATATAGCGATTACAAACGACTATAACTATTTAATGGAAAATAATTTATCGATAAGATTAACACAGAATGTAGACGGAACTTCAAAATTTTGTATACATACGTCATAGATGCGCTATGTGACTTCCCTTGGTCGCACAAACAACATCTAGGCGGTAGTCCATTTCACGCCATACATTCTGAAGCATTAGTTCAGTCACGAACTCAAGCCCATTACAAATGTGTACTTTGCGTTCTTCAATTGTTTTGGAGAAGGGAGGCACCCTGTTTTTCACATAACCCCACAGAAAAAAAATCGGCCATTTTTACCGTCATAATTGATCATTGCCGCAATGAATAGGTTTCTTGGCGTTTGAAAGTTTCAAATCGCGCATGCGTAGCTTCTGCTTCACTGCACTTGCCTTAAGTAAAGAATTTTTGAAGTTTCGTCTACATTCTGTGTTAATCTCATTGATAAATTCTTTTCCATTAAATAGTTATAGCCGTTTGTAATCGCTGTATTCATTTTGACTTACCCTGTATTTTATAACTTGGAAAATGTACATTAGATTCCGTTGTTTGAATATTTGACATATCTTAGATGATAAACTTTCGCAATTTTTTTATTTTCTTGTGATTTTGGTATTGTTTTCCTTCGAAGTAGATAAAGATTTTATTAGATAAGAACACACTTTTACACATTGTACAATATTAGCCATATTCTCCTCAAAACAAAATTTATGAGACCTCTGGACTTCTTAAATATGTACACTGTAAAAAAAAAAAAAAAAAAAAAAAAAAAAAAAAAAAAAAAAACATAAGTGTTTCTTAATGTAGAACAATGTACTATAACCACGAACGGAAATTTACAATAACCTTTTTCAGGTTACCCACTGTTCCAAAAAGCTTTCTGCATTTTTAGAAACCTCAGAAAGCAATATATTTTCGAGATTTAAAGAAACATTTATGAAAACTAAGCGGTTTTTTATTTTTATTTTTATTCTGTTACTGGTTTTAGAAATGTTTCTGAGTATTTTTTAGCTCATAGGCTATCAAGGCCTGACAGCTAATGTGCCTGGAGGTACTGTATGTACCTTTGTATGTATGTACGTAAGGTCTCATAACTATTGATAAAAATATCCGATTTGCTTCATTTGTTTTTCTTTTTTCATTCTGATAAGCCGCTTCCCTGATTAGTTTTGGGGAGTCATTAGTTAAGTATAAAGGGGGTAACGGGGGAAAATAACCCCCTTAACTTAGATAAATGGATTTTGCATGCAGAATTATCAGATTTACTTTAAATTTGGTATACCGGTTAATTCTCATAATGCGCTTCCCTGATTAGATTTAGTGGTTCATTGTTTAAGTATAAAGGGGGAAACGGGGGATAATACCCACCATAATTTTGATAAATGTGTTTTTCTACCCGATTTGCTTCAAATTTGGTATCCCAGTTTTTTCTGATAAGGCACTTATCTGATGAGATTTGAGGGCTCATTGGTTAAGGGGGCAGTGGACGATTAAAAAAAAAAATCTTTTAATCTTCGTAATAGAGATACGATATTTTATGCAAATATACATTTCAACACAAGTATATAGAACACCCTAAAAGAAATTTCCAATCTTATTTAAATTTTAAGATCTTTTTAAAAATGAAAATTTTAAAATGTTCCTTGCATCTTACTTTTTTAGATATTTCCTCGATTTTGGATTTTAATCACGTCAAACTCTATTACGAAAACATTTGTGTATCGATTTGTTAATGCCTTAAATAGTTAATTTTTTAGAGATATTTTTCTGAATTCCATATCGATTTTCATCAAAATTCTGCCTTATAATAAGTTAAAAATCAAATTTAATTGTCTTAATGAAGTCGAATTTTAAAATGCATACACAGTTTCTTTTTAAGCAATATCAGGATTCTTCCTTATCAGTTTCAAGAATTTTGTTCAAAAATTAAGTAGCACGAAGCATTTCAAATATTAAAAAAACAGCTGAAAAATTAGTATTGAGAAAAACAGATTAAAAGTATATTAAAAAGCCAAAAAAATTGCTTGCGAACAAAGTTAAATCACTTTGCCTAAAATAATCCCATCTGCATGCAGTTTTCCACGAATGACGTAGTGCAAATTGTAGAATAATAATGCACACAAAACGATATGTTTATTTTGGACTCTATTTTTTCTCAAATAAAGGTCCACGGCCCCTTAAGTATAAACAGGAGTAAAAAGGGGGGATAATCCCCCTTAATTTTTTTTCGAGGGGCATTATTCTTTGAAATAAGAGTATAACCTCTTCGCTCCCTGGGTCCACATATATGGACCTCTATTCTTTTCCCCATAGAAACTAAACTGTTTGACTTTTTTACATTTTGACTTCATTTCTTAAGAGCTGAATGTTTTTTACTTTAAAAGCAAATCAATAAATTGAAAAATTTATGCTGATTTCATCATAAAATAGATGTTATTTTCATCTGAGTTTTCGAAACGCCTTCAAGAGGTTGTGGCTAAGAAATTTTCATACTTATTTAACTTAAATCCTTTACAATAAAATGTTTTGAGGATTTGTATATCATTCACTTGATTAAAGGCCTTAAATTTGTAATTTTGTGAATTTGGGTTAGTGATAATTAAATTGATATTTTAACGGAATATGTAATTTTAGATCCCTATTTGTAAACCTAAATTACTAGTCCTCTAAAGTATCAATTTCCGAATTTTTTTTTTTTTCTGTCATCTATGATGTCATTTTGTTTGTTTAAAACCAATTAATGAGTATTTTAGCTTTGGGAACGAAGAGGATAATATTCAAGAAGTGTGAATAGCCTGTGAGCTCAATGCAATCAGTTAAACTGGGCGCTTTGCTTTTTATTATTATGTATTAATGAATTTTTTCAACCCGGAATAGAAGGTAAAGCAAAATGTGGGAAGTTTTTTTTTTCTTTTTCTATTTTTAACTTGGAACACTGTGATCATGATTTCAAAATTCAGTAGCACCCGAATGCTTCCCATTCGTGTGCGAGAAGAAAAACAAAATGACCAGAGATGCTCAGGCACAATAGGCGGAAACAATAAACCTCGCCATTTTTCCGACGATCATGATTGTTTTTAATTATTATTTTGACTAATTATCAAAAAATGTAAAATGTGCGGTTCATGTTTTCTAACCTGTTTTCATCTATCCCCATCAAAATTTTCATAACTTTATGAGATGCAAATTTCCCTGGCCATATTCTATAGACACACATACAGATAAACAAATTTCTTTTATTAATATAGATTAAAACAAAATCTATTTTGAATATAACTAACTTATGAATTAATATTGAAATGATGCTACACGTACACATAATTAATTTTTTAAAATCAAGGATTTCCTGATTAATTATTTACTTTTGCTTGAAATTAGATAAAATTTAATAAATAAAAAGAGGAATAATAGAAACCTCGGGTGACTAAAGCAGATTTCACGCTACTGTACACAAATGGGTAAGTGTGATCGCAGATCGCACAGAGGGTTTCGTTCAATATGTCAGGGTTTTATTCAATATGTCTTTTAATACGCTTTATCCTTAAATTAATATATCAAACTTGTTAATACATAATAATTAAAATCTTACATAAATGGCAGCAACATTACATTTAATATTAAAATAATTTAAAAGCATATAATTTTATTAAATTAAAACTATTAAAGTAAAATCACTTAAATAAAATTAACTAGTCGGATGTACCAATCCCAAAACTTTCTTCTATCTCATACATGTTAATACTTCAAAATTCGCTATCACACTGCCAAAATTAAATGGCAATCTATGCATCTCATGAGAATTCTAAAGATATGAAATTCCGTGCATTAGTTCTTGAGATATGACTATCGCCGAAATCGTCTAAATCCAGCAAAATGCTGCCTAGCAGCGCCACCTATTGGGTGATTTATACCAAATCCTAATCAGCAACAATTTATGTCAACGGCTGACTGAATCTGAAGTTTGGAGAAAATCCGTGCATTAGTTTTTGAGATAGAGCAATAGCGAAAATCGTGAAAATTCCTGCATAGCAGCGCCACCTATTGGGTGATTAACACCAAAACCTAATTAACAACAACTTGTGTCAACATACAACTAAATCTGAAGTTAGATGAAAATTGGTCCATTAGTTTTATAGATAGAGCTATTGAGGGAATCGTGGAAAAGGCAGCACAGAAGCGCCATCTGTTGGGCGATTTACACCAACACATAATCAGTTGCAAGTCATATCAAGGACTAACTTAATCTGAAGTTTGATGAAAATCCGTGCGTTAGTTCTTAAGATAGAGCTATTGGGGTAATTCTGTAAATCCTGCAAAATTCATCATAACAGCGCCACCTGTTGGGCGATTTACACCAAAACGTAATCATCATCAATTCATATCAAGGACTAACTAAATCTGAAGATTGATCAAAATCCGTGCATTAGTTCGTGAGATAGAGCTATTGCGAAAATCGTGAAAAATGCAGCATTGCAGCGCCACCTGTTGAGCGATTTGCACCAAAAACTAATTAACAACAACTTGTGTCAACATACAACTAAATCTGAAGTTAGATGAAAATTTGTCCATTAGTTTTATAGATAGAGCTATTGAGGCAATCATGAAAAAGGCAGCACAGAAGCGCCACCTGTTGGGCGATTTACACCAACACATAATCAGTTGCAAGTCATATCAAGGACTAACTGAATCTGAAGTTTGATGAAAATCCGTGCGTTAGTTCTTAAGATAGAGCTATTGAGGAAATCCTGTAAATCCTGCAAAATTCATCATAACAGCGCCACCTGTTAGGCGATTTACACCAAAACGTAATCAGCATCAATTCATATCAAGGACTAACTAAATCTGAAGTTTGATCAAAATCCGTGCATTAGTTCGTGAGATAGAGCTATTGCGAAAATCGTGAAAAATGCAGCATAGCAGCGCCACCTGTTGAGCGATTTGCACCAAAAACTAATCAGCATCAATTTGTATTAGGGACGCACTGAATATCAATTTTTATTAAATTCCGTGCATTAGTTCTTGAGATAGAGCGCCCACAAAATTTGTGTCACATACACACAGACAGACAGACAGACAGACAGACAGACTCACAGAGTCACAGACAGACATTTTGTAAAAACATGTTTTTTGGAATCTCTGACCCCTAAAACGTGTAAATCCGTCGAAAACCGGAATTCGAAAATTTTCATGAATCCAATACTTTCTTCTTGTAAAGATAGAAGAAAGTAAAAAAATAGGGAGGTTTATGGATGATGGATCATAAAATAACGTTTTCATTCAAGTCTTATACTTCATAAAAACATGATTCTGGATACATACATCTTCTGAATGGTGGATTCGACATGGTGGGTTCATCACCACGATTTCGGGAATTTTAATATACCAGACTTCTATCTCGGCTAGATCGGCGACAAATCTATACATCAGTGATCGAAGCATTAGTAGACGCTGTAGGTAATCTCGGTTTGAGAATTATTGCTACTGCTAATAAGATCAATATCACACTAGTATGTTGTGGCCATCACAAAACTTTCTTCTATCTCATACTTGTCAATACTTCAAAATTCATTATCACAGTGCATCTATGCTCATCATGAGGATTCTAAAAAGATGAAATTCCGTGCATTAGTTCTTGAGATATTACTGTCTATGAAATCGTGTAAATCCATCAAAATGCAGCATAGCAGCGCCACCTGTTGGGTGATTTACACCAGACCTTAATTATCATCCACATGTGTCAATGTCTAACTGAATATGAAGTTTGGGGAAAATCCGTGCATTAGTTCCTAAGATAGAGCTATTGCGCAAATCATGACAAATGCAGCATAACAGCGCCACCTGTTGAGCGATTTACACAACCACATAATCAGTATCAACATTTATCAAGATGTACTTGAATCTGAAGTTTGGTGAAAATTCGTGCATTAGTTCTTGAGATAGAGCTATTAAGGAAATAGTGCAAAATGCAGCATAGCCGCGCCACCTATTGGGCGATATTCACCAACACGTAGTCAGCATCATTTCATATCAAAGAGTAACTGAATCTGAAGTTTGATGAAAATATGTCCATTAGTTCTTGAGATACAGCGATTGAAGAAATCGTGAAAAATGCTGTATAGCAGCGCCACCTGTTGAGCGATTTACACCAAAATGTACAAAATGTCAATTCATATCAAGGATTAACTGATTCTGAAGTTTAGTGAAAATTGTTGCATTAGTTCTTCAGATACCGCTATAATGGAAATTCTGAAAAGTGCAGCATAGCAGCGCCACCTGTTGAGCGATTTGTACCAAAACACAAACAGCACTAATTCATATCAAAGTATATAAGAATCTGAAGTTTTTTGAAAATCCAAGCATTAGTTGTTGAGATAGAGCTATTGCGGAAATTGAAACAAATGCAGTATAGCAGCGCCACCTGTTGAGCGATTTACACCAAACTGTACAAAAGTCCAATTCATGTCAAGGATTAACTGAATCTGAAGTTTCATGAAAATCCGTGCTTTAGTTCTTGAGATAGAGCCATTTCGGAAATCATAAAAATGCAGCATAGCAGCGCCACCTGTTGAGCGATTTGCACCAACACGTAATCAGCATCAAGGCATATCAAGGACTAACAGAATCTGAAGTTTCATGAAAATCCGTGCATTAGTTCTTGAGATAGAGCCATTTCGGAAATCATACAAAATGCAGCATAGCAGCGCCACCTGTTGAGCGATTTGCACCAAAAACTAATCAGCATCAATTTGTATTAGGGACTAACTGAATATCAATTTTTATTAAATTCCGTGCATTAGTTCTTGAGATAGAGCGCCCACAAAATTTGTGTCACATACACACAGACAGACAGACAGACAGACAGACAGACAGACTCACAGAGTCACAGACAGACATTTTGTAAAAACATGTTTTTCGGGTTCTCTGACCTCTAAAACGTGTAAATCCGTCGAAAACCGGAATTCGAAAATTTTCATGAATCCAATACTTTCTTCTTGTAAAGATAGAAGAAAGTAAAAAATGAATATATTTAAATTCTTCAATTTCATAGATTTAGCATAGGTATGAATAAAAGATAATATTTAAAAAAAAAATGTGTAAAACACATTTAAAATTCTGATATATTTCAGAAAAAAAAACATATTAAACCTTTCACTTTTCAAAAACTCACTAGATAGTGCCAAAAAAGAACTTTAAGATATATTAAAATCTGAAATAAAAAAGAAAAAATACCTTTTAATTCCTCAAAAATGCATAGCGATAACTTGAAAAAAATTGTCCATAATAGTGTGTTATTTCAAAAAAATTTTCTGTAGATGGCAGCAGCAAACAAAAAAAGTCCAGGGGAATTCAATATTTATACCTCTGTATCTTAATTATTGTAAATGAGGATTTTTTTAAATATTAAATATGGATTTGATTATATCACCTGACATGTTAAACTTTAATTGTTACTAAATGTGCATTTTTTAATAAAAGTGAATTATTCTCGGGATTTTTTTTATTGAAATTTCAGATTTTCTCTGTCTGAAATGAAAGATAATTTAAAAATTACCGCTGCGCAAAAAAAGTATTTAAAATTGCCAAAAAAAATGGAATTTTGTTTTAATTAAATCCATTTGAAAATGTAGAATAATAAACTGGCAAACTCGAACCCACGATCTACTGTGTGGGAGACATATGCTTTACTTCGCTACCATTGGTGCTCAGCGATATTTGCTGAACTTAAGATTATCTTACAAAATCGAAAAAAGAACGAATTCACTTAATTAAAATAGTATAATGATTTTTCAAAAAATTATGATTTTTGAAAGGGCATGGTTCGGAAGTATTTAGCTCTATATAAATCATAATTTAGGTTTGTTACTTAAATAGTTTCCGAGTCGAGCCTGTGGCGGGCAGACAGACGGACATGCAGAGAAGCGTGTCTAAGGGGCTTCGTGAAATGTACGAAAAACTAAAAATTAATTAAACGTATATATTAGTAAAAGAAATAAAAATACGATATATATATGTGTGTGTGTGTGTTACATTATTAGATTTAATTCCGTGATTTTCCTATATTATTCTAAATTACTACTCTATATTCACTAAATCCTTATTCTTAAGTAATCTCTATCGTTAATTCTGTTAAATTACCTTTAATTTAATGTCTCACTTGTCTAATTTACTTAAATATTACGCTTTTAGTATTCTTAAATTAAATGTTCCATTTCTTATCTTTTTTCTTTTAGAATGTTCTTTTAGCAAACATACTTTTCCCTTCCGAAAATGTACTTTCCCGCGCGTATTCCGAGGTTTTCCTTTTTACCTTCAAATTCATCCGCTCGCTCTGTCAGTAGTCTTTCTAAGGAGTGATATCCTTAATTATTAATTGGTCGAGCGCGTGACCTACGTCATATTTGTATTACTACGCTAGACGCACGAAAAGCCGACGCTCGCAGTGTTTCCTCAGATTTTGGTCGTATTTCCATTTGTCATAGCACCCTTGGTCGTCGTCCGATGTATTCTATTATCTACAACTTTGCTTACTCCTATATTACTACTATGAAGCGATGGCTAAATATCTCGGTGGAAACTGTGCTGCCTAAAAATGTTAAAATACAATCCTGAGTTGACTTTACGTTTTGTCTCTATTATTCTGGAGAAACTACTCTGGATAAATGTGTTCCATGGCCTTCACTCGTTGACTGCAACAGCTTTCGAACAACCATGTTAATCTACTACAGAAACGTACTTTTTTAGCTTATCGTAATCCACGACTTCCACATTGATTATTCAATTACTATCGTTTTGAAGTTAACTCCATTTTCGAATCATCATATAACGTCAATGCCTTAACCTTTAACACGACAGGATTTCCAGTTTTTGTTATACTAGTACCAATTAGAATCCTGTCGACTAGTATAACGAAAACTGGAAATCCTGTACTCATTGGGAAATGTTTAACAAACAGTTTAACTTAATGCTCTGTAATTTTTTTGTCCTTTTTCCCAAAACTATTTCAAATAATTCCACTTTTATGAAAGTGAAAAATTAAGCTTCTAATAATATTTTTATATATTACCCCCTCACTCCATTTTTCAGTTCCAATGTTAGATCAAGTTTAAAGCGTATTATGTTAGTTTTAGTTTTATGACTCCACTTAATAATAAATATTTTTAACACGAATACTTACTAAACTTCTATATGTGCTGCGTACTGAATAATGAACATTTATAGAATTTCCTCATAACATACTAAAACGTCTTCTTTACTCACTCAAAGAACCTCTTTATAATTAATGCTCTTTTATACTAATTTAGTTTGTTATTATGCTTTTCAAACACAAGCTGCATTCGCATAGATTATTTGTTTGAAGTTGCTATTCATTTATAAATATATATTATATTTATGAATTCTCTTAATATTAGAATATTTCGTCTCATGACTATAACTGCAATCCCATTTTCCTCGTAGCATATGATGAATGTGTTGCCAACTTAAAATTTCGAAATAATTTAAGGCTAGATTTATTTCTAATTAAAGAGGTGATCTTCAAAAAATATCGATAATTTAAAGGGAGTAGAAGCGATTATTTGCAGAAGCAAAACTAATGGAAATTTAAAGCACGCATTGCATGATAGAAATCATATGAATGCAGATATTTTGATTAATAATCAAGATATAGCAATTTAAATTTCAGAGTTTATGCATAGATGCATAACTATCGATTGATCAGAATGAGATTTTAATGCAGATCTTGGATCATATCAAACCATTAATCTTCGTCATTTGAAATTATTCCTTAAGGGAGATCTTTTGTGAATATCGACACATTAATGTTCGTTAGTATAATAATGTTTGGAAACCTGCGTAAGGCTGTTGGATAAACAGTAGTATGTATCAAGAAATCTTTAATGCTATATAAAAAAAATTAGGTAAAACAAAAATAGGTTAATCCAATTTTCTTGAATAGCAAGAAAATTCGGAACATTTTGCAAAAATTGTAAAGAAAAATATGTACTTTTCCAATATAGGCAACATGGTGAGGTAAGGAAATTTGGCAACATATTTTTTGGCAACTTATACACAGTTTCATATACTCAATCAATTATTTCACTAATACAATTTACTTAATATGATGTAGTCATTTATCTATTTTTATGTTCTGGAGCTATTGGATACTTGGTCCATGCAAACATTAAAGCTCCATTCCTGTTGCGATTTATGGGAAGAAGAAAGACAAACTTTCGCCGCGATTAATACAGAAAAGCCGCTGATCCGACTGTGAAACAGTCAATCGCTGTAGGAAGGTATCGGAAGATGTTGCCCTTCACTAATAGGGAAATTTCTGATATGACTTTTATTTACCGAATGGCAAATGGAAATGGCTCAAAAGCTCAACGATTGTACGAAGAGCGGTTTCCGACCTTGCTTTAGCTTGGGTAATTGTTCTTTGTGTGTTTTTGCCTCGGATAACAGCATCACATGTTGAGCCCTCTAGCACTTTAAGTTTTAGTTCCTACCATGCATTCTTTGATGAAAGTTGTTTATTTGGATGTGTACTATCACCTGTTAAAGTTTCGTGCATCTTTTATAACCTGTATAGTGTATATATAAATATATATACAGGTCCTATGACCTGTATTTACATGACATCTGTATGTATGTATATATATATATATATATATAACCTCTGAATATATAAATTCATATATAATCAAGCATAAATGTTCCTTAGGTTTATTTTCATAGATGGTTATATCATTTTGAAACTGATGTCACATTCTGATGCGCGAATGGCATCAACATTTATATAAACGCCAATTTATCTATTGTGGAACAGTACCAAAAACTTATAGAGGGGAAGGATAAGTCTATGTACCTGATTTTGTTTTATTGTTGAATCCAGAATGTCCAGCAGAATTTAATGTAATTTTGCGTAGATACTCTGTACATATCCTAAAATATAAATATTGTTTTAAATGTATTATTATTTTATTACATTTTTATTAAGAAATGATTGTTTATTTTTGTAAAGTCAAATTATTCGTTCTATCATCCCATTTGTATATTAAAACCCCGTGGATATGTTAATCTTACCAAAAATTAAACTGTTTTGTCTTCCTTTAAAAACAAGCAACGTATTTTATTTTTGAACTTGAATCAATACACTGGTTTAATAATATTTCAATAATAAGTCTAATGATTTGTTTTATTAAAACAAAATTATGAGTGTCTTCTTTACGATTTGAGAAACTTCAGAAAATATGTTCACCTTTTTATCTGCTTTATAAAACCCCAAGTACTATAATATCAATGTCTTTTATTCAAACATAGTTTACAAAATGTCCAGGTATTGTTCTCCAATCTCTTTTTTATTCGCCTTACGATTATCCGATTTTGCAATCAACAGGTCTGTGTTGCAAAGAAAGAAGCAAACAAGCACCTATAAATGGTATCAACAATTTCATTGCAGGAGAGACCGGGGTTAGTTGGCGCAGGTTTAATTTTTGATTTTTATAAATTTTTTATTTTTAGTTTTTTAACAAACTTTAACTGCACTTTTAAAGAACAGACACTGGGCTATAAATACCCGGAGTTTTGAGTTTGTAGTTTTTGTAGTTTATGTTTAGCGGAAGCCTACAGTTAAAGGAAAATTGTGCGACAACCTACCCCGTCACGGGGCAAGTTATATATACCTATGGGGTAAGTTGGCACACGTTTTATAAAAATTTAAATGAAGCTCAAATAAGACACGCAGTTAAGCGAAATCAATTTCATTATTACTAGTAAGTTTAGACTAAGGCGTTATAGCCGTAAAATATAAATTCTAAATTATACAGACATAAAAATAATGAATAAAATATTAACATTGGGTAGCTTCTATCATACTCTATATCATCATAAGAGTTACATTTGCCACAAATAAAAAATCGAGTGTCTCCGTTTGGGGAAGCCACGTGTGCCCAAAATCTTGCATTACAGCCACTTTTCTCGTTGTTTGCTGATTTTCAAGCTACCAGTGCACGCCAAACACCGAGCAAACTTGCCCCGTGTTCAATGCGCCTACTTGCCCCATAATAAATTTCTTCACAAAAGGGACACGAAATCCTCTAAGCATAAATAATCCAAGTAAATCACGTATGGGGTAGGTACAGTTAATCATACACTAAGAAAAACTGCACAAGTTAAATCACAATTATTAAGATAAGTATTAGAAATTAGAAAAAGAATGAAGCAACAAAAAATTACTCATGAGTGCCAAAAACAGAAAAATCGTAATAAATGTCCACTGCACATAGGTAACGATGCAAAACCACATTGAGGATTGTAAAAAGCAATAAGAAAGGTACTCTGTGACCGGTTGCGCAATCTCTCCACAAACAGGCGATTTATGAGGACTGCGCCTACTTACCCCTGTAGGCAACTATCCCCGGTCTCCCCTACCCTGAAAAAAAGTGTCACCCCAGCTAGAAGTTTTATACCGCAAAATATGCAGTAATATATCGTTAAAAAGTAATATACGGGAGGTGCTGGGTTCGAATCCAATCGCGCCTGACGGCCTAATCGTCCGGAGTATTCGTGGTTTTCTTCGAACCTTGTATTTCCATACGTAAATGCGGATTAGGCTCCCTTAGAAAGACCCCCCCACGCGGGCACTTCTCCCTCGGGCCTATAGCCCTCGGGTAGTTAAATGGCAGTCAAAAATCAACCCAACCCAACCCAAGCAGTAAATGGTGAACGGGGTGCTTACTTTAAATATTAGAATATGTGAAACTAGAATTTCTTCTAATTAATGGAAAGCTTTTTAAAAGAATACGCTGTTTAATGGGAAATAAGAACGATTGTTTGCTGATGTAACACCAATGGAAATTTAAAGCACACTTTGCATGAGAGGAAATATTGCATGAAATGCGGATATAAAAATTATGAGAGTTTAATTATTGTCCCATTTAGCAAGCAGTTTTTGATGATTCAGATTTTTTTAATGTTAGAGTAATCAAAAACAAGAGGTACTTTCAATAAAAGGAAAGATTTTTAACAGAATATCGATGATTTGTGGAAAATAAGAGCGAATATTTACTGATGCAACACTAATTGAAATTTAAAGCACACACTGCATGAAATGAAATGTGATATGATATTTGAATATATAAATTAGTCATTAAAGTATTGCAGTAATATTAAACATTTTATGTATATATGCATAACCATCAATAATATTGAGAATGTGATTTTAATGAAGATATCTAGATTGTTTCCTAATTGTTATATAGATTGTTTACTGTAGCATCATTAATGGAAATGTAAAGCACACATTTTCCATGATATAAAGTGGCGTATAAAATAGACTTATTAGTATTAATAATCAAGGTACTGTTTTATAATTAAAGAAATTTTATGTATTTATAAAATAACTAATTAGTTATCAGAATGGGATTTTATCGAAGATAATTGGTTAATAGCAATGCATCAATATTAGTCGAAATAAGAAATTAATTCGGCTTATATTTTCAAAAATGTATGCAAAATTTTGTATGCATCAAAAACTTTGTAATGCTAGGATGAATTATTAAGCAACAAAATAAATTTTAAATTCGCTTTGGTTTAATAACGAAAAGTCTTGGATTTTTTAAAAGAAATAACGCTAAAGAAAAAAAAAATGAAATAATGTTAAGGGGTCTTAGGAATCTTAATGATTCAAAATTTTCGAAATTTAATTTTTTTTAGATTATGAACTCCTATCTTTTCTGAACATTTTAATATAATTGTTTCCTTTAAATTCACATTAAAACAAAAGTTATGGCTTTTAGAATTATACCCGCTCGATAGCTGAAGCTACGTTTCCGAAACTTTGAAGTCATTTTTCTCCAAATGATGTTTTTAGGCATAATAAGCAGGGTATCTCAAAAGATTCTAAATATTTTTTAATGAAATCTTCAAAACATATGCTTCATGTTAGTTTGCATAAACTGAACCTACAATTTCTTTTTTATTGTTAAATTTTTTTAGATGATTATACTGTTAAAATTTTCAAAATTTAGTACTAGCTAAATACAACGTTATATTAAAAATATAAAAATGCTTTAAATACAATTTTATTTAGATTCAGTGTAACTATTTC
Organism: Maratus speciosus; assembly: GCA_963932465.1. NCBI lineage: Eukaryota > Metazoa > Arthropoda > Arachnida > Araneae > Salticidae > Maratus > Maratus speciosus. The sequence goes on along the minus strand of OZ010788.1, from coordinate 537,203,261 downwards.
AATCTGAAGTATATGTAGGTACCAAAATTTTCATTCTGGTTTAAAAATTTATTTTGTAATCCTACGCGTTATCTGTTACGCCGATTTTCTGCTCGACAAACGTCTGACAGTTTGGAGCCCCCTATAAATACTAATTCTGCATCTTGCAATATTTTAAATACACTGGCCTCCAAAAGTTAAAGTACGAAGACTGGATGCTTTCGATTGCATACGTTTTGTCGAATATCTACCAACATTATTGGCGAATTGTTCTTGAACTTCTAGGATGTAAAGAACATGTTTGATTGTATATTTCTAGGTGAAGATTTATCGGAGGGGTACAATTAGGAGACTAATAATAAATTTAATAATAAAATGAGATTTGCAATCACCTATGTAACAGAAAAGGCTGGAAATGGTTTGTCACGGTGGTAAATGACTATTTGAGTCCTGTTCAACGTTTGTATAGATTTGTGTAAGCATAGCACTCATATTCGTGAAGATGTTAACGTTCTTGTGAAAAATTCAAAAGTTTTTTTGTTTATACCGTACAGAGTTTTCAACCAAATTTAACACAACTTTTCAAAAACCTGACAAAGAACAGTAGCATCAGTGTACTGCAATTAAAACATGAATATATTGAATATTTGATGCGATATGGGCATTTGCATGAAATAACTTTTAACTGCGCATGCGTGGAATATTCTAAATTTTTTATTATATAATTTGGTAGACAGCTATTTAGGACAACTTATATAAAAAGTCCAATCAAATATCGCGAAAATTCAGAAAGATAGGGTCGATATAGTGAGTTGCTTCCTAAAAATAGCTTTATTATAAGGGATTTTCCACAACTTTTCAATCAGCTCACTATATCTTTCTAAGTTTTCACAATATTTGACTGGACTTTTTATAAAAGTTGCCCTAAAAAACTTACTACCAAATTATGAAATACAAATTTTGGAATCTTCCGCGCATGCGCAGTTTAAAATTATCTCATAAAAATGCCCATATCTCATCAAATATTCAATATATTCATGTTTTAATTGCAGTATACTGTTGCTACTATACTTTGGCAAGTTTTCGGAAATTTGTGTTAAATTTGGTTGAAAACTCTGTATGCTATAAACAAAAAACTTTTGAATTTTTTACAAAAACGTTAACATCTTCACGGATATTAGTGCTATGCTTACACAAATGCATACAAACGTTGAACAGGACCTAAATAGTCATTTACTACAGTGACAAACCATTTCCAGCCTTTTCTGTTACACAGGCGATCGCAGATGTTAGTTTATTATTAAATTTATTACTAGCCCCCTAATCCCCCCCCCCCCCGATAAATCTTCGCCGAGGAATATAAAATGAAATATGTTCTTTACATCCTAGAAGTTCAAGAACAATTCCCCAATACTGTTGGTAGATATTCGACAAAACGTGTGCAATCGAAATCATCCAGTCACTGTACCTTTACTTTTGGAGGCCAGTGTACAGTAAATGAGAGAACATGCTTATTATATTTAATCCCATTAAAAACTGTGTTTTAAAATAATATACATTTTAGGATAAAACAAAAGGTTGAAAATGGTCTTTTTTATCAACTTTAAGAGTCCTGAGAACCCTTAAATAAATAACCCTGAAAATAATTTATATTTTAGCATGTTGTTGGAAACTACATATACCCCATACATACAAATAAAAAAATAACTGTATTTTTGGCACGTCAATGAGGAAGCCGTAAGACTTAACAACGGGTACTAATAATAATTGGTTTTCTTTCCACTTTTCGAACATTAATTGCAACCTTTGTCTCGCTTTGTATGCTGAAATGTTGAAATTAAAATAGGCTGAAAAGATGCTCGCTGTAAAATATGTTTATTAGATAGAAACTTTTCTGGAAAAATGTGCGCATCTTTCGTAGCTTTGTTCTGATTGGTTCAGTTGGGGAAAAATCAAAAGTATCGAAATAATGAGCAACATTTCAGATATACCTGATGTTTTGTGTAAAAAATAGACACTCCTTGCCAAAGTAAAACAGATTATGTGTGCTCAAAAACAGGAGCGGTTCAAGTGGCGCGGAAACATAACAAATCACTGGGCGGGGCCTAACGTCTCTGACTGCAATATTCCACAAGTAAAAATCATTTTTAAAAACTGTATCTATCATAGAACAATTTACAATATAGAGCATAAAATGTAAGAACTATAGAATGCAAATTATTTCACATGTAGTGTGTATAATTATTTTTAATTTCTAAAAATCTTTTATCCTTTAGAATAATTTCCCTTTAGAAATATCTTTTAGATTAAGTATTTATTTTTTTTGCGTTAACGGTTATTTTCAAGAGCCTCAAAACTATGCATTTCCCGACATTTATATCAAATTTAGATGTAAAAAGAAAGTTAATACCATTTTTTTTTGGTCTAAAAATATTTAAAGACTAATTTAAAACAATAGAATCATTATTTTACACAAGGTAACTTTATCTCAAGTATTATCTCCAAAAGACTCCTATTGGAGTCAGGCCCTGGGCTGCCCGATGGTTTCGCCCTACCGAAATGTTGTTTTGGGTAAAATGGTGTCCCCACGTCTACGGTCATAAGATTCATATTATAGTAAGACAATAAGAGTTGAAAACAGCTTTCGTTGAAGAACTTAGTAACTCAGAAATTCTTTTGAAAATGTTAAAAATAATATTTAAAATACTTTTAATTTAATAATATGCTGCTGGACCTTAAATGAACTCTCAATACAAAATAAAAATTGTGTTTTCCGCATTGAGAAACTATTAATCGTGTTTTAAGTATTATTGCATTTTTTGTCGTGTTTTTTTTATTATTGATAATCGCATTCTATTTTTTTTTTTTAATACTTTAATAAGATATGTGGAAAAAATATTTCAGGTAAATGCTGAAGTTTCCTTCTACTTGCTTGAATGAAAAGAAAAGAAATATTTGAAATTCGTGAATATGAAATTAGTAATTTCAGTGTTATTGCTTTCCACTAATTAGCTAATCTCCAGTTGTTTAATCCACCATTTGAAACAATTATAAAGGTTACAGTGATTTATAGTTCAAAATCCGAAATTTTAATGAGAATTTTTCCTATTAAATAATTACTACAATTGAGTAATGAATAGCCTTTACAGTAGTTGAAGTACATATCCAAAGATCTAACTTTCGTCACAATAATATTTTTCTTTATAAATAACGCTCTTTGTTAATCACTGTTGGCTTTTCATGCAGAAGCTATGTTCAGCATAGCCATTTGCGTGAAATCATTAATTTATATAGAGTCTCATGCATTCTGTGCTGGAATTTGAACATTTTATTTCACGAATATAATTACAGTACCATTTTCCCAACTACACGTGATGAGAGTGTCACAAACTCAAAACTTTTGAATCATCTGAGGCTAAAATTATTTCTAATCAAGGGAATTACTTTCGAAAGAGTATAAACGACTTAACAGAAATATAATCGATTATTTGCTGTAGCAATACTAATGGAAATTTAAAGAATTCACTGAATAATAGGAAACTTTGTATGAAATACAGATATTATGATTAGCAATCAAAATATTGCTTTTATGTTGAATAATTAAAGCATATCTGCATAATCATTCATGATTGACCAAAATGTGATTTTAATGAATCATTTTCGATAATGTTATTACAGTAAAAGTAAAGAAATATTTGAAATTCGTGAATATGAAAACAGGAATTTTAGGGATATTGCTTCCATTAATTAGCTAATCCCCAGTTCTTTAATTCACCATTTAAACAATTATAAAGGTATTAGTAATTTATAGTTAAATATTGGAAATTTTAATAAATAATTTACAACAACAAACAATTACTGAAATTTGGTAATGAATAGTCATTACAATAGTTTAAGTACATTTCTAAAGATTTAACTTTTGTCACAATAATATTTCTTTTTATGAATAACGCTCTTTTATAATCACTGTTAGCTTTTCAAGCACAAGCTACATTCAACATAGCTATTAGTTTGAAATTATTAATTTATACAGCGCCTCATGTATTCTGTGTTGGAATTTGAAAATTTTATTTTCCGAATATAATTGCAGTTCTGTTTTCCCATCTACACGTGATAAATTTGTCACTAATTCACTTTTGAATAATCTAAGGATAAAGTTATTTCTAATCAAAGGAAATAGTTTTAAAAGAGTGTCGATGGTTTAACGGAAATATAATCGATTATTTGCTGTAGCAATACTAATGAAATTTAAAGAATTCACTGAATAATGGGAAATTTTGTAAGAAATCAAAATATTGCTTTTATGTTGGTTGATTAATGCATATCTGCATAATCACCCAAAAGAATTTTCGATAATGTTATTCAAATAAAAGTAAAGCAATATTTGAAATTCGTGAATATGAAAATAGGGATTTTAGGGATATTTCTTTCCATTGATTAGCTGGTCCCCAGTTCTTTAATTCACCATTTAAAAAATTATAAAGGTTATAGTGGGTTATAGTTAAGTATCGAAAATTTTTATGAACATTTTACAACAATAAATAATTACTAAAGTTTAGTAATGAATATTCATTACAGTAGTTGAATTACATTTCCAGAGATTTAACTTTTGTCACAATAATATTTCTCTTTATAAATGACGCTCTTTTATAATCACTGTTGGCCTTTCACGTAGAAGCTATATTCAGCATAGCCATTTTCTTGGAATCATTAATTTATATACCATCTCATGCATTCTGTGCTGGAATTTGAACATTTTATTTCACGAATATAATTACAGTACCATTTTCCCAACTACACGTGATGAGAGTGTCACAAACTCAAAACTTTTGAATTATCTGAGGCCAAAATTATTTCTAATCGAAGGAAATTTTTTAAAATAGACCATATATACACTTTAAATACAAAATAAAAAGTGTGATTTATGAGCTTAAAAATCATAAAGCGTGTTTTAAGTGTTATGTCATTTTTATCATATATTTAGGTTTTTTTTTTTTAATTTCTAATTGCATTCTATGTTTTGCTATTTTGTTACGAAATGTTGAATTATTATGTTATAGGTATATGTTAAACTTTCTTGTGTCAATCAATTTCAAGTGGCCCAGAAAATCATTTATTCGTTGCTCGACCATTTTTAAAAAATCTGAAATTTTTTGTACAACTCTAACATGATGGAAGTTCAAAATGACTATTATTTTAATTTTATTAATTTTTGTTTGTTCATGGCAGCCATTTTTGTTTCATCGTCTGCAGCAATTTTTTCGCATGAAGGGCTTACGGAATTGTAAATAATTCATTGTTTATTTCTCCAGTTCAAGTGCGTATTACAGCAATTTGTACAGAATACATTGGGCTAAAAATATGGTAATAGAGTAGTTTCCGAAACTAAATGCTTATTGGTGAAATTTAAGCATATAGTTTCAGTTTTTTTCCAAAATTTGTCCGTTTACAGGAGGAAATGTTTCTAGCAAGGAAAACTGTCAACATGACATAATTTTTTTAGGTAGATTTCGTATGAAATACTACCTATTGAGATCGTTCCTATGTTGGAATTTCTGAAAAAATTTTGCAGATCTACACCGATCATGATCCCTAGAACCCAAAACCACCCTCAGTAAAAAACTTTATCTATCTATCTATCTATCTATATCACTTTCTTCTGGACACGATAACTTTCGTAATTCTGCATCAATCATTTCCAAACTGATACATAAAATCAATAGGCATAAAATCTCGGTCAAGTTCGTTAATGGGCAAAATCTGACCAAGGGGATGGAAATAAGGAGGGGTTTTGTGAAAACAGAAAACCCCCATAACTTCTTAATATTTGTACATATCAAATCAGTTTAAAGTTTTTATTACTTCTAAAAATACGGCCAAAAATTTATGTATCACAGATTTTTGATAAAGTTAAAAATGGGCTCAAGGGGCGCAAAAATAGGGTTTTTGGGAGAAAAAAATTCATAACATCGTCAATTCTCAAGATATCAAATCCAATTAATTTTATTATAAATCTCCTTAACATTATCTACAACTTTTATATTCACAAGTTTTTAATAGGACCAATTCGTCCCGTAAAAAAAAAATTAAAAACGAAAACAAAAACAAAAAGGGGATTTGAAGAAGAAAAAAATCCATAACTCCGCCAATTCAAAAGATATAAAATCCCCATGAATTTATCATATATCTTCTTAATATTGTCTACAACATCTACATAGACAAGTTATGGGTAGGACCCATTCTTACAGTAAAAAAAATTAAAAATACATGGTGGTTGAAGAATAAAATCATCTTAGTAAGGGTGTATTCAAATCCAAACTGCTTATTTTCTGGCTCATTTTACAATTAATTTTTGCTCTCAAAGGCTTCCAATTGGTACGTTTTTTTACTCAGAAACTATATAATGTACCGTAATGGTCGATTTTTGAATAGAGGCAGAATATAGTTTTAAAAATGCTGTTAAAAAGGGCATTTTGAACCGAATTTACCGAAGCGGATTGTGTTGGAAAAATCATTGTATTAAGGATGCACTCAAATCCAAACTGCTTATTTTCTGACTCATTTTTAAATTCATTTTTGCTCTCAAACGCATTTAATTGGTAGATTCGCTTATTCAGAAACTATATAATGTACCGTAATGATCGATTTTTTGATACAGGCAGAATATATTTCAAAAAATGATACCAAAGTGGGCATTTTGAACGAAATTTCCCGAAGCGATTGTGTTAGAAAGGAAAAATATTGTCCTTCTGAGAAAATAATTGTTTATATATCAAGTTTTAATTAATTGAACACAAAAATAAAAACACAGATCGCTCATAAATATCTTCAAAAATCACGTCAGCAAGTTTCACATTTTTTTAAAATTAAAAATGAATCTGCAATTATGCCAGAAAATTTCGAGTTGTTGAGCATGGAAAAGTATTTTTTTGAATACCGCCCTAACATGATTCTGTTAAAACCAGCTATTATATAAAAATGAAATAAAAACTCGTCAAAAGCGGCCAGATAAAATTGTTAAAATGGTTTTATCTCTAGTCATGATTTAGTTTTTGTTTGTGAAATTAGTATATTTGACTTCGAAATATACCTCTGCCTGTAGGCCGGACCGGCAGGGATTTTTTTTTTTTACAAATAGGCCGAAAGTATTTCTACTCACACGTCAAGCTCTAGATCTGGGACTTGCTTTCTCTTCGCTAAAAAAATCCCAAAAATTTCAAAAATCGCACTTTTGAGGCCCTGATATATCTGATAAGGCACAAGATAAAAATCTGAAGTTCTGGTTGCAGAGAGTACTTTATGGTAGTGTTATGCACAAGAAATTTCAGGATGGAGATTTGACTACAAGCTGAGATATGGCAAGGACAACATGTCAAACAATACTGCAAAACTATTGTTTTGTTGTTGTCACAGCTGAGTATTTATCTCAGAGTGTCATTGAAATTTATTTTTTTATTATCTTTAATTAATAGTAACAAAAAATAAAGCCTTTTTCAAAGCTTAGCAATTAATTAAAATAAAATTATTCCTAAGCCCTACAGTTTGTATGGTTTCAGTAATTTTTGTTGTAATTTTAGTAACTAAAAGAAACCTCAGCCCTTTTACATAATAAAAAAACATATTTTTATACAAAACCTGAGACAAAAGCAGAATAGGGAAAGCGAAAAGCTGTTAATGTTAACTACTACACATAACACTACCATACAATACTATCAGAAAGCAGAACTTCAGATTTTTATCTCGTGCACCACCAGAGATATCAAAGCCTCAAAAGTGTGATTTTTGACATTTTTGAAAAATTTGGGAATTTTTTTAGGCGAGGAGAAAGCAAGTTCCCGATCTGGAACTTGGCGTGTAAATACAAGTATTTTCAGCCTATTTGTAAAAAAATTGTGTCATGTTGGCAATTTTCCTTGCTAGAAACATTTTGTCTTGTAAACGGACAAATTTCGAAAAAAAACCTGAAATTTTATTCTTTGTTTCCCCAATAAGCATTTTGTTTCGGAAACTACTCTATTACCAAATTTTTCGCCCAATGTATTCTGTACAAATTGCTTTATCCGCACTTGAATTGGAGAAATAAACGATGAATTATTTACAATTCCGTAAACCCTACCTGTGAGAAAACTGCTGCAGACGATGAAACAAAGATGGCCGCCATGCACAAACAAAAATTCATAAAATTAAAATAATAGTCATTTTGAACTTCCATCATGTTAGGGTTGTTGTACAAAAAATTTCAGATTTTTTAAATATGGTCGGGCAACCAGTGCTGGACCACTTGAAATGGATTGACCCTCTTTCTTTTTGCTTGAAATAAAAGTAGACACATTTGAAATTCGTGAATATGAAATCAGTAATTTTAGTGTTATTGCTTTCCATTAATTAGCCGATCTCTGGATTTTAATTCACCATTTAAAACAATTATAAAAGGTATATATACCCTTTATTACTATAGTAATTTATAGTTCAAAATCCGAAATTTTAATGAACATTTTTCCTACTAAATAATTACTGCAATTGAGTAATGAATAGCCTTTACAGTTGTTGAAGTACATTTCCAGAGATCTAACTTTCGTCACAATAATATTTTTCTTTATAAATAATGCTATTTTATAATCACTTTTGGCTTTTCATGCAGAAGCTATGTTCAGCATAGACATTTGCGTGAAATCATTAATTTATATAGCGTCTCATGCATTCTGTGCTGGAATTTGAACATTTTATTTCACGAATATAATTACAGTACCATTTTCCGGACTAAGCGTGATGAATGTGTCATAAACTAAAAACTTGTGAATAATCCGAGGTTAAAATGTTTTCTAATCAAAGGAGAGATTCTTTTGAAAAGAATCGATGGCATAACGCAATTATAATCGATTGCTGTTGTAGCAATTCTAATTATAATTTAAAGCATTCACTGAATGGTGGGAAACGTGGTATGAAATACAGATAATTATGATTAGAAATCAAAATATTACCTTTATGTTGAATAATTTATGCATATCTGCAAATTCATCGAAGATTGATCATAATGAGATTTTAATGAAGAATGTTAGATGACGTTAATACAATAAAAGTAAAAAAAAACATTTGAAATTCATGAATATGAAATCAGGAAATTTAGTGACATTGCTTTCCATTCATCAGCTAATCTCCAGTTCTTTAATTTACCATTTAAAACATTTATAAAGTAAATAACAATTTATAGTAGAAAATCGAATTTTAATGAGCATTTTTCTTATTTAAAAATTTACTAAATTTGAGTAATGAATATTCATTGCAGTAGTTGAAGTACATTTACAAAACTTTAACTTTTGTCACTGTAATATTTCTCTTTTAAAATAACGCTCTTTTATAATCATTATAGACTTTTAATACGTTTAATATTAGGTATTTGCTTGAAATCATTATTTTATATAGCGTCTGATGCATCCTGTGCTGGAATTTGAACATTTTCTTTCACGAATATAATTACAGCTCTATTTCCTCGAACTCGTGATGAATGTCTCACAAACTCAAAACTTTTGAATAATGTGAGGTTATAATTACTTCTAATCAAAGAAAAGATTTTTAAAAGAGTATCGATGGCTAAATGGAAATATAATCGATTGTCTGCTGAAGCAGTTCTAATCGAAATTTAAAGCATTCACTGGAGGATGGTAAACCTTTTATGAAATACAGATATTATGATTAGCAATCAAAATATTGCTTTTATGATGAATAATTTATGCATATCTGCATAATCATCAATGATTGATCAGAATGAGATTTTAATGAATAACTTTTGATAACCTTAATACAATAATATTCGTCATATATATATACATTGCAATAATATTCACAATACAATAATATACAATAATATTCGTCATATATACTTCGTATGCTAATATTAGAAAAACAGCATAAGATCTTTTGAGTAAGTTTTGCTTATATCAACACATTTTTAATCTTAGGAATCACAATAAACCACTAAAATAAAGTTTTAAATCGATTTTTGTTGAATAACACGAAAACACAGAATTTATTTAAAGTTTAAACATATAATATTTAAAATACTTAATTTTTGAACCATATATAGATTCTGAATCTACATACAAAGTTTGAAAACGAGCTGATGGAGGAAAATTCTACTAATGTTTTTTCTTTAGTATTCTAATTTTTATCGTTAATTTTGTTCTGTTACAAAATTTATACAGATATTCAAATTATCGATATTTAATTAGAGAATGATAATCAAAAATTCATAAGTATATTATGAAAACTAGATTTATTTTACTTCGTATAAAGTAGTTGTTTCTCTTCTCCTTCAATTGTGCAATTTAAACAATTTTTCGGGTTATAGGGGAAAGTAGCCTAATTTGGACCACTTCGCTTTTTTTCAGGTGTAACTCACTTAATTTTTGGAATATCTGAAAAATATCACTACACGGGGTCAATCAATTCATCCACTAACTAAATAAAACTTTAGATCATTATCTTTTTGAAAATCTTAAATTTTATTTTAATTTGAAAAATTTGTCAAAAGTGGTCCAAATTCAGCAACTGGTTGCCTAAGTTGGACCACCAGTCTCCTAAATTGGACCAAATAAAATCAAGTTGTTTTAATGACTAGGGAATATAACTAATTTTATTAAAAGCAAAGTTTACGGTTATTGAAACAATCAAACAAAATAACAACAATGAAATATAATGAAATCAAATATCTGAAAATAAGTGTAATTGTTTTAAATCAAAATGTATTCAAAATATAAATCAAAATTATCAGTAATTAAGAATAGAAATTATGAAACTCATTGCCAGTTACTTGAATATCATTTAAGGAGTGATGCAAAGCTTACACATGAATTTCGTTTATTGATTTTTTTTTTCCACCGCACACAACTTGGAAACGTATTTTGCAATATGAACACTGAATCATTTCTGCTGTTTTATTTTCTTACAAATCAGGCAAACCCAGTCATCACTATTTAGATTTTTCTTTTTAGATTCTGAATTATTAGACTTTTTTTTTTGCAACAGAAGTTTTCTTTACATTATGATTGTAGTTCTCCCCTTTCATCATTTCCTTGATAATTGCATTACGCCTATTCTTTTAAACTTGATGTTCCATTTGCTTTTATGCTGTGATAGCTTCCTTTTAGTCGATTTTTTGTGCTTTTACATTTCAAGGTTTACTTTATATGGCAAAGATGTTAACACAACTGTTTTTTTTTGCCTCCCTCTGTACTTTTTTAAAACTAAATTTAGCAAAGGATATGATATTTCTAATGATTTTTTGGCTTTTGGGGAGGATTTGTAGCTACAGCTTTATTGCAGGTCAATTTCTTCACAACTTACTCACTCTCTCCTTTTTATTTCGTATATCTTTAACAGCTTTTGCTGTCATCTGTTTTTTTTCCAGACAGCTTGTCCGTGTCTTTTTCAACATTTTCAACATTATATTATAAAAGTGTTTAAAAAATTATGCTCTATTGAAAAATACGCTACGATTAATTATACGCAAACATTATATATTCAACAGTATTGAATTCTCCCCCCTGCTCCCGGTTTGAGGTTTTATGAGTTTTAATGGCAAAAAAGTGTAATTCCACCCTCCAGAACTGTAAAAATTCTGCCTTTCCTCAGGGAATCGCAAATATCTTCCAGGAAGAAAATGTTTGAATTCAACTCTGTAAACCAAATACGCCGTAGGAATAATGTATTCAAAGAAAATAAATACATATACATACAAGATAAAAGAAATTGCAAACAAAATTTATTGCATAAACATGTAAAAATATTTTTTTTGTTTATATAGGCCTAAACTGTATAAAAAAATTAATCCAGATATAACCCCCCCCCCCCCCAAAAAAAAAAAAAAAAAAAAAAAAAAAACTTGCATGGAGATAGTAATCCATTATAAAATATAAAAAAGTAAAAAAAAAAATAGTGTGCAAAGTATACCGTCCTCGAAATTCATTACTTAATTTTCAAAATTTATGATCGCATATCTGGTCCAATTTAAGCAACTTAAAATGGTCCAATTATGGCAACTGCGCCATTTTTTAAAACACATAATTTCAAGACTAAGAGCAAAAACGAAATCAAACAAAGCCGCGTGAGAAATATGCGCAATTAGCAGATGAATTTATATATGTATATAATAACATAACAACTTACCTTAGTTTTAAGGTATTCACTTACGTTTAGTAGGAAAAAAGTAGATCAAAACAGCTAACTATAGGCTTTTTAAAATTGTCTCAAAACAACACGTGGTAGGCGGTTGCATCTTCTAATCGTGAGTGACGTTATTCAGATGAGTAGGATTTCAGCGGTAGATGGCGTCTCTTCCTGTAATTAACGACAGAATGGCAACGGTCCAATTAAAGCGGCGGTCCAAATTAGGCTACTCTCCCCTATTGCGTTTTAGTTCAAGTCCTACATTTTTACGGAAATTTCTTCTCGTACATACTTTGTAAATTTGATTACAGAAATATTGTGCTGTATAGGCAATGCAGTACTTTATTACAGCTAATTTTTAAAAAATTACATGGATCTTACTATAATTTGCCTCTTCGCGTTCTTTTAAAAGCTTCTAATATTTTTGCTTTTTGCTTTTTCTTTTCAAGTACTTTAATAACGCTATTTGTTTGAAATTTTTAATTTATATAACATCTTATGCATTTTGTCTGAGTATTTCAACATTGCAACTCAAGAATATGATTATAGTCGTATTTTCCCATTAGCACATGCTGAATGACTTACGTACTTAAAACTTTCGAATAATCTAAGGCAAGAATAATTTCTAATTAAAGGAAAGATCTTAAAAAAAATTAAATGATTTAATGGAAATTGAAGCCCTTGTTTCATGAAGCGACTTAAATAGACATTTTAATCATGCGTTGCATGTTCGCAAATGTACTATGAAATATAAATATTATAATTAGTAATAAATATATTGCATTTATATTAAAGAATTTCTGCATATCTGCATTATCATCACGAATATTTGAGAATGTGATTTAAATGAATATCCTTCGACCATATGATTATTTTAATATTATTACGGAATTTTATACGCTCACAAAATTTGTTGGGACAGGTACTAAATGTTTCATCAGAGTATCAACAATTTCAAACCATGTTAGGGATTACGAAGCTTTCTGAAAAGATAAATCATTTAACAAATTATTCAGCTTTAGACCCATACAAGAAATAATTGCAACTACTTTTTTTCTTCCTTCACACCTTGCAGGATAAAGCTTGGCTCCAAGCGTCTCACGTAAGCTGCGAAAGTTTAAATTAATTCTAAAAATTCTTTAATATTAGAAAACATTATCATTTATTAAATCAAGAAAAGAAAAAACACAATATAACTTGTAACTTACCACCCTCGTATTCTGTAAAATACTATAACTTAAAATTTATAAGGCAAAGCATTAGTAGCAGGACAGCGAAAACGGAAGTCGAGTCATTTCATACATAGACAAAATAGTTTTTTTTGAAAATATTTCCATAGATCTAAAAAAAATATTTAAATCTTCGTCGCCGTTAGTGTGTTTTGAATAATGAAATATTAAATATAATATTAGATAAGAGATGAAGAAGCATGGAAATTATATACATACTAAATATTATTACATCACAAAAATCATAACGTAATAAACACATAAATACATAAACGTAAACAGACTTTCTAATGCTATTTACAACATAAGAAGTGGATCTTTTACACGAGTGCAAAAGAACAACTTGTCGTGTTGTCATCTATAGATTTTTAATCTAAACAGAAACAGTATAAAAAAGGATATGTGAACCTTGCCCAATCTGGAGTCCGCTAAGTGCTCTCTACTAAGTTTATGAGATTCTTAATAATATTATGTTTACTTAAAATGAGACAAAGAGATTAACGGCACAATTTAGGTATTTTTACGATGTGCTTTACAATGCAAAATTTAAATAAATATTACAGACTTAGTAAAAATGAGATTTTAATGCATATTGGACCACACCGATTAAATATTTTTGAAAATTTTTAAAACTTCAATTATATCATTAATATGGTGTCATTAAGCAGGTACTAGCAAAATTTTGAAAAAAGTTTTTAATTTTTTAAATAACTATTTGTCCTATAAACAGGACATATTAGTAGGGCACATAGTAAGGACATATAAAATGCATACGTAAATTAATTTTATGAGCAAATATTTTATTTTGCTTTAAAAATACTGTTTATATTGTACAAAAATACTCTATGTTTTCTCCAATAAAAATATAATAATAACGGTAAAATTGTAGATTATAAGATCACAATTCTTAAAGAATTTTTCAAATAGACTTTTTTCAATTAAATATTAATTGGTTACTTGTTTTTTTTTGTTTATATGTTATACTTTTATGTATTTTAAAGACGCCATAACAAAATGCATCCAAAAAATCCTTACCAATTTCATTTTAAAAAATGTTTTATTAGCTGTCCAATATGGGTTAATACTATTTCTAGCACTATTACCTCTGACATATATTCTAAATTTCGTATTATCTACTTCTTAACACACCCCAAAAAATCACTTTCATCGCAGATAGCAGTTTTTGTAAAACTAACAAATATGTTTTTTTTTTTTTGTTATAGAGATACAACAATGATTATCACCCCCCCCCCCCCTTTAATGACACTGCCCCCCAGTACAATTTATACACACGTACTCCCCCCACACCGGTACTGAATAATAATAATAAGCATAATAATAATAATAATCATAAAAGCAACTTAAAAAAATTTCCGGATAATTAATTTATTTTTAATCTTTTTCAATGACATAAGTTAATTTGTAACATGGCTTGAATTATGTTTAACATGTCTTGAATTATATTTGGAGATATTAACATTAATAAGAAAAATGACTGAAGTGCAAGTTTCGTATGAAAAATTTTGGTTTTATCTACAAGTAAACTTTATCTGCATCAAACAGAACATTTCTATAACTATATAATGTGTATTGGAGACAATATTTATGCACTTTATATATTCACATTTAAATTTGAAGACTTTTATAATCTTTATTAACTATTCATATTAATATTGAAAGATGTTTTTATGAAGTAAATTAAACTTTCTTTCTGATTCAAATTTGAAAAGAATATTCATTATTTCTGAACAAAAACGCTACCATAAGGAAAAATACGTAATTATTTTCAATTTTGTCAACCAAACATATTTAAATATAAAACTTTTCGCATTTTTTAAAACTATCCTCAGGTGAACTGATAAAATGCTTTAAACATGTTAGATAAACGTACTACTTGTATTAAAAGTCTCTCAAGAAAAGAACGCCTTTCGGAAAAAAAAGTATTTCTTTGGCTTAAATCATCTTCCTGGATTCATTCGACAAAAGATTAGACTTGCAAATAATGTCTTTTGATCTAATACTAAAGTATATTACCAATAAAAATTCAGGAAACACTTTTATTTGAAGTAAGTTAAATATATTCCCAGAAGATGTTTTCGAAGGAATTATTTTTTAAATCTCCTTAAAGTTTTATATTATCATATCAAGGTAATATTATACGCAAAACATATCTAGGCATTTGTAGCTTGATGTTTTTGGTGATCTGAATAGTATATTAGAATAAATTTTTGAAATTTGTATTTCTATTTTATACAAATAATTATTAAAATTGACAAATGGTATATATTACAGTATTCGGTTCTAAAAGTTAAAAGTTAGTTTATAAGGACTTTTTCTTTTCTGAATACATCTAGTTTCGTTTTTTTTTAAATTATTTATACTCTACTAAACGAAACAAAATTAAAAAATCGAAAAGTAAAGACATGTTTCTTGATACACGATTACTGATTTATGTTACTGAATTCTTGATACCCTATTAGAAATAAAGAAAAATAAATAATCGAATCGAGAATAATCGAAAAGTAAAGACCTAGTTTTATTACATGTGCAAAGATAGGGATTATTTTAATCGGGAAAATTTTCATTGTAGGAATAATTACCTTGATCATCAGGTAATGACTAAACTGCGACAAGTCCCTATTTGAAAAAACAGCCATCTATCTCACTTTAAACATCACATAACTTCGACCCAGTAACGTTTATTATTGATATTTCACATTGTGCTAAGGTGTGTCATGTTATGCTACAATAAATATCATAAGTATTTCCAATATGTAGGTGCAGTGATTACTCACTTTTGTTTTATTCAGGATACTGCAGTGAAAAGAAAACAATATTTTGTTTTTTATTGCTAGCTATGATGGGTATATTTTAGAACATCGACAATTTGAAAGCACTTGCATAAGTGGAAGATCTTAAAAATTATTGCAGCTGTTAATTAGGACCAATATAACGCCGTCATACAATCAGTAACGCCCAAAGATAAATAATGCAGTGTACCTGAAAATTAGAGATAAACTGACATTTTATACGCAAAAGTGTATCGATCGAAAACGATCGCCTTTAAAACAGATATCTTTTGGAAGTAAAATATGACAAAAATATGAAACAAAATTCATCTCGGTATCTGCAAAACTCGCAGAGTTATTAAAATTCAAAATTCGCGACTTACACCATTTTTCCATGCCTCTGAGCGAGGAGTTGTTGACTCATTTTGAATGTAAGATAGGGATCATCCACAAATTGTGCGTTATTAAAAGTCGATTTAAGGCAGTGCCTCTCCTTTGGACAGCAGCGTATAGATTTTAAGTTAAACCTTCATTCAAATTATGCTGGAGGCCTTTATTAGAGGTCTGCACGGGTGGAAATATCCAAACCCGGTCTCCAGCCGACCCATAGAAAAAAAGTTCGTCCCGGCCTGGAAAATTATTTCTAGAAAACATAGGTTTTTACGTCGATATGGTAAAAAATTGTTTCGTATGAAAGACTTCTGACCAAAAACAGCTTTATAGCTTTATAATAGCTTATAGATTTTCTTTTTATATGTTTATAATCTTCATTTTTAAAGAAGCATCAAAGGCTGTGATATTTATTTTTTTAATGTATCTCTATTTGTATGTAAATGTTTCCCTTACCATTTAATATCGTTAATCCATAAGTCATGTAATGGAGCCTTTAAAAAAATGATATAAAGTAAAATCTTCTAAGACTGAATTACACAGACAAGAAGAAAATGCCTTATAGACAATTTCCCATCTTAAGGGGTGCAAATGTTTTCTATTCTTTTTCAAGTATTATTACATTCATTTTGCATGGATCAAAAAATTATTCCGTTTTAGACAGGATTCCGTAATAAGCACGTTCTTTTTCACTTGTTTTACTGTATTTATTAATTTATTTTATTATTATTATTATTATTTATTTATTTATTTATTTATTTATTTATTTTTGCGTTTAAATCTGCTATCCTTTAAAAACGATTGTTAAAGTTTAATTGTAAATGGTAATATGTTTTAATTGTACTAGCAATTTTAAAATATATGCGTTTTTTGTAAATTTTTTTGGTTGAGCCAAACTTTACTGATTTTTGCACGGATTAGGTGAGTCAGATAGAATGATTTTAATACGGGTTGAATCGAGACTGGGACTGAAAATTTCGCCCCGTGCAGACCTAGGAAGACAGGAAGCGTCCCGGTTTGGCATGAAAAATACATTAGGCCCGGTCGAGGCGCCCCAGAATATACACTTTTTTTAACCGCTCGCCGGGACGATATAAAACCTGAAGTTGTGAGGGTTAAAATTATTAAAACACTTTTAATAGGTATGTTAGAAAAAAATCTTGTTATAAATAGTACAGATAGAAGGTGGAATGGGGAAATGTTAAACCGAATTGGAAGTTTAAGCTACAGGAAAGAGTTACATAAACACCTGCAATTTTTTAAAAGAAAAAGCATTTAAATATTCCATTAGGAGCCAATCTTTGTTTAGAACTTTAAATGCGTTTTAAATTATTAATTTATATTGTTAAAAATAATTAATTTAAATTTATTAATTTAAATGCGCAATTAAAATTAAAATTAAATTAATTTAAATTATTAATTTACGTTTTAAAGTCAAGAATTGTTAAAAAAAAGGGTACAAACTCGGAACATAACCTTTTGATCTTTTTACATTAATTTTGTTTCGACAAATTTGAAAATATATTTATTTTTGAATATATGACTTTTTTGAAAATTAAGTTACATCATTTTTTTGTTTGTTTTTAATATTTTTAATATTAATATTTAAAAAAATCCTGAAACACAATTAAAATTATATTTTCCTCCTTAATTAAATGAAAAAAAGTTTGAAATTCGGCAATAATAGTTTGAGTTATAACTATTTTAAATTACCCATTTAAAAAAAATAAAAATAATTTTAAAAAATTTAAAATTTCTGGGGAATTTTAGGATGTAATTTTATTTGCAAATTATATGGTTAATATCACAAAAAACAGAAAAATCTAATTTTACTCAATAAATATATTTTTTACATGTATCCTGGAACTTTTAAAGAAACATTGTTTCTTAAATAACACGCATTTCAATTTGTGTCTAATCCCTTAAAACCTAACGAATTATTTAAACAGGCTCCATGAGTTTTGCAAATATTAAGATGGAACTTTTTGTGTTTAATTCAGGAATGGGTAAGGAAAAAATTCCTAATTTGAAATTTTACCCTACGGGAGCCGTATAAAAATTTGATTTTCGTATTTTCTCAAATAGACCTCCCATGGAATTGTAAATTATCTCATCAAAATTTCCACCTTTTTTTAAGAAACTTTGCAATTGGAAGCTTGTGCCTAGGGACATTAATTAAGGAGGTAGCCTATTGTTTCGATATTTATGAATCACCCTGTATATATTATATAAAAAACTGGTAGAACCAGAGAGAAATGTAAACCTCGATCTAAAAAAGTTACAAGAAAATATTGGCAAATAGCTTCAGTTTAAAATAGTAGGTAGTGCGTAGAAAAATAATGGAACCATATTATCTGTAAAGCTCATGAAATTACCCAAATGTTTGTTGATAAATGAAAATGTGGACTGAGCTTTACTGGTGCCTTAAAATCAATCATGGAAATAAAGGTATTTTTAACACATTCTGAATTCCAAACATTCACAGCCAGTTTAAAAAAATGGGTTCATAAAAATAGGTTAGAGGCTGATTTAGTAATGAGTGAGAACCTGAGAGATCAGTTCAGTACGAAGTATGGACCAAATTCCATTCTAGGTGTCACTGATAAGCCTGGAAGATGAAAGCGCAAAGTAAGCGCAAAACCCTAAGCATGTCCGATTCAACTATATGCTAACTACATGTTTCTCTCAACTCCAATGGCATAAGGTTCCCTTTTCACAGTAATTACTTGAAATAAAAATTATTACGTTAGAAGTGTTACGTTAGAAATGTTAATAACAACGATTCATCAACAACCTGACTATATTAATGTTATACTTAAAATATTACTTCGTGGTTTACATTCTTTTAGCTCTGTGAAGTTTTCTTGACTTGATGCAATCATGTCCACAATTCTCGGCTTGACAGATACTTTTTAATACATAACTACACATTATTTTTACTATACCCAGTACTCATTTTGAACGGATAATATGATTCTGAATATAAAGCACCAATGAAGCTCGCTACACATTTTCAGCTATTAACAAAAATGTGGGTAATTTCATATACACAAGCATTTTTGAAAGGTTTATACAATTTATTTAACATAAAGACGCCATCTATCTAATTTTATACAGAAATAAAAGTAATTTGTATATGAAATACATTAATAATAGACATATATTTAAAAAATATATATAACTAAACAAAAAAGTCCATCAACTTTTTTTCATAACTGTTTATATCATTTGGCAACAAATCGAAAGTTCTAACTCTCGAATTGCGCCAAGCTTTAAAAAAAAAACGCAAGGCCCCTATACGTGAAAAGTACCCATTTTTTTACAAACCTTGCCAAACGTTGTGACTTACTATTTATTAAACGCGAATCTCTTTTGGCTTTAATTATTATTTAATCGTAACCATGCAAACAATTTTAATTTTCTGTTTTTTTTTAATTGAAAATGTTTGTTATTATTAAGAAAAATTCAGTCATTTTTCGATGACTCAAGTTACTAGAATCCTACCATGTATGTGAAGGTTAATATTAACTCAGGATGAAGTTCTTCCGCGAACATCACTTTCTATCAGTACATATTGTTATCGACGTTGCCTATAATTGCGTAATTTTTCGTTTTTCCTGCGAAATGGGCAGTAACAAGGAGAGTCTTTATAAGTGCATTATTCAAAAATTTGAAAAAAAAAATAGAAATGTTCTTCTAATGCTAGTATGCCCCAGGGGGCAGAGGTCTATGCAATACTCATGTGTTGTTACATTTGCATTGAGAGGGGGTATAGTGGCCTGTCTGTCAATATCTACTCTGACAGTCAGGCAGCATTACTTGCCTTACAGAAACGTACAATTACTTCTAGGATTGTTTGGGAGTGTTACTGCTCTTTGAACAGGCTTGCCAGTAATGGTAATGATGTTGCTATACATTGGGTACCTGGTCATACTGGCATCCACAGTAATGAGCTTGCTGATAGTCTAGCAAGGAAAGGGTCGGTTACTCCATTTGTTGGACCTGAACCAGCTATTGGCATTTCCAAAGAATGCATTAGAACTACTGTTTTTAGAATTTTAAGAGAGCAGCAGTATCAAGAATGGCTTGACTCAAGAGGACAGAGACAAGCGAAAGAGCTCAATAGCGGATGCCCTAGCAAAAGGGCAAAAGAACTCATTGGGCTCAGGAGGAATAGTCTAAGAAATATGGTGGAACTGTTAACGGGACACTGTAGACTTAATGGACACCTTAGTACCATGAAGGTGGTTAATGACCCTCTTTGTAGGGGTTGTAAGTATGAAGAGGAGACTGCCTTACATGTGCTCTGTAACTGTGAGGCATATGCTGCTCACCGTTTCGAACACATGAGTCGACATCTGATTGAGCCATGGGAAATTCAGGATATTCCTATCAAATGCCTGCTGAATTTTATGTCAGCTACTGGACTATTTAAGGACTAAGTGAGGATGTTTTTCTTCTTTCATTTTTGGGGGATAGCACAATAGACCCCTGGTCGCGGTGCTTTGGCTCAGGCCACCCCCCCAGTAATACAGTAATACAGTAATGCTAGTATACCAGTTTCTCTCTCTCTCTCTCTCTCTCTCTATATATATATATATATATATGTGTATATATATATATATATGATATAAAAAACTGGTGGAACCAGAGAGAAATGTAAAGCTCGATCTAAAAAAGTTACAGGAAAAAATTGGCAAATAGCTTCAGTCTAAAATAGTAGGTAGTGCGTAGAAAAGTAATGGAACCATATTATCTGTAAAGCTCATGAAATTACCCAAATGTTTGTTGATAAATGAAAATGTGGGCTAAGCTTTACTGGTGCCTCAAAATCAATCTTGGAAATAATAGCATTTTTAACACATTCTGAATTCCAAACATTCATAACCAGTTTAAAAATTTGGGTTCATAAAAATAGGTTAGAGGCTGATTTGGTAATGAGCGAGAACCTGAGAGATCTGTTCAGTATGACGTATGGATCAAATGCAATTCCAGGGGTCACTGATAAACCTGGAAGATCAAAGACCAAAGTAATCCCAAACCCCTAAGCACGTACGATTCAACCATATGCTAACTACTTGTTCCGCTCAAGTCCATAGGCATAAGATTCCCTTTTCACAGTAATTACATGAAATAAAAATTATTACGTTACAAGTTTTGTGGCAGAAATGTTAATAACAACAAGTCCTCAACAACCTGACTATATTAATGTTATACTTAATATATTAATTCGTGGTTTACATTCTTTTAGCTTTGTGGAGTTTAGCTTGACTTAATGCATTCATGTTCACAATTCTGGCCCTGACAGAAATTTTTTAAATACATAACTACACATTCTGTTTACTATACCCGGTACTCATTTTGAGTGGATAATATGATTCTGAATATAAGGCATCAGTAAAGCTCACTACATATTTTCAGCTATTAACAAAAATGTGTGTAATTTCATATACACAAGCATTTTTTAGAGGTTTATACAATTTATTTAACGTAAAGACGCCATTTATTTTATTTTATACAGTAATAGACGTAATTTGTATATGAAATACATTAATAATAGACATATATTTAAAATATACAGTGACGGTCAAAAGTTTCCGGCCAGCATAACATTTTTGGTTAATTTGTAAGTATAACTATATGAATAGGAATCTCAATGTGATACTTATACACTTTATTGATATAATAGATAGGAACTTATTTATGGAATAAAAAATAAATATTAATAAATTTAATTGACAAAATTAATTGCAAAAGAAAACACAAGTTCTCAAAAGTTTCCGGCCACCTTGGCAAGTTTGGAAAAAAATGGTATTATAACAGAAAATAACAGTGATCAACAACATTTACAATTAGAATTTTGTATTCATACCTTTAGAAATAAGTACTGCGGCGCAGCAACATGGCATCGATTCAATGAACGGTAGTAGATCGTAAATGTTAAGTTTTTTCCACGGTTCTTGCAATTTTTGTGAAAATACTGCTGAATTGGAATAGTTATAATCCCACGCACGTTCTTAAGTTAGTTTCAAAGATTTTCTATAGGATTCACATCGGGTGATTGGGCTATTCATTTCAAAAGCGGATTTTTTTTTTTTTGTACAAAAGTCACTGCTTGACAAGCTTTCGTGTATGTTTTTGGCCGTTATCAGGATAAAACAAATAGTTGCGAGCGCATTTTTTCCTCATATAAGGCAGAAAATAATCTTGCAAGATATCCTTACGCATAGCACTATTGATCTTGCCGCGGATTTCAAGTAACAGACCGGTACATTTTCCAGAAAATGCTTCCCACAGCATAACGTGTCCTCCGCCATGCTTCATTGTAGGAATACATATCTCGAATCTTACCTTTTGTTTTTAGTTCGTCGGTTGTAGTGTCTGTTATCACTTCCAAAAAGAATGAACAACGATTCATCGGAAAATAGTACTTTTTCCCAGTTTTCCCTTGGCCAGTTTTTTATTCCTTGGCAAACGCCAGTCGGCCTCTCTGATGTTTTTTTTAACTTATGAAAGGTTTTTTAACATCGACTGTTCAATAAAGTGCTACGTCACGTAAGCGTCTTGACAAGGTAGACCGAAATTATTTCAACAATATTTTAACACCGTATATCGTGGGGAATTGCAGCGGCATTTTTATGCGGGTTATCAACTGCTTTTCTCCTGAGAATTCTGTCCACAAGAATAGTCGTTTTCCGGGGTTCCACGGACCATGGTAAATTCCGAAGGTCATGACCATCTTTATATTTTTTTAATGTCGTTCTCAGCAAATTTTCCTATCGACAACTTCGCAGCAATCTCACGAGAGGATTGTCCCTTTTGCGACAAACAAATCAATAGTTTAGGAACTATTAATTGTTCAACTTCTCATTTTTGAATTTCAAATATGTTATTCACGTTGATTAATTAACAAACACGGCAAAAAAAAAAAAAAAAAAAAAAAAAAAAAAAACAAACAAAAAAAAAAAACACTTTATCGATAGTAAAAACTAACGGATGACGAATGGCCGGAAACTTTTGCACACGCGAATTTCGAATTCCTCCCCTTGCATCAAGTGTCTTCAGTATCCAATCAAAATGATCTTGTGGACAGAGGTATTTTGCTTATTCCTAACATTTGGAGCAATTGTGCTTCTTCTTCGCTGAAACGTTCTGCCAAACAAATCAAAGAAACTAACTGGCCGAAAACTTTTGACCGCCACTGTATATATTACTAAACAAAAAAGTCCATCAGCTTTTTTTCATAACTGTTTTATATCATTTGGCAACAAATCGAAAGTTCTGACTCTCGAATTGCTCCACGCTTTTTAAAACAACTCAAGACCCCCTATACTGGAAAAGTACCAATTTTTTTTAACAAACCACACCAAACGTTGTGACTTACTATTTATTGAACGCGAATCTCTTTTGGCTCGACTTATTATTTAATCGTACCCGGCAAACAATTTTAATGTTCTGTTTTTTGAATTGAAAATGTTTGTTATTATTAAGACAAATTAATTCATTTTTCGATTACTCAAAATTGACAATGTTTAGTGCCGTGCTAAGAGACCCTTAGAATTTCATTTATGTAGTTTAAAATGCGATTGTGAAAAAAATATTTTTTGTATAATATTTATTTGCGCTTTTATTTTTAGTATATCTCTATTGCTTTCATAGAACAGTTTTCGAAACTCTGTAATTTTGAAAATTTATGTTCTTTTATTGATTGCTTTCGCGCCTACAATGTTATTATTTTTTTTTAAACTCGCGAAATTGAATTTCATTTGGCGTTATATTGACGTAATTATGGTAAAGTGTTTCAGCTTTTAAAATTAAAATGCAAGTTTTCTTAGGCACGTGCAAGAGAATTATACGATTTCCTCAACAATACGTAGGAAAATGAAATAAATGCAACCAAATGAACTAGCATTTACCGAAAATATCTTACTATAAGTTAAAAATAAAACTTCCATTTTATGGATGATAGTAATAAGGATTGTCAGAAAAATCAAGAGTTTCCACTCAGAATGAAACATTATTAGAATGGGACAATAAAAAATGACGTTCAATCTAGCAAACTATATTTTTTACTATATTTTTCCTAAATTATCCTACTGTAATTGAAATACCTATATTATAGTAACTGTTTTTACTTCAAAAGCATTCAAATGAAGATAGTTCGAGTTATTATAACACACGTTTAGCTACAATCTTCTACCCTATTAAAATCTGTGCGCGTATCTATGTAACCCCAAAAACTCGGAAATCACAGGGCGCAGGGCTACGAAATATGGCACACGTGTTTAATGGTAGGGTAGCCATGAATGATTGGGGCAAAAAAATCAAAATTTTGAAATAGATTTTTTATTTTATGTTTTTGACGAACTTTTGCCTTTTTTATGTTCAACCCGTAATCGCGCAACTTCTAACCAATGTGAGATATACATATTACGTATGCCACGTGGAATACTTAAAAACTGAAGTGGGTATTACAATAATTCTTTTAACTCACATACAAATAATTAGAGATATACATATTACGTACGCCACACTGCAATATTCAGAAGCTCTAGTGGGTATTACGATAATTGTTTTACCTCACATGCAGATAATAAGATATTATTTATTTGAACTTACCTTTTAAAAAAAAATAAAGTAAAATATTTTATCACAAACATGAACGGAACTTTTTATTCTATTTATTCCATTATTCTAAAGTTATGTTTTATCGTCTGCTGCCATAGTAACATGATAAATTAAATTTCATTAAAAATAATGAACAGTAGCAGAAAGATATTTTTTTAAATCGAATAGTTATTTTTGATTTTGGTTTTACAATTAAATTCATGATCTTACGTGCCTAGAACGTGTTAAAAACTGCTAGTTTATATATATTTATGAAAAATGTGCATTTACATGTTTAAAATAACACTGATTTCAAAAATGCAAAAATATACCGAGAGAAACGGAATTTTTATTGACTTATAAAAACACAGTACACGTATTATCCTTTTTTTTATTGTTGTGCTATTTTTTAGTATGTGGCAACACAAAAGATGGGATTTAATTGAGACAATTAAAAAGGAGTGATTTCTATAATGTTGAATTATGGAAGTTATAGTGCTATGTAAAGTTTAAATGGGTGCCATTCCCATAATATTGAATATTTTTTGATGCGATATTTGAAAGGAACATTGCTAAATTAAGAGCTTTCCAACAAGTCATTACTCATCACTGAATGTTTCCTGGTTTGGATTGTAATTGAATTGTTGCATTTTCAGCATGCTTTAAGACGTTAACGATGCGGCTCAGCTCTAGTAAACAGCACGATAATGCTGTTTGATATATATACACTGTAAAAAACAATCCGACCAGTTTTTCTGTAGGAATCGGAAAAAAAATTGCCCTTATCGTACCGGAAAATTTTCCGATCCAGCTCGGAATAAAATCCGTAAAAATAGTAAATATTCAATAAAACGGTATTTTACGGATTTTATTCCGATTTTACGGATTTTATTCTGAGCTGGGTCCGAAGCTTTTCCGGTACGATAAGGGCAACTATTTTTCCGATTATTACAGGAAAACTGGTCGTATATTTTTTACAGTGTATGTTTGCGGTATTAATTTCAACGGTACACAACGGTACACAAATAATGAAATGTTTTTTATTTGTTATTTTTAATTTTTGATTTGCGGCACAGTAACATATTGGGTGATTGCAAAAGTTCGTGCCTTCTTTCATATACACTGTAAAAAAAAAAATACGACTAGATTTCCTGTAGGAATCGGAAAAATAGTTGCTCTTATCGTATCGGAAAAATTTCCGATCCAGCTCGGAATAAAATCCGTAAAATACCGTTTTATTGACTATTTCCCCTTTTTTACGGATTTTATTCCGAGCTGTGTCGGGAAATTTTCCGATACGATAATGGCAATATTTTCCCGATTCCTATAGGAAAACTGGTCGGATTTATTTTACAGTGTATGGCAGAATAACTGCGCAGGCGTTTCTTTTACAACCATATTATCAAATGACAGTTATCTATATCTGTTGTTCGTGAACAAAACGTTAAAGAAAGTTTTTAATATAATTTATGGGCAAGGTTATGTTCAAACCTTGTTATGTTCAAAATGGAAAATGAAGATTTACATTTTCATGAAGTTATTTTATATGAGCATAAAATGGAGTGAGTATTCGACGTGCCACCAAAAAAAATCAAGACGTTTATATAGATCGTGCTCCAACCTTTTAGGCCAGTTAAAGTGTGATTTTGTCAATTTCGAAATGGTGATTTCAATATAAACGATAAAATTCGCTCTCGACGACGTTCTGGTATTGATAATGACGTTACATTGATCATTTATTTATTGAATATTAATCCACGGATTACTACTGAAGAGATTGCTGATAGACTAAATGTTGACAATTTCGCCATTTTAAACAATTTTGGTACACTTCGAAACTCGATGTATCGGAAATCGTGCACGCATTTTTTGCAATCACCGAAGATATTAGCAAGAAAATAGCCTTTATGCAAAACACCAAAATTCAAATTCAAATCAAAATATTTTTATTCTGTATTTTTTTTTTTTAATTATGACTGAAACTTCTTTCAGGAATGAACAACTCTCGTACTTAAAACATCCCGTTTTAAAAAGTTGTACAAGTTAACACTGCAACACAGAGAAAACAATTAAAAGTCATGACAATTCATATCTCGCATTTATAAAATATAAAACCCAATGTCACTACTATCAACGCAAAAGTTCTTTACCCAAATAATTCTTTTTAGTGCATTCTAAGTAAGTGTTAAACAATGACCTTATATGTGCAGATCATTACATGCATTACATTTTGTCTAACGATATTTTGAATTATACAAATGTTAAATATTTGATTTTGAGAAAACTGAACTTTTGAGAAACTTGTTTCAGCACTATGTGCTGTTATAGACAGTACTGTAGTAAATGTGTATATCAAGCTGAGTACTAATGTATTCGATCTGCAATACTTTCTCACACAAATCAATGTTCTGCCACTTTTAATATACTACTGTTATTCTTATTATTTTCAGATGTATATGTGCCAAATTTTACACTTTTCTCTTACCACTTAAAGTAAAAGTAAAATTTTCCATAACATAAATTTTCCAAAAACATAATTAAATGCCATATTCTATCTTCTCAAATTCGAAACACATTTCTACTGACTTAGAAAGCTAAAAAAATCAGACTCTAATATAACATAAAATGTGAAAATTCGTTTTATATTTACACAAAATTGCATATTATAGGTAGGGGGCCTCAATAAATGAAAGTTTCGTGGTTTGATCTTACGCCAAAAGTCGAAGGACTATTTCTTTCAGTTTTTAATTTCTACGAACATTTAACATTTTGTGTTTTTTCACATTAATTATTTTCTTTTAAAAATAAAATCCAGGTTAAAAGATATATGCAAGGAAAAATATAAGCATTTTAAGTAAAAATATTTAATTTGAAAATCTTATTATTAATATTTTATATTATGTTATTTAACGATAATTGAAATATTTTCAACTATAAAACTAAAATTTACACGTTATTTTTTTAAATAAAGTTTTTAATGCACATTAACTATGCATTCTGAAAAAAAAATCTCAATATTATCTAGACCGCAGAGGTTCCAAAACATCAGTATTACGTTACACACCTTTACGTTTCAATTTTTTCGCACCATCAAAGATGCAGGCATATCAAACTATTTATATAATTTATCATGGGAAAAGATTACCATTGGTACAATTCATACACATGAGAAAAGTAATGTGGATAAAATAGTTAAAGTGCAGTTATGAATAGGGGAGAGTAGCCATATTTGGACCGCCGCTTTAAATGTACCGTAGCCATTCTGCCGTTAATTACAGAAAGAGACGCCATCTACCGTTGAAATCTTACTCATCAGAATGACGGCATTTATTATTAGAAGAAGTACCCGCCTATCACGTGCTATTTTCAAACAATTTTAAAATATCTGAAATTAGCTGATTTGATCTAATTTTTTCCTACTAAACGTAAGTGAATGCTTTCAAACTAAGCTCAGTTGTTATGTTTTCATATGCATATCTAAAATCTGTTTATTGCGCATATTTTCACACGGATTTGTTTGATTTCGTTTTTGTTCTTAGACTTGAGATTACCTGTTTTTAAAAAGGCTCTGTTGCCTAAACTGGGCCAATTTAAGCAGCTTAAATTAGACCAGATATACGATAACAATTTTAAAAGTAAGTAGTAGATTTCAATGGCTGTAAGCTTTGTACATTATTTGTTTATTTTTTCATATTTTATAATCGATTACTATCTCCGTGCAATTCTTTTGAATATATTTTTTGTATATCTGGATCAATTTCTTTATACAGTTTAGGCCTATATAAACATAAAAATATTTTTACATGTTTCTGCAATAAATTTTGTTTGCAATTTCTTTTATCTTGCATATATTTCTATTTATTTACTTTGAATTATTTATTCCTAAGGCGTATTTGATTTACAGAGTTGAATTCAAACATTTTCTTCCTGGAGGATATTTGCGGTTCCGTGTGGAGGGAGGGCAGACTTTTTACAGATCTGCTGGGTGGAATTACACTTTTTTGCCATTAAAATGCATAAAATCTCAAACCTTCCGGGGAAGAGTGGTTATTCCAATACCCCGGGAGGGACCCCTATATTCAACACTGTTTGAATACATAATGTTTTGCGTTGATATTTTTTTAATAGAGCATAGTTTTTAAACACTTTTTTAATACAATTAAAAAATGTTGAAAACGACACAGTCAAACTGTCTGGAAGAAAAATTCCCGTGACGGCAAAAGCTGTTAAAGATATAGGAAACGAAAAGAAGAGAATAAGCTGCGAAGAAATTGAGCTGCATGAAGGCTGCCGCTACCAAATCTCCCCAAAAGGCCAAAGAATCATTAGAAATGTTATCTCCCTTGCTAAACTCAGTTAAATCAAAGTTAGTCAAAAAACAGTGTGTTAATATCTTCGCCAGATAAAGTAAATCTTGAAATTAAAAGAAAAAACGACAAAAAGGAATCTCTCACAGGAAAAAAGCAATTGGAACATCAAGTTTAAAAAAATAGGCGTAATGCAGTTGGAAAGAAAATGATGGAAGGGAAGAGCTACAAACATAATGTCAAGAAAAATTCTGTTGCAAAAAAAAAAAAAAAAAAAAAAAAAAAAAAAAAAGACTAATGAATCAGAATCTAAAAAGAAAAATCTAGACAGTGACGATTGGTCTTGCCTAATTTGTAAGAAAAATAAAATAGCAGAAATGATTCAGTGTTCAGATTTCCAAATACGGTTCCATGTCGTGTGCGCTGGAATAAAAAATGAATAAAATAAATTCATGCGTAGGCTTTGCATCGCTTCTTACATGATATTCAAGTAGCTGATAATTAGTTCCATAATTTCTATTCTTAATTCTGATACCTTTGATATGTATTTTGAATACATTTTGATTTAAAACAATTACTCTTATTTTTAGATATTTCATTTCATTATATTTCTTTGCTGTTATTTTGTTTCATTAATCGCAAACTTTGCTTTTAACAAAATTAAATATATTCCCTAGTCATTAAAGCAACTTGATATTGTTGGGTCCAATTTAGGAGAGGGGGGTACAACTTAGGCGACCAGTTGGTGAATTTGGACCACTTTTGACGAATTTTTCAAATTAAAATAAAACTTAATATTTTGAAAAAGAAATTGATCTAAAGATTTATTTAGTTAGTAGTGAATAGATTGAATCCGTGTAGTAATGTTTCGCAAATACTCCCAAAATTAAGTGAGATACAACTGAAAATAAGTGAAGTGGTCCAAATTCGGCTACTCTCCCCTACACTTTATAATGTAGCAAAATACATTTATCAAAGAAAGTGAGGGAAAAGTGGAGTTTAAATGTCGATGTAAATTATGGGTTCTTTTTTTTCCCAAAAGTCGGAATCTGAAACTTTTCATTGTAACTTTTTAAATTACAGCCACAAACGAAATTAGAAAATATTAATAAAAAGTATTTAATAAATAAGTATTTTCACACAATTGTTTATCTCTTTATTTTGAAGTTGTGTTTCTTTAAAATTGTAATATATTGTTTTTATTATATAATTGAAACAAATAAAATTAATTATACATTTTTATGACATTTTCACAACCCTTCAAATCATCTCCCGCCATCGGCCTATAATTGTGTCGTGATACATTATTTCATAATTGCTAAAGTCCGAATTGCGCCAAGTTTTTTTTTTTTTTTTTTTTTTTTTTTTTTAAAGGCGCCAAACCTTCTATAACAAACAAGTAACAATAATCCAGTTAACGCTTTTAAATCTTAAATATCCATGACTAAAATAATTTTGAAACCAAAGTTAAAACATGAAACTGCCACAGTGCATATATCTTTAATACCTCATTATTTTCTCTGAACATGGAATCTCATTTTAAAAATCTAAATCTTATTATCGCTCATAATTCCTAGTTTTATTTGGTATTATGTTTTAAAAGTCTGTTAAAGAACACTATATTTAATAAAGAAATAGAATATGTGAACCAATGTTCCATGATTACACTGCTAAATCTTCTTTACATTATATATTTTATCACATTATTTTATTCATCACCAAATTACTGGGAAAATTCACTGAGAAACGTAATGAGTTTAAGGTACATTTTGGTATTACTTGCTTTGGAATTTTACGAAAAGAGGTAATAAGGATAAACAAGCATGAGATTGTTTAGAATACTTTGATAATTTATAATACTTCGTGACGGTAATAGCATGTAATTTAACTTCAGGATGTAGCAGCTATGATTTTCTTAGTTGTTTATTTCATTTTGCAAAACAACAACAAAAAAAAAACCGTACTGTCTTAACCAATCAGCACACGCGCCTACATTTACAGCGTTAGAACATGCATGCGATAAATTTCACCCCATTTTGTCTGGTATCAAATTTTTAGCTAAATTCGTTTTTAAAACGGATCTGCTGTTCAAACATGTTTTTTACCTAGAAAATATGCAAACAATTTGTTTTAGCCCTTAAACCATGAATTATTTCACAAAATGGATACTAATTACATTTAATAACCTTTCATCAATATATACAAGTAGCTTTTATCTTACTATTTCATTAAAATTATTGTAGTGTGTGTTATCCTGTACGAAATGAATATATTGATACGAAGCTTCTGTATAAGCGCGGGATTTTCTCATCCCAAGAACCATATTTCTCTCCTCCTAGTGAACATTCTTTCACCCATCTTTTCTATATCTTAATCTTGAAAGTTACAAGGTGGGTCAGTGACGACCTCAAAAAATTTAGTATTTTTTTCAAGAAAAAAATGTGGTTGTGCTAGATTTTAAACCAGCGCGTGTACTGACGGGTTAAGCCCGAATTTCGCCAATCTTTTTTGAAAAGTGGCAAACCTTCTATAACAAGCAAGAAACCATTATTTAACTAACTCTTTTAAATCTAAAATATCCATGACTAAAATAATTTAAAAACTAGTGTTAAAATCTGAAACTACCTACGTACATATATATTTAATACTTCGTTAGTTTCCTTGAATATGAAATCGCATTTTACAAATCTAAACCTTCTTACCGCTCATAATTCCTAATTTGATTTGATATTCTATTTTAAAAGTATTTTAAAGAAGATTAAGTTTGATAATGGGAAATGAATATGTGAGCTAATGTTCCATGATTACACTGCTAAGTCTTGTTTACATTATACATTTTCTAAAATTATTGTATTCTCAGTGGAAAAATGCACTGGGGAACGAAATAAATTTTAGGTAATACTTGCTTTCGGATTTTCCGGAGAGAGGTATTACCAAATATGAGTTGGTTTACAATGCTTTGATAATTTAGAATATTTTGCGGCAGTAATAGCATGTATTTAACTTCAGGATGTAGCTACGAGTTTTATAAACCATAACAAAACAAACCGAACGTATTTTTCTGCAAATTATTAATTTGAAAAATAAGTTTTTTAGAATTGTGTACTTTTTACAATATAGAATATCGTAATACAAAATACATGCAATTGTTAAAAACAAACATTTTACTTTGTTTTAAAAACTGTTTCTATCATGTAATACGAATTTCTATACAGTTCTATGGCATTTTTATGTACAGTGACTCTATAAAGTCCGAATGAATCTAAATTATATCTTCAGCAAACAGACGAAACTTCACATGTACATGAAAATTCGGTTAATCTAGTTAAACAATTGAACTTCACAAATATCATATCACAACGAATATGCCATAGATATATTTTTCAAATTTTATTTTTCTCTTTGGTACTTTCCTGTTATACTAACACAATGCCAAATGTATACTAATGCGCGACTTATTGCTACACTGATCGTGCAAAAGATTTCGCCAAACATTGTAATTTGTTATTTATTGAAGCTGACTCATTTTATTAGTAGTAGTGTTTAATCGTAACCTGTGTAAACATCTTAATTTCCTATTTTTAAAATAAAAATATTTATTATTGAACTATAACTTACGTTTACTACTGACGCTGAGAAGGATTTTACCTTTTGGCGCTTACCTGATAATGAGGAAGATGCAATGAAATTGTTTGAGGACTTTAAATTGCACTCAAAAACCTAAGAACTTCTTCATTCGAAAAATAAAACGTCTGTTGTAATGGTAAGAAACATACACATACACAACTTCACGCTTTTTTTTTTTTACATTCCTGTATAATATTTATTTGTCAGTTTATTTTAAGTATATATTACTAATGATTTAATAAAATACTTCGCGAAACTCTGTAATTTACAAGTGTTACGTTTTTTGTTTGTTCGCCTTCGTACAAAAATGTTTTTTTATTTTTTTTTTTCAAATGTTTAATTTAACGCGAATTTCATTTAGCACAAGCTACTACGCTTGGCGACAATAGTGTTGGTATAACGGAAACGTACCGTTTCTTTAAATATAAATTCCCATTCCAGGACTAAATCTTCTTAAAACTCATAAATATTTGCTTGATTTAATATCCTTCATGAAAATTCTGTGAAAGTAAGTTTAACTAAGTAATTCACGATCTGAGTTAAATATTCCGTAATTACAATAATCTGCTAAATATTATTTACATTGTAAAAATTTTTTATTTATTTTATGGGGTGCCAAATTACTTGGAAAATACACTTAGGAAGGGTTACTTGGTTTGAGATTTTCCGGTGATAACTAATGATAGATTGGCAAATATGAGTTGTTTTTACAATATTCTGATATTTTGTAATTTTTGGCGGCAGTAATAATACATATTTAACTTCAGAAAGAAGCTGTGATTTTTATAAATATATATTGAAACATATTAATCAATTTGAAAAATAAATACTTTAAAAATGTATACTTTTTAAACTATAGAAAATATGTTAAATAATGTATACAATTTTTTTAAACAATGAAAACATT
This sequence comes from Maratus speciosus, assembly GCA_963932465.1. Taxonomy (NCBI): domain Eukaryota; kingdom Metazoa; phylum Arthropoda; class Arachnida; order Araneae; family Salticidae; genus Maratus; species Maratus speciosus. The sequence goes on along the minus strand of OZ010788.1, from coordinate 537,169,261 downwards.
TTTTTTATATCTCTATGCACAACGTAATACTATTTTCATACGACTCTATACGGTTTTTATGCACGATGAATCCGAAGTCTGAAAGAACCTAAATTATAACTACAACAATCAAATGCAATTTATATGTCAATTACAATTTTATTAATGTACATTAAAAATTATTTAGCAATCTGTTTTATACATTAAATCACGAAGAATGTTATTATCATTTTTTTAAATGTTTCATTTCACGCGAATTTCATTTTGCGCAAGCTATTACACTTGGCATCAACAGTTTTAGTATAACGGAAAAGTACAGTTTCTTTAAATCTAAAGTCCCATTTCACGACTAAATCTTTTTATTACTCATAAATATTAGCTTGATTTGATATCCTTCTTAAAAATTCTGTGAAAGTAAGTTTAACTAAAGAATTTCCGATCTGAGTTAAATCTTCCATAATTACAACTATCTGCAATATCTAAATATTGTACAGATTGTATAACTTTTTTAATTACTTTATTTATTGCCGAATTACTCGCAAAATACATTTGGGAAGTGTTACATGGTTTGTGATTTTCCGGTTAGAGGCAATGAAAGATTGGCAAACGTGAGTTGTTTTACAATATTCTGATATTTTGTAATTATTGACGGTAGTAATAATATATTTTTAACTTCAAAAAGGAGCTGTGATTATATATATATATATATATATTGAAAAATATTAATTAATTTTAAAAATAAAGTCTTTAAAAATGCATACTTTTTAAATTATAGAAAATCTGTTACACAATTTATACACTTTTTTAAAACAGTAAAAACATTTTTTTAAATCTCTATGAATAACGTAATACTTTTTTAGTTCGACTCTATAAGGTTTTTATGCACCATGACTCCGAAGTCCGAAAGCACATAAATTATATCTATGAGAATCAAATGAAATTAATATGTAAATTAAAACTTTATTAATGTACTATAAAAAAATTATTATCAATCTGTTTTATATATTAAATCACCTCCGCATTAGTATTTGAAGACAAATTTTCCGCAAATATATTTATGAAATCTCTTTATTGTACTTAAATATGAAATCCCATTTTACAAAAGTAAATCTTCTTATTACTCATAAAAACTTGGATTATTTGATATCTTATTTTAAAAGTCTGTGATATTAGAAGATTAATCTATGTATTGAAAATCTGTGTTTAAAGGTTCCGTGATTACATAGATCTATTGTTTAGATGCTATATTTTATGAAACTACATTATTTAGAGACAAATTACTATAAAAATGCAATGGGAAGAAAAATAGATTTTAAGCATTATTTGCTTTGGGATTATTCGGGACAAAGGTAATAAAAGATTAAAAAACATAAATCGGTTTAAAATACTTTAATAATTTCAGATATTTTGTGGTAGCAGTAGCATGTATTTAACTTTAAGAAGAAGTTGGTTTTATTTTTTGTTAAGTGAACGAAACCTATATCTCTGCTTGTTTAATTAATTAATTGGTTTTAATTAAATAATTGGTTAAATGAATTTTGGAAAATAAATATTCTAAAATTGTATATTTTTGAATAAAGAAAATCGTATTACAGAATATATGCAGTTTTTATAAAACCTTAAAAATTTGTTAAGCTGTATATATTATGCAATACGATTTTGTATACAATTTTTCTTGATATCTATACACAGTGACTATGAAATCTGACAGAATCTAAATTATATCTAGAGCAAATAAACGAAACTTCCCTTGTGCTTTAAAATTCTATCAATGTACTATAATAAAAATTTGTTTATCAAACTATTTACCAATTCAAATATTAGATGAAGACCTATATTCCGTAGCTTTATTTTTAAAATGTCTTTAAATGTGAAATCACACTTTACAAGATGTTCTTTTTTCTGAAGTAGGAAAAAAGCACATTTTGAGTAATGAAATTAAATGATATACTTCTGTGAGTTTTATTGCCACACATTTCAATTTAAAAATATGGTAATAATTTTTTTACCATACCACTTAAAATCAGAATAGACATTAAAATTTAATAAATAATTGAATAAATGCAAATTAAAGCCTGCGTTACGTGTGTGACACTCTCCACGGAACCGGCCAAATCATTTTCTGTCCACCAGTATCGAAATTAATATTCGGAACACCGAAGTATATGAGAGACATGTTTGTAAATCGTAGTTTCGTAAATGGGTTTTCATATCACATTTTTTTATTTTCAAAACTGAAAAAATCTTTTGTCATTTTTTAAATATTTTTGTTACGATAGATTTGTGTTAAAGTCATATAGAATGAAATGAATACATATATAACTTTCACAAATATCACGTAAAATACTTTTAGTAGCAGTATTTTCCCAGCGTTGTTTATTTTACAAAGAAAGATTCGAAATAAGTAGGGATTTTAGGATAATGTAAAAGGTTGTCCAAACTGTTGCTTATGCTTATAAATCGCACTCTAATCATTCAAGATATGATAACAATTATATGATAACCATTATCAAGATATGATAACCATAAAAATCAAGATATGATAACCATCAGCATAATAAATTGAAAATTACAAATGTAAATTTAATGAGACTACGCGGGGTTGCAAGAGGGCAGAGACCTCCTGAAGAAATGTGCTTTGTTATTCAAAAATTTCCATAATATGTAGCTCATGAGAATTTCAGAATATCATTACATAATAACGTGTTTAATTTAACGCTTCTAATGTCTGAAAACTTCGAAGTATTTTTTATTCCTTTAAATATTTATGTAATTTAAAAAACTTTACATTGAGGTTTGTAGGAAGTTTGATATTACACAAAGTATGTTAAAAATAAATTGCAGCTATTTCAAAGCTGAACGTTGAGGCTCCTGATCTGCAGATTTAATAGTTTATGTTTAATTTGTATATATTACGAAATTATTTTCTTTAATGACAAATTACTGAAAAAATGCAATGGGAAGATAAATAATTTTTAAATATTATTTTATTTGAGTTTTTTCCGGGTAAAATTATTAAAAGATTAACAAAAATAAATCGGTTTAAGGTACTTTTGTAATTTCAGATGTTTTGGGGTAGTATAGCCCGTCTCAAAAGTTTATGCACTCTTCAAATATAGCTAAAAATCATTGAAGAAGAAAATATATCACGCCGATTTACAATAAATAATCGACATTTAACCAAAAATCAAATAAATTAAGCAGTTTTTGTTGGTTAAAATTAAAATTAAAATATTTTTTTTTTCTTGAAGAAACACTGTCACAAAAGTTTAAGAACTTTATGCAATTTTTTTTATAAACATGGGATTGGACATGTGTAATGAGATTGTACGACGTCGATTTCCAATTTTATAAAAATATAAACGTGAAAACATCATTTTCACTCGTTTTAAAAATACCGACGGCTGAAAAATTGACAAAAGGTGAGATTTTAAAAGTTTTAAAATTGAAATCACAAAATAAAATTTTTTCTCAAATTGCAAAATTTTTAAATTGATCAAAGTGATGTATCTATATAAATTACTCTCAAGAAATGATAATTTCAACAGGAAACCAAGATGGGGAAGACCCCGTATGACGTTTGTTGAGACGGATCGGAGGATATGTAAATTCGTGTTTAGATAAAATATGCCCATACAGGAAATTAAAAATAATCTCTCGGTGCAGGTGTCCAAAAATATTGTACATAGACATATTAAAGAATGCGATTACATCATACTAAAGTAAATGGCTTGCAAACAATGACTAAAACTGCCCCACTAACAGGCAAGAATGAACTGGTCAAAAAAACACATGTCCTATGGGTGACAATTGGCTTACTGTTTCATTCAGTGATGAGAAATATTGGAATATATATGGCCCTGATAGGTGGGACATGCATCGACATCATCTGCAAAAGGAACTAAGGATATTTTTCAGTAGGCATCAAGGCAGTAAGCCTATTATCGTTTGGGAGGGGGGTTGGTTTCCAGCTTTAGCAGCCGGACATCTCTAAATTTCCTGAAAGGAAGACAAAATTTCCAAAAATACCAAGAGTCGCTGAACCAACATTTCCTACCATTCGGTGACATTTTTTTGTGGTGGGTGTGTGGGAGGTCTTGAATGGGTCTTTGAACAAGGTGGTACCTAAATCTACATAAGACATACTACATAACCGTGGCTTTCACAGAAAAGTTTTAAAATTCTTGACTCGCCAGTTTTATGTCCTGTCATAAGCCCGATTGATAATGTGTATGGCATTTTAACCCGCCAGGTTTACAGCAGTGGAAAACGGTATGACACTCTTGAAGAATTCAATGAGGGCATACAGAAATATGGTACTTTTTACCACCAGCAACATTACAAAACTAATAGTTTCGATGGGCGCGCGTTTATTTCAACTAATTCGAAATCACGGAAAAATAATTTGTATGTAACAGTTTAATAAAAATGATATATGTAGTGGTTTTTGCCATTGTGCATAAACTTTTGAGACAGTTGTTTGAACTTATTTTAAATTATATTTTTTACAAATATGTAATTTATTTTTTGTTCTACTTTTGATATAATTTATATAAATGAAATTGCGAAATCTACAAATAAAAAAAATGCTCTTTTTTTAAATTTTTATTAATCATTAAATATCAAAATTTTATGCTTGTGCTTAAAGTTTTAAGACACAAAGTTAAAGTTTAAGTTAAAGTTAAAAGACAAGTTAAAGTTTTAAGATGTTGGTTTCATTAATTAATTGTTTTAATTAATTAATTAGTTATTTTAATTAGATTGAAAAAAGAATATTTTAAAATTGTATACTTTTTAGAATACAGAAAATCCATTTAAGGGACTGTTAGCCTTCAACCGGTCAAAAACGCTAGAATACCTTTTACAAACTAACTAATAAAGCAAATTCAATTATTTTTTTTCGATTGTTAAGTATAGCATTACTCCTTACTATAAACAAAACATGCTGATAAAAATATTTAATTTAATTAGGAGAACTTAATTATAGTAACCAACTGTTTTTTTTTTCTTTTTTTCTTTCTTTCTTTCTTTCTTTCTTTTTTTTTTTTTATATAACTACTCTGCATCACTGCGCACATGGTACCTCGTGTTCAGTTTAATTTATTAAGTTTAAATATATTTTAATTTAAAGACGACACTTCGCTTAACATAACGAACTAAAACCTTTTAATTATCTTCATTTATAATATTTATAATTAATAATAAAAATAAAAAAAACAACATCTGTAAAATTTCTCGCGTATCTTTTAAATAAATTTTTATTATTTAAGATAATTCTAAGATTTTAATTCATTTTATGCTGAAGTATAATATTAATGCACTCAGAAAATTTCAATCCATTATCTACATCTATTTGAGAAATATGTGTAAATAAAAAATTTATTTTTGTACTTTAAGAAAAAATTTTTTTTCAAACTGTTTTATATATTAAAACACCTTTGCATTAGCATTTGAAGACAAATATTCCGCAGATATAATTTTAAAATCTCTGTAATGCCTTTAAATATTAAATCCCATTTCACAAGACTAAATCGTCTTACTACTTATAAAACCTTGCATTATTTGAATCATATTTTGAAAATCTCTGATAGTAGATTATGTTTAATCTAGGTATTGAAGATCTGTGCCTAATCGTCCTTGATTACACCAATCTTGAATACCTAAGTCTTGTTTATGTTGTATATTTTATCAAATTATTTTATTTAGCGACAAATTACTGAGAAAATTCACTGGGAAAAGAAATCAATTTTAAGCATTATTTCCTTTGGGCTTTTTTCCGGAGAAAGATATTAAAAAATTAACGAACATAAATCGGTTTAAGATACATTAGTAAGTTCTGATGTTTTGTGGTTGTTATATCATGTATTTAACTTCAGGAAGAAGGTATCATTTTTATTTTTTTAAAAAGGGAACGAAACCCATATTTATGTTGGTTTAATTAATTAATTCGTTTTAATTAATTAATAATTTTGAAAAAAGAATATTTAAAATTGTATAAATTTTAGAATACAAAAAATCAATTTAGGGGACAGTTCGCCTTCAACCGATCAAAACTGATTCAATTTCCATATCTTTTGACAAACTAACTAATAAAGCAAATCCAATGAAATTTTTTTGGATTGTTAAGTGCAGTATTACTCCTTACTATAAACAAAACATACTGAAGAAAAATAGTTAAAATTACTAGGAAAACTTTAAGGAACTTACTATTTTTTTTTTTTTTGAAATAACTATATATCACTGCGAGCATGATATTTCATGTTCAGTTTAATTTATTAACTTTAAATAGATTTTAATTTAAAGATAACACTTCGCTTAACATAATACACTAAAATCTTTTAATTAGCTTCATTTATTGTACTTATAATTAATAATAAAATTAAAGATTTTAGTTCAGTTTATACAGAAGTATAATATTAATGTATTTTAAGAAAAAAATATTTATCAAACTCTTTTATATATTAAATCACCTTCGCATTAGCATTTGAAGGCAAATATTCCGCAGAGAAATTTTTAAATCTCTTTAATGCCTTTAAATTTGAAATCCCATTTCATAACACTAAATCTTCTTACTACATATAAAACCTTGCTTGATTTGATATCCTATTTTAAAAGTCTGTGATAGTAGATTATGTTTAATCTAGGTATTGAAGATCTGTGTTTAATGTTCCGTGATTACACCAATCTCGGAATACCTAAATCTTGTTTACATTGTATATTTTATCAAATTATATTATTAAACGACAGATTACTGAGAGAATGTACTGGAAAAGAAATCAATTTTAAGCATTACATGCTTTGGGATTTTTCAAGGAAAAAAATAATAAAAGTTTAACATAGATAAATAGGTTTGAGATACTTTAGTATTTTCTGATGTTCTGCAGTAAGCAGGTATCATTTTAATTTAAAAAAAGAGAACGAAGATTATATTTATGTTTATTTAATTAATTAACTGTTTTTAATTAGTTGAATAGTTGGTTTAATTAATTGGTTTTAATTAGTTAACTAGTTAGTTTTATCAATTTGAAAAATAAAAATTTTTAAATTGTATATTTTTAGAATAATGAAAATTGTATTACAGAATATACACTGGTCATCAAAATTAAAGTATAATGAGAAAAAATATACTCATTAAGTTAATGTTGCAACCAATGCCCAATGCTGCAATTATTTATGTTAATTAAATACTATTGAACTCAAAATTGCACTTCCGCGCATATGTTAGCGTTGGAAATATGCAAATTAGATGATTGACAATGTGGTGCGCAATGGACGTATCTTGGAATTCTCGTCTGAAGTGTTATTTAAAGGGAATGGGGTGTCTGAATGTGATCAGTATCCGTTAGTTATAGCTCAAAGGCATCATTTAAGTTAAGGTCAAAAGTGGCGAATAATTGGTAGAATCGAGAAAGGTCAAAGACAAATGGAGGTCGCCAAAGATTTGAATATCCCTCAACGTGTTAAATCAAGAGCTTCGAGCCTCTTTTTAAGCACTGGATCCGTTCATAGACAGCCTGGTTAAGGGAGACGAAGAGCAACGACTGTATCCGAAGACCGTTTTTTGTCTTTGTGGCTCGAAGAAACCACGAAACGACTACAAGAGACTTGATTTGCGGCATTCAGGCTGCCACAGGAACTCGAATTAGCTATTCTACTGCTGCACGAAGGCTTAACAAGTTGGACTCTATGCGAGAAAACAAATAATTTGTGTCCCTCACACTCCAGCTTCCAAAGGGGCCCGTTTAAGCTGTTGCCCTTGTCAAGTTCAATGGAGCAAGAAGACTGGGCTCAAGTATTGTTTACCGATGAGTCCAGGTATAGCCTGAACATTGATTCTAGACGTGTTTTGATCTGGAGAGATGAAGGAAGGCGCAACATGCCCTTCTCTTGTCCGTAAAATATCCCATTCGAGCCCAGTCTTCTTGGCTCCATTGAACATGACGGCAGCAACAGTTTAAATGGGCCCCTTTGGAAGCTGTAGTGAGTGGGGCACACATTTTAATTTTCTCGCATACAGTCCATCCTCGTTAAGCCTTCGTGCAGCAGTAGACCGGCTAATGCGAGTTCTTGTGGCAGTCTGAAGGTCAGAAACCAAAAACACTTGTAGTCGCTTTGCGGTTTCTTCGAGCCACAATGACAAAAAAACGGTCTTGGATCCAGTTGTTGCTCTTGGTTTTCCTTGACCAGGCTACCTGTCAACGGATTCAGTGCTTAAAAAGAGGCTCGAAGCTCTTGTTATAACACTTTGAGGGATATTCAAATCTTGGGCGTCCTCCATTAGTTTTTGAACTTCCTCGATTCTACCAAATATTCGCCACCTTTGACCTTAACTTTAATGATGCCTTTAAGCCATAACTAATGAATACCGATCACACTCAGACACCACATTCACTTTAAGCAACACTATAGACCAGAATTCCAATATACGTCCATTGCGCACCACATTATCAGTCATCTAATTTGCATATTTCCGACCCTAATGTATGCGCAGAAGTGCGATTTTGAGTTCAATAGTTTTTAATTAACATAATTAATTGCAGCATTGGGCATTGGTTGCAACATGAACTTACTGAGCATATTTTTTCTCATTATCCTTTAATTTTGATAACCAGTGTACATAGTTTTCTTTTAACAAATTAAAAACTTTTTTAAAACGTATTCTGGGTGGTTCAGAACTATATGTCAAAAATAGGGCAGGTAGAGGCGTCCTAAATAAGCAGATTTCGTTTAGAAATGTGGGTGCAGAAATGCAGCAATTGAGACAGTAGAGGGCTCTGTTGAGTTCGGTGGATGAAAGTGCTTCGCTAGCTTGAATCGCCATTCCCTCACGGATTTCGAGCAACATGTATCCTTACACCAATGCGGAGCTTTCAGACATGCATTTTATGTATGGGGCTAAGCAAGGAAATCGTTCACACCCAACGCACGCCCAATAGCTTTTGAGCTTGTCGAAGGACTATCCTCTACTATACGTAATACTCCTTCTTCCACTGCTGGAATTCTGAGATATCTTACAGAACCCATATCCCGATTGCGAGCATAAAACGATCCACACGCACAGAATTCATATTGAAGAAGCTAAAATGTTCAGGGATCCGTCAAAATCCTACCAAGGAATCGTTCAATCTAAACCCTTTCAGCAGCCATTCACTTCCCTTGCGCAATCTCATACATGAAATGCACGTCAGCAAGATCCGCATTTGTGTAACAATCCATGTTCCTCGAAATCCGTGCGGGGAATGACGATTCAGGCCAACGAAGAGCATTGGTCCGCCGCATTCAACAGCCCCCTCTACTGCCTCAGCACTACTTTTCCGCACCCATATGCCTATACGAAATCTGCTTATTTAGATTCCCTCTACAAAGCTTTACATTTTTGACATATAGTTCTGAAGCACCCTATAATTGACCCCCTGTAATGCAATACGATTTTTTATACAATTTTATTATTATTATTTTTTTTTTTTTTTACTCACATTGACTATGAATTCTGAAGAATCTAAACTATATCTAGAGCAAACAACATATAGATTTATGTGATTTTTACGCAGAGTCTCTCTGAAATCTGAAAAAAAAAAAAACCTAAATTATATCTAGACCAAACAAAAGAAATTTTACTGGACAATTAAAATTCTATTAATATACTTTAGGAATCTTTTTTTATCAAGCTGTTTACATTCAAAAATATCAATCCGAGACTAAATTACCGTAGATATATTTTTAAAAGATCGCTAATGTCTTTAAAAAAATCGCATTCCACAAGTCTAAATCTTCTTACTACACATAGTTGCTTATATATTTTTTTATCTTCTTTTTTGTGTGTTTGTGTGTGGGGGGGGGGGGGGGTATGATTTGCGGCAGTAACAGGGCAGTTATTTAGCTTCAGAAACAACACATATATTTCTGTAAAATATTAATTAATTTGGATAATAAATATTTTAAAATTGTATACTTTTTGAATAATGGAAAATCGTATTACAGACTATATACAGTTTTTTAACAAACTAAAATCTTTCTTAAACTGTAAATATTATGCAATACGATTTTTACTTTCTTCTATCTTCAATAGAAGAAAGTATCGTAATCGAAATTTTTTTCGACTTCCAGTTTTCGACAGATTTACATGTTTTAGGGGTCAGAGATCCCAAAAAACATGTTTATAGAAAATGTCTGTCTGTCCGTCTGTCCGTCTGTCTGTTGCCATTGTACCATCAAAAAGTGTATGAAGTTATGCATAGAATTGAACTAAATTTTTATTTTAAGTTTCTGGCAATGGCAAGCAGATCCTCCCTGAATTTGGAAAAACTTCGCCGGTAGGGGGCGCTGTAATAGCTATTTTTGTGCGATTTTGAATAATTTACCATCCAAAAGTATATTAAGTTATGCATAGAATTCAACCAAATTTTTATTTTAAGTTTTTGGATATGGCAGGTAGGTCCTCCCTGAATTTGGAAAAAAATTGCCGGTAGGGGGCGCTGTAATAGCGATTTTTGTGCGATTTTGAATATTGTACCATCCAAAAGTATATGAAGTTATGCATAGAATTGAACCAAATTTTTATTTTAAGTTTTTGGATATGGCAGGTAGGTCCTCCCTGAATTTGGAAAAAATCTGCCTGTAGGGGGCGCTGTAATAGCGATTTTTGTGCGATTTTGAATATTGTACCATCCAAAAGTATATGAAGTTATGCATAGAATTGAACCAAATTTTTATTTTAAGTTTTTGGATATGGCAGGTAGGTCCTCCCTGAATTTGGAAAAAAATTGCCGGTAGGGGGCGCTGTAATAGCGATTTTTGTGCGATTTTGAATATTGTACCATCCAAAAGTATATGAAGTTATGCATAGAATTGAACCAAATTTTTATTTTAAGTTTTTGGATATGGCAGACAGGACCTCCCTGAATTTGGAAAAAATTCGCCGCTAGGGGGCGCTGTAATAGCGATTTTGAATATTGTACCTTCGAAAAGTGTATGAAGTTATGCATAGAATTGAGCCAATTTTTTTGTGTTTCTTTTTGGTCATGGCATGAAGGTCCTCCCTGAATTTGGGAAAATTCCGCTGAAAGGGGGCGTTATAATTACGATATCTGTACCATTTTCTTTATTGTACAATCGAAAAGTGTATAAAATTATGCATACAATTGAACCAAATCTTTTGTGCGTGTTTTTGGCCTTGGCCAACAGGTCCTCCTTGAATTTGGAAATATCGCGCGGTAAAGGGGCTCTGTGATTGCGATTTTTGTATACTTTTCTTGATTTTTCGTAGTTCTATTATCCATCGGCGGCTCGTGCAAAGGCGGGAACTCACTTCCTGCTAAGCCAGTTATTCGCAAACATCTGATAACAACAGAATAAGGAAAAACTATTAATCTTAACAAATATCATGATATACATTAACTCGTTTTTAGTTCATTTAATTGGCTGAAGCAGGAATTTAAGATGAAAATCAAAGTTGGTATAGTAATGAACTAATAATATTGAAGTATTAACATGTGTAACTAGTTTTTGAAACATTAAGATGTATAAGATAGAAGAAAGTTTTGGGATTGGCACATCCAACTAGTTTATATTATTTTATGTGATGTGATTTTTATGTACAGTGATTCTGAAATCTGAAATAACCAAACTTATTTCTAGAGCAAAAAACAGAAACTTAACTAGAAAATTAAAGTTTTAGTAATGTAATTTAAGAATATATATATATATATATGTTGTAGGCTAATTGAGAAATCCGGCTCTTTGCAAACAGCCTAGGCTCTTTGCAAAGAGCCGGGCTAATTAGAAAATCCATCTCCCTTTTTCAATTAGCCTGATATTTATCAGGCTTATTGCAAAGAGCCTAGAAAGTGATAGGCTAATTGAAAAATGACCACTTATTATCCGGTCAGGGTGATATTTTTAGCTCACAGGCTATCAAAGCCTGAGAGCTTATGTGCCCGCCGATTTTGTATGTACGTGTGTACGTACGTACGTATATACGTAACACGATAACTCTTGATAGAAATATCCGATTTGCTTCAAATTTTTTTTTCTAGGTTCATTCTGATAAGGTGCATTCCTGATTAGTTTTTGGGGTTCATTGGTTAAGGATAAAGGGGGGAAAAGGGGGGCTAGTCCACCCCCCCCCCTTAATTTATATAAATGGGTTTTTCATGCAGAAATATTCGATTTGCTATAAATTTGGTATACCGGTTTATTGTGTTAAGGAGCTTCCCTGATTAGATTTGGAAGCTCATTATTTAAGTATGAAGGGGGGAAAGGGGGTCTACCCCCCTTAATTTAGATAAATCGGTTTTTCATGATGAATTATTAGATTTGCTCCAAATTTGGTATACCGGTTTATTAAGTTAAAGAGCTGCCTTGATTAGATTTGGAGGTTCATTAGTTACATATAAAGGGAGGAAAGGGGGGGCTATCCCCCTCCCGTAGTTTAGATAAATGGCTTTTTCATGCAGAAATATGCGATTTGCAATAAATTTGGTATACCGGTTAATTATGTTAAGCAGCTTCCCTGATTACATTTGGAAGATCATTACTATGTATAAAGGGGGGAAAGGGGGGCAATTGCCTCTCCCCTTAATTTAGATAAATGCGTTTTTCATGTAGAATTATTCGATTAGCTCAAATTTGGTATACTGGTTTATTATGCTAAGAAGATGGCTTGATTAGATTTGGAGGTTCATTAGTTAAATATAAAGGGAGGAAAGGGGGGGGGGTAGCCCCCCCACCTTAATTTAGGTAAATGGGTTTTTAATGCAAAATTATTCGATTTGCTCCAAATTTGGTATACCGGTTTATTATGTTAAGGATCTTCCCTGATTAGATTTGGAAGTTCATTAGTTAAGTATAAAGGGAGGAAAGGGGGGGGGGGGCTAGACCCCCCCCCTTAATTTAGATAAATGGGTTTTTCATGCAGAGTTATTCGATTTGCTCCAAATTTCGTATACCGGTTTATTATGTTAAGGAGCTTCCCTGATTAGATTTGGAGGTTCATTAGTTAAGTATAAAGGGAGGAAAGGGGGGCTAGACCCTCCCCCCCCTTAATTTAGATAAATGGGTTTTTCATGCAGTGTTATTCGATTTGCTCCAAATTTCGTATACCGGTTTATTATGTTAAGGTTAGATTTGGAGATTTATTGGCTAAGTATAAAGGAGGGACAGGGGCTAGTGTCCCCTTAATTTAGATAAATGAGTTTTTCATACAGAATTATTCGATTTGCTTCAAATTTGATATACCATTTTATTACGATATGGCTTCCTTCCTTTGATTTGGAGATCCATTGGTTAAGTATAAAAGGGGGGAAAGGGGGGCAATTGCCCTTCCCCTTAATTTAGATAAATGGGTTTTCATGTAGAATTATCTGATTTAGTTTTTTTTCAACCGGATCCGAACTTGAATGTTCCCTTTGAAGTCAACCCGAAAACCGACCACAACCAGATTTCGGATTAAGTTCAATTAGAACTTTCAGGTTCGGATCGGGTTGCCGGTGAACGGAGATTATTTTGCCTGCCTCTCATCGGGTTATAGTTCTTTGGAATATTTTTGTCGGTTAAGATTTGGTTCGGGACGGGTTTCATGTTGATTTCGAATGGAATTTTTAGGTTCTGGTAGCGTTGCGTGTCCACGGAAACTAATTTGTCTTGTTCGGATCCGGTTATGGATCTTTGGAATATTTTTGTCGGTTGTCAGATTTGGTCCGGATTTCGGGTTTTTTCAAATTGAACTCTCAGGTTCGGGTCGGGTTGCATGTAGACTGAAATTATTTTGTCTTGCTCGGATCGGGGTACGGTCTGTTGTAATTTATTTTTCGGGTTTGGGTAGGGTTATGCGCTAATAACCTAATAAAAAGAAAATTGCCCAGATAAACTGATTGCATTGAGCTCACAGGCTATTCACACTAATTGTATATTATACTCTTATTTCAAAGAATAATGCCTCTCGAAAAATAAATGAAGGTATTAGTCCCCGTTGCCCCCCTTTCTACTTAACCTAAGAACCTCCAAATATAATCAGGGAAGCTACTTAACATAATAAACTGGTATACAAAATTTGAAGCAAATCAGATAATTCTGCATGAAAAAACCGTTTCACTAAATTAAGGGGGGGGGGTGTATTAGCTGCCCCATTTCTCCCTTTATGCTGAACCAATGAACTTTTAAATCTAATCAGAAAAGCTAGTTATTAGAGTGAACCTAGAAAAAAAATTAAACTAAATTAGATAATTCTGCATGAAAACACATTTATCTAAATTAAGGGGAGGGGAAATTGCCCCCCTTTCCCCCCTTTTATACTTAACCAATGAACCTCCAAATCAAATGAAGGAAGCCATATCGTAATAAACTGGTATATCAAATTTGAAGCAAATCGAATAATTCTGTATAAAAAACCCATTTATCTAAATTAAGGGGACACTGGCCCCTGTCCCTCCTTTATACTTAACCAATAAATCTCCAAATCTAATCAAGGCAGCTCCTTAACATAATAAATCGGTATACGAAATTTGGAACAAATCGAATAACTCTGCATGAAAAACCCATTTATCTAAATTAAGGGGTAGGTCTAGCCCCCTTTCCTCCCTTTATACTTAACTAATGAACCTTCAAATCTAATCAGGGAAGCTCCTTAACATAATAAATCGGTATACGAAATTTGTAGCTAATCGAATAACTCTGCAAGAAAAACCCATTTATCTAAATTAAGGGGGGGGGGTCTAGACCCCCTTTCCTCCCTTTATACTTAACTAATGAACCTCCAAATCTAATCAGGGAAGCTCCTTAACATAATGAACCGGTATACCAAATTTGGAGCAAATCGAATAATTTTGCATTAAAAACTCATTTACTTAAATTAAGAGGGGCTACCCCCCCTTTTCCTCCCTTTATACTTAACTAATGAACCTCCAAACCTAATCAAGCCATCTCCTTAACACAATAAAGCAGTATACCAAATTTGAGCTAATCGAATAATTCTACATGAAAAACGCATTTATCTAAATTAAAGGGAGAGGCAATTGCCCCGCTTTCCCCCCTTTATACATAATAATGATCTTCCAAATGTAATCAGGGAAGCTGCTTAACATAATTAACCGGTATACCAAATTTATAGCAAATCTCATATTTCTGCATGAAAAACCCATTTATCTAAATTACGTGGGGGATAGCTCCCCCTTTCCTCCCTTTATATGTAACTAATGAACCTCCAAATCTAATCAAGGCAGCTCCTTAACTTAATAAACCGGTATAACAAATTTGGAGCAAATCGAATAATTCATCATGAAAAACCGATTTATCTAAATTAAGGGGGGTAGCCCCCTTTTCCCCCTTTATACTTAAATAATGAGCTTCCAAATCTAATCAGGGAAGCTTCTTAACACAATAAACCGGTATACCAAATTTGGAGCAAATCGAATATAGCTGCATGAAAAACCCATTTATATAAATTAAGGAGAGGGACTAGCCCCCTTTTCCCCCTTTATCCTTAACCAATGAACCCCAAAAACTAATCAGGGAAGCACCTTATCAGAATGAACCTAGAAAAAAAATTGAAGCAAATCGGATATTTCTATCAAGAGTTATCGTGTTACGTACATACGTACGTACGTACACACGTACATGCAGAATCGGCGGGCACATAAGCACTTTGATAGCCTGTGAGCTAAAAATATCACCCTGATCGGATAATAAGTGGTCATTTTTCAATTAGCCTAACGCTCCCTAGGCTCTTTGCAATAAGCCTGAAAAATATCAGACTAATTGGAAAAAGGGATATGGATTCTCCAATTAGCCCGGCTCTTTGCAAAGAGCCTAGGCTGTTTGCAAAGAGCCGGATTTCTCAATTAGCCTACGACATATATATTACCAAACTATTTACTTTTAGAAATATTGACCAAAGACTAATATTCCGTAGATATATTTTAAAAGATCGTTAACCCTTTATCTACTGAATTATGAATTCATGAAAATTTTATCTTCTAAAGACTTTTTCGTGAATTTTTGAAACCACGATAGAAGGTTTACATTATCATTTAATAAATTTTAGAAGGATTTTAGAAGGATTGAAGGATTTAGAAGGATTGATTATATTTGAATTTATAGAGACGTTGCGCAATATTTATAACCCCACTCAAATCATTTATTTTAAATATTTTCAATAGTATTTTGTAGAATTAGGAAATGTACAGATATAACGTTCTTACAATAGAAATATAGCAATATTTCCGAATAGAAAAATTCCCCCCCCCCCCCACTCGCCCTCTTCCAGTGCCAAGTAAGCTGAAAATATCTAAAGGCAAAATAAATCATCCTTTTAAAAATATTTTTGTTTTGTGTAACCAATAATGCTTTTGGAACAATATAAAGTAATGCATCTATAACTTATTCTAAACTGTATTACTACTATAATCGACTTATTAAAGGAATTTTATAATAAGTTTTTTTAATTGTACTTATAAGTACCGTCACTAGATAAAGAGTTAATGTCTTTAATTATAAAACCCCATTTCACAAGATTGAAACTTCTTACTAGACTTTTTTTGGGGGGGTGGGGGTTGCGGTAGTAATAGCATGTATATAACTTCAGGAAGCAAGTATGAAGTTTATTATTTTTTTAAAGATAACAAAACATATATTTCTGTAAAATATTAATTAATTTGGAAAAATAAATATTTCAAAATTTGTATACTTTTAGAATGAAGATTATCGTATTACAGAATATGTACACATTTTAAAGCAAATTAAAAACTTTGTTAACCTATATATATTATGCAGTACGACTTTGTATACAATTTTATATGATTTTTATGCACACTGACTCTAAAAATCTGGTAGAACCTAAATTATATCTAGGGCATAGAAATGAAATTTCACTTGTACATTAAAATTCTATTAAGCAAATTTAAGATTAATTTTTTATATAACTATTTACCTTCACAAATATCAATTGAAGACGAATATTTCGTAGCTATATTTTAAAAAGATTGTTAATGTCTTTAAAACTAAAATCCCATTTCACAAGACTAAATCTTCTTACTACACACAATTTCCTGTTTGTTTTGATATCATATTTTAAAAGTCTGTGAAAATAGTTCGTGTTTAATAAATCAATTAAGATCTGAGGTAATGTTCCGTGATTACACTATTCTGCGATACATTGCTTACTTTGTATATTTTATCAAATTATTTTATTCATTGACAAATTCCTGGGAAAATGCATTGGGGAGAGAAATCCATTTTAAGCATTATTCGCTTTGGGATTTTCCGGAGATAGAATATGAATGCCTAGCAAATATGCGTCATACGTCGTTTTAGAATACTACGATAATTCAGGATTTTTGTGACGATAATAACATATATCTAACTTATGGTAGTGGCTGTAGACATATAAAAATAACAAGATAAGTTAAATAAATATTTTAACCAAAATGTTCATTAATGTAATAAATGAAGATTTTAATTCTGCCTATTTTGAAATACGTCATACTAACAATTCAAAATTTACGTGACATAATCCGATAAGGATAATATATGTAAGGAATTTTCTTCTATATTGATGTAATATTTATTTTGCGTTAAAAATAGAGCAGACGAAATAGAAGCGAATCATATATATATATATATATTTATTTATTTATTTATTTAAAAATTACTCCTATAGAAGCGTTTATGTATGATTTTTTTCTAAAATAGCAACGAAAAACTTCCCAATTCATAGAGCTGGTTTTTAGATTATGAAAAAATGCTCATTTATTGATCGGAATTTTGGTAAGTATATGCAATATTCAAAAATGGAAAATGCAATATAAAAAACCGAAGAACTTTTGATGTTTAAATAAACGTTTGTCGCATTTTACATTTCAGTAAAACGACAAAAAATAAATCAGTGTGATAATGATTTTAAATTATATTTGAAATGACTACTGTAGAATATTAAATGCAGTTAAATAAATAAATACAAAATTAAATGCATAAACAGGCTGTAATTACTCCTAAAGAATGCTCTTGAATGTATTCAGGAGAGGAAAAAATAGTTCTTGCCCCGGAATCTAGTACAGCATTTTTCAATTCATTGTAAAATATTGTAAAAATGCATTTATCCCATATCTTTCGAAAAATGCCCACATGCTATAATTGTACGTACCCGTTTGTATATGTGCAATTAATACGAAACTCACGCTATTCACAGAAGTTACTGTGCAAGTCACAATGAATCACAGAACAAATCACAGTGAGAGGCCAAAACCATATTTTGCATGTGAATTTAGAAGGTATTTAGTATTTTTATAGATGTAAATATACAGAGCCTCCGGTAAATATTTTGAAAATTTTCCCTTTTCTTAACAAAATATATTTTTTTCCCCTGTAAATTTACATAAGACTTAAGATAAAATTTCACCAGTAAATTCGACATGTTTATTGACGAAAAAAATTTAGTCAGCTGCGTGTCTACATATTGTAAGTTAATCTTTATTCCCAATAAGAAGTGGCTGTGTGCGTATTTTAATTGCTATATTTTCTTTTTTATATCGCGTTTAATATGAGTTTCTTAGTACCGACACAGTTTGAATTACATTTTTGATCATAAAATCATTTAAAATGAAGATAGAGCATTCTAAAATTATATTTAGGTTAAGTCAAATATGTAATTATTCAAATGAAAGAAAAAGATTTTTTATTAAAATTCGATAATTTTTATTAAAATTTATCGAAGCTTTAAAATAACAAATCTGTAGACATTACGCCTAAAAACAAAAATGTCACATGAATATAGATATTTTTAAAAATGTTGGCTTGGTGCAAATAATTTTATTCTAAAAATATTTGAGTAGCATATGTTATTTTTAAGTTAGCATTTTTCTTATTTTTTAAATTAATATAATTATTCAGGGTTGAGAGCTCTCCGACCTAAATGGTTGATTTTCACCACTAAATTTTAATAGTATTTTCTCCCTTATTTAATGACAAAATTTCTGAGATTTAATAAAGCAAAGAATACTATTAAAATTTAGTGGTGAAAATCAAACATTTGAGATCAGAGCGCTCTCATCCCTGATTACTACACTCTCAAAAATAATTTACTTAAAAATGAGAACTTCCATGTACTCGTATTTTTTTAAGTACAATTGTTTCAAAAAGAAGTACATTGTTAAAAATAATCTAGTTAAAAATGAGTATTTCTATGTACTCATTTTTTAAGTACATTTTAAGTAGGAGCATTAATCTACTTAAAAATGAAAACTTGTTTGTACTCGATTTTTTTTAAGTACAATTAATTCAGAAACGAATACATGATATTTTGAAGTTGTGTATACTTATACTTGATTTATAAATGTATGCAGAAATGAATACGTATATTTTGTATTTTAAAGTCCTAATATTCATGTTTAAATCCTATGTGCTCAAAAATATGTGTTTTCTGATAAACCCTTTTCTTACACCGAATTGGGCCCCACCAGTGGCCGAGAGGTTCTGCTCTCGAAGCTGGTAGACGGGAGGTTCTGGGTTCGATCCAAATCGCGCCCGTCGGCCTAATCGTTCGGAGTTTTCGTGGTTTTCTTCGAGCCGTGGATCTTCCATGCGTTAATACGGATTAGGTTCCCTTAGAAAGACCCCCACGGAGGGCACTCCCCCCGGGCCTATATCCCTCGTGTAGATAATTGGCCGTCAAAAATCAACCCAACCCAACCCTTACACCGAATTGACAGTAGGGATTTCCAAGCTTTTATTTAAAGATATGTCTATCTTTTTTATAATTTTTAATTTATAATACACATTTTCAAATTTATTTACAATTTCATTAGAAATGTTAAAGAAGAAAATTTAGTTTAAAAATTGTTTTATTAGAAATTAGAATATTTAAGAAAGGGAAAATTCATCTCTGCTGTTAGCGATCTTCCGCCGTTGATTCATAAAAGGTGTCATTTGGAAACAGCTGGTAACTGCTCTTATAGCACAGTCAGTACAATACTGATATCCCGCCTAGAGGACTCGAGTTCAAATCACGGGGCGGTTCATACACAAGAATTAAAGCAGTAAATTCGTTGTTCTTTAATCCAAAGATTGTAGTTCTTCGCAATTGAAAATGCTGATTTGTCGGTTCTCTGTAATTTCGCTTTTTTTTTCTTATAGTGTATGTGTGTTTCTATGCATACTTATTTTCGAGCCCCTGTATGTACTCAAAAAATGAGTACATGCGTTTTTGAAATTTAAGAGTTAAGTACTCGGGGCTATTTTAAGATCGGGAAGTGCTCAATAATTAGTACTTTTTTTTTTTTTTTTTTTTTTTAAGAATAGTGATTTAACAGTGTATACTTTTTACTTCTTCTCTAAATTACATGGTCATTTTAGTTCATTTTTAACCAAATTCCGATGAAGGAGACTGCAGAATTTGTATACATATATATTGCATTTTTTTTTTTTTTTTTTTTAGCATAAATAATATGAAGCATAAGTAGCATAAAAGCAGTGATATTCAACAGTATGTTTGTGTTCATATATATATATATATATATATATATATATATATATATATATATTGTACTTTATAAGCTTTAACTTTCGTTAGAATTGAGCAATCATCGCAATTTTTTAATATGGTATTTTTGTTCACAGTAATACTGTACATTTTTTAAATAATCCTCACAGCATATATATTGTTTTAGAGGGACACATCAAAAATTTTTATGCGCCAACGTCTACCACGTGTTAAGATGAGCGATAATGCCAACAATAGAGTTAAATTTGTCGTGTTAGATTCGTTTATCGAGTTTAGTAAACTTGTTTTGCCCATATCCGAAGTGACCTGTGATGCGGGTCGGGTGAAGTTGACACTCATTTTATTCATTGTGGGTCGAACGATTTTGTCAACAATAGGATTTACATTTGCTGTGTTAGATTCTTTTATCTAGTTTTGTAAACAGATTTTGCCCGAATCCGACGTGACCTGTGATGCAGAACGGGTCAATTTGGCACTAAGTTTATTCGTTGTGGGTGGCGTTTTTTTCAAATGACCGATTGACTTCAAATAGAAGTTTCAGTTTTCAAAGACTATAATAATGATAATAATGATAATACGAGTAATAAAGTATTGCAAAAAACACGATGGTAACGAATAATACTAAGAAGATATTTTTTACACTCTTTTATTCAATTCCTACTATTAGTTCACATTCTCGCTATATTTACTTATATATATATTTATTTATTTATATATTTATATATCTTGTTCAAATTTTCAATCGTTAATAAAATACTCATTATTCATCCCATCAAGTTGAAATAAATTTTTTAAAACTTGTATTGGATGACAATTGATGTTAATACAGTTTTTTCAAATATTAATTAATTAAATTTTAATTACCGTATATACTCGCGTATAAGTCGACCCCTAACTTTCGAATGCAAATTCCGGAAAAAATCAAAAACCCGCGTATAAGTCGACCCCCTAACTTTTTGCTTTAATTTTGCACAAAATCCAACCAAAGATTTCACTTGCCAATGCAAAAAGGTGGTAGTAAGTTCACAAAAACAAATCATTGAAATTCTTTTAAATAATAAATTACACAGGCCTACAAAAAAAAAAAAAAATTTTTGGTGCCTGTGATTTTACAGCTGATTTTAGATATTTTTGAGACACTGAATCCAAATATGAAATCAGTTTTTCTCTATCAGCTCCACTTCTTTAGATATGCGAAGAGAACTAAAGATTTTTTAGAACTGAAATGACCTTCAACGCTTAAACTGGCCTTTGACACATGGGCCTGTCGCAATGCTCAAAGCGATTTGGGAGGCACTGAAATTTCAGAAGACCTTGAAAAAAACAGATGTGCAAGTAAAACTGAGGTTCTGCGCATGCTTATGATTTCGTGCCGCTCATCCATAAAGCCAAATGGAAAAGCCGCAAAGAGATAAGGTTAGTTTGTGAGTTCTTTCCGTGGAGTGTAGACGTTGTTGGCCTTTTGCGATATTTGTGTTTAGTATAGAATTCTTATAAAGTTAATTTAAAACGTACTGTATTGTAGATTGTTGTATTTATGTTGTTGAATATAATTTAAATGAGTTCCAGTAGAAGAAGTTGTGTAAATCATCCTGATGTGTTTTGCTACATATGCGGAGAATACGTGTTAAAAGGGAACAGAAAAAATGTCACTGACTTTGTAAAAAGAGCTTATCTTGGACACTTTGGTGTTAAATTTGGTGATCAGGATAAAACCTGGGCACCGCATCAGGTCTGTAAAATTTGTACAGAACACTTACGACAGTGGACTAACGGGAAAAGAAAAAGTCTCAAATTTGGTTTACCGACGGTTTGGAGAGAACCCCAAAACCACTTCGATGATTGTTATTTCTGCCTAGTAAATATTAATGGAATTAATCGAAAGAAACATAGTAAGTGGACTTATCCTGATTTAGTCTCTGCAAGACGCCCGGTTCTTCACTCAGAGAAAATAAGTGCCGATCCCAACGTTTTACCAGCTACCAGAGCTCTGAGAGGATGAATACTGTTCCTCTGATCACCCTTCCGATACTTATGAAGGTGACAGTGATTATGAGGAGATGTCATCAATGCCTCAACGTTTCAACCAGGATGAGTTAAATGATCTCACCAGAGATCTCTACCTGTCAAAAGAAGCTTCTGAATTACTGGCTTCAAGATTGAAGGACAAAAATTTACTGGAGCAAGGAACCAAAATTACCTTTTACCGCACAAGAGAAAAGGGTCTACTACCCTTCTTCTCCCATGAAGACAATCTTGTATTTTGTCACAAAATTAGAGGACTCTTGAAAAATGGGTCTTCCTGAATATTTTCCAGATCATCATCACCAGCGCTTATTTGTAGACAGCTTAAATCGGAGTTTAAAATGTGTCCTTCTACACATTGGAAACAAATATGGTTCAATACCAATTGCTCACTCAACGAAAATGAAAGAAGAATATAACACAATAGCTTTGGTCTTTAACAAGATAAAGTATCAGGAACATCAATGGGTGATTTGTGTTGATTTAAAAATGGTAAACTTTCTCCTTGGACAGCAAAGCGGTTACACCAAATATCCTTGCTTCTTGTGTCTTTGGGATAGCAGGGATAAAACACACCACTGGGTTAGAAAAGAGTGGCCTAAGAGAGAAAACATGGATGTTGGGGAAAGGAATATCATTAATAACCCCTTAGTTCGGTGAGACAAATCATACACTATGACGCAAAAGTTTAGACAATGAAGAAATTCTTACATACTTTGAAAAATATTTATTCAATTTTCAAATCACTGCTTGAAATTAATGTGCTGTACCTATAAACAATATTTATAACAAAGAAAATTGGAATTGTGCATATTGCAATAAATTAAATGGTAACAAAAATAAACTGCTGTCTCAAAAGTTTAGACACAAATTAAATAAAATCGAAATAAACAATTTTTAAAACCTGGTTGCGCATCCATGCTTATGTATTACGTCATATACACGAGATTGCATGGAAGAAACTAAATCTTGCATAGTTTGTGGATCGATATCGTACCATGCATTCTCAATAGATGTCTTAAGTACCTTTTCAGAAGAGTATTGTCTAGCGTTGCTATAAACTTTGCGACACATGATGCTCCAAAAGTTTTCTATAGGGTTAAGATCTGGGCTACATGCTGGCCAGTCGAGAACTCTTATATTATGGGAATTAAACCAAGATTTTGAATGTTTTGCAGTGTGAATTGAAGCATTGTCTTGCTGAAATTCCCACTGAGGACCCCCTAGAAGCTCAGCAAATGGCAGTAGGTTTTCTTCTAATGTCTGTGTATAATGCTGTGAAGTTTGACGACCACTGGTGAAGGTCAGAGATACTTGTCCATTATAGCAAAAGGCTGCCCAAACCATCACCGAGCCCCGTCCTTGTCTGCGACTAAAAAAACGTCGAGGTTCCTTCCGCAAGTCATGCCAATACGATAAACAACCATCTGGACCATCCAGATTCCACTTTTTTTCATCGCTAAATATGACTGACTGCCATTTCTCTCCATATGACATATGCTTTCGAGCCCACATAAGTCTTTGTAACTTATGATATGGTTTCAGAGCTGGTTTCTTCTGCATTTTGCTATAAACGATTGTTCCTTTTTCCAAAATTCGTCTACGAATCGTATCCTTTGATACAGAGAGTCCCGATGAGCTTTGAACTCCACGTACGCTCATTTGTTGAGTACTCGCTAGTCTTTGTATCAGGCGATCCTCTCGTACATTTGTCACACGTGGCCTCCCAGACCGACATTTTGCTTTATATTCGGAACCACTCGATAAAACTCGATAAATAGATTTTTTTGACCTATTAATAATAGCAGAAATTTCAGAAACGCTCTTCCCTTCACCTTTCAACTGCCAAATCCTTGAAACCTCATTCACTTGAATTTCTTTAGCTCTCGGCATGTCGACTCTGAAGCGCAATCGTTTGCAGAACTTAAGTACTCCAAATTTGTGACATCATCGATTCTAAATTTGCATATGCCAGCGAATATTCAAAGAAATTTAGAATAGTGTCTAAACTTTTGCGACAAGCACATTTGAATTTTTATGAAAAAAATTAGTATTATAGCAAATAAAACGACTGTCTTTTGTACATAGCATTTTAAATCAGTTTTTGAATATATTTACAGGTTTTTGTAATTCTGACGTCATAATTCTACATTTTAAAGCTGAATGACGTCATTGTCTAAACTTTTGCGTCATAGTGTACTTCCTCCACTGCATATCAAGCTCGGCCTTATGAAGCAGTTTGTAAAGGCTCTTGATAAGAACGGATCATACTTTGCATATATAGAAGAGAAAATGCCCCAATTGAGTTATGAAAAAATTAAATCAGGAATATTTGATGGGCCACAAATAAAACAATTGATTAGGGATGCTGCCTTCATACATTCGATGAATGAGACTGAGGGAAAAGCCTGGACTTCTTTTATTGCAGTTGTCGAAAACTTTCTGGGCAAACACAAAGCATAAAACTATGTAGAACTGGTAAACGAAATGCTTAATAGTTTTAAATCTCTTGGGTGTAATATGAGCATTAAGGTGCACTATTTACAGAGCCACTTAGAGTATTTTCCCGAAAATGTAGGAGACACCAGTGACAAACAGGGCGAAGGATTTCACCAGGATATTAAGACTATATAGGACCACTACCAAGGAAGATGGGATACGCACATGATGGCAGATTACTGTTGGAGTTTAAAAAGGGATTGTCCAAAAATAAATTCAAGAATGTCACGGAAAAGAAGCTTCCGAAAAGTTCAGTGATAATTGGTCTCATCGATGACTTTTTCCTCTATCTTTGTGAGTAAATATATTTGTATAATATAATTCTTAAAAATATTATTTGAATATATGTATATTATAATAATGAAAATTAACATTTGTATATTATTAAAAAATTCTGTGTTTATTTATTTTATTTTTATTTTTGATTAATTCATGGATTTAACTTAAAATAGTGTAACACATATTTCACAAAAAATTCTATATCTTAAATATTTGAGCTCCCAGGCAAAATTGAATGCCATATTTGAATTCAGGACATCGAATTCATATAAAATCAGCTCCAAAAACCTCGGCACCAAAACAGCTGTTTGCTTGTGTTATTATTATTTGTATATTTTATATATTATTTTTCTATTCATACACATAAAATGCCATATTTTTGTAGTATTCGAAGTTTTGGTTTTTGGTTTTTTAGCTGACCCGCGTATAAGTCGACCCCTCAAATTTGCTTACCGAAAATTGTCAGAAATTCCTCGACTTATACGGTAATTAATTTTAGTTTTGCATGGGAAACAAAATGGCGGCCATTGGTTATTAAAGATCAATGAAAGTATTTTCAATAAGGGCTTACCATAGGGGGCAGCCAGTTCTGTCGCCAAATACTGCCAAGTTTGTCGCCAACTTAGCGATATATCGCCAAATTTGGCGGCCAAGATGAGTCGCCAAAAGTGACGCCAACTTGGCGACAATTCTAATGTTTCGCCAAATTCCCGTACAGTTCCATTGTAAACCTACTTGCTTATAGAAAATCAACAAATTGAGATATTTTAATGCAACAAAAACTAATATTAGCTTAAGGGATTATATTAAATTTTTCTTTGATGACCTAAGTAGGAATTGACTTTAAAAACAAAATTTTTATATTACTTGTATTTAAGTTAACTTGATTTGTGTATGAATCGATAGAATTTTGCAATCGATTTTTCATTCAATTCATTCATTACTTTCATTTCATTCGATATGTTAGACGGATAAAGATTATATTTATATATTTCCGATGATAATACAACTTTGTTATGTGTTTAAAACTTTCTTAAAAATAAATAAATTAAGGCATTATTTTTAAAAGGCATTTCTCCATTATCATTAAATATTTTTTAAGGTTACAATTTCATAGGAGTTGAAACAACAATAGAGTTAATTATATGCCAAACCACGGTCGCCAAAATACACTAATTGGCAATGAAACAGAAACAGCGAGATGTTCTAAGCACTAAAAAATAGGAAATATAAATAAAAAAATAAAAAGTGCAATACATATATTTAAACATAAATTAATCTATTTATAGTTTAATATTAATTAAACTATCATTATATGTTGACAAAAGAATTTAGAAATCCTCGAACGATAGTTTAAATAGTGTAAATAGTGCTTTTTTATTTCCTCCTTGTTGCCCTAACTTACAAGAAATGTAAAAATGATATAATTTTAATAAGTTTACTAGTTCCTGCATTCAACCAGCATAGAACAAAGCGAGAACACCTTCATAATCAAAGTCCACTTCATATTAACCTGTTATAAAGGATGATTTTTTTTGTTTTTTTTTGTTTTGTTTTTCTTTAGCAACAAGATTTACAATCATGAAGCTAGGCTTGATTTTTAAGATAAACATCAGTGACCTTAAATAATATTTGAAAGCAGCAGGTTTAATAAAGTGTAAATTTCAAATCATGCGTTTCACACAAACATTTAATAAGTATTTTCAAAACAATTATTTATCTGTTGTCAGATCAACTCAAAATTCTCATTTCTACAATTAAAACATGTTAAATCATTATAGGTACAAAAAAAAAAAAAAAAGTTGCTAGCTATTACGAAGCTCTTTACACCGTGACATGTATTTCGAAGCTCTTAATAGGCTATTGCAAGTTTTGCCATTACTTTTATTTATAAATTAAACCGTACAATTAAAAAAAAAGCAAAACATATGATGCAAATAAATTGAAAGAAAGAAAGAAAATTCCTGGAAAATATTTTTTCTCTTCGTTTAATTTATTATTTTTCTTCATTAACTGTCTGATAATCAGTGAAGGTCTCTTTATTGTGCTTATAAAAAAATTTTTGTTAAAAGCTTTCAAGTGCTTTTGTCCATTTAATTATCATTACATTTGAAAAAGCAAAAGCCAGAGGAATACGATTTATTTTACGTAAAATTTAACATGCATATAAAATTAAGTGACAGCTGAATAATTTAATAAACTCAGAATGACTTAAAGTCATGTGTTAGATTCTAGAATTTCGGATGAAAAGTTTTTTTTTTAATCAGTCTACTTTTGGAACATCATCCTCATAATCTCTTTTACTAACTTAAATGATAATGCCTTCATAAAGGTGAAAATCATTAACACATAATGAGAAGCTCCTTACACAATGAGATATTTTTTAAAGCTCTTAAAATAGCGGCAGTTATTTTGTCATTACTTTCATTCATTTTTGAATGTATAAGATTAAGGGGAGAAGGGACCTTAAAAACCTAAAAAATCTATTTTTTTTTTTTTTTTTGTAAATTTCATTTTAAATATTATTCAAGGGTACAATATATGCATTATGGCATGCATTTATCACAAAACAATAATAAAGAAATATTATTTTTGAGAAAAAAATAGAAATAAATAGTTTCTTAGAAATCTTCGAAATGCCTCCTGCGCGTTTTATATCATTGAAAATCCACAATATTTTTTGTAAAGTTTGGTTTATATATATAAATAATACTGTTTATCGAATTTCATATGTTTGAATATAACGGTAAAAAACAAAAACAAAAATCAAAATTTTTTGGAAATTGTTCAAAAAAAATTTCAATTTCTTTTTCATTTTTTTTTTTTTTTTTTTTTTTTTTTTTTTTACATTTATATTAAAGCTAGGAGGCTCTGCCCACTGCAAGCTACGCTCGCCAATCCCCGTTCAGATACCGCAGAATTTAATAACACGCTAATCTGATGGGTTTTAAAAATATTAGAGAAGATTGAATTATACTGAAAAAAGCTGTGCAGATCTCTCTGTAAACGAGTCTCCATTCCATTCCCTTTGATTCCAAAAACTTAAGGCCGAATCAGTTGCTGTTAAGACATGGAATGGTTGTTTTCGTTTTTGATTAAAGATGATAAGTTAAGCATTTGAAAGGAAGATAAAATAAAATGAAATAAGTATACAGAGTCTTTTTCTCGGTATTTTAAAACGATTTCTATAACAATAGCCTAAGCCATGTGACTATCATCAATAGTTCCGGGCGGACCACTTCTTTTTTTATACACTAGGTGCCATTTTGGTACATTAATATTTGCCAGGCGCCGGTGATAAGTTGTCAAATATTTTCTATCGCCATCATTTCATCTATATTATAATAGTTTAAGTCATCAACTGCCATAAACAAATACGGTCTGATCCCTTCACCTTTCATATGAAAGTTTGGCACTGATGTCATCATATTGATGCGATTTTATTTCCGACGCCAATTTGGGAAAAAACATCCACAGCATAAACAACAACATCCGGCTTATCATAACAAGCAAAATAACGATACTTTGGCGCCAGTTAAGTACCCGTTGCGTATATGACGTTGGCGTCAGAAAAAAATCGCGCCAATATGGGGCCGTATATGACATCTGTGCCGAAAGTTTTCAATTTTGATTGAAAAATAAAAAATAAAATTTTCGAATAAAACTATATAAAAGTTGCCATGGTCGCAAAGAATTCTTGGTACTGTTACACAAGCCGGGTGCAAATCTCGCCAATAGCTTTTTTTCAACTCGCCAGTTGGCATTTATTTTTTATTTTTCGAGTGGTAAATTAAAACATTGATTTAAAGTTGAAATTAAATGTCATGGTTTGTTGCATTATTTAATATATGGCCAGTTGCCACGCACCGCAGGTTTAGGGTGATTTTTTTTCTTACGAAAATTTGGCGAAAACCTAGTTTTAGAATACCAGTTACATATGTATTTTTAGTACTACTTAGTTAGCCCGTCGACCAAAAATCTATCACCGAACTATAGGATTAAATGCCAATAATGGTTGATCGTAAATGTCACATTAACTTGACTTTAAGCAAGTGACACATGTTTACGTCATCAAGTGATTTTTATTTCGACGTTTTATTTGTATATTTATTAATGTTATACTAATTTATTTGTTCTTTCGTTATTTCAAATAAAAATTATGTCAATTTGTATAATTTGGCGAGTGGTTTGGCGATTTATAAATTTGGCAAAATTGGTGGACAAGATAACTATGTAGTCCCGTATTTTTTAATCATTTTCTATTGATTTTCAAAAGGATATAACAAAAAAAAAATATAACTACAGAACAAAATAATTTATATAATTTAAAAAAAGAAATAATAGTAAATAAACATTTATTATTAAATAAACAACAATAGCCGGGTTGCTATGTCAATCAAAATAATGCCATTTTGGCACCAATTAGGTATACCGGTGCATATATGATATCTGTGCCTAATATTTTTCTTTTCGTTTTGTTTAAAAAGAGAAGAAAGATTTGAAAGCCATCAATTTTAAACGTTTTAGTTTTAAATGAAGGTTTTGTATTTTAAATAAAATGAATGAAAGGATTATATTTTAAATGAAATTAATGAAAAAAAAAAATGCGGCGGGAAAAATTTTTGTCGATTTATCACCTGCGTCTCGCTAACATAAAAATAGTTAGTTCTTGATTTCTCTGTCAGAATCTGTCGATTTGGCAAAAGATTGTTCAAGTAAATTGAATTATGAATAAAAGTAATATGATACATTTCTTAGCATACATTTAAGGGAGGCCAAACCGGTCGCCAAATTAGTTTAAAATTATAACCTTATCTGAAATATGAAAAAAATATCTGTTATGAATAAAATTTGAGTTGCCATCATTAGAAAAAAGTGCGTAAAATTAGAAAAAAATTAATATATCAAAAAGTAATTCGAATTTAAAAATTATAATACCAGTTTTGAGATATGAGGATCAATACGGATTTTTGGTGTTAATTTCATCGCAAAATATTCCATATTTTAGGAGAAATCGCCGTGTAACATAATCAGTTTTTTAATAAGTCATTTCTTAGAATCGTTTCAAAAATTCGTTTCATTTGAGTCGTTTCATAATATATGTTTCATAAATTCGTTTCATTAGGATTATATATATATATATATATATATATATATAGGGTAGATATATAAAATTCAATGCAGTTTTATTTACATATATAAACCAAACTTTTATAAAAAATATTGGGGATTTTCAATGATATGGAACGCGCAGGGGGCATTTCGAAGATTTCTAAGACACTTAAATTCCCTTTTTTTCTCAAAAAAAAAAAAAAAAAAAAATATATATATATATTGTGATAAATGCATGCCATAATCCATATAATGTACCCTTGAATAATATTTAAAGAGAAATTTACAAAATATAAAAATAAAATAAAATTGTTATTTAAGGTTTTAAAGGTCCCTTGTCCCCTTAAGAAAAAATATATGATACAAATAAGTTGAAAGAAATATGTAATAACATGAACAGAGTCTTAAAAAGTTTTTGAAATTTTTGGTTGATTTGTTACTTTTACTTTATGAACTTTCTCGTACTGAAAGTATTTATCATAAAAACATATACGGTTTTGATTAAAGCTTTTAAGTGCATCGGTCAGTCAGTTTAATTATGCATTTTATATTTATTCCCTTGTGCCGTATATAACAAAATACAAAAATTATATACGTTTTACTAAGTTCACTAGTTCCCGCTTTCCATCAAGAATAGCACAAAGCTGGGGCGACTTCATAATAGGGGCCAACCTCAAATGAACAGATTGTAACGATTTTTTTTCCTTTGAGCGACATGCCTAACAATTATGAAGAAAGCTAGGATTGATTTATAAGATAAACATTCAAGTTTGTATGAGAGAGTTAAAAATCCTATTTTCACTTCTGTAATTTTTCTTAAAATGTAGTTCTTAAAAACATTGAAATAATATTTAAAAGCAGCAGGTTTATTAAAATGTGAATTTCAAATGATACTTTTCACATAAACGTTTAATAAGGATTTTCAAAACAAATATTTATCAGCTGTCAGATGAACTCCAAATTCTCATTTCTTAAATAAAGAGATGCTAAATTATTCTATGTACAAAAAACTTTGCTAATTACTAGGAAGTTGTTTACAACGTGACATGTATCTCGAAACTCTTAATGAAGCTAGTATATTTTTTGACATTATTTTATTTATAAATTAAAGCATAATATAAAAAAACATATGATGCAAACAAGTTGAAAGAAAGAAAGAAAATCTTAGAAAGTTTTTTTTCTCTTCTTTGATTTATTATTTTTCTTCATTAACTTTTTCATAAACAGGGAAGGTCACTTTATTATGTTTATAAAAAAATTAATTGAGAAAAGATTTTAAGTCCTTTTTCCATTTATTTCTCATTAGATCTGCAAAAGCAAAATATAGATAATAATGATTTATTTTATGTAAAGTTTTTCGTGCGTATAAAATTAAATGAATACTGAACAATCTACTAAACTCAGAAGGACCTAAATTCACTGGTTAGGTTGTAGAATTTCGAATGAAAAGTTTTTTAATCAATCTATTTTTTAGAAATTCATGCTCTTAATCTCAATTACTAAATCAAATGATAATGCATTTCTAAAAGTGAAAAATATTAAAACATAATGAGAATCTTTATATAGAATGAATATTTTTTAAAGCTCTTATAATTGCAACTGTATTCTTTGTTATTACGTTCATTCATTTACGAATTCATCAGACAAAAAAAAATCATAAGATATAAATAGGTTGTAATAAATGTTTAATTACACGAACAAAGTCTTGAAAGTTTTTGAAACCTGTCTTTGTTTTACTTCATGAACTTTCTTGAAATCAAAGAAGGTCGATTCAAAGTATTTATAACAAAAAAGGCATATGTTTGTGATTAAAGCTTTTAAAAACATCTCTCAGTCTATTTAATTATTATTTTATTTCTCCCCCTTTGCCATATCTTTCAAAAAATACAACAATTATATACTTTTTAATACGTTCACTAGGTCCCGCATTCCATCAAGCATAGCACGAAACAGGGACGTCTTCATAATCTGGTCCATTCCAAATTAACATGTTGTAACTGATTTTTGTTTGAGCAATATGACTTAAAATCATGAAGCTAGGCTTGATTTTTAAGATAAATATCCAATGTCTGCAAGAAAGTGTTAAAAACACTATTTTTACTTCTGTACTTTTAATATAGTTCTTATTGGGTTGAGAAAAAATTCGGGGAATTTTTTATTCTAATAGTTACCAGAATTTGCATCGTATATAGGAGTGCTAGTGGAGTAATTCTTACGCACACGTCCTACAGTTTAGACGTGGATCCAATCGATTATGGCTTCTTTGCAACACTTTTAGAGGCCCGTCGATTAAAATACTTTAATGAAGTTGAAGAAGCATACCAACAGTTTTTCGATTCCAAGGAGCCGTCATGGTAATTCCAGCAAATCACTAATCTGGTAGAACGATAGCAGAAAATCGTAGACTAAGATGGTCTCTACATTGAAGAATAGTTCTTGTTGGCTTTGTTGTTAATTTGCCCATAATAACGAAACTTTCACAAATTTCGCAAAACTTATTGTTTAATATAGTAAAAACTTTCAAATAATATTTATTAGGTTGTAACGAAAGTTTTCCACCAAAAACGTTCTTAATAAAGTTAGAAAAAAGCATGAAAGTGGTACCTTTAGTGCGGGATGTAATCCCCACTCGAATCTATTGTTTTCTGTAAACGTTTTGGTAGTTTTTCGAAGACTTCGGCCCAGAAACTTGGGGGCCGCGAGTCCAAAAACAGATCAACCTCATTTCGGACGTCCCATACAGAATTAAAGATAGCACCAGCAAGATGTAGCTACAGGTGTGAAAAAAGGTAGAAGTCCGAAGAAGAGAGGTCGGGGCTATATGGTGCGTGTGGCAAAAGATCTCATTCAACTCCATACAGAGTCAAATAGGTGAATGCAGACACATGTGATCTAGCATTATCTTGATGAAACGTTACATTCTTTCGCCGGAACTCATTTTGATGTTTTTCCTTGATAGCAGCGTCAACACGGACTAGCATCTTGCTGTACACTTTACTGCCCATGGTTTTACCTTTTTCCAGATACTCTTTGCGGATAATACCACGCAAATCCCACCAGATACCAAGCATTATCTTTTTGTTAGTCAAATTGCGCTTTACGATGCTGCCGACCGATTCGCCGGTCGCAGACCAACCCCTTTTTCGGATTGTGTCTTTGAAGTAAATCCATTTTCCCTCACAAGTGACGATCCGGTGCAGAATTTTGTCCTTGCGTTGATATTCGAGTAGATTAGTGCAGGCCTGAATACGTCTTTCCTTATCTGCTTGAGTTAGCTCATGCGGCACCCAGCGATTGAACTTGTACGTTAAGTTTATGCGATGCACAGCGCGACTAATGGACATGGCACTAACGTCTAGCTAGGTCTTGAGTGGTTGAATACTGATATTCTTCCACAAGTTCTCGCAGGCGGGCCTCATCAACATCAGTAGGCCGGACAATGCGTTCTACTTCTTGAATGTCATAGTCCTTGTTTTTGAACTTTCGGTACTAAACCTTCACTGTGTCATATGATACAACAGTAGTACCTAAAGTTGTACACATAATTCGGTGACATTCTGTAGCTGACATTTTGCAACAGAACTGGAAGCAAATGCTGTTTCTAATCTGGAAGCGTGATAGTTCCATTTCAGACACCCTGTACTTAATGATAACGATATTTCTTCTACAAATTTCACAACACAGTGTTATAAAGCAAGTCTCTTTCTTTCAAATGCCAAAAATCGTTTGACAAAATATGAGCAAACAAGTGAACGCGAACTGTTTGAAAAGACGATATTAGCTGTGGCGGGAAACTTTCGTTACAACCTGATAAAAGCAGCGGGTTTAATAAAATGTGAATTTCAAATCATATATTCCACATACAAATTTAAAAAGTATTTTCAAAACAAATATTTATGTGTTGTCAGATCAATTTCAGATTCTCATTTTTGAAATAAAAAGTTCTTAAATCATTATAAGTACAAAAAAAAAAAAAAAAAAAAAAAAGCTAGCTATTACAAAGCTCTTTACATCGTGACTTGTGTCTTAAAGCTCCTAATGATGCTATTGCATATTTTGCCATTACTTTTATTCATAAATTATATCATACAATAAAAAAGATATGATGCTAATAAGTTGAAAAAAAGGATGAAAAATCTTAGAAAGTTATTTTTTTTCTCTTTGTTTGATTTATTATTTTTCTTCATTAGCTTTTTCGTAATCAGTAAAGATCCCTTTATCGTGTTTATAAAAAAAAATGTTTGATAAAAGCTTTCAAGTGCTTTTGTCTATTTATTTATCATTAGAGTTGGAAAAGCAAAATCGTGTGTTTAATGATTTATTTTACGTAAACTTTTTCATGCATAAACTAAATGAAAACTAAATAATTTAATAAACTCAGAATTATTTAAAGTCACCGGTTGGGTTCTAGAATTTCAGATGAAAAGTGTTTTTGTCAATCTACTTTTTAGAACTTCTTATTCTCTATCTCAGTTAATAAATCAAATGATAATGCGTTCCTAAAGGAGAAAATCATTAACACAGTGAGAAGCTTTTTTACACAATTACATATTTTTTTAAAGCTATTAAAATAGCGACTGCATTTTTTGTCATTACTTTTATTAATTTTCTAATTTTGAAGAATTTAATTTTTTTGGACTAATAAGAATATATGGGATAAAAGTAAGTTGAAATAAAAAATTAATAACATACACAAAGTCTTAAAAAGTTTTTGAAATTGTTCTTTGATTTATTAGTTTTACTTCTTTAACATTCTCGTAATCAGAGTAGGTTATTTAATGAACATTAATTAAAACAAAAATTGCATATGTTTTTGTTTAAAGCTTTTAAGTGCATTTGACAGTTTATTTTGAAATAGTGTTAACAATACGTAAAGAAGATTTTTACGAGTACGTCCTCAATTAATATTCTACGATTATATGTAAAAAGAATAATATACTAAATTTGGAATGATTTTTAAAGACTTAGGTTTTGAAATTTCAGAATTTTTTTTTTTTTAAGATTCTTTTTAGAAGTAGCAATTTCGTAATTACAAAAGTAAAACATAATGCAATACCGAGCTTCAAAAATACTACCAGATTCCATTCCAGATTATTTCCAGGAGCCATTTTACACTTGAGAAATTTCTGGAAGCTTTTAATGAAACAAATGCATTTTCTGTCATTACCTTCCTTTATTTACTAAGACATCAGATTAAAAAAAATCGTATGATGCAAATAGTTTGAAATAAAAAGTAAACATATAAAAAAATGGAAAAATTGTCACCATTGTTTGATATACCACTTTTAATTCATTAACTTTCCTGTAGACAGTGCACATCACACTTTGAAGCATTCATATGTGTTTGATCAAAGCTTTTAAGCTCATCATGTAATTTATTTCCTATCATAGTGACCAATTGTGCGAGTTAATTTATTCAGAAATTTACCATTTTTTATAATATTAGTATTAAAATTTTTTATCTATATATATTAGGTGGATATTATCATTTAAAAAAATTGTAGTTTTCTAAATAAATAAAACCTAAATTGTCAACTTTGATTCCAATTAGAAGTAACATAGGGAAAAAAGAATTATCCAAGGTCTGTTGGCACCAATCTTAGCGTCTACTATCGCTTGGCGAAAATATAATGTCAGTTGTTTGTCATTCGTTTCCAGAGTTAGTCTCCATCGAGAGCTCTTTAAAAAATCTTTGTTAATAAAAATTTGTTACAATTAAAAATTAATTAAGCGAATTTGTATATAAAAAAAGTTACACTCAATTTTTTTGTTAAAATAATATTTTTTGATTTTACAGCAGATTAACTTTCTGAAAATGCAATTTTCGAGACCACTTTTCGGGATGTTAAAGTAAAAGTTTTTTTTTTTTTTTTTTTTTTTTTTTTTTTAATAGTTAAAAATATAAATTAGTCAATAATAACTATAAAATGTTGAAAAAGGTTTTAAAATTCCTTCAAGAACTTACGAATTTGATTAAAAAAAATACAATATTATATTTACATATTTGACGGGAAAAGATTGGCGTCTTTTTCGTCCCGTAGAGTTTTTCGGCAACCCTAGCTCAGTATTTTCGCTACGCACCGTGTTGTAATAGTTTGGACGTAAACCTATTACAAGTATAAAGCTAGTGAAAATTTTGAAGTGCCATATCTGGCGACTTAAGTCTCTTTTGGTGTAAAATTAACAAATAAAATTCCAATAATAAAAAATTATAAATGTAAAAAAATATATAAAATATGATTTTAACAAAGAATTTTTATCGGTTCTCAAACTTTTATGCATAGGGCTACAAAATGCGCCAGGTCTCGATTCTAGGTGCGAGCAACACCTAAAGTGGTTATCACCTAATCACCTAATCATGACCATGTACATGCAAATTTATAAACTCTGTATAATTATGCCACGAGTTATAATTTCCCAACTGGGCAGCAAATGTCTAGACCAGGATTCGTACCAGGAATCTCTTGGCTGAAACACTAGATAAGTAATTCTGTAGTTCCATTACGTGCGATGTACAAGGTCGCCATAATTAAACTGACTGTACTCAGAGTGTTCTGTAGCGCGATCTTATTGAGAGAATGACGCCAAATTTTGTAAGAAGATTAAACAAGACGGGGGGACGAAGGATTCCGCGACAAAAAAAAATTAGTTACAAAAGTCACCGGTAGGGGAATATTTGGCGCTTCGTAACAGAAAAGATAGTTTTAAAAAATGCAGAATCAATACTAAAATCGTTAAATGTTCTAAATAAAAGGTAATTTTATTTCAGTATCGATTCTGCATTTTTTTAATTCTCTTTTCTGCTCCACAGTGCCATATATTTCCCTAGCGGTGACTTTTGGGATGAATTTTTTTCGCGGAATCCTTCGTCCCTGGTCTTGCTTAATCTTCTTTCAAAATTTGGCGTCATTCTCTAAATTAGATCGCGCTACAGAACACTTCGAGTACTGTCAGCTTAATTACGGCCACCTTGTATGTTGTTGAGCTGATTTATATATCAGACCAGATGCTATGATAAATAAGATTAGCTAGGTGAATAAAGTCCTCAAAGATTCGTGCTGGAAGGTTCAGTTGGCAGAGCATTGGCAGCTTCAGAGAAGGTTTCTCTGGTTTGAATCTTGGCTTGGACATTTGTCAACTAGTCGCGAAGTTATTACAAGTATGATTTAATTACCAATTAGAGTAATTGTGTTAAAATTAAGCTAGTGTAATTATATTATATTTTTAAATATTTAAATTTGCAGCTTATTTAAATTTCAAGCAGTCTGTAGTTGGCTGTTATGTGTTTCTTCTTTCTAAAACGTTCTGGCTTGTATGCACCAAATAATGATTTCAAGAAGTTCAACGGGTGATTTTTTTTCAAGAATAGAAAATAACACGCTAAAATACTAGTAGTGACATTTATTAAATTTTAAATGCATAAAGTGTCAAATTATAAAATCCAAAGTTATTGCGGTTGTCGATAAGTAAATTTTAGCTGATCTTAAAAGAGAAAAAATTATCTATAAACTCACTACATTTTTGTAATTTGGTTTCGTAGAACAATTTGTCTTGCAATTGTTTCACGAATAACAACTACATGAAACCAGCATATTTAGAAAAAGAGGCCAAGATTTCCCACTTGTTTACTTCTTACATACATGTAGGAGAAGATACAATACTGTGAACTTTTGAACGGAAATTGAGATCATCGAATGTAGATTAAAATATATGCCTTTATATAAAAATATAAATGGTGTCCCATCTTTTAGTTAGTATTTCAGAAAATCATAAATCGATAAAAAAAAATTATTTTATAAGAGTGCAGCTCGCGCCTACTACGCCTACTAAACATATCAATCTTTCTGGCTCTACAATCCATTAAGTATTTTGACCTAGAGTGCCCAGCACGATATTTTTTCACAATGAGCCGTGAGGCGCTGTGTCATGGTCAGGTGCTCAACTTAACACGGAACTCTCGGTGTTTAGTCCCAAAGCAAGCTTCGTACATATTTTATCCATTCCGAAGGGATGAAAGTTAGAGTAAACCTTTCGCACGCTCAGAGTCGAACTCTGGACATGAAGTGTGCACCATAAACTGATTACAACATAAAAAAGAATCCGATTTTTTATTTTAATAGAAAACAAAGTAGCTCAAAGAAATCCACAAATAAATTGAGACCAGAAATATATGCAAATTTAACACATTGCTTCGGCGGTGTGCTCTTTACGCCATAATTTTTGCCAAAAAGGGAATTTTTAGTGCTAAAAACAGTTCAAACAATCCATAAAGGACATTTTGAACTTCAACACTCTGAAATTTAATAACATCTTTCTGAAAATGCATCCAAGATACTAAAAAGTTTATTTACAGTATTGATGAAATGAATAATTTCCGAAACTCATAAATTTGTTTTTGTTTCATATGAAATCTTTAAAAAAAATGAGCAGGGTATAACGTGATAAGCATGAAAACACTCTTAAGGTTATTCATAAGAAAAAAGAATTGTGGTGAATAATGTGTTATCGGAAGTAAATTCTGATAAGGAAATCACTGCCTTTAAGGATGTTATAAATCACGGCAAAAAAGGTCGATAAATTTCTTATGTGAGAGAAAGATATGGAAATGAAAAAAAAATACGACAATTCATCAATATCGAACTTTTAATGCTGGATTCTATTCTGTCGAATTTAGACATATATGCATGGACGTCCGGCAAGAAACCATATAATATTTTTTAGAATAATTTACAATTAATTTATATCATTTGAATAGAATCAATAAACTGATAGCAATTCACATTATTTCCCTGTTATTTCCTTTTACAATGGATTTACACAACTATCACCGCCTGAAATTATTAAAGAATTTTTTTTTGAAAATTTAGTAAGAATATTACAGTTATTTAGTTTGAGAATTTCGATTTTGTTAGCTAATGTAACGTTTTTGGATATTTACGGTTATTAAATGTTCATTTCTACTTAAAATTAGCTATTAATTTTAAAGAGTAAAGGTAAAATATATAAGTAGAATCATATATGTGATATTCAGGATCACACTAGAATGGTCCCAATGAAAAATGGTTAGTATATAGTATTTAATGATCATGTACAGGGCTTCCGAAATGACATAAGATACATTACTTTCCATGTGCGGGAGTTGTTAAAAGTACTATGAAGTAATACTAGGAACAAAGAAAAATGAATGCACGAATGAATGAAAATCAATAAATGATCGAAAAAATAAATGAATACCTGAATAAAATAATAAATGAATGAATAGAAATGAAGACATGACTGAATGAAAATGAATCAATGAAAATGAAAGTATGAATAAGGGAATGAAGGAATGAAAATGTAGAAATGGAATATTATAAAAATGTAGAATGAATGAATATGAATGAATGCAGGAATGAATAAGAAAGAAAATGAATGAATGTATTAAATGTATTGTATGAAGGTATGACAGAATGTTAATGAATGAAAGAACGAAAATGAACGAATGAATAAATAAATGAATGATTGAATTAATGAACAAAGGGATGAATGACAGATTGATTGAATTAAATCATGAATGGATATGAATGAATGAATAATTGAATAAAATCGAATGAATCAATCAATCAATGAATAAATGAAGGAAAATTGATTAATGAATGAATGAAACTGAAGGAATTGGTGGATAAATTAAATTGAATGAATAAAACGAAATGAATGTTTAAATAAATTCATGTATGGAAAGGATTGAATGATTGAATGAATGAATTAATTAAAAATATTGAAACTGCATGCATGAATATGCATGAATAAATAATGAAGGAATGAAAATGAATGAATAAACGAAGTAAGGAAATTGAATGACAGGAAATGGAAAAATGAATTGACGAAAATGAATAAAAAAATATGAACTAATGATAGATAGACTGATAGTTAGACAGTCAGGCAGGTAGACAAAGAGAAAAAGAGATATACAGACAGAGAGGTAGATATATAGACATAAAAGTAAAGAAGTAGACGCGGAGAGCAATAGACAGATACAGAGAGAAATAGATAGTCAGTGAAATATATAGACAGTAAGACAAATAGATAGAGAGACAGACAGACAAATAGATAAAGACAGATAGACGAATAGACATATATTAGATGTAAATTTCCAACTGGGCGAAAAATGTCCGGACCAGGATTCGAACCCGGGACCTCCTGGCTGAAGCCGCCAGTGCTCTGCCATCTGAGCTATCCCGGACGATTCTGGTCGAACTTTTTCACCCAGCTAACCTTGATGGTTACAGCATCTGGTCCGAAACCTGGTTCAGCTCAACAGAATAAATCTCAGATAATGGAACTCCAGAAATCGCTGGATACGAAATTACACTAGATTAATATTAACACAATTAATCTAATTGGTAAACAAATCATATTAGATGTAAATTTCCAACTGGGCGAAAAATGTCCGGCGGCTTCAGCCAGGAGGTCCCGGGTTCGAATCCTGGTCCGGACATTTTACGCCTAGTTGGAAATTTACATCTGATATGATTTGTTTACCAATTAGAATAATTGTGTTAATATTAATCTAGTGAATAAATATATAGTTCAACAGAAATATAGACAGAAGTACAGTACGACAGATAAGTAAATAAGTAGATAGATATAGACAACCAAATAAATAGGAAAATCACAAAATAGAAAAATAGATAAATAAGACCACAGAAAAATAGTTTGCGGTACTGCGCAATTTTAGTATGAACTGTTAGATTCTAATCGAATAAAATTTGTTTCAAATGCCTTCTCATATTTTTATCTTT
The DNA here is from genome assembly GCA_963932465.1 of Maratus speciosus. NCBI lineage: Eukaryota > Metazoa > Arthropoda > Arachnida > Araneae > Salticidae > Maratus > Maratus speciosus. The sequence goes on along the minus strand of OZ010788.1, from coordinate 537,128,095 downwards.
TTTTTAAAACCGAATTCAGTGTTAAAAATCCAAATGCGTTTATTAGCTGTGAATTGCAGCAAATATGAAAAAAAAAACTGTGGTAAATGCTTCATTAATAAGTAAGGATATCGTTAGATGTAACTTGCTGGTAGATTTGAACGTTGAATGTTTGTCACGTTTTGGATATAGTTACTTATATTTTTTATATGAAGTTACAATAATAAGAATACATAATAATTCAATATTAAAACAGTGAAAATGATGACGCATTGTTATTGTATAATAAGTATTTCTTATGCTACTAATTAGCAAGAATGTTATTCTTACTTTATTTATAAATGCTGTACTTAGTATAAATCATAAAAACTCTTCACAATTTACTGTTTGAGTATAATGTAAGTTTATTTCTCGATTTTTACTTGTTATTGTCAATAATTCTTTCAGAAAAAGTCATTTATTATTATTGAACTAAAATAATAAACATATATATATATATATGTTTAAAAGTTGTTGCAGTAAATATAAAGTCTTAAAAATATTTTTACGAACTAAACGACAAGCTCCATATCATAGCTATAATTTATACGAAAGTTGTTTATTTATAATTACAAGCTTTCAAAATAGCGCCATAATTGGATGTAAGAAACTATTCGGGTTTTATTAATATTTTAAGCATTTATATTTACTGTAATCACATTCAGTACACATTTGTATTTTTTTAATAGTTAGACTTTATTTTTATCTTTCCCTGGGGTGAAAATGAATACGTAAATCTAAATATTTTTGGAAACATTAAAATACAAGTTTTTTTTAATCGATAATTATCTATATAAAATTACAAAAACGGATTAAATTAATCGAGATGAATAACTTAATTTCCTTTGAAAGGTTCTGAATAAATATCATTCATTTATTGTCTTGAAATCCTATATATTATTCAATACTCCACGTGAAAACGAATGGGAAAGAAGTATTATTCAAATTATTCACTGTAGTATCATTGACAAAAGGAATCTGTTTAAAATTCTGGCATCAATCTTAATTTTCAAAAACTTTTCAGAAGAATATAAATGAAGCTTCAGGGATATCCCTTTTTTAAATTTACTTGATAACGCCCTTTGGGAGAGACGTGTATCATTTGTCCATAAATGATGACAGGATAAATTCCTCATGGGTTTTTGTAAGCGTGTTACGTGAACTTTTCGAACGATGAAAATTTGCAAAACTGTTTCTAAATATAACTTGTTTAAAAAAATCTTTTTTTGCGAAATTTGGGAATATTTAAAAATCAAATATAGTTTATTTACTACCAATTGACATTTTGTTAAGGTGATTTCTACAGCTTAAATTATGTATTTCTATGTAAATAAAGATTTATTTAGCAAAAATTTCATGATCTTTTCTTATGGTTAAGAAGAAAGCAGTCTTAAAAAAGTACATTTTTTAAAGCAAAAATAACAAAAATTGAAAAGCAACATACCAAGTTTTAGATAGCATTGAAATTAGATGTTTATATATTCAGGATGATTCAAACGATTGAAAAAACTTAAGAGAGGTGTTAGTGCTCATAAAATTTTTTTAATTCAAAACCATGATCGAAATAATCTTTTACTTTCTGTACACATAGTCTAAGAAAAGCATTGTAATCGTGCTTGTGTAGGTGTCTGATTATACATGATAACAACGAACCAGTGCTTCCGACTGAACTTTCAGTTAGCCTATATGTTAAAAATCAATTTCACCAGAACTGGATCGATTTCTGTACAAATTGGCCGAACGATTAGGTATTTAATCCATTTTTAAACCATATTCAAAGCAATTTACAACCGATTATACAAGAACAGTCACCATGGAAATAAAACAGAGTATAAGCGACAAATATTGCGAAGATGTAATAAAGCATTATCTCGTAGAAGTTAATTTCAAAACTGGAAGAACAGCATTCGATTCCAACCGATTTCATTCTGTCAGAAATTTATATATATATATATATATATATGTACAGGATGTTGCCGAATTCGCCCGACAAATTCAGAGGTGTGATAGTTGGCATTCAGATGATGTAAAATTGCCAATGAACATGGATTTCCTAGCCATTTATTTAGTCCCAAATACAGGGGTTCCACACTGACTGTACTCGGTTTTACGGCAACAATTCTAAGTGAAATAAAAATACAGCAATTAAAATCTAACGATATGTACCTCGTTTTGGATTAAATGTGCTAACATTATGAAACGTTCTGGAAAAAAGTGTACTCACGCAATCGATGATACCGTATGAACTGGCAATCCAAAATGTGGAGCACCAAGTGCTTACAGCTGCGCGTACAATGGAAACTTCTGGCATTTCTTTAAGGTATCACATTTACAACAAACACGAGCCTGTCTGTTAACATTTCCGTTATAATATACTTCAGTTTCTTAAAGTTATTACTGACAAACCAAGTTAAGTTAGGTTAGAAAACCTGTATTTTTGATTAAATAGGTGGTTTGCGACACCCTGTTCTATTGCAATCTTTGTTCCTCTTGACAACTACTATAACCCTCTGAATTTGGTAACACCTTATTTATATCGCTATTGGGTCATTTCATGTCACGTGTGGGGCATCTTTTCTACACATTTCTTCTATTCAACCATGTTATTGAGTCCTCAAAGTAAAACAACCATGCTAATATGAAAATCTAAAGTAGTTTTGTTATTTTTCAATTCCTACTATTAGTTCACACTCTCCCTATATATATTTATTTATTTACTTGTATATATAAATATTGTTCAAATTTTCAATCGTTAATAAAATACTTATTATTCATCCTATGACGTTGAAATAAATTTTTTAAAACTTGTACTGGATGACAATTGATGTTAATACAGTTTTTTTCAAATATTAATTCATTAATTAAATTTTAATTAATTAATTTTAGTTTTACATGTGAGACAAAATGGCGGCCATTGGTTATTGAAGCATTTAATGCATCTTCATATCTATAAGGGGGTTACCATAGGGGGAACCCTGTTCTGTCTCCAAATACCGCCAAGTTTGTAGCCAACTTGGCTATATCTCTAATATTTCGCCAAATTCCCATAGACTTCCATTGTAAATCTACTTGCTTATAGAAAATCAACAAATTGAGATATTTTAATGCAACAAAAACTAATATTAGCTTAAGGAATTATATTGAATTTTTCTTTGATGACCTAAATAGGAATTGACTTTAAAAACAAAATTTTTATATAACTTGTTAATGTATTGTTTATGTTTTAACAACTTATAAGCCAATAGATATAGATATCTATGTAAGTGTCGCTTGCAGGACATTATGTGAGTTTTTCATGGAAAGACCCTGAGAAGAATTTATTTTTTTTTTAAATTAAATTAGGAATCTTAATTTATAGAATTTTCGGTTTTCGTTTTTTTAAATCAACTCGGATTTTAGTACTAGAGCCAATACGCACGCGTGCTGGGAATGAGCGTAATTTCTCCCACTTTTTTAAACTTTCGGGGAGAATTCACAGATAAAACATGTTTTCTAGGAGTGCAGAATTTATTTGTTAAAAAATGAGGAATAATGTAGTGTATATAGATGAGTTATTTTCTGACTGTGTATGTTACAAAACGTTCTCATTGATCAGAATAGAGATACTAAATTACGAGAAAAAATAAGAAACCGTTAACAAACCGACAGAACTGTACGCTATAAAAACGGTTGAATGACTGGACAGCTTGCAGCAAATTATTTTAAACTGCTTATCTATATAATAAAAGCCGAAGTCATGTGACTGTCATCAATAGTTCCGGGTGACCGCTTCACTTTTTATATGCCAAAGGACATTTCGGTACTGTTATACATAGAAGTTAGTCTGGCGCAGGTGATAAATCGCCAAATATTCTTCCATCGACATCATTTCATTAAAAATATAAACCTATCTTTCATTTCATTTAAAATACATATATTTCATTTACCTCATTTAAAATACAATAAATAAATAAATAAATATATATATATATTTCCATCATAGGTTCTTGGCGAAAAAAAAATTGGCATCGTATTTTCTGACAATTTATATCCTATTGCATATACATAAGCAATTTTTTCCATATGTATACAATTTATTTAATCTAAAGAAGCCAATAATCTATTTTTATATAGAAACAAAAGTAATTTCTATGTCAACAAATGTTGTATAATATGTGTAAATAAAATGTTTATATGCAAATAAATACATATAAATTAAAATAAAAGTTCACCAGATTTGTTTTCATAGCTATTTATATATTTTATCAACGTATTTCACGTTCTGAAGCCCGAATTGCGCCAAGCTTTAAAAAAAAAAATAACGCCAAGGCCCCTGTAATGGAAAAGTACCTAAATAAACAATTAATCGTAATAATAATAACATAAACTAAAATGTTTCATTCCAACATCAAAGTATTGTTTCTAATTTACATTCAAATAAATATATATTCCAAGATAATTTCAATTGAAATTATGTTGACATCTTTCTATTTCACTTCATAAAGTAAACAAACACAAGAGATTCATTCATCATAAATAGTAGACCATAGTAGTAATCATTCACAAAGCAGATTCTCCAACAATGAATGGACAATATTCTTATGACGTCATAGTAGGTAAATTGATGGCGCTAACGTTTGTTAACGGCTTGCATTCACGAGGTTTTTATTTTGCTATTTCTCTTAGTTACGTTATTATATTGTCATATTTATGAACTCCGAAATCAAATCTATAAAAGCAAAAGTATATATATTTATTATTTAGTTATTAAATAGGGGAAAAAATTATAAATACATGATTTGCAAAATTTACATAAATTTATTAATACTAAAAAATAGCATTGAAGTAACAGCATGTTTAAGTAAAATAAGTTTAATTTAGATAATTTATGAACAAATCTCAGTTTAAACACTTGAAATTTCACTCATTTTTACAGCTACGGAAATTAAATAGTATTTGTCAAAAAAGACGAAATACGCATAACAACAAAAATGTATGAAATGTTATCAAGTTCGCAAAGAATTCTTGATTTCTCTATCAGAATCTTTGTACTCGGGGAAGGATTGATCAAGTCAATTAGTTTAAGAATGAAAGTAACATGATGCAATGCTTAGCACACATTTAAGGGAGACCAAACTGGTCGCCAGAGGTGGCTAGTAAGATAATAACAATGTAGCATTACTTTATTTTCTCATTATTTTCCGTTTTCGAGCATTTAAAATGATATTCAATCACTCTTTAATGCTATTCGATAATTTATACTTACAATAAACACTGAAAATGAACTTTCATTCATTTACATCTATTTAATTGAAAAAATTTTAAATTTCTGACAAAGTAAAATAAAAAAAAAACGTGAAGATAGGATGTTAAATTAAAGTGTTAATTAAGTTAATAATGTGAACTTCCATAAGGAAAAGTCCCTTATAAATATCAGTTATATTAAACAATTGTATAGATATGTACTGAAACTTACTGAAATTAATAGCTTTTAAGCAATGATCAAAATTGATACGAAAATAATCGATTACTGCAAAATAAATAATCATAACTTTTAGTAAACATTTTCTAATGCGCAGCTAACAATCAAAAGATTTCTTGAAGCATTTCATTCAAGCAAGGTGATGAAGAAAAGTTTACAAAATGACATGGAAAATCAGGAACATAATATCAGGGATAAAAAATCACATAGGAGCATAGGGTCGCAAACCACTCATTTAGTCGCAAATACAGGGCGGTTAATCCTAACTGAACCCGGGTTGACGGTAATTATTTTGACAAAAATAAAAACATCGCAATGAAAATGGAACGATATGTACCTTGTTTTGTGTGTCAAATGTGATAACATCACGAAACGATCTGGAATAACAGGTTTTCAAACAATCGATGATACCATACTAATTCATAATCACAGTCCGAAATGTGGTGCGTCAAGTGCTTACTGCTGGCCGTATAATGCAAACACCAACCACTTTTGTTTGGTGTTATCACATTAGCAACAAAGGTGAGAATGTCCGTTAAATGTTTTATTATAATATACTTCAGTTTTTTTTTAGATTTATTACCATCAATCCAGATTGAGTTAGTATGAAGCACCCTATATTTGTGACTAAATAAGTGATTTGCGACCCTATGTTTCTATGTGATTTTTTATCCTTGTCGTATGCCACATTTTCCATGTCATTTTGTAAATTTACTTTTCTAATCACCCTGTATAACTATGCTTAACAGTCATTCATTCAATGCTATATTTTCCACTCAGAACAAAGGAGATTAAAGCTGAAATGTAATCTCTGAAATACATCGTGTAAATTTTACGAAGTAACTTAATGTGTAAAATTATATCTAGAGGTCTTTCGGTAATTTTTTATCAATTTTTGTCTATTATCTGATTATAATGAAGATTTATAAGAAATATAACCAATACTTACAGTATTTACGTTGTATTTCAAAGTGGTAAGAGACAAACTGCGTTTCGAAATATCACTTTCAAATACAATAAACATATATGAACAATACAAAAACGAATTTATGCAGTTTAAATAGTTTTACGTTTATCTTCGGAATAGTTTTCGTTTTATATGGATAAGACATGAAAAATTAAAAGCATAATTGAATTACTTTTGGTTTTAGAAAGAACTCGGTTTTTATGTGTTAAATAAAACATTTCTTGTGTTTTTATTAAACTAAATACAAAATCTGAAACAAAGATCTTAATATTATTATTATGAAATAATTCCATTTTTTCTTTAGAATTTAATAGTCGCAAACATTAGAAGTCTTTTGTGTAAAATAAATAATTTTGTGAAAATTAGGTAACACCGAATTTATTAGAAGCTTCGCTGGACATGCAAGGATTAAATGTTTCCTGAAATTGTATTCGAGCAACATCTCCCAATTTTATTTCTAGATTTATTTAAATTCAACAAGTTGTAAATTTCCTTAATTATAGTTACTACCAAATTTAAATTACCCTGACTATATTTAAGACAATGCAAATTTCACTTAACTTCTAGTTCGTGTAACTTTCAGCATCGGGAAAGGGAAGTACCCTATGATTTTCGAAATAACAATGTAATAGCTGAGCGTCATTGTGCCTAATGTCTAAACCACATTAGATATTTACTGCCAGAGTACTGATTGCTTGAAACAGATATTCTCTCATCTCATGGTATTAGAGTAAATGGAGTTTAAAATTTTTATTACTAATACTTTGTGAGCAGTATAATCATCAATTATGCGACGTAATAGTAGCATAGATTTTATTTTGAATTGAATCTGTAAAGCATAATGTGGAGTATACGTATATAGAAAATAAAAATAAGTTTATTTTTTGTTCAAATTTGGAAACAAAACTTTCTTTTAAATTAAAACATTAAAATATAGAATTGTTTTTCATTCGTGTTAAAACGGTAAATGTGTGTCAATTATGAAGAAAGAAATTGCTTAGAAATGCACATTAAATACATGCATAAAATACTTTTAAGCTTATATTCTTGTTGCCACTTTCGTACTTTGTTTTAAAATGCTTTATATCCAAAAAGGCCCATTTTGTCCGATAAAAACCACCTACGAAATCTAATTACTTCTGAGAAATTTAATACAATGCTAATTTCTCTTTGTATCTTTAAACTTCGGAAATTGTAAGTACTTTTTGGTTTTCTAAATAACTATGACACAAATAAGGTTCACTGTTAAGGAAGTCTAAACCAGATTAGATGCTAAGAGTCCGTGTTTCTATGGCTCGAACCTGATATTCTTCGACGGGGCTGGTCAGTCAATAAACAACATAATTTTTTATAACTACACACTCTAACTCATGCAGCAAATTTGGATGGTACTTTTTAAAATAATGTTCATTGGATACAATACACATCTCAGACATTTTTTTCGATCTTCAAATGCTTTATGTAAGCTGTTTCTTAACAGTTCCTTCAAAATTGTCCACGCCACTTTCTCCACGGTGTTCGTTTTGAACAACGCTTGACACGATGGTGTTTCATCACATTCGGGAATTAATCTGAAGTTCCTACTTTCTTTTTTTACCTCATCTACCTTCAACTGCGACAACTTACAAACCTGCAACAGGGTGATATTTTCAATATTCCTGATAGCGCTGGAATTGAATTTTGTTAATCTTCAGTGATAATAGCAGAGGCGTATTAATAATAGACTGTAAGCTCCGTGACTAGTGTTCTAGCTCCTCTTTCCTTTCAAATTTATTGCCGCTCTTGTTTTCTTCGCCTACCGTATATTACTACAATAAAATAAATGCAATATACCAAATTAATTACTAAATTTTTGTTAGCAGTACGATGATCAATTACGCAAAATAATAGTCTCACTGATAGATTGCATTTCCAATTGAATATCTAAAAGATACTGTTCGGTAAATTTGGAAATTCTAACAAGTGTCGTTTTGCACAAATTGTATATTTTTAAGGGGGTGGGATACCTTTGAACACGTCGAAAAAGAAAAAAAAATATCACTATGTTCCAAGTTTCAACTTGTGTAATAAGTCAAAAATAAAAATCAAACTTCATTTATATATAAAGCTCATATTTAAATTTATATTTAAAAAATATATACATACTTGTAAATTCATAAATAAATTTTGAAAAGATAAGTTTAAAAATATATCATAATAAGAGAAAAAAATCTTGCGCTCATGATAAAATCTGAAAATATGCATATAAAAAAGAAATTTTGGAGAAAATAAACACATAATAAATAGTGTTACCTTTATACTAAAAGCAGAATATTTGTAAAAAATATTGACTAAATTAAACTAGTATGTTGTGGCCATTACAAAACTTTCTTCTATATAAATCACGTCAATTAAATCATTTAAAAAGTACAAGAAATAACAACGATTTAGCACCAATTGATATCAAAGTATATCTGAATTTGAAGTTGGATGAAATTCGTGCATTAGTTCTTGAGATAGAGTTATAGCGGAAATTCTGAAAAATGTAGCATAGCAGCGCCACCTGTTGAGCGATTTAAACCAAAAATAAGTTTTATAATTGCACTAAGTGATATCAAGGTATACCTGAATCTGAAGTTTGTTGAAAATCCAAGCATTAGTTCTTGAGATAAAGCTATTGCGGAAATCGCAAAAATATAGCATAGCAGCGCCACCTGTTGAGCGATTTACACCAAAACTTAAACAGCACTAATTTATACGTCAATTCATGTCAAGGACTAATTAATGTGAAGTCTGATGAAAATCCGTGCAATAGTTCTTAAGAAACAGCTCTTGCGGGAATCGTAAAAAATGCAGCACAGCAGCGCCACCTGTTGGGCGATTTGCACCAAAAATTAAACAGCACTAATTTATATCAGGGAATAACTGAATCTGATGTTTGATGCAAATTCGTGCATTTTTTCTTGAGTTAGAGCTATTGCGATAATCATGAATAATGCAGCATAGCAGCGCCACCTGTTAGGCTATTTTCACAAAAAAGTAATCACCACCAAACTATGTCTTGGACTAACTAAATCTGAAGTTTAATGAAAATCCGTGCAGTAGTTCTTAAGATATAGCTATTGAAGTAATCGTGAAAAATGCCGCATAGCAGCGCCACCTGTTGGGCAATTTTCACCAAAAACTAATCAGGTCCAATTTATATCAAGGTCTAACTAAATATAAAGTTTCGTGAAATTTCGTGCTTTAGTTCTTGAGATAGAGCGCCCACAAAATTTTTGTCACATACAGACTCACAGAGTGACAGAGTGACAGAGTGACAGACAGACTCACATACAGACATTTTCTAAAAACCATCAAATCGTGTTCTGGGCATTCTAAAACGTATAAATCCGTCGAAAACCGGAAGTCGAAAATTTTCACGGAGCCAATACTTTCTTCTTGTAAAGATAGAAAAAAGGAAAAATTATCAAAAAATTAAAAATTTTCACTTTAAAAAAATATTTTCAAAGAACAAAAACAGAAAAAAAAAATCTTTCCGTTTTCTGGTTGTAAGTTGTAGATAATACAGAAATGAATATGTGGTAAAACTTTCTTTTGATTGCTATGCATAGTTTTTTAGTAACACTGCGCGCAGTATCAAAATTCATCTTTTTGATTAAACGCAACGCAAAGTTTAATTTCCCTATGCAGTCTTAATATGTAGTCTTAATAAAACTGCCATAATTAGTAAACTAATGGGAATTTTTTAATGTGGTTTCTTGCATATTGTTCAGAAATGATAACGGAAGCAAAATATGCATTAAAAAAATTCGAAAATTTTGAGGGTTTAAAGGTATCTTACCCCCTTAATTGAACAAGTCAAATTAAAATTACCGAAATCATTCAGATTTTATGTATTAATATTGTGGTCTGAATAAACTGTTGGAGAAAATGCAATTTCGTAACTTACACTTTTACATTTTCACCAAAAGAATATCCTGTTTCTAATATTTTTTAAGTTAATTGCCTCCCTTTACTCAAAATGTTTATTTTATTTAAAAAACTTAAAATGTGATATATTAAATAAACAATATTAAGTTAATTTTCAATATTATGAGTCAGTTATAATTTGCATTGAAATAAAACATCAAAAATTTTATTTGAGTCATTCGTTTGTATTAAGACGATTTTGAAGGAATTTTGAAAGAGCCAATTGTTTCGAATATATACCGAAGTGTTACCGAAATGTATATTCCTAGAAACAATTCCTTTCTGTATTTCCAGGTGTATTCGAATCCAACAAGTTGCAAATTTCATTAATTATGATTACTTTCAAATCAACACTGTAAAAAAAATCCGACCAGTTTTCCTGTAGGAATCGGAAAAATAGTTGCCGTTATCGTACCGAAAAGATTTCCGACCCAGCTCGGAATAAAATCCGCAAAATACCGTTTTATTGACTATTTCGTTTTTTTTACAGAATTTATTCCGAGCTGGGTCGGAAATTTTTCCGGTACGATAAGGGCAACTATTTTTCCGATTCCTACAGGAAAACTGGTGGGATTTGTTTTACAGTGTAAACATCCCACATTCAATTAAAGTTATTGCTAATTTCCCTTTGTATTTTATAATCACCGAGAAAAGTAAGGGCAATTCAATATTGAAAATAACAATTTAATAGCTGAACTTCATTTTGAGTTATGTATAAACTACATTAGTTGCATAGTGTCTGAGTAGCGATGTTTTGAAATAGATATATGTTACTAGAATACAGCACTGTAAAAAAATACGACCAGTTTTCCTGTAGGAATCGGAAAAATAGTTGCCTTTATCGTACCGGAAAAATTTCCGACCCAGCTCGGAATAAAATCCGTAAAATCGGAATAAAATCCGTAAAATACCATTTTATTGACTATTTACTTTTTTTTTACGGATTTTATTCCGAGCTGAGTCGGAAAAATTTCCGGTACGATAAGGACAACTATTTTTCCGATTCCTACAGGAAATCTGGTCGGATTTTTTTTACAGAGAATGCAATTTACCATTTTGATTGCTAATTGCTTGTGAGCAATGTGATAATAAATTACGTAGCATAATAATAGCATTTCTGGTAGCGTAGGTTACAGTTCTAATTGAATGTGTAAAGCTTGCAGCTTGGAACATGTGTATAAGTTTTAAAAGTGAGTTTGTGCTAGTTTTGTGGCAGTTTAGCTTTTAATAAAAAAATCTAATTTTATTGTTTCTATCTGAATCTATAAATGATACAATATAAAGCGCTTGCAAATCAAAGAATTATTTACATATTGCACAGTTTTAATTTTATTATTAACTATATTTTTAATTAATGAAAAATGCTTTGACATTCTTCAATGTAACTAGATCGCAGAAAATACAAATTAACGCTTCGAGGTCTTATTTTTTTTTTTTTTTTTTTTTTTTTAAACATGCGCTATAATTAGTTGAGAAAGAAACATTTTTAATAGCAGAGATTACGTTTTTAATTGAATCTCTAAAGCACAGTGCATGGCACATGTGATGGTACATGTGTAATATTATTTTTTTTTCTTATATGAATTTAGTCGTTCAGGATTAAATAATCATAACAAATATTATAAAACTACATATAAAAATATCTTGAAAATATTAAACCGATTTAACATTTGTTTAAAGTGATAAAGAATAATTTATCCATCCAGATTTTCTTTGCCATCCATTATCCAAGAATCAATAGAGATCTTCTTACGCAGTGAGAATATATTCAATGATTGAACGCCTAAGGATCTTCCCAAAATTTGTAAAGAGATGCTCTACAGAATAACCCAACAATAATATAAAATAAGTCACATTCACAAGTATTCATTTTTTAAATTGCAGTTAATTTTATTATGCTTGAGTTCGCGAGATTTTAGTTTACCAGTTTTAAATTAATTTTTTTTTTTATTGCGAAAATATTTGTATAATTGTATTATTGTAAAAAAACGAAAGAACACTAAGATTTTGATAAAATATTCTTCATTTTAAAATCAATAAATTTGTAAGAGTATCGGAAGAAGTAATTGCTTATAAATTTTACATAAATGCTATGATAAAAAATTCCTAAAATTCGCTTCAAGAAACACATGTATATTTATTTTCAGCTTTACTTACGTATAACAAGTTCTCAATTTTTACAATGAAGATTGCTTCTAAATTTCAACACCCCTGCCTAAATTAAAGACAATCTAATTTCTCTTTGTACCTTGAATCACCGAGAAAGCAAAATGCCTCCGGCTTTTCGAAAACACTATGTATTAGCTGAACTGCATTGTAAGTAAAGTCTAAATCATATTAGATTCTTAACTTCCGAGTGGCACGTAAAAGATATTCTTCCGCGATATTACATCACAGTAAATGAAATTTACAATTTTAAATGCTATTTGTTTTTAAGAAGTTTGATCATTAATTGTCATAACATTTGTAGTAGTATAGAATATATAGTCCAAAAGCCGACAGCACAAAAACCTATGTTTCAATCACAAAAATTTTTTTATAGAAGAACAGAAATAGGGGAATCGAAAGATTAATTTCTGCCGGAAGTGAAGTGGTGCATAAGCCAAAAATGAATACCACCAGTGGTTGACTCGTAGATTTATCATTGTGTTTGTCGTATAAACAAAGGTGTGAAAACATGAAGGACAGTTGTAGGATGATAAACCTACAATGATAAACCTACGAGTCAACCACTAGTGGTATTAATTTTTGGCTTACGCGCCACTTCACTTTCGGCAGACATGGATCATCAGATTTCGCTACTTCTACTCTCCCATAAAATAAAGGTTTTTTTCTTGTGTTTGATAACATAGGTTTTTGTACTACCGGCTCTTGGACTAATAGGTTTATTTGAACCTGTAAAGCATGCTGCATGGTATATGTTAATAAGTTTCTTTATTCTACATATTTGATTTTTCTTTTCTTAATAAATTAATTCCAGTTCTTTTCTAGGGGATCGCCCAATCTGGTGAATAGCGCGCTGGATGATGATGAGCTTTGTAACACTCGACGTCCCATCCAGCGTAGTTCTGTTGGGATGATTGTTGCAGGGTTTCATGGGATTTCGTTGAACAACAATAATTTGGGGGGCACATTTTCTTCAACATATCTTCAGGAGGACATCCTCCTTACAGCAATGTGGCCAAATATGGCCCAGATTAGCAAAATTCACCTCCCTATAATATTTTAAAAACGAATCTTTAAATCATGTCCGGAGGTGAATAATAATAAATATTTTGTGCAGTTTTGAATTTATTACACACTGTATTTTTAATTCACCAAATTGGCTACATTTTATATTTGTAATTAATATTCTGGAGAAAATATTTTAAAACATTTTTTTAAATAAAAAGGAAGGAATTAGAATTTTTTGAATGCGTAAATTTTAATAAAATATTGTTCGTTTTAAAAGCAATCATTTCGTTGTAAATGCTAAATATCAAACTGCTTAGATTTTTTCCTGTAAATTCAAGGGCAAATTGCGTCCTAAAACTATTGTTTTAGCAACACATCATTACTTTATTTTCAGATTTGTTAAAATCCAACAAGTTGTAAATTTTCTTAGCGAAAATCCTTACCAAATCAAAACATCCTTGAGTAAATTTAACAATGCTATTTTTTCACCCTATCTTCTATCACCAGGAAGGAAGGATGCATTCTGGTTTCCGAAATAACTGTGTTGTTAATAATGCTAAACAACGTTAGTTTCATGATATCCAAGAAGTAATGGCTTGAAATAGATTTTCTTCTGTGTTACTGTATCACGGGAAATGCAATTTGGCATTTTGATAAATAATTGCTTTTGTGTTCATTATGAAAGAGCATTTTCATTAGCATAGATTGTATTACATTGCGTATGTGTGAATTTAAAGTAAGTTACGTTTCATTTTTGAATACGATCATTTTCAATCGAATGTGTACATTACATTACATTGTTATGCCTAAATTAAGAAAAAAAATCCCTGCCCATTTGGCCTACAGGCACAGGTGGATTTCGAAGTAATAATTTCACCAACAAAAACAAAATCAAGATTAGAGATAAATCCGGTTTAACAAATTTACCTGGCCGCTTTTGACAATTTTTAATTTAACTTTACTGTAAGAGTTTTATAAAAATCATGCTAGTAAGGTAATTTTTTCTCCAACTCTTCAGAATATTTCTAGTAATATCATCCATTAGTACTAAGGTTATTAATCATTTAAAGATTAATTTCTTCAAAGCAGTAATATTTTTTCTGATTAATATTTAAAAATCCTCTTGCAATGGCTACAGCAAGGTAGTTGTCTTGCCAGAATTAATAATGCCATTCATTGCATACCATCTAGAAATATTTCACGTACTCTCAAGCACGCATACCAAAGTGTTGAGGTGTGCTGTGTTAGACAATCATTTGAAACATTTGCTGGCAAAAAGAAAAAGAAACTGCTGGGGATGTCTTTTCAATATAAACAAGTATTTGTTCATAATTTACAAATAACATTTTGTAAGCTGAATAACAAAATAAAAAAAATTAAAGCTCCTTGTACACCGGTGTCCAAAATTAAGGACCAATACAAAATGCTAATTTTCAAGTACGCGAATACTCAAAAGGGAATAATATAATTTGAATCATTACTATCTCTACAGCACAGCTAGTCCATATAACATCTCTTTCATGTCACACATAGTCACAAGTGTCACAGTTACTACGGTGAAGCAAAAAATAGGAAATTCCATACATATGAGTCTAAAATGATCCCTATATGTGACTCCACTGAGACGTAACTATGACTGCTGGTTTGTGACGAGTCACCATGTGACTTTAGAATGTGGTTACATTGTGACTCTCATGGGACTGTCATCTGCAGACACAATTTTAAAGTCATCATGAACGCTGCATTGTGATAAGCTACCAAATAATGTCACATTAAAGTCACATGATGACTTTTAGGTGACAGAGAGACTATTGTGAAGTCATCATTGTGCTCTTTTGTGAAAAGTCACCATGTGACTATAATGTGATATTATTTGGTGACTTATCATAATGCAACATTCATGATGATTTTGAAATTGAATCTAAAAATGACAGTCACATGAGAGTCACAATGTAATTACATATGTGTAAAGTATAGTAAAGTCACCTGGTGACTCGTCACAAACCAGCAGTCACATTGACGTCTCCGTGGAGTCACATATAGCGATCATTTGAGACTCATAATGAGACTTGTGGAATTTCCTATTTTTTTTTCATCGTAGTGACTGTGTCACTTGTGACCATATGTGACATGAATGAGTTGCTACATGGACTAGCTGTGCCGTAGGGATAGTAATTATTTGAATTATATTATTTCCTTTTTGAGTATTCGCTTACTTAAAAATTAGCATTTTGTGACTGGTCCTTAATTTTGGACACCAGTGTAGTAGTAATTTGCAGGACGGAATATGTTATTGTGTAAAAGAATGTTTACTTCAATTATAATAAAAGTAATTCTATTCTGGAATTTTCTAAAATGATACCTTCATTTAAGATATTTAAGTTGAATACTGTATCATAATTATTAAAAAATAAATCAAAACGGCTAAAGTTTATTGGTAGATTTGCAGATAATTTCTGAAATATTTTGGAATGTTACTTTCATTCATTTTACTAACTACTTTGCCTTTCTAAAATATAACATTATGCACCATTGAGTTCGTGCCTAACAATTACTCCAATATGACTAATTCACATTTTAATTTTTGTGGTTTTTAAAAATTTTTAGACAATATTATTTCAGAAAATATTTCAAAATTTCTTTTTCACACGTTAAATATGAAATCAAAACATTTTCTTTAAATTTATTTGTTTTTGCAACATATCAAATGAATTTTAAAGACTCTTTGTAAAATTTGCTCTCATTCTATGATATTTCATTCCAATTTAATATAAAATTACGCATCGAAAGAAAACATTTAAAATAATATTATCTTAAATGCTGTAAGACATTCTAACTTTCGTTACTATTAATTATCATAATGTATTCATGCAAGCAAATCATATAATCACTAGATATTAGCATACAGCGCATTTGAAAAATCTTGAAAAATTTCTCTTTAACACCTAGTAACCCTCAATTATTGTCGTAATAATCTAGGTTTTAATCAAATTTAATCCTTAACTATGCCAAATCTTCTTAATACATTCTGCATTTACATTCAAATTCGGAAGTTTAAAATCGTGACAATAATACCAACCGGTACTTTGGATTAAAGCAACTGTCTTTAATTAAGAGCTTGGAAACGTGATATAAACCGTGACGATAATGTTCTACAGCAATCTTTATTTGCATTGTATTATAAAATGATGGTTTTAAAGCAGCCTTTCGATTCGTCCATGCTAAATGCAAATGGATAAGAGGAACTGGTTGATCTTGTTATCTATGTATGAAATAACATTAAAATATAAAAAAGAGTAACAACCGGTTTTATGATGTACACGTTTAAACAGTATTATGATAATCAGGCTCTGATTCAGTTCTTTGTTCACACTTCTTTGTATTAACAAGCTAATTAGGATAATCAGGCTTTGATTCAGTTTTTGTTCACACTTCTTTGTATTAACAAGCTAATTTTGACAAACTTTACACAACATTCAATGGGGTATAATTTTTTATCTTTATTTATTATATTGAACAAATTTTAAATTAAATATGCTTGGATTTAAATGCATCACTTTCTGGTGTATTTTTTAATAAAATTTTACAAGGCATTTTTCTAATTTTTATTACAAAACACGAGTAATTATTTTTTGCACATTTGACAAAATTGATCCATTATCATTTAAAAGTTCGTTGTTAAAAACAATGTGACAGTAAATAAAAACAGGTCAATGTTTTTATTATATGCGATACAATAATATTCTAGATGCTAAAAAGCACGAACTTGTTGTACATATTGTATCTTTATTAAATAAAAATACGTTTAGTCTTAAATTATAAAAAAAAAATGCTTTCCTTAAGCTTAATGAAAATGTAAAACTAAAATAAGCATTTTTTTATACTTTCATTTTTCCGAAAGTACAGTAATATTCAAATCTGTCAATTACTGAAATACTAAATAGAGAGAGTAAAATAACTTCTAAATATATTCGGCAAATGTAAACTAAAAGTCAACATTCAGGATAGGCTTCAGTCAATAAAACTGAATTGAAACACATGTTATAGATTAACTAAACCCTGAAATCATTTGAAATTTTATGAAATTTTCGATTTCGTGGTAGAAACACTAGATTTATTTCATTTACAAAGCTCTTGCTATTGACTTTTGCTTTAGAAAACGATCAATATTCAATATAATTTTTATGATCATTACAAAAAAATTTCCTTATTTCTAGTAATTTAAGGGCAGTTGGAAGCAAAAATCCTGAAAAAAGTCATTTAAAAAAAATTAATAATTGAAATCCTTCATATTTTTCCTTTCAAATGGTATATTACTTTTGTTTCTACCACAACGAGAACTTAATTTTTTTAACACGGGAGTACATGCGCTGAACCTGATAGACCCAGATTGCGTATGGTTTTTACAATTGTCACCATTATTATATTTTTTAAGTAACCTCCAACTTATTTTATCGCAGAATTTGTAATAATTGTCATTATTTGCATTTAATGGTGACAAAGTGAAAACCATTCATACCCTGGATAAGCACGCGTTCTCCTGGGTTAAGTAATTATGTTTGTTTACATCATACATAAACATTACATACATGAAATTTAAACTCAACTTTTTCAAAAGGTAGTTTTTTGAACTTCGAAGCACCTTTTTATAGAAACTATTACATATTATTGATTATTATCTTGACTAAATATTTTACACATATTCCTGTTTCAATCTGAAGTGAATTTTTGATACAAACATATGCACAAAATTTCTATAGAAGATTTTCTTTGGAAAAACGCAAGTTTTTTGTTATTTAAGAGTGGTTTTTATTCCAGATTTAAAAAGTCATAACTAAAGGATATCTGTTTATATAGTTGACTTCACTTTATTAGGAATTATACACACTATATTTATACAAAATTTGAAGTAAATATCTTTATTAGTTTTTGAAATAATGTACATTAGTTAGACATGGTAGGTATAGCGCCTTCCATCTGCCCTTAATTCTGTATACAATACATCCATTTACACCAACTGTTATTTTTAATAAAGAACTTAAAAGTTTAAACTTAAAGGGTCACGTAAAGTGCTTATTTCGATGGTTTCGATGTTAAAAACTCGAGCCTTAATATCAAAACCCTTTTATGCATTTCAATCCATTCTAGAAACAATGTTTTACTAATGAACCCTTATTGCAGAAATTCTTAACTATGCACATATATTTATATCGGAGAATCGTCAGAACAAATAATAAGAATAGATATTATTTACGAGTATGAAAAACTATTTCTGACTGCCATTACAAGCTATTACTCATCATCTTTCAGAGCACAAACATTCAATTAGGTCGTCCAAAGTACGGAGGAGTGTTTTTGGCGATGAATAATGGAAGTCACAAAGGAACAAACATTAAGCAGTTTTTCCGTATTCATCTGTCATCGTTACATTTCTAGAATTTTGTTCATTTCGCGGAGTAAAATGAGTCATTCGTATTAATCACGAGGTTGTGTGTTTTACGTCTTGTTAAGTTATTGTGCTTTATTTTTCTTACATAACGTTTGGTCATATCTAACATGAACAGGCAGAGATAAAATTCCTTTTATGATAAGAATAAATACATAACATTTCTTTTATATATTTAAAAAATATTCAGTATCTTCCAACTGCACATTATTTGCTAGAAAGTTTGTAAAAAAGCTGCATTTTTTAGTCTAAATATTTTCTTTTATTTTCTTTTTTTAATTAGATTTTTCCATTTCCATTATTATAATTTCAAATTACTCATTTTAATTTAGGTTATCTAAATATTTAAACAAATATGTTGTATATTTAATTTACACTTTATTAAATAAAAGAACCGTTTTAAGTAATTAGTATTAAATCCAGAAATCATTAATAAAATTAATTATTCACGATGCAATAGGTGCCTTAAACTTGAACAGGGAGACATAAAATTTTTATTTTAATGAGAATGAAACCTTATCTTTTCTTTTATATCTTCTGAAAATATAGAGTATTTTCTAACTGCTTATTACTCATTATATATTATGTAAAAACGATGGCATTTCAGGTCTAAATATTTTCTTTTTTTATAAGATTCTTTTTTTTTCATTTTCTTTATTATATGTATAAATATTTTTTAAAATGTATTGCATGTAAAATTAACACTTTAGTAAAGAAAACCACTTCTTTAAATAAATACAATTAAATCCAGAAATAATTATTATATTAATAATCTACAACACAATAAGCGTCTTAATCATAAATATTACTTAAAACTATGAATCTGGGTATGTGGGGAAAATTTGTTCAGTATATTTTAGGATTTTTTAAACGTTCTTTTTTTTTTTTTTTTTTTTTAGAAATCTTAATTACTAAAATCCTGCGTATATTTATATTGCGTGGTGCTTTACTAAGGCAGATAATTTAGATATTATGATCAAAATAAGCCGTATAAGCGTTTACATAAAGTATTAAAATAAAATATAATGTGTTGAAATTTTTTCAATGCTGAACAAATTTCCTATTGAGGATAAGAGTAAAAATAGATGATAATACTAAAATAATAAAAGCAATTCAAAACTCAGTCAAGTTTATATATTTCTTAAGTTCGTTTATCCATTTATCCCATTTATAACCTGTATTTTATTCACTTGAATTTTAGAGACCTTTAGGTTAGAATGCAAGGAGTCGCAATACAAACATATTTAGCTTATTATGTTATCTTAATTAAAAACATTATGCTGCTAAAAATCACTAGAACTATCTTTAAATCTTATTTTAAATGTCAAATAGCGGTTGAAATTTAATAAAATTGTGCATATGACAAAATTAAAAGTACTTCCATGACTTTTATCAGATGTTTCAATAATAATAATAATAAAAATCTTGTGAAGATTTCACAGGAAATTTCGCTTCTGGACTGAAGTTGAAATTTTTTCAAAATAGTTTAGAATGAAATTTTCTTGGATTTCCTTTAAATTCAGATTTTTCTTAAGGTCATAGTATTTACTCATAACAATTTTAATTGAAAGAGATATTTGGTCAAAAGTTTATTAGACATTTGCCAAATGTTTACAAGTTAATCTCCTTTGTTCTAGAAACAGTTTTATAATTATGTTTTAACAATGTTAGTTTTCAAATGCGCTAAAGTATTCATTGTAATTTAGAAGGTTGATAGGCAAGTCAAAGTCTTAATGTTACAATCCTGCATTGTTGAAATTATTTCTTTAAGAAGTATTATAAAACGGTCTTCTTTAGGGTGTTAGATCCGTACAGTAGCATAAGAAATAAACTCACTACTATTGAAAAAAGGAAAGTTCAATACACAATTGCTTTCCGAATTCGCACGTTCAATTGTTTAGAATAGGGGTAAATATGCTCCTTTTAAATATGAAACGTGTTGATCTTTTATAATTTCTAATCACGGTTTTCATTATGTGCAATATGCAATGCTTCGAAATTTAAGAACGTTATGTATACTTAAACTTACTTGTACCATTCGTGTATTTTTTTAAACCCACCATTTTTTAAACCTTACTTAAAAATTAGAAAATACACTTAAAATCAAATTGATATATAGTCGGAAAAAATACATTTAATATAATTAAATTTCAAGCTGAAATCATGCAAAACTAAAAACTATGATAAAATTATAGAACCTGTCAATAATAGGGTTAAATGGAAATGTAAGTTAACTATATTTGACATAAAGAAGATGTATAAGCTGCGACATGACTTAAGGCACAGAATTATAAATGTGACTCGTGGAAACGTTGCTTTCGCCTAAAAATGATTTTTTGTTTACGATCAAGGAACAGAAGTTCTAAATTACAATTTTACAATTGGAAAATTTAGAGGCTTTTCTTTCTGATAACATGCTTACAAACAAAATGCTTATATATACATATATATATATATATATATAAGCGTATAGTTCGGACTAAATAAATCATTTTGCTAGTTTATACTGTTTTATACTGTTATATACTAATTTACGTGTTTTTTACTGCAGCATTTTGACGCATTTCACATGAATGTGTTTTAATTTTTGTCGGTGATTGTTATGCTTATCGCTTACATATATACAAATTAAACGACCCTATCTTAAAGTTGTTTTCAGACGAAACTATTGGTTAGAATGTTGTGAAATTTTGTTACGGACATAACAAAGGAATGGGAATTTGATTGAACAACAAAAAAAAAGTTCAAAAATTCGCCACCAGAGGGTATTTTTAATGAATTACATATTTTAAAAAGTTTTTACGCTTTATTTTTCTCAGATTAAATAAAAAAAATATATAGACCGTCCCCTGACAAAATATAAAGCGTAAAAACTTTAAAAAACTATTGGTGTTCGAATTGAACGGACCTTACAAACTCTGAAAGAAAATCCGTCTACGACAGTCGTCATTTTGCTCTCAGAGCTCAGGCCTAGTATTCACTGGGCGGTGGCTAAATGTGTAGTTTATTAAAAAATGCCCATTGGTGGTTAAATTGTGAACAAAATTTTTTTTCTTCACTCAAACAAATTCTCATTTTTTTATTATGTCCGTCACAAAATTTCACAACTTTTTGACCAATAGTTTCGTACATAAATAGCTTTAAAATAGGGTCGTTTAATTATGGACCTCATGTATATATGTATCTGTAACAAAAATGCATTTAATTAAACGTGTCTTGTTTATATGTGGTAATAGTGGCAGTCATTTGAAATCTACTTGACTTCATTCTATAATTAGAATTTTTAGTTCAAAATATTTATTTTTTAGTTAAAAAAATGGAAATTTAGAAGTATACCCATCAACATCCAGATTATTTGTTCAGTTATTAGCTTCTGTAATATGCAAGTTTAGTCCAGGCAATAGGGGATTTTACCTGGTAAAATTAATAATAGTTCTGGAAATCGACTTATTTTATGTTTTTTGGGTCGCTGAATTGGAATTTGTAACTTCCCTTCAAAATCGTCCTCCACCCTCCGCAAACCCCTCCAAATTTTAATAAACTCATTACAAAAATGGATTAAAAATAACTGGGTTTTGTAATTGTTTTGGGGGAAAATTAACCAGAAATTTAAAAAGTAGACAAAATTTGCAAAAAAAAAGCTATATGACATTTTGACGTACGATGAACAGGAAGGGCTGCATTAGTCTCAGTACATGTATCGAAGACATCGCGATCATACAGCAGCACACCGCTTATCTCCGATTTCCTGTCCTAAAAGTAACTGCATTGTGGACCCATGACGAGTAGAGCTTTCTGGAGCTTTATCTTTTTTTTAAGACTTTATTTTTATATTCTTTTTTAGAAGCATTTTACGTGTTATTTTAAAGAAAATTCTAGGTCATTGGCCAGTGTTTATAATACTGAATACAAAGGTAGCCTCTGGAAAAAAACAAATTTTACTTTTTTACATACAAAGTATCTGCATTAATTTTTTAAAGGTGTCGCACTATATTAGAATGTATAGTTAGAATATAAAGTTATTAATTATGGGAATTCTACTGTTGCATTCTGGATATACTTAGGCAGTGGATAAATGACTGATGTTGTCCACAGACAAATATTGGCATTTGTGGTGTTCACAATCAAAGAGTATCAAGAGTAAAAACATTGTGCAGAGACTTTTGGAAGCAAATAAATAGGCTCTTGTGACTTTCGTTGAAAATCGTAAGAAGGAAGAAACATTTGTTGCTCACATTTTCAACTTAGGACATGGTTAGTTACGGCACCGATCAAATAACTGAGTGTAGCAGGGATGGCCAAATTTTAGATATATGCGTGCCAAATTTTGTCAAAAAATATTTTACTTGACCAATGAGGTACCAACAACCAAAAATTTAGACGACTAAACAATAGCTGAAAAAATATTTTACATCTGTTAAAATAAAAAAAAAGTACTTAATATGCATGTAAGGCATCATATTTTAGAAAGTAATAACAAACAATGCTGCATTTTGATGTTGGATCTTAGATGCCAAATAGTTGATAACAGATTCAAACTTAGTTACTTTTGCAGAAATCCTTGAAATGGAGTCACGATTTTTTAAGCTGATATGAAATGGTCTGATAAAGCAGTTTTTATTTGAGTGTTGGATATCGTTCCTTTTCGAAAATAATGATTTGCATAAATTGGTATAGAAAATAATTGCCAAAGTTGCAAATTCCAACATTTTTTTTTTTCAGCAGTTCTAAGTGTCTTGAATTTAATTAAAAATTGCTATTATTTAAATGCCGGCATTTTTGTTACAGATGATTGATAATCTTTTGTTTTCCATAGCTACAAAATGTTATAATTTTCTGGTATATTTTCCAACAAATCGAATTTAGTAAAGCCCAGAAAGTCTAAATTAGTGCGTTGTGTTATTTCACTGTATTCAGATTTAGAACCTCAATTAATGTTGTGTCGAATATGCTCTGTTTCGTACCACCTATGGCACGCATGACATAGGCTCTCCATCCATGTTTTATAGAGCAAGAATCCATCTCACATTTGGTATTAAGAAAAATAGAGTTGATTCACTTTGTTTCTGACCATCTCGTATATATGTCCGAAATGGTTGATGACCAAACTTATTTTTAATTCGATCAATTAATACAACAACATTTTTGTAAAAATCACGAAATCTATATCCTGAACCTTATTTTGCTTGTATTCATTTATAATCCTCCGGTTTTTTCTTTCTCCATTTTTATTAATTTTTTGATTGGGACTTATGAGGAAAACTAGAAAGAAATATGTCTCGTATGTAATATGCATCAAACTATTTTAACGACAGAAAACCTGGTATTGTGAAGAACATTTTGTGAAAATCCCGACTCACGAAAAGCAATTTTCTTATGTTCGTTTTCTTGAAAATTTACTGTACTATAAAATATTATAAAATTGAGGTTTGCGTAATAAGTACTTTTCTAATTTGTCAAACTTTGAATTAAAGTAGTTACCGACACCAGAAAACTAGTATTATTTAACGGAAATTTATAGGTTTTGTTTTGTGTGCTTAGACTTGAGGCTCCTTGTCACTTAGTTTCAAATTCCCACCTGTAATGTTAAGCCTATGGGCGGTTTGATGCATTCGTATATTTCAAAAATCTTCACAGGAAATTATTTTTAACTTTTTTTTGTGTACTCATCTTAAAAGATGTCTGTTTTTTAATTAGTTCTCAAAATATTTCTAAAATCTGTGCTTAATGTTATATGAAATGCTAAGATTTTACTCCCAGTTCGTCAGCTTTTCACACATAAATTTTTATTAAATTAAGTCTTTAATTCTAATATTAAATTAAGACTAGATTTTGAAATAATTTAACAACTGAAAAAAAAGTTACATATATTAATTTCCTGAAAAGATATTTTAAATATAAAAATGCATGAAATTCTCATAAACTAAATATTATAATAATTAATATAATAATATTGTTATTTTGTTTTAAAACTTTTCATTAGTAGGGAAAGTTCTGAGGGGAGACGGGAGAGCGAACGTAAACGATGTGAGTGGGTAAGGAGAATTGCTGAACTTAGTGCACACAGCAGCATGTGTATATTGCGAGGCAACGCACCCCCCCCCCCCCCACACACACACACACACACTCTCCGTTCATCCTACGTCATAATGCAATATAACTTATTTGTTGCTAATTGTGTCTACTTTCTGAACTACTACATACTCCCCCTCCCCCTAAAAATTTAATTTAGAAAAAGATCTATTTTAGGGGGGATATTTTACGAAACTTTGAGGGAGGTTGTGGGGATAAATTTTGGTGGGAAGTTAAAAATTCGGATTCAGCTATCACAAAAAGTAAAGCAAGCGTTTTTCCAGAACTACCATTAATTTTTCTAGGTAGAGCCTCTATACGGTCTCTATTGCCTGGACTAGTTGACCTTTATTAAATTAGAGATGTTTAGAGCTTGATCGTGAATAATCCAGTGTGCCAAATACAATAAAATTTGTTCTCAGTTATATTTATACCATGGATAATAATAATAAAAAAAATATTTTAATTATTTACTGCCGAAGCCAAAAACAAAATGAGCTAAAACTGTACAGAATGTTATGAAATCACTTAAAAAGTTTTTTATTTTTATTATTATTATTTATCGTGCCAATTAAATTATCATAGAAATTATTTTTTTCATAAAACGTTAAGCCGCTTAACCTCAAACTTTTATGTCTTGTAAACTCTTTATAATTATGACTGCATTTACCTAAAATGCCACCCATTTTTATTACTTGTAGAATTTATGAACGGAAAATAAAATAAAAAGAAGAGATCATCAAAAAAAAAAAAAAAAAAAAAACAAATTTTATTTGGCAGTAAATGCAAGTGCTATAGAGTTTGCAAGTTTTTAAAGGATACGGGTGTGCTTAGTTTTATATACATATTTCTTGAATGTTTTGCATTTAAATTCGCTGAAATAAAAGCATATCTCACCTTCAATATCTATCCAGTTGCTATATTTTGTTTTGAAATCTGTAATAGTAAGAATCTTATACATCAGACAAATAAGTATTTGTAAATTGCAACCAAAGCTGAACTGCTCGATAAGATTTCGACCTTTTTAATCAAAAAACTTCTTCGAAATTCAAGCTGGTATTTTAATTTTAATCTTTGTTTTTCAATCAAATAAGGTAAACTCACCAGTAGTGGGCAACTGAAGGACATTTATCTAATTATTATTAAAGTGTTAGTGAATTCCAAAACATATATATGTTTTTCTAGCATAGTCCTAACCTTCATGTATCAGAATAAATTTAAAGTTTGAAAATATATTCTTCGTAGAAAATGAAAAAAATAATTACCTTCCTCTATGCTGCAGTAGCGGGCCTATTAAATTTTTGATGCATGAGTCTCATGCATGAAGTGTTCGGCTTATCCAATAAATTATTTACAATGCAAGAGAGTATTTTTACAGCAATTTAATTTAAAATAAAACATAATATTAAAGAAGCAATGTTTTAAATAAAAAATATATCTTAATTAAACCTCTAAATAATTGACAAAAATCTGTTTTATAGGCGTTAAAATAAACAAATACACCAGCAGAAAAAATACAATTATTCCAAACTTTTTAAGAAAAGTTAACATTTAAGGATGTTAGTCAATCTTATTTCTTTCAGCCATTTTTCAGAAATGCATTTTGGGCTTGTTTTTTTCTAAATCAACATTGTATTGAAAAAAGATTTATTGTTTTGTTACTTTCAGGAGATAAAAAATACTGTATAATTAGAGTCTAGAATGTAGTAATTTGAATACTAAGCTTATTAATCAGTCGGAGTTTAATTACCTCAAGTCAGTAATATTTTTTTTATCATTTTGCAATGGTTACAACACAGCATTTGTCTAGCCATAGTGACTGATGCTGTATATTGCAAACCCTGTAATAAAACTTCATGTATCCCCAAAACATGCGCACATCAAAGTGTTGAGAAATACTGTGTAACAGAATCACGTGAAACATTTTCTGGAAAATACGAAAACAAAACTGTCGTCGATCTCTTTTCAAAATAAAGAAGAATTTGTTCCTAATTTACAAGTAACATTTTGTAAACTAAATTGTCAGAAAAATAAAATAAATAAAAAATAAACTACCTTGAAGTAGTGGTTTGAAGGACGAAATCTATTATAGTATAAAATAATGTTTACTTAAGTTACTATAAAAGTAAATTTATTCTGTGTGTTTTCTAAAAAATGCATTCGTTTAAGATATTTAAGTTGAATATTTTCTCATAATTATTAAAAAATATAACAATACTTTTTATACATATATCACCATATTATCACTTAACTGTTTACACTATTTTTATACTTTTATGTTGTTTCATAAGTAAAGGACAAAAGTATTTGCACCCAGTTTCTTTTATATATGTACATTTAGCATGTCCAAATACTATTTTAAAACAATCAATTTATAATATAATACCAATAAAAACTGTTGTAGAACATTATTATCACGGATTATTTCACGTTTCAAAGCTCTTAATCTATTTGTATTGTTACGTTTATTGGTAGATTTGAAGATAAAATCCAAAATATTTTGGAATATTGTTTTCATTTATTTTACTAAATAATTATCCTTCATAAAAAGTAACATTGAACACCATTGAGTTCGTACCTAACATATACTCCAATATGTTTTAATTAATATTTTCAATTTTAAGGTTCTTAAAATTTTGTATATATTATTATTTCAGCAAATATTTCAAGTGATTGTTCTTCATACTATTAACACTGCATATAAAGTTAACAGATTTTTAAAAAATTATTTCTGTTTGTGCCATAACAAATGAATTTTAAAGCTTCGTTTTAAAAGTTACCTCAATTTTTGATATTCGATTTCAATTTAATATAAACCTGCACATCGAAATAAAGTATTTAAAATAATATTAGCTTAAATGCCTTAAGACACTCTAGAATTCATTACTATTAATTATCATATTTTATTCATGCAAGCAAATCATATAATTACCAGGAATTAGCATGCAACTCATCAGAAAAATCCCTAAAATTGTCTCATTAACACCCAGTAACCATCAATTATTATTGTAAGATTCTAAGTTTCAAGCTATTTTCCTCCTTAACTATGCCAAATCTTCCTAATATATTCTGCATGTACATTCAAAATTGGAAATTTAAAATCGTGACAATAGCATTAACGAGTACTGTGGATTAAAGCAACTATCTTTAAACAAGAACTTGGTTAAGATCTATAATTAATTTTGAAATAATCCGTGATGAAAATGTCCTACAACAATTTTTATTTGTATTATATTATAAATTGGTTGTTTTAAAATAGTATTTCTATATGCTAAATATGCATGGATAAGATAAACTGGAAGAATTACGCAAAAGATTTTCTCCTCTATTTATAGCATTAAAATATTAAAAAGTGTAAAAACCGGTTTTGTGACATACAAGTTTAAAAAGTATTATGATAATCAGGCTGTGATTCTGTTCTTTGTTCACACCTCTTTGTACTATTGACGAGCTAATTTTGACAAACATTACACTACATTCAAATGGGTGTCGTTTTTATCTTTATCTATTATATCGAGTAAATGTTAAATTAAATATGCTTGGATCTAAAAAGAACGCTTTCGATTGTCTTTTTTTAAGTAAATTTTACAATATATTTTTCTAGTTTTTATTATAAAACATAAATAATTGTTATGATTAAGGAACCAGTAAGTATCCAATGATAATGTTTCCTTTCACATTCCTGAAATCTGGCATTCTATTTTAAAAAGCCGTTGATAATTTCCCCTTTTTTACAGCACTTCTTTCATCGTTGTCTTTTTTTTTTTGTTAAAAGATGGCGCCACTGAACTGTTTATTTGGGATTAAGAAGTTTCCGTTAGATTGATTTGTATTTTGAATTGTTTTTAAATTAAGGAACCAGGAAGTATGTAATGATAATGTTTCTTTTCACATTCCAGAAATCTGGTTTTCTGTTTTTTAAAGCCGTTGATAATTTCTACTTTTTTACAGCACTTCTTTCATCGTTGTTATCTTTGGTTAAAAGATGGCGTCACTGAACTATTTATTTGGGATTAAAAAGGTTCCGTTAGACTGATTTGTATTTTGAATTGTTTTTAAAATGTAGCATGTAAAGTGTTCTTGTCGATTTATATTTTGAATTTTTTTTTTCCTGACGAAGATTAAACCAAAACGTAGAGATTTAATTCATATGTTTTTTACATCTTTTAATTTGCGAATATACAGTACTTTGGATAGCAATACTTTATTTGTTTTGTATCGATATTACAACATAAAGTCCTTAATTATTATAAATAATTGTCCTTGCCACTTTTGGCAGAATTGATTAAGGACCATTTATAAGATAGTCGATTTAAAAGATAATCTTACATGATATTAAATAAAAACAGATCAATGTTTTTATTATGTGCGATCTAAAAACATTCTAGATGCTAAAAAACACGAACTTGTTGTACATATTACATCTTTAATAAAAACAAATATGTTTAGACTTAAACTTAAAAAATCCTTTGCTTAAGCTTAAAAATTTTTGTAAACTGAAATGCATATTTTTTATATTATCCATTATTCAGAGGAAAAAAAATGCAAATATATCAATTAATAAAGTATGAAAAAAAGAGTAAAATAATTTATAAATATATTCAACAAATGTTAGCCTAAAGTAAATATTCGGGAAAGGTCTTACTCATTAAAAGTAAAGTGGAACAAAATTTCCTAATTTTACTAAACCCTCAAAATCCTTTGAAATTTTATTTAGATTTAATAGAAGAAAAATTTAATTTGTTTAAGGGGGCAGTTTACCTCAAAATTGATCATATATATATATATATATATATATATATTTTTTTTTAAAATATGAAATGAAAGCGTGTTTGATGGTGAATATTTTGACATTTCATTTTTACCTATATGACAATTATATCGGGAGATAGTGTAAATTTTATTAATACACCCAGCGAAATTTTCCACACAAATAAAAACATCAAACGACTTTTACTCGATGTGTGTATTTCCTTCACTTTCATGCTTTAAAAATGCTAAGGCTTGTTTTGTATTTCAGATAGAGATTTCAATTTTTTTGTACATGTTCTTTGTTATATATATGACCAGTCTGTGCCTGGAATTAGCCTTCAGGTTATTATTATTCATTTTAAAATAAAAGTATATGAAGATGTGTTTAGATTTCGTCGTTTTACACTACATATATTAGTAAAAAATATATTAAATGTAATATTAGATGTATCTAAAAATCCATGCGCAGTCTTGAGTAATACACATTTGAAGATCTAAGAAAAAATTATTCGGTAAAAGTATTAATATTTAAACAAATAGTAAAGATTTTTAAAAAGTCAAATATTTTAAAACTTTAAAAAAAACTTTAATTAAATATGCAGTTATTTTATTTATTTATTTTTTTTTCAAAATGTACTTTTAGTTGAACATTGAAATGCAATGAGTTCATCATTTGAACCATATATAAAACAAAATGTTGAAAAGGTTACTTGTCCATTTAAAGGGGGTACAGTACCTCTGAGTTTCTCGAAACAATAAAAAATCGCCATTTTCGAAGTACCAAAGCACAAATACTATGCAATTAAGATTTTTTTTTCGTTTCTGCCTAAAGTTTTAATTTTTAGCGATATTATTCAAAGAAATAAATGTTGTATATACAAAATTAATATTTAAATTTCAAATTTATAAATTCATCTCACTAGTGCCTGACATAAAATCATTAAGTGCTGACTCATATGATAAACTCTAAATTATGCACATATAAAACAGCTTTTGAACAAAATAGAATATAGTACATCTACATCTAAATTAAAACCAAAATATATGCAAAAAGTTTTGTTTATAATTTAATTTTACCACTGCATGATTTTCAGTGTAGCTGTATCTCAATAAATAACACAGATTTTCATCCAAATTTAACTTCAGTTAAATCTTTATATAATTTGATACTGATTACGTTTTGGTGCAAATCACTCAACACATGGCGCTGTTATGCGGCGTTTTCCTGATTTCTGTAATAACCCTATTCCACGAACAAGTGCACTAAATTTGATTAGATTTTGGTGTAAATCGTGCCTTAGTTGGTGTTGCTTTGGTCCATTTTATATGATTTCCGAAAGAAGTAATGCACGGATTTTCATCAAACTTCATATTCTCTTAGATGTTGACATAAAATGTTGTTGATTAGTTTTTGCGGAAAATCGCCAAACAGGTGGCGCTGTTATGCTGTATGTTGGAGGGTTTTCACGATTTCTGTGATAGTCATAGATGAAGACCTAATGCACGGAATTTCATATTTTTAGAATCCTCGTGATGGGCATAGATTAGCACTTAATTTTGTCACTTTCTAGCCAATTTTAACTTATAAACATGTATTAAATGGAAGAAAGTTGAAGAAAGTTTTGAGGTTGGCAGTATGGACAAGTTTAATTCAGTACTTAAAAGGTTAAGC
This sequence comes from Maratus speciosus, assembly GCA_963932465.1. Lineage (NCBI taxonomy): Eukaryota > Metazoa > Arthropoda > Arachnida > Araneae > Salticidae > Maratus > Maratus speciosus. The sequence goes on along the minus strand of OZ010788.1, from coordinate 537,096,582 downwards.
TTAAAGGGACGCGTAAAATGTTTATTTCGATATTTTTGATGATAAAAACTCGAGCATCAACATCTCTTTTCTGAATTTGGAACCTTATGTAGAAACAATATTTTACTAATGAACCCTTGTTGCAAAAAATTCTTAACTATGCACATAAATTTATATTTGAGAATCACCCGAACAAAAAACGAAGAATTAGTAATGATTCTAACTATGAAAAACTATTTCTGCCTGACATTATAAGCTATTACTTATCATCTTTCTGAGCACAATCATTCAATTAGGCCGTCCAAAATAGAGAGGAGTGTTTTTGGCGAAGAATAATGGACGTCACAAAGGGACAAATATTAAGGAGATTTCCCTTATTCATATGTCATCGTTAAATTTCTGGAATTTTATTCATTCTGCGGAGTAAAATGAGTTCATTTGTATTAATCACGAGACTGTGTTTTTTGTCTGGTTAGGTTATAGTGCTTTATTTTTCTTACATAACTTTTGGTTATCTCTATTATGAACAGGCAGACATAAAATTTCTTTTTTGATGAGAATAAAAGCATAGCTTTTCTTTTATACATTTACAAAATATTATGTATGTTCCAACTGCTTATCATTTTCTATGAAGTATGTAAAAACGCTGCCTTTTTTTCTCTAAGTATTTTATTTATTTTTTGTTTTTTTTTTAATTGGATTTTTCCACTTGCATTATTATATTTTCAATTTATTCATTTTAATTTAGCTTGTGTAAATATTTAAACAAATATATGTTTAAATATTTATGTATGTTTAATTTACACTTTAGTAAATAAAAAAACTTTTTTAAATAATTACTTTTAAATCCATAAATTGTTAATAAAATTAATAATTCACAATGCAATGAGTGTCTTAAACATGAACAGGGAGTTATAAAATTTCTATTTTGAAGAGAATAAAAGCATACCTTTTCTTTTATATATTTACAAAATATCTAGTAAGCTCTAACTGCTTAGTATTTATTTTATATTATGTAAAAGCGATGGCGTTTCTTGGTCTAAATATTTTTTTCTTGGAATTTTTCATTTCTTTGGTATACTTTCAAAATACTCATTTTTATTAAGATTAACAAATATCTTGTATGCTTAATTCACACTTTAGTGAAGAAAAGAACTATTTTAAATAATAACTATTAAATCCAGTGATCATTAATAAATATAATAATTCACAATACAATGAGCGTCTTAAACATAAGTGAACTGTGAATCTGGTAATGTGAAGAAAATTTGTACAGTATATTTTAAGACTTTTTAAATGCTACCTTTTTTAGGATATCTTAATTACTGAAACTCTGCGTATTACGTGATGTTTTTTTAAAGCAAAAACTTTGGTTGTTGTAAAATAATGAAAGAAATTCAAAACACAGTTAAGAAGATCGTTTATCCAACTTATAACCTATATTTAATTCATGAAAATTTTGAAAACTTTTAAGTAACAATATAAAAGTCACAATACAAAAAAAAAATTATTACGTATCTAGTGTATATGATATCTTAATTAAAAAAATTAGGTTACTAAAAATCCCTAGGACTGCCTTAATCTTTTTTTTAAATGAAGAGCGTTTGAAATATAAATAAATTTGTGCATGTGACAAAATCCAAATTTCTCCCTCTAACTTTATTAGATATTTTTAAAAAAATCTTACTAAAACTTTACAGGAAATTTCGTTTCTCAACTAAACTTGAAATTTTTCAAAACTGTTTCGAAGGAAGTGTGAAGTTGGAATTCCTGTAAATTCTGATTTTTCTTAAATTCGTAGTATCTACTTATAACAAATTTTATTGAAACGATATTTGGTCAAATGTTTATAAGACATGTGATAATGGTTGTTTAATTAAATTTAATGTCATTTCAAACTTAAATATATTTCGTTTTATAATAAAATAAATCCATCAAAGTTGTTTTTTTTTTTTAATTAAAGTAACAAAATTTTATTATTTATTCTATTATATTATTAAGCGTGAATAAAACAAATTCTGTTTTCTGTTGATAAAAAAAGGAAAAACTTGACACCTAAAAATAAATTTTCTTATATTTTGTTACGCTTGATGGATATATTGATTTTCTTAAACACCTTTCCATTTTAAGATTTAGTAATTTGATTGATTGAATTTAGATTAATTGATTAGAATAATTAACCGCATTTTCTTTCTAAGTGTAACTCATTCACTGATCAGATGGTCAAAATTAAATTAAATACTGTTCTGTCTATTTTAATGAAACTGATTATTATACTACTTCGATATAGATGATTATTTATCGTGAAAGTATGATACAATTGATAGAATATTCTCTGTATAGTTGACTACACAAAAAGATAAGAGGCAGTTTTCAATTCAAAAATATTTGAAGAATTTGTCCCTGAAAAATAGTTAAATTGAGAGAAAATTTCTTTTTTTTTTTACTAAGAAACAAACGTATACAAATGAGAGCAACAATTATAAAATACAATATCAGATTTCATTTTGGTTAACTACTTATAATTAACGAATAAGAAAATTTGGCAAAACATACTACATCTAATAAACATCTAAATGAAATTTCAAATCTATTGCAATGTATAACGAAATGCATCTCAGGCGCTTGAGTAAAATATGTAATTCAATGAACACTTTTTCAAATATTTTGTATTAATTTGCTTATTATAATTTAAACAGTTTGCAAAATTATTTAAATATGAAGGTATTAACTGTGCGGTGTTTTTCACCTTAGCTTTGCTTAAAATATGATTAATAAACCCTTAAGAACAGATAAATAATTCCAAATGTAAAAAAAACTTGAACAAATTGTATATTTTAATTACATGTCTTTTATTTTGTAATAAATATCATATAATTACACCAAATATAACAGGTAAATGATGCAATTATTAATACCAGAAGCCATGCGGAATGAAGCGGACTTGATGTTTGGGACTTCAGGACTTGATGTTTGACTAGAAACAGACATTATGTGAGAACCGACAGAGCAAGACAATTTATAAGATTGGTTTCTTAACAGACGTATCATAATTCGAAAGGACATGGGCGGATTACTGACATGATTGCGAATATCACTAAAATATAGCATTTATTTGAAGTTTTTTCATTAAATTACATATATTCGCTAAATATTATTTTTCATTGAAATATTTGCAGTGGAATACTACTTTTTTCAGATCTATTGAATTTACACTGTAAAAATTTCCCTTTAAATTAATCCAAGATACAACTAACAGTACGGTTTTGATTCGTATATATATACAGTAGAACCTCGATTATCCGAAGTAATTGGGACCGACTCTCTTTCGGAAAATCGAAATTTTCGGATAATCGAGAATGCTTCCATTTTAAGATTAACGAGAATTATATACAATATTTCGTATTATGGTAACAAGTGATTAATAAAAATAAAGCAATAGCAAAATAGAAACGAGAATAAATTACCTGAATTTTAATTTTGAAATTAAATAACTTTTACTCTATCACAAGGGTTTGAAAAAATGTTTTGTATATCCTAGTTTCGACTGTCTTTGCTTTGAAAGGAACTCTAAGAAAGGGGATCGAAAATATATATACATCTCCGAAAGGATCGCTTGCACACAAGGAATATCGTAGTTTTTTTTTTTTTTTTTTTTTTTTTTTTTTTTAAGTTTTCAAAATGGATTTTGCGGACAAGGTATGTGACAGTAAAAAAAAAGGCTTCAAAAATGGATTTCGGTTAATCGAGAGTTTCGGTTAAAAGAGTTTCGGATAAAAGAGGCTCTACTGTATGTATATTAATTAACAATATTTACAATTAAACACTGTTGTTTCGGAATTATTGAATTTACATAAGGAATATTAGCAATAAAACTTCTAATTATTTCTTTCCAATACTACACCAACTGCAAACAAACCAATACAGGTACAATAGCTCTATTACCGCTATTGCCAATTTCGGGTATAATGTAGCCAATATACACAATATTGGTCTAACAATCCATTCTAGTATGAATCCCTTATCTATGTCACAATTCAAGATCCATTATTCAAGCAAGCTGGCATTTTCACAAGGTTTCCATCTACATAGTATGGTTGTCTATTAGGTTACACAAATAACGCGAAGACACTTGCAAGCTAATCTGAAACCAATGGCAACTTTTTTATTTTTAATTCGTTTTTCGAAATTTAATACTGATAGGTTATCTATTTTTTACAGAGGGTATCTGGCATAGATGTTTAACCAAGCTTTTCAGATTTCCGTTGCAGTTTTTATTTCTAAGTACACGATCACTTTTAAAACAGTATCTGAAACTGAAAGCGTCATCTGAATGATTAAACGGCAACCAAATTTGAAAATTTAGCAAAGTAACAAAGAGGATATCGATATCATATATCATGTGCAAAATAAATAAATGGAATAAAATAAAATAAAAAATTCTTTTAAAATTTTAAAATGCAAATGAGAAATTTTGAAAGAATGTTTCCATTTGTTAAACATTAATTTATAAGAACTTTACGTTACTAGTGTAGATCTTAACAAGAACAAATTCCGTTCATTCTATCTCAAGTGCATACACCTGAGAAAGTGTGCAGATTGCTGATATTGGATTGCATTTACGCAGTAAAATGTACAGTTGCCCAGGGGCGCTAAAATTTACACCTACGAGAATTTTATATTGTACTTAAGAAGCATGCAAAAACGAACGCAACAACCAGCTCAAACTAGCACGCAAATAATCTGGTTGCTACGTATGCTGTTTGATGGTCGACTTCTTGGAATTTCTTATCACTAATGCCGACCTGGGAACCAGACCTTTTGATCTACGATGTAGACTAAAAACTAAATTTTCTACAGGTATTGGCATTGAAAGTCGACTAATATCCGAAAACTGAGCACTTTTATTAAATAAAGGAAATCCGTACTTGATGCTGTGAAGATGTTCTGTTGCCGTATAACTATTCTAGAGATTGGAATCGTACCTATACCTTAGTATGGGCTGGGGTTTGACCGTGTAAACTGAGCGGAGACACCGGGCATGAATAAGAAGTTTTATTTTCCGTTTTAACACCAGGATCCCTTCCAGCAAATCACAGAGTGGTAATATCCGACGCAAGTGGCCGGTGGCTGGAGAGGAGAGCATAGTTTTTACATTTTTATGTTGTCAGTAGAACAGTCAAGAGAGGAGTGATCAAAATTACATTTTCTCCAAATGATCGAGTGTTGGCAGGACTACATATACATTATCGCTAATTACGCATGCTATATGGCGAGAATTAATTCAGTGAAGTCATGTGATCAGATTCGTTAATTATAACACAATGAGAGGCGTCAAAACAGTAAAATGAATTATTTGTCGCCAAATGATGCGCAGGGAATTTATGGTGCGGAAACCACAAGACAACATTTTACAGGGGTTTGCTAAAAGTCACATGAGACTTAAACGCCGAAAAGTGAACGTTAATAAAATAAAACAAATTAAAGACCAATAATGAAATGACTAATGTATTGCATCTGGAGTAACGGTTGCTAAAAGTGTAGAAGTAATGTGTCTGACTAATTTCGGCATGGCAGATAAGGTACTAGCATGAAATCTGAAAGACGTTACTACGTGAAAAGGATATTATTTCTTTTCTTTAAAATGTAGAGCGCTGCGGCTAAAAGATTAGAGGGAATGAGAAATGACTGCTTAATTTTATGAAAGGAAAAGAGCGTTACAAACTAAAATGCATCCAAATACAGACATATAATTAAAGTTAAGAATTTAGAAAATACATAATTTTAAAGGCGGGGAAAAGGGAAAACTATTAAGGTAGACGCCTTCACAATGCCCAATCGAAAGTAAAAATTAAATGTAACATTCAATGCTAAAATAATAGATCACATTATAGAGCTGGAATGACAACCTTTTCACAAGTGCATGCGGAAAATTTAGAAACAATATCTGTTAATATTGTAACGTTCCCACTATTTTTCTAAAAATATTAACTTCCTCATACGAAACAGTGGTTAATCGAATCAATAGCTTTTCTGTATTTGATAACTAAGAAAAAAAGAAAAAAAAATGTATTTATTCTTTACATCATAATCAGACATTAAATTATTAAAATTTTCTTTGAAAATATATATGATTTCTTTAAGTGGCACATTGTGCAATAAAGAAAAGTAAAATTGCGAATTATAGTTTAGTCAATTTAAATTTATCATTAATGTAACAGCTAACTTATATCCAAGTAGCATGAAAACAAAAAAAAATATGTAGAACACTTTACAACTAGTTGATAACTTGTCATTTTCAGCAGTATGCACAGTAAAATTGTGAAAAGGGGTCAGTTTATTGTAAAGTTTGGTTCCCGTTGTCTATTTAGAATATGTATAGTTCTTCTGCAATTCAAGCAAAATTGTAAAATTGTTATATTGTTTATAGTATGTAGATGTACATGTAAAAGAAAATTTCATTCATTTTAACAAAAGTAAATTGAGTTATATCTATTAGTTATTAGAAAATTTGAATTTTCTGCCTTTAGAAAAAAATTCGTTGCGTGCTATTTTGCGCACGCGTACCATATGTTACCAACTCAGTTATAGAGGATATTAGACGTTTACAAAATAATAAATAGACATCTAGGCAACTATGCCAATTTTAGACAAAACATGACATGAAAATATATTTAAATTCTACATATCTCAAAATATATTAATATTTATTCTAAAGTATTCTAATTCAACAGTTCGGATATCGAAAAGGCGTAATAATTGATACTTAAGAGAATAATCAATGGGAGGAGGAGGTTAAGGATAATTAATGCCAATGATAATGATGATAATAAATGGTCATTCTTTAGCACTGTGCTTATGATAGTAGGGTGGAGCGCTCGCCTATGGGGAAAAAAAATTCTTCATATCAAAATTGACCGGGACGGGAAAGTTGCTCTATCAGATCCTCTTTATCAATATAAAATATCTTTGAAAAATATTAATATTAAATACTGCCCCAAGGTCATTAAATATTGGGAAAAATGTAAAAGTTATTATACTAACTCAACGACTATACTTTTTTTAAATATATGAAATTTGGGTAATTGTAATTGTTTTATACCTTTTACTTAACCTATGTAAGGAAATATGATTTGAAATTATTTTTAAAGAATTATAGTAACAAAGTAAAAAATAATTTACTATTACAATTTACAAGCAATAAAGTTACCATTTTATAGTAGTCCATTTTTTTTTTCGAAAACTGTCATTTTTTTCCGAGACTCCAGACAAGATTCAATGAAACCATTGCGTCTCAAAAGGACCACAAACAGCAGAAGAAACCTCTGTAACAAGTTTCACAGACCTTTCAGTGGCTTGATTGTCACAAGGGAAAAGTTTAATCTTAGGTAAGATGTCTTTATCTATTGCCTTTGGATTTAGGATACACTTTGTGAGAATGATTTGATATAAGAACTTAGTTAATGGTGCTTCATTGACGGTCACTTGAGCCCAATTAATAAAATCGATATAGTCTTCGGCTTTAAAATTGATCTCAGGTAACTTGAACGTACGTAAAATATTTCTTTACTTTCGAGATTTTATCATTCTGCGTAGTTCCAGCACTCTTACATAGTCTCTATCATCAGCCAACGTGTATATCAAAATATTTTCCGGATGACAAAAATAACCATTTCGTTGAATTACGGTATCTATTATTGTTTGTAATTGCTTTGGTAAATATCTTATAACATACCTATTTGATGCAAATGCTTAGCTCCGTAAATGCATGAAGGCTTAGTTTCAATTTGAAACCATATAGTTGCAGAAACACTTAGTATAAAATTTGTCATAATCAAAAAATTTTCAGACGATTCACTTGAAGAAACATATAGCCTAAGAATTCTATTTGCCATTGTAAGCCACCTAGAATGCACAATTTTGCCGGGATTTCTTTTATGCAATTTTTCGGAACACAATCCCGAAGAAATTGCTTCACATATCTAAGCAAATAGAGTTGATCCGTGCTTACATCATTTTTATTAGTAATTTCTGACCAAGTACAGCTTATTCTCTTATAATGTACAAGAGGAAGAAGTTCACAATATTTTATAGATTTGCCAATAGATCCTGTAATACTTTGAGGCCCATTTGTTGTACCGTCAAGATGCTCGGACAAATGGCGCAAGATAAGCTCATTGGCATGTATTTGGAAATAAGCCATTGAAGTGGCTTTCCTTCTTTTTCTTATAGAAATCGTATGACACCACCTTTGTAACCCGTGTTAACTGCAGCTCCGTTGCACTCAACTGCAACAAGCTTACTGGCATCAATATTTTTTGTAGTTATTTTTCTTTATTTCTTCATTTAAAATTAAAGCCTTTCCAGATTGTAACGAAAGGTGCCCTAAATACTCAGAACCTGGTTCCTTTATTAAGCTTATGTGTTCCTCTAACACAACTTTTCGTCGTGTGTCTTCCATGATAAGAGTTTTGTCCATACGGCCATCAAAATGTAAACCAAACGGATCGTTTTCTAAATATACAGATGTATTGATTAATATGGATCTTTCTTTTCCCGTGCTCGTCTAATTTTACTTCTGTCTACAACATTTGATAAGTTACTCCCGGATATCAAGCCAATGTCTTGGAGACTAGCAGAAACAATCGCTGCTCCAGCTCTGTCGGAAGTACCATATCTATCCAAAGTTTAAGCGACCACGGGAAATTCCTTATCCTGAACGTGAACAGTATCATTCTTTGATGATGTACTAGTACATGGCTCATTTTTTTATGTATAGTTCAGATAGAGAGCAATTGTTAATCATTTGGCTTTTACTGGCACTGGCTGTGGCTGTGGTTAATGAAATAATTTCAGGGGGGGGGGGAGGGTTACACCATTGATTAGAAAAAAATGTAATTTTCAAAAAAAAAACTTCGTTTTAAAACATTGTTCAAGCATGTTATTTTGGTACTTGAAACAATGTAAATAATTCAACATTAGTTTTCGTCTCATATTTCATAGCCAAATTAAAACTTCACTAACACTAAAAAAATAAATAAATCGCAAACTTAACATATGTACGAACGAAATAGGTGCTTAAACTCTGAAAAAATCAGAATGTAAAACGTCCATACATACTGAGATCTACGACATTTTGTTTTTTGCTTATTAACCTTTAGTATGCAGCTAAAACCAAAAACGAATAACGTTTATAGTAAATTTAAATAAAAAACTATATTATTTGAATCCATAATTAATTTTATGTTATATAAAATTTATTTTTGGTGTAGTTGGTGAAAAATCTAATACGTATACCATACTGCTGCGGAACGTAACGCGCACTTCCGATTTGAGACAGTATTTTTCTATTTTTACTTTATACATCGTTTTACGTGTACCCCAACGAGCCATAAAGGATCCTTATAGATCGCTTCTCACTCTTTCTTTTTTCAAAGAAACTTACTTGAGATATGTAGCATGAAAATAAAACAGGTAGCATTAAAAATCATAATAATTAGCTCAAACATAATGAAAGTAAGCAAATGCAAAGTGAGGGTATACTCTATTGAGAAGCCTATCTATTTGAACACATGCATACGTTCTAAAAAAAATCTATAAGGTTACTAACAATTTTTCCAGAAAACTGAGATGTCAAGAAATTTCTATGTAACTGCAACAAAAAAATTTCATGTAACAGATTCACATTTACACTGCAAAAGAAAATCAGTAAGGTTTCAAAGAATTTTTTAGGAGATTGGGATGCCTAGAACTTTTTACACAATTGCAACAATAACAACAAAAAAAAATGCATGTAATTTTCCCGGATTACCGATAAAATTTTAGTAAGCATCCGGATTTCTACAGCTTTAAGAAAAACGATTTTTATTCATTTACAGCTTTGTTTTTTACAGTGTAGTGGTTGGAATATCTTACTCTCGCTTATTCTCATAATCTTGCTCATCAATATCGGAATTTCATTTCTTATGCTTAATGTTTAACTTTAATTTTTATTGCCGGTGTATCAAACATACTTGTAAAATTTGACACATTTTCTTGCTCCAATAAATTGCGAGTCATGGGACGGAATATATGGCACAGTAAATAAAAACAAGCTATTAGAGTCGTTAATTAAAAATCGTTTTCACCTTTGTGTTGTACATCGGGTGATATGTTCTGTAACACAGGAAACTCGGAATGGGCACACAGGTTAAGAATATCAAGTTGACAATTTGCTTGTTGAATCAAAAATAGCAGCTATCTCACTAGAAGCCGAATAAATATATTCGTTCATAACTTTAAAATAATTAATCTTCCCTAATGATAGATCCATCAGACATACTTCTAATTTCGTAAAATGTGACTACTCCAAAAGAGGTTCTTGCAATAGCCATTAATCGTACCTAAACAATATTAAAATAGGCGTGCTTATGCAGAATTTCAGAAATCATACTGTATCCTCAATCGAATTAAAGTATACTTTCAACGTATTCAATGATTTCTTCGCATTTTAAGTAAAGCAATGTTAGAAAATTCTTTTGAAAATATCATTAGAACATCTTTCCTACTTTTAAACTTATCATGGAGGTCCTGATTCGCCTTCGACAGAAACATCAAGTGCATTTGATTGAATTTGTGGATTTCAAAGGTTGTTCCCCATACAAAACTTGTTTTTCTTGATGTCCACCATCACATTTAGGTTTTAACTAAGTTTCCGAATAAACCTTATTTTACATGAGTTTAAAATATATTTCAGATGTTGTTTTCAACTTACGACTTTTTTTTTTGCAAACGCTACAAAATCGTAGTTATTTCCCATCCCCAAGTCCCGTAAACAATGCTTAGAAAATCATTTCCCGATTTCTAAAATGTAAAACAGAAAAATTACATTTTTGACGATCAAAACTTACTAATACATAATACATTCAATATTAAGATTTCTTATTATTTTCCGACCATAAAAACTCATTTTTTGTTGTTTGAAATTTCTGGGCATTCGTGAAATGTAATGTAACATAACTCGGTATGCCTTGTTCGTGCAACAATAAACATTTTTCTGTTTCAATTGATTAAATATGAGAAATCATTTTTTGTATAAAATTTGTACGATCCAAGGATCACACAATATTTACATTTAAAAACTTTTGCAGCAACAAAAATACCTTCATGTGCTTTTTAATTTAATGCAGATCTATATTTCAAACATGTTTGCTCTTAGAAGTGTACTATGAAATCTAACTACGTGTGATTTAGCGACTGATTATACGGTAATATATGTGCGAATAAATTAATTCATAGAAAATTACATACTCAGAAAAGTTTCAGAACGAAATTAAACAATGATACTGATTATATGTAGTTTTACATTTACTCTTATCAAAAGAATCAAACTCTTGAGATATCAATCATGCGTTCCTCTGGGGAAAGGACTTCTAAGGAAACTTGAGTCTGAATGCTCGTAACGAATGAACTAATGTGTAACAACTGAGAAATTTCTGAGACTATAAATCTTTTGCTGTTTGAAAAGCATTAAGAAATATTATGAAATTTTGATAAAGACAGATAAACTGAATACAGCCATTCAGGGTAACTTTGATCAGCATTTTCTCTATTTTCATATGCCACACTCTTATTTGAATAATATTGTCGCAACTAGGGGCATACAAGAGAAGAAATGATCCTAAATTATTGTTTGACTATCAAAAGTTAAGGAATAATAAGGTTTATCTCTATTAACAATGAAAAATGGATTTTTAGTCTCGTTCAAAATTACCCAGCCATTTAGAGTAACTTTGCAACATATGATAACTTTTTATAAAAAATAATTCATTAAAAAAAAGTATTGTAGTCAGGACAACTTTAAACACCCAAAAAAATGTTCTCAGATATGTAAAGACTGCGAATTTACATTTTCCAACATCACAAGATTTGTATAATTTATGATATTACAACAAATATCAGGCATAAGAAAAGTGGAAAAAGAGAACCATTAACATTTAGAACTAAAAAAAAAAAAAAAAAAACTTGTTTGATGTTCATATAAAACATAAAAATGCAGTGGAAAACAATTTTCAATGTTTTAACTCTGTAATATATCCATAGTTACAGTAATACACACTAGTACTAGTAATATTCAAAGAAGAATAAAAAATGTCGAATGTATGAAATGTCAAATTTGAGTAGCTCCATCCCGAAAAACGCCTTTAAATGGATTTTATGTATTTTACACATATTTGTGAAAATATTTACATGCTATATCTAAGGTTCATTTTCGGTATTTATATAAGATATACGTGCAAATATGGGAAATTTTTGACAGTAGCACCTATAATTAGTAAATTATAACCATCAGTATAACTTTGAGCCGGCTCAAAGTTACCCTGAAAATGGGGTAAAATGTTAGTACCTTCTTATTTTACATTTTATTAACTATTAATAAATGAATAATCACAAAATATTAACACATTTACAACATTTAGATAATAATATGTCTTATAAATGAGTATATTGTTACTTACTATGAAAATTTAATTGGATTACAACAATTTCAAAACAGCATTCAAAATTAGCTTGAAAACAGTACTTTACAAAAATAGTTAGATGATGCAATTAATTGCGCATAATGTTGCTAATTTATATTCTAAAATAAAGAGTAGAAATCCCAGTTTAGAACTTTGCCAACAGAGCACAGTTCTGGAGTTTATTTGGTCTTTTAGAGTCAAAAATATTGAAAAATAGGAGGTGGTGCAACGTTACACGCCGTGGTGCAAAGTTACCCTGATTGACTGTACACAACTTAGGTAAACTTCTATTTTAACACAATTAAATTGATTGGTAAAGTTATCATACGAATTGAATATTTTGTACTAGGCGGGAAAATGTCCAGGCGCGGAATCGAATGCAGATCCTTGGCTTACAGGGCCAATGCTTTACCGTTTAAGCTAACTGTGCTAACAACCTAACAGCATATTTCGCTCAGATAACCTTATCGTTTATAACATCTGGTCTGCCCTGTAGACAGCTCAACAGAAAAAACCGCAGGTAAAGGAACTCCATATAAACGATGGGTACGTCAATGAACTATTATTTTAACACAATCAAACTGATTGGTAAAGTTATCATACGAATTACATCGATTCCTGGCCTGGGCATTTTTTCGCTCAGTTCGAAATATTCAATTCGTATGGCAACTTAGGGAAGTTGAACCGTTGTTAAATCTTTTAACATTTTCAGCTAAAATGTAGTAGCATTTTGCAAGTCTTTGTAATATTTTACAATCTTCTGATACAGGAACTCAGTCATAGAGAAATACTTTGAACATAAATCAAACGAATTATTATAAAGGCAAGGAATATCTAGATGAATACTTTTATAAGTGTGTTCATTTTGTTACAGTTATAGGTTTCGCTAATTTCGCAGCTTAAAATATATTATTCCAGTGCAGTAGGTCTTCTATAATTTTCACACATGGAAATGAAATATACGGTCACTATATATAGATTAGTTTTTTCGTACGCTATAAAATAGAAGTTAAAATAGAAGAGATTCTCTACAGGTTAATGTAATAATATTAGCGAATAATATATATATATATATTTATTTAAGTAGAATGAATTTTATTGCGAGAACGAGAAATCATACACCAGGTATAGATTTTGAAACACTTTCCAACACTAACTGAGTATTATTAAGAAATTATATTTCTTAATACAATAAAATCGATCATAAGTCTGTCCTGCAACCGACTTCTTTGGTACATATCTGTAAACGAACTATACAGGCTGCTTAGTCTATACGCCCGAGAAACTACATTTTAAGTATGTTTCAATTCACCTCAGTCATTCATATCATCTTCATTATGTTTGAAGTATTATAAAAATCAGTAAAATACATTAGAAACGATTTTTCACAAATACTATAATGTAAATTAATTATTTTGTGCCTCCCTCATAATGAGCTATAAATGCTACATACTTCATTATAAATACCGGGAATTCTATTGTAAACATAAAAATTTTAAAAAATTACATGACAATCCGAGTTTACTTATGAGAATTAGAGAATAGACAGATGGTCAGACAGACAGGCCAATTTAAAAAAATAAAATAAAATAAAATGAAATAAAAAAAAATAAAAACATTCAGCTGCGTTAAAAAGTCCTCAAGAGACATTTTTTTCTATAAGCAACTTCAAAATTAATCCTATTTTTAAATATTTCGACTTCTTGTAATCTGTAAGCTTCTTAAAGTTATTCTTTAAATGTTTTCAGAAATTCATCAACCGAGTAAGCAAAGGTATCGCAGAAACTAAAGCAGCTGGCGTCTTTTCCTTTGTAAAGCTCCAACATGAAAGAAAAGTTAAATCAGGTGAAAAGCAAATCCAGATTATAACAGGGGAAAACAATGTATACTATGAGAACTAACACAAAATGTTGTTATCACAGCAGATTTTACGCTGGTTTAGAACAATGGTGTCTCAAAATAATCGATTACATTTTCATTTTTAAGAAAATTTAGTTATAAAATTACGGTGTACGGATACTTTCTACGAAGGTAAAACGAACAGTGAATTGGAAGAAGTATTATAATGGTGACATTACTTTCGATAGAATTTAATTGGATGAAAGTGTAAAGTTTGCGAATTTTGTAACTTACAAAGTTTAATGTGCAATAAATTCAGGCAGAAAATCGTATGTGTCATAATTTTTTTAATTTAAGTTTTCTTCTGTTGATTTACATTTATCCAATTTTTTATGCAACATCTTAATTAAGAGAGTAAAAAAGAAATATCTTTTACTATAAAATTGGCAAAATATGGGATTAACAGTGCTCAGCAATAACAAAGGCTATTAACTAAATAATATTTGTTGCTTGATTTTAGATATGTATTTGTTTAGTAATTTTGTTTTAAATATCTTTAAAATAATTGATTAGATTTTAGAAATGAAATGCGTGTCCTCAAAGAACACAGTTATTTTAAATAATGCTTAAAATACACTGATAAAAATTTGCAGCATTCTGGCAAGTCATTTGACCGTTTTTTCCGAAAACGGTTACACAACCGTAATTTAACACTATTCTGACCATATTATTGGCCATTTTATGGTGAGAATATAGTTATATTATGGTTATGAAACCGTTTTTCAAAAAACGGTCAAATGACCTGCCAGAATGCTGCAAAATTTTTAACAGTGTATCTTCTATGCACAAGTAAGATGGTGATAATATTGAATAAGCATTATAAATAATTTTTGTAGAAATAAATTGCCCTTAGAAATTTTTCCCTTTTTAAATAGGTAAAGTAGAGAAAAGCTTATCTTCGGTAAGCAAATTTAAATTATCCTATTCACTCTTGTATAAAGTGCAGTTTCAAAAAAAAAAAAAAAAAAGGACTAAAAAGCACCTTGCAAGTTATATTAGGAAAATACAAAACAAATTTTTTTGAAATATTGTGATGATTCAGGAAACTATATGAAAGTATAGATTCTTTCAATAAGTAACTGCATCTCCAGTTCAAGTAGGATGATTTTATCACATTTTCTTTCTTTCACTATTATATAATCGAATACATGTTACCGCAACGCCTAATTTTGAAGCTTTAGCTGTATTTCTGCTATTTTAGTGTGCTTTAAAGCTTCCAGTCTGAAACCAGACGTGTAACTTGTGTTAAATACGTCATAAGAATAATTGAAAGTATAAGGTACGGAGTCCGTATTCCCAACCTTTGACAATATTTAGTAATTACTAATCCTTCACTGTTAAAAATATGCAGCATTCTGGCAGGTCATTCGACCGTTTTTTGAAAAAACGGTTTCATAACCATAATTTAACTATATTCTGACCATGAAATGGCCAATAATATGGTCAGAATAGTGTTAAATTACGGTTGTATAACCGTTTTCGGAAAAAAACCGGTCAAATGACCTGCCAGAATGCTGCAAATTTTTAACAGTGTTCGACAGTTTAGGCATTTCATGGGCATTCTTTGCTGACGCCCTATACTGGAGTAGCTGTATTTTTAATGCATAGGGAACCATAAAAGAGAAGAAGGTTAACTTTAGCCTAAAATAAGCGTGGGTATATTTATAAATACTGAAAAACAGAAACGTTTTTGTAATAGGATAAAAAATTAGAACTATATTAAAACAAAATGTATTGTAATAACGTGAAACATGAATTAAAATTAAAATCTTAAAATGTTCAACTGTTCAAAACAGTCGAGATGGAAGAGGAAAACCTCAATATTTTGTTTGGTTATAATATTATTTTGTTACGAGTACCAAACGAATACTTAGGTAAATATATATATTCTTTATTTTTATCAAATAAAAATTACCAAAACGTTTGAATAAAATGTACGTTAAATAGAAAACCGAGAGAAGAAAAAACGTAAAATCATGCACCAAGCACAGATTATGAAATATTTCCTGATCATCCATAAAATTTTGACGAAATTTTGCCGTTAAATTTGTTGAAAGGCGGTATGTAAGAAAACAGTTTTGAAAATATATAATACGTTTAACAATACCGTTTTAGCAATAACTTTCTATAGTCAAAGTAGTATTCTAATAATTTTGTTTAACATTGTGTATAATCTACAGATTTGCGTATATACGACATACAATACTAAAATATAGTTCATTTAGAAAATTTACTGATAGAAATTTTCATTAATAGAGTGAAATGCATTCCAAGGTACAGCCCTGAAAATTATATTCAAACTTTTGCACACATATTCTGGCAAAACAGTGTCTGCATGCACATTCAGGTAAACAATGCATGACACTATTTAATGAACTTGTCTTTGCGTTTACCTGTATATAAATTTATTTATATTCCAAAAAATCGTGTTTGTACATTAAAGGTTCTCAGGACTCTTAAAGCTTCAAAATTTGTGAATTTTTTTTTGTTTTGTTTTTAGATGTTAAACTCTTTTTTGAATATTCGGATAGAATTGTTTCATCGAAATTCCCATTAGAACAGAAGTTATGGCTTTTAGAATTATACCCACTCAATAGTTGAAGCGACGGTTTCGAAACTTTAAAGTAATTTTTCTCAAAATGACGTGTTTGGGCATAACGCGAAGGATAACTCAAAAACTTCTGAATATGTTTTTATGAAATTTTCAAAACGTATGTTTCTTGTTAGTCTGTATACACTGAACATAAAATTTCTTTTTTATGGTTCAAAATATATCTTTTTTCAGGCGATTATAATGTTATAATTAAAAAAAAAATGTATTAGCTAAGTACAACTTTGTATTAAAAATATAAAAATGCGTTAAATACAAATTTACTTAGGTTCAGGGTAATTACTACATTGTGATGTATAATTAGGCACCAAAATTTTCATTCTAGATGCAACATTTTTTTTGTAATCAGGCGCGTAAGCTGTTATACCAATTTTCTGCTCGTGAAATATCTGGCATATTAGAGCCCCCTGTTAATGGTAATTCTCTTGCAATTTTGTGGAATTCATGAAATGAAAATACATACTTATATCTTTCATCCCAATAAAAATTGTGTTTTAAAACCATATACATTTTACGTTATCAAATGTTTAAAATGATCTTTCTTTCTTTTTACCCGACTGCCAAGAAGGGTTACGTGCTTCACGCGTATCTGGGTATGTGGATTCCTTTATACCCTGGAAACATCCCAAAGGCTGCATCAATTTTAATGAATGAGATCTAAATCGTTTAATCTTAACTGTCCGACGGTTATAGGCTAGATTTTGTTTTTATAAATTCAAAATGGGGGCGTAAAATACACAATGGCGGTAGAAAAAAAAAACATTTACGCACCCTATTGAGTGGCATATCATTGGATAGGTCTTTCAAAATGAAGACGATGTTTCATTGGCTATTTTACAGTCAGAAACTCTGTTTAACTATTAAACAACCTGGAAGTTGTGTAGGTAGGATTTCATTCCTTACTGCAACTCTAACAATCATAGACATCTATAGGCCTCATCAAAACAGTGTTTATAGATAGGAATTAACAATTAAACACAACTTAAAATTCATCAATACAAGTAAATAAAAAAATAGGTGAGTAATATAAAAAATAGTTTCACATTGATGAGAAATAATTAATTTAGTTCGCTTTTTACGCAGTCGGGTTTTTTGATTTTTTTTAATCTAGTTTTTACTTGTTTTTATTTTTTTTTATTTTAAGAGTCCTGTGACCCCTTAAACATACTTCAGTGGAAAAATGCATATGCAATTAAAAACTACCCTTAAACAATTCACTCCCATTCTCCTTATTACATACTACTTTCTTTTTGTAGCCCGGTATGTGCCAAACAGAATGTATATACCGCACTTTTTTTTTTATTTAGTCAAATTTAACTTAAAATCAAAAACTAAAGTTGATAACGTACATTCAGCAATTATCGCTATTAGACAGCACTATGACAGAATTATTTTGTGTGTTTCTGTAAATGATCAAATGCAATGCACATCATAATCTTCAGTAAGCAACTTATAGTGTACCTCATTAATGCATATACATATCACGATGTTTGAAATTCCTCCTTAAAAATATATAAAATTTGAGGTCTGACACCATGAAAACAATCAGTTTAGAAGTCAATACATTATATGTATTATACACCATTTACATGTTGCTATGTTGTATACATTAGAACGCCTGTCAGCTTAAAAGCTTTAACGGATTATAACTGTTTCACCAATTTAACCATATATTCTGCACCATCTCATAAAACGTCGTTCTTCCGACATATTTTCATCACTCTCTCGCGATAACGTATCATGTCTTCTTACAAGCCGTTGTTTCTCACTTCCTTTCAGTTCGTATTCGTCCCGCTACTAAAAGAACATCTCCAGTTTCGGACATTCAAACTTTTACGCAAGCGCTGCGTGCTGATCCCATGAGAGGGCGCTGCTGTCGTCAATTTTGCTTAGGTGACGCTTTGAATACCAGGAGGTGAGGTAACCGTGTAGCTAAATGCACCACCACAAACATACTGAAAATGATTTTTCCCTGTATACCGTTATAAAACAGAATTCGTTTGTGTGTATCTGTAAAAGAAAAAATCTTTAAACGTCATATTTTTCAAGAGCCACGTTTTCGCGTTCTTAGCCTCATTAATGAACATCGGTTTCACTATATTTTACATAATGTAAAATCATCTAAATGCACTTGCAACGATTTTTCCTTTTGGCCGTAATTTAACTGAATACTTTTGACTGTTCCTGTAAACGAACAATAATTGCTAGACACTTAAATATCAATAGCGATCGTGGTACAGTAAACATTAATAAAATTTAAATATTTCAGTGAAGTACCGAGTATATTTACCAGATGGCAAGGGGACCGAAGTTATAAACACTTTTCAATTATTTTGGAAAACATTCAAAAGGAACAATATTTGTATTTCTATTAACTATTATTATTTCCTTTCTATTTCTTGTGTTAAATTTTTAAACAAAAAAAATCTGAGAAATATATAAATTGTGGAATCATTATTTTTATGGTAATTTAGTAATCATGAGTCTATTTTGAGATTAAAGAGATTTTCTTCTGTTAAAATATTTATAGTTAGCATTGTACTCCAATTACTATGCATCAGTAAATACTGTAATTAATTTAATTTAAACTGCAATTATAAATCAAACATTTCCAAACAAGAAATGATTCTAGATTATTTTAAATTAATATCTGCCATTTGATGTACGCAACGGAATGATTTTTGATGTAATTTATCCCTTTTAACTTATAAAATTCGAAGTATGTAGTAAATTATCATTTGCGGCAGAGATACCGCAACAACAACAACAACAAAAAATACAGACTCAGTAAACAATTCTGATTTCAGAATGTTCGTTTCCGGAAATTGAAAGGAAAAAATCATGAAGTCGTTCATCACGCATATTAACAAGAGACAGGCGAGGGATGTTTAAACTAATTATTAGAAAATGTTATCTTTCACCTCGAAACTATTGCTTTTCGTTGACGAAATTATTATTATGGTGTTTAAAGCTGCACAGTTATGACTTTAAAAAATAAACGGTGGGAAAATAAAGTTAAAATGCTTATTTTGCAAGAGAAGGTAAGAATAATATACAAATGCGTCTGTCACTGTAATATGAAAGAAAGAGCAAATTAATTTATAAATTTAGTCGATATATGAGATGTTACAATCAATATTTAGTTAAAGGCTCCAGTGAATGAAAGTGAAGTTGGACAGAATTGTATAATATAAGTAAATAAACAAATATCATTTTAAAATTTAATAAAATTTGGATTTAATGGAAGAAAAACTAAATTTGTTTCATTTATAATGCTGTTGTATTGACCACTATATCGGCTGTTTTGTAATAACCACTATGTTTTATCATCAGTACCAGACAATTTTCTTTATTTCTTGTAATTTAAATCTTTATACTAAAAAATCCGTTTACACCAAATGTTAAATTTATTAAAGTAGTTAAAATTTTACTCTTCAAATGGTTGCCTAAAATTTTTATTTCCATACTTGTAATGTTAAAAGTTCGGCCATGAATAACTAAACTATTTTACGCATATGAAACCTTACGCAAAAAAAAAAAAAAAAAAAAAAAAAAAAAATATTTGGCTAATGAACCCTCATTGCACAAATTTTTAACTATACACATAAATTTATATCTGAGAATAATCAGTATAAATAAGAAGAATAAATAATATTTCTGACTATGAAAAACTATTTCTGACTGACATTACAAGCTATTACTCATCATCTTTCAGAGCACAAACATTCAATTATGCCGTCCAAAGTACAGAGCAGTGGTCTTGGCGATGAATAATGGACGTCACAAGGGAACAAAAATTAAGCAGTTTTTCCTTATTCATCTGTCATCGTTACATATCTAGGATTTTGTTCATTCCGCGGAATAATATCAGTCAATTCATATTAACCACGAGACTGGGTGTTTTCCTTTGGTTAGGCAAAAGAGCTTTATTTTTCTTTCAAAACTTTTTGTTATCTTTACTGTGAAGAGGAGGCAATATTTATATATTTTCTGGAAAAGCATAACTTTTCTTTTACACATTTATATGATAGTTAATATGTTCCGACCATTTATTGTTTATTGAATAATATGTAAAAAAGCGTAAAATGTTTTTTTTTTTCTACATATCTTCTTTTTTCCTTCTTTTTGTATTAGTTTCTTTTTATTTTAATAATTCTTCTTCATTTAAATCGTTCTGTTTTAATATACTTTCAAATTATCCTTTTGGATTTATATTGTATGTTTAAAAAATATGCATGTTGTATGTTTAATTTACTTTTTACCAAAGAAAATAACAATTTTAGATAATGACTATTAAATATATAAATCATTAATAAAATTAAAAATAAAATTAAAAACTTGATGATTGTCTTAAATATAAATATTAATTAAAATCTTAAAAACTGCGAAAGTGGATTTTTTTGTTCAGTATCTTCTAGGTACTTTCAAGCAATCCTTTTAATCCTTTTTTACAAATATTTTAATTACAATATTTCTAAGTATTTTTATATTATTTTTTGCTTTTTTAATTCCAAAATTTTGTCTAATACCATAAAATAAGCCTTATATTATTGTTCGTAAAATATCAACAAAGAACAGTACGGGTTGAAAATTTTCAAGGCGTATCAAAACTCCCATAGACAATAAACAACAGGATGAAACATAATACTAAAATGAATGTAAAATAAAACTCGTTTATCCACTTTTAGGGTTTTTTAAAGTTATAAACGATATTTTATTTATGTAATTTTAAATGATATTTAACTTAACAGTTTCGTCGATAAATTGTATGACAAATGAATTATTATGCATCTAGATTTATTAAGAAATGTATCTTGGCAAAATTCCCTAGAACTGTTATTTACACTAAAAAGACCGTGAGGAGTCATTTTGACCCCTACCATATGAATATATTTCGTTTCGAACCGGAAATTTCTTTGTTTAATAATTTACAAAGAAGAAAAATGTTAGATTTAAATAAAAATTTTGGTGTAAAATATTTTTATAAAACTTGATTAAATTTTCCGGACACTTTAGTGCTAAATATTATTAAAAATTTCAGATAGCGTTAAAGATCTAAATTAAATTGCGTATTTGGCAAAATTCAATGTCTGCCTGTGATCTATATCTGATATTTCATTAAAAAAACAGTCTTCAAATATTTTACAGGAAATTTCGGTTTCCGAGTATGTTTGCAATTTTTACAAAACAGTTTCGAAACATGCTTTCTTAGAATTAATTCCTTTAAATTTAGTCATAGATAAACCAATAACAATTTTTGTCTAGTTAGTTATTTGGTGAAATGTTTGTATAACACTTCTTGCTGATTATTTCATTAAATTGAACGACATTTCAAACTTAAATATATTTGATTTTATATTCAAATATGTCCGTCAAAATCTCTTTTCTTATTAGTTACGATGGAAACAAAATAAACTATACTACAGTAAATATATTTTATGATTTGCTATGGATAAATAAGCCCTTTACTTACATTTAAAACGTTTTTTCACGACTTTGTAAAAAGTAGTTAATGCTTTCACATCCACGTCCATTTTGGCTTAGATTACCACTTTTTAATGTGGTTGATGCTGCAGATTAAAATAAAGATTTTTATATTATTATTTTTGTATGTTTTCTACTTGACGATGCAATTTTGCAATTACATAAATATATAAAACATCGAATAAAATCACTGTACATTATTTTCCGACAATCATTCATACAGCGCGGGAATGGACGTATTGTTTCCACAAAAGTAACTCAATATCCATGAAAGGTAATGCATCTTACAGGATTTTTATGCTTCTGTAGTCCAGAGTGCATTTTACTAAAAGGAAATGTTATTAAAAAATTATCAAAGTATGGATACATAAGATGCATGTTTTAAGACGTGTTCGATAGAATATTTAGCCTATATTGCAATTGTATTTTGAGTAACTCCTCGTGCACTGAGATTTGAATGCCAAATATCCTGCTTGAATCTAGAAAAGAATGCTATTATCATATAAAACTAGTCGGATTTGCCAGTCCCAAAACTGTTTTATATCTAATACATGTTATTAAAGGTTATTTTCAATGGAATACAATTGTCTGAGAAACAATTATCTAATTTGTTTTTCATTGTAAATATTTAGAATGAAACTCTGTTATTCCGAAATTGTAGGCTTCACATTAGAAATATTAGCAATAAAGCTGTGAAATATTTATTGACATTACTGTACTAAAAATAAAGAAATGGGAACATCCTAATCCTGATACAATATTTCCATTGTCAATATTGTAAATTCTTGCCATAATATAGCCAATACATTAAATAATTGCTTAATAGTCTTCTCTAGTAGGAATCAGCTATCCAGAACACTGGTGAAGTTCCATCACTCGACCAATCATGTGTCATCTCGGAATTCACATTTTGCGTACTATGGTGGTTTCATTGGAGAATACGCTAGAAACGCGACGAGAATTACCATTAGTTAAGCTAATGTGAAACCATTAACAGCATTTTTTTTTTTAATTTCTCATTCGCAATTTAATATTATTAATTGATCCATTTTTTTTTTTTTTTTTTTTTTTTTTTTTTCAGAGGATATCTGATTTCGACGTCTAACCAAACCATTTTTAATTTCGTTGCAATGTTTTTGTCTGAAGACAAGTTGAATTTTGAAACTGTATATGACACTGAAAGTGTCCTCAGAGCTAGAAAATTGCAACCAAAATCGCAAATCTAGCAAAGCACACAAGAAAGCATCAGCTCAAATATCTTGTGCGAAACAAAAAAAAAAATATATTAAAAGTATTAAACTGCAAACGAATAATAATGTGAAAAGAACGCTTCCATTGGTTAAACATTAGTTTGAGAGAAATATCCCATTACTAGTGTAGTTCTTACAAAACCCCAATTACATTCAATTTATCTGCAGTACATACAGCTGAGAAATTTTGAAGATTGCTGACATTGAATTATATTTACGCCAGAGGGTGGCGATAGCATTTCCGTCTAATAAATCTTTATATAGTACTTAAGAAATATACGAAAATGATCGCGACGACACAAACTACCATACAAATGTTCTAGTTGTTACGTATGCTGTTTTATGGTCGTTAGCTTGGTATTTCTGATCACTACACTGTAAAAAAATTATGTAAAGTTACTTCTTAAAATTTGGTGGCAGCCTTGCTGCGTCCAATTTATTGAGTAATTTAACCTATATAACTGTGTTACGTTAAACTAACGTGTAATATTACCCCAAATATATCAGTTTAAATTACATCATTATATAGGTGAAATTATTCATTAAATTAGAGAAAGCATGTTGCTACCAATTTTATGTAGCTGCCTTAAATAATTGTTTTACAGTGTAATACCGACCTGGCGGATCAGACCTTTTGCACACCATGATCTATAGTAAATACTGCATTTTATATAGGTATAGGCTTGATTAATTCAACTAATTCACAAAAAGTTTGGCCAGAAAACTCAGCACTTTTTAAAATACGAATCGTTCTCAGTCCCATGATGTGCAAAATAAAAATTTAATCTAACGTTCATTACTAAAAAACAAATAATATTATATAGCAGGAATGGCAAATCTTTTTAGAAGATAGTGCAAATGATTCAGAAACAATATTTTGGCAATAGTGTAATGTTGCTAAATTTTTACATTAAAATTATTTCCTCCCTTTCTATTTCTTCGAAACATTGGTTAATAGACTCTATAGCTTTTATGTATTTAATAACTAAGAACGAAAACTAAAAATATTATTTTCTGTACATCTGAATCATAGTAATTTAATAAAATTTCGATTTTAAAATGCATATGATAATGTTTAAGTGGCAAGTTCTGTAAAGATGAGAGGATAAAAAATAATTTGGAAATTTAAAAACAGTAAAACCTACCCAAAGCGACCACGTTCCGTTCCAATAAAAAATGGTCACTCCGAGAGGTGATCTCTTAATGGAGGTCATGATTAAAATTAGATTTTAGTTGTTGAAAAAAGGTAACAATTAATATTACTAAAATTTATTTTTCACATTAGAAAAAAATATGAAAATTTAAGTATCAAAGCAAAAGTGAATTACATAAGTTAATTACTGCAGAGTTTAAAAAGTGAATACATTGACGTTTGCTTTGATTTCACGGTTTTAGCTTTTATAACTTTCATTTCAAAGTCCTTTCGAAGTTCAATAAATAAATGCAATTTTTTTTTTTTTTGACGGGAACAAATAATGACGATTTCATTAATTTATCTATTTCCTTGAGAGTTTCCTGACAGAATATAGGGCAGAGGAGTTTATTGACCGTCATTCTTAATTTGTCATCAGAGTTAAATTCATCGCCTAAAAAGGCACAAAGGTGTTTAAACACTTAAAAGTTACCTGTATAAAAAAAATTCTAATCTTAGTTTAGAAGTTTGATGAATAATGTGCTTCTCCGGAAATATATTTCTGGTAAAACCTTTTTCAAGCAACCAGGAAAAAACGGTTTTTGTTTCATTTTTTTCAAAGAAATTGGTCGTTCATGGAGGGAGTTCAACTGGGATGATGTCTGATTGGAGGTAAAATTAGTATTCAGCTAATGGGAATAAATTTCGTTTCATGAAAAAATGGTCGTTCAGGGAGATGGTCGCTTAATTGAGGTGGTCTCACAGAGCGGTTTCACTGTATATTATTAATGTAAAAACTCTGTTATAAAAAAACAAATATATCTATGTAATAATGGGATTTTTTTCTGTAGTCCGTTCGATGGAGAATGCTTTACACCTGGTTCAAAGTTTTTCGTTTTAGTAATATTATTCGGAAAAATGGTTACACTGACTATTTGATTGCGATGATTGTCTCATGTAATTCATTTTAACAAAAGTTTTTTAATTAATACGCGGGAAATTGTAAAATATTTACTTTTTTCGTAATTCCTAGGCGTTAAACAAAAGTTTCTTCATTTTAACTAAAATAAAATCAAAATATATCTCTATAATTATTTAAAAATTTGAATTTTCGGCGTGAAAAAACTGCATCATGTGCCATCTCGTACGCGCGTGACATAGGTTACCTAATAGTTACAGAGTGTATAATATTGACACCTAGAAAATTGTGCCGATTTTAGAAAAATAAAATCTCGAAACATAAAATTTCATGAAATATCCTTAACTTCTAGATCTCTAAACAAAGCAGTTTAATTCAACTGTTAGGATGTCGAAAAGACGTACAAATAAATACTTAATCGCACAGTGAGTGGGAGGAAACGATCAGCATAATTAATGCCAATGATAACTACGAGAATAAATGGTCATTCTTTGGCATAGTATTTCTGATCGTTCATTATTAACATTCAGAGAAATAATGCTAAGAAATCCTAGGTTTTTGAAGTTAAGAATAAAGAAACTATTATTGACGAAAACCTCGAGGAAATAAGAATGTAAACAAATAAATAAAATTAGCAAAATTTTGGCTTTCTGATAATGCACCAGTTTACTCATAATGAATATGTAAAAGTTATAAATCATACTTTTTTTTCTTTTAGAACAATAACAATCGTCTGATGCCGCGTGAATTTAATGTAAACATTTGAGGGGTTTAATGCTTACAAAACAAGTTATGTATATAAACAATTAAATTTACAAAATCAAAAAACCCGACTGCGTAAAAAACGAACTAATTAATTATTTCTCATGAATGTGAAACTATTTTTTTTTTCAATTCCTACTATAAGCTCACATTCTCGCTATATATATCTTTTCAAATTTTCAATCGTTAATAAAATACTTATTATTCATCCAGTCAAGCTCAAATATTTTTTTAACTTGTAGTGGATGACACTTGATGTTAATTCAGTTTTTTTCAAATATTACTTCATTAATTAAATTAAATTAATTAATTTTCAATAATCGAGAGAGCCGTCTTCTTGATCAAGGAATTTTAAGACCATGAGAGCCCTCTACTTGATCAAGGCATTTTAAGCGCCACTCAAAAGGAAAGAAGAATGGGGAAAAAATTTCTTATTCATCTTAAGTAGGAATTGACTTAATTTTTTTTTTATATTGTATTACTTGTTTATATTACTTACCTAATTTTGTTATTTACTTGTATTGATGACTTTTAAGTTGTGTTTAATTGTTAGTTCCTATCTATAAACACTGTTTTGATGATGTCTGTAGATGTCTATGATGGTTAGAGTTGCAGTAAATCTAGAGATCCTACATACGCAACTTCCAGGTTGTATAATATTTCAACGGAGTTTCTGACTGTAGAATAGTCAATGAAACATCGTCTTCATTTTGAAAGACCTATCCAATGATATGCCACTCAATAGGGTGCGTAATTTGTTTTTGTCTCTACCCCCATTTTGTATTTTGCGGCCGCCAGTTTGAATTTATAAAAATAAAACCTAGCCTATAACCACCGGACCGTTAAGACGAATTTATAGAGACCTCATTCATTAAACTCCATCCAGCCGTTGGTATGTTTCGAGTGTATAAAGAAATCTACGTACACAGATACCCGTGAAAAACATAACTCTTCTTTTCAGTCGGGTAATTACAACGGAAAACATATTCTGAGTAACGCTGACGTCATATCGACGATTATAATGACCGGATAAATTATAATAATTCAATTTCGTTTTTATTGCATATTTATTAATTTCTAAACATCGCACAATATTATTTTGTTACGCTGTCGAATAGAAAAAAAAACCGTACTTTTAGATGCAATTTATTTGAAAATTGTACCTCAATTTAATGACTTTAAAAATAAATTTCAAGCAATGTCTTATTAATCCGCTCGAATTAAATGTGATAGCTGACTGTCAACATATTTGCAATTGAAACAGTATAATTGATTTTGCATTTGTTATATTTAATAACAAAATTAAACTTAATTTAAAAATAAATAAATAAAAACTTTAATATACATTTAAACTGCCAAAACTTTAATATACAGTCAAGCGCCAAAACACTGGAATAATGAGAATAAAATAAGTTTCCGTAAATAGAGAAAATGTTCTGATGTTTCCTGCACTATTAACCGTTAGCATGCGGCTAATACAAAATTAATCTTTTTTTTTTCATAAGTTTAAAAGGTTTATTATTAAAACAATAATTGATATTTTGCATGTAAATTATTTGTGTGTAATTCATAGGAAATTAAAAAATATATATAAAGTACAAACAATTTATTAGCCCCTTACTTTCACATATTGAGCATTTTTTAAACATTACATTCATCTATATTCTGTATACGGATGATTGTAATCTGTAACACGTGAATCTTGCGTTGGATACCCTGATTTTTCTAAAGAATAGCAAATTCGCAATTCGTTTATCATTTCAAAAATACGAAATGTTTTAATACAAGCTGAACCAAGATATTTGTTCGTAAAGCTATGAATGTTTTTTAATAAAACTTGAAAAACATTAATTACAGAAAGGTTATTATATCACAAAAATTCTTCAAATAGATAACATTCGTATCTAAATAATATTGTACTGGATGTTTCTTATGTAGAACTTCAGAAATCAGATAGTGCCATCAACCAAATTAAACTATACTATAGCGCCTAGAATATATAGTGTGGAAATCGGCTATCCCTGTAATTCTTAAAAAAGCGCTAAAATATTGTATCCCTTCAATTATCAACGATGCTGCTTAAATATGAAGATCGCAGCGACATCTGCAGGATATTTTCAACAACTGCTAGATATTGCTAGACTATACAATGTAATATTAGTAATATGAAAACCCACAGATGTCGCTGCGATCGACACTTGGAATTTTAGCAGTATCGTCGCACATTTAAGGGATACAAATTTTTAGCACTGTTTGGATAGCATATTTCCACAGTAGGTATTCTAGACGCTGTAACTATACTTCCGGTGTTTCCAGTGATTTAATTATATTTATGTATAGCAACTTCAGTCTGTTGAATATATCATTATAATATCTTTATTACATAAAACCATCAGCAGCTGCATTTAATTGAATTTATGTATTTCAAATTTTGTTTCCTATACGAAACGTATTTACGTATTTGTATTGATGTTCAACATCATTTTAAAGATTAAATTAGATTTACTGTTATACCCTGTTTTGTATTTATTGAAAATATGTTTAGATATTGTTTTGCAATTACGTCATTTTTCTTCTTTTAGCAAATGCCACAAAATTTTTATTTCCTACGGTCCTCTTATCCCATAAACTATATCTAGAGAATATATCACCGAAAAGTTACATTTTAGTACGATCATGACTTACCGATTAAAGTTACATTCAATTTTAAGATGTTTAGCAAGTTTTTCCAACAATAAAAACTCCCTTTTCCATGCTTGAAATTTCTGAAGATTCGTAAAATCTGAAGTATCATAACACAGAATGTTTCGTTCGTGGAAAAATGAAACCTTTTCTGTTTTAATTGATTAAATAAAGGAAATGCATTTTTATGTAAAATGTGTACGATTCAAACGTAGTACAGGGCTTGAATTTCAGGGCGGGATGGCGGGATTCGCGCCCAAAATTTTGAAATCCTGCCCAAAATAAAATCGTGGGCGGGAGACTCCCGTCCAAAATATTTCACCATTTTTCTGAAAATTTTGCATTTTGAAATTACCATTAACTCCCACGAACGCCTTGCAAATTTACCGACATTTTCGCGCGACTAATTGACACATTTTGCGTTTTTTTCTTTTTTTTTTTTCTTTTTACCGCGAAAGATCGTTGAAACTCGCGAATTTTCGATGCGACCGATAGACAAATTTCATTATTTTTTTCTCGAGATCAGTTGACAAGTGTCCGCGACCGATTGGCGAATACAGGGGTGATTCTGTTACGAATTTTTCGAAAATTTAAGGCATTAGGTTACGAAAATTGTAAAAATCTGTCATCAGTTCAACGGAAAAATATCGTGAATTTTGACAAATGATTGCCAAAAAAATCAATTTTGTCAATCGTTCGAGGAAAAAATCGGCAATTTCGTCTCAAAGGATTGCAAATAAAACACAAATTTTGTCATAGGATCGCGGAAAAACGTGAATTTCGTCAGATTGCGGAAAAAAAACTTGAAATTCATCAAAGGATCGCAAAATAACGCAAATTACATCAAAGGATAGCTAAAAAATCATAAATTTCGGCAAAGGAACGCGGAAAAAATGCGAGTTTTGGCAAAGGGCCGCGAAAAAAGAGAATTTCGCCAATGGATCGCGAAACAAACGCGAATTTAGTATTTAGTCAAACAGTCGCTGAGAAAAAACCGCGAATTTCATCAAAGAATTGCGAAAAAAACGCGCAATTAGTCAAAAGATTGCGAGAAAATGCGAATTTCGACAAAGTATTGCGAAAAAACGCGCATTCCGTCAAAGGATCGCGAAAAAATGCGCAATTTGTCATAGAATAGCGAGTTTCGTCCAGAGATCACGAAAAAACGCCGTGAATTTCGTCAAAGGATCGCGGGAAAACGGCAAATTTCGTTAAAAGATCTCGAAATAACGACAAATTTCGTCAAAAGATCGCGAAATAACGGCAAATTTCGTCAAAAGATCGCAAAAAACGGAAATTTCATCAAAGGGGCACGAAAAAACACATAGCTAGTCCTGGGAGTGATTCCCCCTTGCCTTCATCCGCTCAGTTGTAACCTTTCAGAAAAATTTTTTTTACTCAGAATCACCCCCCGCTTTCTTACTTTTTAAAATGAAAAAACATTTTGCATCATTATTCTGAGTTGTTGATTTAAATTGCTTCAATGGTATTGTGTCATGCCTGTATTAATACAGGCATGACAAAATAATTAATGCAAATCTTTAAAAAGCACGTAAAATAACAGTGGGTTTCATATTTTTTCTCCCTCCCAAATAGCTCAACTCCCCTCCATTTATAAATGTTGGTAGGGAGACTCCCCTCCTATGAAAAATTGAATTTCAATCCCTGTAGTAGAAGATTTAAATTTCGTATATTTCCTTTGACAACAGCAAACGTATCTAAATTTGGCTAATAATATGATACAGAACAACATTTCAAACATATTTGTATGTATTTAAAATTTAAGGTTTAGGAATTATCTACTGCCCAATAAAAGTACGGGATACCTTGTATATTTAATACACAGTGATAAAGTAAATAAAAATGAGAATAATTTCATTCATATGAAATTATTTACTCAGAAAAGCTTCAGAACGAAAATAATCAAAAGGTACTGACTATATATAGTATTCAGAATTACTCTTAACTAAAGAATCATTCTGAAAAATATTGAGAAAAATTTTAACTTCCTAGCTGTTGCAAAAAAGCACTGTTGATGTGGCACTTAATATGATAGAGATAAGCATTTAAAACATTATTGAAATATTATAGACCGGGAACCGGCAGCACAATTACCTCATCGAATTCACGGATGAAATTCTAGGATTAGTTAAATCTTTATTCGCATATTAAAACGCAATCGGTCTTTCAATTCATATCTAGGTGGAAAACACCTGAAAACTCGATTTTAGCGGCTGACTCGTCGGTTTACTATTGTGTTTTCCTGCTCCCAGTTCTCCATGTTTTCATAGTTTTTGGTGCAGGAAAACACAATGGTAAACCTACGACTCAGCCGCTAGAATCGGGTATCCTCCTAGATATGACTTGAGAGACCGATTGCGTTTTAATATGCGAATCAAGATTTAACTAATCCTAGAACTGCATCTGTGAACTCGATGAGGTCCTTGTATGTGCTGCCGGCTCAAGGGTCTAACACCTTTAAAACCAACTGTTTGGGAATTAGCTACTGACCAATCATAAGATGGGAAAGTCTGTATATTTAATGCACAAATATAATACTAATTTGTGCAATAAATTGTGAGAATGTAATGCACAGAGTCAGACGATTACTGAGAATAAATTAATTCGTATGAATTTACATACTGAGAAATGTTTCGGGACGAAAATAACATAAGTACTAATTATATATGATTCAGAATTACTCTTATCTAAAGAATCATTATTTTGATAAATTACTTATCAGTTCCTCTGGGGATAGCAATTCTAAGGAAACTTATGTCTGAATGTCCGTTATTATTAAATGACTGTTTAACAACTGAGAAATTTCTAAGGTTATAAATCCTTTGCTGTTTAAAAAGTACTGAGAAATATTAAGAATTTTTGATAAATTCATATGAACAGAATAAACAACTTTGAAAACTTCTCAGAAAAGATAATTTGAACAATTGTTAAACCTTTTAAAATTTTAAATTTAATTATAATAGTACTTTGGAAATAACATTTAACATTTCACTGTTTTAGACATCTCATCACAAGGAATCATTTTATACATAAAATTAACCCATATTGAACCGCTGCCCTATAAATAGGACAGCTAATAAAACATTTTTTAAAAGAAAATTGGTAAGGATTTCGTAGATGCATTTTGTTATGAAGCCTTTAAATACATAAAAGTATAACATGTAAACAAAAAACAAGTAAATTAAAATTTAATTGAAAAAAATGTATTTAAAATATCCTTAAAAATTGTGATTTTATAATCTAGAATTTTACCGTTATTATTATCTTTTATTGGAAAAATCATAGAGTATTTTTATAAAACATAAACAGTATTTTTAAAGTAAAATAAAATATTTGCTCATAGAATTAATTTAAATATGAATTTTATATGTCCTACTAATATGTCCTGTATATAGGACAGCTAGCTACTTAAAAAATTAAAAACTTTTTTCTAAAATTTAGCTAGTATCTACTTAATTACACCATATTAATGATATAATCGAAGTTTTAAATTTTTTCAAAAATATTTAAAGGTGTGGTCCAATATGGGTTAAACGAATTTATCTAAAATCATGGAAGTGTTAAATAATTAGTTATATAAGCGTATTAATTTTGTTAGAGGTATCGATTTATATCCTTTTACAGCATTAAACATAATATTTCAGTGCGTTAGGATTTCAATAATTTTAACATAACGAATAATAAAAGTATCATATCATTCATTTATACGGGAAATATACGCCTACTATATAAATAGGACTTAGTTTTTGCATGTGCCATAAAATATTAGAGGTTCTTTGATGGTTAATATCAAAATACATAAAAAATAATAATACATCAAGCATACATTATGAAACTCTTTGATGAGGTTCTTTGATGGTTAATATCAAAATACATAAAAAATAATAATACATCAAGCATACATTATGAAACTCTTTCAAACACTAACTGTGTTTCAACCACTAACTATATGTTAATACCATAATATTTGAAAATATAATTATTTTTTAAGTCAAAGAAGTTTTATAACAAGAATGAAAATTGATACATCAGAAAAGATTATGAAACGCTTTGAAACTCTAACTGAATGTGATTAAGAAACTATATATATTTTAATACAATAAAATCTATCATAGTATGTCCTGTAACTGAGTTCTTTTGGTACATCTCTGTAAACGAACTATAAATACTACTTTGTCTATACTCCAAAGAAATTATGTTTTGGTCCACCTGAGTAATACATATCAACTCCATTATGTTCTGTGTAATGAAAAATATATTAAAATGCATCGGAAACGATATTTCCCCAAATGCCCTAATGTAAGGAAATTATTTTGTGTGTCTCTGATGACGAACGATTAATGCTACACACTTCATATTAACCCATTTGTGCCTGAATTTTTGTTTTCTCAAATTTTTTGGTAAAATCACTTTAAAATGTTCCAAAATGAACTGGAAAAATACTAAAAAATATTAAGCTTAATTTTTTTGTATTTATTTGATAAAATGTAAAAGAACTAAATATGAGTATTTCTAGTAGAATAATATACATAATTATATATTTTGCCTATATTTATATTTAAAATGTTTTTAAATTGTATATTATGTACTATAATTAGTATTTTAATGAACTACAAAAACAATATTTCTTTGCAGAGACTAATAACGTTATAAATATTACTATTAATAAAATAAGAATAATTGTATTGCAGACTTAATAACAATTTACTTCATAAATATCTTCGAAAGTAGATTGCATAAATAACTGTCTCCTAAATTTCTAACAAAAATATGTGCCCATTTGTGTCTAGAACCCTATATTTTGTACATTACAAAAATGCATAAAAAATAGGCTTGAACATTTAATTTCGCAATTAAAAAAAATATGTATTTCAAAAAAGTCCACAAGCTAAGATTATAACTTGCAATTTTGGGTCCATGATAGAAAAAATACAAATAAACTTACTTTTTACATTTCGCCCTCTTGAAAAATTAAAAATCTATAAACACCGAAAAAAGCTTTAATTTAAGCAAATAAATATCCACCTTGTGCTGTCATCTCTCGGTTATAGATAAAGACATTTATAAATAATGATTTCATGCAATTTTCATGTTATAAAGAAGAAATTTATACAAATGCATTAAAATTTGAAACGTCCCAAAAATGGGACGCGAGGCATAAATGGTTAAATACATTACAATGTAAAAGTCAATAACACATAAAACTGCACAGCAATCAGTGTATATTTACGAAAGTTAAAGCGTGAACAAATGGGCAGATAGGCAGACCAAATTCATAAACATTTTTTAATTATGTTGGGAAATGTTAAACATACTTTTTTTTCAGAATTAACATACAAATAATTCCGTTTTTTTAAATATTTCAACTATTTGTAATCTGTAAGCTTCTTAAAATAATCCCTGAAATCTTTTCAGAAAATTCATTAACCGAGTACGCAAAGGTATCGCAGAAAATAACAACAGCTGGCGTCCTTTCATTTGTGAAGCTTCAACTTGAAAGAAAAGTTAAATCAGGTGAAAAGCAAATCCAGATTATAATAGAGGGAAACAATGTATACTATGCGAACTAACACAAAATGCTGCTATTGCACCAGATGTTACGCAGGTTTAGAACAATGGTGTATCAAAATAATCAATCTCATTTTTCATTCTCAGGAAACGTTAATTATAACATTACGGTGTACAAATATTTTGTATGAAGTTTAAAACAGACGGTGAATGGCAGGAAGTTTTATAATTGTATCATTCCTTTAAATAGAATATTAAGGGATGAACAAATATTGAAATTGTTTTAGCTTACAAAGTTTAAAGTAAGTTGAATTCAGGAAGTGAACCAGAAATGTAATATATATTTTTTTTTCTTTGTTGGCTAACCTGATATCCAATATTTTATGTAACAACTTAAATCAGTGGGTAAAAAATAAATATCTTGTACCATAAAATTACCAAAATACAGAAAAAATAGTGTTCAGAAAAAATATGCGATAAGACTATTAACTAAACGTTATTTATTACTTGGTTGAAGTTTGGTATTTTTGTAGAAATTTTATTTTAAATACCATTAAAATAATTGTGTAATTTTTAGAAATGTCTAAAAGGAAATGCGTGCCTATAAAAAGGCAATTATGTTAAATAATGCTTTCAAAGTCTTCTACACACAAGTAAGAACGCGATAACATTGAAGAAGCAACTATTTAATGTTAGATAACATTTTAACCGTTGTCGTTCTCAAATTTTCAAAATTGCATATCGTTGAAATCTTTTAATTGAAATTTAACAATTATGTGTGATATAATTTCATTTTCTGCATTAAAAATTAAGCTAGGTTTTATTTTTTAAATACATTTTAATTTTATAAGGAATCTAGACGTGCATAGGAAAGTTTGGGTATTCAACAGTGTCTAAAGAGTGCTTCGCGGGTGTTTCATTGATTCATTTAAATCTATTGTTATATACAATCTTGTATAAAAGTGAACATCTAAGGTTTTGTTGATTTAACAAAGAATCAAGTCTCGCATATAAAACTTTGGAGGTTCAACAGTGGCTATACAAATAATTGAAAATAGTTTTCACGATATTGCTGTACGAAACAGGTACTAATCGTCGGGTGTTTCATTGGTTCAGGTAAACCTAATACTATGTACAGTCGTATACACTGTAAAAAATTGGTGTAACGTCATTCGATAAAATTGGTGGCAGCATTCTGACACTAATTTTATAGAGTACTTTAACTGATATAACTGGCGTATTTTAAACTGATATAACTGGTGCAACCTTCACCATAAAAGTGTGAAAATATCAGAATTCACATTACTATAGTATAACCTAACACCAGTTATGTCGGTTAAAGTACTTCATAAAATTAGAGGCAGCTATACTGCCACAAAGTTTATAAAGACCGTTTGATTAATAGTTTTCCTACGGTCGAATACGAATACAATTTTTAAAATAAGAGTCATGTAAATATTAAAGTTTTATGTTTTTTATTTATAGCGTTGTTATGTTTAAAAAACTAAAATGTATAATACTTATATAAATTTTGCAACATTTTAGCAATATAACACCAAGAAAAAAAATTCCACAAAGAGATGAAAATTTAGGTTCACTTTATAGAACCTGCAATACACTATATATCCAAAAAACGTCATGAAAAAAAATTGAAAATTGTTTAGCTACTTTGCGCGCAATGGAGTCAATCATATTATGAGAAATTTGTCTCTAAATTGTTTCTTTAAAAATATTTCAAATTTAACAACTTTTTGAGTTTCTATTCAAGTGAATTATTACTTAAAAATCTGTCTAAAAACATTTATTTTTTGAGGATTTAATAATTCTATCATACACTCAATAGCCTGAAATCTTCGTAAAAATATATTGAATTGTGTTATAACTACATTACGCCTAATGGCCACAATCACATTTTGAGAAAATTGGCTTAAATTTCTCTCTTTGAAAATATTCCGTATTGAATAACTATTTGAATTCCATTCAATATGTTATAAAGAGCCCAGAAATAATTACTTTAAATATATATATACAACCGAATGTGATATGCCGATTTTAATAAAGCTAAGTCGAAATATACAACACATGGCAAGGTATAAAATAACATTAATAGAAATTACCACGATTGTGGTGTTTCAAAAATTAACACAATTACAAAATAAACAAAATAAATGTGTCAGTTTGGTATAGGAAAAGTAGATTTAATATGGAGTATGATCACCCCTAGAAGCAATAGAGCACATGCAGCGATGTGATACTGTCAATTATGCGATCGATAAGTCCGCTAGGAAGTGGGAGCCATTTCTCTGGTAAAGCACTTGTAAGCATAGCAAGGCTCGGATTGCGAACAGCAATACACCATCTAAAAGCATCCCAAACATGCATGATGGGATTCAAGTCCGGTGATAAAGCTGATCATTCCATAAGCTGACTTGTTTGGTGCTAAAGATAATCTTCCACGACGCGAGCCCTGTGCGGTCTAGCATTGTCGTCCTGTAACTGGAAATTTTTACCTATTGCGCCGGGATAAAGGTGCATATAAGCATTAATAATGTCATCTCTATGGATGTGAGCATTCACAGTCCCAAGTGGAAAGACATAGAGGGCTGTACGTCAACCCAAATAGACACGATACAAAACACAGACACTGCCTGCTCCTTATGCATATCTTTCACGAATGCTTCATAGATGATAGCGAGATCCCTGTTTTTTCCAAATCAAAAACGTTTAATATCGCTTTAGAGGCTAAATTGGTGAAGAATTGGCTAAATTGGTCATCCGTGAAGAAAACGCGCCTCCATTGATCAGCCGTTCACTGGACATGTTGAATTTTTAACTTAAACGTTCCCCCCGGTGGATTGAGGTGAACTGCACACAAATAGCTGGTCGCGTCCGGTAAAGAAGCTGAAAGGGTAGATGAAAGGGCACTTACATGAAGCTTTAGACGCACAGTAGATGCTGACACCAACCTTCCAGTGGCTGCAGCAAGGTAGGCTTTAAGATGAGAGGGGTTTGCAGTTTATTCCTTCATACACATAACCGCAAATATCAGTCGTCGGTGATTGTCGTATCTCTTGCTCGTCTTTGGCTGAACCTTGCGGAGTCCGAAGCAGAGGTTTTAAGTTGTTGCCAAAGCCTATGAACAACAAAAGGACTCACATTTAGCCATATGGCCATCTTTGTCTGACTTTGACCTGCCTCCAATATTTCAATAGCTCTACATCAAAGTTCTGAAAAACAAATGATACCTCGAAGTCATACTAATGAATTGACTATCTAAGTTTTCTGATCTCATAATCACAGTTACCCCTGCAGTCTTACTCTCTAAAATGAATTTTTATGCTACTCACGGATGACGCACATTTTGTAATTTATTTATTCAGCATCTTTTAGTTAACAGCATTTGCAAACTTCATAAGTATAGTTTCTTGAACGAGTTATCGATCTTTTTATGATTTTTTCGTAATTTTTTGGAAACCAGTGTATTTAATTATGATGTATGTGATTAAATCATTTAATTACCTTTAAATCAACTTGTTCTTAGATTCTGGTGACATTCAGTCATTTTAACATACTGGTAACAAAATTATTTTGATCTTTAAAATGTTAATCAAGTAATCTGAGTTTCTTGTTAAACATTCTGAAAAGTTAACATATGCAACAAAATAAGAGGCTACGTCCAAATCTTTATATTTCAATAATTTCAGACATCTTAAAATTAAAACATTTTATGAAAAATTAAAATGAACTCACAAATTGTATGTAACAGCCAAATGAAATATTTTAATAATTAAGGACTTTACGTTGTAATATCAAATACATAACAAAATAGGTGTTGCTATCCAACGTACTATTTATTCACAAATTAAAAATTAAACACATGAATTAAATAAATCTCTACGTTTTGGTTTAATCTTTAAGACCTTCTTAAGGGGGAAAATTTTCTAAAATATAAATCGACAAAAACACTTTATATGCGAAAGCTTAAAAATCTAATTCAAATTGGTAAAGAGTTCAACGGAAACTTCTTAAATCCCAAAAACAACTCAGTGGCGCCATCTGTTGTCCGAAGTAAACAACGAAGAAGGAAGGGCTATAAAAAACCACGGGAATTTTCATAGATCTTTCAAAATAGAAAGTCAGATTTCAGGAATGTGAAAGGAAAGATTATCGTTACAAATTACTTGGTTGCTTAAACGGATTTCTAAAGATTCGCGAATAATAACATTAAACAGAACAACTTGCTTGGAAATAACTTTAGCATGGTCGAAGTTAATAAATGAAATGAGGGCTTAGATGCCTTATGTTCCCTCAGCCGTTGTTTTTAATTGTTTGGCGATATTTTGTTGGCGTGTTGGCGGTGTTTATAGCTATGGCAACCTCGATATGTGGAACCCCGTGTGACGTGTGTATTCTGGCGTGTTGTGTTCTGGTAACCCCTGAGAAGTGGTGTATTTTGTGGATGTATTTGATATCGTGTTGCATCGTCTTGTCTTTTTATTTTTATGTTAAATTTATTGGATGTATTTGACTGACTATGGTTTCTGTAATCCGTTTAAACGCTTTTGCTGAACTAATTAAGAAATATGAGAAAATTTTGAGAAGAAAAGTAGGTTTGTTTATTGTGTCTCATTGCGTATTCATAAGCCTATTTTGGAAAATGACGGTGGTGTTATGAGAGAGATTTCGTGCTGGAGATTTCTAGAAAGCAGATATCTGTTAAGGTATGTTGATAATTTTATGTATATTTAGCTGCTTTAAGCGTTTTTTACATTTTGAGATTGCTAGAAAGCGAGAACTGCTGAATTTTAAGAATGCTACACCGGGAGAACTGCTGAATGCAGTGATTTGTTTTTCGGTTAATGTGCGCGAAGCGCTCATACAAGAATACTGATTGCCACTTTAGCTAGTTTCGTTTTTTATGTATATTTTGCTGCTTTAAGAGTTTCTTTACATTTTGAGATTGCTAGAAAGCGAGAACTGCTGAATTTTGAGAATTCTACACCGGGAGAACTGCTGAATGCTCTGATTTTTTTTTTCGGTTAATGTGCGGGAAGCGCTCATACAAGATTGCTGATTGCCACTTTAGCGAATTTTGTTTATTATTTACATTTTATTTTCGTTAAGCGAAACATGCGTATAAACCGGTGCTTGGCGACATTTACTACTTGGCGGAAAAGGGGTTTTCACGCCAAGAAAAATTCCAAGATGGCGGTCGTGGGAACTTATGACATCTGTTCCGAAATGAGTCCTTTGAGGAATGAGTCCTTTCAATCTTTCAAAAAATGGACGTTTAGTCATACCAATATAGGATGACATTGTTCCATCTTTAAATTTAAAGGGGATTTCATACACCCAGAGAGAGATGAAAAAGGAATTGGATCTATTTTTTTACTCATTAAATTAAATAATGTCATAGAATTAGAGGCTACAAATTAAATGTTGTATTTCATGAATAACTTTTTTAACCTTTCAAATAAGATGGGAACATACGGAAACTTTCGATAAACGTGATTTAATTTGGAGGAGTGATTGACGGAAACTTTATATTTAGAAATTAATTTATGGATAAGACTTGAATTATAACCATGACGTAAACCAATATTAACGGTGATATTGAGTTCATCATCCAAAAACTCTATCAAAACTCTACTGGAGTTTTTCTTAGTTTTTATAATTTCACTATCTTCTAGTGTGTGCTTTACCAACATAGTATTTTCTAGCTTTAGATATATTATAGTTTGCCGTAGCATGATGCAAAACTTGGAGTTTGAAAGCGGTGGTGAAAAATGTTTCTCAGCAAGTCACTGATTCACTACTCAAAGATGAATCTTTTTCCAACATTTCTTGCTTCTAAAACAATATAATAGAAGACTCGTGAATATCTAATCTTCGAGTTTTTCTGTTGCTTTAACATGATGCAAAACTTGCAGTTTTAAAGTGGATGTGAAAAGTGTCGTTCACTGTGCCACTGATTCTTCACTCAATGATGAAGCTTTTTTCTATATTTTTTGCTTCCACTGTAATATTTTTAAAAGACTCTTGACATCGTATCTTTGAGTATTATTGTTCCTTTAGCATTATGTAAAACATGAAGTTTGAAAGTGGTTGTGAAAAGTGTCTTTCACTAATACATTGATTCTCTACTCACAGATGAGGCTCTTTCCAATATTTCTTGCTTCCACTATAATCTTATAGACGATTCTCCAAAATCGAATGTTCTAGTATTTCTGTTATTTTAGTATGATGAAAAACTCTCAGTTTGAAAAGGTCGATATAATTCGTCTTATTTTCATCGGAATCGCTCATTATCTAAGCAAATGCACATCCGCAGCACAGAACCCATCTTCCGCTTAATCGACAATATTTATAGTCCAAGAACTGTTAAACATTTTAGGGAAGGTATTTGAAAATGGCACTTGGCACGTGTCTGGCACAGTTTTTGTACCGACTAAAGTGTCTGTCATTTTCAAAATATTTTTTTTCTAAGCATAAATATTATTCTGCCTCAATCTCAGCGTGCCTCAAATACTTTGTTTGGGTAGTCAAAAAATGGCACTTGACACGTGTTTGGCACAGGTTTTGGGCCACGATCCTTCAGCCAGACATTCGATTTTGTATTCAGGCATTACAAAAGAAGTGTTGCACAAATTTTCACGGTGCCTCAAATACCTACTGAAAATTGTTCAACAGCTCTCCTACTATTAGTAAATCGTAATACAGATGAATAATTGAGGAATTACATAGATATTCTTAGATGACGCCCTGTACATTACATACTAAAATTTAGATAAGAAAATTCACTTTGTACAATTTTCTCCAATATATGGAAATGCATTCGGATTATTTTGTAATGTTCTGTATATTACCTAAAGACTTTTGCGCGCATCGCAATTTAAGCTACAATTTAATTGGGGTAAATTATGTTTAACATAACTTAAAACGCACTTCCAGTAATTATTAACAAAAACTGTCATAATCTCATTTTTTACGTAGCTCTGTATTTAGAATGCATTTTTATTTCACAAATGTCTATTATCGTAATATTAAATAAAGTTCAGAAGAAAAATGCATTGCACAATTAAAAATAAAAACTACTTTTATGCAATTCTCTTCCTAGTCCATAATACTTACGAATCTTTCTCTGTAGCCCTTTTATATGATCAACAGAATTTATACTCGCCACGTACGATATAAAAATTTAGCTAAAGATAAAAAACACAAACAAAAGTTGAAAACGCACTTCCTGCAATTATCGCACATAGACAGTAGTGTAACTGAGTGTTTTGTGTGTAAATTAACGATAAATGCAATGCACACAATAGTTTTCAGTATACAACTTATTGTGCCATCAGTAATGCATATACGCTTCACCATGTTTGAAATAGTGTAACACCATTAAAATATATTGCAAACGATTTTTTCACGTATAGGATTGCGAAATAGAATTATTTTGTGTGACCGTGTAAATGAATAATAAATGCTTATAATATCGTACTCTACAGAAGCATGCTTTAGTGCACTTCGTAAATGCCTATCGATTTCATTATGTTTGAAATAGTGTAATGACGTCTAAACGCGCGATTTTTTCCTATTGACCGTAGTGTAACGGAAAACTTTTGACCAGCCCTGTAAACGAACTATAATTGCTACACATTTTTTTTTTAAATAGTGATAGTGGTATATTGATCTCAATAACATAAAAAATTACAGGGCAATCTGAATACATTTACCAGAGTTAGAGTACGGGTAAACAAACCAAAGTCGGTGGAAAGTGTTACAAAGAAAGAATACTTATATTTTTACTATAGATTATCATTTTTAATATATTTCTGGTGTTGATAAGCTTATAAACAAGAAATTCTAATGTGTGATAAGATTATAATGCGGAAACGTTAATTTTGTAGTATTTTATGATATGCAAAATAGGGTAGACTGGTGAGGGTTGACCATAGGGGAGCCTTATACCACACTTTAGTTTTCAAAATGAAAAAAAATTTCAGAGTTTTGCCGATATGTGGCAACCAAAGATACTAAAATTTGCAAACAATATTCTTTGTTTCATGAAGATAATTGAAACATGTGTGTAAAAATCAACTGTGATGCGTTTTGAGCTTAAAAAGTATATTTTTTAGAAAACGTTTGCAAGACTTTCACAGATCATAGAGATTTAAGTAAGTAGGGTTTAAGTAATGTAAAAATATTTTATGTCTGGTATGAAATGCTTAAATCATAACCTTATGCGATAAATTAAAAAGGGGTCATGTTTCGAGGCTTGCCCAATCCATGTAGAGAGGGTTGACCAGATGTTCAAAGCTCCTTAATTAAGTGTTTTTGGAAATATTTTTATTACCCACTGTATATTATGAAGGTTTAATTGATGCATTTTTGAAATAATGTAAATTTATTCTGCATGAAGTAAAATGGGGTGATAGAAAAGATAATGTTTAAAACAGTTTAAATGAGGTTGAGAAAAATTACTATAAGATGTAAGAAAAAATTCAATGAAATATAAATTGGAAAGTTGATAGGAACTGTTATTTCATTTAAATAATACACATAGTAGGTAAATAGAAAGAATGGAAAATACTAAAAAGGATAAAAGCAGCCGCCTTAAGAAATGTTAGGTATTCATTCCTCTGTAAAGGAACATAATATTGATCAAAACACTTTAGACAGGTATGTAGACAAATTTAACCAAGATGAACAAAACAAAATGAAGCCAAACTATGTAGCAACAAGTGTTGCCAGGTCGGCGTTAAAAAAAAGTCGGAGTTAAAATGGAGTTTTTCTATTTAAAATCATTTTTTAAGTTCCTTATATAGTACTCTTATGTGACAATTTTGATGACTAATTGTATAATGAATAAAACTATATATGAAACTTTATTCTAAGTTCAATATTTAAAAAAAAAAAAAAAAAAAAAAAAAAAAAAAAAAAACTTTTAAAAAATAAGGCAATCCTCCCCAGTCTCCCCTATACAAGAGTAAATATGGAAACTTAGGTTTAAGTTTCTTTTTTGAGATAAAAAAGGGGTTTTCTTCAAATTCCGGTACTTTCTTCTCTTACAATACCATAGTGTGCAATGTGCAGTATGCATACGTAAATACAGTAATTAAATTCATTTAAACTGCATTAATAAATCAAACATTTCTAAACAATAAGAATATTAAAAATATTATTTCAAATTCATAACTGTAATTTGAAATACATCACGGAATCACTTTTGAAATAATTTTTCCCTTTTAACTTGAAAAATTAAAAGTATATAATAAATAAATGTTTGTTGCTGATATACG
Source organism: Maratus speciosus (assembly GCA_963932465.1). Lineage (NCBI taxonomy): Eukaryota > Metazoa > Arthropoda > Arachnida > Araneae > Salticidae > Maratus > Maratus speciosus. Next base: position 537,052,539 of record OZ010788.1, on the reverse strand, counting down.
CCGAAGAAAAAGGTTACAGAATAAGTAAACAATTTCAGAACGTTCGCTTCCGGAAATTGGAGAAAAAATACTGGAAGCAGTTCATCAAATATGTTATCAATAGACAGGCGGGAAATGTTTAAACAAACTATTGGAAAATGTTATCTTTTATCTTGAAACTATTGCTTTTCACTAAAGAAAATTATCATTAGAGCATTTAGCAAATGAAAGCTTTGCAGTTATGACTTTAAATGTTTCACGATCAGAAATAACGTTAAAATGCATATTTTTAAAGAAGTCACTATATGCTTACATGTATCATAGATTTTTAAAATTTTGTAGCACTAATTACGTGCGTAAATATTCAATTTAGATCTAAAATGTTAGTGCTTCGAAAATGTTACTTCTCAAACGGATAGGTTGTTTATAAATATGTATACTGATATCAGTTTGGATAATGCTTTATGTAAAGCAAATTTACAGAAGCAATAAATTGTATTAATTATGTATTTTTTAAATCGCATTAATTTTTTTTAAATGACGCTATTTATTAGAACATTTTAGGGAGAGAAAATATTCGTATTTGCTAACAGATTTTACATCTACGCTGATCCGTTTACCTCTAGTTAAGATTAAGAGCCTCGAATTAATGTTATTATATTTAAGCGAAAGCGTTCCCAAACGGACCTAGAGTTAGAGGCCATACTGCCTTCAGCAGAGGACAACTGGGAGTGCTACTCCTGATCCGGCTAATTTTTCTAAACAAACTACGAATTTGTATCATTTTATGTATTTAAGTGAAAATCTCTTTAATTATAGTGGTTTCCGATTTAATTTCTGACATTTAGATATATATTATACTTTAAATTTTGGGAATACTTAAAGCAATAAAAATAGCAATTTCTGGTTGCAGGTTTAGAGATCTAGACCTATGTTTAATTTAACTTCTGACATTTTACTATTGTACACTTTCAATTCCAACCAGTCTCGCCTGAGGGAAGCAGAAGTACAAAATAAGTTCCCCTGTCACCATTTTTTAAAACACGGAATTATAACCCTTTATGTTGACAATGCAGAGGTTACCCCGATATGTGAAAAAATGAAAAACTCTGGCTTTATTCATAAAATATCAACCATGTTTTGTATTAATTGATTTTGATCTGAAAAAAAATGTCCCACTACACTACATGTCTAAATCAAAGGTGTGTGTGTGTGTCAGTCAGTAAGCGATGGCTGGGTAAATTTACTGCACATAGAGGTTGGCAAATTTAGATAAGGATTGACCAAGATATGCCACATTACCCCTTTGACTCAGATTTTTCATCTTTTGATATTTGAGCGAAATATTAATTAAAACCCCCCATCGATCACTATTGAAGGAGCTTTAATTTTCTACAGTTTGTCGGTGTTACGATGGTTTCATGCTGGCCGGAGAAAATGCCGTTTCGCAATCATATAACTTAAGACGGAAAAAATTCTCCCGTTCATTATTCTTTTTAAAATCGCAATGAAATGGTTCCGGCTGGAGTTGTAAAAAAAAAAAGGTACCTACTTTTAGACGATACTTTCGTAGCACTTTCAATTAAAAGAAATCGATATTTAGAATTTAAAATAATAATAATAATACTTTATTGTCATTGTCATATTTTAAGTTTTATGTGCTTTTTAAAATCGCAATCGTCGTTGACTGGATTGGGTTACAAAAACAAATACTATCTACCTGTTTTCAGTACTTTTGTGGTAGCGATGATTTAAGCGATCATAATTTTATAAAAAAATATGGATATTTAATTTTAAAATAATTTTTTTCTGGATGTCGTTCGAAAGTTTTTCTTTTTTCTACAGTTTTAAAACGCCATACCCTTAGTTTGAATGGAAAATGTATATCCTCGAACCGTAACATCCCTTTTATGCATTTGAAACCTTATGCAAAAATATTGGGCTAATAAAACCTCACTGCTTAAATTCTTGACTAAGCACATAAATTTATATCTGAGAATCATCAGAACAAATAACGTTTCAGACTATGAAAAACTATTTCTGATTGACTTTGCAAGCTATTACTTATGTTTCACAATACAAACATTCAATTAGGCCGTCTAAAGTACAGAGGAGTGTTTTTGGCGATGAATAATGGACGTCACAAAGGAGGAAACATTAAGCAGTTTTCCCTTATTCATCTGTCATCGTTGCATTTCTAGAATTTAGTTCATTCCGCGGAGTAATATCAGTCAATACATATTAACCGCGAGACTGTGTGTTTTTCTTCTTGTTAGGTTACAGTGCCTAATTTTTCTTACATAACATTTTGTTATCTGAAACAAAAAGAATGCGTAATTAGAACAAGAATGCAATATTTGTATTTTGCGGAGGAAAAAAAAACAAACATATATTTTCTTTTCATATTGCTAAAATATGTAATATGTTCCAACCACTTATTGTTTATTGAATAATATGTAAAAGTGATGGAGTTTTTCGGTCTATATATATATTGTTTCTTTTATATTAGACCCTTTTCATTTTAATAATGCTTCTTCGCTTAAATCGTTCTACGTTAATATACTTTCAAATTATTCTTTTGAATTTAGCTTGAATAAATGTTTAAAAATATGTATATTGTATGTTTAATTTACATTTTATAAAGAAAATAACTGTTTTATATAATGACAATTCAGACTAGAAATAATTAATAAAATTAATAATTTAATTGTAATCCTAATGATTCTGTTCAATATAAATATTAATTTAAAAAATCCCTATCGAATCGGCCTACAGGCACAGATAGAATTATCTAAGTTAATACTTCATTTCACAAACAAAAACAGATTATGATTAGAGATAAACCGAGTTTAACAATTTTATCTGGCCTCATTTGACGAGTTTTAAATTTCATTTTTCTTCAACAGTTGGTTTTATCAGAATCATTTTAATGCGATGTTTTTTTCTTCAACCCCTTTTTTTTTTCATCACTTCAAAATATTTTTAGTAATATAATCCATTAGCAGAGTCTATCTTATGAAAAACATTTTACTAAAAAAGTTAGATCTTTAAAATAAATTTGAATCGTGTGGTGATTGTTTCATTAAATGGACCACACACTATATTTTAAATTCTGACGTTCTGTTTATTGGGTTTAATAATGCAATCCTATATACAGCATCTCTGAGGGTTGTCAATTACATGATTACTTAACGCGATCTACACAACAACTAACTTAATAATAAAAAATGAGATTTTTTTTGAGTCAGAGTTCTTTAATGACGATGATGTTGACGTCAGACAGCTGCAGCATGCGTGGGTTGATATATAAACAAATTTCACAAACATATTTCACTTATTAATATCCTTATTTATTTGTAATTGTATAACTTGAGTAGGATAATTTAGCTAAAATAGAAAAGTTTGTTTATAAGGGAGGATTTATTATTACTTAATGTATTTATTTACGTGTTCAAATGTTTGTATTCTTGAATTGTTTCCTGTTTTGAAATCAGTTAATGGTATCTGAGATGGTTATAAATCCATCACCCTTCCTTAACCATCTCAGATGCATCGTGTAGTAGTTGCATCGATTCTCGATGTTTCACAAATTGTGGTTTGCCCACTGGCTTGGTCAGGCTATCTGCTATCATGACTTGTGTCGGGCAGTAACGAAGTTCTAGTATACCGACTTCTTTCATCTCTTTTATCGCATGATAACGCACATCATTGTGTTTTGTGCGTTTTGATAATCTTTCGTTCTCCACCATCTTGATGACGCTCTGGTTGTCTTCATACAGTATTACTGGTAAATTTTGTGTTAAGTACAGGTCTGCTAATAGTTTTATTATCCAGTCAATTTCCTGTCCTGCACTAGCTGCAGCAACGAATTCAGCTTCTGCCGATGAATAGGCAATGCAATTTTGCCTTTTCGTATACCACTGTATGGGACTATTTCCCAGCATAAATATGTTCCCTGTTGTGGATTTCCTCGTTCTTGTAACCCCAGCCCAGTCGGAGTCAGAAAAACCGATGAGTTGTGGTTTGTGATTTGTATTGAATGTGAGTTTGAGTTTTTTCGTTATATTTAGATAGTTTATTATCCGTTTCGCAGCGTTCCAGTCTTTTGCACGTGGAGTTTCACACCTTCTGCTGAGGATATTGACTGCGGCTGAAATACCTGGGCGTGTAGTGGTTCCTATATATATAGGAGTGATTCTATCGCTTGTCTGAATTTCGTATTGTTAGGCATTAAATTTTCGTCGTCTTCTAATTTGTGAAAACCGGCATCCATGGGAGTGCATACAGGTTTTGCGTGTTCTAAATTAAATTTTCTTGCGAGTTCTTCTATTTTTAATCTTTGATTCAGTTTATACCCGTTTTCTGATTTGTTTATTTCCATACCTAAATAGTGAGATACTTCCCCAAGGTGCTTTAATTCAAATTCTTCCTTTAAAGTTTTTATTATTTTTTCAATTGATTCATTTTCACCACCTATCAAAATGTCATCAACATAGACTATTACGTAAGTTGAAATTTTGTTCTCTTTTCGTGTATATAGACATGTGTCCACGGTGCTTTGTTGAAAGTTTAAATTTTTCAAAGATTGTGCGATTTTTTTATTCCAGGTTCTGGCTGTTTGTTTGAGTCCGTAGATGGATTTTTCAGTTTACAGACTTTGTTTTCTGAGTTTTTCTCAATGTAGCCCTCCGGTTGTTTCATATAAATTTCGTCTTCTAATTCACCGTATAAAAATAATTCACCGTATCGATATCTACGTGTCTTACGTTCAACTTCTTATATGCGGCTGCTGCCAAAAATGTTCTGACGGTTGTTTGTGACACTACTGGGGCGAAAGTCTCGTCATAGTTTTCCCCATATTTTTGACTAAACCCTTTGGCTACTAAACGTGCTTTGTACTTTTGTGTGGTCCCGTAACTGTCTAATTTCTTTTTGAATATCCATTTGCAACCTATAACCTTTTCTGTTAGGTGGAGGATCCACTAATTCCCATGTGTTGTGTTTTCTCAACGAATTGATTTCCGCTTGTGTGGCTTTAAGCCAATTTTCCTTTTCTTTGGGATTATTTATTTCCAATATTTCATTTCAACTAGTGGGTTCTGTCATATCATCATTTTTTACATAACAGGCATATCTGTCTGTTGGTACCCCCCTGTTCGATCTTTCGGATCTTCTTGGTTCATTGGTCGGTTGTTTGGATGCGGTTGGTTCTTCGGTTGTGTTGTTTATCTCTGTTTCAATGTAATTTTTGTCGTCATATGAGTCTTCTGTCTCTTTACTTTCTTTTAGGTTAATTTTGCTATTTTCTATGAATTTCACTGTTCTGCCAATTACAATTTTATTTTCTTTAGTGTATACGCGATATCATTTTGAGTTGTTATCGTATCCTACAAAAATCCCTTCCTGAGCCCTGTCGTCCAATTTTCGTCGATGTTGTTTATTCACGTATACGTAAGCTTTGCACCCGAATGTTCGCAAATAGTGTAAATTCGGTTTGCGATTAAACCATAGCTCAAATGGGGTTTTATTTGTCGATTTTGTTGGTAAGCGATTCTGTAAATGATTCGCAGTGTTAATTGCTTCTCCCCAAAAGTTTTGTGGCAGATCTGCTTCTCTCAGTAGGCTTCTCGTCATGTCTAATAGCGACCTAATTTTTCTCTCCGCAATGCCATTTTGGCTCGAGCAATACGGCACGGTTAATTGATGTTTAATGCCCCTTTTCCTTAGGCAATCCTCTATCCATCTATTTATGTACTCTCCCCCGTTATCCGATCTTATTGCTTTCGGATATATCCCGAACTGGTTTCGAACCATAGCTATGTAGTCCATTAGTTTATCCTGTACTTCATCTTTATGTTTTAATAAGTATATTACAGTAAATCTAGAGTAGTCGTCAAGGAAAGTTACAAACATTGTTTTACCACCTATTGTGGGGGTTCCTATCGCTGTGCATACGTCCGTGTGCACTAGATCGAGTACTCTACCTGTTTTGTTTCTATACACTGTTTTGGGATAGGGAGCATCGCTTGTTTTTGTTTGTATGCACGTTTCGCATGTTGTTCCATGATTGCAATTATTTAGTTTTATGCCATAGGCTAAGTCGTCTTTAACCATTTTCTTTATGGAATTATAATTTCTCTACCCTACGCGTTTGTGCCAAAGTTCCAGGCACTCTTTACTTTTGCATTCATGTGCCATATTTACTATATTCCTATCTGCATTTTCTAATAATTCAACTTCGTATAGGTTATTTTTCATTTTTGCCTCCAAATAGATTTTCCCATTTCGGGACAGCGTGCATTTATCTTTATCAAATAATAATTTATACCCATTCTTTGTGTCTTAACCAACTGAAATTAAATTAGATTCTAGCTCCGGTACATACAACACTTCTTTCAACGTAATTTTATTTATGCCTCCATCGGATGTTTTTTTCGTGAATATAGTTTCTCCTGTACCTAGCGAGTTTAGAGTTTTGCCGTTGGCAATTATGACCGTTGTTTTTTAATTTGTCGGTGTCATTTAATTTAGTAAAGTCATCTTTATTGTTTAGGAAATGTGGAGATGAACCAGAATCAATAATCCAGGTTTGTTTTCCTGCTTTGTCTATTAGAAAGGCTGCGTCACTGCTTTGATCTGGTTTTGTTTCCGTCCTATAATTTTTCTTGTCTACTGATTCGCGGTCAATGTTTCCTATCTGGTTATCCGATTGTTGATAACACAACGATGATGAGTAATGTTTGTTTTTGTATGTTTGTTGTTGTTTTTGTGTTTTTGGGTGATTGTTCGATTTTTCAAATGCCAACATTCTCTGTACGTGTGATTTCTCAATTTTCAATATGTACACTGTTTATCTTTTTTTAAATTATCATTTGGATATCTCTTTTGCGTTTTAAACGCTTTTGTTGAGTTTTCACCCTGGTCTGCGTTTTCAACTCCTCTATTGTACTCATCTGTTAATTTACTTCTAATAAATTGTAGTGTAAGCTCGACCTCATTCCGTGATTCAAAGGCAGTAATTAAAGTATTATAACTAGGGGGTAGTAAACACAGCAATAAAGCTGAAAGATGGGAGTCGCTAATTGTTTCCCCGATCGCTGAGAGTTTGTCTATTAGTTCTAGAATGTATGTTATGTGCTTGATTAGGTTCCCGTTTTCTTGGAGCTTGGCTCCATAAAGCTTTCTTAACAAAAATAATTTACTAGAGAGGTTCGCCCTTTCGTGTATTGTTTTAAGTGCGTTCCAAGTGTCTCTCCCTGTGTTAAGCCCTTTTACATGAACGATTTGAGAATCTTCAAATGACAGGTTAATTATGGCTCTGGCCTTCCTGTCCTTTTTCTCCGAATCGGTTGTGACTGGCGTGGGGCTATCTTCGCTAATTATGTTGAACAAGTCTTCTCTAATCAGTAACATCTCAGTTTTAAATTTCTACTTGCTGTAGTTACTAGCATTAAGTTTTTCTACACGCTGTATCTCACGTGATGCGGCCATTTTACTAGTTATTTTGGTTTTGTTGGTAAAGAGAAATTGCTGTTTTATTATTTTATATAAAACTTCTTATATATATCTAGTTTTCTTTAATTGTTTAACATTTCATATATATCAACAAAAAAACAATGCACAATATTTATTTTATCATCAAATAACTGATGAACTATATCTTTCAATAATTTTCAATTTCTTTTTAATGTGCATACCTCTATGGCCAGTAGTTTTCTTTCACAAATATTATTTATCTACTAAAATATAGACTTTCTCAGTCTCATAATCGAATTGTTGGCAAAAAAGCCGCCTCTGCTCTGTACAGTAAGTTACGCGCGCTAATACTTAGATAAATAAATAAATATTATTTTGTTTCTGGTCATGAAAATACATTTAAATATAATAACAATATAGGTAATTTCTTACCTTTATCTTTCTTCAGCAGCAGCAATCTTCATATCGCAGCTTGACACACATTTTAAATGCGGTGGGCACGAGTTATCCATATTGCACAAAATCCTATAGTGTACAAATAGAAGAGTGGATGTTTAAAATTTTATCTTATTTATAAATGATTCCACTCTTGACACCTTTTCTTTGGTTTAGGAAATTATATAAGTAAAACTAACTTTACATTTTCAGTTAACAATTTACATATTCATTTAAATTATGCTGCCTTTTTGCAGCAGTAAATTTTTCATTACATGATTACTTAACGGGATCTACACAACAAATAACTTAATAATAAAAAAAGTGTTATTTTGAGTCAGAGTTCTTTGATGACGATGATGTTGACGTCAGACAGCTGCAGCATGCGTGGGTTCATATATAAACAAAATTCACAAACATATTTCACTTATTAATATCATTATTTATTTGTAATTGTATAACTTGAGTAGGATAATTTAGCTAAAATAGAAAAGTTTGTTTATTACGGAATGATTTATTATTACTTAATGTATTTATTTACGTGTTCAAATGTTTGTATTCTTGAATTGTTTCCTGTCTTGAAATAAGTTAATGATATCTGAGATGGTTATAAATCCATAGTATTCTGCAGAAATTGTTCGATGCTTCATACGCTAACTCCTTGCTGACTGGTTCTTTGTCCTCAGTTTCTTTGATCTCATTTTTATATTCTAATTTACTTCACGATCATACGATGAAGTTATTTACATCTTAAGATCTGAGCTTATTCCTGGAAATGTGGGAATAGTTTTGATGCGGGGCAGTTAATAAAAGCATGGAGGCCTAAGCTGACTCATTACTTTGTTATGGAGAAACTTTCTTTTTTTATTCCACTGCCTATGTATTTTCCCTCCTCTACCTGCACCAACGTCAACACAATGCAGCTACTAGTTATAGAATCATAGGGATCGGATACACGACTGCTATGCAGCACTAAATCTGTGGGATTTACATAACTTCTACCATAATGCATTATTCTTCGATTTAATGATTCACGGTACGCACGCAAGAATGCCTATTTTAGAATTTCTAAGTATTTTTGTATTACCTATTTCATTTTTAAGGTCTTAAGCTATAAAATAAGTCTTATATGATTGTGCTTAAAATACATGTTAATACTAAAATGAATGTGCAAAAGAAAGAAGAAGGGAAACTCGTTTATTCTTTTTCAAAGATATAAATAATATTTTATTCATGTAATGTAATTGTAAAGTATATTTAACTTAACCCTCTAATGTCCATGGTAGCCTCTTTGCCACCATCTGACTACCCAATCAAGTCGATTTTTTAATTCAGATATACTGTATTCACAACAGAAATCTAAAATCGGGATTTGAAATAGAAATTTTTGTTTTAATTAATTGTTGGCATTTTATTATTAAATAACCCGAAATTTCCTATTTAAATTTTCTGCTATAAATTAATATTCTCTGAATTACGCAATTTCTGGAACGCATTCTACCCTGATAATTAGAGGTTTAAAAGTTTCGTTGAGAAATTGTGAGACAAAACAAATTCAATACAAAGTTATTACGGTTTTAGATTTATTAATAAATTTTTCTTGTTAAAAATACCTATACCTATTCTTAAATATTATTAAAAAGTTCAAATAGCGTTCAAGATGTAAAACAAATCGTGCATATGAAAAATTCAAAATACTTCTATGATCTCTTTCTGAAACTTCCTAAAAAAAAGTCTTCAAATATTCTACTGGAAATTTCGTTTCTCGACTATAGTTGGAATTTTTACAAAAAAGCCTCCAAAGATATTTTCTTGGAATTCCTTTAAATTTAGATTTTTCTTGGAGATCATAGTATTTACTAAAAACAATTTTTATCGAACAAGAAATATATTTGGTCAAATTTTTATAGAACTTTTGATGCTGATTATTTCATTAACTTTAACGTCATTTCAAAGTTAAATACATTCAATTTTATATTCAAATATATCCTCCAAAATATTTTTTTTATTAGTTACTATGAAAATTGCAATAAACAGTAAATAAATTTTATGATTTGCTATCCATAAATATCTCTATATTTACATTTAAAACATTTTCAGTGACTTTCTAAACAGTTGTTAATTCTTTTACATTCGCTTCCATTTTAGCTTAGCTTAGTAATTTTTAATGTGCTTAATACTCCAGATTAAAATAACCTTTCACTTATTCGTTATTTTATATGTTTTCTATTTGACGTTGTTGTATTACAAATACATAAAAATATAAAATAACGAATAAAACCACCGCACATTACCTTTCCATAAGCATTTATTTAGCACGGGAATGAAAGTATTTTTTCCCACTATAATCTAACTAAATATCCGTGAAATTATAGCATCCAACAGGTTTTCTTTGCTTGTGTTGTTGAGTGCGTATTTTGGTGAAAGGATATCTTATTAAGAAGCAATCGAGTAATACATAAATATATATTTCAAGGCGTGGCCGATTGAATATTTATACAACACTGAGGTTTGCAATGGCGTTTTCAACAGTGCCTCGAGCACTGTGATTTGACTGTTAATTAATCCTCTTGAATTTTGAATTGAGTGCTATTATCATATAAAAAATGTTTCAGTGGGTCCCAAGAAACTCTATTTCAACAAAGATACAATTTTTAGTTTATGTGAAACGGGATTGAAAGGATTTAATTGGTTTATCTTCTGGATTTTTTGAGTAAATTTAAGATTATTTCAGTATATTTTACCAGTAGTGTGACCTCCTCATTTACTAACCTGACTCTGTTTAAAATGAATTTATATTAATTTATTAACAATTTGGAAAAAGGGTTATTCTCCCCGGTCAGGATAGGAAATCAAAAACATATCTGAAGCATTTTATTAGTTGAATCCCGCATTTTATTCGTTTCCTGATTGGTCTACACAGTAATCTGTATTTTCCCATTACTTCCAACAGAGATGGATACTTCTGTTGCCACTATGACAAAAAAGTAATAAAAACTACAAAAATATTAATAACTCAGAAACAAATTGAGATACAGCTTTCAAACAAATTGCATTTAAAAGTACATTTTTTTTTATATATACGACGGTGTAAAAAGTAATACTGTGGGATGTTTAGAAGTTTAAGAATGAAATTTCATTTAAAATTGGTCCAGGAATATTAATGTTTAATCCATGGCGTACGTAATGTATGACCAGCTCCGTAGAAGTTTAAAAATTTACAGTACCGAAAAATGTAATCCATGGCGTACGTAATGTATGATCAACTCCGTGCGATTTATGTCTTAAATTTTAGTCTTTGAAAAAATCATTTTACAAACAGTCGTTGTGATTTGTTAAATTGCATTTTTTTTTCTTAATTTGTGTACTTGACTTCCAATATTTCAGCTTGCATTGAACAGTGCAAACCGTAATAAGCCTTAAGGTAAAAATTAAATATTAGCGTATAGGAATAATCTGAGTGCAATTTTGTTTAAAATTTTGAAAGTTAATTAAATATTAATAATTGTGATTAAACAAAATACGTTTTCTGCTGATCACTGAATTATGAAACCTAAAAATAAAATTTCTTAAAAATTTTCTTACTTTAGGAGAATATAAGGATTTTCATAAACACTCATCCCATTTTAAGATTTAAACTTTGATTGATTGAAGTAAGAATAATTGATTACTCAAATTAACCACTTGAACTTTCTAGGTGCAACTCATTTAGAAATGAGATGTTTAAAATTTAATTGAAAACTGTCAAATCTATTTTAATGGAAAGTGATTATATATTACTTCGACATAGTGATTATTTACCGTACAAGGAAATGAAATTAAATAGGAAATGTTCTATGTACAGTCGTGGAAAAAAAATAAACACCCCCTACTAACTCCTCAACAAATTATCCTAGAAGAAAGTTACTGGCACCTAACGATTGGAAATATAGTCTACCTTTAAATGATGTATATAAAATTTATTTAGGGGGGGGGGGCATCTACATATATAAACGATGGTTGGTTGGTTGATTTTTTGACGGCTGATTATCTATTCTAGGGATATAGGCCCGGGGGAGGTGCCCACCTTGTGTGTCTTCATATTGAAACGAACCCAAACTTCACTTTATTCAATGGCAATACCCAATTTTAACAGGATATTTCAAATCTTCGTTTCAAACTATGCCAAGACATCAAATTCCAAATCATTTGAATGATAAGTTTGTGAATTATAACCATTCAAAATTTATTGCTCCTAATGTTAAATTACAGTTTCATATTTTCATTAATATCTCCTGAAATTATACGCCTAATGTGGTAATTTTTTGTGTAGCAATAATACTAATATATCCAAACATAAATATATTGAATTTGCAATTTTTATAATTATATGATATGAATTATGAATTTTGAAATTAATATTCGAAAAAAAATTATGAATTGCAACCAACAATTTTTTTGACGGATTTAGAATTATTATTTCCTGCTTTATGGAAATCCAAAATATCACATTTTTCTTCCAAGTAGTTTTCAAATTATGCTTAAAAAAACAGCAAAATGAAGGTTTAAGGGGCCGTCTATGATAGAACTGACTAGATATTTTGAAATCTCTTATGCTATCCTGTAATCTAGCAGTCTTCAATGTCAGCTTGAATGGCACTTCAGATGCCTTGATCAAGAACGGTCTGGATCAACAATCGAGTACCGAACTTCAATTTGAATACAGCCCCTAAAATACGCTCATTTTAAAACAATTAATTTCTCGGAAACTTATCGGACGAATTGCATAAAAATTTGTTTTTAGTCTTATTGAAGGATGTAGAGTTTATTTATGCTGTCAGAATTGTATATTGCTATAGAAAAAAAACAAAGTTATGGTTCGTTTTAATATGTAGATGGCCCCTTAAGCAAATTGTATATGCACCATTTAAAAGCAGACTGTATTACCAATCATTCGGTACCAGTAATTTTCTTCTACGAGAATTTGTTGAGGATTTAGTAGGGGTGTTTACTTTTTCTTTTCCACGACTGTACGTCACTACAGAGTGAGACTGGGGTCTTTTTCAATAACAAATAAAGTATTAATTTATGCCTAATAATAATGTATGCCTTCCTATATATTATACTGCTTCTGTTTTAAATTAATTTATTATTTAATCTTGGACTGTGTATTTGACGCTCAGTGCTTCAGTAGGCATTAAGCAGCGCAAATCGTAACAAAAGGTAAACAAAAGTAGACATTAGCGTGCAGAAATAATCTACTGTTAAAATCAAAATCAGTTATAGTTGAGTTTTTTTTTTTAACATGTAAATAATATAAAGATTCCTCATATCCTTAAATCCTCATATCCTTAGTAATTGTTTTGTTTTAATTTAAATGCATAGCATGGCCAATAAAGTATATTCCTTCATAAATAGAATGCATCTAAGGGACAATAAGCCTGTTTATTAGAAAAAGTAAACCTAAACCGATAAAATTTATAATCTTAAATTAACATCGATCGGTGAACGAGAAGACATATTAAATTATTTTAATGTTTTTTTGTTTTTTTTTTTGGTAAAATTACAAGTTGTATAATAAAGCTCAGGCTTAATATAATAAATGGGAATTATAAACAAAAAGTAATAAAATGATTATTAATGAAAAATTTAACGGTTTCTAAAATGCATATAGAAAAATACGAATGATATTAAATATATAAATATATATCGACAGAAACATGATAAATGACTTACTTTATTAAATCATTCAAGGCTAAAGTAACTTAAGTACTGATTATACAGCATTTAGACTTACATCTAAATAATCATTTTTGGAGATATTACTCATTAGTACGTCTGGGGACTGGACTTCTAAAGAACTTTGTGTCTGAATTCCCATTACTAATGAAGTAATAGATTATGTTATGTTTAACAACTTATGTGATCTTATGTCAACTTATGAATTATTATGTTTAACAACTGATATATTTCTGATAATATAAATTCTTTACTGTTTGAAAAGTAATAAGAAATATTGTGATTTTTTTATAACACCAGATGAATTGAATAAACAACTTTGAAAAGCCCCCAGAAAAAATAAATTAAAAAATTGATATAAATTTTTTTAATTGAAATTAAAACATAGCAGTGTTTCACAAGTCTTTGTACCTTCCTATACAAGTCTTTGGGTAGACATTTCATCGCAGGCAATTATTTTATACATAAAAATAAGCGAATACTTTTAAAGTCATGGAAGACTTAAATGAATAGTTGTATAGGCATATTGAATTTGTTACAGGCATAGATTTCGATAATTTCATAAATTAAAATATATAATTTTCGTGCAGTAGGTCTTACTATACTTTTAACATAACAAATAATAAAGATATCATATAATTTATTTGTAGGTGAAATATACGTTTACGATATAAATATGTTTTAGTTTTAGTGCTATAAAATAAAAGTTGAAATAGAAGAAGTTCTCTGAATGTTAATATCATGATATTTGAAAGTATAATATATATTTTTTAAGTCAAAGGAGTTTTATAACAAGACCGAAAAATCATACATCAGAATAGATTATGAAACGCTTTGCAACTCTAAATGAATATGATTAAGAATTATATTATATTTTATAATACAATTAAATCGATAATAGTCTGTCCTATAATAACTGAATTTTATGGTGCATATCTTTAAATGAACTATAAATGGTACTTAGTCTATAGGCCCGAGAAAGTATAATTTAGTCCACTTCAGTAAATAATATCATCTACATTATGTTTGCAGTCCTAGGCAAATCAGTAAAATCCATCAGAAACAATTATTTCCCAAATACTATAATGTAACGGAATCATTTTGTGTGTCTCTAATGTCCAATTATATATGCTACATACTTCATTTTAAATACAGGACATTATAATGTAACCAGTTGGATGTGCCAACCTCAAAACTTTCTTCTATCTTATACAACTTAATATTTCAAAACCTAGTTACACATGTTAATAGGCTTCAATATTATTAGTTCAGTTACTTTCATTTTCATCTTAAATTTCTTCTTCAGTCAATTAAACGGACTAAAAACGAGTTAATCTATATCATGAGTTTTTGTTAAAATTATTAGTTTTTCCTTATTCTGTTGTTATCAGCTGTTTGCGAATAGCCGGCTTAGCAGGAAGCCAGTTTCCGCCGCTTCACGAGCCACCGATGCACAACAGAACTACGAAAAAATCCCTGCCGGCTCGGGCCTACAGGCGGAGGTAGATTTCGAAGTTAAGTACTAAATTCTCCAACAAAACTTAAATCAAGATTAGAGATAAACCCAGTTTCTTCACAAAGAGTAAGCTGTAGAGAGCTAAACATTTTGTGAAAATTATAATATACACGAATACACACACATGTATATGGAATAGGTTTAAAAAATGGCTACAAAAAATTCAGAGAACCTTAAAGTGTTAAAATAAGTTAATATTTCCATAGTCTGGTTTTTATCATGCTTTAATACGTTTCTTCAAACTCACGTGACGTTACATATTCACCTGCTGAGGTCCATTTAATTTCCAATATGACGCGATATATATATATATATATATATTAATTCGTCAAACTATTTATTTCATTTTGAGTTTTCATGCGGAAATCTTGCTATAGAAAACTTATGACGTAATATTCAATTTGCTTTCAATTCGTCTAACTATTTATTTAATTTAATTTTTCGCGTGAAATTCTTGCAAAAGAAAAGCAATTGTTGTGGTGAGAATTTTATTGTATTTTTTTTAATTGTTGGCAACTGCTATAACGAAAAATATTTATTTTTTCCTGTTATTGTTGTGTAAGAGCTGGTTTTATCAGAATCGTGTTAAGGCGATATTCAAAATTTTGAACCCTCCCCATTTCCATTCCCTTGGGCCAGTTTTGCCCATTTTCAATCCCCGCCGAGATATTAGCCATATCAAAGTTGTTGGCGAGTTTGAGGACAATCCGTGCATAATTGCGACTTTTATCGTGCGGACAAAATTTAGTACATACATACATACATATATATATATATATATATATATATATATATAAACTTTGTAGGTGGGGGTGGTTTTGGGCTCCTGGGGTCCTATAATGAAAAGTTATGAAGGAATTTTTCAAATGTCACACCATGGTAACGACTGCAATAGGTAGCATTTCTTACGAAATCTACCTAAAATCAAGAAAAGCATACAAAAATCGCTATCACAGAGCCCCTTTACAGCGCAATATTTCCAAATTCAAGGAGTAGCTGTTGTCCAAAGCCTAAAACATGCACAAAAATGTTTTGTTCAATTGTATGCATAATTTTATACACTTTTCGATGGTACAATAAAGAAAATGGCACAAAACTCGCTCAAAAATCGCACAAAATCGCTATTGCAACGCCCCCTACCGTCGAATATTTTACATATTAAGAAGGACCTGCTTGACATATCCAAGAACTTAAAAACTTTTTTTGGTTCAATTCTATGCATAACTTCATACATTTTTCGATGGTCCAATATTCAAAATCGCACAAAAATCGCTATTACAGTGCCCCTTACCGGCAATTTTTCCCCCAAATTCATGAAGGACCTGCTTGCCATAGCCAAAAACTTAAAATAAAACTTTGGTTCAATTCTATGCATAACTTTATACAATTTTTGATGTTACAATATTCAAAATCGCAAAAAAATCGCTCTTACAGCCCCCCCTTACCGGTGATTTTTTTACAAATTTCAGGAAGGACCTGCTTGTCATAGCCAAAAATTTAAAATAAAAATTTCGTTCAATTCTGTGCATAACTTCATACACTTTTTGATGGTAAAATATTCAAAATCGCACAAAAATCGCTATTACAGCGCCCCCTACCGGCGAATTTTTTCAAAATTCATTGAGGACCTGTTTGCTATAGTCAAAAACCAAAAATAAATATTTGATTCAATTCTATGCATGATTTCATACACTTTTTGATGGTATATTGGCGACAGACACACGGACAGACGGACAGACACACGTACAAACAGACATTTTCTATAAACATGTTTTTGGTCATCTCTGACACCTAAAACGTGTAAATCCGTCGAAAGCCGGAAGTCGAAAAAAATTTCGATTACAATACTTCTATAGAAGATAGAAGAAAGTAAAAATGGCACAGACATCGTTATTACAGCGCCCCCATCCGGCAGATTATTTTCAAATTCATGGAGGACTTGCTTGCCATAGCCAGAAACATACACAAAGAAATTGGTTCAATTCTATGCATAATTTCATACACTTTTCGATGGTACAATATTCAAAATCGCACAAAAATCATTTTTACAGAGCCCGCTACCGGCGATTTTCTTCCAAATTCAGGGAAGACGTGCTTGCCATAACCAAAAACTTAAAATAAAAATTTGGTTTCTATGCATGACTTCATAACCTTTTTGATGGTACAATATTCAAAATCGCTGTTACAGCGCCCCCTACCGGCGAATTTTTCCAAATTCATTGAGGACCTGCTTGCCATAGCCAAAAACTTAAAATTAAAATTGGGTTAAATTCTATGCATAACTTCATACACTTTTCGATGGTACAATATTCAAAATCGTACAAAAATCGCTATTACAGCGCCCCTTACCGGCGATTTTTTTCAAAATTCAGGGAGAACCTGCTTGCCATAGCCAAAAACTTAAAATAAAAATTTGGTTCAATTCTATGCATAACTTCATACACTTTTTGATGGTACAATGGCGGCAGACAGACGGACAGACGGACATTTTCTATAAATATGTTTTTAGGATCTCTGACCCCTAAAACTTGTAAATCTGTCGAAAACCGGAAGTCGAAAAAAATTTCGATTACAATGATTTCTTCTATTGAAGATAGAAGAAAGTAAAAATCTATAACTTTTAAAAAATACACGACAATACGAGCATATGTACGAAAGATAAAGAGTGGACAGATGTACAGACAGCAAACTGATAGACAGACTGAATTTATAAACATTTTTCAGCTATTTTGGAAAGTGTTAAAAAGCCATTTTTTCAGAATTAACTTCAAAATTAATCCGTTTCTTTTAATATTTCGCCTGCTTGTAATCTGTAAGCTTCTTAAAATAATTTTATTTTTTTTTTTCAGAAAATTCATCAACCGAGAACGCAAATGTATTGCACCATATAACAGCAGTTGGCGTTCTTTTATTTTTAAAGGTGTAATTTGAGGAAAAAAATAGTTTAATCAGGTGAAAAGCAATTCCAGATTATATTTGAGAAAAATAATGCATACGTTGCGAACTAGCACAAAACGTTGCCATCGCATCAGATGTTTTTTAGATTTACAACAATGGTGCTCAAAATAATAGATCTTATTCTTCATTTTCAGAAAGCATTAATTATAATAATACGGTATACGAATATATTGTATGAAGGTTAAAAGAGATGGTGAATGGTAAGAAGTGTTATAATTGTATCCTCCATTTAGAGGGTAAAGTGATGAACAAATATATTTTGAAATTTTTTTTTCTTTTGCAGAGTTTAAAGTAAACTGAATTCAGGCAGAGAATAAGATATTTCTTATTTTTTTATTTAAGTTTTCCCTTTTTCACTTGCATGATATCCAATATTTTATGTAACAACTTAAATAAGTGAGTAAAAAATCAATTTCCTGAACCATAAAATGAGCAAAATACAGAAAAAAAGGGATCAGCAAAAATATGCGATAATTCTATTAACTCAATGTTTGTTTGTTTTTAATTATATTTTAGATTGGTATTTTTGCGGTAATTATATTTTGAATACAAATAAATTAGTTTTGTTATTTTTAGAACTATCTTAAATGAAAGGTGTACCTAAAAAAAAAACACAAATATGTTAAATAATGCTTAAAAATCTTCTACACACAAGTAAGACCTAGATAACATTGAAGAATCAAGTAATTAATGCTAAATAACTTTTAATTCTTTGGCTTTCTCAAATTTTCAAAATCATATATAGTTCTAATTCTTGAATTGATATTTACTAACTATGCGCGATATAATTGCATTTTTTACTTCAAAAATTTAGCTAGGTTTTATTTATTCATTACGTATAAATTTTCTATATAATCTGGACTCACATATAAAACTTTGGAAGTTCAACAGTGCAAATTGTTAAAATGTCTTTTGCGATATTGCTGCACGAAATAGGTATTAACTGGTGTTTAACTGGTTCAGATAAATCTATTATTATGTACAATCTGCAAAAAAAAAGCAACATCCAATGCTATGTACATTTAACATAATATGTGAGTAGAAATCAGTCTGAAACGATTTTTCTTCAAATACCATAATGTAACAAAATTATTTTGTGTGTCTCTGAAAACGAACTATAAATATTACACGCTTCAAACTGAAAATAAGACATTATATTGTAAAAGTCAATAACGTATAAAAATTACACGCCGACATGAGTATATATACTAGAGTTAAAAGCGTAGACAAATAGCCAGACTGAATTCATTAACATTTTTCAATTATGTTGGGAAGTGTTAATTTTTTTTTCCAGAATTAACTACAAAATTAATCCGATTTTTAAATATTTCGACTAATTGTAATCTGTAAGCTTCTTAAAATAATTCTTTAAATCTTTTCAGAAAATTCATCAACTGTGAACGCAAAGATATCGCAGAAAGTAACAACAGCTAGGGTCCTTTTCTTTCTAAAGGTGCAACTTGAAAGAAAAATTAAATCAAGTGAAAAGCAAATCCAGATTAAAATAGAAGAAAACAATGTATACTTTTCGAGCTAACGCAGAACGGTGCTATCGCACCAGATTTTACTCGGATTTACAACAATGCTGCCTCAAAATAATCGATCTCCTTTTTCAATTCCTACTATTAGTTCACACTCTCCCTATATTTATTTATTTATATATCTTAATCAAATTTTCAATCGTTAATAAAATACTTATTATTCATCCTATCAAATTGAAATAATTTTTTTAAAACTTGTACAGGATGACAATTGATGTTAATACAGATTTTTCTAAGATAAATTCATTAATTACATTTTAATTAAATAATTTTAATTTTATATGGGAGACAAAATGGAGGCCATTAGTTATTGAACAGTATTTAATGCATCTTCATATCTATAAAGGGGGTTACTATAGGGGGGACCCTGTTCTGTCGCCAAATTCCGCCAAGTTTGCCGCCAACCTGACGATATATCGCCAAATTTGGCGACCAAAATGAGTCGCCAAAAGTAACGCCAACTTGGCGATATCTCTCATATTTCACCAAATTCCCATATACTTCCATTCTAAACCTACTTGCTTATAGAAAATCAACAAATTGAGATATTTTAATGCAGCAAAAACTAATATTAGCTTAAGGGATTATATTAAATTTTTGGTCATGACCAAAGTAGGAATTGAGTTTAAAAACAAATTTTTTATATTACTTGTTCATTCTTAGGAAACGTTAATTATAACATTACGTTGTACGAGAATTTTGTATGAAGGTTAAAACAGGGGGTGAATGGCAGGAAGTGTTATAATTGTATAATTTCTTTAAATAGAGTGTAAAAGGATTAACAGGTATAGTTGGGAATTTTTGTTGTTTACAAAAGTTTAAAGGGATTCGAACTCAGGCGGATAATCAGATAGTTTATAAATTATTAATTTAAAACTTTTCTTGTTGATTTGCATGACACCCAATATTTTATGTAACAACTTAAATAAATGACTAAAAATTAAACATCTTGTACCATAAAATGAGCAATATACAGAAAAAACAGGGCTCAGCAAAAATATGCGATAAAACTACTAACTAAATATAGTGTCTAACTTTGTTTTATATTAGTATTTTTGTAGAAATTTTACGTAATATCACTAAAATAATTTTGTAATTTTTAGGAATGTTTAAAATTAAATGTGAGTCTAGAAAAAGGCAATTATGTTAAACAATGCATAAAAAATCTTCTACACAAAAAATTAGATCGCGGTAACATTGAAGAAACAACTACTCAACCGTTAGAGAACTTTTTAACGGTTATCGTCCTCAATCATTTTCAAAACACATATCGTTGTAATTTTTAAATGATATTTAATAATTATGCTCCACATATTTTCATTTTCTACTTTAAAAATTAAGCTACGTTTTATTTTTTACATGCTAATATTTAGTCAAGTTATACTATTCATTTCTAATACTTTTCGCCAATGTAGGTAAATGCATTCGAATTATTTTATAAAGTCCTGTATGCTACCCAAAAATTTTTGCACACACAGCTATTTAAACTGAAATTTAATTCAGGTATATTACGCTTAACATAGGTTAAAACGCAATTTCAGTAATTATCAGCAAAATATATTATGTATCTTGTTCTTTATGTTGCTCTGTATTAGAATGCATTTTTATTCAGCATACGTCTTTTTGTAATATTAAACTTAGTTCAGTAGAAAAATGCATTACGCAATTAAGAATAAACGCTACCCTTAAGTAATTCACTCACACTCATAAAAATTTAGTTAAGCTTAAAAGCGCTCACAAAAGTTGAAGACGCACATTTAGTAATTATCGCTTATAGAAAATAGTGTAACTAAATTCACATGTGTGCCCCTGAAAATGAATGATAAATGCAATGCACACCACATTTTTCGGTAAGCAACTTTTAGTGCTCCTCAATGATGCATATAAGTTTCATTTTATTTGAAATAGTTTAACACTATAAAATTTACTGCTAACGGTTTTTCACCTCATATTATATGATAGAGAATTCTTTGTGTGACCCTGTAAAGGAATAATAAATACTTATAACCCCACATACAATAGAAAGTACATTTTAGTGCACTTCATAAATGCGTATCGATTTCATTATCTTTGAAATGGTGTACTATCATATACGCATTGATACAAGTTTCTGCTATTCACCGTAACGAAATACTTTTGACCGCCCCCTATAAACGAACAATAAATGCTACAAACCTTCATTTTCAATAGCAATTGTGACATAGTAAACTTCAAAAACGTATACAAATTTCAGCGCAGTCCGACTGTAATTACAAGAGTTAAAGTAGGTGAACCCGGGGCAGAAGGGGTTACTGAGTAGAAAAAATGTTTTAAAAATATAAAAGGGCTAATTAAAAGAGCTGCAAAAATTTCAATGAGCACATTATAATGTAATAAGCATATAAACTTAATAATATTGTAAGAAAACAAAAGAAAAATATACTTCTTTTTCAGAAACAGAATAATATGTCATTTGTCCCGTTCTGCCCAGATATGTGGCAGAATAGGGTGGTAAGGACAAGTAATTTTAAAAACCTATAAAACTAGTGGAAATGAAAAAAATAAGTTTGCTATATATTTATTTAGTTTTAAGTGACTTTAAGGGCTTAACTGCGGCTTTAATGGATTGTGTTCCTTTTCTTAAACCTGTGGACAAAATTCAAACACTAAGACAGTTTCATCATCTTCGCTATCTATTGCCGCACAGGAATTGTGTGCGCATTTTCTGCAAATGCAACAAGCGATCAAACCTTCAACTGACTTTGAGTGAAATTCCCCGCAATGTAAACATGCACATTCTGAACAAGCAAGTTGAAACATTTTGGACTAAATGGGCACCTCCCTATTCCGCCCCACCCGTTCCTGCCCAGGGATGCCATTTAGGTAAGGAAGGTAAGGTCACACGAGAAAGATACGTAACATTACGTAACATACGTAACGTAAACATTTAATTACACGAAACTAAAGAAAATTAAACGTACTTCAAGGATGGACTAACTTTAGTTGTAATGTTAAAAGGTATGTATGCCATACCTTGGTTACAAAATTATCGGAAATTAGAATACAGGAGCAAAAAATAACACAACGAAAATTTCACGAAAAAACGCTCGACAAAACTAGACTAGCATTGCTGCCGAAGTTGAACGGCAACAGGTTTTCTCACTTATGCTTATTGCCGCTTGCTGGCAGCATCTCCTTGACACCGAAAAGCGTCAGACTTCATTCATCCCCGTTACCTCGTTGTGCCCCGGGATCACCTACGGCTAGACGGACCGAAGTCATAAGCAGTTTTCGAATATATATGGAAAGAAGATTCATATTTTTATTCTGAATTATTATTATTATGTTCATACATTTTTAAACAAAAAATTCTAATGTGAAATAAATACATATTACGGAAATGTTAATTTTATGGTATGAATACAAGGATAGTTACGGAAACACAGGTTCAAGTATATATTTTGAGAGTAAACAGCGTTTTCTTCAAATGCCTTTTTTTTCTGTTAAAATACTGTAATGGGCATTATACACGAATACGTAAGTAAATACTATAATATATTTTTTTTTTTACTAGATTATATTTACGAGCGTTTGAGCGCTGCATAGCGGACTGACAAAATGGTTTTACATAATTTTCTTGAAATTCGTGTGTTTTCTTCTCTTAAAACACTATAGTGTGCATTTAAAAAAAAAAGACAATTTTTATCACTTTTTCTAATCATAGAAATGGGTTCAAATTTAACACGAATCCCCATTATTCTTAAGAAAATACGGTAATTAATTTAATTTAAACTGCAATAATAAAAAAATATTTCCAAACAATGAGTAGATATTAAGAAGATTATTCTAAATTCATAGCTGTAATTTGATATGCGCAGTAGAATCACTTTTCAAATAATTTTTCACTTTTAACTGGAAAAATTAAAAAAAATTATAATAAATGAATGTTTGTTACTGATATAACACTGAAAACAAATTACAGCCTCAATAAACAAGATAAATAAAGCTCGATTCCGGAAATTAGGGAAAAATACTGGAAGTCGTTTATCAAACATGTTATCAATAGACAGACAGGAAATGTTTAAACTAACTATTGGAAAATGTTATCTTTTATCTTGAAATTATTGCTTTTTACTAACGAAAATTATCATTAGAGTATTTAGCAAATAAAAGCTGTGCAGTTATGACTTTAAGTGTTTCACCGATGGAAAATAACGTTAAAATACATATTTTTGAAGAAGTCACTATATGCTTACATGTATCATAGATTTTTAAAATTTTGTAGCACTAATTACGTGCGTAAATATTCAATTTAGATCTAAAATATTAGTGCATCGAAAATGTTACTCAAGTCAATAAATGCTCCCATGTTTCATAGGCTTTTCAAATTTTGTAGTACTAATTGCGTGCGCAGATTTAAAATAATCAATTTAGATACAAAACTTAAGTGCATTTAATTTTTTACTTCTCAAACGGATATGTTGTTTATGCATATTTGTACTGACATCAGTTTGTATAATGCTTTCTGTAAACCAAACTTATAAAAGTAATATATATATTTCTAGTTATGTACTCTTAAACAAAATTATATTCTTAAATTAGTACTATTTAGAAAATAACATTTATTAACTGTTAAAAAATTTAAGTAACGTTACTCCGTAAAATTGGTGGCAACATGCTGTCTCCAATTATGGGGGTGTAATTTAACTTATATAATGGTGCAATTTAAACCGATATAACTAATGAAATATTACACATCAGTGTAACGTAACACCAGTTATATCGGTTAAATTACTTAATAAAATGGAGGTAACAAAGCTGCAATCAATTTTATGCAGTAACATTATATATTTTATGTGTGCAGTATACATGCAGTAACGTTATACAGGGTGTCCGGTCTCAACGGTGTCCAATGGCTAATTCCTAAACCGTTAGTCATAGACATATAAATATAAAATACATATTCATAAGAAACAACAGTTTTTCTGCAAATACGTGTTATGTTTTTCGCTTTATCTCAAATAGATTTATATTATATATTAATAAAATCGCGCAGGTCATTTTTGAGAAAAAAAATGCGAACTATATAAAAAAACAAGAGTTTTCCAGGAAATTCCTAAAATTAAATCCTGCTATTTTACTTGTTTACTGGCAAGTATAATCATCATTGGCAATGACCTGGTTAAGATATTATTGATGTCTTTTCTCGGAAGATTTACTTTCTTGTGGGAAAATTTTCAATAATGAACTGTTATTTTTAAAACATAGTACTCAGAATACGTTCAGAGTGGAATGACAAGTTCACCTTGCTTTAAAATAACCAAAATTAAAACTGTTTACTAAAAAGGCGCATAAAAATTTATTAAAATACCCCGTTACATAATGAACTGGTTTTTAAAAACTTAGAAAACCATTGATGTTAAAAATCATATGATAACAGAAAAGATATTTCCTGAGATCTTTCGATCGCAAACGCGATCATTTTCAAAAGATACCTTCACTGGAATGTCGCATTCACTGAGCTGTTTATACACTAGTATGGGACAAAGGATCAGTCTATTATGTGCCTGGGGTGTCCATGAAAATTGTTTCTTTCCGATGCTGAAGTGTTAGATAATTTTAAAATATTAAACCAAATATGAGGTATGTCATAGGATAAAACATCGTTACATACACTATTTTCTTTACTTAAATTCTCCAATGATTCCCTAATTCTCAATGCATAATAATCTGATGTAGGTATAATAATTTTTGCGTTTTCGAAATCTATTTTTAAATTTTGGCGTTGATTTAATCTGGAAAGTGCTGTAGATGGTCGGTTAAACTTGATATCTCTCATGTGCTCCCCCAATCTTTCTTTCAATTTTCGAGTGGTCATACCTATGTAGCTTAACTCCTTCTGCTTTTCCGTTTGAAATGGGATAGAATAAACCCCTGCAATTTCCTTATTAGGTATGGGATCAATTTTCCTTTGAATTAGAGATTTTAGTTTTGTAGGAGATTTGGCTATTAAATTGATATCAAATTTCCTTAAGGCGTATTTTAATCTTTCATATAATCTTGGTACGTAATCGAAGCTACAGATTTTAAGTTCTCTCATGTTTATTCTTTCTTTGTGATTTTTCTGCTTTACTTCATAAATTAATTTATTAATGTGCTGAGGGGAAAATCCGTTCTCTGTTGCAATGTGTTTAATTGTATTTAATTCATTTTGTAGATATTTTTCACTGCAAATATCAAAGGCTCGTTTTACGTAAAATCTGTAAGCAGAAATTTTGTATTTGAAAGCAGCTCTACAACAGCATTAGTACAGAAAATCAAAGGTATTACAATAAATCATAATAGTATACTTGCTAGTCTAGATGTAGTTTCTCTTTATCCATCAATAGACATTAAAGAGGTTGTGAAAATAATAGAAGAATCAATTGATAATATCCAAGCTTTTAGTAAAGACACACAGATTACACTAAAATCAGCAATCAATTTAGTCATGCAAAATAATGTATTTATTTTTAACGATAAATTATATAGACAAACTGAGGGAGCCCCAATGGGATCGCCCATTTCAGGTTTAATGGCGGAGCTGAAGCTTAGACGTATAGAAAATCAAATAATGGAAAATTTTCAATTAAAACCAACGCTATGGATCCGGTACGTAGACGATGTGTTTATCGTTTGGGATCATGGCATAGAAACTTTAAATGAGTTTTTAGTGAAAGTTAATTATATAGACTCGAACATTAAATTCACCTTAGAAGTAGAAAAAGAGGGGGGTTTTACCATACCTGGATACAGAACTAATAAGAAATATGGATGAGGGAAAAATAGAAAGAAGAGTATACAGGAAGCATTGTCGTTCGAATAACACCATCTCTTATGACTGTAACTCCCCTTTCAAATATAAAATTTCTGCTTATAGATATTACGTAAAACGAGCCTTTGATATTTGCAGCGAAAAGTATCTACAAAATGAATTAAATACAATTAAACACATTGCAATAGAGAACGGATTTTCTCCTCTGCACATTAATAAATTAATTTATGAAGTAAAGCAGAAAAATGACAAAGAAAGAATAAATAGGAGAGAACTTAAAATCTGTAGCTTCGATTACGTACCAAGATTATATGAAAGATTAAAATACGCCTTAAGGAAATTTGATATCAATTTAATAGCGAAACCTCCTACTAAACTAAAATCTCTAATTCAAAGGAAAATTGATCCCATACCTAATAAGGGAATTGCAGGGGTTTATTCTATCCCATTTCAAACGGAAAAAACAGAAGGAGTTAAGCTACATAGGTATGACCACTCGAAAATTGAAAGAAAGATTGGGGGAGCACATGAGAGATATCAAGTTTAACCGACCATCTACAGCACTTTCCAGATTAAATCAACGCCAAAATTTAAAAATAGATTTCGAAAACGCAAAACTTCTTATACCTACATCAGATTATTATGCATTGAGAATTAGGGAATCATTGGAGATTTTAAGTAAAGAAAATAGTGTATGTAACAATGTTTTATCCTATGACATACCTCATATTTGGTTTAATATTTTAAAATTATCTAAAACTTCAGCATCGGAAAGAAACAATTTTCATGGACACCCCCGGCAAATAATAGACTGATCCTTTGTACCATACTAGTGTATAAATAGCTCAGTGAATGCGACATTCCAGTGAAGGTATCCTTTGAAAATGATCGCGTTCGCGATCGAAAGATCTCAGGAAATATCTTTTCTGTTATCATATGATTTTTAACATCAATGGTTTTTTAAGTTTTTAAAGACCAGTTCATTATGTAACGGAGTATTTTAATAAATTTTTATGCACCTTTTTAGTAAACAGTTTTAATTTTGGTTATGAACTGTTATATATATATATATATATATATATATATATATATATATATATATATTGCTAAATAAAAATAAATAGTAGATTCATATGTAATATACATATCCAAACATAATTGTATGATGATGCAACATCGGGTAGAACGGCATTCTTTCTTTTCTTTTTAAGGTAATTTTATTGTTCTCTTTTCAAAAAGAAAAAAAAAATCAGTAATATACATATTTATTTTAGTTTTTTTATTATTTATTCTCTTTATTGTTATTATAATTATATTTATATTTTTATATTATATTTATAATTATATTTCTCATGAACGAAAGAAAAAAAAATAACTCGAGTTAATGCATAACATAGATAAGTATATTTCTATCAAATAGATAGCTTAATGTTTCATCAGTAAACAAAACACTATTAGTATTCGAAAATATCTTTAATTAAAAAAGAGGGAGATAAATACATATGATATAATTTAAGATCAATTATTTTATTATTAAAATAAGATATTAAATATATAATTATTATATGCATATATACAGGGTGATTCAAAATTACTTGACCAAAATGAACGTGCAAAGTAGGCAAACAAAAATAATAAAAAATCACATAGGAGCTTGGGGTCGCAAACGCACTCCGAGGCTGCTTGAGGGCGATTTCTGAGCAATTTGACCGACTCGACGTGTATAATTTCAGCAAGATGCAGTCCCTGCACATTTCAAAAGTCAAGTCAGAACACATCTGCAAGCCACCTTTCCAAGGCGTTGGATTGGTCGAAGTGGACTAATCGCATGGCCACCGCTATCACCAGATTTGTCTCCAGTAGATTTTTTCGTATGGGTTTTTTTAGAACTTATTTACGAAATACCTGTTTCATCGTAGGAAGACTTATTACGAAGTACTGTTACGAAAGCACGATTGTTCGAGATACACCTGATATGTTTGAGAAAGTCTGCCAATACATGTAGCTCCGATGTAATGCGTGTCTGCAGGTGTTTGGCAAAAACTTTGAGCATATTCTGTAGCATTATTTGTCGTAAATGTGTAACATGTGTGTAAATACAATATAAATAAAATGATTTAGAATGATTTTTGTTTATTCTTCTTGTATTACGTATAATTTGCATCCCCCTCTAGCGGCCCCAAATCGCGTTTGCGGCCTCATTTTTCTATTTGATTTTGGATCATTTTTGTATGCCTGCTTTACCCTTCCCTTTTGGCCACGTTATTGTGAATGATCCTGTATATATAAATATTTATAGGACAATCGTTATAGGATAATATTGATTGGATTTTATATTATGTATGCTTTAAGCTCTTCATACTCAAAAGCGATATTTTGTTGGTACTACCTATATTCAAAAATGCTTATTATTTTATCAACATATTGTATCGCATATTTAACAATTTTGACACACATAAAGCTTATACAATACGGATAAATATTTACATTATTAAAATTAATGTATTGAATATTTACTTTGTACATGCAAATATGTCTTCATATAATTATCTCGTAATTGATGAACGATATCCTCCATAAACATACAAAGTATATAAATTCTGAGTAAATACTTTGATGTTATGTTTCATTTTTGCAATTTCAGATACATTAGCATGATACTTGGGAAATTAATCTTACAACTGTAATTATAGTCATATATACCCAGTAGGATATCATGAATGAACCATTAATTTCAAACTTATGGAAGTATTCGACACCAGTATTAATCTTAATTATGCGAAATCTCTTTATAAGAATAATGATGATTTACAGATATCACATTGTTTTCAGAAGTATCAATGGAAATTTAAATCTGTGAATTTTTTTTTTTCTGAAGCACAATTTCGAATTTCCAAATGAATAACAGATATTTAAGGAATTTGCGTGAAACAAATGGTGCATTTTATATTTTAACTGTACATTTTCTGTTAATTTTAAGTTAATGTTTTTGTCTTTCATTAAATAATTTCCTTTTACGAAAATTTATTAAAGTAACTTAATAAAGGTTCTTTAATACAATAAATTAACCATGATTTAAGCAAAGTATCTTATTTTTCTAAAATTGAAAACAAAAATTCAGTGTGGATATCTTATTTGATGATATCATCAATTCCGTAACCTTCAGATTTATGATTTCAATAATATCTACGTATATAATTATTTTCATACACACTCAGTGTTGTATGAAGAAAGAAACATTAAGTAAAACATCTAGAATTATTTGAGATTGTTATTAATTCTATTTTGAGGAGTTATTTTCAAAAGAATATCGATGATTTACAAATAAAGCACCAATTGCTTCAGGTAGAAAGATGAATGGAATTTTTAATCATGGATTGCATGCGGTGAACATTTGTTTTACATGCAGCAATTTCGATATTCAAATTAAATGCTATCTGAATGTTAAAGGATTTGCTTGAATTAAGCGATTATTGAATGTAATATTAGGTATTTATTAATGAGGATTAATGAATACTTTTAATATTAATTAAGAATAGTTTGAAATTACTGTTTGTGCGTTTCATAAAAAAAAATGCGCTAAAAAACTTTCGTTATCCCTAAGCCTTTGTTAACAAGTTTGCTTAACTGCAATTTTTACGACAATGCATGTATTATTTAAATTAATATAATTCTCTAGATTTTGCTGTCTTTTCAATCGTTCAGTTATGTTTAATCCAACAAGCATTATCTTCAAGAACTCAGTTACATTTTCAATATTATGTTGAAATAATTGTCTTATTTTAACACCAGTGAAAACAACATCACGATTTTGTCCTATTTCTGGGCAGTCAGACGGTTAAGATAATTTTATATATGTTAATTAATGAAATAACTGATCTATAAAATGAAAAAAAAAACTACGCACACAGCGGTCGAACAATAAACAGCAGAATCTAGTATATAAGAACAAGTCACCGGAAACAATAATAAAGAGCAAAAGTCAGAATACAGTGGTTAAACATTGAAATCCAATCGTCTAAGAAAATCTTAGGAAACGAACGGTAATTTTTTCCATGTAGTAATTTTTTTATTGTTCGATTCTAAGCGGAAACTTTTCTGTCGATCTGCGACAACTCTTTAAGTATTTAAAATTATAATAGTTTTTTTTTTTTTTTATGCCGTGCATGACATCGGATAAGAAGAAAAGAACGCAATGTATCCGAACGTATTTGGTAATCAAGGATTATATATATGTAATAATAAAAATTTTCGCTCTTTTATCTTAGTAAAACTATTCCAAATTCTTAACATTTTTCCTTTTTTACCTATCTTTAATAATATCTTAATATATTTTATCTTTTATTTCATGCATTTAAAACTGCGTATTCTTTTATTAGTCTAAAAACCTTAATCCATTCGCCTTATCTAACAAAACCCATTAAATTACTTTTTTCACTTTATTCCAAAAATAAAATCTTTTTCTTTCGAATGTTTTTTAATATCATTTGTTCTTTGGGGTTCTATTCCCACCATTCCTTGCAAATCCCACCAGCCATTGTTTGCGCAATAATTCTGACGCCGAAACTATATAGTTCGTATCGTCGTCAACCGCGCTTCCCCCCTCCCCCCATAGCTAGGTCCTATCGTATTCTGCTCTCATCGCGTCCTTCCGGCTACTTTTTACATGATTTGTCATTTATCGTGTATTGCATTCATACGCATGCAGTTTTCGCAAGATATAACCCGTTGCATTAGCTAGGAGAGGTTGTATTGTGTTGATGTGTGTATATTTTCTCATAAAATTCTCTAATGTACAAGACTTTTTAATTATGCCTCTGTGTTCTTATAGTAAAATGAAAATGTTTAAAAAAAAGGATACGAAAGCAATATTCCATGCAACGATATTTTTAAAACTTAATTTAGTGTTCGTTGTGAAGAGAAATAAATTCATTTTCGCGCTCTATTTTTCTCCTAACTTGGCAACGACGTTAATAGAGTAGCACTTTTATTTTTTCAAGCATGTGTGAATTTATAATGTGATATAAATTTGTGTGTATACTTATAGAACTGATAAAGTAATTATAAAAAGGTAAAATGTTTTAAATTGAGGACATTAGGAAGATATTTTATGAAATGATATTTTTTTCAAATTCATTTGGTGTTTTTTGTGATGGAAAATAGTTCATATTCACACGGTGTCATTTTCTGCTAATGACAATCTTCATCAAATCATGATTCACATTTGATTGCTTTATGCAACATTATAAGATCTGTACACATCAGTACAAGGCAACGACATGAATAAAACATCTCCTTCAGTTTCTTTTTTTTTCTAGAATATGAGAATGTGGTATAAATTTGGGAATATATTTTTAAAACTGATAGAACGTTTGAAAAAATTCCGAACGAAATCGATAAACTGGAAATTGTCAGAAGTGAAAAAAACTTTTGTTTCCTTATTCTTTTTCTATGATTTTGGTAGGGAAAAAGTACACTTCCAAATAGCATTTTAAAAGACTCTTTTTTAAAAGTCTGTAAAAATACGTTCAGTGAAATTTTAAAACTTTTTTATTTTGAATGAAAATATACTCCCGAATTAAATTTATTTAAAGAAGCATTTTGCAGTTTAATTGTTGTTTAATTAAAAACAAATTACGTTGAATCATTTGTTGTATGTAGTATTGTTATCTTTAAAGCATGTGCACATTATTCATTTAAATATTTCAACGTCGATATAAAATGTTTAATACTGTAATTGTTTTTCCTTAAAATAACCTTCAAACTCAATTGTAATCTTTATATAAAAGATTTTAGAGCAACGAAGATTTTTTTGACAGTGCAAATTCGTGAATACGTACAATTATACCTCACTATTTGTTACCTATTGTCATCAGAGCTTGTCTAAGTGTAGTAACTATACTTCAAAGAGAAAGAAAATTTATATTTTTATATAATTAAGAACAAATATTGTCCGTTCTAAGTATTTCCTATAAAATAATCAATCTGCACTGATTAAAATTGTTATTTAATAAATGGTTTAATCTTGAACTTATTGGTCATGTATTACCTCCAAGCATTTAAATTTGAATTTTGTTTCGCTTTAATATAATGCTTAAAGTTTCTTATATTTTATACTTACTTATTGTAAAAGGTTTATTGTTCAAGAATTAATTTCATGTTATAACATCACTTATTTTTACGAAAAAACATACAATGGGATATGAATATATATGAAAAGATATATATGAAAAGATATGATACGTACTTGGTGCGTATTATGATGCGAAATATATTTATATCGGCGCAGAAAGTTTTTCCTTGAAAAAATTCTTGTGATTCACATTTGGCTACTTTACGCAACATTCATAATATATGAATTTCGATATCAGAAAACGACATGAATAAAATAGCTCTTTCAGTTTTTACTTTCAAGCATGTGTGAATATATGATGTGCGGTAAATGTTTGAATATTTTTGTAAGAGAATTGATAAATTCTTTGGCAAAAACTAAGCAAAAATGTAAAGCCAAAAATATAAGCAGTGAAAATTATTTCTTTCAGTCACATTTTGCTGCCTTTATACGTCGTTCTATGAAAATTGAATGAAAAGACGAGAGACAAATAAAGTTTTAAAAAGTGTTTTTAAAAGGTCTTCCCAAAATATTCAATGTGTCTAAACTTTTTTTTGCTGTTTTGTTAGAAAGTAAAACATATTGCTGGAGTAAGTTTTTTGAAAGAAATATTTCGTATTTAAACTTTTTATGTTTCATACACATATCTGAATTTATGTGTGTTTGTTGCGCATATGTTTCATGCGGATTTGTTTGTTTTCCTTTAGTGATTAATCTTGAGATTAACTGTTTTTAAAAATGGCGCAGTTGCCAAAATTAGACCGATTTGAGCTGTTTAAATAGGACCACATATACGATAATAAATTTGAAAAGTAAGTGACGAATTTCGAGCGCTGTACGGTTTGGACACTTTTTTATAATCTTTTATAATGGATAACTATCTTCCTGCAAGTTTTTGGATATTTTATTTTATTTTATTTTATTTTTTATATCTGGATAAATTTCTTTATACAGTTTAGGCCTATATAAACATAAAAAATATCTTTTATAAGTTTATGCAATAAATGTTGTTTGCAGTTTCTTTTATTTTGTATTTATTTGTATTTATTTTCCTTGAATTTATTATTCCTACGAAGTATTTTATTTACAGTGGTGAATTCAGACATTTTCCCCCGGGAGGATATTTTCGGTTCTGTGTGTGTGTATGTATGGGGGAGGAGAGCAGATATAATATTTTAAAAATTAGGCGTAATTAAATTTCAAAGAAAATGCTGGAAGTGAAGAACTACAGACATAAGTTAAAAGAAAACTTTTGTTGGAAAAAAAAAGTCTAATAATTCTACATCTTAAAGAAAAACCATGACAATGATGATTGGTTTTGCCTAATTTGAAAGGAAAATTAAATAGCAGTAATGATTCAGTGTTCAGACTGTCAAATATTGTTCCATGTTATGTGCGCTAGAATAAACAATGAACAAAAGAAATATATGTATAAAACTTAAGTTTTTCAAAAAGAAATTGTTTTAAAGATTTATTTAGTTATTAGATGAATAAACTGACTACGTGTTGTAATATTTTGCTGATATGCCAAAAATGAAGGGAGTTACACCTGAAAATAAGTGAGGTGGTCCTAATTCGGCTACTCCTCCCAAATACAGTCGGAGAGCACAGTCAGTTAAAACGCGTTTCCGCTTAATAAATCGGTACCTAGCAACAATAGGTGTAAACAAAAATATTTTATTTTTTGTTTCTTCTTTCGAACATGTGGGAAACTATGATGATTTAAATATTTTGTTATTAGTTTTGTGGAAAAACAAATAACATATTTGGAAAAAGATGATCAGAAATATGAGGCGAATGACTTAAGAATCAAAAAGGAATTTCTTTTAAAAATATTCTGTAGCATCATATGTCTGTACGATGTGTACTGACAAGACGTTTATAACGTTTAATTTTAGACAAATAACGTTTAATTGTTTGTATGTTTTATAAAAGGGCAGGTACCCTATATTTACCATCTTAAATAAATGTACCTTTTCTCAAAAACTACCAAAGATGTTCTCTTGGAAATTTTATATGCATAATATGAATAATTCCTAATAAAGTGAAATCAACTTTATAATAATATACTCTTTAGGTATTTTTTTCTTTAATCTGGAATAAAATTAAAAATCACTTTTATAAAAAAAAAAACACGCATTTTTCTAAAGAAAAACTTTTTTTTTAAAGTTTCGTACAATCGTTTGTAACAAAAGCCCACATCAAATTGACCAGTGGTATATGTAAAATATTTTGGAAAGATTGCAAGCAATAATATGTAGTAGTTTCTAGCAACATTTTGAGAAAACTCAGTTTAATGTTTACGTATGTAACGTTTATGTATGGTGTAAACAAACTGAATTACTTAAAATTTCTAATTTCTTGTTGTTGTAGAAATAAAAATGATATTCCATTGAGGAGAAATTCCATTAAAGAGGAAAAATAAAGGATTAAGAAAAACCTTTCTTACGAATTTGACTTCCAGCTGTCCTTAGGTAAAGTATATAAAATTTAAACAACGATTAAAAACTAAAATAATTTTACTTTTAATAACAAGGACCATTTTCTTAAGAAAACAGAATAAAATTACACATCATATATAAAATAATAAAGCACTAGCTCATTCGATTTAGTATGAGCACACTCGTATATTTAAAAAATAATGGTAGAGTATATTCATTTTATTTCGTTTCATGGAAACCAATGACTTGCAACTTTATATAGTTTGTTTAAGCATAAGTATAATTAAAAAAAGTAATTTATGTAATTCGTTAAACTATCATGTCCTTCATTAAGAAAAGGAATCACATAAATAAATATAAATCATAAAATTATATATAATACAAGCTTTCACCACAATTAATTATTTAAATCATTAAAAGCAAAAATATAAAAAAATACGTAAATCAAAGCAACACTTGTAAAAGAGTCACATTAAAAGATTCAAATTATATTATACATTAAAACTAAAGTAAGATGACAAATATTATGAAGGTATTTTTATATGGTATATAGATCGCATTCTAATGGGAAAAAATTTCATGTATGCACACATTTTTTTCCTTAAGAAAACCTTCGTGATTCAAATATAGCTCTCTGTGCAATATTACTAAAATGTATATTCCTACGTTCAGCAACGACATGAAAAAAAATAGATCTTTTAATTTTCTTCTTTGAAGCATGTCAAAATCTAATATGCGCTGTAAATTTTTAAATATTTTTGTAGGAGAACTGATAAAATGTGTGAAAACGGCAAACAGAAATATCAAGATGAATATATAAGCAGTGAAAATAATTTTTTTTTCAAAATCATTTTCCTGTCTTATATGTTTCTACGACGTTGGTATAACAAAGGCGGGAGATTTGCAAATAAATATTTAAAAGTTTATTATTAAAAGTTCTGCAAAAAGAAAGTTTGTTGAAAATTTAAAATACTTTTTCTCCTAAAAGGAAAAACGTATTGCTAGAAGATTTTTGTTGAAAGAAGTGTTTTGTATTGATTTTTTTAAAAATGTATATTCAAACAAAAGTTATGGGTAAGTGTTACGTTGTACCTCCTTTTGTAGCTTTGAATATATCTACAATACATAAAAAAAAATAAAATATTTTTTTAAGACATCGATATAAAATACCAAGTTATTTACGATTACTTTTCAAAAAGTTTTCTTTTAGTTTTCTTTTATAAATATTGAAAATATTTACTGATGTTATGATTTTTTTTTTACATTATTCATGATATTATATAGTGAATGGAATACATGGAATATATAGTGAATTTGAAAGAATTTTGTCAGTTTAGATTTGACTGCCCAAGATGGAATGCTCAGACTAGGAAACCAGGTCTGAAGAATATAGATGTTCCTCCCTTACCCTTGTATGAATGCCTTATACAACACATCTGACAAAATACAACATATAAAATTCAGATGACACTGAGGCCGCCGGGAAGCGAGACAAAGAGATAGGTGGTGTTCTAATATCTTACTTAACAACTATTCTATTTTTGGATTCTAGATTATATTTGAACATTCTGTTCAATTTTAGTATGAATTACACAATCCTGCTATGGTTGTATTTTTTACCTTTTAATAATTGATTATCATCTATTTTTTAGCCCTGAATTCGAAAATGATCTTTAATTATAACCACCACGTCAGTACGTTTTGCAAATCGTAAATTTCGAAGATAAAAAGTAAAAAAAATGCAAAAATATGATACTTAAAAATAGAGCAGAGGGTTGTGTTTTTAACTATTAATAGTTGTTTTTTATGTATTATGTATTTATTATGTAGCTCTCAATCTGAAAATTATTTTCGTTTTTAACTA
The DNA here is from genome assembly GCA_963932465.1 of Maratus speciosus. Lineage (NCBI taxonomy): Eukaryota > Metazoa > Arthropoda > Arachnida > Araneae > Salticidae > Maratus > Maratus speciosus. The sequence goes on along the minus strand of OZ010788.1, from coordinate 537,015,706 downwards.
TCATGTCAAGATTTTTTGATAATCGTAAATTTCATTGTTAAAAAATAGCGAAAATCTGATAATATAAAAGAGATGTAAAACTTTTTTTTAAATTAAATTTAAATTTTATTTAAATCAACAATTTACTCGATTTTTCGCTTATACTAAGTATTCTTAAAGCTACACAGCTCAGGGTTCCGATGATGTGGGGCGAGGGATATTATATTTTAACTTTGAACTTTTTAACTTTGAAATTTCCGATTTTCGAAAATTCCTGATGTGATGGTTGAAACTGAAGGTGATTTTCGGATTCAGCGGTAAAAAATACATAAAAATCAATATCAAAATTAAAAAATACAACAATTGCATGCATTTTATAGTATGAGTTTTTCGGCATTTTTTTTACTTTTCAACTTACGATTTACAAAAACTACTTACGTGATGGTAAAAAAGGAAGGTCCTTTGAGGATTCAGCGCTACAAAATACATAAGAATCAATAATCAAAAGCAAAGAAAAAAATAAATAAATAAAACGTGATACAATCCAAATTTTGCCGCCGAGTGTTATCTGGAATTGGAATATTAATGAATTCGTTTTTCTTAATTAAACAAAATATTGCTTTTATTTATTTTAAATTGTAAAATGAAGTAGGACATTTTCTACAATTAAAAAAAATAACTTAATACCGAATCATATACTACTTTATACGGCAATTTTAGACTTAAAAGATCAGTAATCAGACCTGGAATTTTATGAATTGAATTCATTATTTTTCTTCAAGAATTAAGTCATATGTATTTAACATTAAGTCATATGCATTTAACATAAAAAAAAAATCCTAATTGATATGGAGTTTATTGAATTAACTAACTTTTCTATGAGTTTATTAATTATAATAATTACAGTATAAGAATTAGAATTGTATTATAATGAGTATTTAATTTTTTGCATACACTGTAAAAAAATATCTAATTCTACAGATGTAAAGCTACGGAAATCTGTTTGCTTACTAAACTTTTATCTGTACCCTGGGGATAATTAGATGAATTTTTGTATGTTGTTGTTGCAGTTACATAAAAACTTCTAGGTATTCCAGTTTTCTAAAAAATTCTCAGTAACTTTTTTGATTTTTTCATAGCATAGTAGTTTATTTATAAAGTAATAATTAGGCGTAAATTTTCAATGCATTTTATATTTTAACCACGTTAATTTTTGTGGAAAATGTACGTAAATGTTACGCGGTTTTATCTTGTAATTTGTTTAATACTTGTAAAATTTATGTTAGCAAAATACCAGTTTTAATAACCAACCTTCGCTATTGTTATTACTTTATTTCCAAAATAATATTAAATATATATTTAATATAAAATATCGTTTAATGAAAAATATTATGTATGTTAGATTATTCTAACATTGGAAGGTTTTACTAGTGAACGAAACAACTGGTTGTTATGTTACCATTAGTGCAATGTTGAAAATTATAGAAACACAGATACAGTTGAATTCTCATCGAAAAATATAACGAATTTTGAATTTTAACGAAGAGAATGTTTCGTAGTAAATCAACATGGATATTGGAAAGTAGTTGCAGTCATCGAGTGGTAGGCCAGGTAACACATTTATCCAGTGTCGGTTCCTCCGGAATAATTGAGACAATGCATATTTTAACTCAGGATTTTATTGAAAGAGCTTTCGGCGGTGCAGTTTCCACCAATTCATTTTAATCAAGCCATCGCTACGTAATATTAATTATGGGTAATTGGCCAATTATAGATAATGGAAAATATCAGACGGCGACCAGGGGGAGTTATAAAAGTAGAAAACGACAAATTCTGCTGAAACACAGCGAGTATCGACTTTTTGTTCCTCAATTGTAAGAATACAAATATGACGTAGATCGCGCTCTCAAGAAATAAATAATTAAGAATATCACGTCATGAAAAAAGTACGGACTGAGCAAGCGGATGAATTTGAAGGGAAAAGGGATAGCCTTAGAAATGCGCGGGAATATAAAAATGGAAACTAAAAGAATATTTTAGAAAGAAAAAAGTGCGGAAATGGAACATTTAATGTAAGAATACTAAAAGCGTAATATTTAAGCAATTTAGACAAGTGAGACATTAAATTAAAGGGAATTTAACAGAGTTAACGCTAAAGATTATTTAAGGATAAGGATTTAGTGAATATAAAGTAGTAATTTAGAATAAGATAAGGAAACCGCGGAATTAGATCTAATAATGTAACATGTATATAGCGCATAACTGCATATATAATAGAATTTAATAATTACATAAAATATTGCCCTGTGCTTTTGAAGAACGTTGTAATGCATAACGCAAATGTATACATCATAACATATGTATACATTACAAGTGCATAAGTATGCAACACAAATACTTACATTCATACAAAAGCATACATTTATGCATTTGCAGAAGCATAACACAAGTCTGTAAAAAAATGCCATTGCAAAATTTACATTATTTATGTTATGGAAAACGTCTAATGATTTGCATATTTATTTCGCAAAAATAATTGAATGAGCAAAATGTGATATGTTTGTACATAAATTAAATATCGTTTAGTGATGCTTCATCTTTCATTAAATTTATTAAACATGTTTGCCAATTGTTCCTGTCTCATGTCCGTTTGAAAGTTAGTGTAAATGCATAGACTGTAAGTTTTTTAAAGCTTCTATTAAGGTGTTAAATACGTGGTTAAACACGGAACCATTTTTCTGAGCGTTTATCACTATAATCTTAATTTTTTTTATCACAGGAATTTTCAAATACAGTTAGAGAAAACTTAATTGGATGATACATAGGCAGAATTGTCTTGCAAATCTTAGATAAAAATATCTTTGACAGTGAATTCTGTTCATAATTAGAATTTTAATTTAGAAAATTTTAGCTAAAATTTTATTTATATTTTTAAATTAAAATTTTAACTTATCTTTTATCAAATGTTTTTTTCTCTTTTTTTTGACAATTAGAGTTTTACTTTAACTTAATTGTTTTTTATATTTAACATATTATGCCTTTAAAGAAATAAGTATTTTTTAAAGCACTGTAATATATTTCAATTGATTTTCTTGAAAGTTTTCAATTTGAGTCATTGTTCACAACTTTTTAAAATGTTTTTTGTAATTTAAAAATGCATTATGCTTAGTTAAAGAAAGGAATAAAGATTTGGAAAAAGATTACGAACTGATAAGAACCTTTCTATTATAAATATGAAGCATTTTCTTTTATAATATGTTCAATCAAATAATGTCTTAAAAAATAATAACAAAGAAATTATAAAAGTTCAAATACAGTATTTGATCTATGTGCCGTTTGTAATTTTGGTTAAAGTAGGGTTTAAAAATTTCCTAAAAACAAGATTCCCCCTCCCCCCCCCCTAAAAAATCGATTTACTTAAATTCTCATCTGATTAAAACTGCAGTTAAGGGGGGGGGGGGGTTCTCAAATCTGAGTCTTCTGATGTTAGGATCTGTAATAGACACAAATAATTCCTATTCACTTTTAACGGATTAAACACTTTAATTTTGAAAAAATATACAATTTTTCCTGATTAGAGTAACTGAAACTATTGTAATATGAAGGTACACCTGACGATACGAGGAATAACTCTTTTAATTCCACCCCTCCAGTTACCAAACTTTTCGGCGTATAAGTTGATTCAGTGTATGAGTTAATCTTATTTTGTTAACATTGGATGGTGAATTTTCGTTGCATGTAGATCCACCCAATCTGTACAACGCCTCTACAAATATAAAATATTTCGAGAATATTGTTAATCTAAAAGTGGTGATTTTCCAGATGAATAATTTGTAATAAACAATGGAATAATAGATCCAAATCCCATATTTGTAATGATATACTATAAAATATTTGAAAATACAAAAAATTTAAATTTTTATGCCTAGTGAATTTGATGATTATATTATATTATTCTGACTCAAAAAAAATATATACTTTCTAAAAAGAAATTATTGTGTTTATATAATAAAAAAAAAACATATAAATAATTCTATTTAATATTGCGAAAAAAAAAATGTTTTAAATAGTACACTTTGTCGCCATAGTTGTAAGAAAACGGTAGATGATTATCTTGTAACTGTCGCTGCAGATAAATGCTGGAATCATCGGATGTGAAATTTTATATCCTGCGTATATGTCGATCCAAGAATTATCGTTGAATTTTGGCGGCTTACAAAGCAGAACTATACGCGAAAAATATGGTTTATTAAAATACCGTCGAATACATCATTGCTGCTTGATGTAAGTTTCATCACTAAGTATTTGCATTGTGCTTCATCATCTATTTTGAAATTTGTGTATAGATTTTTTTTTGTATTTTTAAGTATTGAAACTATTGAAACGTAGAGATAAGAGAAGAACACAGTAAAAAAAGTGAGTATACCAGTATTTTTAATAGAAAAATTCACCTTATAAGAGGGTGTATCAATATGTTTTTGCCCTCATATAGAAATAATTGAGTGAAATTCATGAAATTGCTACATTGTATTAGTCTTTTTCTATATAGTCATCGTACATAGTAACACATTTCTGCAAACGGTATTTCAAAGACTGGGGGGAAGATGCATTCCAGAAGGCGCGATAGTAGACCCAAACGGATGCATTTGCCGATCCCCACATGTGACATATTTTTGGAAAGGCCTATTACCACTTCCCGAGCCCCAAATTCGCACCCCCGAGGCATAAATGATGTCCGCAAAATTTAGAAAAGTGCACCACCCCAGGAGGGCAAATTTGGGGGGGGGGGCTGGGGAGATGCATAGCATGAACAATTGGTCACAGGCCTTTCCAACAATATGTCACATGTGGGAGTTTGTAAAAGTTAGAAAAAATTCCCCCTTTGGGTCTACAATTGCGCCTCTTGGAATCCATCTTCCCCCTTCTCTTTGAAATACCGTTTGCAGAAATGTGTTAATGTTCGCGGTGACTATATAAAAAAGGACTAATACAACGTAGCAATTTCATAAATTGCACTCAATTATTTTTTTGCGAGGGTAAAAAGTTATTGACACACCCCCGTATTATCGCATGGTTATATAATCGGAATATTTCTACAAGAACATACTGTAATTATCTTGCTACCTTGTGTTCTGATTATACATTTTTGTACTTTGTACAGCAAAATCTAATTTTACATCCAGTGTTTAAGTCGATAAAAGAATTTTCTTTCACTTTTGGGCGTTTAAAAAGACATTATTATGCACTGGATATTATCGTACATTAAAATGCCATCGATTATATCATTGTTGCGAGTATTTGCAATTTGCTTAATCTTCTATTACGAAATTTGTGTACGGATATTTTTAATCGCTTTTTAAACCTAATCTGATTATAATCCGTATTTTAGTACTCTGTACAGGACAAAATTGCGATCATCCGATATCCGATTTTATATCCGGGTACTCGCCCCCTAAATTTTCTTCTAATGTCGGCTACATAAAAAATTGACTTATACACCGGAAAATACGGTATATTAAAGTATCATCGATAGCACAATTAATGTGTGTTGTATGCGGTTTTTATTTCTAAGTATTTGTATCTTGCTTAATTTTTTATTATAAAACTTGGGTGTTGTATTTTTTAATCACTTTCTAATCATGTGCTGATTATAATGAATTTTTTTTATTATTTTTATAGAAAGCGATGCTAAGAATAAGTAAAAAGAATGGTTTAATTTATCCAACTGTTCCCAGTTAATTTAAGTAACACAATCCCTTCTCACCATTTTAATTTTAAAAACTTGGGTAAATAAGCTTACTTTTATGTACTAATAAATTACTTTATTATTGAATCACACTAACAGATCACTTGGCTTTGCTCTTGCTAACAATGAAGTCCTTGAAGATAAAATAATTACAACAATAACAATACAATAATAATTAAAAGGTAACAAAATGTAATAATATGCTGGTCCCAATAACGGAACTCTTTACATTTCCGCACATAAATCGTTAAAAGACAACCAGAAAAATATAATTCACTTTTACAAAATCATAGAAAAAAAGCTTTGCTTTGTAAATTTGAATGTACAGTTTGTTTGTTCCATCTAAAAGAAAAATGTAGGATTTCCCTGGAAATACGAATGGCGTAGTATTTAGCTAAACTGTATATCGTATGACCTTTATATATATTTTATGAAATGAAAAAAAAATTCTCTGGAAAAATTGTCTTACGCAAAATATCTAATCAATTATCAGGAATATTTGCCTTATTTTTCTAATCATCCATAATCTGGTTTATAGTCGATTTTGGTGACGAAATCACAAAAATAGTTATAAAATTTCTGTAATAAGTATTTACTATTATTTTGTAGATTATTTTGCTTTTTTTGCCCCTATTTAAAACTGAAGCTGAGATATATCGAAATGACCTAAAATTTTATACCCCCAATTTAGGCGTTGAAATTTCAAAAATCCTTTCTTATTCCTTGCTTAGGTATTATCACATACGACATGTCCACGTTTCATGATCATGGTTATAGTAGTTTCAGCTGTGCGTTCAAGAGTCAAGAGTTCGCCCATTTTTTATATTAGTATATATTCGGGTAGGAATTATTTTTTCAGTAATGAATGTTTTAACTTCTTTGTATCTAATCAGCATCGTCAGTTGCTCTATATGTACTTGATTGCGACCACATTTTTTGAAATTGTACAATTCGCCTATTTTTTTCATATTATTTAATCTGTTAGAAAATAAAGCTAATATTAATATTTCAAGAAATTGTTAGTATCCAAACAATCTTAAAATGTAGCTAACTTGGAACATTGTATAACAATAAGTTAGAGGAAAAGAATACTCATCATAATTAACATTAATCTTTTCAATTTATTTTATGTGATTTGCTTTTTAATAAGAAAAATTCAAGACTACGTACTCAGACTTACAAAGACTTACTCAGACTCGGACTTTTTTGACCGTAAAATGTATTTATAAATTGTACTCGGTATTGAATCGTTAACATTTAAATTGAGTGGAGCAATTTAGTATTTACTTAGTTGAAATTCCTTTCCAAAACCGCGTTTCAACTTTTTAAGACATGCAGATTGGAACTGAATATGACAACTGAATACATTATTTTAAATTAATTTTTGAAGAATGCTGATATGCACAATTCGCTTTATAGTTCCTATTTTTCATAACTCGAGTTCATTAAGTTTTATATATTTTCACTATTCTTTGTCTAATTACTGAAGAATGGTCTAGGATAGTCTTTTGTTTTCTGAGTATTTTTTATTCAATTCAAGCCTTAATTAGATTTTTGGAATTAATCAATATATTTCTCGGAATGAAACAATTTCGAAAAAAAGCGGTTAATTAAGACTGTTCTAAAATACAAAGGGGCTATTTTCAGACACATTTTTCTTTTTTTTCGGAAACGCATCAAATTCGCAGGTGTTTTTATTCGGAAACTATAAAATTGAATGACTTTTTCATTTTTTTTTGGTAGCATCTAAAGTTCGTTCAGAAAATACTGTCAAAGTTGACATTTTAAACCAAATTTCCGTTCATGAGAGCAAGAAAAAGGTGGAAAATATGTCGTCACGTGACAAAATTCAGTTATAATTCGATAAGTATTTTTTTTTATTTTATGTAAAACAAAGGGGAAACCCAATTCGATTCCAAATTGCTTTAATAGTCAGGAGTAGTGTGTATTTGCGGGTTCCACAACACCCGTGGGCCTGAAGTGGAGGATGTGGAGATCTGTGGAGGTTCGTGGAGGCCCGTGGAGAGGCGCGCTGATAAGAGTTGATGGTAGAGGAAACGCATTTCGGCTGTTAGATCTTTACTTTTACGTTTAAACATGTCTCAGAAAATGTGTCGAAATGTTTCATGTTTCTTGAGAAAAGGATTTGAGAACAGCCTTAATTCAGAGTTATGGCGCAAAATATATTTTCATTTTTTATGTATTTATTTCTCAAACGACACAAACGTACTTGATCATGAAATTTTCAAAGTCCGAATGAATCTCTAATTAATATATGTCATAATAAAATAGACATTTAAAATAAGTAAGGTTTTAATAAAATTATATTTTATAATTTGCTTAAACAGATCAAATTCTAAGTCAAAAATAGAAACAAGTAAATAATATAAAGGTTAACAAAATTGAAAGATATGCAAATTAAAAAAAAGAGAAAAATATTTGGCAATTCGTTTTGAAAATCATCAAAATGTGTAAAAAAGAGATTTATTTTTATGTTGTAAAAGAATTAATTGCTTTTAAAAAATCTCCGAGGGTTGCAATGTACATTTAATTTTATAAATTTAAGTTACAGAAATTGTTGAAATTATCATACATTTTTGCTGGATAATAGTTGCATAACTTTGAAAGTTTTGTTGAAAATTGTTGAATAAGTTCAAAATAAACTACTGCCTTATAATCAAATATGTGTTTATAACTACTTATTAATAAATTAAATTATGAAGAAAAGGGAGAATTCTGAAATAAGTTTTAAAATGGCAACATTTACATTAGTAAAAGTGATTGACAATTTCGATTGTATAAGAAACTCATCTTCATTTTATTGCTAGAACGTTTTCAGTTTTTGAAGTAACCATTTTGTTACTATATGGATATTTATTGAACACAAATTGTCACTGAAATAAAAGAAAATAAATAACAAGATATTAACGTTAGATAACAAAATTTATAAAATTTATATCGTGGTTGAGTATTAAATAATCTTGACTTGTTTAACGTTATGGGATATATGACTTTTATCCTATTCGAAATGATATGGTAGTTTTCAAAAAGATTTCAGAGTGTTTGAAACATTTTTTTCACTTTACATACTCACGCTTTTATACTAAATTAAAACAGATGTATCTAATAATGCTGCTAATATTTCGAATATCTTTAGTTTTACCATTTAATAATGAGTAATGCTACACATTAGAGTCTGTTTAGAATGAATTAGTTCAAATTTAACTCTCTATCAACGCACATTTCTTCAGATTGCTGAATACATGCTGGTACAGAACAGAGAAAAGATTAACATCTTGACTAAGTCGCCGTCAAAACCCACGTAGATTTCATTCAGTAATTACGTTATAATAAGAGTGCTGCTAAACATTAATATTCTTTATAAAAAAATAAAACTTTGTATAAATCACTGTAAAAAAAAAAAAAAAAAAATCAGGACATGTTTCGGTATCAAAATTTTAATAGCCCATCATCAGTCAAAGTAAACACGTGTAAAGTCAGAAATGGGCAGAAAGGCAGAGAGAAGAGCTAACAAAGAATGCGAGACGTGGCGCTAGATGGAAGGTAAAGACCAATCACAGCGAATCACCTGTAGAAAAGAAAAGTGTTGCCAAAATGGCAGAACAAATTAACGTAAAAGAAAAGAGAAAAGGAAATAAAAGATATGAAAAATTCAAAAATAAAAAATTACTTTGGCTGGTGACGGTCTGCTAAAATTTAGAACCCGAAGCACGTCCTGGGTGTTTTTATATTTTAATGGTGATTTATACAAAGTTTTATTCTTTAATTGTGGTATATCGTCAGTTTTTCGGTGCAGTTTGATCTTTATTAATATCCTTGTTTTTTAATTACAGAATTTCTGTCATTCAATAAGCCAAATACTTATGTAGAAAAATAGTTTTGCCTTCGCCAAAATGCCTTAGAAGAGGGGTTAATCATTATTGTGAGCTTAAATTTCTGATCATTTAGAGTCAGTATTAATTTTTTTTTTTTCGGGGTGGGGGGTTGTACAAACCTTTGTTATAACACAAGTTTTGTTATTGAGTTACAAAATTAATCTTGCAAATCTAGTTTTGGCACGATTTTGAATTTAAATTCCATATTTCTGAGGCATCAAATCATCTTTATACCGCGTCGTCTCCCAGTTATACCAAAAATAGGAAGAAATTTACCAAAAAAAAAAAAAAAAAATCATCCTAAAAACACGAAATCAATAAAAAAGTTCGCATTTCTTGATATAACTTGAAAAAAAAAAATTTCTTGTTTCTCAGGAATGCTTTGAAGATAATTTTATTTCAATTACTGAATAGAAAATGTGTAAATCTGTTAAACTCGGGAAAACGTTTTCGCGGTAAAATTCGCTGGAAAATAGTGATTCCTTAAAATTGAGGTTAAAGCAGTGATGAGCAGAATGAATCGTTTTACCATTCGAATGATCCGGGCGAGCGCAAAAACAAAGCTACCAATATCTGTTTTTTTTTTTTTTTTTTTTTTTTTTTTTTGTGTGTGTGTGTGTGTGTGTGTGTGTGTGTGTGCGTGTGTCAGAAATTGTGTATCATTTTTTTTTTCTTTTTAATTAGGAATAATTTGAGAAACCCTTAAAAATATAAAAGACATAAAAGACTCCGAATTTTCGATTAAATAACCAATTAAATTTAAAAAATCAAAAAACCCGACTGCGTAAAAAGCGAACTAATTAATTATTTCTCATCAATGTGAAACTATTTTTTTTTTCAATTCCTACTATTAGCTCACACTCTGGCTATATATATCGTGTTCAAATTTTCAATTGTTAATAAAATACTTATTATTCATCGAATCAAGCTCAAATAATTTTTTTTAACTTGAAGTGGATGACACTTGATGTTAATCCAGTTTTTTTTAAATATGAATTCATTAATTAAATTGAATTAATGAATTTTGAATAATCGAGAGAGCCCTCTTCTTGATCAAGGCATTTTAAGCGCCACTCGAGGAAAGAAGAGTGGGAGAAAAAAAATCTCTTATTGGCCTAAGTAGGAAACGACTTAAAATATTTTATATATATATATTACTTGTTTATATTACTTACCTATTTTTTTATTTACTTGTATTGATGACTTTTAAGTTGTGTTCCTATCTATAAACACTGTTTTGATGAGGTCTATAGATGTCTATGATGGTTAGAATTGCAGTAAAGCTAGAGATCCTACCTACACTACTTCCAGGTTGTATAATATTTTAACGGAGCTTCTGACTGTAAAATACTCAATGAAACATCGTCTTCATTTTGAAAGACCTATCCAATGATATGCCACTCAATAGGGTGCGTAATTTTTTTCGTCTCTACCGCAATTTTGAATTTATAAAAACAAAACCTAGCCTATAACCATCGGGCCGTTAAGATGAATTCATAGAGACCTCACTCATTAAAATCCATCCAGCCGTTGAGATGTTTCGAGGATATAAAGATATAAACAGATACGCGTGAAACACATAACACTTCTTTTCAGTCTGTTGATAATTAGGAAGTTTAGCAACTATAAATTCGTTTCTGATTTCTTTAATTAAATTTCTGGTGGCATTTGATTAAATATATATACAAAAGTTGGAAACCACGTTTATACGCATTCCCGAATGATTCATTCAATAATAAACACCTTCACGCTGCCTATCAATATTTTAAAGTTTTGCCCCTCGCAGTATCACCGGCATGCAAAACTGAACATTCATTCTCTTGGGACGTGATTTTAATAATTTTCCTATAATAACTGTGCGTTTGTCTTAAGGTTTCAAATAATAATAATAATAATAACTTCTTCGTTAATTTCATACCATTGTGCCACCCTACCCCAATAAATTGGTAAACAATGCCATATAAAACTATGTATAAAAATAACTTCAAAACATTAAAATATTCAATAATTGCTATACGTGATAAACATACATTTTAAAACGGCAAAATACCTTTGTTTATTTACATTTCGACATGTTTCATTGCATCAGACGGCAGCATTCTCAAGAAAATAAAATTATAATAATATTTTAGCAAAAATTCTAATCTAAAAAAAATCCCTGCCGGGTAGGCCTACAGGCAGAGGTAGATTTCGAAGTCAAATATACTAATTTCACAAACAAAAAACTAAATCATGATTAGAGATAAATCCACTTTAACAATTTTATCTGGCCGTTTTTGACGAGTTTTTATTTCATTTTTATATAATAGCTGGTTTTATAAGAATCATGTTAGGGCGGTATTAAAAAAAATACTTTTCCATGCTCAACAACTCGACATTTTCTGGCATAATTCCAGATTCATTTTTAATATAAAAAAAATATGAAACTTGCTGACGTGATTTTTGAAGAGATTTATAAGCGACCTGTGTTTTTATTTTTTGTTCAATTAATTAAAACTTGATATATAAACAATTATTTTCTCAGAAGAACAATATTTTTCGTTTCTAACACAATCGCTTCGGGAAATTCCATTCAAAATGCCCACTTTGACATCATTTTTTGAAATATATTCTGCCTCTATCAAAAAATCGATCATTACAGTACATTATATAGTTTCTGAATAAGCGAATCTACCAATTAAATGCGTTTGAAAGCAAAAATGAATTTAAAAATGAGTCAGAAAATAAGCAGTTTGGATTTGAGTGACAATGATTTTTCCAACACAATCCACTTCGGTAGATTCGGTTCAAGTTGCCCTTTTTAACAGCATTAAAATATATATATATATTCTGCCTCTATCAAACAATCGACCATTACGGTAGTTTATATAGTTTCTGAGTAAGAAAATGTACCAATTGGAAGCCTTTGAGAGCAAAAATGAATTGTAAAATGAGTCAGAAAATAAGCAGTTTGGATTTGAATACACCCTCACTAAGATTATTTTTTTTTGTCAACCGCTATGTATTTTTAATTTGTTTTGCTGTAAGAATTGGTCCTATCCAAAACTTGTCTATATAGATGTTGTAGACAAAATTAAGAAGATATATTATAAATTCATGGGAATTTTATATCTTTTGAATTGACGGAGTTAGGAATTTTTTTCTTCTTCAAACCCCCTTTTTGTTTTCGTTTTTAATTTTTTTTTGCGGTACGAATTGGTCCTATCAAAAACTTGTGAATATAAAAGTTGTAGATAATGTTAAGGAGATTTATAATAAAATTAATTGGATTTTATATCTTGAGAATTGACGAAGTTATGATTTTTTTTCTCCCAAAAACCCTATTTTTTGCGCCCTTTGAGCCCATTTTTAACTTTATCAAAAATCTGTGATACATAAATTTTTGACCCTATTTTTAGAAGTAATAAAAACTTTAAACTGATTTGATATGTACAAAAATTAAGAAGTTATGGGGGGTTTTCTGTTTTCACAAAACCCCTCCCTATTTCCATCCCCTTGGTCCGATTTTGCCCATTAACGAACTTGACCGAGATTTTATGGCCATTGATTTTATGTATCAGTTTGGAAGAGATTGGTGCAGAATTACGAAAGTTATCGTGTCCAGAAGAAAGTTATATATATATATATATATATAGATAGATAGATAGATAGATAGATACATAGATAGATAGATACATAGATAGATAGATAGATAGATAGATAGATAGATAGATATAAAGTTTTTACTGAGGGTGGTTTTGGGTTCTAGGGGTCATGATCGGTGTAGATATGCAAAAATTTTTCAGAAATTCCAACATAGGAACGATCCCAATAGGTAGTATTTCATACGAAATCTACCTAAAAACTAGTAAACAAAATTAATCTATCTAAAATTAATGTTCGCGTGATTTTTGTTTTTGTTTACCAGTTTTTTCAATTTGAAATTTTGAAAAAAAAAAAATTATCATTTTATTTTCTTGAGAATGTTGCTGTCTGATGCAATAAAACCTGTCGAATGTAAATAGACAAAGGTATTCAGCTGTTTTAAAATTTATGTTTATCACTTATAGCAATTAATGAGTACTTTAATGCCATATAAATAGACATTTATCTTATAATTCAACGTTTTTTCACAAGAACATTGATCACGAACAGTATCTTATAGCTTTTTAATGCACTTTCCTATAATTCACACAAAAAAAGAAACTTTTTAATACTGTGTGAAAAGACACATCATACTTATTCTTCACCGCACATTATTTCTTATCAAAATTTCTTACATCTTTCTGTAAATTATTCCATTGGGTATAATTTGAAAACCCGTTTTTCTCTATTTGTACGGAAGTCAGAAGTTTATTATAAGTTATATAGTAATCCAATCACGTTACACAATAGAAATTGTTCCTTCCGAAATGCTCACTTAATCTTTTACTCTGCTTGAATTTTAACCAGATTTAAAATTAGTCCTGCAAACTACTATAAATAATTGTATTAAGATGACATAGTATCCTCAAATTTGTCACAATGTCGAATATTTTTATTAGTTCAAGTTATCTGGTGAACATTTTGTACATGTGATATCTATATGTGTCATACATAATATGTGCAGGATATTATTTCAAGTGATTTCTTCTTCATTGATGGAATTTTAAATGCATTAGTATGCTTATTTAATTAATTAATTAATTATTTATTTTGTAATAGAGGTTTATACCTCTTTTGTACATTATTATTAAAACATTTTATGATAAAGCTAAGCATGCAATTAGTATATTTTGTATAAGTTAGCATAATTTTGTTATAAATTAAATTATATAAGCAAGAATTATATTTCTTTGTTTTAATTATTCAAGAAAGAAAAAAATTAAATCTAAATAAAATTGTTTACATTTAATGTATTAAGTTTATAGTGCTAATTATGGTATAGTGTATATTACTAAAATTTCATATTATTAAATTTACAATCAATCCAGGTTTTCTTTATTATACTTAAGTTATTAAGCAAATTTCACACACTTTAGCAGTTCATTATTAAGAAACTATTAAACTATACAACTAATACTATACTTACTATTACTATACTAAGACTATACTTTTACTATTCTATTATTATTACTATACTATTACTATACTATTATTATTACTATACTATTACTATACTATTATTATTACTATACTATTACTATACTTAATATTAAACTTCACTAAAAAGTAATTTCTTTATATTTAAAAATTCATGCACAGTATTGTGAAAATAATATACATTTACGACGTTCTGTACATGTGATATGTAAGTAATATGTGTAATATAAACACTGGATATGTGGTATAACAATATATCTTTTTTGTACAATATACTCTTTAGTACAATCACTAAAGAGTAAGAACATTATGAGATCAGGGTAAACATTGTGAGATACCGTGTATTATCACTTTCTATAATTAAATTACAATTATTGCCATAAACCAAAGATAAATTTGTTTTAGTTGTTTGTAGGGTCTGTTTGACACACTTTTCTTTAAAACAGCGTCCTTGCAGTTTCTAATGCGACAGTTAGTAATGGCTTGTGTAGAAGCCATGTTTTCAGATTAAGCAGTAGTAGTAACCTTTATTGGCGAACCGGCATATTAATATCCCACAGCCAAAAAAACTTCCCTAAAGAGTAATTTCCTTGTATCAAAAATCCATGCGTAGTCTCGTGTAACGTATTTTAGTAAAGTGTAAAGATAAAAATATCAGTGGTTAAAAAAGTAGTAATTTAGTTGAATATTGCAATGCAAAGAAATTTTTAATCGTAGATTTTGTTTACATGTGACGAGGACCTAAAACGTACAATGTCGTTTTAATTTGATTTAAAATTAAAAAGGTATATAAAAAGCACATTTTAAAAAGAACTGGATTGATAAAAGATTTTATTTACGTACGAAAGTGTTTAGATGAAAACTTTTCAATTTAAAACTATATTTGCTTTTATTGATTTTCAAAATCTTTTTTTTTTTTTTTTAGTATTTTTAATTTATAAAATACCTATGCTCTAAACTTAATTATTTTAAGACAAGTGGCTCAGAATGGATGTCAATATTTAGAATACAGAGTTCCCAAAATGATTATCCTGATTAAAATTGAGTATAAATTTATTGCTATTCTTTTTACAAGCATCATATTTGGCACAGACCCACAAAAGTTGATCAGGTTTTATTTAAGGTACGCAATTTGAGCTCCAAGAGTCCGGCGCATCATATACAAACTGTAGTTTTTGATCTTTCGATTGTACCTGTTACTAAAATTTTTATCAACATAACGTCTCGTGGTTGTTCTCCATAGCGAGTTTGAAATTTTCTTTCACTGATTTAGGTGATCTGGTCTCAACCAGTCACACAACATACTGTGCCTTTTGATGTGTAGAAGCCATGTTTCCAGATTAAGTTGCAACAATGCCCCTATTGACGAAACTACATATTAATTTCGCACAGCCAGAAAAAACTCGACGATTGGTCCAACCCATCTGCAAAAGAAAAACCGAAATCAGTAATCACTAAACAGTAAGAACGTTTTGAAATCGAGGTAAACAGTTTGGTACACACTGTATTACACTGCGTTAAGCAATTATAAGACCACGTTGATTTTGAAAACTATGATGTAAATAAAGGTTCTAATTACAGTTTGAATACATGATATATCAAAATACAACATATTCATTAAAATTAGTTTGTAATAATTTTGAATAATGCAATGGTCTAAAAAAAATATATAAATTAATACAGTTTTCGCCCTCCATTTTTCCTTATAACCTCAAACACGCTGTTTTTCATAGAAGTGACCAGGTGATTAAGTACAGATTCAGAAATATTGTGCAATTCTTTTACAACGGCTACTTCTAGTTCATTGGCAGATAAAAAATGTTTATTATTAGCATAAACTTTGCGACTGAATCCGCCCCAAAGATTTTCCATTAGGTTCAAGTTTAGACTTTGATTTGGCCAATGCAAAATATGATTTTTTTCTTTTTTAAACCATTGATGGTTAGATTTAAACACCCACAAGAAGCATTTTCCTGCTGAAATATCCAGTTAGCACCACCTAAAAAAAGTCCAAACGGTATCAAATGATCATATAACATAGCTTGATTTTGCGCAGAGCTCATACGTCCTGAAATTCGGGTTAAATCGAATAATCCATCATGACTAAAAGCTCCCCAAACCATTACTGATCCTCCTCCCATTTGTTGACTGAAGCATGGTTTCGGTTCCTTCTTGAAATCATGCCAATATTGTTTATAACCTTCCGACCGTCAAAAGTATTTTTTTTCATCTGAAAATATCCTTATTTATTTTTCTAGTCCCATGACATCACATTTTTAGCCCATTTCAGTCTTTATTCTTTGTGCTGTTTTATTAACCTCGTTTTTTTCAACAGTTTCATACATTCTGCATTCCTATTTGATTTCAGACTCTTCCAAATAGTTACGTGTGAGGTTCTTTTTCTGCAACGGTTCGAAATTTCCCGAGTTGAAAGCCCTTTTGGAGTTGATAATCGAAATATTTGTCGATCATCCAGTGCTGCAAAATCCTTTTTCTTCCAGATCGTTTAATTTCTTTTTAATCATTTTTTCTAATTATTTCATTGTAAATGGCAGTTTTAGAACACTTCATTAACCAAGCTGTTTCTCGTTTAGACCAGCACACTTATAAAACCAAATTTTTCATACTTCGGTCGCAGACAAATCTTTACCCCGCGGCATCTTCAAATATATCGTAAATAACACGATCTAATCCTTCATTTTAGCTTCTCGGGAATACTTTAACGATATACTAACGCGTACGATATTTAGTGATTCTCATGTGGCGTATAATATGCCTATAATGACGTATAATTTCCTCATGTGATCTAATGATTACTTAACAGTCGCCAATCGTTAAAAAACAATTAGAAGATTTTAATAAAATGTAACTTAAATCTTATTGTAGCAATTATAAAAGAAAACGTTCAGCGATCAATTTTAAATACACACTCTAAAAATTTGCATATTGTGTCTTCATCTTCAGAAGCACACGAACTCGTTATTGGTCTTCATAATAATTTCTTAATGCACTGTATCAATTGCTGTATTATTTTCTTCTATACGTTAAGTTACAAATATTGTCATAAACCGACGGTAAATGATTATTTGAATTTAAGCTCTGTTTGCAACCCATTTTCTTTAAAACAACGTGCTTGCAGTTTATAATCCGGCTTTGTATTGTATTTTTCTAGACATTGTTACCATGATTGTTTTTAATTTCTCTTATGGACATGTTTTGGTTCGATAATAATTTTCCAATATCTAATTCATTCTAAATACTTGTTGATCGTGGCTGCCCACATTTCGGTTTGTAGTAAAAATTATTCATTCTAGCAAATACTCTGCATATGCATCGCTTTAAGTGATTTAATATTCAAGAAATTTTAATAATGGTGATGTTATCAGTTTGAACTTAAATATCTTAAAATTTACATTTTGTCAATTGGTAGCTTTGAACGTCGTAAATAACCAACAGAAATTGAATATTTTATGTTTTACTGCTTGGGGGAAATGTTCTGCTGGTCTGAGCGGTTGGTAGTTTGAAAAAAAACAGTATATGTTAAGATATGCATCAATATAATCTGCATAATGTGCTAAACTTTAGAAAGAGGGTTTTTGTTAGAATACACTGTTAAAAATTTGCAGCATTCTGTCCAGTCATTTGACCGTTTTTATCGAAAACGGTCACACAACCGTAATTTAACACTATTCTGACCATATTATTGGCCGTTTTATGGTCAGAATATAGTTAAATGATGGTTATGAAACCGTTTTTACAAAAAACGTTCAAATGACTGGACAGAATGCTGCAAATTTTTAACAGTGTAACGTTAAAAGGGGTATTACTGAAATAAACAACGCTGGTGAAGCCATTATAATATCTCTATTATGCTTTATTTCAATTTCATTTTGAATTTTATTGTGAAATTATTCCATATATTTTTCCTTTCAACTTTGTTACATTTTCATGTGCGCCTAAACTTTCAAGACAAACCACATATATATAACCCATAATTCGAATTTGCAATCAATGGATTTTTTAAACGCAGATCTATACATGAATATCTTTTAATAGTTATATAAAAACAGTAGTTTATAAACGTAGATCTATACATGAATATCTTTTAATAGTTATATAAAAAACAGTAGTTTATACTATTTTACTGATTTTAAACCAAAATATTGGTAACTTTTAAAGAAACATAGATGTTTATCTGTAATAACAAATTTGGCTGGTACCTCGATCTGCCACAGAATCTTAAACTGGCAGAGTAGATAGAGTTTTGAATAGATTATCCTTTGGATACAAATTTGAACTCTTTTTTAATAAGTATATAATTTAAAATGTCACATTTAGATAATTTAAGTTTTATATTATTTGGACATTTGATTAAAAGAAGAAAAATTTCTATAAAAATACACAAATAGAATATAATGCTTTACATGAAGAAAATCTAAAAAATCCGAATTATAATATTTTTAACAGCTTTTAAATGTTATAAGAAATAAAAAGAAAGTGGAGGGAAAACGGGCATACATATTTGGAAGAAAATAAACTCATTAATAACCCAAGTTACAAAACATTGTTGAGGCATCTTTGACTATTTTTTGCCTAATTGTGACCGGACATTGGCGCAATATGGGAAATGTCTACTTTGCCATACCTAGCCAACGGGAAACTTTCCATCAAACGTCTAGCAGTGGTCCAAAAATTATTTGTTCAAAGTCCTACTCAGATACGCTTCAAATTAGAGGGATCGCTCTATATATAATTCTCAAATCTACCATTAGTAACCCTATAATTTCCCAATGGTTTTACCAAACTGCGAACATTGCACAAATAACCTGAACTCTGGCTTACCTTCTGACGACAATTCCTTTGTCAGAAATGCGACTTTTAAAAGAATTAAATAATATAAAATTATGTAATATATAAAAGTATAATTGATGCTGTAAGACTGTATGAAATATTTATATGAGGTGACTATTAGAATAACACAAAGTGTTATGAGTCTTCTAATGGCAAATCTATTTGCTGAAATGTAAATAAAACTCAATAAAATAGAATGTTGTCAATAAAACACAGCAAAGCGCACGAACTCAGACAAAAATTTGATTTATATATGTTAAAGAAAAAATAAATCTGAACCAGAATGCGTTGCGAAAAAATTCAAATAAGGATTTTCAGAATAACAAATATGTATATTGTGTTATTTTTGTGCATACATTTTACTGTTATGTAAATATATCTTACTAATTGGGTTTTAATGCAGCATATATAAACTAATAAGTATTAAATGACCTTTATATGACTGTGAGAAACATTTACGAGAGGTGGCCATTAAAATAATATAATGTGGTCTGAGCCTTCTGACGGGAAATCTTTTGTACAAAATATAAATAAACGTAGCGCACGCACTGAGATAAAAATGTGTTTTATACATCTTAACCCTTCGTCGATCACAATTGACCTGACAGGCACAGCACAATTATTTCCTCTCCGTTCATCTTTGTTCTCATCTCCACCACTAGGGCGCGCAGGGTTGCTTACTTTGAGTGGAATAAAAGAAGTTTTCTTCATTGAAATTTGAAATATTCTCTCTTTTTTAACCTAATGAAGGTCGCGTATCACTTCAAGAGCGTTAGAAGTGCGTCAATTAATTGCTAATGGCGATTTTCTAACAGGCGCCTGTCAGGTTCATTGCTTCCGAACTCGGGAATCCCAGAGTTGCGACTGACGGATGTTTAAATAAAAATTAATAAGAAAATTTGGCTGGCGGAATGTGCGTGATAAATGAAAGAGCCCAAGTGAAACAGAAAACATAATAATTGTGATTAATACTTGACAACGTTTATTGTCTATATCTATACTTCTATACTTCCTATTATAAAGAGGAAAAAATTGTTTATTTGTAGAAGGTAAGCTCTGGAATTACGGAACCGATTCCAAAAGTAAGGTTTCAAAATGATGGTGTTAGTCCAACTTAGAACATAGGCTATATCTTATGTCGGTGCCACTACCCCAAAGGGGGAGTAGGAGCAAAAAACGTTCTAAAAATGCGATTTTAGCGTTACTGAAGGGCCTAGAAATATGAAATTTTGAATATTAGTTACTTATAAGATATAAATGATGTCTAAGAACAGTTCTTAAAAAATTCGAAATTTGAAAGGGGTGAAAATGCACAAAAAGCGTTCTAAAAAACGTTCTAAATGGTGGTTTCTACACAATCTCAGGAAATACCAAACCGATTTAAAAAATATTGGTGTCAAAATGATGGTGACAACGCTTGCTCTAAGATAGGCTATGTTTTATGTCGGCGCCACTACCCCAAAGGGGGTGTAGGAGCAAAAAACGTTCTAAAAATGCGATTTTAGCGTTACTGAAGGGCCTAGAAATATGAAATTTTGAATATTAGTTACTTATAAGATATAAATGATGTCCAAGAACAGTTCTTAAACAATTCGAAATTTAAAAGGGGGGAAAATGCACAAAAAGCGTTCTAAAAAACGTTCTAAATGGTAGTGTCTACACAATCTCAGGAAATACCAAACCAATTTAAAAAATAATGGTGTCAAAATGATGGTGACAACGCTTGCTCCAAGATAGGCTATATTTTACGTCGATGCCACTACCCCAAAGGAGGTGCAGGAGCAAAAAACGTTCTAAAAATACACTTTTTGCGTTACTGAAGGGCCTAGAAATATGAAATTTGGAATATTAGTTACTTATAAGATATAAATGATGTCCAAGAACAGTTCTTAAACAATTCGAAATTTAAAAGGGGCGAAAATGCGCGAAAATCGTTCTAAAAAACGTTCTAAATGGTGGTTTCTACACAATCTCAGGAAATACTAAACCGATTAAAAAAATAATGGCGTCAAAATGACGGTGAAAACCCTTGCTTCAACATAGGCTATGTTTTATGTCGGTGTCACTACACGAAAGGGGGTGCAGGAGCAAAAAACTTTCTAAAAATGCGATTTTTGCGTTACCGAAGGGCCTAGAAATATGAAATTTGAAATATTAGCTATTTATTAGATATAAAGAATTTCTAAGTACAGTTCTTAAAAAATTCGAAATTTAAAAGGTGTGAAAATGCCCGAAAAGCGTTCTAAAAAACGTTCTAATGGTGGTTTCTACACAATCTCAGGAAATACCAAACAGATCTAAAAAATAATTGCGTCAAAATGATGGTGACAACCCTTGCTCCAACATAGGCGATGTTTTATGTCGGTGCCACTACCCCAAAGGGGGTGCAGGATCAAAAAACTTTCTAAAAATGCGATTTTTGCGTTACCGAAGGGCCTAGAAATATGAAATTTGAAATATTAGCTACTTATTAGATATAAAGGATTTCTAAGAACAGTTCTTAAAAAATTCGAAATTTAAAAGGTGTGAAAATGCCCGAAAAGCGTTCTAAAAAACGTTCTAATGGTGGTTTCTACACAATCTCAGGAAATACCAAACAGATCTAAAAAATAATGGCGTCAAAATGATGGTGACAACCCTTGCTCCAACATAGGCGATGTTTTATGTCGGTGCCACTACACCCAAAGGGGGTGCAGGAGCAAAAACTTTCTAAAAATGCGATTTTTGCGTTACCGAAGGGTCTAGAAATATGAAATTTGAAATATTAGGTACTTATTAGATATGAAGGATTTCTAAGAACAGTTCTTAAAAAATTCGAAATTTAAAAGGTGTGAAAATGCACAAAAAGCGTTCTAAAAAACGTTCTAAATTGTAGTTTCTACATAATCTCAGGAAATACCAAACCGATTTCAAAAGTAATGGTATCAAAATGATGGTGTTAGTCCAACTTAGAACATAGACTATATTTTATGTCGGTGCCACTGCCCCAAAGGGGGTGCAGGAGAAAAACGTTCTAAATTGCGACTTTTGCGTTACCGAAGGGCCTAGAATCGTGAAATTTGGAATGGTAGTTAGTTATTAGATATCAATGATATTTCCTAAAAAAATCGAAATTTAAAAGGGGGTCAAAATGCGCAAAAAGCGTTGTAAAAAACTTTCTAAATATCGATTTCTATGCAATCTCAGGAGGTTCTGAACCGATTTCAAATATAATGGTGTAAAAATGATGGTGACAGATCTTGCTCCAAGATACAGGGATAACTATGATTTTTGGTAGTAAATTTCGTATTGTATTGATATTTTGGAGGAAAGGGTTGCCAGTGATTATATTTTGGTGAAAATTTTGTTGATTAGAGAATTGAAATGGCTATATCCGTTAGACAATCACCTCGAAAATAAATGAAAAATATACTGATATTTAATTTAAAAAGACAACAAAAAATGTTTTAATAAGACATAATATTATAAAATATATACATAATTTTTAATTTAAACAGGAAATAAATATTTGTAATGCTTAAAATATAATTTATTGTGAAATTTTACAATATTTGGCGAATTATCGCCTGCCTTACGTTTAAAAAAGGAATCTGAAAATTTGATTAGACTAATTTTGAATTACATTTTTTTTTTTTTTTTATTTAACTATTTAATCCACGTAATGTGATTTACAGGAGAGACAATTCGATTATAAATTATATAGATATCAGTTAATATTTTAAAAATGGAATCAAATATTTAAATTTTAGTTTGAATTTCTGCCAGACAGACATATTGCAAAATCCTTTCAGGCTTAGATGCTGTATATTCAAGCGGACGCCATCTTGGATGTTTTGAGATTTCTTTGCGATATTTTGTTGACGATGTTCTACATTTTATTTTCGTTAAGCCTTTCATGCACATAAATCGCTGCTTGGCGACATTTATTACTTGGCGGAAAAGGGGTTATTACGCCAAGAAAAAATCCCAGACGGCGGCCGCGGATATGACATCTGTTCCTAATTTCATACTTTAAAAAAAAAATTTCGCCGTAATTACGGAAGCATGTGATTTTTATAGACTCCAACTCAGATCAATGAATATAATCTTTTTTTTTTTTTTTTTTTTTTTTTTTTGAAAGTACTATTGTTTATTAAACTAGGGGGCTCGGCCCCCTACGAGCTACGCTCGCCAACCCCCGTCCAGACACCGCAGACTCTAAATGCACGCTAATTTGATCGGCTTTAAAAAGATTTCGAAAGATTGAATTATAATTTAAAAAATAGTGGCGATCTCCCTATAAACGAATTTCTATTCATTTCTCTTTGATTGGGGAATTTTAACGCCAAATCCGCTGCGGTATTACTTGATTATCTTGTCGACCAATTTCGCCAAATTATATAAATCGCCAAACTACTCGCCAAATTATACAAATTGATAAAATTTTTATTTTAAATAACGAAAGAACAAATAAATTCGTACAACATTAATAAAAACACAAATAAAACGTCGAAATAAAAATAACTTGATGACGTATACACGTGTAACAACATTTCAAAATAAGCTAATATAAAAGGAATTAAGTAAAGAGAGTCTTTGTCTCCTGGTATTTTTTAACAAAGCGAAAAGAAAGTTCTTTTAAATGAGACATTTTAAATTAATTCTCAAAATATCAAATAAATGTCTAGCGCAATTTCTAAATTTAAACTTTTTTGCAATATTATTTTGTGTTCATTTTATGTAATAACTATAATGTGACGTAAATATGACTTAATTTCTCCTAAGACTTCTAACGCATTTTAATGAATTTATTATTTTACAATATCCTTTCTCTTTTAAAATTCACGTGTATACTTTTTATAACGTAATTTTTAATAAGTTCCTGCTTTTTATACGTAATTATTTAATTCTAATTTGAAAGTTTTTTTCCTGTTTATAATAGTCACGTGTAAATAAATTTTTAATTTGAAGCAAACATTATTGCTTGCGCTTTTTATACAGTTGGCAACAGTTTAAATTAGTACAATTTTCTGAAATCTGTAAAAAATATCTCTAGAAATCCTGAAAATTTGAATTTAAAATAGAAATAAAACCTGAAAAATGAGTCAAAATAAAAAAATTAATGCAATCTGCACTCCGGCAAATTCTAACGCATAAAATGATCTAAAAATGATTACACTGCCATGTATAGTTTTTGCTGCTATAAAACTTTTTTAGGGGAATGATTTTGTCCAACTTTAGCATTAAATAACTCTTAAAATAATTCTTCGATTTGAAAACTGTCTGCATCAGCGTGTTTATCAAACATTTCTTCATAAAACCACCGATTTTCATATTTTTGTATGCATTATTTTTGTTAATATTAACGAAGAAAGGCCTCCGGTCACAAAAAAATCAAAACCGGCGGCGGCGGCGGTGACAGCGGTAGTTACTTTTTTTTAGAATAGAGAGATATTTCTTTGGCCATAACGCCAATTTTACGTACAGGAAAATTCACAGTTTCAAAATTTAGGAACTGAAAATTATTCTTAAGGAAATTTATGCAATCATGTGTTATTACTATAAAAAAAATTCTACACAGATGTCATATACGTACCAATTTGGCGAAAACATCAACAGCATAAACAACAACATCCGCGTTACCATATCAAGCAAAATAACGATACGTTGGCGCCAGTTAAGTACCCGTTGCTTATATAACATTGGCGTCAGAAAAAAATCGTGTCATGACAATATGACATCTGTGCCAAAAATTCAACATTTTGAATTAAAAATTACTTGCTGAAAAAAAAATTGCAAATCGTTTTAAATTCGTTATTTTTTCATATTTTCCGCTGTGTTAGGCATTATTTTAAAAGATATTGGACTAATCTTAGATATTTAAAAGCACATAAATTAACGTCTGAATTCCAGCTTTATATTATTATTATTATTTATTAATTGTTTATTTTTATTATTATTATTTATTTTATAGTCTTCGCCAATCAAGTCACCGCCAAATGGCATATTTACTATATTATTGGAAGTTTTGGTTGCACAGATACGCTTCATGGTACCTAATGGGCTCCAAATTGGCGTTATTTTGCCTGACATGGTAACCCAGCTATTGTTGCTTATTTATTAATAAATTGTTTATATACTTTTATTTTATTTTTTACAATTATATAAAATGTTTTGTTCTATAGATAATAATTAAACATTTTTTTATTTATTGGGTATTACTTAGTTATCCATCGACCAATTTCGCCAAATTATATAAATCGCCAAACCACTCGCCAAATTATACAAATTGACATTTTTTTTTAATAATGAAAGAACAATTAAATTAGCATAACATTAATAAAAATACAAATGAAACGTCTAAATAAAAATCACCTGATGATGCAAACACGTGTAACTTGCTTAAAGTCAAGTGAACGTGACATGTACGATCAACCATTATTGGCATTCAATCTTATAGTTTGGCGATAGATTTTTGGTTGACGGGATAACTAAGTAGTAACATTTATTGTTATTTCCTTTTAAAATAATAGAAAATAATTTAAATATATATATATATATATATATATATATATATATATATATATATATATATATATATATATATATATATATATATATATATATATGTAACTGGTATTCGAAAACGATGTTTTCGCCAAATGGGCGTGAAAAAAATTGCGCCAAATCCGGTACATATATGATATCTGTGTCTAACAGTCATTTACATTATTGTGATTACTTAGTATCAGAAAACAGATTGAAGAGTATTTGGTATATTTTTACTATATGGGCTTTGGCGCGATAGAGAAAATGGCCTTGGTGAGTGAAGTGAATTTTATGTATATTTACTGGCAACCTATTTACTTTTCATATACATATAAGCATTTTTTTTTTCAATATTTATGATATTTATATATTACAAAAAAGAGCTATTATCTACTTTTAAATACGAATAGAAATAATTTGTGGTTCTACTTGATTATCCCGTCGACCAAAAAAATATCACCAAACTATAAAATTAAATGCCAATAATGGGTGATCGTAAATGTCAAATTTACTTGACGTTAAACACTTTACACGTATTTGTTACATCATCAAGTGATTTTTATTTCGACGTTTTATTTTTATTAATGTTTTACTAATACAATTAAAATTACTAACATTAAAATTACTTTCGTTATTTAAAATAAAAATTATGTCATTTGCGTAATTGGGCTAATAGTTTGGCGATTTGTATAATTTGGCGAAATTGGTTGACGGGATAATCAAGTAATACCTAATTTGTAATTAATAATAATAATAATAATATATATACATAAATAAATTGTTATACATACATATATATATATGTCTTACAAGGGAAACTGGCAGAAGTAATTGTAAAAATGAATAAACTTATGCGTTGCATTCTATTCGTTTATTACCCTGGCGCCAAACAAAGCGATTTTAAGTTAAAAAGGCAGAAGAGTGACATAATCCCGAACAACGCTCACAATAATAGTGTTTTTTAAGTGTATGAGCACATTTGAAAGTAGAGTTTTATACTTAAATGTAAATTATATAAAAAGCAGTTAACATTATGATTGTTGAGTAAAATACATAAATTTTAGGTTAAATGTGTGCCCCCCCCCCCCCATCTCTCATCAAAATATTTTTCAACATGCTTTATTTTAAAAACACGCCGGTTTGTTGCCGTATTGTCCTATTGGTTTGTTGTAGTTTTGTCCTATTGGTTTGTGATCTACGTTTTTGATTCTATTTACTCTGCTGGAATAGACATATGGAAAACAGTAGCAGACCTGTCAGAAGAGGAAGTTTATTAAAAAAATATAATGTAACATGTAATGAGATTGAATTTAAGCTTCCAGAACCACATATAGCGGAAGTTGAGATGCTGGAAGTTCAAGAACAAACAAATGAATATGATCAATCCGAATGTTCTTAAAGTTCAAAATTCAATCTGCGCAATCATTGTAAAACGCTCTCTAATTTAACAGTGTGATGACTAGAGAATATTTTAATTCCGGTTGCCATAACTGTCTCATTTCCGTACCAAACTGTACTTTAAATGATCAACTAAAAGAGTTGTTTCTTAATTGCCCAAATATTGTCCAAGGCATACGATAGTATAATATCTCAATGAAGTTCGCATCGTTTTCAGCAAGGAAATTGCGGAAGGACATTCCAGGTGATGGTCTTTATTGCTTTAAAATAGAAGGTTAAATTCACAATTTCGTTTGATTCAAGATTCGTTCGGAAAAATGGACCAGCGCAGCGGGCACAGTCTGCTAGTCTATACTCCTATTATAAAGAGGAAAGAATTTTTTATTTGTAGGAGGTAAGCTCAGGAACTAACCAAAACTACCTACGATTCCAAAAGTAATGGTATCAAAATGATGGTGTTAGTCCAACTTAGAACATAGGGTATATCTTATGTATATAGGATTATCTACTCCAAAGGAGGTGCAGGAGCAAAAAACGTTCTAAAAATGCGATTTTTGCGTTACTGAAGGGCCTAGGAATATGAAATTTGGAATATTAGTTACTTATAAGATATAAATGTTGTCTAAGAACAGTTCGTAAACAATTCGAAATTTAAAAGGGGTGAAAATGCACAAAAAGCGTTCTAAAAAACGTTCTAAATGGTAGTTTCTACATAATCTCAGGAAATACCAAACCGATTTAAAAAATATTGGTGTCAAAATGATGGTATTAGTCCAACATAGAACATAGGCTATATTTTATGTCGCTGCCACTACCCCAGAGGGCGGTGCAGGAGCAAAAAACGTTCTAAAAAATGCGATTTTTGCGTTACTGAAGGGCCTAGAAATATGAAATTTGGAATATTAATTACTTATAAGATATAAATCATGTCTTAGAACAGTTCTTAAACAATTCGAAATTTAAAAGGGGTGAAAATGCACAAAAAGCGTTCTAAAAAACGTTCTAAATGGTAGTTTCTACATAATCTCAGGAAATACCGAACCGATTCCAAAAGTAATGGTATCAAAATGATGGTGTTAGTCCAACTTAGAACACAGGCTATATCGTATGTCGGTGCCACTACCCCAAAGGGGGTGCAGGAGCAAAAAAAATTTTAAAAATGCGATTTATGTGTTACTGAAGGGCCTAGAAATATGAAATTTGAAGTATCAGCTACTTATTAGATATAATGGATTTCTAAGAACAGTTCTTAAACAATTCGAAATTTAATGGGGTTGAAAATGCGCGAAAAGCGTTCTAAAAAACGTTCTAAATTGTGAGTTCTACACAATCTCAGGAAATACCAAACCGATTAAAAAAATAATGGCGTCAAAATAATGGTTAAAACCCTTGCTCCAACATAGGCTATGTTTTATGTCGGTGCCACTACCTCAAAGGGGGTGCAGGAGAAAAACGTTCTAAATTGCGGTTTTCGCGTGACGGAAGAGCCTTGAATCGTGAAATTTAGAATGGTAGTTAGTTATAAGGTATCAATGATCTCTAAGGACATTTCCTAAAAAAGTCGAAATTTAAAAGGGGGGGGGGGTTAAAATGCGCAAAAAGCTTTGTAAAGAACGTTCTAAATTGCGATCTCTAGCAATCTCAGGAAATACTGAACCGATTTCAAATATAATGCTGTAAAAATGATGGGGACAGACCTTGCTTCAAGATAGACTATATTTTATATCTCTTTTCACTACCCCAGAGGAGATGCAGGAACAAAATGAGCGAAAAAAGTTCTAAAAACGTTCTAAATGCTGATTTGTCAGCAATATCTCAGGAAGGATCAAACTGATTTCAAAAGTAATGGTAAGAAACTGATGCTGACAGCCTCTGCTCTAACATACACGCTATTTTAAGTCGGTATCACTATCACAGAGACGTTGCAGGAACAAAAAAGCGTTCCAAATTTCGATTTTTGTGATCGGTAGGGGCTAGCAACTTAAAATTAGGCAAGGTACATAATTATTACATATAAATGATCTTTAAGAACAGTTTCGGAAAAATTGGAAATTTAAAAAGGGGTGAAAATGAGCGAAAAGCGTTTTAAAAACGTTCTAAATTGCGATTTCTACTCAATCTCAGGATATTCCAAAGCTATTTCAAAATTAATGGTTGTAAATCAATGGTGACAGTCTCTGCTATAATATAAGTTATATTTTATGTCGCTGCCACTACCATCTGAGGGTTGCAAAAGCAAAGCATGTTCTAATTTGCGTTTTTTGCATAACTGAAGGGTCTAACACTTTGAAGTATGGCATGGTATTTACTTACAAGATGCAACTGCTTTCTAAGAACTGTCGAAAGAAAATTTCAAATTTAAAAAGATGAAGTGAGCGAAAAGCGTTATAAATTACAATTTTTATGTAATCTTATCAAATACAAAACCGATTAAAAAAATAATGATGACAAATTGTTGGTGATAGAACCTGCTCAAAACATAAGCTATATTTTATGTCTGCGCCACTACCACCAGAGGGTTGCAGTAGCTAAAAACTTTCTAAATTGCGATTTCTGTGATACTGAAAAGGCTAGAAACTTTAAATATGGCATGGTAGTTACTTATAAAATATAAATGACCTCGAAGGACTGTCGAAAAAAAATTCGAATTAAAAAGGGGTGAAGTGAAGGGGAGATGCGAAAAGCATACTAAAAAAGTCCTAAATTACGATTTCTACGCAATTTCAGGGAATATAAACCAAATATAAATGTAATAGTTGCGAATCAATGGTAACAGTCTCTCATCCTACACAGGCTATATTTTATGCCGGTGATTCTACCACCTGGGGTTGACAGGAACAACAAACGCTCTAAAAAAGGCCTTTAGAAAAGCTTTCTAAATTACGTTTCTGTGGAATATTAGGAAATAACAAACCAATTTCAAAATTAATGTTGTCAAATTAATGGTGACAGTTCCTACTTCAACATAGCCCTTTATATTGAGAGAGGTGGTAGGACTTGGAATTTGACATGATGGTTAATTTTAAGATGTAAGAAGGTGGTTTCTAAAAAATTCAAAACTTCAAATGAATACTGAAATGAGCGTATTAATTGAGCATAAAAGTTTCAAAATATTTTCTTAATTATTATTTATTTAGTTTTTTTCGTTTTATTAATTTAAGTCTCATTTCTGCCTTATGCAGTGTAACAATGATGTTTAATCAAACTGTGTTTTAAATACTAATTTTTTTAATTATTCCTAAAAGTAATAAGTACCTTTTAATAAAATAAAATATTACCTTATAATAAAATAAAAATTTAGTTAGTACCTTTTAATAAAAATTAGACATATAAATATCACTTGCATATTTCAAATATTACGCGAGCAAAGCCGCGGGGTTTGCTAGTCTATACTCCTATTATAAAGAGGAAAAAATTGTTTATTTGTAGGAGGTAAGCTCAGGAACTACCGAGCCGATTCCAAAAGTGATGGTATCAAAATGATGGTGTTAGTCCAATTTAGAACATAGGCTATATCTTATGTCGGTGCCACTACCCCAAAGGGGGTGCAGGAGCAAAAAACGTTCTAAAAATGCGATTTTTGCGTTACTGAAGGGCCTAGAAATGTGAAATTTGGAATATTAGTTACTTACAAGATATAAATGATGTCTAGGAACAGTTCTTAAACAATCCGAAATTTAAAAGGTGTGAGACTGCACAAAAAGTGTTATAAAAAACGTTCTAAATGGTAGTTTCTACATAATCTCAGGAAATACCGAACCGATTCCAAAAGTAATGGTATCAAAATGACGGTGTTAGTCCAACTTAGAACACAGGCTATATCGTATGTCGGTGCCACTACCCCAAAGGGGGTGCAGGAGCAAAAAACGTTCTAAAAATGCGATTTTTGCGTTACCGAAGGGCCTAGAAATGTGAAATTTGGAATATTAGTTACTTACAAGATATAAATGATGTCTAGGAACAGTTCTTAAACAATCCGAAATTTAAAAGGTGTGAGACTGCACAAAAAGTGTTATAAAAAACGTTCTAAATGGTAGTTTCTACATAATCTCAGGAAATACCGAACCGATTCCAAAAGTAATGGTATCAAAATGATGGTGTTAGTCCAACTTAGAACACAGGCTATATCGTATGTCGGTGCCACTACCCCAAAGGGGGTGCAGGAGCAAAAAACTTTCTAAAAATGCGATTTTTGCGTTACTGAAGGGCCTAGAAATATGAAATTAGGAATATTAGTTACTTATAAGATATAAATGATGTCTAAGAACAGTTCTTAAACAATTCGAAATTTAAAAGGTGTGAAAATGCACAAAAAGCGTTCTAAAAAACGTTCTAAATGGTAGTTTCCACATAATCTCAGGAAATACCAAACCGATTTAAAAAATATTGGTGTCAAAATGATAGTGACAACGTTTGCTCCAAGACAGGCTATGTTTTATGTCGGTGCCACTACCCCAAAGGGGGTGTAGGAGCAAAAAATGTTCTAAAAATGCGATATATGTGTTACTGAAGGGCCTAGAAATATTAAATTTGAAGTATCAGCTACTTATTATATATAAAGGATTTCTAAGAACAGTTCTTAAACAATTCGAAATTTAAAAGGAGTGAAAATGCGCAGAAAGCGTTGTAAAAAACGTTCTAAGTTGCAATTTCTGTGCAATCTCAGGAAATACTGAACCGATTTCAAATATAATGGTGTTAAAATGATGGTGACAGATCTTGCTCTAAGATAGGCTATATTTTATATCTGTTTCCACTACCCCAGAGGAGATGCAGGAGCAAAATGAGCGAAAAGCGTTCTAAAAACGTTCTAAAGGCCGATTTGTCACCAATATCTCAGGAAAAATCAAACTGATTTCAAAAGTAATGGTAAGCAATTGATGCTGACAGCCTCTTCTCTAACATAGACGCTATTTTAAGTCGGTATCACTATTACCTAGACGTTGCAGGAACAAAAAAAGCGTTCCAAATTTCGATTTTTGTGATCGGTAGGGGCTAGCAACTTAAAATTAGGCAAGGTACATATTTATTACATATAAATGATCTTTAAGAACAGTTTCGAAAAAATTGAAAATTTAAAAAGGGGTGAAAATGCGCGAAAAGCGTTCTAAAAACGTTCTAAATTGCGATTTCTACTCAATCTCAGGAAATTCCAAAGCTATTTCAAAAGTAATGGTTGCAAAGCAATGGTGACAGTCCCTGCTATAACATAGGTTATATTTTATGTTGCTGTCACTACCATCTGAGGGTTGCAAAAGCAAAACATGTTCTAATTTGCGTTTTTTGCATAACTGAAGGTTCTAACACTTTGAAGTATGACATGGTATTTACTTACAAGATGCAACTTCTTTCTAAGAACTGCCGAAAGAAATTTTCAAATGTAAAAAGATGAAGTGAGCGAAAAGCGTTATAAATTACAATTTTTATGTAATCTTATCAAATACCAAACCGATTAAAAAAATAATGATGACAAATTGTTGGTGATAGAACCTGCTCAAACATAAGCTATATTTTATGTCTGTGCCACTAACACCAGAGGGTTGCAGGAGCTAAAAACTTTCTAAATTTCGATTTCTGTGATACTGAAAAGGCTAGAAACTTTAAATTGGGCATGGTAGTTACTTATAAAATATAAATGCCCTCGAAAGACTGTCGAAAATAAATTCGAATTAAAAAGGGTTTGAAGTGAAGGGGAGGTGCGAAAAGCATTCTAAAAAATTCCTAAAATTTCTACGCAATTTCAGGGAATATAAACCAAATATAAAAGTAATAGTTGCGAATCAATCGTAACAGTCTCTGATCCTACACGGGCTATATTTTATGCCGATGATTCAACCTCCTGGGGTTCACAGGAGCAACAAACGCTCTAAAAATGGCCTTTAAAAACTTTCTAAATTACGTTTCTGTAGAATATTAGGAAATAACAAAGCAATTTCAAAATTAATGTTGGCAAATTAATGGTGACAGTTCCTACTTCAACATAGCCCTATATGTTGAGAGAGGTGGTAGAATATGGAATTTGACATGATGGTTAATTTTAAGATGTAAGAAAATGGTTTCTAAAAAATTCAAAACTTCAAATGAATAATGAAATGAGCGTATTAATTGAGCATAAAAGTTTCAAAATATTTTCTTAATTATTATTTATTTAGTTTTATTTCGTTTTATTAATTTAAGTCTCATTTCTGCCTTATGCAATGTAACAATGATGTTTAATGAAACTGTGTTTTAAATAGTAATTTTTTTTAATTATTCCTAAAAGTAATAAGTACCTTTTAATAAAATAAAAATTTAGTTAGTACCTTTTAATAATGATTAGACACATAAATATCACTTGGTATATTTCAAATATTACGCGAGCAAAGCCGCGGGGTTTGCTAGTCTATCTATACTTCTATACTCATATTATAAAGAGGAAAAAATTGTTTATTTGTCGGAGATAAGCTCAGGAACTACCGAACCGATTCCAAAAGTAATAGTATCAAAATGATGGTGTTCGCCCAACTTAGAACATAGGCTATATTTTATGTCGGTGCCACTACCCCAAAGGGGGTGCAGGAGCAAAAAACGTTCTAAAAATGCGATTTTTGCGTTACTGACGGGCCTAGAAATATGAAATTTGGAATATTAGTTACTTATAAGATATAAATGGTGTCTAAGAACAGTTCTTAAACAATTCGAAATTTAAAAGGGGTGAAAATGCACAAAAAGCGTTCTAAAAAACGTTCTAAATGGTAGTTTCTACATAATCTCAGGAAATACCAAACCGATTTCAAAAGTAATGGTATCAAAATGATGGTGTTAGTCAAACTTAGAACATAGACTATATTTTATGTCGGTGCCACTACCCCAAAGGGGGTGCAGGAGCAAAAAACGTTCTAAAAATGCGATTTTTGCGTTACTGAAGGACCTAGAAATATGAAATTTGGAATATTAGTTACTTATAAAATATAAATGGTGTCTAAGAACAGTTCTTAAACAATTCGAAATTTAAAAGGTGTGAAAATGCACAAAAAGCGTTCTAAAAAACGTTCTAAATGGTAGTTTCTACATAATCTCAGGAAATACCAAACCGATTTCAAAAGTAATGGTATCAAAATGATGGTGTTAGTCCAACTTAGAACATAGGCTATATCTTATGTCAGTGCCACTACCCCTGAGGGGGTGCAGGAGCAAAATAGTTCTAAAAATGCGATTTTTGCGTTACTGAAGGACCTAGAAATATGAAATTTGGAATATTAGTTACTTATAAAATATAAATGGTGTCTAAGAACAGTTCTTAAACAATTCGAAATTTAAAAGGTGTGAAAATGCACAAAAATTGTTCTAAAAAACGTTCTAAATGGTAGTTTCTACATAATCTCAGGAAATACCAAAAAGATTAAAAAAATATTGGTGTCAAAATGATAGTGACAGCGTTTGCTCCAAGATAGGCTATGTTTTATGTCATTGCCACTACCCCAAAGGGGGTGTAGGAGCGAAAAACGTTCTAAAAATGCGATTTATGTGTTACTGATGGGCCTAGAAATAAGAAATTTGAAGTATCAGCTACTTATTAGATATAAAGGATTTCTAAGAACAGTTCTTAAACAATTCGAAATTTAAAAGGGGTAAAAATGCGCGAAAAGCGTTCTAAAAAACGTTCTAAATGGTAGTTTCTACACAATCTCAGGAAATACCAAACCGATTTAAAAAAAATAATGGCGTCAAAATGATGGTGAAAATCCTTGCTCCAACATAGGCTATGTTTTATGTCGATGCCACTACCCCAAAGGGGCTGCAGGAGAAAAACGTTCTAAATTGCAGTTTTTGCGTGACGGAGGGCCTTGAATCGTGAAATTTAGAATGGTAGTTAGTTATAAGATATCAATGATCTCTAAGGACATATCCCAAAAAAATCGAAATTTAAAAAGGGGGTCAAAATGTGCAAAAAGCGTTGTAAAAAAGGTTCTAAATTGCAATTTCTATGCAATCTCAGGAAATACTGAACTGATTTCAAATATAATGGTGTTAAAATGATGGTGACAGATCTTGCTCCAAGATATATTTTATATATGTTTCCACTAAGCCAGAGGAGATGCAGGAGCAAAATGAGCGAAAAGCTTTCTAAAAACGTTCTAAATGCCGATTTGTCACCAATATCTCAGGAAGAATCAAACTGATTTCAAAAGTAATGTTAAGAAATTGATGCTGACAGCCTCTGCTCTAACATAGACGCTATTTTAAGTCGGTATCACTAACACCTAGACGTTGCAGGAGCAAAAAATCGTTCCAAATTTCGATTTTTGTGATCGGTAGGGGCTAGCAACTTAGAATTAGGCAAGGTACATATGTATTACATATAAATGATCTTTAAGAACAGTTTCAAAAAAATTGGAAATTTAAAAAGCGGTGAAAATGCGCGAAAAGCGTTCTAAAAGCGTTCTAAATTGCGATTTCTACTCAATCTCAGGAAATTCTAAAGCTATTTCAAAATTAATGGTTGTAAATCAATGGTGACAGTCCCTGCTATAACATAGGCAATATTTTATATTGCTGTCACTACCATCTGAGGGTTGAAAAAGGAAAACATGTTCTAATTTGCGTTTTTAGCATAACTGAGGTGTCTAACACTTTGAAGTATGGCATGTTATTTAGTTACAAGATGCAACTGCTTTCTATGAACTGTCGAAAGAAAATTTCAAATTTAAAAAGATGAAGTGAGCGAAAAGCGTTATAAATTACAATTTTTATGTAATCTTTTCAAATACCAAACCGATTAAAAAAATAATGATAACAAATTGTTTGTGATAGAACCTGCTCAAACATGAGCTATATTTTATGTCTGCGCCACTACCACCAGAGGGTTGCAGTAGCTAAAAACTTTCTAAATTGCGATTTCTGTGATACTGAAAAGGCTAGAAACTTTAAATATGGCATGGTAGTTACTTATAATATATAAATGCCCTCGAAGGACTGTCGAAAATAAATTCGAATTAAAAAGGGGTGAAGTGAAGGGGAGGTGCGAAAAGCATTCTAAAAACGTCCTAAATTACGATTTCTACGCTATTTCTGGAGATATAAACCAAATATAAAAGTAATAGTTGCGAATCAATGGTAACAGTCTCTCATCCTACACAGGCTATATTTTATGCCGATGATTCTACCACCTGGGATTCACAGGAACAACAAACGCTCTAAAAAAGGCCTTTAAAAGCTTTCTAAATTACGTTTCTGTGGAATATTAGGAAATAACAAACCAATTTCAAAATAAATGTTGGCAAATTAATGGTGACAGTTCCTATTTCAACATAGCCCTTTATGTTGAGAGAAGAGGTAGGACTTGGAATTTGACATGATGGTTAATTTTAAGATATAAGAAGATGGTTTCTAAAAAATTCAAATCTTCAAATGAATACTGAAATGAGCGTATTAATTGAGCATAAAAGTTTCAAAATATTTTCTAAATTATCATTTATTTAATTTTATTTCGTTCTATTAATTTAAGTCTCATTTCTGCCTTATGCAGTGTAACAATGATATTTAATCAAACTGTGTTTTGAATAGTAATTTTTTCAAATTATTCCTAAAAGTAATAAGTACCTTTTAATAAAATAAAATATTACCTTTTAATAAAATAAAAATTTAGTTAGTACATTTTAATAAAAATTAGACATATAAATATCACTTGGCATATTTCAAATTTTACGCGAGCAAAGCCGCGGGGTTTGCTAGTCTTATTATAAAGAGGTAAAAATTGTTTATTTTTAGGAGGTAAGCTCTGGAACTACCGAACCGATTCCAAAAGTAATGGTATCAAAATGATGGTGTTAGTCCAACTTAGAACATAGGCTATATCTTATGTTCATGTCACTGGCCAAAAGGGGGTGCAGGAGCAAAAAACGTTCTAAAAATGCGATTTTTGTGTTACTGAAGGGCCTAGAAACATGAAATTTGGAATGGTAGTTACTTATAAAATACTAATGATCTCTAAGAACATTTCTTAAAAAAATCGAAATTAAAAAGGGGTGAAAATGCGCGAAAAGCGTTATAAAAAGCGGTCTAAATGGCGATTTTTGCGCAATTTCAGGAAGTACCAAACCGATTTAAAAAAATAATGGTGTCAAAATGACGGTAACAACCCTTGCTGCAACATAGGCTACATTTTATGTCGGTGCCACTACCCCTAAAGGGGTTGCAGGAGCAAAAAAAAAACGTTCGAAATTGCGATTTTTGTGTTACTTAAGGGTCCAGATACATATAATTTGGCATGGTAGTTACTTATTAGATATAAATGATCTCTAAGAATATTTCTTAAATATTCGAAATTAAAAAGGGGTGAAAATGCGCAATATGCGTTCTAAAAAAGTCCTTCCGGCCAGTGCCGGGAGGAAGAGGTAGCTTTCATAATTCTTATTTAAAAAAAGCCAACTTATATCATGCAAACACACGAAGCTCAATTTAGTGGAAACCGAATATAGGAGATTCAATACTAATTTTTATCAATATAATGAATGAGAATTTCGTGAAATTAGTCAGCTTTATCCAAGCTGCTTTTCTTTAAAGTAACTTATATTTGGCTGCCAAATTCGGCAATTTCTTAAAGTGCCTGTCATTTTAAGACAACATGGTGGATGAGGCTAAGCAGTGAACTTGGTCGAGACCTTAGTAATTGCTGTGCACATTCTCATTCACATCGGAATCGGTTAATATATAGGAGTGCTGTCGCATGCAAAAAATCAGATTTTTCAAAATGTCACCCACAATAGAAATTGAAACTGCTATATCTGAGCCATTTTTTAAGGTAAAGACAAACAAAAAATGCTCCTGAATCCTTATATCAAGATCAAATACTTAAGAAAGAAACCTTTTTCAATTTATAATTTTTTTGCACCTCACTTTAAATATATATATATTTTTTAATTTAATGGCCGCCATTTTGAAACAAGATGGCTGATGAATCTGGCCAGCGAACTTGGTCGAGGTGTTGATGTATACTATCCACATGCCTTCTTACATCGAAATAGGCGAATACGTGTGTTATCGCGTGAAAAATACAAGATCGTTTCAAAATGTTAGCCATGCTAGAAATTCAAAGTGCTATAAATCAACCATTTTTTAAGATATCAACAAAAGAACAAATTTTCAGAAACAAAAACTGCTCCGGAATCTTTGTATCAAGAACAAACACATAAAAAAAATATTTTTTCATTTTCCAATTTTTTAATACCTCATTTTGAATTTAAAATTTAATTTTTTTTAAATGGCAACCCTTTTGAAACAAGATGGCGAATGAAGCTGGCCAACGAACTCGGTCGAGACATTGGTATGTACTATGTACAGACCAAGTTACATCTAAATAAGTTCATAAATACGCCTGTTATCGCGTGCCAAAAATCAGGTCGTTTTAAAATGTCAGCCATAAGAGAATTTCAAAATGCTATTAATCAGCCATTTTTTTTAAGATATAGACGAAAGAAAAACTGTTCCGGAATCTTTGTATTAAGGTCAAACACATACAAAAAAAATCTTTTTCATTTTCCAATTTTTTGGTATCTAATTTAAATTTTTTTTATTTTTTTATTTTTTTATTTTTTTTAAATGGCCGCCATTTTGAAACAAGATGGCGGATGAAGCTGGCCAACGAACTCGGTCGAGATATTTGTATGTACTATGTATACACCAAGGTACATCCAACTCGGTTCATAAATACGCCTGTTATTACGTGAGAAAAATCAGGACGTTTCAAATTGTCAGCCACGCTAGAAATTCAAAATGCTATAACTCAGCCATTTCTTAAGATATAGACGAAACAAAAACTGCTCCAGAATCTTTTTATCAAGGTCAAACACATAAGAAGAAAATATTTTTTCAATTTTCAATTTTTGGTACCACATTTCAAATTTAAATTTTTCTTAAACATTTAAATGGCCGCCATTTTTAAACAAGATGGCGGGTGAAGCTGGCCAACGAACCCGGTCGAGACATTGGTATGTACTATGTATAAACGAAGTTACATCCAAATCGGTTCATAAATACGCCTTTTATCGCGTGACAAAATTCAGGACGTTTCAAAATGTCAGCCACGCTAGAAATTCAAAATGCTATAACTCAGCCATTTTTTAAGATATAGACGAAACAAAAACTGCTTCGGAATCTTTGTATAAAGGTCAAATACATAAGAAAGAAATAATTTTCCATTTTTAATTTTTTTCTTACCACATTTCAAGTTTTAATTTTTTTTAAAAATTTTAAATGGCCGCCATTTTGAAACAAAACGGCGGATGAAGCTGGCCAACGAACTCGGTCGAGACATTCGTATGTACTATGTACACACCGAATTACATCGAAATCGGCTCATAATTACGGGAGTTACAGTGTGACATAGGTCAGATATATATATATAATCAATAATCTTCATATATCAAAAACCTTTAAATATCCGAATACAATTGGGAGAAAGATTTTTAACTACAATACATTTTCAAAAAATACATCTGCTGCAAGTAATTTTCCACTCTAAAAAATACATAAACAATGATCATGGACATATAATCACTGGAAATCTTGATATTGTTCATGATTTTAAATTGACACAACTAATGGGTTATGGTACTAAATATAGACTTCCATCTAAACTTAATGTTAAATCTATTATCAAACAGTTTACATATGATATTGATATTTTTATTTATAAAATTTCTATCTCTTATAATAAGCCTATTGAATATTTTAATCAATGGAAGATATTAGTAATTGAAAAATTAACTATGGCTTTAAATAATAATATTGCTGATTTGGTTTCTATTAATACAAAGCATTATTTCCAACAAATTACTAAATTACAAAAAAACTACGTTATTACATATGTAGACAAATCTCCTAACAATTATGCTATTATATGTCAATCATATTATCACCAACTTCTTACAAATTCTATTTCTTCTAATAAGTCATTTCAAAAAACTAATGAAACTGTAATTGTAAATAATCGTAAAAGTCGAAGTTATTATAAACTATTAAATATTTTATCTACTAATTTTAATTATCCATATTTAGTTCTTATTCCCAAATTTCATAAAACTCCTATTAAATTTAGGACTGTTACTATTGGTTGTAATACATATAATAATAAAGCCAATACACTTCTCTTAAAAATTCTTAATCAATTATATGTACTTACTACAAATAATGATAATACACATTGTATAAAAAATAGCTATCAACTTGTTAATATTTTAAAAAATCTTCATTGTGTTTATAATATAACGACATATGACTTCAAAGATCTTTTTAATAATATAGACCTCTTAGATTTACGTAAAATTATAAATGCATTATTTAAAAAATATTATAAAAAACTGCAATTACCATCTAATATAGATATTGCATATTTTAAATCTTTAACTAACTTCATTATCTATAATAATTTTATATTGCAAGATAATACTTTATATTTACAGCATGTCGATATACCACAAGGCGGTTGTACTTCCAGTTTACTCTCTGACTTATACTTATATCATTATGAACGTAATTTGACTAATAATAATCTACATTTATATCGTTATATTGATGACATCATTTTAATTGATACTGATCAATCTTCAATTACTCGATTTCCAGTTGATTATCCCACTAATTTGGAAGTAACGGAAAACCTTTTATCTAACAATACAATTAACTTCTTAGATCTTAAAATTACAATCAAAGACAATAAAACAATCACAGATTTATATGACAAACGTAAAGAATTTAAATTCAAAGTTAATACATTTACAAATTTTAAATCTTGTCTACATCATTCTGTATTTCGGAATATAATACTTAATCATTTATATAGAATAAAATGTTTATGTTCTTCTCCTCTAATTAACAATAATATTAAAAAACTAATTTATGATGCATTAAATCATGGTTTTCCAAAAAAATTCATATATTCATTAATATACAATTAGTACTTTTCTTACATGATCTATTAAAACAAATTAACACATGCGTAAACAAAATTACAAAAAAATTATAAAATAAAAAAATATCTATAAAAAAATTAAAAATTGTAAAATAATATAAAAATAAAAAAAAAAATAAAAAATAATAAAAAATAAAAATATTATAGGTTGGTTGGGTGGGTAGATGTTAGAGTACGGAGGAGGGTGGTGTTGTCTGGATAATACGCAATGGTTAATTATATATATATATATATATATATATAAATGGGGGCTCTTGTATTATTACTATACTTTTGTTACGTATTTTATATGGATGTTGATTTGATATTTTATATGTAATTGGAGAATTTCATTAATATTATAATTAGCCTAATTATTGATTAATCTAATTTACAATTATTTGTTATTAAATTTTAAATTTACTAAGGACAATATCATATTAATTACTAATAGTATGCCATTCTTATAGTGAATAATATACATATAAGTATGTATAATATAAATATAGTTATACTGTATGCATTAAAATTGGGTAATTATTTTTATTATTACTACGCTATTCTTTTTAATATTTATTATCGGTTTAATGTTTTTGAATGTCCCACATTCATACTTTATGGTTTTTTATGGATGTCTGAAGATAATCCACACTCTATATTTGTGCTTTTTAAGTAATGCGTATTTAAGTATCATTTAACCTTCTATTTACTTCCACATGTTTTTTATTTCCTGTTCATTTTATAAATATCTGATATATAATTCATAAAAAATAATTTTTATATTTAATAATTATTTATATTAATTATTACTGAATTTTATTTTGTTTTATAGCATATAGCTATATGCTATATATTATCAATGTTCTAGAATTATTTATTTCTTAGTTTAGTTTAAATAAGTTAGCTAATAGAATATATTGTATGCTTTTAAATTGTATTTACAATAGTTTTTAAATACATTGTGTGGTTTATATTCGGTTTATAATTCTCTATATATAAGGATATGTTTGGTTTTGCTGTTTATACAGTTATTTACATTCAAATGCTTACAATTATTTATACAGTTATTTACATTCAAATGCTTACAAATATTTATCTTGCGTTAGTTGTTTAATAGAAGTAATACTAGATGGCAGCACTAAATTTGTCTCTTTAAGATAGCTCTAATTGTTAATTTTTCTAGCTCCATTTCAGTTATAATTTAATACACCAGGGGGTATTTTTAGCTAAATTTTGACGATATTGTTAAACTGTTATTAATTAATTTAATAGTGCATTTTAAATAATGTAATTAATATCTATTTATTTTATATTAGATTAAATGTGTTTAACAAGGTATTTCAAATTTTATTTCAAAATGTATTAACTGCATCCTTTGGTATTATTTACTGTGATTTCTTAACTGTTTTATTCACCTTAATCTTTTTGATTTACTGGCAGCCATGTGTGCGTGGATTTTTGTAAAATACTGAAATATTAATCGGTATGGAGTTTATTGTTTATATTTTATATCCTATAAATATTTAAATACGCTTTATTGATTCTTCCATTTCATATTATTTGTTTCTATTCTGCTTTCATTTTTAATCAATTCACTTGATTTTATGGTTGTTTGGGCACAGGGGAAAATAACTTTTAGCTTTAGCTTATTTTTCCCACAGAAAACAATCATTTTGCTTATATCATTGAATTCTGTGCCCTTGATAACGTAATTCAATGTATAAGCTTTTCAATTTTTGTCGGTGTCCACTTTTTTCTTTTTCTTCCATAATAATTCTTATATTATTTATTTATTTTTTTTAATACTTACAGCTTTAATTCATAATATTTGACGGTGGAAGGTTATGTTTAATTAATGGTTATATATACATATATATATATATATATATAGATAGATAGATAGATCAATTTTGAACGGAGGGTGGTTTTGGGGGTCTGGGGGTCATGATCGATGAAAATATACCAAAATTTTTTGAAATCGCTTTCCTCCGAACGGCTACAATAGGTAGCTTTTTTATAAAGAA
The DNA here is from genome assembly GCA_963932465.1 of Maratus speciosus. Lineage (NCBI taxonomy): Eukaryota > Metazoa > Arthropoda > Arachnida > Araneae > Salticidae > Maratus > Maratus speciosus. The sequence goes on along the minus strand of OZ010788.1, from coordinate 536,972,293 downwards.
AGCTAACTAAAACGTTCTAAATGGCGATTTTTACGCAATCTCAAGAAGTTCCAAACCGATTTAAAAAATAATGGTGTCAAAATGATGGTGATAACCATTGCTCCAATATAGGCTACATTTTATGTCGGTGCGGCTACCCCTAAAGGGGGTGCAGGAGCAAAAAACGGTCGAAATTGCGATTTTTGTGTTACTGAAGGACCCAGATACATGGAATTTGGAATGTAGTTACTTATAAGGTATAAATGATCTCTAAGAACATTTCTTAAAAAATTCGAAATTTAAAAAAAGGGTGAAAATGCGCGAAAAGAGTTCTAAAAAACGTTCTAAAAGGCGATTTCTACGCAATCCCAGAAAGTACCCAACCTATTTCAAAAGTAATGGTTGGAAATTGATGATGACAGACCTTGCTCCAACGTAGGCTCTATTTCATGTCAGTGTCATTACCACGAAGGTGTTGCAGAAGCAAAAAACGTTCTAAATTGCGATTTTTATGTTACTGAAGGGACTAGAATCCTGAAATTAGGCAGGACAGTTATTTATAAGATACAAATGATCACTAAGAGCATTTCTAAAAAATCGAAATTTAAAAGGTGTGAAAATGAGCGCAAAGTGTTCTAAAAAACTTTCTAAATTGCGATTTCTACGCAATCTCAGGAAGTACCGAATCGATTAAAAAAACAAGGTGTAAAAATGATGGTGACAGCCTCCGCTTAAACATAGGTTGTATTCCATGTCGGTGCCACTACCCCTAAAGGGGGTGCAGGAGCAAAAAAAGTTCCAAATTGCGATTTTTGTTTTACTGTAGGGCCCAGATACATGGACTTTGGCATGGCAGTTACTTATTAGATATAAATTATCTCTAAGAACATTTTAGGTAGCTTTCTTTACAAAAAAGCTACCTATTGCAGCCGTTCGGAGGAAAGCGATTTCAAAAAATTTTGGTATATTTTCATCGATCATGACCCCCAGACCCCGAAACCACCCTCCGTTCAAAATTGATATATATATATATATATATGACCTATGTCACACTGTAACTCCCGTAATTATGAACCGATTTCGATGTAATTCGGTGTGTACATAGTACATACCAATCTCTCGACCGAGTACGTTGGCCAGCTTCATCCGTCATTTTGTTTCAAAATGGCGGCCATTTAAAAGTTTTTTTTTAATTTAAAATTTGAAATGTGGTACCAAAAAATTGAAAATGGAAAAATATTTTTTTCTTATGTATTTGACCTTTATACAAAGATTTCGGAGCAGTTTTTGTTTCGTCTATATCTTAAAAAATGGCTGAGAAATGGCATTTTGAATTTCTAGCGTGGCTGACATTTTGAAACGTCCTGAATTTTGTCACGCGATAAAAGGCGTATTTATGAACCGATTTGGATGTAACTTCGTTTATACATAGTACATACCAATGTCTCGACCGGGTTCGTTGGCTAGCTTCACCCGCCATCTTGTTAAAAAATTGCGGCCATTTAAATTTTTAAGAAAAATTTAAATTTGAAATGTGGTACCAAAAATTGAAAATTGAAAAAATATTTTCTTCTTATGTATTTGACCTTGATAAAAAGATTCGGGAGCAGTTTTTGTTTCGTCTATATCTTAAGAAATGGCTGAGTTAGAGCATTTTGAATTTCTAGCGTGGCTGACATTTTGAAACGTCCTGATTTTTCTCACGTAATAACAGGCGTATTTATGAACCGACTTGGATGTACCTTGGTGTGTACATAGTACATACAAATATCTCGACCGAGTTCGTTGGCCAGCTTCATCCGCCATTTTGTTTCAAACTGGCGGCCATTTAAAAAAATTAAAAAATAAAAAAATTTAAATGAAATACCAAAAAATTGGAAAATGAAAAAGATTTTTTTTTGTATGTGTTTGACCTTAATACAAAGATTCCGGAAAAGTTTTTCTTTCGTCTATATCTAAAAAAAAATGGCTGAGTAATAGCACTTTGAATTTATCTTGTGGCTGATATTTTAAAACGACCTGATTTTTGTCACGCGATAACAGGCATATTTATGAACCTATTTGGATGTAACTTGGTCTGTACATAGTACATACCAATGTCTCGACCGAGTTCGTTGGCCAGCTTCATTCGCCATCTTGTTTCAAAAGGGTTGCCATTTAAAAAAAAATTAAATTTAAAATTCAAAATGAGGTATTAAAAAATTGGAAAATGAAAAAGAATTTTTTTATGTGTTTGGCCTTGATACAAAGATTCCGGAACAGTTTTTGTTTCTGAAAATTTGTTCTTTTGTTGATATCTTAAAAAATGGTTGATTTATAGCACTTTGAATTTCCAGCATGGCTAACATTTTGAAACGATCTTGTATTTGTCACGCACGCGATAACACACGTATTCGCCTATTTCGATGTAAGAAGGCATGTGGATAGTATACATCAACACCTCAACCAAGTTCGCTGGCCAGATTCATCAGCCATCTTGTTTCAAAATGGCGGCCATTAAATTAAAAAATATATATATATTTAAAGTGAGGTGCAAAAAAATTAGAAATTGAAAAAGGTTTCTTTCTCAAGTATTTGATCTTGATATAAGGATTCAGGAGCATTTTTTGTTTGTCTTTACCTTAAAAAATGGCTCAGATATAGCAGTGTCAATTTCTATTGTGGGTGACATTTTGAAAAATCTGATTTTTTGCATGCGACAGCACTCCTATATATTAACCGATTCCGATGTGAATGAGAATGTGCACAGCAATTACTAAGGTCTCGACCAAGTTCACTGCTTAGCCTCATCCACCATGTTGTCTTAAAATGACAGGCACTTTAAGAAATTGCCGAATTTGGCAGCCAAATATAAGTTACTTTAAAAAAAAGCAGCTTGGATAAAGCTGACTAATTTCGCGAAATTCTCATTCATTATATTGATAAAAATTTGTATTGAATCTCCTATATTCGGTTTCCACTAAATTGAGCTTCGTGTGTTTGCATGATATAAGTTGGCTTTTTAAAAATAAGGAAATATGAAAGCTACCTCTTCCTCCCGGCACTGGCCGGAAGGACTTTCTTAGAAAAAATCGAAATTTAAAAGGGGTGAAAATGCGCAAAAGAGGTACTAAAAAACGTTCTAAATGGCGATTTTTACGCAATCTCAAGAAGTTCCAAACCGATTTAAAAAATAATGGTGTCAAAATGATGGTGACAACACTTGCTCCAATATAGGCTACATTTCATGTCGGTGCCACTACCCCTAAAGGAGGTGCAGGAGCAAAAAACGTTCGAAATTGTGATTTTTGTGTTACTGAAGGACCCAGATACATGGAATTTGGAATGGTAGTTACTTATAAGATATAAATGATCTCTAAGAACATTTCTTAAAAAAATCGAAATTTAAAAGGGGGTGAAAATGCGCGAAAAGAGTTCTAAAAAACGTTCTAAAAGGCGATTTCTACGCAATCCCAGAAAGTACCCAACCTATTTCAAAAGTAATGGTTGGAAATTGATGATGACAGCCTTTGCTCCAACATAGGCTCTATTTCATGCCGGTGTCACTACCACCAAGGTGTTGCAGAAGCAAACGTTCTAAATTGCGATTTTTATGTTACTGAAGGGACTAGAATCCTGAAATTAGGCAGGACAGTTATTTATAAGATACAAATGATCACTAAGTGCATTTCCTAAAAAATCGAAATTTAAAAGGAGTGAAAATGAGCGCAAAGCGTTCTAAAAAACTTTCTAAATTGCGATTTCTACGCAATCTCAGGAAGTACTGAATCGATTTAAAAAATAATGGTGTAAAAATGATGGTAACAGCCTCCACTCCAACATAGGCTGTATTCCATGTCGGTGCCACCACCCAAAGGGGGTGAAGGAGTAAAAAACGATCTAAATTGCGTTTTTTTGTAATACTGCAGGGGCTAGCAACTTGAAACTAGGCATGGTAGTTATAAGATATAAATGATCTCTAAAAATATTTCCTAAATAATTCAAAATTTAAAAGGGATGAAAATGGACGAAAAACGTTCTAAATTGCAATTTCTATGCAATCTCAGAAAGTACCCAACCGATTTCAAAAGTAATGGTTGGAAATTCATGATGACAGCCCTTGCTCCAATATGGGATCAATTTCATGTGTGTGCCACTACAATCTTGCGGTTGCATTTTAAAAAAAGTTCTAAATTGTGATTTTTGTGATACTGAAGGGGCTAGCAACTTGAAATTTGGCATGATAATTACTTATGAGATGTAAATACTCTCTGAGAAGAGTTCCTTAAAAATTTGAAAAAGGGGTGAAAATGAACGAAAAGCGCTCTAAAAACGCTCTAAATAGCGATTTCTACACAATCTCAAAAAATGTAAACCGATTTCATAAGAAATGGTTTCAAATTGATGGTGACAGTCCCCGCTCCAACATAGCCTATATTTACGTTGTTGTCTCTATCACCTGGGTGTTACAGGAGCAAAAAATGTCCAAAATTGCGTTACCTTTTGTGTTTTTGTCCTTTTGTGTTACTGAGGGGGTCTAACATTTTTAATTTGGAATGGTAATTACTTCAAAGATGCAAATGCTTTCTAAGAATTGGCGAAAGAAAATTCCAAATTTAAAAGAATGAAGTGAGCGAAAAGCGTTCTATAAGCGTTCTAAATTACGATTTTTATGTAATCGTATGAAATACGAAAACAATTTCAAACATAATGGTTGCAAATTGATGGTGATAGAACCTGCTCAAACATAAGCTATATTTTATGTCGAGGGTTGCAGGAGCAAAAAACTTTCTAAATTGAGATTTCTGCGGTACTGAAGAGGCTAAAAACTTTAAATATAGCACGATAGTTACTTATAAAATATAAATGTCCTGTAAGAACAGTCGAAAATAAATTCGAAATTAAAAAGTGGTGAAGCAAAGGTAAGGAGTGAAAAGCATTAGATTCCTAAATTACGATTTCTATGGAATCTCAGAAAATAATAAACCGATTACAGAAGTTATTGGTTGCGAATCAAGAGTGATAGTCCATGTTCCTATACGGGCTATATTTTATGCCAGTGTTCCTGCCACGTGGTTGGCAGGAACAACAAAAAAGCCTTAAAAAACATCTAAATTCTGTTTTCTATAGAATATTATGAAATACCAACCGATTTCAAGGTTAATGTTGGCAAATTAATGGTGACAGTCTCTGTTTCAACATTTTTCGAGACATTCTATTTCAACTCTGTTTCGGCATTTTATGTTGATGCTACTAACACCAGAGAGGTGGTAGACTGTTAGACAAGAAGCTTGGAATTTGACATGATGGTTAATTTTAAGATGCAAATGTGTTAAGTTAAAATGCTTTCTAAAAAATTCAAAACTTGAAATGAATACTGAAATGAGCATATGAAATAAGCATAAAAGTCTCAAAATACTTTCTAAATTATCATTCTATTGGAATTAGTGTTAGTTCTTCTTATTAATTAAAACCTCAATTCTGTCTATTGCACTTTTATAACGAAGTTTAGTTAAACTGTGGCTTAATTCGTAATTTTTAAATTATTTCAAAAAGTGTTCTTCTAATAAAAAATAGTCATGGAAATATTTCTTGGCATGTTTCAACAATTACGCGAGCAAAGCCGCAGGGTTTGCTAGTTAACTATAAATGTACTACGACACATCAGACACGATTTATAAGACAATATTGGCATTGATTTGCATGGCATGTATTGTTGTATTATATTTTATATTTGAAATATCACGATTATGACTTTATTGCACATTGATAATTTATTTACATCACTAGCGAATATATGCGCCTATTTCAGAGATTTCTTTTTTATCCAAAATTTCAAACCCAAATCGGAAATTCCAAAATAAGAATTCTTATTTTATATAATCACGAAACTTCATAAAATGAAACGAAAATTACAATTTTGAATTTACGGTATAGTTGCAGAATTTCTAAGTAGAAAAAAACATTTCTGAAATTTCAAGTTTCCGATTCAAATTGGTTAAGATATGATCACAGACCAAAGTCTGTGACATTGTGTTGAATAGGCGATCTGATATTCTTCTTTCGCCGATAACTCAATTTCGCTAGAAACGCAAGGTCGTGCGTAAAGACCTTTATGTATTTCGGAATTTGTAAATCTGTGAGTTTCCTTATGATGAAATGATTTTTGGTTTCATAGTCGTATTGTCATTTTCAACTAAATTTTTATGGGAGATTGTATTTTCATGATAGCTTTTCCACGAAATTATTAAGATATATTCTTATTTTTTTTTAAATAGAGATATAATGTCTCTACTGGTGCTAATGTATTTTTATATTTCGCAAACACGCGTTTTTTGAGCAAGTAAACGCGCTTTGGCTACATTTTACCCAATAAATTTACCACTAGAAGTTCAGTTCTCATTTCAACACTAGCAAGTGTTGAAATGAGCATTTCAACACTAGCAAGTGTTGAAATGAGCTGCGAGACATACTGACGCCGTTATCTTTCTGTTTTTCATTTCTGCTGGGATTTTGAGTGAAAAAGATTTTATCTTTCTTTTTTATATATTTTATCGAGCAGAATGGATTCTTCAAAAGATGTTTACGGCATACCTCTTTTTGAAGGTGATGGAAAAGTTTTTTCGGTATGGAAACGAAGAGTAACGGCAATTTTTGCTGCTAAGGAATTGGAAAAATTCCTGGAAAATGAAGTGGCTCCAGACAATGTCGCCCGTTGTCGTGAAAGCAAAAAAGGCTTACTCTTTATTATTATCATTATTAAGTGATAATGTTCTGGCGTCACTTCAAGATGAAAATACAGCTCATAAAATTTGGAATAAATTAGAACGCACTTATGATACAAAGCGTGCAGTGAATCAAATTTTAATTCGGAAGGGATTGGCAATGATTAAGAAAGATCGTACAGTTTCTATGAAAAATCACATTGATGAAATAAATAAATTAATTTCGGATCTTAAGCTGTATGGGGCAGAAGTTAATGAAACGGATACTATTGTTTATATTTTGATGTCATTGCCTCAGGAATTTGAAAATGTTAAGATTGCTTTAGCAAACCAACCGAATTCTGTTTTGACATTAGATTTCGTGACACAAAGATTATTAGATGTTGAAGCACTTCTTTTGGATTCAAAGAAAGAAAAAGTATATACTAAGGCTGCTCATAATAATATTGCATTTGTGTCGACTCGCAAAGAATTCTTTTGCAAAATTTGCAACTCTAAAGGGCATACAGCGAAATATTGTAGAAAGGAAATTACTTGCCATTCTTGTGGAAAATCCGGACACATAAAACGTAACTGTAAAGCTGTTAAAAATTCAAATGAAGAAAAAATTGCCTCTTCAGCTGTTTCTTTCGTTGCTGGAAGCATTAAAAAGAATGAATTTATAGTAGATTCCGGAGCAACTTCCCATATGTGTTCTAATGAGAATTATTTCGCATCCTTAGTACCTTCTTCAGGAACAATTAAATGCGCATCGAAAACAACGAATCTTGAAATCAAAGGTATTGGAAATATTAATGGAAAACTGTCAAATGGAATGGAAATTACTTTAAAGGATTTGCTTTATGTTCCAGACTTAAACGGGCAACTCATTTCCGTTAGGAAAATTGAAAGTACAAATTATACAGTTATTTTCAAGAATCAAAAAGTATTTATCGAAAAACGGAGAAACCGTTTTTACTTTGGTGAACGTGATTTGAATGGACAATACGTAAGTGACTTTGTCCCTGTTTACGAAACCGTTCTTACATCAAAGGGAAATCATTGTGATATCTGGCATCGCAGACTTGGTTATCCGAGTGACAAAGTATTGAAAGATATGAAGCTTCCGGTACCTGATTCTTTTTGTGATATTTGTGCTCGGGCAAAACAGAGTGCAACACCAATGGGAAGAGGACCAAGAAAAAGAGAAACCAATCCAATGACTTTGATTCATAGTGACATTTGTGAACCTATGTTTCCGACAACTTTTTCTGGCTAGTGCTATTTTATGACTCTTATCGATGATTTTTCTCGTTTTACTGAAGTGCGTTTACTGAAACATAAAAGTGAAGTCTCAGAAGAATTAAAAATGTTCTTAAAATCCAACCCTACAGTGAAGAAAATTAGATGTGATACCGGGAAGGAATATTTTTCTAATGATTTAGTGAATTTTACTAGAGATCTTGGTGTAGTGATCGATCCCGCTCCTCCATACACGCAATCTTTGAATGGAGTAGCTGAACGCTGCAATAGGTCGCTTCTGAATATAGGACGTGCTTTGATTGCTGAATCAAATTTACCAAAGACTTTTTGGGGTCAAGCTATCCTTTCAGCAGCTTACTTGAAAAACCTAATGCCAAGCAACACTATTGAGAACAAAACTCCGTACTTCCTGAAATATGGAGAAGAAGCCGATTTCAAGCACATGCGTATTTTTGGATGCAGTGCTTACATGTTAATTACTTCCGTTCATCGAAAGAAGCTTGACGATAGGTCTAAGCAAATGATCTTCATTGGTTATTCTTCAAAGGGATATAGATTACTAGATCCTGAAACGAAACGCATAACTGTATCAAGAAATGTGAAATTTGATGAAGAGAAAAATAAAAATGTTCAGTCGAAACAATACATTCTAGAAAATTCAGAATTAGTCGATAATGAAATTGATTCAGATGTTCTAGAAAATACGAGTGGTGAATTAGATGATCTTGAAGAGAAAGAAGACGAAACAAGAAAATCTGAAAGATTTAAAAAGCAATCTGTACGTTATCCAGATCCTGAAGTTTACGAAGCATTACTTTGCCAACAAGAAACGTAAACGTTTGATGATATCAAATCCCTCCCTAGTGATGAACAACGCTTGTGGAAAGAAGCTATGGACGTGGAGATTGAAAGTATGAAAATCAACGATGTCTGGGATCTTGAAAAATTACCACTTGACAAACGACCTATTTCCTGCAAATGGGTATTTACCATCAAAAGTGATGGTCGACATAAGGCGAGACTCGTAGCTCGTGGATTTATGCAAAAAGAAGGGCTAGACTGTAGTGAAACCTTTTTCCCTGTAATAAGTATGCCAGCTTTACGTTTGGTTCTTATTTTGATTTTAAATGAAGACTTATATGCATTTGTGTTAGATGTTAAAACAGTGTTCCTGAATGGTAAGTTAAATGAACATGTTTTGATGGATCAGCCGCAAGGCTATGATGATAAAAGTGGACGAAAGTGTAAACTTAAAAGAAGTTTATATGGTCTAAAACAAGCCCCACGACAATGGTTTGAAAGGTTTCATGAATTTATTTCAAAGTTAAATTTTAAATCTTGTGATAATGAACCTTGTATTTTTATTCGGTATAATAATGATCATAAAATAATTATTGCTTTGTATGTAGATGATATGTTAATTGCGGGTTCAGATGTAAATGAAACTAATGTAGTTATTTCCCTATTATATAAAGAGTTTCATATGTCAAAATCGGAAAGTGTTTCAGAATTTCTAGGTATTCAAATGAAATTCAATTCTGATAGTTTAATAATGGATCAAGAGTCTTACATAATTAAATTGTTAAGTAAGTTTAATATGCTAGATTGTAAACCCAGTGACATTCCTATTTCTCCTAAGTCCACCCCATCTGATTTCAAAAATGGTAAACCTTTTAATGGTCCATATCGTGAACTTGTAAGTTGTTTATTATATTTAGCTTATATTTCTCGACCTGATATTTTGTATGCTATTAACTGTTTAAGTCAATTGCAAGAAAATCCTACTGAAATTGCATGGAAAGCACTTAAGAAAATCTTAAGATATTTAAAAGAAACATTGTCTTTAAAACTTGTGTATAAAAAACAAAATTCTGATCCTAAATTATCCATGTATGTTGATGCTGATTGGGGGGCTAACACAAATGACCGCAAATCAGTAACAGGTTATATTTTAATGTTTTGTAACATGCCTGTTCTGTGGTGTTGTAATAAACAAAAATCAGTTGCTTTATCGTCAACTGAAGCTGAAGTCATTGCTTTAACTAAAAGTTTGCAAGACTTGTTATGGTTTAAAAATATTGCTAGTGAAATTGTAAATATAAGGATTTAGAAATTTTTGAGGATAATCAATCATGTATAAAATGTATCAGTAATGAGAGTAATTATGGTAGAATGAAACACATCGATATCAAATTGAAATTTGTTCGCAATATTACAAAAGAAAATAACATCAAAATTGAATATGTTCCTACGAATATGCAAATTGCTGATTTATTTACAAAGGCATTACCTAAAGTTAAATTTTATGAACTATTATTTATTTGTTGTTTGTACAAGTAATGTTTAAATTGTGTCATATTATTAATGATTGATTTCAAGAAATTTCTTTGTTTTCTGATGTAATGCTAGATTATGGGCGGGTGTTGAAAATAATCATAGAATTACATTAAATTCTTATTAATTTCTTTTTTTACAACTATGTTTATTGTGATTGGTTGTTTAATGTAGCTTTCTTTCACGACCGCCAATTCCCCAACATGGGCCTTGCAAAATCTATAAATACCTGAAAATTTTCTGTTTTCTTTCAGTATGTGTGTGTAATTGTCTTGTTAATAACAAATATACTCAATTCGATCCACGCCTTTATGTCTGCCTTTTATTTATTTCAACAAATTAAAAAAAATACTCTGAATCAGAATACTTAGTGCAAGAAATTTTATAACTATTTTTAGTATAACGAAAATATGTTTTTCAAGTGTATGGTGTTGTTGTTGTGAATAAAGTTTGCTATTATGTAAATATATTTTACAAATTAGGCATTAGCGCTGCATATACAAACTAGCAAGTATTAAAAGCACTTTGCAAGAACATATTTAAAATTATAGAAATAAAATTAAGTTGAAATGATTATTAGAATAACTAATTTTACCGTACAATTAAAAATATATTAGTTAATAATTATTTCAAAATTACAGTTATCTTGTGGTAATTAAATTATTGTATGCTTTTGTTACCAAAGAAGTAAATCAAGCGGTTTATATATTTAAACACTAATTATTCCTTTACGAAACAAATAGCTGTAATTAAATACGTAATTTCATTGTCATAATGCCTAGTAAATAGAATTCATCTGAATAAAAATTGCATTTACTTCATGAGTGGGTGCATCTGTTAGTGTTGTCTATCTTCACTGAATTCTGAAATTAATAAATTCATCTTTAGTAAAACCCCAGGCGTGAAATAAATAAGAGCTAGATAATTTTAGAAAGTGAAAGAAAATACTTTCCTTTCTCTTTCTAAGAAATATTTTTCAGCGTACATAATTGTTTACTTCAATATTGCTTTAATGAACTGTAAAAAAATCACATTACTCTCAAACAACAACTGAAATATTATTGCTAATTGGACGATAAGATTTTATCAATAAGTTGAAATGAAACTAAATTAATATTTATTTAAAGCGATAAAATACTTTTAACAAGGTTAAAAATACTTTTATTTATTCATATTACACTGTAAAAAAAAAAAAAAAAAAAAAAAAAAATAGGACCAGATTTCCTGTAGGAATCGGAAAAATAGTTGCTCTTATCAAACCGGAAAAATTTCCGACCCAACTCGGAATAAAATCCGTAAAGTACCGTTTCAATGAATGTTTCCTTTTTTTACGGATTTTATTCCGAGCTGGGTCGGAAAATTTTCCGGTATGATAAGGACAACTATTTTTCAAATTCCTACAGGAATACTGTTCGGATTTTTTTACAGTGTAGGCATATTGCATTGCTCTGTCAGCAACATTCTCAATAATAAATATGATACAAATATTTTCACAAACTTTTTTTAAATAGAAAACTGGTAAACAAAAATCACGTGAACTCAAGCATAATGAAATTATTTCATTTCCCTGTACACTGTAAAAAAAATCCGACTAGCTTTCCTGTCGGAATCGGAAAAATAGTTGCCCTTATCGTACCGGAAAATTTTCCTACCCAGCTCGGAATAAAATCTGTATAATCGGAATAAAATCCGTAAAATCGGAATAAAATCCAAAAAATCGGAATAAAATCCAAAAATACCCTTTTAATGAATGTTTCCTTTTTTTTACGGATTTTATTCCGAGCTGGGTCGGAAAATTTTCCGGTACGATAAAGGCAAATATTTTTCCGATTCCTACAGGAAATCTGGTCCTTTTTTTTTTTTTTTTTTTTTTTACAGTGTAATATGAATAAATAAAAGCATTTTTTACCTTGTTAAAAGTATTTTATCGCTTTAAATAAATAGTAATTTAGTTTCATTTCAACTTATTGATAAAATCTTATCGTCCAATTAGCAATAATATTTCAGTTGTTGTTTGAGAGTAATGTGATTTTTTACAGTTCATTAAAGCAGTATTGAAGTAAACAATTATGTACGCAGAAAAATATTTCTTAGAAAGAGAAAGGAAAGTATTTTCTTTCACTTTGTAAAATTATCTAGCTCTTATTCATTTCGCGCCTGGGGTTTTACTAAATATGAATTTATTAATTTCAGAATTGCAGGAAAAATCCTCGGATTTTTTTACAGTGTAGAAGATCTTTTTCTAAATTTTATAAAAACAGAAAAATGAAACAATAGTTTTTAATAATTAACGTTCACAAATATCCATTTTTAATATTGCAGTTAATTTCATTATGTTTGAATTCGCGTGATTTTTCTTTACTAGTTTTCAACTTAAAATCATTTGCGGAAATATTTGTACCATATTTGTTATTGAGAATGTTGCCATCGGAGCAATGAAACATGTCTAATATGAATAAGCAAAGGTATTTCTCTGCCTTCTTAAAAGTATTTTATCACTTTAAGTAAACATTAATTTAGCTTGACGTATTCAAGTGATTTTTCATACACTGTAAAAAATACGGCCAGTTTTCCGGCAAGAATCTGAAAAATAGTTGTCCTTATCGTACTGGAATAATTTCCGACCCAGCTGGGAATAAAATCCGTAAAAATAAGGAAATAGACAGTAAAACGGTATTTTACGGATTTTATTCCGATTTTACGGATTTTATTCCGAGCTGGGTTGGAAATTATTCTGGTACGATAAGGGCAACTATTTTTCCGATTCCTACCGGAAAACTGGCATTATTTTTTTTACAGTGTACAGTTTTATAAGTTGAAATTAGTCAAAATTTTTATTCCCATATGAAATATTTCAAAAGAATAGATTTTGAAATTAAATCATTGAGTTTTGACATGCTATCTTTATATTTATATCTATCTATTTATTAGATAGATTATATTTATCATATATTATATTATATTTATATCTATATATATTTATATCTATCTTTATATTGATATCGATCTATTTATTAGATAGATTATATTTATATCTATTATTGTATCATATTTAGTATTGAGAATGTTGCCGTCGGACCGATGAAATACGATTATTATGAATAAACAAAAGTATATGTTTGCCTTGTTAAAATTATTTTATCACTTTAAGAAAATATTAATTTAGTTTGACGCATTCAAGTGATTTTCCATATAGTTCTATAAGTTGGAATTAGTCAAATTTTTAATTCGCGTATGAAATATTTCAAAAGAATAGATTTTGAAATTAAATTATTGAGTTTTGAGATGGTAGCTTTAAAAAACTGATTATTGTTTACAAAAAAAAGTGACAAACGAAGACGCCGGAATGAAGATACATCATCATCTGTAAGGCTGTGCACAAGAGAAAGTTTTGGCAGTCAGCATCCCCCACACTCTCTGTTGCGTTTTTTTGTTAATAAAATATTAATCTCTTACTCGGACTCTCACTTTCTCATTGCTCAAACCAGTAGCTCTGAAAGTAAGGAGAAATATGGTTGCAACCTATAAACTAACGTATTAGTAACACATTAGCTTTAACAACATGACTTCTGATATTAATTATTTAATTTTCAGGAGTCATAGACATCGGAAATTATAAACGGTATTCTTTTTTCAGAAAAAAAAGAAGGTCTTTTTGAAATTGAGCTTTTAAGAAGATCTACTAAAGTTGTGTTTATCTATATCCAAAACTATGAAAGTCAAACACTAAGTTTGACGTTTTTAAGATCTGAAAGATTATTCATAATAAGAAAATAATGTATATTTTAATGGCAATCTGTGACAGTACTATTTATTGTCTAAATAGCTAAAGCGTTTTAATAGAAGTTTCTAAAAAGTGAAATATTTCAATTTTTATGTTAATTATACAATAATTTTTTTGTAGTTTTCTATATTGAAATGAAATTAGTATCTATACTATTAAAATGTGTGCGCGTATGTTTGTAACCACAGAAACTCGGAAACGAAAGGGCGCAGAGCTACGAAATTTTGCACACGTGTTGCTGGTAGGAGGCCCATGAACGATTGGGGCAAAAAATTCGAAAAAGTCTTACATTTAACCCTCTGGGCTCCAACTTGTGTATTTTAATCTTTTTGTTCTTACTGAGCCCTAATTAAGTTTAAGACTTGAAATTTTGCATACTTATAGCTGAACACCTCACATCAAATGACAAATCATAAAATTTTCGAAAAGTTTTATATTTAACCCTCTGGGCTCCAACTTGTGTTTTTTAATCTTTTTGTTCTAACTGAGCCCCTAATTAAATTTAAGACTTGAAATTTCGCATACTTATAGCTGAACACCTCACATCAAACAACAAATCATAAAATTTTGAAAAAAGTCTTATATTTAACCCTCTGGGTTCTAACTTGCGTATTTTAAACTTTTTTTTCTAACTGAGCCCATAATTATGTTTAAGACTTGAAATTTTGCATACTTATAGCTGAACACCTCACATTAAACGACAAATTATAAAATTTTCAAAAAGTCTTATATTTAACCCTCTGGTCTCTAACTTGTGTATTTTAATCTTTTTGTTCTAACTGAGCCCCTAATTAAGTTTAAAACTTAAAATTTTGTATACTTATAGCTGAACACATCACATCAAACGACAAATCATAAAATTTTGAAAAAGTCTTATATTTAAACCTCTGGGCTCTAACTTGTGTATTTTAATTTTTTTTTCTAACTGAGCCCTTATTTAAGTTGAAGACTTGAAATTTTGCATACGTATAGCAGAACACTTGCGATCACACGAAAAATCATAAAATTTTCTAAAAATCTTATATTATTTACCCACCGGGTTCTAACTTGCGTATTTTAAGCAATTTTTCTAACGTCCCCCCATTGCACCCGATAGGTAGTTTTCTAACTTTTACCGACACCACTTTGACCCCTCTTTCATATTATGCACATAGTCTTACATATTTCAGTTCCACTTTTTACCGCCAGGGGGCGCCTACCTATCTCGGGTGCTATAGACCCGATCCCCTCGACTAATATACCTACGGATAGGTTGTAAAACGGAGTTTCGTTCGGATAGAGGTTTCTTTAGAATAGAGTGCTCCCCCTGGTTGCAAAATATGGAACTAACATATTTCGCAAAAGGATAAAGTCTTTTGAAAGGAATATTAAACGAAACCCTCTGTGTGATCTGTGATCACACTTACCCACTTGATTTTCAATGCAGAGAAGAATACCAGAAGAATTTATACTCAATGTTGTCACAAAAACAAAGCAGTTTTGGAAACTCTTCAACCATATCAAGATCAGATGAAACAGCTTATAGATGGCAGTGATAGATCGTCAGCTCACTTTAACGAACACATAAGGTCATATAACAGTGCGTTGTCTTTTGCCTCTATAGGTGCTCATGTTACACCGCCCCAAGGTACTGGCCGTATTGTTTTAGGACAAATTTATCATAATACTTCTCATCTTCATCCATCTGAAGTAGGTCAGGAAAAATATGCTCAGTTGTATGTATAGGATTCTAATATAGCACTGTGGCAACGTATGAACAGTAGAGAAAATTAAAAATGTAAAGAAGAAATCATAAGCAAGCTTGACGATGTTATCAGGCGAGTTTACCCTTATGCACATTCTTTTAAAATGCTTCATGAAATGGGAGAACGAATCATCGCAGAAGAAGGACCTGGAGCAGCTGAAAGCGTGTGTATGTATCTATGCGATAAAAATTTATTAGCGGACCAGCATCGAGGGAGATACAATGCACCAAAGTCAAATGGGATAGCCATGGTTTTCCATCGTTCGGATGGTGCACCACCTACCAATGGGATACCCGAAGGGGAATCAACTGTGTAGAATAAGTGCCCTGAATCCTAATTGTGTCCCCATGGCTTATGTTTTATTTTTCCCACATGGCGAAAAGGGTTGGAGTGTGGATGATGGATGTTCTGAACTTCAATTTTACAGTCACAAGCTGTCAGTGAGAAGGAATGTTTTCAATCCCATACTTTATGGTGGAAAACTCTTGCAGCAGTATTGCGTCTATGCTTATGTTGTTAAGGTTGAAGGAAACCGTCTGAATTACATCCGCTCTAACCAGGAAAAATTAAGAGTAGAATCTTACTTATGGTTAGCGGTTCACCTTAATGCTCTAGCAGAACAATCTGGCTTGAAACCAGGTGTAATGGTTATTTTGCCATCTACATTCATAGAAAGTCCCAGAGCCATGCAGGAAAATTGCCAAGATGCGATGGCAATCGTTAGAGAATTTGGTAAGCCTGATCTTTTTGTCACCCTAACGTGCAATCCAAATTGGCGAGAAATCAAAGGGAACCCTTTCCCAGGACAAAAGCCTCATGATCGCCCAGATTTAGTGGCAAGCATGTTCGATATGAAGAGGAAAGTAATGTTGAATGATCCTAAAAAGAGCTGCATTTTGGGACGCACAGTCGCAGTTCTTGTGTTACTATGGGACATACTACCCAATTGTAAAATTCACATGTTATTGAATTCCAAAAGAGAGGATTGCCACCCATGCCCCTTTTACTCATTTTAACTGATGATGATAAGATAAGAGATTCAGCCACTATTCACACCATGGTCTGTGCTGAATTACCTGATTCCACAATTGAAAATGGATTGCACAAAATTGTTAAGGCTACGATGATTCACGGATCATGTGGCATCATAAATCCAAACTTATCTTGCATGGAAGACGGTGTTTGCTTAAAGGGTTATCCAAAGGAGTTCAGAAATAAAATGGCTGAGAATGTTGACGGTTACCCAATGTATAGACGGCGTGATGATGGTAGTCACATAATGATAAAGTGAAATGTCGTAGACAACCGTTGGGTTGTTCCTTATAACCCATAACTCACAAAGAAATACAATACCCATGTTAATGTCGAAATATGCAGCTATGTTAAATCCATTAAGTACATTTTTAAGTATGTAAACAAGGGTCATGATTGCTCAAAAGTTGTTTTTGATAAATAACGGTGAGGGATTTGTAGTGTGGGATGAGGTGAAGAGTTATTTAAATGCTCGATATGTTTCGGTACCAGAGGCAATGTGGCGACTTCTTGGAAAGCCCATGCAGGACAAGTCGCATGTTATTATTAGATTGCCGGTGCATCTACAAGATATGCAGTCTGTGTTTTTTAGGGAAAAGATTTTGAAAGAGCAAGTAATAAAGACACCACGCTCACTGCTTGGTTTCTACTTAACAGGTCAGATCCTTCAGCAAACATCTATCTCTACACAGAAATTCCAAAGCACTTTGTATGGAAAGGCAATGCATGGCAAAGGCGTGTTAGATTACGTGACTACATAGTATCAAGGATGTATTCTGTAAGCCCAAAGGATACTGAGCATTCTATCTTCGTATGCTACTTTGTCATGTTCCCGGTGCCAAATCTTTCGAAGAGTTAACGACGTATGAGAATACTGTCTATTAAACACTCAACGGTGCATGCCGTGCTAGAAATTTATTAGAAGATGGTGATGAATAGCAACATTGTTTAACAGAAGCATGTGGTTTTGAAATGTCGCCCAAATTGAGACAACTGTTTTCTTTCATATGTGTCTTTGGCAACACAAATTCACCGATTTAATTATGGGAACAATTTAAGTCAGAACTCTCAGAAGATTTTGCTCGCCATCTGACGCTACAGGAGAGTAGAGATAGAGCCCTTCAAGACATAGCCAATTATCTAGGCATACACAACCTGACACTACATAGCCTTGAATTGCCTGAATCCTCAAGCCAGGAGAACTCTGTGGAAGAGATGTCTATGATTTACAAGAAGAAAGAGCAGAGGGACAGCGATTGTTAAACAACGTATAATTTTTGATGCTGTCATTGAAAGTATTAAAAATGATTATGCTACTGCAGCTAAGGTTTTCTGTGTCAATGCTTTTGCGGGATCACGAAAAACATTCCTATTCAATACTTTGCTGCATTACGTCAGAGGAATGGTACATACTGCTATTCCCGTTGCATGGACAGGCATCGCATCTATACTCTTACAAGGTGGAAGAACTGCTCATTCTCAATTTAAATTACCAGTCTCCGTATTGGATAGCCCCACCAGTGGCCGAGAGGTTCTGCTCTCGAAGCTGGTAGACGGGAGGTGCTGGATTCGATCCCAATCGCGCCCGTCGGCCTAATCGTTCGGAGTTTTCGTGGTTTTCTTCGAGCCGTGGATCTTCCATGCGTTAATACGGATTAGGTTCCCTTAGAAAGACCCCCACGGAGGGCACTCCTCCCGGGCCCATATCCCTCGTGTAGATAATTGGCCGTCAAAAATCAACCCAACCCAACCCATATTGGATAATTCAGCTTTGAAAATTCAGCTAAATACATCTGAAGGAAGATTACTGCAAATTGCTAAGCTCATTATATGGGAAGAATGTACATTACACCTATTCATGCTTTGAATGCTGTTGATAGAACTCTGCGAGGTTTGGTTGGCAAGGATGTCCCATTTGGAGGCAAAGTGTTTATTCTTGGAGGTGACTGGAGGCAGATTTTACCTGTAGTTATTCATGCAAACAAAACACTCACTTTTGAAAGCTGTACCAAGAATTCTTCTCTCTGGCCAACATTTCGACAGTTCCGTCTGGTTACAAATATGCGAACGGAGCCGGAGGAACTTGATTTCGTGGAATGGCTCATTCGCCTGCCGGATGGTATGTTGACTAATGATTATGAACTCGGAGAAGATATTATTGAAATACCTCCAGAATGTTTAGTGCAGGATTGTATAGTGGATGATATTTTTTATTCGTCTGAAATTGATCTTGATCATCTTTCGGAAAGAGCCATTTTGTGTCCCAAGAATGAGGATTCTTTGAGATTGAATGAGGAGGTTTTATGAAAAGTACCTAACGAAGTCAAGTCTTATTTTAGTGCTGATACAATACTTTGTGATGATGAAGAAGAACAAAACAATTTGCAGATGGATTTCATCAACAGTTTAAGACCTTCTGGAATGCCACCACCTCAGTTAAATCTTAAAGTTGGCATTATTGTTATGTTGCTTAGGAACATGAATCCGCGCAGTTGTCTCTGTAATGGAACACGTTTAATAGTCAAAAGGTTGTCGCAAAATGTTATAGATGCAGAAGTTTTGACACGACATAAGAGAGGCACCCGTGTTTTCATACCGAGGATCCCGCTTACTCCGTCGGATACCAGTTTACCTTTCCAGTAATGCCGCCATCAGTTTCCACTTAGGCTCGCCTTTGCCATGAGTATCAATAAATCTTAGGGTCAAAGTTTGGAAAAGGTTGGAATCTATTTGCCTCATCCAGTTTTCTCACATGGGATGTTGTATGTAGACTTTTCAAGAGCAACTTCTAGAGGATGTGTACGTGTTTGGGTCAAGGACAGACCAAAACAAGGAAAACATTTGTCACAGTCTGATAAGGTACTTACACAAAATATTGTCTTCCGTGAAGTTTTATCTTAAGTTGCAACTATTTTGCTTTATTGTAAAAAACAAACAAACAAATATGAGTCTACTTCACTTTACCTCATGGATGACATGGAAAGCAATGCAAAGATTTTTCATTTTAAAAGAATTTTTTTCAAATTTGTTTACAGTGACGATGTACATTCCATTCTTTCTTACAAATTTTTGTTTAGTTGTGTAAATATTGACTTCATAACTGTTTTCCTAAACTTTAATTTGGTTGTGTAAATACTCACTAAAAAAACGAGTCTACCGCAATTTACCTCATTGGTGATGTGGAAAATAGTGCAAAGATTTTTCATTTTAAAATAATTTTTTCCATTTTTTGCAGTCACGGTGTAAATTTCATTTTTTCTTACAAATTTTTCTTTGGTTGTGTAAATATTGGCTTTATAACTGATTTTTATATTCCCAAACTTTAATTCATTAGTGTAAATACTTACTTTTATTTTTTTTTTTAATACATAACTGATTTTTTGTGTACATACTTATTTCATATTGGTTTTGTACTTACTGATTTTTAATAGACATAACACATTTTTATATTCATAAACTTTAGTTTGGTTGTACTGTTTTTTATTTTTAATTTTGGTTTTAGAATAAAATTCATGAACTCCCGTGCGTAGAACGGGTTGAACAGCTAGTTAATATTTAATTTCTGTTTGCGAGTGATATATATTCAGTAAGACTGTGTCATCTGTGTGACTGTGCACAAGAGAATATTTTGGCAGGTATCTTATCCCAGCCTCTCCGTTCAGTTATTGTTGTTAATAAAATATTCGGACTCTCACTTACTCGAAATAGATGCCTCAGCCAGCTCTGGAAGTAGGAGGAAATATGATTGCAACCTATAAAGTAGAGCATTAGTGATCAAAACATGAGTTCTGGTATTGATTATGCAATTTTCAGTAGTCACAGACATCGGATATTATAAACGGTATTTTTTTTTTATATTTTTTTTAAATGCTTAAATAAAATATGGTTGAGAATTTTGAAATAAGATGCTAATGTATTTTACCTTTTGTATATTTTCGATGGTTTAATCTGAACAAAAATTTTGCAATAAACATAGAATAATATAGAATATCAAATCCTGATATGTGTTTTTCAATTTTTGAGCCGATTTCTTTTGTCCTTTTATATCCTGAATTATGAATTCATGACAGTTTCATCTTCTAAAAACTTTTTCGTGAATTTTTTAAACTACATTAGAAGATTTACATAATCATTTAACAAATTTTTGAAGAATTTTAGAAGGATTGGAGCATTTAGAAGTATTAATTAAATTTAAATTTATAGGGATTTTGTGCAATATTAAAAACTCCACTTAAATCTTTTATTTATAATATTTTTTTTTAGTATTTTGTAGAATTAGGAAATGTACAAATATAATGTTCTTACAATAAAAAATATAGAAATATTTCCGTACTGACATTTTCCTCACCTAATCCTTCAATGCCAAGAAAGCTCAAAAGATGCAAAGGCAAAAGAAATCATCCTTTTAAAAATATTTTCGTTTTGTGTAACCCATAATGCTTTTCGAACAAGATAAATTAATGTATCTATAACACATTCTAAACTGTATTACTACTAATCTATGTATTAAATGAATTTTATAACAAGTTATTTTAATGGTAATTTAATGTACCGTCAGTTTAGAAAGTGTTAAACTCATTAAAACAATTTAAATGTTTTAGATGACAATGTCATAATTACTATTTATATCAGCTTTTTAATATCATGAAATGTTACATTAATATTCTTGCTGTTTTGATGCCTCAGCTTTTAAGAAGATCTATTAAAGTTCTGTTTTTCCATATCCAAAACAATGGACATCGAGCACTAAGTTTAACATTTTTAAAATCTGATGATTATTCACAATAAGAAAATAATGTTGCTTTTTTAATGTCAGTCTTTGGTAGTGCTATTTATTGTCTAAACAGGTAAGGCATTTTAATAGAAGTTTCTTAAAAGTGAAATATTTCAATTTTCAAGTTAATAATAAAATAATTTTTTTACAGTTTTCGATATTGGAACAAAATTAGTATTAATATTTAATTTCTGTTTCCGAGTAATATAATATTTTATTGATCGTTAAAATGATTTTGAAATGAACAATACAATACACAGAAAACCAAATGTAATACATAACATCATTTGCAGCACATAAAATTATTTGTTGAATAAAACAATTAAATTTAAAAAATCAAAAAACCCGACTGCGTAAAAAGCGAACTAATTAATTATTTCTCAACAATATGAAACTATTTTTTTTTCAATTCCTACTATTAGCTCACACTCTCGCTATATGTATCTTGTTCAAATTTTCAATCGTTAATAAAAAACTTATTATTCATCCAATCAAGCTCAAATAAATTTTTTTAAACTTGTAGTGGATGACACTTTATGTTAATACAGTTTTTTCAAATATTAATTCATTAATTAAATTAAATTAATTAATTTTCAATAATCGAGAGCGCCCTCTTCTTGATTAAGGTATTTTGAGACCGAGAGAGCCCTCTTTTTGATCAAGGTATTTTAAGACCGAGAGAGCCCTATTCTTGATCAAGGCATTTTAAGAGCTTTTTAAACTTTACTAAAAAGACTTAAAATATTTTTTTTTTACATTACTTGTTTATACTCCTTACCTATTTTTTTTTTTATTTACTTGTATTGACGACTTTAAAGTTGTGTTTACTTGTTGGTTCCTATCTATAAACACTGTTTTGATGAGGTCTATAGATGTCTATGATGGTTAGAGTTGCAGTAAAGCTAGAGATCCAACCCACACAACTTCCAAGTTGTATAATATTTTAACGGAGCTTCTGACTGTAAAATAGTCAATGAAACATCTTCTTCATTTTGAAAGACCTATCCAATGATATGCATCTCAATAGGGTTCGTAATTTTCTTTTTTTCGTCTCTACAGCCATTTTGTATTTTACGGCCGCCATTTTGAATTTATAAAAACAAAACCTAGCCTATAACCATCGGGCGGTAAGACGAATTGATAGAGACCTCATTCATTAAAATCCATCCAGTCGTTGGGATGTTTCGAGGGTATAAAGGAATCCACATACACAGATACGCGTGAAAAACATAACCCTTTTTTTCAGTCGGGTAAAAAATATATAAATGTCTCTTCCTCCAAAGCCATAGCATTACTCAGCTTTTACTTATTCGCGCTTGAGCTTTTAATTAATTATTATTATCAGAATATTATGACGATAAAACTATTGACGCATGCACTTATTATATACATGAAAATATTTATTTAGCTGACTGCTAATCCATAGGCATCATGACAATGAAACTCTGAATTCCATTACAGTAATTTGTTTATTAAAGATAAGAATCAATCATAAAATATATCATGCTTCATACATTATTTTTCTAATATGAAAATTTATTTGTTCAAATAACCAAAAAATATACAATGTAATTTATCTTGCTGCATAAAAAAAAATTAAACTTACTTTCAAAGTTGTGCTTTACCAGCTTTTGAATAAAAAAATTAGACGGCGAAAGTTGTAATATAAACGTTTAGACATAGAAATAAATTCAAATTTTATTTTGGCATGGCAATATCATTGAATTGTACACACATGCAAGGTTGGCAAGGAAGACAATTTTATTATTATTATTATTTCTCTAACACTAAAATTTTTTGTGATACATTTCTTCTAGAAATTTACCGGAAATGTGAACAGTTTTTTGTACCTAACCCTAGGTATAAAATTTTACCACTTCACGATTACTGTTTTTTATTTTGGTAGACAAAAATAGGAAAAATATATTACAGGCTGTGACAACTCATAACATATAATTTAATTTTTTAGGTACCTTAACTGAATTAATATACTAAAAATCAAGTAAAACTGCAACATTGCATCTATAAACAATTGTGTCAATAATTTAATTTGCAAAATATTTTTAAAGAGACGGTTTTGGGCAAATCATTTCACTGATTAAATTAGTGTTCAGTTAAACGTTTATAAGCATTTTAAAGAAAGGTTATTTCAGAATTACTATTAATTTACGTCATTTAAATAAATATGTATCCTCTTAAACAAAATCGAAAATGACATATTATGCAAGTAAAATACAAGCCAGTGATTTAAACAACCTTTAATTTAGAATCAAATTGGATGAACGAATTTCGAAATCTTGTTATCGTAGTGTATAATAATAATTATTAGGCTGAATAAATGTACAAATTATTCAGTGCGTTCAGTGATCTGTAATTTTTTTTTCACTTTAATGAATTCTGATGTTAATTTATTTAATTTCCATTAGTCATAGACATCTGAAATAATAGTCGGTAATTTATTTTCCATAAAACACGAAAATCTTTTTACAATATTAAATAAGAACAATATATATTTTTCAGAAATAAAAATGACGAATGGTGCCTTACTTAAATGTAAAAATAATCATTTCAAAAATGTATTATAACAAATAAAGTATTGTAACAAATAAATTATTGTAACGATTTGTGTAATAATATTAACCATTTTTTGTATATTTCAGATGCTTTAATCTAAACAAAACTTGTAGCATAAGTATGAAAAATAAAAAATAAAAAATTCTGATATCTATGATATATTTTCAATTTTTGCGTCGATGGCATTTAATGGCATTAAAACTATTTAGAAAGTTTTAACATAATTACTATTTTAACACCATTTATCTTATCAGGAAATGTTACGATAACATTCTTGATGTGTGAGTGTATCGACTTTAAGAGTATCTATTAATGATATACACAATATTTTTTATACATGTCCAAAATAATAAACGTCAAGCACTAAGTTTGACATTTATAATTCTGCGAATTGCCTATTAATAAAAAGATGATGTAGCTGTTAAATATAGTTTCGACTAGTGCTATACATTGCCTGAACAACTAAAGTCTTTTTAACAGAAGCATCTCAAAATTTAAATACCGAATACTTTTTTCTGGTAGTCTATGTTTGGTATATAAAGAAATATGTAAGGTAAATGCACCTATACCATTATGCATTAAATTCATGTAAGGCAGTGGTTCCCAACCTTTTATTGACCACGCCCCACCAAAGCATCTGTAAAATCGCTATGTCCCCCCTCCCTCATTATGCAAATTATGTCTCTTTTTATTTAAAAAATTAACTCTATTCACACTGTGGAAGCGTAATATATCCTTAACAATAACTATTAATTTTGCATTTTTTAACTATTCAAAAGGGTGAATCTTCTGTCATAAATGCGTTTCTAACATAATTCTATAAATGAAATGAGGCTATGCATCTTCGTCTTTGTGCCAAAAAAAGTTTTGTTGAACTTTTCAAACTTACCTCAGTGTTAAAGAAAAGTGTTACACGGTCTACAATTTTTTCTTTTCAAAATATCTTGAAGTGAAACTTACATTTAGCATTAAAATTGATAACATTGACGTATTTAATTATTCATTTTTGTAACATATTAAGTTGCGGAAAAGCTTTGGACACTGTATTTTCTTTCTATGGATAACACAATTACAAGATTCTCACTTTTTTCAAGATTTTCATCTTCTATATCTAATATATCTATTTTAAATAACCATTATTCAGCATCACAACACACTTCCACTGTATTCTGTTTCCCAATACGAGGGTTACTCTGAAATTATTGAGATACGCGCAGACGAGAATTTACAAAATAACAAGTGGGTAAGTGTGATCACAGATCGCACAGAGGGTTTCGTTTAATATTCCTTTCAAAACACTTTATCCTTTTGAAAAATCTGTTAGTTCCATATTTCAAAACCAGGGGGAGCACTTGATTCTAAACAAACCTGTATCCGAACGAAAATCCGTTTTACATACTATCCGTAGATATATCGAGGGGATTGGGCCCATAGCACCCGAGATAAGTAGGAGCACCTGGCGGGAAAAAATGGAACTGAAATATGTAAGGCTATGGTGCATAATATGAAAGAATGGTCAAAGGGGTGTCGGCAAAAGTTGGAAAATTTCTCCCTGGGTTAAAAGGGCGCAGGTTAGAAAAATTGCTTAAAATACACAAGTTAGAGCCCAGAGGGGTAAATAATAAAAGACTTTTTGAAAATTTTATGATTTGTCGTATGGTATGAGGCATTCAGCTATACGTATGCAAAATTTCATGTCACCAACTTAATTAGGGGCTCTCTTAGAAAGAATTGCTCAAATACATATGTGGTAGCTCAAAGGGTTAAACGTAAGACTTTTTCAAGATTTTATGATTTGTCGCCTGGCCTCAGGTGTTCTGCAATAAGTATGCAAAATTTCAAATCTCCAATTTAATTAGGGGCTCAGTTAGAAAGAATGGCTTAAAATACACAAGCTGGAGTTGAAAGGGTTAAACATAAAACTTTTTCAAAATTTATTATTTGACGTGAGATCTGAGGTGTTGAGCTATAAGTATGCAAAATTTCAATCTAAATAGGGGCTCACTTAGAAAGAATTGTTTAAAATGCACATGTGGGAGCACAAAGGGTTAAATGTACGACTTTTTCATAAATTTTATGATTTGTCGTTTGATGTGAGGTGTTCAGCTATAAGTATGCAAAATTTCACGACTCCAAACTAATTAGGAAGCTCACTTAGAAAGAATTGTTTAAAATACACATGCGCGACTCCAAACGGTTAAATGTACGACTTTTCCAAAATTTTATCATTTGTCGTATGATGTGAGGTGTTCAGCTATAAGTACCCAAAATTTCATGTCTCCAACATAATTAGAGGCTCACTTAGAAAGAATTGTTTAAAATACACGTGTGGGACCCCAAAGGGTTAAATGCACGACTTTTTCAAAATTTTATGATTTGTCGTTGGATGTGATGTGTTCAGATATAAGTATGCAAAATTTCATGTCTCCAACATAATTAGAGGTTCACTTAGAACTAATTGTTTAAAATACACATGCGGGAGCCCAAAGGGTTAAATGTACGACTTTTCCAAAATTTTATCATTTGTCGTATGATGTGAGGTGTTCAGCTATAAGTACCCAAAATTTCATGTCTCCAACATAATTAGAGGCTCACTTAGAAAGAATTGTTTAAAATACACGTGTGGGACCCCAAATGGTTAAATGCACGACTTTTTGAACTTTTTATGATTTGTCGTTTGATGTGAGGTGTTCAGCTATAAATATGCAAAATTTCATGTCTCCAACGTAATTAGAGGCTCACTTAGAAATAATTGTTTAAAATACACATGCGGGAGCCCAAAGGGTTAAATGTACGACTTTTCCAAAATTTTATCATTTGTCGTATGATGTGAGGTGTTCAGCTATAAGTACCCAAAATTTCATGTCTCCAACATAATTAGGAGCTCACTTAGAAAGAATTGTTTAAAATACACATGCGGGAGCCCAAAGGGTTAAATGTACGACTTTTTCAAAATTTTATGATTTGTCGTATGATGTGAGGTGCTCAGCTATAAGTACCCAAAATTTCATGTCTCCAACATGTATAGTTTCTGAGAACGGGCTCTGTGACGGACAGACAGACGGACAGACAGACAGACAGAGGAGCGAGACGAATAGGGTTTCGTCAGATGAACGAAACCTTAAAAATAACGGTTTAATTTTAAAATACAAAGTATTTTAACACAGCAGACGATTTTTTACTGACTTACTTCAACTTGTTTATCGTAGAATAAATTTTAAACAGAAGAGAAAATGGAGTTGACGCGAGAACATTTTCGCGCTATGATTTTCTACGATTTTAAAGTAGGATTAAATCAAGAAGAAGGCGTTCAACGGTTGAAATTAGCACTTGGTGATGAATCCCCAGCTCGTGCTACTGTATTCAGATGGTTTAAAGAATTTAACAGAGGTCGCAATTTTCTTCAGGATGAAGAACACACAGGAAGGCCGCCGTCGACAGTAATCCCGGATAACGTGCCTGCCATACGAAAAATTTTAATGGATGATAATCGCTGTACCTATGAAACGATACAGAAGGACCTCAACATTGGATCCGCAGCCAAACACAAAATTATTCATGAAGAATTGGATATGAAAAAAGTAGTTTGCAGTTGGTTCCCCATAATCTAACTGAGCTCCAAAAAGAGGAGCGTGTCAGAATCAGTAAATAAACTCTTAAATTGTTAATGGTGGCCACCGCATCATTTCTAAAATTGTAACGGGTGATGGAACGTACATACCTTTTTTTTGACGTTCCAATACGTCAAGAAAGCAAAGTATGGGTCTTTGAAGATGATCCCACGCCGAGAATGGTGAAAAGACAACGTGCACTGAAAAAAGTGATGTATGCCGTTTTCTTCAGAAGTACGGGATTGGTCAAAGCCATCAAGTTGGAAGGACAGAAGACAGTAACAGCAAACTGGTATACCACTAAATGTGTTCCAGAAACTCTACAAGAAGTGAATGTTAGGGGACTAATGCTTCACCACGACAAAGCAACTTCACAATCAGTCGGATTAACAGTTGAGTTTCTTAAACAAAAACGAATTAAAGTGATAGAACATCCGCCGTATTCACCTGATATAGCTATGTGTGACTTTTGGTTATTCTTTAATCTAAAAAAGAACTTACGTGGACGTCGTTTTCATTCAGAAGAAGAGATTGATGTGGCTATAAATGCATTTTTCATCTATTATAAGAAATGAATGGCTTGAGACATTTAATCTGTGGAAAATTCGTTTACAAAAGTGCATTGATGCTGGAGGAGACTACTTTGAACACACCTAAAATTCTGTAAGTATAACTTTAAAAACCTAGTTGCATCTCAAAAATTTCAGAGTGACCCTCGTATCGTTAATTGTCTTCCAGTATTTACTGATTTTAAAATTTAAAATGTGTATGTCATCAAGTAATTTTATTTACTGTGTAGGGTGCTGCACTAGAGCCATAGATAATTACTATTTAATCTTTTCCTTTTCTAATGTAATTTAAGATTTATAAACTTTATGAAATTGACAGTACATAGTTTGAATATTTCAGATATTTTTTAGATTAAAAATGTTCAAGATAATCAGATTTATACATATTTTTAAGTAACTTCATGCGTAAAAGATTCTTCGTATGCCATACAAAAGAGTGAATAGGAATAGAAAGCTCAATAAATAATCTAATGCACTACGAAATATTGTAAAATAGAGCCAGAAAAATTATTGAAATTTTTAATACCGCTAAACATGTCAAGATAATTTAAAAGATTATTCATACAATTATTCTGATTTTGATTATGTTTAAAACTTTTGATTTTTTAAATTTTGCTCATTAGTACATTCTCAAAAAAAGTGCTAGTAAATAAGTGAGTAAAAAAATTGGAATTTCTTCCCAACGTACGCCCCACGTTGGGAACCACTGATGTAAGGCCATTAATTTTTAAAGTTAAAAAAAAGTCCAAAATGCAATTCTTGAAAACGACTGAAAGAAATCTTTCTGACTAACAGCCTTAAATGTTAACTTTTGTTAAACTGTTTGGAATAATTGCTTTTCTTCAAGTGTCTTAAAAAAATGTTTGGGTACATTTTTAGAGATTTCATTAAGAGATAAGTTTTTATTTAAAACACTGTTTCTTTAATATTATGTTTTCTTTTAAATTAAACTACTGTTGATATACTCTATTACACTATGAATAATTTGTTGGTTAAGCTGAAAACTTAAAGCTTCATGCATCAGAAATTTACTAGGCCTACTGCTGGAGCATAGAGAAAGGTAATGTCCTTTATCTTTATTTTTTTCCGAATAATATTTATTGAAACTATGAAGGTTTTTCTTATTCAGGAAGTTTAGGACTAGGCTAAAACACATACATATAGTTTGGAATTTAAAACCCTTTAAGGGGCACAGGACCTTTGAGTTTTTCGAAACGATAAAACATCACCTTTTTCAAAGTACCAAATCACAATTAATATGCAATTAAGAGCTTAATTTTCCCTTTCTGCATAAAACAGCTATAATATCCAGAAAAATAAATTTTGTATGTAGAAAATTAATATTTGAATTTAAATTTAAAAATTCATCTCACTAATAAGTGAATTAAAATCATTAAGGGTTGCGAGCATGATAAAACTCTACATTATGCGAATAGAAAACAATTTTTGAACAAAATATAATCATAACACACCTACTTCCAAATTTAAACCAAAATTTATACAAAAAAAAATATTTAAAATTTTATTTTAGCACAAAATATAAAAAAATACAAATGTTTCACCAATCTGTTCATATTGTTCAAGTGAAAAAAAAAAAAAAAAAAAAAAAAAAAAAATGCGATTTTCTTTTTGTTTTAGCATGACAAATTTTTAGATCTGTAGTTTATATAGTTTGAGAGTAACAGTGCACAAAAACATCAGATTTACTAATCTGAGAAAACAGCTTTTAAAGTTTCAATATGAATGGACTTTCAATTGTACTGATATACAGGGTGTCCTCGTATAACCTGATCGACCTTTATTTTCGCAACCGTTGGTCCTAGATGCATACTTCTAATTACAAAAATGGTGTAAATAAGGTAAAGAATTAACTTTAAAGCGATTTGGGTCACGAAAAACTTTCTTTAAAAATTACGAAATTTAGATTTTTATACGGTTCCCCGGTCCTATAAGTTATATTTAGGAAAATTTTCCTGTTACACTGATAAGTAAGACAAAAAAAAATCCCGTTATTCTACGATTAAAATTGACCGAGTAACAGCTGTTTAAATTTGGAGCATATATTTTGCTGCAAATAAGGGGTCATTCGCAAATTTTGTAGAAATATAATTTCGTCAGATACATTAAAAACAATGGTTCAGAGTAAAATTAACATTGCAATATAAATTTAAAATCTTTAATCATTCAGATTTATTAGTGCAAAATACACTTTTTGTAATAAACATATAAGAAGAAAAGAAAAAACGGAATTTTTGTTAAATAAAATGATGAAAATTAAGATCCTCAATTTTTTACAAAATGATACATATTTTAAAATGTCATTAGATTACAGTAACCTGCAAAAGTTGGGTTATGTCATGTTTTTTGACTTTTGACACTTGATTCTTATGTATTCTGTACTACTGAATCCAAAATTGACCTTTATTTTTTACTATCACATAAAGGTTTTTTGCAAATCGTAAATTTTAAAGAAAGAGAAAAATGCGGAGATCTAATACTGTAAAATAGATTTGATGGTTGTGTTTTTAGCTTTTGAAAATTGATTCTTATGTTATTTTTAGCGTTGAATCCGAAAATGGCCTTACTTTTAAGCCATCACGTCATGATTTGTATCAAATCTCAAATTCCAAAGTTAAAAAGCTGAAAGTTAAATTGATCCCCCCTCCCCTCCCAATATCATCGGACATCTGAGCTGTTTAGCTGTATAAAACCCAGTATAAGCCAAAAAATTGAATAAATTATTGAATTAAATAAAATTAAAATGAATAAAAAAGTCTTACATCTATTTTATACAATTAGATTTTTTGCTATATTTTAACCTTGAAATTTACGATTCGCGAAAAATCCTGATATGATGGTTAAAAGTGAAGGTAATTTTTTTTTATTCAGCGTTAAAAAATACATAAAACGTAATTATAAAAGTTAAAAAACACAACCATCGCAGGTTTATGTTATCTAATGTGAAACTCGTTCGTAAACTTGATGACGGTAATCAATCGAGTTTTTTTTGGGGTTATCCTCTAATATAAGTATATATAAGGTGGTATGCGTCGAAAATTATAATAATATTACGGATTTAAATCAGTATGTAAAATTTAACTTCCATCGGACATTTGAAAGTGAGTTAAAGTTCGAGTACAAATTTTAAACTAAAAAGACGATCGTTTCAAGTTAAATAAAACCTTATAAAAATAACATAATTTTTGTTAAAAGAAATTGTAGCTTCAAATCCTTACAAAATAAAACATATGTTAAAATACAATTATTTTAACTAATCTGAAACTTGACTAATAAAAGTTAACTCAATAGTAACTCAAAGATAACTCAAAGTTAACTCAATCGTAAACTATAGTTGTACGATTTCATTCAAAGAGCAGATACCTTGAAATAAGCTTAGGTACTTTATGTACGACCCCTGAAACCATGGTCGAAATCATGTATTTTGATATTCAAAAAAGTGGTATAAGCATGCATTTCAATGTTTTATAACTCGGTGAATTTTAATGTTAGATGAATGGGACTTTTTTGTTTTACTTGTTAGTGTCACAGTAAATTTTTACTAAATGTCAGTTATAAGACTGACGGGCCGTATAAAAATTTTTTAGTTATTTTTTAATAAATGTTTTTATTGATCTAAATCGCCTTAAAAATAATTCTTCACCTTATTTAATCCATTTTTGTAATTGAAAGTATGCATCTAAGACCAACGGTTGCAAAAATAAAGGTTGGTCGGGTTGTACGTGTACACACTATGTCTATAAATGATTATAATTAAAAAAAATAATGCAGATATTTGAATAGGGTTTATTGCATATTGTTCAGAAATTAAAAAAAAAAAAATCAGAATAAAACAAAATCCGAAAACTAATTTTTTGAAAGATTAAAGGTCCTGTGCCCCCTTAGTAATAATTAGATAAACGTCCTAAAGTGGCCTACAACTTGTGCGTTTACCTTAATTTCTGTTTCCGAGTAATAGGGAGATTTAAAGCTGATTAAAATGATTTTGAAATGTTTAAATGTGTTCACATAAAATGATTTGATAAAAAAAGAATTTAAAAAAAGGATCTTCCTGCCAAAATGTTGCATTATTCAGATTTTACTAATTTTCGCCTGGGGTTTTAATTTATTAGTATTATCATCATTTACCGAAGAGAAAATGAAACTATAGACCCATGCACTCAATAAATAATTGGAATAGTTCTTTAGGTGACTGCTATTAGCTAGGCATTACGAGAACGAAAGTATGAATTTTATTACATTAATTTGTTTGTTGAAGAATCAGTGTTGGAATATATCACGCTTCATTTATTATTTTGCTAATATGAAAATATATTTGTTTAAATAGCATGAAATACCAGTACTATGAAATTTACTTTGATGATGGTAAAAAGTAAAACTTAATTTAAAAATTGTAGTTTACCAGCTTTTGATTTTATATTAACATATTGTAGCGCACTGTTAAAAAAAAAAAAAAAAAAAAAAAAAAAAACTGGACTTTACAATAAAAGGTGCTGAGATCTCGGATGGCAACGCAGAAGTAGTAAAATTTACAAGCTGCTAATTTAAGAGTGCTATAAACTTTCTCAAGTTTGCAGAAAGCCGCGTTGATATTGGCCGGTGGTGCACGTGACAGAATTACTTCGATTTTTACTTCACTTGTTGCTTAAAATCGCTTTAACTACATCGGTGCTTAAATTCGATTTCGCAGCATCGGTGCTTGAAACATTAACATAAAGTACATGAAAAAGTATTTTACAGTTGCTAGCACCCCGGCTTCCAACAGAGTAGTAGTAAAATTTACACGCTGCCATCTTTAAGGGGTACCTTTAAAATTTCAAAGAATTAGTTTTCGGATTTTGTTTTATTCTCAGTTTTTGAAAATTTCTCAACAATATGTAAAAAAAAAAAAAAAAAAAAAAAAAAAAACCTTTCAAAAATTTGCATTATTTCTCGAGTTATAATCCTTTATAGAGGCAGGGGACAATTGAAAGTGCGTTGATACTGAAACTTTAAAACACGTTTTCTCATATTAGTAAGTTTGGAGCTTGTGCCGACTGTTACTTTCAAACTGTATAGCCACAAAAATTCAGTTAAAAAAATAACCATATATGCATTTCTTTATGCTAAAATAAAAAAAAAGTCACATATTGTGGTTATTATTATTATTATTATTTGCACGTGAAAATCTTGAAAAACATTTTGAAATTTTTGCATTTATTTTTATTTTTTGCAAAAATGAAATATTAAACAAAACTTTTTGTATATAATTCGGTTTTAATTTAGAAGTAGGTGTATTATGGTTCTATTTTTTTTTTCAAAAATTGTTTTCTATATACATACTAAGAGTTTCATTATGCGCGCAGATATTTATGATTATAATTCACGCATTAGAGAAATGGAGTTTTAAATTTCAAATTTAAATATTATTTTTGTCTATAAAACATTTAGTTTTATGAACAATAAAGCTAACAATATATACTTTAGGCAGAAAGAAAATATGGCCATATTTTTTTTTTTTTTTTTACGGCTGCTCTTTCATATTCACCTAACACTTCATTTATAATGGCTGTTTCATAATAATAGAAGCGACCAGTCCATCGGAAGAAAATGACTCGGTTAAGCGGGACTCTACTGCAGTACAAAACATATTTCAATTTTAAGACTTAAAGCACACGTTTTATTTTATGTAAAATGACGTCATTCGCATCCGCTTAAGAATTCCACATTTACGATCTACTCTTAGACATCTACAGTAAAGCATGCATAGCACATTACTATCGCGAAATAATGCACAAATGCAGCAAAAAGATTCCGTCATTCAAGAAATTGGAAAAAAATGACTATCTAATGGTTCATAGATAGTACTTACAATTAAATATAGTAGATAATAGCTCCATTGTTTTAACAGAAATCATTCGTTTATTTTTTTTTTCAAAATAGCACGTATTTTAATTACATTTTGTTTCTGTTGTTACGAGAAAATAGCAACAAAAATATATAATTAATATTTTAAAACTATTTTTCCTTTACTTTCTACAGAAATGGAGTAGTACTTCCGTTGCCAATATTAAGCAAATGGCTCCAAAAACTACAAAAAAATTAATATTTCAAAAATATATGGGGATACAGTTTTCAAACAAAATGCATTTAAAATAACTTTTTTTTTCCAATACGACGGTATAAAAATTGAAAATGTGCGATGCTTAGAAGTTTAAAAAATTACTAAAGAGTATTTAATCGTAATGCTTTGTTTTACGGCTAGCTTCTGTAAGGTAACGTTATTTTTTGGACACAAAATAAGCTGGGCGAAAGAAATAGCACGTCGTACCGGAGGCTAAAAAACAAATGTTTTAAAATTAATTTATGGAATGACAAATAACAGAAATAGAATTTCAGAAAAAATTAAGTTTGATTTAAAAAGGCTATTCCCTCCAAGATATATCATTTTTTTTTTAATTCGCACCTGAATTTTTATTAAATTATTATTATCTGAATTTGATGAAGAGGGAAAAAAAACTGTAGACACATGCGCTTTAAAATACAATAATTATTTGTACGATTGGCTGCCCTTCACAAGACAATATGAGAACGAAATTGTTAATTTCATTACAGCAATCTGTTTGTCAAAGGTAAATGTTTTTGTTAAAGGAAATTACCATGCTTCATTTATCCCTTTGCTAATACCAAAATACGTTTGTTAAAATAGCATAAAGTACAACACTCGCTCTATGGCGAAAAAAAATGACGCGTTTTATTAATGTGAAAAGTCGAAATCATTACATAACAACAAATGTTTTAAAATTTATTTGTGGAATGACAAATAACAGAAATTGAATTACAGCAAAAATGAAATGGGTTCGGTTTGTTATCTTTCAAAAAATGATATATAATGATGATAAAAGAAGTTTTGGAAAGAAAGTTCATACATCATTGAATGCACGCAGAAGACGAGTGATATAAAACACTGTTACGGACAAAGATTTATTTGTATATTTGTTGAATTTTTTTCCCGCGTTCCTTTTCGTCATTCAAAATTAATCAATATATATATATATATATATATAAAATAAACATGTTTCAGTTTTAAATAACTGCATACATATTAGAGAGATATAAGAGATGTTAAAAACTTTAAACTAGAGTATTTTGAAAAAAATGTGAAAGCAAAGTATTAACGCTAAGTAACGTATTAGCAATAAACAGCACATTAATATGTAACACAATAATAACAATAATCTGCGATATAATAATAACAATAATATGTAATGCAATAATAACAATAATATGTAAATCAATATTAACAGTAATAATAATAATAAGTAACACAATAATAACAATAACAAATAACACACTCTGTTAACCCCTTCAGGACCGGCGTCTCTTACACAAATTTTATTTGGCTGGCACCACTTAAAAAAAAATCTTAAATTTACTTAAGTAATCGCGAAAATGCAATAATTAAAGAAACCAAGGATTAGTTTCTTTTTTACTGGTACCAAAAACAATATCCATATGCACTTTTTCAAGGTGCATATGTGCACCCATGGTCCCAAATTGGTTAAAAAGTAAAATTTCTGCCAAATCATACACATGTATTAAAATTTATTTTACTTGTGAAAATATCATTAAAAAATTGTAAAAATTACTCACAGAGACAGATACAGTAAAGGATTCCAAAATAGTTCATAGGTATAGATTCAAAAAGGACTTAAAAATACTCTGCATTCCGTTTTAAACGATAAACATCGTCGTTAAACTTCGCTAAACTACCGTTGCTTCATACTCAAGAATAAAACAGGATCGCTTTAACAAAGTCGGTTAGCCGTTTATGGTGTAAATAATGAATTTATGAAAATTTCAATTTAGTTTTCGTGAATTTTTGAAACTAAGTTAGAAGATTTACACAATAATTTAATAAATCTTAGAAAGATTACTCCAATTAAAATTAATTAACTAAATCTGAATCTATAAGAATTTTATGCAAAATTTATAACTCAAATCAAATATTTTAATAAAGGGGACGAGGCACCTTTAAAATCATTTTTTTTTTTTTGTAAATTTCACTTTAAATAATATTCAATGGTACATTATATGTCAATATGGCACACATTTATTCCAAAAAATATTAGGGGGGTGGGGGAGGAATTTTCCGTAATATTTTAGAACTTTTCAAAATGTCCCATGCAAACTGAATATCAATGAATATCCCCGGTATTTTTTTTATACAACTTTGGTTTATATATGAGGGGATCACAACCACAGTAGACCAATTCCATTTTGAAAAAAAAATGAGATAGTCCATTTAGAGGGCGCATAAAATCTGTTTTATGTACTCAAACACTGAACCAAGTCTGTAAACTGATCCTATGTATAAGAAAATGTGTGATAACAAGTACAAATTAAATAAAAAAAATAAAAAACCCTACTGCGTAAAAAGCGAACTAATTAATTATTTCTCATTAATGTGAAACTATTTTTTTTATTTCTTACCTATTTTTTTACTTACTTGCTTTGATGACTTTTAAGTAGTGTTTAATTGTTAGTTCCTATCTATAAGCACTGTTTTGAAGAGGCCTACAGATGTCTAAGAAGGTTAGAGTTGCAGTAAAGCTAGAGATCCTACATGCACAACTTCCAGGTTGTGTAATTTTTAAACGGAGCTTCTGATTGTAAAATAGTCAATGAAATATCGTCTTCATTTTGAAAGACCTATTCAATGACATTCCACTCAATAGGGAGCGTAAAAAAATTTTTGTCTCTACCGCCATTTTGCATTTTAATGCCACCATTTTGAATTTATAAAAACAAAATCTAACCTATAACCATCGGATGGTTAAGACAAATCGATAGAGACTTCATTCATTAAAATTCATCCAGCCATTACGAAGTTTCGAGGGTATAAAGAAATCGACACACCCAGATACGCGTGAAACACATAACCCTTCTTAGCAGTCGGGTTAAAACCGACTGTGTTCCCTGTGGGAGTAGATATAACATATATTATGCACCTTTTAAATAGACTATCTCATATTTTTTTTCAAAATGGACTTCGTCTACTATGGTTGTGAGGCCCCTCATATATAAATAAAACTGTGCATCGAATTTTATTATTTGAATATAAAGTTAAGAAAAAAAGAATATTTTCTAAAGTTTTAGAAATTTTGAAGCTCAAAATTAAAAAAAAATATATATTTCTTTTCTTATATTCAAATATAGAAAATTCGATGCACAGTTTTATTTATATATATAAACCAAACTTGTATAAAAAATATTGGTGATTTTCATTGCTATTCAGATCGAATGGGGCATTTTGAAAAGTTCTAAAATTTTTACGAAAAATTCCTTTTTCACTAAAATAATAATAATAATAATAATAATAATAATAATAATAATAATTTTTTGTGATAAATGTATGCCATAATGCATATAAAATATGCCTTGAATATTATTTAAAGTGAAATTTATAAAAAATAAAAAAAATGATTTTAAAAGTCCCTCGTCCCCTTTAAATCTTTTTTACTATTTTACTTTGTACTGGGGAATGTCTAAATACATTGTTCCTACAATAGAAATATAAAACTATTTAAGAACTGAAACTTTTCACTCACAGTCTTTCAACGTCCGGAAAGCTGAAGAGATGCAAATGAAAGATAAGTCATACTTTTAAAATTATTTTTGTTTTTAGAAGCCAAAAAGGCTTTTAGAAGAAGATACTAATCGATGTGTTAAATTAATTTTATAACAATTTTCTTACTCGTACTTTAAACTACCGTTGGGGCATAAAACGAGTCATATCCAAATACTCTTAAAGTCAAAGCTTTTTGAGTTAAACTAATTGGCAATGAATGTTTCAGGCAAGGAAGAATATTGAATACTCATGTTTTGCATTCTTTAATTCCTTTGTTCCCCGACATACGTAAAGCCCCATTTCATTTAAATGCATTTGATACGTGTGTTAATGATAATAGATTTTATATTTCTTAAGAAATACATTGGTATACCATATTTTTAAAACACACTTGAGAAAACTAATTGTCTTTTTAAAAAGCATATTTTCTCAAAGGCATGCATACTTTATAATGTAGAATGTTGCGCAGTGAAATATTTCCGAAAGAAAATAATATCTAGACTCTTAGATAAAACACAATGTATTCACGTTTATTTATTTTTGCAAATTGAAAAAAAATTCAAGAAAGTTGTTATTTGTAAAATTATTTAAAGAGTAATTTTATAAGTCGGATTTAATTGACGAATGTTTATTAAATTTCATATCGTTATTACATTTTTTTCTAACGTCTACCGTGAAATCTTATTGTGAAAAGTTATTCTGCACTGTAAAAAAAAAAGGACCAGATTTCCTGTAGGAATCTGAAAAATAGTTGCTCTTATCGTACCGGAAAAATGTCCGACCCAGCTCGGAATAAAATCAGTAAAATCGGAATAAAATCCGTAAAATTGGAATAAAATCCGTAAAGTACCGTTTTAATGAATGTTTCCTTTTTTTTACAGAATTTATTCCGAGCTGGGTGGGAAATTTTTCCGTTACGATAAGGGTAGCTATTTTTCAGATTCCTACAGGAATACTGTTAGGATTTTTTTTCAGTGTGGTCGAATTTGTTTTATTTGTGTAAATTGGATCATAATGGGTTATAAAATAATGGTTTTGTATGATGTTAAAAATGGTACATTTGTTTAACGTGGAGCTAGAAAAAAATGGATTAAATTTTTGATATCCATTGAAAATCGTTTTAGTATGTGATCAGTCATAATATGAATTAAATACTGTGCAAAAGCATAATATCATAGTTCAACAACAAATGATTGCAGACTCATTCATTTTTATTCATTGTAGTATGTTTCAAAAATACAAAACAGTACAATATTATAATATCATAAGACGAAACGCAATATTTCACCTTGATTCAAACATGAAATATATTATATTAACTTTAAAAAAATCACTGTTTTACTTAACCGGTGACTAAAAAAAGAAAAAAAAAGTTACAAGTTAAATATATGATCAAATGATTAAGGGGTCTTGTACCTTTTAAACGCGTCGAAAATTAACGAAAAACTTCGAAGTTTGAATTATTCTATCTTTAAAGCCTTTTTATGTATAAACATGAAATTTTGGATATTGATTAAACAGATTATGCTTTATAATATGCTACCATTAGAAATTTATTAACCCCTTACAGAATTTGTGTATTGTTAAAATCAAAATAGCTCTTTTTTAACCCATAAGTCATTGCGCGCATGATATCTGGAGAAAGTATGTATGGATTGGCATGACATTCGTTAAAGATACTAAACATATATCTGTGTTTAAAATGATCTACTCTTAGGCTAACATTATTTCATTAACTATATAAAAAAATATTTTCGTAAAAAAAAATAAAAAAAATTGTATTTTTAATGAATAAAAATAGTCATAACTAAAAATATTACCATTGTAAATACTTAAAAGTGGATCATTTAAAACACACATATTTGTTTAGTATATTTACCAAATTTCATGACAATCCATACATACTTTCTCAAGATATCATGCGCGCAATGACTTCTGGGGTAAAAAAAAGAGCTATTTTGATTTCAACAATACACAGATTCTGTAAAGGGTTAATAAATTTCTGTTTGTAGTATATTACAAAGCACAATCTGTTTAATCAATATCCAAAATTTCATGTTTATACATAAAAAATGTTTTAAAGATAGACTAATTCAAACTTTGAAGTTTTTCGTTAATTTTCGACGCGTTTAAAAGGCACAAGACCCCTTAAATAAAATGCATCTTTTTATCTTGTAACATCTCTTTTATGATTTTAGTCACCTGCTAAGTAAAACAGTGAACTTTTTAAATCCCATATAATATATTTTATTCAGTGCAATATTGTTGAACACCATAATCATTTTTGAGACGAACATTCCCCACCTGTCAATTTAAAAATTACAAATTTTTTAAACTGTATTAAAGTAGAAAGATTCACCACACATCTAAATCCACTATTGGATTCTAAAATTGTCATCAACGACGTGCCAAATATCTTCCCTAAATATTCAGCTATCTCTACTATTGACTTTTATCCTTTGATTAGAAAAAATATTATCCAAAAGTCACCAAAAAAATTGATAATTTTATTATTGTTTTTACCAAAGGATAAAAAATATTATTTTTATCCAGAACATTCCGTGACGGGTTGCAGAACACACTGCCTGCTATATAGAACATAGTTGAAAACCTTTTTACAAATTAAAACCTATATATATTGCAAAAAACAATGTTTATTTTACATATACATTACTATATTTTTAATAAGTCATTTTTTACATTGACCAAAAAAAAAAAAAAATAATAATAATAATAATAATTTGTATATGAAAAATGTCAATTACGTATTCAAATAACGTTTGGAATTTATTTAAAGCGATGTTTTTGAATTAGCTACATGCCAGATATCAATATCTAAAGAAATAGCCAAACCTACCTATTCCACCTTCTTTTTAACATGATTATTTCAGTGATTAAACTCGAACATTTACATATCTTTTAAATTTATTTTATACTAGCCGCCCTTGGCGACCAGTTTGGTCTCCTTTAAAGCTATGCTAAGCATTGTATCATGTTACTTTTATTCATAATAATAATTTACTTGCTCAATCCTTCGCCAAATCGGAAGATTCTGATACAGAAATCATGAACTCGGTATTTTTATGTCAGCCGAGTGCAGATGATATATCGCCAAACATTGTACTTGTCGTATTTTTCCTTATTTCATTAATTTCATTGCTTTCGCTCATTTTGTTTAAAATACATAACTTTAATTTAAAACTGAAATGATTAAAGTTTATCACTCTCAATTTTCTCTTATTTCTTAAAAAAAAGAAAAAGAAAAGAAAAAAGAGTAATAAATAATACTATAAACTATGACATTTAATTTAAAAATGAAAGCTTTGTTTTAATTTACCTTTTGAAAAATTGTTTATGACAGTCGCATGCACTGTAAAAAAAAAATTCCGCAACATTCCTGGGAAAAAAAAGCAGCTGAGTTGCCCATTATTTCCAAGAAACATTTCTTGAAAATGACTGGAACTTTACTGTATATGTTAAAAACTTTCTACAGAAATGCCAGTAAGTTTCCTGCGAAATACCAGGAATATTTCTGTTGACAGCAAAACATTACTGACATTTCACAGCATGCGGTATCCGCAGACGATTTTTACATTTCCAGTTGACAATTTTCGCTTTATTATTATTATTTGTTAGAATGAAAAAATATTTTGAAATTGATATCAAAATTATTATTTATAATTTACACGAAAAAATAAATTTTCAGTTAAAATTCAATAAAGTAAATATATATATGATATATTGTTTCTGAACTTTGCTTAAAATATAAAAATATATAAATGTAAATGATAATTAGAAAAAAAATCTAGGCATAAAATATTTTGGATTTTCATCAGTAATTATGTTAGTTTACAAGTTAGATAAAATACATATAAATTTTCATGAAAAAAAAAAAAAAACCTAAACGTAATTGTATATTTTTTTCCGAAAAAAAAAATCAAATTTGCAGCAATTCAAAGTGTCAAATATATATCAAATTTAAATCAAATTGTAATAAAGTGTTAAAATATAAAATTAATTAAAAAAGAAAAAAAAAGTCAAGAGGTAGCATCGAACTCAGACCGTACGGGTGGCGTGCGAGCTTTCTGCGTCCACACCACGAAAGACACGTTGAGAGCTGCAAACTAATGGGTATTTGAAACGTATGCTAAACCTCGGCATCTAATTTCTGAAAGTCTAAGGACCATTTGAAAAAATCCTTTCACAAGAATAATTAGAGATAAGAACTCTAAAACATACTTTAAATTAATCAAAATCGGTGAGAATCATGTTTGATGGTCCCCTGGTTAATGGAGATCCAAATAATAGGTGTATTTTTTTTTAAACGGACTGCTCGTTAAACATTCCACAGACAAGTACGAGAGATAATCTCTTAACGATGTCACAGAGGTATTGTATTTTCATCTGAATTGTCTTGACAATAGAGACGTAAAGGATTATGTCGTCTATTGATTTATTTGCATTCCATATTGATTTTTTTACATTCATTTAAGGAATTCGTTTTCGACACTCGCGCGCGAGCAACGGATTATAGCAAAAAAATAATAAATGGCGGCCGCAGCGTTTTGCTGTTTCCAACTTTTGTTCAGGAACGTTTCATATAAGAAAACCAGAATTTCACAGGAAAGAGCTAAATTATTCTGAAAACCTGAGAAAAGGCGAAACGTTCCTGGATTTTACATGGAACGTTACCATTTTTTTTTTTTTTACAGTGTACAATGGACTATTATAATACTGATGATATGATGGCGATGGAACAATATCTGGCGATTTATCACCTGCGCCCGACTAACATTAAATTATTAAATTGGCTGTTTGGCATATAAAAAGTGAAGCGGTCAACCCGGAACTATTGATGACAGACACATGACTTAGGCTATTATTATAGAGATTATTTTACTTACTTATGAAGATTTAATTTAGTTGTAGAATATGAGCCAGGAAAAAGAGCCTGACTGTTTTTGTTGTTTTACGTGCAAATGACTTAGTCTCTCGTATTTTAACTGAATGCGATAGAGATAGATTTTTAAAAGATTCGTGTTTAAAAGTTATCTTAAAAACTTTAAACAATCAGTAAATTCAGATACACTTTTGAAACAAGTTGGCTTTGAAATTGCATTCTGTTTCCTATTCGACTGAATAAAAATTTAAATTCTGTGATGTTCAGAAATTAGCATATTTGCGAAAAACGCATGCTAGAGTGGGCAGGTAGTTATCTTTATCTATTTAAAAGAGAACTCATGGACAAACTTTTCCTTTATTATATAGATCCTCCAAATGTGACAGGTTTAGTAGCAATAAATTAAGCGTGTCTGATGATAAATGTTACATAAATTTCTAATATAACAGTTTCTCTTTAGGTGCGTTATAATTATATAAATACGAAGCCCCTATAGTTGCCATCTGGTTCATCTGTCTACCCGTCGGTCGGTTCGCATACAACAGCGCAAAAACTAGCAACCGAATGGTTTGAAATTCAAGATATATTATCATTTTCTTAACATAA
Organism: Maratus speciosus; assembly: GCA_963932465.1. Taxonomy (NCBI): domain Eukaryota; kingdom Metazoa; phylum Arthropoda; class Arachnida; order Araneae; family Salticidae; genus Maratus; species Maratus speciosus. The sequence goes on along the minus strand of OZ010788.1, from coordinate 536,928,811 downwards.
GAAATAACATTTATCTATTTTTATGTATAAATAAAAATAATTTGTCGAATACATGTAATTAGCGGCATAATACATAGAGGATCCACGGTTAAAGTGGCCATTGAGGGCAACGTGGCCATTTGAGTTTTTCCCGCTGTATTGTCACACAGGAACTGGGCGAAACAATTATCACAGATGTCAATAGACTGCGACTTTTAAATGGAAGTCTACATTTTTCTAGTTCGGAACGCATTTTATTATATTTTTGCATTAAACAAATAACCAAAAAACAACCATAAAGTTACATGTGCATATTATAAAAATTCAATTTTGAAAAAAAAAAATCATAAATAGTCCATAATTAAAAAAATAAATGTTAATTTAATTTTAAAATGAAATTAATTCAAAACAGTATTTGAAATTATTTAATTAAACATATTTCTTTTAATATAAATTTATTAAATTTTAATTTAATTTTAAAACGACGAATTTAACCTGAAAGAGATCACGAGGGGCACAGATTCACATTGTTGATTAAAAACATCAGTCCAGGGGGATTTGTTTAACTGTAATCAATCTTCCTTTCCGTAACCTCCTGCCTGACACCTTTCTTGGTAGGTGTAGTGTTATTTTTACTTGCCTTTCTTTTTCTCTTACTTTCTTCAATCATTTCTTGGAATACATGTAGTAACGAGGTGACTCAGTCTCCCCACGAGACCGTTATTGCTTCGAAATTTCTCCTTTTAAGCAAGTGCAGTTTTCTGTTCTGAAGTGTTTCTGTTGTTTTGTGCGCTTTTCTTCACGAATTTATACACTTATTGTTTTTAATCAAATGTTTTTTTCTAATTTATATTTCATTTTTTGAATAAAACTGATTGGGGTGATATAGTCACCCCGCGCGATCTGCAACATCACAGTTGGATGTGCGCATTCAATCATTAAAAAGGATTTCTTAAATCAAGAAGTATACTTTTTTAACGAATTAATGCATTTATTGTTTATAAACAAATGATTTTTTTTCCAATTTATAGTACGTTTTTTGTATAAAACAGATTGGGGGATCCAGTCACCCCGCGCGATCTCCAACGTCACAGTTGGGTGCGCGCTTTCTGCCGGGTTAATAAAAAATATTAATACCTTCTAAATTTTCCATCTTTTATATGAATACATATATAGGACAACACAGCAGACGTTATCCTGGACGTCCAAGATTATCACTTACAGAAGTATAAAACATGAAGAAAAAAAGAAACCGCTGGCCAATTGCAGTTCGAAGTTTGTAAAATCTAGATAAAAACTAAAATAATAGTATTTTTCAAGTTTTAGTTGAAAGTTTCCTTTTCCTTATGCCATTATTCCATTAACTCAATTTGATGATTTTTTTTTTTCGCTTATAAATCTTTTGAAAAATCACATCAGCAAGTTTCATATTTTTTCTATTAAAAATGAATCTGAAAATGTGCCAGAAAATTTCGAGTTGTTGAGCATGGAAAAGTATTTTTTTTTTAATACCACTTTAAAATGATTCTGATAAAACCAGCTATTATATGAAAATGAAATAAAAACTCTTCAAAAGCGGCCAGATAAAATTGTTAAAGTGGGTTTATATCTAATCATGATTTAGTTTTTGTTGGTGAAATTAGTATACTTAACTTCGGAATTTACTTCCGCCTGTAGACCGGGCGGAAGGGTTTTTTTTTTTTTACAATGGAGTAGTGTCATGCAAAAAATAAGTTTCCCAAGACCCGTAAAAAAAACTTTATTACATGGAAATATTAATAGCAAATGATACAGCTATCTTTCAGCTCCTTACCAGCAGAAGAACCAACGGAATTGTAACACTTGTCATAGACTGGGATAGTTTTTGAAGTCTAGTGTCATCGCCCAGATAGCATGAACATTAACAGCAAGCTTGATTTTTTTTTCTGATATTATCTTGCAGTGACAAATTTGAATTGAGAAATTCGTAGCAAATCTCCCGCAAGTTATACCATCACCCACTTGCATGTGTTGTTTGTTGGGAAACTGATGGCAAGACTGTCTTTAATTCACGAAAGTGACGAAAGCAAAAAATTCCTCTGTTGAGAGAATAGATAATAAGCAGATATGCAGAAATTGCTGAAATTTTATTCGGTTTGCATCGCTTTTTTTTTTAAATGCTATACTTGTCAAATACAAAAAAAAAAAAAACAACCTTGAATTAAAACGTACAAATATTACCTTAACTTGTTTATGGTGGTAAAAACAATGCATGTATCTTAACGGTGCATATCCATCAATAGATCTCATCAGATCTATGTACTCCTTCGAAGGGGTTAAACTTATAGTGTAACAGTTGTTAACAGGTAATGTGGCATGGAAAGATTATTACTTTGCAGTAAGTTTGTAGTATTTTTGATTACTTGTTTGCTTTTATTTTCCAATAAGTTTGATACAGCATGAATTTAACTTGCACGACAAGTTAGCTGTAAGTTCAAAATGTGGTGATTTCGGCGTTTGCGTTATCTTGCTGCAGTCTTGTTATGAACTTCCAGTCTTGTATTGCTGAGCTTTCTGCAACTTTGCAGGTTTTCAAAACAAGACTTCTGCAATTTTTTTGCAAACTAAAAATGCTATGGGAGACGTCTACCGCCTGGAAATGGAGCCAGCTTATCAGAGTTGTCAACCAACGTCTCATCACCCGTAACAATCCTTTTGAGATACTGATTTTTCTCATTATGATATCGCTTCAGAAATGTGCATAAAAGATGAATGAAATCATCACGAAACACCTGTTGTTTCAGACATTGTGTGTGTCAGGTGAGTTCCGAGGGATCTTATACCCAGACACAAAACGAAACGCATAGGAGAAGCTTTGAGCTTTCTGCAGCTATACCATGATTAGGGCAACAAGCACCCCAACAGGATCGTTAAGGTGACAAGACGTAGGTGACAACCGAGATAAGCTGGCTACATTCTCAGGTGCCAGACTTCTATCACCCTGTACTGCAAAAACATATCCGAGGCTATGTGAAGTTCCGAAAAGTAGCTGAAACATTGCTGCATCTTTTGCAATAAATCCTTACAGGTAATTATGTTTTGTTTATATTTACGGGCGGTGTGAAACTTATTTACTGGATGACACTCGTGTTAAATAGTTTTCTAAAGCTGGAATATGGGTTTTTAGAATGCTGTCAATTCTAAAATAAACACTTTCATGTTCAATAAACGTGTTTTGCAATCAAAGACATGTAATTAATCATACATTGACAACATTAACATTACCAGTATCGTAAAAATAATTTCTCTGTTACTCCTTCTAAATTACAGAACTGAAAATGTTTAATGGCATCATAAAAACTGATATTTCCATTTGAAAAAAAAAAAAAAAAAAATTAATACTCTGTAAAAACTACTTGAAAACGTTTCAGAAAATCTGTGACCGCAACAGAAACTTTGATTTTATAAATGCTTCTTTAAATGTGGAAAATATAGTGGTTTTTAAGGTTTCTATTGATAAAGAATGCTTTTTGTAATCGTGAGTAAACTGGGGTCTGTTATTGGATATATTATTTAGCGGTTATATTATAACTTCTTTAATAAAGAAACATTTTTTATTTTACAGTGTAATAATTTATTATCTAGAAAACGAGCCGGATAGCATCTTGAAAAAAAACATTTATCCATATAAAAATATTAACCCATCTATGCTGCAAAAAATAGCTGAATAGCCTAAAAGTGTTGTAATTAATATTTTTTTCATGCAGATGCTCATTCAACATACTTACATACGCGTTTAAAATTATCTTGTTCCGATTATATTGTTACAAATTCTTTTCATTTGCTCTGAGATTATAATTATAGTCTTATTTTCCCAGCAGGGAATGATGGATGAGAACGAATAAGTGAACTCTTTAAAACTTTGCAATAATTTTAATCTAGGATTAATTGTAATTGAGTGAAAGATCTTCAAAAGAGAATCCATGATTCAAAGCAAACAGAAGCAGTTGCTTTATGAACCAATGCTTAAGGAAATCTAAATCATGGCTTGCAGAAAAGGAAATGTTTCAAATGCAGATATCCTGATTAGTAATCATGATATTACTTTCTTATTAAGGGATTTATGCGCATCTGCATAATCATTAATGATGAAACGAAATTGGATTTAAATTAGGGTCTTTAAAAGATGTATCTCTTAAAGGGATTGCTGATGATTATGAAATATATATTCAGTCAAGCAACCATTCTTAAGAAACAAAAGAAAATGTAATTATGTTTTGTGTAATAATAAATAAATGCAGAAGTTAATTTGAATTTGTATTGACCTAAAATGAGCTTAATTAATATTCTACTTCTCTCATATAGATGCACAATCAACACAGTTAAGTATTAGTTTATCATCATCCACGTATATTATTACAAATTCCCTTCATTTTGAACTGAGGTATAAATATAATCTGATTTGGCCAACAGGGTATGATGGATGAGAATTAAAGAGTAAACTCTTTACAACTTTTCAATAATTTCAAGCTCGAATTAATCATAATTGATCGAAAAATCTCCAAAAGTGTATCTATGATTCAAAGGAAATGGCAGAAATTGCTTTCTAAACCAGCACTTAAGGAAATCTAAGGCATGGGTTACAGGAAAAGAAACGTTTCAAATGCACATATTGTGATTAGTAATCAAGATATTACTTTCATATTAAGGGATTTAAGCATCTCTCTATAATAATGAATGATGGAAGACAGTGGGATTTAAATGACGGTCTTTCAATAATGTACTTTAGAGATATTTCTTATACAATTATTTAGATATATGTATATGACATTAAACAAATTAATGTATGAACGAAATTTCAATACAAGCAACCATTGTTAAGAAACAAAAGAAATTACAATTTATCGTTATGGAATAATGAATAAAAAATAGTGTATGAAGGAAATTTTAATGCAAGGAATCACTGTTTAAAACAAAAGAAATTGTAATCAAGCTTTGTGGAATAATAAAAAATAGTAAAAGTAAACTTCATTTTAATTTGTATTGACTTAAAAATGTAATTAATATTCTGCTTCTTTCATGAAGATACTCATTCAACAAACAAACTTACGTATTTGTTAAAAATTATATTCATTAACATATATAACTACAAATTCTATTGTTACGAATTCGTTTCGTTGCCCTGCGAATATACTTATAGTCTGATTTGCCCAACATCATATGATGGATGAGAATGATTGATTTAAAAATTTGCTAATATTAAGATAGAATTAATTGCAATTGAGTGAAATATCTTTAAATGGGTAATACTGATTTAAAGAAAATGGGAGAGATTACTTCTGAACCATAACTTATGGAAATATAAAGCATGGGTTGCAGGATGGGAAATGTTTCAAATGCAGTTATTCGGATTAGTAATCAAGACATTACTTTCATGTTAAAGGATTTATACATATCTGCATAATCATCAATGTTGAAATTGAATGTGATTTAAATGAGGGTCTTTTAATGATGTATGTTAAAGTAATTGATTATGCAAATATTTAAAAATATGTATGTGACATTAACTCCTTTGCGACGAGTGTCATGTATTCCTTTTAAAAATATTTAAAAATACGTACATGACATTAGAGAAAACCCATTGAAGTATTTGAAAGAGTATTTCATTCAAGCAATCATTGTTAAGAATCAAAAGAAAATGTAATCAAGTTTTGTGTAATCAATAAAATGCAGTGTAACGCATCCGGGGCGAACCCATCGATTTTGCCAATCTCAGATAAGATGGAGCCACGTTAGGCTTAATTTCGATTTTAGACGTGTAAGAGAGAACTTATCTGCTTAAATACAAATCTTTTCTACCTGAAATCCCTTCTGTTAAACATAATTTTCTTCAAAATTTCAATGATTTCCGCAGTTGAAAAACGATTTCAGAAATTGAGTTAAAAGTATACATTAGCGTAAAACGTAAACAAGCGGTAGCGAATCATTCACTTGATTCATTGAAAAGAATAAAACATGGAGGTATTCTTCTTTTGGCGCAAATCAACTTCTGTAAACCATTCAACTACGGTTCTCCTATCCGGAACAAGAACAGACCCAAAAATCGTACAAAGAAAAAACTTGCTGGAGAATTCCGCTCCCTCCCGTACCCCCACAACAAGAATGGACTAGAGAAACAGGTTCTGTAGGAGGGACAACATCGAAACCCGAAACGGTTGCAAAAGATTCTTTGGCGGTCGTTTTCAAAGTTCAAATGTTCGTTGGAAGGATACGATTATTTTCGTTTGATACAATAAAACATTAAGTACACTTTACCAACATTAAATTCATAAAAATCTGCATAAAATTTATAAACAAAGAAGGATATCAATTGTTGTTTTTATTGACAGGTAAGTTTTATGAACGCTTTTTACTGTTTCCCAAAAATCTTAATTTTTCAGATATGTATGTAGTTTTTAAGAGTTGTAATACAAAGAAGAAAAAATAGTTAGTGCCTGTTTTTAATTTTAGTGACTTTAATATATATCTGTCTAAAGTTTAGCTCAATATTTCAAGAATTGTTTGTTATTTATTTATTTACTAAAAAAATTAGTTGTGTTATACTTAAGAATAATTGATAGTCAGCCAGATGAGTGTAAGCAAAAAAAATAAGCCTTCGCTTTCGAAATTTTCATTGATTTCTGATAGCAAAACAAACGAGGGTGACGGGGGCAGTTAACTATATCAGCATAATGTCTTACATGTATTTTAAAATTATTTAATGTGAAAGCACGAAATTTAAATAAATAACCATGAATATTATTTTAAATATTTATTTTAGCATGAAAAATATTAATTCATATATTGCATTTAGACTATTATTTTTATTTATATTTTTCATTTAGACTATTATTTATATTTAAACGAAAAATAAAATCTGATTGTGAAGAGATCTATATATACTAAAATTATAAACTATAAAGCTAACATGTGAGTTTTCCATTCTCTAAAAAATTTATATAGTTTATGTGTTATTTGCAAAATATTATGTTAATACACATAATAGTCTATAATTTTATAATAATTAGATGTATAAATAAATGTTGTATAAAATAACAAAATTACATTGATAAAAAAATTATATTTAACATTACTAAAAATATTTAAATAATAATGATAAATAAACATTTATCTGACCAATAAAACTAAAGTTTGAGGAGGCATATATTTAAAGTCATTTAATCAAATTCATTTAAATAAGTTGAAAAGGGAGCGGCTAATTTTAGTCTGAATATTTTTTAATGTAACATCTTTTTCGAGCAAAAAACATTTTGTACAGTTATTAAAAATAGGCATTTACTATGATTGATTCTTCTTTGTGTTACAAAAATTTAAAAACTACACAGCTGTATAAAAAAATTAAGGTTACGAAACACTGAAATGCATTCATAAAACTTATCCTTGAATAAAAATGGGTTTCGTGTTTTGCTTAGAAGTTTTATTGGTAGATTTAAAACAGACTGAGACTTTTATTTCTTTATTTTTATTTTTTTTTTTTTTTTTTTGGGGGGGGGGGGGGGGGGCGATAAAAATGCAATTTCAAAGTGTTATTTAAAAAAATCCTTAATTATTAGTGTTATTTCAATAGTTGCAGCACAATAGACTTTTTTAACTCACAGTTTTATTGCATATTTTTTAATTTTTTTTTTTGTTTTATTAAGAAATCTTCATTTTGTTATTGTATAATAACCGGAAAGCCTGGTTTAACCCAAAGTATTGTAAATGCTAATAGTGTGTTTATTAGAACACGAACTAGCCGAACTTTGCTCATCTAAACGCTTCCATATTGTCTATTATTTTTATCAGTTTTTTTTTTTTCAAATTTTAAGTGAAGGACACAATTTTTTACCCACCGTCCTAGAACGGGCATTTACACTAGCAATAAATAAATTCCGAATGTAGTTTTAATTTGTATTGACTTGAAAATAAAATAATTAATATTCCGCTTCTTTTATGCAGACACTCTATTAGCGAAGTTAAGTCAGGTAAACGCACCAGGAGCGGGCTACTTAAATACATTTATCTAATTATTTTTAAAGTGTTAGTAAATTCTAAAAGATATATATTTCTTTTAGCCTAGTCATAAACTTCGTGTATCAGAATAAACATTCAAAGTTTCAAAATATATTCTTAGAAAAAAAAAAGATAAAGTAAATATATTACATTTTTCTACTCTCCGGTAGTGGGCCTAGTAAAGTTCTGATGCATGAATCTCTTCAGTTTTCGGGGAATTATTTAACATTTAACATTTAAGGATGTTAGTGAATCATAATCATTTGAGTCTTTGTCAGAAACGCATTTTGGACTTGTTTTTAAACTTAAAAAAAAAAAGGACTCACTACTGGTACATGGCACAATATCGTTGCATTTACCTTATTTGTTTACCATCATCGCCCTATGTTTATACAAATTCTGTTATTTCGCTTTGGGAATATAATTGGGGCATTCGAACAATCTGTTCACTTTTGGGGAAAAAAGTCTGACAAAATTAAACTTGCTAAAATAACATTTTAATCTGATAGACGAATGCCGTAATGATTCAAAATAAAGAAAAAATGGTCAGCAGCGAAATTTTTTTTTTTTTATTTAACTGAGGTTTACGTTAAACTTGCGAGTTTAATTTTCCTTACCGTTTTACCACTATAACTTTTTATTTCCTTCTAAATTTTTACTTATAATGAATTTGCATAGTACCCACAGGACATTCAAATAAGAAATAATAACAATGTAGTACTTTTATTACAGAATTTTTGTATAACATTGTCTTAAAGGGGTATTAAAGAAGGGACGGTAAGGTAAAAAATAGGAATGGTATTGGAAAAAAGGGACGAAATGGTAAAAAAAGGGGGGACGGTAAGGATGGAATGGTAAGGAAAATTACCACCTATTTTTAGGAAAATCATGTTAAAACTAAGTGATAGCCACAATGTTCATAGATTTTTAGAAACAGTTGTTAACATTGGATTAAAGTATTTTTTTTTTAATTTACCTCGAAAAGTGCAGGAATAAACCTTGGGGGAGGTAAGACTACCAATAAAGCCACGATGCTTGAAATTGATATTTAAATGCTGATTTAAACTCTACAGTAAATTTCCTGCTAATGAATTTTAGACATTATTTCTCTAGTATACTTCTGCATGAGAAAAAACTTGAAAAAAATTCTGTGACTGCATCTGAAATGATTTTCTGTATAATTTTAGAAGAGGGATGGTAAGGAATTTAAAACCCAGGGGCAGAGTTTGAAAAATAATAACAACCCTAAAAATATGTGCAGGTTAATTTTTAGCTACATATTTATATATAACAAAAGTTCCAGTTTTAGAAAAAAATTACATCGAATTATTTTTATTGAAACAATTTTATCCAGACAGCTCCAAACTTAAATATCAGCGTCAGGGACACGGGACGGTATAGGAGTTTTCCAGGTATTTGGACCCCCAACATCGTCCAAAACTTATTTATCTCGTTAATATTGTTGTGCAATCATGCAGTGAGATGTTCCCCAGTATATGAAATAAAAAAAACACAAAAAAGTGTATTAAATAAAAAATTATTATTCAGGGACATGAAAGTAAAAGATTGTGAGAATGCCCCAATTATAGTATTATTTGCCGAACAGGTAATGATGGAAGAGAATAAATGAGCTCTGTAAAACTTTACAATTCTTTCTGGCAAGAATTAGTTGTACTTTAGTAAAAAGTAATCAAAAATGTATCCATGATTCAAAGGAAATAGCGATTGCTTTCTGATTCAACACTTAAGGAAATATCAAGTATATGTTGTAAGAAAGAATATTTATCAAATGCAGATTTTCTGATTAGTAATCAAGATATTATTTTCTTTTTAAGTGTTTTATGCACATCTGCGTAAACATCAATGACGTCAAAGAATTGTATTGAAATGAGGGTGTTTGAATGATGTGTGTTAAAGTAATTGATTATGCAAATGGTTAACGATATGTATGTGACATTAACGCCTTTGCGACGAGTGTCATGTATACTCGCCTTATAAGGTGCTCAAATTGCTGGATTATTCCCACCAGTTACTTTGTATTGTAATTTTTTCCTTATTTAATCAGAGCATTTTCTCTGTTAAATTAGGCAAAAAATTCTGTTTTGAAATACCCGTGTCAAAACATTAAAAACTCGGCAAAAGACGAAACTCGTCGCGAAGGGATTAAAGGAAAGGGAAGAAAAAACATTAGTAGGTATATGAAGGAAATTTTAATGCAAACAACCGTTGTTAATGAACAAAAAAAATATAATCAAACTTTGTGGAATAATATATAAATATTGAACTTAATTTTCATAAATTCCTTAAAAATGAAACAAATGGTGTTATAATTTATTAACTGTATTTTTACCTGGTTTTATTAATTTGCTTTGTATGCATGTACGGATAGGAATTCGCGACGTGAATTTTACGTAGTTCCGTATAAACTATTATCACATAATTTGGTACACATTTTGATCTTATATGACAATACAATTAAAAGAATAAAAGGTAGTTTTCACGGATTAAAGCACCCTATCGTTGGCCAAATATTTCACTTTTCTATGTACAAAAATATTGCGATTATTAAATTTTATTGGAAAAATAGCTCCATTGTTGTAACTCATTTATTCTTTATAATACAGTTTGAGAAATGGAAGTTTTACTTCTAAAAAACATTTGTTGTAACCATTGTTCCAACTTTCAAATCATAAAACTATCTATTCATAACTGCTGTCACTCAGAAGTTGAAATATTAGAGCAAAAAAAATGAGTAATGATGAATGAAAATTAATTTTATGATCAGATCAAATTTTATTAAAATTATTTAAACATATAAAAATGTAATTAAAACATTAGTTTTATAATTAACGGAAAATACCAGTTTCGGCTTTCTTTTAAAATGAAAGTGTTTGTTTTTGGTCGGAGAAATTCTAATGTATTTATTGAATATAATTACTTTCTTAACATTTTTTTTTTTAAATATTTGCAATAGTTTGTATTTTTTTTTTTTGAAAAATTATCTTTTCTTTATACTCCGATTTCCGTGAATTTTAGTGCCACTAGGTGTTTAGTGGTAGGTATACGGCGGTATACGTTCTCTACTTTCTGAATTCTATAAAAAACTGCTTCGTATATCCTCTTTGTCTCAAATAAATCTATAGCGTATTTTGTAGCCATGAACTTCATGACTTTAGCGTATACCCTCTGAGTAGTATATATATAATTTATCTGGTCAACCTATTAAATTTTCAAAAATATATACATTTTAAACATGTGTATATCTTTTTTATATCAATCAATCAAATTTAAACATGAAAACAATCTTTTTATATCGAAAAATACCATCCTCTTAAAATTTCCTCAATTCCCAATTCTCATATTTTTAACAAATATCCCATTTATTTTTTTCTTAAGACAGAAATTTATTTACTTTTTAAGATAAGAAAAAACACTAAAAAATGTATAAATTTCAAGACTAGCGCAATTAATATCTTTAAAATTGTATTTCAATATAGATGAATAATCTTACGATCGCAGTTATTAAATTTTCACAAACATTTGTTTTATATCAAATTTAAATATCACCATACGTTTAAAATATCCCCAATCCTCGTATTTTTAGCAATTTTAAAAAGATACATAAATTTATTAAATAAGTAATTATTTTTACAAGCATTAAAATAATGAGAAATTATTACTTTTTTAAGATAATCATTATATGAAACAAATATCTTTCCAGAAGCTGTTTTTATCTCAAGAGGGTGTGATGATGGCGATGTCTTGCACAGGTGGTTCATTTTTGCTTAGTTTCCATACTGAATACAAGGCTGAAAAATTAACTGTTACTTATTTTAAAAGAAAGGCAAGAAACTGTTAAGGTAGAAATTATCTAAAGTTCTTTATTGTCCACCGGGATCGTTTCGAACATAGCCGAAATTACACGGCTAAGGCCGATGTTGCAGAAGGGAGCAGAAAGTTACATTTTTTACGTTCACAGAATCAGATCTTCGAAGCAAGTGCTGCAATTACATTTTCTCGAAAATGCTCGAGTGTTGGCAAGCGTACATACACAATTTCGCCAAATACATACACTATATGGCGAGATTAGAGAGAGAGAGAGACATGTGGTCAAAGTACAATAACTGAAATTGAATGGGGAATGTAAAAGATTAATAAGAAATATTTAACGCCAGATGATTACTTAGTAATTATAGCACATAAACCGCAAAAGAACATTCGATAGGGTTTGCCAAAGTTCTCATGGGATTGAAGCGGCCGAAGCGCCCGTTAATAAACAAAACAAAATAAAGACAGGGTTAATAACTGAAATGACACATCTATCTAACATCTGGACCAACGGCTAAAAATGTAGAAGTAATATGTCTGACTAATTTCTGCATATCATCAAACTAAGGCAGAAGGATGAAAATTAGAATCCAGTTATTAGGCGAGAAAAGGAAATGATTTCTTTTCTTTTAACTGTAGTGCGCTGCGGTTAAAATATTAAAGAGACTGAGAATTGAATGCTTAATTTATGAAGGGAAAAGAGAGCTAAAAACAGATTGAATCCGAATGCAGACAGATAATTAAATTTAAGAATTTTTAAAAATGTAATTTTAAAGGGGGGAAAGAGGAAAGGTCTTAATATTAATATGTGAAGGTAGGCGCCTTCACATATATCTCCCCAACAGCCGAAAAAGAACGAAGTGAACCGCGAGAGAAAAAAAGTTACCCCATGTCTTCTCTCAAATACATTACACATAAAGAAAATATGTAAAAATGTAATATTTTGTAGAGGGAACCCGGTGACCAACAGTTTATAAACATATACAGAAATACTAAATATGTAAGGAACAAATAAATCATGTCTCATATAAAAAGCATGCCTATAAGCATGACAAAGCAAGTTGGTACCAAAGACTTGCCAAAATAAAATATATTGAAAAATTTTTGAACTGCAGTGAATACTTCTGGACAGCTGTTTTCTTATTTTCTTATTATTTTTTTTTAACGTGTGCACACAGTTATCTTTTTTTAAAATTATTTCCAGAAGATTTTAATATATAAAATTGCTTGAACATTCACTTCAAGCAAGAGCAATTTCCACAATTGCTACAACAGTTGGTTATACTCCAACTTATAAAAATATTTTTTTTTTGAGACATGAAGTGTAAATAAAAACAAACATTACATAGTATAGTAAATATAAAAATTGTTCATTTTCAGCACTATTTGTGACATTTCAAGTTTTCAAAGGTGTTATAACTGGTAAAGGAGAAGAAGATGGGGGTAAATTATTTGTTAAAAGTTGAAAGTTGCCCTCGTTTTATCTTGTAACTAAAGACTTAATGTGTTTTACTGAGAACCTAATTTAACTAAAGTGTATCTTAAAATATATTGCACTCCTATAAGGTATAAAAAAAAGAGGTAGTCAGAACTTTCCAGAGAAAGTACCCCTTAAAAAAAATGGTAAAAAATGTACAATAAATTTAATGAAATTTAATAAGCATTATACAACAGGTGGCACAAAAGTATGTATGTGTGTGTGTGAATGTAGTCTTAAATAACACCGTTTGGTGTTACGACTGGTATATACCAGTAATAAACCACATGTGTCAATGAGCATAACAAAAACCAAAAAAAAATAATGCACACCTGTGTACTGAGTGATTGGAAAATCGTGCATAAGAGAACTACCTTATCACGTGAAATACCTTGAATAGCCATGAAAGGTACCGAATGAAAAAAAAAGTAAAGTGTAATCCTGTAAAGTTACCAAAAAAAGAAACCCTTTTTTTTAAATATCTAGCATAAAAAAATAACACACGTGTGCTAGTATACAAATGAACACTAGAAGTGTATCACAGTGACCTCAAGTGAAAAAAAATATAACACTGAACCAAAGAAATGTATCAATGAAGTAAAATGCCTAAGTGTTTTGAAAATCAGTTGTAAAAACAGTGACAATTAGTCCCTGATGCACGCAAAGAATTGACAAAGCAATGAACTCGTGTAAGGGTTTTTTCTGTGAACTAAGATAAACTATGAACTACTGTGTGTGTTAACTATGAACAAAAATTCTCTACATGCACCAAGCACCAAACAGCAAAATGTAACTGAAGAGAAAAAGAAGGTGTACCGTATTTAAAAAAAAGCGCTACCAAAGGGTTAAATTTATTTATTTTTTTTGCTGTAAATTTCATAAGATATTGCTGCATTCGTTGAAAAAAATATATATATATCTACTCAAAACGCATCAGTGTAAAATTGACAGGAATCCATACCTTTACGTTAAATAAACAAAAAAGGAAAAGGAGTGTTACCGCAAAAGATAAACTGTCTCTTGCAACATATAGAAAAAGAAGTGTTGTTTACCAAAAAGAAATCTTTAAAATCCTGACATATGGGTGTGAAAGAAAAAAAAGAAATTTCCCTCGATAACCAGTGAGAATCAAACACAGTAAATGAACTAATATTTTAACACAATCAAACTGATTGGTAAAGTTATCATACGAATTGAATATTTCCATCTGAGCGAAAAAATGCCCAGGCTGGGAATCGAACCCAGATCCTTGGCTTACAAGGCCAATGCTTTTCCGTTTAAGCTAACTGGGCCGACAACCAGCCAGCATATTTCGCTCAGAAAAACCTTATTGGTAATAACATCTGGTCTGTCATGTAGACAGCTCAACAGAATAAACCGCAGGTAAAGGAACTCCATATAAACGATGGATACGTAGATGAACTAATATTTTAACACAATCAAACTGATTGGTAAAGTTATCATACGAATTGAATATTTCCATCTGAGCGAAAAAATGCCCAGGCTGGGAATCGAACCCAGATCCTTGGCTTACAAGGCCAATGCTTTTCCGTTTAAGCTAACTGGGCCGACAACCAGCCAGCATATTTCGCTCAGAAAAACCAATGCAATTTTCCTATGCTGGCTGGTTGTCGGCCCAGTTAGCTTAAACGGAAAAGCATTGGCCTTGTAAGCCAAGGATCTGGGTTCGATTCCCAGCCTGGGCATTTTTTCGCTCAGATGGAAATATTCAATTCGTATGACAGTAAATGAAATTTGCCACAAAAAAAAAGGATATGTAAAGGTTTTAGTTTTGCTGAATTTTCATGTATAGACCATCTGTGTATTTATTAAAATTTCACCCCTGGCAAAAATATTAAAAACATTTACTAAGAAATTGCATACGATTTAATATAGTGTGACAAGATACCTTACTCGATCTGCCACCTTCAAGCAAGAAGTATCTAATGAAAGTGTTAAAAAAATGTTACATGTTAAAAGTAAACAGATTCGAAATGTGTGTGTAATTTAATATGTCATGTGACGGATAACTCCTAGTAACTTTAAAATCTTTGTACATAGACAAAGTGATGTGTCATTGATATGTTATGACATTATGCAAACACACAAAATAAACAAAAAAAAACTCTGTCAAAATTTAAAAAAAAATAAAGAAAACTGATAGAACCTTTTAATATCGAAAAATGGTGTAAATTTTAAAAGATAGAAAAGTAACAGGAAAAAAGGAACTGTATGTGTGTGTAGGGAGGGAAAAAGAAACCTCAAACTCATGAACTACATGGAAAAAAAACACATGAACAAGTGTGCACGCAAGCATACACAACGTGTAAGTAAACACATGAACAAATTGTATAATTCCACATGAACTACTTGTAATAATGTCTCAATGAACTCACGTTTTTTATGCATTTGCTAACAAAATATACGGACAGTATGTGTGTGATAACCCAAAACACTAACATACGAGTGAGATTCAATTACATAATTAGTGAGTTAATCACCAAACTGTAATGAATAAGGGTTAATAAAGGCAATGAACTCCGTGTAATGTGTGAAAACTCTGGTTATACTCTAAACCAGCCACAATGAACTATATGTGTTATACCCAATGAACTACTTGTGAGAAAAAAAAAGAGAAAAAAAAGAATACTGTCGAATAGATCGTAAGCAAAGTGCAATGTGTAAAAGCAAATGAACAAAATATGTAAATCAACACATGAACTAGTGTAATGTATGTATATGAATGAACAAAATTGCATTCTAACTGAGCAAATTTTGTGTAACATAAATAAATATCCAACACATGAACTACTTGTGAAAAGAAAAAAAAGTTGCATAAATGGTTAACTAAGGGTTAAAAATTAAAATAAAGGTGTATCTGCCAAAGTTATTACTGTATCACGTTAAAAAGAAGCGTGCATACATGTACGAGCGCACGACAGATTGCATAAATCTACGCTAAAATGTAGAAGTAATGCCAAGGCACGCATGTTCCAAGTAACGGGATGGAAAAGAGAAAAAAATGAATAGCAAAATACCAAGCTTTATACTTTATGGTATATGAGTGTATGTATCCGTCACAAGACACCTGTGAGACTATAACTCACTAACTGAAAAAATTTAAATCTGAGAAATTGCCAAATATTTAGTTTAATGACTGTATGTGAATAGCCTTTTTTTAAAAAAAATAAAGTGTACATAACAGCTCACATTATGCATTTAAATAAATTTTATAAAAACAACATTTTAAACGATATCAAATAACATGTCAGTTATAATAAAATACCTTATGTTATAAATAAAATAGCAACGAGTCACCAGCCGCGCGTAAACAACAAAATTAACAAATGTGTAAAAAAATACCAGCTAGAAATTAACTCATAATTTAAGATGCATGTGCACATATAGTATTGAATTACATTATGTAAAAAAAAAAACAGTAACAATCCGAAAATAAAAAAATGTCAAGGCAACAAAAAATACGCAAACTTTAAAATAGTGAAAACTATGTATTTGTGAAAAATGTACACTAATGTTGAGAAAGTATGTAAAAAAAAATGTACAAGCACACAGAATCATGACCATTTTTAACCAAGGTGAGTGTCATAAAATTATTACAAAACAAGACCATATGAAATGCAAATGTAAATATGTGTGTGTATGTAGTACCAGGTTAAACCTGAAATCATAAAAATGTGTACATGAGATTAAAAAAAAATTGATGCAGACAAACATCTAACTTCACTATCTGCCCATAGTAAGCTAGAGTGAGAAAAAAAAATGTACGGAGTATCAAATAGTACGAGAGATACGTCATTATGCATTCAAAAAAAATAAAAGAGAGCGCGAACGCCTTGTAAATTAATGTGAGGTATTGAACATTTGTATCATGTAAGTAATATATTCCACTTTTGAGAAAGTGGACGGCCGATCCACTTAGCCAAAACTGAAACATACACCTTTAATCATTGGGCTATTTCCGGATCATAGCGCAATGAAAAAAAAGCACTTACACAACACAGGAAACAATAATTAAAAATTTACCTCAAGTAATATAATCACGTGTAAAATGTAGTGCGCGTGTAAATTGTGTGTGTATGCAGTAACAAGCATACTGATATCTAACACATGCATAAAATGTTTACGACTCATGTTATAAAAATTTTTATAAAGTAGAAATAGAAATCAAAAGGAAAAAGAGACTTTTTCTATGAAAAAAAAATTTAAGATATGATGACTCGAGCTATATTTTAAAACGAAGGAGCCTAACTTATGCTATAGAAATAAATTAATGAGACGTGAATAAAAATGTATAAAATCCGTGTAAATTGGACTATAAGAGATGTATATAAACAAAACAGTGTACTGTCTAGATCGCAAATGTAATTTTCTTAAATTAGTAGCAACCAGCTGAAAAAGATTAAATACTGAGCAAATTTAACTGCCATTACTGGTCCTCTCATTGGTTACCCATCCTCTCTCTTTTTTTATGTATGTCACTAGTGCTTATCCTTAAGTATAAAAGTTGCAAGACCTATATTTATAGTAATCTAGAGTATTAAAAGTTTTATATCTTATTGATATGGATGGCTGACAAAACATATAATATACACATAAAAAAACATATAAAATGTTATATATAAAAAGAAATCACCTGTAGGAAGTGCTACAGCAAGAAACATATTAAGCACAACAAGTAAGAAAAAAAATCAATAATAATAATAATATCAGTCCAGTACAAAATTAAGCCATTTCATTTCTTTTCTTTTACCTCTTTTTTTTATATATGTCGGATAAACATTACATTATGCTCTGTGAGAGAAATCCTTATATTACCTTATTTATTTTTTTTTTTTTACAATATGCCCCTTTTTTTATAACCAAGTTTTCACTTTTATTGTGAAAGCCTGCCTGATTACAACAGGATTGCTGAGTTTTAGAAACTACACAAACCAAAATAATAAAAATTTTGTCTGTGATCATAATATATAACATTTTTATATAAGATGCAATGTGACACATATCTGGTGTAGACGCATAATATCTAAAAAGGGGAAAAAAATGCGACCAGCGCTAAGGTGAAAGAATTAAGCGAGCGCAACCATATCGATAACCCTAGGCCAACTGAGATAAGAAAAACAGCATCTCATCTCAGGATTGCGGCATTGTGTGACACTGCAAGATATATATAATGAATTAAATAAGAATCGGAAATGTGAAAAGAAAAAAAAATATTTTGGAAAATCTTTTATCTAAATTTTAAAAACTTTGAAACTGAACTGGATATGAAGTGCATCCCTAGACATACAAAATCTTAGCTTGCTACTAATAAAAAAAAAATGCTTAATTTTTAGTAAGAAGCCATCAAAACTAATATATATAGATATATATTAAAAGACCAATATAATCCAGTCATGAGGATTTTTTTTTTTTTACATATTTTTTTTATCTCACTATATATATAGCAAAATCAGTCCTCGTAACTAAAACATCATTATTTGAAATACTTTAATATTTTCAATATCCACTGCACAAAAAGGAAAAGTAGAATTTTTTTTTTTTTAAACAAGCACTGTCTACTCTGTATTATTCAGTAGTTAATATAAAAGTATAAATCAACACTTACCATAAGACACTACAATGAAAAGGCAAATTTAAAAAAACCCCTTTTTTTGTGGGTAAATAACTCTACACAAATATGTAATTTATGTACAAAACACAATACCTTTTAAAACCTAGAAACATGTAGCCAACTTAAAAAAAATATATATCATCATTAAAAATTTAGTTAGCAGAAAATTTATTTTCATCACAGCGAAGAATTTTCTTTATATACCAATAAATGTGTTTGTAAAAAAATTTAAACTATCACATACCTTTAATATAATCTAAAAAAAATGATTGATTTTTTTTTATCTATATTTATCAAAGTCTAGAAAGGTAATCTCACACAATATGATCTATATTTGAAAAATGGCTCTTCAAAAGTTAACTCTTCAAACACTTAAAGCAAAATAAAACTTACCTTGAGCAAACAAGGAAATGTTATAAGTAAAGACATAATAATGTAAGAAAATAATAACTGAATTCAAAACATATGTGTGGGTTTTTTTATGCAGCAGCAGGAATACTCTTTTCTTAAAAAAAATGTTTAGGTATATCTGCGTATAGTTGAATGTGGAGTTCACCTAAATATTCATTACTTATATTTTATCATTTTACTTTTTGTTCTAAGGAAACTGCATGTTAACTGTCTTTCTTTGAACAAGTAACTTAAACATTATTATTATTTTTTTTAAGTTCCTTGAAATGCAATAGAATACATGTAGATCCATGAACACGCTTTCTTCATAGAGTTACTGGGGAAGGAGAAAAAAATTTCTTTAATGTAGAAGAACAAATCATTTTTACTGTTCTGTTTCTTCTTTTTTTTAAAAATAAATTCGGCCGATACAAGACATAGTCTGGAATATCTTAGAAACTCTGATCCAGCTGCGTAAATCAGCATAGGAGAAACAGAAGAGGAGAAGAAAAACAAAAACAGGCGATGGGGGATTTATGACTCATTCCGAAGGCGCTCACGTATTTTCGGTATCGGCAAGTCTTTTTTTTTTATGCCGGTCGAAAGGATGGCGGTTATCGGCTAGTTGTGACGGAAGCTGACGGCATGAAGATAAGTAAAAATGTCGGTCACTTATGCGTTTGCTGTATAGTGCTTTTCCGCGCACTTTAGCTGCTAATATTTTTGAAGAGTCGTCTATTGGCGTGATGAACATTTCGGTTGAGAGTGCGTTCACACAGAAAGCAATGAGTATTCCTCAGATTGTCTGCAGGAAGTCCATAAATTTTTGAGCAGTTTTTTTTAAAGTATCCACTGAGCCTAGCATGCAGATCACTTTTTTGACATTATTCTATAATCTTGAAATGTGACACGGCAAGGCGGAAAACAAGAATAGTTCAGTTCGAATAATAATCCAACATTAGGTAGTTTGCAGCAGTCACAGTTTTTTTTTTTTTAATGGAATTCACCGTTTTTTTTCGTAGTAGTCCAAGGTACTGATGTACGCAGAATGAAAAAAAAAAATATATATATCACATGCTTCCCTTCTCCAAAATGTAATTCGGTACGCCGGCTATATGCACCATATTTCTGTGATGATGGCGATGTCTTGCACAGGTGGTTCATTTTTGCTTAGTTTCCATACTGAATACAAGGCTGAAAAATTAACTGTTACTTATTTTAAAAGAAAGGCAAGAAACTGTTAAGGTAGAAATTATCTAAAGTTCTTTATTGTCCACCGGGATCGTTTCGAACATAGCCGAAATTACACGGCTAAGGCCGATGTTGGAGAAGGGAGCAGAAAGTTACATTTTTTACGTTCACAGAATCAGATCTTCGAAGCAAGTGCTGCAATTACATTTTCTCGAAAATGCTCGAGTGTTGGCAAGCGTACATACACAATTTCGCCAAATACATATACTATATGGCGAGATTAGAGAGAGAGAGAGACATGTGGTCAAAGTACAATAACTGAAATTGAATGGGGAATGTAAAACATTAATAAGAAATATTTAACGCCAGATGATTACTTAGTAATTATAGCACATAAACCGCAAAAGAACATTCGATAGGGTTTGCCAAAGTTCTCATGGGATTGAAGCGGCCGAAGCGCCCGTTAATAAACAAAACAAAATAAAGACAGGGTTAATAACTGAAATGACACATCTATCTAACATCTGGACCAACGGCTAAAAATGTAGAAGTAATATGTCTGACTAATTTATGCATATCATCAAACTAAGGCAGAAGGATGAAAATTAGAATCCAGTTATTAGGCGAGAAAAGGAAATGATTTCTTTTCTTTTAACTGTAGTGCGCTGCGGTTAAAATATTAAAGAGACTGAGAATTGAATGCTTAATTTATGAAGGGAAAAGAGAGCTAAAAACAGATTGAATCCGAATGCAGACAGATAATTAAATTTAAGAATTTAAAAAAATGTAATTTTAAAGGGGGGAATGAGGAAAGGTCTTAATATTAATATGTGAAGGTAGGCGCCTTCACAGAGGGGAAAAAATGTGACACATTGATAAAAGTATTTATCACCACCCAAATTTTCCTCAAACAAGTGATGGGCGATTTCGATTTTTTTAATCGATTTAATCGATACTATGGCCAACTCGATTTAATCGATACTATGAATTTTTTAATCGATGTCTCTAAGACAAAATAAGGTAATATCATTTTCATTTTCCTTCAAAAATTGAAGATAAAGTAGTTGGATGTGCCAATCCCAAAACTTTCATCTGCCTCATAAATGTTAAAACTTCAAAATTCGCTATCACAGTGTCAAATTTAAATGATAACCTATGCGCATCATGAGGATTCATAAAGGATAGGTTCGTTGAAGTATGTGCATTTTAAAAGAAAATATAAGCATTGCATTTTCCTAACAAATCATTGAATTTCAGCCCACACCCTCTTAGGCTAATGTCAGACGAACGCCTTTTTGCACGCTTTTTACGCTCTTACACCATCCCCCTACACCTTCGCTAGCATGTGTAGGGACGGTGTAAGAGCGAAACAAAAGCGTGCAAAAAGACGTTCGTCTGATATTAGCCTAGATGTCTGCAAAGGAAAATTCCAATTCAAAGAGCATAAAAGCGACAGCTGTTGGGCAGTATACACCCAAGCCTAATAAGGATCTATTTATCTGAAAGTGTAACAGAATATGAAGTTTGATTAAATTCCGTGCATTAGTTTTGAGATATGGCTGAAAAAAAAAAAAAAAAAAAAAAAACAATATAGCAGCGCAGCCTGTTACATGATTAACACGAAAAACTCGGGGACAACTTATGTCAATGACACATAATATTAAGTTTGATGAAATTCTGGTCATTACTTCTTGAGATATTATCGCTAATATCGTGTAAATTCTGAAAAACAATGTTAAATTCAGGGGCTGGTATGGTGGACCCCCCCCCCCCCCGAAACATTGAAATGTCCCTCATGAAGATTTGAGATTTTATGCTTAATGGACAAAAGTCCAATGCCCCCCCCCCCCCGAAACTCTAGAATGTCCCTCTCCAGAACCATAGAAATCCCTCCCGGAGAAAAATGTCTGAATTCAACACTGCTAAAAAAAAGCAGCATGGCAGCACAACCTGTTATATCATTTACACGAAAACCTAATCAGACTTATGACGACTTATGACAACATTAACTTATGACAGAATATTAAGTTTGATGAAACTCTGTTCATTAGTTCTTGAGATATGATCCCTAAAATCGTTTAAATCCAGAAAAACGTGTTGAATTCCGGGGGAAGCCCGGAGGAAGCCCGGAGGGACATGCCCCCCCCCCTCCCGTGCAACATTCAAATGTCCCCCCAGAAGGTTTGATATTTTATGCTTAATGTACAAATGTCCATATCCAATCCCCTTCCCCTCTGAACTGTCCCTCTCGGGATCCGCAGAAATCCTTCCCGGAGAAAATTGTCTGAATTCAACACTGCTGATAAAATCTGCATAACAACGCCCCCTGTTGGGTGATTTACACAGAAATCTAATATGCAACAATTTATGCGAACGTCTAACTGAATGTGAAGTGTGATGAAAATCCGTGCATTAGTTCTTGAGATAGAGCTATTGCGAAAATCGGGGAAAATGCAGCATAGCAACGCCACCTCCCGGTAGATTTACATCAAAAAGTAATCGGCACCAATTTATATGAAAGTCTAATTGAATCTAAAGTTTCAACAGATTCCATGCATTAGTTCTTTCAATAGACCGCCCACAATTTTTTTGTCAGAGACAAACAAATAGACAGACTGACAGACAGACAATGTATAAAAATAGTCCAATCGTATTCCAGACAAGATCTTCTAAAACTATAAATCCTTCGAAAACCGGAAGTCGAAATGTTTCACGAATCCAATGCTTTCTTTTTCTAAAGACAAAAGAAAGCAAGAAAAAATTAACGCATCGATTCTGCCCGTAAATTAAGATCAGAAATGGCGAATCGATTCAGTTTAGATTCGATGCCGATGTCGATCTTTAGATGCTGGCAGGATCGCTATATTTTGATTTTCT
The DNA here is from genome assembly GCA_963932465.1 of Maratus speciosus. Taxonomy (NCBI): domain Eukaryota; kingdom Metazoa; phylum Arthropoda; class Arachnida; order Araneae; family Salticidae; genus Maratus; species Maratus speciosus. Next base: position 536,905,406 of record OZ010788.1, on the reverse strand, counting down.
TCAATTCTTTAGATTCCGGCGAATCGATTCAGTTCAGATTCGATGCCGATTTTTAGATGCGGGGGAAACTGTTATTTTTTAATTTTCTTCAATTCAAATCGCGTCGCGCATGATCAACGATTCGTGTTAAATAGATTCCTCCAATTTTACTGTTTTAGCGGCAGAATTGCTGTAAAATTTTGTATAAGAGCCTTTTTTTTTTTCTAGGTTCAGTGTTGAATGGCGGGTTGATTTCTTGACTGCTCCAGTCGGGATGGGGGAGATTTTAGAGTTCCGTTAGGAGGGATGCACATTTGTCCATTAAAAAGCATAAAATATCAAAACTTTCGAGAGAGACATTCCAATGTCCCCCCGGTCACCCCCTGAATTTAATACTAGGTTAAATCGTTATACTTTTGTTTAGAAGCCTAGTTATTTGGGTTACTAGTTTATTATGTAGTATTTTTCAAGTTCGTCCCTTCTAATCCTTTCTGCACCCCCCCCCCCCCTTCCTCGCCAATCTTAATTTACAGGGCCGTTCAAAATATGCATGCTATTTTAAAAATGCCCAATTCTCGTTCTATTTTATTATAAATCCTTGACCAAAGATACATTTCAGATCACCCCTCCCACCGTTTGAGACTTACCTGTCCCCCGGGGGGCACATTTATTGTTTCTTCCAAACCATCTCCTGTAACATATTGTTGGAAAGCTTTTAATGTCCTCATTTATTTTCTGACCCTCCCCCCCCCCCACTAGTTACACGCTCTTGGCACTTTTTAGCACACAGGATATCAAAGCCTGAGATCTAATGTGCCCGTCGGTTTTGTATGTATGTATGTACGTACGTAATGCGATAACTCTTGATAGACATATCCGATTTGCTTCAATTTTTTTCTATGTTCATTCTGCTAAGGCGCTTCACTGATTAGTTTTGGGGGTTTATTGGTTAAGTATAAAGGGGAAACGGGGGCCAATCCCCCTCCCCCTTAGCTTAGATAAATGGGTTTTTCATGCAGAATTATCAGATTTTCTTCAAATTTTGGTAAATCGGTTAATTTTGATAACGAGTTTCAATCATTATATTTGAAGGTTCATTGTTATAGTCTAAAGGTGGGAGGGGGGACGAGGGGATAATACCCTCCCTAATTTAGATAGATGGGTTTTGCTATCCGATTTACTTCAAATTTGGTATACCAGTCTATTCTGATAAGACGCTTCCCTAATTAGATTTGGAAGTTCATTGGTTAAATATAAAGAGGGGGAACAGGGGGCTAATACCCCTTAATTTAGATAAATGGGTTTTTCTATCCGATTTGCTTCAAATTTGGTATACCGATTTATTTCGATAAGGCACTTCCCTGATGACATTTGAAGGGTCATTGGTTAAGTACAAAGAGGGGAAACGGGGAGGGGCAATTCCCCCCGCCCCTTAGTTTATTTTTCGAGGGGCATTATTCTTAGAAATAAGAGCTTAATATACAGTTAGTGTGAATAGCCTGTGAGCTCTATGCCATCAGTTTAACTGGGCACTTTTCTTTTTCGCTCACATGCAATCAAAGCCTGAGAGTTAATGTGCCCGCAGTTTCTATATGTATGTATGTACGTACATACGTAACGCGATAACTCTCGATAGAAATATCCGATTTGCTTCAAATTTTTATCTAGGTTCGTTCTCATAAGGCGCTTCCCTGATTAGTTTTGGGGGTTCATTGGTTAAGCATAAAGGACGGGGGTACGGGGCTATCCCCCCCCCCCCACTTTGATAAATGGGTTTTTCATGCAGAATTATCAGATATGCTTCAATTTTGGTATACCGGTTAATTCTGATAAGACGCTTCCCTGATTAAATTTGGAGGTTCATTGTTTAATATAAATTCATTGGTTCATTGTTAAGTATAAAGGGAGGAACAGGGGCTAATCCCCCTTAATTTAGCTAGATGGGTTTTTCTATCTGATTTGCTTCAAATTTGTTAACCAGTTTATTGTGATAAAGCGCTTCCCTGATGAGATTTGGAGGCTTATTGTTTAAGTATAGAGATGTGACGGGGGATGGGCTGATTCAAACTTAATTTATTTTTCGAAAGGCATTCTTTGAAGTAAGAGTATAAAATACAATTAGTATGAATAGACTGTGAGCTCAATGCCATCAGTTTTACTCGATAGTTTTCTTTTTTATTTATTATTGTTTCAGTGAGTGCACTCTGCATGTCAGCGAATGAGTCAGTAACTGTTTATAGTTTTTAGATTACTGCTGGTGAAAGAAAAAAAAAACAACATATAATCAAGGAATATACTTTTATTTATTTGTTAACCAGAGAAAAATATGTTATTTCATTGTTAGTGGCACTAGGATGAGAACATTTTTTTTTTTTTTCTGAACAGCTGAAAATTTAGTAAACATTAAAAAGAAAGATATTTATAAACTGTAAATGAGATAAGGAGATATATATTTTAAAAAGGGAAAGAAATTTTAGTTAAATATATTATTAAAAGGAGAATTTTGATTATTAATTGGGGGATAATTAGTATGTGATGATTGGTTAATTACATTCATCACAGCTATTTTAAAAGATTTGCAATATTTGCATTTCCCCCACGCTTATAGGAGACTCTAAAAAGACTGAAAAAACATTTAACTTTTTAAATAAATTTAGAGCCTTCAAAATTTCGCTCATCTGCGCATTTTAAAGAAGAATGACGTTTATAGGAAGTAAGTCCCCATCTGTTTGGTTGAAGGAAATAAGAGTAGAAAGTACATCTTTTCCGGATGAAAAAAAAAAGCATTTCTTTCTTTCTTTTTATCTGACCGAGATCTTTTTTAAAGATAAATTTAAATATAATATATATTATTATCAAAATTACATCTTAAAAGTAATAATTTTAAAAGTTAAAAAACCTTATTATTTGACTCAAAGGTCTGTAGTAGCTTACTTCTGAGCCGCTAACATTGTCTAGGGCCCCCATAAATGGAGGTGAGGGGTGAGAGATAGTCGTTACGTACGGCCCTTTCGATTCGCTACGTTTTGGAATTACTATTTTTCAGCTTATCAGTGTGAATCTGTGAACATCAAAATATCGATTCAAGTATCGATTCTAGAATTTGGGAATCGATTCTTATTGCGATCGATTCTGGTTTATACGATGTCGATTTTAATCGATTCTCAAATTTTCCAGAATCGCCCATCACTACCTCAAACTTCCAGGTTCACTCGGCGGAATGCGGTATCAAAGAATTACAATCAAACTTCCGTGTGTGAATATTTGGAGGGAAAACTAATATCATAGTTTAGTTTTTATCTAACAGATGGAACTATTTGCTTAGTAGTTTTAGGATATTTAAAGCAATTTCTCTGAATTAGTGCAAATAATGTTAGTTTTACTTAATTATGCTGTATTAAATAAGGGAAATAAATGAAAAATATGGTGACATACTAATAAATAGTTTATTATGCATCATTAACTTGATTTAAAGTAATAGTATATTTATGACTGCCTAAATGTATTGAATGTATTGAAAAGTTGCTTATTTGTCATTATATATGGCGCTAACGCCGAAATTAGAGAAATGAATGAAATCAAGTTTTAAAAGGTTTAAAACGTGTATTTTAAATGAAATAAGTATTAAATATGTATATTTCATTGTATTTATCTTCAGAATCTGTATAATCGTAACAATATATTCTTTTTTAAAAATAAGATCTAATTTATCATCAGAAAAATGTAATGATGCTCTCTAAACTTTGATTTTAAGTAATTTATATATTTCATCTTACGTATTTTTGGAGGATATTTGTCTAGATCATCTGGATATTTTCTCAAGTATTTGCATAATTTATCTGAACAAGAAGTCATAAATTTAAATGAATCTATAAATCTCAATTTCATACCTTCTATATTTTTAGTAAATTATATATTTTTTTCTTCAGAGTTAGCTATAGCATCTATTCTAGATTGTGAAACTCCAAGTTCTTTTACAAACAAATGAGCATCATAACCTGATAAATTACAGATTTTTACTGGAATAAATTTTGGAATTCTATAATTTAAATTGCAATTAACATGAGCGGGACCCCTTTATTTTCCATCTAAATGTGAATGATCTTTGACATTTTTATCCAGAGGTTTCTCACATATATGACAAATATTAGTTCTTTTATAATGATTTTCATCAAAATCTATCATAGTTTTAAGACCTTCATATTTATCACTCTTTTCTTTAATAAATTCTTCAATTTTTATAGTATCTTCAATCAACATTCATACAAACTTTTTAACTGCATCAGCTCCTCTATAACTGACTGGAGCCTTATAATATTCATTTTCATATTTTATATAATAACAAAACATATGAGGTACCTGTTTTTGATATTTCGTAGTACATGATATCTTTTCATCATCTATTTTAGATAAACTACATTCAAAATCTGCATATATAGTAAATGGTACTCTCTGTTTCTTTTCATAATTTTTAAATTGAATGATTTCATCTTTTTCGGCATTATAATTCTAAGAGTAGTTTTACAATCCTTCTCATATATGTTTAACTTTTCTTTAGAATAAAAGAAAATTAAGCATCTATCACATAAAAATATCTGGTTAGTAGTAATTTGTGATGTAAATAAACTATTCATGTTTTTTATCCAACAATAATGATCTTTCATATAAAATAAGTTTACATGTTTTTCTAGTTTATTTTCAGTTAATCTAAGCGGATAAATAAATTTCTCATAACCATATACATTTACCGATATATTATTCAGTTTTCCAAATTTCTTAATTTTATCCAGTGAAACGGGAAATTCAATTCCTTTAAAATTTAATTCGTCTTTATATTTTTCATAGTTTGTCACTCATTGTGGATGTTTATCTACAGGATGAATAGCTGATAAAATAGACCACATGAAACATTTATTATCTTTATTTTTTGACATTTATTATCGCTTTTTTATTTTTAATTATTTCAGGTAAATCTATATAAGATGCTCCTACTAATGGTTCATATTTATTTATTCTCAATTCCAAAAACCTAATTTCATCAAGAGTCCATCCAGATTCTTTTGATACAAAGTCATCAGATTCATTTATTAATTTTTCGATAACAAAATCATAAAAAGTTTCTAAATCATTATAGGCTAATATAACTTTGTTTTCAGTTTTGAATGTAAATTCTTGAATATCATCCTCATTCCGTTTATACATTATACGAAAATCGGAAAATCAAAATATAATACCGCACAAAAGTTGTGTATGGTCGGTCCTCAGTAATAAAACTGTGCAGTTTTTTCGAAATCAAGTTTTATCTTCCGGTGCTGTCGGGCCCCCCCCAATTTTCGCCAAACTCGTCAAAAACACCTTTTAGAAGTTATAAATCGAAATAAAGATAAAGCTGGAAAATAAAAATGTCATACTGCGGAAAAGTTGTGTATGGTATATAGTAATATTCCAGCACAGTTTTTTCGAAATCAAGTTTTATCTTCTGGTGCCCCCGGTCTCCCATATTTTTGAGGAATTCGTCAAAAATGCCTTGGACAACTTATAAATTGAAATAAATGTAAAATTGAAAAATAAAAATTTCGGACCGCAGAAAAGTAGCGTATGGTACGTAATAATATGCCTGCACAGTTTTTCAAAATCACATAACATCTTCCAGGGACCCGGTCATTCGGTGGTAAACCATCTGCTATCTACAAGTTAATCTATTTGCAAGGTCTTCCGAGCAGCTTCCTTTCTTAATAGATAGGTTCATTTCCTCCAGGTGGTTTTGATCTGTACTGAGATCGTCAATAACTTTTTCACGTTTATAATTAATGTCTATAGTCCGGAAGGAAACGATCGGAAGGGATTCAGACGTGTTCAACATTTTACCAATCGGTCCACTATAACTCTATGATGTCCTGTTGCATCCATCGTGCCCGAACTGATTTAATAGAACTTTAAACTTTTTAACACTTTTAACAGATTTAAATGTTTGTTTTCGTTCTTAAACTTTAATTGATTGTGTACTTTTCACAGACAAGATATTTGTATTGCACTCTTGCTTCTTGTGTGATGCATTCTATTATACATGTAGTATAGATAAAAAGGAATTTACGGCAATTTTTTTGAAATTTCGAATGACCGCGGCACTGGAAGATATTACACGATTCTGAAAAAAACTATGCAGGCATATTACTACGTACCATACGCACTTTTTACGCGGTATGACATTTTTATTTTCCAAATTTATGTTTATTTCAATTTAGAAGTTGTGGAAGGCATTTTTAATGAATTTCGCAAACAATTAGTAAGACCGGGGGCACCGAAAGATAAAGCTTAATTTCGAAAAAACTTAGCTGGCATATTACTGCATGCCATACACAACGTTTCTGCGGTATTACATTTTTATTTTCGAAATTTATATTTATTTCGATTTATAACTTCTACAAGGTGTTTTTGATGTGTTTGGCGAAAATGTGGCGCCCGGAGGCCTCGGAAGATAAAATTTTATTTCGAAAAATCTGTACCGTTTTATCACTGAGGACCATACGCAACGTTTGCGCGGTATTACATTTTGATTTTCCGATTTTCGATTTTTTCACTCCACCGTAGTGTATAATGCGATACTTCGAATAAAATTATAACGTTAAGTTTTAATCTAAATTGACAAAATAACGTTAATCTCATATTTTCTCAGCACACTGAACGAAACGAACAATGAGAAATAATCTTTAAGGGTGTATTCGAAAAAATACTTTTCCACCTTCAACAGCTCGATATTTTCTGAGATATTTTTAGACTCATTTTTAAAAGTAAAAACATTAAACTTGCTGAGGTGATTTTTGAAGAGATGTTTAAGAGGCCGTGTGATTTCATTTACCCCTCAATTTATTAGAATTTTGAGTTTTAAATAATTGTTTTCTCAGTATGACCCTTTTTTTTTTTCATTCCCAGATCTTCCGCTGCGAAAAATTCGGTTCAAAACGCCTACTTTGACAGCATTCTTTTGTAATATTTTCTGCATTTATCAAATAATTGAGAAGCACGGCAGATTAGGTAGTTTCTAAATAAGAGAATTTCTCAGTTTGATGCGTTTGAGAACAAAAATGAATCTGAAAATAAGCAGTTTGGATTGAAATACACCCTTAAGGTACGCATTGTTATTTGCATCATGTTAATTTCTGTATTTTATCCATTTTCAACAATGTAATTATTGAACCACATTTTTATTTAGAGAATACGTAGTCTTTAATATTCAGCTTCTTTCATACGGAATTTCGCTCAGCTTTGATACATATTTGTTTGAAATCATCATTAATCTTCTTAGAAATTCTCTTCGTGTTTCAAGATTTCGCCCAGCGAATATAATTACAGTTCCATTTGCCCAATAGTGCATGATGAATGAGTCTCCTTGTTAAAACTTTGGAATAATTTCAGGCTAGAATTATTTGTAATTAAGTGAAACATCTTCAAAAGAGTATCAATGATTTAAAGGAAATAGATACTATTTATTTCTAAAGAAATACTTGTGGAAATCTAAAGTGCGCATTTGCAGGACAGGAAGCGTTGTATGAAATGCAGATGTTCTATTCTGATTACCAATCAAGATGTTACTTTTATGTTAACGATTTATGCATATATGCATAATCGTCAATGTCGGAACGTAAAGTGATTTCATTGAAGCTTCTTCTGTGATGAATGTTAAGGTCAATTTTTACGCTAAAATTTTAAAATCCTTATAATATATTTAGATAGATTTTTGAATGCAGGTAGGAAATGCTAATGTAAGAAATCATATATAAGAAGAAAAATGGAAAATGTAATTCAATTTTGTTAAATAATAAATAAGTATAGAATAGAAATGATATAAAATGTATAGAATTTTAAAATTTTCATTGCAATGTTGGTTTTACTAGAAGAAATCGAGTCTGTATTCGAATTTCAATAGCAGTGTTTGAAAGAAAAAGTATTTTTTATCTACGTAAAGGTAATGTGTGTAATATATAGGGTGGTTCCTTAATAAACGACCTAAATAAGCAGATTTTGTATAGGAATGTTTGTGAGGAAATACAGCATTGAGGCAGTAGAGGGAGCTATTGAGTTAGACGGATGAAAACGGTTCGCTGACTTGAATCGTCATTCTCCGGTGAGATTTTGAGCCCCATGCGTCGTTACACCAATTCGGAGCTTGCCTACATATATTTCATACATGGGGCTGCACAACAAATGGAGCAGTTGCTCTGTAGGTGTACAGTCGTGGGAAAAAAAAAGTAAACATCCCCTACCAACTCCTCAACAAGTAATCGTAGACGAAAGTTACTGGTACTGAACGATTGTAAATAAAGTCTACTTTTAAATGACGTATATAAAATTTGCTAGGAGGCCATCTACATATTAAAACGAATCCAAACTTCATTTTTTTCAATGGCAATACCCAATTTTAGCGAGATATTTCAAATATTCAGTTCAAACTATGCCTAGAAAGGAAATTTCAAGTCATTTGAATGATAATTTTCTGAATTATAAACATTCAAAATTTAGTTCTTCTAATGTTAAACTACATTTTAATATTTTTATTTATAACTTCTGAAATTACGATCCTAATGTTTTAATTTTTGTGTAGCAATATTGTGTAGCAATTTTTGTGTACTAATATACCCAGACATAAATAAGTTGAATTTGCAATTTTTATAATTTTCTTATATGAATTATGGATTATGAAATTAATATTAAAAAAAATTATGAATTGCAACCTACAATTTTTTTTATGGATTCAGATTTATTAAGTCCTGCTTTATGAAAATCCAAAATTTCACATTTTTCTTTCAAGTAGTTTTCAAATTATGCTTAAAAAACGGCAAAATGATGGTTTAAGGGATAGTCTATGATAGAAGTGAGTAAACATTTTGAAATTTCTTATGATATCCTGTAATCTAACAGACTTAATTGACTGCTTAAGGTGCCTTGATCAAGAAGGGAGCTCTCTCGGTTAACAATCCTGTACCTAACTTGAATTTGGATACAGCGCTTAAAATACGCTCGTTTTAAAATAATTAATTTCTCGGAAACTTGTGGTACGAAATACATAAAAATTTGTTTTTAGGCTAATTGAAGGGTGTAGAGTTCCTTTATGCTGTCAGAATTGTGTGCTGCTACTGAAAAAAAAAAAAAAGTTATGGTTTGTTTTAATATGTAGATGGCCCCTTAAGCAAATTTAATATACATCATTTAAAAGTAGACTTTATTTCCGATCGTGTGGTACCAGTAACTTTCTTCTACGATAATTTGTTAAGGAGTTAGTAGGGGGTGTTTACTTTTTTTATTACGACTGTACATGGAGCAGTTCTGAGTAAGAATCTGCTGGATCTCCAAACATTTGAGCATCTTCATCGGGAGTTGTGCGCGAGTGGATCATTTTATGCTTCAAGGCGTGATACGGGCAATGAAAGATATCGAAGAATTCATGCTGTGAAAGAATCTGTACTACCTGACAGTTGAGGATAGTTTATTGAATAATCTTTCATATTTTCTACGAAATTCAAGTTCTAACTAATTAAATCACAGTTCACGAATTCAGAATGAGAGAGCATTATTAAAGAGATCAGTTTTCTGTATATCACATTAAAGTCAGCATACTTTCACGTATTATGTTCTGGAGAAAAATAAAATCGAAATGTTTTACTTTTGTGTTTATCATTTAAGAATAATCATCAGCACGAGAACTTTTTGTAGATTATTATTCACAGCTCGAAAATATACATAATTTACATTTATGCATCACATTTACAAAGAGATGATTAATACATGAGAATGACTTGTTCATCTCTGGGAACCCTAGCTAATATTTTATTAAATCAGGAATATTTATTATTTCTCATTTGGGAAGTTCAAGAAAAACTGCAGCTATTTTCTTCTATAAAAAAGCCATTATAAAAAATAGCATGTTTTCATGCTCGAGATCAATAATTTCCTTTTTAAAATTAAAACAACCTTTCTTCTATTTTAGAAGACCAAGACAAAAAAAAATGCAGCCGACTGGCTGCGTTCGAATTTCATCATTACTATAAAACTGAAGAACAAAAAATATGTTTTAAAACAATCCTTTAGTCAAATCACGTGACAAGTGGCGCCGTTCCAGTCTGGCTGAAAGAGGACCTCAAGGGAAGTTTGCGAAATACTCCACATAGTCTTTCGACAATCTCGAGAGCTGTTGGATGTGAGTCATTTTCTTGCGCAGGCCCATACATGAAGTGCATGTCAGCAAGCTCCGCGTTGGTGTAACGATGCATGTTGCTCGAAATCTGTGCTGAAAATGACGATACCATTCAGCTGGGCGCTTTCTTCCGCATAACTCAAAAGAGCCCTCAAACTACTCAACTACTGCCTTAACGCTACATTTCCAAACCTACATTCCTATACAAAGTCTGCTTATTTATGTCCCGTCTACCTGCCTTTACATTTTTGACACATAGTTCTGAACCACCCTGTATATATACGTATATGTATATAATAGTAGGTTTGTACTGCTTTCCAGTTTGTAGGTTTGTTCGCTTTTTCCAAATGAACTTCGAATTAAACTTTAAATGCCTGATTTTTCAAAAATCGATTTAAAAATGTTTTTCGGCTTTCATTTCTTAAATATATCACGGGAAAAATAATTTAAAAAATCATACTTTGTTTTAAGTATGGTTTATGGCTAAAAAACAGTTTGTTGCCAATTTGAAACACTGGTCTTTAACTGAAAAAAATAATTTTCCTTGCTGAAACTGTATAATGCGAAACACACATGGATTTTAAGAACTATGATAAGGAATAAATTTTACTTGCTCACTGCTGAATAAATACAGTATTTCGCAAACTTCCAAATAAAACTAAAAGCACATGTAGCAACAACTGAAAACATAAATATATTTTTTATTCTTAAACAGCACAAATTCTGGCATCTGCATGTTGAAAACTGAATTAATAATATTTTCAGTATTTATTTTATTGTTAGTGTTAGGCATTAGAACTTCAATATTATTCTAATAGTATTTCAAAAGACTAAATTCTGTATGTTGCCGAAAGGCAACACACGGTATTTAAGGGTTAAATTAAATGTATCTCTTAATGTGCCCTTGTATTAATAAAGAGTTTATTATAATCTTCACCGAGAATATACTTCCGCGTTTTCAAAGGATTTCTAACTATTCTAATGATCTCCGTGATTTCTAGCAATCCAGAGTTCTCTGTGGGGGGGTCAAATATGGTTCAAGTATTTTAAGAGCAATCTCCTTTAGTTATATTTCGTATTACACGTCCTCTCCTTGAGGTGTGCCGCAGATACTAGCAGATTTAGATTGTAGTTGAACTAATGCAATAAAAAAGTAATCGCAGAAAAATAGACTGTAGTTAAAGAAAACGTGAAGTGTAAGCAATTGCTTCAACGCGAAGGAGGGGTGAAAATTAAGAAGCAAAAACGGAAAGCTTTAAGAATTCCCCAAAAAATATTTTCCAAACAATTTTAATCCTTCCTATCATGATCAGATATAGTAAATATACTTATAATATGTCCTGAATTGCTGGCTGAAAAAAGAAAAAAAATAGTTAAATTTATGAGTTGCGAATAAACTTGGTTAAATATCCTGAGAAACATTTAATTTTGAGTTAGGTAGTTGATTTCTATTTTCAAATATAGATAGAGACAGCGTCTTTTGTAACACTTGTGTTATTATCGTATCTCAACAGAAGGTACCAATGAAATCTGTTATTTTCATCCCGTCTTAAGGCCCATCGGTTGTTGTTTTTTATCCCACTTGTACGATTTTCTGCCATTCAAGATTTTACACTGTGATCCAGCTGATCATTTACATTCCCCATGTGCTGGCCACGGATGTGCGCCGAAACTCATGAAGATTTTAATATTTTAATGTTTTTATATCTGTATTAAATGGTATACACAAATCTAGCAAATTATTTGGAGTTTCATTCGTAAATCATCAATTTAACCATTGATTATATATGGTGTAATGGTCCAAAATTACTTAAGAAGAAAAAAACCTTCCGTACTTTTATTCATAAAATTTAACGATGAATGTATCTGAAATTATTACGCTTTTTCACTTGAATAATAGAGAACATATTTACCGTTGTCTTAATCAAAATTTTATTTTTAGCTTGGTTGATGCATGATTAGGTTGCTGCGTGGAAATTAACTGCCTAAAATAAGAGGGGGCATTGATGAAAATGTAATATTTTTTTCTGACTGCCGGATGTGAAGTCCAATCTTTTAGGGTATAAAATGTAAAGATCGGTCTAATAGTTTTCTCTCAATTTTGAAATAACTTTTTCTTTATCGAATTATACATATGAATTGGTCATGGTAGAAAAGAACTAAGAACGTATTTTGGCATTTCTCATTTAAGACGACTTCAATGCTTTTGCACGTTTATTGACAGTTCCCTGATGAAAGGACGTCAATTAGTGTACTACTTATCCATACTTGGGAGGGAAGAATTTAAAAGTTGCGTGTTTAAAGGCACTATTTTCATGACTTGGGAAACTCCAAAACTAAGATTTAGTTCTTTTAAGCAATCAGCGTTCCATATACAGGTTGTATCAGGTTTGATCGTTCAAATTTGATGGGAGATACAAATCAACAAACGGAGACAATCACATATAGACGAAGACACATAGGAAAGTATGGACGCAAACGAAAGCATGAGTTGTAGAGGGCTCTATCTATCCAAAACTCTGACAAGTTCAGCCATAATCCATAATATCGATTATCTGAATATATTTTTTATAAAATCTTGTTTTTAATATAATGGAAAGCTTTTGAATACCTCCAAGTTTATCTAATAATACGTAACCTTTTTGTATCTTTTTATATACAAATAATGAGAGTAAATAAGTTACATTCGTGGAATTTAAATGAAGTTTTAATACTGCTTTATTATTTACCCTATAACATTATAACAAGTTATAAAGTCAAATCTACATTTTATTTGCGCACAAAAAGTGGAATAGAAACGCGCATATATTTTAGTAAGGTTTATTTGATGTATAATACAATGTAGCGAACTTTAGAGCGAATTTTTTTAGCAACAATAATATATCAGTAACATAGTTTTCAGTAAAAATAATATATCTTAAAACATTCTTCAATTATTTATTTTTAAATATCTTATACAAAACAGAATTTTTATATTTTATTGAAATGCAATAGTGTAAAAATGTTGCTTGTAAAATTACGACAATGTTTTCCTTTCTTCAACTTCTCAGGAGACAATTTTTTAGTTTTCTTGAGTTTAATTTACTTTCTTTGAACCTATCACTAGAGATTTACATTTTTTTTAATCTTCAAAGAATTCATAACAATTCTTGATTGTCTCCTCTGGTTTAGAGGCGATAACAAATTGAGTGCCTTTTGGGAACTCTTTATCTCACAATGGGAAGCTTTTGATTCACTGCACCAGTTTATTATATTCAGAGTTACTTTTTGAAAAGAAAATATTTTATAAATGTAATAAATATAAGTTACTTTTTACTTCAGTATGAAGAGTATTGCTAAAGGTATTATTCATGTAGGTGGTTTTTGAAAAAAGATATATTTTAATTTATTTTGGTATTTTTCTGAAATGTATACCAGTTAAATTATTGGGATATATTTTTATAATTTATAACATTGACATGAAAAACGCTTAGGGGAATTTCTTTTGCTAGGAGGAAAAAGGAAATATAAAAGAAATATAAAAAATTTAAAAAGGTTTAGGTTACAAATATATATATATATATATATATATAATAATGTTACCGGCCAAACCCGATTTTAGGCCAAACTAGTTCATCCTAACGCGCATAGGATAAACTAGTTTTTCCTAGGCCAAACTAGTTTATCCTTAGCCCATAGCTTAGACTAGTTTTTCCTTGGCCAAACTAGTTTGGCCTAACGGTCATAGGATAAACTAGTTTAGCCTGCTATTCATTGGTCCGAACTAGTTTATTCTAGGCCGATATAGTTTGCCCTAGGCCAAGTAAATTTGTCGTTCGTGATTTTATTGATCCCAAAGACTGCCCCGGCGCCAACCATCTAGTTTATCCGTGGTCAATCTAGTTTATCCTAGGACCAGTGCAAGTTGACGTGCTTTAATTGATCGCACCGGCGCCAACCTTATGCAAAGTAGTATTGCCGTCACCTCTGTATAATATATTTTATTCGATGGGGAGAGGGATACTGCCCCCCTGTCTTCCCCATTTCACCGCCGTCGTCAATTACAAATTTGTTCTATATGACAAATTGTGTGCTGGAGAACCACAGAATGGGATGAGAGATTATCATAAAATTTAGGAGAGGATGAATTTAGAGGATTGATTAATAATGTGCAGTATAACCTCGAAAATCTGACATCGTCGGACCGGGACTTCGCCGGATTTTTGAAAATTCCAGATTTCTGAAAGAATATCAAATGTAGTTATGACATTCTTAATGGTGCATTCATTCATAATTATTTCAAAGCCAAGTGGTATTTATATGAGAAAAAAAATAAATATAAAAAAAAACAGTATGAAACAGTATATAAAAAAAACACATTTTTTCTGTGGTATATAAATTCTAATAAACAGTGAAATCAGTTCTTGTGTAATTCCCTAACCATCAATGTCAATTTCATTTGCTTCAATTTTTGCCGTTCTTTAACAAGTTTTTCTTCGATTTTATGAGTGAACAATATCAATTTCGGAAATATAGTCTTGTTCCTTTAAAGAATATAGTAATTTTCAAGTCAAACATATACAATTTTAAGTGACATCTTTTCAAGTCAAACATATACATTTTTCATGTGACATCTTTTCTTCTGCCGATTTCTCGTTCTTCGTCCTCTGAGCTGTTACTACAGCGTTATCGGCGGTTCTATTTAGCACAGATTGAGCAATATCAGTGTCCGCTAATTCATCTCTTTCGATTTCGAATTTTTTTATTCGTAAACAATTGCTATTTTTATTCGTCCTATAAGTTGGAGGAATAAAAAAAAGGGGGGAGGTGGCCTTCTTTGCCAGATTTTTTTAAGTTGCCGGATTTATGAATTCCGAATTATCGAGGTCACATTTTATTAGTATTTCAAAGTATAAAATGAAACAACTAGACAAAATAAAATAGAATAAAAAGAACAAAAGAAAAAAGAAAAAAACTTAAAAATTTTAATTTTGAGTGCAGGGAGAGGGGAGGGACATGTTTTTATTGAATAAAAATTACAATGGTGATGATAAATGTGTAACGATATTAAAATGTTGTCGTAATTCATTTAAATACGCGCTTCGACTCCCACTTAATTTAATTGAAAATATTTTAAATGCGATTTATTTAATTGCTGTGTGCAGCTAAAATATATTATTTGAAATTGAATTTAATTGAATTTTAATTAGTTGCACATTGCTATTAACCTTTAATAGCTATTAAATCAAATGCACTTCATTAATCATTAGTAGTAATCATAATAATATTTTTCGAAGTTCAATTGTGTTATAAATGGGCGATTCTCAAAAGGTGGGCACTGGACACAAGTCATAACTTTAAGCCTTTCAAACATAACTTTAATTATCATTGACTATATATATATATATTTTTACATTGAGTTTTTAATTCTATTCAAAGACAGAAAATGACATAATTTATTCTAAAAGCTTTGTATAAATATCTTAAAACTTTATTATTATATGCTAAAGAGGCCAATTTCGGACATTCATAACGTTAACTGCTCCAATGTACCACCAAGAAAAAGTTTTAACTTTTTTTCCAGGTGGTTCTAATGGTAAACAACGAATGCATAAAGGAAACGGATGATTTTGTGATAATTTCGTTAAGAGATGGCAGGCTGATTTATTGCTTTTTTGAAGATAGAAGGACTTTTCTATAAAGAATTTTTCTGTATTTTCTTATGTCCGAAAGTAACGTACGTAACAAAGCATTTGATTTTATTATTATTATTATTATTGGATAACAAAAAGTTAATTATACACATATGTATATATGTGTATACAGACACATTTACTACATTCTTAGTCTTAAGAATTTTTTAAATACTAAGATCAACGCCCAAAATCTGTAACGTACGCGTGAAAAAATGTCCAAAATTTGTAACGTACACAATTGCTAATTACATGCTTTAATAATTCATTTTCCAGAATAGTTGCTGTCTTTTAATGTTTTTGTATAATTCTGTAGACATACTATTAAAAATATTTATATATTATATTTATAGGCAAAATTTTAAAAATTTGGCCTTAAATTTGAAAGTTTTAAAAATTACATATAGTTAACGTTTAATGATCCCACATTTTGAGAATCTCCCAAATAAAATTAATCAATTAATAGAATATTTATTACAAGAAAATTGTTACTTCTGTTGTTTGTGTTAAAAAATAGTTATCAAATTTCTTCAAACTTTAACAATTAGGGGAATTAAGAATTATTACCAAACTGGAAAAAAAGTAAAATTTCTTTAGTGTTCGTTGAATTATATGTATTTCGAAATTAAAAGCATTTAAACCTCAAAAAGCTCTTTGTTTTAAAGAAATGCATTAAATGTAAACCACCGTAAAGTAATAACATTTCCTCACTCTAATTCTCCTCCCGCCACTTGATGATATATCTGAAAGAACCTCCTCCCTTCACAGCAGCAATGTAATTGGTGGAAAAATTATAAATATATAAATTTTAATTGTGGAATAATAGCGATTTTAAAATATTTAAAAAAAGTTGGGCCGGGATAAATGTTACTGACATTTTCGCTGAACAGACCAAAGATCCTGCCGGTCCAAATGATTTTCGTATGAGCTGGGTTGGAAATTGGACTGAAAATTTCTGTCTGTGCAGACCTCAAGGGTCAGCTAGGTGGGGAGGCCTACCAAATGGCTTAAGCACTCACAATCCCCACCCAGCGGTTTCCATCTACTACCGCCGTCACCACACACACACACACACAAATAATAATAATAATAATAATAATAATAAATAAAAGGCCCGAAGGGACCTACAGGAAAGCCAATTGAGAATATTAAGATTAAATACAATATAAGTACAATATATACACGATGGAAAGCCCAATTTTTACTGGGCGTTTACGAGAGAAATTTAGATATTTGTAATTAATAAGATCATGAGATAATAGATAATAGGATTTTTAAACTTGTTGGAGCGGCAAAAGCTCAATTACTCTGCAAAGCTGGGCGTTCTGCAAAAATACAATAAAAGCTACGTATATGTATACTAAATTAGAAAGAGATTCATAATTTTAAAAATAATGTAGAATATAAAAAATAGGTAAAATAGTGAATAATTATGATGAATATTATATAATTATATACACACACAAAAGTTCAAAAGTCTATTGTTCTTGCAACAGTTCAATTATAGTTCAATCGTGTTGTTTTTGGCTAAGAGTTTATTTTGAATTGGTGGTATCTGTCTATTTTTTAAGATACGTTCTCATCATCATCTATAAATGACAAAACATTTTGAAACAAATAATGGTTGTTTTCTAAAACTTTCATACATTCAATTATCTTTTGACAAAATGATGGATTTAACAAAACCACTGAGAACCACTGAGACAAAGAAATTTTTGGAGATTTTCTTATATGGTAATATGATGTAAGGGTACAGTTAAAGATATAATGCAATGATGTAGCTCGCTGACCGCATACACATAATGGAGAAGGAACCCTGTCAAATTTATAAAGATATGATGAAAATGGGCCGTGGTTAGTGGCAAACAGAAAAAGATTTCTATGCAGCAGGATTCTCTTTTCCGAGACTTTTGGGGCTAAAGCGTATGTGTACCGTCCTGTGGTACCATAGTCCCAGCGAGTCTGCCATTGTTCGTGTAGAGATGATTTTAGAAGCTTCTTCAAGTAAGAAGGAGGGTTGGGAAAGAATTTGTATTTGGCATGTGATGTGGCTTTGGTTGCTTCTTTTGCCAAAGAATCTGCATGCTCATTCCCCACATTACCCACATGTCCACGGACCCATTGAAAGAAGATCTTTTTTCTTGTTTCTTGGAGTAGTTTGATAATTTGTACTGCGATGAGATTTTTTGAAAAAACATCTTCTATTGCTAAGAGACTTGAGAGACTGTCCGAGTGTATTAATACTTCTTTATGAGGGGAGTTCCTAATCCACAGCACAGCCTCTTCTATGGCCAGGAGTTCTGCCTGAAAAACAGTATTTTCTTTACTTAACTTAGTTTGATCCTCGTGGATTAACTCTCCTCTCTGATACACACAGAAGGCATATGCCGTTTCATCTTCCATCTTGGAACCATCCGTATAAATGTTTATTTCTACATGTGGAGTATTTTCTGGATCTATTTGAAAGAAATATTCTTTAAATGGTTCAACTTGATCTGACTTCATTTTTGGTTGGTAAAATATTGGTTCTTGATTTCCTGTTGTGCAGACCTCAAGAAGAATGCAGTCCAGTCCCGACTTAAACCGGAAAAAAAAATTGAGTCCCGGTCCATCTCGTTCCGAACCTCTCAAAAAAAAAAAAAAAAAAAAAAAAAAGTAATTGCCAAACCAAGCCCGGACCAAGTGATGGGCAGGAAAATTGGGCGGACCCGTGAAGACCCTTACATCGAATAACCGAAACACTAGCTCACAAAATTTGGTAAATTTAGAAGCTAAGTTTTTGAACTTCGCTCCAGAGATGTATTTGAGTTGAGCGGATTCGTTAGAAAAATTTTGAATTTAAACGTGAACTTGACTCATTTTTGAGAAACCGAATTTAAATTTTAATATAGTTGATTTTTTTTTTTTTTTTTGGTTCGCCTGTTCAATATTAGTTGGCATCAGTTAAAGTACGTGAAATTAAATTGGGCAAAGATAGACCAGATTGGCCGACAGGATAAACTAGAAGGTTGGCGCTGAACCGGTCTTTGGAATCAATAAAAACACGCCAAATTTAATTGGTTTAGGATAAACTAGATCGGCCTAGGATAAACTAGTTCAGACCAATTAATAGCAGGCTAAACTAGTTTATCCAATGAGCGTTAGGCCAAGCTAGCTTCGCCTAGGAAAAACTAGTTTATCCTATGGGCGTTAGGATAAACTAGTTTGGCCTAGGAAAAACTAGTTTATCCTATGGGCGTTAGGATAAACTAGTTTGGCCTAGGAAAAACTAGTTTATCCGATGCGCGTTAGGATAAACTAGTCTGGCGTAGATCAATCTAGTTTGGCCTAAAATCGGGTTTGGCCGGTAACATATATATATAAGAAATTCGTACAATACATAGAGAAGAATGTAAATTTAAAGCGAGAAATAAAGAGCAAATTTATTTGAGTACCACAGGGGAAACACAAAAAAAAGAAGTAAATTTACAATAAAGTTTTGCACCTAAATTGACATTTACTTTTAATTAACTTTTCTAATCATGAACATTTAAATCTACTAATTTGATTCTACGCTTATTTGCTTTCCATACAGGTTGAATCCAAATTCGTGATTCAAAATTAATGGGTTGCTACCACACACTATAATAATCATTTATTGTATAGGAATGTATTGGCTAAAGGGATGCCTTGAAGCAAAAACACAGGAAATAGACATGAAACGGGAAAGAAAAGATTATTTGTTGGCAGAGTCGTTGACAAGTGCTTTCTTTACAGTGATAGTTATAATTTTGTTTACTAATTATAATATTATATATATTATAATTATGATATTATATAATTAATATAATTATAATATTACTAATAATAGACTAGAATAACTTGGCAGCGTTCACTGTAAAAAAAATGGTAACGTTCCATGTAAAATCTAGGAACGTTTCGCCTTTTCTCAGGTTTTCAGAATAATTTAGCTCTTTCCTGTGAAATTCTGGTTTTCTTATCTGAAACGTTCCTGAACAAAAGTTGGAAACAGCAAAACGCTGCGGCCGCCATTTATTATTATTATTTTTTTTTTTTTGCTATCATCCGTTGCTCGCGCGCGAGTGTCAAAACGAATTCCTTAAATGAATGTAAAAAAATCAATATGGAATGCAAATAAATTAATAGACGACATAATCCTTTACGTCTCTATTGTCAAGGCAATTCAGATGAAAATACAATACCTCTGTGACATCGCTAAGAGATTATCTCTCGTACTTGTCTGTGGAATGTTTAACGAGCAGACCGTGTAAAAAATACACCTATTATTTGGATCTCCATTAACCAGGGGACCATCAAACATGATTCTCACCGATTTTGATTAATTTAAAATATGTTTTAGAGTTCTTATCTCTAATTATTCTTGTGAAAGGATTTCTTCAAATGGGCCTTAGATTTTCAGAAATTAGATGCCGAGGTTTAGCATACGTTTCAAATACCCATTAGTTTGCAGCTCTCAACGTGTCTTTCGTGGTGTGGACGCAGAAAGCTCGCACGCCACCCGTACGGCCCGAGTTCGATGCTACCTCATGACTTTTTTTTTTCTTTTTTAATTAATTTTATATTTTAACACTTTATTACAATTTGATTTAAATTTGATATATATTTGACACTTTGAATTGCTGCAAATTTGAATTTTTTTTTTATTTTCGGAAAAAAATATACAATTACGTTTAGGTTTTTTTTTTTTTTCATGAAAATTTTTATGTATTTTATCTAACTTGTAAAGTAACATAATTACTGACGAAAATCCAAAATATTTTATATCTAGATTTTTTTTCTAATTATTATTTACATTTATATATTTTTATATTTTAAGCAAAGTTCAGAAACAATATATCATATATATATTTACTTTGTTGAATTTTAGCTGAAAATTTATTTTTTCGTGTAAATTATAAATAATAATTTTGATGTCAATTTCAAAATATTTTTTCATTCTAACAAATAATGATAATAAAGCGAAAATTGTCAACTGGAAATGTAAAAATCGTCTGCGGATCCCTCATGATGTGAAATGTCAGTAATGTTTT
This sequence comes from Maratus speciosus, assembly GCA_963932465.1. Taxonomy (NCBI): domain Eukaryota; kingdom Metazoa; phylum Arthropoda; class Arachnida; order Araneae; family Salticidae; genus Maratus; species Maratus speciosus. The sequence continues at coordinate 536,884,512 of OZ010788.1, read as the reverse complement.
GCTGTCAACAGAAATATTCCTGGTATTTCGCAGGAAACTTACTGGCATTTCTGTAGAAATTTGTTAACATATACAGTAAAGTTCCAGTCATTTTCAAGAAATGTTTCTTGGAAATAATGGGCAACTCAGCTGCCCATTTTTTCCCAGGAACGTTGCGGAATTTTTTTTACAGTGTTGATGGAGCGATTAGAGTACGGTTTCAAATATGATAGATATTTCACACACATGTGCAGCAGTAACGGATATTACGAGTGACGTGAACCTCAGCGAAATTAAGGCTTGTGATCAGTCAATACACAAATTACCCTCTCTAATGATAAACCTATGTGCTTGGAATACAACAGTGTTTTTCAAATTTCTCCTCGGAAAATTATTTTTTTTACTTTCTGTTTTCTGTATGCTGTTTTTGAAGAATGTTTTCTTTGCTTTTTTACTGACCAAAATAGTTTTAAATACATCGTTAATTTTATTTAAAGTGTTAAAATCTTGAAGAATATGTCTTTCTTTTTATAGACCTGAACATATCTAAAATTTATACTTAATTTTATATTTTATGTGTTAAAATCTATGTGCAGAGAATTAGCTGCAAGTAAGATTTCAACACTTTAAATAAAATTAACGATATATTTGAAAATATTTTGTCCAATAAAAAAGAAAGAAGAAACATTCTTCAAGAAGTGCAGGCAGATAACATAAGAAAAAAAAATCATTTTCCGAGGGGAAATTTAAAAATACGAATGCATTCCTAGCCCATAGGTTTAGCATTAGAGTGGGTGATTTCCAGTCTGACTGATGAGGAACCTTAACACGAAAATACAGGATGATTCATAATGAATGGGCCAAAAAGAATAGCACAGTGTGACTGCCGTAATGGATTTATTCAGCCGAAACAAATTTATTCAGCAACTACAATTATACTAGTTTTATTTGTCAACAGGGAAAAATCATCGAATGACGAACTCGCCGCTAGAAGTGCTGTTAAACTAAATGTCGTCCATGCAGGAGAAAGCGTACTGCGAAAACCTCCTCGGTAACTGTTGTGCAAAGACATTTTCGCACGAAAATTCGTAAACAACCACCGTATCAGCATACATAAGCAGGTGGGTGAAGCAGCTACAGGCTGCTTATGCAAGAACAAAAGCCCAGGACGAAAATAAACAAAACCCGAAGCGGTTGAAAGAATTCGGAACGCCCTGTGATTTTTTTCTCTGGGGTTTCGTTAAAGACAAGGTGTTTGTGCCTCCACCTCCCCAGGACATAGAGGAACTGAAGCAGCGGATAACTGCAGGTAGAACTCCATCACAGGAGATATGCTATCTCGAGTGCGGCAGGAGTTTGATTACCGTGTAGACATTTGTCGTGTCACCGGAGGGGCACATATTGAACACCTGTGTAAACTTGAATAAATGTAGTTTTGAGGTAAATTTAAATTTTCTAAATATATTAATTACAACGTTCAAAATCATGCTTTCTTTTTGTCCGATTCATTATGAATCACTCTGTATTTCAAACTGTACGCCAATTGCTCCATAGATGCTGGCAAGCACTTTTTACTTTTGGGGTACGCAATTTCGAACACTTATTGTAAATATAGTGCTTTGAACAATGCTGTCAGTAGACAATTAATCTTTCCTTTCATGTCCATTTCCCGTGTTTGTGCGTTGATGCTTCACTTGCACCATAAATTACTATACAATAAATGATTGTTAAAGTGTCCTCTACAAACACTTAAAAATTGTAACATAAATTCGGAATTATCCTGTATAAAAGGCAAAACTTATGCATGTAATTTTTTATGTGGTAATAAAAATAGAGAACATTATTTTTTTTTTCGAAATTTAGTTTTCAATAAATGTATTTCACCTTAAATATTACGGATTTTTAAAAATATTCTATTCAAAGCTGTGCTACCAACTTCATCGAAATGTAATCCTCTATAGGAGGAAATATGCGTAACGTGAAACGTCTAAAATGTTTGCACTGTTTTTTAACTTCCCATGAACTGAGTTTTCAGTTTTCATTTGATACATTTCATTTATTTGAACTTCACACGAAATAGTTGCATTCGTTTTTCCTCGTGAAGTAATTCCAAACAATTTTTGATTGTTGGAACTTGTTCCATGATGATAACAGTAGTGCTTTTTGGGAACTGTGATGTGTCACGCTGAGAAGTTTTTGATATTTCGTTTCAGTTATTTTTACGTAAAAATGAAAAATATAGTTTTTTTTTCAGAAGATAAGGTCTTTTTTGTTGCCGTTGTTATTTTCAGAAAATGCATAGCATTAAAAATGTGAGAATATTTTCGCATATTATTTTGCGTTTTATGGAGGTAAAAACATTGTACTTTAATTCCTTATTAGGCACAACATGAAATTAAAGAAAAAATCTGTACAGACTTAAAAAAAAGTAATTTTAATTTTTTTATATGTAGAGGAAATTAAATAAGAAACAGGGGAAAAAAAGAGCTGTTATATATGTATTCCACAAAAGTAATGCAGTAAAAGAGAAGAGGAGACATTTAAATAAAGATTTAAACACATTTCAATATTTATCTTAAATTTATTTCGATAAAAATGAGATTTTAATATTTCAAATAGGTGGGTTCCTTTTTACACTCTATAGAACTTGGAAAGTAATATACTCTAATGTATATTAGGTATACATTTTACATAATAACAAACATAGCTAATTATAGTTATTGAACTATGAATTTTATATAAATTTAATACACTTAAACCTCTCGTGTTATTTTTTTTAAATGTTCCTCGAAAAATCATTTAAATATTTTATTCAAATGCGGTTCTAAAACAAAATGTAGACAAAAGTTTTTTCCTTTATTTCGCTTCCAGTGAGTCCAACTTTAAACTTTTTAAGATACACTGTCTTTCTTTGAACATCTCAGTAGACATTTGTTCTTTTTCCTCTTCAAATAGTCCATAAGACTTAATGATTGCCTCTGGTTTCATGGTGATAACGAATTTAGTGTCCTTTGGGAGCTCTCAATCTTAATCAGGAAAACTTTTTATTCACAGCACCAATTTAATATATTTACAGTTATTTTTGAAATGAAGACGTTTTATAAAATGCAATAAATATAGGTTACGTTTTACTTCAAAATTATGAGTATTGCTAAACGTATTGTTGAGGGAATAAATGTCGTTTTTCAAAATTTGATTTATTTTGTTATCTTTAGATAATGTACTGCATTAAAACTCTTAGGATGTATTCTTACTATTTATAAGAGATTTTCTGAAATGAAAATTGTCAAGGTGAAATTTATTATCTATAACGATTAATTACCTTTAATTAACTTAAAAAATTATAAACATTTTAATCTCTTAATTCAGTTCTACAATTATTTATTTCCTATAGATGGGACAAGCAACGTATGCTTAATTTGTTATGTAATAACAAACATAACGGACATTATTCTTTTGAAACTTTGTTTTCAATAAATATTTTACAAAAATTCTCTGGAATTTTAGAAATATTCTTTTCGAAGCTGGTTTGCTAACTTCATCTTAATGTGGTGCTCTATTGGAAACATGCACGAAACTTCTGGAATATTTGTACTTAAATTAAATTCCCATATTCCCAGTTCTCAGTTACAATTATTTATTTAAACCTTTATTTATATATTTAAATAGCTTTTTTCTTCTCTTCACATACTTCTTAACCCCTTAACGCTCGAATTAAATTACGGTTGAATAATTCAAATTGCTTAATGGCACCTCTTTTATGAAAAAGAAATATTCACCTTATTTAATGACAGTAAAAACGGTACCAAAATAAAGGCAATTTCCCTATTTTATAAAACTGGTGGGAATCAAACAATTTGAGTAAAAGATACAGCCCGTGAATATGACGGGAGCGAGGAATTAAGGGGTTAACAGGGTTCGTACGGATACCGTTATTTTCAATGGACAATATCAGAATTTTTTTATGGAAAAAACTCTAGTTTAAACAAACGAAATTTCGCCTTATTTCAGAAAAGATTTCCCATAAGAAAATACTGGTACCGAAGAATTTCTTAGTCATGAAATTCAAGCACCGTACGAACCCTGTCTTAACAACTCTTTATTGTCTCATCTGGTTTTTATGGCTATAAGAGTGATGCTTTTTTGGGAGCTATGTATATTACACTGATACGTTTTTGATACAAACTATCAATTTAATACATTCACAGTTATTTTTGAAAAGTTAATTTTTAGATTTATTTTTACATCAAAATAAAAAATATCTTTTACGCGAATATTTTTTTTCTCTTTTGAAAACATAAGGTAAAATGTTTTGTTAAGTTAAGCATAAGTATATAATTAAAATTATGAGGATATTTTCTCACTGTTTATTTTTGCTTTTTTGTAAGTTAGAAACATTGTACTGATAATTGGCACAAAATGGAATAAAAGAAAAGTAATAAAAAAGTAGTATGTGAAGTTAGTAGAACTAGCAGAGAGGAGCTAAATGGGAAGCGAGAAAGAAAGAACGAATATAATTATGTTTTGTACAGGTAATGCAGGGAAACATAAGGGAAAGTGGCATAAAAACTGTTTTAAACCTATATTTTTTAATATTTACCTTAAATTCAATTTGATAAAAACATCATTTTAATCGCTGAATTCATTTGTACGTAATTATACTCAAAATAAGTTGGCAAGTAATATACTAATTCATATTCTGTATATTTGTTAATTAATAACAAACTTAGTGAATAATATATTTAGAATATTAATATTCATTAAATTTGTTACACTTGAAACTTCTTGGTTATTAAAAAATATATATGTATTACATGAAACGTATTTAAGGGGACGAGGGACCTGAAAAACATTAAAAATCATTTTTTTTTATTTTTTGTAAATTTCACTTTAAATATTATTCAAGGGTACATTATATGCATTATGGCATGCATTTATCACAAAAAAAAATATTTTTGAGGAAAAAAATGGAGTTTTATGCGTCGTCTTAGAAATTTTCGAAATGCCCCTTGCGTCTATCATATCAATGAAAATCCCCAATATTTTTTATAAAAGTTTGGTTTATATATATAAATAAGTCTGTGCATCGAATTTTATATATTTGAATATAAAGGTAAAAGAAAAAAATAAATTAAAAAAAAAATTCGAAAAATTTTCAAAAGATTTAGAATTTTTTTTTTATACCTTTATGTTCAAATATATAAAATTCGTATCACAGTTTTATTTATATATATGAACCAAACTTTTATAAACAATATTGGGGATTTTCATTGATATGGAATGCGCAGGGGGCATTTCGAAGATTTCTACGACGATGCGTAAAATGCCATTTTTTTTTCTCAAGAATAAATTTAAAAAAAAAAAATTGTGATAAATGCATGCCATAATGCATATAATGTACCCTTGAGTAATATTTAAAGTGAAATTTACAAAAAAAGAGAAAAAAATTGAAAATTTTTGAAATTTTGAAACTTTTTTGAAAAATTTCAAAATTTTTCAAAAAAAAATTTTTACCTTTATATTTAAATATATAAAATTCGATGCACGGTTTTATTTATATATATAAACCAAACTTTTATAAAAAACATTGGGGATTTTCATTGATATGGAACGCGCCGGGGGCATTTCGGAGATTTCTAAAACGGTGCGTCAAATTCCACTTTTTTCTCAAAAATAACATTTTTTAATTATTTTTTTGTAATAAATGCATGCCATAATGTACATAATGTACCTTTGAGTAATATTTAAAGTGAAATTCACAAACAATAAAAAAAAAATTATTTTTAAGTTCCCTCGTCCCCTTAACACTAAAAAGACCGTGAGGGGTCATTTTGATCCCTACCATATGAATATATTTCGGTTCGAACCAGAAATGTCTTTGCAAAATAATTTAAAAATATACAAAGAAGAAAAATGTTAAATCAATATGTTAAACAGATTTAAATAAAAATTCCGGTGTAAATTTTTTTTTATAAAACTTGAGTAAAATTTCCGGTCGTTTTATTGTTAATTACTTTATTTAAATTTTAGTCTCGAAAAAATATATGATACCTGAAACTCGTGGATTGTTTTCATTTTATATATTGTGTTCATGTGCTCAATTTTCGTCTTCTTTTAATACATTTTCTTTCTTTGAAACTTACACTAGAGTTTTACATCGTATTTCTCCTCAAATACATGATAACAATTTTTGATTGTCTCCTATGGTTCCAAGGGGATAACAAATTTAGTGCCTTTGGGAACACACTATCTTACACGGTCGAAGCTTTTGATTTACAGTGCCAATTTATTACAGTCACAGTTAGTTTTGAAAAGAAAATCTTTTATAAAATGCAATAAGTATAAGTTTCTTTTTACTTCAATATGAAGAGCATTATTGAGGGTATTGTTGATGTGAGTAAATCTTTTTTTCTTTCAATTGTGATGTTTTTATTTTATTTTTTATTTTATTATTTTCAAAAAAATGCACTGCAGTAAAATTGCAAGCTTACATTCAAATATTTTAAAACCGTTTTCTGATGAAACATGTTGAAATGAAATTTTTAATGCGACATAAATTAAATACAAAGCGATGTTTTTATAGAAACAATAAAGTGCGGGAAATAGGTATAACAGATAGTGAAGAAGCTAAATGGAAATCAAGAAGATCCGATTGTGTTTCTATGTGCGAGGGTAACTAAGAAAAGTACAAAAAGAAATAAAATTAAAATTAAAATTTACCTACTTTGACATTTACCTTTAACTTATTTTGTAATCGTTAACATTTTAATCTCTTAATTCAGTTCTATACTTTATTTACTCTCTGAAGAAGGGACCAGTACCCTACAGTCATGCAAGGAAAATTTATTTCTTATTAAAAAAAAAAAAAAAAAAAAAAAAAAAAAAAAAAAAAAAAAAACATAGTGAACATTATGTTTTCAAAATTTAGTTTGCAATAACTATATTACACCTTAACACTAGAAAGCCCGCGAGCAGTCATTTTGACTGCTACCAAATGAATATATCTCGGTTCGAGCCGGAATTTTTTTTATAAAACTAGTTTGAAAGATACAAAGAAAAAACTTGTTAAATGGATAAGTTAATAGTTTAAAATAAAAATTTTGGTGTGAAATATTTTTCTAAAATTTGAGTGATATTCTCCGTCTTTCTAGTGTAACTCCTCGGTTATTTGCCATCTATTTTTGTCAAAGCAGAATTTTAATACTTTATCAAAATTCGGTTCTTTTTGGGGAGAGATCACCTTCAACAGCTTGATATAGTTTTATTTTAACACAATATCAAAAAAATTCTTGGAGATGTAAATACTACTTCAAATTAAACAATTTTTATGTGTAAATTGTACAAATCTTTGTTAACGTATTCCCTTAAGTGATTTTAATAAAAAATAATTAGAAGTGATTTTAATCAAGACATACTAATTAAGGATTTTCAAAAAGGTGATTTGACATACAAGTGTTGCGCAAGATTATTAAAAATACAGTCCATATATCCAGGTAATAATATATATATATATATCGCACAATATTTTACTTTAACTTCAACCGAAATTAATAATCAAATTTACAGATTAAATTATTTTCTCAGGCAATTAATCAATAAATTACAAATTTTATGATAAAATTTCAATAAAAATTAAATAAATAAATAAATATATTACAAATACATACTTAATAATAGATAGTGGTTGGAAAACTATAAAAAATACAAAATCAATACAAGATATTAAGATTTTACTTTACTTAGTTTAGGAAGTATGGTGCGTCCAATGTCAGAAATATATGTTTTCAGAAAAATGACTTTAAATTTCAAGTTTAACTTAATTTGGATAGATATCGCTCAATAAATTTTATCATAAAATTAGTTCAAATTGGAATATTGTCATAATTTTTTTCTTTTTAATATTTTGTAACATGTCGTTCTTTAAAATTAGACAAAAAAAATTTTTTTTGACTTTTTTAAAAGTTTTAAGGTGATCCACCGGTTAAAGAAAAACTGCTTAAAAAGAGAATGCTTCCCTTGCGTCTAGTTATCAGTCTTCTTGAGATACATTGTTCCTCCTTGAACTTCTCACTGCAGACTTGCATCATTGTTTTTCTTCAAATATCTTTTAATAATTCTTGATTTTGTTCTCTGAATCCCTCACAGCGCTAAGAAATATGGGCAGTTTGGGAACTCTATATCTCACAAAAAAATGCTTTTGATTAACAGCACTAATTTATTACAGTCAGTTCTTTTAGAATTATTATGTTTCAAAATTGTTTTTACTTCAAAATGGATAGCATTGTTTATGCGAGTAAATGTATTTTTTTCCAAAACTTTTTAGTTTTATTCCTTTTGTTATTTTCTGAAAATGCATTACATTAAAATTTTGAGGATATTTTCTTGTCTTTTACGCTATCTAATGTGAAATTTTTTTCGTTGTGAATGTTCTTATGTGGCAAAAAAGGGAAATAAAAAAATCTTTACAGGAAGTAAAAAGAGCAGTTGTATTTGAAATAAAAAATGTTTTATAAAATGCAATAAATATAAAATATTTTTACTTCATTTCTAAGTGACAGAGGTAATTCAGGAAATAGTAAGAGGCAGTGGAGTTGAAAAAAAAAGATATTTAACAAATTACAACAACCATTTGGAAAATGGTTTTTCAAAGACTAAAATTTAGGACATAAAAAATCGCACGGAGTTGATCATACATTACGTACGCCATCAATTAAACATGAATAGTGTTATTATACGTAAAAATTGCAAGCGACAAAAATCGCCTGCGAATCGTCAGATTTTCTGAAACTTAGGTATTATCCATCTGAAACTTACGTATTATCCAAGCATTTCATTGGCTGTTCGGGAAAAATCTTTTCCATCGTAGAAATCTGACGACCAATTTTAAATCAAATTTCATTCTTAAACTTCTAAACATCGCACAATATTACTTTTTACACCGTCGTATAGAGAAAAAAAATTACCTTTAAATGCAATTAGCTTGAAAGCTGTATCTCAATTTCTTTCTGAGTTATTATTTTTTTTGTAGTTTTTATTACTTTTTTTTTTTTTTTTTTTTTTTTTTTTTTTTTTTTTTACAGAAATATCCATCTCTGTACAGACTACTGTATAGACGAATCAGAATACGAATAAAATGCGGATTCAAAAATAAAAAGCTTCAGATATGCTTTTGATTTCCTACCCTGACGAGGACAATAACAATTTTTCCAAATGGTTAATAAAGTTTAAAACCTGTGTTTAGATTAAACTTTAATTTAATTTGCAAAAAAAAAATAAAAACCTTAATCCCTCAATCAAGTTCTAAGCTTTATTTGATCTCTGAGAAAAGGGAGAAACGTATACATTAAAGCATCTGATGTAATTTTCTTATGTAATAACAAATATAGAGAAAGACATTCACAGTCTTCAATAGAGCGAAATAGCTAATTTGGCATAATTTTAAAAGTAATTAAAACAATTGTCCTATTTGAGCACTGTTATTAATTAAGATAAAAATAGCATTTTATAAGTATTGCAGTAAGTTTGTCCATCGCCCCGGGTTAAACTGTCGGCTATGTTGCGATTATTAATATGTCGTAATTTAATTTTTTTTTATAAAGCTGTGTTGTGGTATTTAAGGAGTATTGTACCTTTTATACTTTACAAAAAATTAAGAACCTTCAAAGTTTGAATTAGAGTAGCTTCAAAAAAGATTTATCTATAAACATGAAACTCTGAATTATGATTAAACATATTGTACTTTTTAATATAGCACAATTAGAAACTGACTAGTCTTTTACGGAATTTGAGTGTTGTTGAAATTACAATAGCTCATTACTTTTACTCGTAATTCATTGAGCGCATGTTATCTATTGAAGTCCCGAATGGATTTTTATGAAATTTGAAATAGATAATAACGCACATGTGTATTTTTGAAATGATCTACTCTTGATCGATAATTATTTCATTAACCATGTAAAGAAATATTTTTGAAAAAAAAATTCAAAATTGTATATTTTTTATAAGTAAATATAGTTGTAACTAATTTTATCGCTACAAGTAGTTAAAAATTGATCATTTTAATCACACACATGTGTTTATTATCCAGATCAAAAATTTCATTGTAATCCATACATACGTTCGCAAAGTACTGTGCGCGTAATGACTTACAGTGTAAAAAAAAGTGTTATTTAATTTTAATAATGTAGAAAATTCTGTAAAAGGCTAATCAGTTTCTAACTGAGGTATATGTATATTTAAAAGCCCAATCGGTAGCCAAATTTTCATTTCTATACGTAAAAATATTTTGAAGATACTCTAATTGAAACTTTAAATGTTTTTGTTCGTTTTTGTCTGGTTTAAAAGGTACAAGACCCCTTAAAAAATATTCTAACCCACTAACTCTTACACTTTCCAGCATTACTTATATTACGATTGTTACATTAGTTTTAAGGGCGATTCCGTGGAGAGTGTCACACACGTAACGCAGGCTTTAACTTACATTTATTCAATTATTTATTAAATTTTAATGTTAATTCTGATTTTAAGTGGTAAGGTAAATAAGTTAATAGCATATTTTTAAATTTAAATGTGTGGCAATAAAACTCACAGAAGTATATAATTTAATTTCATTACTCAAAATGTGCTTTTTTTCTACTTCAGAAAAAAGCACATTTTGAGTATGAAATTAAATGATATATTTCTGTGAGTTTTACTTATACACATTTAAACTAAAAAATATGTTAATAACTTATTTACCCTACCACCTAAAATCAAAATTAACATTAAAATATTATAAATAATTGAATAAATGCAAATTAAAGCCTGCGTTACGTGTGTGACTCTCCGCATGGAATCGCCCTTAAGCATTTTATTATTATTATTATTATTACTCCTTAAACCTCTCGTTTATTATTATTTTTAAATATTAGTTCAAAAAACATAAAAATATTTAATTCAACTATGTCTCTTAATAGAAAAAAAATCGTACTAGAAACTTCAGAAAAAAATATTCTCTAACTTTCCATCAGCCAAATTTTCGGCTTTCTTCAGATACATTTTCTTTCTTTGAAACATTCACTAGAGATTTACATTCTCTTTTTTCAAAGACTTCATAACAATTCTTTATTGTCTCCTCTGGTTTCACGGTGATAACAAATTTTGTACCTTTTGGGAGCTCCATATCTCAGTCTCAGAAGCTGTTGATTCGAAACGCCGATTTCTTATATTCACAGTTATCTTTGGAAAGAAAATGTTTTATAAATCGCGATAAATATAAGTTATTTTTACTTTAAAATGAAGAATTTTGTGATGTAAGTAAAACGTGTTTAAAAATATATGGTATTTATAAATTGTGTGTTATTATAAGAAAATGAATTGCATTAAAACTGTTTAATTTCAAATGATGAAACACATAACACGGAACTATGTAAAGAAACAGAATTATGTTTTATGTTTTCCGGGGTCAAAAACAATTTAAAAGGTGGTCCTAAAATACACTGTTAAAAATTTTTCTGCATTCTGGCAGGTCATTCGACCCTTTTTAACAAAAATGGTTTCATAACCATAATTTAACTATATTCTGACCATAAAAGGTCAATAATATGGTCAGAATAGTGTTAAATTACGGTTGTTTTAACCGTTTTCGGAAAAAACGGTGAAATGACCTGCCAGAATGCTGCAAATTTTTAACAGTGTATGAAAAAATATTTACGAAAATAAAAGGATTGGAAATTTCGTAAATTGCTTAGGAAATAAGCTAAGTTAAAAAAGATTTTGCGTCATTTTGTGTATCTATAAGGTTTAAACATTCTGTCATAATTTCATGAAATCCTATCCAGCTATTTCGTAAAAATCAAGTGCGCAATGACCAAAATCACCGTTTTATAAAATTTACTTTAGAGATAAAATTACCCATTGATCATATAATACGAGCTCAAGCTCTTTTGTCATAACTTCCGTTTGAAAGTTGATGGGGACAATGTATAAAAATAATCTCACGATCGATGCTGCAAATTCTACGGAAGCATTCTGGAATGCATACTATGGAAGCAATTCTTCATTTACGGATATGCCAAGGTCTGCTACTTTTTAAAAATATCAATTATCGTTTAAAATGAACTGCGTTTGTCAATAGGGAAAACATATTTTGGAATTAGATAAAGGATTTTGGAACATTGTGAGAGACAACGTCACACAAATATCGTTCCTTAACCTTTTACCCGCCAACGTTCCACAAGTGGAACATCAGTTATGTGATGCTGTATCTTTTTAAGTGTTTGTTCAAACTGTTCGAAATTTTAAATATAACTTTTTAAAGATATGTTTTAACGGATTATAAATTATTATGTAATAATTTTTTGTGGTTGCCATCTTGGAGCTTGTTGAAATGTAACAAAAAACGTGAATTTTGTAGGCTGTGCTTTTTACTCCATCTATAACCTTAGAATTCAAATGTGAGTGCTATGATGATGTTTATTGCATTGCTTACTGTTGTTTACGAAATTTTATGCATAAATGAATGATTTATCTTATTTTGATTTTCTTTTATGATAATTTGAATGTCAATGTTCCACATGCGGAACGTTGGAGGTTCAGAGTGCAAAATTATCTTATTGTTATCTTTATTAGGATTGTAATAATTTTTACTGTGCTCCCACGGGCGACTATTTTTTTATTATTTTCGTACCACTGTTATAAAAAATAAATTTCATCATATATTTCTCTTGCACCTGTTGTCAAGGTGTCTATGAAACGTTTTTTAAACAATAAATGCCCAATAAAATCTTCAAAAGAATTGTTCAAGCAAGAACGAAGATATTGTGATTATTACAGTGATGGCAAAGTTGTTTGCGTATGATGGAACGACTACAGTGTCTTTACTGTTATATCAATTGGGGAAGGAGCATTCCTAACTCAAAGTGTAGCACAATATTCTTGAAAATTGACGCCAGAATATTCAACCAAACACCTCTATTGATTATATTGTGTTATCAGAATATGGATGGTGTCGATGGTTTGCATTATTTGCTTGTAACATATCGTCTAGTACTTCGATTTAAAAAATGGTGGTGAAATCTGTTTGCAATTAAACTAAGCATGACTGTTGCTATTGCTTGGACACTGCAATGTTATGCAGTAGGCTCAAAAGAAGCCGTAAGCCATTTGGAATTTTGTTGTTAAATTACAACTGTTGCAATGAAAGTTCGATTTGATATTTTGAGAAAGAGAATACGAGGTTCTACTGCTCCAGTAAGTATGGACATTATCACCTCATCCTGTAGCTATTGGTTGTCATCAACTGCTCGATGAAGACGTTTAAATTGTCAGAAAAACACCAAGAAATGGTGTGTATATTCTGGAAAGTGCATGCATGAAAAATATTTTCAGGTCTTTCATAAACATTTTTCTGTTTGTGACGAGTTATCAGGTTCCTAAAATAGAAAACATTTTTTACTTTACTTTTTTCCTTTGTGTGTAGTGCTGGTACGAATTACAAAGAAAAAAATCGCCAAATACATAAATGTTATTCGTACCGCCAACGTTCCACAAGTGGAACATAACTATAACTCCACTTCTATTTTACATAACATCCCGAAATTCGGAACACAATCTTAGAGTTAATCTAAATCATCCCAAAAACATTCTCAAATGAATATGAGAAGCAGTTCATGGGACGGCGGGTAAAAGGTTTTAACATGTCTTTGTCATATTGACACATGCCGCCTATTTCATATCTAATAAACATGTTTAGGTTGCATTGGAAAATTCGTGAAACCATATCGGGACGGTCAGAAGACATTTCTTTTTCGTGAGGCGCTCGAATCCTTTTATGCCGATTTGGATTGCGGGCCATCGTAAAAAATATCGGGTTTTTGGAGTATGTGGAAAATGGCCATTGCGTATTTTTAGCCTTAAGTCATACTACGCGGAGTGCCTTAAAAAATGGGAACGCAACAATTTTTCGGTCAGTAAGATTAATTATTTGAGCCCGTTGAATAAAACAATCCTGCGCTCCATAACACAGGTGCTATCGAACATCGTTTAAACGTTCAATATCAACACTGCCGCAACACTATATTATTGAAATATTTTCTTAGATTGGTAAAAGTATGAAAACTGTCCTTTGATTCCAATCTGTATTATACGAACTGCAACATAGTTAATAGGTCACGTTTAATTTGTCTTCAAGCTGTGGGTCATTTTTTGTCATTCCCCGACTCATCATTTGGGAACAGTAAAGGATAAACAATTGGATCATTTTGAGGACTGCGAACGAACAATAACATTCGGTCATTTTGCTTCTTGTAAACAACAACAGAAATTTAATTAATTAATTTTCAACTTAAGAAGCGTTTATTATTTTCACATCAGGAATATCCATTTGCGTTGAAATTTTACCTCAGAAAAAATGCAGGAGTCAAATTTGAAAAGTGATCGCGAAGGATAAAAAACATTCGATTAATCCTTCATGTACTGAATTATGAATTCATGAAAATTTTATCTTCTAAAGCATTTTTCCTGAATTGTTTAAAGTACATTAGAAGATTTTCATAACCATTTAATAAATTTTAGAAGGATTTTAGAAGGATCGAAGGATTTAGAAGGATTAATTAAATTTGAATTCATAGGTATTTTGTGCAATATTTATAACCCCGTTCAAATCTTTTATTTTAAATATTTTTCTTAGTATTTTGTAGAATTAGGAAATGTACGAATATAATGTTCTTACAATAGAAATATAGAAATATTTCCGAATTGAAAAATTCCTCTCCCCAACGGGAAGAATGCTGAAAAAATGCAAAGGCAAAATAAATTACCCTTTTAAAAGTAATTTTGTTTTGTGTAACCAGTAATGCTTTTGGAATAAGATAAAGTAATGTATCTATAACTCATTCTAAACTGTATTGCAACTAATAGATGCATAAAATGAATTTTATAACAAGTTATTTTAATGGTAATTATAAGTACCATCAGTAGATAAAGGGTTAATCTAGACTATCTATAATACTAGTATCTCGATACAGTACTTTCCAGCATTTTGAAATAAAGTTCTTCCTTACGAAAGTATATATAGAGGAAGTTCAGGTATTATGGAATACTATTTTATTTCTATTTGTATGTTAAGGAAAAAAATTTAAGATACATTAAATGTTAGTTAAGAAAAGAATTTGCTTCTTTCTTAACACACTTTTAATGCGTTTAAAGTGGAAGAAAAAAATATTTATCATTATTTAGCTTTAAAATAGTTGCATTTTTCGGTTAATGGTAACCAGCCAGGTAATATATAATAGAGTCATAAGGAATATTAAAATTGCAAGAAAAACCACGCTTTAGAAGAAAACCTAAATTATTTAATCATTAAATCTTAGTATATTGTAATTAATAATTATAATTTCGCTCATCTATAAGTCATCAGAGTCTTTGATTTTATTTTATTTTTAGAATCGTCTTGAAACAGCTGTCTAGCTAATATTCCATATTACCTGACAAACCAGCTTGAAAGACATAACCTCTCCACTCGTCAACAAATTAGTATAGAGTGTCACTGACATTCAGTGACACTACACAGTGTAATACATTAATAGATATAGCTGTTCATCTTTTCGCTGAAATTGGTTTACATCACTGACAATGACATTTTCGAATTAAAACAAATTTTATAAAATTTATCTTGAAAAATCGGCAAAAATTGAGAATAAGGTTTTATAAAAAATAGCAAATAACGCCATTGTGCAACAATATTAAAAAGCAGAATAAACCTACGTTTAAAAATGCACAAATAATACATGAAAAGCAGCAAACAGCTGATTTGAATCTACTAGCGAGATTCTTCTTCAGTGCAAGATAGGAAAAAGAAACAGCTTGGTTAAAGCAAAAGAAGGAAGCAAATGTATGTGTGTTTTAATATATATTGTAGTATGAGTGTTTTATTATAAAAAAATAACATGTTATTTTTTCTCCTGTTAATAAAAATCATTTTTCAAATCTCAAACACCCCGTTGATCGCCTAGATAACTGGGTATCTACCAAATCTCTTTTGCCAATGTGGCCTTTCTAATATTGGCCAGACTAAATGTGCTCCTAGATTTTGTTTAAAAGAGCATGAAGGTTATGTTAAAAATCAGGAGCTTAAACGTTCTTCTATTGCTCAACATTCGTGGTCTTCTCAACATAGGTTCGATTTTCCCTCAGCCATCATTATCCAAAAATGTTCTTCTAATCTTGATCTTGATTTTTGGGAAGCTTACCACATCATTAAAAATTCTCACTCTTTAGTCAATGGCTTATCTAGTACTCCTGATTTTCCAAATATTTGGAAAGCATTAATTTAATTTCCCCCTTTTCTGGTTTATTTTTCTCTCCTTCTCCGGTAGATGTCGCTACTTGTCCACCCAGTCATTTCCACTGCTTCTCTCTCATTGGTTGTCTTTGGCGTCTTCGCTACCCGCATCGGGCATATCAGCCAGCGCGTCTCTGTCTATCATTTTGCTCAGCCTTGCTTTTTCTAGCACGCTGTTCCTTTTTCCCTATCTTGCACTGAAGAAGAATCTCGCTAGTAGTTTCGAAACAGCTGTTTGCTGCTTTTCATGTACTATTTGTGCATTTTTAAACGTTGGTTTTTTCTGCTTTTTAGTAAGATTTTATTTGACCGTGTTGTTACAACAAGATTTATTTAAACAGAACTGAGCACAGTGCCTCATGGGACTACTAGGACGTCATATGGCGGATTTACGATTGGCTACAGCCCCGTATGCGCCAGATATGGAAGTATTCCATATTGTCCGATAATTTCATAATACCCGAACTTCCTCTGTAGGTAAAAAATACACTATTTATTAAAATTCTTTTAATTTTGTCGAGTATCTGGAAAAATAATTGAAGTATCCTTTTTGAGATGCAGGAATAAAGGACATGTTTAACATAAAATGCTTCAGTGAAATATGCATCATGAAATTAACTAGTGATAAAAAAAAAGGAAAAAAATATTTACGATCACCATGTAAAATAAAATATTTAAAATGTAACTGTAAATGAAGTGTAACTATAACGCACGCCTGTGTACATCTTATGCGACAGTTTCGTTCATTTGTTTAGGAATAGTACGGATATTAATCGAAAGATATAAATGTTTCTTTGAAAATTTAAATTAATTTCTGCATGTTTCTTTTTTTGTTTGTAACATGAAGGATTTCGAACCAAATTTAACTGCAATTTAGAAAATATGAAAAGATTTTTAGAAACAGAATATTACATTTCGAAAAATATTTATTATTTAATTGATAATATATGAGCAATTGTGTCAAATATTTTTTTTATGAGCGATCGATAATAAAAATTATTTTGGATAATTTAATATTGATATACTGAGGGCAACTTATATAAATATATAGGCCAAAAGTTGTGAAAATTCAGAATGATAGTGGCAATATAGTTAGATAAATTTCAATTGTTATCTAACAGTATCTAGAAAGATAAGGAATTTTCCCAAATTGTCTTTTTTTAGAATCTGGTTTTCAAGAAAAAAATTAGTATTTAATGTATATCCACGAGTACATTTTGTCAGGAGTACTACTTAAGAGTACTTACTGAGTACTACTAGTACTACTTAACTATAAAGGGAGTCGAAATTTTTGCGTGCGGAGTTCATCAATTGTTGGACTCAAAGGTAGAATTTCACGAAAAAAGCCTTATCTCAATTTATAACAGCGCTGAAAAAAAATACAGTGGGCAAAGGAACAGATTAACTGGACAGGTGATCACGTCACATGTTATATGGAGTGAAACTAAAACATTGTTATTTGGTAGTGATGGGCGAAAATATGTAAGACGTAGAACAGGAGAAAAGCTATATCCTGACTGCATTCAGGTAACTGTGAAGAAAGCAGATAGTGTTATGAGATACACATATGGTAACTCCCATAATGAGAAGAGATACACTGAAGAAAAAATATACCGCATTCGTCTAGAAAGAATAGGTAGTCTTTTTCTAAATCCCTAAACTAGAAATATAGATTTTCTAGTTATGTAAATAATGTAAACAAGTAAACTGAATAGGCGAAATTATCCAGAATTTCTAGTCTATAGTTTTGTGATTGAACGATGCATTATATTATGAATCGTTTGAATGGCGAGAAATTTTCACTTGATTTCTAGAATTAATTCATAAATTAAAATAGTTCTTAAAACTCAATTCTAGTGTTCGCATTTATTTACAGAGATTTTTAAATAAGTTTGACCAGGATGATATAGGAAAACGCCCTTGAATTGTAATAGGGGTAACTAGAACTCTGTAGCAAATAGAATTAGAATTTTAAGGATGACGTCGGACTATTTTTTCTAGAGCCTCAATTTATTTTATAGATGCCAATAGCATAAAATATTTGAGTGTAAATTAAAACTTTTAAATAAACATCTGTTTTGAAAAAAGCTTTTACTGAAGTCAAAATTTTTATTTTTTATTTATCTACGAATACGCTGCAGCTCCAATTTTTTGGGGAAGTGAATATTCCTTTATTTATCATAGATCTTTTGAATAATATATCATTATTTTGAAATTTTTAAAAACGAGATCTTTTTTACAATGGTATTTTTATAATAAAAGTATTTTAAATTGATAAAAAATCGTGCATAAAACATTTCTTTTGAAAAATGACCTAAAGTAACCATTTATTTTTATTTTCATTTTTACTATTAAAAAAATGCAGGCTAGTTTCAAAATTCTTAAATTTGTTCAAATAGCAAAACTATTTTTATGTACTTTGATTCTTAAAGTTAAAAATTTATTTGATTCAAGATTATATTTAATAAATAATGAGAAGAATATGTTAATTTTAAGTGATACATTCTTTGAGTCATAGTATCTTTGAAATTACGAACTTTTTATAATTTTTTTTTCTATTTGTTTAACGGTCTTTCTAGAAAAATAGAGAGTATTTCCTTTTTCTGTTCAATTAACTATAAGAATTTTTCTCTAAAATCAACAATTTTACTTATTTAAGAATTCCATGGAGGTTATATTTCTTACCGAGAAATAAATAAATATATTCAGTGAAATCCTTATTTATTCTTAAAGTTGTAGAATATTAACTTTACCAGAAAAGTAAATGAAATAATTATTTTTTGTCGAGTACTTAAATATACTTAAATGCATGTGTCAGGGGATGTCAGTAATTATTTGATAATTATTAAATTATTATGTAACTATCTTTTAATAAAAAGAAAATTAAAATATAGAAAAAAAGTTCAGCATTAATTATTTTCTACACAGTAGCTTAAAATTTTTCGAACACGAAAAGTTAATTTTACTTTTTTTGTTGTTCTTAAAATGAAAATGAAAATATTTTCTCGAGGATAATATTGAGTCATTCTTCACTAGTATGTAAATTTAGGTTCCAAAGTCATTCTGATTCTGTGATTTGTTATTTCTAATGAATATTTTTGGAATAATTAATGCAATAATACTTTAAGCTTTACTAAATTCGAATCTAAACATTGACAATAACTCGAACTCTGGATAAAAATGCACTCAAAGTTGAAATAGCTTACTTCCATATCTAGTGTAGCTAGTTACACTGTCACAAATAACTCGACAAGGTGTGAGAAATAGCCGATTTTGGCTTCTAAATAGGGACATAAAAGTAAAATAAAATCTCTGAAAACGAAAAGTGTCTATAACGGAATCCGAATTGAAACGCAAAATAGCCATTTCCCGACGGAGAAAGTACCATACAAATCTACATGATAAGACGGAAATATGCCGAGAATGGAATTGTTCTTTGGTCACATGAGATTCCGTATGAATGGTTTTACTGACAAAATAAACACAATAATCTTGGACAGTATCAATAATATTTGAAAGTGGAATCTTCAAGGACCGAAAGTAAAATCCGACAACAACCTGTATGTATATTACAATGCAGTTGTAAGGAAGTTCTTGATTATTTAATAATAATCAATTTTAACAAATTCTGAAGCAAAACATTATTCTGTAAGTCGCATGAAATATAATAGTCCTTTTCTTTAGTTTTCACTAAGCATAACAAAAAGCTTATTTTGACAATAATAGTAATTTCAATGAATTCGCAAAGATATAGTGAAATTTAATTAATTTATTCAGTTATTTCTCAGCCGTATGAGTCATTACATTTCAGAAAATAGCTCTATTCTAAAATGTTTGGTCTCCTATAATTTAACGGTGATGCAATAAGAATCAATCTAAATGGTTTCAGTGATAATTAATTTTAGATCCGGTGTCTCTAAAGCACTCGCATTTACATCCTTATCAGTTATTTAATTTCCTTTTGTGAACTTTCAGTTGAATTAATTTAAGCAGAATACCATACACATATGATAATCTTATGATTAATGATGTGTTTATGAATTCTGTATTTCAAGTTTATTTAAACTAGAATTATCAAAGAGAGCACAGCTGACGAATGTAACTAAATATTTAGCATCCAGAGTAATTGATGAGCTTTGTTAATTTAACACAAAATTAGATTACATTTATAATACTTAATGCTGAATAGTATTCACTTATTAAACTATATTTCATTATAATATCCCTTTTATTAATATATTACTATATTAAATGTTTTATGAATTAATACATAATTTTATAATAAATAATGATATAATAATTTATTAAATATCTGTTCCGTCGCCTTAATTTCCCCATATTCGTACTGTTAACATGTGTGGGTACTTATGTTTACCTCTTCGCAAGCTTATGAAATATTTCATACTTCCCAATAGAGTATTGGCAAGGACATGGAAACAATGAACCCGACCTCATAGGGGCGAAATAAGCGATTATACATTATAAAATTATACATTAATTATACTAATTATACATTATAAAACTAAATAAAAAAACGATTTTTGTTCTATTTACTTACTTTGATTAATTAAATAACAATGCCATTTAAAAATTAGTGGAGGATGTTTGTCTGATATGTCCCCATCTCCTTCGTTTAGTCAGTGCCTATACATGGGAAGGATGTACTATTTTTAGCGCGGTACGTTTTAATAAACAATTGAAAATAAACTGTTTTACTCAACGCTTTTTATATAATTTACGAACGTTAATATAATGCCGCAGCATACGTTTTTCGAACAGTTTAACTATAAGTTTTAGTTAGTACCATATTTTGCTTTTAAGCTCTATCTTATAAATTTTATAACCAGGCCATAAGCAACCAACATATTTTTAAAGCTTTTAATACTAAATTTATCTCACTGAATATTCTGAAAATATAATTATATATATTTATCAACTATATAATTATATATAGTTGTATAATAGTGCCATATTGCTTATTTCGCCCCTATAAGGTCGGTTTCTATATTTCAATGTCCTTTCCATTACTCTATTGGGAGGTATGAAATATTTCATGAGCTTGCCAAGAAGTAGCATATTTTTAGCAGAGGTAGCAGATCTTAAATACCACAAGAATGGAATTCCAAAAAGAGAGTCCACTACAAATGAAACCTACGCACGAAATTAGGAAGTTAATCACAATAATTTAGATTACTTTCAATATCACTTACTGAAAGGAAAAATGTATTTTATTATACCTTGTTAAAAAAAACCTCTTCTGTTGGTACAGAAAAGATTGGTTTAAATAAATATTTTGTACTTTTTCAACTTTAACTTAATGCCAAAATTTACGAATTTTTCTGTGGTAGGGGATATTTTAGCACTTTATTCTAATATGCTATGGTGTATGAACTTATTCTTTATTTAAAATTCTCTAGTATTAAATTATCCACTTCAGTTGTATGTTGTGTTTAAACTGGTTGCAGTCTTAGTCCATGTTTGAATAACAGCAAAGTTAATATTTAAATAATATAAAGAAAAACTCGCACAGAAAATATATCTGAAGATTCTTCTGAACTCTACTTCTTGGCTTTTTAGTCTAGTTATACATTTAACGACTTAACATATTCCTTTGCACATTGTATTTTCAGTGCTTCTAGGATTTAATTAATTTATGAAGCAACTTACGTGCTAGAAAAGTTATTTTTGCGGTACTCAGAGCTATAACGTACCACTATTTTCGAATAATAATCTCTACCTCATTTAATAAAATAATTTCTCTGATTACATAAGACAAAGAGGATTTTACGGAAATAGCGATATTTTTCTCACTTTTCTGTCCCAAATTAGTTTCCAATCGTAACAAAAAAATAACATTCTTTGGACTAAATTGGTTTAAATGAAGTGAAATGATTGTGAAACCACAATTTCGGAATTTCATGGTTTTACATATACCGTTTCTAAATATGAGATTGTTTTACTTACAAAAATAAAAGTTCATTCATATTTTTTTCATTCTACACTCTTTCAAGTTTAGAATTTTTTAAAGAGCCAGAAATAAAAATGTATGACATAAAGTATGAATTGTTAAAGCGCAAGAATTATAAAATCTCCTTATAGAAAATTTGCCTTATTATAAAGTAGATAATTGTCCAGATTTATACTTAACATTTTTTTAATGTGATCATACAATACTAAGTTTATAAATGTACAAAAACGACTATAGTTACTGAGAAGCATTTTGTAATGCAAAAATGTAACTCAAATGGTTGATTTTCACCACTAAATTTTAATAGTATTCTTTGCTTTATTAAATCTCAGAAATTCTGTCATAAAATAAGGCGAGAAATACCATCAAAATTTAGTGGTAGCAATCAGTCATTTGGGTCGGAGCGCTCTCATCCCTGGATTTAATAGAATGAAGAAAACTTTTATTAATATTTTTTAAAGTTTTGATTCGATTTTCGTAAAATTCGAAATGGCTCGACCACATTCTGCAACGATTATACACTGTAAATTAAAATGTCTGAAATTCAGACACTTAAGCGTCTGAAACGGAGTGTTCAATTTTAAGACATTTTAAAATGTCTGAATTTTTTCAGACACTTTTTGCGTCTGAATTTCAGACACTTCAAACGTCTGAATCGCACCTATTTTTTTGTAAGCATCATACGTAGCCATGTTTGACCACGTTGAATCCTGGAAAAATATTTGGCTGCCCCCTCCACGCCCATACAGCCTGATTTTTTTCGGTGCTCCCAATTTTGGTATGCAATTTTCGTTAAGGTGATAATTTAAATCTTTTACGACATTGTATTGATTATAATCAATATTTTGAACTTCAGGAGTAGAACAAAATTAAAAACAAAAAATATTTATTTAAATATTAGATTTTTTTTATCTTATTTTACTTTAAAAGGTCAAAATATTGATTATAATCAGTACAATTTCGAAACAGATTTAAAATATAAGCTTTACAAATATTGCACATCAAATTTAGGGGCACTAAAATCGTAGGGGGGCGGGGCACTGACCAGTATGTCCATGATTTAATCAAGAAGTTCTTTTGAAAAAAAAATGCAACGCTGCATTATGGTTATCTAAATTAGGATGTCCGGTATTCGGGAGCATCCGTTGTGGATGTTAATAGAGATTCCCGAATAGCGGACACCTCTATTTAGCGAATACTTTTTTAATCCGCAAGGCATAGATATTTGTATATTTTTTGCCTCGTAAAAGCAGACATCTCCAATTATCGGACAAATTCCGCGGTCCCGCAGTGTCCCTATTAGGGTACATGGATAAATATATGCATATATATTTTATAATCTTGTCCCACTCTAAAAGTTCAAAATATTTAATATACTCGGCGGTTGAATGTCGAAAAACATTTAAAATATCAGATGTACGAAAATTGCAAGTAAATTCCATCCCCCCCCCAAAAAAAAATTAAAATTCATATAATTTTAAAATTAGATTTTTAAAAAATTATATTGCCACATAGGCAATTTTACATATATATCAGATAATAATCACAACAGCTATTTAACTATGAATAAAAAAATAAATATTCTACTTTAATAACATTGAGAAAAAAATTACTTCTGTATTTTGTTCAATATATATTGGGTTTTTAATCTTGTCCTAATCTAAAACGTAAAAACTTTGATTATAATCAGTGCAAGATTTAAGATATCAGCTTTACAAAAATTTCATACAAATCCCGACCCCCCTCCCCGAAAAAATTTAAAATCCTTATCCTTTAAAAATTGGATTTTTTAAAAATTCATATTGCCACATGGACAAGTTTTTATGTAGATCAGAGGGTAATCACCAAAGCTATTCAACTATCAATAAAATAAATAAATATATATTCTATATATATATTCTACATGAAGAAAAAATAACTTATAGCCTCCAAACTTCTTTTGTCTTAAATATATATCTTAACATTTTTGTATTTTTCGTATAAGTTTATGTTTCGTCTTCTACATATTTTCTTTTATTTCTTGTTAAACAAGTTTTTGAATGACTTAATATTTACAATATTAAAAAGTAATTATTATGACAAATTAAATTTTACCTTATTCTCATAACCATGTAATTGAAGAATACAATTCTAGGATAGAAAATTCTTTTCATTAGACATCTTTAAAGCAAAATAAATATAAAAGCACGAAAAGAAACAAATGCTTATCAGTAAATTTTAATTTGAAAATGACTTACGGAATGGAAGATACTTTCAACACATGCAGCGAAATCGAAATAAACAAATGATTTCGTTTTCCTGACTCATCGTTGTGGTCTGTTTGCAGGTCAAAAGATTTACACGTTAAAATGTTTAATCGCTTATAAATATGTGTAAAAAATACTTGAGATATATATTGTTTATCAATGATATATATATATATATAAATTTTAATTCATTTTTATTCCAAAAGAAAAATTCTATAAATATATTTTTTGATTTCAGTTTATTGTGTTGTTAAAAAGAAAGACAAACCCGAAAATCCCAGGATTTTCGGGATTAAAAATAGAGCGGGATCCGGAATCCCAGGATACGGGATCCCGGGATTGTAATCCCTAGGTAGGAAGTAAGAAAGCATTAGGAATTCTTTCAAAACTTTTTTTTCTTTATATCATTGTGGTCGTTTAGTGTGAGATAAGAATTAGAATTGAAACATAAGAATTAGAATTGAAACGTAAGAATTAGAACTGAAACACATAAGAATTGAAACTAAGAACTCCCATGGAAAACAAGAGAATGAATTTAACTTAAAATGTGATATTATTACTTTAAATTAGGGAAAAAATATGAGAATTTAAAATATATAATTTGTAATAAAAGGCAACGTCATAAGTTTAAAAATATATACTTCTAGAATTAGCGGGCTTTTTGCAAACAGATTGAAAATTTAATACCGTTTTATGCAAGATTTTTATCCGTGCTATTTAGAAAATCATAAAAAACACTAATTTTAGTACTAAAAAGAAAAAATGTGACACTTATTTTAATCCTGTTGCAAGAAGTAACATAAAATTCTAGATTTGAAATTTTAAAAACTATTACAGTGAGGATCAAAGACTTGCATCTTTTTAGAAGTAAATCCCTTAATAAATCCGGCTAGGCATACTTAGAGAATGAAATGCTTCATCCTTAAAATATACCCCGCCAGACAAAAGATCCTTTTTACCAGCTTTGACAAAGACGAAGACCAATAACACAATATTATCGATACAAATTAACACCAAGTCCGTTCCACACACACTTCTGTAGAGTTCCCGGATGTAATCATCAAGTGATGTCTCTATCCCGAATTATATCGACGACAGCTTATAAAAGACATTGGGTGTCAAGCACGCAAGTCAGATGTATATATTCAATACATAAATAAACTATGTGAATACGAATTAAAATCACAGAACTTCAAATTTCGCAAAAACGAAATACGCCTACCTAAAACAAACTTTCAGTTACAACGTACGTTCCAACGAAAGACATCTAAAACGCATGCGCAACTGAGAGTTCCCTCTGGTGGATACATTCTAGAAGATACATTCTCCCTCCCAGTATAGTGAAATGTAATCTATTATGTTTTCTTTATGTATGATAATTAAAAATAAATGATATTTCTTTTCTTATAAATGGCTATAGAATAATTTTACGTTAAGGGAAAATATTACTAAGAATTTTGCTTCAGAGAAACCCACTTTCCTTTGAACACTTCGTGGAAGACAATTTTAATTCTTTTCTTCTTTTGATATTCATATATTTCAAATTTATCTCAAAACGGTGTGTGTGTGGGGGGGGGGGGTGGGGGAGAGTCCATTGAGAAAAAAAAAGTTCTCTTTTTTCAAAAATGTCGTTTGAAACTTATTTTTGAACGATTAATTTTTATATTTATTTTTATGTTTGTATCTTTAAAATTTTCTTTCACGAGGAGTTCAGTCAAAATATTCTTAGTTTGCCTATTTCATGTTTATGTTCTGCATTTTAGAAAAACGGATTACACTCTTGGCCCTAGACACAACTGTTCCAAAATCTTGTCCCTCCCTAAATTTCTTTCTACCGGTACATCTCTTAGTATTTAGGAGGAGGGTGTGGCTTTTCTTGGACATACGTGCGTACGTCCATGATTGTGAGTAATTTTTGAAAATAAATATATTTTATATTAATATATATTTTATATATTAATATATATTTTATAATAAATATACCTTATATTAATATAAATATATATGAATAGCAATTACTGATTTATTTATTGCGCCAAAAATAACTAAGTCTCAAAACTTTAGTAAGCTAACTATTTCAATTTTCCAAACGTCCCGTAATCTAAACAAATTACTTTTTGTTTTATATAAAATACCAAATTTAATGGATAAAAATATTTAAACATCTGTTATCCATTCGAAAACAATTTTCTGGTGGTGCTGGCATACATATTGCAATACAGTTATGCATACAGTCATCACACATATGATACAATTGTATCGCATTTAGACACTTAAGTGTCTAAATTTCTAAATGTCTTAATTTCAGACATATCACCATTTTTCAGACACTTTTTATCACTTCATTTATGCCATGATCATAGTAAGACACATATGTGTCTTAAAGTTAGACACCTGTGATGTCTGAAATTTCAAATTTAGACACTTAAGTGTCTGAATAACTTTTTCAGTCACATATGTGACTTAATTTAAGACGCCTCTATTTGCAGTGTATATATTAAATTTCAAACCATTCGGTTAGATATTTTTTGCGCTGTTATACGTAGACAGATGGATAGACAGGACCAGACGACGACTATGGAGACTACGTATTTATAGAATTATGAACGTTCTGAAACAATTATACAACCCAATATAAAGCACATAAAACGAAGACTATATTACTTATTTTACTAAACTTTGACAAAGATAAATTTAGCTCAAAATGGAAAACGTTTTACTGAGAAAAACTGTGATCTTTAAGTAAGCAATTTAAACATAATTTATATCTTTTTTTTTCCCGTACGAAATAAATACCATTGCCAAAAGCATTTGGCCTATCTCCAAAAGGAATATATTACAAAAACAGTAGAAAAATGTAAATGCTCGTTTAAACGCTATAATTAATTTCAGTAAAATACATTTTGTGATGAGCTTGATTCTAAAACTATTAAATTATTTATTTAATACATCATTATAATTAAAAAAAATTATAACTAATACATAAAATTTAATTATTTACCTGTCACCCATTTTCTTTTTAAATCTAAAAGTAGATTTTTGCTTTTTTCTCAGAATTGTTTACTTCTCTTATTAAAAGTTTACTGTTATAATTTTTTTAATCCTATCGATAAAATATTGATAATTTACAATAATACAAGTATTTTTAACAATTTATGCACTGACTGTACTTTTAGGTACAATTTAAGAATATTTGATATACAATTTACTTACTCTGTCTATTAATTAAAGCAAATTTTTCTTTCCAAGCAAAATTACTCTGCTTGATTAAATTTAGAAAACGTAGAGAAAGTGTCGAAGCTAACTGTTTTCAAAAAGCTGTAATTTTCTTAATAATTTACATAGGTATAGCTTTTAAAAAAATCATTATATGAAATATTTTCAACTACAAAAGCCTTTTCATTTACAGTGCTGATCATAATACATTTCATGCATTGTTTTTATAAGATTTATGATATTTCCATATGAGTATTTTTGTTATCTGATTATTCTTGTAACTATTTTACAAAAAATAATTATAACTACTGATTTCTTTAATCAGTTTTAATGAAAAAATTATCTAAATTTAACATTATTGTTATTTAAAAATTAGCCTACATTTACAGATTTTAAGGAAAATAATTATTGAGATGAAGCAATTGTTTGATAAATAATTCTGTAAATAAATGTTTAATATTTTTCCACTTTGATTTTTTTCAGGTAATCTTTTTAACAGAGTCGTTCTTTTATTTAAAATAATAATAATAACCAGTGCTTTAGTTACTACCATAAAACAAATAACTTAACATATTGTACATTTCTCATATTGATTTTATTCTGTTTACGCTTTCCGTAGTTTAATAAAAACATATTTTATAACTAAATAAGCAAATTCATTTTTATTTTAACACTGCACATCATTTAAACAGAAGTCATCGTGACCAGAGATAACAATGCTCAGCAATTATTATGTATTTAAAAATTTTCTTTTAACAATCTCATTTAAAATGGAATAGTAAACTGCATTATAAGAAGATTTTTTTAACTCTTTTATAGATATTAAATACATTTAATCTTCAAATTATCTTCATACTGAATGGTTTATAGTTGGTACAATATCGGAATACTTAGTAGAGGAGACCGGGGCTAGTAGGCGCAGTTTTTAGTTATTGACTTTTATTAATTTTTTGATTAAGTTTTTTATGAAACTTTAACTGTACTTTTAAAGATCAGGCTATAAATTCCTTTAGTTTTGAGTTTGTAGCTTTTGTAGTTTATGTTTAGCGGAAGCCTAAAGTAAAAGGAAATTTGTGCGATAACCTACCCCGTCACGGGGCAAGTTGCCTATACCTATGGGGTAAGTTGGCACACGCTTTATAAAAATTTAAATGAAACTCAAATAAGACACGCAGTTAAGAGAAATCAATTTCATTATTACCAGTAAGTTTAAACAGGGGTGTTATCGCCGTGCAATGTAAATTCTAAATTATACAGACATAAAAATAATGAATAAAACATTAACATTGAGTAACTTCTATCCTACTCGATATCATCATCAGAGTTACAGTTGTCACAAATAAAAAATCGAGTATCTCCGTTTGGGAAAGCCTCGTGTGCCCAAAATCTTGCATTGCAACCACTTTTCTCGGTGTTTGCTGTTTTTCAAGCTACCAGCACACTAGACCAGACACCGAACCAACTTGCCCCGAGTTCAATGCGCCTACTAGTCCCATAATAAATTTCTTCACAAAAGGGACACGTAACCATTTAAGCTTAAATAGTCCAAGTAAATCACATATGGGGTAAGTACAGTTAATCATACACTAAGAAAAACTGCACAAGTTAAACCGCAATTATTAAGATAAGTATTAGAAATTAGAAAAAGAATGAAGCAACAAAAAATTACTTATGAGTGCAAAAAACAGAAAAATCGTAATAAATGTCCACTGCATGTAGGTAACGCGGTAACGTTGCAAAACTACAATGAGGATTGTAAAAAGCAAGAAGTAAGGTAATCTGCGACTGGTTGCGCAATCCATCCACAAACATGCGATTTATGAGGACTGCGCCTACTTACCCTTGTAGCCAACTAGCCCCAGTCTCCCCTACATCTTTTTCTTATTAAATGATCACACCTATACATCTTATCATCTTGCATACATTTTATATACTTACATGGATCATATAACATACATACTTGCATGGAACTTTCTGTTCTTGCAATAGATGCAGTATAAAAAAAGACAGATATTTCATAATCTCTGAAAATAAAATGCAGAAACGAATAAAAATATACAATACTCTTTTCAGAGTTACAGAAGATCCAGAGAAAAATCTTTAGAAAAATCTTAAAACAGGATAATTTGAATGTTTCAAAGAAGCATTTATCTGAACGATGTTCATTTTCGTGCCAATGGTAGCCACTGCTAGTTTTTGTAGTGCATGTAAAATCCGAACTGCGCATGTAAAATCGGCATGTAAAATCGTAAAATATAGTGCATGTAAAATCGTATTTCAGGATGCTATTAATAAAAATAAAACATTTAAATTAAACTTGCTTAATTAAACTTTTTCAACAGCGTAATAGAATTTACAGATGCAAGTTTAACACAATAAACATTAGATTCATATTAGTGTTATCTCTGGTAATTTATCATGTTTGTCAGAAAACATAATCGTTCAAAACAAAAATTTTGAATTGCGAATTGATAGCATCCTAAAAATCTTTTTCCGGTTTGAAAAAACTGATTAATGTAGTATATATCTATTCAAAAACGTTTCCAAAAATCAAATTCAGGAAACAAAACACTTTTTATTAAATGCGTATTTAAATCTCGGAATCGTATTTGTTTCTGGGGTTTTTAAACATAAAGAACGTAATGTAACAAATGTAAGTATAAATAAGAGCAATAAATTTTGATTACGCCTACTAAAAACCATACCACAGTATATAGGGGAGGGTAGTACACAGTGAGACGAAAATTATTATTACTTAACGAATGGTAACGACTTTTATTCTTTTGAAAAAAATTTTGCTACATGTTTAAACTACACAAATACGCTACACATTAATGTATAAATGGTCATGCATTTTTATACTCAATCAATAATTTTCTGAAGTTTATGACTTCTAATAATATTTCTAGATATAAAAGAAAAAAATAAAAATATGAGCCTCGGGTGGGCTATGGCAGACCTTGGGCTACGTTCATGCAAATTTTCAGCCTCTTACGTATAGTAGATTTCACTAGCCATCGCACTCCCCCCCACACACACACAGATATATATAGAGAAAACAAACCCTTCTTTTATTAATAAATAACTTTTTTTACGCCAGAACCGCATAGTAGATACACAATGAGGCACGTCTCACTGTGTACCACAACCGTGTGTCTCACTGTGTACTTTCATTACGTTGTAACAAAATTGATGCCATATCTCTTTCATCATCAGTTTCATAGCTTTGAATGCTTGTGTCGTTTTGTCGACATAGTTAATCATTAGATACAGCTAGGTTTTGTTAAGTAAATATATGCCATAATGAAATAAATGAATTTTAAAATGGACGTTTATGTAACTTTAACCCCTGTAAAATAAATAATTACTTACTATTTTGTTGGACGAGTAACCGAAGTGCCGAAACTACATCCACGTGTTGCATAAGATGAGGTGGTTCAGTGTGTGTTCCAGCTGGGAGAAAAAAGTTATAACTATATGTCAAAATGGCTGCTGTCTTACTGTGTACCATGTCCCGCTGTGTACTCCCCTATCCTATTTCCAATGGAAAAGTAAAAACATATAATAAAATATTTATTTGCTTAAAAGATGTTACTAAAGACACATTAGAAATAAATTGAAAAACTATATTGATATGTTTCAATTCCTTCATTGAGTCGTCATCAGAAAATATAACAGAAATTACAATTACAATGTATATCAAAAAAGGAAAAAAAATCATCGAATACAAATAAACATATAACGCACCCTACCCCTGAACGAGAGTAGATTAATTTACAGGTCTAATTTTTATTTACAGGTATTTATAAGAGAATCCATTGAGATTTATTTAAGAGGTTCAGTGGTTTGTAACGATACGATATCTTTTCGCATCCCGAATATATGGACTGCGTGGTTGGACAACTTGCGGAATGGCGACATAGAAGGCGATATCGAAACACACGTGCGATATCGAAAATGTTGGGGGCGTTATATGTTTACTTGTATTCGATGATTTCTTCTGGTTTTCATATGCATTGTATTTGCTATTTCTGTTATACATTCTGATGACGACTCAATGAAGGAGTTAAAACATGTCAATATAGTTTTTCAATATATTTTTACTGTGTTTTTAGTAACGTCTTTTAAGCAAATAAATATTTTAATATATGTTTTTACTTTTCCGTTTGGAATATATATTGTGATATAAAGAATGATTTTCGGAATTGTTAATAACTCGAAAGAAGTAAATGTATATATTTTTTCGTGGTTCTATTATATTTTCCTATCATTTTTACAGTTCATAACAATCCTTTTTTGGTGGAATAAACATAATAATGATTTATGGTGAAATTATTATGTTATTTATGCTGCAAAAAGTTTGCATACATAAATCAGATTGATGCAGATGTTGATAGAATTTTATTTTTCGTATGAAAATTACTGTTGCCAAGTACTCCGTTCACATGGCATTTATAAATAAAACAATATATTTTCTTATACAAATAAAAAACCAGTACTTGTATTCCGTTTAAAGCTAAAACTAATTAAAATTTCCTTAGCATTTGTTTATATCGTAGTTGTTATAGGGTTGTGTGTGATGGGATAATAAATTTAACCACAACTCAATCGAAAGAAATAAGATTATATGACCAAATTAACAATTTTACCAGAATATACAAGATCTACTAAATTTCTTGTGATAGCTTTTCAGGTGCGTTAGTATTTATATAAATAAGTAGCACCTATAGTCGTCGTCTGGACCGTCCATCTGTCTGTCCATCTGTCCGCATATAACACCTCAAAAAGTTCCCAACACGAATGGATATAAATTTAATATATACAATCTTTGCAGAATTTTGTGGAGTCATTTCATAATTTTATGAAAATCGATTCAAAACTTAAAAAATATTTTAATAGAAGTTTTCTTAATTCTATTAAATCCTTTCATACTTAATTAATTCAATGATATCCCATGATAGGTAATGATTCTAGGTTACCATTAGGATTACGTCCTGCTGTTTAAGATGGAGTCATGTTATTTCCGTATCACTAAATTTCATTTGCAGAATCGTAATAAATATTGCATTTTTGCATAAGAGTGCATCAGATCTTTTGTATCAAGATCTGAAAATTTATAAAACTACTTATTGTTTGATCGCACCCCATTTTCCATGTTGATGTGAAAATTTCGACTTGTTTTTCTAAGAAGATGCTGATCATAATAACGCCAGTACACCCGAATACACAAAGAATTCTGTCTTAATTTTTATGTGTGACTCACGCCGGAATATACTGTATATTTGTTGTTGTAAATAATCATTGTCAAAATTATTTTATTTATATATTTTTTAAGGGACATATTGGCTTATTTCTTTCAATCGCTGAAACAAAAATGTCCTATCATTTATTATAAAAGCACTCAGACCAAAAAGTCTGTCGAAAAAAAAAAAATTCGTCGTAGAAATCGTTTATTGCACACATTAACCCTTTATGTACTGAATAATGAATTTATGAAAAAAAAATATCTTCAAAAGGATTTTTTGTGAATTTTTTAAACTACATTAGAAGATTTACATAACCATTTAATAAATTTTAGAAGGATTTTAGAAGTATTGTATAATTTAGAAGGATTAACTAAATTTGAATTTATAGGGATTTTGTGTAATATTTATAGTGATTTTGTGTAATATTTATAATTCCACTCAGATCTTTTATTTTAAATGTTTTTCCTAGTATTTTGTAGAATTAAGAAATGCACAACTATAATCTTCTTACAATATAAATATAAAAATATTTCCGAATTGAAAATTCCTCCCCTCCCCCGAACGCCAAGAAAGCTGAAAAGGTGCAAAGGCAACATAAATCATTCTTTGAAAAATATTTTTGTTTTGTATAACAAATAATGCTTTTGGAACAAGATAAAGTAATGTACCTATAACTCACTCTGAACTGTATAAGTACTAATTGATGATTTAAATGAATTTTATAACACTGTTTTTTCACAATTCTATTTAGATTATTTGAAATTTCATTATCTTTCCGTAATTATCGCTTCTCCAATTTCTCATAGTCAAATATTTTGTCCTTATTCCTATTTCTTAATCTTGGTGTCTATTTTACATTTAGAGATTATTTACTTTTTTTCTAGAAATTTGTTTTGACATATATGTTTTTTTTCTCTACAAATGTTCTTTCAAACATATATTTAAATTTGTATTTAAAAATATATATATTTGTAGAAACAAAATTATCGGAAATATCAAAGAAAGCCATAGAATCCACTTTCTGTCCGGCGTAGGAATATTTCATTCTCATATAAATAAATTTGGTAAACATACTAAATATTTGAATAATAAATCTTCTGCTCAAAATCAGCAGTTTAGACAAAACATGATTACTTTTTCCGATATTTACACCTGAATCATATTCGAAATTTTGTCATATATTTACTGACAGTACTTTTTAGAAATGTTTTCTATTATTTTCCGATTTCCGTCTGACAACATTCAGGAATTAGGATCGTTTTGCGAATCTATTGGATTCTCTGTGGATGTGCTGTTCTGACGAATTCTTTTCCGCCGAATATTTATGTTACAATTTTCGGAAAAAATTCTATTTGAAGAAAGATAAAATATTAGAACAATAAATTTAGCTGCTGATAATAAATATATAGGGCTATAATTTAGGTGTCATCTTATTATAATACCTATAGACCTGTGAAATTTGCAGTTAACAAAATCGATTAAGTTAAAAAGGAATTTATTAATATATCAGAACAATTGCTTTTCTTATATATATCATAAAGGCCAAATGTGCCAGTACTTAACGCTGACGTCATATTAACGGTGGGAACAGCAAAAGATACAACTTCTAAATATCTCACGTTTTCAATTTTTTACAGTGTCGAATGGGGAAAAAAATGTACTTTCAAATACAATTTCATTAAAAACTGAATCGATTTTTTTAAAAACTGTATTAAAATTTACTCAATTTTTATTGTTTTTAAAATAAATTTATGATTTATTTAATTTATCGTATCTGCATTTAATTAATGTAAATGTATATTGCAATGTATTGTAAATGTAACGTATCTGCATATGTGTCCAGCTTATATATTCGATAATGAAATTAAAAGATTTATCAATCAATGAATAAAAGAACAAAATAAATAAAAAGCAAATTTAAGATATGTAATAGAACTACGCGCGTAAACCACTGAAATTAACAGAATCAAAATGGCTGAATGTAAATGGTGATTTTTGGCGATTTATTCGGCTGTTAAAGCCTGCCACGAGACCAGTAATAAAGGATCTATTTTAATAAGTTAAAAAACTTTATTTTAACACATTATTGCTATTTTTTATATAAATCTGATTTTAGTATTATTAGTGAGCGCTAAAACATAAATACTGTTCATAACAATTTGGGGAGCAAGCAAAAATGTGAAGAGAATAGTCTGAGACAGCCATGCAGGGCATAAAATTGAGAGCAACATGTGTATACAGGAATGTGCAATACAGAAAAAAGAACGCAGAAAATTTTTCAAGAGAGCGTTAATTCTTTGAAATGATGGTTAGAACGTGAAAAGATGGTTTAGGGCAACAATTTGGTTACATATAAATGACAAAAAAGTACAGTTTAGGAATGATGCAAGGTATTTATTATGGTATGTTGTCCCTTCAAATAGATAAAACTGTCGCATACCTGTTTTCCATGGATTCGATGACATTATCGATAAATTTTCGGGGAGTACTGTTCCACCCCTCAAGAATTGCAATCTCCAACTCCCAGACAATCAAAGTAGGCCTCAGTTTCACTGCAATGCGTCGTCCGAGTGTGTCCCACACATGCTCGATCGGATTGAGGTCAGGAGAGCATGTTTACTATTCCATATGCTGTATTGTTTCAACTTTAAGAATGTTCTTCATAAGCCGAGCTGTATGTGGTCTGGAATTATCATGCATGGAAAAAAAGAAATCACCAATTGCTGCAACATAAAATACGACATGAAGTCTCAGTATTTCGTCTGTATAACTTTGGACCGTCAAAGTAACATTCCGAATGATATGAAGGTCCATACATCCACCCATGATGATTCCGGCGCATAACAAACCCACCTCGTCTGTAATGTAATCTTTCATGGACGAAAGTGGGATTATTTTGAGTGCACCTTTCTCTCCATGCTAAAACAAATCGGATGTCATATTCAAACTAAATCGGGACTCGTATGTAAGCAGAATTTGACTCCAACAACGTTGCCTCCAAACTCGATGTTCAGTTGCTTTGGGACGCACAGTTTATTGAGGTCAACAGAATACAGACCATTGGCTTACGTTCATAGAGACCACCCTGATGAAGCTTATTTCGGGATTTTTGGTAGAACACCATTCGTCCTGGGGCCAAGAACAACTGTGTTTGCAGCTGGTTAGCATTGCCCGTACCGTCTCGACAAGCTGTTAACAGGATATATCGGTCATCGGGTTCTGTGGTAGCAAATGGCCGACCATATCCTTGTGGGTGTCTACCATTCCATGTGTCTTAGAATCGATTCCACAGCCTTGCGTTACCACCTCTTGTGACTCCAACAGCGCTTTTCTAACCTTCGTTGTGTTTCCCCAGATTCAACTGTCCCGTTAACACGCCAAGCCATGAATTCCGGTAAATGACGTTGTTGTGGCATTTTTCAAGTCACCTTTTCTCAAAACACAAGCTAAGCAATTCGATTTTACAACTGAGACAGTGAAACAGATGTTTCTGCAAAATCCCGATTTCTGCACTTATCCCCTTTTTCTAGTTTTTGTCATCATAAACTTTAATTTGCATGTGAAGTTATCTTTATATATTTTCTACTATGCTTTAAATTATGGGTGTTTTGTTTTACATTACTTATTGGTGTAAATATTTGCTTAATTTTGTTAAAACCATGTGCTCTCCTAATTTTTTTGAGCAATATATATAATAAAATCTATTGGAGTTATAAATGTAAAAAAAAAAAAAAAAAAAAAAAAAAAAAAGTAGGTCTCTGCATGCTTTCTCCAAAATTATTTGAGATTATTTGCTGATACGTTTTTCCATTAATTTTGGTTTAATTTCAAACTTTTTTTGTGAACCAACATGTTTTAATGATACGCAAGTATGCTATATCAAAAGCTGTTTGCAGAACCTCTCCAAAAATAAGTTTTTCATCACTGTACCTTTGGTAGGTTCAGAGAAATAAGAATGTTGACGTCACAAATAATATATGCGATGTTTTATCTGTATTCTGGAACTCAGAAACCCTGGGTTTATACATTTGCATACATAAAAGACAAATTTTCTACTATTTGTTTTATGAGGGATATATATATATATATTTAATGTTGTTTATTTAATATAATTTTAATATAAAATAATAATTCCAAAATATTATTAGAAAATAAAGCAATATTGATTGCAGGCTTTAAAAAATATTTAACAATGTTTAACTATTTCTAGAAGCTTCAAATATTGCAATCAAAAATTACTTTTTTTTTCCTAATTATTATATATATATATCTATAAAGAAAACTATCCGCATTGTAATCGGTTTTACAACTCATCAAAATAAATTTAACATTAGAAACTGCAAATTTTACTTCTGCGAAACTCCTAAACTTTTTGACCGACCGGTTTACTGTTTATTATCCGAAAGAAAAAAATCATGTAAGATGTGAACATTATGTGTTAGTATAGTAACTTTTATTATAAATGTAGCTCGTAGATGATGCCTAGGCATAATTTAAAGATAGCATAAAATAGTATACGTTATTACTAATTGATTTGTACAGTCACATTTTTATACGATGATTTTCGGCAGAGTTAGTAGGATTTATCCTGTTTTCCTTTGGACTCTACTTTTAACACGTCAAGGGAACACTTCACTGGATTGAACTATGAGGAGCGCAACCTCTGGTGTTAAAAGGCAGAAGATCCCCTGATGGAGTTTTTATAGTGTCGTTTGCATGGTCGGAGAATTGACCAGACAAAAAATAGCTCTTTCCTTCCCCACGATTGCATATAGCAAAAATTGCAACCAAATGTAAACATTAAGTAGAGGTACAGAGACATCGCTTCTAATAGAATAAAATAAGAGGGGATTCAAGCCCGAAAGATAAAGATATCGCTTTTACAGACATAAGAAACGAGGAAGGAATTTCGCTCTGTTGTAATAAACTTCAACTGTGTTACTCCAGCTTTGAATATGATTTAATCCAGCGGGAAAAAATGTTCGCTCTCTTCATTATTACCTACTTACATGGTATACAGGATTTTCCGTGTTAAAGCATACTTTCATCATGTAAATGCTATAGTTATAGCTCGGATGGATGAAACTAGCGCTGCAGTTCGCAGTTATGTCGAACAAATAAGAGTGAATTATGTCAGCGAGGTATCGTCCGGATAGCTTAACAGGTAATGCATATGGCACGGCACGCCAAGTATCCAAGTTCGATTCCTGGTCCGGACATTTTTTGCCCTGTTGGAATAGACTTCAACTGTGCTACGTCAGCCTTGAATATGAGGAAGGACTTTTTTAGCCTAATTAGGCAGCGTATGCCACAGGGCTGGATGTGAAGATGTTTATTTTTGAGACACTTCGAAGGAATTGATTTGTCCGCTAATTTTCTTTTATTTTAGAAATTATTTTACTGGCAGTGTTCAATGTTCTATTATAATTTTATCGGTAGTAACATTATGCATATTCGTGTGTCCGCGACAGCAATATAGTACTTTCATATTTCATGAAATTAACTATCAAGTTACAGATCAGTTACTTTCTAATAGTTGCTCTCTCTGAAGAGTCCCCTTAAGCGTTGCGCTTGTTTTGCCTGCTTTTAAGTTAGGCCCGCGAGATAAGATACCCTCTAAATCGATTTACGGCCAGCATCTGATCAGGTGACAAAGCATTACAAACTTTTTTGAAATGTTTTACGTGTATATTCATTCGATTCTCTGCGGTTGTTGGTCCAGTGCAGACAAAAAAATTCCCTTACCTTTGAACATGAAAATGTCATTCGAAGTGTGTGAAAGGGGTAGTAGTGAAATTGTTTTTGCTAAAAAACTGCGAAACAATGCAAAAAAAAAAAAAAAAAAAAAAAAAAAAAAAAAAAACTCTGAAAAAGTTTGATGATTTTGTAAAATATGCTACAAAGAACATGAGGCACAATTAGGTAGAGAAATGGGCCATAACTTTTTACTAAGCAAATTGATTTGTGATACCTGCGAAAGACAATCGATTTTATGTTTGCCTGTTTTAATAATTTTTTGTAAGCAATATTTAGGTACAATCATGATACGATCCTCAAATTACTTAAAATTTATTTAAAATGCGAATGCTTTTAGTTTTATACCCTATTTTATACTGTCCGTCACTGGCGACTGTCACAGTCTGAACGAAAATTTTCGTGTCAGTCGGCAGTGACTGCCGCGGTTCGCACGGAAAGGTCAGTGTCACTGATGACTGTTGTGACGCTTAAGGTGTTAAATAAAATTTGCGCACTTTAGCTAAATTTTCTGACATTTTATAGCTTTTAAAATAACTTTTATGAATATTTTTTGGTGTTTATTTCAAGAATGAATATTTAATTTCTGCAATAATACTGAGTTTCTACAATTGAGGATTGCCCATAGGTAATTAAAAAGCATTTTTTTTTCATTTTTGCCTATATTTCATCTGTAACTTAGTCTACTCTCAAGCATTTCCATCATGGATGTATAATCATGGAAAATATGCAGTAAGGGGCCTTCCACAAATGATGTCACGCTTGGAAGGGGGGGGGGGAGAGGGGGTCGTGAAATTGTGACAGTTTGTCACAAGGGGGTGGGAGGGGGTAAGAAGAAATGTGATATCACACATTTTGGTTAAAATAAAAGCATTAAAAATCAACGGATTAAATTTTGAAGTTATTTTGAAGTTAAAGTATTTTGAGTTTATAAAGCAGATTTAAAGCCATATATATTAAATTCCATTTCAAATTCCGAAATAATACCGTTTTCAACTGATCTTTTGTATTAATACTTTATTACTATTGTGTATTATGTTTTTGTTATAAAACGTAATCTTATTTCATACAAAATAAGTACATGAATCATTTTTATTGTTATGCTCACAAATGTCGTTAAAACACATAGTTAAAGTTTAAAAATTAAGTTTGAAATATGATCTATAACGTAGTGCTTTGTTTCTGAACTGCAAGTATATGCTTATGTAATATAGCGTGACATGTGACAATGGGGGAGGGGGGAGGGGTCAAAATTATTGAAAAAAAGTGTGACATCATTTATGGACCGCCCCTAATCTCTTCCGAGTTGCCCACGATTTCGTAAAGCGTGCTTTATATTAGGTGCTACTTCAAAAACCAATGTATTTTCGAGTTTTAAAGAAACATTTATTAAAGCAATTTTTTTAATCCTTTGATTTTCAGAAACATTTCCGAGTAGTTTTTATAGTGTATTAATCAGTGTTCTTAAACCGGAATATTTGTCTTTACGTTTCAATCAATTCTCAAAGGAACATTTTCATGGACATAACACATGTTTTACAGATAAACATGATAAATTATCAGCGAAATTATAAAGTTCAAAATATCTATTATTTTGTTATTATTGCATGCACAAATTCAGTTACACAGTAGAGAATGTTTACTTGAGAATTTATACACCCTAAAAACCGATATTCTGGTTTTTAAAAAAAAACTGATTAAAACATTATAATAAACTACTTGGAAAAGTTTACGAGAAAAAACGGCAGCAAAATAATCTTTGTTTTTATAAATTCTTCCTTAAACAACGAATTTATATTGGCTTTTGTGATTTCTAAAATAAAGAACGGTTTTCAGAGCCATGGTTAAATAGGAAGGAGTAAGTGTATATTTTCATCCGTAGTTACTTTTATTTTCGCATTTTAAGAAACGGCTTTTTTTTTACAATGTAGTCTGAACACTAAATTATCTAAAAGGAACGTAGTCGAATAACGATGTTATCCCAGCAGTGTTTGCTACGAAAGATAAGTTGGATTCAAAACATGATTGAGGTTGAAATCTTCGATTGAGGTTTTGGACTCAATTTTAGTAGCAGAACTTCACCTGCTTATCCTAATAGTTAATAAGTAAATGCAGTCTTTAGAATTGGTATAAGGTGATCATTTGTTTATCGAGTACTATATATATATGTATATTGCATTACAGTTGTAAGAAAGTTTATTAAAGTATCAACTTTAACAAAAACGGAATCGAAAATCATTCTGTAAGTCGCATAATCTATTTATAAAACATAATAGTTTTACCAGTAGTTTTCACTAAGTATAACTAAAGAGTTTATTTTGATAATAATAGTAATTTCAATTTATTCGCAAAGGCATTATGTTAAATTTAATTAATTTACTCATTTATTCCTGAAACGTATGAGTTACATTGGGGAAAATCGCTGTATTCAAAATGCTTTGTATCCTCAATTTTACAATTATGCAATAAGAATCATTCTAAATGATTAAAAGTGGAATTAATTTTAGAGCCAGTATATCTAAAGTACCTGCATTTACATCCTTATCAGTTATTTAATTTCCTTTTCTGAACGTTCAATTGAATTAATTTAAGAAGCACACCATGCGCATATGATAATCTTATGATTATTGATGTGTTTATGATGTATTTCAAGCTTATTTAAACTTGAATTATCAAAGAGAGCACAGCTGACGAGTGTAACTAAATATTTAGCAATCAGAGTACTTGATGATTTTTACTAACTTAACACACATGTATTATATTTAATAACGAATAATTTACAATTATTAAACTATTTTGTTATAATATGCTTTAATTATAAAATTATTATATTAAGATGTTTTATGAATTAATACGTAATTTTATAATAAATAATGGTGTAGTAAATTCTTATATAAGTGTCCCGTCGCCTTAATCCCCCCCCCCATACTCGTACTGTTAACATCTGTTGGGCTTGCTACTACCCCTTGGCAAGCTTATGAAATATTTCAGTACTTCCCATTAGAGTATTGGCAGGGAAATGGAAACATAGAAACTGACTTCGTAGAAGAAAATAAACAATCAATCAAGTATAATTATATAACTAATTAAAAAAAAAGATTTTTGTTCCATTTACTCACAGTGATTAGCTAAGAAAAATGTATCATTTTAAAATTAGCGGTGGATGTTTGTCTTATTTGTCCCCGTCTTATCGCCTCCGTTATTTCAGCGCATATGCCTGGAAAGGAAACGAAAGAATTGTGATAATCCGGTTAAAGCTGAAAATTTAACTGATACCGAAGGGATCAATATATGTGAGTTGGTTATAAATGATTGGTTACGTGAGGTTTTACGAATTTGACTACTGGTTTGTCAAAGTACATATCTAAGAGTGTAGTGTGATAGGTGTGTTCACTGTTGTATTCCGTCATTAAATTATTCTTTTTACCTTACAAGTAGGCCCTTTAGCCATTGCAGATAACCTGTTACCAAGTAATTTTAGTCTAATAGCTAGTTACTGGTTGAATATACTGATTTCGTTTTTTTTCATTCATGCATTTTAGTTCTTTTTCTGTTACTTGTAAAGTACTTTTTTGTATAGCTTCTATATTCAATCTATCTCTTTCTTGATTTGCATTTTTGTGTATTTATTTCTAGGTCTAGATCTCCAAACTTGGTTATTTTGCATGCTGCCAGATTTTTAATTTCCATTTGATGATCTCAGGTGATTTCATAAAAAGTGTCAACGATTTGACAAATGGCATTAGGCAACTGGTGATGATTGCAATTTCAACATTTTTGTCTATATTTTGTAGAATGTTAGCGGGTATATTGTCTTTTGGTTATATACAGTCTTCTTGTAGTGAAGTGTTGTTGTCAAGGAAGTATACTTTTTATCGCAATGCGTTTTACTAAAAAATTTGAGAAGAAACTGTTTTACTTAGCATTTGTATTTAATTTCCTAACATTATTATAATCCCTCTGTGTAAGTTTCAAGCAAGGTTTAACTATTACTTTTGGTTAGTACCATCTTTTGCATTCAATCTCTAAATATCCTATAAGTTTCACAACCAGGCATAGGCAGCAGGCATATTTTTAATACTTCTAATGTTAAATTCGTTCCACTGAATATTCTGAAAATCCCACATGATTGGAATTGAAAGAAAGAGTGCACATTCCAACTAAAATCTTTGTACGGAATTAGAAACTTATCCATTTCATAGGCAACAGAGATAAGGATACAGTCTTGTTATCTCGGGAACAGTCTTTTTATCGACTTATCTTGGAACTGACATTGAAGTGGTTAATCACACAAATTGGATTACTTTCAACTCCGCTTATTGAAAAGTTAGTGTGATTTATTCTGCTTAGTTAAAAAAAACTAGCTTCTGTTGGTACAGAAAAGATCAATTTAGATTAATTTGGTTTAATTGTACATTGCCATATTTATTTATTGTCAAAATTATGAATTTTTCTGTGGTAGGATATATATTAGCTACTTATTCTAATAAACTATGGAGTATTAAATCATTCTTTATTTAAAATTCTCTACTATTAAATTCTCCACTTCAATTCTATATGTATTTATGCTGACTTTAATTTTAAGGCCTGTTTGAATAAATTAATTTATAATATTTGTTAAAATTTTATTAATACAAAGAAAAGCTAGCACAGGTATGATATCTGAAGTTTCTTCTGTACTCTGCATCTGAGCTTTTCAGCCCAGTTACATATTCAACGACTTAAAAGATATCTTTGAACATTGTACTCTGAGTGCTTCTAGGATTTATTTAATTTATGAAGCACTTTAAATGCTAGAAGGGGTATTTTTGCGTTTTTCAAAATTACTTAGTACCACTATTTTCGAATAATAATCTCCACCTTAATTAACAATATAATACCTCTGATTAAATAAGACAAAGATGATTTTGCGGAAATAGTTGTACTTTTCTCACTTTTCTGTCACGAATTAGTTTCCAATAGTAAAAAAAATGACATTCTTTGGGCTAAATTGGTAAAATGAAATAGTAATTGTGAAACCACAATTATCAAATTTCATGGTGTTACATATACATTTTTTAAAATATAAGATTAAAATGAAAGTTAATTCATAATTTTTGCATTCTACACTCTTTTCTTTCAAGTTTAAAAATTTATAAAAATCCGCAAATAGTAAGAAAATATGACATACAGTCTGAATTGTTAGACTGCATGAATTATAAAGACTTCTTATAAAAAATAGCCGTAGTAGTAGATAATTGGTAAGAAAAATCAAGATATACTGAATGTTTTGATATGTGATGAAAAAATGCCATGTTCATGAATGTATACAAAGGAGTTAATGAGAAACTTTTTGTAACACAAAAGTGTATTTTTGCTGGCAAATATTGACCCCGCCCCTCAAAAAAATCTCGAAATAATTGGATCTTTTTCCGTTTCATGTCTAAAAAACTGGAGGGAGGTTATAGTGAGTTCTGTGGCTTGCACCAAATCCTTAGTAGCTTTAAATGCACACTGATCAAATTATCAAAAACAATAGAGTATAAAAATTTTCTCTTACCTTTTGCTGGCAAGTAGACGAAGAGCTTTCTTTCTCCTTTCATCAGTGTAGAAATAGCTGAAAGATTTAAAATAATTTTATTTAATGATCAATCCGTGTGACGATTCATTATTTGTATAAGAAAAGATTTTCTTTATAAATGACACTGTCTTTTAAGCTCTCTTTTTTAATTTAATAAAAACACTCTTAAATAAAGATGAACACTGCAAAATACAAATAAAACAAGTTAGATTACAAATATATTGAGCATCATATACTGGCAGGGGAGGAGAGTTTATGTCAGTTGTTTAAACAGTAGATCTTTGTGCTGCGAGTTCGTGCATACTTCGTTGGTCGAAACCAGCATTCGGACTTAAGCTATGGGGCTCTCCAAAGTTCCTAAAAAGTTCAATTACAAACAAAACTGCAGACTTTGCATAATTACTTTTGTCGACTCGTGCGAACACGAGCTGACCTACTGAAGCAGAATAGAGCAGCATATTTCCGTGGTGCTGCCATCTGTTGACACTTTGGATTAACATTTTGGTCCATATGCAGTGTCTCCATCTGGTGGGTTTCTGCAGAAATACTGGAGTAAGTCCTTGACTATTATGAATTGGAATGATAATATGGTTCGTATGAAGCACGGATAACATATTTCACA
Source organism: Maratus speciosus (assembly GCA_963932465.1). Taxonomy (NCBI): domain Eukaryota; kingdom Metazoa; phylum Arthropoda; class Arachnida; order Araneae; family Salticidae; genus Maratus; species Maratus speciosus. The sequence goes on along the minus strand of OZ010788.1, from coordinate 536,839,600 downwards.
AACGGATAATTATGTGCGGCATATCTCGCAAGAACAAAAGGTTGTTTCAAGCACGGAGGTTTTTTGTCACAAAACACGCATATTACGAGAAGATTTCCATCATTTCACTATGTAAATGGAGGTTTTCTTCATAAAAAAAAAGATGAAACGTTTCTTAATATAATACTTTTAATTTTCTTTATATCTATGGATATTCTATATATATTGTTAAACATTTATACTTGTAAAATCATGAAACAAAATCAATAAAACAAGATTTAAGTTTTGTCTTCAGACGCGATTAAGTTAACACAAATACAGTACAGGAATTGTCAAGCATTATATGCGGTGTATTTTGTAATTGAATCTTTCAGTAACATGTGTTTTATTTATTTAGATTCGTGTAAAGCTTTTTGCTGTATATTCTTTCTTATATACGCTTTAGAAAAAGAATAATAAAAGAATGACTATAGTTTGATCAGGTTTGATTAAAACGTAAATACACTCTGTACAAACTGTCCTTGTTATGTAAATCGATACTATTATCATCACCACATACCTACTAATATGGCATATGTAGACGTTAATGAAGTAAAACATGCATTAATGTTTAAAACTAAATTAACAAACGGAAAATCAATTAAATCTGGAAAAATGATTGCTTTACTGATTAAAGTCGGACAGATAAGTTCCTTATACTTTATTACATCACATGGCAAAACAAAAACTGAAATAGGGTAGTCCGACGAGTAAATGAACACTTAAGCACATTTAAAAATATTATAATTCATTATATTTTAATAAACAGTACCTATTAGAGTTTGACCGTGCAAATACAATTATCGGTTTACAAATAATTAAAAAATAGCAAAAGGAATTTTATATTTTACTTGTTTGGAATGCTAGGAGTGTCTTAATAGAAATCGATACAAAAACCAAATAAATTAGCAGTTGTTACCAATGAATGAACGCAAAATTTTCCAGTGAATGAACAGGCAGCAATTTAAAACAACTTAAATTTCATAATCATAATTCAATTACAACTTGTACAAATAACTTATAAAATGTTTATATTGGATTACGGTTCTTTTAAAACCCAGAACGATAATTAATTAGCTTGAAAAATTGTCGCTTTTTAGTTTTGAAATTAATTATAAATTAAAGATTAAAAAAAATAATTATATTTCCTGAAATCAATGGCCCTGAACTTCTCTATTTCAATAATAACTCCAGACGAACGGGAGCATGTTTCAGAAATAATTTCGGATGTTTTTATTATGCCTTTCTTATGATCCTTAAAATACTAGATCCTATACTGTACTGCAGGCCACTTCCAATTCCATCGCATGTGGACCCGTGTTCCACATGTTGTCACGGTGCTTACTTAATACTTTCAACAAAGAGCCATCCATTTCTCCCCTGAATGTTTGTCTATAAATGAATTTTTCTATTTTCTTTGTTTCATAACATTGTAAACATCATCTTTTACATCATCCTTATGCATTGTAAATCCAATTTTCTATTTCCAACTATCTAATTTTCAAGGAGTTTTTCTTCTTCAAAGGACATCATAGGCAATGTCCCATACCCTTACTTTCAATTGCTTTCACAACGTTGACAAATAGACAACAATAGACAACGTTGCTTTTGGAATATTAAAATGAACAGATGCCTTCTTTATACTGTGCTGACCTGAGCCTCATAGCTTATACAATATTTTCAAGGTCATCTGTAGAGTACTCGAGCCTCCCATATTTCCTTTTTGAGGAATCTTCTTGGTCACCAGTGAAAATATTTCTATCAATCATCTGAAAACATAGACAAAGTAATATTTCAAAGTCATCAGTAATTATTACCTTTAAAAATGTGTGTGTATATGTTCTTTTGTAACGTTTTTATATCTGTTAACTTTTCATTTGTTGCCATTCTTGAAAAATCACTTAATTCAAAATATAGGTACAAAAGAAGCCACAAAAACATAAAGCCCAAAACAGTTCATTCACAAGGTAAAGTAGCCTAATGTATTCCTTCCAGTGAATGAACAGCTGTTCATTCATTGGATTTTTAACATTTCCCTAACCAGTTATTAAACATCCCTATTTTCAAATTGTACATATTCTAAAACAGTTAAAACAATTAGAAATATCTCTATAATGTATATATTTAATGTATGTTCAATAAAATTAGTGCATAATACAAATAAAAACAATAAATTCTTATCAAACATATGAAATGAAATAGCACTTACCTTATTATTTCAGCACAGAAACAATGTGTTTCTCAGACATGAAAAATAAAACATGCTCTTAAAGTAAAGTAATGTGACTTCAGTAACCAATCATGCATGCAATAGCTTCTTACTGAATAGAATTAAGGCAATTTTGTAACCCCATGCAGTGGGGAGGTTTTCAAACCTTATTCTGTTAAAATATATAAAAATTGTTTATTCACTAGGGGATGTTCACTTACTGGTCGGACTAAACTATAAAACATTTATAATATGTACAGTAGATATAAACAGTACAGTAGATGGAGATGTGTTTTCTGATTTGGGATATCAATCGAAAACACACATTGTTTGGATTACAAGTGTACATCACAAATTTATTGAATGTTAAGCTTCGGTTAATCAAATAAGCCATGAACATTATATTTATTAAAGGTGGTAATTTTCATTTCTTGGAGAAATTAAAAAAAATGTGAAATCATTAAAATGAAATAAAATTTAAATACTGAAATTATTTCTTTCGAAGAATGCTATTTTAAAAGTAAACAAAATGAATGTATGTGAAACTGAAATAAAAGTTTTCTTAAACTGTAGAAAATACAAATATTAATTTTTTGTTTATATTGAATTATAAATTTCAAAAGTTCATGGGTCTGAGTGCGGTTTGCACCGAAGAATCTGGAAATGGAATCTTTTGGCAAAAGAAAAAAACAGAGATAGAATTTTCTTTGATCATTTTTGATACGCAATTTGCGATAACAATTGCAACAATTTAGATTATTTTTTAACGCGTTAATCAATTGCTAAATAAATCATATGAGTTGTAAATTTCCAAATGGTTGAAAACTGTCCGTGTCCGGAAACAAATTTCTTGGCTGAACCCGCCAATGATCTATAAACTGAACCACAATTTTTTCACACATTTGGAAATTTACAATTGATATGATAATTTACAAATTGAAAATTGGGTTAAAAATTAATCGAATATAATTAGGCAGGCAGTGTTTACTACAGTACCATAAAAACCCTACGATTTATTCTATAGAGCTGATTAATGTATCAGACCAGATACTGTGATCGTTAAATTTAGCTGGGTGAATTTGTGCGCCAGATTCGCACGGAGTGGCTCAGTTAACCCTTAACCGGAAACATTAAAATCCCATGCACAAACGGAAACGTGCCGTCTGTGAGACAGCTAAATTAAAAAAATTGCTATAAAATTTTAAAAGGAAAATAACTCTTAATAATTTACCAAATAGTGAACTTAAACACTTAATATTTAATAGTAATGCATCAACAGGACCAATTTTTTAATATGACCGCATAAAAATAAGTGTTAAATGTTGAAGACAGAAAATATTTTGAAAATACACATTAGTATTCAAAATATAAAATTTTCGTCATAATAATTAAATAAATGCTAATATTTTTATATATTTCGGTACGATATGAATTAGAAAAAAATATTAAGCAGTAAAATTAACAAAACATTTAATAGTAAATATTGCAGCATGCTCTAAATATCTGCATTTTTTATGCATTTTTGACAATGTTGAGTCACTTTCGTGTTCAGAATTTATATATTCATCATCTGAAATACTTTCAACATAGCTTATGTCACTTACTACTTCATCAAGCAATCTCAAAGCAGTTCCTTCAGTCTTTTTTATCACTATAGCGTACCTGACGGCTCCTACATATTGTAGCCGTCTGCTATTTCTCTCTCTCTCGCACGCGAGGAGCCAGCCAATAGCAATGAGGCGCATTCCCCCCCCCCCCCCCGCGTTTTCTGCGGAGAGCTTTTGAAGTCACGTGACGCAGTAACATTCGAACTCTGCAGAGAGCGGCAGATTATTCTGTCAGTGACGATGGCGAATATTTGACTATGTGTTGTTATGTTAATAAAGTTTATTTTTCTACAAAACCTTCTGATTATTTGAGTCACTGAGACATTTTTATCATCTCCCTTCAATCCATTCTCTAAAATGGTGACCGCGGATTTTTGAACCTTCAACTATTTCATAGACCGTCGAACTATTCAACTGTTTCATGGAACGTTTTGTTTAACTAGCAAAATGGCAACTGCTGAAACATCTGCCGTAGTCATTCCACCCTATATCCCTGTGGACCCTACATTATGGTTTCATATGCTGGAAAGCACATTCGAATTAGCTACTCCTAAAGCTATTACTGAGTCGAAAACAAAATATAATTATGTTGTAGCGCATCTACCGCCTGCTACTGCTACTATGGTTCGAGATATAATTATGAGTCCTGATCCTACTGATCCTTATCAGATTTTGAAAGCAAAAGTTATCGAACGTTGCGGAGAAAGTCGCACTTTAGAAATACGGAAACTGCTAGCTGGAGAAAGCCTGGGTGACAGAAAACCAACTGAATTACTTCGATTAATGAAAAGACGGGCTGAAAGCCATAATATCAGTAACGATCTTCTTCTAGAACTGTTTACTCAACAAATGCCAACCACTGTGCAAACGATTCTAGCTTCCATTGAAAAAATTACTCCAGATAAAGCGGCGGATATTGCTGATAGAATAATTGAATTAACGCCTTCCAACATTAGTCCTGTTTCGATTCGAACACCAACAACTGAATCTCAGACGCCACCAGCCATTGATATGCTCGTAAAAGAAATCCAAGCATTACGCCAAGAGGTCGCTCATCTTCGTCGTTCAAGAAGTGTATCTAGAAGTGATAACCATCAGCGTAATCGTTCTCAGTCCCGCCATAGGGGTGTAACATTGTGTTGGTATCACCAAAAATATCAAGAAAAAGCAAAAAAGTGCCTAGCGCCTTGTTCTTATTCGGAAAACCAGAAGCGGGAAGAGTAGCGGCGACGGACTTCTCCCCAGCACCTTCTCGTCGCCTTTTCGTTAGAGAGAGAAATACAGGTATGTGTTTTCTAGTCGATTCTGGATCTGATGCCTCACTTGTGGCCGCGAATAAAAATGACAAAACTAAGCCTGTTCTTCAAACCTTTCGTGCTGCTAATGGCACAAAAATTAATGTGTATGGTCGTAAATGTATTAATATCAACTTAGATCTACGCCGAAATTTTACATATTCTTTTTATATTTGTGATGTTTCATGTGCTATTTTAGGAGCTGATTTTTTGCATAATTTTAATTTAAAACTTGATTTACGGAATCGTCGTCTTATTGATTCCACTACTAATTTAAAAGCTCCTGCTATATTAAGTACTTGTAATATATTTTCTGTGAAACCCAATGTTGTAAATGATATATATGGTAAATTATTATTTAAATTTCCTGAAATCACGAAATTACCGGAACCCGTTCATTTTTGTGTAACGTGTAGATATGTAGACGCAACCATCTCACAGACGGTACGTTTCCGGTTAAGGGTTAATAGAGTAGTAACTTAGTTCGAATCCTGGCCTGCACTTTTTTCAGCAATTTGGAAATTTACAACTGATATAATTGCATAAATTGTCATATCTTACGGTACAAACCACATATGCGAACTTGTTAAAATTTAAACGTGTTTCTTTAATAACTTTCAATTCGTATGGAGATATTTCAAATAAACGTTTACAAAATGACATGGCAAATGAAGCATGCAGCAAGGATAAAAAATCACTTATGAACATGGGGTCACAACCCACTTATTTAGTTGCGAATACAGGGTGTTCACCCTAACTGAACCCTGGTTGATGGTAATAATTTCGTAAAAAATAAAAACATTGTAATGAAAATGCAACGATATGTACCTTGTTTTGTGTGAAATGTGATATTATCAGGAAAATATCTGGAAAAACATGTTGCTCAAGCAATCGATGATACTGTATGAATTGACAATCACAGTCAAAAATGTGGGGCGAGAAAGACATACTGCTGGCGCGTATAATGCAAACTTCTACCACTTTTGTACTTAACTTAAAATGTCTGGTGTATCATGGAGGTGTTGCGACCTTGAATGAGTTAAAGAACTCCATAACATTTCATGCATGAAGCATCACAACTGATCAGTTACGATCTGCTGTTGAACACACTGCACATCGACTTGAAATTTTGCGGGGCAATGAGGGTGGTCACATGGAGCATCTTTCCCTGCATCGTCCTGGACACGATTAACAACTGCTCCTATTGTGCAATTTCATCCTAATCTCTTCCTATTTCAGCAAAACTAACTTTTTTTTTTCTTTTTCAAACAGTGTACTGTTATTTTTACCTTACCTTTACTTAATGTGTTTCGATGACAAGGTGATAAGAAATAGACAATAAATGTTAATATTGTTTCTATATTCTGTTTATTGCGTTAAATTTAATATTTTTCTGGAAAGTGCGTCCTCTGGTGGACATTTTAGAACTAAATTTTTTTTCGAAATTCCGTCAGCACATTTCGTGAATAATTTACATACCAAATTTCGTTGCATTCAGTTCACGCGTTTGCGCTGTAGCATTCTGTTTTTAGGGAAAGTTTAATTATAACCACCCTGCATATTAGTTCGCGGCGGTGGTGAGAAGTTTAGCGAATACGGATAATAGTAAAACATTATCGCAAAAATACTGCGCGAAGTTATTCTCACCAAAATATGTTAAGTGAAAAGCACTAAGTAAATATGAGTTCAATAAGGGAAGAACATATTCTTTGAAGCAGGTTTTCCGTTTTTTAACTATTTCAAGTCAAAGGGTGTAATTTAAGCTTAAAGGGATTTTCTATTTATTGTTTCCATTTGCAATATTCGCGTTTAAAAGAATAAAATAGCTTTTGGTACAATGTCATTTGTGAAATGAAGTGATTTCAAAATAATTTCAGAATAAGTTTCTTCAGAATTTGTTTACTGTACGTGTAAAACCTCAGATATATGAGAGAAAACATTATATTTAACAAGGTAGCAAGCACAGTCTTTCTTTTTAACAGTATGCTAGAAATAAACAAAGATACAGGCACAGAAATCCAAGCATCTACTAAAACTTATAATAGGGTTTCTCATTAGCTATTATAAAGGTTAGCTGGGTGCTGAATATAAGTGTATACGGATTTTATTCCTCTTTTTAACGGGAAAAAATAGTTGGTACTAATAGAGCATCTGCGAATATCTCTACTTTACATTAAAAAAATTACTATCAGAAAATGCATAGTTATTTGGATCATTAAATGAATAGGAGCAATTATATTATTAATTTATTAATAATAAATTAATTGCCTAATATTATTAATATCAGGCATTATTAACTTATCTGCAAAGTGATGAATAATAATTTAATGTAAATTATTAAGCAATAACTGACAAATAATTCTGAAAGGATATGATTATAATTTTGATATATTATAATTTTGAGATTTGCATTTTTTTTTTTTTTTATTGTTATCGAAGTGGTGACGGAAATAAAAAATGCAGGATAAATATGCAAAGATGGAAGGTGAAAAAACAAGCAGACAATAGTTAAATAAAAATGCATAATGTCCTGAATATTTTGTGTATAAAATAAATCTTTAATCTTGCAGGCTTCCTGTGCTCTTCAGTGTAACAAAAAGATGTCAACGCCTTCCCGAATAAAGAAATAGGACACTTTTTACAATTTCGATAAAAACACAGGAAAAAAGAGATCTCCTGTTCTCGGTTGATTGAAACCTCGGATATTGACACCTGTTCTCGGTTAATAAATTCGATTGAGTTTCTGGGTCATAGTTTTCCAGACATTACCGTTTTCTTATATCATATTCTCTGTGTGTGTTCTTTCATGTCTTTATTTACACCAGATATTTTTTTATCTTTTTTATAACATGTAATTAAAAATACAAATCTTAGAAAGTTTTTACAATTTTATTAGAAATATTAAAAAATAAAATTTTGTTTAAAAATTGTTATATTAAAAATTAGAATGTTTTAGGAGGAAAAAAATCCTCTGTGTGGAGTTTTATATAAAGCCACTTTCAATCGTTTTATTCACTATATGTATAAAGCTTTATAATATTAAAACCATATCGTCCGGTGGCACCACTTTGGTGCCACATGAAAACTATCAAACAAGCGCTGGTGGCTCCACATTAGTGCCATGCCGAGTTTATAGGTGTGTCCGGCTCTCCAGTGTCTTCACGTTTCTGCCATGCGGAAATTATTGATCAAGCTCCGTTGGCTCCACGTTTGTGCCCTTAGGAAATTATCGGGCAAGCTCCAGTGGGTCTATTGCGGTGTTCAGAACTGTTGATTGAGAACTATATAATAGTTAATAGATTAAAAGTAGATAATAGATTGAAAACACTACTAGATATTAGATTGAACTAGATAACTGATAATAGATAACTAGTTAATACTAAACTAGATGATAGATACCTAGATAATAGATACTAGATAACTAGACAACAGATACTAGATAACTAGATAATAGATAATAGATGCTAGATAGATAGATACTAGATGGATGGGTAATAGAAACAAGATAACTATATTATAGATTGAAAATAGAGGGACATGGTTAAGAACTTATGGGAACTGACGATAAGATTAGTGAACTTGACGATTTATTGTCTCCCAAGAGCCTCAAAAAACCACCGGTGATAAACGAAATGATGCAAGTCCGTTCTACCTGCGCGATAGGAAAGAATATAGATTAGACGTGAAGACGGCATATTGTTAAAAGTAAATTAAGAGCATTTCCGCAATGAATCAAAAGAGACATCCTTTGCATAAGTATCAACAGCTCCTATAGCACGGTCCGTAAGGAGTTTGTCTCCAACAAGGGTCTCGGGATCAAATCTTGGGACAGCTTGAAAAAATATTATAAAAATTAAATTAAATGGTACTGCACTCGAAAAAATTTTCAAAGTTTAAAAATTCACTCATTTTGTAAAAATAAAAATTAATTAATTATCAGTGAAAATAAATAAAATAAATAAAGTTACAGATTCTACTGTAAATTTACGAAATAATTTCTCTGTTATTTAATAGAATCTCTGTTTTTCCTATGTCTGCATTTTTATGTAAGACCTAAGGTAATGAATTACCAGTATATTTTCTGTTATTTCACAGAACATTTTTTAACATTCTAAACTGTTAAATATTAATTTGATAAATATGATACAGTTTGATCTTAAATTAATCACATTTTAAATATAAACATTTAAAAAATAAAAACATTAAAATATCCCATTGTAAAGCAGAAAAGCGAAGACTGTTTACCTTATCTTACTAAACTTTGACAAAGATAAATTTAGAAAACTAAGAATGAAAAACGTTATACTGAGAAAAACTGTGATCTTTAAGTAAGCAATTTAAACATAATTTATTTTTTTATTTTTCCCCTATGCAATAAACGCGATTGCCAAAAACATTTGGCTTATCTCCAAAAGGAATATATTACAAAAACCGTACAAAAAATGTAAATGCAAGTTTAAACGCTATAATTAATTTCAGTAAAATAAATTTTGTGAAGAGCTTCATTGTAAAACTATTAAATTGTTTACTTAAGACATAATTTTAGTTTTTAAAAAAATTATGAATACTATATAAAATGTAATTATTTACCTGTCACACACAGATTTTTTTTTTCAATAAAAAGTTAGATTTATTTTTTGCTCAGCATCGTTTACTTATAATATTTAAAGTTTATTGGTATAATTTTTTAAATGTCATTGTTACAATCTTCATAATTTAAAATTACGCAAATACTTTTAGACTGTTTGAAATTTAAGATAAACATTTAACAGAGTTGTTCATTTATTTAAAAAAATTAAACAGAGTTTTCGTTATTATCGCAAATCAAACAATTTTACATTTTGATAATTTTCTCAGTATATATTTTATTCTATTTTTACTTTTAGTATTTAAAAATACATATTTATTAACTATATAAGTAAATCTATATTTATTTTCACGCTACAGAGTATTTGGACAGACATTATTACAACGGGAGATTGCAATACACTACAAGCATTATCACTTCATCGAATTTTGTTTCAATATTCTCAATTAAAATGGAATAATAAACTGCAAAAGGGGAAGATGTTTTTACGCTCTGATAGCTATTAGATATATTTTAATCTTTAAATTATCTAAATATTTGACAATTCATAGCTGTATACCTGATGAAATATCGGAATACTTAAAGCAATCTTAACTTACTTAAATAATTAATTATATGCAACTTTTAAGCTTCCACACATCTTATTGTAGTTACATGGATCATATGACATACATACTTGCGTACATCGTTTTGTTCGTACAATGGATACATTATAAATAAAAGACAGATGCAATATACGAAAACAGAATGTATCATCGAACGAAAATATACAATAATCTTTTCTGAGTTACGCGTAATTTCGAAAAGCATTCTTTATCTTTAGAAATACCACAAATAAATTTATTTCGAAGGTTTAAAACAGCACTTGTGTAAAAAACAGTTTCTTTTGCTACCATTGGTTTTCGGAAAACTTTCCGAGTAGTTTGCAAAGTGCATTAATTAGTTTTCTAAAATCCTAATTATAATTTTTCTATTAATGCTTCATTAAACATTTGCAGCAGTGTAATTGAATTTTTAAATATTAACAAAGTAGAGATTAGTTTATAGATCTATAATACTAATAGCATATAGTAGAATTATAATACTAATGTTATCACTGTTAATTTATCATGTTTGTCTGTAAAATATCCTTGTTGATCACGAAATAAATGACTTGAGAATTAATTGCACACTAAAACCCATTTTTCTTGTATCAGATAATCGATTCATGTAGCCCAAATATAATCGAAAATGTTTCCGAAAATCGATTGCAAGAAAAGAAATTTTTTTTAATAAAGTAGGCGGAAATGACCTCTACGAGCTGCGCTAGCCAACCCCCGTTCTGACTCTAAAAATCCGTTAAATTGATCGGCATTAAAAAGATTACGAAAAAAACAAACAGCGGCGTTATCTCTGTAAAGGAGATTCTATTTATTTCTCTTTTACTGAGGGATTTTCAGGCCAAATCAGCTGCTGTTAATTGCTGTTTCCATGTTTGATTAAATGAGATTAGTTAAACATTTGAAAATTAGAGTATTTGCCTCCCGGTATTTTTTAATAACGCTATAAGAAAATTATTTTAAATCTGACGTAATTTTCACCAAACTTTTCTTTTGGTAATATTCACCTGAAAATATGTTTATTGTTTCAAAGGATATATTATTTTTTGCGCTGTCTTAAAATTGTCAACAATTGTTAACATGATCATCTCGAAATCTATACTAATAAAAGAACAAATAGCTCTGTGTGTGCGATAGCTAGCAAAAAGTAATGCATGTCCAATTCTGAAAATTTAGATGGGAATAGTCCAAGACAGGTCCTGATGCACCTATCTCAGATTTTTAATTTTTTAAGGGGCGGGGCGCTTGGGCCCCTTTGAGTTTTTATGCAGTAAATTGTTAATAATTTGCGCCCTTTTCATCCAATCTTCTTCGTTTTTGGGGACCTATCTGTATTTAGAGATTATCGCCTTTGTACTTTTCAGTTAAGACCCAGACACATTGGTTTCTGATACAGGGCCCCTTAACGTTTTCATGTTTAACAATGATTTAATTATAAATGTAAATATTTGTAAAAATATATGTACTGCGATATCATTATGCAGTAATAATCATATGATATTTTATTCTTCTGACATGAAAAATTTACCAGCATTTAGGACGTACAAATTTATCTTTATCTTTTTTTAGTTTTTTAACAATGACAATAATGGTTCCTCATGCATAAAAAAAAAAAAATAAATAATGTACTTATGCCCCTGAAAAGAATCAACCGGGGTAATAACATTAGTGGATGGCGTTATTATCCCGGTATGCATTTTGCGCAGAAGATTTTAAACTACAAATTATCTCCCGAATACTTCCAAAATCTCTCACAACATTTTGAAAGTACATGAAATACACTACAAATTTATGTAATAAACAAAGTATTTCCCAAGAAATATATCGCTCATCCGCAAGAAAAGAGACACATCTCGACAAGCGTAAATTTCACAGGAAAGGCAAAAGAAAATTTGCATCGATTTTAGTGTAACATGAAATTATAGCACTAGATCTGCATGCAGGAATAAGAACGTGCATAAATGCATAAAATCCTTAAGATATAGTGTAATAATGTGATTTTCGTATAACTGCCTTTACGAAATTTTTAATGTAGCTAGACGCACCTACGACAGGCGTATTAGTGGAATAAAACTCAAAATGATTTTTTGCGAGATGCGTCACTTTTCTTACGGGTGAGCGATATAGTCTCCACATCACAGAACTTACCTAGCAAATTTTAGATCGGACGTTGACTCTTACGAGCTTATTTCAGCGATAAGGTCTATAAATGTAACAAATTAACTTTTAGCTGCTGTCTGTGATTTAGATGACTCAGAACATTTGAGCGCAGAAGCCGAAGTGCCATTTTCCCGGATTCCTTCATAATTACACCTAATATTAGCATTGGCGTTATTACCCACCCAGGCGTTTATATCCCAGGACCCATGATATAAAATGCAAATGGGAATTTTATTTCGGCTGCTTATCACATTAGTTTTGTTGAATGCATTTCGAAGCAATGTGCATCGTTAGTTAGATCAGTTAGATAGCTTTCAGGAAAGGTTTTAGTTTATTGTATATCATTCTACATTGTTTAGTTATATCATCACGGGGGGGGGTGGTGTTCTATAATCAGTTGAACTCGATTATGAAGCATTAGCATTTATAAAAAACACTAGACGATTTTGATGAGCATTCCATTGTTAATTAGATAATGTTTTTAAAAAGTTTCAGTACATTACATTATATCGTTTTACTGTTATTTGCTAATCCTTCTCTAAATGGTCAACTCAATGTTTGTTAAATGATTCTTATCAGAGAAAATTTTGTCTGACAAATTAAACATATAATATTGCAATGGTATTCGCATATTTTACTTCAATTCGCAATGACATTTCATTCAAAGGCTCATTTTGCTTTAAAGTGTGTTATGACGGCGATAGAAAATATGTAAACTGAGAAATAAACCTTGTACGTACAAGGTTAAATTCACCGGTACATTTCGTTCAGGAAAATCGAACAGCATGAAGCCTTCTAATATACTAATATTATAAAGAAGAAACGTTTGTTTGTCTCTTATATAGGATGAAATCTTTGGAAGTGCCGAATCACATTTAAAAGTAAAAGTTAAAAAATGGTAGTGACAGTCTCTGCAGAAGATAACGCAATCTAAAATATCCCTTTTGTAATACTGAAGTATTTACATATTTAAAACTTGACATGGTGTTTTTTAAAGTAATAAATGCCCATTGAAAACGGTTTCTAAAAAAAAAGCGAAATATAAAAGGCTGAAATGAGTAGAAAATATTCTAAAAATGTTGAAAATTATGATTAGTATCAAAATGTTAAGGATAAAGACTTGAAATATTAAATGACAGTTATTTATAAAACGTAAATGTTTGTGCATAATAGTTATGATAAATTTGAAATTTAAAAAGATAAATTAATCAAAAAACGTTATGCCTCTTAGGGATAGAAGTAAAAGTACGTAATTTAATTATTGGATTGAAACTCGACATATCGGTTCCTTACTTGCACAGAACAGGTTTTTTCAATATGAAAAATTTAAAGTGTGAAATATGCTGATAACATACTTAAAACGACGATTTATTTGGAAATTGCGAGGCCTATTGCTCGAAACTTGAAATTTTACATGGGTTTTACTTTTAAGACATAAATGCTCTCACAAAGTAGGTTATAAGATATTCAAATTTTAAAGGGGGTGAAATGTTTTTCACAATCATCTAATGGGTTATTAGGATGAAATTTCAACAAATTCCGTTTTAATTAATAATATTTAAACTTTGTGCGGAAATATAACTTCTTCCTAATTTTAATAGGCACACAAATATAATTTCTCCCTAATGTTAATAAGCACACAAATATCCTTTGCAATATTCCAATAACCACAAAGCCACGGATTGTGACAACTTTTCAATAACGTAAAATAAAACTTATCATATGGTGGATTAACTCAATAATCAGCAATAATATTAATTAGAGGCTAACTATTGGGTTTTAAAATCCCATCTTCTGCTTCTATAGAACTTCAATTTTAAAAAATGATTTACAGATATTTTAAAAATGAAATTGTTCATTTTCAAAGGAACTGGCACTTTAAAATATACATTACACAGAATATTAATTGTCGATGTCTATGAAAAGTTAAAATTTCACTTCAAACTCCATCTGTTAGTACCACAAGAATGACAAATTGATGTCCTATTCTGATCGTATCGTACCAAGATATTACGAAGTAGCTAACAATATTTTTACTGTACTAATCTAAATATGCAACATATTAAAATTGAATGCGATACTACAACTGAAATGAAGAATTGTCGCCCCTTTTTTCTCATGTCTTATAGAGATATCACGAATCAGACTGGCGCATTTGTATTATACAAATCTGTAACTTTAATCATTAACATTTTATGCTAAAAATTGAAAACTAAATAGTGCCGCCAAAATAATGAGTTGGCAACCCGTTATGCTTGTATAGTACTCAGATACCACGAACAGACTGACAACCTTAAATCGTATTAATCCATAGAGACATATTAAAATTTCATTTCGAAATTCGATAGTCAGATAGTACCGCCAAAATATGAATTGGCGCCTCATTCTGCTCATATCATTCAAAGATATTACGAGGCAGACTGTAAGATTTGTAATGTATTATTCGTGATATGCAACTTATTAAAATTACATTTCGAAACTCGATGACGAGGTAGTACCCCGAAAATGAAGAATTGGTGCCGCGATCTGCTCATATCTAATCACGAAATCCCAAGACAAACTGAAATATTTTCATTGTACTAGTCGAGATATGCAACAGATGAGTCATTTAAGTTCTATTAAGAACCTTGTCATACATCATAATATCATTTTGAAACAAGATGACGTAATAATTTTTTCTCTTCCCGCCGCTTAGTCTACGATGGCTAAAAACAAAATTTGAAAGTCCGACAATTAGATAATTTGGTACATTTAACTTTACTTTCCATAAGAAACAAGAATGAAAAATCATGCATCGAGAATAGATTACAAAAGCGCTTCCCATGGCTTGTAGAATCCTTTAAGGAAATTTAGCTGCTTAATACTATATAAAAGTAAATATTTTACAAAATGCATAATACTTTTGAAAACTAGATTACGGTCCCTAACCGGAAAAGTAGTTCAATTCTTTTGTGCAGTCCTGTATTTAATCGAAAGATTTGTATATTATTCTATACATAGTATGATAAAATTTAGTATAGTGAAAAGTTGCATAACAGATTGAAAATTCACCTTCAGCAATTTGTACCACTATACGGAAACATACTTGAATTATTTTGTACAGCCCTGTATATTACCAATAGATTTTTATATGCCGCACATATTAAGCTAAATTTTAATTCAGGCTAAAACGTGATTAAAGCTACTGAAATTATACTTCCATACATTATTATCTTTGGGAGGTCATGTATTCAGTTCTTTGCGTGGCCCTGTATATGATTTTATTTATATTATACAAACATCTCTTAGCATACTAAATATAGTTCAGCTTAGAGCATAATTCAATTAAAAGCCTCTTTCAAGCCATTCACGCTGTTACTCCGCAAAGCTTACAAACTCTTTTGTGTAGCCTTGTATATGATCTGTATCAGTTATGCACACAGCGTAATAAGCAAAGATTTAATTAAACTTAAAAACGCCTGCCATAAACGAGAGCACACTTCCTGCAATTATTGGTAATAGAAAGATACAGTACAGTATGCGAATTTTTTGTATGTCTCTTTAAATGAACGATAAATGCTATACATATCATGTTATAAAACAAGTATATTGTAGTAAGCCTCAGTAATGTAGTATATCAATTTCGTTATATTTGACACTAGCAGGATACGTCCGCTTCGCTGTCCCCTTTTCCAGTTGAACCTTCATAAAACAAAATGATGAATTCGACCTTATATTTTAAATTAGGTGCTTTTCGGTTAGCCGGGCGCCAGTGTTATATATACATATGGATATACATACATATATGTATGTATACACATCAGTATATATGCATACATTGTATATATACACACATATATATATGTATATATATAAGTATATATACATACATGTATATATACATATATGTATATATAACACTGGCGCCCGGCTAACCGAAAAGTACTTTAAATTAATATGGACCTTCACTTGGAAAACCTGTCTGCATTTGCTGAATACGATGCGAACACCATTTAGCTATTATTTTATCTTATGCATTAGACAAAATTCGGGCTATTCAGAATAAACTCTTTTATAGTAGATTATTAAAATAGGGATAGAGAGGGAAATACAACCGTTATAATCATCAGAAATTAAAATGTTCTCTAGTCACCACACTCCTAAAATGAGAGATAATTACAATGATTGCAGAGAGTGACTATTGAAAATTAATCATATTCCGATTATTCACTATCGTTTGTAAGTTCTTGAACTCTCGGCTCCTCAGTTTGGTGCTATATCTGATTCTCGTAGCTTAAATAAATCTCTCCTATGTTACATTATATTTCGTAACATACGTCTGCTTCTGGAATGTCTACTGCAGTTTTCTGTCTTCGGGTCACAGCAGAGTAAATACAGCCAAACAACGTAATAAATTATTTGCACGCAACGAACAGTGTTTAACTTTCATGATTAAAATAAATATGTATCATATAAATATGGATTTTTAAATCTGAAGTGTTTGAATAAAATTAAAATAATGTATTTTTCACTGTCATTTCTTTTTTTTATAACAATTGCAATCATGTATCTATTAACCCGGAAAAAACCTCGATACTGATTGTAATAAAAAAATTATCCTCTTTTTTTCATGCAATCAAAATCTTCCCAATCTTCTGTAATCGGGTACACAGCTAAGTTTGACGTCAAACTTTGCAAGTGTTTCCAAATATATGGTTATAATTGTATCAGAGTTAGATATAAAACAAAGGTATTTGCGCGCCAAACAACATTCCGTTAAATAATGTCAATTTGCTGTTCATTGAATTATAGATCTTTCACCAAAAATACTCTTTAAGAATGATAAGTAAAGTCAGTTATATAAAACTTAATAACCTAGTACGTAATAATATACGCAATAATCTTTTTGATGCACCGAAGATTTTTTGTTTCATTTCTCTAATTACCATAATTCACGGAAGAATAAATAGACTTTTTATTTTCAAGATTACATTATTCTTTAGTCTCTTGCCTAAATAAACCTAAAATCGTTAATTTTCAATAAGTTTAGTAGGTAAGGTTGTGCGTCAGAAAAAAATGCTTTATAATGATTGAATTTTATCTGAATTTCAGGAACTTTTTTTCCTATCTAGGCTAAATTGATAAACCAACAAATATTGTTCAATTAGCCACCATTTGAATTTCAAAAAAAAAAAAAAAAAAAAAAAAAAAATTAATAGTTATTGGCTTTCCAAGTATTGCTTATTTTGTGATAATAAAATAACTGCAAAAAATATATAATACTAAGTCTTCTGTTGTCCGCTTGCTTCATAATAAAAAAACATAAATTTACTAATCGCTCAGTACGAATTTCATGTAATCTTCTGCAATCAGGAACACTGTCTAGAGTCTCTTTCAAATATAAAAGAAACATCCAACAATTCAGTAAATATGTTAATTAGAGGGGCAACCCGATTACGGAAGATTAATCAAATACCTTTAAAAAACTTCAAAAAAGAAAAAAAAATAGGCAAGAAAGAAAAAAAAAACAACTAAAAAGAGACAACACGAACACGAGAGCTATTTATTAAGTTTTACTTTTACAACTTTGGGAGAAAATTGTTGAAATATTAATTTTCGATATTTTAAAATAGAATTTTTCCGAATTTCCGGTGGGAATTCAGTATTATACTTGCCCCTCAAAGGGTTAATGAATCCGTTTTATGTCAATTATGCCTTTATAGTCATAAGCTACAACACTGAGATCGCAGTGTGTATGGACCCTTCAAAAAGCAAATTAACCGTGCTTAGAGCTGCTCCACTGGCGATAATCCACAGTCAATATTATGGCGGGTTTTAAACGTTAAAAAATTTTACCACTGAATCCTGAAATATTTACAGACTCTGTTTTTATGCCATCCTACTTTTCTGACAGGCTAGCTCCTGCCGCACTAAATATTGAAAGCACCAACAATCCTGAAAATATTTCAATTTTTCCTCAATAATCGATTGCCCTGCCGCCCCCCCCCCTCCCACCAAAAAAAAAAAAAAAAAAATCGAAAGAATCTAATCCCTCTAAACCAACGCAGGCTAGCACTTTCAAAGAAGCTGTTCCTTAAGTTCTACTCAAAATTTCCTTATAGCTTATGAAAAAGGCGTTCCTTCTACATCCAAACAAACTTTACCTACACCAGAAGAAGTTAGGAATTTTGAGAAGGATTCACTAAGGAGGCAAATACGGCGTGGAAAGAAAAATAGGAAGTATTGTACTGGCTGATTCTCCTGTTAAAAATCAACTGAAAATGGGAAAAAAAAGATTCATCTAAAAAAAGGGAAACCGCAAAAAGAATCAGATAAAGGGTCGAGAAAAAACAAAATCCAATCCCGGCCAGGGAGCTGTTTGGACCTTCGTCTTGAAACGTAAAATGGAATAAAACTGTTTTTTATGTTTTTGTTATGTTACTCTGCATTTAATTCACAATAAAAAAATAGTTATTAATTAACAAGCAAGATTCATTACCTGTGTTTTACTGTAGATGGAAAACTTGCCCCTGACCATTTTTAGTAGGCTGGAAAACTTGCCCCGCATATGGGGTACATTTTCCAACGTAACCTGATTAGATTTAACCATTTTTTGTGAAAAAGTATATTTAGTTTTTTGAACAATAAGTGTGCCAGTTTGTAGAGAAAGGTCTAGGGAATACAATGATATCCTGTAGATATCAAAATTGTTAAAAATACAAAATACAAAAATAAAATTATAAAAAGTTGGAAAATTTGCCCCAGTCTCCCCCTACTTTTCAAATTTATGATCGTATATCTGGTCGAATTTAAGGAACTTAAACTGGCCCAATTAAGACAATTGCGCCATTTTTTAAAACAGATAATCTCAAGACTAAGAAAAAAAAACGATATCAAACAAATCTGCGTGAAAAATATGCGCAATAAACAGATGAATTCAGATATATGTATGAAAACATAACAAATTACCTTAGTTTTAAAGTATTCACTTACGTTTAGTAGGAAAAACTTAGATCACAGGAGCTAATTTTAGGTTTTTTAAAGTTGTCTGAAAACGGCACGTGTTAGGCGGGTACTTCTTCTAATCCTAAATTAAGTCATTCTGATGAGTAGGACTTCAACGGTAGATGGAGTCTCTTTCTGTAATTAACGACAGAATGGCAACGGTCTATTTAAACCGGCGGTCCAAATATAGGTACTCTTCTCTATATCCTTTTAAATTTAAGCTAGTATTTCTTTTAAAAATTTCATTTTTAATGACACAAATTTTCAAGCACAGAAATTTTGTCTTGCTTTTGCATTTACATAATATGCTCCGAATTTAAACTAAAATATGCGAAAACGTTTCAGTAAGATTAATTTGATAGAGCTATTTTAATACCGTGATATAGGTTCATAAATATTTCTGCTCTGTGAAGAAATTTAATATACAAGAGAAATGACAAACGAAATGCAACATATATTTAAGCATTCTTATAGGGGATTCTACACTGAATTTTATTTAACAGATTATAGGAAATTTACTGTAGTGTATATACAGTAGTATTTACTTTTAATGGCATAATGAAACAAATGTTTTATAGATTAATTGAAGTCTCAATTTCGTGAACACTGGAGTTTTATTCATTATAAAAGGAACAAGCATCGAATGGGTACAAACTGGAAAGCTATTGTGATGCAATAGCATTTTATTTCATTTTATTACATAATACATTAGAATTAAAATTCTTTTCCTGATAACGATTGTAGCGAACATCTGGTATGAAAACCGTGTGTTACTGACAGATGTTTGATATCACATTTTTTGCTGTAGGGAATATTTATCTGCCTTTGCTGCTGCAAACTTTGACTCCGTATCATGTGTTTTTGAAATGTACAACAGTTGAATAAAATTTATTGAAAATACTAGACGTATGAAGAAATGTAACAATCTGTGTATAACATATCTCCGAAGAAATATAACATACAAATAATATAATATTACAATCCATATGAAATATACTTTTACGCATTCTAAAAAGAGACAACTCTGAATTGTATTTAACAGATTACAGGAAATTTACTGTAGTACAGACACTGTAGTATTTACTTTTGATGCATAATGAAACAAACGAAATGTCTCATACATTAATTAAGTTCCCAATTCATGAATAGTGAATTTTACAATTTCTTTATAAAAAAAAAACAATCATCGACACATGATCAAAGGGATAGAAAATCGAAACCTATACTGATACATAATACGTGAATTATCACATTGCTAGGGTAGAACCAACAATGTGAAAAATGTTCAAGCCGGGAATCGAACCCGGAACCCTTGGAACCCTAGCGCTCACAGTGCTCTTCCATTTAAGAACAAGGACGATGCCCAATTTAGCACTTCCCCCATATGTTGGCAAGGCTGCAACTGCAGCATAAGAAGGAATAGCCTTCATGAGCAAACGATCCTGTGGCGAAACATGAGACCCAAACAAACCCAGCATCAGTGAACACATATATAATTTTAATTAATTTTTCAATTAATTTTCAACAGTGAAATTACATTCGAAATTATTGAATATATAACACGTGAATTATCACTTTCCTAAAGAAGCGTAGAACAAACAATGTGACTACGCTTCGTTAGCAATGTGATAATTCGACGTATTATATTTTCAATAATTTCGAGCGTAATTTCACTGCTGAAAATTAATTGAAAAATTAATTAAAATTTTCGATACTGATATTTTAAAATTTTCTTTTCCTTTTTTACATAATACTTTAGAATTAAAATAGCTTTATTGAAAACGATTGCGGCGAGCGTCTGGTGTGAAAACTGTGTGTTACTGACAGATGTTTGATACCTCACTCATTGCTGTAGGGACTATTTATCTTGTTTTGCTGATGGAAAGGATGACTCTGTGTCATGTGTTTTTGAAATGTACAACAGTTGAATAAATTTTTTTGAAAATATTACAATGGTATTTTATTGGTTCTATTCTTTTTTCTTTCTTTTGCAGAAATTGATAAATTGAATATAAAAAGAATATGCATGAAAAAAGAGTGTAAAGATCATATGAAAATAAATTTCAAATCAGAATGTAAACAAAGCCAATAAACAAAATTATAGTTCTGATGAACTGATTACAGATGCTTGATGTCTCACTCATTGCTGTAGGGATTAAATATCTTATTTTGCTGATGCAAAGGATGACATCATATCATTTGTTTTTGAAATATACAAGTTTAGAATACTTTTGAAAATACTAAAATGGCATTTTAGTGGTTCTATTTTTGCTTCTCTATTTTTTTCTGAAAATAATAAAGCGAATATATAACGGATATGCATGAAAAAAAGAAAGAATGTAACGATATTCAAATAAATTGTAAAATAAAATGTAAGGGAAGCAAATAAATAAAAATTTAATTCTGATGGGCTGAATATATAAACATACAGAGTACTGAAAACTGCAATGAATACTTTTAAAAAGGATTTAGAAGAAGAGGGTTGCAGCTATGAATATAATCCTTGGAAGAAATTGCTTTGTGAAGTAGAAAAATTTTTTAGTACTCTTCAAACTTTTAAAATAAAATGTCTGGTATGAAAACTGTGTGTTTCAGACAGATGTTTGATATCACACTTTTCGCTGTAGGGGATATTTATCTTCTTTTGCTGCTGCAACCGTTTACGAATTGCCGTCTAGTGACATTTGGTACGAAAATATGGTAGCTTATTAGAGAAATTCCTTATTCAACACACTAATATCCGCTACAAATTATTTAAATATCAATTACATTTTATTGGCTATTCCATTTTAAAATCTGTCAAACCATTTTAAGATACCCGTACACATAAAATATTTAGAAAAATTGCTTATATGTGCGATAAATTTCCCAATCCTATTTTTAGATAAAAGTCACTGTATACTTTTAATCTTTAGATTTACACGTAGGGAAAAAAATTACATTACTAAAACATAAGAGTTATACAATATCCTACGAATTGAGAAAAATCTATATTAATTTTTAGAAAACTTCAAAGAAAATTAATTTAAAAGGGTTTAGTCTGCTTTAAACTATTATTCTAAAGGCAAATATTACAATGTATATATATACATATACTATATATGTCACTAAAATATGCTTCAGTTAAAAGGAAATTCAAAGTAATGCATTTTTAACCAAATGGTACATGTTTTCCAAAGAAATATATTCTTACATACCACTTGAAATGTATTTGCATTTAAAGAAATATTTTGCATATGAAGCACATTTTGAGTAGATTGTGTTTACTTTTGAGATAGGTTTAAATGTATATTAAGTAAATAGAAGTTGTTTATTAAGTGAATGAAACATTTTAGGAAATTAAAAGGGAATATCGTGTTTTATACCCATTTATATAAATAAATATCTTTGGAATTTGAATAAATTATGTTTGCTATTTTAATGAAACAAAATTTAATGCCTTTTGTTATTCAATACTATAATAGCGTGAAATGGATATTTTCCTACGGTATTCAGAGCGATTTTAGAAAAATAGACGGAAAGACGCAAGAGTAAAATTATTTTATCTTTTGTAAAATTTATAAGTTTTCAAGCACTATAAACTCGTTTTTTTATTTTAGTGCCTAGAAGCAATAGCGAATATAACGGACAGTTTGTGAAACTAGAATCTTTCGTAAGAAAGTTAGGCCGAAAACTCTTTATACTTTTTTCGAAGTCTGTCAATTGTAAACATTGTTTAACCATAACGTGGCAGAAAATATGGCTGGTAGTGGTACAGACGATCTCTATTGTAGACTACATTTAAAACTCTTATAAAAGGAATTTTAAGGAAGCATTTTCAGAATATTGTACAACTAATATGCGTTTGACCAGCAGAGAAAAGCTCTAGTGCTGCGCCATTTTATCTAGAATTGGAATTTCACCGGTATGAAATGTTTGTTGCACTGAGTTTATCACCTTTTAAATTATGCTATACTAACAAGCACTCTGCATACCATATATTATAATATGAGACAATCTTGTGTCTGTATATATATATAATACATGCAAATTCAGTATAAAAAACGGTTCTGACGATTTCGAATAAATTTTGTATTCAACCCTTGCACGAGAAGTCCACAGGCTGTGTCACATATTCCAGAAAATTCGATTAGTGGATCATTTTGGGGCCACTTCGCGTCAATACATCTCAATTGGAATTACGGATTAAACACTTATTAACTTGCTGAAAAGTTCGCAAAAAACAAAGACGCAAAGTCGGCAACATTTCGTCGATATTTGGCAAATCAATCGCTTTTCACGAACACCAAAGCCAAAACAGGTACTTATCGCCAAATGAAAAAGTGCCACCAAAGGATTAGGATCCATAAGTGGCGTTTTTGGCCAAAAAAAGTTTGATACTTATATTTATGCATGTGTTAGGGTAGGTCATATAAATTATAAATATAGAGTAGTCAAGTTGAAAAGTTAAATAACAACAGGATACTACATGACATTAATTAGATACGGCATTCATTATTTTAAGATATTAAAATATTAATTAAACATTATGATATGAACAAAACATATAAAATATGATATAAAAAAGAAAAGTGCCCAGCTAAACTGATGGCATTGAGCTCACAGACTATTCACACTAATTCTATATTATACTCTTATTTTAAAGAATAATGCCACTCAAAAAAATAAGTGAAGGGAAATTAGCCCCCGTTTCCCCCTTTATACTTAACCAGTGAACCTCCAAATCTAATCAGGGAAGCTCCTTATCATAATAAACCGGTATACCAAATTTGGAGCAAATCGAATAATCTTGCAAAAAAAAAACATTTATCTAAATTAAGGGGGTGGACTAACCCCCCTTTATCCTTAACCAATGAATCGTCAAAACGAATCATGGAAGCTCCTTAACATAATAAACCGGTATACCAACTTCGGAGCAAATCGAATCATTCTGCATGAAAAACCCATTTATCTAAATTAAGAGGGGCGGGCTAACATCCCTTTTCCCCCTTTACCCTTAACCAATGAACCCCAAACTAATCAGGGAAGTTCCTTTACATAATAAACCGGTATACCAAATTCGGAGCAAATCGAATCATTCTGCATGAAAAACACATTTATCTGAATTAAGGGGGGTGGACTAACCCCGTTTTTCCCCTTTATCCTTAACCAATGAACCCCCAAAACTAATCAGGGAAGTTCCTTAACATAATAAACCGGTATACCGAATTCGGAGCAAATCGAATCATTCTGCATGAAAAACACATTTATCTGAATTAAGGGGGGTGGACTAACCCCATTTTTCCCCTTTATACTTAACCAATGAACTCCCAAAACTAATCAGGGAAGTTCCTTAACATAATAAACCGGTATACCAAATTCGATGCAAATCGAATCATTCTGCATGAAAAACCCATTTATCTGAATTAAGGGGTCGACTAACCCCCCTTTTCTCCCTTTATCCTTAACCAATGAACCCCAAAAACTAATCAGGGAAGTTCCTTAACATAATAAACCGGTATACCGAATTCTGAGCAAATCGAATCATTCTGCATGAAAAACACATTTATCTGAATTAAGGGGGTGGACTAACCCCGTTTTTCCCCCTTTACCCTTAACCAATGAACCCCGAAAACTAATCAGGGAAGTTCCTTAGCATAATAAACCGATATACCAAATTCGGAGCAAATCGAATCATTCTGCATGAAAAACAATTTATCTGAATTAAGGGGGGTGGGCTAACCCCGTTTTTCCCCCTTTATCCATAACCAATGAACTCCCAAAACTAATCAGGGAAGTTCCTTAACATAATAAACCGGTATACCAAATTCGGAGCAAATCGAATCATTCTGCATGAAAAACACATTTATCTGAATTAAGGGCGTGGGGTGGACTAACCCCGTTTTTCCCCTTTATCCTTAACCAATGAACTCCCACAACTAATCAGGGAAGTTCCTTAACATAATAAACCGGTATACCAAATTCGGAGCAAATCGAGTCATTCTGCATGAAAAACACATTTATCTGAATTAAGGGGGGGGGGTGGACTAACCCCGTTTTTCCCCTTTATCCTTAACCAATGAACCCCCCAAAACTAATCAGGGAAGTTCCTTAACATAATAAACCGGTATACCAAATTCGGAGCAAATCGAATCATTCTGCATGAAAAACACATTTATCTGAATTAAGGGGAGGGGGGGTGGACTAACCCCGTTTTTCCCCTTTATCCTTAACCAATGAACCCTCCAAAACTAATCAGGGAAGTTCCTTAACATAATAAACCGGTATACCGAATTCGGAGCAAATCGAATCCTTCTGCATGAAAAACACATTTATCTGAATTAAGGGGGGGGGGGGGGGGGGTGGACTAACCCCGTTTTTCCCTCTTTATCCTTAACCAATGAACTCCCAAAACTAATCAGGGAAGTTCCTTAACATAATAAACCGGTATACCAAATTCGGAGCAAATCGAATGATTCTGCATGAAAAACCCATTTATCTGAATTAAGAGGTGGACTAACTCCCCTTTTCTCCCTTTATCCTTAACCAATGAATCCCCAAAACTAATCAGGGAAGTTCCTTAACATAATAAACCGCTATACCAAATTCGGAGCAAATCGAATCATTCTGCATGGAAAACACATTTATC
This sequence comes from Maratus speciosus, assembly GCA_963932465.1. Classification (NCBI taxonomy): domain Eukaryota; kingdom Metazoa; phylum Arthropoda; class Arachnida; order Araneae; family Salticidae; genus Maratus; species Maratus speciosus. Next base: position 536,813,512 of record OZ010788.1, on the reverse strand, counting down.
TGAATTAAGGGGGGTGGACAAACCCCGTTTTTCCCCTTTATCCTTAACCAATGAACTCCCAAAACTAATCAGGGAAGTTCCTTAACATAATAAACCGGTATACCAAATTCGGAGCAAATCGAATCATTCTGCATGAAAAACCCATTTATCTAAATTAAGGGGGGCGGGCTAACATCCCTTTTCCCCCTTAACCCTTAACCAATGAACCCCAAAACTAATCAGGGAAGTTCCTTAACATAATAAACCGGTATACCAAATTCGGAGCAAATCGAATCATTCTGCATGAAAAACACATTTATCTGAATTAAGGGGGGTGGACTAACCCCGTTTTTCCCCTTTATCCTTAACCAATGAACCCCCAAAACTAATCAGGGAAGTTCCTTAACATAACAAACTGGTATACCGAATTCGGAGCAAATCGAATCATTCTGCATGAAAAACACATTTATCTGAATTAAGGGGGGTGGACTAACCCCATTTTTCCCCTTTATACTTAACCAATGAACTCCCAAAACTAATCAGGAAAGTTCCTTAACATAATAAACCGGTATACCAAATTCGATGCAAATCGAATCATTCTGCATGAAAAACCCATTTATCTGAATTTAGGGGGGGTGGACTAACCCCGTTTTTCCCTCTTTATCCTTAACCAATGAACTCCCAAAACTAATCAGGGATTTTCCTTAACATAATAAACCGGTATACCAAATTCGGAGCAAATCGAATGATTCTGCATGAAAAACACATTTATCTGAATTAAGGGGTGGACTAACTCCTCTTTTCTCCCTTTATCCTTAACCAATGAACCCCCAAAACTAATCAGGGAAGTTCCTTAACATAATAAACCGGTATACCGAATTCTGAGCAAATCGAATCATTCTGCATGAAAAACACATTTATCTGAATTAAGGGGGGTGGACTAACCCCGTTTTTCCCCCTTTACCCTTAACCAATGATCCTCGAAAACTAATCAGGGAAGTTCCTTAGCATAATAAACCGATATACCAAATTCGGAGCAAATCGAATCATTCTGCATGAAAAACAATTTATCTGAATTAAGGGGGGTGGGCTAACCCCGTTTTACCCCCTTTATCCATAACCAATGAACTCCCAAAACTAATCAGGGAAGTTCCTTAACATAATAAACCGGTATACCAAATTCGGAGCAAATTGAATCATTCTGCATGAAAAACACATTTATCTGAATTAAGGGCGTGGGGTGGACTAACCCCGTCTTTCCCCTTTATCCTTAACCAATGAACTCCCACAACTAAGCAGGGAAGTTCCTTAACATAATAAACCGGTATACCAAATTCGGAGCAAATCGAGTCATTCTGCATGAAAAACACATTTATCTGAATTAAGGGGGTGGACTAACCCTGTTTCCCCCCCCTCTTTATCCTTAACCAATGAACCCCCAAAACTAATCAGGGAAGTTCCTTAACATAATAAACCGGTATACCAAATTCGGAGCAAATCGAATCATTCTGCATGAAAAACACATTTATCTGAATTAAGGGCGTGGGGTGGACTAACCCCGTTTTTCCCCTTTATCCTTAACCAATGAACTCCCACAACTAAGCAGGGAAGTTCCTTAACATAATAAACCGGTATACCAAATTCGGAGCAAATCGAATCATTCGCATGAAAAACACATTTATCTGAATTAAGGGCGTGGGGTGGACTAACCCCGTTTTTCCCCTTTATCCTTAACCAATGAACTCCCAAAACTAATCAGGGAAGTTCCTTAACATAATAAACCGGTATACCGAATTCGGAGCAAATCGAATCCTTCTGCATGAAAAACACATTTATCTGAATTAAGGGGGGGGGGGGTGGACTAACCCCGTTTTTCCCTCTTTATCCTTAACCAATGAACTCCCAAAACTAATCAGGGAAGTTCCTTAACATAATAAACCGGTATACCAAATTCGGAGCAAATCGAATGATTCTGCATGAAAAACCCATTTATCTGAATTAAGGGGTGGACTAACTCCCCTTTTCTCCCTTTATCCTTAACCAATGAACCCCCAAAACTAATCAGGGAAGTTCCTTAACATAATAAACCGCTATACCGAATTCGGAGCAAATCGAATCCTTCTGCATGAAAAACACATTTACTGAATTAAGGGGGAGGGGGGGGTGGACAAACCCCGTTTTTCCCCTTTATCCTTAACCAATGAACTCCCAAAACTAATCAGGGAAGTTCCTTAACATAATAAACCGGTATACCAAATTCGGAGCAAATCGAATCATTCTGCATGAAAAACCCATTTATCTAAATTAAGGGGGGTGGACTAACCCCGTTTTTCCGCCTTTATCCTTAACCAATGAACTCCCAAAACTAATCAGGGAAGTTCCTTAACATAATAAACCGGTATACCAAATTCGGAGCAAATCGAATCATTCTGCATGAAAAACCCATTTATCTAAATTAAGAGGGGCGGGATAACATCCCTTTTCCCCCTTTACCCTTAACCAATGAACCCAAAAACTAATCAGGGAAGTTCCTTAACATAATAAACCGGTATACCAAATTCGGAGCAAATCGAATCATTCTGCATGAAAAACACATTTATCTGAATTAAGGGGGGTGGACTAACCCCGTTTTTCCCCTTTATCCTTAACCAATGAACCCCCAAAACTAATCAGGGAAGTTCCTTAACATAATAAACCGGTATACCGAATTCGGAGCAAATCGAATCATTCTGCATGAAAAACACATTTATCTGAATTAAGGGGGTGGACTAACCCCGTTTTTTCCCTTCATCCTTAACCAATGAACTCCCAAAACTAATCAGGGAAGTTCCTTAACATAATAAACCGGTATACCAAATTCGGAGCAAATCGAATCATTCTGCATGAAAAACCCATTTATCTGAATTAAGGGGGGGGGGGTGTGGACTAACCCCGTTTTTCCCCTTTATCCTTAACCAATGAACTCCCAAAACTAATCAGGGAAGTTCCTTAACATAATAAACCGGTATACCAAATTCGGAGCAAATCGAGTCATTCTGCATGAAAAACACATTTATCTGAATTAAGGGGGTGGACTAACCCTGTTTCCCCCCCCTCTTTATCCTTAACCAATGAACCCCCAAAACTAATCAGGGAAGTTCCTTAACATAATAAACCGGTATACCAAATTCGGAGCAAATCGAATCATTCTGCATGAAAAACACATTTATCTGAATTAAGGGGGGGGGGGGGGTTGGATTAACCCCGTTTTTCCCCTTTATCCTTAACCAATGAACCCCCCAAAACTAATCAGGGAAGTTCCTTAACATAATAAACCGGTATACCAAATTCGGAGCAAATCGAATGATTCTGCATGAAAAACCCATTTATCTGAATTAAGGGGTGGACTAACTCCCCTTTTCTCCCTTTATCCTTAACCAATGAACCCCCAAAACTAATCAGGGAAGTTCCTTAACATAATAAACCGGTATACCAAATTCGGAGCAAATCGAATGATTCTGCATGAAAAACCCATTTATCTGAATTAAGGGGTGGACTCACCCCCCTTTTCTCCCTTTATCCTTAACCAATGAACCCCCAAAACTAATCAGGGAAGTTCCTTAGCATAATAAGCCGATATATCAAATTCGGAGCAAATCGAATCATTCTGCATGAAAAACAGTTTATCTGAATTAAGGGGGTTGGACTAACCCCGTTTTTCCCCCTTTATCCATAACCAATGAACTCCCAAAACTAATCAGGGAAGTTCCTTAACATAATAAACCGGTATACCAAATTCGGAGCAAATCGAATCATTCTGCATGAAAAACACATTTATCTGAATTAAGGGCGTGGGGTGGACTAACCCCGTTTTTCCCCTTTATCCTTAACCAATGAACTCCCACAACTAATCAGGGAAGTTCCTTAACATAATAAACCGGTATACCAAATTCGGAGCAAATCGAGTCATTCTGCATGAAAAACACATTTATCTGAATTAAGGGGGGGGTGGACTAACCCCGTTTTTCCCCCTTTACCCTTAACCAATGAACCCCGAAAACTAATCAGGGAAGTTCCTTAGCATAATAAACCGATATACCAAATTCGGAGCAAATCGAATCATTCTGCATGAAAAACAATTTATCTGAATTAAGGGGGGTGGACTAACCCCGTTTTTCCCCCTTTATCCATAACCAATGAACTCCCAAAACTAATCAGGGAAGTTCCTTAACATAATAAACCGGTATACCAAATTCGGAGCAAATCGAATCATTCTGCATGAAAAACACATTTATCTGAATTAAGGGCGTGGGGTGGACTAACCCCGTTTTTCCCCTTTATCCTTAACCAATGAACTCCCACAACTAATCAGGGAAGTTCCTTAACATAATAAACCGGTATACCAAATTCGGAGCAAATCGAGTCATTCTGCATGAAAAACACATTTATCTGAATTAAGGGGGTGGACTAACCCTGTTTCCCCCCCCTCTTTATCCTTAACCAATGAACCCCCAAAACTAATCAGGGAAGTTCCTTAACATAATAAACCGGTATACCAAATTCGGAGCAAATCGAATCATTCTGCATGAAAAACACATTTATCTGAATTAAGGGGGGGGGGTTGGATTAACCCCGTTTTTCTCCTTTATCCTTAACCAATGAACCCCCCAAAACTAATCAGGGAAGTTCCTTAACATAATAAACCGGTATACCAAATTCGGAGCAAATCGAATGATTCTGCATGAAAAACCCATTTATCTGAATTAAGGGGTGGACTAACTCCCCTTTTCTCCCTTTATCCTTAACCAATGAACCCCCAAAACTAATCAGGGAAGTTCCTTAACATAATAAACCGGTATACCAAATTCGATGCAAATCGAATCATTCTGCATGAAAAACCCATTTATCTGAATTAAGGGGGGTGGACTAACCCCATTTTTCCCCTTTATACTTAACCAATGAACCCCCCAAAACTAATCAGGGAAGTTCCTTAACATAATAAACCGGTATACCGAATTCTGAGCAAATCGAATCATTCTGCATGAAAAACACATTTATCTGAATTAAGGGGGGTGGACTAACCCCATTTTTCCCCTTTATACTTAACCAATGAACTCCCAAAACTAATCAGGAAAGTTCCTTAACATAATAAACCGGTATACCAAATTCGATGCAAATCGAATCATTCTGCATGAAAAACCCATTTATCTGAATTTAGGGGGGGTGGACTAACCCCGTTTTTCCCTCTTTATCCTTAACCAATGAACTCCCAAAACTAATCAGGGAAGTTCCTTAACATAATAAACCGGTATACCAAATTCGGAGCAAATCGAATGATTCTGCATGAAAAACCCATTTATCTGAATTAAGGGGTGGACTAACTCCCCTTTTCTCCCTTTATCCTTAACCAATGAACCCCCAAAACTAATCAGGGAAGTTCCTTAACATAATAAACCGGTATACCGAATTCTGAGCAAATCGAATCATTCTGCATAAAAAACACATTTATCTGAATTAAGGGGGGTGGACTAACCCCGTTTTTCCCCCTTTACCCTTAACCAATGAACCTCGAAAACTAATCAGGGAAGTTCCTTAGCATAATAAACCGATATACCAAATTCGGAGCAAATCGAATCATTCTGCATGAAAAACAATTTATCTGAATTAAGGGGGGTGGGCTAACCCCGTTTTACCCCCTTTATCCATAACCAATGAACTCCCAAAACTAATCAGGGAAGTTCCTTAACATAATAAACCGGTATACCAAATTCGGAGCAAATCGAATCATTCTGCATGAAAAACACATTTATCTGAATTAAGGGCGTGGGGTGGACTAACCCCGTTTTTCCCCTTTATCCTTAACCAATGAACTCCCACAACTAAGCAGGGAAGTTCCTTAACATAATAATCCGGTATACCAAATTCGGAGCAAATCGAGTCATTCTGCATGAAAAACACATTTATCTGAATTAAGGGGGTGGACTAACCCTGTTTTCCCCCCCTCTTTATCCTTAACCAATGAACCCCCAAAACTAATCAGGGAAGTTCCTTAACATAATAAACCGGTATACCAAATTCGGAGCAAATCGAATCATTCTGCATGAAAAACACATTTATCTGAATTAAGGGCGTGGGGTGGACTAACCCCGTTTTTCCCCTTTATCCTTAACCAATGAACTCCCACAACTAAGCAGGGAAGTTCCTTAACATAATAAACCGGTATACCAAATTCGGAGCAAATCGAATCATTCTGCATGAAAAACACATTTATCTGAATTAAGGGGGGGTGAACTAACCCCGTTTTTCCCCTTTATCCTTAACCAATGAACCCCCCAAAACTAATCAGGGAAGTTCTTTAACATAATAAACCGGTATACCGAATTCGGAGCAAATCGAATCCTTCTGCATGAAAAACACATTTATCTGAATTAAGGGGGGGGGGGGTGGACTAACCCCGTTTTCCCCTCTTTATCCTTAACCAATGAACTCCCAAAACTAATCAGGGAAGTTCCTTAACATAATAAACCGGTATACCAAATTCGGAGCAAATCGAATGATTCTGCATGAAAAACCCATTTATCTGAATTAAGGGGTGGACTAACTCCCCTTTTCTCCCTTTATCCTTAACCAATGAACCCCCAAAACTAATCAGGGAAGTTCCTTAACATAATAAACAGCTAAACCAAATTCGGAGCAAATCGAATCATTCTGCATGAAAAACACATTTATCTGAATTAAGGGGGTGGACAAACCCCGTTTTTCCCCTTTATCCTTAACCAATGAACTCCCAAAACTAATCAGGGAAGTTCCTTAACATAATAAACCGGTATACCAAATTCGGAGCAAATCGAATCATTCTGCATGAAAAACCCATTTATCTAAATTAAGGGGGGTGGACTAACCCCGTTTTTCCGCCTTTATCCTTAACCAATGAACTCCCAAAACTAATCAGGGAAGTTCCTTAACATAATAAACCGGTATACCAAATTCGGAGCAAATCGAATCATTCTGCATGAAAAACCCATTTATCTAAATTAAGAGGGGCGGGATAACATCCCTTTTCCCCCTTTACCCTTAACCAATGAACCCCAAAACTAATCAGGGAAGTTCCTTAACATAATAAACCGGTATACCAAATTCGGAGCAAATCGAATCATTCTGCATGAAAAACACATTTATCTGAATTAAGGGGGGTGGACTAACCCCGTTTTTCCCCTTTATCCTTAACCAATGAACCCCCAAAACTAATCAGGGAAGTTCCTTAACATAATAAACCGGTATACCGAATTCGGAGCAAATCGAATCATTCTGCATGAAAAACACATTTATCTGAATTAAGGGGGTGGACTAACCCCGTTTTTCCCCTTCATCCTTAACCAATGAACTCCCAAAACTAATCAGGGAAGTTCCTTAACATAATAAACCGGTATACCAAATTCGGAGCAAATCGAATCATTCTGCATGAAAAACCCATTTATCTGAATTAAGGGGGGGGGGGGGTGGACTAACCCCGTTTTTCCCCTTTATCCTTAACCAATGAACTCCCAAAACTAATCAGGGAAGTTCCTTAATATAATAAACCGGTATACCAAATTCGGAGCAAATCGAATGATTCTGCATGAAAAACCCATTTATCTGAATTAAGGGGTGGACTCACCCCCCTTTTCTCCCTTTATCCTTAACCAATGAACCCCCAAAACTAATCAGGGAAGTTCCTTAGCATAATAAGCCGATATATCAAATTCGGAGCAAATCGAATCATTCTGCATGAAAAACAATTTATCTGAATTAAGGGGGTTGGACTAACCCCGTTTTTCCCCCTTTATCCATAACCAATGAACTCCCAAAACTAATCAGGGAAGTTCCTTAACATAATAAACCGGTATACCAAATTCGGAGCAAATCGAATCATTCTGCATGAAAAACACATTTATCTGAATTAAGGGCGTGGGGTGGACTAACCCCGTTTTTCCCCTTTATCCTTAACCAATGAACTCCCACAACTAATCAGGGAAGTTCCTTAACATAATAAACCGGTATACCAAATTCGGAGCAAATCGAGTCATTCTGCATGAAAAACACATTTATCTGAATTAAGGGGGGGGGGGTGGACTAACCCCGTTTTTCCCCCTTTACCCTTAACCAATGAACCCCGAAAACTAATCAGGGAAGTTCCTTAGCATAATAAACCGATATACCAAATTCGGAGCAAATCGAATCATTCTGCATGAAAAACAATTTATCTGAATTAAGGGGGGTGGACTAACCCCGTTTTTCCCCCTTTATCCATAACCAATGAACTCCCAAAACTAATCAGGGAAGTTCCTTAACATAATAAACCGGTATACCAAATTCGGAGCAAATCGAATCATTCTGCATGAAAAACACATTTATCTGAATTAAGGGCGTGGGGTGGACTAACCCCGTTTTTCCCCTTTATCCTTAACCAATGAACTCCCACAACTAATCAGGGAAGTTCCTTAACATAATAAACCGGTATACCAAATTCGGAGCAAATCGAGTCATTCTGCATGAAAAACACATTTATCTGAATTAAGGGGGTGGACTAACCCTGTTTCCCCCCCCTCTTTATCCTTAACCAATGAACCCCCAAAACTAATCAGGGAAGTTCCTTAACATAATAAACCGGTATACCAAATTCGGAGCAAATCGAATCATTCTGCATGAAAAACACATTTATCTGAATTAAGGGGGGGGGGGGTTGGATTAACCCCGTTTTTCCCCTTTATCCTTAACCAATGAACCCCCCAAAACTAATCAGGGAAGTTCCTTAACATAATAAACCGGTATACCAAATTCGGAGCAAATCGAATGATTCTGCATGAAAAACCCATTTATCTGAATTAAGGGGTGGACTAACTCCCCTTTTCTCCCTTTATCCTTAACCAATGAACCCCCAAAACTAATCAGGGAAGTTCCTTAACATAATAAACCGGTATACCAAATTCGATGCAAATCGAATCATTCTGCATGAAAAACCCATTTATCTGAATTAAGGGGGGTGGACTAACCCCATTTTTCCCCTTTATACTTAACCAATGAACCCCCCAAAACTAATCAGGGAAGTTCCTTAACATAATAAACCGGTATACCGAATTCTGAGCAAATCGAATCATTCTGCATGAAAAACACATTTATCTGAATTAAGGGGGGTGGACTAACCCCATTTTTCCCCTTTATACTTAACCAATGAACTCCCAAAACTAATCAGGAAAGTTCCTTAACATAATAAACCGGTATACCAAATTCGATGCAAATCGAATCATTCTGCATGAAAAACCCATTTATCTGAATTTAGGGGGGGTGGACTAACCCCGTTTTTCCCTCTTTATCCTTAACCAATGAACTCCCAAAACTAATCAGGGAAGTTCCTTAACATAATAAACCGGTATACCAAATTCGGAGCAAATCGAATGATTCTGCATGAAAAACCCATTTATCTGAATTAAGGGGTGGACTAACTCCCCTTTTCTCCCTTTATCCTTAACCAATGAACCCCCAAAACTAATCAGGGAAGTTCCTTAACATAATAAACCGGTATACCGAATTCTGAGCAAATCGAATCATTCTGCATGAAAAACACATTTATCTGAATTAAGGGGGGTGGACTAACCCCGTTTTTCCCCCTTTACCCTTAACCAATGAACCTCGAAAACTAATCAGGGAAGTTCCTTAGCATAATAAACCGATATACCAAATTCGGAGCAAATCGAATCATTCTGCATGAAAAACACATTTATCTGAATTAAGGGGGTGGACTAACCCCGTTTTTCCCCTTCATCCTTAACCAATGAACTCCCAAAACTAATCAGGGAAGTTCCTTAACATAATAAACCGGTATACCAAATTCGGAGCAAATCGAATCATTCTGCATGAAAAACCCATTTATCTGAATTAAGGGGGGGGGGGGGTGGACTAACCCCGTTTTTCCCCTTTATCCTTAACCAATGAACTCCCAAAACTAATCAGGGAAGTTCCTTAATATAATAAACCGGTATACCAAATTCGGAGCAAATCGAATGATTCTGCATGAAAAACCCATTTATCTGAATTAAGGGGTGGACTCACCCCCCTTTTCTCCCTTTATCCTTAACCAATGAACCCCCAAAACTAATCAGGGAAGTTCCTTAGCATAATAAGCCGATATATCAAATTCGGAGCAAATCGAATCATTCTGCATGAAAAACAATTTATCTGAATTAAGGGGGTTGGACTAACCCCGTTTTTCCCCCTTTATCCATAACCAATGAACTCCCAAAACTAATCAGGGAAGTTCCTTAACATAATAAACCGGTATACCAAATTCGGAGCAAATCGAATCATTCTGCATGAAAAACACATTTATCTGAATTAAGGGCGTGGGGTGGACTAACCCCGTTTTTCCCCTTTATCCTTAACCAATGAACTCCCACAACTAATCAGGGAAGTTCCTTAACATAATAAACCGGTATACCAAATTCGGAGCAAATCGAGTCATTCTGCATGAAAAACACATTTATCTGAATTAAGGGGGGGGGGGGGTGGACTAACCCCGTTTTTCCCCCTTTACCCTTAACCAATGAACCCCGAAAACTAATCAGGGAAGTTCCTTAGCATAATAAACCGATATACCAAATTCGGAGCAAATCGAATCATTCTGCATGAAAAACACATTTATCTGAATTAAGGGCGTGGGGTGGACTAACCCCGTTTTTCCCCTTTATCCTTAACCAATGAACTCCCACAACTAATCAGGGAAGTTCCTTAACATAATAAACCGGTATACCAAATTCGGAGCAAATCGAGTCATTCTGCATGAAAAACACATTTATCTGAATTAAGGGGGTGGACTAACCCTGTCCCCCCCCCTCTTTATCCTTAACCAATGAACCCCCAAAACTAATCAGGGAAGTTCCTTAACATAATAAACCGGTATACCAAATTCGGAGCAAATCGAATCATTCTGCATGAAAAACACATTCATCTGAATTAAGGGGTGGGGGGTGGACTAACCCCGTTTTTCCCCTTTATCCTTAACCAATGAACCCCCCAAAACTAATCAGGGAAGTTCCTTAACATAATAAACCGGTATACCAAATTCGGAGCAAATCGAATGATTCTGCATGAAAAACACATTTATCTGAATTAAGGGGTGGACTAACTCCCCTTTTCTCCCTTTATCCTTAACCAATGAACCCCCAAAACTAATCAGGGAAGTTCCTTAACATAATAAACCGCTATACCAAATTCGGAGCAAATCGAATCATTCTGCATGAAAAACACATTTATCTGAATTAAGGGGGTGGACTAACCCCGTTTTTCCCCTTTATCCTTAACCAATGAACTCCCAAAACTAATCAGGGAAGTACCTTAACATAATAAACTGGTATACCAAATTCGGAGCAAATCGAATCATTCTGCATGAAAAAACCATTTATATAAATTAAGGGGGGTGGACTAACCCCATTTTTCCGCCTTTATCCTTAACCAATGAACTCCCAAAACTAATCAGGGAAGTTCCTTAACATAATAATCCGGTATACCAAATTCGGAGCAAATCGAATCATTCTGCATGAAAAACCCATTTATCTAAATTAAGAGGGGCGGGATAACATCCCTTTTCCCCCTTTACCCTTAAACAATGAACCCCAAAACTAATCAGTGAAGGTCCTTAACATAATAAACCGGTATACCAAATTCGGAGCAAATCGAATCATTCTGCATGAAAAACACATTTATCTGAATTAAGGGGGGTGGACTAACCCTGTTTTTCCCCTTTATCCTTAACCAATGAACCCCCAAAACTAATCAGGGAAGTTCCTTAACATAATAAACCGGTATACCGAATTCGGAGCAAATCGAATCATTCTGCAAGAAAAACACATTTATCTGAATTAAGGGGGTGGACTAACCCCGTTTTTCCCCTTCATCCTTAACCAATGAACTCCCAAAACTAATCAGGGAAGTTCCTTAACATAATAAACCGGTATCCCAAATTCGGAGCAAATCGAATCATTCTGCATGAAAAACCCATTTATCTGAATTAAGGGGGGGTGGACTAACCCCGTTTTTCCCCTTTATTCTTAACCAATGAACTCCCAAAACTAATCAGGGAAGTTCCTTAATATAATAAACCGGTATACCAAATTCGGAGCAAATCGAATGATTCTGCATGAAAAACCCATTTATCTGAATTAAGGGGTGGACTAACCCCCCTTTTCTTCCTTTATCCTTAACCAATGAACCCCCAAAACTAATCAGGGAAGTTCCTTAACATAATAAACCAGTATACCGAATTCTGAGCAAATCGAATCATTCTGCATGAAAAACACATTTATCTGAATTAAGGGGGGTGGACTAACCCTGTCCCCCCCCCTTTATCCTTAACCAATGAACCCCAAAACTAATCAGGGAAGTTCCTTAACATAATAAACCGATATACAAAATTCGGAGCAAATCGAATCATTCTGCATGAAAAACACATTTATCTGAATTAAGGGGGGTGGACTAACCCCGTTTTTCCCCCTTTACCCTTAACCAATGAACCCCGAAAACTAATCAGGGAAGTTCCTTAACATAATAAACCGATATACAAAATTCGGAGCAAATCGAATCATTCTGCATGAAAAACACATTTATCTGAATTAAGGGGGGTGGACTAACCCCGTTTTCCCCCCTTTATCCATAACCAATGAACTCCCAAAACTAATCAGGGAAGTTCCTTAACATAATAAACCGGTATACCAAATTCGGAGCAAATCGAATCATTCTGCATGAAAAACACATTTATCTGAATTAAGGTTGTGGGGTGGACTAACCCCGTTTTTCCCCTTTATCCTTAACCAATGAACTCCCACAACTAATCAGGTAAGTTCCTTAACATAATAAACCGGTATACCAAATTCGGAGCAAATCGAGTCATTCTGCATGAAAAACACATTTATCTGAATTAAGGGGGTAGGACTAACCCTGTCCCCCCCCCTTTATCCTTAACCAATGAACCCCAAAACTAATCAGGGAAGTTCCTTAACATAATAAACCGGTATACCAAATTCGGAGCAAATCGAATCATTCTGCATGAAAAACACATTTATCTGAATTAAGAGGGGGGGTGGACTAACCCCGTTTTTCCCCTTTATCCTTAACCAATGAACCCCCAAATCTAATCAGGGAAGTTCCTTAACATAATAAACCGGTATACCGAATTCGGAGCAAATCGAATCCTTCTGCATGAAAAACACATTTATCTGAATTAAGGGGGGTGGGTGGACTAACCCCGTTTTTCCCCTCTATCCTTAACCAATGAACCCCCAAAACTAATCAGGGAAGTTCCTTAACATAATAAACCGCTATACGAAATTCGGAGCAAATCGAATCATTCTGCATGAAAAACACATTTATCTGAATTAAGGGGGTGGACTAACCCCGTTTTTCACCCTTTATCCTTAACCAATGAACTCCCAAAACTAATCAGGGAAGTTCCTTAACATAATAAACCGGTATACCAAATTAAGAGCAAATCGAATCATTCTGCATGAAAATCCCATTTATCTGAATTAAGGGCGGTGGTCTAACCCCGTTTTTCCCCTTTATCCTTAACCAATGATCTCCCAAAACTAATCAGGGAAGTTCCTTAACATAATAAACCTGTATACCAAATTCGGAGCAAATCGAATCATTCTGCATGAAAAACCCATTTATCTAAATTAAGGGGGGTGGACTAACCCCGTTTTTCCGCCTTTATCCTTAACCAATGAACTCCCAAAATTAATCAGGGAAGTTCCTTAACATAATAAACCGGTATACCAAATTCAAAGCAAATTGAATGATTCTGCATGAAAAACCCATTTATCTGAATTAAGGGGGGTGGACTAACCCCGTTTTTCCCCCTTTACCCTTAACCAATGAACCCCCAAAACTAATCAGGGAAGTTCCTTAACATAATAAATCGGTATACCAAATTCTGAGCAAATCGAATCATTCTGCATGAAAAACACATTTATCTGAATTAAGGGGGGGTGGACTAACCCCGTTTTCCCCCCTTTATCCTTAACCAATTAACTCCCAAAACTAATCAGGGAAGTTCCTTAACATAATAAACCGGTATACCAAATTCGGAGCAAATCGAATCATTCTGCATGAAAAACACATTTATCTGAATTAAGGGCGTGGGTGGACTAACCCCGTTTTTCCCCTTTATCCTTAACCAATGAACTCCCAAAACTAATCAGGGAAGTTCCTTAACATAATAAACCGGTATACCAAATTCGGAGCAAATCGAGTCATTCTGCATGAAAAACACATTTATCTGAATTAAGGGGGTGGACTAACCCTGTTTCCCCCCCCTCTTTATCCTTAACCAATGAACCCCCAAAACTAATCAGGGAAGTTCCTTAACATAATAAACCGGTATACCAAATTCGGAGCAAATCGAATCATTCTGCATGAAAAACACATTCATCTGAATTAAGGGGGGGGGGTGGACTAACCCCGTTTTTCCCCTTTATCCTTAACCAATGAACCCCCCAAAACTAATCAGGGAAGTTCCTTAACATAATAAACCGCTATACCAAATTCGGAGCAAATCGAATCATTCTGCATGAAAAACACATTTATCTGAATTAAGGGGGTGGACTAACCCCGTTTTTCCCCTTTATCCTTAACCAATGAACTCCCAAAACTAATCAGGGAAGTACCTTAACATAATAAACTGGTATACCAAATTCGGAGCAAATCGAATCATTCTGCATGAAAAAACCATTTATCTAAATTAAGGGGGGTGGACTAACCCCGTTTTTCCGCCTTTATCCTTAACCAATGAACTCCCAAAACTAATCAGGGAAGTTCCTTAACATAATAATCCGGTATACCAAATTCGGAGCAAATCGAATCATTCTGCATGAAAAACACATTTATCTAAATTAAGAGGGGCGGGATGACATCCCTTTTCCCCCTTTACCCTTAAACAATGAACCCCAAAACTAATCAGGGAAGGTCCTTAACATATTAAACCGGTATACCAAATTCGGAGCAAATCGAATCATTCTGCATGAAAAACACATTTATCTGAATTAAGGGGGGTGGACTAACCCCGTTTTTCCCCGTTATCCTTAACCAATGAACCCCCAAAACTAATCAGGGAAGTTCCTTAACATAATAAACCGGTATACCGAATTCGGAGCAAATCGAATCATTCTGCATGAAAAACACATTTATCTGAATTAAGGGGGTGGACTAACCCCGTTTTTCCCCTTCATCCTTAACCAATGAACTCCCAAAACTAATCAGGGAAGTTCCTTAACATAATAAACCGGTATCCCAAATTCGGAGCAAATCGAATCATTCTGCATGAAAAACCCATTTATCTGAATTAAGGGGGGGTGGACTAACCCCGTTTTTCCCCTTTATCCTTAACCAATGAACTCCCAAAACTAATCAGGGAAGTTCCTTAATATAATAAACCGGTATACCAAATTCGGAGCAAATCGAATGATTCTGCATGAAAAACCCATTTATCTGAATTAAGGGGTGGACTAACCCCCCTTTTCTTCCTTTATCCTTAACCAATGAACCCCCAAAACTAATCAGGGAAGTTCCTTAACATAATAAACCAGTATACCGAATTCTGAGCAAATCGAATCATTCTGCATGAAAAACACATTTATCTGAATTAAGGGGGGTGGACTAACCCCGTTTTTCCCCCTTTACCCTTAACCAATGAACCCCGAAAACTAATCAGGGAAGTTCCTTAACATAATAAACCGATATACAAAATTCGGAGCAAATCGAATCATTCTGCATGAAAAACACATTTATCTGAATTAAGGGGGGTGGACTAACCCCGTTTTCCCCCCTTTATCCATAACCAATGAACTCCCAAAACTAATCAGGGAAGTTCCTTAACATAATAAACCGGTATACCAAATTCGGAGCAAATCGAATCATTCTGCATGAAAAACACATTTATCTGAATTAAGGGCGTGGGGTGGACTAACCCCGTTTTTCCCCTTTATCCTTAACCAATGAACTCCCACAACTAATCAGGTAAGTTCCTTAACATAATAAACCGGTATACCAAATTCGGAGCAAATCGAGTCATTCTGCATGAAAAACACATTTATCTGAATTAAGGGGGGTGGACTAACCCTGTCCCCCCCCCCCTTTATCCTTAACCAATGAACCCCAAAACTAATCAGGGAAGTTCCTTAACATAATAAACCGGTATACCAAATTCGGAGCAAATCGAATCATTCTGCATGAAAAACACATTTATCTGAATTAAGGGGGGTGGGTGGACTAACCCCGTTTTTCCCCTCTATCCTTAACCAATGAACCCCCAAAACTAATCAGGGAAGTTCCTTAACATAATAAACCGCTATACGAAATTCGGAGCAAATCGAATCATTCTGCATGAAAAACACATTTATCTGAATTAAGGGGGTGGACTAACCCCGTTTTTCACCCTTTATCCTTAACCAATGAACTCCCAAAACTAATCAGGGAAGTTCCTTAACATAATAAACCGGTATACCAAATTAAGAGCAAATCGAATCATTCTGCATGAAAATCCCAATTATCTGAATTAAGGGCGGTGGTCTAACCCCGTTTTTCCCCTTTATCCTTAACCAATGATCTCCCAAAACTAATCAGGGAAGTTCCTTAACATAATAAACCGGTATACCAAATTCGGAGCAAATCGAATCATTCTGCATGAAAAACCCATTTATCTAAATTAAGGGGGGGTGGACTAACCCCGTTTTTCCCCTTTATCCTTAACCAATGAACTCCCAAAACTAATCAGGGAAGTTCCTTAATATAATAAACCGGTATACCAAATTCGGAGCAAATCGAATGATTCTGCATGAAAAACCCATTTATCTGAATTAAGGGGTGGACTAACCCCCCTTTTCTTCCTTTATCCTTAACCAATGAACCCCCAAAACTAATCAGGGAAGTTCCTTAACATAATAAACCAGTATACCGAATTCTGAGCAAATCGAATCATTCTGCATGAAAAACACATTTATCTGAATTAAGGGGGGTGGACTAACCCCGTTTTTCCCCCTTTACCCTTAACCAATGAACCCCGAAAACTAATCAGGGAAGTTCCTTAACATAATAAACCGATATACAAAATTCGGAGCAAATCGAATCATTCTGCATGAAAAACACATTTATCTGAATTAAGGGGGGTGGACTAACCCCGTTTTCCCCCCTTTATCCATAACCAATGAACTCCCAAAACTAATCAGGGAAGTTCCTTAACATAATAAACCGGTATACCAAATTCGGAGCAAATCGAATCATTCTGCATGAAAAACACATTTATCTGAATTAAGGGCGTGGGGTGGACTAACCCCGTTTTTCCCCTTTATCCTTAACCAATGAACTCCCACAACTAATCAGGTAAGTTCCTTAACATAATAAACCGGTATACCAAATTCGGAGCAAATCGAGTCATTCTGCATGAAAAACACATTTATCTGAATTAAGGGGGGTGGACTAACCCTGTCCCCCCCCCCTTTATCCTTAACCAATGAACCCCAAAACTAATCAGGGAAGTTCCTTAACATAATAAACCGGTATACCAAATTCGGAGCAAATCGAATCATTCTGCATGAAAAACACATTTATCTGAATTAAGAGGGGGGGTGGACTAACCCCGTTTTTCCCCTTTATCCTTAACCAATGAACCCCCAAAACTAATCAGGGAAGTTCCTTAACATAATAAACCGGTATACCGAATTCGGAGCAAATCGAATCCTTCTGCATGAAAAACACATTTATCTGAATTAAGGGGGGTGGGTGGACTAACCCCGTTTTTCCCCTCTATCCTTAACCAATGAACCCCCAAAACTAATCAGGGAAGTTCCTTAACATAATAAACCGCTATACGAAATTCGGAGCAAATCGAATCATTCTGCATGAAAAACACATTTATCTGAATTAAGGGGGTGGACTAACCCCGTTTTTCACCCTTTATCCTTAACCAATGAACTCCCAAAACTAATCAGGGAAGTTCCTTAACATAATAAACCGGTATACCAAATTAAGAGCAAATCGAATCATTCTGCATGAAAATCCCATTTATCTGAATTAAGGGCGGTGGTCTAACCCCGTTTTTCCCCTTTATCCTTAACCAATGATCTCCCAAAACTAATCAGGGAAGTTCCTTAACATAATAAACCGGTATACCAAATTCGGAGCAAATCGAATCATTCTGCATGAAAAACCCATTTATCTAAATTAAGGGGGGTGGACTAACCCCGTTTTTCCGCCTTTATCCTTAACCAATGAACTCCCAAAATTAATCAGGGAAGTTCCTTAACATAATAAACCGGTATACCAAATTCAAAGCAAATTGAATGATTCTGCATGAAAAACCCATTTATCTGAATTAAGGGGGTGGACTAACCCCGTTTTTCCCCCTTTACCCTTAACCAATGAACCCCCAAAACTAATCAGGGAAGTTCCTTAACATAATAAATCGGTATACCAAATTCGGAGCAAATCGAATCATTCTGCATGAAAAACACATTTATCTGAATTAAGGGGGGGTGGACTAACCCCGTTTTCCCCCCTTTATCCTTAACCAATTAACTCCCAAAACTAATCAGGGAAGTTCCTTAACATAATAAACCGGTATACCAAATTCGGAGCAAATCGAATCATTCTGCATGAAAAACACATTTATCTGAATTAAGGGCGTGGGTGGACTAACCCCGTTTTTCCCCTTTATCCTTAACCAATGAACTCCCAAAACTAATCAGGGAAGTTCCTTAACATAATAAACCGGTATACCAAATTCGGAGCAAATCGAGTCTTTCTGCATGAAAAACACATTTATCTGAATTAAGGGGGGTGGACTAACCCTGTTTCCCACCCCCCCTTTATCCTTAACCAATGAACCCCCAAAACTAGTCAGGGAAGTTCCTTAACATAATAAACCGGTATACCAAATTCGGAGCAAATCGAATCATTCTGCATGAAAAACACATTTATCTGAATTAAGGGGGGGTGGACTAACCCCGTTTTTCCCCTTTATCCTTAACCAATGAACCCCCAAAACTAATCAGGGAAGTTCCTTAACATAATAAACCGGTATACCGAATTCGGAGCAAATCGAATCCTTCTGCATGAAAAACACATTTATCTGAATTAAGGGGGGGGGGGTGGACTAACCCCGTTTTTCCCTCTTCATCCTTAACCAATGAACTCCCAAAACTAATCAGGGAAGTTCCTTAACATAATAAACCGGTATACCAAATTCGGAGCAAATCGAATGATTCTGCATGAAAAACCCATTTATCTGAATTAAGGGGTGGACTAACCCCCCTTTTCTCCCTTTATCCTTAACCAATGAACCCCCAAAACTAATCAGGGAAGTTCCTTAACATAATATACCGCTATACCAAATTCGGAGCAAATCGAATCATTCTGCATGAAAAACACATTTATCTGAATTAAGGGGGTGGACTAACCCGGTTTTTCACCCTTTATCCTTAACCAATGAACTCCCAAAACTAATCAGGGAAGTTCCTTAACATAATAAACCGGTATACTAAATTCGGAGCAAATCGAATCATTCTGCATGAAAAACCCATTTATCTGAATTAAGGGGGGGGGGGGTGGACTAACCCCGTTTTTCCCCTTTATCCTTAACCAATGAACTCCCAAAACTAATCAGGGAAGTTCCTTAACATAAAAAACCGGTATACCAAATTCAAAGCAAATTGAATGATTCTGCATGAAAAACCCATTTATCTGAATTGAGGGGGGTGGACTAACCCCGTTTTTCCCCTTTACCCTTAACCAATGAACCCCCAAAACTAATCAGGGAAGTTCCTTAACATAATAAACCGGTATACCAAATTCGGTTCAAATTCGGAAAAACCTGACCTTCTTCTGTCTACAAAAGAAGAAATTTTAGAAAATTTCGAAGATCAAAATGTCATCGATGTACGCCGTATAACAATTCGTCGGAATGAGAAAGTGCTTCCCACAAAGCACATCATTCTGACTTTTAATAGTTCTACTCTACCTACTAGAATCAAAGCAGCCGATCTAAACTGTCCTGTCCGGCCTTATATCCCAAATCCTCTCCGCTGTTTCAAATGTCAAAGATATGGACATATTAATACTACTTGTCGTGGTTCTGTTACCTGCCCTCGTTGTGCAGAAGTCGGCCACGACGGTAAATCCTGTGAAAATTCTGAACGCTGCATAAATTGTAAAGGTGATCATCCAGCATACTCCCGTTCTTGTCCAAACTGGATCCGTGAAAAAGAAATATTTTCTATTAAAATAACCCAAAAAAATTCCTATCCTGAAGCTCGTAAACTTGTTGAGTCTAGAACCCCGTCTGTCGGGGTTTTTTACTCTAGTTTACTCAGACAACAATCGAAATCCACAAGGCACATAAGCACCCAGACTCTCCTTTTCTGCCATTAATGCGGCTACTACACAATCAATCAGCACTTCAAATAGAGAAACAAAATCAATTAAAAGGAAATTCAAAGTAATGCATTTTTAACCAAATGGTACATGTTTTCCATAGAAATATATTCTTACATACCACTTAAAATGTATTTGCATTTAATGAAATATTTTGCATATGAAGCACATTTTGAGTAGATTGGGTTTACTTTTGAGATAGGTTTAAATGTATATTAAGTAAATAGAAGTTCTTTATTAAGTGGATGAAACATTTTAGGAAATTAAAAGGGAATATCGTGTTTTATACCCATTTATATAAATAAATATCTTTGGAATTTAAATAAATTATGTTTGCTATTTTAATGAAACAAAATTTAATGCCTTTTGTTATTCAATACTATAATAGAGTGAAATGGATATTTTCCTACGGTATTCAGAGCGATTTTAGAAAAATAGACGGAAAGACACAAGAGTAAAATTATTTTATCTTTTGTAAAATTTATAAGTTTTCAAGCACTATAAACTCGTTTTTTTATTTTAGTGCCTAGAAGCAATAGCGAATGAAACGGACAGTTTGTGAAACTAGAATCTTTCGTAAGAAAGTTAGACCGAAAACTCTTTATACTTTTTTCGAAGTCTGTCAATTGTAAAAATTGTTTAACCATAACGTGGCAGAAAATATGGCTGGTAGTGGTACAGACGATCTCTATTGTAGACTACATTTAAAACTCTTATAAAAGGAATTTTAAGGAAGCATTTTCAGAATATTGTACAACTAATATGCTTTTGACCAGCAGAGAAAAGCTCTAGTGCTGTGCCATTTTATCTATAATTGGAATTTCACCGGTATGAAATGTTTGTTGCACTGAGTTTATCACCTTTTAAATTATGCTATACTAACAAGCACTCTGCATACCATATATTATAATATGAGACAATCTTGTGTCTGTATATATATATAATACATGCAAATTCAGTATAAAAAACGGTTCTGACGATTTCGAATAAATTTTGTATTCAACCCTTGCACGAGAAGTCCACAGGCTGTGTCACATATTCCAGAAAATTCGATTAGTGGATCATTTTGGGGCCACTTCGCGTCAATACATCTCAATTGGAATTACGGATTAAACACTTATTAACTTTCTGAAAAGTTCGCAAAAAACAAAGACGCAAAGTCGGCAACATTTCGTCGATATTTGGCAAATCAATCGCTTTTCACGAACACCAAAGCCAAAACAGGTACTTATCGCCAAATGAAAAAGTGCCACCAAAGGATTAGGATCCATAAGTGGCGTTTTTGGCCAAAAAAATTTGATACTTATATTTATGCATGTGTTAGGGTAGGTCATATAAATTATAAATATAGAGTAGTCAAGTTGAAAAGTTAAATAACAACAGGATACTACATGACATTAATTAGATACGGCATTCATTATTTTAAGATATTAAAATATTAATTAAACATTATGATATGAACAAAACATATAAAATATGATATAAAAAAGAAAAGTGCCCAGCTAAACTGATGGCATTGAGCTCACAGACTATTCACACTAATTCTATATTATACTCTTATTTTAAAGAACAATGCCACTCAAAAAAATAAGTGAAGGGAAATTAGCCCCCGTTTCCCCCTTTATACTTAACCAGTGAACCTCCAAATCTAATCAGGGAAGCTCCTTATCATAATAAACCGGTATACCAAATTTGGAGCAAATCGAATAATCTTGCAAAAAAAAAACATTTATCTAAATTAAGGGGGTGGACTAACCCCCCTTTATCCTTAACCAATGAATCGTCAAAACGAATCATGGAAGCTCCTTAACATAATAAACCGGTATACCAACTTCGGAGCAAATCGAATCATTCTGCATGAAAAACCCATTTATCTAAATTAAGAGGGGCGGGCTAACATCCCTTTTCCCCCTTTACCCTTAACCAATGAACCCCAAACTAATCAGGGAAGTTCCTTTACATAATAAACCGGTATACCAAATTCGGAGCAAATCGAATCATTCTGCATGAAAAACACATTTATCTGAATTAAGGGGGGTGGACTAACCCCGTTTTTCCCCTTTATCCTTAACCAATGAACCCCCAAAACTAATCAGGGAAGTTCCTTAACATAATAAACCGGTATACCGAATTCGGAGCAAATCGAATCATTCTGCATGAAAAACACATTTATCTGAATTAAGGGGGGGTGGACTAACCCCGTTTTTCCCCTTTATCCTTAACCAATGAACTCCCAAAACTAATCAGGGAAGTTCCTTAATATAATAAACCGGTATACCAAATTCGGAGCAAATCGAATGATTCTGCATGAAAAACCCATTTATCTGAATTAAGGGGTGGACTAACCCCCCTTTTCTGCCTTTATCCTTAACCAATGAACCCCCAAAACTAATCAGGGAAGTTCCTTAACATAATAAACCGGTATACCGAATTCGGAGCAAATCGAATCATTCTGCATGAAAAACACATTTATCTGAATTAAGGGGGGTGAACTAACCCCGTTTTTCCCCCTTTACCCTTAACCAATGAACCCCGAAAACTAATCAGGGAAGTTCCTTAACATAATAAACCGATATACCAAATTCGGAGCAAATCGAATCATTCTGCATGAAAAACACATTTATCTGAATTAAGGGGGGGGGGGGTGGACTAACCCCGTTTTTCCCCTTTATCCTTAACCAATGAACTCCCAAAACTAATCAGGGAAGTTCCTTAATATAATAAACCGGCATACCAAATTCGGAGCAAATCGAATGATTCTGCATGAAAAACCCATTTATCTGAATTAAGGGGTGGACTAACCCCGTTTTTCCCCCTTTATCCATAACCAATGAACTCCCAAAACTAATCAGGGAAGTTCCTTAACATAATAAACCGGTATACCAAATTCGGAGCAAATCGAATCATTCTGCATGAAAAACCCATTTATCTGAATTAAGGGGGGGTGGACTAACCCCGTTTTCCCCCCTTTATCCTTAACCAATGAACTCCCAAAACTAATCAGGGAAGCGCCTTATCATAGTGAACCTACGAAAAAATTTTGAAGCAAATCGGATGTTTCTATCAAGAGTTATCGCGTTACGTACATACATACATACATACGTACGTACGTACATACATACATACATACATACAAAACGGGCGGGCACATTAGCTCTCAGGCTTTGATAGCCTGTGAGCTAAAAAACTAATTAATCAGACTCTTCTGTGACTGATTGCTCATTTTCTGACCAGTGGGAGGTAACAAAATCCAGAAGATATTCCTTGAAGACAGCGGTGTGAGGCTTTTCTACTGCCATATGCATTTGTTCTCCCAAGCAGCAGAAAACGGCTGCAATATGGCACAACAACACACTACACGGGCTCCTACGGTACACTGACAATACCAAGAATTAATCTGCAGCGAATAACAGTTATGGTACTGAATTCATGTGTATACACCCCAGGGGATACCTTATTTAGGTATTTATGGGCTTCGCAACCCCGGGCACCTGAGCGATCTTTCTCTTTTCTTTCTTCCTCTTATTTCTCTTACCTTTCTTTCCTCTTTGTTTCACTCTCGTTGGGGTTTCCTCTTCGGAGGTGAGGGCAATTCTGTATGAGCCGATATCATTCTGTATGTCGACTCATGGAGAATTGTAAACCACCCACGTGTTTGCCGTGCGTGGCGACCCGTGTTCCTGGAAAGGGGGATCCTGGCAGTTGAGGGAAACCAACACACTGCTTTGACCTCTGCTTCAGGTAGACGGGAGGTGCGTATTGGTCCCTTATGCACCAATCGGCTGGTCAGCTCATCAGTCACTGGCTGAGTATCAAGTGAGCAAGCATTTACTAGCCATCTTGTTAAGGGTGGAGACTGGCATAGGAATGTCTTGTCACCGTATGCTCCCTGGTTAGTACTGGTGCACAATTGTGCATCCCCTTGTTGGGCTCGGTAGTGGGTAGTGCGGCCGGGGACTGAATTATTATCTTTTCTAACATGGATGGAAAAATTCATTTCCTTCTACCTCTCCCATGTGGAGAGCAACAAAATTTACAGAATATTTCATTCTATCGATTTTTTATTATTAAGCGTACTGACAGCCTCTCTGATAGTTCTTTTAAGAAAACTTCACCTTTTCTTTTTGCAAAAACATTTCATTCTGTATTTGGTGACAATTGTTCACTTAAAAAACTGCATTCTGGAGATTTGCTTGTTGAGGTCTCTTCAGCCAGCCAATCTCAACTTCTTTCAAACTCTAATACAATAGATCCTTTCTTTGTTTCTGTTAAAGCACATCAAATTCTGAATACTTGCCGTGGTGTAATATCGGAACCTGACCTTCTTCTGTCTACAAAAGAAGAAATTTTAGAAAATTTCAAAGATCAAAATGTCATCGATGTACGCCGTATAACAATTCGTCGGAATGAGAAAGTGCTTCCCACAAAGCACATCATTCTGACTTTTAATAGTTCTACTCTACCTACTAGAATCAAAGCAGCCGATCTAAACTGTCCTGTCCGGCCTTATATCCCAAATCCTCTCCGCTGTTTCAAATGTCAAAGATATGGACATATTAATACTACTTGTCGTGGTTCTGTTACCTGCCCTCGTTGTGCAGAAGTCGGCCACGACGGTAAATCCTGTGAAAATTCTGACAGCTGCATAAATTGTAAAGGTGATCATCCAGCATACTCCCGTTCTTGTCCAAACTGGATCCGTGAAAAAGAAATATTTTCTATTAAAATAACCCAAAAAAATTCCTATCCTGAAGCTCGTAAACTTGTTGAGTCTAGAAGCCCGTCTGTCGGGGTTTTTTACTCTAGTTTACTCAGACAACAATCGAAATCCACAAGGCACATAAGCACCCAGACTCTCCTTTTCTGCCATTAATGCCGCTACTACACAATCAATCAGCACTTCAAATAGAGAAACTCGTGATGTCTGATGTGGTAGTAAATGCTATGCTACCCCATTATTAGAACGTTGGCTACCATCCTCAGAACCAGTTACAATAGAATATAGACTTACTGAGTCACAGAAATCTCCAGTTGGATCCAAAAAGTCATCTAATCATCAGACTGAAACTATGGCTGCTTCATCACCAATATCATTACCGAAACCTAATTCTCCCCGAACATCATCAGTTCAATCAAAAATATCAACCGAACATAAGACTAAACAAACGCCAGCTCCAGATAAAAGCAAATCTGTGAAACCTATTGTTCGTCCAACTCCGAAAGCAAATGAAAAAACTTGTGCGCAAAAAGAAAGAAAGAAACCTCCAACTCAAACCTCTTCACAGTGGAAAACTGTGAAGAGAAAAGGCAATAAATCATGTCTTAGCCCAGCAATCAATATTAAAGATCACAAACAGCTGCTCAACTATGCAGAAGAGGCTATGGACTCTTGTAGTTATGAGTCTGATAATGATGACAGTAATACTGTTTTCGAAGTTATTCATCCTAAGTAACTTTATATCGTTTTAAAATTTTGATTTATAACTTTTTTTTTAAAGCAGCATTATATAACATTTTATGCTCTATTTCTTGGACTAATTATAAATGTTCATAACTTTAGAACTTTTAGAATTTTTTAATTTAAATATTGTTGTCTTTTTAACTATTTTTTGGCCTTTAAAACCTTGTGTATTGTCGCTTTCCTTGTGCATTATTTTAATTACATGTATCATCACAGTGCTTTCTTCATTTTACTTTGTTTTCTTCACTTTTATTTCTCTGACAGTCTTTTAATGTAACTTTTAAATTTTAACTGTTTTACTCCTTTACTTTTTCTTGGCGCAGCATTTCCCTACAGGGACTTTGTGCCATAAAACTCCAATCAACCAACCAACCAATCAAGTGTATATATCTTACTTGTATAGTCTTATATCATGTGTATATGTGTAAACTTACATGGTCTGTCCAGAAAGTAATGAGACTGATTCCATAAAATTCGTTTATTTGAAGATAATTTTACAGACACATAATATTCTTCAAAATAGCTTCTTACCACATCAATACACCGTTGCGAACGACTCTGCCTCCCATTTATGTCCGCCTTGAAGTCTTCAACTGGAATGCTGTTCAGAACGCGCGTTACCTTTTCTGCAAATTCTCCAGTTTGTTGAAAACGATGACCTTTTAAGCTGAATTTTAACCGAGGTTGTAGAATGAAGTCCGGAGGGGGCAGATCGGGGCTGTACAGTGTTTGGAGAAGCATTGCGACGCTGTATTTTTCCAGGAACTGACACACTTTTGAATGTGTTAAAACCAACGTGGAACAAATTTTGGGCATTTGAAAGACTTCTGTGACAAGTTGATGCAAATCGATTTTCTAAGTCCCAACGTCTCCACAATCGCTTGGACACATATCTGACAATCAGAGACAAAAGCGCTTTAATTTTAGCTATATTGTCTTAAGTTCATGAAAGGGACGCCCAGCGCGTTCTTCATCATCGATGCCCTCTCTTCCATCTTTCAACTTTCTGTGCCACCTAACCATTTGAGCATTGGACAAAGAATCCTTCCCGTAGGCTACTTGTAACATGGCAAGCGTCTCAGTAGCCGATTTGTTTAGTTTTACACAAATCTTTATTGTGTATCGCTGCTCGACACTCCGCTGCATTCTGAAAACCTAAAGCCACTGTCAAACACCTGTCTGCTTCACGAACAATCTGTACGATGCTAAGACTCGAGGTCAACTGAATTGCGCCAGATTCTGACAGCTGATAGCTAAACTGCACGTACCACCCGCAAACCCCGCCTCTTTGGCCTTCTACTTTGCACGAAAAATTCAGTCTCATTACTTCCTAGACAGACCCGGTATGACTCGATTGCAGCTGAACCCAGATAATATCATTACGTTATTTATGAACAAATAATTTCTAAAGTTTGGAATCACGGAAGTGTTCCCCAGTACTTAAAATTTTGGGAAAATCCGTCAATATTTGTGCTTTCATTCTCTGCCAAATTACTCGTCTTCTCATTTTCAGTTTTCAAACTCTACGAACGTTATTAATTGATTGGGTTGATTTACTAGGTTCATACGTCTTTCAGAAATAATTTCATTGTCATTATTTGGTTGATTCTAGGCGGTCGAACAGTATTAAAAATGCAAATAGCAAAGATAATGTGCACAAAGTCACCTATCATT
This sequence comes from Maratus speciosus, assembly GCA_963932465.1. Classification (NCBI taxonomy): domain Eukaryota; kingdom Metazoa; phylum Arthropoda; class Arachnida; order Araneae; family Salticidae; genus Maratus; species Maratus speciosus. The sequence continues at coordinate 536,785,965 of OZ010788.1, read as the reverse complement.
GGTTTTTGCGAGTTGGTCATTACTTGGTCTAAACTTTTCCGTCATTTTTATTAAACCATTTACGACTTGTATAACACACTTGACAGATGTTATTAATCTCGATTCGTTCGCTACTTTACAAGTATGCTGATTTTATTTTCCAAAAAATGTGGTATTTTTACAATCAGACTCAAATCTTCAACGAATCTTATACTGTCTCGAAATCCATCGACGATCAAAACAACATTAGATTTAAGTCAGTCATTAAAATTGACAGATTTAGAAGCCATATCCGAATTCAGTACAGATGCGTCTTAATCTCTTTGATAATTGAGAGCCGGACAACGAGCGTTGTCTGCTACAAGTACTGGTGGGTAAATGTTTTGACGCGGGTTGTTGCCATTATCATATTAAGGTAAAAATTCGCGACTTGATATTAACACTATTTCGTATGAAGTCCTTCTCTATCCTATGTTCATGCGTATTAGCAATCGTTACGTTCAATTTAACACGTATACACACGCTGCTGAATCCTAAAGTCTCTTAGTGACGTGAAGGAATGCAGTTACTTAACTCTCTGTTATAAATATTTTACTATGAGCGCAGCTTTTTAACACTATTTTTACTTATGTTGTATATTTCGATGTGTTTCATAACATACAATGTCAGGAAAAAAGCGTTGCACCATTGCGCTCATATAAATAATTGAGGTAAAATTGGAAGAAATTGTGTATTTTTCACTAAAACTACGAATAATATGAACTTTCAGCCTGTGTCAGTCTTATAAATCCGAACAAAATACAGAAACTATTGGCGAAACCGTACAGGATAAACCTTCTAATATTCAAAAAAGAGAAAATTAAGTCAGTATAATAGAATAAAATTTTAGTCTATATCATGTGCAAAAAAGACAGCTTATGGACCCTGATCCTTTGGCGAATTTTTGGGGAAAAATTGTGTTTCAGTATATGAATGAATTTTCTAGAAATTCCGAATAGGATCCGAGTTACAGGATTCAACCAACTGGAGTCCACAGAACATTCTCGAAAACAGAATTTAATAAATCAGGGCACAAGGAACTGTTTCGCAATTATACCCACATCTATATAAGGATGTGCTTCGGTCGAAGCCTTAAAGTGTTTGACTTTGGACAGTGACTCTTGCCTTCTGGAAAAGACTTCTACGAAACGATTGAAGTTTGTGCCCTAATTTCGCGATTGCTTCTGTACAGTGCTAAGCTAATTTTAATAAAAACAAAAAGCTAATTTTGACCGAGCGTAACTCGGTGTTCTCCGCTGGTTCTATATGTTATTTTGTTACTTCGTTTATTTTCAAAAACGTTTAAATAATTAATTTTATAATTTATTATTAGAAGCGGTATATTTTCATTTTTACAGTTTATGTTTATATTGAAATTTAAATCTAATATATTAGATTTTCATTTAATGTAAATTAATATAATTTTAACATAATATAATTTATATTCATTTCATTTGTTATTAGATTCATTGACAAAATGCAGAACAGCATAATGTATTTAAATTTTAGCCACATATGCATTTCTTGGAGTAATAGCTTTGCATGACATTTTAAATGCGTTTAAATACAAATAGACTTTGTAGTAGATTGCCTTTAGCCTTGAAATACTCTTAACTGCATATTAAGCTGAGTAAATAAATGATGCTCATTAAGAAAATAAAACGGTTACAGGAAGAAAAGAAGAATATAATGGAATATTCCCATTTCATTTAAATAAAAATTTTTCTTTATTTAACTAAATTGAGTTTGCTTTTCTCCATCAATCTGTTTATTCTTAATAGTAAGAATTTTATATGTTTAATACTATATGATTATATTTGAATATCATGTTACAGAGTACAGTAGTTAAATAAACGAATTGCACTGAAGGAATACAAAAGAAGCATTATTTCCCTTCGACTGAGACACTTAAATTTTCTTTATTTATAAAAAAAAATTTAATTGACAGTAAATAAACTGTATAATATATTAGATACAACATATAATAAATAAAATTTCAAGGGAATGAAATTAGAAATACATAATTAGAATTGAAATATATGGATTGTAATCAAAATGTAAGTAAATTTTGATAAGATGAAAAATGTGAAGGTATTAAATGTTTTAACTTATTAAGTAAAATAAAGTTCTATTTACTTTACTATTTGTAAAGTAAATATAATTTACTTAAAGATAAATAATGCAATTTTACTGCAAAAACATAACATGCATTTGATACATTACTTTTTGTACTGATTCTACAACGATAAAAACAGATAAAATACAACTTTCAATAATAACGAGTTAAAGGAGGCATATGGACATAAGGTTGAAGTTTGCATTAAAATAATAATTAATTCTAAAACATCAATGGTGGGACCGAAAATATGTGATAAATACATCAATTTCCTGAGAAATATGGGAGCGAATCAGAATTAAATTACGTAATGTAATAACGCTGTACGTTAACATCTTTTTTCAAAACAATATCACTTGAAAATACTATGTATAAGATGGTTAATCTGATTTGTTTAATAGATGAAAAGTACACGTCGTTGGGAAGAGAACATCTCCTTCTACTTGTGTAAAATGATTTTAGTATAAATTACATCCCACTCGAATATATCCTTTTGCTGCTAACTGAAAAAACATATCTTGATGTAAGTCAAAAATGTTACCAAAAGGAACAATAGAAATATCTGGAATGAACAAAAAAAAATGTAAGTTTTTTTCAAAGAATTACTTTTCATGTAAGTAAGACGAAATTCACTCGAAAGATATTAGGTCTTTTTTATGCTAATCTCTATTTGATCGAAAAATGACGGCTCATTGTTTCGGCATACTTGTCACAAATGTCACAATCCATACAAGTTGTTTTGTGTACGTCTCAATAAAGACAAAGTTGTTACTGCAACAAACATAATACAGACATGTGAGTTAAATTCAGTGAAGTTACAGCCCAATTTTGTAATGCGATTTTTGTCCCAATGTATGTATCTCAATGAGTATGTGTTGTTGTTAACAAACAAATGTTTTTTGCTTTTACTCATTCTTATCAAAACCCGTATGCTCAAGATATGTAATAAGCAGAATCATACATATTTCTAACTGTTAAGTTTCTGCATTTTGACTTTTCTGAATTAATCAAAAGATTTCAGCTTTTATTACGATAACGGCTTTTAATAAATTTTCAAACTTTTGTTTTTCTTGTCCAGTCCTTCTCGCTCTTTCTTGAATAAAGAAATTTTCATTTCGTATTCCGTTGTTAATTTTATACATAAATATTGGTTTCAATTCGGTCATTCGTTCAAGATAGAGACAGCTCGAAGAATAAATATTAATTTTAGATACACTTACTGTATTAAATAACAATGAGTGGTTAATAAGAATAATGTCTGATCACCTACAATTATTTATTCAGAGTCATTTATAGATATGGAGCCAATCGCCCTTAAATATTATCTCTAGACCCATACTTCCAATTACAAAGTTTTATAAAAATATATATACAAAATTTGATGGCATAAGTTGAAACACCTTGCGGGTCTATTTGGAAAAATACACAATCAAAATTTTTAAACAGACCCCGTACGGTAAAATTTCCAATTAGGAATTTTTTCCTTATCTAGTCCTGGATAACACACAAAAAACTACACCTTGATATCTGCAAAATGCACAAAATCCACTAGAATCCAAAATTCATGACTTAAACCACTTAAGTATATGCCTGAGCGACGCGATATCGATGAATGTGGAATGCAAGATAGTGATCATCCGCAAATTATATGTTGTTGAAAGAGAATTTAAGATAGTGATCATCCGCAAATTATATGTTGTTGAAAGAGAATTTAAGACAACACTTCTCCTTTTGGACATAAAATAGCAGCGTATAGAATTTTACTTTAAAAGTGTTTTCGAAAAATGCTGGAGGCTGCACTAGAGATCTTACCGGACCGTGCCCAACCTGACCGATAGTGAAACAAGTTCGGCCCTGCCCAGCCCGATGTAAAAATTAAAAGTTAGGCACGAGACCCACCTTACAAAAATATATTGACCCAGACCAGATCGATATAAAAGCTAAAATGTCTGCCCGAAGACAGCCCAGCAAAGAAAAAACTTTAAATTTAGACTCCGAACACAGGTTTGGTCCGACTGAATTTGTACAAACTATGGATTTTTTCGCTGATATTTTTCCGTACGAGGAGTTCTAACCAAAAATACTTATTTCTTTTTTTCCTATTTATAATCTTCATTTTTAAGGAAGCGCCCTAGGCTGTGATATTTATTTTTTAACGAATCTCTTCTTTTATGAAAATGTTTCAGTTATCAATAATAACGTTCGCTAATATTCCATGATTTTGAGAAAGAGCTGTAAAGTAAAATCTTCTTAGGCGGAATTAAATACGAAGAAAAAGAATGCGTTCCAGACAAGTTCCCTTCTTCGCAGGTGTAAATGTATTTTATTCTTTTGTGATGAATTATTATATTCATTTTGCATGGATCAACAAATTCTTCCGTTAAAGACAAAATGCCGTTATAGACAGGTTCATTTTAACAGATTCTACTGTATTTTAATTTTATTTCCTAGAAATTTACTATTTTTGTAAAAGAAAAATAAATAAAGTTTAATTTTAGAATAATGGCAATTAAAAAAATATACGGATGTTTTTGGAAAACAAAATTGGGATTTTTACTCGGCCAAATCTACGTCGAGACAAAATTTTCACAGGGTCTGGGTCGAGACCGGGTCTAAACATTTAGGACCGTACAGATCTAGGAAGAATGATGCCAGTCCGGGATTGACATGGACAAAATACGGCAGGCTCGGCCGTCCGGTCCTTGAGAAAAAAGTAAGTTCCAAGCAGAAACCGGGACGGAACGAGTAATGTTTAGGCACGGCCCAAACGAGGTATAAATATTTTTTTTTACTTATTAGAATTATATTTTGATGTATACTTTAATCTCGTGGTATATTACCACATCTATAAATGAAATTTCCAACTTTAAAATTTCATGTAAATGATGCATTAATATGAACCTTTTATGATCCATTTAACAGTCTTACAATGAGTTTTATTGACTTATTTTGTTTTTTCATTTGAAATTTACAAGATAAAAACAAAACCAGTAATGACACTTCGAAATAAGAAATGATAAAAACTAAATATATTTTTTGGCAAGAACTAAAACTACTATACTTTATGTTTAATAAAAATATGTTGCAAATCTAGTATTAGACAATCGTGTTCGATAATATATCTAAACTTTTAATAGAATTTTTATTACCCTGAAGAGGTCATAACATACTACATTAACTTCATGCAAAGAGTAGAATAACTTACGCATAATAACACTGATGCTTCCTAATGTGCAAAGCATTTTCACTCCACTTTTAATATGCATTCACTTAATGTAGAAAAAGTTATTAAATTGGCAAATGATGTGTTAAAAATATTCATTGCGAGAAGTTTTATTGGTACAATCCTAAATTGTTACAAATGAGCGTACATTGCCTTCACACGCTAATATTAGCATACTTCATTAAACATTTATTAAATGTAGCATAATTTTAATATTAAGAGTAGGAATATTTGATAATATTTAAAGAATATATGAGTGTTAGTTATATGATCCTATCTCTATAATCTTTGGTAATTTAATATTAATTGTTCAAGATATTTTATTGTAAGCGCTGAATAAGAAAAAGAATAAAAGTGATCAATTCTTAAACAGAATTGTATGTGTTAAGTTACTGCATCCAAAATAGCTCTAGTAATAATAACCAAAATATTTCAAGTTTTTTAACTTAAAATCAAACTTATAATTAGAAAACCATACCCAGAAAAGTTTAAGAATAAAACAGATTTTTTATTCTTTTTATTATTTAAAAATCGAAAATATAGACAGTAGCCGCCCTCTTACCCGGCTTCCTGTTAACCGGATCTCCGCTTTAACCGGCCGACTTTTTTTCCCAACATCAGGCAATTTTCAGGAATGAAAGCCTTGGGAACTCAGCTTACGCTTTCGAGTTGAAGTGCAATCCCGATGGGATGGAGTCAAAATTCAGAAAGGAGAATGTCGGTACTAAATGGATACGCGTTGACCTTCACTACTGTTAAATTCAGGGTGTGACCGGGGGCACTCTCCACAGGAGCAATGAGATGTCCTTTTGAGATTGTTTGTTTTTAAATGGTCAAAAGTGCAATCTCTCTCCACCTTTCCCACCCCGGAACTTCATAATGTCTGATCTATCTGCAAACTGTTTTGTACAAACATTTAAAAAGCTTGAGGAATGCGAACAGATACCGTAGAAGATGTAAAAGAGTTGTCTGATAAAGATCTCAAGCATGAAACATTATTTATCGAAAATATAATTAGGAATGTAACTGATGTTGTTTAATGCGAAGACAATCCTGATGATCATCAAGTTGCAGTTGACACTGCTAAAATTCCTCATACGAAAGGGGCGTTAAAATTGGCGTTACGCTATGTTGAGAAGCGGCTAATAACTTCCTCGGTTAAACTTATAATGTTAAAGAGATGCAGAGATTATGCTGCAAAATATCGGTATATCCTGCCTTCAACAGAAGAAGGTCACTGATTTCTTTATGGTGGATTAACTTGAATATACATAATGTAGAAAAATTTCAACTTCTTATAAAACTGTGTACCACGATTTTCAACAATTTAATGTGTGTTAAATATATTTCAATATTTGTTATCTGTGACAATTTTTCTTTCAATTCAATTAATTATAACTAATATTCATTTAATGAAATATGAAAAATATGTACGTTTTTAAAATTACATAAATTGAAAAACTAAATGCATCGTACGGGTTTAATTAATTAAATTACGCAGATACTTATTTGATTTTTTTTTTACTTCTCCGCTTTAATCAGTTTTTATCTTATCCGGTTAACCCTCGGATTCGTTTAGGCAGGTTAAGCGGAAGGCTACTGCACATATTTAAAGAAATAATGATTTAAGTTAATTTTTCCATTTGAAATGTACAATATAAAAGCAAAAACATTAATGACACTTAGACATAAAAAATAATAAAAATCAATTACTTTTTTCGGCAAAAACTAAAACTACCTATTTTTTATATTAAAAAAAAGAAGCATTTTAGTATTGGAGGAACGTGTTCTCTTGAAATATTGTACACTTTTAATGCAATTTTTATTACTCTGAAGAAAATCATAACATACAACATTAACATCAAGTAAAGAGTAGAATAACTTACGCATAATAGCACTGAAAGCACTCCATTTTTAATACACATTTACTTAATGTAGAAAAAGTTATTAAATTGGCAAATGATGTGTTAAAAATATTCATTGCGAGAACTATTACTTATACAATCCGAATTTATTACAAATGCGCGAGCGTTTCCTTTACATGCTTATTTAAACACATTTCTTGCTGCATTAAACATTTATTAAATGAAGCTTAATTCTAATATTAAAGGAAGAAATGTTTGGTATTATTTAAAAATGTATATATTTAAGTGTTAGTTATATGATCCTATTTCTATAATCCTTGATTAATTTAAAATTAATTTTTCAAGATTTTTTATTGTAACCGTTGAATGTTGAAAAAGAATAAAAATGATCAGTTCTTTTAAAAAAATGTATGAGCTAGGGTACTGCATCCAAAATAGATGTAGTGGATGTGCACGGTGTTCATAATTAAACGACCTTACTTTAAAAGTTACTTACAGACGAACCTATTATTTAGAAAGTTGCGAAATTTTGTCGAACAGATAAGGAAAGAATGGGAATCAGTATAAGCCAAAATGTTAGTCCAAAATTCGGCCGCCAGAAGGCCTTTTTAATGAATTACACAATTCGAATACTTTTCCAATAGTTTACAGATTGTGTTTATCAACTTTGCTTAATATTAAAGGCAGCATTTCCCAGAATACACTGCAGTCAACTGAGAAACATGCTATGTTACGGTTCCAAATGGTAGCTGAAAAGGATGGTGATCATGTGGAATCTGTTTCGTCGTAATAAAATTTGTAAACTATCGTAAATTTTTGCTGAATGTGTTATTCATTAAAAAACGCCATCTGGCTGCGAAATTTTTAACTATTTGTTTTCCACACAAACAAATTCTCATACCTTCATTATATTTTCCACAAAATTTCACATGCTTCGGAACAAAAGTTTCCTCTGTAGACAACTTTTAAAAAGGGACGTTTAATTATGGACACCCTGTATATCCTTTTACTTACAACACACATCGACTTGCTATGACTGACACGTTATCTATAGTTTATCTTGGTTCTTCATCTAAAAGAATAAAAATTGTATTTTAAGTTTAAGTAAATGCATACTGAAATGTTGTTACAATGTTAGGTTTTTTAACGTAGCCTACTTAGAAAAGTTTGAAACAAGAATTGAAACAAGTTTTACATCTTTAACATTGTAAAATGAAAAACATTTATGTTTAAATAAGTCATTTCCGTTTATGAAATGTAAGAATACTAATATACATTTCCCGTTGACTTAAAACTTATTTATTTTTTAAAAGATAATAATAATAATAAAAATGTTATGTTAGGCATCATTTTTATTTTTAGGCATCTAATGAAAGTTTATAACTATTAAACTTTCTCTTTTATATGACTGTAAAAAATTAATGGCATCTCGTAATGGCTAATTCTATGAAAAATTGTTATGTCTGTCACACAGCTGAAAATCTTCATGCTTGTATGCCACCGTTATTTTCGAAAAGTGGGCTTCGCGTTATGAATTGATGAGATATCTCCGATAAAATAAGTCACATTTTTCCGTTCTAAAATACTGGTACCCAAAAATCGTAGTATATGACAAGTTTTCATGGAATTAGCCTATTATGTTTTCAAAAAATATTTTAGTTTATGATTTAAGTTTGGACAGAAATCGTTGTAGAAAATATATTATAGCAAATTGTAAACACAATATTCAAAATTATATTAGCAACAGTAGCGTCGATTGAATGCTGAAAAGAAGTTCATTATTAACTTCATTGTATTTTAGCGACAATCAGTTCCAATCAGAAATCCTTACCATTTTGAGCATTCGTAGGTAGATGGTGTAATACGAGTTATCTCATAAAACAACCCATATTCGGGATGTTGAAAGACAGAGTTGCCGAACTAACTTAATTGATCAAGTTTAACTATGTTTGGAACCAGAAAATTTCTTTCATGGATCTTGATTAACACATATACGATGGAAAACAAGAATTCTCGTTTTCATTCAAAAAACATCAATGACTAAGGTTGTGGTTTCTACCTTACAGAAAATTCATTTATATCATGTTCTCCATATATTTTTAGATTATAAGACATTTTCTTAAATTTTTACATTGAAAGATATTTACTGATGCATAAACCGATCTAGAACATCAATTTACAAAAGACTTCCAGAACAGGGAGGAGCTTCTACTGTTTTAAAATCAGATTTGATAAGAACCAGTGTTGCCAAATTGACAAAAGTCAATTTCTCAAAAATTTCTAAAATTTTCCCCAAATCAGTGTTTTTTTTACCGCAAAAGCCCCCAACTCAGTTTTTACTTTAAAAAGAGAATTTTTAAATTTTTGATTTACCACTACAAAAAATATGTAGGTAATTTAAGCTCAAAAATTTTCCCCAAATCAAGCCTTTTTTTTTAAAAATTCCCCATTTACAAAAAACAAACTTTTAAACTGGGCTGAATGTATATTCTGCAGCTACATTAAGCGAATGAGAGATAGTATTTTGCAGTGACAAGTTATTTTACGTTTCTTTTTAAAAGTATTGTCTAACAATGTCGGACTATTGTTACATTAGCTCCACAGCTTTAGACAATCTTTTATCAGTTTGGATTTGAATGAATCCGAGATGGTACGCGGTTTTAATTTTTTGTCATCCCTAGTATACATAATCATAATGCAAAGTATTTACGCTCTATTAATCGATGTGCTTTTGTATATCATAAGAGAAAAATATCTGCTTTCCACTGATTTAAATATTTTTTTTTTTTAAAGTACGGCGAAAGAATTTTTCGTATAAGTCCTGAAGATTTAGATTCACGTGCAGGTTTAAGCTGCTTAAGACTTTAGAGTCCGATGCATCTGTAATACATGTAAAATGTAATGTAGTAAACAACGAACACGACCACATCCAAGAGAATTATGATTGATATTTCCGATTTCTGGGTTGTATTTTAGTTTTTCAAATCGAAATTGAATTCGAGATAGATCCAGTTTTTCTACAGGACTAAAAGTAATCTTTACAGAAAATAGTAAAAAACAAATTCAAAATGAATGGGGACAAATTCTCCAATCTGGCAACACTAGTAAGAAGTGCCCGCAGCCAATGTGTTAATTTAAAATCAGGTTTTTATGTGAAACATTTTAAATTTCATTTCTTAAAATAAATTCTGGCGCGAACCTATTAAACTTGGGTTAAATGAATCCACATGTAACTGGAGATTAGTGGAAGTTTGCGATATCTGCTGTAAGATATAAAGAAATTTGGCTTCTAAAAAGGTCACTTAATACTAGAGGGTTCTTTTAGCAACAACACAAGTCAGCAAAATTTGGGGGGGGGGGGGGGTTAAAGTTTTTTAGCTTTTGATAATTGATGTTTTTTTTCATTTGTAGCGCTAAATCCGAAAATGACCTTGATTTTTAACCATCACGTAAGGATTTTTCACAAATAGAAAATTTAAAAGTTAAAATTGGACTCCCTCCCCCAACCTCATCGGACTCTTAAGATGTTTAGCTGTAAGAATTTTCAGTATAATGATAAAATCAATAAATTATTGAATTAAATAACACTAAATTGAATTTTAAAAAGTTTTCAATAGATTTTATTGTATCAGATTTTCGCTATGTTTTAACTTTCAAATTTACGATTTGCGAAAGGTCCTGATGTCATGATTGAAAATAAACGTAAACTTTCGATTTGAGCGATAAAAAAACATAGAAAGCAATCATTAAATGTTAAAAATCACAATTATTGCAGGCTTGTGTTACCTATGGAAGATTTTTAAACTATGATTGTAACAAATATTTAAATTTTTTTATGTAATTACCATATATCCATTCACTTACTTTTGACAAGCAAAATTAAAAAATTCCCAACTTTCATACCTGTATTGAGTCTGCTGTATGTAATTTAAGGAAAAAAATAAAACAATGAAATCAATATATGCTACCGACCAAATTTCATTTTTATTCATTTAAATAGTAGAAAAATAATTTTTACAGTGAAACATCAGACCGATACTCACCAATTACACTGCACAAAAAACACTGCTAGTTTTTCGGTAGGAATCGGAAAAATGGTTGCCCTTATCGTACCGGAATAAAATCCGTAAAAATAAGGAAATAATCAGTAAAACGGTTTGAAATAAACAATTTACGGATTTTATTCCGATTTTACGGATTGAATTCCGAGCTGGGTTGGAAATTATTCTGGTATGAAAAGGGCAACTATTTTTCCGATTCCTACCGGAAAACTGGCATTATTTTTTTTTTTTTTACAGTGTACTTCGTGAGTGACGTGGTACTTCTGATACTTAATATAGAAATCAAGTAGGATAATGTTGTAATAACAAGAAAGAGAATGAGGAAAATGTATATAATGTAATCCAATATACCATTTTGCCAAAACTTTTTTTTTTTTTAACTGATACATTGGTCTCTGCCTTCAATAAATTTTAAGTTTTCAAATATGTTTAAATACTAAAAGGCATTTATAAAATTAAATACAAGTTAATATACAGGGTTTTTCAAAAAATATGTCAGAAATGTGAAGGCAGGTAGAGGGGACATTAATAAAAAGTATCCGTATAGGAATGTGAATGAGGATATGCAGGTTTGAGGCAGCAGAGGCCGCTGTCGAGTTCGGCAAATGAAAGCGTTAGGTGACTTGAATTGTCATTACCCGCATAGATTTCGAGCAACATATATTATCACACCAATGCGGAGCTTGTCGACATCCATTTCACGTATCGGGTTGCGTAAAGAAATGGAATGGCTTCTCAAAGGATGTACATGGAACGATTCCCGGTTAGTATTTTGCCGGATCTCCCAACATTTGAGCGTCTTCATCGTGAGTTGTGCGCGAGTGGGTCGTTTTATGCTTCCAGACGTGATATGGGCACTGGAAAATATCGCAGTATTCTTGCAGTGGAAGAAGCAGTATTACGCACAGTAGAAGACAGTCCTACGGCAAGAACGAGAGCTCTTTGATGCGAGCCATTTACTTGTTTAGCCCCATTCATAAAATGCTTGTCTGCAAGCTCAGCATCGGTCTAACGATGCATTTTGCTCAAAATCAGTGAAGGAATGACTATTCAAGCCAGCCAAGTGCTTTCATCCGCCGATTTCAACAGCGCTATCTACTGCCTCAACGCTGCCTTTCCGCAACCATATTCCTATATGCAATCTAGTTATTTAGGTCTCCTATGCCTGGCTTTACTTTTTTGACACATAATTTTGAAACACCAGGCATATTATCTATGAAAAATGTCAGATTGAAAAAGGTAATTCACTTTCATATTGTTTGAATAGTTTGAAAGAATTAACTATCAAAATGAGGATATAATCTTCTAGATTGTAAATATGTAATTTTTTTCAGTGAATTATTTTGAATTAGCTAAAACGAAAAGTCTTATAAACTGTGTTTAAAGGACATAAAAAATACAAAATTTCGAATTTATAAGGAATTAAAAAATAGTTATACTAAATTTATCTTTACTCACAGGCATTCTTTTCATTTTTTATGCATTTGAATAACAGATGTATTAAATAACTAGTTTCAAAGAGATAGATAATATATACAGGGCGCAAAGGAAAGTCACTTTAACTAGAAAATACTTGCGAACAGAGAGAGCTACAGCTATGCAAGTGAGGTAGCGATATAATAAAGCGACTACGCCCAACGTAATGCAAATGACAGCAGCGCCTCTAGTAGTGAAATTTGGAAGATAGCCATTGCAAATCGAAAAAGAAAAAAGATAGAGCAAAATTTCCAGTTAGAAAGTTTTAGAGCACCAAACAATTAGTACGAAACGACATTTGGTTCATACGGATAAGATAAATTGTCGCATGTATACCCAAAAAGACCGAAATCAAAGAGCGACGATTCTACTTTGCATATTCACATTCCGGAAATGTATAAGTGCACAATTGCAGATTGTGACGTTGTACTGTTCCGTAATGCCTGAAAACATTTAATTTCTAATGTATTTAAAATTTTAGATTAAATCTATGCCGTCGTATTGAAGAGGTTTGCAATAGACGCTCCATGCTGAGAAATTTGCATGCAGAATTACTCTCACTAATACAAACGTGTATTGTGAGCTATGGCGAACTTTTCGAACATACTGAATATTAACTTTTTATCACTGTGAGATAGTTTGTCGTTTTTCTTTTCTTGTGTGATGCTATCAAAATGTATTGAGGTAAGTACGTATTTATACCATGAATTGTGCGTATTTCTTCATACTTCTGGCTATTCTATTCAAACGTTTACACAAAATGGAGTGCATCGATTTTGGAAATTTTTGGGTATATAAGCGAAAATTTATCTTATCCATGTAAACCAAAATGTCGTTTCGTGCTAATTAACTGATGTTCTAAAACTTTCTAATTGGAAATTTTGCTCCATTTCTTTTCGTTTTCGATTTTCAATGGCTATCTTTCACATTTCGTCAATAGGGGATGCTGCTGTCGTCTGCATTAAATGGCACTTAGTCCTTTTATTATACAGTTACCTCACTTGCATAGCTATAGATCTCTCCGTTTGCAATTAATTTCAGGTTAAAGGGACTTTCCTTTGCACCCTATATAGTCATCAATAACCTTTTAATTGACGCGATTCTTCGATAGCTTAAAATACCAATCCCATGGGTAAACGTCGTTATGACAAGATATAGAATAAGTTAAACATATATAGTTAATCATGATATATCATTTTACCCTGAATACTGTTCATATCATACATATATTGCAGTTTTTTTTTTAAGTTAGAGGTAATTAATCTCTAGATATTGGCGAATATTTTGTGAATTTATAAAAATGTAGTTTATTTGTATATTTTACTTTTCGCCAACCAGGCGGGCCCAATGGACACGACAATTACATTCAAAATATTTATCCAGACCTGAAATGTCTTTAAAATAAATAAAATAAATTAGGGAAATACTTTTAAATAAAAATTCCGATGTAGAATATTTGATAATAAGTTCCGGTAGTTCTAGGGTAAAATCTAGAAAACGTCCCGCTTACCATATAGTGGACAGCTTAAAAACTTGCACTGCAAATTCCTTAACTGCAATTTGATTTTTTCGTTGCCTTTGATATAGGGGAGAGTAGAGAGGGTTGACCCACTTTTTACAAAATGATTTTTAATTTTTTAAAAATCGAACGTAGAATAAAGTTTTATATATCATTTTATTCGTTATACAATCAGTTATCAAAATAAAATTGCGACATAAGTGTAATATATATGAAATTTGAAAAATGATGGATTTTGAACATGAGAAAATAATGGGCCAACGCTCCCAACATATGGGAGGGTTCACCCACTACATGGGAGGCTTGGCCCACTTTGTTTTATATTGAAATATTTGTGAAGATAAATAAAATCTGTTTAAAATAGGCAGTATAACTTTACGCTACATGCTTTAATTATTATAAAAACATTTTTGAAAATATGATGCTTAAACAAACCTGTTGAGACACAATCGCAAGTCAGAGGAGAAAAGAATTGTTTTAAACAAAATTTCGTCTGGGCAGTTATAACGCTACAGCATGGAAAATGAAATTTTAACATTTAAGACAGTATTCCGTTAGAGACTGGTTCCGTTTTCATAGGGTTTCATGTATTATTATGCCCGGAATTTATAGCCACTGTCCCGAATTTTTTGTCTAATTTTTCTACTTTTTGTGGCACTCGACCTGACAACCCTGATTGTCACATAGTTTGGCTTCATCTCACTGTATTCATGCTGGTGAAATTTGTCTTTCAAAAGTTTTTTGATCAATGCTATCTTCTTTTCCAGTTATCCCTTTCAGTAGCAAAGTACTTTCAGTACTAAAATTTTGAAATAAATGACTGGCATCGGAATTTACCAACAAATTTATTTGGAGATAAAAAAGGGGGTATGTTTCACATACGTATTAAATGGAAAAGATTTTAGCAAAATTCTGGTGCCAATGTAGCGTTTGTGAATTAAAATTAAGTGGTTTCATAAGCATACCACTGTCCCTGAAAGTGTTAAGACCGCTTCTTTCATACTTACTAGTCTATTCCAGTCCTTTACACTGTTTCTATTTACTTATTGTAGTAATATTTAAGTGGAAAAAGTTTCTAACAACTTTACCATTTATATTTCATTATATTTTTCCTCGCAGTGGATACTATAGCGATTTTTCACATCTTTCTTTAATCGAAACATTTTCTTTTCCATCACACTACTTTACGGTGACTTTACAGAATAAATTTACATTCTTTTTTATATATAACCATTAACCTTTTACTATGCATAGCGTATAATAAAAAGATTTCATCTGGTCAACCCTCCCTCACATTGACTGTGTCAAGCCTCCCCAGATAGCCCTTTTCTAAAGAATAGCACATTGTTATGTTAAGCCAAACTTATTATACAATTTTTATGCCTGGAATGAAAGCTCGATATTTCTGCATTACTTAAAACCTACTTACTTAAATTTCTATGATTTTTTTATCTGAAAAATGCTTACAAAGTATTTCTAAAAAAATACAACTTTTAGGTTGAAAACGCCTCACAATTGATTTTTCCACACCTATTTCGATTATCTGTATGAAACAAAGACTGTTGTTTGAGCATTCTAGTAGCTTTGGTTGACACCTAATGATAAAACTCTGAAATTATTTTAAATATGAAAACTGATGGGTGGGTCAAGCCTCCCGTATGGTCAACCCTCCCTAGTCTCCCCTACGTAAAATGTATTGAAATTCCAAACTAAATAATTGTGTAAAGCATATCCCTACTTTGCATAATTATAATTTTATGGACCTCTAAACATATCGAGAAATATTTCGAAACGGGAAAAAGGATTAAACTATTATGTTATTAACGCATTTTTAATTGTTTAGAAAACAGTTCAAAATATGATGTAATAAAATGCATTATTTTTTTTTTAAATGAGAAAGATTTGGAAGGAAAAAAAATCGCTCTCCTTCAGGCATTCCTTGCATTTGCTTTATTCACTTGCAAACATCAGAATTAACAGACTACTTCAAAAGAAGGAAACTGGATCGATACTCATCAATTACTTCTTCAGTGACGGGATGCTTTTGTAACTTTATAAACAAATCCAGTGGGATAGCATTGTATTGACAGGAGATAGAATGGAAACAACATATATAATGTAATCCTAATACAGAGTATCTATAAAAGGTCTGAACCATTTTTTTTTTGTTGTTGTTTGCTAAATCGTAAAATAATGAAGATAGATTTAAATTAATAACATTAATAGTTAGATTCATTAAAAAGTTTTTTGGCTCTTATCAATGAAATCTACATGTTCGCCCTTTGCCGCACGGACAATATCAAGACTTTAGTCGATTTTACGCAAAGTGCAAGTATGTCCGCAGGCACAGAGGCTATTGTAGTTGTAAATATTATCCTAATGGTAACGAATCTTAGACACTTTACCCCTCTAAACGATGTTCTTTACAAACCACCAAAAGAAAAAGTCTAGCGGTGGTATATCAGGTGATCTGGTTGGCGAAGGAAACAAGGGCGAAGCCGAAACGATCGTCTGATGGCTTCAGGTCTCCGAGTCCAACAGTTGCATATTTCAAAATTGTTTTATAATACTCGTATTCAAAAATTGTGTTAATAATCTTCGCATTCAAAAATCTTGTTCATAATGTTCGCATTCAAAAATAGTGTATATTTACTAGTATTCAAAAATTGTGTCTAGACTTGTACAGATTGCAATCAAATATTGTATTAATTTATTTTTCTATTAATTAGTATATTGAAGACTCAAACATAGTGTAGTTTAAACCTTTTGGCATTCAAAAGTACTTATAGCGAAATTAAAATATCATTCTGTTGTTAATTAATCTAATGGCAAATTGTTCGTGTGCAGAAACTATACATTCTTTTGTCACAGAGAATAATTATTGTATGCGACTGAATTTAACATGTTATCGTTGAATTCAGAATATAATTGTAATTTTTTTTTCGATTGGTACTCTAAAATTGTTTGCAACTTTCCAGAACTATTGATTATGCTGTCCCTTGTCGGACTATTAGTGCATGGCTTCGGCCACAGTTTCTAAATTAATTTTAACTTCAATAAGTTTTTTTTTATACGTTTTGTAAAAGATAGGTGCCTTCCCTTATTGGTTTGACTCCGTTTCTGCCTTCGAGCCCCTGCGTGTTGGAGAATCCCCCGGGTGGAGCTTAAATAAAAGTAAGCTGGATCTCTGATCAGATCAGGCGACATTCCTCCACTCAGGCCGTCAAAACGTTGCATCTTTTCGATACTTTAAATTTATTGAATTTTGCTTCTAAATTTGTACGGTGACGTCTTTGTAGTTTATTTTTAAATTTTTTTCCTGGTCCGCTAAAATGTCGAAAAGGGTAATAAGGACATATGACAGGAGCACGGAATACCGCGCTCTGCGTATTCTAATAATAAATGAAAATATAATAGAGATTCAATGCATAAACGCCCTAGGTCTGTTTATATCTTCATTATTTCATGAACTGTTAGACATTAAAATGGGACAAACATATATAGATATCATGTAGCTAAAAAGTCTGTTTATCCCGTGCATACATCACTGGCATACAATAATTTTTAAAGTAATAAAGTTAAAAATATCAGCATAGTTTAGTTAACACTAGAACTACCGTTAGGGGTCATTTTGACCGCTGCTAAAAATAATAATAATCTATTCGAACCAGAAAATTTTTCGAAAATTCGATTCGAACCATAAGATATGTTATATGTATGAAGAACAAAAATAGGCTATTTAAATAAGTTAAATAGTTTTAAATAAAAATTCTGGTGTGAAACGCTTTTTTATAAAAATTGAGTAAAATAGCCGGCGGTTCTAGTGTTAAACTAAAGACATTATCGATTTAAATTGCATTTTAAATTTATTTAGATGGGAAATATATAGACAAAATTTCGTTCAAGGATTTAGTGCGAACATTAAATGATATGGGTTTAGTTCCACTTCAACGAATCTTTTGGAAGTTGTTATGTGAAGTAAAAATACACGAATCTTATACTAATATGCGAGCAAAAATTGCGCGTGTGTTTGTGTATGTAAATTTTATCTTAAAAACGGCTCTAGCGATTTTGACTAAATTTTGTACTTTACCAATTTCGGGCACGAGAAAACAAATGGGCTAGTTCATATGTTCGAGAAAATTTGATTAATGGGTCATTTTGGGTCACTTCGGGTCAAGCTAATATTATCTAAAAAACGGCTCTAACGATTATAACTAAATTTTGTAATCTATTGTTTTGGATTACGAGAAGACCAATGGGCTAAGTCACATGCTAGAGAAAATTTGATTATTGGGTCATTTTTGGATCACTGTGTGTCATGCAAAGTTTATCTAGAAAACGGTTCTAACGATTTTGACGAAATTTTGTATCCTATCGTTTTCGGGCACGAGAATACGATTGGGCTGGCTCGCATGTTCAAGAAAATTCGATTAGTGGGTCATTTGGATTCACAATGGGTCAGGGTCAAGCTAATTGATTCTAAAAAAACTCAAAACATTTTAACAAAATTATGTAAGATACCGTTTCAGGGCATGAGATGACCATTGGGCTAAGTCACATGTTCAAGAAAAATCGATTAGTGGGTCATTTTTGGATCAATGTAGTCAAGAAAAGTTTCTCTAGAAAACGTTTCTAACGATTTTGACGAAATTTTGTATTCTATCGTTTTCGGGCAAGAGAATACCATTGGGCTAGGTTGCATGTTCAAGAAAATTTGATTAGTGGATCATTTTTGTCACAATGAGTCAGGTTCAATATAATTAAATCTAAAAAAAAGTCACAAAACATTTTGAGAAAATTTTGTATTATATAGTTTCTGGGCATGTGAAGACCTTTGGGCTAAGTCACAAGTTCGAGAAAATTAAATTAGTGGGTCATTTTTGGGTCACTGTGTGTCAGGCTAATTGTATCTAAAAAATGGCTCAAAACATTACGGCAAAAGTTTGTATTATATGGTTTCTGAACATGAGAAGGCCATTGGGCCAAGTCACATGTTCGGGAAAATTCGATTATTGGGTCATTTTGTGTCATAATGGGTCAGTGTCAAGCTAATTATATCCAAAAAACGGCTCAGTCAATTTTGACTAAATTTTATATCCAACCGTTTTAAGGCACGAGAAAAGTATTGCGCTAGGTCACATGTTCAAGAAATTTCGATTAATGTGTCATTTTTAGGTCACTTTGGGTCAAACTAATTTTATCTAAAAAACAGCTCTAACGATTTTGATTAAATTTTGTAATCTACTGTTTTGGATTACGAGAAGACTAATGGTCTAGGTCACATGTTAGAGAAAATTAGATTAGTGGGTCATTTTTGGGTCTCTGTGGGTCAAGCTAAGTTTATTTAGAAAACGGCTCTAACGATTTTGATGAAATTTTATAATCTATCGTTTTCGGGTACGAGAATACTATTGGGCTAGGTCGTATGTTCCAGATAATTTGATTATTGGGTCATGTTGGGTCACAATGGGTGGGGTGTCAAGCTAATTGAATGTAAAAAAAAATGGCTCAAAACATTTTGACAAAATTTTGTAATATACCGCTTCTGGGCACGAGATGACCATTGGGCTAAGTGACATGTTCGAGAAAATTCCATTATTGGGTCATTTTTGGATCAATGTGGGTCAAGTTAATTGTATCTAAAACACGACTCAAACGATTTTGTCAAAAGTTTATGTTATATAGTTTCTGTGCATGCGAAGACCATTGGGATAGGTAATACGTTCGATGAATTTAGAGCAATTGGTCCCTTTGGGGTGACCGTGGGTCAAGCTAATTTTATCTATAAAACGACTTTAACGATTTTGACTTAATTTTGTATTTTATCGTTTTCGGGTTTTAGAAGAACATTGGATAGGTCGCATGTTCGAAAAAAAATCGGTTAGTAGGTCATTTTGTGTCACAATGTCTCAGGATCAAGCCAATTGTATCTAAACAGCAAGAATGATACAGTGAGAATAAAATATCGAATTGAACACAAGGCTAATTTTGACCGAGCATAGCTCGGTCACCCCTGCTAAATTGTTATAATCCACGAAAATAAAATACAACTATAATCGAAAATATACAATAACCACTTCCGGGTTATCCCTCATTACGGAAAGTGTTCTTTATCTGTGAAACCTCAGAAAACAATATAATTTCAAAATTTTAAAACGTATTTAAATAAAAGAAATTTCCTTTTAACGTTCTCAGCTGCGTTATTCAATTTATACATATGAGCGTAACAAAATAACATTAATTTAAATGTTAAAGTCAATGCTATTAATTTGTCATGTGTGTGATTTAAAGGTGTGTTTATAAAAGAAAATATTCTCTTGCTGCCACTAAGTCTTCGGGAAGTTTCCGCGTAGTTATAGATTATTAATCACTTTCTTTACCCTCGAATATATATTTTTTGGATACTGTGATTTCTCAAGTAAACATTTTCATGATCAACAAACATTACTTTAAAACGGACACACATAAATTTAACATTAATTTAAATGTTAAAGTTAGTGCTATTTATTTTTCATGGTTGTCTGTAAAAATGTTTGCTGGACATGAAACTGTTTACTTGAGAAGTCATAGTATCCAAAAAATCATTATTCGACGATAAAGAAACTGATTAATAAACTATAACTACGCGGAAACGTCCCCAAAAAATAATGGCAGCAAGGGGAACATTTCTTTTATAAATACTTCTTTGAATCTCAAAAATATGCTGCTTTCAGAGATTTGTAATTATAATTAACGCGCTTCGGAATCGTAACTAATCGAAAGAGATTCGCTCGTGATTATATTATATTTTCCTAGATCAAGTAACTTTTTTTTCTTATTGTATGCTATTAAAACAATTATACGGTCACTCTGAAATTTTTGAGATACAACTATGTTTTTAAAGTTATACTTACAAAATTTTAGGTGTGTTCAAAGTAGTCTCCTCCAGCATCAATGCGCTTTTGTAGACGAATTTTCCACAGATTAAATGCCTCAAGCCATTCATTTCTTGGAATAGATGAAAAAATGCATTTATAGCCACATCAATCTCTTATTCTGAATGAAAACGACGTCCACGTAAGTTCTTTTTTAGATTAAAGAATAAATATAAGTCACACATAGCTAGATCAGGTGAATACGGCGGATGTTATATCACTTTAATTCGTTTTTGTTTAAGAAACTCAACTGTTAATCCGGCTGTATGTGAAGATGCATTGTCATGGTGAAGCATTAGTCCCCTAACATTCACTTCTTGTAGAATTCGTCAAAAAACGGTATGTACGTTTCATCACAATTTTAGAAATGATGCGGTGGTCACCATCATTTAGAAATTTAAGAGTTTCTTTACTGATTCTGACACGCTCCTCTTTTTGGTGCTCAGTTAGATTATGGGGAACCCAACGGCAAACTAGTTTTTTCATATGCAATTCTTCATGAATAATTTTGTTTATGGCTGCAGATCCAATGTTAAGTTCTTTCTGTATCATTTGATAGGTACAGCGAGTATCATCCATTAATATTTTTCGTATGGCAGACACATTATCCGGAATTACTGCCGACAGCGGCCTTCCTGTGTGTTCTTCATCCTGAAGAAAATTACGACCTCTGCTAAATTCTTTAAACCATCTGAATACAGTAGCACGAGCTGGAGATTCATCACCAAATGCTAATTCCAACCGTTGAACGCATTCTTCTTGATTTAATCCTGCTTCATAATCGTAGAAAATCATAGCGTGAAAATGTTCTCGCGTCAACTCCATTTTCTCTTCTGTTTAAAATGCATTCTACGCTAAACAAGTTGAAGTAAGTCAGTAAAAAATCGTCTGCTGTGTTAAAATACTTTGCATTTTAAAATTAAACCGTTATTTTTATTTTGTAAATTTTCGTCTGCGCGTATCTCAATAATTTCAGAGTAACCCTCGTAACAACACAAGCCTTTCATAATCTTAGTATTACAAAAATGATATTTTGAAAATAAGGAAATGAATTTCTTTGTCCTTTG
Organism: Maratus speciosus; assembly: GCA_963932465.1. Lineage (NCBI taxonomy): Eukaryota > Metazoa > Arthropoda > Arachnida > Araneae > Salticidae > Maratus > Maratus speciosus. Next base: position 536,763,703 of record OZ010788.1, on the reverse strand, counting down.
TTATTTTAGAGAAAACAAGTGGAAATCACTCTAAAAATATTATATTTCAAAAGAATAATCCTGATGAACTAGGACTCAGAAAACAAATATTATACGCTGTCTTGTGAGATTTAAAAAAACCCTTCATTCAATTCCTACTATTAGTTCACACTCTCCCTATATTTATTTATTTATATATCTTGTTCAAATTTTCAATCGTTAATAAAATACTTATTATTCATCCTATCAAGTTGAAATATTTTTTTTTAAACTTGTACTGGATGACAATTGATGTTAATACAGTTTATTCAAATATTAATTCATTAATTAAATTTTAATTAATTTTAGTTTTATATGGGAGTCAAAATGGTGGCCATTGGTTTTTGAACAGCATTTATGGCGACATATCGAAAAATTTGGCGACCGAAACGAGTCGCCAAAATGGACGTCAACTTGGCGATATCTCTAATATTTCGCCAAATTCCCATTGACTTCCATTGTAAACCTACTTGCTTATAGAAAATCAACAAATTGAGATAGTTTAATGCAACAAAAACTAATATTAGCTTAAGGGATTATATTAGATTTTTCTTTGATGACCTTAGTAGGAATTGAATTTTAAAACAAAATTTTTATATTACCTGTTTTATTGTTCATCTGAATTACAAAATAATAGAAGGAAGGAACACTTACAAAACAGAAACCGGATCGATAATCATCAATTACTTCGAGTGTGATGCTTATTTCTGTAGATTTATAAACAAAACCCGTGGGATCACGTTGTAATGAAACGGATATAATCAGAAAGTATATATAATGTAACCACAACATATCATTTTGCCAAAAAGTCTGATCGTATAATGCATAAACACGTTACTCATTTTAAGTTAACAGTAATAAAGATCAAGATATCAAATATTTAATATGAACATAAAAATTTTATTAATCCGATTCTATTTTCAATTTATCATTTTTATGTCGTATAGTGTTCAAATAATTGTAACATTACAACCCTTCCAGATTTTCGATATTATAAATAAATATTAAAGTAATGACGAAATAAACACACATATTTGTTACTACCTTATTACGTTACAGAGATAAAGAAAAGAGAATTCATTATACAATGCTCAGCGCTGCCATTGGCAAGACATTTTTCTGTATCTCACTCTCTTTTTACAACTGAAAAATTACCACGTGCACGTTGACAACATGTGCAAAAGAAATGTACTACAAAAGTTATTTTTTTTTTTAAATAGTGATGCGAAAAACATTTTAAAACTCTAGTGATTATTCATATAAGAAATTATCAAAATGAATTGGGATTTCGATAAAAAAAAAGACAATTTACTTTCTTTCGAGATCTGAAAATTCTTCTATATTTTTACACTGTAGAAAAATACTGCCAGTTTTCCGGTAGGAATCGGAAAAATAGTTGCTCTTATCACCGGAATAATTTCAGACCCAGCTCGGAATAAAATCCGTAAAAATAAGGGTCAGTAAAACGGTATTTTACGGATTTTATTACGAGCTGGGTTGGAAATTATTCCGGTACGATAAGGGCAACTATTTTTCCGATTCCTACCGGAAAACTGGCATTATTGTTTTTACAGTGTACCTTTTCTGGTCATATATAATACGCTATTGTGTATATTATTAAATATCGTTTTGACAGGAAACAGATATGTGTCATTCTCACAAAAACTTGGATTTTCAAGGTCTCGAAAGTATAAATTATAGAAAATGTAGCAAATTTCCTAGAATTTTCATTCATATTTATATTTAAGTTTTAAGTAACCTATAGAATAGATTGCTGAACAATTAATTTTCGTCGAAAAACACCTCTGTGGACGTCTCCACACATAAAACACAACTTTCATTTCACAATCTATTTATTTTTACAATTTATATTTTAATACTTAAAATTTAAAAGTATTTATTTGAATTCTAACTTAATATATTTTTTAATGGTTTTGTTTTTAATAAGGCGTTAATTCATAAATTTTGTCTCTGGCCAATGTAGTCTCACTCAGTTGACTCTGAAAACAAATGTGCCATACATGCCAAATTATCTTTAGATAGTTTGGGAGAAAGGAAGACATTCTTGTTTTTATATATTTAACTCTATGTGCTGTTGTGAAATTACTGAATATTTTTAACTTATTAGTTTTCTTTTCTAGTTTTCAAACTAATATATAATTTTAATAGAAATTTTAGACAGCTGTAACACGATAAATAAGAGAAAAGAAATGCACTATTTTTGAAACTTGAAAACCAAAGTAGTTAAAAATTCAAAACTTAATATTTGTCTCCTACATGGACTTGGTATATCCATTTTTACTGATATTGTTTATTTTATCTCTAATATATGAAACATATTGGGCTGTATAAGAAGATCGTATATACAAAGAGACATTTAAAAATTGTAAAATCTTAATCCGCATTGATTTTAAGAAAATTACATTATCTAAATTCAGTTGTTTAATACAATATATTTAATCAATTTTGCCTATTCTATGCGAATGATCTCTTACAGTTTAATTATAAAAAATAATGTTTATTAAATACGCTCAATAAGTACTCAATTGCTTTCATTTAAATTTTTGAGATGTAAATGTCTTTTCTCATCGCCTTCGTAGCCATGACAGCATTTTAAGAATTAAAAAACTTGTCAAAAATAAAATAGAAAAGCTGACCATTAATATAAGTATAAGCGTAAATTAGGATAAGCATAAAGGAGGAATTTATAAGATTTTGTATATACGAGGGTAATTTCGAAACTAACCTATGTTTAGCTGTAAATAAAAAAACGTATACATTCAACAAATATTTTATTTACATTTGAAAGTTACAGTTGTCCTTTATTTCTCAACATAGTCACAATGTACATTCAAACACTTGTCATAGCTTTTACCTACCATAAAACTCAGCCAGCTGCGAATTCAACCAACTTCTCATGATGATTTAAAGTTCCTCATCGCCCGGGAAGTGCAGTTGCTCAAGCCCATTCTTCATTTCATTGAACAGATGGTAATCAGAAGGAGTCCAGTCCGGGATATACTGGGTTGGTGAAACACGTCCCATTTAAATTGGCGCAAAAGATCTTGTTTTCGCCGAGCACTGTGAGAACGAGCTTTGTCGTAATGGAATACAACCCAAGATGTCAGCAGGCCGTCTGCGGCTGAAAGTTTTGCTGCCCAAAGAAATGTTATCACTCCTCCTACCTCGCATCTCGAGGGATTTTAAGAGGCAATGCACATTTTTTGACGTTATAACCTGCAAACACGCGACAGTACAACACTTTCTCTAGAATAGTTAGAAGCTTACTGAATCACAGATTTCTTATTGAAACAGTGGTTGCGTTCCACCCACTACTTCAAGCGCCACGTCACAAAGGAGATTAGTGTACGAATTGCCCTAGTAAATATATAAAATAGATTAGATTTTCTTGCTATTTTTTTTCCTACTTGCTTGTAACTTTTCGAGAGAATGAACCATATACCATCATTATAAAAATATATGTACAGTCGTGGAAAAAAAAAGTAAACACCCCCTACTGACTCCTCAACAAATTATTGTAGAAGAAAGTTACTGGTACCGAACGACTGGAAATAAAATCTATTTTTAAATGATGTATATAAAATTTGTTTAGGGGGCCATCTACATATTAAAACGAACCACAACTTTGTTTTGTCAATACCAGTATACAATTCTGACAGCAGAAAGGAATTCTACACCCTTCAATTAGTCTAAAAACAAATTTTTATGCAATTCGTATTATAAGTTTCCGAGAAATTAATTATTTTAAAACGAGCGCATTTTAAGGGCTGTATCCAAATTGAAGTTCGGTACTCGATTGTTAACCGAGAAAGCTCCTTTCTTGATCAAGGCACCTTTAACAGCCAATTAAGCCTGTTAGATTACAGGATAGCATAAGAAATTTCAAAATATTTAGTCACTTCTATCATAGACGGCCCCTTAAACCATCATTTTGCCGTTTTTTAAGCATAGTTTGAAAACTACTTGGAAGAAAAATGTGAAATTTTAGATTTCCGTAAAGCAGGACTTAATAAATCTGAATCTATCAAAAAAATAGTAGGTTGCAATTCATAATTTTTTTTAATATTAATTTCATAATTCATAATTCATATCAGAAAATTATAAAAAATGCAAATTCAACGTATTTATGTTTGGGTATATTAGTATTATTGCTACACAAAAAATTAGAACATTAGGATCATAATTTCAGAAGTTATAAATAAAAATATGAAAATGTAATTTAACATTAGAAGCACTAAATTTTAAATGTTTATAATTCAAAAACTTATAATTCAAATGACTTGAAATTTGGTGTCTAGGCATAGTTTGAACCAATGATTTGAAATATCTCGTTAGAATTGGGTATTGCCATTGAATAAAATGAAGTTTGGATTCGTTTTAATATGTAGATGGCCCCCTAAGCAAATTTTATATACGTCCTTTAAAAGTAGACTTTATTTCCAATTGTTCGATACCAGTAACTTTCGTCTATGATAATTTGTTGAGGAGTTAGTAGGGGGTGTTTACTTTTTTCCCCACAACTGTACATATTGATTTCTGCAATGAGCACTTTTCTCTCATTTATCATCACATATCATCATCGCATATTTATCGACACCGGAAATTCATAAATTATTTTACTCAGAATACACAATGTACTCTTACATAGAGAACAATTTCACGTATTTCACTTAAAACTTCTATATTTGTGTAATTTTAATGTAAAATTCACTTCTTCAGGGTTTAGTGAATCCGCGACTTAATGAATACATGTGTAGTTTAATGTATTTGTCAGAAATATTCAGCTACCACAATTTTAGGTCTAAATTTCTTTTTAAAAAAGGCTACATGACTAATTGAGGTTTTTATTTGAATAACAGAAGTTATTCAACAATACACTCTTAAAGGAAAAAAATCTATTCGATATTTATCAATCATTTTCAGAGTGAAGCAATGCTTTTTTTTATTTTAGTAAATCGGTTAGCTAAACGTTGTACTGAACTGCAGATATAATGATAAAAACGGATATCAGGTAATCACAATGTACCATTTGGCAGAAATTCGGTTTATCACAGTCTGACTTTTGACAAGTTAAAAGCATTTAAACTCAAGATATCAAATATTCACTACAATCATAAAAATGTATTGTCCAGCTCATCATTTTGCTTCAATATACAGTCAAATTATTTAATACCATAAGCATTTAAGAAAATAAATATCATAAAAGATTATTCAAAGATAATATAACCTGACAATTTTCTTTCATACTATTGGAAGGAAATGCTAAGAAAATTTACTACATAATACTATAAATAAATACGTGTGACGAAATTATGAAGACGTCTGAGTGACACAAGTTTTTTCTATGGCAATATTAAAATCCCGTCGATAAATAGAATGAGGAAATAGAATGAGGAAAATATACAGAATGTAATCACGGTATTATCATTTTTTCTGAAATTCTTCTCAAAGCGTTTCTTTTCCTGGTGACTATCTTGCAACAAATTCAAATAAGTATATTTTCAATTCAGTAAATTTGAAAAATTCATTACGTTTTCAAATAAGCTTAAGTAATAAAGAATATTTCTTATACATATAAAATACCAGAAAATTTGTAATGTATTTGATAAATGTTAAATCATAATTAGTCATTTCTATTTTTTTTTCGAATAGTTTAGCACAGATCAAAGTATGGTTAAATTTTCTAGAGATTAAACATGGAATTTTTCTTCAATATCAGTGCAAATATGTGTGTTTAAAAGATGTAACATTTCCCACTTTAAGAAGTTATAAACAAATAAAAGATGTAAACGTTATGTATGAAAATAACTTATCCAAATTAAGTTAAACATTGCCAAAAGTGATAAGAATTACTCTTAAAAGGCATATAAATACATTTATTTAGATTGACATATGTTTCATTGCGGAAACAGAACATTTTTATCAAGATCTTTCTTGATACAAATATTTTCGCAATTTTTTTCAAACAAGAAATTGGTAAATAAGATCTATTTTTTTCCCTTCTTAATGTAAGACAATGCTTTAAAACTACGATAAGTTTTTACGTTTTCATATTCATATCTGAATTCCCGTGTTCATTGCGCATATTTTTCACGCGGATTTGTTTGCTTTCGTTTTTGCTCTTAGTCTTGAGATAATTTGCTTTAAAAAATGATGCAGTTGCCTTAATTGGACAAATTTATGCTGCTTAAATTGGACCAGATATACGATCATAAATTTTAAAAGCTATGGTTTACAACAGAGCAGTAACCGTTGAAACCGCCGTCCAATCTTTTAAAGGAAGCAGCATTTGGCCTCCTAACAGGCATGTTTTTAAAAATTATCATTTTGCAGCTAATTCTGAATTTATTCCTGACGAGAAGATAGGCATGACAGATGAATCCGTTGCTTCTCCCACTAGTGAGATTTCGGAGCCAAAGTCACTTATTATGAAATCTACTAAAATTATGATAGTAAAAAAAAAAGAAGATGAAAGCGACACAGCTAAACAACGTAGAAAAACAATTTAGGGACATCAAAAGTTGTCAAATGTATAGGAAACGATAAGAAAATAGTAAATTGCGAAGAACCACGAGAAGGCATCCGCTACAAAACCCAATGAGAGCCAAAAAGCATCTGTGTTAACAACTTCGCCATATAAAGTAAATATTCAAATGATAATAAACGGTCAGGTGTAAGTATTATTCGCGCTCAGACTGCCGTACGATAAATATATGAATTATTAACACTTTTATTTAAAAAAAATCGTTGCTAAAAGAATAATACGACTTCGTAAAAAACTATACAACGTAGGGTTGGGTATAGCTGTATCGAAAAGTATGAATGAGCATACATAAAAGTTAAAAGAGATATAAAGCCAAAATAAATACAAATATTGCTATTCTGTATAAAACTTTATTTAATCATATCCTAATCTGTTTATGATTAACATAATTTGGTACTGACAATAAAAGTAGTTCATATTTAAACATCATTTGGCATTTCATAATACTAAATTCAGCATAGTGATAATCTTTTCTTTTTATAGTGTATGTAAAAGAAAACTCTTGCTCAAAGTGTAAACTTGGTATTGTGCTAAGCGCGCTTCGAAAAGAGATCGCAAAGTTGCAAAGCCTTCTTGGTCCGTGCCGCGTTTTCCAGGTAGGTTTTTAATTAACTTTCAAAGTTAATTAAAAGATAATAATTAATTAAAAGTTAATTAATTAGACACGGAAGGGATATTGAGAGATCCACTCAATGCAATCTAGTCGTGTATCCCATAGTATGTATATGATTAATTCTAATTAAATTAGTCTGTTTTTAACAATTTGATGTTTATTGCTTTTATACAGCTACTGTGCATTGCATTACACAAATATATCAATAAAAGTTGTATCTGGACTTTAAAAGCTGATGGTACATAAAGTATGCCGCCCCTGTCATTATATATACCTAAACCATCCGTGTCTTTAAGGGTTAATATCTCGGCTAATTACCGACAAATTTTTTCGAAAATCATTATCAACAATGCTCTTTTACTTCCTTTATAGGTACCTCCTGCACTCTTCAACACCTTTGCTGAATACGTGCAAATCGAAATTTGTGTGTAACGGTAAATGCACATTCTCAATAACTATGTGTCCTAAAGTAACCGCTATACATTGTTAAAAATTTGGGGCATTTGCTGCACCGTCACTCCATCACTTTTATAGGAAACTGTAACTTGACTATAATATGGGGCATTCTCATTTATCAGAACAGAAACATTCTATAAAAGTGGTGGAGTGAGTATGCAGTAATTGCTGCATATTTTTAACAGTGTAGTTTTCGTTCAAGGTTTAGCTTAACGTCTACTACCTCTAAATATTTTCACAATTTTAGTTTCAGTAGATTCTGAAATAAAGGGCCGGGAAATATATTTTTGCGCTACATTTATGACGATATCTCTGATACTAGTATAATACCTAAAATTAAAAGAAATTTATTTTTGAGTACAGTATTATGAAAGCTCTCGCACGATACCTCACATGATGTACAATAAAAAGATTGTTTATTTTTTCATGTAACTAATTAGCCTTTCTACATTTTTCCTAAATATATTTGTGAATGTTTAATAATCTGTAAATATGTGGGTCAATAGTCTTTATTACTTTAAGCAATTTGAATTTTCCAGTTTCTATAATTTACGAGTAAAATGATTGTGACAGACAGACACAGGAGTGATCTTATAATGGTTCCGTTTTTACTTTTTAAGTACGGAACCCTAAAAATGGCCAATAGATAGCGTCTTTTTTCAATAATTTAACAAAATACAAACTCATACTGTGTATAATTGGTTTATCAATACAGATATTATTCAATGTGTTGATTATTATTTCAAGAACTATTTGAAATCGCATAATATCTTAAATCGCAATCACATTATAACTTATATCGCAAATTATTAAATATGTTGATGAAATACCGTCCTTTATTTTTGGCAATTTTTGGATTGCAGTAATTGCACCTCTAAGAATTTTTTTAAAGCCTTAACACTCCACAAAATGTCTAGTACGGAATAAACTTTTTCATCAAAAAAAAAATATATATATACGATGAGTAAACATACAATCTTATAAACAGTGCTATATTTACTGGGGAAAATTACATGAGACCAACCAGAGATTAATTACGTCTTTAAATTTAGTATTTTCATTTTCTGAGAGCAGATAAATCACGTTGTTGCTAAAGTTTCTATGTAAATCGAAATTATATTATGAAAAGTCCTCTGGTCAATATTTTTTAATTTTCTTTTTCTGTTAAATGTCTTCATCATAGCTTCATTTACACATGTCCAAAATTCATAGTTTCGACAACAGACAGCGCAGAACATTAATGATATACACATTGTATAACATAATATACATTTTACATCGCAGTTATTCAGTACAAGGTATTCTAACGTAGTGTAATTTCTACATATCATTACTCTAGTAGGCCGTTTGAGAAATGGAAGACATTTCGTATCACTGCTTGTAGGTAATTAGTTGAGAAAGTTACTTAAATCTCTTTAGTCGAGTGCAGGTCTTGGTGTTCATTAACGAAAGTTAAACACTTGCTGGACATTAATAAATTAGGAAATTGTGTATGGAAACAAAAATATTTTGATTTAAGATTTTATTTTGTTTTTTCGATGTCTTCTAGTATAAACTATTTTGTGGTGCATAATATTTTCTATTATGTGTATTAATTACCTTACAAAATTGTTAAAACACAGAAAGTGTTTTAAATGTGTTAACCAGGACTCACTGTAATACATTTATATCATTCAAACTCATTTGTCATGTAGTCTATTACCAAAATGTAACAGCATATCCTTTTAAATCACAGTTCTGTAAATAAAGACGCTTTAAAGTAGCATAATTATTCTATATCATTAGTCTAGAAGGTAGTTAGAGAAATAGAAGACATTTCCCCTCTTTTATTGTAGAAAACCAGTAGAAACATTATACTTTGATCTCTTTAATCAAGTGCAACTATAGACGTTCATTAATAACATTAGTATGTTAAACATGTTGGAAGGTAAATAAATTAGAAAATTCTTTAAGCTCAGAAAAATTCTTTAAATTCAAGAATTGTTCTTTTAATTTTTCTAATTCAAGATTGCATTGTAAAACATTTTAATCATTTTAACCCAATTTTCTTGTAGCTTATTAGCAAAGTCTAACAGAATATCATTTTAAAATCACAGGTCTATAAAACAAGATATTTTAAAGTAGTTTAATGATCACATACCATAACTTTAGAAGGTAGTTAGAAAAATAGAAGACATTTCTTTTCACTTTTTGCAACAAAGTAGTTTAAAAAGTATACTTATCGCTCTTTAGTTAAGTGTAACTATCGGTTTTCATTAATAACAGTTGTATGTTAAAGATGTAGTCTATACTTACTATTATAAAGAGGTAAAAATAGTTTATTTGTAGGAGGTAAGCTCTAGAACTACCGAACCGATTCTAAAAGTTATGGTATCAAAATGATGATGTTAGTCCAACTTAGAACATAGGCTATATCTTATGTCCGTGCCACTGGCCAAAAGGGGGTGCAGGAGCAAAAAACGTTCTAAAAATACGATTTTTGTGTTACTGAAGGGCTTAGAAACATGAAATTTGGAATGGTAGTTATTTATAAGATACTAATGTTCTCTAAGGACATTTCTTTAAAAAATCGAAATTAAAAAGGGGTGAAATGCGCAATAAGCGTTCTAAAAACGTTCTAAATGGCGATTTTTACGCAGTCTCAAGAAGTACCAAACCAGTATAAAAAATAATGGTGTCAAAATGATGGTGACAACCCTTGCTCCAAAATAGGCAACATTTTATGTCGGTGCCACTTCCCCTAAAGGAGGTGCATGAACAAAAAAAACGTTCGAAATGGCGATTTTTACGCAAAATCAAGAAGTACCAAACCTATATAAAAAATAATGGTGTCAAAATGATGGTGACAACCCTTGCTCAAAAATAGGCAACATTTTATGTCGGTGCCACTAACCCTAAAGGAGGTGCAGGAATAAAAAAACGTTCGAAATTGCGATTTTTGTGTTACTGAAGTGCCCAGATACATGGAATTTGGAATGGTAGTTACTTATTACGTATAAATCATGTCCAAGAACATTTCTTAAAAAATTCGAAATTTAAAAGGGGTGAAAATGAGCAAAAAGCGTTAAAAAACGTTCTAAATGGCGATTTTTACGCAATCAAGAGAAGTAACAAACCGATTTCAAAAATAATGGTGTCAAAATGATAGTGACAACCCTTTCTGCAACATAGGCTACATTTTATGTCGGTGCCACTACCCCTAAAGGGGGTGCAAAAGCAAAAAACGTTCGAAATTGCGATTTTCGTGTTACTGAAGGGCCCACATACATGGAATTTGGCATGGTAGTTACTTATTAGATATAAATTATCTCTAAGAACATTTCTTAAAAAATTCGAAATTTAAAAGGGTGTGAAAATGAGCGAAAGCGTTCTAAAAAATGTTCTAAATGCCGATTTTTACGCAATCTAGAAAAGTACCTAACCGATTTAAAAAATAATGGTGTCAAAATGATGGTGACAAATCTTGCTCTAACACAGGCTACATTTTATGTCAGTACCACTACCCCAAAAGGGAGTGCAGGAGCAAAAAATAGTTCGAAATTGCGATTTTTGTGTTACTGAAGGGCCCAGATTCATGGAATTTGGCATGGTAGTTACTTAATAGCTATAAAATATTTCTAAGAACATTTCTTAAAAAATTCGAAATTTAAAAGGGTGTGAAAATGAGCCGAAAGCGTTCTAAAAAATGTCCTAAATGCCGATTTTTACGCAATCTAGGAAAGTACCTAACCAATTTCAAAAATAATGGTGTCAAAATGATGGTGGCAACCCTTGCTCCAACATAGGCTATGTTTCATGTCTGTGTCATTGCCCCCCAAAAGGGCGCAGAAGCAAAAAAACGTTCGAGAATTCGATTTTTGTGTTACTGAAGGGCCTAGAAACATGAAATTTGGAATGGTAGTTACTTATAGGATATAAATGATGTCTAAGAACATTTCTTAAAAAATTCGAAATTTAAAAGGGATGAAAATGCGCTAAAAGAGTTCTAAAAACGTTCTAAATGGCTATTTTTACGCAATCTCAGAAAGTACCCAACATATTTCAAAAGTAATGGTAGGAAATTGATGATGACAGCCCTTGCTCCAACATAGGCTTTATTTCATGTCGGTGTCACAACCACCTAGGGGTTGCAGAAGCAAAAAGCGTTCTAAATTGCGATTTTTGTGTTACTGAAGGACACAGAATCCTGAAATGAGACAGGACAGTTATTTATAAGCTACAAATGATCTCTAAGGACATTTTCTAAAAAATCGAAATTTTAAGGGGGTAAAAATGAGCGAAAAGCGTTCTAAAAAACTTTCTAAATTGCGATTTCTACGGAATATCGGGAAGTACCGAACCGATTGAAAAAATAATGGTGTGAAAACGAAGGTGACAGGCCTCACTCCAACATAGGCTGTATTTCATGTCAGTGCCACTACCACAAAGGGGGTGAAGGAGCAAAAAACGATCTAAATTGTGTTTTTTGTAATACTGCAGGAGCTAGGAACTTGAAACTAGGCATGGTAGTTATTTATAAGATATAAATGATCTCTAAGAACATTTCCTAATTAATTCGAAATTTAAAAGGGCTGAAAAGGGACGAAAAACGTTCTAAATTGCGATTTGTATGTAGTCCCTAAAAGTACCCAACCGATTTCAAAAGTAATGATTGGAAATTGATGATGACATATTGCTCCAGTATAGGATCTATTTCATGTCGGCGTCACTACCACCTTGCGGTTGCATTTTAAAAAACGTTCTAAATTGTGATTTTTGGAATACTAAAGGGGCTAGCAACTGGAAATTTGGCATGGTAATTACTTATGAGATGTAAATGCTCTCTGAGAAGAGTTCTTTAAAAATTTGAAATTTAAAACGGGGGAAAATGAACGAAAGGCGTTCTAAATAGCGAATTCTACGCAGTCTCAGGAAATATAAACCGATTTCAGAAGTAATGGTTTCAAATTGATGTTGACAGTCCCCGCTCCAACATAGCCTATATTTTACGTTGTTGTCACAACCACATGGGGGTTACAGGAGCAAAAAATGTTCTAAATTGCATTTTTTGTGTTACTGAGGGTGTCTAGCATTTTAAATTTGGAATGGTAATTACTTCAAAGATGCAAATGCTTTCTAAGAATTGTCGAAAGAGAATTCCGAATTTAAAATGATGAAGTGAGCGAAAAGCGTTCTATAAGCGTTCTAAATTACGATTTTTAGGAATCATAAGAATTACGAAACCGACTTCAAACATAATGGTTGCAAATTGATGGTGATAGAACCTGCTCAAACATAAGCTATATTTTATGTCGGTGCCACAACCCCTCGAGGGTTGCAGTAGCAAAAAAATTTCTAAATTGTGATTTCTGCGGTACTGAAGAGGCTAAAAACTTTAAATATAGCACGGTAATTAGTTATAAAATATAAATGTCCTCTAAGAGCAGCCGAAAATTAATTCTAAATTAAAAAGCGGTGAAGCGAAGGAAAGGAGCGAAAAGCATTCTAAAAGAGTCCTAAATTACGATTTCTGTGGAATCTCTGGAAATAATAAACCGATTACAAAAGTTACTGGTTGCGAATCAAGATTGATAGTCCCTGATCCTATACGCCTATATTTTATGCTGGTTTTACTACCATCTGGTTGGCAGGAACAACAAGAATGACTTTAAAAACGTCTAAATTCCGTTTTCTATAGAATATTAGGAAATACAAACCGATTTGAAGGTTAATTTTGGCAAATTGATGTTGACAGTCTCTGTTTCAACATTTTTCGAGACATTCTATTTCAACTCTGTTTCGGCATTTTATGTTGGTGCCACTAACACCAGAGAGATGGTAGACTGTTAGACAAGAAGCTTGGAATTTGACATGATGGTTAAATTTAAGATGTAAATGTGTTAAGATGGTTTCTAAAAAATTCAAACCTTCAAATGAATAACGTATGAGCGTATGAAATGAGCAAAAAAAGACTCAAAGTATTTTCTAAATTATCATTTATTTGGAATTAATTTTAGTTCTTCTTATTAATTAAAATCTCATTTCTGTCTATCGCACTTTTATAATAAAGTTTAGTCAAATTGTGGCTTAATTTGTAATTTTTGAATTATTCCAAAAAGTGTTTTTCTAATAAAAAATGGTCATGCAAATATCACTTGGCATATTTCAAATATTACGCGAGCAAAGTCGCGGGGTTTGCTAGTACAGTAATAAATTAGAAAATTGTTTAAGCGCAGAAAATTATTTTAATAAAAGAAATTATTAATAATTTAATTTTTTTCTGCTAGTTTCAAGTCAAATATTTTGTAGAGTAAAAATTATTTATTATTGGCAGTAATTATTTTAGATAAATTTAAAAACACGCTTCTCCTCCCTTCTTGTAGAAAATTATTTGAAAAATTATGCTTGCTAAATATAACAAGTGCTACTATCGGTGTTCATTAATAATATTTGTGGGGAAAACATTTATAAATTAGAAAACTGTTTAAGTGCTGAACATTCTTTTAATTTAAGAAATTATTAAGAATTCTAAATTTTCTCTGCCAGCTTCAAGTCAATTTTGTTCATTTTTTGTAGAGTATAAGTTGTTTATTATTGGTAGTCATTATTTTAGGTAAATTTTAAAATACGGTTCTCCTCCCTTCTTGTAGAACATTAATTTTAAAATTATACATAGCTCTCTTTAGTCTAGAGAAACTCTTGGTGTTCATTAATAACATTTGTATGTTAAACATGTTCGACATTAATATATTAAAATATTGTTTAATGACAGAAAATCCTTTTAAATCAATAAATTATTAAGAATTTCATTTTTTGTTAGCTGTAAACTGTATTTGTCTTTAAATTATCATTCAACGGTTAAGGTGTATGCCAGGCATGTCAAACACGTAGCCCGTGGGCCACACTTGTCCCGACTGCAACTTTTCTGTGGCCCGCCAAGCCTTTGGCATTTCCCCCCTGTTTGATTCAGTTCTTGTTTGATGCAGAAAATATATTTCGCTCGAACACACTTGCAATCGTTGCAGTGTTGCCAATTTGGGTTGAGTTGAGTTGAGTTGATTTTTGACGGCCAATTATCTACACTACCGATATAGGCCCGGGGGGAAGTGCCCTCCGTGGGGGTCTTTCTAAGGGAACCTAATCCGTATTTACGAATGGAAAATCCACGGTCCGAAGAAAACCACGAAAACTCCGAACGATTAGGTCGACGAGCGCGATTGGGTTCGAATCCAGGAGCAGAACCTCTCTGTTGCCAAGTTGGAGAAAAATTTTCTTCAAAATATTTACCACTCTTTCAGAATATTTATCTTCGCTATGTTTAATGATAAAAATTCTGTGATTAATGGAAGAGAAGATTACAAGAAAAAAATATTGGTAGCTATTTTCGTGGAAAAAAATCCGCAATCTGGCAACACTTCCCTGGCATTAGGAGATCTCAACATCAGAAAGTATATTATATGAATATGGTCAAATCTAACTCATTTTAAAATTTCAGACCCAAAAGATTGGGGATGCAAAAATAACCAGTAGGAAAGTTAAATAGAGCAAATTTTAAATCTGAAAATTTAAAGATTTATACTAATGTTTTATAGTAATGTTTGAAACTAAGAAGTTATTTTACTGCTGTCTTTGATTTACATGGCATTACAAAATAATATAGAGTATTTGTTTGGTACTAAAAATGCATCCAAAACTATTAAAATATAGTGCTAATTAATAATGAAAAGTAAAAAATAAATAAAAATAATAATAAATAGCTTTTAAAAGCAGTTTTTATTACTTGTACTTAAAAACAAGTGAGTGACGTCGGGAAATTACTGCTATGCCCCGTGCAATCACCCTAGCTGATAAATTTTACTCAATTAGGAAAAATTTGTTATTTCATAAATTTATATTGCAAACTGTTGTGTTCTTGCAACGGTTGGTTTTGTAAAAAGCAGCAATTATAACTTAAATGAAAAATGCAAAGATCAGGATTATAAACTTAATAATATATTTTTGTATAACTTTGCCATTTAAATTTTTAAATGGCAATATAAGTTTAAGTATGTTTGTATTTTTATTTTAACATATTTTTCTTTATATTTGGCAGCGCAATCTGTACGAAATCTTTTCTACTTTTATTTTTATTGAATAAAAAAGGTTTGCAAATTTTAAATTTGATGTAATTTTACTTAATAAATACAGTGAAACTTCTTTTAAAGGCCACCCCTATTCAAGGGTCACATCTATTAAGGGCCAATACTTTTAGGAACGAAAATTTTTCCCATAGACATAATGTTAAATTTACTCCTATGGGGGGCCGCACCTATCCCTCATAAAGGCCATTTTTTTTCACATGTGCCTTAAATCCTAAACAGGTGTATTGGAATTCCTGAACAAACAGATAAAGAGTTCAGCAAACAACTGCACTTTGCAACAAAGAAGGCAGAGGGAAATGGGGAGGATTTAGTAACACAATGAAGGACCACAAACTTTTCCACAAGTGAGACAAACAGACATTCCTCTCACTTTGTTTGACCTTTCAACTCGTAGGGGTTGCGTTGGAGGGAAAACTTGACCCTCTGCTGTGGGCACACAAAGGATAACAACAAATTTTAAAGGATAACAAAATTATATTATATCATATATAGAAAAACTGATTCCACATTTACTAAAACTGTGAATGCATACCGAAGCACAATTTTTACACTAGAAATTTTATGCTCAGGCTTATATAAATTTTAAAATTATGGTACCTAAATCGAGCCAAAGAGTATATTTGGATTTGAATGACAAAATCCATGTTCTTAGTTGTCATGATCAAGAAACATCTGCTAGAAAATTGGCTTCACAATTTAATTGCAGCAAGAAACATAATTATTAATGAATATTGTTGATAAACAATATTGTTAAAAACAAAGAGAACTTACTGAAAGAATATGCAGATTTTAAAAATCGTGGTATAAAACGAAAGAGAAATGAAAAATTTGGTCACCCCTATTTATGGGCCACCCCTCATAAGGGCCAATTTTCAATGGAACGGCAGTGGCCCTTACAGAGAGGTTTCACTGTATTTTAAAAAAAATCTGGTGCGTATTTTAATTTTTACAACAAGCAGCTTTAAAATTTTGCAAGATTTTAATTTTATTTTAACAAGGTTGTATTTTTAATATAGAGATTAAATTATTTTGTGCGACAGTAATAAAATTAATCAGATTATTATTTTTGTTAATGTGGTCCGCGGCTACGTGTACAATGCTTAATTTGGCCAGCGGTAGTGAACGAGTTTGACATGCCTGGTGTATGTGCTTCATATAATTATATTCTATCGTAAAACATATATTTCATTTACACACAATTTCCATACATCTGAACGATAAAATATGGCAGAATATCCATTTCCTATCAGAATTGTATAGTACAAGGTAATTTAACATAGTTTAATTACTACATAATATTACTCTATTAGGCTGTTTGATAAAGTGAAGGTATTTTAAATCACGGCTCGTAGAAAAGTAGTTGAGAATATATCCTTAATTTTCTTCAGTCAAGTGAAGGTCTTAGTGTTCATTCACAAAAGTTAAAAACTTGTTAGACATTAATCAATTAGAAAATTGTGTATATAACAAAATATTTTTATTCAAGAAATTATTATGATTTTTTTTGTTTCGATGGCCTCGTGTCAGATTTATTTTGTAGTGTATAATATTTTTTACTTTGTGTAGTAATTATATTACATAAATGTTAAAGTATTAATGCTTTAGTTAATTAATGATTTAATTAATATTAATATATTGTATTATAAGATATTTTTATCATTTAACCTCAATTTCCATGAAACGCATTTGCAAAGTGTAACAGAATATCCCTTTTAAGTCACAGATCTGGAATTCAAGATACATTAACACGATTTGTTGAATGATTACTTATCTTTACCCTGGAAGGTCGTTTGAGAAAAGTATTTATCTTCCTTTCTTGTAGAAATTAGTTAAAACAGTATACTTACCGCAATTAAGACAAGTGAAGGTCTTTGTGTTCATTAATAACGTTTAATAAACACCATGTCCATCATAAGATGTGTACGTATGTTAAACACGTCGGATTTTAAGAAATGGGAAATTTGTGTGAAGACAGAAAATTATTTTGATAAAGACTTTATTAGATATTTAGATATTTTTTTCAACTGCCATCAAGACCAAATCATTTTGTAGTGTATACTATTTTTCTTATTGGCGGTATTTATCATACATAAATGCTAAAATACAGTATGTTCTTCAGTTAATCTAATTATACACTGGTGTCCAAAATTAAGGACAAGTCACAAAATGCTAATTTTTAAGTAAGCGAATACTCTAAAGGAAATAATATGATTCAAATAATTACTATCCCTACAGCATAGCTAGTCCATATAGCATCTCATTCATGTCACACATGGTCACGAGTGTCACAGTCACTACGGTGAAACAAAAAATAGGAAATTCCACACATCTCATTATGAGTCTCAAATGTTCACTATGTGACTTCACTGAGACGTCAATGTGACTGCTGCTTTATGACGAGTCACCAGGTGACTTTAAATGTAGTTCCATTGTGACTCTCATGTGACTGTCATTTTTCGACTCAATTTCAAAGTCATCATGAACGTTGCATTATGATAAGTCACCAAATAATATCACATTGTAGTCACATGGTGACTTTTCACAAAAGAGCACAATGGTGACTTCACAGTAGTCTCTCTGTCACCTGAAAGTCATCATGTGACTTTAATGTGACATTTCTTGGTAACTTATCACAATGCACCGTTCACGATGACTTTGAAATTGAGTCTACAGATGACAGTCACATGAGAGTCATAATGTAACCACATTGTAAATTCACATAGTGATTCGTCAAAAAGCAGCAGTCACAGTGGTGTCTCAGTGGAGTCGCATATAATGATCATTTGAGACTCATAATGAGATGCATGGAATTTCCTATTTTTTGCTACACCGTAGTGTCTGTGACACTTGTGATTATGTGTGACATGAATGAGATGTTATATGGACTAGCTGTGCTGTAGAGATAGTAATTATTCGACTTATATTATTTCCGTTTGAGTATTCGTGTACTTGAAAATTTGCATTTTGTGATTGGTCCTTAATTTTGGACACCAGTGTATTATAAAGCATTTACATCGTTTAATTGCAATTTTCGTGCAGGTTAGCTATGAAATAAAATAGAATACCCCCTTTAAAACACAGTTCTTTAATACACGGTTTTATTTCTTACTTTAATTAAAGTATACCATTACTCTTCTAGGCCGTTTGAGAAATATAAGACATTTGGAATCCCTGCTTTTAGATAATTAGTTGAGGTATTATCCTTAAATCTATTTAATCAAATGTCTTAGTTTACATTAAAAAATGTTAAACACTTGTTGAACATTAATAAATTACAAAGTTGTGTGTAGAAGGAAAATTATTTTAATTCAATAATTTATCCGTAACTTTTTCTTTTGGATTCAGGCCTGAAATATATGGTAGTGTATAAAATTTGTTTCATCGGTAGTGATTATTTGAAAATATTGTTAGA
The DNA here is from genome assembly GCA_963932465.1 of Maratus speciosus. Lineage (NCBI taxonomy): Eukaryota > Metazoa > Arthropoda > Arachnida > Araneae > Salticidae > Maratus > Maratus speciosus. Next base: position 536,744,519 of record OZ010788.1, on the reverse strand, counting down.
ACACGGTATGTGCTTTATTAATAAGATTACTTGGTAAAATATATATAATGTTGAATTTCAATTTCTACATAACATAATTGCAAAGTATAAAAATACATCCCTTTTAAATCACACTATTGATTACAAGATATTTTAATGTATTTTAATGATTACATAGCGTTACTCTGCGAGACCATTTCAGATTTTGATAAAGTTTAACGATGAAATTAAAGAGAATATCCGTTTCAAATTACTGTCTTTGAGTATAAGGTATTTCTTCGTAGTTTAATGACAGCATACCGTTACTCTATTAGGCCGTTTGCGACATTTGGAACGCCTGCTTTTAGAAAATTTGTTGAGGTGCAATCCTTAAATCTCTTTGGCCAAGTGCAGATCTTAATTTTCATTAACAAATGTTAAACACTTCTTCGACATAATAAATAGAAAGTTGTGTATAGGAAGAAAATTATTTTAATCCCATAATTTATTAATAACTTATTCATTTGAATTCAGGCCTGAATTATATGGTAGTGAATAATATTTGTTATTTAGGTATTAATTATATAACACAAATCTTAAAACACAGTATATGTGCTTTAATTAATCATATTATGCTGTAAAATAGTTATAATTTTTAACTTCAATTTCTACATAACATATGGATGAAATATGAAAGAATATTCCTTTTAAATACAACTACATGAATGCAAGATTTTTTAACGTAATTTAATGTTTACATACCGTTAATCTGCGACGCCGTTTGAGAAATAGAAGCCATTTCTCTGTGCTTCTTTAAGAAAATTAGTTGAGAAATTATCCTAAGATTCCTTTAGCCAAGTGCAGGTCTTTCTATTCATTATTATAACTTGCAAGTTGAACACTTGTTGGACATGAATAAATTATTAAATTGTGTAAAGAGATTAAAATATTTTAATAGATTGATTTATTAGGGATATTTTGGTATGTTTTCGGTTAACATCAAATGTTAGTTTTTTACTTTTTAGATGCGTTCGTAATTATATAAATCCGTAGAATCTATAGTCGTCGTTCGATTCGTCTGTCTGTCTCTCCGTCCGCATATAACATAGCAAAAACTACCCAACCGAATGGTCCTAAATTTTAAATATATAATTGTTGCAAAATTTTGTCCAGTCATTTCAAATTTTATGAAAATCGGATGTATAGTTTAATTACAGGGATTGTCAAAAGTTTTCTGTTACATTACGGCCAATGGGAAAAAAAATATTTCAAATGTGTTCTAATGATGTTATAGATTTTCGAACAGAATGACATTAATATGTACTTATGAAGTGCACTAAAATATACATTCAGTACAATATGCTGTGCAAACAATACTTATAAAAATAGTTATAGTACGAATGCACCGCATTTGCCATGTTTGACGTGTAGTTTCCAACTTGTTTAGTTAGTAATAATTGTTGAAAATATGTTTATATTTCAATTCGAGAGTAAACAAAACTACAACATTAAAAAAAATACATTATCTATTCTTAAATTAACGCTCATTAATATTCGAAAATAACTTAAACGTTGAAATTTACAGAAAACAATTTAGTCAACCCTTTGTATCCTGGTAAGATGAGTTCCACTATTAGCCCAGTGGTAGGGGATAAAAAAAAGGCCCAATTCGGAAATAATTAGGGGAAAGCTGGAAATTGTTTTAATCCCTTTAGTTTATGTATAGAATGAATATGCTACGTTTCCCCCCTCGTACTAGGTGAGCGTTAGGAATTATGCATTGATTTATATTCAAAAAACACGTTTTTTAAAATACCATAACACTATCTCGAAATCACCAACTTTTTCAAAAACATTGTAAATACAAATGCTGTAGAGCTTAAAATTCTGAATAAAAGGAGTACCTACACTTAATAATCTTTTGTTATCGTGGTTCGCTCTGGGACTTCTTACGAAGACGAACATCCAGAAGTATCTGTCTGCCCACCACTAACAAGTCATCCAGCTGAAGCAAGTTAAATTATACAGGAATTTTGAATATACATTGATTTATATTCAAAAAACATGTTTTTTTAAATACCATAACACTATCTCGAAATCACTAACTTTTTCAAAAAAATTGTCAATGCAAATGCTGTAGAGCTTAAAATTCGAATAAAAGGAGTACCTACACTTAATACTTTTGTTACCGTGGTTCGCTCTGAGACTTCTTACGAAGAAGAACATTCAGAAGTATCTGTCTGCCCACCACTAACAAGTCATCCAGCTGAAGCAAGTCAAATTAGACAGGAATTTTGAATATACATTGATTTATATTAAAAAAAACACGTTTTTTAAAATACCATAACACTATCTCGAAATCACTAACTTTTTCAAAAACATTGTCAATACAAATGCTGTAGAGCTTAAAATTCTGAATAAAAGGAGTACCTACACTTAATACTTTTGTTATCGTTGTTCGCTCTGGGACTTCTTACGAAGACGAACATCCAGAAGTATCTGTCTGCCCACCACTAACAAGTCATCCAGCTGAAGCAAGTCAAATTAGACAGGAATTTTGAATATACATTGATTTATATTCAAAAAACACGTTTTTTAAAATACCATAACACTATCTCGAAACCACTAACTTTTTCAAAAACATTGTCAATACAAATGCTGTAGAGCTTAAAATTCTGAATAAAAGGAGGACCTACACTTAATACTTTTGTTACCGTGGTTCGCTCTGAGACTTCTTACGAAGAAGAACATCCAGAAGTATCTGTTTGCCCACCACTAACAAGTCATCCAGCTGAAGCAAGTCAAATTAGACAGGAACAACCTGTACCTCAGCCTGTATTTAATGGTCACGAACAACCTGTAATCAAGAGTTCTGACAAGTCAAAATGGAAAACAGACCATGTGTGTGTCCTTCCCGTCAGCACGAAATAGCAAAGCTTTTCCAATGGATATCTTTGCCTCATCTGAACGAGAAACATGTTCTAGAAAGCAAAAGAGGACGTTCAAGTTGCTCAGCAACGGTTCTGACAGGTAGTCCATTAAAAGTAAAACTTGGATCTTGCTAAAAGAAAAAGACTAAGGTTGTAAAAAATATTTTTGCTCCCAAAAATGTAAAAAACAAAACAAAACATGAACATGTGTGCGTGTGTTCGTAAAATAGATTGAAGGCATTCCAATTTTTTTTTAAATAAATAAATTGCTGCCTTGTTTTCTTCATTAAAAAAATATCTGTTGTGTAATGCTCAAACACCCTTGAACGCATGTATGTGAAGCTCGTCTATGATTTATATATTTCCGTGCGAATTATCTTCTATGTATGCACTTTATTCTCGAGATTCCCGGAAAAAGCTGTTTTTGCTGTTAAGTCTTCAATTGTAAAGCAATTTGATGTTTGATGATTTAAAAAAAAAAAAATGCTAGTTTTCTAACATTTGAAATGAATTCTTCAAAGAGCAAAAATATGGATTACTTTTTTTTTTTTTTTTCTATTTCTTTAGATCTCCTTTTCTTCAAATTGAAATGTTACAAAATATAATACAATATTTCATAAAAAGAAAGGAAGTGATGAATTATTTAAGCAATCTAGAATTTAAGATGAATGTTTGGCATCAAATATGAAATAAATGAAAGCTTTGGTTTCATGGAAAATTTATTAAATCTAAAATAATATTTTTTTTTCTATTTCATTTCTTCTGTCAAAAAGACATTTGATGATGAGTGAAGACTCTTTCAAAGAAAAGTTGCTGCATCATTCAAGACTATTACAGATAAAAGAATTAATATTTTAAAATTAAGTTTCGGCTGAAGGCGAAGATCTATCTTTTGTTTAGGGGTTTTATCAATCATCAAGAGATATAATATATTCTTTTTATGTTCATTCATTTTTACATGTTTATCTACCCATAAGAATCAAACATTAAAAAAAGATTTAGAAGCAAATTGTAGATTCAGATACTGAATTTTTATTTATGTTATGAGACAAAACTATTTTAAATAGGTGGTTTAGATTTAAAAAAAAAAACTGCACAAAACATGCACAACTATCGTATAAAAGTATTGCACATTTAATACGAATTGTGAACTTCAAAAATAATGGACACATAAATTAAATATTTTTAAATATTTTTTTAATAAGGACTAATAAGGCACATACTGCCAAAATTGCAGAGCAAAGTGTAATTAATAAATTAAAAAAGTTTTACTATTAAAACATTTACGAGGATTTCTTCACTCTTCTTTATACTGTGTACCCATATTTATCACATAACATAATTCAAACACTCTTGTTATTTCTATAAAGTTGTTTACTGGTGTATATAATACGACAAATGTGATTAATTAGTTATTATTAGTATTAACTGGCTATTATTAATACAATCCAAAGAAACCGGTTAAAGTGAAGGATTTCTGACTCGGTTATTTTTATTAATTACCAACGATGTTTGGTCAATGTAATAATTTTCAACACTTTTAGCCTAATACTTCAAAACACGTGCGTATATATTTCACGCATGAGCAACTCACAATTGGCAAAGAAATAACACTAGTAATATTTGCCAGTACGCAAAATAGTTTCTGTCTGTTGGCAACAGCTAGAGAATATCAATCGATTGCTTTTTTTAGATGTAAGCGGCCGCATTTTTCTGGACGCATACGAATATTTTGTATTCGACGGTATAAATTGTTCTGTCTGCTGCGTAGTGCTAATTTGTTGTTACTTTTCTTGTGCGTTTTTAACGTGTGCTCAGTTTTCAAAGCTTCACAAATACGGTGTATTTGTATGTATACATGTAATAATAAAAAATTTCGCTATTTTATCTTAGTAAAAATATTCCAAATTCTTAATATTTTTTTCATTTTTACCTATCGTTAATAATATCTTAATATCTTTTGTCTTTTATTTCATGCATTTAAATCTGCGTATTATTATATTATTCTAATAATTTTAATCCATTCGTCTAATCTTAAAACCCATTAAATTACTTTTTTCATTTTATTCTAAAACTAAATTCTTTATGTTTCGAATGTTTTGCATTTGTTCGATGATGTTCTTTTCCCCACAATACCTTGGAGGATCCCGCCAACATTTGATTGCGTTTTAATCTGATGCCGATGATAAAGAGTTCATTATCGACGTCACGCGTTCGTCATCCTTCTCATCGAATCGTAGCCTGTCTCCTGTCCCGTTCCTCCCTCTCCTCTCTCTGCTGGAGTTGGTTCTCCACCGTCCGTGCTCTGTTTCTTTGAGTATTTATACTGTTACATACACGAGGAGCGAAAGATTTTACATTTTTCCGGTTGTTTATTAAATCTGTGTCACTTGGGGTGAAGGAATTTATTATGTAGATCCTAATACTTTTAACGTCTTAAGTTTTATGAAGTGGATCATCGAATATTCGAGAGTTGATGAACAAGCTACTGGAAATGTTTCGATAGGTTTTTCTCAAATAAACAACGTTTAAAGTTACGATGACTCTATTAATTATGCCATGGGTAATTTTTCAATGTTTATTGAGCCTGTTGTCTACTAGCCACCCTGACTGCACTCCGATATTCTCATGATAAAGGATGGTCGGCCTTGATTATTATACTACATTTACTTCGAAATATACGAGTGTCGGCGGAATGTCACAAAAGTCGATAGCAAAATGCAACATACATATAATTTTGAAGTCATAAAGTCAACTTTTGAAGATAATTTGAGCACACACAAATCGACAACAATGTGTTGAGCAACGAAATACTTACCGAATGCATTTGCTTAAAATTTACATAAAATTTAGGTTACTGTCATCAATGTAAAATTGGATAGAATTTTGCTTGTATATGTAGTGGATAAGCGGATTAGGCAGGTAAGTTTTTTGACCAACAGAATTGCTGAGAAATACAAATACAATCTGCTAATGTTAGTTTAGAATCCTATTGCTAGTTTAGACTTGAAATTGAGATTGCCATGACCCGGAGCAAAACAGCGTTTGTTTGATACGGTGGAAATACCGGGTTCAACATCTGGTAACTCGAATGCATACTATCTGGAGTTCCGGTCAGTATTCGTGTCGTCCTGGGGAACGTGTGTAACACGACTGTGACATTGTGTATGAAAGAATGAATACGAAGATGTATTTTCATACATCTTCTTATCCATTCATCCATCATTACATATATCTTCCTATTTTCTTCTTGTTCTAAGAAATGTAAATAAATCACTCGGGACAACGCCATTGCAGCTAATGGTCTCAAATCAACACCTCTCTTATTAATTATATTTGAAATATTTTAATTTTACTTTCTTAAAGCACTCTATGAGTATAATAATCGTAACAAAATTTGACTTCACTATTCCTCACTCTTCTAGTCTTAAATTATAAGAATTCCTAGCACATATTACTTTTGTTAATTTGCTGAGACATTTTTCAGATTAGCTGTTTCTTTTCCCATGCATATTTATAATGGTTGTGCTCTGTATTTTGCTGCAATTTCATTGATCAATAAGCATATTCCTCCAATCCTTGTTACACTATGTTCAAAAGCAAACTTTCAGAATTCTTTACCTCATGACCGTACGCTGAAAGCATCAAAAATGGTATGGAACGGTTGCTAAATATTTTGGTGTTCAAAACGTTAGATTATATTAGATCATGAGGCGCCAGCAAAGACAATCACCTCATCGACTTCACGGCTGAAATTCCAGAATTAGTTAAAACTCGATTTGCATATTAAAAGGCAATAGGTTTACAAAGTCATATCTTGGTGGATACCACCTGAAAACCCGAATTTAGCAGTTGACTAGTACGTACACCATTGTGTTTTCCTGCACCGAAAAGTGTGAAAACTTGGAGAGCTAGGAGCAGGAAAACACAATGGTAAACCAACGAGTCAACCACTAAAATCGGGTTTTCAGGTGTTTTCTACCAAGATATGACTTGGTAGACCAATTGCATTTTAATATGCGAATCGAGTTTTAACTGATTCTGCAATTTCAGCCGTTAACTTGATGAGGGGATTGTCTGTGTTGCCTCCTTCCGGTCTATATAGAATCAAGTAGTATTACCAAAATTTTTGATTATCGTGTATTGACCACATCTTGTGTATTGTTAAAAATACTGCTATGGAATATTGCAAATAATAGAAGTCTTAAATTTTGTAAATTGCAGAAATATTGACAAAAAGTGTTTTAACATTTCACTGCCAATCATAAACCTTTATTAGTAATTCATTGGAATAATTTTCAATATGACTGATATTAATTGGTGTTAGAGTTGTGATAGATATAATAATAGTAATTCAATTAGGGAATTTAGTAATAGAATGCATAAAATTATCTTAATCTACATTTTTAGCAATCAATATTGAAATAAAATAAATTAAACTGTAGCAAAACTTCACAGTCTATTAAGGTCAAATGTGAGATCTAAGTAAAAAATTTGGAAGGTACATAACACATTTGAAAGCCTTATTGCTTCAAGTAAAATCTACAGTCGGAAACTCTTTCGTGTAGCTCTGTGTATAAATTTAGTTCAATACCTAAAACAGTTAAATATTTCAATTGAGCATTTTCCGTCGAAAAGCTGAAATACGTTCGGATTTTTATATACAGGGTGTTCAAAAACTGTTTACAAAATGACATGGCAAATCAGGCATACGACAAACAGGAAAAATCACATAGGACATAGGGTCGAAAACCATATTTTTAGTCATAAATACTGGGTGTTTGATCCTAACTCAATTTGGCTGGATGGTAATAACTTTCACAAAACTGAAGTATATTATAATAAAACATTTAGCAGACATTCTCACCTTTATTGTAAATGTGATAACACCAAACAAAAGTGGTAGAAATTTGCATTTTATGCTCCAGCAGTATACACTTTACGCCGCACATTTTGGACTGTGATTATCAATTTATACGGTATCATCGACTGCTTGAGTAAAATGTTTTTCCAGATGTTTTCATAATGTTATCACATTTCACACAAAACAGGATGTATATCGTTGCATTTTCATTGCAATGTTTTTATTTTTCTCAAAATAACTAGTGTCAACCCAAGTTCAGTTAGGATAAAACACATTTGCGTATTTGCGTATTTGCGACTAAATAAGTGGTTTGCGAGCCTATGTTCCTATGTGATCCTTTATCCTTGGTGTCTGCCTCCTTTTTCCATGACATTTTGTAAACGTTTTTTTGAATCAACCTGTATGTCTTCTATCCAATCTTAAATAAATATCTATAAGATTCTTTAGTAATATGCTAAAAAATTGTTAACTTTAAAAACTCTTGACATAATTGAAACCCTAAAAACTCTTGACATAATTGAAACCCACTTACTGCTGTTGTTGCACATAAATAGCACTCTAACCAAAGTTTTGTCTATCCCTATAAATCGACACGTGATGCGGACACTCTACTCTAAACTAAGCACATTTTAGTGCACACTCAGTGATGTATATCAATTTCAATATATCGGAATTATTGCAACATTATTAAAGTATACTGCAAACGATTTTGTCGTATAGACAATAACCCTTTGCCTGTGGAATATATTCGGGGAAACGTGTCAAAAAGGGAATTTTGTTTTCACTTTAATTTTGTTCGTTACTATCATGAAAATGTTAGAAATAGATTATTTCAAATAAAACAAAATTTTAAAAGAAATTACTACTGTATTCAATATTTTAACGTATACGGGAAATGTTATAGGATTACAGCAAATTTTATTGAAATTATAGCAAAATAAATGAAATGACATAATTTTCAAGATAAATATAATAAACTAATACAACAGTATTACTATTTATATCAACTGTCACGAATTACATGTCCCTCAGATTCGTTTGAATTTCGCAAATTATTTACAGTATGGTATATACGAAAACATGGCACGACACATAAGCCTACATCACAGTCTTTACAGTAAACTAGAGTCTCGCGTCGTATACTCTTTCCCTTTACATCAGAAAAGGGTAAATTACATATTATGCATTCGACGAACTGAGTTCGAGCTTCACGGAATCGAAACACCGATTTTTCTCTTGCCCGAGCTCAGGTCGGGCATTCCAAAATTTGCGCATTTGCGTTGACAAAGGGTCAATATCTGGGAATTCTTTTGAGCACCACTGAAAGCTAACTATAAATGCTACATATTTAATTTTCAATACCGGATATATCATGTTAAAGCTCACTAATATGCAAGGTGTTTTTGAATTCGACCCACAAATTCAGAGTGGTAATAGTAGGGAATCAAGAGGAGAGAAAATCACTTATTAAGTCACAAATACAGGATATTTCACTGTAACGGAACTCGGGTGGACGGTAATAATTTTTAGCAAACTAAAAATACTGCAATGTAAATGTAACGATATGTTTGAAATGTTTCATAACGTTTGGTATGAAATTTGATAGCATCAAAGTCACGGATGCGGCAGCACCAACAATCACCTCATCGAATTCATGGCTGAAATTCCAGAATATTTTAAACCTCGATTCACATATTAAAACGCAATCGCTCTGCCAAGTCATATCTTGGAGGAAAACACCGGAAAACACGATTTTAGCGGTTGATTCGTAGGTTTACCATTGTGTTTTCCTTCTTCCAGTCCTCCATGTTTTCATACCTTTAGAAAGATCTCTATATTTTAAATTTAAAAGATGAAATATGTGTATAAAATAAATTAACTGTCAACGGTGCAAAGAAAATTAAGGGTCATTCCATGTCAGTTCAGGCAGGCATGTAACCCACCATCACAGATTTTGATGAAACTGCGTGTGTTTGTTCCTTTTATTAAGATATGATTCCCAGTATTTTTTTTTACTTCTTGGTCAAATAGTTTCTGAGAAAAAAATTGTCAAAATTTTGAAAAACTGCCATCAGTTGGCATTCTTGACTGCTCGATTTTCAAATGTAGCATGACATAAATATGATCATATTTCAATATCTATTCCACAAATCATCTTCAAATAATTTATGCATAATATATAGGGTACGTAATTTATGAAAAAAAATACTGTTACGCTTATATAACATTTTAAGTGTGTCTAAAAAAATGTTTAATCTTTGAAGTGGTGATTTTTTTATGAAAAATAATGCATTAACTAAAATAGCATTATTAACAAAAGGCGGTATTTTTATTAAATTTATTTTTTATGGGGGATATACTTAAAGGTGTCCTTTACCTGATTCTGAAATAAAAGTAGTGGGATTTTGGGTGTTTTTAGTAGTATTTCATATTTAAAAATATTTTGAGGCGTATTTCAAATCAAATCAAGCAGAGTCATTCCATGTCAGTTCGCTTAAGACATTTAATTCACTGTCACAAATTTCAATGAAACTGGGTATGTTTATAGCTCATTTTAAGACAGGATCAAGGAAATTAAAGGTGATTACAAGTAAAATATTTTTTAAGATAAAAAAAAAAATCTAAATTTTGAAATTTTTTAAAAATGTTTTTAATGACAGATCTATATTCAAAAACTGCATAAAAAAAAGGTCATTTCAATATAAAATCACTAAATAAGTTTCAAATAATGTATATGTGACAAATAATGTAGGCAGATTATAATTTATTGTTGTTTGTCATGTTTAAATGCTAAGAGTGTGTTTAATCTTGTGAATTCTTAAAATCAAGAATTTTGTGAAAAATAATGTGTTAATCAAAAATTTATTATTAACCGAAGGCAGGCTGTTATTATTTTTTTTAATTGTACGTAAAAATATCTTTTCAATAGTTATAAAATAAAAATAGTGAAAATATGAGCAATTTTAACAAAATTTTCATAAAATGTGAATGTTTAATGATAAATATTGAAGCTTTTCATGCTAAGATGTACTAAAATGACTACGATATCGTGTATTTCTACTCTTGCTTAAATATAATACATACAATAATAAAATAACAAATATTATTTACAGCAATAAAAATTAAATTAAATAGTACCGGTTCCTTTACCAACACTACATTGCTCAACAGCCGACTTAAAATCAACAGCCCACTCTTATTGAAAAATACTTTCAACTGTTCAAATAATAAATAAACTGCATTTAAAAATTTTAACATCAACTTATTATCTAAAGACGATAATAATAACTAAACAACATGATGCATTTATAAATCAGCTTTTAATTGAAAAGTTATGAAATGGTCCCTTTAAATATTGTTGTTCATCGAGTCAATCAAAACAAATTATATAAAAAAAAAAATAGTGAGCCTAATATGCTGACTGCAATGACACTTCTAACAAAACTAATTAATTCATTACCATCTGAAATCAAACCCGAAAGATCAAAAAGAAAAAAAAAATCATCTGTAGTGTGAATGTGACATACTCAGTGGTTGTTGAGGTAGGAATGTCTTTGTGACATTTTCACCTGTACTTCAATAAAATATAAACATGTAAGCTTTTTTCATTCATCCAAATTAAGTAAAACAATTATAAAATTTTGTTGTCATTACACCAGATGTTAAATTTTTCGTTACATACTATTAGATAAGTTCTTTACTTTTAGACATTATTGACATAATATCATAAAATTTACTATATGTATTTTCTATAAGTGTATAAGCAATATATATATGCTTTATTAAACATAAATGAATAATTTTTAAATAATTTGTTTGAGAACAGGGATATCACATATATATGTTGAAAATCCATCTTTCAGCAATATTGTGATGAAATAAATCAAATTACCGTAATTTCCCGTGTATAGCCCGCGGATCAAACAATCGTGTTTCGACCCAGAAATTTTTACAAATAAAATGTAACTTTTTAGATCACAGTAAATATTGGTCTTCAAATACTGAATAAAATTTCTGGGTCCAAACTGAATTGTTTGATCTGCGGGCTATACACCCGAAATTACGGTACATATCATTAGAAACTGAATAAAGTTACAAAAGTGCAACTCATTAAGTTTTAAATATTTTTTTAGATATAGTTATTTGTAAGATATAAATATAATGGATTATGCATTTTTTGCATATATTTAAAGCACAATACGTCAAAATTTTCTTCAAAAGAGTGAAATTTGGTATTTTTTTTCAATATTAGCAGCTCAATGCTAAATTTTCAATATTAACAGCCAAATATGAGTTTAAAGATTAGGACTGTCATTTTGAAAATTTCTATTGGGCGGTGAGGAGCTAGTGATTTTTCTCTTTTTTGGAAAGGGATAATTGCTCTTCGCCCTAGAAGTTTTACTAAAAAACAATATCGTTTATTTTTTTTCCTTAAGAAACGAACATAAAAGATAATTTGAAAAATAAAATAAATGTATAAATAAAAATATTTCCAGGGATGATACATTGGATATGTTTTACATTTGAAAATATTGATAATTTTAAATATGATTTAAATACGACTAAAACCAACAAAATCCCACTATTTTTATTTCAGATCCAGTTATAATGTAGTATTATGTACAATTTAAAATTAAAAAATTAGTCATAGAAACTCCGCCTCTGATTGATAAAGATTTTTTAATAATTTCATTATTTTTTGTAAAATATTTTTGATTTCAAAGATTATACAATTTTTTAGACACATTTAAATATTTTTTAACATTACAGCAATATTTTTTTCATAATCTACATACTTTATTTACCTTACTTAAATTATTCGAAGAAGATTTCTTCATTACCCGTAAGGCATGGTGACGTCACGTCGACGTCGTTGTGACGTCACGCTGTGACATTGTGACCGTCGATGTGACGTCACGTGACGTCGATGTGAAGTAACTGTGACTAGAATGTGAGGTCGTTATGGCCGTTTTAGAGCTCTTTTGTGACGTCACATTGTGACGACTTTGTGAAGTCACGGTGTGACAAATTTGTGAAGAGTGTGTCATTTGTGACTATTTTGGTATTAACTTTGTGACGAATTTGTGACGAATGTGACAATGCTTTAAAGTCACATTGAGATCAATTTGTGAAATATGTGTCATTTTTGACGAAATTGTCTTTAACACTGTGATGATTCTGTGACGACAGCGACACTGCTTTGAAGTCACATTGTGACAATTTTGTGAAAATTGTGTGATTTGTGACAATTTTGTCATTAACGTTGTGACGAATATGTGACTAGCGGCAATGTTGTGAAGTCACACTGTGACATACTTGTACAGTTGTAAACACGTATGCATGTCACACATAGTCATAATTATGCATGTTGTAAAATCATTTACATCTATAACGTTAATATACTTCGGCGATACATCGCAATTAAAACTTGGGGGCCGATATAACAAGGGTATACCAAAAGAATTTTATTGAATCAAAATTCAATGCCCCGCAGACTTCAATTTTTGTTGCACCTTTCTTTCCTATTGCAATAAATGAGAATATTGAAGACAACTGAATGATCGATCTATCACATTTTTTTTTTCAAAATTAGCTATTTGTTAAAAGCATTAAAATTACCAAAGAAACAATTTGTTTAAATTTTCAAATCTTTATCAAGATAAAATTTGTGTTGAAAATATAATATTTTATAATATATACAGTACTTTTTATATTCTTTAAACTATAGAAAATACTGAATGAAATTAATTTATTTCATTTAATACGCATTACAAACTCGAAGTCACTGGTGAGGTTGATTTTTTTTCGATTACACAACATTTATAATAATAAAAAAAAAAAAATGAAAGATAAAAGAAATACCGATATTAAGTAATTAAATTTTATATGTTTTATGATATTGATTACCATAATATATATATATATATATATATGATTGTAATTCAAACAAGTTGGGGCTGAGAAAATAGGAAACTTCTTTGTTATAGAGGCCCCTATAAATTTGATTATGCAAAAATTGCAGTAACGACATTGCTAAGATCATTGTGAAGTTTATGCATGCGTTATATACATATATATATATATACACTCGAAACGCTCATCATGTGCCATATAGTCATTATATATGTATTGTTTACGTCTTTTATGCCCCATACATGCATTACAAAATTTCCGAAGTACATTTTAGCAATAACCATTTGAAACTACTCAAATGAACAATACAGCTTTGGTATAGAAAATTAACTGAGTATCACCAGTATCATTATGTTGAGAATTCTAAGAACAATTTCGGCAATAATCGTTATGTTGGAAGATAGCAGCAATAAATAAAATCGTATTTTTATGCTCACTGTAAAAGTAAATAAAACTTTTAGGTATGCATAGAACGGTGATACAAAGGGTTAATTTATTTTACATCAGGGTTTGCTTGGAGTAAAATCCATATATAAAACAACTTTTTGATTATTAAAAAATAACTTTAATAATTGATTGCCAAAATTACATTTTTATTTATGAAATTATATATTATAAAAATAACTCTTACTATCTATGATTTTTTAAAACAATAATACCTTATTGTTTATAAAACACAGCACCGCAGCTACTCTATTTTGCGTCTAATGTAAAAGTTTTTATGTTTTGCCAAAGATCTATCTGGCTGGATATATGTTGCCATGACATCTATAACTCTGATAGTGTCATATATAATACAAACAGATTAGAATCTACAACGAAATTTTTAGAATAAAGTCTGGTGAAAGTTTTATAAATACAGTAGAACGCCGATTATTGGAACTCTAATTAACCGAACTTCTATTATCCGAACAGCATATTTCTCTCAAAGAATTCTTTTTAACCGAATTTTCAATTATCCAAATATTTGTCTCTCTAAAAAAGAAAAAAAAACACCTAACTTCCAATTTATTTTTTGCTTAAATTATAATCTCTGAAGTTTAGAAAATGATAAAAGAAAAAAAAATTAAATAATAAGTAAACAAAAAACAATTAAAAAAAACAAAACAATTTTTAAGCACTCCAGTACTAACTGGTAATGTCAGTCCTAAACCTAGATAAAGTGTGAAGGTTTTAGAATAGTCAGGACCATCCCTTAAACTGTCTGCCCATTTATACGAACTTCTGTTTATCCGAACTAGGGTCGGTCCCGACTTGTTCGGACAATCGGCGTTCTACTGTATATATTGTATTAGAATTACAAATAATCATATTTATTTTTATATGACACAATAAAACAAAATAATGAACTCAGTATCAAATGGTTAACTACTTTTTAATGTAAATAAAGTATAAAAATTGAGCCCAAAAACACAAAATAGAGCCACACATAGGTTCATTATTATTATTAATATTTTATTTACAAGATTATGGTAATTATAAATAAGAAATCCATTTTAATCACACTGTTTATAAAGAGTGTATAATATCGATACTTTGAAATTTATCTCGATAAAATCATTCAGGAGATAAAATGATAAAATTATCCAGAAAAAAAAGTAAATAATAAAAGATGATTATTACATTTTAGATTCATACCGTTCAAGTATTTGCGTTATTTTTAAAGTAAAATCATATTTAAACACTTACTGATTGCGTAACTTCTATATTTTCATTTGCCAACAGACTTCTAGTTCACTTTGAAAACATTTCAGTAAGAATGTTTAACAAATGAAAAGCTTTCACCCGCTATGACTATTTCTTTATAGATTTTAAAACATTTCTCAGGTTGAATAATACATTAAATAATCATTTTTTTCTTCACATTACATATCTACGATCTCTTTTAATAGTATACGTTTCCGTTGTGTCTTATTTTTTTTATAAATTCCTCTTCTGAGCAGATGCAATTTTTTAAAAATAAAAACATGCAATTCAAATTGTTTAAGACCATGACTTAATACAAAATTAAAAAATTATGTTTGCCAATAATTTTATTCCATAAAAAGACTTTTTATAAAAATAACTTAATTATCTTTAAATGTTTATTAATTATATTAATGACTGATTATAATACTTATCCATATACTTTCATATTTAGGACACTATGTGGTTTTAACCAAATATTTAAATAAGAATATAAACCAGATTAAAATGCAATTTAAATCACTAATTTTAATAATCTGATCAAAGCTGTTGAAAAGGAAGTTAGATATTTTAACAAAATAAAAAATAAATGTAATGAAATATTTGTGTTCTATAACATATTTATTAGAAGATAACTAAAATCATTGTAATTAAAAAAAAAGCAAACAGGGAAAATAATATTTTAGATATTTCAACAAAATAAAAAATAAATGTAGTGAAATATTTATGTTCTACAGCATGTTTATGAGAAGCTAACTAAAATTGTTGCGGTTAAAAAAAAGCAAACAGGGAAAATAATATTTTTACTTACCTAATTTCATTGAGGTTGTACGTGATACTTTGATTTTGGGGAACCAATTAAATCCGATAATAAGTACCATAGCAATGACTTGAATCATCTTCAACAAGTCAAAGCTACCGTAATTTTCTCGGGTTTATATTTTGTTAGCTGAACTAACTTGGATCCTGAGAACGTTCTTGTTTCACTTTTTAAATCCGTGTCAACACGTCTATGCTGTCCAGTGTCCACATAACTTCCCGCGTTTATTCTAAAAAGCTTCACTGTTACTTTTATCCCTTATTCTGCGGTGAGTCGTAACAACTGAAATAGTGCAGATGCAGACGATTTTTAAGTTTCGAAGTTCGAAGCAGATGTTTTTTCGGTTTTATTTGTTTTTCTATACAACAGTTTCGGAAGGAAATTAAATGCATAATAATTTTATCAAATTGTCTCTAATTCAATTTCCTGTTTGAAAATGTTTTATTGTATTTCACCTTTTATTTTTATCAGTTTTATTGAATTGTAAAGTTTCATTTACGTAAATTATAATAATAATATTATCCATAATTAGATTTTACTAGATAAAATATTGCTTAATTTTTCAAAATGTGTATAAATTAATTTAATGGTAATAATGATGACCCCCTCCTTTTATTAAAAGTAAAATTTATATCACAGGTAATATATACAAAATATCTTCTTAAAAAATACAACAAGATTATCGAGAAGAGATGAGTTTTTCTTTGCCAATCTGTCATTATCTTAATATTAATTTTCTGTAGAATAAAACAGCTTGTAAAATAATTTTTAAAGATATATTTTGAAAACAAAAAATAAAATATGAATAATTAATTATGTCATGGGCTTTGCCTAAATTTTGTACATTAATTTTATATTCGGAAAATGTCAATTTTATTTTAAACGTCTGAAAGAAGTAGAATTAAAAAAAAAAAGTTATTTAAAATAGTGAAACACTAAGAGGGAAAAAAAAATGACTTGAACGCAAATTATAAAGCAAGAAATGCATATATGACTAAACTTTGAAGACGCTTTCTGCGTGCTCATTAAAAGCTGCAGACTTAACTGTAATAGAAAATTTTTAGTTTGAAACCACAGAAATGTTTCGACTACTCTTTGAGAAACTTCTACTATAACAGATGATCATTTACAAAAATCTTTATAAAAGATAAGTCGGGGTCTGTTTACCTAAACCATTTTTTTAATAATATGAAATTCGCATAATTAGGAAATATTTTTGTGTCGCTGATGAATTAATTACATTTTATGTTATATGAAAATAAAAAGTTTTGGTTAGAGGCACAGAGGCAAGTTGGACCACGGTTTAAAAAAATTTTAAATCCGGCAGAAAAATATTTTTTACAGTAAATAACATGATTTAATAATTTTTGTAATTTTTTTTAAGTTTTCTAAGAATTTCACATCTCAGTCACAATGTGACATCACTGAGTGGTGGCATTTTGGTCACAGATGTGACGTGACCACAGTGACTTACAGTGACGTCACAATGACGTCACTGTGACCATGCATGCTATGAGGGTAGTTATGGAAATATGATTTTATATATAAAATGAGGATTTTGAAAATTGAACAATCATTAATGGCAACTCGTGGCATTTTTCCAAAATTTTGATAATTTTTTCTCATATGTTCACTATTTTTATTTTATAACCATTTAAAAGATATTTTTACGTACAATTTAAAAAAAGCAATAACACCCTGCCTTCGGTTAATAATAAATTTTTTATTAACACATTATTTTTGACAAAATTCTTGATTTTAGAAATTCATAAGATAAAAGACACTCTTAGTGTTTAAACATGATAAAAAACAAGAAATAATAATCAGCCTACATTATTTGTCACATATACATTATTTGAAACCTATTTAGTGATTTTATATTGAAATGACTTTTTTTTTTTTTTTTTAATGCAGTCTTTGAATATCGAACTGTCATTAAAAAAATTTAAAACAATTTTTCAAAATTTTGATATTTTTTATCTTAAAAAATATTTTACTTAGGATCAAGAAAATTAAAGGTGATTACGTCTTAAAATAAGCTATAAACAAACCCAATTTCATTGAAATTTGTGACAGTGATTAAATGGCTTAGGGGAACTGACATGGAATGACTCTGCTTGATTTGATATGAAATGCACCTCAAAATATTTTTAAATAGGAAATACTACCAAAAACACCCAAAATCCCACTATTTTTATTTCAGAATCAGGTAAAGGACACCTTTAAGTATATCTCCCATAAAAAATAAATTTAATAAAAATACCGCCTTTTGTTGATAATGCTTTTTTTGTTAATGCATTATTTTTCATAAAAAATTCACGACTTCAAAGTTTAAATATTTTTTAGACACACTTAAAATGCTATAAGCGTAACAATATATTTTTTTCATAAGCTGCGTACCCTAAAAATTGTGCATAAATTATTTGAAGATGATTTGTAGAGTAGATATTGAAATATGATTATATATATGACATGCTACATTTGAAAACCGAGCTATCAAGAATGCCAACTGACGGCAGTTTTTCAAAATTTTGACAATTTTTTTCTCAGAAACTATTTCACCAAGGAGCAAAAAAAATTACTGGTGATCATATCTTAATAGTAAGAACAAACACACGCAGTTTCATTAAAATCTGTGATGGTGGGTTACATATTGATATTTTACTGCCTGATTTGACGTGGAATGCCCCTTAAGCAAACTCGTATTATTATTGTTATTAATAAATGTGGAAAAATAAATAAAAACATAATAAGAAATGCATAGCTATATACTATCATTACTATATGTATATAGTAACAAAAGTAAATATTAGTACAAAATAATACCAGATGAAAAGACATGTTCTATTAATAGTACACCAGACCCGTAAAGATTAATAGTCAAATTTATGGGCAACTCGTAGAAAAATTCCAGCTAAATATCGTGAAACAACTGAAAGATATCGGAGCAGTGAACGGCACAATTATCTCATTTACAACTAAAGTGAGCATGTATATAATATGTTTCATTAGATTATAATTCTGTTTTCTGAATATTGTTATCGGAAACCAAAAGTGAGTTAGGATAGAACACCCTCTATTTTTCATTAAATACGTGGTTTACGACACCATGTTCCACTGCAATTTTTGTTCCATTGTATAGTCCAGGCAATA
The DNA here is from genome assembly GCA_963932465.1 of Maratus speciosus. Classification (NCBI taxonomy): domain Eukaryota; kingdom Metazoa; phylum Arthropoda; class Arachnida; order Araneae; family Salticidae; genus Maratus; species Maratus speciosus. The sequence goes on along the minus strand of OZ010788.1, from coordinate 536,725,195 downwards.
GAGAATTTTACCTAAAAGAATTAATGGTAGTTCTGGGAATCGGCTCAATTTATGTTTTTTGGGTCGCTGAATCCGAATTTGTAACTTCCCATCAATGTTTCCCCCGGCAACCCCCCAAATTTTGGTAAAAAGCCCCCCATAAAAGGTTTTTATTCAAAAAATCAATTTTGTTATTGTTTTATGGAAATTCTGTATCTAGAAATTCAAAAAGTAGACAAAATTTGCAACAAATTAGATATATGGCATTATGACTTAGGATGAAGGGGAAGGGGTATCTGCCTCGGAACATGCGCGCGGTGCTGCGTGGACTAAGTTGCGCCATTCCACTTAACCACTCACACGTTTACATTCGCCCGCCCATCTCCCCTTGAACTTTCCTTATAAGGTTTACTTTAAGTTTTTTGGGTCGCTGAATCCGAATTTTTAACTTACCCCCAAAATTTCCCCCCCAAAATAGTTGTTATTAACTTAAATTTCTTATTATTTTAGGGAAAAAACATTACAAAATTCAGAAACTAGACAAAATTTGCAGCAAAAAGGATGTATGACATTATGACGTAAGATAAACGGGGAGAGAGGGTGCTGCCTCGGAACATTCCCCGCGCGCTTTTCTCAAAAACCAAATTTTTTCCAAAAATGAATTTTTTTTTTTTTTTTTTTTTTTGGGGGGGGGGGGGGTTGCCGGGTGAAATTTTGCTGGGAAGTTACAAATTCGGATTCAGCGACCCAAAAAACATAAAGTGAGTCGAAATCCAGAACTAGTATTAATTTTTCCAGGTAAAGTCCCCTATTGCCTGGACTTCATAACTTAGTGCACGTAGCGCCGCAGTGCATGTTCAGAGGCAGCCCACCCCCTCCCCGTTCATCCTACGTCATAATGTCATACATCCTATTTGTTGCAAATTTTGTCTAGTTTCTGAATTTCGTTATGCTTTCCCCCTAAAACAATAAGAAATTTCAGTTAAAATAAATATTTGGGGCGGGGGGTGGGGGGGGGGGGGTTCGGGAGGAAGTTAAAAATTCGGATTCAGCGACCCAAAAAACTTAAAGTAAACCTTATAGAGAAAGTTCGGAGGAGAGATGGGAGGGCGAATGTAAACGTGTGAGTGGTTAAGTAGAATTGCGCAATTTAGTTCACTCAGCACCGCGCGTATGTTCGGAGGCAGATCCCCCTTCCCCTTCATCCTAAGTCATAATGTCATATATCTAATTTGATGCAAATTTTGTCTAATTTCATAATTTCTAGATGCTTTTCCCCTAAAACAATAAAAAAATTAATTTTTTTAATAAAAACCTTTTTTAGGGGGCATTTTACAAAAATTTGGGGGGGGGGTGCCGGGGGAAATTTTAGTGGGAAGTTACAAATTCGGATTCAGCGACCCAAAAAACATATAGTAAGCCTTTTTCCAGAACTACCATGAATTTTGCTAGGTAGAGCCCCTATACGGTCTCTATTGCCTGGAGTAGTATGCCTACTGTAAGCCACTGTATACCCGTCTGAATTTTGTTGGTCGAATACAGCAGCGCCTTGTATATCAATTTTATAACAATCCGAATATATTTATCAGTGTTACGGAACACACTGATTCACCGCCGGACAGATAGCCGGCGAGACAAACTTAATTCATGAACACTATTAATGTATTGTTATTAGTAATGTTATTATTAATGTATTGTTATTAGTATTTCAAATGTGTTAAAAGAAAGATAAAAATCATTTTATCACATAAAATCATTGCTTATCCACACAAATCCTTTGAAAAATAATTATTTTATCTTCGCATCAAATATAGAAAAACTAAAGAATAACAGAATATTTTCAATATAATTGTTATTATTTAAATTGCGAGTTTTGGAGAAAATAAAATTAAGATTTTACTACATCAGTTTTATGACAATCCGAATATATTTACGCGTGTTAGATGACGCACAGACAGACACATGGCCAAACAGAGTCATGGTCAGTTAAACTGAATTCAGCACAGTGGGGAAATTAAAATTCATATGACTTATTTACCAACTAAAATAATTGTGTTAAAATTAATCAAGTGTAGGTATTACATATCAACTGAAATTGGCTTCATAAGTAATAAAAATAGGGGAATAGAGAGTCACAGTATAATTATAATGAATACACACTATCAACATGTCACAATGCATAATTTTAATTCTGGTGTGTGAAAAATGTCAGTAGTTTTCAATGCTTTTAATGATAATGATTATGTGAGGCTGTAACACAATTAAAAAAAATACAGTTCAGAAAATAAATTATATTATTAAAGTTATAACGATGAATCTAGTTATTCAATACACAAGAACATTTTAAAACTGTATGTTTATGAAATACTTCTCCTATTCAAACATTGCAAAAAATGATTTTATAACATTTCTTCTCATGTATGAAAACAAATGTACAAACATGTAAAGAAAACAAGCATATTGTTCAAAATGGAGCTTACTTTTACATTGAATATGTTGTCAAAAGTAACGCATCGAAAATATTGTATTGAGTGATTTTTATAAGAAACATATGATATTCCCTCTGGAGATTATGAAATCGTTACTCTGCATGAAGGGATGGTGAAATAATGCAACATACTATTTCAAGGAAAAATAAAATAACTATGAAAGAAGATTTTATACTCTAAATATAAACGTCTCTGAGAGAGTGTTGTAATGTTTATAGATGAAAATATGTTATCAACTCGAAAGGTGAATAATATTATTTAAACATCTTTTTGAACATGGAGAAAAATGATTTTATTGAAAAGAGATAATAAAAGAAAGGTAACCCTAAACTAAATATATATATGTGCGATAAACATGCCAACATATAGATTGAATTCATGTGCTGAAAATCCACGTGATTCTCTATGCTTGTAAATTGTATAATGTTAAAAGTCAAAATAAGAGGAAATGGATCACCGGAAAAATAAACATAACTAATAAACATGTCAGAATATAGAATTTTTAATTCAAACATGGGAAATTCAGTGTAGTAATCTGTGACTGTAAATGCTTGGATTATTTCTATAATATTAAACTAGTCGGGTGTGGCAATCCCAAAATTTTCTTCTACGTCATACATGAAAATACTTCCTAAAAATTGCAGAATAGCAACGCCACCGGTTAGAGTGATTTATACTAAAATCTCATCTGCATCAACTTAATGTGAATTGAATCTGTAGTTTTATGAAAATCTTTTCATTAGTTTTTGTGATATACCTATTGCAATAATTATTAAAAATATAGCATAGCAGCGTCGCCTGTTGGACGATTTACACCATAACGAAACGGCACCAATGTTTTTTAGGGACTAACAGAATCTGAAGTTAGATAAATGTTCGTTTCATTAGTTCTTGAGATAGCGATTGTGATAATCATGAGTTATTGCGATAATCATTAATAACGCAACACAGCAGCGCCACCTGCAATATGATTTACACCAAAAAGTAATCAGCACGAAACTAAATCAAGGACTAACAAAAAAAGTTTTGGCTAATTTATTAACCAATATGCCGAATGGTTGTTACCTATAAGTGTATTCATCTGCTTGGAATTTGAGCTTTCTGTAAACAAATCTTTGACTGTCCATTTGGCACAGAATTTTCAACAACATTTTAAAATTATGAATTTTTCACTGGTAAAATGTTTTAAACAATTTATTAGTCTGTATGCGGAAAAGTTGCTCTCTAACATTGTAATCATATGTGTGAAAATTGAGCTTATCATAAAGTAATCTTTGGCTGTCGATTTGGCACAGACATTTAAATAAAACTTTAAAATTCTTGATTTTTTCATGCAGCTTTTTGCTTTTTTTCTGCGTGAAAATGATCCAGAATACACTATGTAGAGGTGTATTCACATCGAGTTCCATCACCCTCCCGATCTTTATTTTTAAACATTTAGTTTAACTGTCTCACAGAACTCGAAGAATGTATAATGTTAAAAGTCAAAATAAGAGGAAATGAATGACCCAAAAATACACATATCTAATAAACATGTCAGAATATAGAATTTTTAATTCAAACTTGGGAAATTCAGTGTAGTAATCTGTGACTGTAAAGGCTTGGATTATTACTATAATCTTAAACTAGTCGGATGTGGCAATCCCAAAACTTTCTTCTGTGTCACACATGAAAACACTTCCTGAAAATTGCAGAATAGCAACACCACCGGTTTTTACTACTGATTTATACTAAAATCTTATCAGCATCAACTTATATGAACTGAATCTGTAGTTTTATGAAAATCTTTTCATTAGTTTTTGTGATATACCTATTGCAAAAATTATTAAAAATGCAGCATCGCCTGTTGGGCGATTTACACCAAAACGAAACGGCATCCATTTATTTTAGGGACTAACAGAATCTGAAGTAAGATAAATGTTCGTTTCATTAGTTCTTGAGATAGCGATTGTGATAATCATGAGCTATTGCGATAATCATCAATAACGCAGCACAGCAGCGCCACCTGCAAGATGATTTACACCAAAAAGTAATCAGCACGAAACTATATCAAGGACTAACAGAATCTGACTTTTAAGAAAATCCGAGAATTAGTTCTTAAGATATAGCTATTGTAGTAATCGGGAAAAATGCAGCATAGCAGCATCACCTGTTGGAAGATTTACACGAAAAAGGAATCAGAAACCATTTATATCAGGGACTAACTTACTGTAAATTTCTTTTTATTTTCTTTGATTAGTTCTTGACATAGAATGCTCACAAAATTTGCGTCACATACAGACAGACAGAAAGACAGACAGTCAGACTCATAGACAGACATTTGGCAAATACATGTTTTTCGGCATCTCTGACCCCTGAAAGTGTACAACCGTCGAAAACAGAAATTCGAAAATTTTCTCGAATCCAATACTTTCTTCTTGTATGGACAGAAGTAAGTAAAAATACACGCAGTTCTGTAAATATATTCCTTTGTAAAAAGCTAAAATTTTCCAGTGAAGATACACGGGATATTTTAAAATAAATATAATACTCATTATACACTTATAAAATACTAATTTTACTGAAAAAACTATTACATATTAAACTATTTTTTCGTTTTAATAAATCTAATATGAATTCTTGTACGGTGTATTATTGTAGGTTCAAAATGAGAGAAACAAATATCTGCAGTCTCTTATGATTCTGAAAGAAATGAACGAGAAACACATTTTTTAAAATATCTCTGGATAATGATTTGTGTACTTGAACGACTACGATTATTAACGTTTCATATGTGCACAAAAATCTATAAATATCTAATAGAATACAAAATAGCGCATTTCTACTACAAATACATTTTAAGTATTAAATAATGTCAAAAATAACGCGTCGACAGACTGCACAAAAGGATTTTTGTGATAATCGTACAATATTTCCAAGAGTCGGTAACGTCCTTATTCACTAAGAGCACTGAAAAAAATAAAACACTCAAAAATGAGTACATTGTTGTACCCATATGAAATAGAATATCTGTAGATCGAAGATGAATCTATGCGTTTTCAATTTTGAAACATCGCTTGTTATCAAACCCAAACGAATCGATAATTATGTAATTTCTCATGGTTTATTTAATTCATGGTGATATAAAAATTTGTCATTAATGTAAATATTAAATTATGCACAGTAGGGTGGGGTGAAAAGCTTAAAAAAAGTTTTGCCTAATTTATTAACCTGTATGCCGAAAGGTTGTTACATAAAAGTGTAATCATCTGTTTGGAATTTGAGCTTTCTGTAAACTATTCTTTGACTGCCCATTTGGCACAGAATTTTCAACAACATTTTAAAATTATGAATTTTTCACCAGAAAAATGCTTTAAACAATTTATTAGTCTGTATGCGGAAAAGTTGCTCTCTAACATTGTAATCATCTGCATGAAAGCAGAGCTTATCATAAAGTAATCCTTGGCTGTTGATTTGGCACAGACATTTAACCCTCCGTCTACCAGACGGGTCCATTGGACCCGACAGGTACATACAAAATATTCATTCAAACCAGAAATTTCTTTAAAATAAACTAAGTATATAAACCAGACAAAAATAAGGTAAATAAATAAGTTAAATAGTTTAAAATAAAAATTCTGGTGTAGAACGTTTTATTAAAACTTGAATAAAATTCCCGGTAGATCTAGGGTTAAATAAAACTTTAAAATTCCTGAATTTTTCATGCTGCTTTTTGCTTTTTTTCTGTGTGAAAATGATCTAGAACACACTATGTAGAGATGTATTCACATCGAGTTCCATCACCCTCCCGATCTTTATTTTTAAACATTTAGTTTAATTGTCTCACAGAACTCGAAGATATTGATTTTTAGTTTTAAATTTGAGTAATACAATTCTCGATCTTATGAATCCATCTTTTGCGTCGTTGCCCCACACCGGGCTGATGCTTCAATAATTAAACTGGCGCACGGTCTACTGCTTGTGAAACGCGCTGGAATCTTAAAACATCGATTACAACAGGAATTTCCAAGAGCATCGCGTTAAGTTCATTATCTGAAACAGAAAATGTAAGTAGTGGTTCAGTATGTGTAACTGATTGCCATTGAAATAGATCTATCGAATCAAAAACAACTCGTTGTAAATGATCCGGCCAAGCAACAAACCTAAAACGTCAGTCATAAAAACAAGTGATATCACATAAAAAGAAGTGATAAAGAAGTGTATAGAAGATTCTCCGCGTAAAAGTGGTCATTCTTGTTCAAATGATGGTAAATAAAATCAACAAATCGATCCCATGATGTTAAATAAGAATGGGCATGTAAACACCAAAAGCTTCAACTTTTCACAGTTTAATGGGATCAGTAATTAAAGAAGAAAATTGTTAAACAAATAGTCATATGTAAGTGCAGAAAGAACAGACATTATAAAAGCCTGCAGGTCGCCAAGCAGTTTTCACATACTGTACCTCACTCCGAGTCCTTTGGAAACATTATGAGTAGTGATAGATTTTTACACGGCACTCGTATTAAAATTCTTCTATATCGCTTCTTTTTATGTGATATCACTTCTTTTTATGACTGACGTTTTAGGTTTGTGGCTTGGCCGGATCATTTACAACGAGTTGTTTTTGATTAGATATCACTTCTTTTTGTAATGTATTTCATTTGCATTATACATATTCCATTTTAATTCAGAAAAGAAAAGATAAACGAAAGATAATAGAAGTAAAAAAATAATTTAATAGTGACGCTATAAACTTTTCAAAAGTGTAATATATCTAGTAAGACATAATGTTGGACTTTTTAAAAAATAATTCAGAACCATTTTATCGATTCTTACAAATCTCAGAAGAAATCATTTATTTTTTAGAAATGATAAAATCTGTCGAACTAATCGGGAATATTTTTTGCTGTTGTTCTATAAGCTATATGGTGATTCATTAATTAACTCAGCAAGGATTTTATCCTAATAACTTTTGAAAAACTGCCTTTACATTCTCAAAATTCACACCCTTTTACACAAAATATATAAAGACTTAAGGGGTCTCAATAGACTTTTAATTTTTACTGAAGGTGCAGTTACCATGTGACATTTAATTTTATTTCTGATTCCCTATGAAACACAAATGTATAAAACTTTTACCACTGATAGATAAATACCTGTTGTGTAGCATATGTAGCATAACTATTTCAATTTTCTATAACTGATATTTCATAATGTTTTATTATTTATTTTTGATTAAAAATTTTAAAATTGTTTTTTTTATTAGTTTAATACATTCCCTTATTAATTTTTTAAAATGAAAAGTAAAACGAAAAATTTCAATAATACTGCCAAAAATTTATTTGATATAAAAAGATTGTAAAAAAAAAAAAAAAAAAAAAAAAAAAAAAAAAACATGAAAAAAATTCTGTAATAAAAAACCCGACTGACTGTATTACCTTTGTAAAATGGTTTAAATTGAATAAATTGCAAAGTATGGAATGTTGAAAAAAATATTTGAGTATATGTGCATTTTAATATAAAAGCAATACAGAAGAAAACATTTACCCGCTTATTTCAATATGATAGACACTAGACAGTGTTCCTAAAGTTCCGTCGAATTGTTTTCATGACTATAAGTGTTCTGTGATGCACAAAAGTGTTTACATTATCTTTCTGAGCACGTTCAGTGGTTCCTCCGTAGTCGGTGTTTACCTAGAATATTTCCATAATCGAGGTCCACTAACACGTTTCTATAATCTAGTTTCTCCTCAAATATCAGCAGGACATTCCGCGATGATTATTGTTTTCAGTACCTTCGTCAAAAATCATTCCGATTTCGGGCAAAATAAAATATCAGTTAATTGTTATCTAAATTTTGTGTGCAAAAATACCCATAGTATTGGAATTTTAAAAGGGTATGTGCTAAAATCTAGAAGCATCTTTAATAAAGTAGAAACCTGGATTGTTGAGCTTTTAGATGAACAAATTGAATTCATATTCAACTTTCAAGTAACATGACAAAATTTTCTAGAGATTGAAATAGTACACATTCATTAAAATACATACCACTCAGTAAATATCCATTGGTTGTAATGTAATCAAGATAGTAGAAATTCATTAAAATACACGCCACACTGTAACTATCCATCGTTGTAATGTAATCAAGATAGCAGAAAGTCATTAAAATACATGCCATTCAGTAAATATCCATCGGTTGTAATGTAATCAAGATGTTTTAAGTGACCATGTAAATGAACCGTAAATGCTTCAATACCGCCTTACAATAGAGAGCTTACCTGGTTCGAATGCAATAGCATCTACCCTGTTAAAATACGTGCGTGTATCTATCAATGTAAACTCAAAACCTGTGAAACCATAGGGCTCAGGGCTACGAAATTTGGCATACGGGTTGCTTGTGAGCTCATAAACGATTGGAACCAAATATTAACAAAAATTAAATCGATGTTTTATGTTTTTGACGAATTTTTGCCTTTTTTATGTTCAACACGAAATCGCGCGAGTTCTAACCCATTTTAAATGTTTACTGCAATGTTAGATATAAGGTCACTGCGCATAAATATGATAACCCCTAAATACGATAATGTTCATTTACTTAAAATCGTAATGCAAGAATTATAAATAAATACTGTATAATGAGGCATCCGATCTTAATGAACACAACTCAAAACATTTTTCTGCATTTAAAACTTTTTTTAAAGAACTCTTCAATCAAATAGACATCGTTAATTTTATTGCGCTCCGGTGTTTCGCAAATTCGACAAAAATTCCCGAAATTGGCTCACGGATTTTCTTTTTTAACTTTAAAGCTCAAATAACCTTATGAACTTCAAGAACCACGTTGCCGGTTTCGGTTACATGGCTAGTTAAACTTAAGAAAAGACGACCAGTTTTCGGATTACAATTTAAAATAGTCTACGCATTTTGGAGACTTTGTTTTCTGCAGGTACTTAATAGCGACATACAAATTGCTGTAAATGTGTAGACACATTTAGGAGATTAACGAGGTAAAAGTTTATATGGTATTTTTCATATATTGTATAAAAATGATGTTTAAAGCAAATATTGTGTATAACCCGGTCAGGACCGGCATCTTTTACACGAATTTTATTCGTTTGGTACCATTTTTTTAAATTATTTTACTTAGCTTTATAAATCACGAAAATGTCGTAATTAAATAAAATAAATTTTACTTTTATTTTTCTCTGGTATCAAACTCAAGTATTTTAAGCACCATGGGTGCATACATCTACCCATGGCTCCGAACGGGTTAATTAAGCTGTGTTGAGTCAGCATAATCCTCCATTAATGTTTTTTTTTTAAACCAGGCACTTAAATATATTTTTTAAGATGATCGAAATATTAAAATACGTTTATTTTAAAGTTTTAATTTAAAAAAGGGTATAAGAAACGCGGTGTATGTTCCATTAACATAATATAGACACGTGATTTTGAATTTGCAATAATTTTATATGATGGAAATTCTGGAAAAATCGTGTGTAAATTGAAAACTCTTAAATAATGTTTATTTTAATGCGGTTAAGTAAGTTATTTTTACCAACATTATACGATTCGGTAGCTTAAATGCTGTGTCTGATTAAAACATGATGCAATTGAATTATGCCCTGGTTTAGGAGTCCATAATTTTGGTCAGCACTTTTTTTGAAATCTGATATCTTAATTCTGTTTTCACTTTTTACTCATTACTATCGACATTTTCTATTTTTAAATTAGAAAAGGATAAAAAAATAAATAAAACGAATTATCTAAATGAGTATTTGTTTCCATATACGTATTTTTAAGTACAGAAAATGTTCCATTTTTTAAGTGCAAGAAAAATGAAAAGGAATGTGTGTTTGTGTGTGGGGGGTGGGGGGGGGGGAGTGCGACACAATGCCAGGCACATTGCTTCTCTTTGGCTTAATCAGACTTATTAGAAATATTGTACGATTTTATCTATTTATAAGGCTGATATATTTATCATGTGACATTTTAGAATAAATAAAGTTATATGTAATAAATATTCTGATTAACAATATTATGCATATCTTGGAAATATCCTTTTAACCCTTAAACCCCTCACTAATGCGAATTCGCACCGACCGAAATGTCGGTGCTGTTTAAAACGAGCTTTAATTAATTAGTATTTTTCATTAACAAAATAAGACTTTTTATAAAATCCAATATCTCATTTCGTTCTTATTAAATTTTGTATGTGAATCATGTTGTTATATTTCATTAGCACTAGATTGTGAGCAAAATTATACGGAGTTGAAGTTACGGAAACCCAAACTGTACTAGTGTAGAAATTATGGGTTAATATAGATGTGCGAATTCCGCGAATTTTAAACGAAGTTTTTCGCGACAATCATTTAATTGTAGTTATATCCATAGCTCTGTGGGAAAGAGGGGTGTGAATTATTTATATTAGGAACAAAGCATTATATGCAACATTCAAATAACAACACGGAGCTTTTGCATATTAGCAGTGTAAAATTGGTAAACAGAACGGTGCTGCGCCGCCCACCATAAACAATTCAAACTTGCTGGATCTGATGCAAAGTATGACTATTGAAATGTGCTATGTTTAATTATAATTTATTTAAGATTATGCATCTCAGTTAATGTTTTTTGATTTAAATTAGTATTAAATAAAATTTATTTAGTAGTTCAATAATAAGTTATTTATCTTTCAATTTTATGTATTTCAACTCTTTATTAACTCTTACCTGCTGTTAGCAATCTCGCAGACCACTACATTTTTCAATTTTCACAGTTAAACTTGTAATTTCCAGTTAAGCTATGAATACTGGTGAAATTTTCTTTCATTCTGAGCTCAAGAACTATTGCTAGACATTTTGAATATTTGAAGTTTAATTATAATAATCCTGTACTAGTTTAGTACAGAAACAGTACTTGTGGGTTAATAGAGCCTTTAATTCATCTTTTAAGTAAACGGTCTCGGAGAATACACGCAGTAGTTATGCGACAATTCCTGTCACAGCAGTTAATGGTTAAGTAATTCCAAAAAACAATTGCAATTAACCCGCAACTGTTGTTAGTGCTGATTTTTTTAATTTTCACAGTTTAACTTGTAATTTCCAGTTCAACTATCAATACAGTAAAATTTTGCTTCATTTGGAGTCCAAGTACAATTGTTTAAAATGTTTGAAAAAGCAAGATTTTATTAGAAATATTACTCTACAAACAGTTTAGTGCAAAAACAGTATTTTATGATTAATTGCGACTTTTATTCATCTTTCAATCGAATGGTTTCGCAAACATTTCTTGTTATGTGGCAATTTTCTGCAACAGCAGTTAAGGGTTAAATGAACTTTTTTAGTTGAATTCTCATGTGTAAAATGCATTATTACATTTATGACTATGGACATCTCATTCAGGTTTTAACTGCCGTAAATGCGACAAAAATTACCTAAATGCGACCGACAATCGTATATTGTGTTGACTACAGATAATTATTAAATTTATACAAAACAAGTTAGTTTTGAACTATAGCTACAGTATTCAGTAATTTGCTGCTTAATAAAATATATATTTATATAATAAAATGCCAAATACAGTAAAAACTCTCTAAAGAGACCACGTTCTCTTAATGGAGGTCAAGTTTAAATATAGATTTTAACTGTTGAAAAAAGGTAACAACTAATGTTACTAAAATTTATTTTTCACATTAGCACACTCTCAAAAATAATTTGCTTAAAAATGAGAACTTTCATGTACTCGTATTTTTTTTAAGTACAATTGTTTCAAAAAGAAGTACATTGTCAAAAATAATCTACTTAAAAATGAGCATTTCTATGTACTCGATTATTTTAAGTACAATTAATTCAGAAACGAGTACATGATATTTTGAAGTTGTGTATACTTATACTTGATTTCTAAATGTATGCAGAAATGAATACATATATTTTGTATTTTAAAGTCTTAATATTCATGTTTAAATCCTATGTGCTCAAAAATATGAGCTTTCTGATAAACCCTTTTTTTTATACTGAATTGACAGTAGGGATTTCCAAGCTTTTATTTAAAGATATGTCTATCTTAGTTATATCTTTTAATTTATAATACACACTTTTAAAATTTATTTACAATTTCATTAGAAATGTTAAAGAAGAAATTTTAAGATAAAAATTGTTTTATTAGAAATTAGAATATTTAAGAAACGTAAAATTCATCTCTGCTGTTAGCGATCTTCCGTCGCTGATTCATAAAAGGTGTCATTTGGAAGCAGTAGGTAACTGCTCTTATAGCACAGTCGGTACAATACTGATCTCCCATCTCCCACCTAGAGGACTCGGGTTCAAATCACGGGGTGGCTCATACACAAAATTTCAAGAATTAAAATAGTAAATTAATTGTTCTTTACTCCAAAAATTGTAGTTCTTCGCAATTAAAAATGGTGGTTTGTCGGGTCTCTGTAATTTCGCTTTTTTTTTCTTATAGTGTATGTGTGTTTCTATACATACTTATTTTCGAGTCCCTGTATGTACTAAAAAAAATGAGTACATGCGTTTTTCAAATTTAAGAGTTACGTACTCGGAGCTATTTTAAGATCGGTAAGTGCTCAATAATTAGTACAATTTACTTATTTTTAAGAATAGTGTTTTAACAGTGCAGGGCTCCCAAATGGTCCGCCAACTGAATACCAATAAATTTTAACAAAAAATTTTAGGGTAGGTTTGAGCTAGAATTAACTTTCAAATGTGATTTCGGGGAGGTTTGTAAGAAAAATCTAGAAAGAAAATTTTTCTAAAAAAATATTGGTATTCAGTTGGAGACCATTTGGGAGCCCTGCTTAGGGAAAAACATGCAAATTTTAGTATAAGAACAAATGTTAATTTGATAAATTAACTACTGCAGAGTTTAAAAAATGAATACATTTGCTTTGATGTTACCATTTTATCTTTTATAACTTTTATTAGCAAGTCCTTTCAAAATTCAGTAAATAAATGTTTTTTTTTTTGTTGTTGTTTTTTTTTTTGTTTTTTTGGACGGGAACAAATAATGACGATTTCATTAATTTATCTATTTCATTGAGAGTTTCCTGACAGAATAGGGCAGGGGAGTTTATTGACCGTCATTCTTAATTTGTCATCAGAGTTAAATTGACTGCGTAAAAAGGCACAAAGGGGTTTAAACACTTAAAAGTTATTGGGATAAAAAAAAAATTCTAAACTTAGTTTAGAAATTTGATGAATAATGCGCTCTCCGGAATTATTTTTCTAATAAAACCTTCTTCAAGCGGCCAGGAAAAATTTTATTTTCTATGTGTGTTTCTATATTTCTTGTTTTATTTTCTTCAAAGAAATGGGTCGCACATGGAGGGAGTTCTACTGGGATGGTCTCTGAATGGAGGTAAAATTAGTATTGAGCCTATGGGAATAAATTTCGTTCCATGAAAAAATGGTCGTTCAGGGAGGTGGTCGCACAGAGAGGTTTCACTGTATACCCTAAATGCGACAAAACTATGGGGAATCGAGTGTCATTTAGGCACAATGACCTTACATATTACGCACAACACGCTGAGCTAACATGGAAATATAAGTAGAGTTATTATTACATACGACACGCTGAAATATATGAGTAAATTACTTTAAACTGGTATAAATCAAAAACTAATTAATATTTTTACATGAAACTTTCAAAGGTTTGAACTACTCATAAAAACAGTTCAAATGCCATAAAGTGCGTAAAAATCCGATAATTGCACATTGCTGTAGCCCTGTCAACAGATTTGGTCGGAACAAGAATTTAAAAAGGGCAAAAAACAGCACTTTTAAAATCGCATTTACTAAAAACCTATTCGCCGGATTCCACTTTACTTTCGTTTTCTGAGTCACGTGGTACTCCCCATTACATAGGAACAAGAATTTTGTTTCTATCATAAATAGTTCTCGAGCTATAGATGTGTCAAAATCCCGTTTTGGTCAGTCCGGAAATCATAAACTAGACAGAGTACTAAAAAAATTTTACAAAATCGTTTGGCATTAATTGGCGGAAATTCCTTTCATTTACGGCTCATTGCACTGTTGTTTCTTTTGCTTGGCGAGAAACTCTGTCGAGTTTCTATGATATAATCGTCTGCTTTGAAAGTTAATGTTGGATACACAAATTTTCGAACTTTTTGTCCAATTCTTGCTATTTGTGTAAGTTTTGAAATTCTTCCCATTTCGATGAAGAATTGTTGTCTCTATTTTTCCTCTTCAAGTCATTGCGTTTGTTTATTCTTTATTTTCTGATTTTGCGACGGTAGACTACTTTCGAAGAATGTTTTGATAGTTATTCCCACATCCTTTTATACTGCATTTATAAGAATTCTGCTAAGTATGAGAAACATCAGTTCTGCTGCAAAGCTGCTCTGTTCCATTTCGGATCATAGTCCTCATTTGCGATTCATTTTTATGTTCATTTATATATAAGTTTTTCCATATTTCAATAAAATTACGATTTTTATAATTATTACTAAAACCATTATGGTACCTTGTAGTTTAATGTTTAATCTAGTATTATAACTCTGTTAAAAACCTAAGGAATATTGATATTATTTTTCCCATTGAAATATTTTGGGAATTCCTTTTGATAACTAAGTAATATAAAGAGTTTAAAATTGTGTCTTTTAATGTAAAATGGGTTATAATCTTTAACTAAATGAAATATCTTAGAGCAGCTTTCATATACAAATTTACAGTTATAAATCTTAATTTTAATGTACAATATGGTGTACTTTAACATTTAAAACGGCATCATATTTTTATGTTCATTTATACATTTTTTGTACATTTCAATATCGTTAATGATCTTTATGATATGCATTATACATTATTTTCATCAAACGTTGTAAGCATATATATATAAAAGAGAACAATTTCCTTTTAACGACGTAGATATTTTATAGAATAGCAAATAATTACTCGAGGTATTCTATACAAATGAAGAAAAATGAGTTTTCGGAGAAATGTATGAAAGATTATCAGTAAAAGTAAAGAAGGTTTGATTAGAAAAGATATGAAATCGATTTTGTCTGTTTTCTTTGTTTTAGATTCTGTTAAACTTTTGATGGAGAATTTAAAAGCTCAGATAATGACAAAATGCTTAAATCATGGAAGAAATTAGAAAGTAGAAATGAAAAGAAAGCTGACAATAAAAAGACAGTAATACGTATTGTACATTTCCATCGAGTAAAATGTGTATATCCTCGATCAAATTCAAATTTATTATATATATTTTATGTATTTATTATATATATTTTTTAAGTATTTTAAATGAAAATGAACAAAAAATTCGCATTGAGGCACTGAATGCTAACAACGTAATATACAGAGTGTAAATTTGCGTAATTTAATCTAGTTTTGGTTATAATCTTTAACTAAAATAAGTATCTTAACCTTTTCTCTAGTGACGATACCTGTAAGTACCATTAAAACAACTTGTTATAAAATTCATTTAATACATCGATTAGTAGCAATGCAGTTTACAGAATGAATTGTAGATGCATTACTTTACCTTGTTCAAAAAGCATTATTGGTTACACAAAAGAAATATTTTTAAAAGAATGATTTCTTTTGCCTTTGCATCTTTTCAGCTTGGGGGGGGGGGGGTATTTTCAATACGGAAATATTTCTATATTTCTAATGCAAGAACATTATATTTGTACATTTCCTAATTCTACAAAATACTAGCAAAATTATTTAAAATAAAAGATTTGAGTGGGGTTATAAATATTGCAGAAAATCCCTATAAATTCAAATTTAATTAATCATTCTAAATCCTTCAATCTTTCTAAAATCCTTCTAAAATTTATTAAATGATTGTTTAAACCTTCTAAAGTAGTTTCAAAAATTCACGAAAAATGCTTTAGAATATAAAATTTTCATGAATTCATAATTCAGTACATAAATTAGATTTTATATACAAAACTTACAGTTATAAATCATAATTTTAAGCACAATTTGGTATTCATTAATATTTAAATCCCTGTTATATTTTTTTTATCTTCATTAATAAAGATTTTCCGCATTTCAATAATGTTACTGATGTTTATGATATCCATTATATATTATTTCCATCAAACATTGCAATTATATATATCGAAAAGGGAACAATTTCCTTTTAACGGCGTGGATATTTTATATGATGGCGAATAATTACTCGAGATATTCTATCCAAATATAGAAAAATGACTTTTCGGAAGTCTATTAAAGATTAGCAGTAGAAGTAAAGGAGTTTTGATTAAAAAATAAGTGAAATCGATTTCGTCTGATTTCTTTGGTTTAGATTCTGTTAAACATTTGATGGTATATTTGAAAGCTCAAATAATGACAGATTGTTTAAATTATGAAGCAGAAACGAAAAAACATTTATCATTTTGCCAAGAAAGCTGACAAGAAAAAGATAGTAATTCATACTGGTTATTTTAGTTCAATACAATGTTTAAATGTGCATAAAAATTCATCATACATATTATATAATACATATTATACATAACGTATCAATAATATTATATATTTTTTTTATTTATTATATATCCATAAAAAGTTTTAAATGAAAACGAATAAAATTTTCGTATTACGACACTAACTACATAATATATAGAAACATTAAAAGTGTAATGTAATCTAGTTTCGGTTTTAATCTTTCAATAAAATAAAGATCTTAAATTAGATTTCATATCAGAAATATATAAATATAAAACTTAATTTCCAAGTGCTAACGTCATTGTGCCTAAATGTGATAACCCTTAAACGCGACAATGTACTTGTACTTAACATCTTGCGGCAAGAATCGTACATAAATGCTATATTATGAGACAGCCGAAATTCAGGAACAAAACGCGAAGTATTTATCTACATTTAAAACGTTTTCTATTTAAAAAATTGCCATTCTAATAAACGTCGTTTATTTTAAAGCGCTCCAATGTTTCCTAAATGCGATAGAAAATCCCGAAATTGGTTCAAGTTTTTTTTCTGTTAACTTTGAAGATCAAATAAAATTACGGACGTAAATGGCCACAATGAATGTTTCATTTATCAGTAAAGTTAGCTCGGGAAAACTCGAAAAGTTTTTAGATTTGAATTCTAAAGTTTTCTACGCACTTCAGTAGCCTATTAGCGACAAATATAATGTCCTAAATGTGCATAGCTGCCAACATCTTACGCTGTTGTGTACCACAAAATTTTTATAGTAAATTTTACCCTTTTAAATCGCTGTAATTTGCCAATTAAATAAGGTAAAAAAATTCTATAAATTTTGTTTTACGAAAAAGTGGAAGAGTTGGAAGCTATAAATGCGGAGAGACTTTTAGGATATAAACTGAGGAATATTTATATGGTATTTTCATAAATTGATTAAAATTATGTTTAAAGCAGAAATTGTGTTTAAAAAAGCTGTGTTGAGTCAATAAATAAAGAATTTTAAGATGATCCTCCAATAGAGTCTTCTTTTAACGCGTACTTAAAAATGTATTTGAAATGATCAAAACAGAAAAATACTCATCTTTAAAATTTTTAATTTAAAAAACAGCATTTTCCAATTGAGTCAGTGCAGATGAAAAAAATGGTAAAGTTCCGCGATTATTCCGGGATCGTTTTCCCTTTTTATAAGTTTTTATAACTGGAAGTTACAATTTTTTTTCTGAAATATTCCTACTACTCGTATGTACTGGTGACCATTATCTCGCTAGCACGTGCATTCGCGATCACCATATCTATTCATTTCACAGCAAGTTTACAGATTTTTCAGTAGAACGTTCCAGACTAATTTAGAATATTTCAAGTTAATTTAAAACATTTCTAGCGTTTTTTAAAGAAAAAGACACACAGCGCAAGCCAAATGCACTCCCCAGTAAACGCAATTCGCGTTGCAAAAATGCTTAAAATGAAGTCGTACGGATTACGGGGGTACTTTTAACACCCTGTACCATCATAAGAATAGGAAGACAAAGAGAAATATATATCTGAACAATGCTTTTAGTGTAAACTGGTGGGAATTAGAAATTTTTATTTGTTAGTCAAATCCCGGCAAAATTATTATATAGTAAACAATTTCAAAAATTGTTAAATATTTTAAATTTCATAAAACGAATCTGTATTTTGTAAAGCAAGGGTGCCGAACCCGTTGCAAGTGGTCAAACTGACATCACTATTTCTGAAGTGCAATTTATTTAATGATAGAAATTATGGAGCTAATGTTTTAAAACGAAAAAAAATAATGTTTAAGAAATGCTGCAATTCTTATAATAAAGTTTCAAAAGAACAAACGTTTTTGGAATATACACGGAACTTTATCGTTTGTTTTCAAATCTAAAGGTAAAAATCATCAGTGACGTAGCCAGGATGGGTGTCCAAATGCTCTGTATACCAATAATTTTGTAGAAATTTCATCGTCTCATTACATCTGAGAATTTTCTTCTATTCATTAATACGAAAACGTTTGAATATTAGTGATATTCAGAACAATTCACTCCCCCCACCCTTGTTACGCCACAGGTTAAAATGTTTATCTGCTTTCAAACATGCTTACGATGTGATGTTTTTAATCTGCTTATGTAAAACTTCATTGCCACCAATTTCCACTAAAAGCAACATTGAAATATAATTTTTTGTTAAGATGTTCAGGTTCACGCTTGCCAGATTCTGGTGTGTGCCTTGAACGTAAACGGTACCTTCCCGAGCAGTGGTTGGTTATTACGTACTATAAATATATGCAATGTCGCGTTGTTATTGCCAGACTTTCGTTTGAAATGGAACCGTGGGAACGCAAATGTCCGTCATTTTCATGGGACATTACTGCATTTTCGTACTTCGCGGAAGCTAATCCATCTTCTGCTTTTGAAAGGCGTTTGATAAAAAGAGTTTTGCAGACAATTCAAAATCCTACGAAAAAGCGAAAAGCCGTAGAGTTAAACTTTGCAGCATGTTTAAAAACTGTAGCATATATGTAAAAACAAAATACGACAATGAAATGCAAAAGCAGCTTCAAAAAATGAAAAAGAGAGAATAATTAAAGCGTAAAAATCAAAAACAAAATTCATTAAAAACCTGATGTCAGTCACTAAAACAACCTGGAAGCAAAACTTCAAAAAACTAACCCTTAATCGTATATAGATTCATGCCATTCAGATATCAAAAAGAAAAACTGATGCCAACACGAACGGTGAAAATCAAAAATGCGTTAAAAGCAAGCTGAAAAGATTTCGTAAAACTTGTTGTATCAGTCATTTATTACTTCCTGTTTTATCGATGGCTAAAGTTAAAAGTCTGTTAAATATGGATTTTGAAGTATGCATTATTTATGTATAATGTATTCAAGAAAATGTACCATTATGAATTTTATGTAAGTTATTAGTTTATTCAGTTGTTCACTAATACGCTATTCAACATTAAATTTTAGGTATTTCAACTCTTTATTAAGTAATTAAAATATGTATAGCAATTAAATGAATATTTTAAGATGAAATGACATGTGTAAAACGCATTGTCGCATTTAGGACATAGGACCTCTCATTTAGGATTTAACTACCGTAAATGCGACAAAAATGACCTAAATACTATAATGGTATATTTTTGGCTTATAGTAAAAATAAAGATTCAATTTCTACGAAATAAGTTAGTTTTGATATAAAGGCACAGTATTCAACAATTTTCTACTTATCTTTCTCTATATAAAAAAAAGTAACGCTTTAGAAATGGACAAAGCAAAATCTACGTAGATACCGCGAAACGCATCTGTTTGGTCAGAATTTCTGACGCTAAAACGGGGTTACCAGGGGGGGGGGGGACTCGGCTCTATCACCAAGTTTGCCGCCAACTTAGTCAGATATCGCCAAATTTGGCGACCAAAATTAGCCGCCAAAAGTGACGCCAACATGTCGATATTTCCAGTATTTCGCCAAATTTCCGTTGACACCCATTGAAACACAACAGAGTTTACTTGCTTGCAGAAAATGAACAAATTGAGATATTTCAATGCAAAAAAACTAATATTAGCTTATGAATAGAGCTTAATTGAACTATTTACATTATTTTTAAACACAAAGAATAATCTGGGGTTGGCTAGATAATAGGGATTGCTTCGCAGTACCGAATCGAATCGCGAAGCGATTACGCTGGGGCTTGGTAAGCGTAGCGAGCAGGGGGGCGCAGGCCCACTAGTTAAATTATATATTTATTAACAAAATGTCAAATATTCCATAAATGTGACAAAACTATGGAGAATCGCGTCGTATTTAGGCGCAATGACCTTATATATCATTTTTTGACATTTTAAGCCATATAATTTTTTTTGTCCATTTATAAACTTTTTGTATATTTCAATATAGTTAATGTTGTTTTGCATATTACATATTATCATGCCGTTATATACGAAACATACGGGTTTACATACGAAACATACAGGTTTACATACGAAACATGCAGGTTACATACAAACTTAATTTTAAACTACTATATGACATTCTTTGACATTTAAAGTCACATCATGTTTTTATGTTCATTTATAAAGTTTTTGTATAATTCAATATAGTTAATGAAGTTTATGATACTAATTACAAATTATTTTCATCAAACATGGCAAGTATATATGTCAAAAGAGAGCAATTTCCTTCTAGCGATGTGTATATTTTATAGAATAGTAAATAATTAGTCGAGGTATTCAATACAAGTAACGAAAAATAAGGTTTCGGAGAATTGTATGAAAAATTAGCAGTGAAAATAAAGAAGTTTTGATTGGAAAAGACGTTAAATCGATTTTGTCTGGTTTCTTTGTTTTAGATTCTATTAAAGTTTTGATGGCGTATTTGGGAGCTCAAATAATGGCAGATTGCTTAAATTATGCAAGACATTATGATGTAGAAATGAGAAAACGCTTATCATTTTATGAAAAAAGACTGAGAAAAAAAAAAAAAGTAAATTAGACTCCATATTTTCATTAAATCCAATGTTTAAAGGCACATAAAAATTCAAATTTATTACATATATTATATATTTATTATATATTTTAAAGACATTTAAGTTAAAACGAATATAATTTTCTTATTATGGCACTTGATGCTAACTAAGTAATGTATAGAGACATTAGATGTTCGTAACATAATCTAGTTTTGGTTATAATCTTTAACAAAAATTAATATCTTAAATTAGATTTCATATAGGAAACTTACAGGTGTAAATCTTAATTTTCAAGTAATATATAGCATTGTTTAACATTTTAAGCGACATCATTTTTTTTATGTTCATTTATAAAGTTTTTGTATGTTTCAGTATATTTCAGTATAGTTAATGATGTTTTGCATATTGCAAAATCATCATACCATTATATACGAAACTTACATATATAAATCTTAATTTTAAAGCTCTGAATGATATTGTTTGACATTTAAAGCCACATCATTTTGTTATGTTTATTTATAAAATTTTTGTATATTTCAATATAGTTAATGGTGTTTTGTTCTTATTTATTTATATATTTTAAAGTTTTTGTATATTCCAATATAGTTAAAGATGTTTATGATATCCACTATACATTAACTTAATCAATAATATCAAGCATATATGAGGACCCCAGAAGCCAAGAGGTACAAGTGACATAATTGAAGAAACTGGGCTAAGTGCACATGTTATCTGTAATTAAGGCTATATGTTTGAAGGTGAAAAATTTAAGTGATTTTCTAATTATGTGATGTTTTCTATATTTCAATTCTTAATATCTTTAAACTACATAACTACTTAACCTCTTTAATCTCTATTTAAAATTTAAAAAATATTGTACTCCGCTTTTCTTTCTGAGTTATTGAAATAAGAAATTCAAAGACCACAAAGAAATAAGCAACGGTTCCATAATTTAATTCAGTCTATTAGTATTGATGTTCAACTTTTACTAAACTCAATTTACTCCAAATCTAAATTTTATCACTTGCATCCCTTGGCTTCTGGGGTCCTCCTATATGAAATCGATTTTGTCTGGTTTCTTTGAAATAGATTTTGCTAAAGTTTTGATGGTGCATTTCAAATCTCAAATAATGAGATACTTAATAAATTATGAAAAACATTATGAACTAGAAATGAGAATACATTTGTCATTTTTGAAGAACGCTGACAAGACAAATAGTAATTCGTATTTAATATTTTAATTAAATAGATTGTTTAAAGGCACATAAAAATTGAAACTTACTATATATATTATATATTTATTATATATTTGTGAAGACTTTTAAATGAAAACGAATACAGTTTTCGCATTACAGCACTTGATGCTAATTACGTAATATATAGACATTAAATTTCTGTAATTTAATATATCTTTGGTTATAATCTTCACCTAAAATAAATATCTTAAATTAGATTTCATATACGAAACTTACAGGTATAAATATTAATCTTCAAGTACTATATGACACATCATTTCTTTATGTTCATTTATAAAGTTTTTGTATTATTCAATATATTTAATGGTGTTTATGGATATTACACATTATCGTGACATTATAAACGAAACTTACAGATATAAATCTTAATTATAAAGTACTATATCCCATTCTTTAACATTTCAAGCCACGTCATGTTTTTATTTCTTTGATAAAGTTTTTCTACGTTTCAATATTGTTAACTGTGTTTATGATATACGTAACACATTATTTTCATCAAACATGACAAGTATATATATTATCAAAAAGATAACAATTTCCTTTTTGACGACTTGGATATTTTATAGGACGGCGAATAATTACTCGAAGACTTCTATCGAAATTAAGAAAAATGAGTTTTCGTAGAATCGTATGAAAGATTATCAGTAAAAGTAAAGAAGTTTTGATTAGAAAAGATGTGAAATCGATTTTGTCTGGTTTATTTGGTTTAGATTTTGTTAAACTTTTGATGGTATATTTGAAAGCTCAAATAATGACAGATTGCTTAAAATGTTTAAGAAATTATGAAGTAGAGAAAAAAATAACATTTATCATTTTGTCAAGAAAGCTGATAAAAAAAAGATATTAATTCATATTAGATATATTGGTGCGAACGTATTATCCGGGACAGATAGATTGTCAAAATGGTTGTCAATCACCAATTTTATAATCGTTGTCAATTGCCAATTGTTTCCAAATGGTAATTTAAAGAACATTTATTAAATATATGACATTGTTAAAAATGATAAAGAAAAAAAAAGCGAGCTAAAGTAATACAAAATAGTAATTTAACGATACAAAAGAACTGAAAAGCCAGTGTAAGTTAAGTTTTCAGACACAATCGCAGAAAAATATGTAAATTATCTGAATTAAAATGTACATTTCCAGCTGAATGACTTTTTAAAATGACTTAATTATCCCAGCTGTAATCGCCTTTTTAAAAAACATTGCCTGTTTAAATGAAACACTGAAAATGATGTAATTTAGAAGCAATTAATAAGACGCAGGTTCATGTTTTTAACCTGATGCTTTCATTTAAAAATTATGTCAATTATACAGCTCATATTCAAAATATTAGAATAATTGAGAAAAAGTAATAAGAAAAAATTTCTTTCCTTTGTTTATTTTTGATACTAAGGAAATGCAATTAAATTTCTTATGAATTAAATCAGGAATGTATAGATAAGATTTTAACATTTACAAAATATAAAATAGAGTAGAATAAATTAGGCATACAGCTTTCTGAAACACATCAAAATATTAGAATAAAATTTAGATTAGTTCAAAATATTAGAATATTTTATTTTACGCAACAATATTAGCTTATGATTATGAAGTAAATGATAGTTAATATTTTGTATCATCCCCTTTAGCTTTCATAATAGCGTACAATCGATCTTGCATACTATATACAAGGTTTTTACAAACATTTCTATTAATAATAGACCAAATAGACTTTATACGTGCCAGTAACTCAGTTTTACTTGAAGGAGGATTTTCATGGAGTTTTTTCTTCATTATACACCATACGTGTTCGATGGGATTAAGGTCTGGTGAGTTTGATGGCCAAGGAAGAACTTTAATGTTGCGTTGGCGGAACCAATTCATAGTTGACACTGAGGTATGCGGTGACGCTAAATCTTGTTGAAAGACGAAATCAACTTTAAATAAATTTTCTGATGATGGAATCATGTAATATTCACAAATTTCTTGATATAACCCTTTAAGACCAACCCGTACGATCGTTAGTGTTACACATTCATTTAAAGTTTTGATTCTGAGTCGTATGTAATAAAAACTCGAATCGAAGGATAGTTCTCATTTGCAGATAGAGTAAAGTATAATTTTTTTATTAACAGTAGCGATTGCAGTCCACGTTTTACTTGCTACAGGCATGACTAAATTTGTTTACAAATACATCTCATCTTAAAAGAATATCTGAGACTTAACCTTTTCGTAGACGATGCATAACTTTCCAGTTCCTTCTGCACTCATGGAACCCCAAACCATGACACTAGCAGCAAATTTTGCGGAACGTTTAAGGCATATTTTTAAATGCTTCTTGCTTCATACTCCAAACTCGAATACCTTGATTACCATATGAAATACAAAACATACTTTCATCACTAAATAATATAATTTTCCAATCTTCTTCGCTCCATAAATGTCTTGATTTACACCAATTCAGTCTTATACGCTTTTATTTCGCAGTCATGAGAGGTTTTGTTTTCGGCACACGAGATTCAAACTTAAATTTATGGGGGCGTCTTAATGTTGTCGTTGTAGAAACTTCAAATTCTTCTTCTTTTTCATTTTCGGTGCAAGAATCGCACACTTTTAAAAAGTTTTTTCTTAACTATACTCTTCCTTTTCCTATCATCTCTAGCAGATGTTTTTGGTTTTCTGCCGCCATTTCGGCGATTATTTTGAAAATTTCCATTTTTTAATATTGTGTTAGCATTTTACTAAAGCTTAATTGTGAACAATGTAAATAATTCACTATATAACATTGATTTTTACGGGGCCGATACAAATCAACCACACGAAGTTTAATAGATTCAGAAATATCACTCACACGACCCATTTTAAGACGAAAAAGCAAACAAACTGCAAAAAGAATACTGATTTTAAGTAAAATCGTCTGAATTTAATCAATAATGCCACCAGTTATGGATAGGTGATAATTAAAGGAGAATTAATGTGAAATATTCTAATATTTTGAACAACTTGAATAAATATTGTAATATTTTTACTTTTCAAAATATCTTTTTTCAATTAATTTTTTCAAAAAAAGATATTAATGTTAAGATAATAAATTAGTTTAATCAACAATATGTTCTTAATAAAAATATCGTTTGCATATTTGCATTAAAAGACATTGAATTACCAAACGATATTTTCAATTTGTAAAGAAACGTAATTATTCTAATATTTTGAATATGAGCTGTATTTTAGGGTAATTGAGAGTCTTGGTTGTTTTTAACATGACTCGTTTAAATTACCATATATCTTTTTATTAATTGTAAAAAACAATGGTATGAATAAATTGGATTAGATAAGATAAGAATAAGAATAAAATAACCCATGAAAAAAATTAAGGCAGTCTTACTTTTCTTCTCTTTTTTTTAAGTAAACCGTTTTTGAATAAATTTACCAAACTGAAATCAAATAACGAAAAAAGCGTTGGCTTGTTTTTCAAATATATAGATTACGAAGTATAGACTGTGAAATATTGTTTTGTTATTCATTTAATGTATTTCGAAATCTAAACATATTTTTAACATTTACAAAACTTTTAAATTTGTAATTTTGTAATTTATATATATGTTTATGATGGATATGTACGTCCGAAATTTGCCCGCCTGTCTCTAAATTGCTTAGGAAGCTGTGGACAAATCAAAAGGTGCTTGTTTTGTATGCCTCTTCAATATTGGATCTTCTAGTAGGAATATATTAATTTTAACTCAGAGACCCCACTCGCTTAGACCACATATATAAAAAAATGAATGTAACTTTTCAAAATAAATTAATATAATATATTATATATACCGACAGCATATATCAGTGTGATCCTTAGAGTTTACTACTTAATAAAATAACATAATATATTGATGTTTAGGGTATCCACTCTCAAAGGTGTGCAATGACAAATTCTTAAACATATTGATAGACATATACTTATAATTACAAAAAATGCTTTAAACGAGGTAAAGAAGCACTTTAAAAGTGATTTTGGACAATAGAAATATTTCTTTAAAAAAATTAATTGTATATGAGGGGCTCACAACCATAGTAGACCAAGTCCATTTTTCATTATTGTGAACAATAACGCCTTAAAGTTGTTACTAAATAATTAATTCAGGCCAAGTGATTTATAAGAATTATATGCGGTAATATTCAACCTAAAGTATCATTTTTATAGCGCGCTACTTGTACAAATGACAAATTGATATTTATATTGAAAATTTACACGTTTTTTCAAAAAAAAAATAAGGACTTGGTCCAATATGGTTGTGAAATTTCCATCTGTAAATAAAGACTCGTTTATTATGATTACAAAAACTCCCGATTATGATTTATATTTACTTATTCTATTTTTTACTCAAAGAGTAAAAGATATTACCGGTTATCGTAAATCCTTCACTGTGCAAAATACCATCATCATCACCAGCGTCACATGATATACTCTGGAGGAAGTAGCTTGGAACTTGGTTATTTGGTATGTCTGCTGGAAGGTTCTTGAAGTAAACGTAATAAATTCGCGGAATGTATGGCAAAAGATCCATCATATCTTTCTTTTTGGTCGAAGTAACTTTTCTGTGGCCTATGTACAACGCATCTTGACCGACATCTGACAAAGAAAGTAACTGGCGCTCGCGAGCCCGATTTTAAAAATTTATTTTGGGAAGAGATTGATGCTCATTGAAAGTAACTTTCAACAGTAACATGAAAAGAGAACCACTCACAACTTGCAGCCATCCAATATCCACCCAACTAAAATAAGTTCCCGCGGTATCCTTTTTAAGTAGATTTCGTATGAAATACTACCTATTGGGATCGTTCCTATGTTGGAATTTCTGAAAAATTTTTGCAGATCTACACCGATCATGACCCCCAGAACCCAAAACCACCCTCAGTAAAAAACTTTATCTATCTATCTATCTATCTATCTATCTATATATGTATCTATCTACCTATCTATATATATCACTTTCTTCTGGACACGATAACTTTCGTAATTCTGCACCAATCTCTTCCAAACTGATACATAAAATCAATGGGCATAAAATCTCGGTCAAGTTCGTTAATGGGCAAAATCGGACCAAGGGGATGAAAATAGGGAGGGGTTTTGTGAAAACCGAAAACCCCACATAACTTCTTAATTTTTTTACATATCAAATCAGTTTAAAGTTTTTATTACTTCTAAAAATAGGGCCAAAATTTTATGTATCACAGATTTTTTGTAAAGTTAAAAATGGGTTCAAGGGGCGCAAAAAAATAGGGTTTTTGGGATAAAAAAATTCATAACTTTGACAATTCTCAAGATATCAATTCCAATTAATTTTATTATAAATCTCCTTAATATTATCTACAACTTTTATATTCACAAGTTTTTCATAGGACCAATTCGTACAGCAAAAAAAAATTAAAAACGAAAACAAAAAGGGGGTTTGAAGAAGTAAAAAATCCATAACTCCGTCAATTCAAAAGATATAAAATCCCCATGAATTTATCACATATCTTCTTAATATTGTCTACAACATCTATATAGACGAGTTTTGGATAGGACCAATTCTTACAGCAAAAACAAATTAAAAATACATAGCGGTTGAAGAAAAAATTCATCTTATTAAAGGTGTATTCAAATCCAAACTGCGTATTTTCTGACTCATTTTACAATTAATTTTTGCTCTCAAAGGCTTCCAATTGTTACGTTTTCTTACTCAGAAACTATATAATGTACCGTAA
This sequence comes from Maratus speciosus, assembly GCA_963932465.1. NCBI lineage: Eukaryota > Metazoa > Arthropoda > Arachnida > Araneae > Salticidae > Maratus > Maratus speciosus. Next base: position 536,696,857 of record OZ010788.1, on the reverse strand, counting down.
TGGTCGATTTTTTGATAGAGGCAGAATATATTTTAAAAACTGCTGTTAAAGTGGGCATTTTGAACCGAATTTCCCGAAGCGGATTGTGTTGGAAAAATCATTGCATTAAGGATGCACTCAAAATCCAAACTGCTTATTTTCTTACTCATTTTTAAATTCATTTTTGCTCTCAAAAGCATTTAATTGGTAGATTCGCTTATTCAGAAACTATATAATGTACCGCAATGATCGATTTTTTGATACAGGCAGAATATATTTCAAAAAATTATGTTAAAGTGGGCATTTTGAACGGAATTTCCCGAAGCAATTGTGCTATCACTTTCTCCTGGGCACGATAACTTCCGCAATTCTGCACAAATCTCTTTCAAACTGATACATAAAATCAAGGGACATAAAATCTCGGTCAAGTTCGTTAATGGGTAAAAGCGGACAAAGGGGATGGAAATAGGGAGGGGTTTTGTGAAAACCGAAAAAACCCCATAACTTTTTAATTTTTGTACATATCAAATCAGTTTAAAGTTTTTATTACTTCTAAACATAGCGCCAAAAATTCATGCATCACAAATTTTTGATAAAGTTTAAAATAGGCTCAAGGGGCGCAAAAAATAGGGTTTTTGGGAGAAAAAAATTCCTTACTTCGTCAATTCTCAAGATATCAAATCCAATAATTTTATTATACATCTCCTTAATATTATCTACAACTTTTATAGTCACAAGTTTTTGATAGGACCAATTCGTACCGCAAAAAAAAAAAAAAAAATTAAAAAGAAAAACAAAAAAGGGGGGTTGAAGAAGAAAAATTTTCATAACTCCGTCAATTCACAAGATATAACATTTTCATGAATTTATCATATATCTTCTTAATATTGTCTTCAACATTTATATAGACAAGTTTTTGATAGGGCCAATTCTTACAGTAAAAACAAATTAAAAATACATAGCGGTTGAAGAAAAAATCATCTTATTAAGGATGCATTCAAATCCAAACTGTCTATTTTCTTACTCATTTTTAAATTCATTTTTGCTCTCAAACGCATCCAATTGCTAGATTCTCTTATTCAGAAACTATATAATGTACAGTAATGATCGATTTTTTGATAGAGGCAGAATATATTTAAAAAAATGATGTCAAAGTGGGCATTTTGAACAGAATTTCCCGAAGCGATTGTGTTAGAAAAGAAAAATATTGCCCTACTGAGAAAATAATTGTTTATCAATCAAGTTTTAATTAATTGAAAGAAAAATAAAAACACAGGTCGCTTATAAATCTTTTCAAAAATCACGTCAGCATGTTTCATATTTTTTTTTTTTTTTATTAAAAATGAATCTGAAAATGTGCCAGAAAATTTCGAGTTGTTGAGTATGGAAAAATATTTTTTTTTAATATCGCCTTAACATGATTCTGATAAAACCAGCTATTTTGTAAAAAGGTAATAAAAACTCGTCAAAAGCAGACAGATAAAACTGTTAAAGTGGATTTATATCTAATAATGATTTAGTTTTTGTTGGTGAAATTAGTATACTTAACTTCGAAATCTACCTCTGCCTGTAGGCCGGGCCGGCAGGGATTTTTTTCTGTTTGTGATACTTTGTTCCAAAGCTGTAGTTGAAAGAAAGTCGGAATTCTTATCTTCAATGACATCAAATTTAGGATATTTCCTCTTTGCATTCATAATAGTTTCCTTCCAGTCTTCAGGAACATAAATCTGTTGTTTTTTGATACTTGCTGCTTCAATCGAATCAGCAACAGTGCTAGAAATAAGTAAGAACCTCTTCCTCCATCCATTTCATCTATTTCATCCCAGATGTACAGGTATCCCTCATTATTATTAAAGGAATGAACCCCAAAGTTATAAACATATAAATTGTGTTTATAATAAGATATGTACGTTGAAAGTTTAGAAAGGTTAGTGCTTTTTGGCAAGTCGAATGCACAACAGTAAGTTTCATCTGAGGCTTTAATTTTAGTAATTTTCATTTTCTCTCTAGCCTGTTTAGCTATCCGCAAGTAGAGCTCTCCTTCGATTTCAAGACTTTTTCCAGCGTTTTCACAATTTTTTGTCGAGAGCTTCATTGACACGTCATCACATAATTTACTCGGATTAATTATCTGTACTTGGCGGCTTGAAGTGTAAATTAAACTTTTTGCTGAAGACTTTGTAATAGAATTTCTCTTTGACGGGGGTCTTATTCTTTGTCGTAAATTCCTCTCTAGGCCTAAGGTCGAGCTATGTGATTAGAGTTCTTTTTGCTTGTGATGATTTTTTTAAGAAAATGCTGTCGCTATTTTTAAAGTTTTATTTACCGAGAGGAGAGGTTGGGGTGTCATCAAAAACAATATTACTTTCCCTTCATAGTTTATACATCTGATTCACGAAATTTTATTTTTCATCAGAAGTTTTGAAATCGCTACTTATTTAAAATACAACTTTTTTGATAGCATTGAGGCAAGATTTAGACAATAATGGGTCACAGTAAAAAAGTAGTGATGGAGTAGTACACTGATAAATGGACTTGATTCAGAATGCCTGTGAAGGTTTCTTGTATTACTTCACCTACTCTGGACACAGATGCAATCTATGAGAAAGTATGTGAACTACATACAGACTTGGTGAACTATGGCTGTAGATAGAACACAGTTTACTGCACCTTCTACATGAGTTATCTCATTTTTTTTTAAAAAGTGGACTTAGTCTACTGTGATTGTGAGCCCCTCATATGGTCCCCCGGTCCTACAAGTTATATTTAGTAAAAATATTTTATTACATTAAGAAATAAAACAAAAAAAGTTTCATTCTCCTATGATTAATACTAACCAAGTAATACTTTTTAAAGTTGAAGCAATTGCTTTTTTGCTCCGAAACAAGAGTCAGTCACAAATTTACTAGAAATTTAAAAAATCGCCAGATTAAAACAGGAGAGTAACATTAACATTACAATATAAATTTGAAATCCATTTTCATTCTGACATAGTAAAGAAATATATACAATTTGTACTATAAAAAAGAAAAAAAAAAATTTTTGTTAAATGAAATGATGAAAAGAATCAGTTGCAATTCTTTACAAAATGATATTGGGTCTTTCGAAAAGTCGTGTCCGTTTGGGAAAATCAATTCGTACCGAAAAATTATAACCGGTAAGTATTAGAAATTAGATATCGGAACAATGTCTAATAATTAAATGATAGAATTTTCCGGTACGAATTGATTTTCCCAAGCGGACACGACATTCCGAATAACCCAATACATATTTTAAAATCCTTTTAGATTATCTAATCTAAAGCATAATAACTTGAATTTAAAGTTACCTTAAAACTTCCTGGAAATGATTTCTTTTGACTGCGATGCAGAAATATATACTCTAAATAAATCCTTCTAATTCATTAGGCACTTTGTGTACGATGCCTCGAAGCATGGCCCAATTCATCTGTGTTCATATGCAAAAATTTGTATAAGTCATGGAATTCAAAGTTTCATAACTCTTTTCAATTTAAGTGTTAATGAATGGACCTTTTTTTTGCTTTGCTTCTTTGTATAATTGAAAATGTTTAATAAATATCACTTATAGTACCAAGGCACCGTATACAAAATTAAATTTCGGAACTTAAAAAAAAAATGTTTTTATTGATCAAAGCGACTTTTAAAATAGTTTTTTTACCGCATTTAAAACATTTTTACAATTGTAACTATATATCTATGACTAATGGTTTAGAAATTAGCCATTGGCAAATACAGAGAGTGGATACTCTGTATAATTATTAGGCCAGTGTTGGCCCTCTGGATTGTTGTGGGATTACTTTAACCCTTTTAGGGGCAAAGCATTTTCAATGCTGAAGTGCTGAAATAAATGATTGGCACCGGATTTTGCCCAAAAAAAGTATTTGTAAATAACAAAGAGGCTAAATTTCACATACTTATTAAATGGAAACTATTTTACTACAATTATGGTGTCATTGTAGAGTTTGGGATACAAAATTTAGTGGTTTCATAAACATACAACTGCCCTTGAAAGGTTTAAGGAGGACTTTTGAAAGGAAAGTTACCAAATTTTTGCTCTTGCACAAGCAAAACCCCTAAAGACTTTCCCCACGGGCCATATTGAACTGCCATCGATCACTTGAACATCCTCACAAATTAGTCATTTTGCGACTCCTATGCTAACCAGTGGGGAAAATGTTCCAAGAAAAATTTAAAAAGTAGTCTAGCAATGTATTGCCTAATTGAGAAGGATAATTGTTTTCAGTTTTGATGCATTCATATATGAAGTTATATATGATGTTCCTATAACTGCATGTTATTTTTAAGTCTATACAGTTTTTTTAATGCAGGCTAAAACATACTATTTATCTATTCATCCAAAAAAAAAAAAAATTCTATGACGATTAAAAATAGAATAATGAACATTTATTTTATTCATTCGTTCATTTTTAAAGCAGCCATGAAAAGATTTTACATTAGTCATTAAATATTAAAAGAACAAATATGAAACTTAAATCTACAGAGAAATAAAAATTAATCATAAAGAGTAAATATTTTAGTACTTTTCTATTCAAAGAATCATTGATAAACGTAAGATAATTACAAAAAAATCAGGCAAATTATTTAAAAGCTGCTTATGAGTATTTCATATACTCTTTTGAATAAATTTTAATAAACAAGTAAAAAAAAGGACCTTTTATATTTGTCTTCATTATTTTTGCATTGCCTAATTACTGATATTTTTTGTAAAAAATTATCAATTATATATTTAAAAATAATAAAGTCATAGAAATATACTAATTAAAATCTTCCATTTCATATTTTTTTCTTCAAGTTATAATTTTAATTATATCAAGAATAAAAGTTATGTGTTATTTTTTTATAATTAATAAAAGGTAAATAGCTTTCGGTTCTGTACATTTCTATGTGACATTCGATATTTAGAAAAATGTGAATTTAAAATTACTTTTTAATTTTATTTTTAAAAATATAAATTAATGTTTTGAGAAATATCATCAGTGAAACCAGACACAGATTCCTGCCCAGCACAATAAATAGCAACTTAATTAACGAGCAAATGCCTCTATAATTGTGACAAGTGATTTCAGACGATTTTTAAGGACTAAATAGCACTGGGTCTAGCTTTATATATTGTGGACTCAACAAAATCGGGTTTTGACAAGTTTAGTGCTCCCGATCTATGTGACACTGAAAATAAATCTTCTTTCGGGGGTATGGGGCATGCTAAATGATTAAGTAACCCATAGTAAACTGAAATCCGACAAATATGTTTTTAACAATTACTATTTTTAAATTGCCCGTTTTCTCTTTTTTAATTTTTCTATATCATGTTCAGCTCAAAACTTTTGTTCTGACTAAATATATATATATATATATATATATCAGATTTTTACGATGAATTAGTGCATTTTCTTTGATTTTAAGAATAGTTAAAACCTTTGTAGATTGTTGTAAAAATGATAATTAGTTTTTGATTAATGTCTGTTTAAAGTAATTGATTCATACTCTTATCATAGAACCAAAAAATACAAAATATGCGAAATCTTGTAAATATTTTCATATTTAGAAGATATTAAGATATATTTTTGCATTGAAACACAGAAAGCTACCTATTGTAAAATGGGATTGTAGTATTCACGGTTTGTTTACAGGATCACTTAGCGATGTCAAATATATTCAGTCTATTGTTATTTACATAATGAAGTATATTTTCTTATGATGTCCATGGTTATACAAACAATTCTATTATTTCGGTAATTTTATTAAAAGATTTGTATTAGAAGTTTTGTACGGAAGTTGTCCAGTGTATCTCGTAGGGGGCAGAAGCCTCTGGTGAATGTAAAATGACAGAACCTTTCAGAAATTCTTCTTTTAGGGAGAGCAAAAATAATCGTCTAACACAGATTTTCTAATTGAATATTTGAATTCAAAATATTTCTAAAACCTATTGTAAAACTTCGTAAGATTTTTTGAGCGTCATATGAGGTTTGTATGTGAGAAAGGTAGACTACATATTTTTCAGAACCTCAAAAAAAATTTACTTGCATGAAAGGCTTAATAAACGTGCTCTTTGTAACCTATATATAAGACGAGCGTTTAGTGTTTGCTCTATTAATCATCTTGAAAATGAATTAAATACCATTAGAAACTTTGAAGTTGAGAACGGTTTTCAATACGCATTATTCATAAACTAATCAACTCACAGGAAGACCACATGAAGATACAGAAAACTCCACTGAGTAATATTGCAATATATCTGAGGAGATATTGCAAAGTGAAGTACATACTAGGACTTTTCAAAAAACTTTTTCACATTGGCGTAAAATGAATCGCCACTCCTCCAGTAAAATTGAAAGATCTAGTTATTACCAAAATAGACCCTATCCCGAAAGATGAAGTTTCTAAAGTATATGTGATTCCACTGGAAACAGAAAATATTTAACTAGAATACATAGGAATGACTTCTCTTAAACTTCAAGATCGTATTAAAAAACATTTGAGAGAACTGAAGTACAACCGGCCAACAACAGTCCTGTCCAGACTTAACCAGAAGCAGAATATTCCAGTTAATATCTAAGATACAAAATGTATATGCCCCTTAAAGAATTATCATGATTTTATCCATGAATAAATATAAATTATTAAAAAAGAAAACACTGCTTGTAATGACGTTTTATCCTACACCATACCCGAAATTTGGCTCAGTTTGCTTAAAGAAAGATAAAACAAGTACTATCCCACTTCCCTCTATATCCATATTTTATTTTCCCATTTATTTCCGGATCTAAAAATTGACTTTCACTTTCACTCCCGTCGACACCAGCTACGTTAAATTTAAAAAATAGGACGTTAATAATATTATTTTTGTATTCTCTGACGAATGCTGTGTTTATAGCTGAAAGTACTAAGAAGTATTAAAGTAATTTAACATCTTTTAAAATATTTTTTGTCATATTTTAAGTATTCTGCACCTAATCTAATTTTAACTTTTTAAAGATGAATTTAACATTCTATTTATTTATTTGCTGACTCTTAATAATATAAATATATATATTTTTTATTAAAAGATGAAAATAATTTTGTTTAAATTTTCATATCATCTGTTTCGTGTGCACTGTAAAAAAAAATCTGTAGTTCTACAGATGTAAAGTTACATGCTTACTAAACTTTCACCTGTAACTGTACGAAAAAAGCTGCAAATCTACAAAACTAGTTTTTGTAAAGCTACAAAAATCTGTAACTTTACAAATGAATCTGCTAAAATTTCAGTAATCTTACTTAACTTTTATTTGTAACCCTGGCTGCAGTTACATGAAAAGTTCTCGGAATCCTAGTTTCCAAAAAAATTCTTAGTAACCTTACAGATTTTTTGATTTTCGGCGCAAAAGTGTGTCTGTTACATGAAATTTTGTTGTTGCCGTTACATGAAAAGTTCTGGGAATCCCAGTTTCCTAGAAAAACTTTAGTAACTTCACAGATTTTTTTTTTACAGTGTGTATCATTTTCTTTTCTTACCATTCAGTTAAACGTTGCAGAAAAAATCCACACTACGCGTTTCTCTTGTTAATTGTTTAAAAGAACGTACGGAATACATTTGAGAATTTTATGTTTCTTCACAAATAAAAAAATTGTGTTAATATAAAAAAATATGCACGTGCATTTATTCAAACGTCATGGTTAAATATTTATCATTAAAGCACTTCTGAATCATTTAATGAATATTTTTAATCCTTTGAATTTTTTTTTATAAATATGAGCAAAAAAAAAAAAAAAAATTGCAATAATTGAAAATATTGCGTTGAACATCAACTTTTTGTAATAGGTTATTTTCTAGTCGATTTATTTTTATTTTGTTATCTTAAACCATAAACCGATAAAATATTTTCCATGAAAAGCGTTACTTAATCGTACTTGAACGTATCAGATAATTTCACGAGACTTCAACGATATATTTTTAGTTCATTTAATAGAAATCCAATAGAATGTAAAAAAAAAAATCACAACACTATGAGTTAAGGAAAAAATTATTGAAAATTTGATTTTTGACATTGATACATTATCAATCATTTGGTTTAATTTTCTAGAAAAATATTTTACTTTAGTACTTTGTACATAGAAAGAAGTGTATAGTTTAGAGGTTTAGTACATAGAAAGGTAATTAAACATAATTTTGTATGTATATGCGTTTCACATATTACGTATTTTGTATTAAAAACTAATTTATTACGTTAAAAATTACAAAAATGTAAATTATAAAACTTTTTTCATTTTAAATATATGAGGATATATTTAGATGATTTTTGTAATTAATCATATTTTTGCAAAGTGTATATCTTATGAAAGTGTAAAAATTTAAATGATTTTATTAATAAATCAAGGTTCATTATATACAATTATATACACAAGTACTAGCTATTACATACTCCCCTATGTAGGAATTTCTGACATTTTTTTTTGCATATCTACGCCGATCATGACTCCTAGAACAAAAACACACCCAGTTCAAAACTTTATATAGCTATCTCTCTCACTTTATATATATATATATATATATATATATATATACAGGGGAGACCGGGGCTAGCAGGCGCAGTTTTTAGTTATTGATTTTTATAAATTTATTGTTTAAGTTTTTTAACAAACTTTAACTGTACTTTTAAAGAACAGATATTTGGCTATAAATACCCGGAGTTTTGAGTTTGTAGCTCTTGCAGTTTATGTTTAGCGGAAACCTAAAGTAAAAGGAAAATTGTGCGCCAACCTACCCCGTCACGGGACAAGTTGCCTATGCCTATGGGGTAAGTTGGCACACGCTTTATAAAAATTCAAATAAGACACGCAGTTAAGCTAAATCAATTTCATTATTACCAGTAAGTTTAAACAAAGGCGTTATCGCCGTACGATGTAAATTCTAAATTATACAGACATAAAAATAATTAATAAAACATTAACATTGAGTAATTTCTATCCTACTCGATATCATCATCAGAGTTACAGTTGTCATAAATAAAACATCGAGTGTCTCCGTTTGGGCAAGCCCCATGTACCCAAAATCTTGCATTACAACCACTTTTCACTGTGTTTGTTGTATTTCAACCTACCAGCACACACCAGACGCCGAGCCAACTTACCCCGTGTTCCATGCGCCTACTAGCCCCATAATAAATTTCTTCACAAAAGGGAGACGTAAACTTCTAAACATAAATAATCCAAGTAAATCGCATATGGGGTAGGTACAGTGAGGTACACTAAGAAAAACGGCACAAGTTCAATCGCAATTATTAAGATAGGTATTAAAAATTAGAAAAAGAATGAAGCAACAAAAAATTACTTATGAATACGAAAAACAGAAAAATCGTAATAAAAGTCCATAACACATAGGTAACGCTGCAAAAGTACAATGAGGATTGTAAAAAGCAAGATGAAAGGTACTCTGTGACTGGTTGCGCAATCTATCCACAAACAGGTGATTTATGAGGACTGCGCCAACTTACCCATGTAGCCAACTGGCCCCGGTCTCCCTGACATATATATATATATATGTATATATATATCTTCTTTAGAGGCGGGATAACTTCCATAATTCTGCACAAATTTCTTCCAAACTGACACATAAAATCAAAGGGGCAAAAAATCTCGGTGAAGTTCGTTAATGGGCAAAATCGGAACAAGCGGGTGGAAATAGGGAGGGGGGGGGGGGATTTTGTGAAAAACGAAAAACCCATAACTTCTTAATTATAATACATATTAAATTAGTTTAAAGTTAAAAACCTATTATAGACACACATCTCCCAGTGCCTCAATCATACGTCAAGAGGATCCTGAGATCCAGGATTCTGACACCATGGCAGGAGTACTGGGTCACATGAACAAAGGGCAGGCACACACACGAACTCATTCCTAAAATTTCCCTTCATCTGTACAACCCCACGCTGTACACGACCAGCTTTCTGACGGTGTCCATGGCCCCACCCAAGGCCTACCTAAACAGATTTAAGTGCGCCTGTTCCAATCTGTGAGGGCGGTGAGGTGGGCACGGCAAGCCATGCCTACTTCCACTGAAAACTCACGGGACACTGGCACTTAATACGCCCGCCATCTCCACCAGAAGGCTAGCTCCATAATATACTTACACATACCCTCCTACTAAACAAACTAAAACACATCCATAAATAGCTTTTTGAAATTTCAATACTAACTACGTAGCCAGGGCATGCAACCGTTTCGTAAAGGCGACCGCGAGCAACACTATGCTCTACTGACTTGGTTTCCTTGTCTGAGCTGACCCTCTTAGGCAAGCAAATATTACTTCTATGAAATGTGCCAAAAAATTTTGTGTCACAGATTTTTGATAAAATTTAAAATGGGCTCAAGGGTCGAAAAAAGTAGGGCTTTAAAGAGAAAAAGGAAATCTTAACTTCGTCAATTCTCAAGATATCGAATTCCCTTTAAGTCATTTTAAATTTCTTAATATTATCTACATTTTTTATATTGACACGTATTTAATGGGGCTAATTCTTACCAAAAAAAAAAATGGAAAAAAAGGGGCTTCAAGAAAAAGCAAATTAATAACTTCGTCAATTCACAAGATATCCAATACGATTAAATTTATTGTATGTCTTCGTAATGTTATCTATAATTTTTATTTTGAGAAGTTCTTCATAGGACCAACTGTTACCGTAGGAACAAATTAAACAAAAATAGGAGTTGAAGAAAAAATTATCGTATTAAGGGTGTACAAAAATCCAAACTGCTTAATTTCTGACTCATTTTTAAATTCATTTTTGCTCTCAAACGCATCCAATTGGCAAGTTCTCTTATTCAGAAACTATATAATGTGTGCTGCATTGGCCGATGCTTTAACAAAGGCAGAATATATTTCAAAAATTGCTATAAAGAGGGCATTTGGAACCGAAATTCCCTAAGCGATAGTGCTGAAACAAAAACAAAAAGTTCTAAAGGCAAAATAATTCCGTTACATAATAATATAGGGCGCAGCATTGTTTGCGACGTATTTTAATTATGTTAAAGTATTTCATATATAACTAATTATACGAACGTACCTCATTTGCCACAATTGGTGCACTATTTCAATTTGTTGAACTTTAGCGACTTTTACTGCGCTTTTCACCCGGATTTTTAGCGTTTATTTTTTTTCAAGTTCCACGGTATTTTTTTTAATATTGGTAAAAGGAATTCGGTTTCAAACATTTAGAAAAATGTATTATTTATAGAAATGAACCTTTTAAGAAATCTTCAATGGGCCTGTTTGAGATTTTAAGAAATTTTTGACGGACCCGAGAAACGCCGGGCAGGTTAGCTACTACTGTATAAAAGCTGCTCCGTAATATTTCTTTAATTCAGTGGCAGCAAAAGAAGCTTTGTTTTTAGAAATGCTATTTTGATTCTCGAAAACGTATTTTTTTTTCTTTCTTTTATAGATAAAAATCTAATATATAAATCACGGCTAACTCGAAAGTGGTTATTTTGTATTTTCCTCTGTTGGTTATATATATATATATTCCTTGATAACAAAACAATCTGTTTTTTTACATCATCATAATGTATGGGCTATCATCTATATTGCGAATTTTGACGCTTGAAACTGAATGTTATTCGGACATATATAATAGCCATCTCTATCATATTTTGAGATTTCTACACACTTTACACATAGTAAAATAAGTCTTTTGGAAATTTTCCTGAAATACCATCAAATGATTTAACCAATCAAAAAACACATTACACAGTAAAATTAAATTTTCAGCAATTGTGTCGATATTCGGCAATTTAATCAAATTCTTTTCGCCCAGTATATGATCTGTAGAATTTCAACACATCACTAAAAATATTTAAAAATATTTAAGTTTAAAATGGTATACATACGAGAATTGAAAACCCACTTCCAGCAGGTACTGAATTATTTTATGTCTCTGTAAATTAATAATATGCAGTATGCACTGCATAATCGATAGAAAAACTATTGTGCATCACGAGATCCATATTATTTTCAATATGTTTAAAATATATTGATATGGTTAAAGTGCATCGTAAACGATTTTGTAACGAAAGTATTTTGCAACGTAATACTTTTAGGTATTCCTGTAAACGAATTATAATTGCTATATAGTTCCATTCTAGTGGAGTTCATATTATTGTAAATCTCTATGACATGTAAAAAGTACATGAGAAATCAAGTATATTTAAGGGAATTAGAACATAGATAGCCAGACAATAGATAGCAAAAAGACAAATCAAAGGTATAAATATTTTTTCAATTTTGTTGGAATGTGTTAATAACCATTTAAAAAAACATATTTACTTCAATTTAACATGACAAATGCATTTTTATAACATACTATTTCTTTGAAGTAAATGTGATTTAGCTCGCAAAATGGTTTCCAAACATTAAAATATTTTTCACGTAAAATAAAGCACGAATTAAAGATTTTAGGCGCAATCACTTATAATTTATGTAGACTAATTTCTTACATAACTTCGGAAATGTATTTAAATAGAATTAGCATCTGCAGTATTTTGCATATACTCAACCATACACAAAAATAATTGATGAATTATTTAAACAATAAAGAACTTAATATGAATTTCCTGCAGTTTCATAAAGAAGAAATAGATCTTTATAAATTATGAAAAAAAGTATTGACGTTTAAAGAAATTTCTTTTATTTTTTTACTTAGAAAATGACATTTGATGACGAATGAAATTCATGTGATGCATGACCCTTCAAAGAAAGAATCATGCATCATTCAAGATGTTTAAAAGATTAGTGAATAATGCTTTCAATAAAAGAGGAAGGTTTGATTATTCTACTGTGGTTTTATCAATCATTCCATGTCAATGTATTTTTATTTTTAATTTCATAAATTGTTATACAGACACTCATGTGGAAACATATATACTGCAATTCTGTAAGCAACGGCAATAATTGTAAAGATAAAATAATTCACAAAGATAAAGAAATACTACAATACATATTTTTTCTTATGTGAACATAATAGATTTCCCTCTTATATTCTTTTATTTTAATAAAAATATAAAGCATTTTTTAATGATGAGAATAAATTATTCCCGGGATTGTCTTACTTGATAAGTTTTGATTTAAGAACATAAGAAAAATATAATTACATATTCATAAATAACAATTTACAAAGTTTTACACACAAACAAGGTTATATATATGCGAAAACTTGCAACTCAAAAAGTTATAATTCAAATAAGTATTATAATCATAGAAAGATTAACATTAAAATTTCATCAAATTTTAAAAAACATAATAATGAATTGAAGAGCAAAGTGGAAGAACATGTTAAGTAACAAAAATTACATTTCAAGAAATTTGAGGTAAAAGTTTTTGCTGTAAATTTTAATGATTTATTTTCTGTTTGATACCATGCGGTTAAAATATTAACAGGTATGGTAATAAATTCTCTCAGAAAAACTTATTCATATTTAATTTTCAAATATTAAAAATTATTAATATTATTGACATTATTAAATATTAAAATATTAAATATTAAAGAATAATCTCTTAAATCTTCAAGACTAAATAGAATCTTAGTATTTTAGCTTTACCATGTGATAGGATACATCATAACGCTTTCATCCAAAAGTTACAAAAAAATTCAGAAAATGTAGCATAACATGTTCATCCACTCAGCTCTACAATTTTGAGTACAACGTTACATAGATAGATATTGCATATATCTTTAATAACATTTTAATAAATTTTATAAATTTTTATTACGAATTATGCTTTGATTATAATGTTTGTTTTATTATAAACGTGCTGAGTTCTTTATAAACGTGCTTTTTATACATGTATAACTTGGTTTGTGTTATTAAAGAAATCTTTTCAGTTGTAGTTTTCCGAAATATATATCACTATATTACGGCATTTTTTTTATCAAAAGTTATAAACTATGGAATCCCATACAATATATGGACACACCGTATTTTCCTTTCCCTATATATGCGTAAATTATTTTAATTGGATATTGCACTATATAGTCATTAATCAATGGACACTTTCAATTTTAGACATTTTATTGGATATTTAAGGGGACGAGGGACCCTAAAAACCTTAAAAATCAATTTTTTTATTTTTGGTAAATTTCACTTTAAATATTATTCAGTGGTACATTATATGCATTATGGCATACATTTATCACAAAAAAAATAAAAAAAAATTTATTTTTGAGAAAAAAATGGAATTTTACGCGTCGTCTTAGAAACCTTCGAAACGACCCCTGCGCGTTTCATATCAATGAAAATCCCCATTTTTTTTAAATTTTTTTATGAAAGTTTAGTTTATATATAAAATAAAACTGTGCATCGAATTTTATATATTTGAATATAAAAGTTTAAAAAAAAATGAAAAAAATTCGTAAAATTTTGAATTTTTTTTTTACATTTTTATATTCAAATATACAAAATTCGATACCCAGTTTTATTTATACATATAAACCAAACTTTTATTAAAAAAATATTGGGGATTTTCATTGACATGGTATGTGTAGGTTGCATTTCGAAGATTTCTACGACAACGCGTAAAATTTCACTTTTTTCTAAAAAATAACATTTATTTTTTATTTTATTGTAATAAATGCATGCCATAATGCATATAATATACCTTTGAATAATATTAAAAGTAAAATTTACAAAAAATAAAAAATAAAAATAAAATAAAAATAAAATAAAAATAAAAATATTAACCCCTTAACTGGAGACATGAATTTTCTTATATGTTCAGAGATATATTGGTATTTTCCTTTTTTATCTTTTGTAAACAGCATTGGAATTTTTTAAAGAAACGCAATATATTCTGGAAATCATGTAATGATAAAAGAACTACTTGTCGGTACTGAGGAATGATTTTATTCAAGGACAAATAAACACATGATAATCAGAGCCGAAGAACAAAGCGGAGTCATTCTGACTCCCATCTCCAGTTACGGGTTAAGGTCCCTCGTCCCCTTAAAGACATACTTGTCGGATTTTTCTGGAACTTCATGATTATAAAGAATATATTTGACCTCATATTCATCAACGTTTGTATGACAAAGAGGACAATTAGAGGCCAACAAAAACTCAAAGGAAAATAACAATATTTGGGATCACCCTGTACATTTAAATGCACAATCTATCGCTGGGGCATACAAACATGTGGATACTCAACAGAGTCAAAACACTGTTTTAAACACTAATGTCGTGAAGGAAATTTTCACCTTGTTATTAATAAACTTTATAATATACTTATAACTACTTAAAAGGTGACAAAAACATATAAAAATATTATTTAATGCAACCCATGATCCTTCGAACACACACGCGTTCATTTTCAAAGGGAAAAAAGATAACTGACTGAACAGAAATACATTTTAAAAACAAAAACAAAAATAGTACGCATGCGCAAGCGGTGTTCAGTCCATTTCACTGCAGAGGGGTAAAAAAGATCAGTTCATATTATCAGGAGGTCTTGAAATATTTAGGATATTGTACCGAATTCCGGGAATATTATAGAAAAGGACATCGTTGCAAACATTATCACTTCTAAGTAAAATTTCAATGGATTCAAGGATTATTGACGAGTAGTGGTTAGACGTTGAAGTGATAATTTTAGCTTTTTCGAAGTTTATCTCAATATTTTCTTTTTGATGCAATCTGGATACAGCTGTATTTGGTTTGTTAAACTTGATATCAGAAATGTGCTCTTTTAATGTTTCCTTAAAATTTCGATATGTCATACCAATATCAAATAAACTCTTATGCCGTTCTGTGCTCATCATTATCATGTGGATACTGTATAACATGTTTACTGATTTGTGTAATAATAGCATCTATATTCAAGAAAATATAGCGATATATTTTTTTTAAGTTCAAGAAATTCTTGCGTATTTATAGTTTATATCATGTAGGGTTTTCAACAAATTTTTACCACAGTTTTAGACAAATTAGCAAAATTTAGTCAACTCGAATATAAATCTATTAAATATTTTATTTGAGCAGTTGCATTAAATACTTTATATCTGCGCAAGCGCTAAAGATAGCAAAGATGTTTTTACATAATTTAATACATATACTCTATAAAGCACCTCATAAAAAAATCTAGTCAAATATCGTGAAAATTCAGAAGGATAGCGGCGATAGGGTGAATTGATTTTCAGTTCCCTCTAAATGCAGCTGAATGATAAAGGATTTTCCACAAATTGTCAATTTTTATTTATTATTATTGTTATTTTCATTTTATATGGATTCTTTATTAGTTCTACTTGGATCACCACCCGAACAAGCCTATTCCATCAAAAAGAGAAGTATCAAAATAGAAGCAATTATTTCAAATCTACTTGTTAATATTCATTAAATACTAACTCTGAAAATCAGTTAATAAAAATGATAATTTGTGGAAAATCCCTTATCATTCAGCTCTTTTTAGAGAGCAACTAAAAATCAGCTTACTCTATCTCCGATATCGTTCAGCATTTTTACGATATTGACTCGATTTTTTTTTTCGAGTTGCCTCATAAAGTTGACTATTAACTTTTTCTGGTCTGGTGTACACTGTAAAAAAAGTATGTGATTTTACTAAAAAATACTATAATTAGAGATATTATAGCAGTTACAAAAAAATCACCTAAAATCAATCTCTGCTAGTAATATTACAAAGAAAATAGCTGTAACTGAATTCTTATTGCGCATGCGTCCTGCTCTGCCCTTAAAGTATGTCATAAAATCTTAACCCCCACCTGAAATGAAATTTACTTGAAATTTATTCTATTCAAAGTACCCATCTAAATTGTTTATTTTTCTGCAACAAATAATTCAGAGCATATTCAAACCATTCATTAAGCAATGAAAATTCCAGTAAAGAATTATATTAATCAAGCCATATTTTAATCATCCATTAACCATAGAAAAACCCTAATAAAAAATTAAGCTTATTAATTGAAACATGGAGGAATTGTAGTATTATCAGTAAATTTACGTTCAGTCCTATAAAAAAAAAATTAACACCCAGCACAAACAACTTCATCACCCATTACTCGCATTTAAAATCGTTTACACACACGGTCCCAGTAGCAAGATATGTAGAACGCTCGGTTCTCAAACCCCAGCTAGTGAGTTTTGTCCTCCGTAGAGGAAAAAATCCCGACATAAATCTCCCCACCTAATAAATATAGGCTCTTCCGAAATTCTCCAAAGATAGTACCACCATCGTCTTTTTTCACATTTTATATACAATTTAGTTCGCACAATTTCTTAGTGTAGATACAAGAGAAGTATCTGTAATACTATTAACCATTTCTTAGTATACATACTAAAAAAGCAGCTGTAATGACTACTATTTCTTAGTATCACTAAGGAAGTCTATGTGCTGTTTACTAGGTTAAAGGAAGTAATGTTACTTAAGAAGCAGCTGTATTGGTTACTAGAAAAGTTCATGGAGTCTCAGTTGCCTAGAGATTTTCTAGTAGTACTAAAGATTTTTTACAGTGTACTATTAATAGTACATGTCTTTTCATCGAGTATTAATTTTCCCTTAATAATTACTTTTGTTACTATCTACATATAAGAATGATAGTATATAGCCATGTTTTCTTAATATGACTTCATTTAAGTTTTGGCATTTAGTAATAACAATAATCAAAAATGTCAAATATTTATGTCTCTTGAAAATATTGGATACATCTGTTTTGTACAATCACTTTGATGTCATTTTACTGCTTTCTGAATAACGCAAACTGCATTCTACACTTACGATTTCTGCTTTTTGATTCCATTTATGTCTTTCGTTCCTGTCCTACTGGACGTTAGTAGCTGGGAAGATAGACTCGCAAGCAACCAATCAGAGACCGCCAACCGTACCCTGTAAAAAAAATTATGGATTAATTTATGTTATATAATGGTGTGATTTAAACTGATATAACTGGTGTAATATTATACCATACTAATGTGAAAATATCAGAATTCACATTATTATGGTTTAACATAACATCAGTTATATCTGTTATATTACTCTATAAAATGGAGGCAGCAAGACTGCCAAAAATTTCATGGGGTAGCGTTACACATTTTTTTTTTTTTTTTTTTTTTTTACAGTGCAACATTTCGCCGGTATAAACTCAAAAATATATATATATATATTTTAATTAGCTGGAGCTGTAAAATATTAAATTCATTTCAGCATTTAAAGAATTATAGCAATTAATAATAATTAATAATTTAATCATGTGTATGTTTTTTAAGATTTTTATTTTCTCCCCGCGTAGTACGGGTAACGTTTAAGACGAGATTTTTATAATTCCCTTGTTTCTTGCACTAACCGAATTCGACAGTATTCAAATTTTCGAAAAAGAATCATTCATACGTACAACATATCAAATACATTTTTCGATATGTTGAAATTTAATATGTTTGATACAACATATAGAATAAAGCAATAAAAAAGTAGATTTTGCAAGTTTACTTGTTGATTATTTAAACTGGGTCTTCAAAAAGAAAGAAATTCTGACGAAATCGTGATATCACAACCTTTAAAATGTTGAAGTATTATTTTCCTGGAAAACTTTTCAAAAGACTGCATTCAATCTCAGATAGAATATTGAAAAGAAAATCTGCGATGTTCCCTGGTGATCCTATTTCTCGATTTGGGAATTAAAATAACTTTCTTGAATACTTCACGTCAAGTATCTAAACTATAAAAAGGATTTTCTTGGAGGAGGATATGATATCGCTGTCAATACTTAAGAGTGGTATCTGTAAATTTATGTCCGTGGGAGAATTGAATAAGGCACTCCGATTTTTTACTTTCTTCTATCTTCAATAGAAGAAAGTATTGTAATCGAAATTTTTTTCGACTTCCGGTTTTCGACGGATTTACACGTTTCAGGGGTCAGAGATCCCAAAAAACATTTTTATAGAAAATGTTTGTGTGTCCGTGTGTCTGTCGCCATTTTACCATCAAAAAATGTATAAAGATATGCATATAACTGAACCAAATTTTTATTTTAAGTTTTTGACTATCGCAAGCAGGTCCTCCCTGAATTTTGAAAAAATTCCCCGGTAGGGGGTATGTAATAGCGATTTTCCTGCGATTTTGAATGTTGTACCATCGAAGATTGTATGAAGTTATGCATAGAATTGAACCAAAAAAAAATGTTTTAAGTTCTTGGCTATGGCAAGCGGATCCTTCCTTTATTTGGAAAAAAATCGCCGGTAGGGGACGCTGTAATAGCGATTTTTGTGCAATTTTTGTACCATTTTGAATATTGTACGATCGAAAAGTGTACGAAGTTATACATAGAATTGAACCAATTTTTTTTTTTTTTTTTTTTTTTTTTTTTTTTTTGTCATTGCACGAAGGTTCTCCCTGAATTTGGAAAAATTTCGCCGGAAGGGGGCGCTATAATTGCGATGTCTGCACCATTTTCATTATTGTACCATCAAAAAGTGTATAAAATTATGCATATAATTGAACCATTTTTTTGTGTATGTTTTTGGCTTTGGTCAACAGGTCCTCCTTGAATTTGGAAATATTGCGTGGTAAAGGGGCTGTGTGATAGCGATTTTTGTATACTTTTCTTGATTTTTCGTAGTTCTATTGTCCATCTGCGGCTCGTGCAGCGGCGGGAACTCGCTTCCTGGTATGCCGGCTATTCGCAAAAAGCTGATAAGAGCAGAATAAGGGAAAACTAATAATTTTAACAAATATCATGATATAGATTAACTCGTTTTTAGTCCGTTTAATTGACTGAAGCAGAAATTTAAGATGAAAATCAATGCTGGTATAGTATTGAACTAATAATATTGAAGTATTAACATGTGTAACTAGTTTTTGAAATATTAAGATGTATAAGATAGAATAAAGTTTAGGGATTGGCACATCCAACTAGTTTTAAAGAAAACTTAGATTTATGTTAGAATGATCGATATTTTCATATTTCTGTGATAGGTATCAAAATAAAAATTGGAATGTAATAAAAATCTTATGTTGTAATAGCGCAAAAATTTTGAGTGCATGTAAAAGTTATATTAAAAACGGCTCTAACGATTTTGACTAAATTTTGTATTCTACCGTTTTCGGGAACGAGAAGACCAATGGTTTGGGTCACATTTTCTAAAAGATTTTTATTAATGGGTCGTTTATTAGTTATAATTTTATTAATAGGACACTATGGGTCTGGGTCAAGCTAACTATATCTAAAAAACGGCCCAAATGATTTTGACTAAATTTTGTATCTTACCATTTTGGTTTACAAGAAGACGAACAGGCAATCTCGCATGTTCGAGAAATTTCGATTAGTGGGATATTTTGGGATCACTATGCGTCAGTGCATTTAATGGGAATAACGGCTGAAAGAGTTATTAAATTTTTAAAAAGTGGACATTAAATGAAAGCACGAAGTTTTTGAACATTTTGCTAAATTTGGTGATTTTTGAAGGAATGTTGGCGACATTGCCAAATTTGGGTGGAAAAACCAAATTTCTACCTATTAGAAATATTTTCTATCTGCGCCAAATGAAAGAAACTCTCCACGATTGCAAGTTTTTACCAAATTGCGACGACCTTTGGCTAAAAAGTTGGCTTTAAGAATCTGAAGCAATTTTCCAAAAAATACAATAGGAGCCGATATACATGATTCAACGAATCTGAATTTATAGAACATTTTCGAAAATCAGTGATGTTGTTCCGTACATGGCATATCAGCTGCAGAAATACGACTTTCAGAATATCAAAGAATTTTTTCAGATATTCTCAATGGGAGTCGATATATATGATTCAACTACACTGTTAAAAAAAATAATGCCAGTTTTCCAATAGGAATCGGAAAAATAGTTGCCCTTATCGTACCGGAATAATTTCCAAACCAGCTCGGAATAAAATCAGTAAAATCGGAATAAAATCCGTAAAATACCGTTTTACTGACTATTTCCTTATTGAAAAACTTTGCGGTTGTTCTGCAAAATGCATATTTACTTAAGAAATACGATTGTTACATCAATGTCGATCTTTTAACGAGTTGAACACAGAGGTCATTTTAACCGAGCTTTGCTCGGTCTTCCAAGCTGGTTTGAATTGAATAGGGGAAATTTAATTTATTGCGCATTGTGTTTGTGCAAAGTTTTTTTTTATGTTATACTTAGTAAATAGAAACTTGGAGAAAAGAATTAATTCGCACAAAACTACGAAATTGCATTTATGTGTCTCTTCAAAATTTTGAGAAATCTGCCATGAAGGCTGTTGTTGGTAGATATGTATGATATGGTAAATTGATTACTGTACACTGTAAAAAAGAATCTGAACAGATTTCCTGTAGGAATAAAAAAAATAGTTGCCCTTATCGCCCCGATGAATTTTCCGACCCAGCTCGGAATAAAATCCGTAAAAAGAAAGAAATAGTCAATAAAACGGTATTTTACGGATTTTATTCCGAGCTGAGTCGGAAATTTTTCCGGTACGATAAGGGCAACTATTTTTCCGATTCCTACAGGAAAACTGATCATTTTTTTTCAGTGTAATGATAAATGTTAAAAGATAAAATCTCTCTATTCTAAAAAAAAGTAACTACCGCTGTCACCGCCGCCGCCGCCGGTTTTGATTTTTTTGTGACCGGAGGCCATTCTTCGTTAATATTAACAAAAATAATGCATACAAAAATATGACAATCGGTGGTTTTATACAGAAATGTTTGATAAACACGCTGATGCTGACAGTTTTCAAATCGAAGAATTATTTTAAGAGTTATTTAATGCTAAAGTTGGACAAAATCGTTCCACTGAAAAAGTTTTATAGCAGCAAAAACTATACATGGCAGTGTAATCATTTTTAGATCATTTTATGCGTTACAATTTGCCGGAGTGCAGATTGCATTAATTTTTTTTATTTTGACTCATTTTTTCAGGTTTTATTTCTATTTTAAATTCAAATTTTCAACATTTCTAGAGATTTTTTTACAGATTTCAGAAAATTGTACTAATTTAAACTGTTGCCAACGGTATAAAAAGCGCAAGCAATAATGTTTGCTTCAAATTAAAAATTTATTTACACGTGACTATTATAAACAGGAAAAAAAAAACTTTCAAATTAGAATTAAATAATTACGTATAAAAGCAAGAACTTATTAAAAATTTCGTCATAAAAAGTATACACGTGAATTTTAAAAGAGAAAGGATATTGTAAAATAATAAATTCATTAAAATGCGTTAGAAGTCTTAGGAGAAATTACGTTATATTTACGTCACATTATAGTTATTACATAAAATGAACACAGAATAATATTGCAAAAAAGTTTAAATTTAGAAATTGCGCTAGACATTTATTTGATATTTTGAGAATTAATTTAAAATGGCTCATTTAAAAGAACTTTCTTTTCGCTTTGTTTAAAAATACCAGGAGACAAAGACTCTCTTTACTTAATTCCTTTTATATTAGCTTATTTTGAAATGTTGTTACACGTGTATACGTCATCAAGTTATTTTTATTTCGACGTTTTATTTGTGTTTTTATTAATGTTGTACGAATTTATTTGTTCTTTCGTTATTTAAAATAAAAATTATATCAATTTGTATAATTTGGCGAGTGGTTTGGCGATTTATATAATTTGGCAAAATTGGTTGACAGGATAATCAAGTAGTACCGCAGCGGATTTGGCGTTAAAATTCCCCAATCAAAGAGAAATGAATAGAAATCCGTTTATAGGGAGATCGCCACTGTTTTTTAAATTATAATTCTATCTTTCGAAATCTTTTTAAAGCCGATCAAATTAGCGTGCATTTAGAGTCTGCGGTGTCTGAACGGGGGTTGGCGAGCGTAGCTCGTAGGGGGCCGAGCCCCTTAGTGTAATAAATATTCGTTGATAGTTAAACTTTTTTCTTTATACAATGAAGCATAATCACAAATTCATATATATGTATTCATATCACATTCTCTTTTTACACCTATTTCTTGGGACATTAAACATATTATATAATATTTAACATGTTCTTGATATAAAAAGAATTGATATGATTAATTTCATTAAAAAAAATCATTCATTTGATATATAGATAGTAATAAAAAATATGAATTAAATCACATCTACAATATTAAATATTTTGCTTTAAACGTATTTGTAGAACATCATACCAGAAATGTTGTATTTTCATATTAATTAACATATTTGTTTAAATTATGATAATTTTTTGAACTAATAAAAGTAATGATTATACATTTTGCAATTAAGCTTAAAATAATATGTCAAAATCATTATTCTATGTACTATGTATGTACATAGGTATCATAGGAGCATTATATATATATATAGACATAAAGGGTTTTTTTTTATATTTATATAAATATATATATTTATATTTAAAGTGATCTTGTTAAAATGTTTAGTCAATCAGTCAAAAAAGTTTACGAATTTCGATTATTAATAACTTCAATCATATCGATTATGCACTATGTTTTAAAATATTTTATAGTTACAGAGCTGCGGCCTTATCTTTTTCGTGAGTAGGGTTATTTTGAGTAGGGTTATAATTACTGAAAGTCCAAATAAAGAAAAATGACCTTCAGTATAAGAAGCTTATAAAAGATTAGCAATGATAGTAAAATTTTTAATTTATTTATTTATATTTTTTATACAAGAGAAATCGATTAATTACGGTTGAGTTGTAAAAAATTGTGAAATAAAGTTTAGTGTTACATTACAAAGGTGGAATAATACAAATATAACTAAATTTAGGATAAATGAGGATAAGGTACCTATGTATTATCCGGGCAGAGATATAGTCACTGCGCCAGCGATGGCCCCTAAAATATTATTTACAGTAACCCTTATTATTTTATTAATTTATTAAATATACTAGGGGATCGTACCCGGGCTTCTCGGGTTAAAGAATATGGGGGAAAACATATTTCAAATTGAAAACTAATATTTTTTTTTTAATGCAATAAATTTTTTAGATTGCCCACTTACATTAAAAAAAGCATTTTTCATATCGAAAATACGAATTATACAATCAAATAAATTTTTGAAATCTATCAAAAACGATATTTTCTTATTAGCCGCATGCTAAGAGTTATTTGACCAAGACTATGCTACTTATGGGATCCTTTTATATTCTGATAATTTCAGAGCTTATACATGCCTGTTAAATTTGTCTTTTATTTATATTATTCTATTTATTTATTCATAGGGAAGTTTTTTTAATGGATATTAGCCGTAAGAAAATAATGAACTCTTTATTTTGTTTTAAGGGCAAACGGTTCATCTTTCTTATCTTTTCTTATCTAAATCTTTCGTAATCGAGATCCGCGCGATATAGCTAAATTTAAAAATATTTCATGCTTTAAAATTGTTTTTAAAACCATAGACAATCGGTAAACTGAGATGAACTTTGTAAATAAATTCCATTTGAAAAAAAAAAAAAATTCTATTTGGTGATATAAAAATTTAAATTGCACGATTACAAATATGTTAAACAATGTTATGTTTTTACAATATTATTCTTTTATTTGTTTATAAAAGATGTATTAATTTCGTTAATTTGTTTTTCACATATATGTTAGATTGGCGGTTTTTTTAATATTATTCTTTTATTTGTATATAAAGAAAGTATTAATTTTGTTATGCAAAAATAATCAGAAACAAATGCTGAAAAATATTTGTTGCTTTATGTGCAAAATGGTTATTATTATTATGTATTGAATCCGGCACGTGATAAGATAAACTTTTAAAAAAATCATGCATAAAAATTATTTTAGAAAATATAATACATCAGTCAATTAACATACGGTTTTTAGAACAAAGTGCATTTGAAAGTAAATTTTTTCCCTCTACCCCAAAAATTGAAAATGTACGACGGTCAGAAGATTAAAAAATTGCAGCAGCGAAAATTTCAAGACCGAAATTTGATCGTGAAGTGTTGCCATTCGCAAAATGACGTCAGCGTTACGCACAGATACATTTGTTCTTTATAATATAGATACTTAATCAGTAAAATATAATAAAGATCAGTTATTAGGATACGGTTATCAATTGACGCTCTTATGCTTGGTATTCCGGAATAAAAAACAGCAATTTTCACTTTCTCAAAATTTCCATACGCCCTTCTCATATCCATATTCATCATTTCTTTTTTTAAAATTCTATTTTGTTTGATCATTTAAAAATCATCTTAACTCTAAACTTGAAGTCACGATTCTCAGCAACATCTTTTATGTGAACAGACGCACCCTTTACTTGAGATTCTAATCTCAATTCAGGAGAGTAAAAATTTCCGTAATTTATGTTTTTTAGACGCATTTGTGTTAAAATGTTTAGTTTTATGTAAGAAAATGATCGTTTTCTTTTAAATATGTTTACATTTTCACTTAAATAAGCATTTTGCCTAGTGCCTGAAACTTAGTATCAGTACACATGCAGAAGGATAAACAATATAGAAAATTTATGAAGAAAAATGAGTGTTTTCAAAAGCAGTATGTCATTTTCCGTTATTATGCCCCTAATAAAATATTCTGCTCTTAATGGGATTTTGCGCCACTAAACCCTATACAACAATTTTTATCACTAATTTTGAATTTTTATCAGAAAATAGCATGAATAAAGATAAAAATACCTCATTATTTCTCTCTTGTCTGCAATAATGAAAGCTATCTAATTTTCACCATTTTGAAGAAATTTCATGAAATGCTTTTAAAATTAAAATATAAAAGTGGGGATAAATAAAAAAAAAACAGATAGTGTGATCACATCTACAAATGAAGAGCTTTCAGTTAAAAAATTATTATTAAAATTGGTTCAGCAGAAAGATCAGGGCGGATGATTAAAAAACACACTTGTGTTTTAAATAAATAGTTTCTATAAAATTAGAAGCAAATTATGTTATTTTGATAAAATTATAGTAGAATGCTCTAAAGAATAGCATTAAAATTTTATTATTCGAGAGAATTTTGGACAAAAACTTCAGGAACGTGATATTATTTTAAACCACGAATTATTTGTTTGCTTGTCTAATTAGGCGAAGCAAATCCATCCAGGCGAGAATCATCAGTTTCTGTAATATAAATCGCTATCATTTGTATGTCACCTGTCTTCTATAAAGACACTCTAAATTTTTGTAAAATATTGCGTTTTATCAGTGTGTGATTTCTATTACATTATTTTCAAAAGGGAAGCATTTTCGCCTGTGAAGAATTTCAAAGCAGCTGGGCTGTGAAAATGACGCACTTCTACAAAACATAATTCAGGTTTCAAAATTATAATACAAGCTCTTTTATAAAATGACGTCATTTGCATCCGCTAAAACAATCCTTTTTTACAATCCAAACTTAAGCTTCGTCTATAGAAAAATATGCATATGACGTCATCATCACGGAATAACAGACAATATTCTTGACATAGCCCATATTTTAATTTCAACTTTTTTTCATGTTTTTAGAGAAATGGCAACAAAAAGATACAGTATCTCCTATTTTCGACTATTTTCTGTTTACTTTCAATGACTTTCAATAGAAATGGGGTACGTTTGTTGCCACGATAAGAAAAATGGTATTAAAAACTACAAAAAAAATAATATCTCAAAAACAAATTGAGATATAGCTTTCAAACAAAGTGCATTTAAAAGAGCATTTTTTTCCTTATACGACGGTGTAAAAATTTAAAATGTGCGATGTTTAGAAGCATAAAAATTTGCAGTAGAGAAAATTGCAAAACCAAAATTTTATTTCAAATTTCAAAGTGTCGCCATTCGCAAAATGACGTATGCGTTACGCACAGATATGTTTGTCCTTTATAATATAGATATATATAATAGGCTAACTGAGAAATCAGGCTCTTTGCAAACAGCCTAGGCTCGTTGCATAGAGCCGGGCTAGTTGGAGAATCGTCTCCCTTTTTCCAATTAGCCTGATATTTTTCAGGCTTATTGCAAAGAGCCTAGAAAGCGTTAGGCTAATTGAAAAATCACCACTTATTATCAAATCAGGGGGAGGTTTTTAGGCTTATTAACCCATAACCCGACCTGAACCCCAAAAATAAATTACAACACACCGTAACCCAATCCGAGCAAGACAAAATAATTTCAGTCTGCATACAACCCGACCCGAACCTGAGAGTTCCATTAAAAAAAAAAGAAATCTGACCCGAACCAAATCTGATAAACGGCAAAAATATTCCAAAGCACCATAACCCAATCCGAGTTAGACAAAACAATTTCCTTGGACACGCAACCCGAACAGAACCTAAAAATTACATTAAAAAACCCCAAAATCTGAAATGAAACAAATCTGAACCCGACAAAAATACTCCAAAGAAACATAACCCGATCCGAGCAAGGCAAAATAATTACCGTGGACACCCAAGCTGATTCGAACCTAAAATATTTGTTTGTAAAATTCCGAAATATGACCCGAACCAAATATGATAACCGACAAAAATATTCTAAAGAACCATAACCCGATCTGAGCAAGACAAAATTTCCTTGGACACGCAACCCAAACCGAACCTAAAAATTCTATTTGAAAAAAACCCAGAATCTGAAGCCGACAATATATTCCAATGAATCATAACCGATCCGAGCAACACAAAATAATTTCTGAGGACATGCAACCCAACCATAATCTAAAAAATTAAAATTTGAAAAAAAAAAACGAAATCTGACGCGAACCAAATCTGAACCTGATAAAAATATTCCGAGCACCATAACCCGATGAGAGCAAGACAAAAAAATTTCCTTTGACACGCAACCCAAACCGAACCTAAACATTCCATTTAAAAAAACCTGAAATCTGACATGAACGAAAACTGAACCCGACAAAAATATTCCAAAGCACCACAACCCGATCCGAGCAAGACAAAATAATTTTCGTGAACAAGCAACCAGACTCGAATCTAAAAATTCAATTAGAAAAAAAACACCAAAATCTGACTTGAACCAAAACTGAACTCGGCAAAAATATTCCAAAGAAACATAACCCGATCCAAGCAAGGTAAAATAATTTCCGTGGACACGCAACCAAATCCGAACCTAATTTTTTTTTGAAAAAAATCCGAAATATGACCCGAACCAAATATGATAACCGACAAAATTATTCTAAAGAATCATAACCCGATCCGAGCAAGATAAAATAATTTCCTTGGACGCGTAACCCGAACCGAATCTAAAAATTTCATTTGAAAAAAAACCCTAAAATCTGACGTGAACCAAATCTGAACCCGACAAAAATATTCCAAAAATCCATATCAGATCCGAACAAGACAAATTACTTCCGTGGACACGCAACGCGAACAGAACCTAATAAATCCATTTGAAGTCAACCTGAAAAGCGACCCGAACCAAATCTTAACCCTACAAAAATATTCCAAAGAACTATAACCCGATGCGAGCATGACAAAATAATTTCCGTCGACCGGCAACCCGATCCGAACGTGAAAGTTCTAATTGAACTCAATCCGAAACCTGGTTGTAATCGGTTTTCGGGCTGACTTCAAACGGAAACTTTAAATTCGGATCTGGTTGCGTGTCTACGGAAATAACTTTGTCGTGCTCGGATCGGGTTATGGTTCTTTAAAATAATTTTGTAATTTTCAGATCGGTTTCTGGTCGGGTTTCAGGTTGACTTCATATGGAATTTTCAGATTCTGGTCGTATTTCGTGTAAACAGAAATTAATTTGCCTTGCTCGTATCGTGTTACGGCCTGATGTATTTTTATTTCGGGTATTGTTCGGGTTAACTTAAAGTAGAACTTACAGGTTCGGATCGGCTTGCACGCCGACGGAAATTATATTGTCTTGCTCAGATCCGGTTATGGATCTTTGGAATATTTTTGTCGGATTTAGATTTGGTTTTAGTCAGATTTTAGTTTTTTTCAAATGGAATTGTTAGGTTCAGGTCAGGTTGCGTGTCAACGGAAATTATTTTGTCTTCCTCAGATCGGATTATGGTTTTTTAGAATATTTTTGTCGGTTATCATATTTGGTACGGGTGTTACTTTGGGTTTTTTTTTTTTCAAACTAAATTTTTAGGTTCGGATCGGGATGCATGTCCACAGAAATTATTTTGTCTTGCTCGGATCGGGTTATGGTTCTTTAGAATATTTTTGTCGGGTTCAGATACGGTTCGTGTCAGATTTTCCGTTTTTTCTAATGGAATTTTTACATTCGGGTCGTGTTGCGTGACCACGGAAATTATTTTGTCTTGCTCGTATCGGGTTATGGTTCTTGGGGATATTTTTGTCGGATTCGGATTTGGTTCGGTTCAGATTTCAGGTTTTTTTCAAATGAAATTTTTAGGTTCGGTTCGGGTTGCGTGTGCAAGGAAATTATTTTGTCTTTCTCGGATCGGGTTTAGATATTTAAAATATTTTTGTCGGTTATCTTATTTGGTACGAGTCATATTTCGGGTCATTTTCAAACTAAACATTTAGGTTCGGATCGGGCTGTGTGTCCACAGAAATTATTTTGTCTTTCTAGGATCGGGTTATGTTTCTTTGGAATTTTTTGTCGGGATCAGATTTAGTTCATGTCAGATTTTGGGTTTTTTCTAATAGAATTTTTAAGTTCGGGTCTGGATGCGTATTCACGGAAATTATTTTGTCTTGCTCGGATCCGGTTATTGTTGTTCGGAATATTTTTGTCGGGTTCAGATTAGGTTCGTGTCAGATTTCAGGTTTTTTTCAAATTAAAGTTTTAGGTTTGGTTCGGGTTACGTGTCGAAGGAAATTATTTTGTCTTGCTCGGATCGAGTTATGGTTCTTCGGAATATTTTTGTCGGGTTGAGATTTGGTTCATGTCAGATTTCATGTTTTTTTCAAATTTAATTTTTAAATTCGATTCGGGTTGCATGTCCAAGAAAATTATTTTGTCTTGCTCGGATCGTCTTATGGTTCTTTAGAATATTTTTTGCCGGTTATCATATTTGGTTCGGGTCATATTTCGGAATTTTCAAACAAATATTTTCGGTTCGGATCGGGTTGCGTGTCCACGGAAATTATTTTGTCTTGCTCGTATCGGGTTATTCTTCTTTGGAATATTTTTGTCGGGTTCAGATTTGGTTCATGTCAGATTTCGGGTCTTTTCTAATGGTATTTTTAGGTTCGGGTCTGGTTGCGTGTTCACGGAAATTATTTTGTCTTACTCTGATCGGGTTATGGTGCTTTAGAATATTTTTGTCGGTTATCAGATTTGGTTCGGGTCAGATTTCGGGTTTTTTCAATTGGAACTTTCAGGTTCGGGTCCTGTTGCATGTAGACTGAAATTATTTTGTCTTGCTCGGATCGGGGTACGGTCTGTTGTAATTTATTTTTTGGGTTCGAGTCGGGTTATGGGTTAATAAGCATAAAAACATCACACTGATTGCATAATAAGTGGTCATTTTTCAATTAGTCTAACGCTTTCTGGGCTCTTTGCGATAAGCCTGAAAAATTTCAGGCTTATGTATATTTTACTTTTTGCTTTCTTCATTTTAACTGCATTGTTAATGTATAATCATATATTAAAAACAGTGGCGGCAGTGAAAATAGTTTATTTACATATAACTATATAAAATGATATAGCATATAGGGAGATATAAAATATTATATTCATTAACATGGTATATTTACACTAATTAATAGTTATGCTATACCCATTCATATGGGCACTCAAACCTCAGGAAATAAAACAAAAATTATTAATTCGTTATTGCTAATAGCCGTCAGTTTTGTCTTATACATTTAATAAATCTATACTTAATTACTGTTTTGTATTATTTTAGCTGGCTTTTGTATTATTTATCATTTTTAACAATGTTATCTATTTATTAAATGTACATTAAATTACCTTTTTGAACACGATTTTCCATTAACAGCGATAAACAAAATTGGCGATTGACAACCATTTTTGGCACTCAGTCTACATGGCTCGGATAATGCGTAAGTACCAAAAATACTGCGAGATATATTATTTTGAAAATAGATCCATTAAATTACTTTTTTGAACACGATTTTCCATTAACAGCGATAAACAAAATTGGCGAATGACAACCATTTTCGGCACTCAGTCTACATGGCTCTGATAATGCGTAAGTACCAAAAATACTGCGAGATATATTATTTTGAAAATAGATCCATTAAATTACTTTTTTGAACACGATTTTCCATTAACAGCGATAAACAAAATTGGCGATTGATAACCATTTTCGTCACTCTGTCTACATGGTTCGGATAATGCGTAAGTACCAAAAATACTGCGAGATATATTATTTTGAAAATAGATCCATTAAATTACTTTTTTGAACACGATTTTCCATTAACAGCGATAAACAAAATTGGCGATTGACAACCATTTTCATCCCTCTGTCTACATGGCTCAGATAATGCGTAAGTACCAAAAATACTGCGAGATATATTATTTTGAAAATAGATCCATTAAATTACTTTTTTGAACACGATTTTCCATTAACAGCGATAAACAAAATTAGCGATTGACAACCATTTTCGTCACTCTGTCTACATGGCTCGGATAATGCGTAAGTACCAAAAATACTGCGAGATATATTATTTTGAAAATAGATCCATTAAATTACTTTTTTGAGCACGATTTTCCATTAACAGCGATAAATAAAATTGACGATTGACAACCATTTCCGGCACTCTGTCTACATGGCTCGGATAATGCGTAAGTACCAAAAATACTGCGAGATATATTATTTTGAAAATAGATCCATTAAATTACTTTTTTGAACACGATTTTCCATTAACAGCGATAAACAAAATTGGCGATTGACAACCATTTTCGTCATTCTGTCTACATGGCTCAGATAATGCGTAAGTACCAAAAATACTGCGAGATATATTATTTTGAAAATAGATCGAGATTAATACATTATAGGTATATTATTCAGAATAATGCTTATTAAAGACAAATTACAATTAATAATATAAATAAGTTTTGCAATAAAAAAAAATAACAGTCTCAAAATCACTGATCTAATATGCTTCAAATGTTTAAATAGCATCTTAAGGTAATCACATTGAATTATCTTATATTTAAATCCATATACTATTTTCAGTTATCATCTATAATAATTTATTATTTTTGACATTGTTAATGGTGTTTTGATACCCATTATACGGTATTTTCATCAAACATGTCAGAGATGTGTAGAAACCAGTGAACAATTTCCTTTTAGCGACGTGGATAGATTTTAAGAAGTATAATAATTACTCGAAGTCACCTATCCACATAATGAAAAATGATTTTTGAAAGAAAAACTTTATAAAGGGTTAGTAGTCAAAGTAAAGAAAAGTTTATAAGAAAAGTTGCGAAATCGATTTAGCACAGTGTCCTTGGCTCAAAAACTGTTACAGTTTAATGGTACATTTTGAGGCTGAAATGACGGGAAATTCTTAAATTAGAGGAAAATGTATAAAAATGGAAGATCATAGATATAATTTTCTAGAGAACCATTATAGAAGAGAGAGATATTAATGCATTGTGGATTTCTTACTCAGAATAATATTTAAGGAACAGTAATTATAACGAAAAGTTTAACTGTTTTTTTGCAATTAAGCATAAACCCAAATATCAAATTCATTATTCCAAATGCTATACATGTGTAAATAGCATGTTTGGAACACTATATATTTCTATTTAGTAATAAAAGCTGTATAGACTTTTAATTTATTGCAACTGATATACGGGGTGTTCATAAAAAGAGCGTCCCTGGTTCAAACGTATATTATAACTAAAACATATATTACAATTCATCAGACATACAAGTAAAAATTACATAAATATATTTAATACAATCAAAAAGCAAACGTTTCCATCTAAATATTAGCCCCTCATCAGTTCAATAAATAACATTCAAATGACAGAAAACTATATACCATGTTTACAGTTAAAAATTACTAGCAGTTAAAATTAAATAAAGTAAAAAAATTCAAAACAATGTGAGTATTCAGGAGGAAGTGCACATGATTCATTTATCGGCGACGTTTGCTAACGAGTGAGCACACCTTCCAGAAAAACTCTACTTTTAATATTATTGCAGCCGTATCTGATAACTTTCATATTTGCGAAATCTGGGATATGGTCGGTATCTAAAGAATGCTGTACAATTTTAGACTACGGGCTTCCAGATTTGTAGGCTCGTTTATGTTCGGCAAGGCGAATGGCGCAAGTATGACCAGTTTCGCCAATATATACCGAATCGCAATCTTTACATGGGATACTGTAAATTGAACCGATTCTTAGTAAGGAGGCAATTTTAGGTCTAGATTTACAAAGTAAATTTTTCAAGAGTAGAGTTTTTCTGAAAGGTGTGTTCACTCGTAAGTAAACGTCGCCGATAAATGAATCATGTGCACTTCCTCCTGAATACTCAGCATTGTTTTGAAATTTTTATACTTTATTTAATTTTAACTGCTAGTAATTTTTAACTGTAAACATGATATATAGTTTTCTGTCATTTGAATGTTACTTATTGCACCGATGAGGGGCTAAAATTTAGCTCGAAACGTTTGCTTTTTAATTGCATTAAATATATTTATATAATTTTTACTTGTATGTCTGATGAATTGTAATATATTTTTCATTTTTAAATCGTATATCAGACGTTAAATAATGATTATTTATTTTAGTATATTATAACTGTTTAGTTTATACTATTTACAACAAATCATACATCAAATGAAAAATAAACTACCCAAGTTTTTTTTTTTTTTTTTTTTTTTTTTTTTTTTTTTTTTTTTTTTTTTTTTACAAATGACATAATGTGTACCTTTAGTTACGCGGCAAACATTTAACCTAAAGACCAATTCCTCCCACAATTCGATTAACAAGTTCGGAGTAATGGAGAAAACAGCCTCTTCAATTCTGTGTCTCAACTCTGGAAAAACATTAGGTAGAAGCGCAATATAGACATGATCTTTTATAAAACACCGAAGGAAAAAAATATTTGTCTCTAACGGTTATTAAATCTTCAGCGCGGCCATAACGATTTACGCTCAGGAGTCGCCATTTTGAGAAGTGGCACTGCAAACGGGTAAATAACAAAGCAATACTTGTGCATGTGCTACACTGAAAAATTTCAGTTACTCTTTATTTTTGACCTTGAACAAAACCTCTACAATGATTACAATTGATACCATTAAAATGTTTATCTGGTACAGTCGTGAAAAGAAAAAAAGTAAACACTCCCTACTGACTCCTCAAGAAATTATCGTAGAAAAAAGTTAGTGGTACCGAACGATTGGAAATAAAGTCTACTTTTGAATGATGCATGTAAATTTTTCTTAGAGGGCTATCTACATATTAAAACAAACCATAACTTTGTTTTTTTTTCAATAGCAGTACACAATTCTGACAGCATAAATGAACTCTACACCCTTCAAATAGCCTAAAAACAATTTTGTATGCAATTCGAACCATAAGTTTCTCATAAATTAATTATTTTAAAACGAGCGTATTTTAAGGGTTGTATCCAAATTGAAGTTCCGTACTCGACTGTTAACCGAGAGGTCTCCCTTCTTGATGAAGGCACCTTAAACAGTCAATTAAGCCTGTTAGATTACAGGATAGCATAAGAAATTTCAAAATATTTAGTCACTTCTACCATAGACGGCCCTTTAAACCATCATTTTGCCGTTTTTTAAGCATAATTTGAAAACTACTTGGAAGAAAAATGTGAAATTTTGGATTTCCATAAAGCAGGACTTAATAAATCTGAATCCATCAAAAAAATTGCATGTTGCAATTC
Organism: Maratus speciosus; assembly: GCA_963932465.1. Classification (NCBI taxonomy): domain Eukaryota; kingdom Metazoa; phylum Arthropoda; class Arachnida; order Araneae; family Salticidae; genus Maratus; species Maratus speciosus. The sequence continues at coordinate 536,662,114 of OZ010788.1, read as the reverse complement.
ATAATTTTTTTAATATTAATTTTATAATTAATAATTCATATCAGAAAATTATAAAAACTGTAAATTCAACGTAATTATCTTTGGGTTTATTAGTATTATTGCTATACAAAAAATTAAGACATTAAGATCATAATTTCAGAAAAATGTGAAAATGTAATTTAACATTAAAAGCACTAAATTTTGAATGTTTATAATTCAGAAACCTATCATACAAATGACTTGAAATTTGGTTTCTGGGCATAGTTTGAACCAAAGTTTTGAAATATCTCGTTAAAATTGGGTATTGCCATTGAAAAAAAAATGAAGTTTGGATTCGTTTTATTATGTAGATGGTCCCCTAAGCAAATTTTATATACGTCATTTAAAAGTAGACTTTATTTCCAATCGTTCGGTACCAGTAACTTTCGTCTACGATAATTTGTTGAGGAGTTAGTAGGGGTGTTTACTTTTTTTTTCCACGACTGTACATTCTATTATGGAAAACCTGTATAAAGTTTTATGAATTGCCTTATCGTTAATGGTATTTCTGAAATTCATTATATGGAATTCTCATCAAGTAGTATAGAAATGCATCCAAATCGGGTAATAATTATCACTTAGTGACGTGAATATATTTTTAGATAGGTAATAAATAATTACTCGTTCAATTAAAGAAAAGTGAACTTCCGAAGATTAAGTGTATGAAATATTGATAGTGAAAGTAATGAAATTTAATTAGAAAAGATTCCAAATCGATTTAGTACAGTTTAGAACAATGGGTTTCAACCTTTTTAAATAATAAGTTTCGATGACGGAGCCATTTTTATCATTTTGTACGCTGTATAGGTAGGTAATTGATGTTTTTTACCTGCTTTGCTATCTAGCAAAATTAGAGGGAACAATTGTGCATTGTCCGAAAATTGTGTTTTGAAACTTTTACATTAATACTCATTAATACTCATTATATTCGAATCAGCATAGATTATAATGTCAAAAGTTTTCCACACTCAAAAAATAATCCAAAATTTAAGAAATCGCAACATTTGCTTTGCAAAAAATGTTACACTGCTATTGGTAGAGACAATAACGCTTAAGCATTTAATGTAAATTCTCTGATTATTTTGTACAATTTTTTTTTAATTTCTGATCTATTGATGACAAATTCAACTGAATGTCTGATTCTTAATTTAACCCTTGCAGTACGAAAAATCGTGTTTCGGTAATATTAAATTTATACAGATTTTTTTTTAATTTTTTTTTTAATAGAGAAAATCAAATTTAGAGCTTCTTTTTCAAACAAGGTTATAAAAGTAGAATTTAATTAAAAATTTCTGGTGGAAATCTCGATTGAAATTAGTTGAAATATAATATATCCCACCGGCCCTCAAGGGGATGAACAGCTTCCGTATTTTGTTTTGGTGGTTGTCTAAGCCGAGAAACGTGCTTCGCAGAGATATATCGTCAAGAAAGGCAGCAAAACTACATTTCTCTCACAAGTATTGTATTTATGAAACAAATGACTTCGAAATTATGATAGAGTTTAGTTTTTGAAAAAAAATGATCTTTAACTTGCTCAGAAATGTCCAATTAAGGATGTACCTTGTGTTGTTTAAACAGGTTGAATTTCTGTTAAACCTGAAGAAAATGAGTATACACTTCAAGTGGTCAAATGTCTTCTATTGATCTGGAATTCTATATTTAAAAAATATTCTTTAAGCGACTGTTTCAAAGCTTAAGGTTATACCTGAATATCTATCAGTATTTTCTTTTGAAGCTGAGTGTTGTATGCATTCATTTTGAGCAGTAGGAAAATTAATTGAAACTCGCCTTTCTCCACAATTCAACCAATACACGTTTCAACTTAAACGAATACTCTTTTAGCAAATATATGGAAATAGTTAACAGTTTTTCATTGCATTGATCCTTTAACAGATGTTGCTAAAGATGGCGGCCAAATACGCAATTGCACACCCATTCTCCATTATTCAAAATGTAACCAGTTGAGCGTTATGGTTTAATAACCTGTGCATCCAGTTTCATCAAACTTGTAAACGCTCTTTCTTGACTTAACCATCTTACTTCAATATTCAAGAGAAGGGGTGGATTCCTATTTCCTCTAGCATCACACACAAGTTTGAAAAGTTTGGTTTTAAGAGGTCGTGATTTTATATAGTTTATTATTTAATGTAACTGTTCAACATTGTCATCAGTTCAAAAGACATTTTCTTGAAAATAGTGCGTTAATATAAAGAGCTCAATATATGTTATTAAAATGATTTACCTTACATTTAATTTTTGCAATGGTTCCATCATTTTTTACTGTTTATTGCTTTCGCACCTTCAGTGCATACATGTGCACAGATTTCCCAAGTAATTCCATTTTATTATAATTAATCAACCAACAATTCTTTGTTTTTTCTTGTGTGTTGGTTTTAAGTGGTCTACAAACGACATCGCCCAGATTGCTTTGTAAATATTTGTCACGGAAAATACTAATAAAATAGCTAATGCATTTTATGTCAGTTTATTTATCCATTTGTATTGAACATTTAATACCTCAGAAGTGATTCCGAAGTGTTTCTATACGTCACTAGACTGATCAGTCTGTTTATTTTTCATGTCATTATGTTTAACTTTGAAAAGATGACGCAGATCAGCAAGCAAAATGGGGTTATTGCTTAAAATTTAACCGCAAATCATGCTGAAAGCAGTTGAGAAATCTAAACATGCGAATGTTCGTTCAGAATGCAAGTTATCGCTTTCTTATAGTAATCTATATTTTGTGAACTGAATAAGTAAACATAAAGTGGTGGTAGAAAATAATGTTTGCACTGGATACTTTTAACGGAAAATAAAAATTAGTTTATTAAGGAACGATTTCTAAAATTGCCTTACTTTTCAACAAAAATTAAACTTTCTTTGACTGTTCAGCCCGTGTTCATTAAAGAAAAAATCTATTCCTAATCTACTATTTTGCAAGTTTATACTTAACGTTATAGTTTATACTTTACGTTAAAGTTATAACTTCTTAAATGAATTGTTCTTTGAAAAAGGTATTTTTTTTCAGGGGTTTTTCTCTCCTTTACCTTATGTTCTTTTTGGAATTACGGACTTTTTTTCTCTTTTTAACAGTCCCTTTTCTTCTTCTTTTTATAAAATTTTAAGTATTTTAAATATACTTTCATTTGTACTTTTATATTATTCTAAAATTTTAATTTCTCCTATCGTCATATAGTTTAAACTCATTCAAACATTTTTATTTTTTGGTTCCCTAATGCCTCTAAAATTCGAACTTCTCCTATACTGGATATTAAGTTCCTCCGAAACTAGGTAGTCCACACAACTACATACATTGTTTCATTTGTTCCATTACGATAGCTTTAATTAAAAAAATTATAACAATAAAAACCGTAGACATTTAAAATGAAACCTGCAAGAATTGGGTTGATTTTGATAAAATTTTCTTTATTTTTCATAAGCGCGAAGACACCCCTGGAGTGTGCGGAAAGCACGCCAAAAGATCCGCGAAGCACATGTTGTTAATATCTGTTTTAGAGCCTACTGCAGTTTTCATTGTATATTTCAAAGCTAAAGAGGAAAAATGAATTAGTTTAAAAATATGTATAAATAATATCCTTCAAGTTTTATATTATTTTCTCAAAACAAAATAAGAATCTGTAATTCATTACAGATTTCTTATTCAGAATTCTGTTTATGGAGCAGCAATAATAATAAATAATTTTAATGAATTTTGTAATTAAGCACAAAAATGTTATGTCTAAATCATTCGACGATATGCTATGTTTGTATAAAGGTATGTGTGGTTGAAGGATCTATTGGACTTGATAAAAAACTATAACACTTTAATTAAAAATTTGGAACAATAAATATTGCGCTTTTCTGCCGGCAACTTTATAAAATTCGAATGTACTCACCATCAAAGTACAATTTATTGTAATAAGAAAATTTATATGAGTTTTCTCAAAGTGTCCACCATCTTCAGCAGAGTATTTGCATTCGCATGCTTGCAGATACGTACATTAGTACTTGTGGTACTCCTTTGTGAAATTTATGAGTGAAATCATAGGAATTGCTAAATTTGTATCTGCTTTTTTAACTATATTGTATAAAGTGCTCTTTTTTTCTGTTAAAATAAAACAAAATAGCTTTGTAAATTTTTGTTGCTTTCCATCATATGTTTAAAGACCTTACAAACAAATATGCGCTTGCTAATGCATCCTGCTTCCTGTGAGATTGCTAGACAAGCTTTGCCTATATTGTTTATAGTCAAGAATCGTTAGGAATAATAAAACATTCTGTAGATTTTTAGGAAATTTATTAACACCTTTCTTATATTATATTTAATTTTCAGTTACCATTCAAACAATATCTTGAATTTAATGATGGACTTAAAAACGAAGATATTCAGAACTAGTTCTTCAACTGAAAGCAAATTATGATGTATTTTGTTTCACCTCTTATAATAAACTCATGTGAATGAATTTTTTCTAAATCATTAACTGGGTGTGCATATTTGACATTCAAACAATAAGAAGAACTTTAATTAAAAAACACTCAATATAAAATTATCTATGAATTATTTATATAAATATAAACAATTGCGTTGAGACGGATAAAAGTAAAAATAATTCACTTTTTTCATGTTCTTAAACCCTTTTATATATGTTGTTTTATCCACCTCAATAACAGAAGATATAAAATATTAATATGAAGGAGAGAAATCGCATCAATACACATCAATTACTTCTAGAGTGACATGATCAGTCACAGCTTGATAAACAAATCTCATGCGATAGACATGCTTCTAATGACAGAAGATGGAACTAAAGAATGTATACATAATGCAATCACAATGCATCATTTTGTCAGAAAGTCTATTTATGTCCTTTTTGATTGACATTTTAACATGCGATACTTATCTCATGATTTTACAAAAAAAAAAAAAAAACTAACGAATTACTGTTAAAGATATGAGTAAAATATATGATGTTTAAACAAAATATCTAATATTTAGTATCTTACCAAAATCGCACATCGAAATAAATTATTCATTTCATTTCTATATTATTTGAAGAGTTCAACACAGATTTGCATGAAAATTCCGATGAATTTCCCGCTATAATGATGTGTTTTTTGCTTCAATGGGTTTGGTCTTTGACAAATGAAAATATCCAAAAATTTGTCAAAAATATTTTTTTTAATATTTTTATTTTAAAATAACAAATAGTAACAAAAAGTTTGATAGATTATTGCTATGTACACTAACATAAAGAGGAGAGAAAAAGTAGTATTAGGACTTATCAATTAGTTCTCGAGTTACATGATGCTGCAAACCTCAATAATCAAACCTTTTTCAAAAACTTTGGAATGACGAATAATAAGACTTGGGAAGCATACAAAATATAATAAGAATTGTATCACTTTGTCAGGCAGACTGCTCTTGTCATACTGTGTCATTTTTATTATAAATTCAGGCTATATGTATACTGGTGTATAAAGCTTAAGGACCAAGAAGAAGTGAACACGTAAATGAGAATCTACGTTAGATTGTGGGTCAAGAAGCAAACAATAGTATTAACAGAATGTTACACAGGATTAAGATAAAAATTTTGTTGAAAGGAAATCAAAATACTCACAATTAACGATCGTCAGTGCCATATCATTAAGGTATATGCCCACTGAGTAATACAAGACAACTTTCAGCACGAAGTGTGATACTCAGAACAACATGATTCAGTAGCTGTTGAGGCAAGTTGCCCCATTCCTCCTTCACTGTACGGATGATGGTTTCCTTGTTTGTGGGAGGAAATTTTCGATCAGCAATACGACTCCCTAATGCATCCCATACATTTTCAATGGGATTCAGGCCAGGGGAACGTGCTGATCAGTCTATTCGATGGATATCTTCGGCCTCAAGACAATCTTGTACGGACTGTGAGCGATGACAAGGTGCGTTATTGTCTATAAAACGAAACTTTTCTCCTACAGCATCTCAAAGAAGCTAAAATTGTGGAAGCAGGACATCTTCAATTTACCGTCTACCGGTCAAGGACCCTTGGTCAAGTACCTAGAGATCCATGCGGCCACTGAACATGATGCCTGCCCACACCAAGATACTTGAAATCGAATATCGATCTCTTTCTAGAATATTTTCGCGACAGTAAGCACTACCAACCTCGCGCCATATCAGTTTATGTCTACAATTAGATAATAGGCTGAATCTACACTGCAAATAGAAGCGTCTTAAATTTAGACACATATGTGACTGAAAAAGAATTTTAGACACTTAAGTGTCTTAATCTGAAAATTAAGACACTATAGATGTCTTAATTTAAGATACATAAGCGTCTTACTATGACCATGGTGTAAACGAACTGAGAATAATGTCTAAAATATCCGCAAACGTCTTATTTTAAGACACTTCATTGCTTTAAACGTGTCTTAATTTAAGATGTTTTGATTCTTCCGACGCAATAACCACCAGGGGGCACTAGCACTCCCAGTTGCGCATGCGTTTTAGATGTCTTCGTTCGAAGTGGTATACGTTGTAATTCAAACAAAGTTTGTTTTTATGTACGCGTGTATTTTAATTCGTTTTTTGCGAAATGTGAAGTACTGTGATTTTAATTCGTATTAACTTGGAGTATTTATTTATTGAATACATACATCTGACGTGTGTGCTCGACATCAAATGTCTCTTAGAAGTTGTCGTCGATACAAGGGCGGGATAGACACAGAACAGAAGTAGACGGCGGTTGAAGATTACACCCGGAAATTCTACAAAGCGTGTGCAATGGGCTTAGTGTTAACTCGTATCAATTTATATCAATAATATTGTGTTATTCATCTTCGTCTTGTCGAAACTGGCAAAAAAAAGAAACTTTTGTCTGGCGGGTCCTGTTTTTAGGATGAAACATCTCATCCTTTAAATATGGCTAGTCGGATGTATTATGGGATTACCTTTTAAACTGATGAAAGTCTTTCTCCCTCACTGTGGTTGTGGTAGTTTTTAAAATTTCAAATCGAGGAATATTTCTTACCCCTTGCAGCAACTCAAGTAAGTTTCTTTATAGTAGTAAAATTAGTGTATTTTATGATTTTATTTATTGTACTAAACAAAATCCTGCATGAAATTTAATTAGTTTTGAATCTGTTCGCAAAAAACCCCACTAATTCTAGAAGTATATATTTTTAAACTTATGACGTTCTTTTTTATTACGAATTATATATTCAATGTCAGTTCTTAGTTTCAAATGGATAATTTTTATCTCGCAGTAAATGACGGCCACAAGGAAGTAAAGAAAAAAAAAACTTTGAAAGTTGACCTAATGCTTTCTTACTTCCTGGCATAAAACCGCAGATTAAAAAAAGATAAATAAAGTAAATGAGACTGGTCTATTATATGAACCTGCCTGTAAAAATATACATATGTATTTGATTTGCAATCAACTCTAATACTGATTTTTTTATTATTTTTAATAAAAAAGTAATTTGAAATTTATAATGGGAAAAAGTAAAAACCTCTAACTAGATTTCGTATTTAAAATTGTGGTAACTTTATTTATATGCACTTATACGAAAAATACAAAAATGACAGATGTTACTGTATATATTTAAGACGAAAGAAGTTTGGAAATCATAAGTTATTTTTTCCTCATGTTTTTAATATAGAATATATACTTATTTGTTTTTATTGATAGTTGAATAGCTTTTGTGAGTACCCTCTGATCTACATAAAAACTTGTCCATGTGGAAATATAAATTTTTTAAAAACATAATTTTTAAATAAGTATTTTCATTTTTTTTTTTTGGGGGGGGGGGGAGGGGGGGATTTTGCATGAATTTTTGTAAAGCTGATATCTTAAATCTTGCACTGATTATAATGAAAGTTTTGAACTTTTAGAGTAGGACGAGTTTAAAAACGCAAATATATTTAACAAAATACCAAAGTCATTTTTTCCCCAATGTTATTAAAGTAGAATATTTATTTATTTATTTTCATTATTCATAGTTAAATGGCTGTTGTGATTATCAAGTGATGTATATGTAAAATTGCCTATGTGGCAATATATTTTTTTATATTTTAATTTTTTTGGGGGGGGGTGGGATTTTTGCAATTTTCGTACATCTGATATTTTAAATCTTTTTCCACATTCAACCGAGTATAATAAATATTTTGAACTTTTAGAGTAGGACAAGATTATAAAATATATATATATATTTATCTATGTACCTTAAAAGCCCTTAATAGCGAACACTTCGGGACCGCGGAATTTGTCCGATAATTGGAGATGTCTACTTTTTTGAGGTAAAAATATACAAATATGTATGTCTGCTGATTAAAAAAGTATTCGTTAAATAGAGGTGTTCGCTATTCGAGAATCTCCATTAACCTCCACAACGGATACTCCCGAATACCGGACATCTCAATTTAGACAACTATAATGCAGGGTTGCGTTTTTTGCAAAAGTACTTCTTGATTAAAGGAAGGGCAAACTGGGAAGTGCCCCGTCCCCCTACGACTGTAGTGCCCCCAAATTTGATGTGCAATATTTGTAAAGCTTATATTTTAAATCTGTTTCGAAATTGTACTGATTATAATCAATATTTTGAACTTTTAAAGTAAAATAAGGTTAAAAACAAAATAAATTTTAAAAAATCTAATATTTAGATAAATATTTTTTGTTTTTTAATCTTGTTCTACTCCTGAAATTCACGATATTGATTATAATCAGTACAATGTCGTAAAAGATTTAAATTATCAACGTAACGAAAATTGTATACCAAAACTGAGAGCACCAAAAAAATCAGGCTGTATTGGGGGGGGGGGGGGGGCAGGACCACAGCCAAATATTTTTCCAGGATTCAACGTGGTCAAACATGGCTACGTATGATGCTTACAAAAAAATGGATGCGATTCAGACGTTTGAAGTGTCTGAAATTCAGACGCAAAAAGTGTCTGAAAAAATTCAGACATTTTAAAATGTCTGAAAATTGAACACTCCATTTCAGACACTTAAGTGTCTGAATTTCAGACATTTTAATTTAGAGTGTACTCTCATCGAAAAGAAGACGATATAGAAGTCGTCGTCAGTCCAATTACGATACATACGGCACCACTATAAACAGGCGCTACATTGGCATCTCGAGAGTGGGACACACATAACAGATCTTCGGGCGTATATTCCACCCTTTTTCAAAGGTCTTGCAACAGTTTTCCGCGATATTTTAGTTCTTGTGGCAGCACAAAGTTGATATTCTAATTGACCAGCTGTGCTGCGTCGGTTCCTTTTTGTCGGAATAACAAAATAGCAATCTTCTTGGCATGTCGTACTGCTAGGACGACCTCCTCCAGTAGCCTAGTACATATTCCACTCTTTTAGAATGTCGTCCATAGCCTAGAAACAATACTGTGCACGATGTTAAATTCACGGACAACATCTCTCATTTTGAGTCTTTTTCCCAACTTTCCGATTATTCTACCACGAGTAATATCATCTAAATGATGCCTTGAAGACATGTTCAAAATTTCAATGACCAAGCTTCACTCCATCTCTTTCAATTTTTACATCTAATAACAACTCACAGCACCCACCGATTGCCTAAAATATCTTATCTCTGCTGTCACGTGATCGACAAAAGCAGAACTACAAAATTTGCATAAGTTTCACAAAACAGAGTACATCCCGCATTCATGCAAATTTACACGTGCTGCTGCGGATCAATTTATATATGTAATCGTTGAAAATAACAGTGGTCCTTAAATTTTGTCCACCAGTGTATTTTTAAATGTGGGCGAATAATATGGAGATAAGTTAAAAAAATAGTAGTTATTAATTATTTATTATATTCAAAAAAATATTTATTATAATCTTTGTCCCTGGATTTTAGATTCTTTACCGTCCCTCTCGCTAAAATTATACAGAAAATCACTTCAGATGCAGCCACATTTTTTTTTTTTTTTTTTTTTCTAATGCAGAAGTATGCTGGAGAAAGAATGGCTAAAATTCTTTCACAGGAAATTTATTGCAGAATTTTAGTCAGTATTTAAATATCAATTTAAGCCTCGTGGCTTTATTCCTATTCTTACCGTCACCAAGATTTATTCCCGCACTTTTCGAGATAAATTATATATTTTTAATTTGATCCAATGTAAATAACTGTTTCTAAAAATCAATGAATATCATGGCTATCACTTTGTATTAACATGATTTGCCTAAAGGTAGGTGGTAACTTTCCTTACCGACCCCTTTGTTTCCTTACCGTCCATTTTTTTCCCTTACCGTCCCCTTTTTATCCTTACCGCCCCTTCTTTAACACCTCATTAAGACAATGTTATACTACAATTTTGTACTAAAAATACTACATTGTTATTTTTTCATATTTGAATGTTCTGTGGGTACTATGCAAATTCATTAATATAAGTAAAAATTTAGAAGAAAATAAAAAGTTAGAGAGGTAAAACGGTAAGGAAAATTAGACTCGAAAGTTTAATTTAAACCTCAGTTAAATAAAAAAATCGTGACCCTTTTTTGTTTATTTTGAATCATTAAGGCATTCAACTATAAATTCAAAATGATATTTTACTAAGTTTAATTTCAGGAAATTTTTATTCATGAAAGTTAAAATTTTGTGAAAATGACTCCTATATATTTAAGATTTCATTATAATAGATACATCGTTTAGTAGAATTCCCTTGCCTGCGGTATACGTATTCTGTTGAGCTGTTTATTTGTCATACCTGATGTTATTACATATGGTTTTTTAAGTGAAATGTGTCCACCGTTGTCGGTCCAGGTATCTCAATAGATAGAGCGCCGTAAATTTGTGTTCGACTCTCGAATAATATATACTGCATTTTGAAGATATGTCAGGCAAAATAAAGATCATGTCTAAGTTCAACCTTTTTAGCTGTAAAATCATCAAAGTTAAATGATTTTTTTAAATTGATCGTTTAATTCTTCTACCCAGTATATATATATATATGTGTGTGTGTGTGTATATATATATACAGAGTGAGAGAGAATTTGTAACTTGGGTTCGAATCTCTGCCTGAGGACTTTTTATCTCAGTTAGAAAAATTCAGTTCGAAATAAAATATTTTGAAGATATCTCTGGTAGGAAAAATAACGATCATATTCAAGTTCAATGTTGTTAGAAGCAAAATTATTTGTTATATTACATTTTATAGTTGAACTTTTATTCATTTTCACCAGTATATATATAAAAACATCGCTAGAAAGATAAATAGACAGATATTTCAGATTTCATTTTAATAGATAGAGGCAATTATAAAATACATATATATATATATATATATATTTCTCTTACGTAGCGCTAAAAAAAGCCTGCATTTGTAGCTTGCCATTTGGCAACAGTCGCAGCGACGATTCTCATTGGTTAAGTTACGGTCACATGTCCCAACCAACTCAGCAAATCAAACTCCATACAGAATATCTCTTTTTTTCACGCAAACCTTTTGAGCGATGCATGAATGACAATTGCTATTGGTCCGTTTTATGGCGACGTGAGGAATTCAGCGAATCAGCTTTTTGATCCAAGATTGTATTTAGACACAGGCGAAAAAGTTTTGTTTACAGTTTGTTAGCGTGAAACATAGCATCTTTTATAGCGTCTTATTATAGTTTTAAATGAATTTAATACGGGATTTTCAATACTATAGGCTAAATGAAATGAGAAGGAACCCATCTGACACTAACATGTCATTTAAATTTAAACGGCGTCAATTTCCAGTTCGCTTAGCTTTCTCAATGATGATCAAGTCACAGGGCGAAACTTTTGATAAATGCAAATTTTTATTTGCATTTTTATTGCAAATTTTTATTTACATTTTCAATTACTTTTTTGTGAATTATTTTTCATTTCAAAAATTTGTAAATTTCATAATGTTAAAATGTTTTATACCCATTGGCAGCACCACTTAAATGCGTTTTTATTTACATTTTCGACAAAATTTTGCATGAATTTTATACATTAAAAATATTTGTAAATTTCATATGTTGCTTGCTCGGATCGCATCAGGGGCCTCGCTAAGGGGGTGGAGACGGGGGGAACCTCCACTCCAAACATTCTCGAATTGTATTACACTTGGCAGTTTTACAAACTTAGTTGGCAAATTTGTTTAAAACTTTAATAAAAACTATAATATATTTTCTATTTCTGATAGACTTGACAAAATTACAAAACTAATTGCGAATATTATTAAACTTTTAACAAATAAGAACTATATTACATTTTCTAACTGTGGTAAGTTGGCAAAATTATAAAACAATTTGGTAACTAATGAAGTTTGACTTGGCAATTTAAGGTTCTCTCCCCTACCAATAAAAAGTCTTAGCGATGGCACTGCGCATAGGGGCCCAACTAAAAATATTTTTTATTGTGTTTTCACTAAGGTTTTAAATTAATTCTGTTTCCAAGGTTTTTTAATACATTTTTGTTTACATTTTCGTCAAAGTTTTCCATTACTGTTTTATACATTACAAATATTTGTAAATTTAATACATTATACTGATTTATGATACAACTCATTCTGGGTAGAGTTAACACAAATAGTGGCGAGCTAGCGGGGATCGCGTAGCGATCCCATTGTAAAACGCGTAGCAATTCACCGGGGTCGGAGAGCGTTAGCGTGCAGGGGCTGAGCCCCCTAGAATATATAAATGTGTATTTTCAGTTACAATTCAAAACAGTACAAGCATTTATATAGGCCCTTATAGTAAAATCCATTCTTTATATGAGTTTTGAGACATTCTTTCAAAATTTCTAATTCTTTTAAAGCGTATTTAAAAATCAATATAAAAAATCGTATTAATTTTAAAGTATCAAGTATACTATTGATTTTTTGTAATGGATTCTTTTTCAGTCGATTTGTTTTTATTTTGCTATCGTATAACATTATCCAATAAAGCCTTTTCTATCAAAATATTCTCGCAAATCGTGATAGAAAGTATCAGATAATTTTCAGACGCTTCAAGGGGATACTCTTAGTCATTAAAGCGGAAGTCGATGCCACGTGAAAAATTATTTTCACAACACTGGGTGGTAAGAAAACAACTATCGGAAACTTCTATTAGTTACATGATACATTATCAATCATGCATGCTTTTTTTTCATGTTATCATATATATTAATTATTATATCGCCTATTTCTGTAAGATAAAAAAGCAAATTTGACACAATTTCGCATGCATCAACTGTTTTTTGAACCTCTTGAATTTAGAAGGAAAAAGAACTGTTTCCTCCTAGCGTAGTAATCCAAACCAACACTTTAAAGCTTTGAATTTTTTAGCGGACGCAGGTTCGAACCCAATCCCGGAGAAATGGTTTCTGTAATATTTTTGTCCATTTCAATAATGGCATATTTTATTATGAAGAGAAGTTATATGATTTTTATTTTATTATTATTATTATTTGAATCCTTCATAATTAAATAAAATTTAACACTAAACAATATTTTGAAAAAATAATGATATTATATTTAAAATATTTAAGCTACAATATTTGCATCTAATTATCAATTAAATAAATTGAGCTGATCTACAATTTTTGTTCTGTTTACTGACCATTATCAAAAATATATAAGCGTGTTTGTCAGAAAGAAAAGTTTGTCATTCTTTTCCCTAAAAAATAAAAGAGAAAAAAAAGAAATTGACTTGATAATCATGGTATAATATTTAAAAAATGTATAAAAATATAAAATAAAATTCAAGTAATAAAAAATATATATTATAAATAGCTAGCTGCATCAAGTTTCAAATTTATGTTCTTAGAGAATAAGACTGATAAAAATAAAGTTCTTGGCAGCTTTGGTCGTGTAAGTAAATACAAAAATATATAAGTATGATTATTAAAAAAACGAAGCCATAGTAAATAAAAGTAAATACTGTACCCTTTATTTTTTGGTAAATTTCTGATAAAAAGCAAGTATAATTGGTTGTAAATTATAAACTTAAAATTATTTCACTTCATTGACCAGATTAGACAGACCGCATCATCTATCGTCTTAAAGAAATAGTAATCACTTATGCAATATAGAAATTTATCATTATTTCAATAATTAATTGAAAAGCAACTAATTAAAAATTAAAAAATTTTTCAAGTGAAACATTCAAGTTATTTACCGTCAAATCTTGATGGTCACTATCTAGTCTCAGTAAAAACGGCATCTTAAATAGTTTGTATCACGAATAAACATACAATAAGTGTAAATCAATACGTTGTGTCCTTGCTGACGTATTATATGACGTGCTAACCTTACCGACGTATTTTTTATACAAAATGTATTTTTGTGTAACAAAGATTTTCTTCTGTTAATCATTGCCATGCAACTTATTTTTCAACACAATTAGCACCTGTTAATCCCTTAACCTGCAGCTACGTGTGAGACACGTAGTCTTGTATTCAGGCACAAACTGATTATCACGGCCCTGGCCCGTTGTACATCGGTCGGGCCAAGTGTATATATTACGGCATGACCCCTGGTATAATGATCGAGCCAAATGTAACTACCACGGACATGGCCTGTGATATTTACAATCAGTATTTATACTTTGTGCTCAGTATTATACTTTGTCAACTGAATTATCAAGCCGTGGAATGGCGGCGCGATCTTGTTTACGTTTTGGAGCCAGGTTGTTGAAACGTAAATTGTAGGTTAAGGGGTTAAGAAATTTTCATGTACTTGAAAAATATCAAATATTACTAATAACAATTTTACTAAGAATAACATAAGGCAAATCCTGTGATGAAAATCTCATCTTCGAAGCTCTTTCAGAAATTTTGAAATAATCTATTTTTATATTAATACTAACAATTTTTCTACCACTTTTCTCGCAAAATAATTTAGAAAAAATTTCATAAGAGAAAGCAATCAATCGGTTTAAATGGGTCTTGTTTCGATAGCAGCTGTATTCGAAAGATTATCTCAGAATTCTAGGTGGCGACAGGTTTGTTTTCCCAATTTCTTGGAAACGATAAAACAAGCGTTACTTCATTTGTTTTTGACACATGCATACCTTAACTTACTTGCTCCTAGTCGCTACCTATCAAGCAGGTGTATTCCAATCCAAACTGCTAATTTTCTGATTCATTTTTAAATTCTTTTTTGTTCTCAAACGTATCAAACTGGCAAAATCTCTTATTGAAAAAATACGTAATGTGCCGTGCTCTTCGATTTTTTGAATATTGCAAAAAATGCTATCAAAGTTGCCGTTTTGAACCAAATTTTCCGAAGCGGGAGATCTGGGGATGAAAAAAATGGTCATACTGAGAAGGTAATTGTTTAAAAATTAAATTCTAATTAATTGAGCGAAAAATGAAGTCACACGGCCTCTTATACATGTCTTCAAAAATCACCGCAGCAAATTTCATGTTTTTACTTTTAAAAATGAGTCTGAAAATGTCTCAGAAAATTTCGAGCTGTTGAGGGTGGAAAAAATTTTTTTCGAATACACCCTTAACAAAGTTTTTTTTATAAATAAAACGTTATGTTTGTGATAAAATACTAATGTGTGAGCAATAACAGTTTGTGATAAAATACTAATTTGTGAGCAATAACAATATGTGATAAAAAATTAAAATAAAACAACAATAAAAATAACATTAACAGTAATACTTGTAAATAGATTAACAATATCTGAAATCGAAACTTTTATGGGAGTATCCTTCCTTCTGTTGCAAAACTTCCGTTTAAAAAAATCCATTAAACAACCTGAATTAGGATATTTCTTTCCATGGATTTTCATGCGCAGTCGTGAAGAAAAATTAAATACAACCTACTAATTCTACAACAAATTATTGTAGAGGAAATTAACTGGTCCCAAACGATTAAAAATAAAGTCTACTTTTATGTAATGTATATAAAATTTGATTAGGGGCCATCTACATATAAAAACAAACCTAAATATTTTTCAATAGCAATACCAAAGTTTGATACCATAAATAGATTCTACACCCATCAATTAGCCCAATTCCAAAATTTCATGAAATTCTTATGATTAGTTTCCGAAAAATTCATCATTTTATAATTAGCATATTTTAAGAGCTGTATCCAAATTGAAGTTGGGTACGCGCTTGTTGAAATGTTACAGAATGACTATGTCACTTCTATTAACCCATTTGTGCCTGAATTTTGGTTTTCTCAAATGTGTGGTAAAATCATTTTAAAATATTGCAAAATGAACTGGAAAAATACTAAAAAAATTACACTTAATTTTTTTGTATTTATATATGCTCTATCCGTTCACAAGCATTTTCAAGTTAAAGGGCTTTGCACCTTTGAAAATGTAAAAAAAGCTACATATGAGTATTTCTAATAGTAGTGTATTATTAAAAAAATACTATTGCTAAAAGAGTACTAAGACTTTCTAAAAACTATACAACTTTGGGTTGGGTATAGCTGTATAGTATACAGGGTGCAAAGGAAAGTCTCTTTAACCTGAAAATACTTGCGAACGGAGAGAGCTACAACTATACAAGTGAGGTAACGGTACAGTAAAGCGACTACGCCCGACCTAATTCAAACTGCAGCAGCACCCCTAGTGCCGAAATTTGGAAGATAGCCATTGCAAATCGAAAACGGAAAGTTGTAGAGCAAATTTTCCAATTAGAAAGTTTTAGAGGATCAATTAGATAGTACGAAACGACATTTGGTTCACACGGATAAGATAAATCTTCTTTTCTTCTATAAGATAAATTTTATAAGATAAATCTTTTTTAAACTTCTAAGCATCGCACATTTTCAATTTTCATACCGTCGTATTGGGAAAAAACGTACTTTTAAAAGCAATATTTTTGAAAAGTGCATCTTCATTTATTTTGAAATATTAATTTTTTTTTGTAGTTTTTGGAGTGATTTGCTTAATATGGGCAACGGAAGTACTTCATTTCTGTAGAAAGTAAAGGAAAAATAGTTGTAAAATATTAATTATATATTTTTGTTGCCATTTTTTTCATAACAACCGAAGGTAAATGTAATTAAAATGCATTCTATTTTGAAAAAAAATATATAAACAAATGATTTCTGTTAAAACAATGGAGCTGTTTTAAACTATATTTACATTGAAGTACCTATGAATCATGAGACAGCCCTTTTTTGTCGATTTTCTTGAATAACGGCATCTTTTTGCTGCATTTGTGCAATATTTCGCGATAGTGATGTGCTATGCATGCTTTACTGTAGATGTTTAAGAGTAGACCGTAAATGTGGAATTCTTAAGCGGATGCGAATGACGTCATTTTATATAAAATAAAACGAGTGCCTTAAGTCTTAAAATTGAAATATGTTTTGTACTGCAGTAGAGTCCCCCTTAACCGAGTCATTTTATTCTGATGGACTGGTGGCTTCTATTATTAGGAAAGAGCCACAAAAAATTATGGCCATTTTTTTTCCCATAATGACCAGAAAATCAGAGTTCTAACTTTTTACGACTGCTTTTTCCTCTTCGCTTAACGCTTCATTTATAATGGCTGTTTCATAATAATAGAAGCCATCAGTCCATCAGAAGAAAATGAAGTAATGGAAATGCCGGGGGCGACACTAAATTCTGAAAAAGCAGAATTCCTGTTCTCTGGTTTTTTAATTTTTTTTATTGAACCCAAGAACCTAAGTCGTAGACCACCACCCTTTTTATGCTATCACTGCCGTCCATGGAATCGCAACTTGTTATCTACCTGAGATGTCCAGCTTCTGGGGATGTGGGACATCAAAATCTCTTCGCGTCGAAGTCGAATATCTTTTCAAACTTGTGGGATTTTTTTCAATTCCTACTATTAGTTCACACTCTCCCTATATTTATTTATTTATTTATTTATATATTTATATATCTTGTTCAAATTTTCAATCGTTAATAAAATACTTATTATTCATCCTATCAAGTTGAAATAAATTTTTTAAAACTTGTTCTGGATGGCAATTGATGTTAATACAGTCTGTTCAAATTTTAATTCATTAATTAAATTTTAATTAATTAATTTTAGTTTTACATGGAAAAATAGCGGCCATTGATTATTGAAGCATTTAATGCATCTTCATATCTATAAGAAGGGGGTTACCATAGGAGGGACCCTATTCTTTCGCCAAATACTGCCAAGTTTGTCGTCAATTTGGCGATATATCGCCAAAAGTGGCGCCAACTTGGCGATATCTCTAATATTTCGCCAAATTCTGATAGACTTCCATTGTAAATCTACTTGCTTATAGAAAATCAGCATATTGAGATATTTTAATGCAACAAAAACTAATATTAGCTTAAGGGATTATATTAAATTTTCTTTGATGACCTAAGTAGGAATTAACTTTAAAAACAAAATTTTTATATTACTTTTTTTTTTTTACCCTTGTTCATTTTTAATTTCTCATACCAATATATTACTGGCTATATCTAGAAGAAGTCATTTACCCGATTCGCTAGGTTGGAGGGCAAACGGATAAATAGAAAAAGTAGCTATCACGACCAGATGCTACTTAATGTGTCTAGTTGTGTGATCCACAAGCATGCAGATCACTTTTAATACGCAAAATTCAGTGTCATGAAGATGTGTTCCAGGTCGACCAAGAGGGCTAATGCGTCTTCATAAAAAATGACTCTATGCAAGGAATTAATTTTATGTGTGTTCCTCTTAATCGACGACACCGTAATAAATGCCCGTTTTTGTTGAGCAAGATATCAAGTTACATACCGCACCCTTGCTTCAACAACGGTGCAACTCAAGAATTTGGTTTTCTGAGTTATGGTTGCCATTCTAGTAGTTTTTTACACCTCTACCAATCGCCTAAAGTACCAGAAAATGTACTGAAAATCCTACCACTAGGTAGCAGTTGTGTTTGCAAGATTACCATTGACCCTTCCAGAATCGGAGACAGTTTTTCGCATTTCCTGAGAAACTGAGGTTTTTGAGTTATGTCACTTTTGAAGGAAGGGTGCAATATATCTAGTGCTGCCGGATCAGATGGATTTTTTAATTAGATATATTAAATTCAAATAGAAAATTTCGAATGCATTTTTCTTTTCTTTTATTTATGAGTTATTTATCATCTTATAAAGTAAAAATAACTATTAACACTCGGTGGTGAGTATTCGGAATGCCTAGATAAAAAATCAGCCATATGCGGCAACACTGCGTATATTAGACAAAAATGCGCTTCTGTGCTATTCACAGGCGAGACCTGGTTTCCTTTGGAGAATGATTCAGAAAATGCGCTGCACTAAAGAGACCAAGGCATCAGGCACTACAAATGGGTAAGACCGTAGAAAAACATACTGCATGTATGCCATTTAGGGACTACAAATGATGAGAGATCTTTAGACGAGATCTTTGCTTCGTATGTAAACCTATATACTTTTTGCCATTAGTGATGGATTCATCCTAGTGTATGATAATGCACGAAATCACCGAGCTGTGCTTGTTAATGAATAACTTGACAATAAAAATTTGGGGTGAATGGAAGGCCCAGATTAATCTGCTGAACGTAATTCGAAATAGCATTTTTCAGACTAAATCAGAAGACAGGTGGCAGCCTGAAGTCTTGCTCTGAGATCTTTAAATGAACTCCAATAAGCGTTGGTCCTTGTATGGACATTGTTTTCCGTTGCAGTTTACAACAACTTAATTGACTGCATAGAAGTCAATGCCGCTAACGCATGGCAGAGAATTACTCATTACAGCCAATTCAGTTAAGTTTTTTAGAAAAATCCGTGATTTATGTTTTATAAAACAGTGGATTTTTATAAACAAACTAGGGGGCTCTGACCCCTGCAAGCTACGCTCGCCAACCCCCCGTTCAGACACCGCAGAATCTAAAAATACGCTAATCTGGTGGGTTTTAAAAATATTAGAGAATATTGAATTATACTGAAAAAAGCTGTGCAGATCTTCCTGTAAACGGTTTTCCATTCAATTCCCTTTGATTGCAAAAATTTAAGGCCGAATCAGTTGCTGTTAAGACATCCAATGTTTGTTTCCGTGTTTGATTAAAGAGGGTCAGTTAAACATTTGAAAAAAAGCTAAAATAAAATGATTTAAGTGTACAGAGTCTTTGTCTCCCGGTATTTTAACACAATTTCTATAACAATAGCCTAAGTCCTATGAATATCATCAATTTTTCTTGGCGGACCACTTCGTTTTTATATTCCAGGTGCCATTTTGGTACTTTAATGTTAGCCAGGCGCAGGTGATAGGTACGCCGAATATTATTCTACCGCCATCATTTCATCTATATTATAATAGTCCAAGTCTTGTAACTACCATAAATAAATACGCTCTGATCCCTTCTGATCCTTTCATATGAAAGTTTGGCACAGATATCATATACGGCCCCATATTGGCGCGATTTTTTTCCGACGCTAATTTGGTGAAAACATCAACAGCATAAACAACAACATCCGGCATACCAAATCAAGCAAAATAACGATACTATGCCACCATTTAAGTACCCGTTGTGTATATGACATTAGCGTCAGAAAAAAATCGCGCCAATATAAGTCCGTATATGACATCTGTGCCGAAAGTTTTCCATTTTTAAAAAAGTGCAAATCAAATTTCTTTTTCGAATAAAACTACATAAAAGTTGCCTTGGCCGCAAAGAATTCTTGGTATTGTTACGCTAGCCGGGTGCAAATCTCGCCAATAGCTGTTTTCAACACGCCAGTTAGCATTTTTTTTTTCGAGTGTTAAATTAAAACATTGATTTGAAGTTGAAATTAAATGTCATGGTTTGTTACATCATTTAATATTTGGCCAGATATCATATACGCACCGGGTTTGGCGTAATTTTTTTTTTTTTTTTTTTTTACGAAAATTTGTCAAAAACCTCGTTTTCGAATACCAGTTACATATGTATTTGTGGTACTACTTAGTTATCCTGTCGACCAAAAATCTATCACCAAACTATAAGATTAAATGCCAATAATGGTTGATCGTAAATGTCTCATTCATTTGACTTTAAGCAAGTTACACGTCTTTACGTCATCAAGTGATTTTTATTTCGACGTTTTATTTGTATATTTATTAATGTTATACTATTTTATTTGTTCTTTCGTTATTTAAAATAAAATTTATGTCAAGTTGTATAATTTGGCGAGTGTTTTGGCGATTTATATAATTTGGCGAAATGGGTCGGCAAAATAACTAAGCAGTACCGTATTTTGTAATTATTTTCTATTATTTTTAAAAGAAAAAAAAACCCCAAAAATAATTAACTATAGAACAAAACAATTTATGTAATTTAAAAAACGAAAATAAAGTAAATAAACTTTTATTATTAAATAAACAACAATAGCCGAGTTACCATATCAACCAAAATAATGCCATTTTGGCGCAAATTAGGTACCCAGGTGCGTATATGACATCTGTGCCTAATATTTTTCTTTTCGTCTCGTTTAAAAAAAATAGAAGTGAAAGCCATTTATTTTAAATGTTTCAGTTTGTATTAAATAAAATGATAATGAAATACAAATTGAATTATGAATAAAAGTAACATGATACATTTCTTAGCATACATTTAAGGGAGGCTAAACTGATCGCCAAATTTATATAAAATAGTAACCTTTTCTAAAATATGAAAAAAAAAATATATGTTATGATTAAAATTTGAGTTGCCATCATTCGAGAGAAGTATATAAAATTAGAAAAAATTAATATTTCGAAAACTAATTCGAATTTAAAAATTCTAATAAAGTTTTGAGATCTGCAGATCAATACAGATTTTTGGTGTTATTTTCATCGCAAAGTATTTCGAATTTTAGGAGAAATCGCCGTGAAACATAATCAGTTGTTTAATCAGTCGTTTCACAGAATCGTTACATAAATTCGTTTCATAATATCCGTTTCATTAGGATTTTATATGTATAGGGTAGATAGGTGCATGTTTATGTAAATTATGCTTGGTGTTAGTATAAAATTAGTAAAGTAAAAATTAAGTAAAATAGTAATGTAAATAATAAAGTAAAATAGTAATAAAATTAGTGTAGTAATTCTATGAAATTCAACAAATAACTGTTTTTCTGGTTTGTTTTCAAATTAGGTACAAATTTACGGTTGTACCCGAACTTTTGGAGACATGTGTATGTTAAAAGCAGTAAAAAATTTTCCCCGAAATTGATGACTTATAAATTTCGGTTTGTGAAAAACGGAATGTTTGACAGGTATATACACTCCAAGGTTTGACTATGAACACATCCAATAGATATTTTCTTCAAAAATAAATTTAGATATCTTTAAATTTAACTATGAAGAAATTACAGAACTTACTATGGGATTTTATTTTCCAGAAGAAAATAATTAACTGCAAAAGAACGTATTTGTCGAATCGCTGCAGGGTATTTTAATATTATGGTAATGAGGAAAATTTTCATTTTACAAATGACTTCATTTTTCTTCCCATTTCTTTCGCTTTTCACGAATCCACTTTAATGTACGTAAACTTTGTAACGTAAAAAAGCCCACGTATAGAAAAGAAGACTGAATCAAATTATTGGAAAGAGTTTTGAATGACAGTTAAATATTTTTATAGTAAAATAAATAAACATTTTATGTATTATTTTCACATATTGTAGTTATAAGATTGGTTGGTTGTGTTTATGACGGCCGCGGTTATTGTCAGCGCGAGGGATTTAGGCCCTAAGGGGGGGAGTGCTCTTATAAGGGGTCTTTCTAAGAGAACCTAACCCGTATTTACGCTTGGAAAACAAAACTTCGAAGAAAACCCCGGTAACTCCGAACGATTAGGCCGACGGGTGCGATTGTGATCAAATAAAGCACCTCCTGTCTATCAGCTTCGAGAGCAGAACCACTCGGCCACTGGTGAGGCTGTAATTTTAGAAGTTATAAAATAAAAGTGAACATTATGTGCAATAATTTCAAAAAATTTCCTCAAAATTGCTTTTGTATATCTATTAAGTTTTAGATTTCATGCCTCTTAACTGCTATTTTCGAGAATTTGGTTTCTTTTGATTTTTTACATAAAGTTATAGTATTCAGAGAAATGTTTAAATAAATAGTGGATTCAAAATGTATTAATATGTGTTTTGTATTAATGGTTGAAAAAATAAAGTTTTTAAAGAGTGTTCATAATGCTATTTTATTCTTTGTAATTGCGAATTTTGCGCTGTAAAAATTAAGCAACAAATTATCACTATTGTTGAAAATTGGTTAAAAATAAAGCCTATTTAATTCCTTTGATTCCTTTGAAAATAAAATTTTATTTCTTACTGTTTTTAATCACCAAAAAACATTATGTTATTTGTGATAATAGCACACCAACAATCATTGTTTTATGGACTGCGGTAATGTAAATTTTGGAAAAATGAAAATTCGAAAATTTTCAAAAAAATACTCCAAAACAGTTGACCGAAATCACCTCGATTAGATTTTTTAAATTACAGTAGAACTTCTTTTAACCGAAACTCTCGATTAACCGAAATCCATTTTTGAAGCTTTTTTTTTTTTTTTTTTTTTTACTATCACATTCCTTGTGTGCAAGCTGTCCTTTCCGAACTACGAGTACACATAAATATTTTTGATCCCATTTCTGAGTGTTCCTTTGAATTTAACTTGAACTCCCGTAAACTGCGGAGTGGAACGAAGGAAACGAACAAATTATCAATTCTGAAGCTTTTGAATGTTTTGCAAAAGGTTTAGCATGGCTGGAACAGCAAAAAGACTGTGATACTGGTGAACTAATAATATTAAAAAACTCTGTGATAGAGCTTCAAAGAAAAGGCAATCGAAACTGCGATAAACAAAACATTTTTTCAAACCTTGAGAAAAAATGTAAAAGGTACTAAATTTCAAAATTAAAATGCAAGTAATTTATTTTGCTATTGCTTTATTTTTATTAAGCACTTGTTACCACAATACGAATTAATGCATATATTTCTCCTTATCCTTAAAATTGAAGCATTCTCGGTTATCCGAAAATTTCAATTTTCCGAAAGAGGGTCGGTCCCAAATACTTCGGATAATCGAGGTTCTGCTGTACTTTGATTTCTTTCAATCATAACTTTAAAGGAATTTCGCTTCCTAGAATGGGATTTTCTTTTCCTAAATAGGATAATTAAGTACAGTGGATTTTAGTCGAAACGTTGCAAGACATTTAAATTTTTTAGAATGAGAATAATTTCTATTTTATGCTATATTCTTCTTGTCCTTTTTTTCGCTTTTTACGAGCAAATTTTAACGTATCTGTAGTACAATAGAGTCTCATACTACAAAACAAAATTAAAACGATTTATCGGAAAGAGTTAAATTGAGTGGAAATTAACATGTTTTATGTATTATTTCCACACATTGTAATTCAAGTTCATCTAAAGGAAAAAAGGACATTCAGTGCCATTATTTCATAAAACATTCTAAAACATACCTAAATGGTTTTGCATATCTTAAAATCTTAAAGATTTGTTAATCTCGATCGTTCTTATTGAGATGTTTATTTTTTTTTTCAAAGTTTACTAGGAGTGTTAATATTGAGTGTATTATTGATGCAATTACTGCACCAAAAAGATTGTATAAGTTTAATATGCTAGATTAATAGTTTAAAAAAATATTGGGTAAATTAGAATAACGTTCTAATATTACATATTTAAATGTCTTTGAAAACAAATAATTGTGATTTTTCAGGAAGAATAAATAAAATTCTTGATTTTAATATTCAGTGGAAAGTTTTATAATGCAGATCTATTAATTAAGATTTTTTACGGACTTTTATAGATTTCCGTTAATAAACTGTTTTTTCACTTTGTTTTGCATAAAATATATCACAACTAACAGCATTTTATGCATGTTACATCAATGTATTCTACTTGACCAAAGGCATGAATAAGTGTGCTGAATTTCCATACTTGGTTTATAAATTAACAACAAATTTGCAGACCATGCTGAAACGTATATGCTTCTATTTAAAATTCTTTTATAATTGGACTATTAGTTTAAATTTAATATTTCAAAACGAGTTAAATTCAAAAATATGTCCATATTTTTTTTTTCAAAAAAAAATTATGGCCATTTTTTTTCCATTCTGACCAGAAAATCAGAGTTCTAACTTTTTACGGCTGCTCTTTCATCTTCAATTAACGCTTCCTTTATAATGGCTGTTTCATAATAATAGAAGCCACCAGTCCACCAGAAGAAAATGAAGTAATGGAAATGCCGAGGGCGACACTAAATTCTGAAAAAGCAGAATTCCTGTTCTCTAGTTTTGCAAGTTATTTATACAATTATAATGAAACTCTGAGGAATTTTTTATTTTATTTTATGTTACATTATTATGATTTTAATTATATGTTATATTACATTATTATAATTGTATGATATTTTTCACTATTATTATTGAGACATATTATCTTACAATAATTTATAAAAGAAACTAGAATCATAAAAATTCTGGCAAGAATAACTAATTTCTGTTTCTAAGTTTATCTTAACATCTTACAATCCTTAATGTTAATTAATCCACTCTATCTGATGGCATAGTAACGACTTTTACAATACTTTTAAATTTTTTATAAATTATTGAATCTTTAAAAAGTCTTATGCATTTTCTGAAATTTTCAGATACATTTAATATAATATGTATCTGTATTACTTACATTAAGTATCGTTATGTATTTTTCTTATGATTTTTATTTATTTTGAGTATAAACAAACTAAAATAAAGAGTTACTTACTAATATTTACTCTTAGAAGCCTTACAATCCTATAAGGGATAAATAACAAATAAATATTGAAAATTAAAAACAAATTAAAGTAGAGGTTCAGGTTACAGTTATTTTATATGTGAAATAAAATTATTTTATTGGGTATGCTATTTATATGACTCTCAGCATAACTGGAAGTTTCGCTGTTTTAAATGCAGCTAATCATTTTCGCTTTTTCAGTTGAAGGAAAGAATGAAAATAGGACTTTAAAAATGCAGTCGGATATCGGTGAAACTTATTGATATACATCATACTTTGGCAAAAGTCCTTTAGAAACACGAAGTTAATTGCTAAAAATATAGAACAGCAGTGAAAGTCTCCGTAAAAGGAATAACAATGGTTAGCAATCATTTAAATATCTTTGAATGTCATCGTTTTATTCCTTGACGTTTCCTATTCTACAATCTTCACTTTTATAAAGACTTATAAATGAAGGAAATGATGAAAATGAGTTTGTTTCTTCCTTAATTTAGAATTTTCATCTCAGTTTTGTTTCATTTAATCTATTTTTCTTCTTACTCTTTCTCATACAAGTAATTTATGTTTTCTCGTACAATATTTATTTTTCACTTTGGATTACTTATCACCTATAATTTATTCAAAACTATTATGCTAATATTCCTGTTGTGCTAATATTCTTGCTGAATAAAAGATATATGTCATTAAATAAAGAGTTTGCCGTTTTTACAGAAAGCTTTTGAATATTCCTCACTACTCCATTTAATATGTCGACGGCTGTTAAGAATGTCAGTATATTTCTTCCAGATTACTATAATCAATTTTAATTTTCTCTATTATTTATTCAAAATTTAATATAAATTCTTTATTTCAAGAACTGTGTAATGTGTCTGTGCGGTAATGTACAGGGTTAGCGAAATTAAACTTCCGCTACTCAAAGGGCCCTGTAGGCCGTTCTACTACTCCGAAGAGAAAAATATTTCGACAACAGACACTTCGGAGGATGCGCTCGAGATTTCCGAAATAAAAAAAGTTAGTTTAAAAAATCGCTACCAGGTGGCGCAGCGGGGCACCACATTGCAGCAACGCATGCAAATTCCACGCACGAAAAAAGAAAGAAGTTCGTGCCCCAATCATATGAGCATTTCAAAATGCCGACGTTGCCGGAGAGAGCAATGCGGTAGTCAAACTGTACTACCGCAACAGTGAGAATGCAAAGGCAGTTGTGAGAGAGTTCCGCCGTCTTAAGAAACAACGTTGTAAACTGATATCGGAGCATGCTCTTAAAGACATGATGATGAAATTCGAGCCCAACAGGACAGTTAGGCGATTTGCCGGGGAGTGGAAGTAAAAGTGTACCACCGCCGTCGTAGAGGATGTTGCTAAAGCGGTCGTGGAAGCAAGCACTCATTCGCCTCATGGAACTGTCAGTGTACAGACGATTTCACGTACCCTTGATATGTCCTACTCCAGTGTTCGACAGTGCTTAGAATTCTGATCTGCTACCCGTATAAGATTCAAGCGATTCACCAATTGGAACGACAAGATCCGGACACTCGCAAAATTCTCGCGAGAATGGCGGTTGATGATTCCTGCCCATGGAAATTCTGTGCTTACTTATTGCCCTTATTGTGTTCCTTTTGTGTAAGACCACTGGTCCTTCAGTGTTTCGGGATATCAGATTTTCCTCTCTTCACACGCTAACTAGTAGCGCCATCTAGTGGCGATTTTTTAAACTATTTTTTTTATTTCGGAAATCTCGAGCGCATCCTCCGAAGTGTCTGTTGTCAAAATATTTTTCTCTTCGGACTAGTAGAACGGCCTCCAGGGCCCTTTGAGTAGCGGAAGTTTAATTTCGCTAACCCTGTACTTAAGGGGTCTCAGGACTCTTAAAGCTTTAAAATTTTCGAAATTTTAATTTTTTTAGATGTTAAACTCCTATCTTTTCTGAACATTTTGATATAATTGTTTTCTTGAAATTCCTATTAGAACTAAAGTTATGGCTTTTACATTTATACATGTTCAATAGCTGAAGCGTCGTTTCGGAAACTTTGAAGCCCTTTTTCTCCAAATGACGTTTTTGGGCATAACGCGCACGATATCTCAAAAACTTATGAATATTTTTTCATGAAATTTTCAAAACATATGTTTCATGTTAGTCTGTATAAACTGAACCTAAAATTTCTTTTTATTGTACAAAACGATATTTTTTTTAGGTGATTATACTGTTGAAATTTTCGTAATTTTGCATTAGCGAAATACAACTTTGTATTAAAAATATAAAAAGCTTTAAATACGAATTTATTTAGGTTCAGGGTAATTATTATAATGTGAAGTATAAGTAGGCACCAAAATTTTCATTCTAGTTGCAATACTTATTTTGTAATCGTGCGCGTAAGCTGTTATGCCGATTTTTTGCTCGTCAGATGTCTAACAGTTTGGAGCCCCCTGTAAATGCTAATTCTGCATCTTATAATTTTTTAAATACTTGAAATGAAAGAACATACTTATATATTTTATTCCAATTAAAATTATGTTTTAAAACCAAATATATTTTAAGATATTAAAAGTTGAAAATGGTCTTTTTTTTTCATTTTTTCCAATTTTAAGAGTCCTGAGACCCCATAATTAAAAAAAATATAAGTATGTGTTTTAATAAAAAGATTAGCAAACTTTCACCAATGGTTTTAATATTTCGTGTTTCTTGAGATAATATCACTCACCCGAAAGAAAAATGACACATCTCGACAAAAGTAAATTTCACAGGAGAGGCAAAAGAAAATTTGCATGATTTTTCTGTGACATGAAATTATAGAACTTAGCTCTACATGCTGGAGTAAATGTGTATAAATGTATAAAACCCTTAAGAATGAAGGCATGTGATGAGGTTAGGAGGGTTGGATAAATTTTCCTAGCCACACAATCCATCACACTTCTGTGGTCACGAATGGACAAATGGCGTAATAAAGTGATTTTCCTTATAATTACACTTATGAAACTTTTTGTGTAGCAAGACACACCTAAGGCAGACCTATTTGTGGAATAAAACGCAAAATGAATTTTTGCGAAACGTGTTACATTTCTTGCGGATGAGCGATATGTAGACAGCTGTTAACAATGTCAATATTTATTTCCTTCTATATATAAAAAAAAGCATTGATTTGAAAATGGACCAATGAATCAGATCGGCATCCAATTTGAATGCTTAATCATGGCCTTTCTTCGTTAATATTAAAGAAACTGTTGCATACAAAAATATGAAAATCGGTAGTATTATAGAGAAATGTTTGGTAAACACGCTGATGCAGACAGTTTTCAAATCGAAGAATTATTTTAAGAGATATTTAATGCCAAATTTGGATAAAATCGTTCCGTTAAAAAAGTTTTATAGGAGCAAAATCTGTACGTAGGAATTTAATCATTTTTAGATCATTTTATGCGTCAAAATTTCCCGGTGTGCAGACGGCATTTAGTATTTTAATTTGACTCATTTTTTGAGGTTTTATTTCTATTTTAAATTCAAATTTTCAGCATTTCGAGAGATATTTTTTACAAAATTTAGAAAATTGTATTAATTTAAACTGTTGCCAAATGTATAAACAGCGCAAACAATAATGTTTGCTTCAAATTAAAAATTTATTTTACGCGTGATTATTATAAACAGAAAATACAAAAGCAAGAACTCGTTGAAAATTATGTCATAAAAACTATATTTACACGTGAATTTTAAAAGAGAAAGAATATTGTAAAATAATAAATTCATTAACATGCGTTAGAAGTCTTAAATTGGAGAATTTACGTCACATTTACGCCACATTACACTTAATACGTAACATGAACAAAAAATAATATTGCAAAATAGTTTAAATTTAAAAATTGCGCGAGACATTTATTTGATATTTTAAGATGATCATAATTTTCATTTCTAACAAAAGTATTTTTACGTGAATATTAAAAAGAGAAAGAAAAGTTTGGTGAAAATTACGTCAGATTCAAATTATAATTGTCAGATTCAAATTACAATTCAATCTTCCGAAATCTTTTTAAAGCCGATCAAATTAGCGTGCTGTTAGAGTCTGCGGCGTCTGAACGGGGGTTGACGAGCGTAGCTCGTAGGGGGCAGAGCCTCCTAGTTTCTTACAAAATAAAGTATGACGTATATTAGGAATTCGTTATTGCTTTCTGGTTTCGAAGTTATGTAAGGCAACTTTAATACATCATTACCATAAATTGGAATCACTGACAAAAACTGGTAATATTCAAAGACATTTTCCTCTGACCTGAGACAAAAATTGCTTGAGGTCGCAAAATACAATTCAAATGACTGGAAATCAATTCCAAACTCGTTTCACTCAATAAATGAATTTTCATATGTTTCCATCTATTGACAAGATCAAGAAGATATTTTTACAAATATAAACGCATTTAGCTTAATTTGTACTAAAGTTATTATACTGTTATAGAGCGTTGTTTAGTACAAAATAAAATATAATATATATCAATAATTCCTTAATTACGCTCTGCTTGGGTGGATATTTGGGCGACATTAATTTATGATTACAATAAATTAGAGGAATGATTCATAAACGCTGGTGGCCCCACCAGTGGCTGAGAGGTTCTGCTCTCGAAGTTGGTAGACGGGAGTTGCTGGGTTCGATCCCAATCGCGCCCGTCCGCCTAATCGTTCGGACTTTTCGTGGTTTCCTTAGAGCAATGGATTTTCATGCGTAAGTACGGGTTAGGTTCCCTTAAAAAGACCCCCCACGGAAGGCACTCCCCCCTCGCACCTATATCCCTACAGTAGATAATCGGCCGTCAAAAATCAAACAATCATAAACGCTGGTAATATTAAAAGATATTTTCTTCTGTCCTGGGACGGATATTACTTGAGGCCGCAAAGTCTAATTTTAAATGGCTGCAAAGCAACTCCAAACACATTTTACTGAATAAATGACTTTTTTAATATGCTTCCATCTATTGATAAGACCTAGAAGCTATTTTTACATATATAAACGCATTTAAATTAATTTGGACTAAAGTTATTATATTATTATAGGGCGTTCTTTGGTGTCTCCCACCGGATACGTCAAAATTGTATGTGTTAAAGATGAATTTATTAAATGAAATATTTTAGATTTAAATAGATCAAGAGATGTATCCCGTACTTCCTGGGTTAGAGAACATACTGCGTGATGTACAGAATACCGGTGAATGGAACTTTTAGTTGAAAACAGTAATAGATTTTTTACATTATATTTGTTTAGGTTGCTATTAACAATACTAGTAAGCATTTTTATACGATGAAATAT
The DNA here is from genome assembly GCA_963932465.1 of Maratus speciosus. Lineage (NCBI taxonomy): Eukaryota > Metazoa > Arthropoda > Arachnida > Araneae > Salticidae > Maratus > Maratus speciosus. The sequence continues at coordinate 536,631,132 of OZ010788.1, read as the reverse complement.
ATCATTTATACTTTCAAATAAACTTCTATAATTCGTTACGGTTCTCAAGACTCTTAAAATTGAAAAAAAAGTGAAAAAAATAACCACCATTTTCTACATAATATCTTATAATGTATAAAGTTTAAAGACACAATTTTAATTGAGGGGAAAGATACAAGTACGTTCTTTCATTTAATGTATTTAAAAAAATTGCAAGATGTGGAATTAGCATATACAGGGGGCTCCAAACTGTCAAACATTTGACGAGCAGAAAATCGGCATAACCGATTACGCGCACGATTACAAAATAAATTTTACAACTAGAATGAAATCATTCGTGCCTAGTTATACTTCAGATGGCAATAATTACACTGAACCTAAATAAATTTGTATTTAAAGCATTTTTATATTTTTAATACAAAGTTATATTTAGCTAATACAAAATTTTGAAAATTTCAACAGTATAATCACATAAAAAAAAATATATTGAGCAATAAATGTGAAATGTTAGGTTCAGTTTATACAGACTAATATGAAGCATATGTTTTGGAAATTTCATGAAAAAATATTCAGAAGTTTTTGAGGTATCCTGCGCGTTACACCCAACTCCAAAAATGCGTTACTCCAAAAACGTGTTTTGGAGGACAATGACATCTAATTTTCAGGAATGGCCATCTAATTGATTTGTCATTTTAATTTGTCAGCTAATGAACGGGAATAACTCTAATAACCATAACTTCTGTTTCAATGGAATTTTCAAGAAAACAATTATATCAAAATGTTCAGAAAATTTAACATAAAAAAAATAAAATTTCGAAAATTTTCAAGCTTTAAGAATCCTGAGATCCCTTAAATTCGGTACTTCATTATTAGTCCTAGCTTAGAGGTTAAGAGAAATCGAAATTGCGAAAGGCTTTACTATTTACCCTGTGATTATTTCAGTGTTTAAGTACGTTGTTTGACTCTTTATCGATGCGATCTTAATTATTTGAACACATATCACCTATAGTCGTCATCTGGTCCATCCATCTGTCTGCACTCATATAACACCGCAAAAACTCCCCAACAAAATGGTTTGAAATTTCACATATATAATCGTTCTAGAATTTTGTCGAGTCATTTCAAATTTTATGAAAATCGAATCAAAACTTAAAAAGATATTAAAAAAGGGTTTCTTCCTGCTATTAAATCCTATCACACATAGATTATTCATTGACATTCCATGATAGGTAAGGATTTAATTTTGCAATGACGATTACGTCATAATAAAGATGAAGTCCTTTTATTTCTGTATTATTGAATTTAATATATATAATCCTAATGAATTTCGTATTCATGCATTTTTGAATAAGAGTGTAACAGCTATTGCACCAATATCTGAATATTTATAAACTTGTTATAGTACGAAAGCACTTCATTAGCCTCATTTGACGTACAATTTCCGACTTGTTACTTTTGTGCTTAAACTGTGTTTGATTAACTAATTTACCATTTTCGCAGAGTTTTGATTTCGATATAGATTATTATTGGGGAAAAATGCTGAACATTTTTCAAATGCAAACGTGTTATTCTTGTGTAATCCGACTGCACGCGAGAGATATAGATTTATAAAAAATAATACGCTTGGAAATTCTTTTAAAAACTTTCAAAATCTAGAAAATTAAGATAGAGTTTACGCACAAACTGCATTGAAAGTTTTTAAGTTTTTACTCTATTCCAGGTTGTAAACATTTAAATTGTGCAATGTTTTAAAGTTGATATATTTAGAAAAAACTTGATTGCTGAGCTTTTTTTCAACGTCAGTATCATGTCATTTACAGACATTGATTTTTAATATACATTAAAAGAGTGACATTCATAAAAATATGTAATATAAAAATAATCGTAAGTCAACATTTGCTGAATTATATGGAAAATATATTGAAGTACCATTTCTCAGAAACTACTAAAACTATTTCAAAAAATTTTCGAATTGTTTTCGATTTACCTAAACTATTAAATGATCGATCGGGAAGAAATAAAAAAAATGCAGTAGTGACGCATCTATACTTTTATTTTTATCTGAATTGATGTTATTATAAAAGAATTAATTTTCTAGAAAAAAAAAATCAATGAAATACATAATAATACCAAAAATTAAAAATTATATTGAAGTCGCCAGTAGTTCTGGAGAATAAGCTACAACAATATCAGCTGTTTCCCATATATTATTTCGCATATCCTGTTGCTCGGTAAATTTTTAGCATCAAATCTAAAATAAAGGAGAAATCCAGATCACTATTTCCATATGAAATAATTAATTTTTTTTGGAGTTCAATTTAAAAAGATATCAACGTCTGTTAAGAAGATACGGCTGTGGTACACCCTTCATGGATGTCAACTGGGAAGAACGAGATTGTACAAATTTAACGAAATAGGAAAATGTCTATATATTAGCCAACAGAGATTTAGCGATAGAGCAGGTAAATTTAAATGCGAACGATCAAAAATGATCTGAATTTTACTAAATGGAAGAGAATGCTTTCACAACACTTACTAAATTTAAATCTCTTAACACTGTCCCAAATGATATCACCGTTCGTTCAATAGGAAAGTAAAAATTTCACTTTATCAGGTAATATCATTACCATTAAAATCTTTTAGATTTCGATTGCTCTTTATTCAAGTATAACTTCTTACTACATTGGTAAAGCCAAAGCCTCCATTCAAGCTGTTGATTGAAAATTCCATTTGAGGTCAATAAGTAATTTGAATTTTACGAGAAAATTCACAATTCCAAGGGTGTAATCCACTGATTCCATTTAATACCGCATTATATAGAACTACTACACAGCCACACTTTCCAAATCAAAATATCATTGCAAAACTAACAGTGACAGCCAGGTTTCCAGAAATACATAGATACTTAATGAAACATAAAGAAATTACAGAATAAGTCTCATTCATGCACAAATGTTCAGGACGCCATCGTGGCACGCAAAATCCAGAAACTTACCTGTCAACTAGAGTATCTTTAGAAAAGAGCAGCTAGGCACTCAACTACAAAATTTCTATATTTTAAGTACAACAAATTATCTTATCTTCGTCCAAAACGTACATATCTAAAGCAATTTATGGAAACGTTTTCATACTTTGACTTAAAAGATTTGAGGTAAAATCTGTTTTAAAGAGTTGCGGATTAAATATATTAAAGGTTTTGCGCAATAGTAAATATGCATTGAAAAATATTATGTTCATTAAATTCGGAATTGTTTTAAAACACTATTTGCAGTTTTAGAATGAGGAAAATATGTGTTTTAAATTATTACCTTTTCAGTCGATTAAAGCCATGAATTTTTATCTATAAAAATATAGATTAATGTTTTAAATTACAGCATTTCCAGTCTTAAATAGTTTAATTAATTTTCTCCGTTCACATATATATCTGCAATCCCCTGGGATAATATAAAGGAATGGAATTATAGCATTTTAAATATTAACTATGAACTTTGGTGATATTCATTGTCTGGTTTTAAAACTAAATCAAAGCATTTCAGTGTTTAAATAGAATAAAGTCTTGAAATATTATTTTTATCGTATATTTAAAAACTAGGATTTTTTTTTTAGTTAAAAGTTGAAAGCTATAATGATTTGAAAATAAGTGTTATCAAATAATTTTTTTTAATTTACACTCTAACATTATGAACTCCATATAAAAAAATTTCGCTCTCACGCTATGTCAATCAGATTTTGAAAATAGGTCCAATCCAATGAAAGACAGAAATGTTGTATGGATTTTTTTTTTTTCAGAATTCGTCAAGTCATTATCATGTATTTATTTATGGGAAATTTTCACTGGAAATTTCCACACAATTTTCCACATTTTCCGAAGTATTTGATGTAATTTAATGGAGTAAAAAAAAATTCATCGGGCTAAACCTAAACATATAAAGAGCACGTGTTGAATATAGGTCCTTAAAACTATGCAGTAAAATATCAGAAAAATAACCCCTGAAATCTGAAGACATTCTTCAAATAAAATTTCTTAATTTTTAAGATTCCGTGCTTGAAGAGTAAAAACGGTACCATTATAAAATCAATTCTGTGTCTGTCTGTCATAGCCATTTTACTCGTAAACTATGGAACGCGGAGAATTCAAATTGGGGGAAGTAATAAAGATTATTAAGCATTCACAAATGTATGTAGGGAAAATATAGAGGGCATAATTAATTTATTTGAAAAAAAAAAAAGTATTTTCTTTGTATATCGTGCGGGGTATTTTGCGAAAGCTGTCGTAACGTTGAACTGAAAAATACATTTCTTTTAATTTTATGTATTATATTTTAAGAGATATCATCGAAAATGTAGTGCAAAAATATGTTCCCCCTCGTCTATTTCCGAATCTACTGAAACTAAAATTATGAAAAAATTAAGTGGTAATTGGCGATAACGTAAGCCTTGCAGAAAAATTATAGCGATTACCATAGTTCACATAGTTTTTGAGAAAAGCGCATGCCGAGATATCAACCCTTAAAAATACGGACAGTTTGGACATACATATGATAGGTGCGGTGTACTCTATGTAACATCGGCTTTTAAAGCCTAGATCAAAAGTTTTAATGATATATTTGTGTAATGCAATGCCTAGTAGCAATATAAAAGCGAAAAATGCCAAATTATTACAAACGGACTAATTTAATAAGAATTAATCACATAAATAATATGGAATTTGCTGCCAGTTGCACTGCATGGATCTCTGAATACGCCTCTCGTGTCTTTAAAAAATTAATTAAAAACCTATATGGAAAAACGTGGCACGTACCAAGAGGGCTTTGCAATTTTGCGACTAACTTTCGAAGGGCGCTTATCACAATGCCAAGTTTAAACTTTGAACAAGAGTTTTGTTTTAGCTACACTGTAAAAAGAAAAGATTATTACTACGCTAAACTCAGTTTAACGAAAGGGCAAATAAAGTTTAACACGTTGAATGCCGAATATATTTTGTCTGTCTTTCCGTTTGGGCCACGAAATAAGATTCCCGTTACACAATCTATAAGTATCAGTCACAGATGACTGACGCTACCTAAACGGAAAGTTCAGTGTCAGTCATCGGTGACTGACATGGCACTTAACGTGTTAAATATCACTATTTTTATTGTCAGTACTGAATTAAGTTTATCATTTAGGCTTCATATCTCTTTGAATTTTTATGGTATAACCATTCATACTTTTCTAGTATATACAGCTATACCCAACACTTCATTGAATAGTTTTTTTACAAATTATTCTTGTTACTCATTATTCTTGTAGCAATGATGTTTTTTAATAATTCATATATTTTTTGTACGGAACCCTCTGAGCGCGAGTAATACTCGCACTTGACCGTTTATTATTTATTTCACGGTCTTAAAAAAAGAAAAACAAAAAAAATCAACATTACATATTGGTTCTAGGTTTTATTAATAATAAAACGAAATCGGTAACTGACTAGCATACACTGTCAAAACGATTTAAACAACCGGTATAGATTAAACTACAGCGCCTAGAAGATACAGTGTGGAAAACGGCTACAAAATAGTGCTAAAAAATTGAATCCCATAAATGTACAACGATGCTGAATAACAAGATGTCGATCGTAGCGCCATCGTAGTGATTTAAAAACGATAGTCATTCTAAAAGGGACTCTTTAACCTATCTCACGTCATTCTTTAACTAAATTAGCTTATAACAGACCAAAATATCTTATATTTATAGTTTCCGATATTTAACATTCTATAATTTTTGAAAACACAATGTTTATATTGAAAAGAGTTACGAGATGGCGCTCATATCAGGATATTGCCGCTGAGCATTGTTGAAGATTTATGGGATACAAGTTTTTAGCACTTTTTAAAGCATTACAGGAATAGCCGCTTTCCACACTGTATCTTCTAGGCGCTGTAGATTAAATTATAATAAGTCATATTTAACACGTTTTCAATAAGGATCATAATGTCAATAAAGTTATAATTTTTTCATTACAATGTTGTTAAGGCGAAAATTAGCTCACTATTCGAACATGTACTCATGTAATACAGTGATATAGGTAGGGTACTTAGATTTTAGATCGAAAAAGTGTCTGGCATGACTTTGTTTAAAACAAAAACTTATCTCTTGTCAGTTTTTACCCACGCTGTTTTAGAAATGCACGAAACATTTACTAGTCTATGAATAACTTATCGACTAAATGATTGGTCTACATCATCAGCAATACCTTAACAATGATTTCTGAGACAAAAATTTAGTTTCTAGATATGTTAACGAAAGTATTTGTTTGTTGCGGTTCTTGTTATTAATATCCCCGGTCCAACAACCCAAGACATACACTTCACGATGTACAAAGTAAGCGTATTTGACACCTTTAACACTCTCGCTGCTTAATTGTTTTATTGAAGTAACATCAAAATAATTAAAATAGCTTCTTTTGTCACCGGTTTTCAAAAACAAAAATTTTTGTCTAATTTAATAGGGAAAAATGCTCCGATTAAATAAGGCAAAATTTACCAAAAAAAAACTGGTGGGAGTAATCAAGAAGGATTAATTTTGACGGGAAAATGCATGCCCGAGAACATCTCGGGTTGCACAGCGAGAGGGTTAAATTGTACGACAAATGGAAATAGGGAAACTCGTTCTGCTCGGTAAACCTCTGCCATTTATCGAAACTCGACATTACTAATTTTTCATGCCAGTCTGTGGCACTGACTTAATACAAACAGCAGCGCACGGATCCCATGAATCACATTCCAAAGTACTTATACTCCCAGTGCTGCTTTCTTTGATGCTCTGTTGTGAATATGTGCTGTACAGCACAGTTGGTTGTTTCTTTGTAAAAATACCTTTTCCTTATACATGAGGTGCCAGCCCTCGGGCCGTACGGCTGTGTATATGTATGGTGGTGGATTCAGTGGTTGATGTAGATCAACACTATGAAAGCTGTGAACCATCCGAACACTACCGTTGACCATGCACATGCATAACCTTGCAATGTTAGCATAGAGTTTCTAGAAGGACGATTCTCATTTTCCATAATGCCTGTAACGTGTAGAACAGTGAACTGATGAATAAGTTGATTAGTACCAATTGTTATCTTAGCCTACTAACTTACCTCCCTAACTTACCTAACTCCCATAACCGCGTTGATAATATATTGAATACGATTGAGTTTTATCTTCCAATTCAGTCGTCATCTCTCGTAACCTAGCAGAAATTTATTACCTCAGTATGTATAGTAGCCTTTATTTAGTGAGTTAAATAATTAATACAATGAATGGGATTCTGTTGTTTTGTGTACTAAAAGCTGAATAAAAATGAATTCAAAAACTTTCAATCCGTTCATTTTCTTAAGTCTATTGCAATATTTATATAGATCAAGATTAAATTTGATGAATATATGCATAAATTTCAAAATAATCCCATTATATTTCCTAGTGATTTGTTAACACTATTTTGAAGTACTATAAATTGTAAAGTAATAAAGAACAAGGGTTATTGTATTTCGCTCACCCGCAATAGAAGTACACTCTCAGAAAAAACTGTAAATTTACTTCCGTTTTCACTTCAATTTTCACGGACAACAGCCTTATTTTATGAAAAACGGTCTGATCCACTACACAAATACAGTGTATGCTGTTAAAAATATACCTGTAATATTACGGGCAAAGGCCGGCAGCAGACATTTCAGTCATACCGCGTAAAAAAAAGATCCATGAAAATAATTTTGTGTCAACGTGTACACCGTACACTGTTAAAAATATCGTTAAAAATTACCTCTGTTTTTAAAGGCTATCTATTTTTTAACCAGTGAGATCGCTACAAAAACACCTATGGAGCACTCTCATTGGTCAGGAAATAGATAGCCTTTAAAAACAGAAGTAATTTTTCACGATATTTTAACAGTGTAGTTGAGGAAAATGTATAGTTGTACCGTATTTTTGATAACAGATGGGCTAGAACTGCCCTCACAGCATGCATCGTCACAGTGACGTCTTTGTGACGTCACTGTAAGTCACTGTAATTACGTTACATCTGTGACCAAAATGTCACCACTCAGGGATGTAACATTGTGACTGAGATGTGAACTTCTCAAAAAACTTTAAAAAAATTACGAAAATTATTCAAAACATGCTATTTATGTAAAATTATATTTTCTGGCAATTTAAAAAAAAATTGTGATGTCGCTGTTATGTCACTGCATGTAACATACGTCACGTCACATATGTGACGAAAAAAACCACCATATTATAAGTCACAGTGTGACAAAAATATGAACTTCAAAAATCTTTGAAAATGAACAGAAATATTTTAAACAGGCTCGAGTTACAGCGGCATAAGCAATTGGAAATATATTAGTGGACAGCAAATAGTAAATTCGGACGCGAAAAGAGGGGGTGGGGGGGTTGGGGGAGCATGAAAAGGAAAATGCACGGTACAACTACCAACAAACTAGATTTTCATGCTATATTTTATCAATTTGTTATCTAAGACAGTGAAAGTATACTTTTTTCATGATTTCAATTTTACCTACCATTTCAAATTAATATAATAATCCTTCAGTGATTGTTTTTATTATAAGTGTTTCTCGGAAACATGGCACGTGCTGGAATAATTTGGATAACATATTTAGAATTAGGAGTATTAAATCTGTACACTTTACATATTTAATTACCAGGGAAGAATTTTTTTTATTTTTTTGCCAACCAGTGGCATTCGAAACATTTCTGGTGTTTCAAACAAAAAAATTCCTATTACAGTTAAGTCTGCAGCTTTTAATGAACACGTAGAAAGAGTCTTCAGAGTTTAGTTATATATGCATTTCTTGCTTTATAATTTGCATTCAAGTCATATTTTTTTCCTGTTAGTGTTTAACTATTTTAAGTAACTATTTTTTTAAAAATTCTACCTCTTTCAGACTTTTTAAAAAATATTAACATTTTCCGAAATTAAAAGAAAGATACGAAATTTAGCAAACCCCATGATATAATTAATTGTTCGTATTTCAAATTTGTATTTTAGATTTATGACTTTAACCCGGGAGAACTCGCTGCATGAGATTTTCTCTCACAGTCGTACTTTTTTAAGACTCTTATTTAAATCATTTTTCATTTTAATTAAAATTTCAAAATGTTTTACAATTATTTTACCTATTTTGTGAATAAGAGTACTAAGCCAACCAAAAAAAGTTGATATTATATGAATGTAAAGTAAAAGAAAAGCAATTGGGCATTCTCACTAGCGAGTTCTCCCGGGTTAAAAAAAAAAAAAATATTTTACAAATTGTTTTATTCTTCAGAAAATGAATATGAAAAGAATGACAGATTGACATAGAAATTTTTTTTTATCCTCTATATTCCCTTTTCATTTCTTAAGGAGATACGTATTTTGTATTTATTACGTGTAAAACAAATTTTACTTTAAATAAAAAAGAAAAGTGCCCAGCTAAACTGATGGCATTGAGCTCACAGGCTATTCACACTAATTGTATATTATACACTTATTTTAAAGAATAATGCCCCTCAAAAAACTAAGTGAAGGGGAATTAGCCCCCGTTTCCCCCTTTATACTTAACCAGTGAACCTCCAAATCTAATCAGGGAAGCCCCTTATCATAATAAACCGGTATACCAAATTTGGAGCAAATCGAATAATCCTGCAAAAAGAACATTTATCTAAATTAAGGGGGTGGACTAGCCCCCCTTTATCTTTAACCAATGAATCGCCAAAACGAATCAGGGAAGCTCCTTAACATAATAAACCGGTATACCAAATTTGGAGCAAAGCGAATAATTCTGCATGAAAAACCCGTTTATATAAATTAAGGGGGGTGGCCTAGCCCCCCTTCCCCTTTATCTTTAACCAATAAACCCCCAAAACTAATCAAGGAAGTTCCTTTACATAATAAACCGGTATACCAACTTCGGAGCAAATCGAATCATTCTGCATGAAAAACCCAATTATCTGAATTAAGGAGGTGGACTAGCCCCCCTTTTCCCCCTTTATTCTTAACCAATGAACCCCCAAAATTAATCAGGGAAGTTCCTTAACATAATAAACCGGTATACCAACTTCGGAGCAAATCGAATCATTCTGCATGAAAAACCCAATTATCTGAATTAAGGAGGTGGACTAGCCCCCCTTTTCCCCCTTTATTCTTAACTAATGAACCTCCAAAACTAATCAGGGATGTTCCTTAACATAATAAACCGGTATACCAAATTCGGAGCAAATCGAATGATTCTGCATGAAAAACCCATTTTTCTGAATTAAGGGGGGGGGGGTGGACTAACCCCGTTTTTCCCCCTTTATCCTTAACCAATGAACTCCCAAAACTAATCAGGGATGTTCCTTAACATAATAAACCGGTATACCAAATTCGGAGCAAATTAAATGATTCTGCATGAAAAACCGATTTTTCTGAATTAAGGGGGGAGACTAACCCCCTTTTCCCCCTTTATCCTTAAAAAATGAACCCCCAAAACTAATCAGGGATGTTCCTTATTATAATAAACCTGTATACCAAATTCGGAGCAAATCGAATGATTCTGCATGAAAAACCCATTTTTCTGAATTAAGGGGGGGTGGACTAACCCCGTTTTTCCCCCTTTATCCTTAACCAATGAACCCCCAAAACTAATCAGGGATGTTCCTTAACATAATAAACTGGTATACCTAATTCGGAGCAAATCGAATGATTCTGCAAGAAAAACCCATTTTTCTGAATTAAGGGGGGGACTAACCCCCCTTTTCCCCCTTTATCCTTTACCAATGAACCCCCAAAACTAATCAGGGATGTTCCTTAACATAATAAACCGGTATACCAAATTCAGAGCAAATCGAATGATTCTGCATGAAAAACCCATTTTTCTGAATTAAGGGGGGGGGGTGGACTAACCCCGTTTTTCCTCCTTTATCCTTAACCAATGAACCCCCAAATCTAATCAGGGATGTTCCTTAACATAATAAACCGGTATACCAAATTCGGAGCAAATCGAATGATTCTGCATGAAAAACCCATTTTTCTGAATTAAGGTGGGGTGGACTAACCCCCCTTTTCCCCCTTTATCCTTAACCAATGAACCCCCAAAACTAATCAGGGATGTTCCTTAACATAATAAACCGGTATACCAAATTCGGAGCAAATCGAATGATTCTGCATGAAAAACCCATTTTTCTGAATTAAGGGGGGGTGGACTAACCCCGTTTTTCCCCCTTTATCCTTAACCAATGAACTCCCAAAACTAATCAGGGATGTTCCTTAACATAATAAACCGGTATATCAAACTCGGAGCAAATTAAATGATTCTGCATGAAAAACCCATTTTTCTTAATTAAGGGGGGGGACTAACCCCCCTTTTCCCCCTTTATCCTTAACCAATGAACTCCCAAAACTAATCAGGGATGTTCCTTAACATAATAAACCGGTATACCAAATTCGGAGCAAATTAAATGAATCTGCATGAAAAACCCATTTTTCTGAATTAAGGGGGGGGGGCTAACCCCCCTATTCCCCCTTTATCCTTAACCAATGAATCCCCAAAACTAATCAGGGATGTTCCTTAACATAATAAACCGGTATACCAAATTCGGAGCAAATCGAATGATTCTGCATGAAAAACCCATTTTTCTGAATTAAGAGGGGGGGTGGATTAACCCCGTTTTTCCCCCTTTATCCTTAACCAATGAACCCCCAAAACTAATCAGGGATGTTCCTTAACATAATAAACCGGTATACCTAATTCGGAGCAAATCGAATGATTTTGCATGAAAAACCCATTTTTCTGAATTAAGGGGGGGGGGACTAACCCCGTTTTTCCCCCTTTATCCTTAACCAATGAACTCCCAAAACTAATCAGGGAAGAGCCTTATCACAATGAACCTAGGAAAAAATTTTGAAGCAAATCGGATGTTTCTATCAAGAGTTATCGCGTTACGTACATACGTACGTACGTACATACATACATACATACATACATACATACATACAGAACGGGCGGGCACATTAGCTCTCAGGCTTTGATAGCCTGTGAGCTAAAAAAAGGGAGGTGTTTCATTCAAATAGAAAATTTTAATTACACTCTCATAAAGATAAAATTATTGTGCATTTAAACTCCAAATCTGTTGCATATAAGAAAAAAATAATAATAATGCGGAAAAACCTGCGTGCTCAAAATCGTCTGCGCTGGATCTGACCGCAGTTAATAAGGATCAGAGAACTTTTGACGCGGGAAGTTAGGGGAAGTTATTTCAAAGATTTTTTTCAGATGACAGAAATATGTCTGACAGTTTAGGGATAAAACACGGATATTATTTACAGTATTTATGGAGCATAAAATATATGTCTTATTTAATTTAAATCTTTTATTCCTGTTTTATAAATTATTACATGAGTTAAATAGTTTTACGTTATATACAATGAGACTGATCTGGTATTCTTTTCAGAAGCGATATTTTCCGATTCGATACTGTAAAATATCTTAATCTGCCATCGCCAAAAAAAAAAAAAAAAAAAAAAAAAAAGCTGATGCAAAGGCTGATTCTAACACAGTATTTATCGTCATTATTATTTTGGCGTAAAATATGATATTCGATTATAATGATATTACGAAACTGTTTCAATTTAGGAATTAACTTTATACTGGGAAAATGCCTTTTTACATATTATAGTAGTGAAACTTTTGAAAGATTTTTTTTCATTGCTAATAATATTTTAAATTAGTATTTAAAATTATAAATCTTCATACCAATGTTTTCAGATTTAACATTTGCCAAAATTATAAAATAATAGGAATTCCTTATAACACGTGGGAAGATTTTTGAGAAATTATTAAATCTAATAATGCATTTAATTCATCTATTCTAGTTTGTTGTAGTTTAATAGTACAATTATAAATACTAATTATTTAGTGTTTTTCAAATTGATATATTTATTTTTTTTAATTGTATGTAAGCATATTTTTTGCTGTTTGTGATTTTAATCAAACATTTAATTTTAGGCATTCAGAATCAGTTATTAAATTTTCTTCGATTGTAAACTCATTTTCTACGTTTTAGGTACACGTAATTATTGGCATTAAAAATAAAATATAATATTTAAGCATTGAAATAAAGTGTTTTTCATGCCTAAGAAAGTTGGAACGTGTTTATGACTTCGGTTTGTCTGGCCGTCTGTCCGCGCTCTAACTCGCGTAAATATACTCGGATTGTCCTGAAATTTTTAGAAGTTATTGACGTTTACCATAGCACGGGCCCTATTTGTAATGAAGTTTGTAGCATGTTTAGTTCATTTACAGGGACAGTCAAAAGTATTCCGTTACATTACGGACTGTGGGAAAAAAATCGTTTCAAATGATTTTTAATGATTTTACACGCTTTCAAACAGAATAAAATTAATATGCATTTATGAAGTGCACTAAAATGTGCATTCTGTAGAATATGCGATGTAAAGAATAATTGTTCATTTACAGTGCTAAAAATGAATTCTAATACATAATGATATAGGGGTGGAGGAATATGGTGGTGGGCATAGGGGTGGAGGGATACATAATGATATAGGGGTGGTGGGAATTGTTTTCGGTGTACTTTAATTATGTTAATCTATTTGATATACTATAATGAAATAGATATACGTCGTTGAGGTTTACATACTATGAATTAATTGATGTATAATACGAAGTGAATATAGCATTTACAAGGACGCACAAAATATTTCAGATAGTATATTGTATCCGAAGTACTGTTCATTAGCGATGATTGCAGGAAATGAATTTTTAATTGTGATATGCGATTTTATGATTCACTATATTTATGCATAATATATGGGGTATATATATGCTAAAATTCTTATACAGGACTGCACAAAAGTATTCGTAAGAGTTACTGGGTATGGGCGCAAATTGCTTAAAGGTGGTTCTTAAATGAATTATGCATTTTTACGCTGAACTGAATTTTATTTACTAAGAACCGTTTGTAGAATATATAAAAAATGATATACGTTTGTCGCCTTGCCAACATGTAATAATGAGAAATTTTCCAGACTGGGTATCGTTCCATGTGGTTTAGTAGGTAGAATGTCAGTGCGCTATACTGATGGCCAGGGATCGAGTCCCGGCGTGGAATATTTTTCACTATGTTGTCCTTTGCGCGTTTTAAGCAATTAATTTGAAATTTGATTTTCATTTGAAATTATCACAGTGTTTGTGACAAGTTCTTCACAATTGACATATATTTCACAAATTGGTCACAATGTGACTTCAAAGCATTGTCGCTTTCGTTGCACGTTCGTCAAAAATTAATGCCAAAATTGTCACAAATGGCACACTTTTCACAAATTTGTCACACCGTGACTTCACAGAGTGGCCACAATGTAACGTCTCAAACGACCTCTAAAACGGCCGTAACGACTTCGCATTCTAGTCCCTATGACGTCACATCGACAGTCACAAAGTCACTGTGTGACTTCACAACGACGTCGCTGTGACGTCACCATGCCTTACGGGTGCATGTATATGTAGATTGCCCTTAATTTTCTAAGTATCTAAAAATATCCCTGTAAAATTATGGGCAGAGGCCGGCAGCAGAGATTGCAGTCAGGACTATAACGGACGAAACAGGACTAAAATGAAGAGATACACCCTAGCGGAGTAAAATGTATGGGGTCGTACTGTATTTTTTTATTGGATCAGACCATTTTTTATCAAATAAGGCTGTTGCCCGTGAAAATTGAAGAGCAAACGCTCATAAATTTAGTTTTTTCTGAAAGTGTAAAACATCTCAGAAAAATTCATTTTGCTTTTTGTTACACTACTAGGTCTATGATAGGTATATCTAGGTCAGTGGTTCCCAAACTGTTTTGGCCGCGCACCACGTAAGCATCTCCAGAATCGTGATGACTCCCCCCCCCAACCCTCCGTTCAATAGAATATAAATTATATTACATAAAAAATTACTTATATTTTCCGGTAAAGAAACTAAAATAGCATTAACTGTGCGTTCACATTCTTTAATTTATTAAAATGATAATTTTTTTATTACAAGTATCTTTTTAACATAACTCTATTAACACACTGAGACCATGGATTTTCGCATTTACGCCTACAAACTGTTCATTGTTTTTGGTAACTTATCCCAAATGTAATAGAGATATATTGCCTGAATTTTTATCTTCATAAAATCTCTTGATAACTGTCTCAGATTTATTCCATTTGATAGGATTGATTCATTTTATAATGAATTTTAATACTTAATTAAGAACTACTGAGTGTTTATCACCAAGACTGTATGTAAAACATAATTTACAAAAAACATTTCCGAATTAGAACTGTCCAATTAAAAATTTCCAGCTAAATCTTTTCCATTCCAATTAAAATATATCTTTCAATTGAGATTTGAATCCAATACAGTGTTAAAAAAATCGAAGAGTGTGGAAAAAAATTTTGTCTTTTTATTATTTTTAAGGTTCCGTACTTAAAAAATTAAAAACGGAGCCATTATAAGATCACTCCTGAGTCTGTCTGTCTGTCTGTCACAGCCATGGTACTCGTAATCTATGCAACTTGGAAAGTTCAAATTGGTGGAAGTAATAAAGATTATGTACCCACATATTTACAGATTATTAAACATTCATGAATATATTTGGGTAAATATAGTGGGGGTAATTATGTTACTTCGAAGAAAAAACTTTTCTTTGTATAACGTATGAAAGATTTCTGAACTCAAGAAAACATTTCTTTTAATTTGAGGGAAAATGTTTTCAGAGATATCATCCAAAATATAGAGCAAAAATATACCCCCCTCTATTTCCGAATCTAATGAAGCTAAACTTATGAAAAAATAGAGTAAGTAGATGTTATTTTAAACTTTGCAGGAAAATTATAGCGATTACCCTAGGTCACATAGTTTTGGAGAAAAATCCTTTTTTAAGTTACAAACAATTTTCGATTTACGGGCACTCAGAAAAGTTGTTGAGGAACACTGCATGTACCTATCATAGCAGAAAAATAAAAGCATTTTTGATAATGATTTTTGGAAAAAAAAGTTAATTAGCTAAGATATTAACACTTAAAGACACGGACGGTTTGGTCATGCATAATGACAGGAGCAGCGTACTCTATGCACCATAGGATTTTAAAGCCTAGATAACAACTTTTAATGATATATTTGTGTAAAGCAATCGCCCAGTAGAAGTATAAAAGAAATAAATGTGAAATTGTAAACAAGACTAATTTAATTAGAATTAATCAAACAAAGACTATGAGATTCGCGACTAATTTGCATTGAGTGAATCTCTCAAAATCTATCTGGAAAAACGATGCACGAACCAAGGCGTGATGCATCTTTGCGACCTCCTTTCGAAGCGCGCTTAGCGCAATGCCAATTTCAACTTTGAAAAATGCTTTTGTTTTAGCTACACTGTAAAAAGAAAAGATTATTACTACGCTTAATTTAGTTTTATGGTGAAGTTTAAATATGAACATTTTTTATTGTATGCCGAATTAAATTCATCAAAAAGACCGATTAGGATAAGATTAAAAAAAGTGTTATACAGAATAGCAATATTTGATATTATTTAGGCCTCATATCTCGTTGACCTTTTATGGTATACTCAACCCTACTTTTCTAGTATATACAGCTTACCCAACCATACGCTGTATAGTTTTACAAAGTCTTGTTATTTTTTTAGAGACTACTTTTTATAATACAGTCAATAATTCTTATATTTATTGTACGGAAACCTCTGAGCGCAAGTAATCCTCGCACTTGACTGCTTATTTATATTATTTCCTTAAAACACGCAATTTTGGAAATTTTTATATACCTTTTATCAGAAGGAATACTTCGAAAGTCCGAAAAAACTATTTCCGGATAATCGAGGTTACTGAAATTCAATAGGCTTTTTCTTATTGTTACACACCAAGTCCAAACCGAATTTCAAGTATCTATCTAAATTTGTTCTGGAGATAGAGCGTTTACAGTCACACAGACAAACGGACGACAATTTTTTTTTCTAAAAATAAGTTTTTCGGAATCTCATGTGTCTGAAACGTGTAAATCCGTCAATATTTTTATTTTTGATTTTTAAAACGATTATAAGATTTACCCTATAGTACTTATGATGGGTAAGTAAAATCTTCACTTACGTTTATTACCTTTTAATTTCAATCTGAACTACTTATAGAGATATATACAGGCGTGTTATTTGTATAGTATTATAAAGTGTCAAAGCATATCTAAGTGACGCATCTTTATTATTTTTTTTTACCTCCCCGGTGAATATCACAAAACAAGCAATTCTTGAAATTAATATCGCTTTCTAGTAATTTTCCGAAGAGGTTGTCTCTGTATCTGGTAAAATATTTAATAGGGACTAATCCTAGATAACGCAACATAGTGTAAAATGGTACATTAGTTCAAAATAGAATTCCTTATTAGGCGTAATCTGCTTTGTAGGCTTTATAACAGGATATCAAATGAAAACTGAGAATTATTGAGTGATAAGATTTTATCTTCTGGAATAGGATTTAGTGCTGAAAAGAGATAACGACATTTGAAATATTCATTCACAAAGATAATTTCAAGTATTAACTTTGATTTTCAAAGAACATTTGTAAATGAGAGTTGATACATAAGATATTTTACTAAAACGATTTACTCTTAATTTACAGTAATAATAATCACTATTATTTTACTTAAATCAGATTATTCTTAAGTATGAAGTCATGCAGCATACTGTCTTTGAATTTAGAATTTAATTTCATTTTTATTGATGTGTTCATGAAATGCCAATTCAATGGAAAAGTGGGCATCTGCAGAATTTTTTTTAATTCATCCATAAAATCTGAATAAATTTTGATTAACTCGTAAGTGGGCAGATTTAAATATATTGCAGAAATATAAGTGAAATGTGTTTATTAGAAATCGTATTTGCACTTCGAAATTTTATTATAAGCGTATGAAAATGTATTCCTCTAAATTCTACGAAATTTCAAGCTTTAGTAGTTCCATTAAATATAAACTAGTCTTAAAAACTTAAAAATTTCAAATTTTAAAACGTATATAAAAAGATGTTACATTAACCCCAACATCTTTCAATCACAAACGTAATCATTTTCGAGGAGATATCTTTACTAAAATGTCGCTTTCACTTTGACTTATTCTCTATTTTCACTTTTCACTGACTGAAAGCATTCTAGTAAAGATATCCCTTCAAAATGATCACGTTTGTGACTGAAAGATCGCGGTGTTAAGGTAACTCCTTTTTACATATGTTTTTATCATCAATGGTTTTAAGTTTTTAAGATAGATTCTTATATGTAATGGAATGGTTTTAATAAATTTTAAGCACCTTGTTAAGTAAATTAGTAATTATTTTATGTAACTTGGGGGAGTATAAATTTAAATATTTTGCAAAAAATAAATGAAATGTGTTTATAAAAAATCATATTTGCACTTGGAAAATTTATGATATATGCATAATAAAATATCCCTCCCAATTCTATGAAATTTCAATCTTTAGTAGTGCTACAAATTTATGGTAACGGAATTCCACTTTTGCATAGCTAATCTGTAATTAAATATGTATGTAAATATAATTTAACTTAAAGAGAAAATTTTACTTCATTTCATTAGCAGATGTAATCCTTTTTATTTCTCTTAATATTTGTCACACACGTCACACAGAAATGTAATATTTATCTTTTTCCAACAGAGAACGGCTGAACGATTTAAAATTATACTTATGATTTCAAATTAGTTTAGGAAGATATATGTATGTATTCACTAGTAGTAAAATACATTTTTATACATTTTTAAAATGTCTTTTTTTTGCATTGAATGTGACATATATGCTGACTACAAAGTACATTTACTAGTAAAAAATTATAATTCAGGAAATATTTGAGATACATTTTCATGTTTTTTTTACTACCTTTTGAACAATACAGTATTTTATAAATCATAAAATATTGCAGATAAAGGCTCTCTTTTTTAGGGTTCCGAACATAAAAAGTGAAAACGAAACCATTATAAGATCACTTCTGTATCTGTCTGTCACAGCCATTTTACCCGTGAACTATGGAACGTGGAAAGTTCAAATTGGGGGGATTAATAATTACTACGTACGCACATATTTACAGATTATTAAACATTCAAAAATATATTTATGAAAAATGTAGACGGGCTAATTAAGTTACTTGAAAAATGAAATCTTTTCATTGTATATCGTATGGAGTATCGTGGGAAAGCTTTCATAATGCTGAACTCCAAAATACATTTCTTTCAATTTTAAGTGTTGTATTTTCGAATAGATCGAGAATTTGAGATATCGTCGAAAATGTAGTGCAAAAATATCTCCACCACCCCACCACATTTGTTTCCGAATCTACTGAATGTCAAATTATATATATTAAAAAAAAAATCCCTGACGGCTCGGGCTTACAGGAGGAAGCAGATTTCGAAGTACTAAATTCACCAACAAAACTTAAATCAAGATTAGAGATAAACACATTTCCTTCAATAAGAATGAGCTCCAGAGAACTAAACAATTTGGGGAATACAGAATACACACACGAATGTATATGGAATAGGTTTAAAAAATAGCTAAAGCAAATTCAGAGAACCTCAAAGTGTTAAAATAAGTTAATATTTCCATTGTCGGATTTTCATCATGTTTTAATACGTTTCTTCAAACTCACATGACGTTACATATTCACCTGCTGAGGTCCGTTTTATGTCCAATATGATGCAATATATATATTTTTTAATTCGTCAAACTATTTATTTCATTTTGTGTTTTCATGCGGAAATCTTGCTCTAGGAAACTTATGACGTAATATTCAATTTGTTTCAATTATTCAAGCTATTTATTTAATTTAATTTTTCACGTGAAACCTTGCAATAGAAAAGCATTTGTTGTGGTGAGAATTTTATCTCTTTTTTTTAATTGTTGGCAACTGCTATAACGAAAAATATTTATTTTTTCCTGTCATTGTTGTGTAAGAGCTGGTTTTAACAGAATTATGTTAAGACGGTATTCAAAATTTTCAACCCTCCCCATTTCCATTCCCTTAGGCCGATTTTGCCCATTTTCAATCCCCGCCGAGATATTAGCCATCTCAAAGTTGTTGGCGAGTTTGAAGACGATACGTGCATAATTGCCACTTTTATCGTGCGGACAAAATTTAGTACATACATACATACATATATATATATATATATATATATATATATAAACTTTTAGGTGGGGGTGGTTTTGGGTTCCTTGGGTCCTATAATGAAAAGTTATGAAGGAATTTTTCAAAAGTCGCACCATGGTAACGACTGCAATAGGTAGTATTTCTTACAAAATCTACCTAAAATAGAGTTAGTAGATGTTAATTTAAACCGTGCAGGAAAATTATAGCGGTTACCCTAGATCACATAGTTTTTGAGAAAAATTCATTTTTCAGTTACACACAATTTTCGATTTACGGACATTCAGTAAAGGTATTGATGAATGCTGGAGGTACCTATCATAGTAGAAGTATAAAAGGGATTGTTGATAATTATTTTCGGAAAAAACGTGGTTAATTGACTAAGATATTAACACTCAAAGACAAGGGCGGTTTGGTCATGCATAATGACAGGGGCAGCGTACTCTATGTTCCATCAGATTTTAAAGCCTAGATAACAACTTTTAATGATATATTTGTGTAAAGCAATAGCGCAGTAAAATTATAAAAGAAATAATCGTGAAATTGTTAAAATAAGACTAATTTAATTAAAATTAATCATATAAGGACTAAGAGATTCGCGACTAGTTTGGATTGAGTGAATCTCTCAAAATCTATCTGGAAAAACGCGGAACGGACCAAGGCGCGTTGCAACTGTGCGACCTCTTTTTGAAGAGCGCTTAGCGCAATGCGAAGTTTCAACTTTGAACAATTTGTTTTAGCTACACTGTAAAAGAAAAGATTATTACTACGCTGAATTTAGCTTTATGAAATGCCAAATGAAGTTTAAATAGGAATTTTTTTTATTGTATAACGAATTAAATTCATCAAAAAGACTGATTAGGATAAGATTAAAAAAAGAGTTATACTGAATAGCAATATTTGATATTATTTAGGCCTCATATCTCTTTGACCTTTTATGGTATACTCATTAATACTTTTCTAGTGTATACAGATGTATTCAACCATACGCTGTATAGTTTTACAAAGTCTTATTATTCTTTTAGAGACGTTTTTTATATTCACTCTTTAAAATACACAATTTAGGAACCCTTTATGTACCCTTTATCAAAACGAATACTTCAAAAGTTCAAAAAAATATTTCCGGATAATAGAGGTTACTGAAATTTAATTGACTTTTTTTTATTACACTCTAAGTACACACTAAATTTCAAGTACCTATCTCAATTTGTTCGGGAGATAGAGCGTTTACAGACACACAGACTAACGGGCGGCAATTTTTTTTCTAAAAATAAGCTTTTCGAAATCTCAAGTGTCTGAAACGTGTAAATCCGTCAAAATTGTTATTTTCGATTTTTAACTGAGATTTACCCTATACTACTTATGGGTACGCAAAATGTTCACTCTTGATTATTACCTTTTAATTTCAATCTTAACTACTTATAAAGATATATACAGACATGATATTTATTTTAGTAATTTAAACTGTAAAAGTAATATTTAAGTGACGCATCTGTATTATTTTTCCTTACCACCCCGGTAAAAATCACAAAACAACCAATTCTTGAAATTAATATCGCTTTCTAGTAATTTTCCCAAGAGGTTGTCTCTGTAACTGGTAAAATATTTAATGCGGACTGATCCTAGATAACGCAACATAGTGTAAAAATGGTGCATTAGTTCACAAATTTAATTCCTTATTACGCGTAATCTGCTATGTAAGCTTTAAAACAGGATATCAAATGAAACTAAGAATTATTGAGTCATAAGATTTTATCTTCTGAAATAGGATTTAGTGTTCAAAGAAGGTAACGGCATTTGAAATATTCATTCACAAAGATAATTTCAAATATTAACTTTGATTCTCAAAGAACACTTGTAAACGAGAGTGGATGCATAAGATATTTTACTAAAACGATTTATTCTTAATTTACAATAATAATAATCACTATTATTTTACTTAAATCAGATTATTCTTAAGTATAAAGTCATGCAGCATACTTTGTATGAATTTAGAATTTAATTTCATCTTTTATAATTGACGTGTATATGAAATGCCAATTCAATGGAAAAGTGGGCTTCTGCAGAATTTATTTTAATTCATCCATAAAATCAGAATAAATTTTGATTAACTCGTAAGTGGACAAATTTAACCAATTAACCTCCAAAACTATAAAGTAGGAATTTTTAAATTTCTTGTTGAAAGTCATTTGCCATCACAAATTCAAAAAGTAATTTTCGCTTTATTAAAATAGCAAAATTTATGCCAGTAAGTAAAAAAAATTCTGTAATTTTAAAATAGTGGTGGCAAAGTAATTAATTTAATCATCAGCAGTTATTTTGACCGTTGCATGAACGCAACACCAACGGGTAATGGGTTAAATATATTGCAGAAACATAAGTGTAATAAGTTTATTAAAAATCGTATTTGCACTTCGAAATTTTATTATGAGTGTATGAAAATGTATTCATCTCAAATCTAGGAAATTTCAAACTTTAGTAGTTCCATTAAATATAAACTGGTCTTGAAAACTTAAAACCATCGATTTTTAAACCGTATGTCAAAAGATGTTACAATAACTCCGACATATTTCAATTTAAAACGTGGTCATTTTTGAGGAGATATCTTTACTAGAATGTTGCTTTCACTTTGACTTATTTTCTACTTTCACTTATCACTGACTGAAAGCATTTTAGTAAAGATATCCTTTGAAAATGATCACGTTTGTGACTGAAAGATCGCGGGGTTAACGTAACTTCTTTTTACATATGCTTTTAACATCAATGTTTTTAATTTTTTTAAGATAATCTTATATGTAATGGAATGGTTTTAATAAATTTTAAGCACCTTGTTTAGTAAATTATGGAATTCGGAAGAGTATAAATTTAAATATTTTGCAAAAAAGTAAGTGAAATGTGTTTATAAAAAATCGCATTTGCACTTGGAAAATTTATATGTGCATGATAAAACATCCCTCCCAATTCTATGAAATTTCAAGCTTTAGTAGTGCTACAAATTTATCGTAATGGAATTCCACTTTTGCACAGCTAATCTGTAATTAATCTATTAGTAAATATAATTTAACTTATAGAGAAAATTTTAGTGTGTTGCATTAGAAGATGTAATCATTTTTATTTCTCTTAATATTTGTCACATACGTCACACCGAACTGTAATATTTATTTTTTTCCAATAGAGAACGGCTGAAAGATTTAAGATTATACTTATGATTTCAAATTAGTTTAGAAAGATGTATGTACGTATTTGTTAGCAGCAAAATACATTTTTTAACATTTTTAAAATGTCGTTATTTTCCATTGAATGTGACATATATGGGGCATTCTCACAATCTTTCGACTTTCATGTCCCTGAATAATATGTTTTTATTTAATACACTTTTTTATGCTTTTTTTAATTTCATATACTGGGGAACATCCCATTTCATGATAGCATTATAATATTAACGAAATGAATAAGTTTTGGACAATGTTGGGAGTCCAAATACCAGGAAAACTCATCTACCGTCCCGTGTTCCTGATGCTGATTTTTAAGTTTGGAGCTGTCTGGATAAAATTGTTTCAATAAAAATAATTCAATGTAATTTTTTTTTAACTGGAACTATTGTTTTATATGAATATGTAGCTAAAAATTAACTTCCACCCATTTTTAGGGTAGTTATTATTTTTTAAACTCGGTCCCTGGGTTTTAGATTCCTTACCCCCTCTTCTAAAATTATACAGAAAATCTTTTCAGATGCAGCCACAGAATTTTTTTCAAGTTTTTTCTCATGCAGAAGTATGCTAAAGAAATAATGTCTAAAATTCTTTGGCAGGAAATTTACTGTAGAATTTAAATCAGCATTTAAATACCAACTTCAAGCATCGTGGCCTTATTGGTAGTCTCACCGTCCCCAAGGTTTATCCCTGCACTTTTCGAGGTAAATTTTAAAAAAAATAATAATATAATCCAATGTTAACAGCTGTTTCTAAAAATCAATGAATATTGTGGCTATCACTTAGTCTTAACATGATTTTCCTAAAGAATAGGTGGTAATTTTCCGTACCGTTCCACCCTTACCGTCCTTTTTTTTACCATTTCGTCCCTTTTTTCGAATACCATCCCTTTTCTTTACCTTACCGTCCCTTATTTAACACCCCTTTAAGACAATGTTATACAAAAATCCTGTATTCAAAGTACTACATTGTTATTATTTCTTATTTGAATGTCCTGTGGGTACTATGCAAATTCATTATAAGTAAAAATTTAGAAGAAAATAAAAAGTTTTATGGGGTAAAATGGTAAGGAAAATTAAACTCGCAAGTTCAACTTAAACCTCAGTTAAATAAAAAACATATTCGCTGCTGACCATTTTTTCTTTATTTTGAATCATTAAAGCATTCGTCTATCAGATTAAAATGTTATTTTAGCAAGTTTAATTTTCTCAGATTTTCCCCCCAAAAGTCAAAAGATTGTGAGAATGCCCCATATACTGACAACAAAGTACATTTACCAATAAAAAAATTATAATTCAGGAAATATTTGAGATACATTTTCATGTTTTTGTACTGCCTTTTGAACAATACAGAATGTTATAAACCATGAAATATTGGGGATAAATGCAATCATTTTTAGGGTTCCGAACTTAGAAAGTAAAAAAAGGTATCATTATACGTATGATCACTTCTGTGTCTGTCTGTCACAGCCATTTTACTCGTAAACTATGGAACGTGAAAAGTTCAAATTGGGGGAAGTAATAAAGACTACGTACCCACATATTTACAGATTATTAAACATTCAAAACTATATTTAGTAAAAATGTAGAAGGGCTAATTAAGTTTCTTGAAAAATAAAATCTTTTCTTTGTACATCGTATGGGGTATCGTGGGAAAGCTTTAATAATGCTTAACTCCAAAATACATTTCTTTCAAGTTTAGGTGTTGTAATTTCAGAGATATCGTCGAAAATATAGTGCAAAAATATGTCCCCACTCATCTATTTCCGAATATACTGAAACTAAAATTATGAAAAATTAGAGGGAGTAAACGTTAATTTAAACCTTTCAGGAAACTTACAGGTATTACCCTAGGTCACATAATTTTTGAGAAAAGCGCATTTTCCCCTTACACACAAATTTCAATTTGCAGGCATTCAGCAAAGGTGTTGAGGAGCGCTTGAGGTACCTATCGTAGCAGTAATATAAAAGCATTGTTGATAATGATTTTCAAACAATACAGTCGGTAATTAGCCGAGATCTCATCAATGTGTGGTTTCCTACGATCGCAAGAGCCTCTGCTCGTGCTTCTGACCATTCTATCAAGAGATACATCTCCAATGAACGCTGAGTATTTGCTCGTGCCATCTTACTTGTGCCACGCAAATCATTAGATCTCCAATGGACGCTTGAGTATTTGCTCGTGCAATCTTACTTGTGCCACGCATTCCATTCTTTTCCCTTCCTGCCGCCCCTTGTCGCAAGAGGGGTTCATACCCCGGATGCCAGGATCAGTGATGTTTATTATTATTATTATTATTTATTTTATTTTATTTTTACTTTAAATGTTCTTATACTCCCGCCCTCTGTCGCGAGTAGGCGTTTTCCTGGCGGGAAGGCATTCGTCTAATTTTTGTAATCCAACTTTGTTCTTTTTCAAATAAATTCTGGGTTCTGTGGTCGGTGGTGCATAGACGCCCTTAGCGGGTGAGCGTCGCCCCTTGGGCATTTTGTGTTTGTCCGTCTGCACACGGCCGGACAGGGCTGGACTCACTAACGAGCCCCAACGTGTCGGGGAACATACCGGGAGAGATGTTAAGCTCTAAGGGGCAGGCCTAGCCGGCCCTGAGCAGTCTCTCTTAGGCTGCCTAACCCTTAAAGACACGGACGGCTTGGACATACATAATGACAGGGGCGGCGTACTCTATGTACCATCGGCTTTTAAAGCCCATATGACAACTTTTAATAGTATATTTGTGTAATGCAATGCCCAGCAGCGGTATAAAAGAAATAAACTTCAAATTGTTAAAAACGGAGTAATTTAATTAGAATTAATCACATAAATACTATGGGATTTGGGACTAGTTTACATTGAGTGGATCTTTTCATACGCCTCGCGGCACGGAGCAAGCCGGAGTTGCAACTTTGCGACATCCTTTCGAAGCGCGCTTAGCACAATGCCAAGTTTAAATGTTGAACAAATGTTTTGTTTTAGCTACACTGTAACAGAAAAGATTATTACTACGCTGAATATAGTTTTATGAAATGCCAAAAAAAGTTTAACCTCTTGCGCTCTATATCTTACGCAGCATACGTCATGCTATTTTATTCATTTCCGACAATAACGTACGTCATGATATATGTCTGATTTTTTAATTAGACATTTCGTTTTAACTGCAAGATAATCGAATTTTCATAACTAAAGTAAAAGAAGATTACCAATTAAATTTTTGTGGTGTAAATTCAAAATTTCCAAAAAAAAAAAAAAAAAAGTGCCAGATGCTGCAAAACTGGGGGCTAGTGACATACATTCGCTAACAGCACCAGAGCGCAAGTGGTTAAATATGAACTACTTTTTGTATCGGTACCGGATTAAGTTCATCATAAGCAAATCAGTATAAGATTTTTAAAAAAGCAGTTATACAGAATAGCAATGTTTGTCATTGTTTAGGCATCTGTCTTTTTGAAATTTTATGATTTAAGCGTTTAAGACCTGGCCTACACAATTGTGGAGGTGATCTTAAGGGAAACGAAAAAACAATTTCCTCCTTGTTTTGTGTTTTAAAGCCATGTCTGCGCCACACAGTTATGCGGATGTTTCCTTGACGTAAGCAGACATCAGATTTTTTAAAATACTTTTTTCACTCAAATATCGTCCTATTAATTGGGGTTGAAAACCACGACTACTACCAAAACTATTCAGGTTTTAAAGGGATACCCATTCATACTTTTCTAGTATATACAGCTAAACCCAGCCCTGCGGTGTGTGGTTTTTAAGAAAGTCTTATTATTCTTTTAACAAAGATTTTATTTTAATGATACAGTTAATAATTCGTATATTTATTGTACAGAACCCTCTGAACATTTATTTATAAACTGTTCAGCTGCCTTAAACCTTTTTGAGGCAGCACACACAACAATCCGGATGCTCCAGTTTTTTTCCGCAGGATAGCTCGGCTTTATTAATTAATTAAATGCTCAATCGCGCACCTCTAAAACTTTCAACTGTAATTTTTATAATTGTGTAATTATCCAGCAGGTCCTCCCTGAATTTGGAAATATTCCGCCCTCAGAGTGTGCTGCACTGTAAAAGAAATACTGCCAGTTTTGGAAAAATAGTTGCCCTTATCGTACCGGAATAATTTCCGACCTAGCTCGGAATAAAATCCGTAAAAATAAGATTGGTTGTATTTATGTCGGCCAATTATCAGCACGTGGGATATAGGCCCTAAGAGGGGGAGTGCCTTCCGTAGAGGTCTTTCTAAGGGAACCTAATCCGTATTAACGCTTGGAGAATCAAGGTTCGAAGAAAACCACGAAAACTCCGAACGATTAGGCGGACGGGCGCGATTGGGATCGAACCCAGCACCTCCGGTCTACCAGCTTCGAGAGCAGAATCTCTCGGCCACTGGTGGGATCCCTAAAAATAAGGAAATAATCATTAAAGTGGTGTTTTAAGGGCTACTGATTTTTCGATTCCTACCGGAAAACAGGCATTTTTTTTTTTTTTTACAGTGTGTAATAGTGATTTTGGGGCCATTTTAATCATTGTATCATCAAAAAGTGTATAAAGTTATGCATAGAATTGAACGATTTTTTTTTTTTATGTTTTCTGCTATGGCCAGCTTATTCTACGGGAAATTTGTAATAATCTGCCAGAGGGTGACGCTATAATAGCGATTTTTCTGTATTTTTTATAGTTCTATTATACATCAGCTGTTCATGTAGAAACTGCAATTCGCATCCAGCTATGGCCAGCTGGTTCTTGTTCAATTTTGGGATATTCCGATTGAAGGGGGTGCTCTAATAGAAATTTTTGTGCAATTTTCATTATAGTACCATCGCTAAATGCATGAAGATTTGCCTAGAATTAAACCACATTTTTTTTGTATATTTTTGTCTACGTCCAGCTGGTCCTACGGTAATTTGGTGAAAATCTTATCAGAAGGGGGTGCCGTAATAGCGATTTTTCATAATTCTATTATGCATCGGCTGTTCATGCAGAAATGACAATTTGTATCCAGCTAACCGAGCGCAAGCAGCTGATGTACAACAGAGTAATGGAAAATATTAGTTTATTAAATATTTTGAGTGAGATTAACTCGTTTTTACTCGGATTAGTAATATGAAGCAGAAACTTAAGATTTAAATGAAATTTGATGTAATATTGAAATAAAAAAACTGAAGTATTAACGTGTGTAACAATTTTTTGAAATATTAACATGTATGAGAAAAAGAAAGTGCTGGGATTGGCACATCCGACTAGTTTAAAATAGAAATAAGAATAAGGTTTGAGACAGATATTCAGTTGAAAATCTTTAAGGAGGAATTCTGTCTTTGGGAGGAATTGTATGTATGTCGCCACTGAAATTACATTTAAGAGCTATTAGTGATAAGTGGTGCCACATTCTTTTATAAAATTTGATTTTACCATTTGTACTATCATACTCTAAATGTCATAACTGGCAAAATTGGATTCTGCAGAAGTTATATTCGGTCTCATATGCTAAAATATAGTCATTTTCTTATAAGTAGACACTACATTCAAAACTCATTTATGTTCATTCAAAACGTTTTATTATGTTTAATGAATTTACTATACGTAATCCGTATACGTAAGTATATTCAAGCAAGTCAGACACTTACTTTAACTGTATTTTCTTCCAATTAAATTGTACATTCTGATAAAAAAGCGGTACATAAATTTTTAACGAGTATTGACTTAACTTGTAAGCAGACGCTTAAATATGACACAGCTACTATAAACAAAATTGTGAAAATAAAAGGGTATGCAAATTATAAACAAATCTTATATCTAGAATGCGTGTATGGAATTTCGAAAATGTAGAAAAGTAATTCTAAATTACTTCAAAGATCTAATTTCTCATTCACGCATAATTATCATTTGAAATCTTTTTAATCCAATTAATAAAGAGGCAGATGATAATCAATTTACTATACGTAACAGGCATACGTATGTAAATATTTTCAAGTAAATGAAACACTTCCTTGAACTCCATTTTCTTCCAATTAAACTGTACATTCTGATAAAAGTAAGTAAATATTTTTTAACTAGTATTGATTTAACTTATTAGCAGATGTTTAAATATTACACAGCTACTTTAAACAAAATTGTGAAAATAAAAACGTATGCAAATTATAAACAAATTTAATATCTGCAATACGCTTTTGGAATTTCGAAAATTTCGAAAATTAATTCTAAATTACTTCATAGATCTAATTTCTCATTCACGAATAATTATTTTTCAGAATCTTTTAATCCAATTAATAAAGAGAAGAATGATTATGTTTTATTCAAATAAAAATAGATACGCTATGTTTAATAAGTACTACGCGTTTTTACCAATTATAACAGGAGCATTACATAATCTAAAATATACTTTAATTGTATATGTTTCATCAATGAAAACTTAAATGTAAATTACAATAGGTAAATCTACAAATTCACAAATAAAGAATTTTGTTTATATCCCTATTGATTTGAGCACTCATTTCTAATAACAAGATAAGTTTACAATGTAATAAAATATTTCTAGAATTTTAAAAATAACAATTAACAAAATGTTGAGAGTTAAAGTTTGAAAAGTTTGAAAAAAGTTCATAAATTTAATTATCTTTCAAACAGTTGAATTTCATCTTTTTTGTTATTTAAAGAATGTTTGTTATTTAAATGATTTTTTTAAACTAATTATTTTACTATATGAGATAATAGTATACTTTCTATTCTTCAGACTCTTTTCGTTTTAAATCACTGTGATTTATGGATTGCTATTAAGATATCCTAATTAAAAGCACTTCTAACCAAGCAAGGTTTTTGAAATCCTTGCACTTCTGTTCAAAGAATTCATAATAAATGAGATTTTGAAAACAGATTGTTGAGATAATTTAACATCTGCAATTATTTGACTTCTCTCAGCATCGTAATATACTTCACTTTAGTTAAAAACAGATAAATCACATAGTTTTCTAAATTTACTTTTGCAGTTAGCAAAGCATAATTACTTATGAATGTTGAATTGAAATGTCAGAAAAGCAATAAACTACTCTAAATTTGTTTAACTTAATAAAATTTAATTTATTTAAAAGAAATTTGTAACAATAAATAAGCTTGCGTATTTACTGTGTTTTGTTTACTCAACAGTGATCATTATAATTTATGTGCTTTTCCTGTCTCTTTTTCCTACCGTCCTTCTAACGTTTTTCCTGAAGAAGAAATTATTGTAATCGAAATTTATAGTAGACTGAAAATAGAATGTAATAGATTGATCCTCTGAGATTTTCAAAGAAGAATGTGTTGTAATCGAAATTTATAATAGACTGATAATAGAATATAATAGACTGATCCTCCGAGATTTTTTTATGCTCCACCATACTATCACAGAGATGTTAAATGCGTTTTTGAATATGAAATTTCCTGGAAGTTGGATTGGAAGACGAGGACCAATTGCCTGGCTGCCAAGGTCTCTAGTTTTGACTTCATCAGACTTTTTTGCTTGGGAATTCATTAAATCCGTTGTATTTAAACAAAAATTTAGTGTGGATGAGTTGAAGAAGTGTATCATTCTAGCAATTCGTTTACTAACTCCTTATGTTCTACGAAACACTTGGAGAGAACTGGATTTTTGTTTACACGTTTGTCATTCTACAAAAGGTTCGCTCATCGAAATCTATTGATATTAAAACTTGGTGAGATGTTCTTTCTATTTAAATATTTTTTTTTAAATTCTAATGAGTAGTTCCGTAAGAATAAGCCATACCTTTGGGATACTTTTACCTCGGACACCATATGTATACATTATTTTTTTTTAATTTTTCGTAATGATGACAGCTAAATTACCTCATTTCCATAGAAAAAAGGAACGAAATGGGAAATACTGGGATTATTAAAACTAATTTGTTGCCATTTTCGCATTAAAACTAAGAAAAAAATCCTTATTATACATGCATTGCCACAATTATCGCCAAAGTTTAAAAAAATGATTTATATTGTTTCTATAAATCGATTTAATGATTCTTTGCATTACTTTGTTTTTAAAAATGTATTGTAAAGAAAATTTATAAAATTTAACCTCTGTATTTACCTAATTAATACAAAAAATAATTACAAAGTATTGCAAATTTAATAGTCTTTGTGAAATAGAATTTGCCGAATTTGAAGAAAATGTAAACGATTTCCTTTGATATAATATGGATCTATTGAAAATTTTTTGATTGGACGAGTTATACAAGTAAAGAAATATTAGCTTAATGATAACTGTGAGCTCACAAAGTTCAAGATAATGGCGAACTTCCCAAGCATTTTGAATAATCATCTCAAGCAGTCAAATTTTACCGCCCGTATAAAGTCATCGCCTTAAAAAGCCATTTAATTCTAACTCCTTCAAAATAAAGTAATTCACGAGCAAAAATTTTCTTAATTTTCAATTAATCAAACTTTTAAATATTAATCCAGTGATTGGAAATCATTTTACCCTCCGGTCACCGAGTGACCCACTTGAATTTCGACAAAAAAATGTATTATATAATAAGAAATGATAAAATATAAATATGAAACGAACACTTGAAGAATACATAAAAAATAAAGTTTAAATAAATAATAACATTTTAGTTTGATTAAAAAGTTGCAGTAACGACCATGCATAAATAACGCAACTATTGGGCTAACGAAGGCGCGGACAAATTCGCCAAGTAATTCGCCTCTTGATCAAAAGGCGACTTAAGTTATTGCTACAATTTTGCTATTAGTCTCCGCTTTGGTGGTTAGGAGCCTTCATTCTTTCAATTCACTCGCAGTTACAATAAGCCACACCTGACTGAATTGACGTCACATGTTCAGCATCAGGGGAGTCATTGATACTGAAGTAAAAAGTAAGTTTTTTTCTGTTACGTTTCTTTTTGTAATAATTAGAATTTTAATTTTAATTTTTATGTTTAAAGTTTAAAACAGCGTAGTGTAATTATTTTCTTAGTAAAATTTATTATTTAATTTACCAAAAAAGGCTGCTTTAAAAAAATACCACGATCCGAAATGTTTTCATAATTCATACACATTTAGGTTGATTGTGACACGCAGACATAAAAGGTTACATGTCCCTGTATTAGTTCTTTCTTACAATAAAAAAATTATAAAAGTAATATAATATTTTAAATATGGAATACATTAAAACACGTCTATAATAAAAAGTTTTACTTAAGTACGTACACTATACGCAAAAGTTAAAAAAATTCAAAATATTAATAATAAAATTCTAAAATTCTAAAAGCTCACAAGATTAAATCATTATGTGGCCAGCATCAGGGTTATTAATGTTTTGAAAGTTTTCACTTTTGTGTTTAGTATGGGTTTTTAAGTAACCCTTTTTATTATATATGTGTTGATAAATTTCAAGGTGTAACTCTCCTATAATTTTGTTTAAAATACTTTAAATTAGATTTTCCCCCAAAAAAACTCGAAAGATCTTATAACTTACAAATGCAAAATAACGGTGTTGGCGTGTAGTTAGTTTTAGACAACATTTTTCCAAAGCATTGATAATACACAATTTAGATAAGTACGTATCATGAGCTTCCAGAAATGGAAAATATTATTGTATATTTGAGAATTTCTTATTTAAATCGTGGTTTAAATGTAAGCAATACAAACCAATTCTTATAAAAGACTAGTAGCAAACAATTTTTAATCGGAATTAAATTTTCATACGAAAAAAAAAACCATGCACTTTTAAAGATTATAAATCAAAAGAAAATTTCAATATATTTCTAACACGCAGACCTTGATATACGAGTACGAGAAAAAATTGCAACAATTCTTCAATATCAAACTTTCGGGAAGAGTTCATTTGAGTGATATAATTTAAAAATCTAAATCTGAATTTTCTAAAAATAATTTATAAATAATGGTATATTTTGATGTTCTTAAAGAACAATTTATTCTTCATATTCCCTTCGTTTCCTTTTTGTAATGATGTATAATTTCTTTAATTATGTTTAACATGTAAATTGCCAGCAAAAACTTGTGATTTTTCTTTCTCAGGAACACGTGGATACTTTAATATTTATTTATTTTTTTATATTTAATAAACGGACCTGTAATTTACCTTATGCTTTCTGATTTTTTCTTGCTTAAGTTCACAATATTTATCGTATAAAGGGATTTTTTACATATTACTCGTGCTAGAGAAATACACAACCAATAATGACTAGTAATGACCATCTGCTTAGATTTTAAATGTTCTATGTATTGAATCTTGCATGCAATGCAATATATATGTATTTTAAGTTTTATTCATTATAAATATGTTGTATATTATATCTGTTGTAAATTTCTATATGAAAATATGTATGTATTATTCTAAGGTACACGAGCATTGTAAGATGCATATTGCAAGATTATGCATCGAAGTCAGTAATGTATAATATGTATGTATAATAATATGTAAGTAAGGATACATGTAATTATGTAAGTAACTATGTACGTAAGTAACAAGGTTGTGTTTCATATTATTATTGTAAATGTATTTTATTTTATGATGTAAGATTTGTGTAATAAATAATATATAATCATATAATATGTTTGAATGCAAGTTTTTAAGAATAATATAATACGAAGTTAAAGTAGTAATTGTTAATATAAATTAATATTAGTCTTTGAAATACATATCTTTGTTGATAGTCATTTTTCTGCTCTGCATATCAAGCAAGCCCAAACATTGCTGCATCTGGTTAAATATTAAGAAATTCAAATACATTTTTATTTTTAACAATCTTTTATAACAAAATGTAAACTATGTAGGCATATTTCAATATATTTAGATAAATGCACCGTAATAAAATTAAATTTATTTGTGCAGTTGTTCAGGAATGTTACTAAAATCAAGTTAAATGATTTTCATATACACTATATATGGTCAAAAGTCAAAGGATACTTTTTATTCTAGCATTTTTGTCTAATACGTATCCAGATAAATACTATACGAATTCTTCTGAGACTTCGAGAATATTAAAACCATATTTGACTCCACAATTTCTTTGGAAATATTTGATCGAGAGGGCAATTAGAGCACCAATGACAAATTCAATAAAACAAATGGTATTTGCAATCACTCCGAAAAAGAAAATGCTCGAAATCATCTAGCACATGTCTATATGGCTTTAGGAATTTGCATTCATTTCTGAAAGATAGCATGTATATTGAGGATATATCTTATTATGTATGTTTCTTTAAATTATTCAAGATATTTCTGCTAGCTTCTTGTTTACTAAAAGACTTGCAAAGCATTTCCCGTACCCATTATGATAACCTTTAATATACCTAAAATCAAATGTCGAATGATTTTATACTTTTATATAAAATATTTCCAAACGACTCTAATGCTTGTGCCCCTCAAGTTTCAACAGTGTACATTCTTAAATTTGTATGATTTTATATTTTAAAACAAAAAATCTATGCAATCGACCATAGAGTTCAGGACTCTTGCTGACTTCGAGAGTCTACTGTAAATTATCGAGTAATTTATCTGTTATTTATCTGAATCTATGATTTTGTAATCTCTGTAATTTTACATAAAACTTAAGATGATGGATTACCAACAGATTCTCTGTAATTCTACAGAAATATTTTAACAGTGCACTGCAAATGCAGAATCAACGAAACGAATATAAGCTTGCAATTTTTAGATGTTCATTATGGTGTAAAATTAATACCTTGACCAAATATCGAGAAATGAAAATTTTGGGCCCCGCTTGAAATTGGATCTGTCTTCGCCTATCTTCATCATAAATTTAGAGATCTACTTGCGGTAAATTTCCCTAGCCATCGCATAAAGAATAGAGATGATCTGGACTTAGCTCGAGCCCAAGTCGGTCTCGGACTCGATTTTTATACCAGTCTTCGTGCTCGGATGGGCTCGGGTCTTTTGAACTTGACATTTTGATTTATTCTCGTACAGAAAAAATACAAATAACTTTTTTTTCTAAAAAATTTACTCATTCCATTTTAAGTCATTTTAATGCTGTTTTGATTAGAATGAAGGGGAAACAGAAATCATATTTTTCTTCTTTTCTGTATTATAATTGTTATATTTGCAGATTCATATCGGGTCTTGATGGCGACGATCTAATTATGTGGTGTGGCGCCAAAAGGATATTTTTAATAGAAACTTATTATTATTATTATTATTATTATTATTATTATTTATTATTATTATTATTATTACTAATATTATAGTGATCTAATGAGAAATGAATATTTTCTTTTGATTTTAATCAACCACCGATATTAACTTAAGGTTTGCGAATTTTTAGTGGTTTATTTGTGCCAGTTATAATCGCTCTTTATATGAAAATAACGTCATTACGAACTTTGTTCATACATCTTGATGTGCTCTTTACATTTGCGAAGTCACTTACGAATGATGCAAGTAACTTCGCGAATGTGAAGAGCAGACTAAGATGTATGAGTAAAGTTCGTGATGACGTTATTTTCATATAAAAAGCGATTATAACTGGCACACAATAAACCACTAAAAATTATAATAAGTAAATATAATTAGCATGTATTGTTATACCAATAGAAAGCAATCGAGCAGTGTTTTCTTTTTTCCTGTAAAAACTTCAGATCTTTCAGATAACGTTGTCAACCTTTTAATTTAACACTGAGAAAAATTACACTTTCAAATCTGAGTAAATCTATGTTTTCATTTTGTTATGAATCTTTTTGTTTCAAATATGACGACCCAATGCTTTCATTTCTGAAAGACCAGAAATACTCGGTTTCAAACAAAATTACTTTTCATTTGTTAAACGTAGTAAATTTTACCTGGGTAGTTGAATTTATTCATATTATATCATTTGTTATGATTTCGAACGAAACGCCCCTTTCAGTAATAATTTATAACATGAAATGTGGCGAACTACATTTTTATCGTGTTCGCGGAAGAACACTTAAAAGCCGTCGTAATATAATAATGAAAGCATAAATTTTATTCTTCAACCTTCGAAATCGAAGAATGAATGAATTCGTAAAGGAAAAACTTCTCAGGTCGGATTTGACAACCATCAACAATATATAAATACAAAGGTCATGTGTAATCGTGCATAAACATCATGAATAAAGCGTTAGGTGCTCATATTTGAGTATGTCCATGTTTTCAGAAATGAGTATATACATGTTTCAAACTTGAGTAACTTTGTTTCGGAACCATTTTGATTATGCGACATATTCAGATTTGAGTATTTTTTACTCAGTTTTGAAAATGTCGTTTTTAGAGTGAAGCTGATTTGCAAGGACACGAGAATCATGAAAGATTGTTTTGAGGGAGGAATTGATTATAATTTAAGATGTACAACTTTTATAGGAAATAGAATAATGCTGTGCGATTCTTCGTCATATAAATAGTGATCTCTGTAAATTTCGATCATTTATTGATAGAAGGAATTCGTTAATGTGTCCATCAGATTTGCTTGTTGGGGATATAAATAAGAGATTTTTTTAAGAAGGTATATATTTATTTGATACGAAATTGCTTTTTCGATAACATTGAATGTAAATAATATAAATTTCATAAAATTGATTATGAGCTAAGAATTAACAGTTATTTTTATTTCCACGAGAGAAGTTGTTAAAAAATGAGATGTCGCATTTAGAACAATTTTCAATACTAT
Source organism: Maratus speciosus (assembly GCA_963932465.1). Lineage (NCBI taxonomy): Eukaryota > Metazoa > Arthropoda > Arachnida > Araneae > Salticidae > Maratus > Maratus speciosus. Next base: position 536,594,080 of record OZ010788.1, on the reverse strand, counting down.
GTTTTTTTCGTATTACATACCGTAAGTATAGGGTTCGAGCGGGCCCGGACTAAAAAACGTGAGCCCAAACTCATCTCTAATACATACTATAGAAAATTAGGATATTTTTAATTAATATAATTTTAATGCATGGTATTCAAGCAAATCAAACCCTGCTTTCAGTGAACTTGATAAGTGACTGTAAAAACAACATAAAATAGTCCGTCTCAAAAGTTTAAACATTCTGCACATCTGGTTTAAAATAATTTAAGAACAAAATATACGAAGGCAGTTTATAATAAATACTCGACATTTAATCAAAATCAAATAAAATAAGCAATTTTTACTGATTAAAATAACAATTAAATTAATTTTTATTTTATTTATTTATTTATTTATTTTTTGAAGAAACACTGTCTCAAAAGTTTAAGCACTTTATGCAATTTTTTTTTAGAAACACGTGATTGGACGAATGTCTATGTTCTATGACGTCATATACCACTTCTATAAAAGTAAAAAGTGGACAAACAATTTCCTCTCGTTTTAAAAATGCCGAAGGGTAAAGAGTTCAAAAAGGTGAGATTTTAAAAGTTTTAAAATTGAAATCACAAAAGAAAACTGCTTTTGAAATTGAAAAAAAAATTAAATTAATCAAAGCGAGGTATATATCAAGTACTCTCTAGGAATGGTAATTTCAACCGGAAATCAAGATGTGGACGAAGACGTATGACGGCTGTTCAGACGGATCGAAGAATATATAGATTGGTATCGAGACAAAATATGTCCATACAGCAAATTAAAAATAAGCTCGTTGTACAGGTGTCCAAAGACAATGTACATAGACGTACTAAAGAGTGTGATTACATCATACTAAAGAAAATGACTCGCAAACAATGTCTCAAACTACACCACAAACAGGCAAGGATGAACTGGGCTAAAAAACACATATCTTACGGGGACAACTGGCTTACTGTTTTATTCAGTGACGAGAAAAAAAAGGAACTTAGATGGCCCTGATGGGTGGAACACGTATTGGCATGATCTACGAAAGGAACCAAGGATATTTTTCAGCAGGCAGAAAGGCGGTATGTCTGTTATGGTTTGCGGAGCTTTCGGATTCAATGGCCAAACTTCTCTGGCTTTTCTAAAAGTAAGACAAAATCCCCAAATATATCAAGAGACGCTGGACCAACATTTGCTTCTATTCGATGAATTTTTCTTGGGGGGGGGGGGGGTTCCTGAATGGATCTTTCAGCAAGATAATGCCTCAATCCACGTATCATATTCTACAAAACTGTGGCTTTCACAGAAATATTAAAGTTCTTGACGGGTCAGATTAAGTCAAGACATAAACCTGATTGAGAATGTCTGGGGTATTTTAACCCATCAGGTTTACAGCAATGGAAACCAGTATGACACTGTTAAAGAACTCAGAGAAGCCATTGAGAAAACATGGTACTCTTAGCAACCTGAAACCCTACAAAAACTAATAATTTCGATGGACGCACGTTTATTTGAACTAATCCGAATTCACGGAAAAATAATTTGTATGTTCAGTTTTGTCTCCCTTCCCGTTTTGTAAAAATAAATTTTGTTCTTTTTGACATTGTGCATAAACTTTTCAGACAGTTTTGTTTGAACATTTTTTAAGTTATATTTTTACAATTATGTGATTTACTTTTCTTTATTCTTGGTATCATTTATTTAAATAAAGTTGCGAAATCCGCAAATTAAAAAATGTTATTTATTCTAACTTTTTATAGTTCTTTAAAAATCGACATTTTATGCTTGTGCTTAAACATTTGAGACGGACCTTTTAATTAGAATATATATATATTAAATGCTTAATGATATTTGGAATAATTGTTTAATCAAGTATGAAATAATTTTTTATGTCGCATTTAGTTAAGAGAACAAAATATATATATATATATATATATATATTTTTTTTTGCATAATTTACACGTAGTTGTCATCTACATAAGGCAAATTATATAAGAATTTAAGTCGAATATCGTGAAAATTCAGAACGATATCGGCTGTACAGTGATCTAAATTTATGATGCTTTAGAAAGGTAGCCTGATTACACGGGATTTTCCCCAATGTCATTTTTTAATAACTGACTTCCAACAAAAGGAGTTAGTATTTATCGAATGTCAAGACGTAACTTTGTATTGGATGCTTCGATATTCATAATACTCTTTTTCTGGGAAGAATTCGTTTTGATGATTTTCTAAGAAGAATATCATTAAAAAATACAAATTAAAAATAATTAAAAAGTAAAAATAATTTGTGAAATTTCCTTTTCCATCCAGCTTTATCAGGTAGCAACTAAAATGCAGCTTTATCATCGATATCTTTGACTATATCTTTTATATGTATTATCCCATTTCATCTGTTTGCTAAATTATGAAAAAAAATAAGTTTTTGTTAAATTTACACATAAAGCCTGTGAAGTTAAAAATCATCTTACAAAGTCTCATATTTCATAAAGTATTTAGTATATTTATTAGTGCGCCTTCTCAAGTTTCTTCAAAGTAGCTTAAATTTTGTTGAAAACACGGCATGCTATAAACAAAAAGCATGGGGAAATTTCTTGAATTTTTCAAATAAATCGTTATATCTCCATAAATATACGTGTATTCTTACACAAATATATTCAAATATTGCACTATATCCGTGTAGCCATTTGCTACACGTGCAGATATTTTTTATCATTTTATTTTACACGTGATCGAAAATACTATTTTATTTATTGAATTTTTTGTTAGTCCTCTAAATGCCCTAACTGTGAAATCTTCGCAGAAACATATGAAGTTAACCATGTTCTTAATATTCCTGAAGCTCAAGAAGAATGCATCAAATATTCCTATAGATATTCAACAAATCATCTAAAGTAGAAAGTGACCTGTAACGTGTGGCCATATGATGTAAGTAGCTAGTTTCACAGAACATTTTACCCGTCGAAATTAAAATATGTGTGTCAACCATATCTGCTACTCTATTTTCATTCATATTTTAATCAATAATAATTGTACTGCAACGGACCACACAGATTTACTTTACTGTTTATGCAATGTTATAACATAAGACAAAGTGCTGGAAATAACCATTATTCCTATTCAATATAAGCTGCGCTAGACGATCCATAATTCTAAAAGCTAGCAGAATAGATGTCTCCATCTCTTAATTAATCACTTCACCGGCAACAGGTATGGGGAAACAGTGCTTTTACACCCGAGTTATCTCGGGGCAGCCGGTGAAGTGGTTAATCCATTGCGTAAGAGAGACAAGTAGTTTTTTGGTAGCAGCATGCTTTCACCAATTTTATTGAATAATGTTACATATATTTTTTTTACAGTGCATTGTGTCAGTAACCAAATTGCAATACATTCCAAGCACTGTAATTTGGTCATTGACACCATAATTAGTATATTCAAACTTTGATGAAATACAGTGAAACCCGTTTAAGACGCGTTTCAAGGGAGTGGACAAAAGTCGCGTATTAAGCGGGATCGCGTATAAAACGTGATTTGTATAATGTTTCATTATCGGTGCTTATTTACACATCTAATCGACTAAAAATGAACTTTAGAGATTTCGGTTAGATGTTTACGGTCGAAAATTGTATCTTTTAGGAATATTTAGATTGAAATTTTATTGTATTCAACTTTTAACTCATTATTATTTTTTTAGTAAAGACTGGAATAATAACTGAAAATAAAAAATGAATTTAAACGGCTTTATTGTAGACGTTACAACCAAAAATAAAAAAATTAATTTCCAGCTAGACTATTTTTTTTTTTTAACAGAGGCAAAAAATATTAAACTTTTGAAGCACAATCCAGTTGTTAAAATCACATTTAATATTTGTGATAATGAGTACCATTTTAATCTGTCTTTTTCATTATAAGAAAAAACTATCCTTATTAATATTCTTGTAAAAAATATTGTTAGCATACCAAAAATAAAGGAAAATATAAACGAATTAAGCAACCGCTGTCGTATTTATTTAATCGTTACGAGTTTCATTTTTTTACCTATAATATGCATTATAAAACATAGTAGGTGTACTACATTAAAAACCTCACTAACAATAGGTATAATCATCCTTAATCCTAATTTTATGACATTATCCTGAATTCGTCCTTCTCTCTCTACAGTATAAACATAAACGAAGCGAGAAGCACATAATGTTCGGACGCGGGATCAAAGAATTCCACTGTTGCTAATGTAGCGGGGTTTTTTTTAATTATTATTCAAATATCTATCCCTATTTCCGATTAGTAATGTTCGCCTTAATTAATCCGTTATTAAAGAAAGTAAATATTACTATTTGGAGACACTGTTTTTCATTAGAATACAAAAAAAATCAGATAAATTGGCAATCAGATAAACTGTAAAAGAGACAAGGAATTAGCATCTTAATCAATGAATTCGCGTCTTAAGCTTAATTTTTTGCCTTAAAGGATCGTAAATCTCTCGCGTATCAAGCGGGATCGCGTATTAAACGTGATATTTTTGCATTAGCCTTATAGGTGATATTCAAGTGAGCGGAAAAAAATCCGCGTATTAAGCGGGATCGCGTATTAACCGTGAGCGTCTTAACCGCGTTCCACTGTATCTTCATTTTTGTGAAACTTATAAAGGAAAATTTGTGTTGGACTTGGAGTGATATATACTGTATATTTAACTGAATAAGTAGAGTGTGACACGGATTTAATTTACAAAAATATTTGTGTTGAAGTGTATTACTATTCCAAAACAATTTTTTTAATTAGTGAATAATGTCTTTAATAATTTTAATAACATTATTTATTGTTTTTATCAAAAGTTTTAAATAAATAAACGCGTTTTTTATGTAAATTATTGAATACACCACAAAAATTCCTGTTTTGTGAATAACATTAAACTTTTAAACAAGGTAAAATGATAAATTAGTTTATACATTGTATTAAATATCCGTGAAAAAAATCGGGCTCAATCAATCATTGCATGAGGTCAAGAAAAAAAAGCGTTAAAATAACTCAAACATGAAGGTCTGATAACAGTAATCCATTTAAAATTCTTTTCCCTATCTACTATTTATAAAAATGTCTAAGAAAAATGTGAATAAAGCTATTTGGTATTTCTCGCTTTAAATTTCCTTGATAATGCCTTTTGAGAAAAATACATCATACGCCAATAAACGTTCCGTCTGATCATTAATTTCACAATATTTTATCCGATATTTAATAATATGACTTAGAAATTTGATATAAAAATAAATATTGTAACATTTATATTATTAAAGAAAATTGTTTTCGATAGTTACTGTGAAACTAAAAAAAATTAATAATATGACTTATAAATTGAACATAGAAATAAATACTTTAACATTTATATTATTAGAAAAATCCTTTTAATAGTTACTGTGAAACTAAATAAAGAATACATGACTTATAAATTGAGCATGAAAACAAATATTTTAACCATTATATTATTGGAAAAAGTAATATTTTGATAGTTACTTTTAAACTAAATAAAACCTCTGTTATAAAGCAAAATACATATCCGCGAGTAACGCTGACATCTCGTGCTGATTCTGAGCATAAATTCCTCTATTACTGCAGTATTTTTTAACAACTTCTTAACGTCTCACAAATTCCATTTTTTACGCAATCGAATAGGGGAAAACTATGCATTTAAATGCATTTAATTTTAAACTGTATCCCAATTTGCTGCTTTTTTATGGTATTTAAAATATTTTTCAAGCATTTTCTTTTTTTTTCGATGGATGTTTTTTAATCGATAAATGTAAAAATCATTGTTTCACACGTTAACTATATGTATTTCCTTTTTCACATGGAAATCCTGAGTGAAATTTCTTTGTGTTCAAACTAATTTCTTCACCCTTAAATCAGATTATACCTAAAACAAAAGATACCCGATGATTAGCTAGCATGTTGTATACAGTATTATAATTTTAGAGCTATTGCATAAAATTAACAGTTTTTTTTTAAATTAAAATGTATTTACTCTTCATACTACGGCGAAATGTGCAAAAAAAAAAAAGAAAAGTGACTTCGAAGAATGAATTATTTTCAAAATGTTAAATTTCTATTTTTTTAAATAGTTTACAGTGTTGCGAAGATAATTAAAATTATATACTATGTGGTATTTTCTTTTTTGCGTATTTTGATTTTAGGAATTTTGAAACATGCCGTAAAATATGATTTAGTGGCGGTGGTTAAAAGAAATGTTTAAAAAAAAAAAAAAAAAAAAAAAAAAAAAAACGTTATCTTCTAAAGTCTTCGAAATTTTTAGAAGTTTAAAAAAAAAAAAAAAAAAAGTTTCCATAGTTGGTGTGAAACAATCTGAAAAAAATATTGATATTTACTGGTAAAATGACTCATAAGATTTTTTTTTTCATTTGGTCTATTTCAATAATAAACATGAATCTTTGATGTCCGAAGTCTTTAAGATTTTCAGCATTTATAAACATGCTGGTTAAGCATCTCGTGAGAAAAAATCGTGAAAATATATTGATATCTAGTTGAAAATAAATATTTTTTTCTACTTTTCGGATAGTGTTTCCATAGAAATGTTCACACATTTTATTTTGTAAAAAATACTTCTACTCATACGAACGTTTCGACGTTTTTGTAGCTGATGAAAATTCGATCTGCAGAGAGGCTCTGAAAAGATTGTGTCCAAATACGAGCGTCTAGGTCCATTTCCACTAGAAAAAACGTCGTCCCCATATAGCTCAAAATGACCTACATCCGTAATTTTTTTAAAGGGTTAAACTTCGTATTTTGGAAAAATAATTGCACCCCCAAACAAAAGACAGTATCAGCCTTACATATATATATATATATATATATATATATTTTTTTTTTTTTTTTTTTTTTTTTTTTTTTTTTTTTTGCTAACCGATATTTGCGACATTGCGCCCTAGAAAAGCGATGCAATACGGGAGAAAAAGAAAACTGTAAATACGACCCTTTTTGAAGTTTGTTTTTCATAGCTTAACAACGGTGTTTTTTCAAGCTGACTGCGACATTTAAGACGTAAAAGCACGATTATTCAAAACATGGCTTCAGTTTATAACTAAAGTAAATGGTTTGTCCGATCGAGGTTCAAATAGAATGACAATAAACCCCTTAAAATCCTTATGTTTGGTTCTTCCATTTTCGTTTCTGTAAATCCGTTTCAGAGCATGCGCCAGCAGTTTCTCTGCTTCGGAAAGAAAGAGATGCACTTTTGATAAGATTTCTTTGCAATTTTTAATTAATAACTTCACCAATTATCAAAAATTTGAAATTCTGAGTATCGACGTGCATTCGCACCTACTTTGGACTATCCTCATACAAATTTTTAGCCTTGTACATGCTGTAGATTTTCATAGCTTTCACCGATACTCTCATATACAGAGCGGAACTTTCTTTTATTATTATTGATGGAATCCTCATGCAGTTTCAAAAGTTTTTCAATACTCTTATAATTTTCAGTATACATACGCTGACTGATTGACTAAGCTTTCCAAATGTTAATCCTCTTTTTTCGCAGCACTTAAAATAATCCAAATGTTAATCCTCTTTTTTCGCAGCACTTAAAATAATCCCTTTCAAGAAGAAAATATAAGACAAAAGCGTACACTGTGTCCATCTCAAAAATGTCTCTTGCAATGAAAATATAAAATAAAGAGAAGAGAAAGGTAGAACACCACTTCCACGCCTAAATGAAAAAAATCTAGTAACGCGTTTGAAAGAAAGTAAAAGAACAAAATACATGTGTATTTTTTCTCCTCTTTTGAATTCAGCAAAAGGACCAAGTTACACATGTGTTGCTATATAGTCTAAATTATATCTGTCCGTTTGCAACAGATTTTATAAGTGATCACGTGCAGTTGTTACCCAGTTCTACACTGGAAAGAAAACAAGTTATAATAATAGCGAAGGTTAGGGCTGGATCTGGAACGAATTTAACACTTTGAGGTCTAAGCCCGTTTGTCACTCGGGCTACCGTTTTCGGTGGAGTAAACTAAGCCCTAGAGTCTTTTGGAGTCAAGTTTTAACTCTTTGACTGTAAAAATACCTACATATACGTTCGCTGTCTTTTCATATACAGTGATGGAACAGTGTAGCACCAGAAAATCAAGTGACACCGCAAAATTTTATTAATATTCTGAGTCTAATTTCAGGACAAAATTTTTGAGATTTTTGAAGGCGAAGAATACTATTAAAATTTAGTGGTGGCAGTCGTCCAACTGCTGCGCCACTGTTCCATCACCAGCACAAAACAAAAGTAAGCATATGAAAATATCTAGAAACCAGAGCTTAATTCGAAACGTATTGTGAAGGTGTGGTGTTGATTTTTGTGCTTTGAAATGTTTCATCCAAAAGCAAATTTTACTAAATAATGTTTATATACAAATTAAACCTATTTTGAGATTATCTGTAACATATTTGGGTAAGTTTTTATCTATGTCTATGTAAAAGTTTATGTTTAAAAAGGTTGTTTTTTTATGCGTAATTTTTTTTAATATAAAACATGCTTTTTTCAAAAGATTCTCATTAAATATAAATTTTTAATACATTTAAATATTAGGTCTACAGGAAATTTCTGTCCGATAATGTTAATTGACTTTTTTAAAATTCATATTTCTTCATTGGCACCACTTTTTTGAAATGGTAAAATTCCCACTGTTTTCACCTTAATGTGAAATGCCAAAACAATGGGAATTTTACCATTTAAAAAATGTAGTACCAATGATGAAATCTTCATTTTTAAAAAGTAGGCGTGAAATAACGTTATTAAACAGAACTATCCGGTAGAGTAGACCTAAGAGTTCCTTGATTTTGAAAAAGAACAGTTTGAAGTTTATAATAAAAATATTTTATTAAAATACAAATATTTCAAATATTTTCCTAAAAATTATGAAAAGTACCAAATACGCTTATATGCGGTTAAATAGCTCAGACCTCAATGTGTTAATACAAAAACCTAATGGATTTTGTAGGCCACTCATCGTAGCATACAATTACAATCAATCATATAGGTACTATAACCATTTAATGCACCAAAATTATTTGTCTCTTCCCGTGCATCACTGCACCTCTTTAGTGGATTGGCCCCTTTGCTTTGCCAAAAGCTGAATTTTGGGTGATAATTTGAATTAGGTACTGTCGTATGTGCTTATTGGCTGTAAAGGTCTTGTTGAGTACCCTCTTCTGTTATTTTCATCGCTTCTCCCGAAATCTGTTTTCGGAGATTATTTCTATACACCGTTTTATTAAAAATAAAATTTTGAATCCAGTATTTACGGAGGGTTTTGTTTTGCAAATGTTGAATCTGTGTTTACTCAAGCAGCAAACTTCATCGTACAAGTAAAATCATACGTACCTGCTTCACTTCAAAAAGTTATTTTCGCGTTGATCTAAATTATGTTTTTTAAAATAGCACTTAAGAAAACTTAACGATGCAATCGCAAAAAAGCAATACTAACGAATCTGGGCGTAGTGTGAAGATTATTGTGTATAACTACCTGAAACTTTACTTACAACATGTTAAGATTTGTAGGGAAGTAAGTTCGATTTCTACATTATTGCGATTTATTCCGGATGCATTTTACAGCTTTTAATGGGCTAAATTTCTTTTTTAAATCAAATATCTTTAATCTCTACATTATTTTAGAATTATTAAAATAATATCATGGTATTTTGTTTCTGCAGCTTAAAAAAAAAATAAGGTTGATAAAAACAAACCCCTAAAGTTTTATTCGCAAAAGCCTAGCATTAACACTGCGAGTACACTTAAATTTTTATCATTCAAACTCTTTATCATTTCATAAAAACGCTGTAGTAACTTGAAAAATTCCTCTAAGATTACGTTAATAGTAATATTAAGTTACATAATCTCCTTAATAATTTAGGTATAGTAAGTATTTTACTTTCAACTTTCTCTGATGAATACGGCTAGCTCATCTAAATACCTCCCAGTCAGTTTGAGATTATTATACTTTGGATCAAATTTACCACTGCCGGAATACGAACATATATTCTGACTTTCAAAATAACGTTGTAGAATAATAGAGGGTAATGATTAAACCAAATTAGCTGCTTTGTGTCCAAATAACAACTGTTTATAATGAAGATTCCTATTTTATGTTAAATGGAATTTGTGGTTTGGAGTAATTAATTATTTTACAACAATGTCACAATCAATTAAAAGCAATAATAGCATTCCAAGTTAAACAGTATTTCAGATTAAAATTATAAATCTGAACCATATGTTACGAGATATAAAATGATTATATAATTTCAATCATTTTATATTTTCAAAATATAAGATACTGCTTATAAAAAAAAATATATATATATTAAAAATGATTCAATTTTCTTCGATGAATCAATCAATATTGTGTTAAGTTAAGGGTTAAGGACATAAATAATGATACAATACGTGTTTCATAGTTTTATTTCTCAAACAAAAAATTATATATCTTCTTGATTTAACTAGATTCAACAAGTATTTAATTTACAAATTGTATACATAATTATGCAATTATATTATTTACTAGCAAACCCCGCGACTTTGCTCGCGTAATTTTTGAAATATACCAAGCTATATTTATATGTCTGATTTTTATTAAAAGGTACTAACTAATTTTTTTTTTTTTAGTAAAAGGTAATATTTTATTTTATTAAAAGGTTTTTTTTTTATTAAAAGGTACTTATTACTTTTATGAATAATTCAAAAATTACTATTTAAAACAGAGTTTGATTAAACATCATTATTACACTGCATTAGGTAGAAATGAGACTTAAATTAATAAAACGAAATAAAACTAAACAAATGATTATTTAAAAAATATTTTGAAACTTTTATGCTCAATTAATACGCTCATTTCAGTATTCATTTGAAGTTTTGAATTGTTTAGAAACAATCTTCTTACATCTTAAAATTAACTATCATGTCAAATTCCAAGTCCTACCACCTCTCACAACAAAAAGGGCTATGTTGAAATAGGAACTATCACCATTAATTTGCCAACATTAATTTTTAAATCGGTTTGTCATTTCCTAATATTTCACAGAAACGTAATTTAGAAAACTTTTAAAGGCCTTTTTTAGAACGTTTGTTGTTCCTGTAAATACCAGGTGGTGGAATCATCGGCATAAAATATAGCCTGTGTAGGATCAGAGACTGTTACCATTGATTCGCAACTATTACTTTTATAATCGGTTTATATTCTCTGAAATTGCATAGAAATCGTAATTTAGGACTTTTTTAGAATGCTTTTCGCACCTCCCCTTCGCTTCACCCCTTTTTAATTCGAATTTATTTCCAACAGTCCTTCGATGACATTTATATTTTATAAATAACTACCATGCCATATTTAAAGTTTCTAGCCTTTTCAGTATCACAGAAATCGCAATTTAGAAAGTTATCAGCTCCTGCGCCCCTCTGGTGGTAGTGGCACAGACATAAAATATAGCTTATGTTTGAACAGGAGGCTCTATCACCAACAATTTGTCATCAATATTTTTTTAATCGGTTTGGTATTTGATAAGATTGCATAAAAATTGTAATTTATAACGCTTTTCGCTCACTTCATCTTTTTAAATTTGGAATTTTCTTGCGACTGTTCTTAGAAAACAGTTGCAACTTGTAAGTAAATACCATGCTATACTTCAAAGTGTTAGACCCCTCAGTTGTGCAAAAAACGCAAATTAGAATATGTTTTGGTTTTGCAACCCTCAGATGGTAGTAACTGCAACATAAAATATAACCCATGTTATAGCAGGGACTGTCACCGTTGATTTGTCACCATTACTTTTGAAATAGCTTTGGTATTTCCTCAGATTGAGTAGAAATCGCAATTTAGAACATTTTTAGAACGCTTTTTTTGCATTTTCACCCCTTTTTAAATTTCTATTTTTTTTCGAAACTGTTCTTAAAGATCATTTATATCTAATAAAAATGTATCTTGCCTAATTTTAAGTTGCTAGACCCTACCGATCACAAAAATCGAAATTTAGAATGTTTTTTGCTAGTGATAGTGATAGTGATACCGACATAAAATAGCGTCTATGTTAGAGCAGAGGCTGCCAGCATCAATTTCCTACCATTAGTTTTGAAATCAGTTTGATTCTTCCTGAGATATTGCTGACAAATCGGCATTTAGAACGTTTTTAGAACGCTTTTCGCGCATTTTGCTTCTGCATCTCCTCTGGGGTAGTGGAAACAAATAAAATATAGCCTATCTTGGAGCAAGATCTGTCACCATCATTTTTACACCATTATATTTGAAATCGGTTCAGTACTTCCTGAGATTGCATAGAAATCACAATTTAGAACGTTTTTTTACAACGTTTTTTGCGCATTTTGGCCCCCTTTTAAATTTCGATTTTTTTAGGAAATGTCTTTAGAGATCATTGATATCTTATAACTAACTACCATTCCAAATTTCATGATTCTAGGTCCTTCCGTAACGCAAAAACCGCAATTTAGAACGTTTTTCTCCTGCACCCCCTTTGGGGTAGTGGCACCGACATAAAACATAGCCTATGTTGGGGCAAGTGTTGTCACAATCATTGTGACGCCTTTATTTTTTAAATCGGTTTGGTATTTCCTGAGATTGTGTTGAAGCCACCACGAAGAACATTTTTTAGAACGCTTTTCGCGCATTTTCACGCCGTTTAAATAACGTATTTTTTTAAGAACTGTTCTTAGAAATCCTTTATATCTAATAAGTAGCTAATATTTCAAATTTCATATTTCTAGGCCCTTCAGTAACGCAAAAAGCGTAATTTTAGAACATTTTTTGCTCCTACACCCCCTTTCGGGTAGTGGCACCGACATAAAACATAGCCTATGTTGGAGCAAGGGTTGTCACCGTCATTTTTAAACCACTTTTTTTTAATCGGTTTGGTATTTCCTGAGATTGTGTAGAAACCACCATGTAGAACGTTTTTTAGAACGCTTTTCGCGCATTTCCACTCCTTTTAAATTTCGAATTGTTTAAGAACTGTTCTTAGAAATCCTTTATATCTAATACATAGCTAATATTTCAAATTTCATAATTCTAGGCCCTTCAGTAACACATAAATCGCATTTTTAGAACGTTTCTTGTTCCTGCACCCCCTTTGAGGTAGTGGCACCGACATAAAATGTAGCTTATCTTGGAGCAAGCGTCGTCACCATCATTTTGACACCAATATTTTTTAAATCGGTTTGGTATTTCCTGAGATTGTGTAGAAACCACCATGTAGAATGTTTTTTAGAACGCTTTTCGCGCATTTCCACCCCTGTTAAATTTCGAATTGTTTAAGAACTGTTCTTAGAAATCCTTTCTATCTAATAAGTATCTAATATTTCAAATTTTATATTTCTAGGCCCTTCAGTAACACGTAAATCGCATTTTTAGAACGTTTTCTGCTCCTGCACCCTCTTTGGAGTAGTGGCACCGACATAAAATATAGCCTATCTTGGAGCAAGCGTCGTCACCATCATTTTGACACCAACATTTTTTAAATCGGTTTGGTATTTCCCGAGATTATGTAGAAATTACCATTTAGAACGTTTTTTAGAACGATTTTTGCGCATTTTCACTCCTTTTAAATTTTAATTTGTTATAAATTTGTTTAAGAACTGTTCTTAGACATCATTTATATCTTATAAGTATCCATTCCAAATTTCCTGTTTCTAGGCCCAAAAATCGCATTTTTAGAACGTTTTTTGATCCTGCACCCCCTTTTGGCCAGTGACAGGGACATAAGATATAGCCTATGTTCTAAGTTGGACTAACACCATCATTTTGATACCATTACTTTTGGAATCGGTTCGGTAGTTCCAGAGATTACCTCCTACAAATAAACAATTTTTACCTCTTTATAATATTAGTATAGATTACAATTATACAATTATCGCATTTATACAATATCATATTACATTTATTTATTACAAGTGTGCAATTATTACATTTATACGGTATTATATTACATTTATTTATTATTTATTACAAATTTCTGTAAAAATTACAACGTAATGATACTTACCAGCGGGCAAGATATGTTATATATTTCTCTTCATATTTACCTCAATCAAAACTAAATATAGAAAATTAATGTAAAATAGAGCAATGCCATATTTTTAAAGTTTTTTTTAATAGATATTAAAATATGAGCAATTAAAATCGTTAATTTATTTGAGTCATATTATTTAATAAATTAAACTGGTGCAAAAGAGTACTTTCTAATACTTAAAAAAAATAAGGTTTAGGTCTACAAATAATGTATCACAATTGTTGTATTTCGAAAGAAATAGTCGTTATGAAAATAATTATCAAATAATATGTAATAAAATACGCATTAAATTGTGAGTTGCACTGTTTAGCATTTTAAAAGGATATAATAATTTCAGAAATTCTGCGTAAGATTACATACATAACATTAGTTATTTATATAAGTTTCTGAAATGTTTAGATACAACAAGTATTTAACCTGCAAATTTCCTTAATGAAAACAGCGACCTGATTTAAATCTCTCCCTGTGAGTTACAGACAATGTAGATATCTCTTTAAATTTACCACCATCGGAAAAGGAAGACCTATTCTGATTTTTTAAATAATGTTATAGAATAATAGAGTGTAATACATAAGCCACAATAGGAGCTTTGTGTCCATTTAACAGCAGTTTGTAATGGGTAATCCTGTTTTATGTTAGACTAAGTGGAATTTTTGGTTTTGCAAATTAATTGCTGGGCAGTTGTGAGATAATCGAGGTTTAATAGCATTAGTTATTTATGTAAGTTTCTGAAATGTTTAGATACAACATGCATTTAACTTGCAAATTTCCTTAATTAACACAGCGAGCTGATTTAAATCCCTCTGAGTGAGTTACAGACAATGTAGATATCGCTTTAAATTTACCACCAACGGAAAAGGAAGATAAATTCTGATTTTTAAATAATGTTACAGAATAATAGAGTGTAATACATATGCCATAATAGGAGCTTCGTGTCCATTTAAAAAAAATTTCTAATGGATAATTCTGTTTTATATTAGACAAAGCTGAATTTTTGGTTCTGTAAATTACTTTCTTGCCAGTTGTGGGATAATCGAGGTGTAATAGCATTTTAAGTTAATTTCTATTGTCAGTTGTAATTGTAACTGTGATCCATAGTATACGAGATATAAATGAACTCTTAAAAGGAATCAGTTTTGCGTTTTTTAAAAAAAGATTTTTTCTAGAAAATTCCAAATGTAGAACGTTTTGGATTGTTGTACCTTTTAGGCTTAAAAAAATCAACAAAAACAATCTTCAAATGCTTTTAATGCATTAATATTAAATTTTGACCATTGATTAAACGGATTGTGCTTTTTAATAAACTACCATTAGAAACTGACTATTACTACTGAAAATACTACTGAACATACTATTTTACAAGATTTTTGCATTGTTGAAAGTAAAATTGCTCTTTTTTTTTTTACTCTGTAAGTGCGCACGCATATCTTAATAATGTATGTACTGATTGTTGGGAAATTTGAGAAAGATAATAAACATATATTAATTTTTTTTAATTATCTACCCTTAGTTAAAAAATATTTCATTAACCATGATTTTTTTTTTGTTTTTTTTGTTTTTTTTTTTTTGTAAAATCAAAATTAAAATTTTACAATTTTTAATGAACAAAAATATTTACAGCAGAAAATCTTATGACTGTAAATACTTAAAAGTAGATCATTTTTAAAAAAACATTTTTGCGTATTTTCTATATAAATTTTCATAAAAATCCATACATGCGTTCCCAAGATATCATGTGTGCATTGACTTACGGAGAAAGAAAATGAGTTTATAAAATAAATAAAATCATAAGACAAATGCAATATTCCACTTTTCAATCAATATTCAATCACAAAATACATAAAATAAACTTTAAAAAGCTCACTGTTTTACTTAAACGGCGACAAAAATAACAAAAATATAGATGTTACAAATTAAAACTTATATTTTATTTAAATAAATTCCATTACGTACTTCCCATTCAAAAGCGAAGTGACGTATAGTATCAACTTGATGTATTAAAATGAATGGTACGGCAGTTAAATATTTTTCATTTCGCTAGTTTAATCCGAAACACTGCTACTTCTATTGCTGTCTAGCTAGCTACGCATTGAAAATGAAAGTTACGTATTTGAACAAAGTGACGTATTAAAATAAATGGAACAGCAGTTGAATATATTTCTCTAGGTAAGTTCAATCCAAGGCATTGCTACTTAAAGCTACCCTAATAATTATAGACTCTTCCATTTCAAACGAAGTGACGTATTTTAATGAATGGAACAGCAATTAATAAGAATTTTCTCCGACACCTGCCGCGGGATTGCAGGCCGAAAGTATTAGTACATTTAAATAAAATGTATATTTTTAACTTGAACATGTATATTATTATTATCTTTGTCACCTTTTAAATGAAACGGGGAACTTTTTTGGAGTTATTTTAATTTCAATAATACACAAATTTTCTAAATGACTGCTCAGTTTCTAATGGTAGAGTATTAAAAATCACAATGTGTTTATACCAATAGTCAGAATTTCACGTTTATACGTAAAAGGTTATGAAGACACATTACTTAAAACATAGGTGCCAACCGCAAATTAATCTTCCGTAATACTTGTATTAATTTGTTACATGTATTACTTGTATTAATAAGTTCCGTACCAGAAAATGTTTTAAGAAAAGTTATTAAATTTGTTCCATGTATAAACCTGGAATTAAATAAATAAGCATTCGTGAAATAAATTTTCTGGTTCGAAATGTGGTTATCCTGGTTTAAATTAATCCAGGCATTACGGAAGATTAGTTGGCAGCTATGCTTAAAACTTTGAATAAATTTCTTTATTTTCGACGCTATTAAAAGATATAAGGCCACATATAATTAATCATTATCCTTTCGCATTAACATAATAGTTATTGACCCTATTAACAAAATAAAATACGTTTTTTCCCATTTAAAAAATACTGGGAGAAATAAATATCCGTACAAGTTAATGTATTTTAATCTAATTTCTTGTGAATTAGTATAAAACCAGAAATTCTACCGACATAACTGCCACAACAGAACGTCTATACAAAAGGTGTTTAGGCATATTGGGAAAGATTTTGGCAACTAAAATAAAATACGTAAATTAAAAAAAAAATATGTTCTATTATGATATTTTAATTGTCCTTGTTGGGGACTATCATACTGCAGTTGGATTTCCAAGATAGTAGGGCTTTTTGTAAAACTAAAAGTGAAATTTTGTTCCTGTAATCAACAACACATTTCCAGGATACACTCAACGTAGTTGTTGGCGTTCCGCAAGAGCTTGTTTTAGTAGCACAACAACAGAAATAATCCATTGATGAAACATCTGGGTAATTGACTGGAATATGATTAAATGATATAAACTTAAAAATTACAGTTTCTTTTGTCAATTTTTCGAGAAATACGACTGTGCTTTTGGAGGTATGGCTGCTCGCTTCATCCTATAGTAGAACTCAACACATTTAACGCCTTAGGATAAAGGAAAATTGAAAGGAATTTTGAAATTTCTTCTTTAAAAAATAGGAATTAGAGCATTGTTTTGATGATAAGCAGATTTAATTTTGACATTTTTATCAACTTTTCTTACCCCGTTGTAAGAGATTCCATCAATCACCATAAATCCTTTTAGAGAAACTTCTTTTTCAGTGTTTGAACCAAAGTCTTAAGTCTTTTTGTCGTCTTTTCTGGTTATAAATAGGTCTTTTTTTATTACAGTCATTTAGATAAATCCATGCTTATTCAATTGTGGCAATTTTTCTCCACTTATCACAAGCTAAATAATTTTCATACAGATTTGCATGATAATTCTCTACGTAAGGCTAATGTCAGACGAGCGGTTTTGAAAAGCAGCCGTATGGACGCTCTCTCTTGAGAGTATAAAAATCTTCTGGTCTTTTCAGACGAGCGCCCAGAAACCATTGCGGTAAAAATTCCGAAAAGCTTCACGTCGAGGCGTTACCTCCAAGCCGCTAGCAGCTGGTGGCGTGCTTATGTCTTTTGTTTCTTCTATGTTGTTCAGACGAACCGTAGTTTTGACGCTGAGTTTGATTTTGTTTATCAGTGATTTGGAAGTTTTTGGTTCTGGTTGCGTATCGAATTTTCTCGCTAGAATTTAAAATGGATGTAATACACGTGGATCAATTAATTTTTGAAATACAAGAGCGTCCAATGTTGTGGGACACATCGTGCCCACATTGTAGAAAGATAAAAATTAAAAAATAATAACTTTATTAGAGGTATCTGGCATCCTTGATTTAAAAAAAAAAAAAAAAAAAAAAAAAAATCAGAAAAATCTAAAGAATATCAGGAAGTTATCGATAAATTATATGAATTAACTTTGTTTCATATAAACAAAAAAAAAATCATTTAAAATTATATTAATGTTTCAAGTTACGTTTTATAAGAAAAGTATTAAAGTAGTAAAATATTATTATAAAGAAAAAATAGGATGTAACCTTTATCAAATACTAATAATAATACTATTTTGTCCTTGTGTGTACTAAATTAAATTCAGGGTTTTTTTTTTTTTTTTTTGGGGGGGGGAAGCCTGAAGGAGGCATTTTTCTAAAAGTAAAAAGTATATTTGTGAAATTTATTTTATGTTTTTGAAAAGTAACATTTCGTAACGAAATATGAAATCCAGTTACTGAAATTCGAAACAAGCATTTCTTAATAACTTCTTTAAATCTTCGTGCTTAAGTTTTCTTTCCTGGGGGAACTTGTTTTCTTTGCAAATTATAGATTTTTACACCTAACAATATTAAAATAATTAATAAATAGTATGTTTTAATGGAATAGAATTTTGTGAAAGGGCCTGTTTTATTATTACGATTTTTGAGAAGGTGACTCTTTTTTTAAATTAATTTTTGTGACGGGACCCTAAATAGATCGCAAATGTTGCATTTCTTAATAATAATGAATTCTTAATAATAATTCTCTGAACTTAAAATCATTACAAGTTAGATCTGGTTTTGAAAATCGGGTATGGGAAAGGAGACAGTAAAGCAGAGCCTCTGTGGTCATATTCGATACGCGGTTCTATTTACTGCGAGCATGTAGTTTGAAAAATACTGCAAATTATTTTTATTTTTATTTTTTTGAAAAATACTGCAATTTTTATTTTTTGCATAAGTATGTATACCATACCTGCCAAGTTTTACGCTTTTTCTCTCACCACTATTTTTTAACATATAAACTTGTATTATTTAATCATCGAAAACCTAAGATTGAATAAATCTAATTTGTCAAATCAAAAGTAGTGGTAGGAAAATGTTTAAAAGTTGAAACCTATGGTATATAATATTCTTTCAAAAGGGTCTTAAATGTAGGAATATGATGGTTAAAAAAATCAACATTTTTCTAAATGTTGTGTTTTGCTATTTGCACAGGATTTTTGCTTGGGTCGGGCCGTGTACTGCATAAAAATAAGCTATCTGCGTTAGACCTTGGACAAACTTTAAGCTTTTATACACTTGAGCTGAAAATTGTGGTCCCTGCAAACCTTTTAGTGTACTATTTTACGCCAAACGTATTAATTATTTTTTTTAATATTTTGTAGAGATAAGAATTATTGAAACCTCGTTAAAAGGAAAGCTATCTTATTTGCTTTTTTTTTTTTTTTTTTTTGAAGAAAATATAGTTAAGTTTAGAAAAGTGGCCGTTCCGTTTTCTTTTCTTGCTTTTTTTTTTCTTTTGAAAAATTTTGTTGTACAGCAAAGTTTATTTTCTCTGATAAAGTATACTATTTGCATATGGCGACAAATTTACTCAGTTACAGCGTTATGGCATTTATAGCAAAGATATGCGTCAATTTCTCTAAAAATGATTACTTTTTCAATACTAGGGAGCTCTGCCCTACGAGCTACGCTCGCCAACCCCCCATTCAGACTCTAAAAATTCTTTAATTTGATCGCCTTTAAAAATATTACGGTAAATTGAATTATAATTTAAAAAGCAGTGGCGATCTCCCATTAAACTGGTTTCCATTCATTTCTCTTTTACTGAGGGATTTTAAGACCAAATCAGCTGCTGTGAATTGTTGTTTTCGTGTTTGATTAAATAAGATTAGTTAAACATTTGAAAATTAGCTAATATAAAATGAACTAACAAGGAAGGTCTCCTTACTGGGCATACTCAGAATATGTTGAAAAAAATGCTAGTGAAACTACTCATGTATGTAATAAGGGATCAGCCAAATTTAATGGCGAAATTTCAGTAGAAAGTCTGTAAAAAAATAAAATACTTTCGAATATTTGGCGCGAAAATACGAAACTGACACGCGGTTTGGCGAGCAGGATTTTTCCTCGCCAAAAGCAAACGATTTTTATGCATCTGAAAATTTATTAATTGTATTTTAGAATGCGCGGTTTTTAATGAATTTAAAATTAATCAGTTAAAGAGGTTATTATATATTTTTTTATATTACATATATATGTTGCTTGTTGCTGTAGTTATTTAATTTTATCACTGTAAAAATATTTTCTATGCTTTACAAGTTGCAAATATCTATTTTGAGTTATAGTCAGCTGACATTTGATTTAACATTTCCATATCGAAGACGAAGTCGTTTCCATAGCAACAAAATCAAACCGACAGTGTTCTATCTGCCTCATGTGTGAGCTTGAAATAATTTAAATCAATTTAAATTTTGTTTTAAATCGTAAAATATGATATTTAAATTTTATTATAAATACATATAAATATATATCACACACAATAGTTAAAACAAATTAAAAATGACAAAACTAAAGTTATTTAAATTAAACTTGTATAAACAAATTCAATATAAAAAAATTTTCCTACATAAAACAGTATTTTTTTTTCATCGCCAACCGGTGATAAATCGCCAAATAAACGAAAATTTCGTTATTTTTTTACGGACGCTGTATCGGGGTTACGCCAAAAATTTTTTTATAAACATATATATCCATATGAGAAGAACATTCTGCAATTTTTTCAGATTTTTCTGAGTATGCCCGTATGGAGACCTTCCTTGTATGTCTACAGTCTTTGCTTCCCAGTACTTTTTAATAATACTATAAGAACATCATTTTAAATGTAACGTTTTAAATTTGACATTATTTTCACCAGACTTTTCTTTCTCTTTCTATATTCACCTGAAAATATTTTTAGTTTTGTAAGTATATACTCAATAGTTTACTGTCTCAATAGTTTCTAAACGGTGATGAGGAATGTCAGAATCAATAGCAACCGTTAGCTTCTGACCGTTTCATCAAAACATATAAAAACAATGAAAAAAAATGGTGTGCTGCGTACTTACCTTAGTGTAATGCATTTCTTCTGGAGGAATGGATGACCTCATATTAATGTTTTCTTTCACAAGACTTGGAATAAATTTCCACAATAACTCTTCAAAGGTTGGTTTTGACATCCGATAACAGTTGAAGAATTTCTGGGGAAGTTGCTGCAGTTTTGGGTGTTTAAAACAGAAATGCACTTAAAATAGGATGAATCCAGTACCGTCTGTGTATATTTCTTTTTTCTAATTTCTTGAATAACTGGTAGAAAATTACAGAATCATTTATTTCCTGCAGAAGATCCTTTTTGCTTAATTGAAAACATCTAATGGAAATCACTCTGTTGGGGTGATAAATAATATCGTCTGCTCTATGTGGCGGGAAAGGCACGTAGAACGCTCGTGTGACCGGAGTCGCGCAGGTGTTTATTTTTCATGTTGAAACCACAAGCGTGCAACTCGGTCGTCTGACATTAGCCTAAAGAGCAAATATGTAACCTTCAAGCCACTTGCTTTTTTGCTGTGCGTTTCACTAGCAGACGATATATATATATATACATATATAGCAGCCAATATTTCAGTTATCACGTTATTACATGGTGCCAGATTTTTTTCCCCAAATATTTCTCGTTGTTTATTAATTTAACATCAAAATCATTCCCAATATGTGTGAACACCCTCTGTAAGCAATATTCACAATAAGCTTAAATTTCATGATTATCTAGAATTGTTAATGATAAAAAATATAAAATACTAGTAAATCTGCAGATCAGGAGCCTCAACGTCATCTTTGCAAGTCATTGTTTTTTAACACTCATTGCGTAATATTCATCTTCCTACAAATCGTTTTTTAAAGTTTTGAAATTACATACCGGATGTCCCAAAAAGGACTGACTTATTTTACAATTCAATAACTTCCAAACGGTGACAGATATTAAAAAAATTCTTGCAGGAGGGTTATGCATAAAGTCAAAAGTTTTTTTACAGTGATTTTCGATTTTAGTTCGAATTACAAACAATAGATGGCGCTGCGATCAATAGAGGCTAAATTCAGGCTCGAATTTTGGTATTTCGTGGCCCGGATAATACATTTCCATCTCCTTTTTCTGCATGGAACAACAAAAAGGACCAAAAATCGAGCCTGTATTTAGCGACTATTGCTTACAGCGCCATCTATTGTTTGTAATTCGAACTAAAATCGAAAATCACTGTAATAAAACTTTTGCCTTTATGCATAACCCTTCTGCAAGAATTTTTTTAATATCTGCCACCGTTTGGAAGTTATTGAATTTTAAAATCAGTCAGTCCTTTTTGTAAATATTTATAAGAATACAAAATACTTCGTAAACTTTCAGAAATTAAATGTGTTAAACAAGTGGTTATACACTGATGTTCTGAAGTTCTGATGAGCTGCTAATTCTGGTAACTTTTTAAATCAAAAATTGCATTTCTTCAGGGGTCTGTGCCCCCTGAACCCTCCGTAGTTTATTTAAGTTTACATTCGTAATTTTTTATTGATTGTGCGGATGGTTATAGTATATCATAGATTTTTTTTTACGCTGTTATTTATAAGGATAAGCATAAGTTTTTTTTTATAAATTAATAAATTAAAAATTTAAAATAAAATCCTCATGTTAACCGTACGCAAACAATAAATCTTGAAGTGACGCCAAAAATGTAACCTTAAAATCCGCTACATTCGACCGAAACACAACGGCGTGCTTAAAAAAAGAAAGAAAGAAAAGAAAAATATTTTTAGTAATACAGTTTTTAATTCATAATACGATGAAATGCTACTTTAGAATGCTTAAATATAAGCAGATCATTTTCATTTTACAGAAAAAATGCACGGATGAAGTCAAAGAATTCGGTCCCTGTTCCACGTGCTTGTTTTGTTTGGGCCAAATGATGGCATTTAAATCTGGACGATAACGCACATCATATTGCAAACTGTTTTTACGGCATACTGCATCTCCATCTATCTCTTTCCTCCGTAAATAATAGTTTATTTTATTTTAGCCAAGGTCTTTTTTTTTTTTTTTTTTTTTTTTTTTTTTTTTTTTTTTGATAAATGACGTCTAATTCATCTGCTATTCGTACTTACTCAAAATCTTTCATCTTGTTATATTAAGAAATACTTGAGAGTTTTCTTTTTATTCCCAATATGTCGCCATATTAATTTTTTTATTCTTAATTTTTTTTTCATTTTCCTGTTTCACGTCAAAATCTTTCAATTGAAAATTGTTTAAGAGAAAATATTATTCAGGGTTTTGATTTTCTTGGCAACGATTAAATAATATTGATAAATTTTACGAAAAAATGTCACATTATTCTCTATGAAAATAATGAACTTTTGCATTTTTAAGCAAAATATTTGAATAAAATAAATAAAATATTGCCTATTTTTATTTCTGGGGCTAAAATTCATCTATATGCAAAAATACAAATGCATTAATTCATCCGTTTTGACGTTGGCTTTACTGAAACATTATAGACGCATTTATACTAATATTATTAAGACCAAATTCGTTGCTAGGCAACTGATGAAAGAAAAGGTAAAAAATGAAATATGTATTATGTCAAATTGATAAAACAAAATGCTTTATATTATTGGAAAACATGCATAAATTTTCACCAAAAATTATAAACCTAATTTAAAAAATCTCGCAAATATATTGACATAATTTCAAACTAATTGGAATAATTTAATAATCTTATTTAAAAATTTCAGCATCCAAAATTTACCATTTAAATCTATTTTTTATATGAGCCATTTCTTTCAACAAATGAAAATTTGAAAATCGTCTGACTTGCCTTAGACAAGCATTACAGAGCAAAATAAAATGTTCTATATTTCCCGAACGAATGAACCAAATTTAACCAAAAACTATACAGCTAAGTCCGAGAACCTCATCAACATGCCCAATTAATTTCAAGCCGATCGGAAGCTTTTTGCGGCAGTTATCGCGGAACAGACAGACAGAGAGACAGACAGACAAACGAAAATCAAAACTTTTCGTGTCTCCACAGTAAGCCTTCACTGACGTTTCGGCAATTAAACTAGTAAATCTGCAGATCAGGAGCCTCAACGTCAGCTCTGCAAGTCACTGTTTTTAGACACACTTTGGTAATATTCAATTTCATGCAAACCGCAATTTAAAGTTTTCAAATTATGTAATTATTTATAAGAATAAAAAATACGAAGTTTTCAGACATTAGAAGCATTAAATTAAAAACGTTGTTATGGAAGGATATTTTGAAATAATTTTCATGAGCTACTAATTCTGATATTTTTTAAATAATAAAACAGATTTCTTCAGGGGGGGGGGGGGCTCCGCCTCCTGAACTCCCCGTGGTTTCATTAATTTACATATGTAACTTTTTATTTATTGCACTAATGGTTATCGCAAATCTTAAATTTCTTTTTATACTTCCGAGCCTTAATTTTCAATACTGGTGGACAGAAAATGATTCACATTGACGCAATTATATTAAAAGTTTAGGTTTTATGAATGAAAATATAATTTCCTTTTAAAAATAAAATAATTTTTATTCATATTTTCTGAAATGAGACGGCATTAAGAAGTAACACTCGTCATAAAATATTTTTTTAGGTAATCTAGTTAATGCTTGGTTTTTAAGAATGAGAATATTTATTTCCCAATACAATGACGTCATTTTCGACAGCGATAATTTTGCGGTGTAAAATTTTGACATTTACTATATATTTGATTTTCAAAAGTTTTTTTTTTTTTTTCTCATTGAAATTTTCGATTAAAAATTAACATTTCTGTTAGCTGTGTGCAGACGATAAACCATGAGATATTAGTAACATTTCTTTTAATAATAAGAATTAATATCATAACACAAGCCCTTTTTATTTCAACCTCAAAGCATATTAGTTTTATTTTTGATATATGAGATCAAATTCACCTTCTTTTCGTATTTTAGTTTTATTTCCAATATGAAGACGTATTCATGTCTATTTTTTATTTCATTTTCCTCTTGCACATGAAAATCTTTCAAATCAAAATTAACTGTTTAGGATAAATTATTATTCTGGGATAGGATTTTCTTGGCAACGGAAAAAAAAAAAAAAAAAAAAAAAAAAAAATGATTGTTAAATTTATAGCAAAATGTCAATTTATTCCTTATGAAAATAATGAACTTCTTAATTTAAAAGAAAAAATATTTGAACAAAATAAGCAGAACATAGTCTTTCTTTATTTCTGGGGTAAATTTCATCTATATGTAAAGTCACAAAAGCATTAATTCGTCCCTTTTGACTTTGATTGACTTCAAACAATTACAAATACTTTCACATTTACGATATTTTTAGGTGTAGTTCCGTCGCTAGGCAACAGTTAAAAGAAAATAAAACAATGAAATATGTGCTTTGAAAAAAAGTAAATTTATAAAAAGATATATTATTGGAACACATATATAAAATACCTCCATAAGTTAAACACCGAATTTAAAAACTCTGACAAATGTATACACAAAATTTCAAACTAATATGAATAATGTATGGTTCTAATTAGAAATTACATCATCCATAATTTACTATTTAAATCCTTCAATCATATGAGCCATTTCCTTTCAACAAATAAAAATGGAAAAATCGTCTGAATTGCTATAGGAAAGCATTAAGTCGCAAAATAAAATGTTCTATATATTCCGAACGCATGAACCAAATTTAACCAAAAACTATACAGCTAAATCCGGGGATTTTACCAACATGCATACTTAATTTTAAGCTAATCGGATGCTTTTTACGGCAGTTATCGCGGAACAGACGGACAGACAGACAGACAGACAAACGGAAACCAAAACTTTTCGTGTCTCCACAGTAAGCCTTCACTGACGTTTCGGCAACTAGTAAATCTGCAGATCAGGAGCCTCAACGTCAGCTCTACAATTCATTGTGTTTAGCACCCTTTGAGTAATATTAATCTTTCTACAAAAAACGAAATTTAAAGTTTTGAAATTACATAAACATTTATAAAACGAAAAAAATATTTCGAAGGTTTCTGACACTAGAAGCGTTAAATTAAACCCCTTGTTATGTAATGGTAATCTGAAAATCTCATGATCTACTTATTCTGGTAATTTTTAGATAATAAAGTAGATTTCTTCAGGGGGGGCAGCCCCCCTGAACCCCTTCGTAGTGTAATTTAATTTACATTTGTAATTATCAATTAATTGTGTTAATGTCCTTTAGTAAATTCTACCAATAGACGGAAACGTACATGAATTCTTTTCTACAGCCCTGTATATTACGTGAAGATTTTTACGCGTCGTTTATAACATTTAAATTTAATGCAGACGAAAAACCCTCTTAAAACTGCTCATATCACATTTCCTGGGATTAGTATGCATAGTGTGCACCATATATCCAGCTTCTGCGGAGTCCTGTATATGGTTCTATTTAAATTCTGCAAACATTTGTTAGTATACTAAATGTAATTCGGCTGGGAAATACATAACTCAAAAAAAAAAAAAAAAAAAAAAAAAAAAAAAAAAAAAAAACACTGAAGCAATTCGCGCTCATTTTCATTTATACTTACGAATTCATTTGTGTATCCCTGTACATGGTCTATACAATATTTAAGCACTACTTATTAAGCACAAATTTACTTAACGTTAAAACGCACACCATAATCGAAAATACTCTTCAGCAATCATCCCTAATAGACCAGAACTGTATCCGAAATTTTTTATGTGACCCTATAAATGAACGATAAATACGATACAAATCATATTCAAGCTTCTTGTAGTCAACCACAATAATGTAATTTAATTTCATAATGTTTGAATTAGTGCAACACAATTAACACACTGGCGACAGGCAATTTAATTAAATCTGGGTTTAAAAACAGTAGAAGCTCCTCCCTCTTCTGAAAGTGTCTCGGAAATTGGTTTCTGAGATATGTTTTTCATGTTTATGCAGCAGTAAATATCTTTCAATGTACGGATGTAATATATAATGTCTTACAATCTATAAAAAATATGGACAACACAATATAAATGTCTTTTCTGTAAGGTAGAAGTCACTTCCTTAGCCAATGATGTATTCTGAATAAAAACGAGAATTCTCGTTTCCCGTCGCTAATGTGTTAAAATAAGCTGTGAAGAGTTTTTTTTTTTTCCCCGTAGACCACATTTTAATCGACCACTTTTGTGTGACCCTGAAAAAAACATATGCTTTGCACCCCATATACTACAAAAATGTTTCAAAAATACATATCAATTTTATTATTTTGTAACAGAGTAACATCATTAAAAAACGCCACAAAAGTATTTTCTTCAAAGATTGTAATATTATGAATACTTTTGAGTTCCCTGTACGCATGCTGTAAGTGCTACACATAACATATTTTATAGTAACCAGGTTCTAGTGCACCTTAATAAAGTATATAAATTTCATTACGTTTAAAATTGTGAAACATTATTAAAATACACCGCAGACGATTTTTCCCAAAGACTATAATGTAACGGAATAGTTTTGAGTGCCCCTGTAATTAAGCTATGAATGCTACACTCTTCATTTTTAATACCAAACATACTTTGGCAAACCTCAATAACGTAGATCAATTACATGTAATCCCGACTATATTTACGCGAGTTAGAGCACGTAGAGAAACACGGCAGGCGACAGATAGAAAAACTGAAGTCATAAATACTTTTCATCCATGTTGGAAAGTGTTAAAAAGGATTTACATGCGTTTAACTGTACTTTTTTTCACTTATAGCATGGTTAAACATTAGTTTAAACATCCTAATCCATGCGATAGCAATAACATATTAAAAGCCCCCCAAAATATGCATATCTGGAGATCTATTAATCTACTGGAAAATAATTCATTATCGTGCCCACTGTTAATTGCATAAATTGCATCGATTTGGCGCGATAAAATATTTTTTGTGATAGCCTTTTAATAGTACCTGCGACAAAATTAACGTAATTTACTAACTTCATTCATATTTGATGCAATGATAAGCTACGAATAACAGTCGCTAGGCAACGAAGAAAAGAAAAAAAAAAGAAATATGTATCATGTAAAACAAGAAAATTAATTTAAAAATTCTTTATATTATTGGAATACATGTATAAATGTCCTCAAAACATTATACACGTAAATAGAAAAATCTGATAGATATATTGATAAAACTTCAATATAATAGGAATAATTTAAAACCCTTATTTGGAATTTTAGTATCCATGATTTGACATTTAAATCCATTAATCAAACGTGCCATTTTCTTTCAACAAATGGAAATTTGAAAATCGTCTGACTTGCCGTAGAAAAGCATTATAAAAAAAAATAAAATCTTCCATATTTTCCGAACGAATGAACCAAATTTAACCAAAAACTATACAGCTACGTCCGGGTATCTCACGAATATGCCCAATTAATTTCAAGCTGATCGGGTGCTTTTTGCGGCAGTTATCGCGGAACAGACAGACAGACAGACAGATAGACAAACGGAAATCAAAACTTTTCGTGTCTCCACAGTAAGCCTTCACTGACGTTTCGGCAACTAGTAAATCTGCAGATCAAGAGTCTCACGTCATCTCTGCAACTTATTGTTTTTAGCAAATTTTGCTTAATATTAATCTTTCTACAAAAACAAAATTTAAACTTTTAAATTACACAAACATTTATAGAAGGAGAAAAAAATATTTCGATCGTTTCAGACATTAGAAGCGTTAAATTAAACACGTTGTTATGTAATGATATTCTGAAATTCTCACGAGCTACTTATTCTAGTAATTTTTATATAATAAAGCAAATTTCTTCAGGGGGGTGCCCACCTGAACCCCCCGTTGTGTAATTTATTTTGCATTTGTAATTTTCTATTGATTGAGTTAATGATTATCCTATATCTTAGATTCATTTTTACACTGCGATTTATAAGGATAAGCAACAATTTGGTCAAGCATTTTACGTTATCCTAATATCCATACAGCAGTATTTACTTGCCTGCTAACCACAAACATCTGTATCTAATGGATAGAGAACTTTTGGAAATGTAAACTGAGACATCTAATTTAGAAATCTAATAATAATTTTGATTACCATTCTGCAATATTTATATCTAAGATCTAATCTAAATATCTAAAAATGTACTCGATAGCATTAACTTACTAAAATCACCCTAAAGTAGGGGGAGTTCTAAACCTAACGGTTAATAATTCATCATCGTGTCCACTTCCAATTGACTAAATAGATAAATGTGATATGGCGCCGTTAAGTATTTTTTGTGATAGCCTTTTAATAGTATCCACGTTTAATTTAAAATCGTGATGTTACAAACACCGTTGAAATTTGATGCACACCTGTGTTCAGGTCAAATTACGAAAGGTTAACTAACCTTTTATTTCCCTTAGCCGGGCATTTTGTTTCATTTTTCGTAATAGGGATTATTTTAATAATTTATTTTACACTCTACAAGCTGTTACACGGGACGTTGTTCACGTAGCATTAAAATAGAGATAAATGCATTAAATAAAACATTTCACTCACCACCAGACATGGCAAGTCTCAGGCTTTTTGCACAACACTATTACCTTACAGAAAATGTTGTTCTTTTAAATCGCGCAAATGTTTCAATTAAATAAAGTAACATTTTTTGTATTAAAATACTGGTATCCAGAACGCCGGAGGCTTGGCAGCCCTGCTCCTCTTAATAGAAACATATATAGTTAACCAACACTTTATCACATTTTATAGGAAACAATACGGAATTTCTTATTTGTATGGCCTTACATATACCTCAGTCATAAAAATGTAAAATTTTGTGCCAATTAATATACGCAATTGCGAAAATGAAATCGCAACCAATGAGAAAAGGAAGGCCAAGTAAAATCGTGTAAATCGAGGAATCTTTCTTCGTAGTGTGGGAAAATACCACTACTAAAATTAATTTAGGTGGTATTTGGTGTGAAATGTTTATATGTATTCATTCCTGTCCTATTTATCTTTTTTATTATTTGTAATTTGCTGCATTTTCCCTTTGCACGTGAAAATCTTACAAATTAAAATGAACTCTTTGGGAGAAATTGTTATTCCCTTTTTTTTTTTTTGGCAACAATGAAGTTTATAAAGTTTAATAGAATAATGTCAGTTTATTCTGTATGAAAATAACGAACTTTTTCCTTTATAATCAAAATAGTTGAATACATAAATAAAGATATTATTCTATATAATATATAAATACTATTTTCATTTCTGCCTTTAAATCAATCTATATGCAAATATCTATACAAAGGCATTCATTAATTCATTATTTTTAACTTTGATTTGAATTTAAAAACCATACATACTTTCACATTTATGATATTTTTAGATGAGATATAGTTGCTACGCAACGGTTAAAAGAAAAAAAAATGAAATATAAGTAAATTCATAAAATAAAATGTTTTATATTATTCGAACACATGTATAAAATTCCATCATAAGTTATACACCTAATTTAAAAGCTCTGACAAATGTTTTGACAAAATTGCAAACTAATAGGAATAATTCTCTACACTTATTTAAAAATTTCAGCATCAAAAATTTACCATTTAAATCCATTTTTTATATGAGCCATTTCTTTCAACAAATGAAAATTTGAAAATCGTCTGACTTGCCATTGAAAAGCATTACAGAGCAAAATAAAATGTTCTATATTTCCCGAACGAATGAACCAAATTTAACCAAAAACCATACAGCTAAGTCCGAGTACCTCATCAACATGCCACATTAATTTCAAACCGATCGGATGCTTTTTGCGGCAGTTATCGCGGAACAGACGGACAGACAGACAGACAGACAAACGGAAATCAAAACTTTTCGTGTCTCCACAGTAAGCCTTCACTGACGTTTCGGCAATAATCATATACATTTGTGGAAGATTTATCGAAATCACTGTTATATATCCAGCTACATAAAACATAATATTTTATGAACCATATATATATATATATTTTATTAAGAGTTTATAAAACATATTTTGGAGGGCTATATTTTTTGGACTATATATATACGTAGAGAAAGGATAAGTCCTACAGACACAAACAACTAATTATTGAGAATATTGATAATACATTTAAAATTTGATTTAATTTATTATTTTTGTTTTATAAAAAAAAGGTAGTTAATGTTTAAATGATATTTTAGTAAAATACAGGAAAAATTTATTAACCAAAGTTTATAAAAGTATAATTTAATGAAGCACGATAAAAATTTTCATAAACAATATTCTCCATACAATTTAAAATCTTCTAACAACCCAAGTCTGGCACCCTTCTCTCCTAAATGTTGGTAAGGCTGCAACCACAGTACAAGATGGGATAACTTCATGAACTACAACCCTGCAGCAAATATGAGCCAAAATTTATCCAGCGTCCATGGTAGCTATACTAATATTATAAAGAAGTAAAAATTGTTTGTTTGTTAGAGGTAATCTCGGGAACTACCGAACCGATTTCAAAAAGTAATGGTATCAAAATGATGGTGTTGGTCCAACTTAGAACATAGGCTATATTTTATGTCGGTGCCACTACCCCCAAAGGGGGTAAAGGAGCAAAAAACGTTCTAAAAATGCGATTTTTGTGCTAGTGAAGGGCCTAGAAATATGAAATTTGGAATATTAGTTACTTATAATATATAAATGATGTCTAAGAACATTTTCTAAACAATTCGAAATTTAAAAGGGGTGAAAATGCACAAAAATCGTTCTGAAAAACTTTCAAAATGGCGGTTTCTGCACAATCTCAATAAAATACAAACCGATTTAAAAAATAATGGTGTCAAAATGATGGTGACAACCCTTGCTCCAACATAGGCTATATTTTATGTCAGTGCTACTAACCCAAAGGGGTTTCAAGAGCAAAAAAACGTTCCAAAAATGCGACTTTTGCGTTACTGAAGGGCCTAGAAACATGACATTTGAAATATTAGTTACTTATTAGATATAAATAATTTCTAAGTACGATTCTTAAACAATTCGAAATTTAAAAGGGGTGAAAAAGCGCAAAAGAGTTCTAAAAAACGTTCTAAATGGTGTTTTCTACATAATCTCAGGAAATACCAAACCTATTCAAAAAATAATGGTTGTAAATTGATGGTGACAACACTTGCTTTAACATAGGCTGTATTTTATGTCGGTGCCACTACCCCAAATGGGATGTAGGAGCAAAAAACGTTCTAAAATGCGATTTATGAGTTACTGAAGCGGATAGAAACATGAAATTTGAAATATTAGTTACTTATTAGATATAAAGGATTTCTAACAGCAGTTCTTAAACAATTCGAAATTTTTAAAAGGGTGAAAATGCACAAAAAGCGTTGTAAAAACGTTCTAAATGGTGGTTTCTACACAATCTCAGGAAATACCAAACCGATTTAAAAATTAATGGTAACAAAATGATGGTGACAACCATTGCTCCAACATAGGCTATATTTTATGTCGGTGTCATATCCCAATCGGGATGCAGGAGCACAGAACATTCTAAAATTATTTTTGCGTTACTGAAGGGCTTAGAAATATGAAATTTTAAATGTTAGTTACTTATTCGATATAATATTAGTATAGAGAAGTATAGAGAATATTAGTATAGAAGAGTTCTTAAAAAAGAACAGTTCTTAAACAACTCGAAATTTAAAGGGGGGGGGGGGGGGTATAATGCGCGAAGAGGGTTCTAAAAACATTCTAAATGGCGATTTCAACTCCCTTTTGGGAAGTATCAAATCGATTTCAAAAGTAATGGTTGTAAATTGATGGTGACAGACCTTACTCTAGCATAGGCTCAGTTTTATATTTGTATCACTACCAGCTGGGGGTTGCAGGAGAAAAAGAAAACGTTCTAAATTGCGGTTTTTGTGTTATGGGAGGGCCTAGAATTAAGAAATTTGGAATGGTAGTTACTTATAAGATATCAATGTTCTCTAAGTACATTTCGTAAAAAAAAATTAAAAGGGGTGAAAATGCGCGAAAAGCGCTGTAAAAAAAGTTCTAAATTGCGATTTCTATGCAATCTCAGGAAGCACTGAACCGACTTAAAAAACAATGGTGTAAAAATGATGGTGACAGATCTTGCTTCAAGATAGGCTACATTTTATGTATGTTTCCACTGCCGCAGAGGAGATGCATGAGCAAAACACTTTCTAAAAATGCGATTTTTGAATTTTGGAAGGCCCTAGATTCATGGAATTTTGAATGGTACATATTTATTGGACATAAAGTATCTTTAAGAACATTTCTTTAAAAATTTGAAATTTAAAAAGAGCTGAAAATGCGTGAATAGCTGTCTAAAAACGTTCTAAATTGCGATTTCTACTCAGTCTCAGGAAATACCAAATTTATTTCAAAATTAATGGTTGCAAATTGATGGTGACAGTTCCTGCTCCAACATAGGCTATATTTTATGTTACTGTCACTACCATCTGGGGGGTTGCAAGAGCAAAACATGTTCTAATTTGCATTTTTTACACAACTGAGCGGTCTAACATTTTGAAATATGACATGGTATTTACTTACAAGATGCAGTTGCTTTCTAAGAACAGTCGAAAGAAAATTCCAAATTTAAAAGTATGAAGTGAGCAAAAAGAGTTCTAAAAGCGTTCTAAATTACAATTTTTATACAATTTTATCAAATACCAAACCGAGTTAAAAAATAATGGGGACAAATTCTTTTTGATAGAACTTGCTCAAACATAAGCTATATTTTATGTCTATGCCACTAGCACCAGAGGGTTGCAGGAGCAAAAAACTTTCTCAATTGCGATTTATGTGATACTGAAGAGGCTAGAAACTTTAAATATGGCATGGTAGTTACTTAAAAAATATAAATGCACTCGAAGGACTGTCGGAAATACATTCGAATTTAAAAGGGGTGAAGCGAAGAGGAGATGCCAAAAGCATTCTAAAAAAGTCCTAAATTACGATTTCTATGCAATTTCAGGGAATATAAACTGATTATAAAAGTAATAGTTGCGAATCAATGGTAACAGTCTCTGATCCTGCACAGGCTATATTTTATGACGTTGATTCTACCACCTGGGGTTCACAGGAACAACAAACGTTCTAAAAAAGGCCTTTAAAAGCTTTCTAAATTACGTTTCTGTGGAATATTAGGAAATAACAAACCGATTTAAGAATTAATGTTGGCAAATTAATATTGACAGTTCCTATTTCAACATAGCCCTTTATGTTGAGAGAGGTGGTAGGATTTCGAATTTGACATTGTTAATTTTAAGATGTAAGAAGATGGTTTCTTAAAATTTAAAAACTTCAAATGAATACTGAAATGAACGTATTAATTCAGCATAAAAGTTTCAAAATATTTTCTAAATTATCATTTATTTAGTTTTATTTCTTTTTAATTAATTTAAGTCTCATTTCTGCCTAATGCAGTGTAATAATGGAGTTTAGTCGAACTGTGTTTTAAATAGTAATTTTTGAATTATTCCTAAAAGTATAATATCTTTTGATAAAAATTAAACATATCACTTGGCATAATATCACTTGGCATATTTCAAATATTACGCGTCAAAGCCGCGGAGTTTGCTAGTATATGATAATTTTAAACGATGATTTACGCCCGAAAAATCTGAATTTAACAGGTGAATTTTCAATCACATTGCGAACAAGGTGTAAAACCAACAGAGTGAAAAAGCATCCAGGCCAGGTTTCGAACCAAAGACCAAGTTTCGAAACCTGGCCTGGATGCTTTTTCACTCCGTTGATTTTACGCCTAGTTAACATTGTGAATAAAAATTCACCAATTAAATTTTAATTTCTCGTGCGTCAGTGATCGTTTAAAATTATTATGGATATCTCATATTGACTCACTTTGATTGGTTTGAATTTGACATGATTAAATTACTTAGCGGGAGACAAGAGGACAGTGTAGTTTTTACGCTAGCTCCAAACTTGCATTTATGTGGTTTATGTGTGGTAAAGATAATTTTATCTTTATTTATTTAAATATGTGCTAGTTTTCAAGTTTCGTAAATGTGAACACATATAAATTTCTTAAAAGTTTTAGATTATTGTATGCAACACATTTAATAAGGATTTATTTTCTACAATTTAACAATTGCTAACATTTGTAGGTTCGGATATATGACTTGTTTTGCGTTCCTCATTCTCTTGTGGTAAAACTAGATGTAGTACGGGAGATGAAAAGAATTCTGAAAACCAATTTCAAGAATTCGTAAACAAAGTTTGAAGAAAACGAAACATGGACAAGAAGAATTCGGATTTTTAACAAATCAGAAATTGTACGTCAGACATGGCAATTGAGGTGTGTTCGTACTATAACTATTTTTATAATGATTCAGATCTTCGTGCAATAGCTGTTACACTCTTATGCAAAGATACATGAATTCAAAATTTATTACGATTCTATATATTAAATTCAGTAATACAAAAATAATATGGCTCCATCTTAAATAGGACTTAATCTCAACCTAGAACCATCTATCATGGAATATCATTCGATTAATTAAGTTTGATAGGATTTATTAGAATCAAGAAAACTTTATTAATATCTTTTTAAGTTTTGATTCGATTTTCATAAACTTTGAAAAGACTCGACAACATTCTGCAACATTTATATATATTACATTTTAAACTATCCGGTTGGGTAGTTTTCGCGCTGTTATATGCAGACAGAAAGACGGACCAAGCGACGATTATAGGTGCTACGTATTTATACAATTCCGAAAACACTTAAAAAGATGATAAATAGGTTATCTTCTTTTCTGCAGTTACATTGCATATAATCATACTTTCGTTTTTAAATATGTTCATTTTGACTTATGATTGAATTATTATTAATTTATGGCTTTAGTTAAAGTTGGAAAATAAAATATATCGTTCCGTTAAGGAAAAAAAGTCTAAAGTTTTTTTTTTCCCTGTAAGATTAAAATATCTGTGTGGTTTAACACACCTGATATTATGTTACATGGATAATTAGTGTGTATGCAAAGATAATATAAAATTTTGTTTAAATGTCATGCTTGAATTAGCAATTATTATTAAGGCATGCCATTTTACGCCTCTTTCTCCTAGTATCAGTTACAATTCAAAGGATCAATGACATTTTAAAGCAGTATTTTCCATTTATATGTTAATTCAAATGCTATGCTATTAGGAATTATTATTATTATGGAGAGCAATATCCGTCCGAACCCTTCGTTATAGGCTATTTTTTTTTTGGTTATTGAAAGGGCACACTATTTTTCATTAAAAAATTCTTCTATATTGACTCTGGGTATTTACATTATAAATAATAATCAAACTAGTTGGATGTGCCAATCCCAAAACTTTCGTCTATCTCATGTATATTATTATTTCAAAATGTTGTTACAAATACCAATAATTCATTTTTATTAGTTTTATTAGTATTTTTATTAGAATTATGCATAACTTCCTACACTTTTCGATGGTACAATATTGAAAATTGCACAAATATCGCTATTACAGCGCCCTCTTCAGGTGGAATTCTTCAATATTCAGGGAGAACCTTCTTACCATGGTCAAAAGCATACATAAATAATTTGGTTCAAATATGTGCATAACTTCATACACTTTTCGATGGTACAATATTGAAAATCACACAAAAATCGTTATTACAGCGCCCCTTCCGGCGAATTTTTTCCAAATTCAGGGAAAAAATTCGCAGGGAAAAAATGCCATGGCCAAAAACATACACGAAAAATTTGTTTCAATTCTCTGCATATCCTCATACACTTATCGATGGTACAATATTCAAAATGCACAAAAATCACTATTACAGCGCCCCCTACCGGCAAACTTTTACCAAATTCAGGAAGGACCTTCTTGCCATGGCCAAAGACATACACAAAATGCATAACTTCATAGACGTTTCGATGGTACAATATTCAAAATGCACGAAAATCGCTATTACAGCGCTCCTTACCGGAGAATTTTTTCACAATTAATGGAGGACCTGCTTGCCACAGCCAAAAACTTAAAAAAAAATTGGTTCAATTCTATGCCTAACTTCATGCAATTTTTGATGGTACAATGGCGACACACGGACATACGGGCACACGGACTGACCGACAGGCATTTTGTATAAACATGTTTGACCCCTAAAACGTGTAAATCCGTCGAAAACCGGAAGTCGAAAAAAATTTCGATTACAATACTTTCTTCTATAGAAGATAGAAGAAGGTAAAAATATATTTATTAACCTAAAAAAACACATATAGTCTCACACTTAAAAGGCATATATTACATACCAATACCACAACACTTCTTTAGCGGTTCTTATCTTGACATCCGTAATCTGCATTTCATATCATTGCACTATTTTTTTCTAAATTAATTGCTATTGATTTTGTCATTAGTGTATTATGCAAAGCTGTCATGTAATATAGAAGAATGTTTTAAGGAAAAATAGCGTGCCATTTTAATAACAAAAAAAAGGTGTAACGAAGAGTCTCTGCTGATGTTGCTCTCCACAATAATAATTGCCTGATAGCGTGGTATATCAGTTAACACATATTTATATTACAGGCAGTGCAAAATACAGATCTCTCTGTTGCTAAGCTATCTAAAATTCTTCATTGTATTTCAATCTATATGTAACATATTACAGAATATTTGAATGGTGAGCCTAAAATATCAGTCATATAAATTACAAAATTACATGTATTTGTTAATAATAATTACTCTGCCACATAAAAAAAAAATACTTCCAACAATGCAATTTTCTATTCTGTTCTTTTTTATTGACAAATCATTTTCAAACAAGAATGATTAAATTTAATGTACATAATCTTAAAATATTTTCAGACTTAATCTGATCCTACCGTCCCCCACCACAGCTGAAAATTTAATATTAATTTTTAAACATAATTTTTGGTGAACAGCAGTTTAATTCCTTAGTATGACTTTTAAAGAAAAACTTTTACCATGAAAACATTTTTTGAAATGGTGCGCTTTCTGTAAAACATTAATTAATGCTTCAATACATCAGTAAACTTTATGATTAATTACTTAAAGTTAAAAGTTTGACAATCTCAGCTAAACGTTAATCTTCATTACATGTCTAATATCCCCAAAAGTAACTGAAAATATTTTTATTAAAGTATAAATTAATAAAGCTAAAAGTAGCGCTTAAGCGTAAATATATCATGCATAAAATTTGTTCTGAAGATTATTTAGCTTCGATCACGTACAAACAAATTTAACTTTTAAAGAGGTCAATCATAGACGCAGCACGGTCACAATTTTATCTTAATTTTAATTACTTCTAATTTGTCATTGAACATAAAGAATGAGAAGTTAAATTTGAGAATTTGTTTTGGTATTTTTCAGTTTTCGCTAAATTTATAATCTTAAAAATATAGAGAAGTTGGCTACAAAGCATTTTAAAAGTGAAACATTGTTGCCATTCTAGTTAAATGTACAGTCGTGGAAAAAAGGTAAACACCCCTACTTACTCTGCATATAATTATAATAAAAGAAAATTTACAGGTACCAAACGGTTGGAAATAAAGTCTACTTTTAAATTATGTACATAAAATTTGCTTAGGAGGCGATCAACAAATCAAAAACACACCAAATTTAGTTTTTTTCAATAACAATATCCAATCTTGGCAATATATTTTAAATTTTCGTTTCAAACTATGCCTGAAATGAAATTTCAAGTTATTTGGATGATAATGTTTTGAATTACAAACCTTCAGAAATTAGAGCTTATAATGTTAAATTACATTTCCATGTTTTTATTAATATCTCCTGATATTATAATCCTAATGTGATAATTCTTTTGTTTAATTATAATACTAAAAAACCAAAACATAAATACATAGAATTTCTAATTTTAAAATTTTTATTATATTAATTATGAATTGTGAAATTAATATTTGCAAAAATATAAATTTCAAGCTACATTTTTTTTGTTAGATTTATGTTTATTATGTCCTGCTTTATGAAAATTCTCATTTTCAAATTTTCTTCCAAGTTGTTTTTGAATTATGAGTAAAAAATCTTAAAATGATGGTTTAAGTCTATGATTTCCAGAAAAGCATAATTTGAAAAAAATATATTTTACTTATTTTAATGAAACATTTGGGCTGGCAATAGTCGAAATATATTAATAAGAACACAACATAATTAACCTCGATTAACCATAAGCGAGTGACATGTTCATATTAGTAAGAAATAATACATTAATAGAAGTGACATAGTCATCCAGTAGCATTTCAACAACCAGCGTGAAAGCATTATTAAATTAAGCGTTTGTTTACAGAGAATGTGTTTATAGGTAATATCATAAGATTTTTGCTCATGTTACGCCATTAGCGGATATAATCCTAAAATCGAAATACAGCTTCAAAGGAAAATTCGAAATAATCAGTATTTAACGCTAACAAAAATTATTCTGACAAGAGTATGATATAGGATCGCGCTTTTGTGTGTTTAGGAATTAATTCTAAAAGAAATTAATTATAAATATATGGTTCTTTTGGTGTGTGAGTGCGTGTTACTCAGTTGTTGGATTTTGTTGTCTAGTGTTGTGGTTGTGTTGTTGTGTGGTTTGTTTGCTTTTCCCCTGAACCTACAACATTTTGCGAATTTCTTCATAAAATAACCTCCAAATAGCGAAGTGCATTCTCTATTTAACGAACTTTTTCTTCTGTATAACATTTTTTTCTCCCTATTTTTCAAAATATTTCCGGACACTTCAAACTTATTCTTTCTTTTACACATTTTATAATGCTCAATAAACTTGAATTAGTTTTTCCAGGTGCCTAACTCAACGAGAGCAGTAAAATCCTTGTCATTCTTTGCATTTCATCCAGGAAATGCAAACTTTCAATATCCACCTTTCACACTCAAAAGGTGTGTTCCGTAGTAAATAAGTTTCAGTAATTAAATTTAAGGACGCATGTAGGAATACAATGCTTAAAATTACTTGTTATAGTAAATACGATAATGTCATTAAAATTCATTAATTTTAATGCAAATATTTTCTTAAAACAGAACATGCAGTGTATTCCCGGACAATATATTTTTTAAATTCTTGTTGTCCTTACAGATTTCTTTTTTATGGGTAAAATGAATAATAATAAAAAATAAATAAATACGATTTACAAAAAAAAAAGTGTGAATAGTTAAGTTTTTAATAATGTTTAGTGTTTATTAATTAAAAATCTGTTTTTCGTAGTTTAGAGTATTTAAAAAGGTTCATTTCTATTTAACAAATTTTCCACATAACGAACCTTTTTTTCGGGATTTAGCGACTTCGTTAAATAGAGGTCTAACTGTACATATATGTGAAATATTATGGTGTGATCTAGTCACCCGACTTATCTAATGAAATCGCACTTTCTAAAATTTTAGGTCAAAATAGATGTAAAAAAAGTTTTTGAAAACATTGCTACTAAATAGATACCAGCTAATGTTTTTAATTAATATCAATACAGAAGTTGGATAATTTCGTATTAGAGATGTTCAGTCATTAACACTAGAACGACCGTCATTTTTACCTACCTGGAACAACTCTTGCGGTCATTTTGACCGCAATAAGAAATCGAGAATAAATGTTTGATTTTCAATGCAAATATCATAATAAAAAGTTAAAATAGGATATTTTGAACAATTGTAAAATGCATGAAAATATTTTAAATAGTACTTTTTTTATTACCGGGTGTCCCAAAAATGACTGATGAATTTTAAAATTCAATAACTTCCAAACGGTGACAGATATTTAAAAAAATCTTGCAGGAGGGTTATGTATGATATCAGGAGTTTTTGTACTGTGATTCTTGATTTTAGTTGGAATTTCAAACAATAGATGGCGCTGAGAGCAATAACCCCTCAGTTCAGACCCGATTTTTGGTACTTCGGGATCCATTCAATACATTTTAATCTCCTTTTTTCGCATGGAATAAGAGAGAGGCTGGAAAATCCAGCCTGGATTTAGCGGTTATTGCTCGCAGCGCCATCTATCGATGTTCTTTGTAACTAAAACTGAGAATCGTAGCATAAAAACTCCTGATATCTTACATAACACTCCTGCAAGAATTTTTTTAATATTTGTCATCGTTTGCAAGTTATAGAATTTTAAAATCCATCAGTCATTTTTGGAACACCCGGTATATAAGAAAACATAACTTCATTTTCAGGGGAAAAAGTAGTATTATAATAAAACAATTATGTGTCATTTTAGACATTAACACATCATTTGCAATAGTGTTATTTGCTACAGTGCTATTTAACAATAATTTTACTATTTCACAATATTTATTATTTTATAATTTTACTATTATATAATTTTATTACAATACTATTATATAATACTAATATGATATAAAACGATCATTATTACCATATTATTACTGTATACTATATTATTATTATTATTATTATTATATAATATGTTATATTATATATTATATTATACAGTCGAACCTCGTTAACGCGAAAACTCAAAGGAAATTTTATTTTGTTCATGTTAAAAGTTGTTCGTGTTATCCAAACTTAAATACATTACATACAACTGGACGGGGCAATTGGAAACAGTTCGTACTATAACAGTTCGTTATTATTAATACTACTTTTATTATAATGCTATTATACAATTATACTATTTCTCAATATTTTAGAGCTATTTCACAACAGATCACTCAAACCTCTACAGCGGTCATTGTGACCGGTCCTGGACGTTCTAGATAGAACATTAATTTATATACTCGTTATGAAATGTTGCAAATAGGCAATGTATACATTAAAAACCTCAAAAAAATATAATAATAAAAGTCGGGAATAGTGAGTGAGTTGATGTAAATGTTTTAAGAATAACTTCTCAAAGTAGCTATGCGATCAAAATGATCTCCAATCGTTCTAGTGTTAATAAAATAGGTCCGAAAAGAAAAAGTAATCTAAGGAATAATCACTGGAGTTTCTCTAAAAAAGGAAAACTCACAATTCAGGCGAACAATGTTTATTTGAATCATTTTCATGGTGATGATTCTTCCTTCATATTCAGAAAATTTGCCTCCTATAATTTGAAGCAAAAATATTTTAAACTAGCTAAAGCACTCGGCGTTGCCCGGAATTTTAAGAATGTTTGCTTTGAAAACTTAATTTCAAAATTAAACAGACAGTATAAAATTAGCAATAAAGCCATCTTTATTTCAATTCTTCACTAAGAATGAGTTCTAGGGACCTAAAACTTTGTGTAAATTCTAATATACATGTATTCATGCACGTATATATATGGAATAGATTTAAAAATGGCGAAAAGAAATTCAGAGAACCTCAACATGTTAAAATATGCCACTATATCCATATTTGGGTTTTTATCATGTTTCAATACGTTTTTTCAAACTCATATGGCGTTATATATTTACCTGCTGACGTCCATTATATTTCCAAGATGACGTAATATTAACTTTTTTTTTAATTTGTCAAACTCTTTATTTCATTTTCCACGTGGAAATCTTGCAATAAAAAATTTATGACGTAATATTCCCTTTTTACTTAAATTCTCCAAACTATTTATTTCATTTTCATTTTTCACGTGGAAATCTTGCAATAAAAATGTCATGACGTAATATTATTTTTTTTTTTTTAATTCGTCAGACGATTTACTTCATTTTCATTTTTCACGTGGAAATCTTGCAATAGAAGTGTTTATTCCGATAAGAATTTTATTGTGAATTTTTAATTCTTGGTAACTACTATAACAAAAAACGTTTCAATTTGATAGGAAATTGCTGTTAAATTGGTGGTTTTTTATTAATTAAAAATTAACTATAAATTATTTCGATTCCGGATAACTGTAGTTGCCTCGGCCGTGTTTTAATACACACGTACGTAACATTTCACAATTCTGGATTCCAAACCGTGGATTTGTATAGAATTTCAGACAGGCAAATTTTCATTTTTATATATTAGATTAACTGCATCCACCTTTTATTAAATATAGTCAGTAAACATCAAAATAATATGGCAACTGAAATTCGACGAGACTAAGATGTTGCGATCTTACTGCAGCATGTTATACAATACGAAAAAGCTAGTTCTGAGGAGTTGCAATAGCTTTTACGGAACGCGGTTGAAGAAAACAAA
Source organism: Maratus speciosus (assembly GCA_963932465.1). NCBI lineage: Eukaryota > Metazoa > Arthropoda > Arachnida > Araneae > Salticidae > Maratus > Maratus speciosus. Next base: position 536,550,661 of record OZ010788.1, on the reverse strand, counting down.
TAAGCGTCGTAGAGGCAGAAAAGCCGTAAAATGGCAAGATTTTTGAGGGACGGAAAAGTTCTAGGGTAATAGTTTGGATGAAAAATAATTGAATTAGGAAATGGAAAATTAAAAGGGAAGTTTTGAAAATGGAAGAATATGAAATGAAAGCCAAAATGAAATAAAGACATGTAAATGAATGAGATTTTATGAAAGGTAATAAAAATCATACCATTTTAACATTTTGTGACTCAAGAACTCCGATTTGAAAAACATTTACTGTGATGCTAGAATACAACATTTTAAGCATATAAAGAATACATGAAAAAATAGAACTTGAAAATTAAAAAAAATATTGACTAAAAAGTACTGAATTAAAATACATATAACAGCACAATTAATTGTACAAAAACTACCTTCAGGTACATACATATAGAATAAAGATATTTAAAACACAAATTAAAGATATTCTAAAATGCATTAAAAAAACCGAGAACGTTTTAAACCATTACAAGGCCGTCATCAGTAGGATTTAAATGTTTTAAAAGTGAAAATTATTTTATTTGCCCTTTTTCGAGAATTATCCAGAAGAATATTTTATGCTGTTTTATTCTTCTGGACAATTCTTGAATAAGCGCAAAGAAAATAATAACAATATTTAAATCCTACTGATGACGGACTTATAGTGGTTGAAACGTTCTCGGTTTTTCTAATGTACACTGGTTATCAAAAATTAAGGAAAAGTCACAAAATGCTAATTTTCAAATACGCGAACACTCAAAAGGAAATAATATAATTCGAATAATTACTATCTTTACAACACAGCTAGCCCATATAACATCTCATTCAGGTCACACATGGTCATAAGTGTCACAGTCACTACGGTGAAGCAAAAAATAGGAAATTCCATACATCTCATTATGAGTCTCAAATGATCACTATATGTGACTCCACTGAGAAGTCAATGTGACTGCTGCTTTGTGACGAGTCGCCATGTGACTTTACAATGTAGTTACATTGTGAGTCTCAAGTGACTGTTATTTGTAGACTCAATTTCAAAGACATCGTGAACGCTGCATTGTGATAAGTCACCATATAATGTCACATTAAAGTCACATGATGATTTTTCCCAAAAGAGCACAATGATGACTTCACAGTAGTCTCTCTGTCACCTGAAAGTCATCATGTGACTATAGTAGTAGAATTTTAACTTTCGGTTATTAAAAAGTACTTTTTTCACACCTGCAATGAACAGAAAATTACATACTTTTCATAAATATTGACAATTTGCTGATACAAAATTGTAATATATACTAACTTTCATTACAAAGAATCTGTTTTTGGAGGTATCTAGCGTTTTCAGTTTTACAAAATTTATGAAGTTCATTTTAGAAATAACGATGTGAAACGGCTCAAATGATAAATAAAATTTCGGCATTAAAAATTAACTCAGTAACGCCATCTGTTGTGAATTCTATTAACAATTTATATTAATGGCTGTGTTAAGAAGTAGCAGCAATAAATAAAATCGTCTTTTAAACCATATTCTATAAGGAACATTAACCTTTGGGTATGTTGCAGACATGCAACGTGTTAATCAGGGGGTTAAGACGAAAACAGTAAACTTAAATGGGAAAATTGTAGAATAGATTAACACGTTGAGTGCCACGTCAGTCACCGCTGACTGACACTGAACTTTTTGTTTAGGTCGCGTCAGTCATCGTGACTGAAACCTACAGATTGAGTAACGGGAATCTTATTTCGTGGCCCAAACAAAAAGACAGACAAAATAGACTTGGCATTCAACGTATTAAAACTTTAGTATCTATTATATATATTTACATATAGGAGGTACAATTAAATATTTATCAGAATTGCTTTCCGAGTGGTGAATAGAAGAGTGATAAAGCATCTAGACCAGGGTTGGCGAAACTATGGCACGCGTGCCGTAACTGGCACGCGGGAAGATATTTTTGGCACGCCGTTTATTGAATTTCTAAATCAAAATTCACTCAAATCCCATTATTCTGTAACTATTTATTCTTTTTTTATTAATGCACGAGCTTCATTGAAAATAGCTTTTTTTTCTATAATAGGTACTTGTTTGTGTACTTATTATCGCTGAACTTCCCACTAGAAATATTTGATCCTTCCCAACTCCCCATTTCCTCGATTTCGTTATGATGGCACCTATGATTCGCATAGAGAGAGAGAAATCTAGCAAATCAAATTATTCTTTGCTGCAATATTTATGCATAATTTAACGCGTTTTGACCTGCACATGAGGCTACATTTAACTTTTGCTAGAATTTGAAAATTGATTTTAATTTGTTAAAATGGCAAAAGCATTAATAAAACTAATAAAGAATGACTTTTTTTCATAAGTAATAAAAAAAAATAATAATTTGATTGTTAAAACATTTGTAAAATGAAATGAAAATTATAATTATATTTTTCTACAATTATTTCTATGATGCGCATGATAATGTATTACTCGCAGGTATGTTAGCTGTATTTATAATAATCTAATAATGATATATAATTTTGACACTATTATTTATTAGTATCGGAATTAAACTAACTTATAATTCACTATTAAATTAATTCTCTATTTTTTTGCGGGAATGAGACGTCGGGGGGGGGGGGGCGTTGTTGGCACGCCATGTTCGGTTGAATTTTTTTGGGGGGGAAATATTGGCACGCAGATGTAAAAAGGTTCGCCGACCCTGATCTAGACGTATTTTATGAACACGTCACGTGAATAGATTATCATTGGCTGTCCTACTTAAATCTGTTTTTCAATCGGCATGACAGGAAATAAAAGTAAGTATTTCAAACAATTCTGCAATAAATTATTATGAAATTTCTTGTGATCAAAGGCGCAACACAAGCAACCGTCAGTCATGGTGGAAGCATACCTCTCAGAAAACTGTCTTTAGAAATCCAGGTCTACAAAAATTTCACACAAGACAAGACTTTTTTTCAACTTAAAGTGTATTCAGTTCCTTCGGTTCCTTACTTGGTTCCTTTGGACCAGTAAAATGCATGAAAAAATACATACTGATTTCAGCATTAATCTAACGCTTTGTAATACTTCCAACTACTAAAAGGTTTAATCTCGCATATCGGTAAAAAATGCGCGGTTAAAAGCATTACTGTTAATATTTGATTGAGTATCTGGTATATCGTTGTGTGTAAGAGAGAGTATGCATACATATAGTTGTATATTTCTTTGGCTGTGCGTTAGATTTTCTGTTGAATCTAGTTGGTATAAACAATACATAAGGCACATTTTTCCCGTTTTTTAGAATTTAGTACTTTTTAAACATCTTGTGTTACACGTATGAGTAATTTAACAAGACACTAACTGAAAATACTTTTCTTATAAATTTAAATATGTTTAAAAATAATCAATTTCTATTCATAAGGGAGTAAAGTAAAATAACATATTTTATTTTAAAGTCTTATCCATATTTCCTTCCTTAGAACTCAGTTTATATGTCAGATTTATTTTTAAGTCAGATTCAACTTTCAAACTTCCTTAATGAAGGCTACGTGAATATTACAATTTATTTGACTCTATAGTTAATTTCTGTTCAAATTTCTGAATGGAGGAAAACCAAACTGTCTACTGATTTTCCAAATAATTCTTTAAAGCGATAATGTATATCAGATAAACCGGACTAAGTCCGTTGTTTCCAAGTAGCAGCTATTTGAAATGGATATTCCTTTGTCTTCATGTGACAGATGAAATGGAATTTAAGGTTTACGTACTTACTAAATGCGCATACATGCAGTAATTATTAAAACAGTATACATAAAACGTCTCATTTCATAATAACATAAATTCATATTAAAGAACGAATTCATGTAATACATATAATTACTTTTTGTTATTATATGCATATAGGGTGAAACCCACAGCTATTGAAACTTAACCAGTAACGGACACTTCAGCAAAAATCCTACACAGATCAGCATTTTCTTGTAAAATTCTGCAAAGTAAGGACTAAGTGTAACTAAGTGTACTAAACTAAGTGTAACATATTTGTCTTAACTTTTATAACTTATGCTTCAGTTATTGTTTTTTCAATGTAGGGATGGTGTCAGTAACTGGAGTTTTTGGCAATATTTATGACAATTATTTTTATTAATAAACAGTATAATTAATCAAAATTTTGTTAATAATAGCTTTTTTAATATATCTCTGCTACACTTTCAAAAACAAAGCTAAATATAATATAGATTTAAAACTTTGTAATGGAGATTTGGACAAGAAAAAATACTTACTATGTCACAGATAAATAAATACTGGGCACTTCACCCTAAGTATTCATTTATCTCAGTGTGTGTGTGCGCGTGCGTTTACCTGCATACACACGTTTAACCCATATGTTGTGCGTTTGATTTCCTTTCAAATTCGTTTCGTATATGAAAATTTTATTTGCCAAAATCATTTCATGTGATTAATTTCATCGTTTCTTAGAGATTTTCCTATTATAGTTTAGATTCGCCGATTTTGTATGAAAATTTTTAATCAACATTATATTTCTTCTAAAAATTAATCTACTTCTATTTACAGTGGAGAAGTTTGAGGAAACTTGTTTTATATTAAATTTTCATCAACATTCACTTCCTTTATCTTTAGTTTATTAAAAGCCATGTCCATTTAAATTTTGGAATTATTTTTAATGAACTCCATGAGAATATCAGAATTTCATCCCAGACAAAAATCAAATAATCTACTGATTTTCAGAATGATATTTTAAAGCGATAGTGTATATGAGATATACCATATTAAATGCGTTGTAACCAAGAAGCTGAGAACCGATTTACAAATTTTGAAGCTCCGGGCACAGATGTTTACGGGACCCCGATTAAACGGATGCTTACAGCGGAATTTAGTACATGCCGGGTGTTTCAAAAGTTCAGTGCGAAAGTAAAACGCGTTAAAAAATCTATTGGTCGGAGAGACATGCGGTTTGCAGATACACTGTAAAAAAAAATGGTAACGTTCCATGTAAAATCCAAGAACGTTTCGCCTTTTCTCAGGTTTTCAGAATAATTTAGCGCTTTCCTGTGAAATTCTGGTTTTCTTATCTGAAACGTTCCTGAACAAAAGTTGGAAACAGCAAAACGCTGCGGCCGCCATTTATTATTTTTTTGCTATAATCCGTTGCTCGCGCGCGAGTGTCGAAAACGAATTCCTTAAATGAATGTAAAAAAATCAATATGGAATGCAAATAAATCAATAGACGACATAATCCTTTACGTCTCTATTGCCAAGAACATTCAGATGAAAATACAATACCTCAGTGACATCGCTAAGAGATTATCTCTCGTATTCGTCTGTGGAATGTTTAACGAGCAGACCGTGTAAAAAAAATACATCTATTATTTGGATCTCCATTAACCAGGGGACCATCAAACATGATTCTCACCGATTTTGATTATTTTAAAGTATGTTTTAGAGTGCTTATCTCTAATTATTCTTGTGAAAGGATTTCTTCAAATGGGCTTAGATTTTCAGAAATTAGATGCCGAGGTTTAGCATACGTTTCAAATACCCATTAGTTTGCAGCTCTCAATGTGTCTTTCGTGGTGTGGACGCAGAAGGCTCGCACGCCACCCGTACGGCCCGAGTTCGATGCTACCTCTTGACTTTTTTTTTTCTTTTTTAATTAATTTTATATTTTAACACTTTACAATTTGATTTAAATTTGATATATATATGACACTTTGAATTGCTGCAAATTTGAATTTTTTTTTTTTCGGAAAAAATATACAATTACGTTTAGGATTTTTTTTTTCATGAAAATTTATATGTATTTTATCTAACTTGTAAACTAACATAATTACTGACGAAAATCCAAAATATTTTATGTCTAGATTTTTTTTCTAATTATTATTTACTTTTATATATTTTTATATTTTAAGCTAAGTTCAGAAACAATATATCATATATATATTTACTTTATTGAATTTTAACTGAAAATTTATTTTTTCGTGTAAATTATAAATAGTAATTTTGATGTCAATTTCAAAATATTTTTTCATTCCAACAAATAATGATAATAAAGCGAAAATTGTCAACTGGTAATGTAAAAATCGTCTGCGGATCCCGCATGCTGTGAAATGTCAGTAATGTTTTGATGTCAACAGAAATATTCCTGGTATTTAGCAGGAAACTTACTGGCATTTCTGTAGAATGTTTTTAACATATACAGTAAAGTTCCAGTCATTTTCAAGAAATGTTTCTTGGAAATAATGGGCAACTCAGCTGCCCATTTTTTCCCAGGAACGTTGCGGAATTTTTGTACAGTGTAAATACTCAACGTGGTACGGGATTTTGTTTGACACCAACAAAAAATTAGCTCAAATTCTCGGCAATAGAGGGCACTATTGAGGATAATTCCATGGAATTATTCCATATTGCTCACACAACGCAAGGTTTGGATGCAAAAAAGTGTAAATGAGTATAATCTAATGGGGTATTTTTATCCAAATATTTCGTTGTGAGAGCAATATTCAAATATTCAATTGAATTATCTGTAGTAGCGCCCTCTATTGTCGAAATTTTGAACTAATTTTTGTTAGTGTCATACAAAATCCCGTACCACGCTGAATATTTAACTGCAAACCGCAAGTCACTCCGACCCATAGATTTTTTTTTTAATCAAGTTTTACTTTCGCACAGAAATTTTGAAACACCGGATTTATATATATGCATTGAAAAAGGTACTTACTAAGATAACCACTATTCACATTAATAATTAATCTAAAAAATCCATTAAAAAATTAAATTCCATAATCATTAATTTTCATTTAAATGATTATTTTATAATTATGAAATTTAAATGAATAAACGTTTTATAATAAATTGTGTGGTGCCAATTATAGTTTCCTATGCAAGTATACATATGTGGAATGATAAAGTATGCAACCACTAATAATAAATTTTCCGTAATACAAAGCTACAAATATTTAAAATATTAGGGGCTCTACCGCCTACGAGCAACACTCATAAACGCCCAAGTAATATGACGAGAACAGAAACTGTATTAAATAAGAATTACAATATATCTTTAAAGGTTATAAAGATAAAAGAAAATATTCACTATAATAAAGTAATTAAATATGGATGTTTCAGACAAAATATATGATGTTATAAAAATACAATACGAATACAATTTAATTTAGAATGAAATTTAAAAGTGTCATTTGATGTTAAAAATACATCAGATTTTGTACAATAATTGAAAAACCTTCAGCAGCATTTGCGGACCCTAAAAATCAGGGGCCGTGGTATTCGGTTTCATTTTCGTCTTTGGTTTTAATTGATACTGCCTAAATCTGAAATGATAAACTAATATTTTTTTGTAAATATTTTTTTTTAATCCTTTCAAAATATGAATATTTCCTTTCCCAGTATCTTTATACGAGAGGAGATCAAATGAAAACCGCAAAAGTGTCACTAAAATTATGTTTTTCGCTCTAGATGGTTTGAAATTGGTAGACACGGTCCGTGACATCTTCCCAAGCTGGCAGTACAACCCACTGTTGCTAGGTTTAGGGTTGGAGGTGCAGAACAGCTGATTAAAGTTAGCGGCACCATTACGCAGTTGCACCAAAGAAAACAGTGCGCAGTTATTCCATTTTTATGGAGTAAAACCGGTTGACATCTTCTGCATTCGCCAATGGATATCAACCAATGCAATCAATTTCCAACAGTCTAGATCGAAAAACATATTTGTAAGGACACTTTTGAAGTTTTCATTTGATCCCCCTGAATTTTATAATTTCTGACAGTTTCTCTGCTTAGTTCTGAAATATTCTGTATTCACTGCATCAGAATCATAAACCAATATTACCTGAGCATTTTGTTTGTTCTAAAATTGTATTTCCCTTTTCAAATATTCTAATATTTTCACAAGACAGAATGATAAGGAAACTTATTTTATTTTACATTCTTATCAATATTTTCTTCCATTATCTATATCGTTAATGGACGCTATAAGAATATCAGACGTTCATTAACTTTATAAAAAATAAAATTAATGCCTCTCCGAATTTTAAAACCAGAGTATAGCCACTGACTTTCCAAATAAATTTATAAAGCGGTAGTGTATATCATATAAACCATATTAAACTTGTTGTATCCTAGTAGCAGCTATTTGAAATGGATATTCCTCGGTGTTCTCGTGACAGATAAAATGGATTTTGAGGTTTAGATACAAACTATATTTGCATAAATGCTATAATCACTAAAACAGTATGACTAGCAAATTCGGATTTAATAGTATTATTAGGCTACATAAAAAACGAATGCATATAGCATATATGCATACTTTTTTTTTTTACTTTTATTAAGAGTTCTTTTTCAATTTCTGTTTTTTTTAGAGTATGACAGACATGGAATATCCTTGATACTTATGCAAGTTATTTCAGATGCATTTTTGAATGTATCAATATTTTACTGATCAGAACATAATTCTTTATTATGATATATTTTATCGTTGAATTTCAATAAGCTTTTTTAGACATGCATCTTTTTAATTCAGTCGATATTGGGTATTTCTGGAACAATATATGTATATTTTCTTATATGGGGATTTACAAACGTGTACTCTTAAAAACCTATATACTTTATTTTTTATGTCTAGTCTGCATCTTACATAATTCAGCAAACGCACCTAATATACTTCGAATATAATAGTCTGCATTGCATTTTTCCACAATGTGCTAAAATTGTTTTCCTAACAATCGTTTCAGAATTCACAATTTTGAAGTATATATGTGAGGTGAATTCTCCAATTTCAAATATTTTTCGATCTACATTTTTACGTTATCTCTCTCCATAAAAAGTATGTGTTACATAAAAATAGTTGAAATGAATTTTAAGGTCTCACTAGAAAAAAGTCCTTCCGGCCAGTGCCGGGAGGAAGAGGTAGCTTTCATATTCCTTATTTTTAAAAAGCCAACTTATATTATTCAAACACACGAAGCTCAATTAAGTGGAAACCGAATGTAGGAGATTCAATACTAATTTTTGTCAATACTAAATCATTATGAATGAGAATTTCGCGAAATTAGTCAGCTTTATCCAAGCTGCTTTTATTTAAAGTCACTTATATTTGGCTGCCAAATTCGGCGATTTCTTAAAGTGCCTGCCATTTTAAGACAACATGGTAGATGAGGCTAACCAGTGAACTTGGTCGAGACCTTAGTAATTGCTGTGCACATGCTCACTCATCTCGGAATCGGTTGATATATACGAGTGCTGTCGCATGCGAAAAATCAGATTTTTCAAAATGTCACCCACTTTAGAAATTTAAACTGCTATATCTGAGCCATTTTTTAAGATAAAGGCAAACAAAAAATGCACCTGAATCCTTATATCAAGGTCAAATACTTAAGAAAGAAACCTTTTTCAATTTCTAATTTTTTTGCACCTCACTTTAAATATAATTTTTTTTTTAATTTAATGGCCGGCATTTTTAAACAAGATGGCGGATGAATCTGGCCAACGAACTCGTTCGAGACATTGGTCTGTACTATGTATAAACGAAGTTACATCCAAATCGGTTCATAAATACGTCTTTTATCGCGTGACAAAATTCAGGACGTTTCAAAATATCAGCTTCGCTAGAAATTCAAAATGCTATAATTCAGCCATTTTTTAAGATATAGACGAAACAAAAACTGCTACGGAGTCTTTGTATAAAGGTCAAATACATAAGAAAAAAATATTTTTCCATTTTCAATTTTTTGGTACCACATTTCAAATTTAAATTTTTTAAAAATTTTTAAATGGCCGCCATTTTGAAACAAAAGAGAGAATGAAGCTGGCCAACGAACTCGGTCGAGACATTGGTATGTACTATGTGCACACCGAATTACATTGAAATCGGTTCATAAATACGAGAGTTACAGTGTGACATAGGTCAGATATATATACATATATATATATATATATATATATATATATCAATTTTGAACGGAGGGTGGTTTCGGGGTCTGGGGGTCATGATCGATGAAAATATACCAAACTTTTTTGAAATCGCTTTCCTCCGAACGGCTGCAATAGGTAGCTTTTTGTAAAGAAAGCTACCTAAAACATTTACTTTGGTAATCGATATATTTCAGAGACCTCCATATGTTGGTTTTATTAGGATAGTACTTCCCCATGTTCCTTTTACCTTTTCCATGTCCAGTTGTTCATTCAGAATTATAATTAATGCAAAGTACAGGTTATCCGTAATTACACGTTCCTATTTTAAAGTTGTCTACAAACGAATCTATTATTCAGAATGTTGTGAAATTTTGTGGAGGACGTAATAAAGGTATGGAATTGTTTTAGCAACAAAAATAGTTCCAAATTTTGCCACCAGAGGGAATTTTTTAACGAATTACACACTGAGCATACATTTACGATAGTTTATAAATTTGATTACAACCAAACATGTTCCACATGAAGATCATCATAGATACCAATTGAAATCGTATCATAGCATTAAGTGCAGTTTGTACTGGGAAAAGCTAAGAACATGTCGTTAAATGCTGTCTTTAAGATCATGTAGAGTAATAAATAAAATTTCGAAACTATCGTGTGTGCTAAATGTGTAATTCATTAAAAAATACCCTCTTGTGGGTTTTTTTTCCTTTTACGAACTCCTATCCTTTTTACGAACTCCTATCCCTTTTACGAACCCCTATCCCTTTATTATGTCTTTCACATAATTTCACAACTTTATGAACAATAGTTTCGTGTGTAGACAACTTTAAAGAAGGGTCGTTTAGTTATGAACACCTTTTATATAAAAATATTAAATAAATGTTCTTGATACAGAATATCGACATTATTTTTTCGATTTCTGATATCTAAAATAATGTAAATAAAATGTTAGTCCTGATTGGATTAACTATGCAAAAAGTACATGCAATAAGATCTACACTGTTGGATATTTATTTATTTATTTATTATTTTTTATTTTTTTTTTGACATTTATATTGAATTCTAAATTCTAAGATTACAGCATTTAAGCACAAAAACTTCGAAATTAAAAAAAAAGTAAAGTTATTACTGAATGCAAAAGACTTATTTCTTAAAAAATTGAAGATTCTCTTTGATGATCTGAAATGTTTTTTAAAAACTATTTCAATTATCCTTTAAATTTCTGTGTTCAGACGTATTCTCGATAAATAAAATATAGATTCCCAATATTTCGTGTAGCTTTTACAGGTCCAGTAGATCATTCATAATCGTAATTAATGTAAAGTATATAAAAATATTTATGAAATGTATGAGATAAATGGGGATAAATGATGAAGCGGTTGATTATGGAATGTTAAAATAGACGTGACAATGCTTATCATCGTTCAGTTTCAAAAGCTCCTTTCACATGAATACATGAATAAATGTTTTTTTTCACATTTTTAGGTACACATCGCGAATTTGCCTTTAAGAATTTATGGGACAATATACCTATATTAAAATTTTTTGAACGCCACTTATCAAAGTAAGAAACAAAGCCTTCATACTTAAATAGTAAACGTATTCATGACATCTTTTTATTCATCTGTGCACATAACATTTCACTAAAATTATTTATCGTAAAATTCTGAAAATAAGCCCATTCTTTTACAACATGAAAAATATTCGCGAATGTGATGAGGGGACTTATAAATGTAATTTTCTTGAAAATTCCTCGATACGCTGCACATTAATGTCTATTAACCCTTAAATGCCTGATGTTGCTTTTCGACAACATACCCAATTTAGACTATAAAATACTATTAGAATAATATTGAAGCTATAATGCCTAATGTTGCCAATAAAATACATTCTGAAGATGTTATTAAATCGATTTTCAACATGCAGATGGCAACACTTGTGCTGTTTAAGAATAAAGATAGATTTATTTTTTCAATTGTTGCTACTTGTTCTTTTTGTTTTGTTTGGAAGCTTGCGAAATACCCTATTTTGACCTGCAGTGAGCAAGTAAAATTTATTTTTTATTATAGTTCCTAAAATTCTTGCGTGTTTAATATTATAGAATTTTATCAAGGGAAATTATTTTTTCAATTAAACACCAGTATTGCCGATTAGTAACAAACTGTTTTTTAGCCGCAAACTATACTTAAAAACAAAATATGATTTTTTTTAAGTATTTTTCCCATGATTTATTTAAAAAATGAAAGCCGAAAAACATTATTACAATGATTTTTGAAAAATCAGGCATTTAAGGGTTAAGATAAATTAATTGTTATGCAATAAAGTCCGTAAACATTTAAAACTAGAAGATGACCTGTTACAATGACATGTACGGTAAAAATTCACTCGTAATGCCACTTGAAAGAACAAGTTTCTAATGAATAATAAAAAGAGTCATTCAACAAAAAATTAAAACAGCCCAAATATTAAAACTCGAACAATATTTCATTTAATATGCACCTTCGGTCGCCTTAAATTTTCATTAAGAAAATTAATTCATGTAGTTTGTTCAGATCGCTATATTGCGAAATTATTACATACATGATCTATATCTTAATGAATCTCAAAGGAATACGTCGCATATTGTTTACCATCGCTGATTGCTGGATGATACGATTTTCAACGCAAAATACAAGGGAAATCATTCATTTTTCAATGTAGCTTATCACTCAAGTCGTTTTTGTTTTTCACAATTTTTCTAAAATGATTAATCTTATGCAGCTCTATTGAAAAATTAAATCTCTAAAATTAAAATAAAATGGCTAATTTTAACGAAAGGTTATAGAGATCCGGATGTGTTCACTCCTTAACAGGTATACACTTAGCGATAATATACAGATAATAAAACGTTATAAGAAAGTCATTTTATTTTCAATTAAACAAAAACTAATCATTAAATAATATACTAAATTATAATAATTCATCTTTAGAGAGAGATAAGCTGTTTAAGTTTTATTTCTTTTTACGTATTAAAAAGACTCTGTAAACGTACGAGGACGTTCCAGTTGTTTGAGTGCGGGAAAAGAAATGAAATTATTGAGCTGCAAGTAAAATAAAAATAAATTATTAAAATAAAAAGATCGCAAAGGAAAACACTTTTTAAAAGAAAAAAATTTATTTCTCCGTTGTTAAATGACCGATTTCGTTTAAAATTTCAACAAGTTACAATAACAGTGCCGTGTTAAAGATTTTGATTAAAATATAATAAGTTATTACAAATTTCGAGCATCCCACAATAAAGCACCCTAATCCCGCTGCAAAGAAAAATGATTGTACAATCGGCGGTTTGTTCTGCTTATTCAACTCCATCAAGTGGAAGATTATCATAATCAGATCATCACCTTTGGACGGATAATATGTTTCGTTATGAAGAAAGAAACCGGGCATAGGTTTTTCTTTTTTAATTAAAGAAAATAATGTCAAGGATTTTTCAAACAAAAAAGAAAGACAAAATATTTTGAAAAGAAAACAGAGGGCGCATAGGAGAAACATGGAAAAGGAACATGACACATTATTGCAGACGCATGTACACTAGAGAGCAGGAACACAAATAAAGCAAACTTTCGGCGCTTATCGACGCCATAAAAAATTTCGTCGTGAAGCGGTGGATGAAAACACACTCCAATCATGTTTTCAGTAGGGAGGGGGAGGGGCTTATAAACGGAATTTTTTTCGAAAAATGAAATTCGTTGAAAATTGGAGAGGCGGCTTAAATTCGAGTGGAGGCTTATTTTCGGAATTTCACGGTAATTCAAATAATTATGGTTACAATACATAACTTCACCACCTATGGCCTAATTGCATCGTACCCAAATGTGAACTAAATGTGAAATCATTGTCACCCAAATGCAAATCTTATTGTCTACATTTATAATTATGTAACGTGGAAAATAACTCAGATTCTTCACTGTGAAGATATGTTCTAATTTTGTAAAAAGATGTAAATGTCTTAAAACTCGGTCGCAAAAGCTTCACACAAGAAACACGGAGTGGGGATCACATGACAATGATATTATGACGAACTATTGATGATAGTCTTTGTTGTGACGGTCATCATAATTGTCGATTATGATGTCATAATGATGTCATAATGATTAGTGGCAATTAGAAAAGTAAATATTTGTTTATCTACAGAAGTAATTAATCGGCAGAGTTTGACATATAAATGATTTCTATATGTTTATAAGAGAGTAACTGCAATAGTTCAGATCATAGTACTTGAATATAAACATTTTAAGTAATCCATTGTTTAGCAAATTGCTCAGCGATTTTCTTGTGTTAGAAATCAGAAGATAGTAATCGAGGTAAATGAATAGGGCTAATATTAGTACATAGCATTTAAAAAAGGCGATCTTATCAGTCAAAATATATTGTTTCCCTATATTTAACTTATAGATAATTGCTGAGAAAATTTAAATCCACCACCAATTTTAATATTTCTTCAAAATATCTAAAATTATACTTACACTAATATAAAATTACATGAATGATTCAATACTTAAAAGATGATTATTCATCATTCAAGAATTGAATCATTTATGCATTGATTAATCACCTTCTAAATATTGAATTATTTATGTAATTTTATATTATATATTTAAGATGAATTTTAGCTTTCATAACTAGTTTATTTTATACTTAGACTTTACATGTTACGCATCTGGCAAATAAGAATGTCAAAAACTCACTTCCAACATGTTATCTAAAATTTCCTTTTTTTTATCACGAAAATTTTCATTTATACATAAACTTTTATATTCCTTTTTTTTTAATATCTAATACCTTCTTCCTATGTAACAGATATTTTTTTTTCATTTCATGTAAATAAAATATAGTCTATAGTTCAAAAATCTTTAGATAAACAATCGAATTCAATCTTATGTTTGAATAAATCTCTCTTATAGATTGTAGTTACGCATGTAGTTCTCCCACAGGCACTGGTATAAAATATTTAACATTTACAAATTTTAGTTTCTAACAAATGTTAACTTTTTTTTATACAAAATTAAATTCTCTATTAGAAAGATACACACATTTGTATTTGCTTAAATAAAGAATCCATCCATATGCAAATGATATTTTGGATGTTTGCTAAATTATATTCTAGAGCATTTTTTTTATGCAAATAATCTTTTAATTGTAATATTTTTAAATATATCGAAAAATGTATGTCAATATACATATTTCAATTTATTTTTTAGGAATTCATTAAAATTTGAATGTTTTATTAACAATGTAAACATAGGTGATACTTTTTAACAAGTTAAAATTGCAAGAAATCAAATTATATGTATTTAAAACAAAAACCGTTTTCTTTTTGTCATCTTCCCCGGGCATTTTGATAAACCGATTTTAATAATTATTTTTAAACTGAAAGTTGTTCATTTATAGATAATACCAGAGTAGCTTTTTTATAAAATATTTCTAGTTTTATAGTTTATTTTTAATTTAAAATGTGTTTAAATAAATTCATTTAAAATTGTGACAATTGGATTACTTTCATTATTTCAGACAATAGGGAATAATGAAAATATTTAGATGCGTGACTTTTGTACGTATTTTCTTATTTACACATACACGTAGAATAAAAATTCATATTTAAATTTACTGTGACGTCACTAGAATATTGTCCAATGGGATTATTTAATCTTTTTTCATTACAAGAACACTTTATATTCATTGATGCCCTTCGTCATAGAAATTTAAAAGGAAAATATTTTTTTTTTTTTTATGAATAGATGGAGTTTAAGGCAATTAAATTTGCTCAATGTCTTTGAAAGTTTTCAAAAGAAATAATATATTTTGAAACATGCAACTTCCCCATTTTCGTATAATTGCTTCAAAATAACATCATTTTTACTGTCCACAATCTCTTAAATTATTGGCCAAGTTTTAAAGAAGACACCGTTTTCACACGTGAAAAAGACGTTATTTTAAAACGGCATTCAGCGGAAAACGTATATTTTCATTTAGATAGCTAACAAATTCCTCTATGTTTATTTCTAAATGACGTAATTTAAATTGACTTATTATTTCTCCTACTATGAGACTTTAGGCTAAATCATACTTAAACATTCCTATGTGCTACAAAGGGTTCTAATAGAAGAAAAGGGAACGCTTCTATAAAGGAAAATGACATCGTGTTTAAAAGGAAGCAGGCATTTTCTAATATAAAATTTTTAGTTTCAATATAGTTGTGTCGATATGCTCTTCAATAATTTTTCGATTATCTGGTGCTGAGTTTCAGCCCGACGAGCTTTAACACTATCGGGCAAAAAGAAAAGCCAATGAGAAATTATATCGTTTTCACGTGATTATTGAAATTTATTTCTGCTTTATGATTGAAAATGCATATTTATGACGTCAATTTTCATTGTTGAAAGTGTTTCGTTGTTTTGATTTTAAACGGCACGAATTTCAGGCAGTAGCGACTTCATCGTGTAAAAATAACATCATATTTAACATGAACTGATCTTTTTCTTTAATAATACTGGTATATTTTACCACGAATACATCTAAATGGCGTAAATTTTGTGATTATTACCCTCCCAGTTTTCAGATTAGGATATGAATATGTGTATGGATTTCCTAATTTCGTACGAAAAAGTTCTCGCTGATAAAAATAACGCAATTTTCCTTGCGAATATATGTATTAAAAACCATGTATACAGTGTGTATGTCCCAGATACACATGTATCTGGGGTAATTTTCAGACAAAAACAAAACTTTTGTAATTACTCAGGAATACTTATTTCTTTTAACTTTTTCTTGGTAAAATGATCACATGCCTGGTGATTATTTTGAAGCACTTTCAGATAATTAGCATTAATAATAAAATTCTGTCTGAAAATTACCCCGCACTTTGGGATAATTTCCAGACACCTAAGGGGTAATTTCCGGACAGCTATTTGTGGGAATAGTTAAGGGTCAGATTTGAACATCAACTAGGATAATTAACAGACACCATTTTAAAACGTTATGACCCAAAATGGAGTTTTTATTAAACCATTCAGAATACAGAATAAAGGCATGAAAACGCAATTGTAACTGTACACCTGAAATCCATTTATATTCTCGCGAATAAAAGTAAGTTATATAGTACTTTATCAGCCATAGTTACTGTAGCTATCTTGTTCTGTATACATTTACGTAAATAAGTAAAGAATTTCAGGCTTTTTAAACAGTTCTGATTGTTGAATAAAAATCAACATTAAATAAGAACATAAAACAGACACCAATTTTGTTAAAAATATATAAATATAAATATAAATATAAATGTAAATAAAAAAATATTTTAGTTGCCTAACATGCTTTTTCACACTGTAATAAAAGTTTTACACAGCACTAATTTCAACAGGTCAAACCACTTTAGTTTTCTTTGACATTAAAGATATCGCTGTAAAATTCTTTAACATTATTTTACAATTCTTTCAAATATTCAATAGTTTTGAGATGGAAAGGATCAACAGGCTTAGTCTTAATAGTTTAAAAAAGACTTCGCAACAATTTCAATTTTATATTTTTTTGGGAATCTAGGGTGACGGAGCCAGTAGTTGATCAAACACGGTCGGTACTACGGGGTTTTTATAATATTTCCTTCCTTTTAAATTTTAGAAGTAAACTAACATGATTGCTGCAACCCAATGAATGCCCTAAAATGGGCAAAAATGAAATCTGCTGAAATTAAATAGCAACAAAATTATAAGTAATAGTTTCTTTAATTGCCATTTACTCAGTAGTTGATCAATCGAAGAAATCAGTCAAAAATTCAAAAATTAATCATTAAAATATCATGCTTAAGCTGCGATTAACAATAATGCATATAAAACTACTATTTTAAATAAGCAAGATGGAAATGGATTATTTTAAATCAGCGTAATGGTCTCCTACTAATCAAAAACTAAATTTTTACATTTTCTAATAAAACAAATCATAAAATGGCTTCTCTTACAGCAGCCAATTGGCACCAATGTGACAACAGGTGCTCCAACATTCAAACAAAAATATTATGCCTAGTGCCAGGTGTAAAAAGCCTTTCCGCCTGAAATGGTGCAATATTTCAAAAATTTGATCAAGTACTGGGGGGGGGGGGTATCAACTACTGGAGCAGTCACCCTATATCGATAATCCCCAAGCCAGTTTAAAAATTTCATTTCAAATTCCAACAGATTTTTCTCATAGTAGTCGTTTATGGAACAACTTTTGTACCTGTCCCAGATAGAATGTTTGGTCATAATATACAGCATATATTATATATTTGGTTCTGCAGTTCTACAATAGAAACAACATACTATTCCTTTTAGTATGAATTTTTATGTGGAAGCAAAATATTTTCCAGTCGTTTAAATCCAGTTGATAATTTTTTTTTTATTGTAGAAGTATTGTGGCAATGGCAACGACGCACAGTGGGATGTTTTGATAATCTAGGTAAGCAAAATCCATTTTTCCGATTATCTCGAAATTTGACAGAACCGCGTGTACTGGTTAGCTGAATGTATGCATTTTCGAAATCCGTACTAGTTTTGGCGTATAAAATCAGAGATGTCGATTAATTGTGACCATAATGTAGCCATCTGCGCAGTTGGTTTGAGGATGTTTCAAAAGTTTCACTAGCTTCCTTGAAAGCACGTTGTGACTATTCTGTTTTATTTGAAAGCAGGAGTTTGCTGATCTAATGTCACAGCGTTGTTAAGTTCAGATTTAACCCATTTTTGTTTGAAAATAAGCGATATGAAACCCGCTTTACCGCTTTTTTAAAGTCTAAAATTCTGGAAGATCCTTGATGTTGCTTACAAATTTCATACTGACATTTAACAAATTATTCTTATTATTAAACAATAAGCATTTCTTAAAATCAAAGTGTCATTCCTAAAGTATTGAAAAATTAAACAAACTCCTGCAGATAGCTGCAGATCAGTAAGTTATTATTAATAATCAAGCATCATATTAACTTCCAGTGCATGTATGTATGTTCAGTTCAAATCTTGCAAGTCAAATCTAAATCACTTTTAATTATCCTATTGAGCTGAAACAATGAATACTTGTGTAATTTGAATGACAATATAATATTATTAGGATTTAAAAAACGCAGAAGTTTGTTTAGAATACTCTTTCTACAGGGTTCCCCAAAATTTAGATTAAAACTTGCCAGTTAATTTTATACGAATTTCAATAACTGATTGAGCTGAAACATTGCTCAGGAAATGTAATTCTGATGACAATGCTGTATTATTATAATTTATGGAACGTAGCAGTTACGATTTTTTTACAGGGCCACATAAAAGATTAGTTCAAATCTTGCAAGACAATTTTAAACCACTCTCAATTATCTCATTGACCTGAAACTTTGCCTACACGTGCTTTTTCCTATGACAATCATATTACATTATAATTTGATGAACGTAGAAATTATGCATTTTTTACAGGGGCACACAAAAAATCGCGGAAAGATTGCTGCTAAAAAAGCAGAAATTTTAATTAAATCTCAACAAAATTACTATAGGTTATTCAGATACACAATAGCATTTTTTAAATTGAAAACAAATTTCGTAGCAGTTGTATATTTTTTACAGGGATACATAAAAAAATCGAATACGTTACCGTTTATATGCAGAAATTTTATTTCAAATTCAATAAAATTTATAGAGGTTATTTATTCACACAAGAGCATTTTTTCAACCAAAAATAATTTTGGTAGCCCTTATATGTTTTGCAGGGTACCAAAAACATTGAACGTTTTTTTTTTTATATACATATGATTTTATTTTAAAAAATTTATTTTTCAGGATTACTTCATAAATTTCTCGAGAATTTCTGAGTAGAACAAAATACAAAAATGAAATGTATATTAAATGTCATGTGTGCATTAAATTGTTTTTTACTTTACTGTAAAATAAGTATGTTTAACGCATTATTCGTAATGCATCATACAAGGTGCCCACTAAAGTCCTTCCAACGCTCTTAATTGCCGAACGGTTTCAGCTATACTCATAAAAGTGGTGTCTAGGTATAGTAAAGTGGCTATGCTCTACCAGATGACATCGCTTTCAGCGTTCTCTGGTGCAAAACAGCTGAGTTAGTGTTCCTATCTCGAAAACGAGATTCATTCTCAGAACGAGATTCATTTAGCATTCATGCTCACACGGTGTCCTTTTGAACTAAATCGACGATGCTCTACAAATTTGTCATTCACTTTTATCCCATATTTCGAACCATTTTCTCAATAGGAACGCTAATGGCACCGTTTTGCACCAAGTGGCGCTGTAAGCGGTATCATCTAGTAGCGCATAGACTCATTATTATACGTAGACACCACGTTTATGAATATAGATGCAGTCGTTCGGCAGTTAAGAGGGTGGGAACGGACTTTAGTGACCACCCTGTATTTTTATTTTAAGACATTGATATTAAATGACCAAATATTTATCACTGTTTGAGTATTTTATTAGTGTTGCATTAAAAAAACAGCAAAAATATTTAAACTTCAACGAAATAATTTTAATTAATTAATATTTAATTAATTTCCATATAACAATACAACATCTGAACGATATTTGCCTAATTTTTTTATTGCATGATATTAATAACTAAGCCATTGGAAGCAAATCTCCGCAGGCTTCTTGAAAAAAACTATGTTTGCGGTGTGCGTTATAACTCGTCACTAAATCATCTGAAGCAAAAAATCAAAATGTGTTTATTGGGTAAGATGTTACTCGAGGTAACGCTATCGAGGGTTTTTTTATCGATTTTGTTCATTTTCGGTAGCACTTGAAAGTCAAAAAAACGATTTTCTGTAAACAAATCGGCAAATATGTCATTGTAAAATAATAAATAATATTTATAATAAAACTTGACAGCGTTAACTGGTGATTTATGGGTAAAAATAGTGCACAAAATTTCAAAAGAATCATTGCATTAGATTTTGAGTTACAGTGTACACCGACTTCAAAAATGACAACTTAAAAAAAACGCTTTACAGTTTTGCATACAAAAAACCCAAAATAAAACTCTATAATTCTTTTATACTTACACAGAGTCGCTGATGCCTGGTCCATGAAATACAGAGCTTTCATCTAGAATGTCTAAAGCATCTTTTTTTACTGGTCTACGCAAACTTCTTTCTTTTTTACTGCCATGCTTCATCAGCTGCAATTTCCAGAATTGTTGTGTTACCACTCATTGATTTTGGATATATTTTTCAAACAATCTGGTTGAGACTCTCATTGTTCAATACAGTCAAAACACTGTTTTAAACATTAGTGTCGTGAAGGAAATTTTCACCTTGTTATTAATAAACTTTAAAATATACTTATAACTACTTAAAAGGTGACACAAACATATAAAAATATTATTTAATGCAAACCTGAGATCTTTCGAACACACACGCGTTCATTTTGAAAGGGAAAAGGTGATTGACTGAATAGCAATACATTTTAAAAACAAAAACAAAAGTAGTGAGGATGCGCAAACGGAGTTCGGTCCATTTCTCTGCAGAGGGGTGAAAAGATCAGTTCATATTATCAGGAGGTCTTAAAATATTTAGGATATTGTACCGATTAGCTGATTAATTTAGTCGAATTAAAACTTAGACCCTTAGAAACAGAGATTATGCAAGATTTTGAAATCAAGCCATCAATTTGGATAAGATATGTAGATGACATTTTCATAATTTGAAATCATGATTTGCGGTCTTTAAATAATTTCCTGTTAAAACTTAATGAGTTGGATACGAAGGTAAAGTTTACATTAGAAATTGTGAAAGAGGGTATTTTACCCTTTCATGATATTAAATTAATAAAGAATAGTTATTGAAATAAATTGGAGCGTACTATTTATGAAAGCAAAGCAGATGTAACAACACTATTCCTTTTGATTGTAATTCACGATTTTCATATAAAATTGCTGCCTACAGGTTTTACGTTAAACGTGCCTTCGAAGTTTGTACGGATAAATAACTATAAAACGAGATAAGTATAATAAAACATATTGCTATTGAGAATAGTTTCCCTCCTCAATACATTAATAGATTAGTTAATCATGCAAAACAACCAAGACAGAAGAATGAATTAAGTTTGAGCAAGTCTATTTATTGCACATTTGATTATATCCCACAGCTTTATGGGACATTAAGATATGCATTACTAAAATATAATACTAATTTAACAAGGTGGACCCCGTCGAATTTCGACGAACGAAAATGTTTACAAAAGAACTGTTGCATCAAATTTATAATACATCGACAACAATAATTACAATACAAAATCCACCCCAAACACATTTTAACCTAAGATTAACAAAAGGCTTTTTTCATAAATTTCAACTGTTAAAATTATTGAAAAATTAAACTTTATTCATATACGTAATCAGTAACATGCAATCAAGATAAGTAATTTTGATTAAGTTATCAATTAATGCTTGGTATTACTCAATGAAAAATCAGCTAAAATGATTTCACGTTGACATAATCATAGAATCATAGAATTTTCCCCCCTTTAAATCTAAACCGAATCAAGTTATTTTCCACGTTTCACATCCATACTAACCATTTAAAAACCTATTAACAAGCAATAGGTTATTAATAAATATATTTTCAATCCTGAAATCACGTTTGTCAACTATTACAAATTTTCATGTGAAATTCCCATTCGTGATTTGAGGTCTTAGTATAATCTCTGTACCTACGCGTAAAATATCCAGAATTTTATAATTTTTAGGCGTATTCAAGGAAATATCTCGTTTTATCAAATAAAATTATCGGTTTCTTTTAAATATGACGTCATTTTCAGTCGCTGAAATATTTTGCCTATTGTCTCAAACCCAATATCAGCGGAATGAAAAAATAGTGAAATATAACAGCATTATAAGGGAAATTGTGTCTTTTTTTTAAAGCGTAAAGTCATTTTCTGTTCAAAATTTTAAAAAAAGATATTTTTAATTGTAATGAGAAAATGGCATCAGTAAGACTATAATCAATAAACATAACGAAACCACTTTTAACAGAAATGAAGTACTTCAGTTGCCACGATTAGAAAATTAGTATTAAAAACTATAAAAAATTAATATCTCGAAAATAAATTGAGATACAGCTTTCAAATAAATTGCATTTAAAAGTACATTTTTTTCTGTATAAGACGTTGTAAAAATTTAAAAGGTGAGATGTTTAGAAGTTTAAAAATTTGCAGTAGTGAAAATTGCAAAACCGAAATTTCAGTTCAAATTTCAAAGTGTTGCCATTCGCAGAATGACGTATGCGTTACGCACAGATATGTTTGTCCTTTATAATATAGATAGCTAAACCTCCAACAAAATTGAAAAAATTGATTCACTGTAAAATTGATCCTATTACCGATTACGAAAAAGCAGGAGTTTACATGATCCCATTCAACACAGAAAGGCATAAGAGTTTATTTTATATTGGTATGACATCTCGAAAAGTTACGGAAAGATTAAAAGAGCACATATCTGATATCAAGTTCAGCAAACCAAATACAACTTTATCCAGATTGCATCAAAAATAAAATATTAGGATAAACTTTGATAAAGCTAAAATGATTAATTCAACGACTAACCATTACTCGTCAATAATTATTGAATCCATTGAAATTTTACTTAGAAGTAATAATGTTTGTAACGATGTCGTTTCCTATAATATTCCCGCAATTTGGTACAATATCCAAAATATTTCAAGACCTCCTGATAATATGAATTGATCTTTTCACACTTCTGCAGAGAAATGGACCAAACTCCGCTTGCACATGCGCACTATTTTTGTTTTTGTTTTTAAAATGTATTTCTATTCAGTCAATCACCTTTTTCCCTTTGAAAATGAACGCGTGTTTTCGAAAAATCTCAGGTTTGCATTAAATAATATTTTTATATGTTTGTGTCACCTTTTAAGTAGTTATAAGTATATTTTAAAGTTTAATCTCATTGTTGTTTTGCGTAAATCCTCCAGGATATCGCTGCAAAAGTTCTTCTTTGCTTACATCCTCATAAATCTGTTTTATGTCTTTCAAAACATCAGTGGGAATGCAGTGTAGCTGTGTTTGAATGACTGCAGGGCGTTTGCAGCTGCATCTTTCTGCCATTCACACCATGAGTCTTCGCCGCTCGAGGATTTCTCGTGCTGTGGATTCTCGTTTGCTGAGCTGTAGTTGTAATAATTTGCCCGAAAGGCATTTTTCATTTTATCTACAGAATTGTGATAGCCAGACCATAGTATATAGTTAGTTTTTCAAACATTTTAGCAGGAAGCTTGGCTTTGCCAGAAAGGTTCTTTTTTTTTACTATTTTTCGGTTTTGGTTTCCGTATCTACTACACTTGTTTTTACTATTCCATGCAGACAAGTTCCCATTCGCTTTTCCACATAGCCTATACATTCTTTTTGTTTATCAAAAAATCCTCACCATAGGTTTTATCATTTACAAACAAACTGTATGTTTTCGAGTCACCATCTCCAATATAGATGCAAAATTGAACTCCGAGATTTTTCTACGAACGTTAAAACATCTCTATAATTGCTGCATCTTCTATGTTTCCAGATCGTCCAATGTGGTTGACCTTTCATTTTCCGCTATTCACATGCTTTTCATAGCACGCTTCATACTCTGCAGTATCTAATTTGCTCTTCCATGTTTTGCAACTTTGGCTATATTTACTTTTTACAAGAATATCGATTACTTTTCCAGTATAATATCCAATCATACAAGCAACGCCAAATAAAAAAAGAGAATCCTCTGTTTTTCCACCTTCCGTCGCCTGATACGGTCAATTCTGATGTATCTTGTAAATTATTTTCTTTACGTGTTTTTTCTTTTTATTCTTTTGCAACCAAAGCAAAAAACATGCTCGCAACATTTTTTATACTTCCACACATTTTATCCATATATAAAATCAATAATTGGTTTCAAGTGGCTTGGTTTCAATAAGAAATTACTAGTCAAATGCATTAAACCACAATATATATTTCATCCGGCTAAACCTAAGCCTAACACTCGCATTACAAAAGGAAATCGATAATTCACATCATATACACCAGAATCTATTCTTTCACTAGACGGAACATAACGAGGCTGTTTACAATTTTCACATGCAACTTTGACATTTAATCTAAGACTTTCTTTTTTTCATGATAGAAATAAAACTTTTCCATCACACTTTATGCAATTTACTAAAGTTGAAAAAACAAGAATAAAATCTATGGTTCTATAATGTATTTGAAGATCTTCTTCTATTTTCATAGAGATAATTAGTTTTATGTTTTTTCGACGACGCACAATTCGATTACACTTCGTCATTCTTACGTTTATTTGGATTTATTTATTTCGGTCGGAACAAATTTTTATTGCAGTTCTTCCGATCTTCTGTGATATTTATTTTTATTTTACTAATAATAAATATAAAGTGACAGCAATAATCAACTGCACAAAATACACCGAAAAACAGTGAATACTAATAAAAACTGCGACGAATTTTAGCGTTACGTACAACTGCTCGGCACGGCGTACAACTATAAACTGTCTTGAATGTACGTGCTGAATGGTATGAATGAATGCTGCGTCTTGAATGTATATTCAAGGTTATAATAATATATATACAAGGTCATTTTACATATCTATGAAGATCCTTTTATGAAAAAATAAATTTAGGGGTTATAGTGGATAACAAAAGTGCTTCAGGTAATTGCGCCTTAGTAGCTCCCGGGAAGGTATTAGAGTTGCAAAGATTAGAAAAACCCCGATTTAAACCTTGGAATAAACCGTGTTTTTTTTTTTTTTTAACCAGGTATTTTGGAAATAAACCTGAGAATAAACCGGGTCTATTGGAAATAAACTGACTTTTTGCAACTCTAGCAGGTATAGAAAACCGGTCTGGAAAAACGAAAGCTTAATTGCTTAAACTCCGTTAACTTTGCTCCGATCAACTTTAAATTTTGACAAAATATTTTTGAGATGTTATACATTCATTTAAAAAAACAATAAAAAATAAGCAAAAAAATTATAAATACCTTAGCTACCCTACCCTTTAAAGAAATTGTTCTTATTTTTTATAAAAATTTATTATTGACAGTTATTTGTAAAAAGACAAAGTATAATAAAGTATGTTTTCATTTTTACAATGATAATTCGTTTAAAAACTTTACAAAAAATATAATGTTTGGTAGAAGCAATTTATATTTTGATCACATGCTTTTCTCACACCAATATTCAGTATATCATAACCTAATATTGCATTCATTGTAAATACGGAAAATTAAATGCAAGTATTGGTTAAAATATAGATTTACATTCAAATGTCATTATTACAGATATAGTCACTTTACATAGGAAATACTTCCAATGAAATGGCAATATTGCTAAGAAATGAGTTTAAAAACTTTTAAATATGATAGCATTTTGGTAACGAAATAAAAAAATATTTCTTGCCAATATATCCAGAATTGGCCAAGCTATATCAAGCATTATTTTTCTCTTAGGTTAATGTCTTTAAACATAGATAACTCAAATTTTGACGTAAAGCGGTGTTACCATTATTCGAAAGATTGTACCTATTTTTTTCAAAAAAATTCAATTTAGGTGATACGCTCTCATAGAATTAAAATCTGTTTATAAATAATGTCTACTTTAAACTATGATTTGAGATAAACAGACCAATATCGTATGCATTTAAGTTGCTTTATCTAAATATTTTAAATAAAGATATCCTTGTTGAATCATTCTCAAATTTAAAATCTCCATTCTTTTATCAGATTGTTTCATTCTATTTTAAGGAATTATTTTATTTTTTTTTAAAAAACATAATTTGTTCAATCCACAAAATCAACCAATATCCAGAAAGGACTAATACCTAGTAAAATGGGAAATAAACTTCAATCGCTGATTTCGCTAATAAATTTACCATCCACGATTGCTGCTCGAGTGACAAAATGCAGCAATTCACACAAGCGTATATCTGATTAGAAAACTTAATTAAGTGTATTTTATAGAGTATCGACAGTCGTTATTATCGAAAAAAATTGCTTCCGGCTAATTTACATTTAAAAAATGCTTCTATTTGTTTAAATACGTAAAATGCACTTTTATTGTGTCATTGTAAGAATCCTTAAACAAATATTTTCTGGAAGAAGACAATTTCCTTATTTAATTTTAAAGAAACGGTACTTCCTTTCTAGACTTTATTTGTTACTAATCACAACTACTGTATTAGAAATTAGAATAAAAATATAATTTTACTGTTAAGATAATTATTTATGAAAAAAATACAAAACCTCATTATTTAGGACCATTTATGTTTTGAATATTATGTAATAATTGGCGAATTCTAGTTAAATTCCGACCAAATATTTCATTCATTGGAAAAACAGCAAATGAAATACTACTGTTGCAATTATCAAATTTACATTGGATTTCCAGTGAAACCTCCCTGCATGACAACCTCCATTAAGCGACCACCTCCCTGAACGACCATAATTCATGAAGCGGATTTTTTTCCCATAGGCTCAATACTAATCTTACCTCCATTCAGAGACCACCCCATATGAACTCCCTCCATGAGCGACCAATTCCTTTGAAGAAAATTCCGCTTTTCCCTGTTCGCTTGAAGAAGGTTTTATTAGAAAAATAGTTCCGGAGAGAGCATTACTCATCAAATTTCTAAACTATGTTTAGATTTTTTTTTATACCGGTAAGTTTTAAGTATTTAAACAACTTTGTGCCTTTTTAGGCAATGAATTTAACTCTGATAACAAATTAAGAATAACGGTCAATAAACTCCCCTGCCCTATTCTGTCGGGAAGCTAAAAAAAAAAGATAAATTAATGAAATTGTCATTATTTGT
Source organism: Maratus speciosus (assembly GCA_963932465.1). NCBI lineage: Eukaryota > Metazoa > Arthropoda > Arachnida > Araneae > Salticidae > Maratus > Maratus speciosus. The sequence goes on along the minus strand of OZ010788.1, from coordinate 536,522,852 downwards.
TCCCGTCCAAAAAAAATTAATTTATTTACTAAATTTCGAAAGGGCTGGGGAATAAAAGTTATGAAAGATAAAACCCTAAAATCAAAGCAAACATCAATGTATTCATTTTTTTTCCTCTGCAGCAATTAACTTGTGTAATTATTTTTTGTTTTGACTAGGGGCCTCTGCCCCCTACGAGCTACGCTCGCCAACCCCCGTTCAGGTACACCAAAATCCAAAAAGCACGCTAATTTGATCGGCTTTAAAAATATTGAATTAAAATTTAAAAAAAAAAAAAAGAGAGAAAAGAAAAAACGTAGCGATCTCTCTGTAAACGGATTTCCATTCGTTTTCCTTGGATTGGGGATTTTTAAGGCCAAATCTTCTGCTGTTAAGAGATACAATGGCTGTTTTCGTATTTAATTTAAAAAAATTAGTTAAACATTTGAAAATAAGCTTATGTAAAATGAATTAAGTAAACAGTGTCATGGTCTCCCGGTATTTTTTAACAACGCTATAAGATAGTTCTTTTAAATAATTCTTTTTAAATGTATCGTTTGAAATCTGACGTAATTTACACCAAAGTTTTATTTCTCTTATTAATATTCACGTGAAAATACTTTTGTTGTTAGACGGAAATATTACTTGCGGTGTCTTCGAATTCACGATAATAGTTGAAAAGATTATCTCAAAATATCTCGCGCAAATATATTTTTCAATTTAAATTGTTTTGCTATATTTTTTGCCATTTTAAATATGACGTAATTTCCTAAAATTACAAGTTTTAACGCATAATGATTTTTTTTATTTTAAGATTTTGTTTCTCTTTCAAAATTCAAGTTTAAATATGGTTCGGCACAGATGTCATATACCCATGTTGGCGCAATTTTTTTCTGACGCCAATTTCCTATACGCAACGGGTACTTAACAGGTGCTAAAGTGTCGTTATTTTGCTTGATAAGGTAACCCGGATGTTGTTGTTTATGCTATTGATGTTTTCGAAAAAATGGCCTCGGAAAAAAACTGCGCCAATATGGGGCGTTTATGACATCTGTGCCTATGGTTCTTATGGCGTAATTTTCCTGCTTTCAACATATAATCATTTAATTCTAATTTTAAAGTTTTTTTTTCTGTTTGTAATAGTTACGTGTAAATAAATTTTAAATTTGAAGAAAAAAAAATTATTGTTTGCGCTGTTTATACAACTGGCAACAGTTTAAATTAATAACATTTTCTAAAATTTGTAAAAAATATCTCTCGAAATGCTGAAAATTTGAATTTAAAATTGAAATAAAACCTCAAAAATTGAGTCAAATAAGAAAAATAAATTCAATCTGCACGCCGGGAACTTATAACGTATAAAATGATCTAAAAATGATTAAATTCTCATGTATAGTTTTTGCTCCAATAAAACTTTTTTAATCGAACGATTTTGTCCAACTTTAGCATTAAATATCTCTTAAAATAATTCTTCGATTTGAAAACTGTCTACATCAGCGTTCTTATCAAACATTTCTCTATAATACCACCGATTTTCATATTTTTGTATGCAACAGTTTTTTTTAATATTAACGATGAAAGGCCCTGCTTAAGCATTCAAATTGGATGCCGATCTACCCAGAATCTCTACGCAGATTTTCATTGGTCCATTTCCAAATCAAAACTTTTTTTTATATATAGAAGGATACGTATTTTTTTTCCTAATGAGAAAAATAAATTTTAGTAACATTAATTGTTACCTTTTTTGAACAATTAAAATCTAGATTTAAATATGACCTCCATTAAGAGACCACTCTCGGAGCGAACAATTTTTACTGGAGCGAAACGTGGTTGCTTTCGGGAGGTTTTACTGTATTCATAAATAAATTCCACAATTTTAGACATGTTGACTTTACAATGGAAATGTTTAACATGATGTGAAGATATTGCAGACATACAAGCTTTACATTGAAAACATTGGTAATTTAAAAATCAAAATATATCTTGCACATATTGTCAGTATTGGCAATATATAATCTGTATTATTTAGCTCCTCCATTCTTTTATCAGATGGTTTCATTATATTTAACGAATTATTTTGATTTTTTTTAAAAAAGGTCATTTGTTTAGCCGACAAAATCAAACTATATCGAGAAACGACTAATGCCTCGTAAAATGGGAAATAAACTGTAAGCGGCGATTTTGCTAATGAATTTTCACATCCACGATTGCTGCTAGAATGACAAGCCATTCAGACAAGCGTATATCGGATTAGAAGACTTAATTAAGTGCATTTTATGGAGTTTCGACAGTCAGTATTATCGAGGAAAATTGCTTCGGGCTAATTTATATTTTAAAAAAAATCCCTGCCGGCTCTGGCCTACAGGCGGAGGTAGATTTCGATGTTAAGTACTAAATTCACCAACAAAACTTAAATCAAGATTAGAGATAAACCCAGTTCCTTCACTAAGAATGAACTCTAGGGAGCTAAACATTTTGTGAAAATTCTAATATACATGAATACACACACGCATGTATATGGGGTAGGTTTAAAAATGGCTAAAACAAATTCAGAGAACCTCAAAGTGTTAAAATATGTTAATATTTCTATAGTCGGGTTTTTATTATGTTTTAATACTTTTCTTCAAACTCACATGACGTTACATATTCACCTGCTGAGGTCCATTTGATTTCTAATATGACGCAATATTTATTTATTTATTTATTTTTTAATTCGTCAAACTATTTATTTCATTTTGAGTTTCCATGCTGAAATCTTGCCCTAGAAAACTTATGGCGTAATATGCAATTTGTTTTCAATTCGTCAAACTGTTTATTTAATTTATTTTTTCACGTGAAATTCTTGCAATCGAAAAGCAATTGTTGTGATGAAAATTTTATTGTTTTTTTTAATGTTTGGCAACTCCTATAGCGAAAAATATTTATTTTTTCCTGTCATTGTTGTATAAGAGCTGGTTTTATCAGAATCTTGTTGAGACGGTATTGAAAAATTTTAACCCCCCCCCCCCCTCATTTCCATTCCCTTGGGCCGATTCTGCCCATTTTCAATCCCCGCCGAGATATTAGCCATCTCAAAGTTGTTGGCGAGTTTGAAAACGATCCGTGCATAATTGCGACTTTTATCGTGCGGACAAAATTTAGTACATACATATATATATATATATATATATATATATAAACTTTTTAAGTGGTGGTGGTTTTGGGTTCCTAGGGTTATATAATGAAAAGTTATGAAGGAATTTTTCAAAAGTCGCACCATGGTAACGACTGCAATAGGTAGTATTTCTTACGAAACTACCTAAAATCTTATATTGGTTTAAATATGTAAAATGCACTTTTAACACGTTGAATGCCAAGTCTATTTTGTCTGTCTTTCCGTTTAGGCCACGAAATAAGACTCCCGTTACAGAATCTATAAGTGTCAATCAACGATGACTGACGCGGCCTAAACGGAAAGATCAGTGTCAGTCACCGGTGACTGACGTGGCATTCAACATGTTATTGTGTCAAAGTAAGGATTCCTGAAGATACTACTTTCTAGAGGAGACTATTTCACTACTTAATTTTAAAGAAATTGAGCATACTTTCTGAAACTTATTCTTTATTATTCTCAACTACCGTATAAGAATTTAGAATAAAAACATCATTTTAGTGTTACAATAATTATTTATAAAAAAAAAAAAAAAAAATCAAAAATCTCATTGTTTAGGACTATTTATGAATCTCCACGAATAGCAGACGAATTCTGGTTAGATTGCGACAAACTATTTCATGTTTTTGGAAATACTGCAAATGAAATACCAATGTTGCAATTATGAAATTTACATTGGATATATTCCCAACCGTATTCCAATATTTTAGATATGTTTGGATTTATATTGTAAATAGTTGCAATGATATGACGATATTGCAAACTTAAAAGCTTTATGTTGAGAACATTGGAAATTGAAGACCAGAATGTATCTTAAACATATTATCAGCATTGGCCGAGATATAATCTGTATTGTTTTACTTTCAAGGAAGCGTCCTATCATATAGCTTTCTAAATTTGGCGCAGCCAGATAACAGAACGGCACAATAAAAAAAAAGGAGGAAAAACGCAAATTTCAAATCGCTCGCTGTTACACATTATAAACTTATTGTTTTGTTCTTAGGTGAATGTCCTTAAACATAGATACACAAATTTTGAGGCAACGGAATATCAGTATTCAAGAGATTGAATATAAAAATAAAAATAAACGTAAATTAGGTGACACTCTATCGCAGAATTAAAATCTATTTATAAATAAGGTCTGATTTAAACTATGATTTTAGAGCAGAACAAATATCGTATACATTGAACTTGTTTTATTATAAAATTTAAAATAAAGATATTCTAGTAATCAATTCAGTTTGAATCATTCTCAGAAATAAAATCTCATTCTTTTATCAGATTGTTTCATTCTATTTTAACGAGTTATTTGGATTTTTTTAAAGTTCATTTGTTCAGTCGACAAAATCAACAAATATCCCCGTAAAATGGGAAATAAACTGTAAGCGGGGATTTTGCTAATGAACTTTCACTTCCACGATTGCTGCTAGAGTGACAAGAAGTAGCCATTCAGACAAGCGTATATCGGATTAGAAGACTTAATTAAGTGTATTTTATAGAGTCCCGACAGTCATTATTTTCGAGAAAAATTGATTCGGGCTAATTTACGTTTAAAAAAAAAAGCTGTTATTTGTTTAAATATATAAAATGCACTTTTACTGTGTCGATGTATGTGTTCTTGAAGATACTATTTTCTGGAAGAAGACCGTTTCAATATTTAATTTTAAAGAAATGGTACTTATTTACATTTTTAAAAAAGCTTTTAAATGTTTAAATATGTAAATTGCGCTGTTATTGTGTATTCTTGAAAATACTGTTTTCTGGAAGAAGACTGTTTCACTGTTTAATTTTAAAGAAATGGCACTTACTTTCTAATATTTATTTGCAATTGTTCAGTACTGTATAAGAAATTAGAATAAAAAAATTATTTTAGTGGTACAATAATTATTTATAAAAATATAAATAAATAAACTCATTATTTAGGACCATTTATGTTTTATAAATTACATAATAACAGATGAATTCTAGTTAGATTACGACCAAATATTTCATTCATCGGAAATACAGCAAATGAAATACCAATGTTGTAACTATCAAATTTGCAGTGGATTCATTTATAACGAAATTCCACTATTTTAGATATGTTGGCTTTACGTAGATATCTAAATCTGACGCAATGAGATAACAGAATTGTTGGGGAAACTGTCCTAAAATGGCATACCCTAAGGAAAAATTGCCTTTATTCCTACAAATGTTTTCTCATGACTTTTATTTTTTACAAACTAACTTTGAAAAGTATACAAAATGCAATGCTGCCTTTTAAAAAGTAACAAATAAAGTCACAATGTAATAATAACGATACATATAAAAAGCTGCACTATGTCATTTTATCAGCAGTGGTGTCCTAAACTGTCACACCTATAAGTTGCTATTAATTGTACTTGCCTTTATCACATACATTTTTGCACACCAAGAAACAGGTGTACATTCATTATGCGACCATTTTGAACATTTATCACATTTTATTAACTTTTCCATCTGTTTTGAGTGACTGAAAAAAACGTTGCGATAAATCTATGCTTCTTCCTCAACATCTATAGGAAGATCCACGACTTTGTCGTCATCATTGGATCTAACAACGCAAATTTTCTTCTGATCCAGTAGAGCTGCACGTTTCGATTGTGAATTATGTTTCTCAATAGCTTTTGCTTTCGCTTCGGCAATATTCGGAATGCTAGTAAGATTAGTGCGCCTTCACGCTTCCTCTTTTTAGAGGATGTTCTAACATGAGGTACACAATGAAGTGGAGGCACATAGAGTGATCTGATGAACTTCAAAATGATGAACTTGATGATGCTGCCTGTTGAAAAGATACATCTTCTTCGAGTATCACGATTGGATGTTGTCGGTGATAGAGTTGGAAGAGGTGACATTTAAACTGTGAAAAATTACGGATTAGGTCTATACAGACTGTTATCTTTGTTTTCCTTATTCTCCAGTGGACTTTCTGTCACAATTGGAATACATCAAACACGATCGGGAAAGATCTCTGTGTTCAAGTAATAGATTCCATTTTTTAAAAACTGGCATTGTATTTACAGAGCATATTGTGTAAATCACAGCCTTCGAGATCACCTGCATATATAAATTTTTTCATATATAGAAAATAATCGAAAAATAAATAAGTCCTCACTTCATACTTCAGATATGTAACCACTGAAAGGAAACAGACTTTAATTAGCAACAAAAATTATTCCCAAGAAATTTCTACCGGAGGTGTAAACAAATTATTTCTAAATAAGGAAAAATGCAAACTTGAAAAATTCGCCATTAAATACTTATCGTTGCTGATCTATTCCACAACATATATGTGTATCGTTAAGTGCTGTCCTCTAGCGGCAATATTAAGAAACATAAGGTATGTCATTTTACCTAAGTATGTCATTTTGGGACAGTTTCCCCTACAATAAAGAAAAGGAGGAAAACAGAAATTTCAAATTGCCCGCTGTTACAGAATTCAAACATATTTCTAAATCATATCTGTTTTGATATATACTTTTCAAATAATCCAATCAATATTGTATAAATTTCAGCAATCAATTCATCCGGAATCATTTTCAACATAAAATTCTCCATTCTTTTAACACATTGTTTCATTCTACTTTAAAGAGTTCTTTTGCTTGGAAAAGGGATTACTTGTTCAGCAGAAAAAATCAATGAAGATCGAGAAACGACTATTGGGACATAAAATAAGAAATATCTCTCTGTGGTGATTGTTAAATGTCCCACGGTGGTTTCTATAGCATAATTTCGCATCCCGGGATTATGCCTGAATAGTAAGATTCAGCCACTCAAACAAGCATATTTCGGATTAGAATACATACTAAATTGTATTTTACAGGTCTGAGAAATATAGTTATCGAGAAAAAGTACTTAAGAATATTTTACAAAACTCTTTTGAACATTTAATTTAGTTAACTTTTTAAGTTGTTCTTTCTTTGTGTTGATATTACTTACCATAAAGATTTCTGAAAAAAATATATTTCGCTTTTTGGTTTTTCAAAAAGGATACTTATTCTACTAAATAATAATGTTACTATTCACATTTACTTTGTAAAAAAATTATAAAGTGTATTTTTTTGTTTTTCAAACATGATTTCTTTAAAAGTTAAAAAAAAACATTTTTAGGAGAAGCATTTTTGTTTTAATTATACCTTATTGGCAAACCAATATTGAGTATATTGCAGCATAATATTGAACTCATCATAAATATTTCAAATTAAATATCAATATTTTTTAAATATTAGCTTTAATACTGGAATTATTTACAAAAAAATACCACTATTATAAAACTGGAAATATTTGCAAAGAAAAGACAATATTACAAAGATATAGACATTAATAATAAACAGTTTAAAGTATTGGGATAAAATAGACAAATTTTCTTTGTCAATATTGTCACTCTTAGCTAAGCTATACCAATTATCGTTTTTCTTTTAGAAAAATATTTATTTAATATTGATACTTTAAGCGCAAATCGATATCGGCGTTTTCCGAGTAGTTTTATATAATTTATAAAATCACGAATTTCATTTGGCCAGCTTTAACAGGTTTAAAATATGTTAATAAATAGTTTTTATTTTGAATTCTGATAATTTTTGATAAACAGACTAATATCGTATACATTTCAGTTATTTTGTTTTTATAAGATTTGTATTAGATATATTCCAGTAATAAAGTCCGCCTGTAACATTTTATGAAAATAAAAAATCTCCATTATTTTATCGGATTCTTTAATTCTATTTTTATAAGATATTTTGTTTAAAAAGGGAATTACTTCTTCAGTCAGAAAATTAGTAGATATCGAGAAACGACTAATGCCTCATAAAATGATAATTCTATGTAATGCTTGATTGTTAATTGTCCCGTGGTGATTTTGTTAATGAATTTTCGCATCCAGAATAGCTGCTAGAGTATATAGATTTAGCCATTCAAACAAGAACATATCAGATAACAAGACTTACTTAATTGTATTTGAGAGTCCTAAGAGGTATTTTTATCGAGAAGAGGTGCTTCATGATATTTTACGTAATGCTTTGAAGGGGCTGTTATTTCATAAACTTTTAAAATCTGTTTTCCTATTTTCGAAGAATATAACCGTAATATATAGATTATTTTGATCCTGGTTTATAACGTTTCATACCAGAATTTTTTTTTAAAGAAATGAAATGAAATGAATTTGCCGTAAAAAAAAAAAATGTAAAATCGAATAATTAAACATTCATCAAATTCATTTTCTGGTTCGAAACATTGTTAAACTTGGTCAGATTAATCCACATATTATGGAAGATTAGTGGGATCTTGGCACCACTGGTATTAACCCTTCTAAGAAAATTATTTTCAAAGCATCTTTTTCATGTGCCTTGTAAGAGGTGTCAAGTCTCAGGTATGGCCTATTAACTGGCATTTTACCTTAAATTAATTATAAAGAAAGGTATTTCGCTTTTTGGATTTGAAGAAATGATATTTATTTTTTCTACACTAAAATGGTTATTATTCTTAGTTACTTTGTAAAAGAATAGTACTAGATAGTGACAATTTAAGCTGACCTTCCTATATATCGAACTACCCAGTGCAAACTCTACAAATTTTGTGTGCATACTATTCAAGACATGGGGAACGGATTACGTAAAAAACAGATCCAGAAACATAAATAGTTCAGTTCAGCGGGAAATAGAAAAAAAGACAAAAATTATAATAAACAAACACATGGGAAATAAACTTTTTCCATTTTAATTTCAATTGCTCTGGTGGAAAAAAAGTAAATAAGCTTAACCTGCGATATGAAACTGCAATTCCACTTTGCAAGCAGAAAACTTTCCATAAACCTATAGTTTGCTTGCCATGTTATGGGTATAAAAGAGGATAAAACTGGGAAGAATGTTATTTCTTCTGCATTATTTCAATAATGACAAAGTAACCTGTCATGGTTTTCTGACAACCTGACCAATTTGTTCTCCGAATTTTAATTCGTGTGATTCGTTGCTGTGGGGATACATAAAAAAAACCTGTTTCTCAAGGATTTCTATTCAACTTGACATACCTGAAAGAAGGTATCACTCTACTTGTGAGAAGCATCTCAGACGACTAGTTAGGATTTGCAGTTGAACAAAATGTCCAAAGACTGCAGATATTAAATTTGCTTGAAGGAAACTATATTGAGCAACATTCTGTACGTAGATAAGACCCTTGTAACGTGAACATGTGGTACGTTCCAATATAGTTTGTGGAGATGCGCCATTTTAGCGTATGAACATCAGTACAGCGCCATGTGTCGGTGGTTTCTGAAATTAATTTTTTCCGAGTTATTCGTTTCAACGTAAATTGAATAGCATGTGCACAAAATTTTCAGGTCATAGACTGAGTAGACCAATGTATAGAGAGGTCAAAGTAGAGGTGTTTTAATTATGTCCTCTTTGTATAATGTACGTCATCACTTTTGCAATGATCATCCCTTTAAAAAGTTTGCAAAAGTATTATTTTTAGTAGGAGCACATTATGCTTTTATTATGCCTTATTTAAAAAAACTAAACTTGCTTCTCTAGAATCCTTTAAGGATCCTGGATTGCAATGCAAAGCTTCGTTTTCGTGACCACGTGTCCTAAGATGGTGTCCAGCATAAGTCTATCCCACATGGTCAGACTAACCCAGGACATTATAATTATTGGCAAACCATAATTAATTATGTGAGTCTAATATTACACTTAAATACTGGAAATTAAATGTCAATATCGGTTAAGTATTGGCCATACATTGGTAATATTTATTATAAAACTCCACTATTAGAGAAATGGTATCTTTACATAGGAAATATTTGCAAAAGAAAGACAATATTACAGCGATATTGGCTTTAACAATAAAGAAAGGAAAACAATATGCAATGATTTCTTGCTAATGTTTTCAGTATTGGCGAAGTTAGATTAAGTACTGTTGTGCTCTTAGGCAAAAGTATTTTGACGTAACGCGATATCAACGTTATCCGAGGGGTTGCAAGAGTAAAGAAAACATGAAGTTTATGGGGTCAGATGTCACAAAATTAAAATCTGTTTTTTAATAATGCCTGTTTTGAACTCCAATTCTGAAAAACATAAATACCGCATACATTTAAGTTATTTTATAATAAGATTATAATTAGAGATATTCCAATAATTAATTCAGCTTGAATCAATGTCAAATAAAAATCTCCATTATTTTATCAGTTTGTCTTATTCTACTTTAACGATTTATTTTGATCAAAAAGAGGATTACTTGTTCTGTCTACAAAAGCCTAATAACAACTAAAAATACCTAATAAAATGAAAATTATATGTAAGCGGTGGTTGTTAAATATCATGTAATGATTTCATTAATGAATTTTCGCATCCAGAATAGCTGTTACATTACCGAGATGTACTCATTCAAAGAAGCATTTACCGGATTATAAGGCTTACTTAATTGTAATTCATAGACTTGAAAGATACTTTTATTGAGAAGACGTGCTTTAGAATATTTAAATAATGCTTTTAAACACGCTTTTACTTTATAATTTTTTTTAAATGCGCTTTCATTGAATCAATATTAGTTACCTTAATTTTTTTGTCTAAAGAAAGGTATTTCACTTTTTAGATTTTAAGAAATGCACTTACTTTTCGAAAACGATAATGGTTATTTGTCTCAGTTTCTTTGTAAAAACAAATATTATAAAATGCGTTATCGGTTTTTCATTGACTTTTAAATATTCCATTTAAAAAGTTTCCAAACTATGATTTTTAGTATGAATAATTTTGTTTTTTATGATGCTTTATTGCCAAACAAATATTAAGTAATGGGGCCTAATATTGCACTCCTCATAAATACTGCAAATTAACGGAAATGTCGATTATACAATGGACTCAAAAAGTTGAGGTACAGGGACTGGATGCTTTCGATTGCACACGTTTTGTCGAATATCTACCAACATTATTGGCGAATTGTTCTTGAACGTCTGGGATGTAAAGAACATGTTTGATTTCATATTTCTCGGTGAAGATTTATCAGGGATACAATTAGGGGCTAATAATAAATTTAATAATAAATAATATTTGCGATCACTTATGTAACAGAAAAGGCTGCAAATGGTTTGTCACTGTGGTAAATGATTATTTGGGTTCTGTTCAACATTTGTATACATTTGTGTAAGAATAACACTCATATTCGTGAAGATGTTAACGTTTTTCTGAAAAATTCAAAAGTTTTTTGTTTATAGCATACAGAGTTTTCAACCAAATTTAACACAACTTTCCAAAAACCTGACAAAGAACAGTAGCAACAGTATACTGCAATTAAAACATGAATATATTGAATATTTGAGGAGATATGGGCACTTGTATGATATAATTTTTAACTGCGCATGCGTGTAAGGTTTCAAAATTTTTATTTCATAATTTGGTAGCCAGCTATTTTGGGTAACATCTGTAAAAAGTCCAGTCAAATATTGTGAAAACTAAGAAAGATATAGGGAGTTTATTGAAAAGTTGTGGAAAAATCCCTATAATAAAGTTATTTTTAGAGAGCAACTCATTATATCGCCCCTATCTTTGTGAAATTTCTCGATATTTGACTGGACATTTTGCCCTAAATAGCTGACTACCAAATTATGAAATAAAAATTTTGAAATCTTCCACGCATGCGCAGTTAAAAATTATTTCATACAAGTGCCCATATCTCATTAAATATTCAATATATTCATGTTTTAATTAAAGTGTACTGTTTCTACTGTTCTTTGTCAGGTTTTCGGAAAGTTGTGTTAAATTTGGTTGAAAACTGTGTATGCTATAAAAAAAACTTTTGAATTTTTTACAAAAACGTTAACATCTTTACGAATACGAGTCATATGCTTACACAAATGTTGAACAGAACCCAAATAGTCATTTAAAGCAGTGATAAACCATTTCCAGCATTTTCTGTTGCATAGCTGATCGCAAATATTATTTTATTATTAAATTTATTATTAGCCCCATAATTGTCGGCCCGACTAAATCTTCATCGAGAAATGTGAAATCAGACATGTTCTTTACATCCCAGATTTTCAAGAACAATTCGTCAATAATGTTGGTAGATATTCGGCAAACCGTGTGCAATCGAAAGCATCCAGTCCCTGTATCTTAACTTTTGGAGGTCAGTGTATATTGATATTACAATGAACTTATTTACCATCAAATGCTACTATTATAAAAATGTCTCATTACATAGGAAATATTTTCAAATGAAAGACAATATTGCAGAGATGTTGGCTTTAATAAAGAAGAAAGGAAAACCATCTGCAATGGAATAGTTCAAAATTTCTTGCTAATGTTTTAAGTATTGGCCAAGTTAGATAAAGTAATGTTGGGAAAAGTCCTGTGGCGTAACGAGATATAAGCGTTATCCGAGAGGTTGCAAGAATAAACAAAACATGAATTTCATGGGTCCCGCTATCACAGAATTCAAAACTATTTTTAAATAAGGCTTGTTTGGAACTCTAATTCTGATAAGCAGATCCATATCGTATGCGTTTAAGTTATTTTATTATAAGATTTTAATTAGAGATATTCTAGAAATTAATTTGCGTACAGCGATATCAACGTTATCCGATCGTTTGCAAGAATTAACAAAATGCGAAATTCGTGGAGCCCGCTGTCACAGAATTGAAATCTGTTTTTTAGAGCCATTATTTTCAAATTCCGACAAAAAAGTGATATTTTGATAGTTATATTTTTTGATTGGCTTCATTTTTTTATGTTGAACTAGGTGATAGCTAATGAATATTGTGGAATTTTGAAGTCCTGAAAAAAGTTTCCCTTCCCTGTAAAAAATAGAGTTCAAGGTTGTGAATATCATTTTTCATAAAAAGTGGAATGCGAGTATGTTCGGAGGGTCATATCTTTCGAAAGCAACAACATCCCGAAATGTTGTTTTCATAAAATGTTAATATCACACTGTCTGCTTAATAAACGTAACTTGTGTCCGCGGGGCATTGTTGCTTTCCATAATTTGTTGCCACAAAATACAAGCAAAATGATATTTTTGCCTGTTTTTAGGTAGATTTCGTATGAAATACTACCGATTACATTCTCCCCTATGCTGGATTTTCTGAAAACAATTTGCAGATTGACACCGATCATGTCCCCTAGAAACCAAAACCACCCTCAGGAAAATTTTTTTATATATACACATATATAGATATAGATATAGATATATAGATATATAGGGGAGAGTTGTACAAAACCGGGTAGGCGGGTAAAACCGGGTAGCGCTGGTTCCTCCTTAATTTGAACTTTTATCTGTCGGCCAACATCAGGAATTACTTGTCGAAAGTCATTACGGTATTTGTAACTGAACGAAGCACTATTGCGTGAGATTATTTTTAGGTGAAGGAATGCGTTTGAATTTCTCTTAAAAAATTATTTTGTTTGTTTCTAGGTTTTACGCATATATTAACTGTTCGACAGAATATTAAATATTGGTAAGTAATATATTTAATTATTTGCTTTCTTGAAAGTATTTTAACAGTTTTACTGATCTTTTACTATAGGACTGAGAGTAGTGACGTCATGTTTAAAAAATCTGTGTCACGTTGGGGTAAAACCGGGTACTTAAGAGTGAGTCAAAACCGGGTATATCCATTTTTGTCCTACACTCATGGAATGATTTTTTCAGTATAGTTAATACTTTAGCATGGAGTTTAAAATTGCAATTTAATGCTGTTAAGTACCGTTAACCCTTTGATGTGTTATTCATATCACCTCTAAACTTATACTACACTCATGGTTACTTCCAATAACGGGCGATCTGTAACAATTTACTAAGTTAAAAAACCATTAGAAGCTGCATTTTTTAGTGCAGTAGTTATAAATACTCCAATCAGACGGTTTGAGAAAACAAGGATTTTTCCTTACAACAACGGTGTTTTTCCTGGATCTATTTGCTCCTTCGGAAATGACAGAGAAACCCATGAAAGTCAATGATAAAACACCTAAGTCTACGCAGCCATAGGTTGTCATAGCTGCAGTAATATATATTTCTGAAATATCACAGGATAATGAAGCTCCTCTTTCCACATTTAAAAGTGTCGACATCACACATCCAGTAGTTGACAGCATCCAGCCTCTTCTATCGAGATCTGATATTGTGTAACCAGCAATCTGCAATTCCATCTTCAATTAAAATGTTATTACCCCTCCCCAGGAAGGCTTTAAGATTGAGAAAAGAGCTGGAAAAAGAAGTTGAAACTATTCTTTTAACTACTTCACATTATAAATTAGAGCTCGAAACAGATATTAAAGAGAAAGAAGCCAAACAGTCTGCAAAAAGAAAAAGGAAAATTCTTAAAAAGAAAATAAGAATCAACAGGAAAAGAAACCAAAAAAGGTTGATGAGGCAACCTCAGATGTTGAAGAAGATAATGAAACCTGAATGTTTTGCAATGAGATTTATTCCAATTCTAAACCCAAAGAAAGTTGGATACAATTTGTGAAATGTCACGGATGGGCACACGAAGCATGTAGTATGAAGGAGAATGTGATAATAAATTTGTTTGTGATTTTTTGCAGTCAAAATAACTCTAAGACATCCAGCGTAAAATAAGTAGGCATATACAATGTAGATAATTTGCTACAGATTTATTTTTGACACATGGAAGAACACATGTGCAATTTCGTTTTGTTAAATATAACAAAAATGTATTTTTTTACCATATTATACAAGGTTTTTTTAAAAGAAAATGAGTTTTCCACGAGTTTTAAAGGGGTACCCGGTTTTACCCAACCAGTGTTGTAAAACCGGATTTTTGCATGTGTCTGAAAAAAGCTATTTTTTTAATATAATCAATTACATTTTTTACTGAAAAGAGTATGTTTTAATATAGACAAAGATTCATTTAAAATGAAAAACGGTGTTCAGAGTTTGTTTTCCCATTTGATTGCATTTAAGAACAACAAACATTTAAGGTACCCGATTTTGCCCCACCTTCCCCTATATGTATATCACTTTATTCTGGACACGATAACTTCTCTAATTTTGCACAAATCTCTTCCAAACTGATACATAAAATCAAGGCGCATAAAATCTTGGTCAAGTTCGTTAATGGATAAAATCGGACCAATGGGATTTGTGAAAACCGATAAAACCTCTTAACTTCTTAATTTTTGTGCATATCAAATCAGTTTATAGTTTTTATTACTTCTAAAAATTGGACCAAAAATTTATGTATCACAGATTTTTGATAAAATTAAAAATGGGCTCAAAGGGCATAAAAATTAGGTTTTTGGGAGAAAAAAATTCATAACTTCATCAAATCTCAAGATATCCAATCCAATTAAATTTGTTATAAATCTTCTTAATATTATCTACAACTTTTATATTGACACGTTTTTGATAGGATCAATTCGCACCGCAAAAAAAATAAAAAACGAAAACAAAAAGGGGGAGTTGAAGAAGAAAAAATCCATAACTTCGTCATTTCACAAGATATAAAATCCGCATGAATTTATTATATGTCTTCTTAATTTTATCTACAACATATATGTTGACTAGTTTTTGATAGGACCAATTCTTACAGCAAAAACAAATTAAAAATACAAAGCGGTTGAAGAAAAAAATCATGGTATTAAGGGTGTTTTCAAATCCAAACTGCTTATTTACTGACTCATTTTTAAATTCATTTTTCTCTCAAACGCATTCAATTGGTAGATTCTCTTATTCAGAAACTATATAATGTACCGTAATGATCGATTTTTTGATAGAGGCAGAATATATTTCAAAACATGATGTCAAAGTGGGCATTTTGAACCGAATTTCTCAAAGCGATTGTGTTAGAAGCTAAAAATATTGTCCTACTGAGAAAATAATTGTTTATAAATCAAGTTTTAATTAATTGAACGAAAAATAAAAACAAAGGTCGCTTATAAATCTCTTCAAAAACCACGTCAGCAAGTCTTATATTTTTTCTATAAATTAATCTGAAAATGTGCCAGAAAATTTCGAATTGTTGAGCATGGAAATGTATTTTTTTAATACCGCCTGATATGTTACCGCCGATCATAATTCTGATAAAACCAGATCTTATTTAAAAATGAAATAAAAACTCGTCAAAAGCGGCCAGATAAAATGGTTAAAGTGGGTTTATCTCTAATCATGATACTTTTTTTTTGTTGTTGAAATTAGTATGCTTAACTTCTAAATCTACCTCCGCTTGCAGGCCGGTCCTGCAGGGTTTTTTTTTTTTTTACTTATTATCTTGTTTATGTAACAATACCCCATTTTTTTAAAATGGAAAATGAAAGTTGTAACGCTTGAACAATACACACTCCATCATATTTTCTCTCCTTTTCTTTTTTTTCTTTTCTTTCAAAAGAACTGACAAGCTGAGTAAATTAGACTTTACGAGAGAGAAGAATGTTTACAAAGTTGTTGCCGACAAGGCATGTGAGTTAAGCCGTAATGTTAAACTAACTGAGTTATTTTATAAATAGTAACATGTAAATACCTTGTAAATATTAAACTTATTATTCGATGATAAGTTATCCAGTTTTATGTTGTAACATAAGATAGTTTCCACCCCGGATTCTGAATAATATGTTACAGAAGTGGCTCCCAACGTGGGGCCCGAATAGAAGCAAGATATGAAGATAAGTATTATTTTTAAATTGTGTTAAACTGTTTTAATAATAAAATTTAGATACTAAAGTACAAAAATTTACACAAAAGTACTTTTGATTCATTCGGAATCTGAGGATTTTTGAAAATTGTATTTGATTCGTCCAGAATCGAATTGTTCTATTCAGCCTGAATGATATTTTCCTTAGAATTGAAATACGAAAAGTCGTCTGCAGCTTCAAGTATTTTAGTATCTGAATTAAATGAAGATAGTCATAAGAGAAATAATTTTAATAATTATTATTGAAAAATAAAAATCGTTTGCTTTATTTTATACATTTATATAGTTGCACTGAGCTATTATATTATTGAAGTTATTATTATAAAGGAGTGCTAGGCATTATTTTAATTATTATAATAAGAATTGATTGATATTATTGTGTAAAAAAAAAGGCAAATAGTTGGTGTCATTATATTGAGTTTTGAAAGATATTGTATGTTATTTATGTTCTATATATGTTAAAAATTACGTAAAAGTAAATTATTTTGCTAAGAGTTATTCGTAACACTAATTAAGTTTGAAGTTAGCTAAAACATATTTAGTTCAAATGATGGCATTTCTTTCTAAGGGTAAGAAAATTGATTTAATGACATTAGCTTCAGAATTAAAAGTTGAAGTAAGTAGCAATGATAAAGTCCTCGAATTACGTGATAAAATGTAAATAGTGAGGCATTTAAAGATAACATAGATTTTGCGCAGGGAATTTATGAAAATATCGTAGAAGAAAGAAATACTCTTGAGGAAGAGAAACGTTTAGCCGAAGAAAGAGAATTTGAGCTACAGAAGCTCAGGTTAGAAGCAGGAACAAGAGATGTTGTTGCAAATACAAACAACCTTCTAGAAACTTCTTCAATCCGCGTTGACTTGAAAAAGATTTTACCCGACTTCAATCCTGAAAAGGATGATATGAATTTATTTTTAATAACTTTTCAAAGGCAAATGAAACTTTTAAAGTTTTTAAAGAACTGTGGATTACGTATTTAATTGGAGTCCTTCCAAATGAAATCGGTAAATTAATAGTGCGTGAACCGGAAGAAAAATTTGAGGATTATTTTTATATTAAAGATATATTGTTGCAGAGGTTCAAATTAACTGCTGAAAGGTTTAGAGTTTTGTTTATTCAACATCCAAAGCGAACCGATATTAGCTGGAAAGAATATTATTTTGAAATTAGAAGCTATTTTGAGGGATGGCTAGCCGAATTAAATATAAATTCCTTTGAAAAATTATCGGACTTAATTATTGCTGACCAATTAAAGAAAAAGGTTTCCCCTGATTGCAAAGAACATTATTTAGACCAATGGGAGAATTTAATATATCCTGATGAATTAGCTGAAAAGTTAGATTTATATGATAATGTGAGGTCACACAAAGTAGAAATAAAGAGATCAAATAAAATCAGTGAGGACGGGAATTCTAATGGTTTTGAAAAAATGCCTTTAGATTTTAAAAGAAATGAGTTTGGTAAAATTGGCAATCAAAAGGAGTCCAAGAGAAATAAAATTAACTATCCTTCGAATTTAAATCGACCAATGTTAAGTTGCTATGGTTGTGGAAACCAGGGAGTTATTAAATTCAAGTGTCCAACCTGTTCTCAGAAAAATGTATTGGTGCACTTTCAATCACTAGAATTTCGTACATGTAATATGCAAACATCACCAACATTATTGGTAAAAATAAGCATAAATGGTCTCTCTGGCACAGCTTGTGCTGACACTGGCGCAACACATTGCGTTGCGGGTGAAGTTTTGTATTCTTTATTAAAAGACCAAGGTGTGAAGTTTGAATAAAACTCAAATGATCGTAGTGTTAGCGGATGGGCTACAAATCACTACCGAAGTTTATAAAACAGAAGTTCAAGTTAAAATTGAAGGTCGCGACATTAAAACAACAATTTATGCTCTGCCGAATGCCAGAAATAATCGTACAATTTTAGAAATGGATTTTTTAATCAAAGCAAAAATTGTTTTGGATGTAGTAAATCAAGAATGGTTCTTCGCTGAAAGATGTAGGTGGAAGTATAGATTCGCTGAAGATACATATAGACCTCCCAATGAATTAGCGATGAACTCCGTTGAACTAGACACCGTTTTTCTTAGAGAAGGTGAAGGTAGACATCTCACTTCAGAGCAACAAATTAGGTTTAATGAACAGCTTGAAAAATTTACTAGTAGCTTCCAACTAGGGGAAGAGGCTACACCTAAAGTTAAACCTTATATTGATACAGGATTACGAATGGGCATAATTTTATCGGATGAAATTAATAGTCCTGCACATAATAGAAAAGGCTATGTAAAAGATTGCCGTAGGAATTTCGATTATAGGGGTAAGAACAGAAATTTTAATAGACCAATTGTTAACAGAAGCAATAATAGATATGGCCAAAAGTATGCTAACCAGTCATTTAACCATGGAAATTACAATAAAAATAGTTATGAGAAACATGGTTCAGAGAATTCTTACCAAGATGAATCAGAGATTCCTCAAAATTTTGAGACTAAAGATTCTTTAATATCTCAAGATATCACAGAAAGTGAAGGTTTGGTGAATAGTTCATCGGATATGGTTGAACCTAATGATGCATCTGAAATGCTAGAAAGTGCTTCACTTACTTCAAAAGTAAAGTATAATCCAATTTTTTTCTCCTAGCTACAAAAATAGAGGCTACTATCATGCTCGAAATAATTATAATTATGATGGCCGACGATCAGGTAGAGGTAGCTATCAGGAGCAAAGAAATTCCCAACCATCACACAGGTATAGTGCACAGCGAATTGCAGATTCATCTAGCAAATTTGAAAAGAGATATGAAAATGATCTTAGAACTAATGATCAGGATAATTACAAATTGGATTATAGGTCTGGAAGTTACAGACATGATAATGGGTACTATGGAAAACAAAGATCTCCTACTTTTTATACCATTGCCACTAAAGAAAACCCCTTTTCTCCCTTAGGAAATTATCATATATCAGCTTTGTGTCCTTACACGCAAGATGATGGTGGAGGTTCTAAAGGCTTTATTCGTCCTAGAGGCAGACCCGAGAAATGTCAGACGCCCAGCCAGCAAATATTTACGAAAGGATCACAAAACACGAGAACCCTAGAGGATTTTAGGCACCAGAAAGCACCGCGAAGGAATCCACTCAGGAAATGCACACTGCATCTGAGGGACCAGTAATGCAGTGTGAGGGGAAGAGTGTAACGCTCGAACAATACACACTCCCTCATATTTTCTCTCCTTTTCTTTTTTTTTCTTTTCTTTCCAAAGAACTGACAAGCTGAGTAAATTAGACTTTACGAGAGAGAAGAATGTTTACAAAGTTGTTGCCGTCAAGGCATGTGAGCTAAGCCGTAATGTTAAATTAACTGAGTTATTTTGTAAATAGTAACATGTAAATACCTTGTAAATATTAAATTTATTAGTCGATAATAAGTTATCCAATTTTATTTTGTAACATAAGATAGTTTCCACCCCGGATTCTGAATAATATGTTACAGAAGTTAACTATTTGTAAAAGCTAAACAATGTAAAATCTAATTGGGATATTGATGCTGTTGGCATATACGAGGGGGAGTCGGAAAATAAGCTTCCCCTGGCAACTCTGAACAGAGTTGTGTATGAAAGGCAAAAAATGTAATGAGACATTAAGGATAAAACGTAACTTTATTTTTCCATATAAGTACCAAGTACATTGAGATATTTGCCATACCGCTTTATAAGCTTCAGAAAGCCCTCCAGGAAAAAATCAGGGCTTTTCATACGTACAAAGCGTTGAACGGCTATGGGCGAAACACGACACAGCAGGTGAACGCGAACGAGCAAGACAACGATACACCATTTGGTAGAGGTCGACCGGATTGTGACGGGGGATAAAACGTGGGTCCACCATTTCACTCCCGAATCAAAGGTCGCATCCATGGAGTGGAAACATCCATCATCACCTGTGTGAAAGAAGTTCAAAAGAACTCCGTCTGCAGGTAAAGTGCTCCTCGCCTTTTTCTAGGACGCCCAAGGAGTTTTATTGCTGGACTTTTTGGAGGATGGAACCATCAAAGCTGCGCAGTACTGTGACACTCTGACGAAACCGAAAGAGGTGATTCGGAAAAAGCGGCCTGGCCTTCTCAGATCTGGCGTTCTGCTGTTGGATGACAATGCGAGACTCAGCGACGGCAACGCAAAACCATATTGCAATTCTTGGTTGGGGGCACCTACCACATCCGCCATACAGTCCTGATCTCGCACTAAATAACTTCCATCTGTTTTCAGCTTTGATGAAGAATCTCGACGGAAGGCGCTTTGGAAGCAGTGCTGAAGTCAAACAAGCCGTTCAATGCTTCTAACATTTGCAAAGCCCTGTGTTTTTCCTGGAGGGCTTTTTGAAGCTTATCAAGCGGTATGACAAATGTCTCAAAGTGCTTATTAATTATGTAGAAAAATAAAGACATATCTTATCCTTAATGTCTCATTCTATTTTTCGACTTTCATACACAACTCTGACCACAGTTGATAGGGAAAACTTATTTTCCGACTCCCCCTCGTATAATTTGTTAAATATTTAAAAGTTGAAAATCTACAACTTTATATTTAGGTCTATCTCAAAAAAGCATCAGAACAGAACAAAACAAAATATATAATGTATGTACTATTACACAGATAAGGAAAAAAAGTGTGGTCTCGTGCCATTTTGAGGGGAAAAAAGACAAAAACATAAATTTTCATAAATTAGTACATGGGTAAGTAGTTAGTACATAGTGAAAACTTCTTTAGGCGCGTTGAGCTTTTTTTGAGATCTAGAAAAACCACTGATTTGGAGACGCTGTTACGCAACAGACATGCTAGCATTTTGGCACATAGACACTAGCGCGCCAAGCGTTGAATGACAGGAACTTTTCCCTCTTCAGCTCAATCCGCAAAAGAAGAACGAAGCTAAAACTCACCTTTTCTCCTGGAGTTCACACAGGAACACACACAAAATTTATTTCATTTAATTGTAACAGTTTACGTGCGCATATTCAAGATCTAGCAATAGATTCTATCGTTAAAAAATGAATGTGTTAATTTTAACAGAAACTCACGTGGGTGACGAAGATATAATTGACATTCCTAATTTCAACTTTGTTGCAAGTTTCAAAAGACACGATCACCCAGCAACAGGAGTAGCTATTTATAAAATGTTGTCTGATGTAACGGGCATATTTTGCACAAATCATATCGATGTGCATGCGAGGTACACCAGTATGTTTAGTACTAATGATTCTGATATCGGTGATATATGTGTTTGTCGTTGCCACTCTGAAAATGGACAGCTAATTGTAATGGTTGCCGTTTATATTTCACCGGATAAATCTTTAAATGCAATACGAGAATTTTTGTACGAAAATTTGTTTATTTATTCTCTTCTGTTGCTAATCTTTACATACAGAAATTAAGTAATAATAATAATAATAAAACAAATTTTGTAAATCAGAACATAGTCAGTTTTTTTTCTAAAAATAGCATGAGACACCACATTTTTTTTCTTTTCCATGGTTTAATACATATATTAATTTATTAAGTAATACATTTTCTTTTATTCTGCACTGATACTTTTTGAGATAAGCCTAACTCAAAACTTGCAGATTTAGAAACTCTTGAATATTTAACTGATTATATCTGCTAACAGCATCAATACCCCAGTAAAGCTCAGTATTACATAGTTTGTCCTAATACTAAACTTACATATTTTATAAGAAATATTTTGGGAGACTATTGCTTAAACAAGATAATAAGTGCAGAAAACAGTCAAAAACATCATTTTGATTTCATTTTGTGGCAACATAACAATGGAAAGCAACAATACCCCGTGGGAACAAGTTAAGTTTATTAAGAAAGCAGAGTTATACTAGCATTTTATGAAAACATGATTTGGGATGTGTTGCTTTCCAAAGATATAGCTCAACAAACAAACTCGAATTTTGCTTTTCATGAAAAATAGTATTCACGATATCGAATTTTGACATTTTCTACTTAGATGGCGATATTTTTGTTAGGAGTTCAAAACTGCACAATATTCAATAACTATCACATATTTCAACATAAAAAAATCAAATCAATCCAAAAATACAACTATCACACCTTATCTGATTTTCAAAATAATGGCTCTTAAATAATTCTGTTTTTAACTCCAATTCTGATAAACAGATCATTACCGTATATATTTAAGTTAGTTTGCTATAAGATTTTAATTAGAGATATTACAGTAATTAATTCGCATAATGCGATACAAGTGTTATCTGAGAGGCTGCAAGAATTAACAAAAAACAAATTCCATTGGGCCTGTCAAAGAATTGAAATCTCTATTTAAGAATGTCGGTATTGAAATCGAACACTGATAAGCATATCAATACCGTATACATTAAAGTTATTTCATTATACGATTTTAATTAGAGATATTCCAGTAATTAATTCAGCCTGACTCAATCTCAAAATAAAAATCTCTATTATATTATCAGTTTGCTTCGTTAACAAGTTATTTTCTTTAAAAAAAGGATTATTTGTTCAGTCTACGAAATCAGCCAAGATCGTAAAACTGTTAATGCTTTACAAAATGAAAATTATATGTAAGCGGTGTTTGTTAAATGTCATGTAGTGATTTCGTTAATGACTTTTCGCATCCAGAATAGCTGTTAAATTACAAAGATGTAGTCATTCAAATAAGCATTTATCGGACTACAACACTTACTTAATTGTAATTTAGAGTCCTGAGAGATACTTTTATTTATAAGACGTGCGTCAGAACATTTTACGTAAGGCTTTTGAACTGGCTTTTTTATATCTTTTCAAAATGTGCTTTCACATTTTACCTTATATTCATTATATATATTCATTAGTTACCTTAAGTGTTTTCTAAAGAAATGTATTTCATTTTTTAGATTTTAAGAAGTGGTACTCATTTTTCGTAAGCGAGAATGGTTGTTATTCTCAGTTTGTTTGTAAAAACAAATAGTATAAATTATGTTAACGGTTTTTCATAAATCATCAATTTAAAAAGTTTCCAAACTGTAATTGTCGTACGAACAATTTAGGTTCTTATCATGCCTTATTGCCAAACCAACATTGAATATTGGGGCCTAATGTTGCAATCATCGTAAAAATTGCAAATAAACTGAAATATCTATTATATATGGGTATTACAATGAAATAATTTACCATCAAATGCACTCTTTACATAGGAAGTGTTCCCAAAGCAAAGGCAATAGTGCAGAGATATTGGCTTGAATAATAAATAAATGAAAAAATATGGCATTCGAATAGTCAAAAATTTCGCGCTAATATTTTCAATATTGGCGAAGCTTGATAAAGTATTGCTTTGATCTTAGGAAAAGTACCTTTGTCGTAGCGCGATATCCGCGTTATCCGAGAGGCCAAATATGAATTCCATAAACCAAATATGAATTTCATAAACCAAATATGAATTACATGGGTTCTGCTGTGACATAATTGAAATTTGTTTTTTAAATAATGCCTAGTTTGAACTCCAATTCTGATAAACAGATCTGAATAGCCATATACACTTATGGCAGTGATGGAAAATTGGCGCAGAGGAGGAGCCTATTGAAACCACTAATATTTTATAGTATGCTTCACCTTAATATGAATTCAGAAATTCTGTCATTAAATATGCCGAAAAATACTACTCAAATTTAGTGGTGTCAATAGGCTCCTCCTCTGCGCCAATTTTCCACCACTGACTTATGGTAATTTATTATAAGATTTTAATTAGAGATTTTCCAATAATTAATTCATCTTCAATCGTTCTCAAAATAAAAACCTTCATTATTTTATCAATTTGTTTCATTCTAATTTAACAAGTAACTTTTTTTAAAAAAGAGGATTATTTGCTTAGTCTATAAAATCAGCAAAGATCGAGAAACGCTTAGTGTCTCTT
Organism: Maratus speciosus; assembly: GCA_963932465.1. Taxonomy (NCBI): domain Eukaryota; kingdom Metazoa; phylum Arthropoda; class Arachnida; order Araneae; family Salticidae; genus Maratus; species Maratus speciosus. Next base: position 536,498,137 of record OZ010788.1, on the reverse strand, counting down.
AAAATGAAAATTATATGTAAGCGGTGATTGCTAAATATCGGGTAGTGATTTCGTTAATTAATTTTCGCAGTAATAATAACTGTTATATTACCAAGATACAGTCATTCAAACAAACATTTATCGAATTACAAGACTTACTTAATTGCAATTTAGAGTCCTGAGAGATTGTGTGATAGAGAAGACGCGCTTCAGAGTATTTTACGTAATGCTTTTGAACACGCTTTTATTTTATATTGTTTTAAAATATGCTTTCATTGTGTGAATGTTAGTAACCTTAACTTTTTTCTAAAAAAGTTATCTCGCTTTTTAGATTTTAAAAAATCGTATTTATTTTTCATAAAAGAGAATGGTTATTATTCTCAGGTACTTGTAAACAGAAATAGTATAATATACGTTATTGGTTTTTCATTGATACTGCATTTAAAACGTTTCCAATCAACTATTTTTAGTGCGAACAAGATTACATTTTTATCAGGCCTTATTGCAAAATCAATATTAAATATTGGGGCCTAATATTTCAAACGTTGTAAATACTTCAAATTAACTGCAATATCGATTATATATTGATATTATAACGGAATAATTTACCATGAAATACCATTATTACAAAAAATGGTCTCTTTACGTAGGAAGTATTTGCAAAGGAAAGGTAATAGTGCAGAGATATTGGCTTGAATAATAAATAAATGAAAATAAATTGGCAACTAAACAGTCAAATATTTTTTACTAATATTTACAATATTGTCCAAGCTACATGAAGTTTTGTTTTGCTTTTTAGGAAACGGTATTTAGCTGAATGCAATATAAGAGTTATCCGATAGGTTGCATATAATAGACAAAATATCAATTTCAAGTGGCCTGCTGCCACAGCCTTGGAATCTGGTTATAAATAATTTCTGTTTTGCACTCCGACTTTCAATAAACAGACCAATTCCGTATAAATTTCAGTTATTTTGTTATAAGATTTTTATTATAAATATTTCTGTAATCAATTCAACCTCAGTCATTCTCAAAATAAAAATGTCCATTAATTTATCAAATTGTTTAATTCTATTTTTTGCAAGTTATTTTACTTAAAAAGAGTTCATTTTATCAATCTAAGAAATCAACCAAGATTGAGAAACGACAAATTGCTCATAAAATAACATTTATATGTGTGCGGTGAATGTTAACACTCTGTCTGGCGCGCGTGATCTCATAGATACATACGTGACATTTTTTTCCCGTTTTCGAAAGGAAAATGTAATTTAATTCTTGAATTTAATTCAAATAATAAAATATAAAATAATGAAATAGAAATTGGGTTTAGGTGCAGTTGTAGTGGATCTGGAGAGTAAAACTTCAAAAACGCACTTTTAACTTAATATATAATATCAAAATAAGAAATGTATCTGTCAGATAGAGCGCACTCGAAGGAGTGTTAAATGTACAGCAATAGATTTGTGAATGAACTTTCACATCGAGGAATGTTGTACGGTACCAAAATGCAACCTTGCAAGCGATTATATTACAAGATCCTACAAGAAATGATTATAAGATATAAATAAGCGAATTTTGGGATCCTCAGAGGAGTTTTTGTCGAGAAAATATTCTTCCAGTTCCTCCTTTTGTTTTTTAAAACATCTCTACTAAATATTTAAAATACACTTTTATTGTGTCGATGCATGTTTAGACTGCATAATAAAATTTGTGAATGATATATATCAGGCAACTTTGTCTTAAATAATTTGCACTTATTGTTCTTAAACTTTAATTATTAATATTTACAAATATTTTTTACTATCATAGAAATGATGCGTTTAAAAATTTTACAAAAAATCACTTTTAGTGGAACCATTTATATTTTATTCATACAATAGTAGAAAACTAAAATTGGATATTATGGGGACAAATATTTTATTTATCGTAAATATGTCAAATTAAAGACCAATATTGGTTAAGTGTTGAATTAATAATGAAAGTATTTCCGTCGAAATGTTAGAACTATGAAAACATTTGCCTTCTGCTGAAAATATTTGAAAAAATAGCTCCTCGCTTGCAAATGTATTTGCGTTATTATGAAAATAATGTCAATGAAATCGCAAAATATTTCTTGCCAATATTGCCAGTTTTTAAAGCGCCTCTGTTGCAGATATATATAATTTATATTGAAAATAATGACAATGAAATACCAAAATATTTCTTGCCTATAGCAGGTAGATATATGGGGCATTCTCACAGTCTTTTGACTTTTGGCGGAAAAATCTGACAAAATTAAACTTCCTAAATTAACATTTTAATCTGATAGACGAATGCCTTAATGATTTAAAATAAAGAAAAAATGGTCAGCAGCGAAAATTTTTTTATTTAACTGAGGTTTAAGTTAAACTTGCGAGTTTAATTTTCCTTACTATTTTACCACTATAACTTTTTATTTTCTTTTAAATTTTTACTTATAATGAATTTGCATAGTACCCACAGGACATTCAAATAAGAAATAATAACAATGTAGTACTTTTAATACAGAATTTGTGTATAACATTGTCTTAAAGGGGTGTTAAAGAAGAGACAGTAAGGTAAAAAAAGGGGATGGTATTGAAAAAAAGGGACGAAATGGTAAATTACCACATATTTTTAGGAAAATCATGTTAAGACTAAGCGATAGCCACAGTGTTCATTGATTTTTGAAAACAGTTGTTAACATTGGATTAAATTAATTTTTTTTTAATTTCCCTCGAAAAGTGCAGAATAAAACTTGGGGACGGTGAGACTACCAATAAAGCCACAATGCTTGAAATTGATATTTTAATGCTCATTTAAACTCTACAGTAAATTTCCTAGCAAAGAATTTTAGACATTATTTCTCTAGCATACTTCTGCATGAGAAAAAACTTGAAAAAAATTTTGTGGCTTCATCTGAAATGATTTTCTGTATAATTTTAGAAGAGGGATGGTAAGGAATCTAAAACCCAGGGACAGAGTTTAAAAAATAATAACAACCCTAAAAATGTGTGCAGGTTAATTTTTGCTACATATTTATATAAAACAATAGCTCCAGTTTCAGAAAAAAATTACATCAAATTATTTTTGTTGAAAGAATTTCATCCAGACAGCTCCAAACTTAAAAATCAGCATCAGGGACACGGGGCGGTATAGGAGTTTTCTAGGTGTTTGGTCCCTCAACATCGTCCAAAACTTATTTATCCCGTTAATATTGTTGTGCAATCATGCAATGAGATGTTCCAGTATAGGAAATAAAAAAAAACACAAAAAAAGTGTATTAAAATAAAAAATATTATCCAGGGACATGAAAGTCAAAAGATTGTGAGAATGCCCCATATAGCAAAGACGATAACAACGTTGTTCGAGAAATTGCGCATAATAATAATAATTAAAATCTCACAAAATTCACATATTTAGTTCCGATAGGAATTAAATTTGTGTAGAAATTATGCATGGTTGGTAATGTATTTCTCAAATAAACAGATCAATAGCGCATATAGTTTAGTTACTTTATTTTAAAGATTTTAATTAGAGATACTACAGTAAGCATTTCAGCCTGATTCATTTTCGACATAATATTCTCTTTTATTTCAATACATTGTTTCAATCTATTTTTATAAGTTTTCTTTCTTGGAAAAGGGATTATTTGTTCATACAGACAAAATCAACCAAGATAGAGAAACGATAAACCTTATAAAATGAGAAATACGTGTGAGCAGTAATTGTTAAATCTACCGCTGATATTTCGCTAATGTTCAGTCACATAAATATTAGTCGGATGGGCCAATCACAAAATCTTCTTCTATCTCATACTACTTAAAAAATCGCTGTCACAGTGTCAGAATTAAATGACAAACTATGGCTATCATGAGGATTCTAAAGATGTGAAATTCCGTGCATTAGTTCTTGAGATATGACTATCTCTAAAATTGTGTAAATCATGAAAAGTTCTGCTTATCATCGCCACTTGTTGCACGATTTATACCAAAAACTAATAAGCACCAATTCATACCAGGGACTATCGAATTTGAAGTTTGGTGAAAATTCCTGCATTAACTCTTGAGATACAACTATTGCAAAAATAGGGGGAAATGCAGCATAAAAGGGAGATTCTCAAAAGGTGGGATCATTAAACGTTAACTATATGTAATTTTTAATATTTTCAAATTTAAGGCCATTTTTTTTAATAGTATAGTATTTTGTCTATAAATATAATATATAAATATTTTATAATAGTATGTCTACAAAATTATACACAAACAGCAACTATTCTGGAAAATTAATGATTAAAGCATTTAATTAGCAGTTACGTACGTTACAAATTTTGGACACTCTTTCGCACGTACGTTACAGATTTTGGAAGTTGCTCTTAGTATTTAAAAAATTCTTAAGACTAAGAAGGTAGTAAATGTGTCTGTATACATATATATATATGTGTATAATTAACTTTTTGTTATCCAGTAATAATAATAATGAAATCAAATACTTTGTTACGTACGTTACTTTCGGACATAACAAAATACAGAAAAATTCTTTATAGAAAAGTCCTTCTATCTCCAAAAAAGAAATAAATCAGACTGCCATCTCTTAACGAAATTATAAAAAAATCATCCGTTTCCTTTATGCATTCGTTGTTTACCATTAGAACCACCCGGAAAAAAGTTAAAACTATTTTTCTTGGCGGTACATTTGAGCAGTTAACGTTATGAATGTCCGAAATTGGCCTCTTTAGCAGAAATTAATAAAATTCTAAGATATTTATACAACGCTTTTACAATAGATTATGTCATTTTCTGTCTCTGAATAGAATTAAAAACTCAGTGTAAAAAAAAATAAAGTCAATGATAATTAAAGTTATGTTTGAAACGCTTAAAGTTATGACTTGTGTCCTGTGCCCACCTTTTGAGAATCGCCCAAAAGTGCTACCTGTTGGGAGAATCACATCAAAATGTAATCAGCACCAAATTATATCAAGTTATAACTGAATCTGAAGGATCATGAGGATTCTAAAGATGTGAAATTCTGTGCATTAGTTCTTGAGATATGACTATCTCTAAAATTGTGTAAATCATGGAAAGTTCTGCATATCATCGCCACTTGTTGCACGATTTATACCAAAAACTAATAAGCACCAATTCATACCAGGGACTATCGAATTTGAAGTTTGGTGAAAATTCGTGCATTAACTCTTGAGATACAACTATTGCAAAAATAGGGGGAAATGCAGCATAAAAGGGAGATTCTCAAAAGGTGGGATCATTAAACGTTAAGTATATGTAATTTTTAATATTTTCAAATTTAAGGCCATTTTTTTTAATAGTATAGTATTTTGTCTATAAATATAATATATAAATATTTTATAATAGTATGTCTACAAAATTATACACAAACAGCAACTATTCTGGAAAATTAATGATTAAAGCATTTAATTAGCAGTTACGTACGTTACAAATTTTGGACACTCTTTCGCACGTACGTTACAGATTTTGGAAGTTGCTCTTAGTATTTAAAAAATTCTTAAGACTAAGAATGTAGTAAATGTGTCTGTATACATATATATATGTATAATTAACTTTTTGTTATCCAGTAATAATAATAATGAAATCAAATACTTTGTTACGTACGTTACTTTCGGACATAACAAAATACAGAAAAATTCTTTATAGAAAAGTCCTTCTATCTCCAAAAAAGAAATAAATCAGACTGCCATCTCTTAACGAAATTATCAAAAAATCATCCGTTTCCTTTATGCATTCGTTGTTTACCATTAGAACCACCCGGAAAAAAGTTAAAACTATTTTTCTTGGCGGTACATTTGAGCAGTTAACGTTATGAATGTCCGAAATTGGCCTCTTTAGCAGAAATTAATAAAATTCTAAGATATTTATACAAAGCTTTTACAATAGATTATGTCATTTTCTGTCTCTGAATAGAATTAAAAACTCAGTGTAAAAAAAAATAAAGTCAATGATAATTAAAGTTATGTTTGAAACGCTTAAAGTTATGACTTGTGTCCTGTGCCCACCTTTTGAGAATCGCCGAAAAGTGCTACCTGTTGGGAGAATCACATCAAAATGTAATCAGCACCAAATTATATCAAGTTATAACTGAATCTGAAGTTTGGTGAAAATCTGTGCAATAGTTCTTATGATATAAAATTGCCATAGAACATGATGTTGCAAATCACTTAGTCGAAAATACAGGGTGTTTCGTGCTAACTCATGTCGGCTTGACGGTAATAATTTTGCGAAAAATAAAAATGTAACGATATGTACCTTGTTTTGTATGAAATGTGATACCATCACAAAAAGGTCTGGAAAAACAGAGTGCTTACGCAATAGATGATAACTTATGAACTGATAATCATAGCCCAAAATGGCAAACGTCAAAGGCATACTAATGGCACGTGTAATGGGAATCTTTTACCTCTTTTTTGGTGCTGTTATATTTACAAAAAAGTTGAGCATTCCTATTAAATAATTTATTATAATATGTTTCAGTTTTCTGAAAGTTATTACTGTCAAAGAAAGTTGAGTAGGGTAGAAAACCCTGTATTTTTGGTGAAATGGGGTTTGCGACCCCATGTTATGAGGTAATTTTTCATGATCTTTATGCCTATTTTTACCCCCCTCTCAGTTTGTCCGTTGAATTCAGCAACATCCTGTATCGACGCATTACAGAACATATTTAATTTAAAACGATATCTTATTTGTTATGATGTTTTTGGAAAAATTAAAATTCTTAAAATATTAATTAATTAACTTTTCAATTAAATATGTCAATTATTTCTGTCCCTTATTAAAATGAAACTCATTAATATACCTTCACTCTAGAATAAAGTGGTGCAATTTTGTTCGATATTCCTTAATTATTAATCATATGTTAGAATGCAGTTACTTATTTTCCAGAGCAAGCGAAGAAATAAATGAGATATATACTTTAGAAGTTCAGAATTCTCGGTATTGAAAAGAGTCATTAAAATCTTTGAAGCTTTAGAAGGAAACAAATTATGAAACGAACAATGGTGAATTTTAAAAATTGAACAGCGCAATTAAAAGGCAGAATTTTATTTCAGAGATTCGAATAAAATTTAAACAATTAAATAGAAAGAAGATACAAACTACATTTCAGTTCTTGTCTCGATTCTTAACTATATCAAAGGTTGTGTTAAGTATACAGAGCAAGACAAAACAGCCCTTGTGAAATTTTAAAATTCAGGAAAAATACAAGATATTGGTATATGAGAATTCCATTTGGACGAAAATTCTTCTCATGATAGAGTATTTTCCGTAAACTAATACAAAAATTTAATTCAAACGAACTCTTATAGATGTCAATCCATCTGCAAAACTAATAAAAAGGCAGTGATTTTAAATATATTGTGTTTCAAAAAAGATGGGCAAAATTTTAAGAAGTGGTGATACACATCCAAACAAACAACTTTTATCAAAGAATGCATGGTCGGAATTAAAATGAAAAGGTGCTAGAGGGTGCCGAAGGTGACGTTGTTGTACGAGGAAAAAACAAACAAAGAACGACTATGTGACAAAAGCAGGGTAGAAACTGTTCTCTGTACCACATTTGAGCGTCTGAAAAAATTTCCATTTGCAGTTCCGTAGATAAAATGCATATCAGCCTTTTCCTTATTAGTGAAGGCCAACATCTTCTGGTACGTTCCTACCGTGATTGACAGTTGCACACTGGGATCGGCGGCTTTTATGTATTAATCGAAGCGAAATTTTGCACACGCGTTCTTCTTGTTTCGCATATAACATTTGTACGTTATTAGTGTCATTCTTCTCCCAAAACCTCGCAACAGAAATGAAGCTTAAACGTTTACATAGACCAAATTTCCAAATTCGCTAGCCCCTGTGCGTTTTATTTCCCACCTGTATTCTTTGATCAAAGTTGTTTATTTAGATGTGTACTATTAGCTTTTAAATTTTCGCCCATCTTTTATGAAACAACCTGTATAAGAGTAGTAGCGTACGTATAACGCTCATGTTTAGATTGAAGTCTTTCTAAACTATAACAATCCACATTTCTGAATTTGGCGGTACTCACCTCGATGAGCTCGATTAAACGAACGAAATAAGTCAACAAATAACAAACATTAGTTTGGCAATAAGGAATCTCCAAGATACTTGGCAATATATTTTTGTGCAAAATCATCTGAACTACTCTAATTTCAGAGTTCGTAAGTCGCCACTCTGTTATGTTCAAAAGAAGTCTATACTATACGCCTTACGATGTAAAATGCACATATATTTATTTAAGAAATACTTTGAAATTTCCCAGTTCATTTCAGTTAGTGCTTTAACTGATACTTTTTAATCTAGAAGTGTTCAGTTTTTTTATCGCTTTTAAAAAAAATGAAAGTGTTAGTTTTTGACCGATGTAATGACCGTATATTTCATTATTAATATAATTAATCTTTTAATAAATTTGTATAATGTCTTAAATAATTTTAATAAAAACTAATTTTTATTTTTCTATAGTTACTCTTATTTTGGTTTCTGTATAATTTACAAAATCTCTGCTGAAAGTTAAGTTGTGTCTTCTTAATTAAAAATCGTATTATTTTGGATCACAGCGTCAAACATTTTGAAGAAAAAATCGCATACATAACTATAAAATAATTTTAAAATATGTTAATGATTGGCATCATCTGTAACCAATTGCTTGCTTATTTATTTAATTTTTTAGGCTTTTTAGATAGCTTTTCAGATGCATGACAAATTTTCTTAACAGTTTTGTTTTCTTTGATTAAGGCTGTTCTCAAATACAAAGGGACAAATTTATGACATAAGTTTTAAATCATTTTTGTTCGGAAACGAATGAAACGTGCTCTTGTTATTATGTGGAAACTATGCAAACCAAAGACGTTTTCCGTGCTTTTGTAAACATAATAGATTTTTCAGAAAATACTGGCAAAGTGGTGTGTGATCAAATACGCTTATAACTCAATAGATAATTTATTTATCAAAAAATAGAAAAATCATTTCGATTCCAAATTGATTCCATAGTCAAACCTGCCAATTTTATACCTTTACGCTTAAAAATGTGCACGTCATTGTGTCAGAACGTTTCGCGCTTGTTGAGCTGTGAACTTGAGAACAGCAACTTGAGAACACCCTTAAAGCAAACTTTCAATCATAAGAAGCATTTCTGTTCAAAACGCCAGTCACTTGACGTTTTCATTCAATTTTAAAATGTCTCAAAAAATTATGTCAAACCCTGTATTTCATACTCAATTTTAATTCCCAACTATTGAAATTATACCAGAATCGAGAAAAAAATGTTTTTGAGTTTACACTGTGCACATTTATTTATTTTGAAATTAATTTGTTCTTAAGTTCTGGTCGCAGTCAATCATTTCAAAAGTTTATCATCAGAAGTTCAATACTCGTTAAAGAGATAAGCTGGACAGCATGATTTTCTTGTCAGAGTAAAACTCCTGGAGGAAAGCACCCCCCCCCCCACCCCCCTGCTACTTCATCTGCAAATAATCGTATAAAAATTTATATGTACAAACCGACTGCGAATAACATATACTACTTACTGCTATGCCTAAATTACAGTTAGAAAGGCCGTCTTCATGTTAACAACCCCCCCCCCCCCCTTGCTAATTCACCAGCAAATAATCGTATAAAAATTTATATGTAAAAACTGACTCCGAAAAACATATACTAATTACTGCTATGCATAAATTACGGTTAGAAAGGCCGTCTGCATGTTAAAATTTTCACTAAATTTCAATTTTCATATTGTAACACCCATGTTTGTCCTTTTACTTGGGTTCCAAGGATCAATGCACACAGAGAAAGTGTATTCTGTATGCACTTTATATTAAATCATCACAGAATTATAAAATAAAATATGTCAGGAGTTCTTCGATACATTTAGAAACATAAAATCAAGATCTTACAGGAAAAACTGTCTATCTAATATTCATAACTAAAATTAAAAACCTGTTTTGGTAAAAGGTGCATAAAATGTATTAAAATATTCCGTTATAAAATGAACTGGTCTTTAAAACTTAAAAACCATTGATGTTAAAATCATATGAAACAGAAGAGATAATTCCCGAGATCTTTCGATCGCAAACGTGATCGTTTTCAAAGGATAGTTCACTGAAATGTCACATTCATTGTGCTATTTATATACCAGTCTGGAAAAAAGGATCAGTCTATTTTTTGTTGCGAGGTGTCTATTAAGTTGTTTCGCGCCGACGCTGAAGAGTTAGATATTTTTAAAATATTAAACCAAATATGAGGTACGTCATAAGATAAAACACCATTACATACATTATTTCCTTTGCTCCTTTGCTCCAATCTCCAATTATTCCCTAATTCTCAAAGCATAATAATCTGATGCAGGTATAATAACTTTTGCTTTCTCGAAATCTATATTGGAGTTGATTTAATCTTAAAAGTGCTGTAAATGTCGGTTTATCTCGATATCTCTCATGTATTACGCAATTTTTCTTTAAATTTTCGATTGGTCATACCTATGTAGCTTAACTCATTTTGATTTTCCGTTTTACATGGGAATGAATAGACACCTGTAATTTCCTTGTTAGATGTATGATGAATTTTCCTTTGAATTAAATTTATTAAAATTATTAAATTTATTCATTTGAATTTCATTCAAAGGACAATCGACTCCATGCCTAATAAGGAAATTGCATGTGTCTATTTTACCTATTTAAACGTAAAATCAAAATGAGTTAAGCTACATACGTATGACCACTTGAAAATTTAAAGAAATTTTGGGGGAGCACCTGACAGATATCAAGTTAGTCGAGAATCTACAGCGCTTTCAAGTTTAAATCAACGCCAAAATTTAAAAATAGATTTCGAGAAAGGAAAAGTTATTATACTTAAATCACATTATTATGCTTTGAGAATTAGGGAAACATTGGAGATTTTAAGTAAATAAAATTATTTTAATTAATGATTAATCTTATGACATACCTCATATATGGTTTAATATTTTAAAAATATCTAACCCTTCAGCATCGGAACGAAACAACTTCATAGACACCCCAAACAAATAATAGACTGATATTTTTTCTCAGATTGGCATTTAAATGGCACAGTGAATGTGACATTTCGGTGAAACTGTACCTTAAAATATTCGCGTTTGCGCTCGAAAGACCTCGGGAAATATCTTTTCTGTTTTCTATGATTTTAACACTAATGTTTTTTTTAAGTTTTAAAGACCAGTTCATTTTGTAACGGAATATTTTAATTAATTTTTATGCACCTTTTAGTAAAAAGATTTTTAATTTTGACTATTTTAACGCAAAGTGAATGTATCATTCCACTCTGAGCTTGTTCTGATTTTTACGTCTTTTAATTATCTAATATTCAACTAGCAACAAAAAAAATCAGAAATTTTAAGTAAAAAATGAACTCAATATGTTTGAAAGAAAATTTTAAAAAGTTATGCAACCTTTTTCTAATATTTTCTTTTCTACGTAATAAACGATAACGGGAGATGGAAACATAGACAACCGAAAAGTAAAATGTTTCTTCAACTCAAAACAAATAATAAGGATGAGCCGTCGAATCACATATACATGCTTACGACGACTTCGAATTTTGAAATGTAAAAATTAATGTATGAGGTTGGTGCAAAAATAATGCATGATTTTTAAATGCAACTTATTTTATAAGCATTCTGTATACAGAATGAAATCCTAGTTTTACATAATATATGTCATATTAAAGCCTATTTTAAGCACGTTCTTTGCAAATTAAATGTTTTAATTCTTTTAAGCTATTAATTTCTTAGAAACTGAGATGTCAAAACAAGATTTTCGTTACATTCATTTTACTAATTTAACACGTTCACGCCGGCGCGGTGGGTCACACTTGACAATCTCAGAGTTGTCAAGTGTCCGGATTTTTTTCACACCACTATTATTTTAGAGAAAATGTTGTTCTTTTAAATCGCCCAATTGTTCCAAATAAATAAAACAACATTTTCTGTATTAAAATACTGGTATCCAAAAAGCCGGAGGCTTTGCAGATATGAGACAGTTGAGTGTGACCCACCGCGCTGGCGTGAACGTGTTAAACTCGGTCGCAAAGTAACACAAACCACGCTAAACATTAATGAAGTTTAGGGCGAGGGAAGTACTAACGTAAACTCAGTTCAGCGTTGGTTTCAAAATTTCATCAGGAAGATTTCGATTTTGAAAACAAAGGTGGTCATGGTCATTCTTCTGTTGTTGATGATCAACTGAAGACAATACTCGAAATTGATCAAACCAAACCAATTCGAAAAATTGCAAATGAGCTCGGTGTTGACCATTCTAGTATCGTTGGCCACTTAGTGTAAATTGGCGAAATGAAGAAACTCTATGAGTGGGTGCCGCACGAGTTGCGCTCAAGTCGCTTAATTCACTCTCCAAAAGTTACACGCGTTGGCTTAAGAAACACTGCTTCACCCACCATACTCAATGGACCTCTCGCCAACCGACTAGCAGTTCTTTAAGAACATAGACAACTTCTTGAGTGGGAAAGCTTTCGTTAAGAGGACCTTTGAGTCTGTCGAAACAATCAAAAACATCGCCTTCTTCAAAATACCAAAACACAAACAATATGCAATTAAGATCTTTTTTTTTCTACTTTCTGCCTAAAGTATATATCCTTAACTACATTATCCAGAAAAAAAATAAATGTTTTACGCACAAAAATAATATTTAAATTTAAAATTTAAAAATGCATCTCAATAATGCGTGATTACGTGCTACACTAATGATAAAACTGTCAATTAATCATATGTAAAACAATTTTTTAACAAAATAGAATCATAACTCACCTATTTCTAGCTTAAAGCCAAAATATACACAGAAAGATTTGTTTAAAATTTAATTTTAGCACAAAATAAAAAAAAGAGTTCAAAAATTTCAATTTTTGTCAAGTATTTCGATTTTTTTTAATGTCAAAAAATAAATAACTAAAATATGTGATCTTTTTTTTTTCTTTTTAGCATGTAGACTATAAAGAAACGCATATTTGCTTATTTTTTTTTAAACTGTAGCTTACATAGTTTACAAATAACAGTGCGCGCAATCCCCAGATTTACTAATTTGAGAAGACGCTTTTTAAAGTTTCAATATCTGCGGACATTTAAGTATATTATAAATGATTATAACTCAAGAAATAATGCAGGTTTTTAAGTGGGGTTTTTTTGCACATTGTTGAGAAATTTTAAAACATCCAGAATAAACAAAAACAGAAATTTGATTTTATGAAAATTTAAAGGTCTTAATCAAGATGATGTCAGAAACGCCTTTCGAGAATTCGTCGCCTTCTGAAGAGAAGACTTTTATGTCACAGGAATCACCAACCTCGTTTCTTCACTTGCTCAGGACTCTTAAAATTGGAAAATGAAATAAAAAGACCATTTACAACATTTAATACCTTAAAATGTGTATGATTTAAAAACAAAACGATTATTGGGATTCAAAGATGTTCTTCCATCTCATGTATTTGAAAAATTGCAAGATACAGAATTAGTATTTATATAGCGTTCCAAACTTTCAGACTTATGTCGAGCAGAATACTGGTGCAAGCTCTTACGCGCATGATTACAAAATAAATTTTGCAACTAGAATAAAATTTTTTGTGCCTAATACTTAATAATTACCCTCAACTTAAATAAATTTATATTTAAAGCATTTTCATATTTTTAACAGAAAATTGTAGTTAGCTAACACAAAATTTTGAAAATTTCATTAATAAAATCACTATTTTTTTTTTTTAATTGAACAATTAAAATAAAATTTTAGATTCAGTTTATACAGACTAACATGAAACATATATTTTGAAAATTTCATGAAAAAATATTCAAATGTTTGTGAGATATCCTGTGCATTAAGCTCATAAACTTCGTTTGGAGGAAAATAATTTCAAAGTATCGGAAATACCGCTTTAGCTATCGAGCGGGTATCATTCTAATAGCCATAACGTCTGCTCTAATGGGAATTTCAAGAAACAATCATACCAAAATGTTCAGAAATGATAGAAGTTTAACATCTAAGAAATAAAAATTTGAACTTAGAAATAAAAATAACTTTTTGAAGCTTTAAGAGTCCTAAAAGCTCTTAAAAATATGTAATTTGATAAACGTTACAGCGTTTGGAAATTGAATTGAAAAATTCTTGCATTATTTTTGCACTAACCTACTACATCCTAATACATAATTTTTTAGTAAGAATTTATTATAAATTTTCATTAACAATATAAAAACCGTTTGAATCATTTATAAAACTATCGTTAAGAAATTCTAAATTCTCCACAGAAATTTTCAATACCTGTTTTTGGTAATAAAAATTATAAATATTTTATGACTAAAATAAAAGAAAATTAGTATTAAAAATTTTCTAGTGTGAAACTGAAATTTTAAAATGAAAAACCCGCCAGATTTGGCAACACAGTTTGCGGCGTGTATGGTGTTAAAAATATGTATTTTATTAAAACAATGCGCCTAAATTATGCTTGAATTCAATACTTGTAGCTCATTATATGTATATGGGGCATTCTCACACTCTTTTGACTTTTGAGTCCCAGAATAATAATTTCTATTTTAGTACATTTTCTTGTGTTTTTTTTTTCTTTTTTTTTTCATATACTGGGGAACATCCCACTGTATGACTGTATAGCAATAATAACGAGATAAATAAGTTTTGGACGATGTTGGGGATTCAAATATCTCGGAAACCCCTATACACTCCCGTGCACCTGAGGATTATTTTTAAGTTTGGAGCTGTCTGTATAAAATTGTTTCAATAAAAGTAATTCGATGTAATTTTTTTCCGAAACTGGGACAATTGTTTTACATAAATATGTAGCAAAAAATTAACCAGCATACATTTTTACGGTTGATATTATTTTTCTTAACTCTATCCCTGGGTTTTAGATTCCTTAAACGTCCCTCTAGTTAAATTATACAAAATATCATTTCAGATGCAGTCACAGAATTTTTGTCAACTTTTTTCTTTTACAGAAGTATGATAGAGAAAGAATGGCTAAAATTCTTTGACAAGAAATTTGGTAGAGAATTTAAATCAGCATTTAAATATTAATTTCAAGCATCGAGGCTTTATTGGTAGTCTTACCGTCTCAAACGTTTATTCATGCACTTTTAGGGAAATAAATTTTTTTGTTATTTAATCCAATGTAAATAACTGTTTCTAAAAATCACTGAACATTGTGGCTATCACTGAGTATTAACTTGATTTGCCTAAAAATAGGTGGTAATTTTCTTTACCGTCCTATCCTTAACATCCCTCTTCTCCCCATTACCGTCCTTTTTTCCTATGCGTCCCCTTTTTTCACCTTACCGTCCCTTCTTTAACACCCTTTTAAGACAATGTAGTATCAAAATTGTGTACTAAAAATACCACATTGTTATTATTTCTAATTTGAATGTCCAGTAGGTACTATGCAAATTCAATATATGTAAAAATTTAGAAGAAAAACGTTTTAGTGGTAAAATGGTAAGGAAAATTAAACTCGTAAGTTTAACTTAAACGTCAGTTAAATAAAAAAAATTTCACTGCAAGCCATTTTTTAAAAATCATTTTGGCGTTTGTCTATTAGATTAAAATGTTATTTTAGCAAGTTTAATTTCACCATATTTTTATTCCTGAAAGTCAAAAGATTGTGATAACGCCCCATATATGTAAACTGTGTATATACTGGGCGCAATATGTTGTCTATCGCCGACCGAATTTCTCAACCGTTCGTCGTAGATATGGAATTCTAATTATAAAAACGTTTCAAATGAGGTAAATATTCATGTTGTGGCATTATTTAAAGTGAAAAATCAATTTTATAAAAAACTTTTTATACAGTCCACCAGTCCCTATAGTTATATTTAGTAAAAGTTTACACATATTATAACAGATATAATGCAAAAAAATTGACATATATGTTACAAATATTGATACAGTTATTAAATTTCAAAGTTTGAGATTTTTGCACATGATTTTGTCTTTCATTGAGGGATCAGTTAAAAGATGAATTAAAGTAATTCGAGATCAAAATCGGTGTGTAATGTCCTTTTGTACTTATATAATTTGTACTATATATAGTTGGATAATTTGTACTTATCATTAATTAGTAAACATTATTCCCAATTGGTATGAACCCCTGTCTTTTCATACGATTGTTTGTAGCAGGTTAACATGGGGTGGTCGCTATTTTTCGATGGTCTGTAATACTAAAGCATTCCAAACTAAACTACTAAATTCTGTGACGCTTCAATCCATGAAGGATTTGTGTGTACAGCGCCCAACTGAGTTTACTATACTATATGCATTGAGGTTGTTTAGCTTTTAAATTCCTTGTATAATTCTTTATTGCATATATTTTAGCTTTGCTAAAGTCAAGCTGAATATTTCAGCCCTATTATAGCGCGCACTTCCGGTTAAATATCCCCAAATCCAACTGGAATCGCTGGTCATAGACAAAAACATATATCTGAAATTTGGTCGAATTGAATATATCCAACTGAACGAAAAAAAACCAAGACGGGTATAGAACCCAGATCCTTGGCTTACATTGCCAATGCTCTACCGTTTAAGCTACCTGGACTGTCAACCGGCGAATATATTTCACTCTGTTTAGATTATTATGTTATTTGAGTGAAATATGATTGCCCATTGTCAGCCCAGGTGCCTTAAACGGTAGAGCACTGGCAATGTAAGCCAAGGATCTGGGTTCGATACTTGTTCGTCTTGGTCATTTTGTCGCTCAGTTGGAAATATTCAATTCGTATGATACCTTTACCAATCACGTTGATTGTGTTAAAAATAATAGTATATGAAATTTAGTTCAGTTCTATGCACAAATTTATACACTTTTCGGTGATACAATAATGAAAATGACACAGAAATCGTTATTACAGCACCCCCTTCCGGCAGACACCCACGGACAGTCAGACATTTTGTAAAAATATGTTTTTCGTGATGTCTGACTACCAAAACGAGTAAATCCATCGAAAACCGACAGTCAGAAAGAAAAATTCGTTTACTGTATTTTCTTCTGTTTTAAATACAAGAAAGTAAAAAAGGCGCTATAACCGATAGATGTAGCAACAACAACAACTAAAAAAAAATAACTCCCTATTCACCTACTTTTTAATCTAAAACGAAAACTGTCCTACCTAAAGAATTTCAAATTGATGAATTCCTAGGTTTTATTTAGCGTTACATTTTTCTGAAACATTAGGTATTTATTGAATTTATTTCGTGATTTATAACGTCTCCAAAGCCATGGATTGCTTTATCAGATTTGCCTCCTGCAGATAATTTTTTTTGCACCATTCATTTTATTCAATAAATATTGAAAATATTGCGTTCCTAAATTATCACTTTTTCAACGCATAATATAGTTATGATTTAATCATAAAGTAATACAAAAAGTACTGCGAATATTTCGTTAGAGTAAAAATATTTAACTAAAATATTTCTTCATCTACATTTACAAAAGTAACTAACTTAATTTCAGTATGTCTGAAACATGTTAAACAGCTAAAAAATAATCAGTAATTACTCTATATTTTTTTTACATTTCTATAAAGCAATGTTTACCGTAAACCCTTTGTTATAGCATGCCTCGTTACTCAAATTGCTCTGATGTAATGATCTTTTCGATTCTCCTCAAAAAGATAAACTGTGCCTAAACTAAATTTCTCTATAACTTTATTAATGTACAAAAAATTTCATTTGGGCAATGTATAATGTACAGTCGTGGGAAAAAAAAGTAAACATCCCCTACTAACTCCTCAACAAATTATCGTAGACAAAAGTTACTGATACCGAACGATTGGAAAATAAAGTCTACTTTTAAATATTGTATATAAAATTGGTTTAGGGGGCCATCTACATATTAAAACGAATCTAAACTTCATTTTTTTCAATGGCAATACACAATTTTAACGGGTTATTTCAAATATTCGGTTCAAACTATGTCTAGACACCAAAATTCAAGTTATTTGAATGGTATGTTTTTGAATTATAAACATTCAAAATTTAGTGCTTCTAATGTTAAATAACATTTTCATATTTTCATTTATAATGTCTGAAATTATGATCCTAATGTCTAATTTTTTGTGTAGCAATAATACTAATATACCCAAACATAAATACGTTGAATTTGCAATTTTTATAATTTTCTGATATGTATTATGAATTATGAAATTAATATTAAAAAACAATTATGAATTGCAACCTACATTTTTTTGGTGGATTCAGATTTATTAAGTCCTGCTTTATGGAAATCCAAAATTTCACATTTTTCTTCCAAGTAGTTTTCAAATTATGCTTAAAAAACGGCAAAATGGTGGTTTAAGGGGACGTCTATGACAGAAGTGACTAAATATTTTGAAATTTCTTATGCTATCCTGTAATCTAACAGGCTTAATTGACTTCTTAAGGTGCCTTGATCAAGAAGGGAGCTCTCTCGGTAAACAATCGAGTACCGAACTTCAATTGGGATACAGCCCTTAAAATACGCTCGTTTTAAAATAATTAATTTCTCGGAAACTTATGGTACGAATTGCATAAATTTTGTTTTTAGACTAATTGATGGATGTAGAGTTCATTTATGCTGTCAGAATTGTGTACTGCTATTGAGAAAAACAAAGTTATGGTTCGTTTTAATATGTAGATGGCCCCCTAAGCACATTTTATATACATCATTTAAAAGTAGACTTTATTTCCAATCGTTCAGTACCAGTAACTTTCTTCTACAACAATTTGTTGAGGAGTTAGTAGGGGGTGTTTACTTTTTTTCCACGACTGTACAATTTAAAAAATAACTTTATGATATATTTTTTAAAGTATTTTAATAAACACTAAGATAAATGCTACCTCATATAACAGCATTTTTATTTAATTTAACAATAATCAGTAGAATAATGCCCATACTAATACACAGCATTTTTATTTAATTTAACAATAATCAGTAGAATAATGCCCATACTAATACATGTAAGATTCCCGTTTTAATTCCAGTTGAAGAATGTGTAAAATAGTTTAAAGAAATTTTCGCCAACTGTTTATTGATCAACATAAAATATCAATTTTCCTACGTGAAATTATGGCGTTTGTTGACTTTTTTTCAACCCCTAGTTTCATTTAAACGTTGCGACATTTATGGCAAAATTGTTGATTTTTAAAGCATTAAAATATATTTGGAAAGAAAAACTATATTTAAACAGATTTTTTTTATTAAATATTACAGAAAATCAGCGATTAATTAAAAAAATTCCCAAGCATTTTGTAATGATTTGGACGACGATTTGCTGTTCATAATCGTAATTTTGTATATTTTCTTTCAAAATTCTTTCGTGTTATATAAGTTAAATATAGTGTTCCGTTATCACGCAGAAACCTTTTTATCAAATATAATCTTCTCTAAAAAAATTGGGAAGTTTTCTAAAAGTTATTATTGCTTGCTAATTAAGGCGTATTTCTTCCTTAAGAGCCATTATTTTGAAATTCAGATAAAAACGTGATATTTTGATAGTTGTATTTTTTAATTGGCTTGATTTTTTTATGTTGAAGTAGATCATATTTAATGGATAATGCGCAATTTTGAAGCTCTGAAAAAATTTCCTGTTTCCAGTAGAATATGTCAAAGTTCAAGATCATGAGTCCCTTTTTTCATGGAAATAGAAACGCCAGTATGTTTGGATTGCTATATCTCTGGAAAGCAACAACATCCCAAAATTCTTTTGTCATAAACTGTTAGTATAACACTAAATGCTTAGTAAAATTTACTTGGTTCTATGGGGCATTGTTAATTTTCATTGTTATGCTGCCACAAAATGCAATCAAAATGCCGTTTTTGTCCGATTTCTGCGCTTATTATCTTAGTTAAGCAATAGTAAACCAAAATGTTTCTTATAGAATATAAAAGTTTACTATTAGGACAAGCTAAGTAATATAGAACTTTACCGAGATACGATGCTGTTAGCAGATATAATCTGTTAAATATTCAAAAGTTTCAAAATCTGCAACTTTTGAATTAGTTCTATCTCAAAACAGTATCACACTTGAATAAAGCAAAATATATCAGGTAGTAGTTGAACCTATGTTCAAAAACATGGAAACGAAAAATAAGTGGGTCTCATGCTATTTTCAGAAAAAAAATGACAAGCCTTGCAAAAAGGCAGTATCAATATCAGGCTTTTTCCGTATCAGAAAATGATTTATCCCGTTTCTCTTTCCCTTTCCTATGTTTTCCCCTATGAGGAAATGGAACATCCCTTTTCTCTTTCTCCTTCTAGGGGAAAAGCCTGACCATTGCACTGTTTTTTTGTAACTTTTTTTATTTTTTTTTCTCCTGAAAATAGCAAGAGACCCCACTTATTTTTCGTTTCCATGATTTTGTACATATGTTCAACTACAACCTGATATAGTCCGTTTTATTCAACTGTGCTGCTGTTTTCAGATAGGACTAATTCAAATGTTGCAGATTTTGAAACTTTTGAATATTTAACAGATTAAATCTGCTAAAAGCATCGATATCCCAGTAAAGTTCTATGTTACTTAGCTTGCCCTAATAGTAAACTTTCATATTTTATAAGAAAAGTTTTGGGGTACTATTGCTTAACTAAGATAATAAGTGCAGAAAACGGCCAAAAATGTCATTTTGATTGCATTTTTGTGGCAACATAACAATGAAAATTAACAATGCCCATGGAACCAAGTAACATTTACTAAGCATGTAGTGATATAATAACAGTTTATGACAAAATAATTTTGGGATGTTGTTGCTTTCCACAGATATAGCAATCCAAACATACTGGCCAAACATACCTATTTTCATGAAAAATTGGATTCATGGTCTTGCAATTTGACATTTTCTACAGGATACAGGGAATTTTTTTCAAAGCTTCAAAATTGCATATTATTCATTAAATATGATCTACTTCAACATTAAAAAAAATCAAGCAAAACAAAAAATACAACTGTCGCACTTTGTCTGATTTTCAAAATAATTTCTCTTAAGCATTATTGGTCTAAAAGTGTTATTATCTTTTAGTTTTTGCAATAGAGCTATATACAGTGTGTATACAAATTAGTTGGGCAATTTCATACGTTAAGAACACCGAAATATTAAATGAAATTAACTAGTTGAAAGTCAGCCTAGTAGTAATATTGACGAAGTTTTTTTTTTTCGTAGATGGCGTTAGATTTCTTGACTGACGCTATCGCTTAGGGAGCGGAGGTGTTATTCAATGGCCTCCGCGATCACCAGATATTTCACCGCTTGATTTCGGTGTATGGGGTTTTGTAAAGGATCAAGTGTACTAGCCTCCACTTCCTGCATCCATTCCTGAACTAAAATTAAGAATCCGCACTGCAATTAATTTGATCGACGGAAACATTCTGACACATCTGTGGCAAGAAATGATTTACCGGTGGGACATTTGCAGAGTCACGAAAAGAAGTCACGTCCAACTTTGGTGATAATGGTAATCTTGGGCTATATTTCTATCTTACAACAATATGTACTTTAATTTTTTCCTGTCAATTCCAAGCAATAAACCATTCTTTTTGCTTAACTAATTTATAGACACCCTGTATTTTTCGAATCATTTGGCACATTCTCACTTAGGTTTATGATTTTGATTTAAGACGAAGTTCCATTGCTTTAGTAAAAAATTACAATTTATAATACTTATTTAATTATTTATTGCATTTTTTGTATCTCTAAAATAAGTAAATTGCTGCTGTAAAGCGGCTACGTGAAATTCCATTTCCAAGTTTTCGGAACGTTAAACTTCACCCCGCGCCGCAGCAGCCTGGAAGCTGCTTTCTACGTGAAGCTGTGCGGTCGAAGTTTAATGCGTCTGGATATTAAAAATTTCTCGGAGAAAAATCCCAAAACCATGTCCAACATAATTCTCAAAAACATGTCAAAAACCATCTCGAAACCGTTTTGAATCTAAATTTCTGGAAACATTTTTTTTTTTTTCAAACTGGGTGACCAGTTTTCTCCTGAATGATACGTAGGATTTCCTTTTTTTTTTTTTTTAAAAGAAAGGTAACCGTTTGTCGTGGAGCTAAGTAGCAACTAAATGTAAGACTTTTGATCTCACTAAAGACTAAAAATAGCGAAAAAAGGACCATGTTTCTGAATATGACTGCCATTTTGTTAAAAATAGACTTTTAATATTAAATGGTGGTAAAAGTTCTAGATAATTTAATGATCTTTAATAATTTGGTTACCAAAGCTGTTACAAATGCTTGTAACCGGAGAAAATCGGTCGCCCGACTGAAATTCACCGCGTAAACATGCAGGTATTCCCGATCCAAAAATGATATCTCTTTATTTTTGTAACCAAAAAAAAAAAAAAAAAAAAAAAAAATCACAAAAATCACCAGAATTTTATATTAAAGAAGTAGAAACTGACCAAACATATATGATACATATTATTATCGACAAAGTCCTGTTTTTTTGCATCGCTACCTAAGTTTTGTAGTAACTATTACTAAAGAAAAAAAATTATAAAATATGGTTTATTCATCTCTATTTAAGAACTTTGCATTGAATTCGATAGTTCTACCTTTTGAAGACTGAAAGACTATCAAACATATCAGCAATATAGACGTTCGATTTTCCGCAGTATTGCTGAATGTCTTGATTATCTGCAGAAAAGAATTTTAAAGAGAAATTGCCCAGTTTTTCTCCAATATTTTGAGATATATTATATATCCAATTATATATCCTCCAATATATTATATATCTGAAATCCGTTTTAATATTTCTCTTTCTAAAGACTTTTTGTGAGTTTCTGACACAGTGTAGAAAAAAAAAAGCAGATACGTCTCAACATAACCAAGGTTTTTACTTAAACACATATTTTATAAAAAGTCAGATTCGGGAATAATTTCTAAGAAATTCATAAAATTTTTATTTGAGAAGCCAAACATTTTATTTCCGCACTGCTAAAAGACAATAAGTTCTTTCTAAGGAGCATTACTTCGATATTTAGCTTTCCTCTGTTTTTGATTGTGATTGTGATAGTATATGCTTGTCGATTCTAAATTCCGCTTTAACTGGCATTATGTTTCAAATCATTGTTGGAAACTTTTTAAAGTATTCTATATAGCCAAAAGTACCTTCGAGTAAAATTATATGCTAAACACACAAGCCTGTTAAGTGGGATAAGATAAGAAATTCTTTACTAAATGAAAGTGTTTCTTGGAATATTTTATTCTCAAACATTTCCTGTGTTTCTGTCAAAAGCGCTTGGGAAGCTAATTTCTTTGTTAGTATCAAAAGCTAGTCTTTCGTATAATCATGAATTTGAAGTACCCAATTGTTTCTGACAGAGAATTTTAAATTTCAGAATCTGAAAATTTTGCATTATATCTTAAATTGCTTTAAATCATTTTATGACTCATGATAAAAGTACAAAAAAATATCGATTTAAAAATCGATTGCGTTTGAAAATACTGATTTGGCTGGAGAGAAAGGAGCTTTTAATTTTATTAAAAAAAAAAAGAAAAAAAAATCTGTGTTTTTATTTAAAAGAAGGCATGTCCATATTTTGGCACTTTGAGTAAAAGCTGATTTATTATTATTATTATTTTTACATTTTATAATTTATTTACTACTGTAAACTAATTTACTTGTAAAATAAACATTATGGGAAGAGATTAGTATTTTTCTGCTATACGTATGATTATTATGAAATGGTTCGTGGATATAGAAAATAACAGTGGAATATGTATTAATGAAAATTGTCAGAGGATGTGTTAAAATGAAAGAAGGCCGTCTCATTTAGGGCCTGAATTGGATAGCAAAACGATGCTGCCACATAATTGAAGATAAAAATAAACTGTTGAAGTCTTTATTATTATTATTATTATTATTATTTGTTTTGCATTCTCAATAAACTCGTTTTAAATAGCTCAATAGCAGCATTTTATCTATAAACTCCATGTCATTTAGTCTTTCAAATGAAAATAAACATTAAAAATGTGGTACGGTAGAACGCTTGATTACAAATCAAGAGATGCCAGTTATGAAATCCTCCTCATCGTTGCATGTCCATAGAGTGTCGTCACATTTAAACCTATTCCATTTTCAGATGTGCCGTTATGCTTCGTCTTACTTGCAAAGGTAATTTTAGTTACACTATGTATCAAAATCTTACCGGTTCAAAATTCAGCCTACACAAGATTTTGATTTAAGTGGAGTACCAACTTTTGCAAACAGATCTCACCATTTTATGATGTCTATTTTTTAGTACCATGCTTTACAGGAATAGTGATCAAAATTTATAGGAATGTGAAAAATTTATGTTTTTTTTTTACATTTTTTTATTGGATCCTTTAGTTTAGGGCTAAGAATATCCTCGTCTTTACTGAAGATTTGATTCCAAAATGATTTTTTTATCCAAGTATTAAAATATATCATAAATAAATCAAAAGCAGAAATTTTGTGGTTTATTTCGAAAAAATTCTGACAAAGTAATATTAATCTCATCATTATATTTCAAATTTATCTTAAAGATAATAAATTAAAAATGCTCAATACTTTTGTCATCGACTGGCATTTTTAAATAAAACCGATAGAGATTTATTTCTGATAACTACATCAAAATACATTTATAAAGCTGTTATTTATACACATTTATTTATTCAAATAATTTTAAATCCCAGAAAAAACACCCACTCAAGATATATATTTTTTTAATGTAAACGATTAAAAAATATATTTCTTTAGAAATGGAAAAATAAATTGATTGTGATGCGTAGCGTTTATATTAAAAATTTAAAACACAAAAATATTAAAGAAAAGAAATTGTAAAAACAAAAGGCTCCAAATTTCTATAAGTATTTCTTTATTCAGCATTTTACTGCATTAAAGGTCTATGAGGATTTAAATTATGTGAAAGTCAAATGCGCAACGTTATTTTCCTCAAGAGTGTATAAAAGTAAAAGAAAAGTGGAAGACAGATTAAGAACCGCGGGGCACAGAAATGTTCAATTACTGTTAAATCTTTTCAAAATCTACAAAACGGTAAATAAAAAATCATTTTTTCAGACACTACATAAGAACACAAGAATAAACTGATGTTTACATTAATATGTGATACGCCCAAGGCTGAAACGTAGTTAAAATATGTTTGCATTCGAATAAAGCAAATAAAACATACAGCACTTTTGAATATTATTTGACTTCTCTTGTATCAAATGAATACTTAAAGAAATATTTCTGAAACTTGAAATTCGATGATATCACCGATAACTATATTTTATGAGTGTTTTTTTAATGTTGTGCTTTAAAAAATATCTATAAAGAATAATCTTTTAAATTTGCTTTATTTTCAGAATACTGGTAACTGAATAAAAATAAAATAAGTATACATTATGAAATTGATTAAGTAAATGATAAAAAAACTCACAAAACTTTTGTAGTTATTTTTTTCAATTACAGAGCATTAATATTTCATGGTCTTTGCAGTCTCAGCGAGAGCAACGTCTTTGAATGAATAAAATACTTAAAATACTTAAAAATGCAAAATTCATTAAGATATCATGTACTATTAAAAATAATTTTACTAGTTACATTAGATTTATTTCTCAACATTAACTTTTACTTTTCTGCAGTTTCTTCCATTTTTACTTTCTTCTATCTTTACAAGAAGAAAGTATTGGAATCATGAAAATTTTCGAATTCCGGTTTTCGACGGATTTACACGTTCTAGAGGTCAGAGAACCCGAAAAACATGTTTTTACAAAATGTCTGTCTGTGAGTCTGTCTGTCTGTCTGTCTGTCCATCTGTCTGTGTGTCAGTGTGTGACACAAATTTTGTGGGCGCTCTATCTCAAGAACTATGAACGGAATTTAATAAAAATTCATATTCAGTTAGTCGCTGATACAAATTGATGCTGATTAGTTTTTGGTGCAAATCGCTCAACAGGTGGTGCTGCAATGCTGCATTTTTATGATTTCCGAAATGACTCTATCTCAAGAACTAATGCACGGATTTTCATGAAACTTCAGATTCAGTTAGTCCTTGATATGACTTGATGCTGATTACGTGTTGGTGTAAATCGATCAACAGGTGGCGCTGCAATGCTGCATTTTTTATGATTTCCGCAATGGCTCTATCTCAAGAACTAATGCACGGATTTTTATGAAACTTCAGATTCAGTTAGTCCTTGATATGACTTGATGCGGATTACGTTTTGGTGTAAATCTCTCAAAAGGTGGCGCTGCTGTGCTGCATTTTGCACGATTCCCGCAATAGCTCTATCTCAAAAACTAATGCACGAATTTTCATCTAACTTCAGATTTAGTTAGATGTTAACACAAGTTGTTGCTGATTAGGTTTTGGTGTTTATCGTCCAATAAATGGCGCTGCTATGCTTGCATTTGCATGATTTTCGCAATAGCTCTATCTTAAAAACTAATGCACGGATTTTCCCCAAACTTCAGATTCAGTTACACATTGACGTAAGTGGTTGCTTGGTAGTTTTGTTTAACATAAGTTTTGGTGTAAAGTACACAATAGGTGGCGCTGCTAGGCCGAATTTTGCTGGATTTACACGATTTCGGAGATAGCCATATCTCAAGAACTAATGCACGGAATTTCATATCTATAGAATCTTCATGATGGGCATAGATTGCCGTTTAATTTTGGTAGTGTGATAGCGAATTTTCAAGTATTAACATGCATGAGATAGAAGAAAGTTTTGGGATTGGTATATCCGACTAGTTCTTTATTACAATAGCTTTTATTTTTTTGAACGACACATTTTAAAAACAGATTAACTTCGCCCTTTTACCTTTTAAATAAGTATGAAAATAATTCTGCTAGATATGCACGTTGTGTTAGATAACATTCCATAGAATTTTTCAGGTTTATGCTGTTTGTGAATGATTTTATAATTTTATAATATTTAGAGTCTCCGTCTAGACGAATATTTTGAAACAGTTGTTTAGTATGAAATATTAAGCACATGTGAAATATAAAACAATACAATTTATTTTTTATTTTTCAACTTGATAATGTGTCTGTAGAATTAAGTTTATTTATTTCTAGGAGTCTTTCTAGGAGTATTAAAAATTTCTTATAAACTTCCATAAAAGAGAACTAAACTAATTTTCAAGGCTGTAAGGATAAATAAGAAACATTTTCATTAAGTTCTTTAGGTATGTTTAACACAAGCCATTTCTTGTTCAATTCCGCATTAAAGAGGTTTTAGATTTTTTATTAAAAATTTAGGTTTAGGTGCATTTTTATCTCCTCTTGATGATATTTAAGGAGCATTAGCATACAAAAGGTCAAACAACCATTAATTCGTAAAAGTTATTGTATTAATCCAATGTATATTCTTCATAAATTTAAAGATGATGCACAAATAAGAATATTTAAAAAAAAAAATCAACGTTTCGGTTTAATCTTTAGAACCATCTTCAGAAGTAAAATATTCCAAAACCACGAATCCGCAGGAAACAATCTGCATGTTACATCTTGTAAAATTATATTAAAACTGGAAGGAGCAACGGAAGCTTCAAAATGATTTAAAAACAACTCCAGTACTGCCATCTGATATTCAAAATATATAAAAGAAGGGAGGGTTAGAAAAACATGGAGAAATCACAGTCCTTTCAAAATGCTGAGCCATATCAATAAGAAATGAAACAGTATTGTTTCATACAAATGTCTCCACAGGAGTTTTTTTAAAAGGATTTTGAAGTTTCCGTTGCTACTTCAAGTTTGAATATAATTTCAGACGATGTAGAATGTAGAGTGTTTCCTACCAATTTGAGCTCTTAAAAAAATTATTCCTAATGATGATTTTGAAGATTAAACCAAAACGTTGAGTTTTATTTTATTCATGTGTTTTTATTTTTACATCATCTGTAAATTTATGAATAAATTATACGTTCGATAGCAATCTATATTGTGTTTAGTATTAGATTTTACAACATAAAGTAATTAATTATTAGATATGATATCTTTTCAATTAAAAAAATGATTTGAGTTTATCCATTAGATATTTTCTTTTAAATTCTCATGTACTTCGTTACTTTAAAAATACGATAGCTTGATTAAAAAGAAAAGACATACACACATATTGTTATATTTGAAAAAGAATAATAAATAAAAAGGATTTAAATAAAGATAAGAGCTAAACATTTTCCATCTAATTCTTACTCACATTTATTCATTTATTAATTGAAATAAGAAAAATAATGGCAGCATTAATGAAAAAATACTAAATAATTTTTATATAGCAAAATTTATAAGTAGAATTTTAAACTAAAATATATATATATATATAATAAAACGTATTAGGTAATTCAAGCAGGGCTCGCAGCGTTCCTAAAATTTTCGCACTTTGCTACCACTAAATTAAAACGATAATCTTTGTTGTATAATTCTATTACAGATGTTAAAGGAATCTACCATAAAGAATGTTTATTTAAAATACTGGTAGCAAATTGCGAAAATTTTAGGAACGGTGCGAGCCCTGTTCAAGGAAAAGCTTTTTAAAACTTTCAAATATTTCCTTTCTTGCAAAATGTACACACTAAGAGTAAAGTTGGGAAGACCGAAAAAAAGAATTTAAAATTGTAAAAAGGGAAAACGAATCTAAAATCTAAACATTCTTCACTTATATCATACTTCCATTTTCTTTTTTGCAGTTTTCAGTTTTTTTCTTTAACACTTTCAGTGCATGATTTATTCAAAGCTCAATCCAGGTTTTCCATTAGTTGAATATAAAAAAAAGAGACTAAAAATATGCTTTCCCACTAAAAGCGTTTCCATTACTGAAACGTTGAAATTAATGAATGATACCGGAGTTTATGTACAGATTTTTTTTAAAAATAAGATGAGGTTATATTTTACATACATAATATATAGAAAAAAATTATACCAAAATTATAGCGTCATTGCGTCATTTCGGAATTGAAAATAAGAAGTTTCATAAATAAACTGCCGCCTTTGAAAGGCTTAAACCACATTGTTTAAGTATCCTTCACTTTTCAGTATGTTGCCGCAAAAGATATAAAGGATTAATTTAAAAAGAAAATCAATTATCGTTTTTTTTTTTTTTTTTTTTCTTTATATCGTTAAATAAAATCACTTTAAGAACAATTTTCCTTTGAAAGAACTTGATCACATCAGTTACAGCAATAAAATTATACTCAATTAAACTTACTTGTTTTGTCTGAAATGGTATAATAGTTATATTCATAAAAATATAAAAGGAAGTAACAAAACTTTAAAATAAAATTATCTTAGTTTATTAAAAATGGTGTCCCTATTCTTCAATGAATTAATACGGCACAGAAGAAAAATGTGATTGAACTATTTCATCTACTAAAAATGGTAACAAAGTAACAAAATGTACCAGAATTCAAATTTTCTTAACTGCCCTTTCAGTTTTAAAGCGGGAAAAAACATTGTTGTAACAGTTTATGCTTTTCTAATGAAAATTGCACCATTAAACTTTTATAAAAGAGTGATACAATTTTACTCTTTTTGGTGTAGTTCAGTGTATCCGATATAGTCATAGAAAAATAATATGTTTGTTATATTTTATTTGAAATAAAGCGGCAAATTTAGCGTAGATTTACCAATAGATTGAATTCTTAACTTTAAATTTCAACTGATTTTTCTTATATCTTGTAATTTTTATTAGCAAAAAATTTATAATTCTAAAGAGGCAAAGTTTTCTTTCCTCCTTGTAGCTAAAAATAAAATCTTATTCTAAAATTGAATTTATTTTGCTTTGATTAGGTGTTTTACCTCTTTTAATGGCCGTTACTATACACTCATCTTCGAAAGTACTATCGTAGAAAAAAAAAAAGTAAACACCTCCTATTAACTCTGCTACTAATATAACAGAAGAAAGTTACTGGTACCAAACGATTAGAAATAAAGTCTATTTTTAAATAATGTGTATCAAATTTGTGTTTGTTTGTGTGTTATTAATTTGTGTTCGTTTTGATTTGTATATGGCCCCCTAAGCAATTTTTATATACATCATTTTAAAGTAGACTCTTTCCAATCGTCTGGAACAAGTAACGTTCTCCTGCAATAATTTGTTGCAGAGCTATTAGGGGTGTTCACTTTTTTTTCTTCAGGACTGTACATAAGAAGTTAAAACAATGTAGAATAAATACATTTTGAAGGTGTGGCCCACTGTGGCCTTATTCACTCCATCTTCCTGTATGTTCTCCCATATATAAACTTTGATCTAGGAGATGCCCATACTCAAAGGTGTAGAGTGGCTAAAGTCTTAACCATTGGTCATAGAAATATAGGTCCAGTTGCAAAACTGTTTTAAATGACGTAAACAGTTAATTTAAAAGTCATTTCGATTAAAAAAAAACATTTCTTAAAAAAGTTAAGAAATGAAAAATTTTATAAGGTCAGCTGGTCTAATAAGGGATATTTAGTAGAAATTTCCTATAACACTAACAAGTAAAACAAAAAAGTCCCATTCATCTAACACTAAAATTGATAGAGTTATAAAACTTTGAAATGCTTGACTTATACCAATTTTCTGAAAATGAACACAGGACTGTTCTTCGAGGGATCATACACAAAGTACTTAACGTATTAGAAGGATTTATTTCGGGTATAAATTTCTACATTGTAGCTAATGGGAAGAAAGTTTAAAGATAACTTCAATTTTTATTAATTATTTTTATATTAGATAAGCTAATGGCATTTAAAAATATGTATCATATTGTAAAGAACTGTGAGTGCTTCTTTTCATTATTTCATTTAACAAAAATTCTTTTATTTGTTTAACATATATTTTTAATGCAAACTGTATATTTTTCTTTAATATGTCTAAGTGGAAAGAGATTTCAAATTAGTATAGTAATCCTAATTTTACTCTCAACTATTATTTTTTTATAACTGACGATTACTTATATTTCAAATAAATTAGTGAATGACCCCTATTTCGCAGCAAAAAAGATACTTCGACTTTAAGGAGCTATTACTCGGTCAGTTTTAATCGTAGTAGAATGGAACTATTTTGTCTTACTTCTTAGTGTAATAGATATTTTTACTAACTATAACTTACAGGACCGGGAGACCGTACCATAGGTGCCAACCTCAAATTAATCTTGCGTAATACGTGCGTTAATTTCACCCTGGTTTAACACGTTTCGAACCAGAAATTTTTTCAAGAAATTAAATTAAATACATCGTACGCAGAAACCAGGAATTAAATTAGAGAACAGTAATTTAGTGTCGCCCCCGGCATTTCCATTACTTCATTTTCTTCTGGTCGACTGGGTGGTTTCTATTATTATGAAACAGCCATTATAAAATGGCCATAATTTTTTTTAAATTATGGCCATTTTTTCCCATTCTGATCAGAAAATCAGAGTTCTAACTTTTTACGATTGCTCTTTCATTATCACCTAACGCTTCATTTATAATGGCTGTTTCATAATAATAGAAACCACCAGTCCATCAGAAGGAAATAACTCGGTTAAGCGCGACTCGGATAATCGGGACTCTACTGCAAAACATATTTCAATTTTAAGACTTAAAGCACACACTTTTATTTTATGTAAAATGACGTCATTTGCATTAATATAGATTCCTAAAATTAAATATAGTTTATAATAGCTCCATGTTTTATCATAAATCCTTCATTTATACTTTTCTCAAAATAGCACGTATTTTAATTTTTTTTTCAATTTTTATGAGAAAATGGCAACAAAAAGATATAATTGCTATTTTCCAACAATTTTTTCTTTACTTTCTACAGAAATGGTGAACTTGAGTTGCCAAAATGAAACAAATGTCGCTGAAAACTACAAAAAAATTAATATTTCAAAAATAAATGGAGATCCAGTTTTCAAACAAATTGCATTAAAAAGTACTTTTTTCCCCCCAATACGACGGTATAAACATTGAAAATGTGCGATGCTTAGAAGTTTTAAAAAATGCTGTAGAGTAATTAATCGCACAATGAAACATTGGCTTTTGTTTTACGGCTAGCGTACGCAAGGTAACGTTATTTACTGGAGACAAAATAAGCTGAGAGAAAGAAATATCATTCCGGGGGCTAATAAAGAAAGAATCGAGAAATATATTTTCTTGTTCGAACGTGGTTAACTTGGTTCAAATTAATCCAAGTAATACGGAAGATTAGTGAAAGGTTGGCAACTATGCCGTACACAAATTTACGTATCGAAAATTTTAAAGAAACATTTTTATTGATACAAATCGATTTTAAAATACTTCTTTACCTCATTTAAAACATCTTTGCAATTGGATCTATAGGGTGACTCCACCAATAGTATATACTCTTCCAGTAGTTGAGGAATTTTTTTAAATATTGCGCCATTTCAGGCAGATATTAGTTTTATACATAGCACTAGACATAATAATTTTGTATAAATGTTATTGCACCTGTTGTTACATTGCTGTCGGCTGTCTGTTGTAAGGTAAGCTATTTTATGATTTTTTCTTTTAGAAAATGTAAACATTTAATTTTAATTTAATGGAGACAATTGTGGTAAGTTTAAATAATTCACTTCCACCTTGCTTATTTCAATTAATTTTTTTATAAAGATTTTTCTTAATCACAGCCCAAGGATGATATATTAAAGATTAAATTTTAGATTTTCGATTGAATTCTTTCGCCTGATCAACCACTGGGAAAATGGCAATTAAAAAAACTATTTATTAATAATTTTGTTGCTATTAGATTTCAGTGGATTTCATTTTTGTCCATCATAGGACATTCATTAAAGGTTATAGCAATCATGTTAGTTTACGTCTAAAACTTAAAAGGAAGGAAATATAATAAAAACCCCGTAGCACTGACTTTATTTGATCAACTACTGGCTGCGTCACTTTATACTATCTACGACTAACGGTTTAGGAATTAGCCAATGAACACCGTTGAGAGTGGACACCCTGTGCACAAGAAAAAAGATTTTACATTCAAAGCTCTTCTGAGTGTTATGTTCTGAATACAGCGACTCAGAGAAATCTGAATTTAAGCATATTTGATTGATTAAGGGATTGAAATTTTTTCTTTATTAATTTCGAGTGAAGTTTTACACTCACTGAAGTAAATTCTCCAATGAATTTTGTTCAATACTCATTTTATATTTCACTGATACTTAGTAGTATCTTATTTTTTTTAATTATATCATTTAATAAAATATCACTTCGATTAAGGTTTTACAAATCATTTAAGTTTTATTTATTTAAAATTATCATCCCGAGTTATAATTTTCATTTTTTATACTTTTCAATGACTCAGCTGCATTTTATTTTAAAGTCTTTTTACACTAGAAAAGATTATTCGCACAATTGGACACTCGCATGTAATATAGAAAGCATTAATGTACCATAAAAATAGAGTAAAGCATTCGTGGTCGTTATTTCATAGCCTGGAGAGATTTGTGAAATGAAATCCTTAACAATCATAGCCACAGTTTGGAAAGGACGCCGTCTATGTATGTAAAGCCTAATTATGTGTACAAAGTTATTTAAGTGATTTTCTGGAATGAAAATATTATCATAAGATTTCCAATCATATGAACGCAACAATTTTTATATCTGTTCATTTTTAGAGTACAATTTGCTTTCCTTATGATCACCTTTTATTATCTAGCACTTAGTGGATGAATTTAAATTGCAAGAAAACCTTTGACGACGCAAGAAACTCAATTTGGATATCTGTTTTTAAATCTAATTTTCTAAATTATTTTTCCCTTTATATATCGATAGATACTGTTTGACATGTATCAGTTGCTAACTACCGTTCTAAACTATCTTAGAGATGATTTCTATCAACAGTTTTCATATTTCTTTATTAATATAACGAAAACTTAAATTTGAAATAAACGAATATCCCCAATGATACTATAAAATTAATTTTAGAAATAATTATGTTTTCTTTTTTCCAAAATCTATTCTATTTTATGCTCAACCGCATTAGTCAAGGTGTTTTTAAATACTATTTGAAAACTTTGACGGTAATGAAATTTTTGCAAGAACTATTTTTAAAGCAGCGTGATGGAAGGCTTTTGTATATCATTTATTTTAATGCAATTTGTGCAACCATGCAAAATTTATCTTGATGATAATCACAGCATAAATAATTTTTTAATTACATTACGCATGGATAATTTTTAATATTTATGGAGCATATTAAAAAATGAAGTTGAATTGAAGTACATAGAAAACTACAAGTTTGTAACATTGTTGGGAACTTTTAATAATAATTTTGCGCGTTACATTAAACAAAGATTATACTTTTAAAGAGAATTTCAAAAAATACAAAAATGTGTTTAATTTCATCATTATTATCTTTATAAAAATTAAAAAATAGTTCTTCTCCACAAAATTTTAAAATGATGCATTACGTTACTTCAAGTAGAATATTGTTGTGTCTTCAGATTTAATTCAACTGATAAAGCTTTTTATCATTTATTGCGTTTAAAACCTTTCCATAGACATAAATTTAAAGATTTTCTTGTGAAATAATAAATATAGGTGTATAGTTTAGCTGATCTTTTCTTGTATCAGGTCAAATTTTTAAAGCAAAGTGGATTGCCAAGCAGCAGATATTTGTTTTACTAATTTTGGAGTACCCCAGAACAATTTTGCATCTGCATTCTAGAAAATAATTTTTAAATCAGTCACTTTTACATAAGTATATGTAAAAATTTGAAGAATTACACCTTTATCATAAAATTTACACACTCGCCTTTAAAATTCACTTGTATTTATGTGTGTTTATTGGCTTAATGTAGGTGTGTAATTTTTATCTCTTTGAAGCTCAAATAAGTGTGTACACGAATTAAAATAATAAAACTTTCTATAAATCACCATAAAATCAAGATACAGGACGCGTTTCGAGCTAGACAATCTAACAACTCGTCATCAGTTACTTCAAACACGTGTCCGTAAGGTGACGAGGTCACAGAAACGCGTCCTGTGTATTTTCTTGATTTTCGGGGTATTTATACAAAGATTTTATTTTAATTTTGATTTATCGTCAGTTTTTCGATGTTGTTATAAGTGTGCAAATGGTGGAAAATTTTACGGATTTACCCGAATCGGTGTATTAAAGCAATTTGCAAATTTTGCATATTATACAGAAATATGTGAAAGACTATTACACGGATATCAGTGTAAGAACATAATATTACACAGAAGTATGTGCGCAAATTTTATGCAGCTATATGTGTAAGAAACGAATATTACTAAAGATTATCTGTAACAGTAATACACAAAAATATGTGTAGTTACGTGAGCACAATAATTAGACGTACTTGAAAACTTGGCTTGATTAATAGTAGCTGAATAGTCAAGTTAATGGCTTTGAAAGTCGTAGATCGCGAGTTCAAATCCCGTTTCCGTAAGTATTGCTTGTTTACTGTATATTGAATTAAATAAAGAAATTCTTCTTTTGGTGTAGATACATCTTTCAAAACATGTGAGTGAAATTCATAAGGAAAAAATCCGACAAAATCCGGAAATAATACCAGCTTCGCGATTTCCGTATTTTTCAAAATTTAATTTTACATTAAATTTACTCATATTATACAGATTCTATTCATAAATTATGACTATTCTATTTTAGGGCTTTTAAACAACTTTAACAGAGAATGGAACGCAGTAAATATAATGTCAGGCGATCCTGTTTTTTGTAAATTAAGGTTACGCTATTCTGTGTTCGAAAAGCAAATCCACTGGAAAGAGGACAAACACACTAAGCACATGTGTTTTTTCTTTATGCGAATTTATTTTACGACCATAAAAATATTTACCTCAAAATTTACATCCCAAACTACAAGGTTATGTACCATGTACACAAAATCCACCGTTTTTGTATATTACAGAGATATACAGGATTATCTAAACTCTTGGTCAAAACTTAAGGGGTGATAGTACACATCAAGACAAACAATATTATATAGGAAACTAAGGGTCCCAAACGTCTTCCGGAGGAGATAGGCGCCATTAAAGTTTAGGGTCCAAAATTTTAAATGGTTATAAAAAACGAAAAAAATGGTCGATTCGTTTTTTTCGCTAAAACTATTCTTTATGTCAGTATTTTCTTGAAAACAAATTTTAAAGATAAAATTAAAAAAATGCCTATAGATGGCGCTTTAGACATTGGAGTAAGGAACAACTATTTTTTACCGTTATTTTTTGTATCTCATTAAATGCTGTCAAAAGCGTAGACTTAAATTTTGAGCTCAAAATCAGAATCGTTGGAAGTGGTTAAGTAGCGTAAACTGAACTGTGTTCAGAAGTTGAAATTTGGAAACCCCCACCCCTACCTCAACACAGTTCAGTTTTCTTGAGGTGGTATATCCCGAAATTAGAGTATCGGTTCACACCTGTAAACTCACCTAAAAGAACTGATTGAACGTCCTTGTGAAAGAGAGCTGAACAAATGGAACGCGTGTGCATGCGCATAAGTTAACACAAGTCTCAACAGTCAGTCACTTAAAGCGAAATTCCACAACCAATCAGAGTTAGTGATAGCGGCTGTATCTAGCCATGGGCAGTTAAAAATCATTTAATGTGTTAGCTACATTGTAGTTCTTCATTGTATTTGTAAGGGGGACATCAGTTAGGAGAAGATAATTTGTATGAGCGGCACAGAGACCAACACGCGACTACTGCCGGGTTAAATTGATATTACAGTAAGAAGAAAGGTTCATCAGTCAATAAAAAGATTCTATGTAACTGAAAAAACCATAATTACACATTGGAGCTATTTTGTCTTTAGTGTGAAAGTCTTATACACTGAAGAGCCAAAACATTATGACCACCTACCTAATAATGCATTGTCTCAGTTTCTGTCTGCAAAAAAGCTGCACCGGCCTTGGCATGGATGCCACACGTCCTTGGTACATGGCCTAAGGCAAATTGTACCAGATGTTCAAATTGCAGACACGTAAATCCGGAATTTTACAGCATGGTTGTTTTTTAGCTCTGAGCTCCCGTTCCATGACACTCCAAATCTGCTCTATCATATTAAGATCCGATTAGTTAGGCTGCCAGGAACTTAAATGCAATTCAGTATTATTAAGAAAAAGAAACAACGTATAAAGGCACAAATAAAATATGTTTAAAAGCATACAGCTGTTTCAAAACCTCTAAGGTTTCCTCATCAGTGCTTAAAATAAAAGTTAAATTAAAACTAAAACATTCTGTAAAAAGGGGGGGAAGTGGACAGAGAGTCAGAAAAGGCATACCTTTCAGCTCGACTGCCAACGGTGAAATGCGACATGCGGCTGACGAACAGCTACGGAGTCGATCTCACGCGCATATTCAGGGAGACCAATAAAAATCACCCAATTTTTCCGGAAGAGTTCAAACTTAGATGGAGAAAAAGGGGGGGGGGGTGAGTGAAGAGAATTATAGAAAATTAAACCATAACTTTGAAAAATTGGGTGTACTGGATAAATCGTTAACTAAACTATTTGAAATTTTCCATATGTGATAAGCTTCCCAGAAGTCAAGATCGTAGATTGAAGTACATTTCTGTATTATGGAGGCTTCGGAAAATTTAAAATTATGGTTGTTGGACTAGCAGTGGCTGGCAATAGCGGAAAGTTTAATATCACAATTTTTAACATAAGTTTTATGCTCCCCCAAACGGATCTTAAAGGCTCGCTTCGTTTGACCAATGTACATTTTGTTGCATTCACAAGATATCCTGTAAATACCCCAATTTGAATTACTATCAATTGGATGTTTCAGATTTGTGAATTGAATTTTATTAAAAGGAGTATAAACTACTTTAAAGTCAAATTTTGGCAAGATTTTAGAAATTTGATGGCTTATCTTCGGAAAATATGGGAGTATAATTAAATTTTCATTACCGACAGTATCAGCCCTGGATTGAGTACGTTTACACTTAGTTTGTTATGAATGGAATCGACAATTTCAGCTGTAAAACCTCGATCAATGGCAATGGATTTAATGTAGTCTAATCAAAAGCTAAAGGTCTCTCAATTCTTTAATTACGCGCGTCGAAAGGATCTAATGAGGAGATTATATGTTTTTCATAAAAGTGTGCACTACCATCTGTATAAGTACTTCTTTAAAATGTTTTGTTCATAAAAATGGCAAACGGTAATTTTGAGTTAATTGAACTTATTGTGTAAAAATATACTAATTAGGTTTTTATATACAATGTGTTTAAATAAATGTTTATGAGCGTTGCCAATCAAGTGTAGTCAATTCTTTTGTTAAAATTTTTTTATCTAATAACCCCACAGATTATTTCCCAAATCCTAGTTATTGTAATATAAAGAGGTAATACATAAAGTGTTT
Source organism: Maratus speciosus (assembly GCA_963932465.1). Classification (NCBI taxonomy): domain Eukaryota; kingdom Metazoa; phylum Arthropoda; class Arachnida; order Araneae; family Salticidae; genus Maratus; species Maratus speciosus. The sequence goes on along the minus strand of OZ010788.1, from coordinate 536,459,806 downwards.
TAGTCACTTTTGGTTTAAAATCCTCTTGTAGAAGTAATATAATATATTCTTCACTAAGATATTAGAAAATTTAAAAGAATTAATTTTAAAATACCATTAATAATTAGTACTCCGATATTGCATCATCCAATCTGTTACCTTAATTTCAATTACAGTGTTAAAAAATTTCAATGTAATTAAGAAGTAGTTAATCACATCCAATTTACTATACGCGGGTTTTAATCTTTTAGACATCTCATTCACATCCTCTGATGTTAAACTACTTTCTGATTTCAAATTAAACATAAAAGTAGATCAGGAATTCCGTTTCGAAAATTTACATTTTTAATGATGTAAAGATCTATTTTAAGACTTAAATAGATCTTTACCTCATTAAAGAGAAATTCCTAGTGAGAAATTTATTTCTGGTATTAAATTATTCAAATATCCTAAAATGTAATTATTTTTTTAGACTTGTCACTATAGTGCTATTGTTTACGTTGGGTTTAGTTAATTAAAAGCAATAGCATAAAACTATCAAATGAATATGCATTTTACACAAATCTTACCAAGACTTAAATTCATTTACTTGTAGTTAACCGTTACAGTTTTAATCCATAAGTAATATTTCACTCAATTTTTAATTCCATATATTAAGATGTTTGTTTATAAAATATATTTACATGAAATATAATTTATAAGCCAAAAAGAAAATAAATTTAAACATTCATGTACTATATTGATATGATCATATCAGAAATTATGCACCACGTTGCAATGTCTCTTTTTTTGTAACCTGCTAACATAAAAGTACCAAGAATTCTTTGCGATCATGGCAACTTTTATGTAGTTTTATTCGAAAAAATAATTTTGATTCTTTAATCAAAATGGAAACCTTTCTTATCAAAAACGAAGGGATCAGCCCGTAATTGTTTATGGAAGTTACATGACTTGGAGTATTATAATATAAGTGAAATGATGGCGACAGAATAATATTTGGCAACTTATCACCTGTGGCTGGCTAACATTAAAGTACCAAAATGGCCGCCTGGAATATAAAAAGTGAAGGGATCCGCCCGAAACTGTTGATGATAGTCACATCACTTAGGCTATTATTATAGAGATTATTTTCAATTCTAAACACAGCGCAAAGAATAACATATCCTAATTATTAAAAAATTATTGACGCGTGACTATTTAAAACAGAAAAAAAAAATTAATTACTATCAAATGAGCACGTTTTAAAAGCAGGAAAATATTGAAAATTATGTATTGAAAATTGTATTTACGCGTGAATATTAAAAGAGAAATTAAACTTTAAAATAATAAATAATTTAATATGCGTTTAACCCTTTTAGGGGCAAGGTACTTCTATTCTTGAAATGTTGAAATCAGTGAATGGCAACAGAATTTACAAACAAATTCCGAAATACGAAAATGCTTTTGTTCACTTACTTAATAAAAGAAAAAAAAAATCATTCTAATATTCTGGTGCCAACGTGGTATTTAAGAATTAAAATTAAGTGTTCCAAAAATAAACTACCGCCCTTGAAGGAGTTAACGTAGTAGATTTTAGCAATTGTACTAAATTATCTTATATAAATCGTTTTATAACGCTGTTAAAAAGTACCGGGAGGCAAAGACACTGTTTACTTCATTCATTTTATTTTAGCTTCTTTTCAAATGTTTAACTGATCTTCTTTAATCAAACACGAAAACAACCATTGGATGCCTTAACAACAACTGATTCGGCCTTAAATTTTTTCAATTAAAGGGAATTGAACGGAAGCCCGTTTACAGGGAGATCGCTACAGGTTTTTTTAATTATAATTCAATCTGCTCCAATCTATTTAAAACGGATCGGATTAGCGTGTTTTTAGATTCTGCGGTGTCTGAACGGGGATTGGCAAGCGTAGCTTGTAGGGGGCAGAGCCCCCTAGTAAAATATAAATTTGAGAGTCAAAGCATTTTCATCAACTAAGAAAAGTTTTTAGACATTCAAGCAGATTTTCTAAATATTATTTTAACTAATATTATACATGGCGTATCTGAACTTATATCTAGAACTTTCAAAGTCATAATACGCATCAAAACAATCGATTTTTTTATTGGAAACTAGGGCAGCTGTCAAAGTATTCAGTTACTAGCACAAGGTTATCTTACTCAAACTTAAGTAAATATTAAATTTTTAAATTATATGTTTTTAAATAATTATAAATTTATATATATATATATATTATAAATATTAGAAATTTTTAAATAATTATAAAATTAGCTAAATCATAAATTATTATAAAAAAAATTTTAAAATAAATTTTCAATATTTCCTTTTTTCTTGTTTAAGCTCATGTATCGTTGTTAAAATAATTTTTTGCATTTCAATATTATGATCACAAACAAAACATTTATACTAGACTTCTTTTACTAATAGATTTTCCTTTCTAGAGAAAATATTTTTTCGTTCAATATTTATATTAACATCAGAAAAGAAATATTCGATACTGATGTACTTTTTCATTTATAGAAATGCATTCATATTTAAATTTAATTTCTGCTTAGACGAATTTGAGTCTTTATGAATAAAAATCAGTATTTTTGATAGTTATATTTTCAAAATAATTTGAGTTTTTATTTACTAGACTAAAGAAAAGATTAAATAGTAAGAGAAATTTTCTTTTTCTTACAGCTAGAAATGCATATTTTTATCACTTTCCGTAAATTTATGTATCCTCTTGATATTGCAAAAGGAACGAATTTAAGGTTTTATGTAAATTGGAGCTGCTTTTATTGATTTTTAATGAACTGTGATGTCTGCAGAAATCAATGTGTAATGCAAATATGATCAATATCTGTACATCACTCCATCTTTCAGAAAATTTTATTAAAACAAAATCAGATTCCACGTAAGATAAACAAAATATTCAATTTTTAAAGGTCATAATTTAGGTTTTTTTTTTTTTTTTTTTTTTTTTTTTTTTTAATATGATGTTATTTAAATTTCTATGCATATGAAAACAAAATACACACCAGAAATATAAATACATAAATGTACAGTGTGAATCTAAATAGTTTTTTTTTAATTAAGAGGATTGATAATACACATCTAGATTAGCAATACGTACCATAGAACATGGGGTCGAAAACCACTTATTTAGTTACAAATGCAGGATGTTTCACCCTAACTGAACTCGGTTTGTCGATAATAATTTTGATAAAAAGAAAAATATTATAATAAAAATTTAATGATATGAACCTTGTTTCGTATAAAATGTGATAACGTCACAAAAAATGTCTCAAAAACAGGATGCTCACGCACTCGAGATACCGTATGAACTGATAATCACAGCCCAAAATGTGGAGCGTCATATGTATACTTCTGTGGCGTTTAATGGAAATTTCTACCACTTTTTATGGTGTTATCGGATTTTCAACAAATGTGAGCATGTCTATAAAAAGTTTCATTATCTTACGCAATATGATAATAGGGTTTTAGTGAATTTTTTTAAACATACAAATATTAAAATTTGGGAAAGTGTTTTTATACACATTTTTAAATAAATCCAAAACTACTGCACTTTTGTGCAACATTTGAGAACATTAGAGATCAGAAAGTATTTGTTTGAATCTCAATTTATGGAATTCTTCAGATTATTTTACGAAAAATAACATGCCAGAAATTGTGCGTTAACGTGGCACATGAGGTGTAGTGTAAGGTTCGTATTACAAGTAGTTTTATAAATATCCAGATCTTAGTGTAAAGCTATTGTACTCTTATGCAAAAATGAATGAATACAAAATTTATTACGATTATATATAGTAAATTCACTAATACGTAAATAATATGACTCCCCATTAAATAGGACGTAATCACCATAACGACGTAGAATCAATACCTACCATGGAATATCATTGAATTAATTACGTATGTTAGGATTTAAGAGAATGAAGAAAACTTTTATTAATATCTTTTGTTAAATTTGAAATGACTTCACAAAATTTTACGACTACAATATATGGTCAAAGGTGACCGGTCACTTACGATTTTAGACGTTTTGTTAAATATTTAGAAAAAATACATGGGGAATTACCCTAAAATTGCAGGTGTGTAAACAGTATAGTATAGGTTATACAGTTTCGCGAAAAAATTTTCACGAAACCAAATAGGGGACCGTCAACAAATTGAAAAAAAAACGAATATCTTTTGGATATCAAATATCTCTTGATTAGTGCCAAGATAGCGTACACAATATTGCACGTACTACTATATTTGGATATAACCCCTCATCTTTTTGCTTCCTTTTGGGAACAACGGATTTTGAGGTTATTCTATCGACGATAATTTTCAAAATTTTCAAGCTAGGGTTTTGAGCCTTTCACAAAAGTTGCTCTATACACTTAGCTAATACATTATATTTTAATTGCATTTGCGCATGCGCAGTGAAGTGTTTTTTAGTAAACCTGCTTATTTTTCATTTAATTTTTACTATTTTTTTAATTCTGATTGCAGGGTATTGTGTACAATTTTGATTGGCATATTTTCTGAAAAGAATTTTTTTTATATTAAGAACTCTGCAAAGTGTAAGCAAAAAATTTGGCGAAATTTGAGACTATTTTTATAAAAACCTTACTTTCTCTACGAGTATACATGCTACCCTCATAAAAATGAACACAGTATATTACATTTAGCCACTTATTAATAATCTCGACATTAAACGCTTTTGCTACATTAGTTTTTACAGGGTTATCCAAAAGATATTCTTTTTTCAATTTGTTGACGGTCCCTTATGGGGTTTCGGAAGAAAATCTTCGCTGAAATATATGGCCTATACTATAATGTTTACACTCCTGCAGTTTCAGGTTAATTCATCATGTATTTTTTTAGATATTTAACAAAACGTCTAAAATTGCAAGTGACTGGTCACCTTTGGCCATATAATGTATATATATTAAATTTTAAACCATACGTTTGGGTAGTTTCTACGAACGCACCTAATAAATGGATATCATGTTACATGGCGAGATCCCTCATTTTATGATTTACAATGTTTCAAAATGCTTCATATGTGAGTATCGTGGCTGCGCCACTGAAATAACTCTTGGAGAGTTTATTTTATTCAATTTCTTGAAGCATATTATTTTATATATCTTTGTTGTTAGTTGGACCCAGGAGAGGTGTACTTGAACACAAATAAAAAATATTTTAAATCATTTTTGTGTGTACTATTAATAGTGTATGCTTTAGCCTGTATTAAGACAGTTGCAAGCAACACAAATTTTTGGTTTATAAAGAAAATTACATTTTACTAAATGTAAAAATATTTAAAAATACACACTATTTCATAAGCATTTAATGTTTATCTTAAAAGATTACGCATAATTCCAAGATAATTCGCAATTCACGTTGTACCAAAGTAATTCCGTTTTAATATGTTAATTTGGCGAGGATCCCAGTTATTCTAATTTCACAGTCTTCATTTATGATTTATAGAATGTGCGAACAAGTAAATTTATTTTAAAACTATAGTTTTTTTATTTGTCTCTTTTTTTTACGACATGACAATAGTAAAATAAAAAAAAGCATTATTTAAACTATCTAGCTAGGATTTATAAATTGTTTTCTGAAAAAATCATAATTTAATTAATATTAAATTATTAAATGACAAAAGAGTATTTACAAAGTTAGTAAACCATTTTTGGGATGCGGCCTTGGACACGTAAATATCCCCTCAGTCTAAGGGAAATGAATGGTAACCCAATAAGGGAAAAGCTTCACTTGTTGAGATAACATATTTTAATCTTCGATAATTGGGTAACCTTTTTAAACTTGAGCAATTTGTCGTATTTTTAGAGCTTGCAGTATATGGTCGGGTTTCGCGAGTGTAGTTCCAAGTATGCAGAAGCCTCTAGTAAAAGTAAAAATGATTATATCATTAGCTTATCAAATTACACCTTTAAAAATGTGCTGAACACGCACAAAATGGATAAAACATTCTGGATCATCCCATTTTGTATAAAAAATATAGTGCCACCATCACTAGGGAGAAATAAAACAAGTTGGAAATTGTTCGTCAAACGTGGCAATGGAGGTGCGTTCGTATTATATATAGTTTTATAAATATTTTTAGCACCGCATAATGTAATGATGCATATTTTAATGCACATCATAAGTGCATATCAATTTCATTTTGTTCGAAAGGCTATAACATCATTAAAATGTACATGAAATATTTTTTTCCCATTGGCCTAAATGTAACGGAAAACTTTTGATTGTCCCTGTAATTAAAGTACACTTTCGATTTTCATAAAAATTGAAATGACTCGACAAAATTTTGCAACAATTATATATTTAAAATTTCAGACCATTCTGAAGGCGTAACATCATTAAAATGCATATGAAATAATTTTTCCCATTGGCTTTAATGTAACGGAAAAGTTTTGACTGTCCCTGTAATTAAACTATACATCCGATTTTCATAAAATTTGAAAAGTCTCGACGAAATTTTATAACAATTATATATTTACAATTTCAGACCATTCGGTTGGGTAGTTTTTGCTCTGTTATATGCTATAATTACGAACGCACCTAAAAATGAACTATTCTGCAATTGTGTAATGACATTTTTGAAAATATTATTCATTGGGGCATTATTAAAAGAGCAAAATGGCGAAAATATTCTTATATTTAGAAAAACACGGGCACAAAATATTAAAAAAATTCTTGAACATTTGTTTTCTCTAAATGTATGCCAATTTCATTAAAAGACTATATCTTGTATTTAATATAAGTCTGCGAACAAGAAGCGTTCATTTATTAAAGGAATCTGTGATTGGGTACGGATTTACATCATTAACATTAGCAATACAAAGAAAGTTATTGTATGTCAATAAGTTGTAACATTTTTGTTCAAAAACTAAAAATAATTGTGATATTATTCATTTATAATCAAGATGTAGTTTCTTACTTGAGTATTTAAAAAATGTAATCTGAATATCATTTAAGTAATATAATCATGTAAAATGAAATATTAGCTTATTTTCATGAATATACATACAGCTTAAAGGAAAATCGGAATTGTAGTGCAGCTGTTAAAAGCTTGAAAATCCCTGTAATACAGTATCAAAATATTAATCATAGTTATTTTTGTACACTTTTTCAGTAGCTAAATAGATACTAAAAATCTTAGCCTAAAAGTCTCGTAATTACACATAAAGCTTATTAGTCCTAAAATTAGTTTTAAACAAAAACGACATTGTACATATATATATATATATTTAAGAAAGTATATTTTATTTGATAAAGAACAAACAACGAAAAACTTTTATTTAATCAAATTTTAGCTTTTCAACTAAAATTCTAATTCTATACCATAAATAATTTAGAAATTTCAAAGACTTTTCTCTAACAGTCATACGCATTTCAAGATCTCAAAAGTTTAACATTTTAATATGAACTTTATCGTAACAAAAAAAGATAATAATCAGACATTATTTTAATTTTTAATAAATTTGATTAAAATAAAATATTTGCTTCACCTCCTTTGTTTGTTTACGGGATTGTTCCCATAAGAGAAATCTTGGAACTTTATCCAGATTGCTTTTTTAACCCTTCATATTTTGTGAATGTCAAGACTATTTTAAAACTAAGTACTTTATTTTTGTGGGGGTTTTGAGGTATGTGCTTTTAAGTGCAATTTAGAAAGATAATTGCATGCAGTTTTTTTTTTTTAATTTTAAGATATCTCATTTTTAATACGCCAAAAAATTTATTCATTTTTTTCTACTTTGTAAATCACTGCAATTTTAACATTAAATCTATGATTAAAAATATTTAAAATTCCACGTTCAGTTTTATTTAATGTATTTAATTTGCGGACAAAACCGAATATTCATAAAAATACCTTGAGGTATTTCAAGTTTCTTTGATATATTGTACAAAAAATTCTTCCGTAGCGCAAATGGCACTTTCAATTGATGGAAATGTTCATGGGGTAATCAAATAAAATAAAATAAAAAATGTTTATTTGATTTTTTTACAAAGGTACGACGCTCTGTTTGGTTTGGAAGAATTTTTTTTAAACTGATTATTTTATATGTTTTTTAAATTTTAAATCATGTAGAAATTAATTTCTTACGTTGCATAAAAAATCTTTTTGAATGTAGTTTAATCGGCGGCATTCACTTCATTTCATGGTAGTAGATTAGTGCAGTATACAAGAAAGTACATAGAAGGGATCTTCGCTTTTTCAATAAAAAAATATTAAATTCACAATTATAAGCAATTTCTTAGTTCTAGTAGAGAGGTTATTCAATAAAAGGAAAATATATTTTTGTGAACAAATATTCTATTCTTTGATATATATAGCAAAAAAGAAAGGTAGCAGACCCCAGATTTCAAAACTATCATTGCAAAATAGGTATTTAAAACAGTAAAGTAACTTTCAATAGTTAGAATATTTGATCGCACAGACGATTTTTCTTTTGAGAGGCTATAATCTTCTACAACTCAACTTGTAATTAATTTCTCCCAAAACTGAAGTCATGAATTTACTGATATTTTAAAGGAAAACTGTATCTTCTGTTAAATTCTACTATTTATGTTCAATTGTTAGCACATGGAACGTCCTCTAATACAGTCGAACCTCATTATCCCGATACTCTAATGACCAGAAAAAAGTGTCGTCATAAGCGGAGTGTCGCGGTAACCGGAGTTGGGAAAAGATATGTTTATAAAAACTCTATTTTTAATTAATATAAGACAATTTTAAGTTCATAACTGTTCTTGCAGTTTTAAGCAATAAAACATTATTATTAAACAAAATATACCCAAAAACAAAATTGAAAAGAATAAAATACAGATTTATGACGACTTGGTCATTTACTGTTACATACAATATTGATGAATTAAGATTTGCTTATCCCTACATGTGCTTCCTATAATTATTTTTTCAGTATTATACAATGAATTGTAATCAATATTCGATTTGTTTCAGAAATGGATGTTAGATAATTTCTGATCGTTTCAATGCAATGCTTCAGTTTTAATCGCATGGAAAACGCCATGTAACCACAAGAAAGCGCCGCCTGACCAGAACAAAAACACTGCGAGTAGAAAGATACGCCTATCTGGAGCTTACGTGGGTCATTCATAGTGTGAGGGTTTATTTATTCAGATAAAGGCTTGAAGTATAATATCTCATTTATCCTAATGGGTATTTTAGACAGTTTTGTGAAAAGTTTGGCTAAGACATTTCTTACCGCTTAATTTCTGTGCTAATAAGATGGATTATGAAAAATGGACAATTTTCTTAAATCGTCGGGATATCCGGAGTTGAAAATTATTCAACGACGTAAAATCCGGACTTTATTTTCATTAAAATCATATACAGAAAATCGGGACATTGAAAAACTGACGGGATAAGCGGAGTGACGTGAAAACAGGGTGTCGGGATAACAAGGTCCGACTGCATTTACTCTTGTGCTAAGATAAACGCGTCAAATAATATAGAAATGTAAATATATTTATTTTGGTACGGAATGCCGATTGCCAATGATTCTCCTTGAATGCAAACCTTTATAATTTTATTATCTAACAATTTTTGCGTGGTTGAACTGTTCTATCGCTTTAAACCTTTACATTTCTAGTGCTATGAATGATTCTGAAAAAGTACGGGGTTTGCAATTGTTTTCGTGTTAAGAAAATGTTATTCACAAGAGGTTATTTGGTTACTATAACATTAACCTAAAGTTTTTGACTGAGGAAGATAGATGTTTATAATGAACTTCAGTGTGTGCAACATACTAAGCTGTTTCTCTCAAAGAAGTTGAATTTCTCAGCGTAAATGAGTTGAGTATCTTTCGATAGAGAACCAATGTACCTATGGTGTTTTCCAGTAGAAAGAGGTTGATTTTGGTACGTTCAGTAAAAATTGTTGTGCGCTGCCCAGTGGTAGGGGAGCAAAAAAAAAAAGCCCAATTTGGAAATAATTAGTGGAAAGCTGCAAATTGTTTTAATCCCTTCAGTTTATGTCTAGAATGAATATGCTATATTTTACCCTCGTACTAGGTGAGCCTTAGGAATTATACATTGATTTATAGTCAAAAAACATGTTTTTTTTAAATACCCTAACACTATCTCTAAATCACTAACTTTTTCAAAAACATTGTCAGTACAAATGTTGTAGAGCTTAAAATTCTGAATAATATGAGTACCTACACGTAATACTTTTGTTGAATATTAAGGTCAAAATTCTACTTTAAAGTTTTAGCCCCGTGGTCAGAGGGTTGAACTCAGAATTAATTAGGGGAAAACTGGAAATCGTTTTAATCCCTTCAGATTAGGTCTAAAATGAATATTCTATGACCCTTTATTCTATTCCCCTTCGTACTAAGTGAGCATTAGGAAATATGTACACATTTACATTCGAAAAACACGTTTTTCTTTAATATTTTAAACAATATCTGAAATTGCAACCTTAATTTTGAACAAAAATATTAATGTGAGTATTCATTTTATTTAAAATTTTAAGCTCTACAACATTTGCATTGTCAATTTTTTGATATAGTAAGTTGTTTTGAGATATTGTTAAGGAATCTGGTCTCTCCTATCTTGAAGCTCTTGATTAGTGATTAATGCAAAATTTTGGAATGCAATTGCGACCTTAATTTTGAACAAAAATATTAATCTGGGTACTCCTTTTATTCAGAATTTTATGCTCTATAACAATTGTACTGACAATGTTTTTGATAGACTTAGCTGTTTTGAGATATTCTTAGGTAACTTGCTCTCTCCGGACTTCAAGTTCTTGATTAACGATTAATTTTTTTAATTAATTAGCCTGATTTTTTTTTTTATTAGAACCGCGACCTTAATTTTGAACAAAAATGCTAATGTGGGTGCTCATTTTATTCAGAATTTTAAGCTCTGCAACATTTGCATTGGCAATGTTTTTGATAGAATTAACTATTTTGAGATATTGTTAGAAATATTAAGGAAAAATATGTTTTTCGAATGTAAATACGTACATATTTCCTAACGCTCATTTGGTACGAGAGGGAAAACTTAGAATATTCATTTTAGACCTAATCTGAAGGGATTAAAACGATTTCCAGTTTTCCCTTAATTAATTCTGAGTTCAACCCTCTGACCACGGCGCTAAAACTTTAAAGTAGAATTGTGACCTTAAAATTCAACAAAAGTATTAATAGTAGGTACTCATTTTATTCAGAATTTTAAGCTCTACGACATTTAGATTCACAATGTTTTTGTAAAAGTTAGTAATTTCGAGATAGTGTTATGGTATTTAAAAAAAAAAGTGTTTTTTGACTATAAATCAATGTATAATTCCTAACGCTCGCCTAGTAAGAGTGAGAAAACGTAGCATATTCATTCTAGACCTAAACTGAAGGGGTTAAAATAATTTCCAGCTTTCCCTAATTATTTCCGAATTCAACTCCCTAACCACTGGGCTAGAAGACTAATTAACATTTTAAGTTAAATATCACATACCTCTGTAACAGCAGGTTTCGGTAACCTACGACACTTATTGCAAACTTGCACTTGAACGCATTTTTAACATCATGCAAACCTAATTTTTTTTTATCTCTGGTATTATGACAGAAATTTTAGTTTATTTTCAAAATTAAAAACGTATTAGTATTACTGTAGTATGCATAAAATATTTTTTGGTACTATAATGTAGTGCAGTTGATCATCTGAAGAAATGAGGATTTATTAAACTAATTGAGAATTTTACTGGATATCAATCGGGGTAAACTGGGTGAAGATGCCGTAGCATTTGACATAATTGTTTTAAAAATCTCCTGTTATTTTTATTTGTTATACATTGATTTTTTGTTAAAGATTGTATTTTTATGTGTGATTTAAAAACTTACTTCATTTTATAGATATGATAGAAATAATCGAAATTTCGTTTTTTGCATCTTACTCCAATCTTGGATGATATGGCCAACTATCCAAAGGTAATATGCCCTCTGGCGTTTCAATGTAAACAATAATTTTTGTGAAGCAGTGTAAAAAATAATAAGACGAATAAAAGTAACTTTAATATTTTAGACAAAATAAAGTTTATAACTTACTTAATATCAGGAAATTTCAAAAATATGAATGTAACAAACGTGGGAAATTTAATAAAAAATAAACTAATATTTAAAAAATATAAAAAGTTATGTTCTACTTAACATTTAAAAAAAATTATGGCTCTTAAGTGTGCCTATTCTTAAAACATTATAACATGTTTAAATACAACAAAGCCACTGTGGCAAAGTGCTTTACAGTCCAGCTTTTTGTTGATATTTTTCATATACACCTTTGTTCGTTTCAACGATATCTGCCACAAACTGCATATTTGTTTTGAAACTTGGAGCAACTTTTATGTACCTAACAGTTTCACCGAATGCACTTGACCAAATAACATTTTTTCGAGGTTCTATTGCATTCTGCTAGACATTATGAACACTCAATCTCATTCACTTAAAAAACAAAACCCTCACCTTTCGAATCTTGATACAGTATTTAATCATCATCCATACCATCGCATGTTGAAAATACTCGCACTAATTCCTTTTTAAGGCTTGAGACATCTGGAAATTCGCCATTGCTATCGTCACACTGCTTTAGTTCGGCTTTTACAGGCGTTAAAAATTATTTTTTTTTTTGGTAATATTCAAATGAGAATCAAAACTTTGTTAAAAATTACGTCATATTTACATAAAACGATACATTTAAAAAGTCTAATTTAAAATAAACTTCTTATAGACCTTTATAAAATTGTTTACGTGGCCATTTTATACAAGTTAATTTCGAATTGTTGGGTTAATCCGTCACGAAAACAATCGTTTGCTGTCTTGATAGCAATTGATTCTGCCTTAAAATCTGTCAGCCAGAGGTAAATGAATGGAAAGCGCATTGTAGGAAATAACCAAAAGTAGTTTAATTACAATTTAAACTTCCGTAATCTTAAAAAAAAAAAAAAATCAAATTAGCGTGTTTTAAAGTCAGCGGTTTTTGGACGGAGGTTAACGAGCGTAGCTCGTATGAGGCAGAGACCCCTAGTTATCTAAAACTATATTATATACTACCAATATTTACATTATTAAAATAATTTATTACTTCATTTAACATCAATTTTTAAACAAAGATTTAAACTAATAATTATTAAACAATTATTTATAAGGGTAATACGATTTATTTACAATACACAATACATCTAGAAACCTTCCAAATTATATTCCCCTTAAATTTTAACATTTCTTTACTTCGTTTTAAATATTTCGAAAAATTATTAATTTAATTAATCAATTTATTTTATCATTTAATTTAAATCCTTTTTTAATCACTGATTTATTTTATCTTATTAAAAACGTTGACACTTTAGTTAATAGCCAATTATAATTTAAAGCAATGATGGAACAATCAAGCATGTGACCACAAAGGAGAATAACCGTCATTTTACCCATAAAAATATTCGTCGACTCATTTAAAAGTATTGTCTCATTTAAAAGTTTTTTACTTACGTAGCGCATTTCTTTACCAGGTGTTATACTTTATGAAATTTAATATCTATGGGATTTATTCCACGCTTTCAATTTTACCGCAATATTTAATAGTCTCCTCGCCTTATTTAATTACAGAAGAATATTACAGTCTGTCATTAAATACACCGGCTACAAAGTCTGCGATTTAAATATTAAATAGAAATTTTCTTATATTTAATAGGTGATGAGATGATGAGATGATGAGAGACTCCTTGAAAATGTCTATGAGTGTAAGCACAGTGAAGGATTATATACATGTACGATATTATAATTATTACCTACATGAATAATCACTTGACTTATAACTAGAAATGAAGACTTCTGTCAGCTTTTAAGTTTTACACGACATTTATTATTAACAAGAACAATTAATATACTTAGTAGATCACGGCAATTCAAATAAATCAATAATAATACATTCATAATATTCATTCATTGGAATTCACGTAGAATTCTTACATAAAGATTTTATTTCCCACCCAATGGATATTCAACTTTCATGTTAATATAAAAACTATGGAACTCCAACAACCTCTCTCAGTAGGGTAATTCCGGGATTTATGCCGCACATTTTTTTTGAATTTGTGTATAAAGTCTCATGATGGACATAAAATAAAAAAAAATCATGCTGTGCTATTTAATGTTAAATATACGACGCGTGTAGTGCGACAAAAAAAATTCAAAATAAATTATTAATATTTTTTAACAATTGTTTTCTAAAACATTACACTGCGGCGCGTCACACGTACGTTCAGGCTGAGACGCCGCACTTGTGCGGTAGTTATGCCGCGCTTGTAATAAGAACAGAATAAAATTATAAATAAAAATATTTTTAAAAAATATTCATATCTGGACTATAATTAACGATGTAATAACAAAATGAAACTAAATTAGTACAATGAAACGTATTAGTAGATTCCAATTAATAATTGTTGCCTACTTTCACTATTTAAATTATCGACTTTTTCTTTACATTAAATTTTAATTGTTATTTCAGCAACAACGTAAAATCAATGTATTAGAAAGGGAAAAGAAGAAAAGTAAAATTGTGTTTATATAATTTATTTGTTAACCCTTTCCAGACCGGTGGCTTTTACACGAATTTCATTCGGTTGGTACCACTTTTTTAAAAGAAGTTACCTTTACTTAAATAAACATGAAAATGCTCTAATTAAACAAAGCAAATATTACTTTTCTTTTTTACTGGTGCCAGAAACAAATTTTGTAAGCTCTGTATGAAGGTGCGTATATACACATATGGTTCCGAATGGGTTAAGAGACCTATTTTGTCTATTACAATCTACAGAAAAAGTGTCGAAAAAGTACAGTCTTTATGTAACCGCATTTAAACACATGATGCAACGGAGCCAATTACACTTCCTCTTTTTTGGAGTAGTTTGCAAAGAACGTCTGCGTTACGCGTAATCCAATTTTACATTATTATCATCTTGACTTGCATCTTTCTTGCCCTTTTTACTTTTTATTTACCCCTTTTTCTCCTTTGGTTTTAGTAAACTTGATAACATGCCTAACATGGTTAGTCTGTGCAAAAAGAAAATGAAAAGTTAATAACACTTAATCATCCCATACAAAAGAAACTGCGACAGGTATACCGGAATAGCAGTGCAGCATGTATCCCATTTTGCATGGAGCAGACGTCGGCCATCACAGTTGTCTGCAATCGCTAAGGCGAATGGTGTAACCATATGCACACTATACATACACTATACAAACGCTACACTTAGAATTTACTTCGAAGTCATGCATGCATTTAGTAATTAGTGTATGAAAAGTATTTAAACATAACGTGTTTAAAAGTTTGGACAGTGAAATCATGCACTTACGTCAAATTAAGGATTATACTTCTACAAGTAAACATCGAAATGGGATTCACGCTATACACTGGTTAAAATAATCTCATTGCGCACCTATACTGTGCGTTTGACGATCATCTATCAATAATTACAAGAAATACAAGAGGTGCGGCATCTATCCCGTATGCGGCGACTCTCCCGGAGTTACCCTACTTTTGCTTTTATCATCCATACGCGAGAATATTGTCTCATATCTTGCCATTTATCCATGTTTCCCTTATTATGGTATTTCTTTTTATATGATATAGTCTATCGATTATTTAAACTCTTGATTTGTTAAGTTGAATTCTTGAGGATATTTATTGTCCCACATGTGTTAATTATAAAAAATAATAATAATTTTCAGATTGTATTATACTTTATACTAACATTCCATTGCTAATTATGACATCCAAAGAGCCGGAGTATATAAACTGTCAGTTTTTTTTTATGCTCTAAATTATTCGGCATTTTTAAAAAAATAATTTCCGTACTCCTAGAAAACGATCCGTTATTTTTTCCCCGGAAGTCTGAAAAAAGGGAGAAATTCCGTTTATTCATTATGCGTATTGGCTGTATTAATGCCCAAGTTCGATTTTATATATATATATATATATATATATATGTAATAATAAAAATTTTCACCCTTTATTCTTAGTAAAATTATTCCAAATTCTTAATAGCTACCTTTTTTACTTGCTTTAATACTATCTTAAATATCTCTTATTTTTTTCCATGCTTTAAATGCGTATTCTTTTATTATTCTAAAAACCTTAAATCTATTCGTCAAAATCCATTAAAATACTTTTTCAGTTTATTTCTGATACTAAATTATTTTTCTTCGAATGTTTTAAAATATCGTTTGCACTATTATTCTATTTGTTCCATCAGTTTCCCGCCAGCAGTTTGTTTACGCAGTTTTTCTGACCCCGGTTCGAAAGAGATCATTCGACGTCACGCGTTCGTCACCCCTTTCCATCGAATCGTGGCTTGTCTCCTGTCCCATTCCTCCCCACCTCTCTACTGGAGTCGTTCTCCACTGTTAATGTATTCATTCGGGTTCTGTTTTTCTGGGTATTTATAGCGTTGCAGGGTCTAGGAGCTCATAATTTGTACGCTTTTTCGTTTGTCTAAATAATCCTCGTCACTTGGTGGTTAGACTTGTAATGTGGAGAAACTACTATTTTAACATCTTAAATTTATTATGAAGTGGATCAACGATGTCGTCGAGAGCTGATGAATATGTTACTGGAATTGTTTACGATATATTCCTATCAAATAAACCACGTTCAACTCATGATTCCTCTATTATTCTTGAAGGGGAAATTTCTCCAATGTTTTCTTGAACCTGTCTTCAATTAGGCCACCACGACTGCACTCCGGTTGTCATATGATAACGAAGGGTTGGCAATGCTACTGGTATTAATTACTAAACTGCATTATCTTCGATATATCGAGAGTCGTCGGAATGTCACAAAAAGTGACAGTAAATTACATCATAATTATATAGAAAAACGAACATTTAATAGATAAAATTTTCTAATTTATATTAAAACAAACAAACAAAAATAATGCTGTCGAATTTATTAAAATAACAGTGTTCTTATTTATTTAAACTCATCGCAATTTATTTTTAAATGTATATTAAAACAATATTCGCATGTAGAATATATTCTAAACAAACACATGAAAAGATATATAGTAATTCAATCAAGTTAAAAAAAATTATTTATTTAGAAAAGCAAACCTTTCTTATAGAACTTAATTAAAAATATAATATTCATATTTTAAACTTAATAATCAAATTATGTCTGCATATAAATATATGTCTAATATGTAACAAAGTTTATCATCTATTATTCTATAAGTGTTAAATCACCAACAATTATTTCAAAACGAGGAAATTAAGTTTAAATTTCCGAGTTTTCTGAACAAGAATTTAACAAGCCTTAACAATCCCCTGTTTGAATAAAACCCGTATCGCCATTTTAAACTAGCCCTCTTCAAACTTCTTGCTAGTCGAGTGATTAAGATGCTTGATTCGATACGCACGGCCCTAGGTTCAAAGCCAGATGGATCCACGGAAGAACGAGAGGCGAATTTTTAAAAAGAACTACTTTTTCAGGGGACGGAAATTTTCTGTCCTAGAACGGAAAAGAAGAACGAAAATTTCTTCAAATTTCGGATATATACCGGTAGCAGTGCTGCCAGGAATATTTCCGTGGATTGAAGAATGTATTTCTGAGAGTGTGATCTAATATTTAATGTATTCTACATAACACTTATTCTTCCGAATCTTAGATTATCCATTGTTTTTATAAGTTGCAAAATAACATTAACCATCCATACAATGTGCAAAGACTTCGAACTATTTCACACATTTGCAGTTTACGTTAATGTTAGTTAAATAATTAAAGATTACATTTCATATATTCTTCTATAGCTTTATTTTTCAACTAAAATAAATATTTTAAATGCTGGGTTTCGTTAACTTTTAGCTCCAAAGCATTGATATTTATATAAATAATGAGTATTTCTTTATTATGATTATTTTGTAAACATAAAATACAGAAACTAATCTATTCAAGATTTAAAAAAAATAAATAAATAAAAAAAAAATAAAAAAAAAAATCCTGTTCTTTAATTTTTATTCATATGCGTTTTGTTTTCTTGTATAGTTCTTTTTTTTTTTCATTGATATATTTTCATTATGTGTTTTCTTTTAAGTAAGATTTTCCCCTATTTATGCTAAAATAAATAAGAGGCTATCATATTATTCACTTCCAAAAAGAAAAATAGAAATTATGACTTTCATTTTAAATCTAGTAATTTTTTCGATAATGTCTCTCATATTTTGTATGATGTTATAGGATTCCTTTTCTAAGATAATTAATATTATCCGAAATTTGCTTTCTGAAACTGAAATAAAATATTTTACTTTTGTTCATTAATTCTTTTAGGTATTACTGCAGTAATTAAATGTTTTATAAAATATTCATTAGCATTTAGATAACTAAATAAAAACTTTTTTAGAAGAGATCTATAATGAAAATTGCTCTCGTCTAAATAAGTCACTCCGTTAAATAAGTAATTCCAGAAAGTATTTAATATTTGCATAAAATGTGACAAAAAGTCAATCGCGGAAATTTTATAATATTAAGATTTCTACTTACATTTATATTATATAAAAAATTATTTTAATAAATTTTACTAACAGCATATATACCGCGTGCGCCATAAATTCGTTAAAAGTTGAAAAATTCATTAAAAAGGAACAAATGCTGCTAAAAAATTTAGGCTTGTGCAGGAAAGATGAGAGAGAGATCGGCTTGTTTTAAATAACAGCAAAAGTTTCGGTTCAAAAAATTACCGATAGGTTGCGATCGCATACATAATATGAAGCAGATTTATGAATACGGGCTATTTATAAAACACCTTTATGCTCATAGATTATATATTCTATGTCAGCTGACGATATCATTACCAGATAAAGCGTTGCTGGTTAAGCTCTTTTTAAACAACGGGAAATCAGCAACAGGTGTATTGCAAATATCCCGCAAGGCAAAAGACTCAAGACGATGAAATGGGTATTATTGAAGCTTGTCGGATGCTTTGAAGAAACGGGTCTTTTACAATAAACCTGTTGGCTATTCCATGGTGAGTAATGGGAATTCTCAGAAATACTTCGGTCTTCCATGTATTAAAAAGGCCCTCCATTGCCTTCTTTGATGATCTTTATTTGATAAGTATTGCTTTAACATCGTCCCCATGGTCCCTTGCTTCGTTGGACTACCTTCCAACAGTCTTCCGTGTTCAGGCTACAAGAACCGTGGTATATAGAGGGTGTCAGTCACGTTCATATCAAGCTGTTAGTGTTAAAAAATTTGCAAAATGCATAAAGCATGTATTTCCTCTGTACTTTATGAGATTACGCTTCTATGATAATTTACAATATCTGAATTTTTCTCTCAATAATGAAGTATGTAATATATTCCCTTTTTTATTCATTCCTGTGATCGTTTGGGGTTTTAATTAAAGGTTTTATAAATTATTCATTGGTATTTAGGGAAATAAATATAGATACTTAAATTCGAAGTCTTTAAAAAAAGTTACGTGACATTTAATAAATCAACCCACGTTAAACAACATTCGAAAAACAACTTCATATTCAATATAATGACTGAAATAATCTCAATAACTAAAGTATTATTCTTATTTATTTAATATAAAAATTAATTACATTAGGAATAAGTATAATTTACAGCTTACATTTCATATATTGTAGCAGTATTTCTATCTACTCTTTTATAAGGTACTCTGGCAGACTTTGAGTTTTTAACTGTGATCATGTTGTCCTAAATCGCAAATATTAATGAGCGAATGAGAGATATATTATTAAACTGTTTTTACTCTGCTTCAAGTAAATTAATTACTATTTTCGTTATTAAATTGGCATGTCTTCGTTTGAATCTTAGAAAGTATTTTTACAACGCCAGCTTGAATATGTAGCGCAGTATTTTTCTGAATGCTTACTAAATGGAAGGAGAAAAGTAATGCTATGTATAGGTAGGCGTTGTTTGCACATGGAAAAAGTAGAACGATCAGATATACATAATTCATAATGTTGCTTTTTAATTGTATTGCATTATTTATAAAAAGCTTAATTCACCTTGATGAATATACGTCTAAAAACATTAATAGAAAAGAAACAAGATTAATAGTCCCATTTTATTTATCTAGTGATTTATTATTTTTTTTTTTTAAGTAATATAAATTTTTAAGAAATATAGAACTTCCGAAATTGTTTTCATAGTTATATTTACAGTCTCAGTGAAAAATATATGCTCTCTTTTATAACCTTTTCTACTCATCATGAGAAATACGATTGAATCATGGAAGACGCTAGTATTTCGAGTGACGCAGCCTTAAGCCTAAAATCGTATCGTACCGTATCGTTAAAATCGTATCGTATCGTATCATAGAATTCGTAGATGGCGAAACTCATATATACAGCTAACTCGACATCAAAGAAAACGCGAAAAGCCGCCTTTTAATAACTCAGCAGATATATGTCTTATTGTTCTGAATTTTCTAGAACAGTCTTATATCTGCAGTCTAATCGTATACTGAAATTTTTGCATTTCTACGTGCAGTATATTTTGAGATCTAAATAGCCATTTTTAAAGTGTAAACGTTGGTATAATATCGAGGAAGTTCCTAATTTGAAAATCTCGAAAACGGTTCTGACGATTATTTTTAAATTGATACATAATATAAATGTGATTAAGGCGAGGTGAATAACACTTTTCTTTTTTCTGGGAAAACTCTCGTTCGTTAAATAATTCGATTTTTTTTTTTCTCGAAAATGACACGGGCGATTTTTTAAAAATCAAATAAATATGTTTCAGATGAACCAAATAACAATTTACTTGTTTCCAGCAAGACTCTTGTTCGTTTTATAATGCGCATGAAAAATCGGACTATATTTCTTCGCCATTGTATGGAAATTTCACCGAAAATGCATGACACTGTATTCATACACATGCTTTCTTTTTAACCACTTTTGGGGAGAAAAATTTTGTCTTCCCAGTGTCTGAGTGGCTAAGGGCCATCGTTTACTGACCTTAGGATAGGCAGTTCGATACTCTCTCGTACGTGTTTTCACATGTGAATGTTTTTTTTTTTTTTTTTTTTTTTAAGTCTGCTAGTTGACCATTATTCTCAGTTCCTATGTAATTTTTTTAATTGCTATTAAGTTAAATAAAATTACAATTATAATGACGCCAATTTGATGATGATTATTTCTTGGCAATTTTTCAACAATAAAATATTACCATAAATTTTATAAATATATTTAATTTCAATCACTTTACAAAAAATATACATTAATAATTATTATTTGAATATAAATCACACGATCAGAAACGTAAAAAAATAATTCATTTCAGCTCTTCTTTTTATAATATCATTTTTTATTATTATGACGGTCAATCAATATATAATCACTGACATCCATAATAATAATAATATTATAATAATAATAATAATAATAATAATAATAATAATAATAATATTATTATTATTATAATAATAATAATAATATTATTATTATTATTTTCCTTGCATAAAAGCTATTGTGATGTAATAATTCTTTTATAATAAATAATTTAGTTGAAATGTTTTATTTATAAATATCAATGAAGTTTGATAACCCCGAGACAATTCTTTTTTATTTAACTTTGCAATATTTACAGTTTACATAATAAGCATATCAGATTTCTGGTGTCGCCATCTTTTGACGCAATTGCGTAGTATTATAGAGAAATGTTTGATAAAAACGTTGAATAGACAGTTTTTAAATCGAAGGATTATTTTAAGAGATATTTAATGTTAAATCTGGATAAAATTGTCTCATTAAAAAAGTCTCATAGGAAAAAAAAATATATACATGGGAATTTAATCATTTTCATTCAATTTAATCATTCAATAGAAACTCGAAGTTTGCAGAGTGTATTTATTATTTTTAACTTGCCTAATTTTTTGAAGATTTATTTCAATTTTAAATTAAAATTTTCAGAATTTCCAGAGATATTTTTTACATATTTTAGAAAAGGTTATTTTAAATTGTTGCCAAATGTTAAAACAGCGCAAAGAATAATATATCCTTTAAATTAAAAATTTATTCACACGTGACTATTATAAACAGAAAAAAATCCTTTTAAATTAGAATTAAATGATAACGTGTTAAAAGCAGGAAAATATTAAACATTACGTCATAAAAATTGTTTTTACACATGCTTACTTAAAATGAAAGAAAATTATAAAATAATCAATTATTTTCAAATTAGAATTAAATGATTACGCATTAAAAGAAGGAAAACATTGAAAATTACGTCATAAAAATTATATTTACACGTGAATATTAAAAGAAAAAGAAAATTTTTAAATTATAAATTCATTGATATGTGTTAAAAGTCGTAAATGGAGGAAATTACGTCATATTGGCCAAAGTGGCCAAAACAGTTTACAAAACACATTGCAAAACATATTGCAAAACAGTGTAAATTAAAAAATATATTTATATGAGAGATTTATTTCAAATTTCGAGATGATATTTTTAACTATAGTTGCTAATTTTAAGGTAGCGCAAATAATAATATTATCTTTCTAATAATAAAAATATTTTCAGTTGAATGTTACAAAGAGAAAGGAAAGTTTGGTGAAAATTATGTCAGATTTAAAACGTTACATTTAAAATCTCTTATTTAAAATCATTTTCTTATAGCGTTGTTAAAAAATACCATAAAGCAAAGACTCTGTTGACTTAGTTCCTTTTATATTTGGTAATTTTCAAATGTTTAACTAATCTTATTTAATCAAGCAGGGAAACAGCAACTAACATCAGCTGATTTGGTTTTGAAATCCCTCAGTAAAGAGAAACCCGTTTACAGTAAGATCGCCATTGATTTTTTAATTATACAGAGCAGCCTCGATTATCCGAGCTAATTGGGACTATTAGTAAATCGGAATCGGAAATCTCGGTTAATAGAAACTGTGTGTAAAAACTCGCCGTGCTTGCGAATTTAACATCTCTTTTAAAAATATATATAGAACGTTTTTTAAATAATAAAAGTAAATATATGTAAAGTTCTGTTTCACAGCTTAACAAATTTAAAAAGAAAATCAACTACCAGTAGTAAATTTTAAAATGCAAATTGAAAAATTTACGAAAGTTCACACAGCCACTGGAAACAAAGCATTGTTCGCTATTGACTTCTCAGGGTCCAATGTTTCTTTGGAGTTGAGGGCTTTTGGGGGCAGAAGGGCCTGTATAGCACGGACAGTGAGCTAAAGAGTGTGGTTATTTTTAAGGCTCATTCAAAAGGAAAAAAAAACTCAGACTTTGTTATCGGCTCGGTTAACAGAAACCTCGATTAATCGAAGCTCGGTTAATCCAGGTTCTACTATAATTCAATCTTCCGTAATCTTTTTAAAGCAGATCAAATTAATGGACTTTAGCACAAAGTCACATAGCTGATAACTGCCATGCTTGTTGGCCACCTTTTTTTCAAAAAGTTTGCTTCACCTTATTCAATCTCCGATAAAATAAGTCACATTTTCCCGTTCTAAAATACTGGTATACAAAAATCGTAGCATGTAACTGACACTACAAGTACTCATGGAACTAGACTATTTTAAGTCTGATTTTTATTATAGACTATATAAAATTATTAAAAATATATATTATGATAGGAACTAGCGGGCTTCGTCCGCTATTTACGTTACGGATATAAAAATCATGTTTTTTTTTTTAGGAATAAAGAAATAAAAACCTATTTGACGATAGGTTTATAAAGACACATTTTGTATTTGTTATATTTCCGGGGATGAGGAGGGGGGCTATTTTGATTAACTGTCGCAATTAGTCTACATGGCAGATATAATTATGATAGACACTAGCGGGCTTCGCCCCTCTATGGCGCCTTATGGGTCCAGCTTCCATAACTCAGAAACTACCTTTCGGACATCAATGCAACAGATTCCAAACGTTATAATTAACATAATAATCACCCTATATAGCATTAAAGTAAATTTATGAGTACTGCATACTATTTTTTTATCGTAATTTCTGAAGAGAAAAAATTATTTCGGTTCCATTCTTAGGTACTGGTCTGAAAAATTTTGAAAAAGGGGGGAAGGAGGGGACATGAGACTGCTGTTTGTCAAACAACACAACGGGCTCTGGCTTATTCAACTTGGTTTTTGATGACTTCAATTGGAAGGTGGTTTGTTTAAAAGAGTGCGTTCCCTGCCCCATGAAAATTGGAACTATTGGTGCTACATCTATCAAAGGATTTAATAATTATAAATTAACATTTTGGATTTATTAATTTAAGGATAAAGTGTTTTTAAAGGAATATCAAATGAAACCCTCTGTGCGATCTGCGATTATACTTACCCAGTTGTTTTTAGATACAAACTGCTATAAGGAAAATTGTAATAAAATAGTAAAAATTAAATCTGCATTAAATTCCATAAGTATCTTTTTTTTAATCATTTTATCACTAACCTCAAAAAAGTAATGATATCAATGCAAAAACCCTTGACGGGTTAAAAGTTTCTGACGCAGCACTTTATCTTATGCTCTAAGAATTTTAAATATGGAACTTAAAAATACTGATATCAAATTTTGAGTGACGTTATGCTATTTCTTAAAAAATATATTTGTATTTATTTCACCATTTTATTTTTGTTTTATTTATAATCGCATGTGCAAAAGTTATGTTCAACATGAAAAGCTGCATAAAATTTTATTCGCTGTTGCTTTATCATTTACATCTCTCATAAATTCAAAATATGTGTTTTAAAAGATATGATATAAAATTTAAGTGACGCCTTGATGTGACTTTAAAAGGTTTGTTTTTTAAAATTCAATTTAAATTATTTTTGACTTGGTTAAAATATTTTTTTTTACATCTACACAATACTTTTAATTTTCCAATTCACTGTTAAATATATCACTTTCATTGAATCTATACTATGCATTGAAATGTATTTATTTCAATAAATTGATTTATCTTTTGTGTCACGCTATTCAAAATTGTGAGTAAGATTTATGTAAATGGTTTCTTTGCGTCATTTTGTCCAAACTACATGAAATGTATGAAAAAGGATAGTTTGACGCAAATAAACCATTTACATAAATCTTACTCACAATTTTGAATAGCGTGACACAAAAGATAAATCAATTTATTGAAATAAATACATTTCAATGCATAGTATAGATTCAATGAAAGTGATATATATAACAGTGAATTGGAGAATTAAAAGTATTTTGTAGATGTTAAAAAAATATTTTAACCAAATCAAAAATAATTTAAATTGAATTTTAAAAAACAAACCTTTTAAAGTCACATCAAGGCGTCACTTAAATTTTATATCATATCTTTTAAAACACATATTTTGAATTTATGAGAGATGTAAATGATAAAGCAACAGCGAATAAAATTTTATGCAGCTTTTCATGTTGAACATAACTTTTGCACATGCGATTATAAATAAAACAAAAATAAAATGGTGAAATAAATACAAATATATTTTTTAAGAAATAGCATAACGTCACTCAAAATTTGATATCAGTATTTTTAAGTTCCATATTTAAAATTCTTAGAGCATAAGATAAAGTGCTGCGTCAGAAACTTTTAACCCGTCAAGGGTTTTTGCATTGATAATATATACTGGCGGCTACTGCCGAAAGATGTTATGACTTTTCAAAATAAATTTAAGAGACGCATCTTTATAATTTTTATTTACTTGTCCGGGGAAATTTAAAACAAGGAATGCTCAAAATGAATA
This sequence comes from Maratus speciosus, assembly GCA_963932465.1. Taxonomy (NCBI): domain Eukaryota; kingdom Metazoa; phylum Arthropoda; class Arachnida; order Araneae; family Salticidae; genus Maratus; species Maratus speciosus. The sequence goes on along the minus strand of OZ010788.1, from coordinate 536,434,064 downwards.
TTGCTTTCAATAATTTTCGTAATAGATTGACTCTGAATAAAATATTTTGGTAAAATATTTAATGCGGACAAGACATCGATTACGCAACATAAAATAATCAAGATGTATCAGCTGAAAATTAAATTTCTTGATCAATCTTAATCTGCTTTTGGAGACTTTTATAACAGGTCATCAAATCAAATTAACAATTCTTTAGTGCTAAGATTTAACCCTTAAATGCATGATTTTTTTATTTTGTTTTGAAAAAAATATATATCATTCTCTGAAAGGTTTATTACACAGGAAAAATTATGAAAAAAATCGAGGATACGTTTTTCGTATAATACGTCAACCTTTTCTTATGTTGCACAGTTGCAATACAAGTAGGAACTACCGTCATACATAAAATATTGCAAACTAGTAAATATTTTAATATGTATGAATCTAAATACCTTATTTTATATAAATTTTTTTTGAAAACCTTAACCCATAAATGCATTAACTATTGTTTTTTTTAATTGTGTTGTTTATTCTTATATTAAAGATTAGACACCAGAAATTTTAAGATAGATTTTTAACTTTATTTAGTAGCATATTTTTGTAATTTTTATAGGTTTAATATTACTATATAAATATAGTGGTTGCTAAGAGTTAAATAAAAAGTCGTGCAGATATGCATCACTATGAATTTAAGGGTTAATCTTCAGAAATGGAATTTGAAGTTCAAAGGAGGTAACGAAGTTGAAGTATTCATCCACTAAAATTTTAAGTGTTAACCTTGATTTCCGAACGACGTTGTATTGGAGAGTTGATATTTAAGACATTTTACTAAAGGCTTTATTCCGCATGCTTACGAATTACTTCTTATTATAAATTACAGTAACAATATATAATCCAAAAGACAGTTTAATTGTATATATTTTTGATCAAAGAAACTATAAAAGTTAATTAACATTTGACAAGAATACAAATGCGGAAAAAATAATTTTGTTTATATCCCTATTTACTGGAGCACTTATTTACGCTTAACATATTTGTTTAAAATGTAATAGAATATTTCCAGGATAAATAGCATTTAAAAAATTATTGTAAGTTAAAATTTTGAAAATTAAAAAAACTCTAATTGGTATTCAAACAGTTAAATGTATCATTTATCTCATTTAAAAAGAAGTAACCGTTCAAAACTCTCGTTTTACTATCTCTATTAATAGTATATTTTCAGGCTACCAGTTTCTTTTTCTATGAAATCACTTTTGATTTATAGCTACCTATTAAGATATCCTAATTTAAAGGATTTCTAAACAAGCGAGTTGTTTGAAATTTTTGCCCTTCTGTCCAGAGAATTCATAATAAATGAGATTTTGAGCAGAGATTTTAGAGATAATTTAACATCTGCATTTATTTGACTACTCTCAGCTTCGTAATAAACTTTAGTTTAGTCAAAAACAGATAAATCACATAGTTTCCTAATTAGGTAGCTTTCTTTACAAAAAAGCTACCTATTGCAGCCGTTCGGAGGAAAGCGATTTCAAAAAATTTTGGTATATTTTCATCGATCATGACCCCCAGATCCCGAAACCACCGTCCGTTCAAAATTGATATATATATATATATATATATATATATATATATATATATATCTGACCTATGTCACACTGTAACTCTCGTAATTATGAACCGATTTGGATGTAATTCGGTGTGTACATAGTACATACCAATCTCTCAACCGAGTTCGTTGACCAGCTTCATCCGCCATTTTGTTTCAAAATGGCGGCCATTTTGTTTCAAAATGGCGGCCATTTAAAATTTTTTTAAAAATCTAAAATTTGAAATGTGGTACCAAAAAATTGAAAATGGAAAAATATTTTTTTCTTATGTATTTGACCTTTATACAAAGATTCGGGAGCAGTTTTTGTTTCGTCTATATCTCAAAAAATGGCTGAGTTATAGCATTTTGAATTTCTAGCGTGGCTGACATTTTGAAACGTCCTGAATTTTGTCACGCGATAAAAGGCGTATTTATGAACCGATTTGGATGTAACTTCGTTTATACATAGTACATACCAATGTCTCGACCGGGTTCGTTGGCCAGCTTCACCCGCCATCTTGTTTAAAAATGGCGGCCATTTAAATTTTTAAGAAAAATTTAAATTTAAAATGTGGTACCAAAAATTGAAAATTGAAAAAATATTTTCTTCTTATGTGTTTGACCTTGATAAAAAGATTCGGGAGCAGTTTTTGTTTCGTCTATATCTTAAGAAATGGCTGAGTTATAGCATTTTGAATTTCTAGCGTGGCTGACATTTTGAAACGTCTTGATTTTTCTCACGTAATAACAGGTGTATTTATGAACCGACTTGGATGCACCTTGGTGTGTACATAGTACATACAAATATCTCGACCGAGTTCGTTGGCCAGCTTCATCCGCCATCTTGTTTCAAAATGGCGGCCATTTAAAAAAATTAAAAAATAAAAAAATTTAAATGAGATACCAAAAAATTGGAAAATGAAAAAGATTTTTTTTTTGTATGTGTTTGACCTTAATACAAAGATTCCGGAACAGTTTTTCTTTCGTCTATATCTAAAAAAAAATGGCTGAGTAATAGCATTTTGAATTTCTCTTGTGGCTGACATTTTAAAACGACCTGATTTTGTCACGCGATAACAGGCGTATTTATGAACCTATTTGGATGTAATTTGGTCTGTACATAGTACATACCAATGTCTCGACCGAGTTCGTTGGCCAGCTTTATTCGCCATCTTGTTTCAAAAGGGTTGCCATTTAAAAAAAATTAAATTTAAAATTCAAAATGAGGTATTAAAAAATTGGAAAATGAAAAAGATTTTTTTTATGTGTTTGGCCTTGATACAAAGATTCCGGAGCAGTTTTTGTTTTTGAAAATTTGTTCTTTTGTTGATATCTTAAAAAATGGTTGATTTATAGCACTTTGAATTTCTAGCATGGCTAACATTTTGAAACGATCTTCTATTTATCACGCGATAACACACGTATTCGCCTATTTCGATGTAAGAAGGCATGTGGATAGTATACATCAACACCTCGACCAAGTTCGCTGGCCAGATTCATCAGCCATCTTGTTTCAAAATGGCGGCCATTAAATTAAAAAAATATATATATTTAAAGTGAGGTGCAAAAAAATAGAAATTGAAAAAGGTTTCTTTCTTAAGTATTTGATCTTGATATAAGGATTCAGGAGAATTTTTTGTTTGTCTTTACCTTAAAAAATGGCTCAGATATAGCAGTTTCAATTTCTATTGTGGGTGACATTTTGAAAAATCTGATTTTTTGCATGCGACAGCACTCCTATATATTAACCGATTCCGATGTGAGTGAGCATGTGCACAGCAATTACGACTAAGGTCTCGACCAAGTTCACTGGTTAGTTTCATCCACCATGTTGTCTTAAAATGGCAGGCACTTTAAGAAATCGCCGAATTTGGCAGTCAAATATAAGTTACTTTAAATAAAAGCAGCTTGGATAAAGCTGACTAATTTTGCAAAATTCTCATTCATAATGATTTAGTATTCATAAAAATTAGTATTGAATCTCCTATATTCGGTTTCCACTAAATTGAGCTTCTTGTGTTTGAATAATATAAGTTGGCTTTTTTAAAATAAGGAATATGAAAGCTACCTCTTCCTCCCGGCACTGGCCGGAAGGACTTTTTTACTCTTGCAGTTTGAAAAGCATCATTAATTATTAAAGTGATGAATCGGAATGTCAGAAAAGCAATAAACTAATCTAAATTTGTTAAACTTTTCAAAATTTAATTTACTTAAACAAAATTTGGACCACTAAATAAGCGAAAATGTTTATAACATTTTGCTTTTTATTCAGCTGTTTTCCTTCTGATTCTTTTTATTTCAACTTTTTTCATAGTGGTTTATTTCCAAATAGTGTGTATTGCAATTGAATAAATTTAAATTAGTGCAGAGTACACAGAGAAGAGTACATAGATTTTCTAAAATTTTCATTAAACTATTATGTTGAAAAACAAACGTTGTGACTAAAAACTTGATAGCTGAGAAAATTATATTTATTTAGCGTTATTTTATTTTATAATATTTATTGTTATTAAAAAAATATTAAAGGAACCTCTAAATTATATAAAATTACACTATAACTAATTAATTCTAAATCTTGTTTCACATATTTACTATTATTGTATTAATACTAGGGAGCTCTGCCCCTGCGACCTACGTTAGCCAACACCCGTTCAGGTTTCACAGCCTCTAAAAACATAGTGATACGCCCTGTTTAGAAAATATTATCAGGTTACGGAAGATTGAATGATATTATCACTATAACAGTGGCTTTCATCCGTAATCAGGTTACGGATGCTTTTTCGTTCTAATAGGGTATTTTTCGGTTACCATGGCATCATCCATCGCTGTCGTAACAACTGATGGCTGTTTTCAGGATTGAGAAGTAATATCAATTACACATTTGAAAATAGCCTTGTATAAAATGTTTAGATGAGAAATGTCGTTTTTTCTGACATTTAAAACAAATACGGAAAATATCGTTCCTTTCGTTTCGAGGTTAAAATACTCCTGCTTGCAAATAACTTTCAGAACCATAATATTGGAAAGCATTGTGTTTTGAATTTTTTAAGCTTATATTTTATGTTTTGATCGACTTTTCGATACATTTAGGAGCAGGTATAGCTTATTCATGAATTATTTTCTTTATTTTAGTACATCCTCATGCATATTCTTTATATTAATAAGAATATTCTAATTTTCTAAAATGTATTTATCGAATAGACATTCGTACAAAATAAAACGAATGTACTTCGCGCATACATTTACCTGTATTTATGCAGTATAAAGTCATGTTATATATAAACTAATTTGCTTGTCGCACGACTTTTATATGTGATGTCACATTAAAACACTCCTGAATGAAAATCGTTTTAATTGTATCGTTTAAATATATGGCGTAATTTTCACTATTAAATGCATTTCGCATTTTAAACTTTTAGTATTTAAAAAAAATTTTCTATTTTAAGATTCACAGGTAATATTATTTAATTTAAAAGAGATTTGAAATATTATTATTTGAGCTTTTAAACATGATTTAATATTCTCCATTAAAAGTTTTTCATACGTAATAATATAATTACTTTAAGCATTTTAAATATGATGATATATAATGTTTGAGAATTTTACATATCATGTAATTATAACTTATAGATGCGTTTCGTATGTAAAAAATTTTATTATTCTAAAACTTTCGCACTTTTTTTTAATATTTACGTGTAAATATTTTGGCGTAATAATTTCACTTTTCAATTTCAATTTGAAAGAAAAAAAAGGAACGAAAAAAAAAAACCCTCATCTTTTTGCTTCATTTGGGTTGTATCCATATATCATATATTGATTGATCAGTAAAAATATGGCATACACAATATTGCACATACTACTGCATTTGAATACAGTAGCCCCTCATCTTTTTGCTTCCTTTTAGGAATAACGGATTTTGAGCTTATTCTATAAACGATTATTACCAGACTTTTCAAACTATGTTTTTGAGACTTTCGCAAAAGTTGCTCTATACATTTAGCTAACACATTATGCACATTATATTTTGATTGAATTCGCGCCTGCGCAGTGAATCATTTTTTAGTAAACCTGTTCTTTTTTTATCCAATTTTTAATATTTTAAAATTCTGATTGCAGAGTATTGTGTACAATATTGCTTGTCATATTTTCTGAAAAGAACTTTTTTTTTTATATTAAGAACTCTGCAAATTATAAGCAAAAAAACTTGGCGAAATTTGGGACTGTTTTTATAAAAACCTTAATTTCTCTACGAATATACATGCTATCCTCATAAAAATGAACACAGTATATTAAAATAAGCTGCTTATTAATAATCACGAGTTTGAATGCTTTTGCTACATTAGTTTCTACAGGGATATCCAAAAGATATTCGTTTTTTTCAATTTCTTGACGGTCCCATATGGAGTTTCCGGAAAAAATCTTCGCGGAAATATATGACCTATACTATACTGTTTACACAACTGCAGTTTCAGTTTAATTCCTCATGTATTTTTCTAGATATTTAACGAAACGTCTAAAATTGCAAGTGAACGGTCACCTTTGGCCATATAGTGTATGAAACGAAGTAAAATGCTATGAGTGTATAGTAAAAAAAAAAAATGCAACTGTTAATAAACCACTATATGTGCACCATTTGTTTCACGAAGCACGTGAAGGCAGTAATCCTCGACGTCTTCCTCCGATACTCTTTCTTATACACTTCTTGCTTTATTCAGATTGAGCCAGTATCCATGAATTTCTAATGCCATTCACGAATAGAAAGACGTTGATACATAAAATTCATGGAAATTGGCACAATGTTAGTTAAAGCGAATAGGGAACAAAAAAGTGTATCAGTGGAAAATATCGACGAATATATCCTTAACATTCACCGTACCACCTATGCTACACATATACCGGCTTATTAATGGATACAAAAAAACCCTTTCAATGCATACTTTTAATATTGCACTACATTCCATACATGGATCTGTTTTTTATGTTTATAATAAAAACTAGAATTTGTAGATAACCTGTGAATGATTGGAAGCAATGTGCTAATAGATACAATTCTGCTCTTAAGATGTTCACCATTAAATAATACTTAACAATAGAATTTCCATTTTTAGAACCTTACGATCACTACAAGTTCTTATATATAAGATGAATTTTATTTTTCAAAATACCTATCTTTCTATATATAAAAACTAGGGCGCTCTGCCCCTGCTCGTTACGCTTACCAACCCCCGCATAATCGCATCTCAAAGCAATCCCTATTTTCTAGTCAACCCCAGACGTAATTGTTTCGCGTTTCCATTCTGGATCGCTTTGCGATTCCTTATTTTCTCTGCACTCAATTTTTAGATTCCACTTAAATTCAACTTAGCATTAGTTCTTGCGATAGCGCTATTGCGGGAATCGCTAAAATGACAGTATAGTAGCGCCACCTGTTGCTCGATTTACACCAAAACATAAACAGCACCAATTCATATCAAGGACTAACTGAATCCGAAGTTTTATGAAAATCCGTACATTAATTCTTGAGATAGAGCTATTGCGGAAATAAGGAAAACTGCAACATAGTAGCGCTACCTGTTGGGCAATTTACGATAAAAACTCATCAGCACCAATTTATATCAGACACTAACTGAATAATATTATTTAATTCCATGCATTAGTTTTCGAGTTAGAGCGCCCACAAGATTTGTGTCACATACAGACTGACAGATAGTGTCACAGACTCACAGACTTACATGCAGACATTTGGTTAAAAACATGTTTTTTCGGGAACTCTGACCCCTAAAACGAGTAAATCCCTCGAAAACAGGAAGTCAAAAATTTCCACGAATTCAATACCTTCGTCTTGTAAAGATAGAAGAAAGTAAACATACAAAAAATATTAGAAAGACTAGTATATAACACCCGTCAAAAATGACTGAATGTGAATGGCAAATTTTCAAAACAGTATTTAAAAAAAAAACATTTTTCTGACCTAAAAAAATGATGTTTCATGCATTTTGTTAATCAAAAAGTATTATCCTTTGATTTTTTTGTGATTAGAACAAAGAATTATGTAAACTACTGTTTAGTCACCAGCCCTTAAACGCGCCGTTTCCAGCTACACATTATATGACGAAAAAGTTTGTTTAGGTTCCTCCTATATTAAAAATTTGCTGTTTAGCTGTTAGAATAATATTGCTGTTAGAATAATAAAAAAATAGTTTCTGAGTAGTAAAAAAATTTGTTAAGTCATAAAATTAATATAGTGTAAAGAGTAATATATAAAAATAACCTTCTACTCAATAATATGAATATGTAAAATACTTTGTAAAATGTTTTATAGAATTAAGCGTAATTTCTCCTATAATATATATTTTGCATATTCATATTACTGAGTAGAAGGTTATTTTTATACATTATTTTTTATCCTATATTAATTTTGTGACTTAGACATTATTTCAATACTCGGAAACTAATTTTGAATTATTCTGTAATGCGCTAAACAGCAAAATTTAATGATTTTAATCTGCATTGTTTCTGAAAATAAATTGCATTAATGACTGGGGTTTTTTTTTCGCTACAAAATTAATATGTTAAAATTCACAATTTTATCTGCAAGATAATTAAAATATGTTGTACTACTATGTAATACATACTTTATGTTTCAATTTCAACGAGAATTGAAAAGAAATATTCATTTTATTTGTAATGCCTTCAAATCTGATAAAACGCATTAAAAAATGTACGATTGCAACAGGAATTTTCTTTGTGTATATTAATCGCTCATAGATGGCCCCAGAAAAATCATCCTGATTTATAGACGGAAATTTCTGTAAAGCTCAGGAGGGCGCTAGTGTAGCTGCCCACATCTGGTACTTTCGGTTGTTGTATAGATAGTTATCCGTTATTTTTAATTTAGAACTTAATATTGGATAGTTTATAAAGGTTTTAAACAAAGTTAAAATAAAGGTTATAATATACATTTACAAATATTTTAAGAGCAGCATTGATGCTAGTCTTTTTTTTTTTTTAATGTAGCGTTCAAAGAGTCATTCATTTGGTTCAAGATTCAGAAATTGTGCATGGCAACTGTGTTCTTTTGTTCATATCAGGTAATTCTTGTGTTTATAATAGCTTATTTTTAATTTTGAACATAATGCATTATAATTGAATATGATACACATGTTTTATATGAAAATATGCTAAACAAACATTATTTCAAGTAGAATAAATTATCATTTAACTGTCATATGTTAGCATATGTTTTCCATTAAGCCTAGCATGTCGTTTAACCACTTCGATTCACAAACCAGAATGGTTCGCACCGGAATGGTTACCTACACTTTTCTTCACTCGGATTTTATTATAAGTAGATATGGTGAGAAACATTATTTCAACTATAATAAATTATCATTTAACTGTCATATGTTAGCATATGTTTTCCATAAGGCCTAACATGGCGTTTAGCTACTTCGATTAGCAAACCAGAATGATTCGCACCGGAATGGTTACCTACACTTTTCTCCACTCGGATTTTATTATAAGTAGATATGCTGAAAAAACATTATTTCAACTAGAATAAATTATCGTTAAACTGTCGTATGTTTGCATATGTTTTCCATTAAGCCTAACGTGGCGTTTAGCTACGTTCGATTTGCAGATAAGAATGGTTCGCACCGGAATGGTTAACTGCACTTTTCTCCCCTCGGATTTTATTATAAGTGGATTAGCTTTTAAGTAATCATCACACAGCTTATTTACAAATGTGTACAGATAATAGCATGGCCGAGTCGTCCTAAAATGGCCTTAGAATTTTTCGTAAATATATAGATTTGTCAAAAATCAAATCTTACGTATGTAACATTTTCTTGTAAAGATAGGAGAAAGTAAAAATACAAAAAAAAATTATTTGTAAAATGAGCAATCAAAAATCAGATGTTACGTCTGTAGCATTTAATATACAGCCTGGAATTTGATTCGTTTTGTATAGACATGTTATCCCTTTTACCCATTAAAGGGGTGCAACACGGTAGATAAAATAAACGACAAAACATTATAATGTACATTGGCGTAGATACACATTCAGAGCCCTGCAGTTAATAAAAGTTGTGCCCTTCATCCCCTTGCGGCACAGTTTAGGAATCATTCTTGGTTATAAAAATATTATACATATTTGAGAATATATTTCATCTTTCGGTTTAAAACTAACAGCGAAAAAAATAAATACAAACATTATATTAGAAATTGAAAACATTTTTACAATAAAACATTCATAATAATAAATACAAATAAATGAATTTTAATTCTGTAATATTCTGTTCATTTAATATGCAGTACCAAATAATATTTACTGAATATGTTATAAAATATATTATCAAAATGTATACATATATACTCAATCTATCTATACTCCTATTATAAAGAGGAAAAAATTGTTTATTTGTCGGAGGTAAGCTCAGGAACTACCGAACCGATTCCAAAAGTAATGGTATCAAAATGATGGTGTTAGTCCAACTTAGAACATAGGCTATATCTTCTGTCGGTGCCACTACCCCCAAGGGAGTGCCGGAGCAAAAAACGTTCTAAAAATGCGATTTTTGCGTTACTGAAGGGTCTAGAAATATGAAATTTGGAATATTAGTTACTTATAAGATATAAATTATGTCTAAGAACAGTTCTTAAACAAATCGAAATTTAAAAGGGGTGAAAATGCACAAAAAGCGTTCTAAAAAACGTTCTAAATGGTAGTTTCTACATAATCTCAGGAAATACCAAACCGATTTCAAAAGTAATGGTATCAAAATGATTGTGTTAGTGCAACTTAGAACATAGGCTATATCTTATGTCGGTGCGACTACCCCAAAGGGGGTGCAGGAGCAAAAAACGTTCTAAAAATGCGATTTTTGCGTTACTGAAGGGTCTAGAAATATGAAATTTGGAATATTAGTTACTTATAAGATATAAATTATGTCTAAGAACAGTTCTTAAACAAATCGAAATTTAAAAGGGGTGAAAATGCACAAAAAGCGTTCTAAAAAACGTTCTAAATGGTAGTTTCTACATAATCTCAGGAAATACCAAACCGATTTCAAAAGTAATGGTATCAAAATGATTGTGTTAGTGCAACTTAGAACATAGGCTATATCTTATGTCGGTGCGACTACCCCAAAAGGGGTGGAGGAGCAAAAAACTTTCTAAAAATGCGATTTTTGCGTTACTGAAGGGTCTAGAAATATGAAATTTGGAATATTAGTTACTTATAAGATATAAATTATGTCTAAGAACAGTTCTTAAACAAATCCAAATTTAAAAGGGGGGAAATGCACAAAAAGCGTTCTAAAAAACGTTCTAAATGGTAGTTTCTACATAATCTCAGGAAATACCAAACCGATTTAAAAAGTAATGGTATCAAAATGATGGTGTTAGTCCAACTTAGAACATAGGCTATATTTTATGTCGGTGCCAAAGGGCTCCCAAATGGTTTTGCCAACTGAATACCAATAACTTTTAACAGAAAATTTTATGGTAGGTTTGCGGTAGAATTAACTTTCAAAGGTGGTTTCGAGGTGGTTTATAAGAAAAATATAAAAAGATAATTTTTCTAAGATAATATTGGTATTCAGTTGGCGGACCATTTGGTAGCCCTGGTGCCACTACCCCAAAGGGGGTGCAGGAGCAAAAAACGTTCTAAAAATGCGATTTTTGCGTTACTGAAGGTGCTAGAAATATGAAATTTGGAATATTAGTTACTTATAAAATATAAATGATGTCTAAGACAGTTCTTAAACAATTCGAAATTTAAAAGGGGTGAAAATGCACAAAAAGCGTTCTAAAAAACGTTCTAAATGGTAGTTTCTACGTAATCTCAGGAAATAGCAAACCGATTTAAAAAATATTGGTGTCAAAATGATGGTGAAAACCCTTGCTCCAACATAGGCTATGTTTTATGTCGGTGCCACTACCCCAAAGAGGGTGCAGGAGAAAAACGTTCTAAATTGCGGTTTTTGCGTGACGGAAGGGCCTTGAATCGTGAAATTTAGAATGGTAGTTAGTTATAAGATATCAATGATCTCTAAGGACATTTCCTAAAAAAGTCGAAATTTAAAAGGGGAGTCAAAAAGCGTTGTAATAAACGTTCTAAATTGCGATTTGTCACCAATATCTCAGGAATAATCAAACTGATTTCAAAAGTAATGGTAAGAAATTGATGCTGAAAGCCTCTGCTCTCAAGAAATACTGAACCGATTTCAAATATAATGGTGTAAAAATGATGGGGACAGATCTTGCTCCAAGATAGGCTATATTTTATATCTATTTCCACAACCTCAGAAGAGATGCAGGAGCAAAATGAGCGAAAAGCGTTCTAAAAATGTTCTAAATGCCGATTTGTCACAATATCTCAGGAAAAATCAAACTGATTTCAAAAGTAATGGTAAGAAATTCATGCTGACAGCCTCTGCTCTAACATAGACGCTATTTTAAGTCGGTATCACTATCACCTAGACGTTGCAGGAGCAAAAAACGTTTCAAATTTCGATTTTCTTGATCGGTAGGGGCTAGCAACTTAAAATTAGGCAAGGTACATATTTATTACATATAAATGATCTTTAAGAACAGTTTCGAAAAAATTGGAAATTTAAAAAGGGGTGAAAATGCTTGAAAAGCGTTCTAAAAACGTTCTAAACTGCGATTTCTGCTCAATCTCGGGAAATTCCAAAGCTATTTCAAAAGTAATGATAGCAAATCAATGGTGACAGTCCCTGCTATAACATAGGTTATATTTTATAGGTTATATATTTTTATATTTTTCTGTCACTACCATCTGAGGGTTGCAAAAGCAAAACATGTTCTAATTTGCGTTTTTTTGCATAAATTAAGGGTCTAACACTTTGAAGTATGGCATGGTATTTACTTACAAGATGCAACTGATTTCTAAGAACTGTCGAAAGAAAATTTCAAATTTAAAAAGATGAAGTGAGCGAAAAGCTTTATAAATTACATTTTTATGTAATCTTATCAAATACCAAACCGATTAAAAAAATAATGATGACAAATTGTTGGTGATAGAACCTGCTCAAACATAAGCTATATTTCATATATGTGCCACTACCACCAGAGGGTTGCAGTAGCTAAAAACTTTCTAAATTGCAATTCTGTGATACTGAAAAGGCTAGAAACTTTAAATATGGCATGGTAGTTACTTATAAAATATAAATGCCCTGGAAGGACTGTCGAAAATAAATTCGAATTAAAAAGTGGTGAAGTGAAGGGGAGGTGCGAAAATCATTCTAAAAAAGTCCTAAATTACGATTTCTACTCATTTTCAGGGAATATAAACCAAATATAAAAGTAATAGTTGCGAATCAATGGTAACAGTCTCTGATCCTACACAGGGTATATTTTATGCCGATGATTCTACCACCTGGGGTTCACAGGAACAACATACGCTCTAAAAAAGGCCTTTAAAAGCTTTCTAAATTACGTTTCTGTGGAATATTAGGATATAACAAACCAATTTCAAAATTAATGTTGGCAAATTAATGGTGACAGTTCCTATTTCAACATAGCCCTTTATGTTGAGAGATGTGGTAGGACTTGGAATTTGACATGATGGTTAATTTTAAGATGTAAGAAGATGGTTTCTAAAAAATTCAAAACTTCAAATGAATACTGAAATAAGCGTATTAATTGAGCATGAAAGTTTCAAAATATTTTCTAAATTATTATTTATTTAGTTTTATTTCGTTTTATTAATTTAAGTCTCATTTCTGCCTTATTCAGTGTAACAATGATGTTTAATCAAACTGTGTTTTAAATAGTAATTTTTTAATTATTCCTAAAAGTAATAAGTACCTTTTAATAAAGTAAATATTAAATTTTAATAAAATAAAAATTTAGTTAGTACCTTTTAATAAAAATTAGACATATAAGTATCACTTGGCATATTTCAAATATTACGCGATCAAAGCCGCGGGGTTTGCTAGTATAATATAAAACTTCAAAATTGTCGCTTTCGTACCTTTTTCTTCGGGAATCAGCCATTTCTTCGCAGACGACGATGAAAAATCGGTCAATCTGTTCTTTCAGTTGAAATTGTGGCAGAATTAGATAAACATGTTTTATTTATCTAAAAATGTTTTTTTATTTTTAACTTTCTCATAATACACTGCTCAAAAAAATTGGGGGAGAAAGCAAAAAAGTGAAGAGAACAGTGCAAGACAGCCCTGTATCGGCATAAAATGGATAGTACACGTATATCAATGCGAAATACATAAAAAAAGACGCAAAAAATTTTAAGGGAGCTTTTATTCTTTGAAAAGATGAAAAGAACATAAAAAGATGATTTAGGGCAACAATTTGGTTTCATGTAAATGATAAAAAAAAAGTATTGTTTAGAAATTATGCAAGATTTTTAATATGGCGTGTGGTCCCCTCGAACAGCTAAAACTGTTGTAAACCTGTTTTCGATGGATGCGATGAGGTTATCGATAAGACATTGGAGAATACTGTTCCACTGCTCAAGAATTACAATCTCCAAGTCCCGGACAGTAAAAGGATGCCTCGGTCTCGCAGCAATGTGTCGCCTGAGTACGTCCCAAACATGCTTGATCGGATTTAGGTCAAGAGACCATGCTGGTCATTCCATACACTGCATTGTTTTAGCTTCAAGCATGTTTTCCACAAGACGAACTACATGATGTCTGGCATTATCATGCATGGAAAAAAAGAAATCAGTAATTGCTGCAATATAAAATACGACATGAGGTCTCAGTATCTCGTCTGTATACCTTCGGACCGTCAAAGTGCCATTCCGAATGATATGGCGGCCCGTACGTCCACCTATGCTGATTCAAGCCAATAGCATTCAACCCACCTCGTCTATAATGTGATTTTTCTCGAACGAATGTGGGATTATTTTGAGTGCCAGTTTCTTTCCATGCCAAAACACATCAAATGTGACATCCAGACTGATTCGGTACTCGTCTGTAAACAGAATGTTACTCGAACAACGTTGCCTCCAAACTCGATGTTCAGTTCCCCAACTTCTTTGGGCCGCACAGTGGCTTGAGCTCAACGGAATACAGACCATTGGCTTACGTGCAAAGAGACCACTCTGATTAAGCCTATTTTGGACTGTTTGCCTGGACACCCATCGTCCTGGCCAAGAACAACTGTGTTTGCAGCTGAGTAGCATTACCCGTTCCGTCTCGACGAGCTGTTAGCAGGATATATCGGTCATCAGTTTCTGTGTTAGCACATTTTCGATCTTCCACTCGTCGATGACTACTATTCCATGTGTCTTGGAATCGATTCCACAGCCTTGCATGGACACTTTTAGCGACTCCAACAGTGTCCACTACACTTCGTTGTGTTTCTCCAAATTCAACTGTCCCGATAACACGCCAAGCCATGGATTGCGGTAAATCATGTTGATGTGACATTTTGAAGCCATCTTTTCTCAAAACACAAGCTGAGCAATTGAATTTTGCAACTGAAGCAGTGAAACAGAAGTTTCTGCAAAATCCCGATTTCCACACTTATCTCCTTTATCTAGTTTTTGACGTCATAAACTTTAATTTACATGTGAAGTTTTCTTTATCTGTTTTCTACAACATTTTAAGTTATGGATGTTTTATTTTACGTTACTTATCGGTGTAAATATTTGCGTAATTCCGTTAAAACCATGTGTTCCCCTTATTGTTTTGAGCAGTGCATATTGTATTTATTTATTATTTATTTTTTTATACAATCTAATTTTGCGCCTGCAGCAGTTTACTCAAACGGATCTGTTGGTAGCTGCAGTTAGTCAGCGAATGCTCAATTTGAACTCTCTAGCTCCAAACTGAAGTAATGAAACGAGACGAGTAACTCGCTGCGACACAGACACAGGAGTGATCTTATAATGGTTCCATTTTTACTTTTTAAGTACGGAGCCCTAAAAATATGGATATTTGACCATTTTTCGGTTTATGTGCGTTTCCTTAAATATTAAAGGAAATTTCTATATATTAGCTGGCGTGGTTTAGCTGGATTTAAAGGACATTTTTGCCATATTAAAGTAATGAATAATGTATTCCATATTCTAATATGATAAACACTCCTGTAGTGAGCGAATATGCAATCACTATTAAAGGAAAGCCAATAAATCATGTACTCGTAAACTTGTTTTCTACAGAAAATTTATTGGTCCCGTTTAGTTAAGCAAGAACAGATTTCGTAATTTTCTTGTAAATGTGGCTACATTTCAGAGTTTCAAGTATTTGATAAGCCACGTTACAATAAATTTATAGTTATTATTTAAAATTAAATATTCATTCGAAATCAAATATAATTAACTTTATAACTATTATTCTAGCCTGCAAATTTTGTGTTATTCCATGTTTTTTAGATTTGGATAATCGATTATTTATTTTGTAACGCTGAAACCGAAAATGGCCTTCATTTTTTACCATCACTTAATGAATTTCAGCAAATCATAAATTTCAAAGTTAAAAAGTGAAAACAATAGCGAAAATCACATGCTATAAAATAGATGTGATTGTCGTGTTTGTAACTTTTGATAATTAATTGTTACGCATGTTTTTACCAATAAATCCAAAAATGACTTTCGTTTTTAACCACCACTAATTTTTGCAAATAGCAAATTTCAAAGATAAAAAGTTCAAAATTAAAATCTAATCTCCTCCCTCCACCTCATTGGACCCCTTAGTTGTATAGCTGCAAGAATCCCTAGTATAAGGCAAAAAATTGAATAAATTATTGAATTAAATAAAATTAAATTGAATAATAAAGATTTACATCTGTTTTAAATTATCAGTAAAATTCAGGCGTGATTGTTAAAGAGGAAGGTTATTATCAGATTCAATGCTAAAATGTACATAAAATCATTTATCAAAAGTTAAAAAACACAACCATCACCTCTATTTTACAGTTTCAGATTTTTGCTATTCTAACTTTGAAATTTATTATGTGTAAAACAGCTTACATGATGGTTAAAAAGGAAAAAACATTTTCAGACTCAGTGCTAAAAATACATAAAAATCTTAACTATCTACTCTATTTTTTAGTATTAAGATTTTCGTTAATTTTTTACTTTTTACCATCGAAATTTACGATTTTCGAAAAACCTGACGTGATGGTTAAAATAATGGTCATTTTCGAATTCAAGACTAAACAATATATAAAAATCAGTTACTAAAAGTTAAAAAAACACAACCATCACCGGTTTGTGTTATCATTCTTTAAAAACTATTTGTTTCTTTTTTTCAATTTAGGTTTTCATGTTTATTTGTTTAGTTTAAACTTAATAATTTGGAATAGCTTATGTTTCTTCAAAAACAAAAGTAATATTGAAGGAATATATATATGTACATTTTCTGCATATGTTAGTGCCGCATTTTTTTAATGCGTTTTACTCAACTCTGTAAGATATTTATTGACGCACCATATTAAATACTGCATCGCACATAAAAAAAAATGTATATTAGAATATCTCCAAGGGATTTAAAATGTACAATTTAGATAAATTATAAGTAACATGACCTTAGAAAAAATATCTTACAAATTATTAATGTATATAGTTTTATAGTTTTCTCTTTTAACCGTCGTAGAAATGTCAGCAATACATACCAAATCATAAAAAGATTGGTGGCAAACAATGTTTCATCGGAAATAAATTCTGATAAGGGAAATCATAGACTTTTGAACCATAATAAATCAAAAGAAATTTTTGATACATTTTTATACACGGAGCATAGATATACTGGTAAAAAATGCAACCATTCATCAATATCAAACTTTCTAGAATAGAATTTTACTGTTTCTTTTTTAAAAAATGCGAGTCTGTTTTTTTCTCTATCCGAAATCATTGATAAATAATCATAATTTACTTTAAAATCTTGAGAAAACAATTGGTCCATTATTTAGTCCATTTATTGGTTTCTTATATCGTTTTTTTCTTTTTGTTAATATATATATATATGTATATATATAATTTGTTAAAAAAATAAAATAATATTGTTTAACATTTAAAATGCGAGTCAAAAATGTTCATATTTTTTAGGCATTTGCAGAACAATTAATATTTATTCATTTTGTATCCTTATTTCCGTTGTGAGTTTCTTTTTTTTTTTTTTTTTTTTTTTTTTTTTTTTTTTTTTTTTTTTTTTTGCAATCATTATTAAAATAATATTTACATATTACTCGTGACAGGAATATACACCGGTAACAATGGCAGCAATAATATTAATTACAGTTATCCTTAACAGCAATTGCTTAGTTACTAAGGTTGGTTTATTGTACGTAATGTTATATTTATTGAATTTATTCTTATGTGGTAAGTTTAAGACATAAACCTCACTTTAAAGATTTTCAGTTACTGGGTATGTGTAGCAGTATACCAAGGTACGCGGGTATACTGCTACTCTCTCTAGGCTCTAGTTCTGCGCATGACATGGTGCATTGAAGTTATTCTTACATTCTTCTATCTTTACAAGAAGAAAATATAGGATTCGTGAAAAAAATCGATTTCCGGTTTTCGACGGATTTATAAGTTTTAGAGGTCCTGAACATGATTTGACAATTTTTAGAAAGCTTATGTGTGTGAGTTTGTGTGTAAGTGACACAAATTTTGTAGACTCTCTATCTCAAAAGTTAATTCTCGGAATTCAATAAAACTTTTAATTCAGTTATATATTGATATGAATTGATACTTATTAGTATTTGGCGTAAATCGCCAAATAGGTGGCGCTACTATACTGCATTGTTCACAATTTCCGCAATAGCTCTAGCTAAAGAACTAAAAAAAGGATTTTCATCAAACTTCAGATTTTGTTAGATATTGATATAAGTTTCTGCTCATGTATTAGTGTTAATCGCCCACTAGGTGGCACATCCATGCTACATTTTTCTCGATTTCCGCAATAACTTTATCTCAATAACTAATGCATGGATTTTCATCAAAGTTCAGATTCAGTTAGACGTTAATACAAATTATTTCTGAAAAAGCTTTGGTGTAAATCATCCAACAAGAGGCGCTGCTATTCTGCATTTTTTCAGGATTCACATTATTTTAGCGATAGTTATATCTCAAAAACTAATGCACGGAATTTCATCAAACTTGATATTCCGTTAGACCTTGACATAAGTTGTTGGTGATTAGATGTTCCTTTAAATCATACGACAGGTGCTGCTGATATGCTGCCTTTTCAAGTAGCATATCATATAATAGCATATCATATGCTGCATTTTTCGCCATATTCAAGTAATGATTAATGTATCACGAATAATTTGAATTAAATGATCAAATTATATCGCGAAAATCGAAATAATTACGAGAATTGAATTACACAAAATGTCTCCAAATATCATTTGACGTACAAGATTGTGTCTAGACCGTGATTGGAAACATTTTCAAAATCTTTTGTGACTGTGCAGATCAGGGGTGGCCAACTGTGGCACGCGCCACACCACTAAAATTTTATACTAATCATTGCCTTATCTAATCATCGAATCTCTGCGATTCAAAAAGTCGACTTTTTCTGTAAAATTTTAGTGGTGGCTGGCGTGCCACAGTTGTCCACCCCTGGTGTAGATTATGTAAAAACAATTTTAACATAAATTGTATGTTGCATTTATTGTAAGTGTGTTGCATAGTATATCATTAGTAATTGCTATAGGGAATTATGTATGTAAGCCTATAAGATCCATACATGTATGATGTGTCTATATATTACTTTGTACATCGCATTCTACTTTATCAGTCAAGAATATAAGTGTCTGAATTCTTAGCTATACCAATATTTTCGTTCATAACTTTTTCAATAATAAATGTACTGCGTTTATTTTTCAACAGTCTCACTTTGTCGTCCCTGATGACATTTCATGAAGTGCTGGCAACAACAACCATTTCTGTCCATTTAATGCCCAGTTAGACTCTTTATAATACAGACTATAGATATAGTATATGAGGTGTAACTGACCAAATTACAGTACACTTTTGCACTTTTCGTGATGCAGTACCAATAGCCTCTCACTCTAAACAAAGTCAGTCCATCGAATCGTCAATAAAACATAGAGTTACCCCCCATAGATAAAACTTAAGGTAAACTATCCTATTTTTTCTTACAAATGTTCAATATGTGTACCTTTAATTATACGCTACGCTTCCAACCTGAAATCCAATTCTTCCCACACTTCGGTTAAGACGTCCGGAGCAATGGAAGCAGTAGCCTCAATAACTATAAGACAATCATAAAACATCAGCCTTCAATTACATTTAATAAAACCCTTGAAACCAAGTTTCAAATACCATAAAAGGTGCTTAAAAACATGAAATGTATATTTCGGTCCTTCCTGGACCATTTTCAATTTCTTACTGATTCAGACTTGCTTTCCGCTGGGCTTCTCTTCGGATCTCCCTTCCTCTTCTTCGCATATTCGTATCTTTTCTTAATCATCTCTCTCCAACCTTGCTTCACCAGCGCATGTTCCATACGGTTGATCGCATTGTTCTCGCTCACAATCTCCACGGCCTCTCTCCTTAGGGCATGGCTAAAGTTCTCGTAATTTGCTAACTTTTTGGTACCCTCAAATTCGATTTCCAGCCTCTGCTCCACATTGAGCTTTGCCAAAGCTGTTGTTACTCTTCCTTTCTTTATATCCTCTTTGTGCTCTTTTACTCTTTTTTTTATTCTTCTTTCTATTTCAACTCTGTCTCAACTCTGGCAAATCATAGATAGTGGCGGAACGTAGACCAGGTCTTTTATAAACCCCAAATAAAAAAATAGCATGGGATACGCCGGTAGTGTACGCTTTTAAATCTTCGTCCCAGAAATAAAGCTTAACACTCAGGAATCGCCATTTTGCGTATGTGGCACTGCAAGCAAGTAAATAACAAAGCAGTACTCGCGCAGCGCTTATCTAAAACTGTTTGAGTTACTCTTTATTTGTGAACTTGAAACAACACTCAACAACGTTTACAATTGATACTATTAAGATTTTCTGGGATATTCTCTTATGGACCTCCTATATCTTCACTATTTTTAAATTTATAAATGAAAATTTGTGTTCAGCTTTATTTGAGATACCCTGTATTTTTGACTGAATATATGCAACTGTCCCGTTGTGTTAACAGAAAGTTGTTGCGTATTATTAATTTTAAAGCATTTTATTAATTCTTTAGTAATTTCAACACCCGTTCTTTATTGGACTTATTACAAAGCTTTTAATAAGGTTTCAGAATTTGTTTTTACAAAAGCATTAAAACAAATATATAAAATATGTGTTAACTGTATAACTTAAACTTTTAAATAAAGTAAGGTACTAAATCAGATTTTATGCTGTGTTAAATATCTTTCTATATAAAAGTATCATAGGATAAATCAATCATTGCATGAAGCCAAAAAAATGTTAAGATCACTGAAACATGAATCTCTGATAAATGTATTCTATTTAAAAATCTGTCAACAGTTTACATTTTGAAACTATCTAAGAAAAATGTGAATGAAGCTGCATGAGATTTCTCTCTTTAAATTTTCTTCATAATACTTTCTGAAAAATATGTATCACACGCCAATAAACGTTCCGCCAGATTATTAATTTCACAACTTTTTATCTGGCATTAAGAATTGTGACTTTTAAATTGAATATGTAAATAATTGTTGTGACATTTATTTTGTTTGAATAAAAAATTTGTGAAACTAATATTAAATAAAATACTGTATAAAAGAATATTGTGTTAAATCAAAAATAATTCTAAGGTGATTTTCTTCTTTTATTCTATTTTTAAGACCCTACATACGTAAAGTAAACAGAAAGCCAAAATAAACATTATACTCTTCATATTTAAAAACAAAAATTGTGCTTAATAATCTATTTATATAAAATCCAAGTCTCTGTGTGTCCCTCACTATTCCGGTAGGACCGCCTCATTGAAATGAGTAATTGTTGAAAAATATTAATGCAGGGTTACCACAGTAGCGCCAAATGTTAGCCAACTTGGCGATAGCTGACTAATTTGGCGAAATTCCCATTTAAAACCATTAATCTTTCATAATGGAGGTCACCGAAATTTAATTTAAACTCCACTCTTTTAAGATATTTTTTCGAAATCTATGGGTGATAATTTAAAGCATATCTTTACATCTTCCTCCCGATGCTACTAATAAAATAACCGCCAATAGACAACGGTGTACTGTGTGAGCTCCTAACTGCGCGATTTTAATGTGCTTTAGGTACTATTCCAGTATAGGTGCCTTGGAGAAAAAGGAAATTTGGTAACATATTTTCCGGGATCATATTCACTGTTTCATTTTATAACCACACGCGTTTTTTTCGATATTTATACGATTTATTTAACATAAAAAAGCCGTTTCTCTAATTTTATGCAGAAACAGATGTAATTTGTACATAAAAACATCAATAATATACATATAAAACAAACAAAAACACTCATCAAATTTGTTTTCATAGCTGTTTATATGATTTGACAACAAATCTCGATATTTTCCCGTTATACGGACACCATGCCAAAATGTATGCTAATGCGCCAATTATTTCAAAATGCTAAAAGATATTTGTAATTTTATGCCAGCAGTTTAATATGAGATTTATTTTATTGCTTTATTTTATAGCAGTTATTTGTTCACTTATTTTAAGTATATATTTGTGATTTGATGAAATAGTTCATAAAAGCCTGGAATTTTCAAATGTTATATTTTTTAAATGCTCACTTTAGTATCGACAATGGTTTTTCTTTTATTTTTCAAATGCTTCAATTCACGATTTTGCGCCAACTATTACGCTTGGCGACAATGGTGTCCGCATAACGGAAAAGTACCCAAATCTCACTTTTTGATGCCCAAATTACACCAAGCTTTTTAAAAAAAAATGCCAAAGCCCCTACAGTGGAAAAGTACCAAATTGTCTATTATTTTGCGCTATCCGTGTTATAGTTTGTACTATATGCAAGGGGAGTGGAGCGAAGAGTTTAAACATTAGATATTAAAGTTTCGGCACAGATGTCATATACGCCCCATATTGGCGCGATTTTTTTCTGACGCCAATGTTATATACACAACGGGTACTTCACTGGCGCCAAAGTGTCGTAATTTTGCTTGATATGGTAATCCGGATGTTGTTGTTTATGCTGTTGATGTTTTCGCCAAATTGGCGTCGGAAAAATATCGTGCCAATATATCATAACGTATATGACAACTGTGCCAAGGTTTCTATAAGGTTTCTATAAGTTTCTATAAAGCAATATAAGCAATATGATTAAGAATAAAATAAATGCAAAATAAGACTAAAGAAGAAAGAAAAGTCATGCGTTAAGCATAGAATATGAAACACTTTCCAACACATCCTGAATGCTTTAACAAAACTTCGTTATTTAGGGAAATAAGGTAAATAAGATAACGTTACTTCTTAGATATCCCATCGACCAATTTCGCCAAATTATATAAATCGCCAAATCAATAGTAAAACATTAATAAAAATACAAATAAAACGTCGAATTAATGGTTTTATGGGCCATTATTGGCATTTAATTAATTAATTAATGGCAACCATTATTGGCGATTAATCTTACAATTTGGCGACAGTAATTTGATCGACGGGATAACAAAGAAGTACCAAGATAACTAAGTAAACATTTTAGAAAACGCATAAAAAATTTTAAAAATTGATTTCAGCAGTTACCGTCCATAGCCAATAGTACCGTTATTATATGCCACTATTTAGCAAAAATTTAATTTAAACTACTCTTAAAACTACTGAAATCACATTTCCAGATATTATCATCTATAGACGGTTATGTATCCAATTCTTTGCGTGACCATGTATATCATTTTATCTATATTCCACAAACATTTCTTAGGAAACTAAATGGAGTTCAGCGTAAAAATGCATAACTCCTTTAAAAACCACCTTTAAGCAATTTACTCTCATACTCAGTAACCCTTACCAATTCTTTTGTGTAGCCCTGCATATGAACTGTAGCATTTATACACACAGTATAGTATGCATAAATGTAGTGAAACATAAAAGCGCATATCATAATTAAAAATGCATTTCTAGCAATCATTGCTTATGTACAATATTTCGGAGAAAAGTTTCTTGGCGAGAAAGAAGTTTGCCAACGTATTTTCTGGCAACCTATTTACTGCTTCATACTCACAAGCAATTTTTTCCATATGTATACAATTTGGCACAGATGTCATATATTGGCGCGATTTTTTTCCGACGCCAATTTGGCGAAAACATCAACAGCATAAACAACATTCGGGTTAAAAATTATAAGCAAAATAACGACACTTTGGCGCCAGTTAAGTACCCGGTGCGTATATGACATCGGCGTCAAAAAAAATCGCGCCAATATGGGCGTATATGACATCTGTGCCGACAATTTAATAAAAAAAAAACTATTTACCCATTTTTATAAAGAAACAGAAGTAATTTTTGCACAGATGTCATATACGCATGGGGGTTGGCGTGATTTTTCTATGACGCCAATTTGGCAGAAATCTCGCTTTCGAATACCAGTTACTTATATATTTTTCAATTATTTGCTATCATTTTGAAAAGGAAATAACTATAAATAAATAAAAGTTTGAATAATAACTATAGTACAAAGCAGTTTATATAATTAAAAAACAGAAAGTAAAAGTAAATAAACAATTTATTAATAAATAAAAAACAATAGCCGGGTTACCATAGCAGGCAAAATAACACCATTTTGGCGCCAGTTAGGTATCCCGGTTCATATCTGAAATCTGTGCCGTAATTTGTATATAAAATTTATATATATTTAGAAACGATTTTTTATGCATATAAGTGCATATATAAACAAAGATAAAAGTTCATTAGATTTGTTTTCATAGCTGTTTATATATTTTCGCAACATATCTCACTTTTCTGATGCCCGAATCACGCCAAGTTTTTTTTAAAAATGCGCTATAATGGAAAAGTACTTAAATAAATAATTAACAGAAATAACAAATTATACAAACTAAAACTTTTTATTTCGAGATCAAAGCATTGTTTTTAATTTCGATTAAAAATACATATATCCTTGGATAGCTTCAATTGAAATTAGTTTCACACCTTAATATCTCATTCCATAAACCTAAACAAACACAAGTGATTCATTCATCGTGAAACGTCAAAAATATTAAATCATTGAGGTAATCATTCACAAAGTAAGTTTTCCAACAATCAATGGGCAATATTCTAATGACGTCATAGTAGGTAAAATGGTGGCGGTATCGTTTGTTTATGGTTTGTAATCACAAAGATTTAATTTTGCAATGTCTCTTAGTTACATTATTTTATTGTCATATTTATGAGCTCAGAACAAAAGCCTATTTTTTCATTATTTAGTTATTAAAGACTGAAAAAAATCATAAATGCATGATTTGAAAATTTTAAATAATTTTCTTTCTTAATACTAAAAAATAACATCGGGAAGTAACAGCGGGTTTAAGTTAAATAAGTTTAACTGTTTAATTCTGTTGTAATATTCAAAATAACTGTATTTATTAGATTTCAGTACTCAACATCAGGGCCCGATTAAACGTTGAAGTTAGAGGAATTACAGTGTCATTTCAGGACCTTTTCTTTTGGCGAAGCTTTTCTAAATTCCATATATACATGGAAAATCTTCAGTGTTAGAAATATTATTCCTAGAACTGACATAACACGAGAATGGCCTGCAATTTTACACAAGTTTTTGAAAGCTACTTTATATCAGAAATTTTACTAAAAACTGGTTACTTTTTTGTTTTAGCGGCCCACACTATTAGGATTATGACAAGTTGCAGCCAATTTCGCCAACGTCGTAACCAAGATCGTGAAGCACACACATATTAAACAAAAACCTATTTTGCAGAACAAATAATAATAAAAAAAAAAACATTTATTTCCTAAATTGTTTAAGCCCGTGAAGGGGCAGATATTAAGATATTTCATTCAATTCGTTCTACATTTAATGTTAAATTTTTGTAACAAATAAGTTAAACCAATTGAACATTAAAAAATAAAAATGAAATTCATACAATATAATACTTTAAACACCTATATACTTAGATTCCGTTCAAATGAAATCGAAATAAATCTTAGACTTATTTTAAAGTTTTGTATTTTGCATGTATCTTATCATATTATGCACAATCATCATAAACATAATGCAAAATCTGCAGTACAAATATTTACAAATTAAAAATGGAAAAAGTCTAAGATTTATTTAGATTTCATTTGAACGGAATCTAAGTACATAGGTGTTTAAAGTATTACATTGTGTGCATTTCATTTTTATTTTTTAAAGTTCAATTGGTTAAACTTATTTGTTACAAAAATTTAACATTAAATGTAGAACGAATTGAATGAAATATCTTAATATCTGCCCCTTCTCGGGCTTAAACAATTTAGGAAATATTTTTTTTATTATTATTATTTGTTCTGCAAATTAGGTTTTTGTTTAATTTGTCAAGTTTTTTAATAACTACAGCATTCAGACGAACACATTTCAAAATTAATGGAGGGTATCATCATCAGGCTTTGATTTGTGCTATATCGCATCACAATTTGTGATGTAATTTACTTATGTATAATTCAAAAATTTTCACCAGTGCAGTAATAAATATTGCTGTAGTTTGGACGAAAAATTCCAATCTGAACTTAAACAAGTCTTATAAAAATATTGTTTTTAAAGTCAATTCCTATTTAAGTCATCAAAGAAAAATTTAATAAAATCCTTTAAGCTAATATTAGTTTTTGTTGCATTAAAATATCTCAATTTGTTGATTTTCTATAAGCAGTAGGTTTACAATGGAACTCTATGGGAATTTCGCGAAATATTACAGATATCGCCAAGTTGGCGTCACTTTTGGCGACTCATTTTGGCCGCCAAAGTTGACGATATATCGCCAAGTTAAAGACAAACTTGGCGGTATTTGGCGACTGAACAGGGCCCCCCTATGGTAACCCCTTATTGAAAATACTTTCATTGATCTTCAATAACCAATAGCCGCCATTTTGTTTCCCATGCAAAACTAAAATTAATTAATTAAAATTTAATTAATTAATTAATATTTGAAAAAAAACTTTATTAACATCAATTGTCATCCAGTACAAGTTTAAAAAATTTATTTCAACTTGATAGGATGAATAATGAGTATTTTATTAACGATTGAAAATTTGAACAAGATATATAAATATATATATGTATGTATGTATATAGGAAGAGTGTGAACTAATAGTAGGAATTGAAAAATCTGCTTGAAAATGTCATTTTTATTTCCACTTTGACGTCATATTCATCTTCTTTTTAATTCTTAAAAACTATTTCAGTTTCTTCAGTTTCATGTTTCACGTGAAAATCATTCAACTAAAAATAGGCAAATTATTATTACGGCTTTTGAATTATTTACAACAATGAAGGAAAAATGTTAAATTTTATTAGAAAATGTCAGTTGAATCTCAATGAAAAAAGCGAAATTTGGAATTATTAAGAAAAATATTTGAATAATGTAAATAAAAATTAGCCCATGTTACTCTTTAGATTATAATCCACCTATATGCAAAAGCATTTTATGATCCGTTTTAACCCTGACGTCTGGCAAATGTTTTTACACTTTGAATTTATAATATTATTAGAATTAGCAAAGAATTAAAAATGAGTGGCATCAGGGACAAAAAGGTGGGAAGAAAAAATGAAAAAGTTATGATCTCCATAGGCTTTTCTATGTTAAATTAACATTGAGAAGTGACACTGGAAATAAATAAGTATTGCGCTGCCGCGCAATACTTAAATAATACCATATAATACCATTTCATGAAATCGTATACGATAATGTGTATTATTTATTTATTTTTAAGGCTCAACAATCTAAATTGTCCAATATATGAATTTAAAAAAATGTAAACAAAGATTGAATAGACATGACCGCAAAAAGCCTCAAATCTGCATAACACTTGGAACCAAACTGTGCAGATTACTGTACACAGTTTTTCATAAATGTGTCTCGTTCTTAAAATGTGTTATTTTCATCTATCACTGTGGAACAATCGGGAAAACTCATATTCTTGCACATGAGTTGTATATATCATTATATCTAAATTTCCGTCATTTTTGACGGGCTACCTTTCTAGTAATTTAATAATAAGCAATAGTTTAATAATAATGCTATTATTAACTATTAATTAATAGTGTAATTAGTAATAGTAATAATACTTATAATAAATTTATAATAATTCAAAGACCATAATAATAATATTATTATAATACTAGGGGGCTCTGCCCCCTGCAAGCTACGCTCGCCAACCCCCATTCAGTCACTGTAGAATCTAAAAGCACGCTAATCTGATCGGTTTTAAAAAGATTAGAGAAGATTGAATTAGACTGAAAAAACCTGTAGCGATGTGCCTGTAAACGGGTTTCCATTCAATTCCCTTTGATTGCAAAAATTTAAGGTAGAATCAGTTGCTGTTAAGACATCGAATGGTTGTTTTCGTGTTTGGTTAAAAAAGATCAGTTAAAGATTTGAAAAGAAGCTAAAATAAAATGGATTAAATAAACAGAGTCTTTGTCTCTCGGTATTTTTTAACAGCGTTATAAAACGATTGGCATAATACAATTACTAAAATTTGCTGCTTTAACCCCTTCAAGGGCGGTGGTTCATTTTTGGACCAGTTAATTTTAATTCTTAAATGCCACATTAGCATCAGAATATTGGGATGAAAATTTCACTTTGATTAAGTAAGTGAACAGTAAACCACCGCCGCGGCGAGCGGCCCATCTTTGTCCGCAGCCCTTTATTCTTCTACTCTAGTCCGACTCTTTTGCGGAAGCAAGTTTCATAGGTCCCCAGCCATGTCCCGAGTAAGAGATTTTCTAGCGAAAGCGAGATTGAAATCCGTGAAAGGGTTATTACTGCTCATGGCAGCTTTCCCGAGTACCTGAAGAAAATCGGAAAGAGAAATAGCGACCTCTGTGACTGTGGTTATAAAGGTAATGTTAGACACTATTTATTTGGAAGATGCCCCAAAATGCCTTGTTATTTTTTTTTTAATAACTCACTTACAGTTCGCCAAAATATATCCAGAGTTCTTTTTCGTAAAGAAAACTATAGAAAGCTCTGTGCTAACTATAACGTCCTTAATGAATTGTACTCGTTCATAAGATACAAGTTTTAAACCTAATATAGGGGGGTTCTTTGGTCCTGATGCATGGATCGTCATCAGTTACTGCTGACTTGTTTTTAATAATACTCAGAATTCTTAAATATCATGTGTCTGTAGTATGCTACAACGATTGTTTAATTTATCAGAATATACTATCCTATACAATTGTCAGATAGTGATTAGTATGTGGATGATGGTCTTTGAGCTGGGAATTCCTGTCTTCTACGGAAGATTGAGGTGCCATTCATTTGATGATCTGAACGTTGGTCATTGTGGAAGTGATATATGCTTTTAAAAAGGTGCGACATTGGTGCTGCAGTGTTCCAGACTTTTGGAGATGGTAGAGGGTCATTGAAGTGGACCTTTTACTGAGTTTCATTTTCGTGATGTTACATGACTATGGATATCGAAGTGTAATGTCTGAACTTTGAGGATCGTCTTCTCTGACTCTGTCTGTGAATGTGGTGCGTTAAGTTTGGGACTTTGTATAGACATTATGCATGAACTATTTATCAGTATAGACTTTGATACGTCACTGGTTGCATGTTACCCATAAACATGCGAATTATGTTATCTTAGTTTAATTTTGTTTTTGCCAGAGTTGCATGTAACCTCTAAACATGCGATTTTTGTTCATTCAGGTTAGTTAATCTTAGTTTTTATTTTATATTATATTTGCATGGAACCTATAAACATGCGTTTTTGTTAACTTTGTTGGCATAGCAGGAATCTATGCTGCACAGGATTGTGCTTTTGTCTTTCTATTTTATTTGATTAAATAATTGCCGCTGGTAAGCCTGTTCCGGCGGATGAGGTGGAGCTGGATTGGTGGAGAGGGTTTTCCCGCCAGGACATGCGGTCCATTAGCCTAACGGTTGGCGTCCTGACTGGGTGTCCAAGTAAGTGAACAAAAGAACGTCAGAATATGTGCCATTTTCCTTGTTATTTTGGGTGCGTTCCGATGTCCGGCATCGGTGATTGTTGTGGGGATTTTCCGCCGGAGCGTTGCGTCCTATGCCATTCTTTGGTTGGTTCTCCGGTCGGATGATCAAGTAAGTGAACAAAAGCATTTTTGTATTTCGAAATTTGTTTGTAAATTCTGGTGCCATTCACTGATTTCAAGGTTTTACGAATAGAAGTGCCTTGTCCGTGAAAGGGTTAAACGCATATTAATGTATTTATTATTTTAAAGTTTCCTTTCCCTTTTAATATTCACGTGTAAATACAATTTTCAGGACATAATTTTCAATATTTTCCTGCCTTTAACACGTACTCATTTAATAGTACTTTTAAAGTTTTTTTTTTTTTATTTTCTGTTTTTAATAGTCACGTGAAAATAAATTTTTAATCGTTAGGAAATATTATTCTTTGTGCTGTTTTTAAAATTGAAAACAGTCTCTATAATAATAGGCTAAGTCATGTGACTATCATCAACAGCTCCAGGCGGATCCCTTCGCTTTTTATATTCCAGGCGGCCATTTTGGTAATTTAATGTTAACCAGCCACAGGTGTGATAAGTCACCGAATATTATTCTACCCCATTATTTCGTTTATATTATAATAGTCCAAGTCATGTAACTGCCATAAACAACGGACTGATTCCTTTGCTTTTCATAAGAAAGGTTTCCATTTTGATTAAAGAATCAAAATTATTTTTTCGAATAAAACTACATAAAAGTTGTCATGATCACAAAGCATTCCTGGTACTTTTATGTTAGCCGGGTGAAAATCTCGCCAATAGTTTTTTTTTTTTTTTTTAACTGGCCAGTTAGCATTTTTTATTTTTTGAGTGGTAAATTAAAACGATGCTACTTGGTTATCCCATCGACGAAAAATCTGTCGCCAAACTATAAGATTAAATGCCAATAATGGTTGATCGTAAATGTCACATTCACTTGACTTTAAGGAAGTTACACATGTTCACGCCATCAAGTGATTTTTATTTCGACGTTTTATTTTTATTTTTATTAATGTTATACTAATTTATTTGTTCTTTTGTTATTTAAAATTAAAAAAAAATGTCAATTTGTATAATTTGGCTATTTATATAATTTGGCGAAATTGGTCGACGGGCGAAGTAATAACATTAAAACGTTGCTTTGAAGTGGAAATTAAATCTCATGATCTGTTGCACTGTCACGTCCATAAAGTCTCGGGCCTTTTTATACAAAAAATTAAAAGCTTAATAACTTAGTAAATTACAGCACTTTTAATATGAGGTCGAGACTTAGGCAAGTCACCTTATATGAGAACTTTTCACGAGGAGTCTGAATATGCAATTGGTTTTTTGCTAACTTAAAGGGGAGCCTTATTAAGGGGGTATTAAAGAGATCAGCAAGTTTATATACTTTTCTAACTTTTTTCTTTATTGGAATCATCTAGTTATATCATTTTAAGCAAGTACATTCAGTTTTACCAATATCGGCGTTGGTGCCTGAAAGGGTTAACAATGGCTGTTTTTTACCTAATTATCTTAGACCATCCATGTGATCTATCAAACTGAAGGTCCTTACGAGCTTGACCTGTTCCCCACCCCCCACACACACCCTCACTTAAATTTCCGAAAAAGAACGAAATTTCTCTAGATTTTTGAACAAGAAGTTGATTATTTAATAAGGAATTTATAATCAAGCTTACATTATTAGAATGGACCATGTGACTGTCCAAGGTGGGTGATCTTCAACAGGCGCTGCACGGCCCTTTCACATGAATAGAGGTAAGTAAATTTTAAATTTGAATACTGCATATAATTGTACAAATGGCACCTGACCACCAACTCCTCAACTAAATAAACTCTCTAACGCTTTGGGCTCTGCTATAAATTCAGACAGTTTCAGAAATCTCAGAAATTTGAAATTGTAGGCAGTGCTAAGGTGGTCTAGTCTATAACAAAGAGTGACCATAAAATTATGTATTCACTGTAGTATGCTGCAATAATTCTCGTCAGTAAGGTGCGAGTTGCGACTTGTAAAGGAACAAATTGTATATATGTTGTAATTAATTATTTAAACAAATTGCACCAATCATAATGCTTTGTATATACTGTATATAAATATTGTTCATTTATTATATTCATTATTATTACTTATTTTATCATCATTATAATCAAACTGTATAAAATAACAAATATTGCAACATAGCAGCTATGAGCTATATTATTGAATTATATTACTGAATTAGTCTGGTCGGTCTCAGGCTGACACGTGACCGTGTGCATGGGAAATCGTGGCAACATGTACCCCATTTTCTTTTTACTATTTAGCATTAATTTTTTCTATCATTTATTTATTTATTTATTTATTTATTTATTTATTTATTTATTTTAATTTATTTTAATATTCTAAATTGCCCAATATTCCAAATTGTTTTTTCTTAGTTATTTTCAATGGTCTAGACCATTGGTTTTTGCTTTATCTTTCCTAACTACCTTTCTTTCAATGATATATGGTGGGCGGCTGGTGATACCTCAACCTGCTTTCTAATAATAGTATTTAAATAGCAACTATATATATACATATATATATATTTTTTTTTTTACGTCTCAAGAATCTAATTCTTAGGGATAGAAATTTTCGTTAAGTTGGTTCGCTGAGGAAAGTAGACTAACACGTGCTTATATCTGTTGTAGAAAAACAAAGAAGCTTCATTATGTCCGAGAAAAATTTCGGTAGCTCCCTGCCACCATCAAGAGGGAGGCTACTGTATAAATACAAAGATGTGCAAAAATATGACGTTAGTATTTTTCAACTGTACGATTTGACGGAAAGGTTTTATCAACGTAAGGCGTCAGGCAGCGATAAAGAAGCCAGAAATTATCAAAATGCCCTGGAGCAGAAAATCAAGTTGATGTCCAACAAATCAGATATTCTTACAGTAGATGACAAAGATGAAAATCAGACAGATAAAGATAGTGAAACTTTTGATGAAGAGGACCCACTGCTTAGAGGTCTCTCTCAGATCGCAGATCTCTATAAAAAGAAACAAACAGACAAAAAAGATACCCTACAAAAATTGAAGAATGACTTCCACGAGGAATTAAGACATAGATTTATTACACACGAATATAACTTATTGAGTAAAGAAATAGAAAATTCAAAAATCAACAAACTAGAAGATTCTGATACTCGAAAGAATACCTCAAATTCCTTGATAGAGGAAGAAGACGTGATATTGGAATCTACACCAAGCATGATCCACACACTTAGGACGGACAGTTACTCTGCAAGAAAGAAAATAAACCAGCTAGAGGATAAACATAAGAAATCAGAAAAGGAATTAAAAATCAAAACAAGAAAATTAGAAGAGCTAGACCAACAAATAAAGAAAAAAAAAGAAGAATTGGAAACAAAGGAGCAAGAATTGCTTCTCAAAAAGGAACAAATAGAGAAGTATTTAAACGAACTAAAGCAATATGAAGATAAAAGAAAATCAGACGAATCAACACAAACAGAGGATTCACAAAATGAGTACTCATTAGTTTCTGCAGGGAGTGATGACGAAGAAAACGAGGAATTAGACAATTCGAAACAAGAAATAACAAGAGGACACAAATTACTCGAAAAAGAGTTCATTAGACATGGACGTAAAACTTGGAATGACAAAGACGTAACAAATTTTCTAAGAATCTACAAGAAACAAAACAGTACCTCACCGAAACAACAATCAACTCTTCAGCTAGACATGCAGAAAATAAGAATAGAAGTAACGGCAACAATTAAAACAACATTCTCAATCACACAAGACCTCACTGAAACCTTAAACAGTTACCATGATAAAATCCTAAATGAATTAGAAACAGTACGAAATTCGAAGAATAAGTTCACATCGTTCCAGACATACCAGGAACAATATAAATTCGAAACGCAAGGGAAACTTCACAAACTACAACAATATTGTGAAAAACAAACAGAAACCTTACAATCTATCTATTACGAATCTCAAGAGAACCAAACTGAACAGTTAAGGAAACATCTGCTAGAAAACATGGAGAAGCAGTTTAAAGATCAAACTAAAAAATTAGATGAAATAATAAAAGCATTACACCCTCAAAATGAAAGGTCACGTCAAGAACCAATGATGCAAACAAAAAAATTAAAAAACTCATTCTGATACCGAACGAGAATATGGAAATTTCACAAGTCTCAAAAATAATACGAGAAGAGGCTAAAAAATCAGACAAACCTCCGGAAATCAAGAATATAAGAAAAACCACGAATAATAATATAGAGCTAAAATCCTCAGAAAAAGAAATAGACACAATATCTAAGTTACTAGAAAATAAACAAGACAACTTTACAATCATACATCCGGAAGAAAGAACGATGAAAATATTACTACTGAAAATAAATAAAGACATCACTAAAGAAGAGTTAGAAGATGAATTAACTAAAAGAAAATATTTAGAAACGTTTACCATACTTAAATCAATAGAAATTCAGAAAACATCGTACAACAATTGGGTAGTCGAAGGGCCAGCAGCCGACTGTAGGAAAATGGTAAAAATGGGTAAAGTAAAACTCTTTTATGAAGTCTTTAGAGTTGAATTGTATATCAGAGTAATGCGATGCACAAACTGTCAAGAACTTAATAACCACGTCAAATCACAGTGCAAATTTCGGACAAGGTGTGCCAAGTGCTCGGGGAAACATGAAACTAGTGGATGCGAAGACAAAGTAACAAAATGTATAAATTGTATAAGATACAATAAAAACGAAGTCAATCACCCAGCGTATTCACCACAATGTCCCATTTTCCAATATGAAAAAGACAAAAGACTGAAAGAATACTACAAATCAAAAGAAATCTTTCGGAATATGGAGACTCTAACAAGAGAAAACAAAGACGAAATTGAAAAAATGTCAAGAAGAAACTATAAGAGAGAAGACCAACATATTGGAAACCAACCTTCTGAAAACAGAATTAGAGGAAATAGATATGAAAATGACAATAAATATGACAACAATTATACAAAAAGTAAAGAATATACAAATAACAGATATGGAAGAAGTGATAATCAGATAAAATATAAAGAGGATGAAGTAAAGAATAGATACGGAGAAACAAGAACTATAACAATGCGAACCTTCGAAAACTCGAACAGAAAGAACCATAATTATACATATCCAAAATATACAAGAGAGGCTTCGCGTCTCAGTCGCCGATAGAGGCACTTATAATCAAAACCAAGCTTCATCATCACAATCAACGTACTTCTTTGGTGGTACACCATTACATCAACAAGATATAAAAGTAACCCAAATAAACTTAAATAATTGTCGTGCAGCAAATTTTCAATTAATTAAATACATGAACCAGAACAATATTGACATAGCACTAATCCAGGACTACCATAGAAGCAAAAACTTTTTTACTGGTCTCCCGATTTCTTGGGCTTTATATCAATCAACATTAAAAACAGCGGGAATATTGATCGCCAACCCCTTATTTGTACATAATAAGATTCTGCAAACAGATAATAGTGTATTTATAAATGTAACAACGAAGTTAGAAAATTTTAAATTTGCTTCGCAATACTCAAAGCCGAAAGGAGATCTAGCTAAAGATTTTGAGGACTGGTCAAATATCATTCACAATTGTACTAATCTAGTATTAGGAGGCGACTTTAATGCCAATCTGAGGGCCTGGGGTTACAGCAGAAATAACGCAAAAGGTGAAATCCTACTAGATTATCTTGCAAATAGAGATCTAACAATAGTGAATGACCCACAAGCAGAAAAAACTTTTTTCTTGGGAAAGAAGAAATGTAACCCTGATCTTACATTATGTGGATTAAGTACGAAGGACTTACTCGACTCTTGGGCAATAGAAGTGGACTTTCCATCATTAAGTGATCACAGATACATAAACTTCACATTGAAATTAGAACCTCTCTTACGAAATCTGTACAGATTTAAAACCAAATATGAAACTTTTAAAAAATTCAACAAAGAATTGATAAAAAGGAAGAAGAATTATGGACAACACTTCAAGAAACATCAACTCCTGAGGAGTTAGATACATGGGTAAACAACTTCCAAATACACATGGAAAATTTAATGAATTTGACACTTAAAAAGAAAAATCAAAAAAGAGACCTAAATATCAACTGGTACACAGACAAACTCAAAATTGAGCGTAGTAGACTTAACGCACTACATAAACGATTTCGAAGAGACTTAGAAAATCAACAGTACAGGAAAGAATATAAAAAAGCATTGGCTGAATACAAACTACATATCAAGAAAGCTAAACAAGACTCATGGTATTCATTCTGTCAACAAACCACAAGTGTATATGGCACAGCTTTCAAAATAATGAAGGGAAAATACCTAAACAATACCGATTTAATCCACACAACACTAGAAACATCAGCAACAGAGGACTCATTTCTTGGTATACAACAAAATCTAATCTATCATCATTTTGGGAATCCAGATACAGAGCAAATCCACTAGAGAATAAATCGGGACCCTATTACAAATGAAGATTTTGACAAAATTAAAATCAATATGAGGGAACTCAAATATGTTATCAGCCAACAAAATCCTAACAAAGCACCAGGGTATGATAGAATTGACATAAAAATAATAAAGAATCTAACTAAACGATATCCAAAACTGATGCTACTCCTTTACAATAAATGTCTTCAGATTGGCCATTTTCCAACGGCGTGGAAGAAAGGTGTAGTTATATTCTTTCGAAAGAAAAATAAAGACCCAAGAATTCCAAAGTCATACAGACCAATAACCTTACTCCCAATGATGGGTAAGGTGTTAGAAAGAGTCATAAAAATTCGTACACAAACTTATCTAGAAAACCGAAATCTCTTAGCAAACCAGCAACATGGCTTCAGAGAGAAGAGAAGCACACTAACGGCATTACAATCAGTAAAAGATCAAATAATGGAACTTCTCCAGCAAAATAAATATGTAGGACTAATATCATTTGATATCCAAGGAGCTTTTGTTTCAATAGATTGGAATATGATCTCGGAACTAATTGAAGATTCAGAACTACCTAGATATTTAAAAAATTTACTCATAAACTATATAAGTGAAAGATTTATTGGAGCAAACAATTTTGATTTCATTCAGTGGATTCGCAGTTTCAAGGGACGCCCGCAGGGTTCATGTTTAGGCCCGCTTCTATGGTTAATAGTGGCAGATTTCATTATTAAGGAACTACTTAAAAAATTTCCTGAACTAGTAGTCTATACAGATGACTTCGTGGTCTTAGTAAAGGGAAACACAAGAATTGACTTGGAAAAAGATGCTAACGATAAGATCCGAAGTTTTGAAGAAATTTGTAACAGGCTAAACCTAAACATCTCACAAGAAAAAACAAAAGCCATACTCTTTGGAAGAAATCTATTAAATAATAGACATCCAATTTTTAAATTAAAAAATAAAACAATTAAAATTGAAAAATCACTACCATACCTAGGAATTATCTTTGACCAAAAATTAAAATTTCAAATTCACTTAGAAGACTTAAAGGCAAGAATATCTCAGTTCGTGACCAGCTTCAAATTTCTGGGAAATTACCAGAAAGGAATTAATCCAAAAATAAAAAAGATGTGGTATACGACGGTAGTGCAAAGACAAATGTTGTATGCACATGAAATTTGGTTCCCTAATTTAAACAGTCGTGGTATTAGAACATTAAAGACAATACAAAGAATGAGTTTAATGAGTGTCATCAAAACCTACAGAAGTATCTCACACGAAGCATTAAATGTTTTAACAGGCATACCACCAATCATTACGAAAATCCAGAATGAATTCATGGCATACCAGACAAAAATGGGAAAAAGAAATTTAATAATTCAATCAATGAAAATAAATAAGGATAATTTAATGTTGAAGGAAAGTACGTTTGATTTTCTGGATTACTACAAAATCAATAACCTGAATATAATAGAAGAAATAACGGAGTCACAGATTCGTAACAACAAATTAAAGA
Source organism: Maratus speciosus (assembly GCA_963932465.1). Taxonomy (NCBI): domain Eukaryota; kingdom Metazoa; phylum Arthropoda; class Arachnida; order Araneae; family Salticidae; genus Maratus; species Maratus speciosus. The sequence continues at coordinate 536,396,377 of OZ010788.1, read as the reverse complement.
TATATACAGATGGCTCTTTAATGGAGCAGGGGACATCATGTGCCTTTACAGTAATGTTAAACGATGTTTTTATCCATGATAGTGCTGCACGGCTAAATCCTCATAATTCAATCTATCAGGCAGAGCTTAAAGCAATATTAAATTCTATAGAATGGTTTTCGACCTCCAGATTCACATTAGTTCTTATATTGACAGACAGCAGATCTTCATTAGATGCCCTCAAAATTATTTTCCCAAGAAATATAATCATAAGACAGATTTATACAGAAATTAAAAAAATCCCGCAAAAATTAATAAATATAGCATGGACAAAAGCTCATATAGGAACTGTTGGGAACGAACGTGCAGACACCTTGGCTAAAAACGCAATTAAACACAACCACTACGATGAAATTCAATATATACCATACCCAGATTCAATAATAAAAAAAATTATATACGGGAGAAAATTATCCTTGACTGGCAAGACATCTGGAAACACTCAGAAAAAGGACGTGATACATACAAAATTCTAGATAAAGTAAACAAAGAATTTATCTGCATTTCAAGATCGTCAGTCTATTATATTAGTGGCCATGGCAGTTTTCCTGCATTTTTACATAAAATCGGCAAATTAAATTCGGACATGTGCTCCTGCACCAAAGCTAGAGGAACAGTACAACATTATATTTTTGGGAATTGCTCTCTTTTACCTAATCATTTCAAATTCAATAAAAGCAAAACCTTAAGGAAAAACTTCCAAAAAATTTTACTGGATCCAGCAAACTTTTCAGCGCTAAATGAAAACTACAATATTCTCAATAAACATTATTCTTTCATAAAAAAGATTTTATAAACAGTGTCATAGAATATTATAAAAAATAATGAAATGCCTTAAACAACCAAGATTATTCAGAAAATAGTTAAGTAATATCTTGATTTGCAAAAAGACTAAATTTCTGAACTTTGACAAAATCGTCAAATCTTTAAATTTTAAAACTGTGAAAAATGAAGTATGTCTAAAAACTGTGAAATATGTTTTCAAAACTTCAAACTGTGAAATATGTCTTCAAATTGTAGAATATGTCTTCAAACAGAAGGCTGTAGTGCCTTGCTCAGTAGAGTGGTGCCCAAGAACAAAGAAGTTTGGTATCTTTGATCCAAAATAGTGAAATGTATGACTGGGTCTTCAAACTGTGATCTGGGTCCTCAAACTGTGAATTGGATCTTCAAATTTGTAGTGCTCTGGATTGTAAAATGATGCCTACGAACTATGAAGTGTGGTCCTTGGATCTGTAAAATATAATGATTCGGGATTGTGAGGCAGACTTTATGAACTGTGAAATACAAAGACTTTCGAATTTAGAACTTTAAAATTAATAATAATCAATGATCTATATCTCAAATTTGTTTAACAGGTCATCTCTCAGGAACATAATTAAATTCAGCAAGTTTAATATCTAATTTAAATATTATTCAAATTTTCAAATTCTTACATTGATTTAATTATCTATTTTATCCTAAATGGATTACTTATTTATTTGTATTAAGAATTTATTAAGATTTATCAAAACTTCTATGACTTTTTAAGATTTAATGCTAATCTCCTTGATGAATTAGTTTTTTTAATTTCTAATTTTAAATTTCAGGCTTCAAGATTTCAAGCTTTTAAGCTATTTCTATTAAACTTTAAATAAATCATATTCTTTCTACTCACAAGTAGTTTTCACAATAACTGATTGATGATCTGTAATATCCATACATAAAAGATCCAAAGTTTCAAAACATTGTTTAATTTGGGCTCGCCCAGCTTATGCAACATTGGGTATCTGTTGTGAGAAGATTGTACTACATCCTAAGTGAAATTTCAAAAAAGAGGGGTCTTCCATCCTGCTGAGGCCTCTGGGTCCGCTTCGGTGTCTGGGGGTTTCGTGGGATGGGGGATATGGGGTTTTTTTTTCCCTCGTGGACATTTAGCTCCTATACCGCAAGGTTGGCTGTCCACGAGTGGGTGATTTCTGATTTATGTTGCACTCTCACATACGCACCGGGTTTGGCGTGATTTTTTTTTTACGGCAATTTGGCGAAAACCTCGTTTTCAAATACCTGTTACATATGTATTTTTAAATTATTTTCTGTTATTTTTAAAATGAAATAACAATAAATAAAAAAAATTAATTAATAACTATAGAACAAAACAATTTATAACATTTTTTGTAAATAAAAAAAAAAATTCAAATAAACATTTATTAATAAATAAGCAACTATAGCCGGGTTACCATGTCAGGCAAAATAACGCCATTTTGGAGCCAATTAGGTACCCCGTTGCGTATATGACATCTTTGTCTAATATTTTTCTTTTTGTTTTGTTTAAAAAAAGAATGAAGTAAAAGCCATTTATTTTAAAGGTTTCAATTTTAAATGAAAGTTTTGCATTAAATAAATTGATAATGAAATACAAATTGAATTCTGAATAAAAGTAACATGATGCATTTCTTAGCATACATTTAAGGGAGGCCAAACTCGTCCCCAAATTAATTTAAAATAACCTTTTCTAAAATATGAATAAAAATATCTGTTATGATTAAAATTTGAGTTGCCATCATTAGAAAAAAAGCATTCAAAATTACAAAAAAATTAATATTTCGAAAACTAATTCTAATTTTAAAATTCTATTAACAGTTTTGAGATCTGTGGATCAATACGGATTTTTTGTGTTAATGTCATCGCAAAGTATTCCATATTTTAGGAAAAATCGCTGTGAAACGTAATCAGTCGTTTCATAGAATCGTTACATAAATTCGTTTCAATTCGATTCATTAGGATTTTATATATATAGGGTAGATTAATTAATAGTTTAATTATATCTCAAGAACTTATGCTCGGAATTTCTTCAAACATCATATACTGTTACACCTTGACTTAATCTCAAGGACAAAATTATTCTTATTTAATTTTGTTTGCAGACAATTTGATTTATATAATAGTGGGTTTTGTGATAGGCAAATCATGCTAGTTTTGAAAAATATTTGAAGACTGTGAAAGTGGTTACATAAAGATCAATAGAGTGTATATTAAATTATTTTTCAAAGTAACTTTCTTTTGAGACAGATACACGAATAAAAGGTGATATTATAAATAACATTTTTAACAATTTTAATGCCGAAAGCATTGAATATTTAATATAAAGATTCTTAAATTTAATATAGCAGAAAATGTATTTCATCTTTTTTAGTCAATGTACCACGACAGAAAAGCATTTGTACTGGACAAGTGACATAACGCCTAACATCTGAATAATATATGCATTGAAATTGCAATGCGAAAGCGAAATTTTTTTAAACCTTTCGGGATCGATTTTGTTTCAATTTTGAGAACAAAATTACTTTTACTTTAATAATGTTAATCGTAGCTATCCAAATAGATTTACTGAAGTTTAAAGATTATCCCATTGTCTGAAAAGTAACGAATGTACTTAGTTTTTGTACTATTCAATTCATATTTATATGATAATAGTTTAAGGAAGCGATTTTGGAGACGTTTGGAAAGTATCGTATTACAACAGGGTTTAACAGATATTACAGCTTTGTAAAAAAAAAAAAAAATCGTTTTATCACTTCTATCAGTTCAGTAAAATAACCTATATTTTAAATTTAATGAAATATATATACATGTATAAAATAAAGGAATCGCCAACGGTGCAAAGAAAATTAAGCAAACTTTTATTATTTTTATTATTACTAAATGTCAAAACATAAATGAAGTCATAATAAGAAAGACATAGCCATATACTATCATTACTATACGTAGATAATAACAAAAGTAATTGTTAAGATAAAATAATACTCGATCATTTAGCTTACCAATACTACGGCTCGAGCTACAGAATGATTACGAAAATAAAAATAAACATCTAATTAAAATGAAAAATAACGTGCCCAATATAAAAGATTGAAAATTTGAATGATGGCGTTTCATAGATCGTGAAATTTTAGAATATATTTATTTATTTGTTTTGAAAATGACTGGGGTAGTGTCGAAACATGCAAACAGTAGAATAAACGTACTTTTAATGATTTTAATGTTTTAATTTACGTCTTGTAGCAAATAAAATTAGTATAATGAAAATACTATTTAAAGAACCACCAATAATGTATTTATTTATTTTCGAATCAAACTGTTTATCATTTTATAAGGATGCTGAAAAAATCCTCTAAAAAATTTCTTTAATAGCAATGAGAAACTACATAATCTCCTGAATTACTTAGACATAACAAGTATTTAACTTGCAAATTTCCCGAATAAACACAGCGAGGTAATCTAAAACCCGTCTAGTTAGTCAGAGACAATATAAATTTCTCGTCAAATTTACCACCGTCGGAAAAGGTAGACATCTTCTGATTTTCAAAATAACATTGTAGAATAGTAGTGAGTGATAATTAAACCACATGATGTGCTTTGTGTCCAAATAACAAAGGTTTGTAATGGAGAATCCGCTTTAATGTTACCTGTAAACGGAATTTGCGGTCGAGACAAATAATTTACTGCTATCTGTTTGAAAATTAATTAAAAGACATAATAGCATTTCAAGTTAAATGTTATTTTAAATTGTAATTGTAACTGTGAAACTCAAATTACGACACACAATGTTTTAATTAATTATTTTCATACGTTTATAATAAAAATTCTATTTTATAATTTTTATAAAATTTGTGCAAAAATGAAATAAATGTTCTGAAGCAATTATTTAATGGTTATTGATTTAAATAATGCACTAATATATGTTTTATATTTTTTCCAATGTATTGTACTTTTCTTTTTTCAGTGTGATCAATTCAATGTGGGGTTCTTTTTTTTGTGCTAACAAACTGAGAACACTTTAGCACTTTAAATGTATTCTTTAAACTCTTTTGAGTAATTCTCTGTCAAATTACGTTCATTGCAATATTTATTTATATAACATTTTAAATTATTTAGAACAAAAAAGTGTTTAAATTTCCATTTCAAACCCAGTGAACTTATATAAATCCCTCCTTGTAAGTTAGATAAAATGTAAGTTTCCCTTCAAATTTACCTTTGGAAAAGGAAGATACATTCTAGTAAACAAAATCAAAACACTAAAATAAAACAGTGTTCTGAAAGAGCTTTCACATTGGCTAATATAAAACTAAAAAACATATATGTATTTACTTAAAAGGGGATAAATATTAAAAACACATGTAAAGAACATATGTTTACGTTCTATGATCCAAGACCTTTTGAGAAGAACACGCGCTCATATTCAAGAGGAAGAACATGACTGGAAGAGAAAAATTACGCCGAAAAACGTAACAAAATAAGGCTAGATATGTGCAAGCGAAGCCTGTCTATTGCTCTAGAAAGAGAGGTGTGGAAAACATAAAGCTGAATTTTCAGGTGCTGGTTCAATATTCTAGGCATTTCAGTTAAGATCAACACCTGAAAATTCAGCTTAATGTTTTCCACGCCGTCTTTCTAGAGCAATACACTTGCTTCGCTTATACATACGTGTGCCTCTCGAATGGTCTCGTGGCATATTGTGTAAATTTAACATATTTACATGTGTTTTTAACATTTTGTCTCCTTTTAAATATGTAAAAAGTCCTTCCGGCCAGTGCCGGGAGGAAGAGGTAGCTTACATATTCCTTATTTAAAAAAAGCCAACTTATATTATTCAAACACACGAAGCTCAATTTAGTGAAAACCAAATATAGGAGATTCAATACTAATTTTTATCAATACTAAATCATTATGAATGAGAATTTCGCGAAATTAGTCAGCTTTATCCGAGCTGCTTTTATTTTAAGTAACTTATATTTGGCTGACAAATTCGGCGATTTATTAAAGTGCCTGCCATTTTAAGACAACATGGTGGATGAAGCTAACCAGTGAACTTGGTCGAGACCTTAGTAATTGCTGTGCACATGCTCACTCACATCGGAATCGGTTGATATATACGAGTGCTGTCGCAGGCAAAAATCAGATTTTTCAAAATGTCACCCACATTAGAAATTGAAACTGCTATATCTGAGCCATTTTTCAAGATAAAGACAAACAAAAAATGCTCCTGAATCCTTATATCAAGGTCAAATACTTAAGAAAAAAACCTTTTTCAATTTCTAATTTTTTTGCACCTCACTTTAAATATAATTTTTTTTAATTTAATGGCCGCCATTTTGAAACAATCTGGCTGATGAAGCTGGCCAGCGAACTTGGTCGAGATATTGATGTATACTATCCACATGCCTTCTTACATTGAAATAGGCGAATACGTGTGTTATCGCGTGACAAATACAAGATCGCTTCAAAATGTTAGCCATGCTACAAATTCAAAGTGCTATAATTCGACCATTTTTTAAGATATAAACAAAAGAACAAATTTTCAGAAACAAAAACTGCTCCGGAATCTTTGTATCAAGGTCAAACACATAAAAAAAATCTTTTTCATTTTCCAATTTTGTAATACCTCATTTTAAATTTTAAATTTAATTCTTTTAATGCAACCCTTTTGAAACAAGATGGCGAAGGAAGCTGGCCAACGAACTCGGTCGAGACATTGGTGTGTACTATGTACAGACCAAGTTACATCCAAATCGGTTCATAAATACGCCTGTTATCACGTGACAAAAATCAGGTCGTTTTAAAATGTCAGCCACAATAGAAATTCAAAATGCTATAACTCAGCCACTTTTTCAGATATAGACGAAACAAAAACTGTTCCGGAATCTTTGTATTAAGGTCAAACACATACGAAAAGAATCTTTTTAATTTTCCAATTTTTTGGTATCTCATTTTAAATTTTAAATTTTTTAAATGGCCGCCATTTTGAAACAAGATGGCGGATGATGCTGGCCAACGAACTCTGTCGAGATATTTGTATGTACTATGTCACACCAAGATACATCCGAATCGGTTCATAAATACGCCTGTTATCACACGACAAAAATATGGACGTTTCAAACTGTCAGCCACGCTAGAAATTCGAAATGCTATAACTCAGCCACTTTTTAAGATATAGACGAAACAAAAACTGCTCCTGAATTTTTTTTATCAAGGTCAAACACATAAGAAAAAAATATTTTTTGAATTTTCAATTTTTTGGTACCACATTTCAAATTTAAATTTTTCTTAAAAATTTAAATGGCCGCCATTTTTAAACAAGAAGGCGGATGAAGCTAGCCAACGAACTCGGTCGAGACATTGATATGTACTATAAATAAACGAAGTTACATTCAAATCGGTGCATAAATACACCTTTTATCGCGTGACAAAATTCAGGACGTTTCAAAATGTCAGCCACGCTAGAAATTCAAAATGCTATAACTCAGCCATTTTTTAAGATATAGACGAAACAAAAACTGCTCCGGAATCTTTGTATAAAGGTCAAGTACATAGGAAAAAAATATTTTTCCATTTTCAATTTTTTGGTACCACATTTCAAATTTTAAATTAAAAAAAAAATTAAATAGCCGCCATTTTGAAACAAAATGGCGGATGAAGCTGACCAACGAACTCGGTCGAGACATTGGTATGTACTATGTACACACCGAATTACATGCAAATCGGTTCATAAATACGAGAGTTACATTGTGTCAATAGTCAGATATATATATATATATATATATATATATATATATATATATATATATATATGTATATTAGGTAGCTTTCATTACAAAAAGCTACCTATTGCAGCCGTTCGGAGGAAAGCGATTTCAAAAAATTTTGGTATATTTTCATCGATCATGACCCCCAGACCCCGAAACCACACTCCGTTCAAAATTGATATATATATATATATCCATATATATATATATATATATATATATATCTGACCTATGTCACACTGTAACTCTCGTATTTATGAACCGATTTGGATGTAATTCAGTGTGAATATAGTGCATACCAATGTCTCGACCGAGTTCGTTGGCCAGCTTCATCCGCCATCTTGTTTCAAAATGGCGGCCATTTAAAAATTTTTAGAAAATTTAAAATTTGAAATGTGGTACCAAAAAATTGAAAATGGAAAAATATTTTTTTCTTATGTATTTCACCTTTATACAAAGATTCCGGAGCAGTTTTTGTTTCGTCTATATCTTAAAAAAATGGCTGAGTTATAGCATTTTGAATTTCTAGCGTGGCTGACATTTTGAAACGTCCTGAATTTTGTCACGCGATAAAAGGAGTATTTATGAACCGATTTGGAGGTAACTTCGTTTATACATAGTACATACCAATGTCTCGACCGAGTTCGTTGGCCAGCTTTATCCGCCATCTTGTTTTAAAATGGCGGCAATTTAAATTTTTAAGAAAAATTTAAATTTGAAATGTGGTACCAAAAAATTGAAAATTGAAAAAATATTTTTTTCTTATGTGTTTGACCTTGATAAAAAGATTCGGGAGCAGTTTTTATTTCGTCTATATCTTAAAAAATGGTTGAGTTAAAACATTTTGAATTTCTAGCGTGGCTGACATTTTGAAACGTCCTGATTTTTGTCACGTGATAACGGGCGTATTTATGAACCGATTTGGATGTACCTTGGTGTGTACATAGTACATACAAATATCTCGACCGAGTTCGTTGTCCAGCTTCATCCGACATCTTGTTTCAAAATGTCGGCCATTTAAAAAATTTAAAAAATTTAAAAATTTAAAATGAGATACCAAAAAATTGGAAAATGAAAAAGATATTTTTCGTATATGTTTGACCTTAACACAAAGATTCCGGAACAGTTTTTGATTCGTCTATATCTAAAAAAATGGTTAAGTTATAGCATTTTGAATTTCTATTGTGGCTGACATTTTAAAACGACCTGATTTTTGTCACACTATAACAAGCGTATTTATGAACCGATTTGGATGTAACTTGGTCTGTACGCAGTACATACCAATGTCTCGACCGAGTTCGTTGGTCAGCTTCATTCGCCATCTTGTTTCAAAAGGGTTGCCATTAAAAAAAATAAATTTTAAATTTAAAATAAGGTATTAAAAAATTAGAAAATGAAAAAGATTTTTTTTATGTGTTTGGCCTTGATACAAAGATTCCGGAGCAGTTTTTGTTTCTGAAAATTTGTTCTTTTAATTATATCTTAAAAATGGTTGAATTATAGCACTTTCAATTTCTATTATGGCTAACATTTTGAAACGATCTTGTATTTGTCACGCGATAACACACGTATTCTCCTATTTCAATGTAAAAAGGCATGTGGATAGTATACATCAATATCTCGACCAAGTTCGCTGGCCAGCTTCATCAGCCATCTTGTTTCAAAATGGCGGCCATTAAATTAAAAAAAAATTATATTTAAAGTGATGTGCAAAAAAATTAGAAATTGAAAAAGGTTTCTTTCTTAAGTATTTGACCTTGATATAAGGATTCAGGAGCATTTTTTGTTTGTCTTTATCTTAAAAAATGACTCAGATATAGCAATTTCAATATCTAATGTGGGTGACATTTTGAAAAATCTTATTTTTTGTCTGCGACAGCACTCGTATATATCAGTCGATTCCGATGTGAGTGAGCATGTGCACAGCAATTACTAAGGTTTCGACCAAGTTCACTGGTTAACCTCATCCACCATGTTGTCTTAAAATGGCAGGCACTTTAAGAAATCGCCGAATTTGGCAGCCAAATATAAGTTACTTTAAATAAAAGCAGCTTGGATAAAGCTGACTAATTTCGCGAAATTCTCATTCATAATGATTTAGTATTGATAAAAATTAGTATTGAATCTCCTATATTCGGTTTCCACTAAATTGAGCTTCGTGTGTTTGAATAATATAAGTTGGATTTTTTAAAATAAGGAATATGAAAGCTACCTCTTCCTCCGGGCACTGGTCGGAAGGACTTTATATACTTGAAATGGCACCCATTAAAGTAAAAATGTAAGTTTTTACTAAAATTGCCTTTACTTAAGTTACACAGAACAATGAGGTATTGATATTTCAAAATGATCCTACGTATGTCACACGAAAAATACGTCACAATTAATTTGCAAATTAAGTTGATTAATTGCAAATTGGAGAAGATCCATTAATTTTCAAAATGCTGTCCTGAAAGCAAGACATATTTAGAGTTTTCACAACATTTTACCTGCGCTTTGCCACTCGCACGTTTATATCTGCAAAGTTTGACTTTCAGTTTGATAGCAAAATATAACTGATGAAATATGATTTTCGTGTATATAAAGCTAACTCAAAGTACTTAAAGTACTCAAAACAAGTTCTCTTATTCATTAATTAACCTTAATATATAATATTTTATAGTTTATTTGATAAATAAAAACCTGAATAACTTCCTAATCTGTGTATTGTCAACAAGTATTTAACTTGCAAATTTAACTTAATAAACACAGAGAGCTTATTTAAATCCCTTCCAGTGAGTTAAAGACTACTTACATTTGTGTTTAGATTTACAATAGCAGGTAAAGAAAGGTATCTTATAACTCCAAAATTAAGGTGTAGAAAATTAGCAAGGAATAATTAAACCACATTAACTTGTTTTGTGCTTTAATAATTACAGTTTGGATAATCCTCTTTTATGTTAAGGTAGTTGGAATTTGCTGTTAAGGAAATTAATTGCTTGCCAGCTTTGGCATAATCAATTAAAAGGCACAATAGCATTTCAGGTTTCGTAATAGTGCGTTGGTATTTCGAGTTATAATAATAACTGTGAATCATGTTATATGACAGCTAAACAGATTATCAAAATTATAGAATCATTTTTACGAGTTTTTAAGAGATATTTGATCCAATAGTATTAAAAAATTGGAACGTTTATAAAAGTTTAATGTTAAAATCGAATGTTGATAGTTAAAATGAAACGATATTCATTGTCTTGTTATTTAGTAAAACTACAAATTGCTTCAATTCAAATAACACCAAAGAACATTTGCTCACAACCTTTATAATGTGTTTAAATTTTATATATTTTCAAAAAAAAATTCCATAAAAAAACATAGAATGTACAGGCAGCCCGTTGTCAGGGACCCATGTTATTGGAAGAGGTTTTTTCTACTTTTTGAAGAAATTCCCATATTTTGACATCATAATTTCAGGAAATTTTGAGTTTTGTTTTTAAACTTTTCATGTTTTGATCGAAGAAGGACACACATAAAAATTCCGTTTCCGATTCAAAACTAATAAGGCAGAACAGTTTTAGAAACATCTCTCGGATTTGACGAAAATGCGCATTACATTGGGGGATTTTAGGTGATTTTGAAAATTTGATTGATTAATTTTCGGTATTTTGGGCGCAAATCAAAGCAGACTTTTTCGCATTTTAGCTAAAAACCCCCACTAATTTACTGATGTTTTTGAGTATTTTGCTAACTGAAAACGAAGTATTAAAACTAAATGAACACGTCTGCGGAAATAGATTGAAGCTATTGCCATATAACAAAATAATTTAGCACAGCATTCATATTATTCCTTAATATTTTCTTATGCATTTTATAATTAAACACAAACGTTTGTAGAATTAAACCCTTTAAACAGATGTTATAGACCAAGTATTATGAAATTACCATTTATATGCAAAAGAAACAAAATACTAGTTAAATTACGTAGTACTATGAAATGCTATATATATATACAGAGAAAGTGAAGTCAGCTATACAGACAAACAAATAAATATTGAGAATGTGGACGATAAATTAAAATGTAATTTATTTTTATTTTTTTAATTATTAAAATATGTAGTTAATGTTTAAATGATATTTTATAAAAATAAAGAATAAATTTTACTAATTAACGGTTAACGGTTATAAATTGTATTTCAATGAAGCACGATAAAATAATTCTTTATACGCAAAATTCTCCATAGATTTGAAAATCGTTTATTTAAAAATTCGAAATTTAATAAATAAGAAGTGGTGTCCATTATTAGCTCTACATAAAACAAATTAAACCGATTAAAAGTATTAATTGCTATTAATACTCTTTGATCATGATTAATACGGTGTTTGTTTAATATTAGCTTGTAACGAAAGTTTCCCGCCATAGCTAATATCGTCTTTTCAAACAGTTCGCGTTGTCGTATTTGCTCATATTTTGTCAAACGATTTTTGGCATTTGAAAGAAAGAGACTTGCTTTATAACACTATGTTGTGAAATTTGTAAAAAAATATCGTTATCATTAAATACAGGATATCTGAAATGGAACTATCACACTACCAGATTAGAACCAGCATTTACTTCCAGTTCTGTTGCAAAAAGCCAGCTACAGAATGCCACGGAATCATGTGTACAGCTTTAGGCGCTACTCTTGAATAATATGACACTGTGAAGTTTTGGTACCGAAAGTTCAAAAACAAGGACTATCACATTAAAGAAGCAGAGCGCTCTGGCCGGCCTACTGATGTTGATGAGGCCCGCCTGCGAGAACTTGTTTAAGAATATCAGTATTCAACCAATCAAGAGCTAGCTAAGCAGTTAGACGTTAGTGCCATGTCCATTAGCCGCGCTATGCATTGCATAAACTTGACGTACAAGTTCAATCGTTGGGCGCCGCATGATCTGACTCAAGCACATAAGTGCAGACGTGTTCAAGCCTGCATTAATATGCTCGAATATCAACGCAAGGACAAAATTCTGGACCGTTTCGTCACTTGTGACGAAAAGTGGATTCACTTCAACAACACAAGCCGAAAAATGGGTTGCTCTACGACCGATGAATCTGTCGGCAGCGTCACAAAGCGCAGTTTGACTAACAAAAAGATAATGCTTTGTATCTGGTGGGATTTCCGTGGTATTATCCACAAAGAGTATCTAGAAAAAGGTAAAACCATGGGCAGTAAAGTGTACAGCAAGATGCTAGTCCGTGTTGACGCTGCTATCAAGGTAAAATGTCAAAATGAATTCCGGCGCAAGAAGATAATGTTTCATCAAGATAATGCTAGATGACATATGTCTGCATCAGTGGCGTGGCGTCCGGTCATCGCTGGATGCGGCGATGACCAAGCAATATTTTAAAACTCTTAATAAGCTTTTAAAACTCTACGATCCAGTTTTAGCAGAACATTTGGAGTTCATGTATAAGTGAAGGTAAGATTTAAAGTTTCTTTTTTGAACATTGAACCATTGAATTTTAGAGTTAATAATTTTTCACCACAAACTTAAATAATTGCGATGACCACCGAAAATTTTCACGCCACGCCACTGGTCTGCATTCACCGGCTGGACTCTGTATGGACGCCAATGGGATCTTTTGCCACACCCAACATATAGCCCCGACATCACTTCTTCGGACTACTACCTTTTTTCACACTTGCAGCTACATCTCGTTGGTGCTGTCTTTAATTCTGCACGCCCGAAATGAGGTTGATCTGTGGACCCGCGACCCCCAAGTTTCTGGGCCGAAGGCTTTGAAAAATTACCAAAACATTGGCGGAAAATCATAGATTCGGGTGGTGATAACTACCCTCACTAAAGGCACTGCTTCCATGCTTTTTTTTTTCTAACTTTATTAAGAACTTTGTTTCGCGGAAAACTTTCGTTACAACCTGATATATCCGATAGCACCGATAGCGAACGCATCGATATACTACTTTCCTCGTACCATCGTTCGCCTACGATTTTGTACAAAATTCACTGAACATTTCATCGCTTCAGGGCACCAAAAATGAGTATACCAAGCTTGATTGGGAAGTAAACAATACGGGTTTTACATTAAGTTGACAATCTAAACTTTGACATATACAATACAGTGTGGAGAAGAGATTTCCAGTCCTTCCCCTATACACGGACAAATTCGGTTCCCTTTATATATTGCTAAAATCTTTTACACAAACTCTACATTTATTGAAATAAGATTGGCGATTTGTGGTTTGATACAAGACTATCCAGAAATGAACGCCGGACATATCTTTCAATCATTTATTCCTTAAGTCCAATTTTGAAGAAAATTCTTGGAACGAAATTTCGGGATTTTTTTTCAGTGAATAGGAAATGCTGTATAAAACAAAGCATTAAACCATTTGCAACAAACAGATATAAAAATATCTCAATTTAATTTACGTTATGCCTAAAAAAAATAGGAGGCACGATGAGAATGCTAAGATTATGAAATTCTCGATTATTTACAACGGGTAACTAGCGAGTCACATTTTTCCCGAGAGAAAATCTAGGAGAACCAGGAGAACAAAAGGGTTTTGACTGCGTAGGAGTTCTGCGTAGGAGTTTGGCCGCGTTTTAGATGAGGACACCTCAGATTTTCCTGTGGGTATTCATTTGTAACACAGAGGCAAAAGTTCATGTCAACTCGAGTGATGTGAGCAGATGAAATGTTGGGATGAAAAAGACAAATTGTGAAACAATGGATTACTAGACAGAGTGTCGTGATGTTGTAATATTAGGGCTATTATAACATTCGAATGTGATCTGACTAATTTGCAAATACATTTATGTAAATATTAACGCAATACACTTTTATTAATCCAAAAAATATGTACTTTCAATTGTCATTTGTTGTTTGGTGCCAAAGTTCCATAACATATTGAATACTTAAATAGTCTACATGAAGACATTAAACGCTCCAAAGTTACGTATTATTAATATTAATCATGTTGGCGCATAAAAAGTACGCCAATATACACGTTTTCTATTTTCTTATCTTTCATCAACAAATCAGTTTCAAAGAAAAATTATTAAATTTTAAATGAAAAAGGATCAACTATTATCAAATTTCACACAGTTTTTTTCCGCCAGACAAAAACATAAATAAGTTTATACAGATAATTTTGGGTAAACATCTGTTTAATAATTTAACATGATTAGAAAACAGGAAGTTTTATCGTTAAAAATTTTACAAAAAATGTGTGACTTATAATTGAATTATTATTAGTTTATTTCCTTAGTTAAAGTTAGTTGTAAACCATAATATTGTTCTTTTAAAAAATGTCTGAAGTTTTTTATTTCCTGTAAGATTAAAATGTGTATATGGTTTTACCATAGCACTGGGATTAAAATCGGATAATTCAGCCTTTTATAAATAATAACTTATTAATAAAGTCTGTGTTTATCGAATTTTATACTTAAAAGGATATCAAGATACAATGATGCGTGCAAGGTATGTATGCAAAGTTATATTAAATTCTGTTGCAATTTTTTGTTTCAATTAGGAAATTTTAATTAGGCAATTATTACCTTTATTATTGCCTTATTTTTTCCTATTATGTTTTAAAAAGATCCAATTAAATGGATCAACGGCAATTTGATAAAGTATTTTTGAATTTTCAATGTTATGAAATATTTATATAAATTATCAGAGAGTATTTAAGAGTTGAGTTGAAAAAGTCAGATATTTAAAGCAAAAACTAGTCAATATTGTACTAATTTTAATTACTAAAAAGTGTAAATTAAAACTTAGGTAAGCACGTTGTTAAACCTCGTCGTAAACTTAGGTTAACAACGGTAAGCTAAGTGATGACCGTAACCTTTGAGTAACTCGAGACATAATTTTGGTAAGTTATGTGATGCTGGCAACCTTTAAGTAACTTGATTCATAATGTCGGTAAGTTAAATTATGCCCAATCATTAAGTAACTCGAGTCATAATTTCGGTAAGTTGAATTATGCTGTGAAATGATGTATATGAAATACCAGTTATTAGAGCAGATGGATCAAAGAATTTCTATATTGGTATTACTAGCAGGAAATTTAAGTATATAAAAGAGAAGCATGTACCTTATATTAAATATGAGAGTAAAACCCCAGCCGTAAGAAGATTATATTCAGATAAAACCATCCAAATAAATTTCAAGAAAAGTAAGATAATTTTCCCCTCTGGTCTATACTACCCATATCCAATCCATCCATCATAAGCGAAACCACAGAGATTTTCGCACGCAAAAATTCAATATTTAACGATGCAGCATCATTTAACTTATCAAAATTATGGCTCGAGCTACTCAATGGGTACAAAAATAAAAATAAACACCCAAGTAAAATAAAAAAATAACGTGCATAACATGAAAGAATGCGTGAAAATTTGAATGATGGCGTTTCATAAATCGGGAAATTTTAGAATATTTTTATTTTATTTTTTTTTTTTTTTCGAAAATGACTCGGGTACAGTCGAATAAACCTATTTTTACTGTTTTTAAAGTTTTAATTTACACTTTTTAGAGATTAAAATTAGTGTATTATTACAAGGTGTTAATTTGTTATATAGTCAATAATGATTGATCAGAAAAATAACTTCTAATAAGGCGATTTTCTATTCTGTGTTATTATTTTTATCATTAGCAAATCAATGTGAAACAAAAATGATCAATGTAACAGAGTTAATATTTAAATATTTTCAGATTTAATCTAGTCCCACCCACCAGCTGCAAAATCAATATTATTTTTTAAGCAGAATTTGGGTAAACATCATCTTAATTCTTTGGCATGACTTTGAAAATTTTACCATCAAATATTTAAAAAAAATGTGAACCTTGTTGTAAATCTTTAATTAATGCTTCATTACATTAGTTAACTTTGTGATTAATTACTTAATGTTTAAAATTTTGACAATCTTAGCTAACGTTAATCTTCATTATATGTTTAATCGCACCGACAGTAACTAGAGATATTTTTATTAAAGTGTAAATTATTAAAGTTTGCCAGTAAACATATTATGAATAAAATTTGTTCTACAGAATACTTATCTTCAAGCAAGTACAGATTAAGTTAACTTTTAGGCGTACCACAGTCACAATTTTATCCTAATTTTAATTATTCATTTTAAGAATTTAACATAATGATTGACACGATAAGTTTCAGAACTTATTTTTATACATTTTTCTGTTGTTATTAAATATCTAATCTTAAAAGGTTGTGATATTTTTATTTCAAACTTTTTAAAAATGAACAATGTTTTCATTCTACGCAAGTACAGTATGTTCCAAAATTATATGTCAGAAATGTAAAAGCAGATAGAGGGGACGTAAATAAGCATATTTCGTTTAGGAATGTGGGTGCGAAAATGCAGCGTTAATTGAGTAGAAGGCGCTGATGAGATCGGCGGATAAAAGCAATACGCTGACTTGAATCGTTATTCTCCGCATGGATTTCGAGCAACATGCATCGCTACACCAAAGCGAAGCTTTCCAACAAGCATTTTACGAATGGGGTTGCGCAAGTAAATGGCTCCCAAGCAACGCACGTCCAACAGCTCTTGACCTTGACGAAGGACAATCCCCTACTGTTCAAAACTATGCTTCTTCCTCTGCAGGAATTCTGCGATATCTTCTAGTGAACGTACCACTCCTCAAAGCATAAAACGATCCACTCGCGCACAACATCCGATGAAGACGCTCAAATGTTAGGCGATCTGGCAAACTCCTATCCAAAAATCGTTTCATGTACATTCTTTGAGCAGTCGTTCCATTTTCTTATGAAAACCCATACAAGAAATTCATCACGGCAAGCTCCACATTGGTGCATCTATGCATGTTGCTCAAAATCCGGGCAGAGAATGACGATTTAAGCCAGCGAAGCGCTTTTATCAACCGAACACAACATCGCATCTACTACCTAATCGCTGCATTTCCGTACCCACATTCCTATACAAAATCTGATTATTTAGGCCCCATCTATCTGCCTTTACATTTTTGAAATATAATTTTGAAACACCCTGTATATTTAAATTAAACTATTGCTAATTTCAGTAAAAAACAAAAATATTGAAACAGAGATTCTGTATAAATTTATTTTACTTATCTGCTAAAAGCTTTATGATAATTTGTCTCGGCCATAATTTCGCACGTTATTTATTGATTAGTGGAAGATTCTAGTGTTTGCGCCGTATATTTATACAGTGAAAGATGCGAGATGAATTTAAATTGCTTTAATTTCAAAATTGTAATCGATTTATTGCAAAGTTTCGTAGCAAAAATTTTCTTGAACATTTTTCAAAATTGTTCCCTTTTCTTAAAACCCTTGCTAGAATTTGTAAATAAAATGTTTAAAAACAGTAAAAATATGTTTATTTAACTGTTTATATGTTTCAAGTCTACCCAAGTCATTTTCAAAACAAATTAAAAAAATATATTCTAAAATCGCACAGTCTATGTGAAACGCCATCATTCAATATTTTACGTTCTCTTTCATATTAAGCATGTATCTGTTTTAACCATTTGGAAATGGTTGTTGTTTTCGGTCTAGGATGGGGCCAAATGATGCTCGCATTTTATTTTATTTTTTTTTTTTTTTTACGAAATTCAATGATATTCTTTACTTTTAGAAGAATTTTTATTTGAATAGGTAATAGAAAGGCATGAAATCGATAAAAATTGTTTGAATAGGTAATCGAAAGGCATAAAATCGTTAAAAATTTAAAAAGTTACAAAATGGGTAGGCGCAAATTATCAGATATGGAAAAATCCAAAGCCAAAGAGCGACGCTGAAATGAAAATCGTCTTGCAAACCAAAAATCAAGGTCTTCAACTCATTATGTAGGCCATGAAAATCGAGGTCTTTAACTGATTATGTAGCCCATGCAAATCGAGGTCTTCAACTGATTATGTAGCCCATGCAAATCGATTACAGAATAAAAGACGAACGCGAATGAGGAAACGATCTAATGTTTAATCGATTGATAGTAAAAGGCCATGTCTCGAGGTGCTCCAATCCACTAGCCACGGCATTTTACAATCGGTCGATTCTAACCGGGAAAAATTGAGCTCAACGTAGGTAATTTGTCTCAATCTGCGGATGATTCGGTGGAACTGCTTTTGATTTCTAAACTGTTTTTCTTCCCGAAACGGGACTTGGAAAGTTTATCGATGAAGGTTTTGGTCGTCTGAAGTTTGATCTTAGCGATCTGTTGTTGAAGAGGATGCGACGGAATTTGGTGGACGAAATTTAGATTTTTCGGTTAAATTTTGTTACGAAGGTGATTTGTCGCGATTTGTGGATGATTCGGTGGAACTGCTTTCCATTTTATCCTCTTATCTTTCTCGGCTTCTCTTGTCGAAATGCCCCAAAATTAAAACTAAGTCAAAAATATATAACTCTAAAAAAAAAAAAAAAAAAAAAAAAAAGATTCCAAATGGTCGTCGTAATCTATTAAATTACAATTTTTTTTTTTTTGTTTTGGGGGGGGGGGGGGATGTTTACTTTTATTTTCCTAACTATTGTGTAAATTGATCCATAATTTCGGTAAGTTAAATGATGCTGCATAGTCACATTATTTTTGCGTGTTACCATCTCCATGGCATCTTTCATAATGAATAGATAGCATAGGCTGGAGGGAAAAAGTATCTCAAAGTTAATTTGAATACTTTTAACAAATTAACATGCATTTTCATTGCTAAAAACAATACATTTGATAAAAATTAACATTTCTTAGAGTTTTTTCGTTTAATCTTGAAACTTCCTGTAGTCCAATTTTACTAGATACTTTCTCAAAAATATATTATCATAACATTCTTATCGTAGAATATATTTCTGTTTTAAAATATTATATTTTTTCCTTAAAATAGAGAAAGGTAAACAAATTTATTTTATTTTACGTTCTCAATAATATAAATTCAATTACGGTCGATCCCGGTTAAGACACGTTTCAGGGGAGTGGGCAAATTTCGCGTTTTAAGCAGGATCGCGTATTAAACGTGATTTGTATAATGTGGCAGGAACTGGGTTTATTTACAACATCTAATCGTCTAAATGAACTGTAGAACTTTCATTTATATGTTTACGGTCCAATATTGCATCTTTTAGGTATATTTAGATTAAAATGCAACTGAATTCAAATTTAACTCATTGTTTCTTTTTATAGAAACAAAATGGAATAATAACTAATAATAAAAAGTAAATTAAAACGGCTTTATTCTGCAACCAAAAATAAGAATAATAATTTCCTGCTAGAATAATTTTTTTATCTGAGCTAAAAAAATATATTAAACCTTTAAAGCACATGTGAAAATCATATTTAGTACTTGTGATAATGAGAACAATTATAATCTGACCTTCTTTTCATTAACTCTCTATCTACTGACGACACTTATAAATACCACTCACTTTAAACTTTCATCCCATAGGGAATATTGCCAATATTCTAATGGTTCTTTGCAAAAATTGTTCTTTTAACTTTACTTTATAAAATCGGTAAAAACTTTATAAATACGGTATTTTGCTGGAATGAATTTTGCAGAAGGGTGAATACTAGTGTAACTAAATAGAAAAATGTTTTTTTTTTTTTTTAATATTTTTTTTTCTTAATGTAAATAATTTAAAACAATGTCATCAACAACAAAAACTGATTGGACACATACAAATAAAATATAAAAAAAAACAACAGAATCGTCATATTGAGAGAAAATGGTCACTCTTATGCTAAAATTGCAAGACATATTGGTTGATCAGTCATTTTATCTGACGTACGAAAGTTGTGCTTACATTAAGAAGAAAGTAAATAAATGATAAATGGAGCAAGATCAGGGCGAAAAAATATGCACAAGTGCTTCTGACGATAGAAAGATAAAAATATATGCCTCAAATATAGAAGAATTGCATCAGATTCTGTTAGATGTAAAACGAATGCAATGGTTATTTAAGTTAGTTCAAGAACAATAAGGAAAAGATTAGCGAGATTTGGACTGAAAGGTAGAATTCCGAGGGAAAATAAATATTTTAAAATCTTCAGCAACGCAAGAAACGAGTTCAATAGGCAAAAGAACACATTAATTGGTCAGAAAATCAGTGGAAGCAAATAATCTGGAGCGGTGAGAGTAAAATATCGCTCTTTGGTAGTAGTGGCAAAAATATATGAGAGTAGAGTAGGAGAAGAGCTGCATCCTGATTGCATTGAAACAACTAAAAAGAACCAAACAAATGTCATGATTTGATATGTCTGCAGATGGTGTGGGACTCATTCAAGCGATTGATAGCATTCTAAATGCAAAAAAAAAAAAAAAAAAAAAAAAAAAAAAAGAGAGAAAAAAATTTACATCGAAACTGTTCTGGAACCAAAATTGATGCCTTTCATCAGGGATCACTTCCCCAATAAAGTACCATTTATCTTTCAGAAGGAATCAGCTCCATGCCATACGGCAAAAATATGCAAAGAATGGTTTAAAAATAAAAGCAAACAATTATTACCCTGGTCAGGAAACACCCCTGGTCTGATTCCTATAGAAAATTTGTGGCGACATTGGAAAATCATTGTACAAAAAAGAGTCTATCTAATAAAAAGCAACTTATTGAAGCTATAATTGATTCTTGGCATCATAAGATTAAAAAAGATTAACTCCATACACTAGTTCTCTCAATGAAAAAACGCTGTGAAGCTGTAATAAAAAATAAGGATTATCCTACTAAATACTTAATCCGTAAGTGTAACTTTAAAATACAATGAAATCTAAGTTAGGTATTATTTTTTGTAAGCGCAACATTTTTTGTAATGCAGATATTTTAATTTTTTTTAATTAAATTCTACATTAATTATCCTTGAATTTGATGTATAAACATTTGCATTTAAGTGAAATTTATTATATTCTTCAAGCGCAGAAATTTATAAAACATGAAAATTTCAAAAAATGTCCACAATTTTGGCCACCACTGCAGATTATATTATTTTTTAAAAGTATATAAATATTTTTTTCTGAAAAGGGATTCATTATATTTTACGTCTTTGTCAACATTCCCTTAATTTGATTATTAAAACTCAACTCGAATTGAACTTTTATATTGCGTAATAAGCATTAGTAGAGTTTCAGAATTTCGCAGGCTTAATAAGAAATAAGGTTAATTTCTCTTCCAATTTGTGACCGAAGGAAAGACGGATTATCCATTGATTTTCCAAATAAACTTTAGAGCTAAGTGTATATCACATAAACCACATTTAATTCGTTGTATCCAAATAGAAGCTGCTAACAAATGTATATTCCTCCGTATTCTAGAGACAGATAAAATCGAATGTGGGGTTTAGGTACGAAGCAGTTTTGCAAGCGTACATTAATAATTTAAACAGGATATGTGTTCACATTTAATAGTATTATTAAGTGAAATTAAAAACGTATATGTGTAACGCATATGAACTTTTTTGTCGGATTTTAATAAGAATTCTGTTATATTTAATTTTTGAATAGAGTTCTATAGATTTATATTTTTATACTGTTATTTCTTGTTTATTTTTGAATATATTAACATTTTAAGGGTATATAAGACTTGTGATGCAAACATTTGTAAGTTTTAATGATTACTATGCAATTCAAAACGATAAATATATTTTTTTTTTCGCATATATTTTGAAAAAATATATTTTTGAGTTATGTTTTTGGAAAAATATGAAAATTGCTTATACAGCAACCTCTTCGGGCAGTATTTTCAAATTCAAAGAGACTGCTTGCCACAGACAAAATCATACACAAAACATTTGATTCAATTATATGCATAACTACATACACTTTTCGATGGTACAATGGTGAAAATGGACAAAAATCGCTATAGCAACGCTCGCTTCCGGCAGAATTTTTTTCAAATTCTGGAAGACCTACTGACCATAGTCAAAAACATACACAAAAAATTTGGTTGAATTCTATGCGTAACTTCATACACTTTCGGATGGTACAACAATGCAAGTGGCACAAAAATTACTATTACAGCGGCATCTTCCGGCGGAATATTTCTAAATTAAAGGAGGACCTGCTTTCCACAGCCGAATATATATACAAAATACTTGGCTACGTTCTGTGCATAAGTTCATAGACTTTTCGATGGTACAATGACGACACACGGACACATATACATATGGACTCACGGATAGACTGACGGACTAGCAGACATTTTATATAAACATGTTTGTGGGGATCTCTGATCTCTAAAATTTATAAATCCGTCGAAAACTGGAAGTCGAAAAAATTTCGTTTACAATACAAGAAAGTAAAAACAAAACCTTATTTCCATAAAATTTGGCACGCTAAGTTATAAAATCATTCTCTATATTTGTACCGTCATTCCTTACTGGTGATGCTGAATTCGTCTCGACTTATCCCGTGTCACTGATGTTTATTTTCTTTAATAAAGGATGTCCTAAAAATATCATTTTGGATATGAAGTGTGTCAAAAGTATGAAAATGACAAATAACGATCTGTACGGTATAAATTGAGAAATAAAAGGAAATAATAAACGACTTTATATGATACAGATACGATAGATAATGAGAGACATTGTGTCAGTGGGTGATACGATTATTAAATGTCACATATTTCATTTTTTATTCATATTGCAATGTGACAGAAGCGGTGTATCCAGGCTCATGTTAAGTATAATCAGAATCACTAAGTAATCTTAATTTGCTGTCAGTTTTGTGGACAGGGCACCGTTCAATCATGCTTCGTCTGTATATCTTGTGTAAATAACCTAGAAATGTAAAGAAGTTGTTTTGATTACTTGTTGATACAAAGAAAGATAAAATGCGCTAAACAATGTTTATGATCTTTCAACTTCCAAAGAAATTTTATCGTAAAACACAATGAGAACAATATGTTATCACAATGAACCGTCTCTCAGAAGTCGACAATACTTGTATTTTAGCATTTACATGTACACTAAATGAGAATTTGCTCTTATGAGAAATTATATCAAAAGCCATTCGTATTAGACATTTTTTAACGTAACATATCAAAATAAGTACTAGGCATTTTTTTAACGTAACATATCAAAATACGAATTGAGGTAATTGTAAATATATCTTCTTATATAAAAAGGGTATTTCTTATGCCTTCTTATTTCTTTCTGTAAATGTTATTTCATTAAAATAAATTACAGTTAAATAAATCGTTGTCTTATATAACTTTACTACTTATGCCTTACAAGCATCGATCCGAATCTGATCAAAGTGCCAAAATTACTGGGACTCTTACTATCCATATTTAGTCTTATCGTTATCACTGTCAAGCTATATTCCATTTTGTGTCAACTTACTAATGACTGAAAAGTCAGTCACGTTGACATCATAGTAAAATTGCGAGTTGGCAATCACCTGTGAGTCATATTGTGAGGAAATACATATTGGTCGCTGTTGCAACGCAGATCCTATTTAGCGATTTTGACGTCGCATTGATATCACATCGGTTGGATAATAAATATTTCAGAATTTATAATATTTAATTTTTTTTTCAAGATTTCGTTATTTTGATAATCAACATGTTTTTTTTTTTTTTTTTTAATTGGTAAAATTCAGAGGCATTATGAAGAATTTCATATACACAATTCATTTCACAATTAGATTGTTATCATTAAAGATTTTAACTGCAACAATTAGACTTTGAGATCTTGAATGCGAAAATGTTAAATATTCCATCAGCAACAACCATGCTCACAAATTTCCTCCTCTTTGGAAATTAGAAGAAATCCATAGAAACAGATTATTTAATTGATTAATATAATTATAAGGCGTTTAAAATGACTACTTTTCTTTACTTTCGAATAAATATAAGAAGATTATGTTCGTTGAATTTTTTTTTCCGTACATTTATTTTATAGGTAATAGATATTTCAAAGTTATACAATTTCACCCATTCTTCAAAAAGTGCTAAATCATTATTACACATTTTCACCCTAATATATTTCCCCTAAACGTTAATGTCAAATATGCACCTCCATCATGTTACCTAAAATGCAAACACGAAATTTTCGGACGTTTTTCCGTTTTTTGCCTATAACTCGAAAATTATGAAATTTTTGTGTACCATACTTAATTACAAAAAGAAAGAACATTAAATTCTCTACACATTTCATAATAAAAATGTTTTTCTATACCCAATACTCAGCTCGCTACGTCTTTTTGAAAGCAACACTTTTTTTCAACTGCACAGAAAGTGGCCTATTTTTCGCTTCCCATCCCCAAAAAATTTCTTTTCGTCACAAACTGTGGAAATGAAATGTACCTATTGAGGAATAAGTGAGGAGGGAAATTTTAAAGAAGGGTGAACAGAAGCTATGGTTGCCAAATGGTACGTTCTTCTCGTATGCTGTACGAGTTTTAGTGCTTTTAAGGTCTATAGCGCTGTTTGGGTATAAGGTATACTTTTAAATGTGTCCATACGAGGATTTATTCCGTTTTTGTACCACAACATACTTTTGATCGTTTAAAAAGAAATCTTCCCAGTTTGCTTTACAATTTCTCCTTTTGCAAAAAATAAGTTATACACGTGTGCAACAAATGCAAAAACGGCTTGTTTCAGATCAGTAATGCACAAATCTTGGGAAAGTTGTGTAATATTAGCTGCGTATTTGATGTAGCATTAGATCGTGTGAACTTGACCTTATTATAGATTATAAATATCCGCATTATAAAATTTTTAATTTAGTATAACTGTATTTTAAGTTTAGATATTTTCTTTGATTGATTATCACACTTTATGCTTAACCCTTAAGCGTCGAGCCCAATAAAATTACGGGCAATTTGTTCGTGGATGTATCGAGCGCGACGATTACAGTGCTAAATAAAAATATTTATTTTTGTAGGGTGTCAATTGCTAAAATTTTCATGATATTCATTTAATTGTAGGAAGTTCTGATTTACCTTTATTCTTACAATTATTAATTTTTCATTCATAATAGGATATGACTGTAAAATTAGTTATAAAATGTTAACAAAATAATGTAATAAAAATATAGTTGGATAATAATGATTAAATCGATTAATTAATAATAACCACTTTTTAAACAAATTCGTTAACGAAAACGTTATTGACACGTTCAACGTAGTTTAGCATAGTACGAAAAAGTACGAAAGCACGATAAAATAAAAACTAACCAGTGTCAATAAAAATCATCCGTCACGACAAATTTCTAGCCAAAGACAGAAACTTGAATCACTTCATATAACTGCTTAAAACCGAGTTTCAAAATAACATATTTCAAGCATTCAGAAGAAGACGCTGATGTCATGATTGTTACCTCAGCCATTTCAACAGCCGAAGCTTTTGAAAGTGTAGTATTGTCAGAGAAGACATTGATTTTCTTGGGATCATGACGATCTTGGGATATCAACACAAAAATCTGTTTTTCCAAAAACCAGGAAGAGGTACCATAGAAACCAAGTAGTTTTTAAGCATGCCATACAAACACAATTACAACAATGTTCCTTCCATTCCTGCAATAAGATGATGCGATACAACATCCGCTCTTTTTGGGCAAGGAAAGTCAAAGTTTTGTAACTCTTTGAAAAAACATGATCAGATTAAGGAAATAGCCTTTGTGTTCAGTAAACCAGAGTCAACCCGTCAAGAAATCATCAAGGTTGGAGAACAATTCATTATTGCACTATACAGTGGATGCAAAGACACCACACAGACATTTGGAACATTGAGGTTCCAGTTATTTGCTGAATCTGTCACTAAAAGCAAAGTTTATCTTGCAAAGCTACTATCAACGCAAGAGGCTGCGCAGCAACATTTCCTCCGATGTTATCATCAGGATGTTATCATCATGGCTAGGAAACAACAATACACAATGAAAAATGGGGTTAGGTTCGCAGGTCTGACAGTCTCTTTCAGCCAGTTTAAATGTGCCAAAACCCAGCACCTGAATCCTTGCTGTATGTTTTCTCATCTACCTGTATAAAAGGGTGCAGCAAGGCATGTTCTTTGCCAAAAATCAGGACTCAAATACTCGGCAATTTGCAAAACCTGTAACGGAGTCAACTTCGAAAATGTGAACGACATTATTTACCCAGAAGAAGAGGATGATTAAGTTGAGGCCTGGGAAACCATAGAAAAAAAAGCAACGATAATGTCTTTGATAACCAGGTTGATGATGTCGCAACAAGCTCAAAGAAGACCAAAGTTGTTTAAAAAAAATGCAACCTGCTCATTTGCTCCTCAAGCTGAGGTTGACGGACCCGCAAACACACCACCAAAAGTTACTATACATTGAAAATGTCACCGTAAGTCTTTTACCGTAACTCTTACTTTCTTTCATGTAAATACCTATTATTAATATTCTTCATTTAAGTTCTAAATACAAAAAAAAATTATAATGTTATCAAATTATTTTACAATGCTACCGTTGTAATTAACCGTTAATACTATCATGAAATGATTGTAATATAAATAAGTTACATTAAAGAGAATAAAATTAATAAAAAATAGTGTCAAATGTTGGTTTTTGCGATTTTCCACAAAGTTAGAATAAAAGTGTTCTTTTTTTTCGCAAAGCCGTAGCGTGCTTCGGAATGGGTTCAGAAAAACGTTTTTATTGCGAAATTTGTTGAGAATTTAATGCTCTTTCTTTTTGTATTTAAGTATGGTACACAAAAATTTTATAATATTTAAGTTATAGGCAAAAGACTGAAAAAATTCCGAACATTTCATGTTCTTTTGGCTCCATAAAGTTTAGGCTCGAGATATTTTGTTGGAAAACAATTAATTCCTGTTATTAGCATCCCCATAAACACTTTAAAAACATAAAATCTTCTAGCAGAATTTTTCCATCTATTTCTGACAATTTGCCTGGACTATAACACCAACATTATAACTCTTTTAATTATATAGTAACCAAATTTAATTTTTTTTTTATATCCTTCAGGAAATAGAGCTACATTTTATTTTATGTCAATAAAATATATTTCATCTTTAATAATTTTTGATAAAGAATGGAATTCAATCATATATTTAACAATAAAGTGTCTTTCAGAATGACGTTTTCCACGTATTTCCATAGGTATTGATATAAAATATTTAACCTTCATAAATTGTAGTTTCTATCAAAATGTTTAATGAAATATTTCCTCTAAATCAAATTCTATTATTGAAACAGATTTGCAATTTATGCGCTGGAATAAAAATTTCTTCGAAATGCAAGCAATATTTTAGAATGTTTTTAAAATGCATTCTAGAAAGTTTTATATGTAAAAATTTTTAAAGGTTATTTTCAACATATACCTCAAAACGTATGTCAATACGCAATCCATTAACATTTGAATGTTTTATTAATAATGTAAACATAAGTGAATTTATTTAAAATATTAAAATCACAGTAAAACAATTGATAAATAATGAAGTCAAACTATAACAATTTTATATGAAACTAATTTTTTTTTTAACATTATATACTTTAAAATTAAACATTTAAATATGCCTAAAAAATACTTAATGTTTGTTACATATTTAGCGTTCCTACATAACGAATAATTAAATTTAAACGAAAAAAAAGCCATTGCAATATAAAAAAATTATCATTTTTATTAAGGATTGACCAAAACAGGTTATTAAACCAAAACAGATTATTAAACCAAAACCGAAATGGTAACTAAATTTTGGTAATCTTCCTATTTTGACACGAAAACGAAAACGCAGTACAATATAATACAAATATAATACAAATTTTTTTTAAGTAATTAATAAATACAGAATTATACAGAATTATTAATTAATTATACGTGTACTTATACGTGTGACAAATGTTTGCTCACTCCTCCTTTGACCAAATTGTTTTATTAATTCATCTATGACATAGAATAATTTTCTAATTATACGAATTTTATCTAATTAAAAAATATTTTCGGCATATATACCTCGATTTATCTTTTATAATGATTTTTGTAAATGATAACCTGTTATATTAGAACTTTCTCAAAGAGTATTCGAAACACTTTTGCTGTTTCAAACTAAAATTTTTCAAGTACTTTTAAGTTTGCAGTTTTTAATGAGTACGTGAAAAGCGTCATATATGCATTGCTTGCTTTTCAATTTGCACTCACGTCTTGAGTCTGTGGTGATTGATAATTATAAAAAGTGAAGTTCCTAGCAATAAATAAAGAACTTCTCATTTTAGCTGACACACTTTAAATCAATGAACAATGAGGAAAATGTCCAAAAGAAGAAACGACTTTCGGTAAGGCCAAATTTCCGATAGCATTTTCGCTGAAAATGAATGTTCGGCGAAACTCAGATTTTGTACCGAAAAATAATCGCAACCGAATTTTCGGTCGATCTCTAATTTTATGGTATTAAAAAATAATTGAAAATGCAAGAATTGTGCTGCATTAAATCCACAATATAATGAAAAACTGTTTTCTTCAATAATTCATTTGTATTAATATTATTTTTTTTATTCATATAGATAGATGAAATAATTACTTGTTGAACACTTTGCATAGCATCATGTAAAAAAAACTATGATAATTCATGGTAAATAATTCCATTACTTGTGAGAGTCTGATCGTATTAAACAAAAATATATTTAATATAACAAAAAGAATAAATTTATAATGATTGCGAATTTAATTACCTGCATTAGACACCTAAATTTTGAGGGAAATCGATAACAATGTTTTCAGTCATAATAAAAATAAACATGAAATCCGTATTTCTCTCTCTTAGAGAATTCAGTCTATTTATAAATCAAATCTGTTTGGAACTATATCTCACATATAAACATATCTCGTGCAATTCAATTATATTTTTAAGACTTTAAATTAGAGAGATTATCCGATAATCAATTCAGCTGGAATAAATCTCTACATAAAATTCTCCATTATTTTAACAAATTGTTTCATTATACTTTAAAGAGTTCTTTTCCTTGAAAAGGGGTTTATTTTTCAACAGAGAAAATCAACCAAGATCGAGAAACGTCTATCATATCTTTTTTTAACTATATTTCTATTATAAACAGTTTCCTATCTCGCAACTTTCATTTCTTTTATTATAGATATACTCCAATAAACAATTCAGCCTCAATCATTCTAAACAAAAAAATCTCCATTCTGTTAACAAATTATTTCATTTTACTTTTAAGAGTTCCTTTGCTGTAAAATAGGTTTATTTGTTCAACTGAGAAAATCAACCAAGAACGAGAAACGACTAAAGACTCATAAAATGAAAAAAAATCTCTATGCAGTGATTGTTAAATGTCCCACAGCGATTTCTGTAATGTACTTTTGCTTCCCAGATTGATGCTTGAGTACGAAAATGCAGCCACTCAAACAATCATATATCGGATTACAAGACTTATTCAAGTGTATTTTTGAGGATTGAGAGGCATTTTTATCGGCAAGATGTGCTTTAAAATATTTTACATTATGCTTTTCATCAAGCTTTTATCAGGTTAATATACTTAAAAAATTTCTTTCCTTGCAACAATGTACAGGGTGTCCATAATTAACACTAGAAAGACGGCGAGCGGTCATTTAGACCGCTACTAAATGAATATACTTCGATCCGAACCAGAAATTTCTTTATAAAAATATTTTAAAAGATACAAAGTAAAAAAGCTAGTTAAATAAATAAGTTAATAATTTAAAATAAAATTTCTGGTGTCAAATATTTTTACAAAATCTGAGTAAAATTCCCCGTCTTTCTAGTGGTAAACGACCCTACTTTAAAGTTGTCTACAGGCGAAACTATTGGTCAGAAAGTTGTGAAATTTTGTGAGAGACATAAGAAAGGAATTGGAATTGGTTTGAGTGAAAAAAAAATTAGTTCAAAATTTCGCCTCTAGAGGGTGTTTTTTAATGAATTACACTTTTTGAAAAGTTTTTACGCTTTATTTTTTTCATATTAAATAAAACAAATATACAGACCGCCCACTGAAAAAATATAAAGCGTAAAAACTTTTAAAAATTATTGGTGTTCGAATTGAATTACAAACTCTGAAAAAAAAAATCCATCTACGACAAAATGACATTTTTTTTCCTCAGAACTCAGGCCTAGTATTCAGTGGGTGGTGGCTAAATGTATAATTTATTTTTAAAAAACGCCCTCTGGTGGTGAAATTTTGAACTACATTTTTTTCATTCAAACAAATTTCCATTCCTTTAGTCCGTCACAAAATTTCACAACTTTTTGACCAATAGTTTCGTCTGCAGACAATTTTAAAATAGGTTCGTTTAATTATGGACACCCTGTATAAGTCAATTTAAAAAACAGATTTTAAAGAACTTAAACATTTTTTTTTATTTTTTTTCAATGCACAATTATTTTTTAGGAAATAATAAAGAAGATATTACTTCAGCGTTCCAATAATGATGCGTTTAAAATGAATTTCTGAAAAAAATTCTTAAGCAAAGAATATTTACGTATTAATCATGACTTTATAGCAAACGAATAGGGAATATATGCTAAAGCCTCTAATATTTTTATTTATAATTCCATTCTGTTCTTATTACAAGCGCGGCATAACTACCGCACAAGTGCGGCGTCTAAGCCTGAGTGTACGGGTGACGCGCCGCAGTGTAATGTTTTAGAAAAAAATTGTTAAAAAATACTAATTATTTGTTTTTAATTTTTTGTCGCAGTACACGTATTGTATATTTAACATTAAATAGCGCAGCATGATTTTTTTTTTTTTAATTTTATGACCACCATCGGGCTTTATACACAAATTCAAATAAATATGCTGCATAAATCCCGAAATTACTCTAAACTTTTTGCCCAAAACGGTACTGGTGTTATACGAGAAATTATAAAGTCGGTCAAAATAAAAAATAGGAGAAGAAACACTCCAAAACATTTTAATCGCGAAATTGTACAGGGAAAAAAATGAAATATCTATTCTACAAGGCATTATATCTTCTTTAAATGCACTTTTCAAACTACACTGCTCAAAACAATTAAAGGATATTGCAGTTTTAGGTGGATTTTGTATCTGGTAAACTGTTTAGCTGATTGATACATGGTCGACAGACATAGTAGGTTATATGAGAATAAATTACACATGTTTGGCAGAAAAAAATGCATTTTATTGCGCATTTGTGTACTAAAGGAAAAAAACACAATTTGTGCATATAAGAAAAAAAGAATAAGAAAAGGTGTTTTCTTCAAAGAAAATCATTTTCAGTAGGGGGTATGGTTTCCACGGGCGGCCAGCAACGTTGAACATCTTTGAGGCATGGGCTCAATGAGGCTATTAATGACGAGTTGGGGTATTCTGCCCCACTCTTCCAGAAGAGCTCTTTCCAGTTCTTGGAGAGTTTGTGGGGGTTGTTGGCGGCCAGAAACTCGTCTTCCTAGAGCGTCCCAAACGTGCTCGATTGGATTCATGTCTGGAGAACACGCTGGCCATTCCATTCGAACGATTCCTTCCTCGAAAAGGAAATCCTCCACCAGGTTTGCACGATGTGGCCTGCAGTTATCGTCCATTAAAATGAAGTTATCTCCGATTGCTGCAGCGTAAGGGACTACAATAGGTCTGAGGATCTCATCCCTATATCGGCGATCAGTCAGAGCTCCATCTCGAATGATGTAGAGGTCAGTGCGCCCGTCAATGGAGATGCCACCATACACCAACACTCCTCCACCGCCAAATCTGACACTTTCGTGCACGAACGCAGGATTATTCCTAATGCCACGGTCCCTCCAGATGAAAATACGCCTATTACCCGGATGCACAGAAAAACGGGACTCGTCAGAAAACAGAATATTGCTCCATTCATTTCTCCTCCAGTTGACATGCTCGGTTGCCCACTCCCTGCGGTCGCGACGATGCCTTGATGTTAATCTAACACATACCATCGGTCGGCGAGCATACAGACTTACAGCATGGAGCCGGTTTCGGACAGTCTGAGTTGAAATCGTGGTGCCTGTAGCCGAGCGAAGGTGTTGTTGGAGAAGAGTAGCGTTCATGGTTCGGTGTCTCCGAGCTGTTAACGCTAAATACCGATCTTCATTGGGCGTTGTTGCCCATCTACAACCTTGCCCTGGTCTTCGGCCTGCATATCCACTCTCCAAAAAACGGTTCCAGATCCTGGAAATGACACTTTGTGACACTCCAATGGCTTGCGCTACTTCGGCTTGAGTTTGGCCCCTTCTTACCTACCAACAATTCTCAAAGCTTCTGAATCTGTCAAATGACTTCGCTGAGACATCGTACTCATCGAAACAAAGCAATCACTGAATGCCGATCATCCTTGTCTTCATTCTCTTTTATCCAGTTGAAAGTCAAATTTCATTCGCTGCCGCTGAAGCGACGTTTTTGACGTCGAACTCAAAATTTGCATACTCCACAGTTTGAAAACCAGAAAAATTTGCATTTGTGATTCTCTTCTTCTATTTTCGGCAAAAAAAATTTCGTTTATATCTTTATTTTATACTAGCAAACACCGCGGCTTTGCTCGCGTAATATTTGAAATATGCCAAGTGATATTTATATGTCTATTTTTTATTTTTTATTTTATTAAAAGTTAATATTTTACTTTATTAAGTTTTTTCCATTAAAAGGTACTTATTACTTTTAGGAATAATTCAAAAATTACTATTTAAAACACAGTTTGATTAAACATCATTATTACACTGCATTAGGCAGAAATGAGACTTAAATTAATAAAATGAAATAAAACTAAATAAATGAAAATTTAAAAAATATTTTGAAACTTTTATGCTCAATTAATACGCTCATTTCAGTATTCATTTGAAGTTTTGAATTTTTTAGAAACCATCTTCTTACATCTTAAAATTAACCATCATGTCAAATTCCAAGTCCTACCACCTCTTTCGACATAAAGGGTATGTTGAAACAGGAACTGTCACCATTAATTTACCAAAAATTAATTTTGAAATCGGTTTGTTATTTCCTAATATTCCACAGAAATGTAATTTAAAAAGCTTTTAAAGCCCTTTTTTAGAAAGTTTGTTGTTCCTGTGAATCCCGGGTGGTAGAATCACCGGCATAAAATGTGGCCTGTGTAGGATCAGAGACTGTTACCACTGATTCGCAACTATTACTTTTATAATCGGTTTATATTCCCTGAAATTGCATAGAATCGTAATTTAGAACTTTTTTAGAATGCTTTTCGCACCTCCCCTTCGCTTCACTCCTTTTTAATTCAAATTTATATTCGACGTTCCTTCGAAGGAATTTATATTTTATAAGTAACTACCATGTCATATTTAAATTTTCTAGCCTTTTCAGTATCACAGGAATCGCAATTTAGAAAATTTTTAGCTCCTGCGACCCTCTGGTGGTAGTGGAACAGACATAAAATATAGCTTATGTTTGAGCAGGTTCTATCACCAAAATTTGTCATCATTATTTTTTTAATCGGTTTGGTAATTTATACGTTTGCTTAAAAATTGTAATTTATAATGCTTTTCACTCACTTCATTTTTTTAAATTTGGAATTTTCTTTTGACTGTTCTTAGAAAGTAGTTGCATCTTGTAAGTAAATACCATGCCATACTTCAAAGTGTTAGACCCCTCAGTTGTGCAAAAAACGCAAATTAAAACATGTTTTGCTTTTGCAACCCTCAGATGGTAGTGACAGCAACATAAAATATAATCTATGTTATAGCAGGGACTGTCACCATTGATTTGCAACCATTACTTTTGAAATAGCTTTGGTATTTCCTTAGATTGAGTAGAAATCGCAATTTAGATTGTTTTTAAGTCGCTTTTCGCGCATTTTCACCCCTTTTTAAATTTCCAACTTTTTCGAAGCTGTTCTTAAAAATCATTTATATCTAATAAATATGCACCTTGCCTAATTTTAAGTTGCTAGCCCCTACCGATCACAAAAATCGAAATTTAGAGCGCTTTTTAGCTCCTGCAACGTCTTGGTGATAGTGATACCGACACAAAATAGCGTCTACATTAGAGCAGAGGCTGTGAGCATCAATTTCCTACCATTACGTTTGAAATAAGATTCATTCTTCCTGAGATATTGCCGAAAAATCGGCATTTAAAATGTTTTTAGAACGCTTTTCGCGCATTTTGCTCCTGCATCTTCTCTGGGGTAGTGGAAACAGATATAAAATATAGCGTATCTTGGAGCAAGATCTGTCACCATCACTTTTACACCATTATATTTGAAATCGGTTCAGTACTTCCTGAGATTGCATAGAAATCGCAATTTAGAATTTTTTACAAAGCTTTTTGCGCATTTTGACCCCCTTTTAAATTTCGATTTTTTTAGGAAATGTCCTTAGAGATCATTGATATCTTATAATTAACTACCATTCCTAATTTTACGATTCTAGGCCCTTCCGTAACGCAAAAGCCGCAATTTAGAGCGTTTTTCTCCTGCACCCCCTTTGGGGTAGTGGCACCGACATAAAACATCGCCTATGTTGGAGCAAGGGTTGTCACCATCATTTTGACGCGATTATTTTTTAGATCAGTTTGGTATTTCCTGAGATTGTGTAGAAACTACCATTTAGAAGTTTTTTAGAACGCTTTTTGCGCATTTTCACCCCTTTCAAATTTCGAATTGTTTAAGAACTGTTCTTAGACATAATTTTTATCTTATATGTAACTAATATTCAAAATTTCATATTTCTAGGCCCTTCAGTAACGCTAAAATCGCATTTTTAGAACGTTTTTTGCTCCTACACCCCCTTTGGGGTAGTGTCGCCGACATAAAACATAGCCTATCTTGGAGCAAGTGTTGTCACCATCATTATGACACCAATATTTTTTAAATCGGTTTCTTATTTCCTGAGATTGTGTAGAAACTACCATTCAGAACGTTTTTTAGAACGCTTTTTGTGCAATTTTACCCCTTTTAAATTTCGAATTGTTTAAGAACTGTTCTTAGACATCATTTATATCTTATATGTAACTAATATTCAAAATTACATATCTCTAGGCCCTTCACTAACACAAAAATCGTATTTTTAGAACATTTTTTGCTCCTCCCCCCCCCCTTTGGGGTAGTGGCACCGACATAAAATATAGCCTATCTTGGAGCAAGCCTTGTCACCATCATTATGACACCAATATTTTTTAAATCGGTTTGTTATTTCCTGAGATTGTGTAGAAACTACCATTTAGAACGTTTTTTAGAACGCTTTTTGTGCATTTTCACCCCTTTTAAATTTCGAATTGTTTAAGAGCTGTTCTTAGACATCATTTATATCTTATAAGTAACTAATATTCCAAATTTCATATTGCTAGGCCCTTCAGTAACGCTAAAATCGCATTTTTAGAACGTTTTTTGCTCCTACACCCCCTTTGGGGTAGTGGCACCGACATAAGATATAGCCTATGTTCTAAGTTGGACTGACACCATCATTTTGATACCATTACTTTTGGAATCGGTTCGGTAGTTCCAGAGCTTACCTCCGACAAATAAACAATTTTTTCCTCTTTATAATAGGAGTATAGAAGTATAGATAAAACTTCAAATATCCTTTAATTGTTTTAAGCAGTGTAGTTGAATGTGCCAATCCCAAAACTTTCTTCTATCTCATATATTTAAATGGTTCAAAATGTTGTTATAAATGTCAATATTTCATTTTTAATAGTTCAATATTATATCAACTTTGACTTTCATCTTAAATTTCTTCTTCAGTTAATTAATCGGAATAAAAACGAGTTAATCTCAATCATGATATTTATTAAAATGAATAGTTTTCCGTTATTCCGTTGTATATCAGCTGTTCGCGAATAGTCGGCTTATAAGGATGGAAGTTCCCGTCGCTTCGTGAGCCGCCGGTGTACAATAGAACTGCGAGATATCAAGAAAATTATACAAAATTCGTTATTACAGCGCCTCCTTCCGGTGGAATTTTTCCAAATTAAGGGAAGACCCGCTTGCGAAAGCCAAAAACTTTTTTTAAAAAATTGGTTCAATTCTATGAATAACTTCATACACTTTTTGATGGTACAATGGCGATAGACACACGGGCACGCGGATAGTCAGATATTTTCTATAAACATGTTTTTCGGGATCTTTGATCCCTAAAACGTGTACATCCATCCAAAACCGGAGATCGAAAAAAATTTCAATTCCAATACGTTTTTCTGTGCAAGATAGAAAACAGGGGGATCGTCCGTATACTGAAATTGTTCCAAACTCTTTAAGTGTCAAAAGTACACATATTTTTGACATCACATCGCTTT
The DNA here is from genome assembly GCA_963932465.1 of Maratus speciosus. Classification (NCBI taxonomy): domain Eukaryota; kingdom Metazoa; phylum Arthropoda; class Arachnida; order Araneae; family Salticidae; genus Maratus; species Maratus speciosus. The sequence goes on along the minus strand of OZ010788.1, from coordinate 536,359,612 downwards.
TTTAATACATTCTACATTAGAAGACGAAATTGGTTGCCATTCCGTTAACTACTTTGTGAATGAAAAAGGTATAAATGTTTGAACTCCTAATGCGGTTACTTGGAAAAAAGATTGTAAAGAGAGTAGATTTCTAAGCATAACTCAAAAACTATTGGGCAGAATTTTCTGTAATTTTGCAATCGTATATTTGAAGCGATATTGATTTCTCTTAAAAATTACAATGTACAATTCAGATTTTTGTCAAACATTAAAAGAATAAATATAGCATTTAAAAATTAATTTTCGAAACAAATTTGCATTATTAGATGCAAAGATTTTTACAGAAATCGTTTCCTCGAAGTTTCAAATATTTGAATACAAATTTGCAGTCTATTTTGCGCAGTAGTTCTTGACTTATTCTTAAAAATCTATCTGCAGTACAAAACGTTTTTCAACAATTAGAAATGAATTTAACAATAGCAGTTTCAAACGTTAAACCTGCATAATTCCTAAACTACTTGATAGAATTCCACTTGACTTCTCGTTTGATATCCTATAATACAGTATGTCGAAAAAAAGCCATTTATGATATCAAAATTAGATCTAAGCAATGAAATTTTGAGGGTTTCGTATAGTTCTAGAATAAAAATGCTGTTTGAATAAAATGTATCGAGTGTTCACATTTTTTTCCCCGACTGCAAATAAAGCACAAAATAACAATCGGAAATTATACGTCAAACGTGACAAATGAAGTGCGTTCGTACTATACCTAGTTTTATAAATATTCAGATCTTAGTGCAATAGCTTTTGCACTCTTATACAAAAATGTGTGAATACAAAATTTATTAGGGTTATATATATTAAATTTAGAAATACGGAAATAATAGGACACCATCTTAAATAGGATGTAATCACCATGACAACATAGAATCATTACCTATCATGGGATATCATTGAATGAATTACGTATGATAGGATTTAATAGAATGAAGAAACTTTTATTAATATCTCCTTAAGTTTTGATTCCAGTTTCATAAAATTTGAAATGGCTCAACAAAATTCAGCGACGATAATATATATTAAATTTCAAACCATTCGGTTTTGTAGTTTTTGTGCTTTTATATGGACCAGATGACGGCTATAGTTGCTACGTATTTATATAATTACGAACGCACTTAATAAAAAGCACAAACATCTCATTACCAGCTGTTAAAAAATAAATGTGAGCTTAGAAATCCTAGCTTTTTGTAACACGATATTTTAAAAATAAACAAATGAATACCCTATACATTTCAGCCATTTCTATTTAAATTATGCGGATATTTTAACAATTAATTCAGTCAGAATATCCATTTTTTTGTACATGTTACTTTATATTTTACCGAGTTATTTTCCTGGAAATGGAACTATTTGTTTAACAGACATAATTAACATATATCCAGAAACGACTAATATCTCATAAAATACGAATGAACTGTGGGCGATAGTTGTTAAATATCCCGCGGCGATTTCGCTAATGTACTTTCTCATCCGTAATTGCCGCTAGAGTAGCAATATGTGAGCTCTCAAAGAAACATATATCGGATTAGAAGACTTACTTATTTGTATTTTAGAGATCTTGGAGGCATTTATTTCGAGAAAAAGTTTTTCTGAATGTTTTACACTTTTAACACGCTTATATTTGCTTAAATATTTTAAAATACGCTTTTATTGTCTCGGTGGAAGATACATTAAAATTTTTGAATAAGATTTTAAAAAGAAAATAATGTTTTGAAGAAACTCTATTTAATTTAAACACGGCATATTATTTATTTATTTTTTTACAATTATATAATAGGGTAATAAGAAATTAGAATATAATATTCCATTATTAATATCTCCTTAAGTTTTGATTCTATAAGTCTCAGAATAATTCATTCAGAATATCCATTTTTTGTAGAGGTTAATTCTTTATATTTTACCGAGTTATTTTCCAGGAAATGGAATTATTTATTTAACAGACATAATTAACGTATATCCAGAAAAGACTAATATCTCATAAAATGCGAATGAACTTTGGGCGATAGTTGTTAAATATCCCGCGGTGATTTCGTTAATGTACTTTCTCATCCTTAATTGCCGATAGAGTACCAATACGTGAGCACTCAAAGAAACATATATCGGATTAGAAGACTTACTTATTTGTATTTTAAAGGCCTTGGAGGCATTTATTTTGAGAAAAAGTTCTCCTGAATGTTTTACACTTTTAGCATGCTTATATTTGCTTAAATATTTAAAGTCCGCTTTAATTGTCTGGGTGGATGATGCTTTTAAATTTTTCAATAAGATTTTAAAAAGAAAATATAGTTTTGAATAAACTCTATTTAATTTAAACACTGAATATTATTTATTTATTTTTTCGCAATTATATAATAAGGAAATAAGAAATTAGAATAGGATATTCCACTATTAATATCTACTTAAGTTTTGATTCGATTTTCAGAAAATTCAAATTGAAGGTAGAAAATTCTTCAAAGATTGTATATATTAAATTTAAAACCATTCGAACGTGCAGTTTTTGCGCTTTTATATGCGGACAGACGGTCCAGACGACGATTATAATTGATACGTATTTATATAATTACGAACGCACTTGATAAAAAGCACAAACATCTCATTACCAGCTGTTGTAAAATAAATGTAAATTTAGAAATCCTAGCTTTTTGTAACAAGATATTTTTAAAATAAACAGATCAATATCGTATACATTTCAGTCATTTCTATTTTAATTATAGAGATACATTAGTAATCAATTCAGTTTGAATATCCAATTTTTTTTACAGGTTACTTCTTTATATTTTACCGAATTATTTTCCTGGAAATGGAATTATTTGATTAGCAAACATAATTGAGGCATATCCAAAACGAATAATATATCATAAAATGAGGATGAACTGTGCGCCATAGTTGTTAAAAATTCCGCGGTGATTTTGTTAATGTACTTTCTCATTCGCAATTGCCGCTAGAGTACCAATATGTTAGCACTCAAAGAAACATATATCGGATTAGAAGACTTACGTATTTGTATGTTAGAGGGCTTGGAGGCATTTATTTTGAGAAAAATTTCTTCTGAATGTTACACTTTGAATACACTTATATTTGCTTAATATTTTAAAATACGCTTTTATTGTCTGGGTGGACGATACTTTAAAATTTTTCAATAACATTTTAAAGAGAAAATATAGCTTTGAAGAAACTCTATTTAATTTAAACACTGCATATTATTTATTTCTTTTTTCGCAATTATATAATAGAGAAATAAGAAATTAGAACAGAATATTACACTATCAATATCTCCTTAAGTTTTGATTCGATTTTCATTAAATTTAAATTGAAGGAACAAAATTCTGCAAAGATTGTATATATTAAATTTAAAACCACTCGATTGTGCAGTTTTCGCGCTTTTACATACGGAAAGACGGTCCAGACGACGATTATAAGTGATACGTATTTATATAATTACGAAAGCACTTAATAAAAAGCACAAACATCTCATTACCAGCTGTTGTAAAATAAATGTAAATTTAAAAATCCTAGCTTTTTGTAACAATATATTTTTTAAATAAACAGATCAATATCGTATACATTTCAGTCATTTCTATTTTAATTATAGAGATACATTAATAATCAATTCAGTTTGAATATCGAATTTTTGTACATGTTAAATCTTTATACACTGCTCAAAACAATTAAAGGATATTTGAAGTTTTATATAAAATAAAGATATAAACGAAATTTTTTTTGCCGAAAATAGAAGAAGAGAATCACAAATGCAAATTTTTCTGGTTTTCAAACTGTGGAGTATGCAAATTTTGAGTTCGACGTCAAAAACGTCGCTTTAGCGGCAGCGAATGAAATTTGACTTTCAACTGGATAAAAGAGAATGAAGACAAGGATGATCGGCATTCAATGATTGCTTTGTTTCGATGAGTACGATGTCTCAGCGAAGTCATTTGACAGATTCAGAAGCTTTGAGAATTGTTGGTAGGTTAGAAGGGGGCCAAACTCAAGCCGAAGTAGCGCAAGCCATTGGAGTGTCACAAAGTGTCATTTCCAGGATCTGGAACCGTTTTTTGGAGAGTGGATGTGCAGGCCGAAGACCAGGGCAAGGTCGTAGACGGGCAACAACGCCGAATGACGATCGGTATTTAGCGTTAACAGCTCGGAGACACCGAACCATGAACGCTACTCTTCTCCAACAACACCTTCGCTCGGCTACAGGCACCACGATTTCAACTCGGACTGTCCGAAACCGGCTCCATGCTGTAGGTCTGTATGCTCGCCGACCGATGGTATGTGTTAGATTAACATCAAGGCATCGTCGCGACCGCAGGGAGTGGGCAACCGAGCATGTCAACTGGAGGAGAAATGAATGGAGCAATATTCTGTTTTCTGACGAGTCCCGTTTTTCTGTGCATCCGGATAATAGGCGTATTTTCATCTGGAGGGACCGTGGCAGTAGGAATAATCCTGCGTTCGTGCACGAAAGTGTCAGATTTGGCGGTGGAGGAGTGTTGGTGTATGGTGGCATCTCCATTGACGGGCGCACTGACCTCTACATCATTCGAGATGGAGCTCTGACTGGTCGCCGATATAGGGATGAGATCCTCAGACCTATTGCAGTCCCTTACGCTGCAGCAATCGGAGATAACTTCATTTTAATGGACGATAACTGCAGGCCACATCGTGCAAACCTGGTGGAGGATTTCCTTTTCGTGGAAGGAATCGTTCGAATGGAATGGTCAGTGTGTTCTCCAGACATGAATCCAATCGAGCACGTTTGGGACGCTCTAGGAAGACGAGTTTCTGGCCGCCAACAACCCCCACAAACTCTCCAAGAACTGGAAAGAGCTCTTCTGGAAGAGTGAGGCAGAATACCCCAACTCGTCATTAATAGCCTCATTGAGTCCATGCCTCAAAGGTGTTCAACGTTGCTGGCCGCCCGTGGAAACCATACCCCCTACTGAAAATGATTTTCTTTGAAGAAAACACCTTTTCTTATTCTTTTTTTCTCATATGCACAAATTGTGTTTTTTTCCTTTAGTACACAAATGCGCAATAAAATGCATTTTTTTCTGCCAAACATGTGTAATTTATTCTCATATAACCTACTATGTCTGTCGACCATGTATCAATCAGCTAAACAGTTTACCAGATACAAAATCCACCTGAAACTGCAATATCCTTTAATTGTTTTGAGCAGTGTATTTTAACGAGTTCATTTGCTGGAAATGAAATTGCATATTTAGCAGACATAATTTGTGCATATCCAAAACGACTAGTATATCATAAAATGGGAATTAACTGTGAGCGCTTAGTTGTTAAATATCCCGCAGTGATTTCGCTAATGTACTTTCTCATCCGTAATTGCCGATAGAGTACCAATATGTGAGCACTCAAAGAAACATATATCGGATTAGAAGACTTACTTATTTATATTTTAAAGGCCTTGGAGGCATTTATTTTGAGAAAAAGTTCTCCTGAATGTTTTACACTTTTAACACGCTTATATTTTCTTAAATATTTAAAGTACGCTTTAATTGTCTGGGTGGATGATGCTTTTAAATTTGTCAATAAGATTTAAATATATATATATAATTTTGAATAAACTCTATTTAATTTAAACACTGAATATTATTTATTTATTTTTTCGCAATTATATAATAGGGAAATAAGAAATTAGAATAGGATATTCCACTATTCATATCTCCTTAAGTTTTGATTCGATTTTCAGAAAATTTAAATTGAAGGAACAAAATTCTGCAAGGATTGTATATATTAAATTCAAAACCATTCGATTGTGCAGTTTTGGGACTTTAATATGCGGACAGACGACCAGACGACGATTTTAAGTGCTACATATTTATATAATTACGAACGCCCTTAATAAAAAGCACAAACATCTCATTACCAGCTGTTGTAAAATAAATGTAAATTTAGAAATCCAAGCTTTTTGTAACAAGATATTTTTAAAATAAACAGATCAATATCTTATACATTTCAGTCGTTCCTATTTTAATTATAGAGATACATTAATAATCAATTCAGTTTGAATATCCAATTTTTGTACAGGTTACTTCTTTATATTTTACAGAGTTACTTTCCTGGAAATGGAATTATTTGATTAGCAGACATAACTGACGCATATCCAAAACGACTATTATGTCATAAAATGAGGATGAATTGTGCGCGATAGTTGTTAAATATCCCGCGGTGATTTCGCTAATGTACTTTCTCATCCGTAATTGCTGATAGAGTACCAATATGTGAGCACTCAAAGAAATATTTATCGGATTAGAAGACTTACTTATTTGTATTTTAAAAGCCTTGGAGGCATTTATTTTGAGAAAAATTTCTTCTGAATGTTACACTTTGAATACACTTATATTTGCTTAAATAATTTAAAATACTCTTTTATTGTATGGGTGGAAGATACTTTAAAATTTTTGAATAATATTTTAAAAAGAAAATATCGTTTTGAAGAAACTTTATTTAATTTAATCACTGCATATTATTTATTTCTTTTTTCGCAATTATATAATAGAGAAATAAGAAATTAGAATAGGATATTCTACTATTAATATCTCCTTATGTTTTGTTTCAATTTTCAAAAAATTTAAATTGAATAAACAAAATTCTGCAAAGATTGTATATATTAAATTTAAAGACATTCGATTGTGCAGTTTTTGCGCTTTTATATGCGGACAGACGGTCCAGACGACGATTACAAGTGCTACGTATTGATATAATTACGAACGCACTTAATAAAAAGCACAAACATGTCATTACCAGCTGTTATAAAATAAATGTATATTTAGAAATACTAGATTTTTGTAACAAGATGTTTTTAAAATAATCAGATCAATATCGTATACATTTCAGTCATTTCTATTTTAATTATAGAGATACATTAATAATCAATTCAGTTTGAAAATCCAATTTTTGTACAGATTAAATCTTTATATTTTAACGAGTTCTTTTGCTGGAAATGGAATTGTTTGTTTAGCAGACATAAATGACGCATATTCAAAACGACTAATATATCATAAAATGAGAATGAATTGTGCGCGATAGTTGTTAAATATCCCGCGGTGATTTCGCTAATGTACTTTCTCATCCGTAATTGCCGCTAGAGTACCAATATGTGAGCACTCAAGGATACATATATCGGATTAGAAGACTTACTAATATGCATTTGAAAGGCCTTGGAGGCATTTATTTCGAAAAAAAGTTCTGAATGTTTTACACTTTGAACACACTTATATTTGCTTAAATATTTTAAAATATGCTTTTATTGTCTCGGTGGAATATCTTCTAACATTTTTGAATAAGATTTTAAAAAGAAAATATAGTTTTGAAAAAACTCTATTTAATTTAATCACTGGAAATTATTTATTTCTTTTTTCGCAATTATACCATAAGGAAATTAGGATAGAACCACTATCTTTTATTAGAAAAAAATATTTCTTTTTAAAAAAAGTTCTGAGAAATTGACTGTGCATGCTATATTATGTCGCAGGCCTTTCTAGATATTTTATATGATGTTATAATTTCTTTGATTTAAATTTGAATTCCCGTCAATGACTTGGTGATTCAATTATTCTTAGCAATAACAAAAAGTTTTATAGTACAAATGATTTCCTAAATTTACAGATTACTTCCTTCAAAATAGTTCTAATTACAATCATTCAATTTCACGGATATGTAAGTGTGTTTATGTAGTTTCTCCCAAAATGATACTTTTTTTCGCAATTATACAATAGGGAAATAAGAAATTAGGATAGAACCACTATCTTTTATTAGAAAAAATAATTCTTTTTAAAAAAAGTTCTGAAAAATTGACTGTGCACGCTATATTATGTCGCAGACCTTTCTAGATATTTTATATGATGTTATAATTTCTTTGATTTAAATTTGAATTCCCGTCAATGACTTGATGATTCAATTATTCATAGCCATAACAAAAAGTTTTAGAGTACAAATGATTTCCTAAATTTACAGATTACTTCCTTCAAAATAGTTCTAATTACAATCATTCAATTTCACGGATATGTAAGTATGTTTATGTAGTTTCTCCCAAAATAATACTTTTTTTTCGCAATTATACAATGGGGAAATAAGAAATTAGGATAGAACCACTATCTTTTATTAGAAAAAATAATTCTTTTTAAAAAAAGTTCTGAGAAATTGACTGTGCATGCTATATTATGGAGTTAGTTAAATATAAGTTAGTTCAAGAACAATAAGGAAAAGATTAGCGAGATTTGGACTGAAAGGTAGAATTCCGAGGGAAAATAAATATTTTAAAATCTTCAGCATTGCAAGAAACGAGTTCAATAGGCAAAAGAACACATTAATTGGTCAGAAAATCAGTGGAAGAAAATAATCTGTAGCGGTGAGAGTAAAATATCGCTCTTTGGTAGTGGTGGCAAAAATATATGAGAGTAGAGTAGGGGAAGAGCTGCATCCTGATTGCATTGAAACAACTAAAAAGAACCAAATAAATATCATGATTTGATAGGTCAAGCGATTGATAGCATTCTAAATGCAAAAACAAAAGAGAAAAAAATTTACATCGAAACTGTCCTGGAACCAAAATTGATACCTTCCATCAGGGATCACTTCCCCAATAAAGTACCATTTATCTTTCAGAAGGATTCAGCTCCATGCCATACGGCAAAAATATGCAAAGAATGGTTTAGAAATAAAAGCAAACAATTATTACCCTGGTCATGAAACAGCCCTGGTCTGATTCCTATAGAAAATTTGTGGCGACATTGAAAAATCATTGTACAAAAAAGAGTCTATCTAATAAAAAGCAACTTATTGAAGCTATAATTGATTCTTGGCATCATAAGATTAAAAAAGATGAACTCCAAACACTAGTTCTCTCAATGAAAAAACGCTGTGAAGCTGTAATAAAAAATAAAGGTTATCCTACTATATACTGAATCTGTAAGTGTAACTTTAAAATACAATGAAATCTAAGTTACATATTATTTTTTGTAAGCGTAACATTTTTTGTAATGCAGATATTTTAATTTTTTTAATTAAATTCTACAATAATTATCCTTGAACTTGATATATAAACATTTGTATTTAAGTGAAATTTATTATATTCTTCAAGCACAGAAATTTATAAAACATGAAAATTTCAAAAAATGTCCACAATTTTGGCCACCACTGCAGATTATATTATTTTTTAAAAGTATATAAATATTTTTTTCTGAAAAGTGATTCATTATACTTTACGTCTTTGTCAATATTCCCTTAATTTGATTATTAAAACTCAACTCGAATTGAACTTTTATATTGCGTAATAACCATTAGTAGAGTTTCAGAATTTCGCAGGCTTAATAAGAAATAAGGTTAATTTCTCTTCCAATTTGTGACCGAAGGAAAGACGGATTATCCATTGATTTTCCAAATAAACTTTAGAGCTAAGTGTATATCACATAAACCACATTTAATTCATTGTATCCAAATAGAAGCTGCTAACAAATGTATATTCCTCCGTATTCTAGAGACAGATAAAATCGAATGTGGGGTTTAGGTACGAAGCAGTTTTCCAAGCGTAGATTAATAATTTAAACAGGATATGTGTTCACATTTAATAGTATTATTAAGTGAAATTAAAAACGTATATGTGTAACGCATATGAACTTTTTTGTCGGATTTTAATAAGAATTCTGTTATATTTAATTTTTGAATAGAGTTCTATAGATTTATATTTTTATACTGTTATTTCTTGTTTATTTTTGAATATATTAATATTTTAAGGGTATATAAGAATTGTGATGCAAACATTTGTCAGTTTTAATGATTACTATGCAATTCAAAACGATAAATATATTTTTTCTTCGCATATATTTTGAAAAAATATATTTTTGAGTTATGTTTTTGGAAAAATATGAAAATCGCTTATACAGCAACCCCTTCGGGCAGTATTTTCAAATTCAAAGAGACTGCTTGCCACAGACAAAATCATACACAAAACATTTAGTTCAATTATATGCATAACTACATACACTTTTCGATGGTACAATGGTGAAAATGGACAAAAATCGCTATTGCAACGCTCGCTTCCGGCAGAATTTTTTTTCAAATTCTGGAAGACCTACTGACCATAGTTAAAAACATACACAAAAAATTTGGTTGAATTCTATGCGTAACTTCATACACTTTCGGATGGTACAACAATGCAAGTGGCACAAAAATTACTATTACAGCGGCACCTTCTGTCGGAATATTTCTAAATTAAAGGAGGACCTGCTTGCCACAGCCGAATATATATACAAAATACTTGGTTTAGTTCTGTGCATAAGTTCATAGACTTTTCGATGGTACAATGACGACACACGGACACACATACATATGGACTCACGGACAGACTGACGGACTAGCAGACAATTTATATAAACATGTTTGTGGGGATCTCTGATCTCTAAAAGTTATAAATCCGTCGAAAACTGGAAGTCGAAAAAATTTCGATTACAGTACAAGAAAGTAAAAACAAAACTTTATTTACATAAAATTTGGCACGCTAAGTTATAAAATCATTCTGTATATTTGTACCGATTTTAGCGTCATTCCTTACTGGTGATGCTGAATTCGTCTCGACTTATCTCGTGTCACTGATTTTTATTTTCTTTAATAAAGGATGTCCTAAAAATATCATTTTGGATATGAAGTGGGTCAAAAGTATGAAAATGACAAATAACGATCTGTACGGTATAAATTAAGAAATAAAAGGAAATAATAAACGAATTTATATGATACAGATGCGATAGGTAATGAGATATTGTTTCAGTGGATGATACGATTATTAAATGTCACATATTTCATTTTTTGTTCATATTTCAATATGACAGAAGTGGAGTATCCAGCCTCATGTTAAGTATAATCAGAATCAGTAAGTAATCTTAATTTGCTGTCAGATTTGGGGACAGGACACCGTTCAATCATGTTCCGTCTGTATATCGTATGTAAATAACTTAGAAATGTAAAGAAGTTGTTTTGATTACTTGTTGATACAAAGAAAGATAAAATGCGCTAAACAATGTTTATGATCTTTCAACTTCCAAAGAAAGTTTATCCGAGAACACAATGAGAACAATTTGTCATTATAATGAACCGTCTCTCAGAGGTCGACAAATACTTTTATTTTAGCATTTACATGTACACTAAGGGAGAATTTGCTCTTATGAGAAATTATATCAAAATTATTAGACATTTTTTAGCGTAACATATCAAAATAAGAATTGAGGTAATTGTAAATATATCTTCTGGTATAAAAATGGTATTTATTATGCCTTCTTATTTCTTTCTGTAAATGTTATTTCATTAAAATAAATTACAGTTACATAAATCGTTGTCTTGTATAACTTTACAACTTATGCCTTACAAGCATCGATCCGAATCTGATCAAAGTGTCAAAATTACTGTGACTCTTACTGTCCATATTTAGTCTTATCCTTATCACTGTCAAGCTATATTCCATTTTGTGTCAAGTTAGATTGAAGACTGAAAAGTCAGTCACGTTGACATCATAGTAAAATTACGAGTTGGCAATCACCTGTGAGTCATATTGTGACGAAATACATATTGGTCGCTGTTGCAACGGAGATCATATTTAGCGAATATGACCTCGCATTGATATCACATCGGTTGGAAAATAAATATTTCAGAATTTATAATATTTAATATTTTTCTTTTAATATTTCGTTATTTTGATAATCAACATGTTTTTTTTTTTTTTTTAATTGGTAAAATTCAGAAGAATTATGAAGAATTTTTTATACACAATTCATTTCACAATTAGATTGTTATCATTAAAGATTTTAACTGCAACAATTAGACTTTGAGATCTTGAATGCGAAAATGTTAAATATTCCATCAGCAACAACCATGCTCACAAATTTCCTCCTCTTTGGAAATTAGAAGAAATCCATAGAAACAGATTATTTAATTGATTAATATAATAATAAGGCGTTTAAAATTACTACTTTTCTGTACTTTCGAATAAATATAAGAAGATTATGTTCGTTGAAATTTTTTTTTCCATACATTTATTTTATAGGTAATAGATATTTCAAAGTTATACAATTTCACCCATTCTTCAAAAAGTGCTAAATCATTATTACACATTTTCACCCTAATATATTTCCCCTAAACGTTTATGTCAAATATGCACCTCCATCATGTTACCTAAAATGCAAACACGAAATTTTCGGACGTTTTTCAGTTTTTTACCTATAACTCGAAAATTATAAAATTTTTGCGTACCATACTTAATTACAAAAAGAAAGAACATTAAATTCTCTACACATTTCATAATAAAAATGTTTTTCTATACCCAATACTCAGCTCGCTACGTCTTTTTGAAAGCAACACTTTTTTTCAACTGCACAGAAAGTGACCTATTTTTCGCCTCTCATCCCCCCAAAAAATTCTTTTCGTCACAAACTGTGGAAATGAAATGTACCTATTGAGGAATAAGTGAGAAGGGAAATTTTAAAGAAGGGTGAGCAGAAGCTAGGATTGCCAAATGGTACGTTCTTCTCGTATGTTGTACGAGTTTTAGTGCTTTTTAGGTCTATAGCGCTGTTTGAGTATTAGGTATACTTTTAAATGTGTCCGTACGAGGATTTATTCCGTTTTTGTACCACAACATACTTTTGATAGTTTAAAAAGAAATATTTCCAGTTTGCTTTACAATTTCTCCTTTTGCAAAAAATAAGTTATACACATGTGCAACAAATGTAAAAACGGCTTGTTTCAGATCAGTAATACACAAATCTTGGGAAAGCTGTGTAATATTAGCTGCGTATTTGATGTAGCATTAGATCATGTGAACTTGACCTTATTATAGATTATAAATATTCACATTATAAAATTTTTAATTTAGTATAACTGTATTTTAAGTTTAGATATTTTCTTTGATTTATTATCACCCTTTATGCTTAACCCTTAATCGTCGAGCCCAAGAGAATTACGGGCAATTTGTTCGTGAATGTATCGGGAGCGACGATTACAGTTTTAAATAAAAATATTTATTTTTGTAGGGTGTCAATTGCTAAAATTTTCATGATATTCATTTAATTGTAGGAAGTTCTGATTTACCTTTATTCTTACAATTATTAATTTTTCATTCATAATAGGATATGACTGTAAAATTAGTTATAAAATGTTAACAAAATAATGTAATAAAAATATAGTTGGATTAAATCGATTAATTAATAATAACCCCTTTTTAAGCGAAAACGTTATTGACACATTCAACATAGTTTTGCATAGTACGAAAAAGGAAGATAGCACGATAAAATAAAAACTAACCAGTGTCAATAAAAATCATCCGTCATGACAAATTTCTAGCCAAAGATAGAAACATGAATCGCTTCAAATAACTGCTTAAAACCGGGTTTCAAAATAACAGATTTCAAGCATTCAGAAGAAGACGCTGATGTCATGATTGTTACCTCAGCCATTTCAACAGCCGAAGCTTTTGAAAGTGTAGTATTGTCAGAGAAGACATTGATTTTCTTGGGATCATGACGATCTTGGGATATGAACACAAAAGTCTGTTTTTCCAAAAACCAGGAAGAGGTAACATAGAAACCAAGTAGTTTTTAAGCATGCCATACAAACACAATTACAACAATGTTCTTTCCATTCCTGCAATAAGATAATGCGATACAACATCCGCTCTTTTTGGGCAAGGAAAGTCAAAGTTTTGTAACTCTTTGAAAAATCATGATCAGATTAAGGAAATAGCCTTTGTGTTCAGTAAACCAGAGTCAACCCGTCAAGAAATCATCAAGGTTGGAGAACAATTCATTATTGCACCATACAGTGGATGCAAAGACACAACACAGACATTTGGAACATTGAGGTTCCAGTTATTTGCTGAATCTGTCACTAAACGCAAAGTTTATCTTGCAAGGCTACTATCAACGCAAGAGGCTGCGCAGCAACATTTCCTCCGATGTTATCATCAGGATGTTATCATCATGGCTAGGAAACAACAATACACAATGAAAAATGGGGTTAGGTTCGCAGGTCTGACGGTTTCTTTCAGCCAGTTTAAATGTGCCAAAACCCAGCACCTGAATCCTTGCTGTATGTTGTCTCATGTACCTGTATAAAAGGGTGCAGCAAGGCATGTTCTTTGCCAAAAATCAGGACTCAAATACTCGGCAATTTGCAAAAACTGTAACGGAGTCAACTGCGAAAATGTGAACGACATTATTTACCCAGAAGAAGAGGATGATTAAGTTGAGGCCTGGGAAACCATAGAAAAAAAAGCAACGATAATGACTTTGATAACCAGGTTGATGATGTCGCAACAAGCTCAAAGAAGATCAAAGTTGTTTAAAAAAATGCAACCTGCTCATTTGCTCCTCAAGCTGAGGTTGACGGACCCGCAAACACACCAAAAGTTACTATACATTGAAAATGTCACCGTAAGTCTTTTACCGTAACTCTTACTTTCTTTCATGTAAATACCTATTATTAATATTCTGCATTTAAGTTCTAAATACAAAAAAAAATTATAATGTTGTCAAATTATTTTACAATGCTACCGTTGTAATTAACCGTTAATACTATCATGAAATGATTGTAATATAAATAAGTTACATTAAAGAGAATAAAATTAATAAAAATAGTGTCAAATGTTGGTTTTTGCGATTTTCCACAAAGTTAGAATAGAAGTGTTCTTTTTTTTCAGAAAGCCGTAGCGTCTTCAGCTTCGGAATGGGTTCAGGAAAAAGTTTTTATTACGAAATTCGTTGAGAATTTAATGCTCATTCTTTTTGTATTTAAGTATGGTACACAAAAATTTTATAATATTTAAGTTATAGGCAAAAGACTGAAAAAAGTCCGAACATTTCATGTTCTTTTGGCTCCATAAAGTTTAGGCTCGAGATATTTTGTTGGAAAACAATTAATTCCTGTTATTAGCATCCCCATAAACACTTTAAAAACATAAAATCTTCTAGCAGAATTTTTCCATCTATTTCTGACAATTTGCCTGGACTATTACACCAACATTATAACTCTTTTAATTATATAGTAACCAAATTTTAAAATTTATTTTTTTATATCCTTCAGGAAATAGAGCTACATTTTATTTTATGTCAATAAAATATATTTCATCTTTAATAATTTTTGATAAAGAATGGAATTCAATCATATATTTAACAATAAAGTGTCTTCCAGAATGGCGTTTTCCACGTATTTCCATAGGTATTGATATAAAATATTTAACCTTTATAAATTGTAGTTTCTATCAAAATGTTTAATGAAATATTTCCTCTAAATCAAATTCTATTATTGAAACAGATTTGCAATTTATGCGCTTGAATAAAAATTTCTTCGAAATGCAAGCAATATTTTAGAATGTTTTTAAAATGCATTCTAGAAAGTTTTATATGTAAAAATTTTTAATGGTTATTTTCAACATATACCTTAAAACGTATGTCAATATGCAATCCATTAACATTTGAATGTTTTATTAATAATGTAAACATAAGGCTAATGCCATACGTACTTGTAGTGTAAGTCACAGGCTGTGATTTTTGGCTACCAGTATTTTAGAACGGAAAATGTCGCTTAGTTTATCGGTGATATCTCATTCATTGAATAAGGCGAGAAAACATTTCGAAAATAACGGTGGCCAACGAGGATTTCAGTTATCCGCTATGTGACTTACACTACCAAAACCCATGGAATTAGCCATAAGTGAATTTATTTAAAATATTAAAATCACAGTAAAACAATTGATAAATAATGAAGTCAAACTATAACAATTTTATATGAAACTCATTTTTTTTATCATTATATACTTTAAAATTAAACATTTAAATATGCCTAAAAAATACTTAATTATTGTTACATATTTAGATTTCCTATATAACGAATAATTAAATTTAAACGAAAAAAAAGCCATTGCAATATAAAAAAATTATCATTTTTTTATCATTTTTATTAAGGATTGACCAAAACAGGTTTTTAAAACCAAAACCGAAATGGTAACTAAATTTTGGTAATCTTCCTATTTTGACACGAAAACGAAAACGCAATACAATATAATACAAATATAATACAAATTTTTTGAAAGTAATTAATAAATACAGAATTATACAGAATTATTAATTAATTATACGTGTGACCAATGTTTGCTCACTCCTCCTTTGACCAAATTGTTTTATTAATTCATCTATGACATAGAATAATTTTCTAATTATACGAATTTCATCTAATTAAAAAATATTTTAGGCATATATACCTCGATTTATCTTTTATAATGATTTTTGTAAATGATAACCTGTTATATTAGAACTTTCTCAAAGAGTATTCGAAACACTTCTGCTGTTTCAAACTAAAATTTTTCAAGTACTTTTAAGTTTGCAGTTTTTAATGAGTACGTGAAAAGCGTCATATATGCATTGCTTGCTTTTCAATTTGCACCCACGTCTTGAGTCAGTGGTGATTGATAATTATAAAAAGTGAAGTTCCTAGCAAAAAATAAAGAACTTCTCATTTTAGCCGACACACTTTAAATCAATGAACAATGAGGAAAATGTCCAAAAGAAGAAACGACTTTCGGTAAGGCCAAATTTCCGATAGCATTTTCACTGAAAATGAATGTTCGGCGAAACTCAGATTTTGTACCGAAAAATAATCGCAACCAAATTTTCGTTCGATCTCTAATTTTATGGTATTAAAAAATAATTGAAAATGCAAGAATTGTGCTGCCTTAAATCCACAATATAATAAAAAAAACTGTTTTCTTCAATAATTCATTTGTATTAATATTATTTTTTTATTCATATAGATAGATGAAATAATTACTTGTTGAACACTTTGCATAGCATCATGTAAAAAAAAAAAACTATGTTAATTCATGGTAAATAATTCCATTATTTGTGAGAGTCTGATCGTATTAAACAAAAATATATTTAATATAACAAAAGGAATAAATTTATAATGATTGCGAATTTAATTACCTGCATTAGACACCTAAATTTTGAGTTAAATCGATAACAATATTTTCAGTCATAATAAAAATAAGCATGAAATCCGTATTTCTCTCTCTTAGAGAATTCAGTCTATTTATAAATCAAATCTGTTTGGAACTATGTCTCACATATAAACAGTTCTCGTGCAATTCAGTTATATTTTTAAGACTTTAAATTACAGAGATTATCCGATAATCAATTCAGCTGGAATAAATCTCTACATAAAATTCTCCATTATTTTAACAAAT
The DNA here is from genome assembly GCA_963932465.1 of Maratus speciosus. Taxonomy (NCBI): domain Eukaryota; kingdom Metazoa; phylum Arthropoda; class Arachnida; order Araneae; family Salticidae; genus Maratus; species Maratus speciosus. The sequence continues at coordinate 536,342,325 of OZ010788.1, read as the reverse complement.
TGTTTCATTATACTTTAAAGAGTTCTTTTCCTTGAAAAGGGGTTTATTTTTCAACAGAGAAAATCAACCAAGATCGAGAAACTTCTATCATATCTTTTTTTAACTATATTTCTATTATAAACAGTTTCCTATCTCACAACTTTCATTTCTTTTATTATAGATATACTCCAATAACCAATTCAGCCTCAATCATTCTAAACAAAAAAATCTCCATTCTGTTAACAAATTATTTCATTTCACTTTTAAGAGTTCCTTTGCTGTAAAATAGGTTTATTTGTTGAACTGAGAAAATCAACCAAGAACGAGAAAGGACTAAAGACTCATAAAATGAAAAAAATCGTGATTGTTAAATGTCCCACGGCGATTTGTGTAATGTACTTTTGCTTCCCATATTGATGCTTGAGTACGAAAATGCAGCCACTCAAACAATCATATATCGGATTACAAGACTTATTCAAGTATATTTTTGAGGATTGAGAGGCATTTTTATCGGCAAGATGTACTTTAAAATATTTTACATTATGCTTTTCATCACGCTTTTATCAGGTTAATATACTTAAAAAGTTCTTTCATTGCAACAATGTACAGGGTGTCCTTAATTAACACTAGAAAGACGGCGAGCGGTCATTTTGACCGCTACTAAATTAATATATTTCGATCCGAACCAGAAATTTCTTTATAAAAATATTTTAAAAGATACGAAGAAAAAAACTAGTTAAATAAATAAGTTAATAATTTAAAATAAAATTTCTGGTGTCAAATATTTTTACAAAATCTGAGTAAAATTCTCCGTCTTTCTAGTGTTAAACGACCCTACTTTAAAGTTTTCTACAGGCGAAACTATTGGTCAGAAAGTTGTGAAATTTTGTGACAGACATAAGAAAGGAATTGGAATTGGTTTGAGCGAAAAAAAAATTAGTTCAAAATTTCGCCACTAGAGGGTGTTTTTTAATGAATTACACTTTTTGAAAAGTTTTTACGCTTTATTTTTTTTTTCAGATTAAATAAAACAAATATACAGACCGCCCCCTGAAAAAAAAATAAAGTGTAAAATCTTTTAAAAATTATTGGTGTTCGAATTGAATTACAAACTCTGAAAAAAAAAATCCATCTACGACAAAATGACATTTTTTTACCTTAGAGCTCAGGCCTAGTATTCAGTGGGTGGTGGCTAAATGTATAATTTATTTTTAAAAAACGCCCTCAGGTGGTGAAATTTTGAACTACATTTTTTTCATTCAAACAAATTCCCATTCCTTTATTATGTCCGTCACAAAATTTCACAACTTTTTGACCAATAGTTTCGTCTGTAGACAATTTTATGGACACCCTGTATAAGTTAATTTAAAAAACAGATTTTGCATCTTCTTGTTTTAAAGAACTTAAAAAAAAAATTTATTTTGATTTTTTTTCAATGTACAATTATTTTTTAGGAAATAATAAAGAAGATATTACTTCAGTGTTTCAATAATGATACGTTTAAAATGAATTTCTGAAAAAAATTATTAAGCAAAGAACATTTACGTATTAATCATTACTTCATAGCAAACGTATAGGGAATATATGCTAAAGCCTCTAATTGCATTTATGGGATGCATTGCAAATAAACACCTATATATATATATATTTAATACAGTACAAACTCGCTACAACGAATCTCCGAAGTGCATTGATTAAATTTGCTCTATTTAAAAATTCATAAAAGTGATAATTTTTATAATAAACTGGGATAATAGGATGTTTTTAACAGTCCAAATAATATTCGTTAAAACGAAAAGTTTGTTAAAGTGATATTCGTTATAACTAAATTCTATTGTAATGTTCTTACATCACAACTATTCACAACGAAATCCACTACTTCACAAATTGCCTTTATGCAGGATATATTTGCAAATAATTATAAATACTGTCTAAATATTGATTTTATGTTGAAAATATTGAGATAGAGATTATAAAATATTTATCTCATTATTGTTTTGCCCTGAGGGAAATACATATATACTAGTATAACTCCGGTAGAGTCGCCGCATCCGGGATAGATGCCGCACCCCCTGTATTTATTGTAATTATCGATAGATGGTCGTCAAATGCGAAGTATAGGTGCGCAATAATATTATTTTAACCAGTTTATAGCGTGAATCCCATTCCGATGTTCACTTGTAGCTGTACAATCCTAATTTTGACGTTTTCACTATCCAAACTTTTAAATATATTATGCTTAAATACCTTTCATACGCTAATTACTAAATGCATGCATGATTTCGAAGTCAAAACTAAGTGTAGTGTTTGTATAAAGTACTGTGTGTATGGTTACGCCATTTTCCTTAGCAATGGTAGGTAACTGTGATATGCGACGTCTGTACCATGCACAATGGGATACATGCCGCACTGCAATCCCGGTATACATGCCGCAATTTCTTTTGAACGGGATGATTAAGTGTTATCAACTTTTCCTTTTCTTTTTGCACAGACTAACCAAGTTAGGCATGTTATCAAGTTTACTAAAACGAAAGGAGAAAAGGGGAAAAATAAAAAGTAAGAAGGGCAAAATAGATGGAAGTCAAGATGATAATAATGAAAAATGGGATTACGCGTAACGCAGACGTTTTTTGCAAAGAACGTTTAGAAAACTACTCCCAAAAAAGGGGAAATGTTAATAGGCTTTGTTGCATCATGTCAAATGTAATTGCATAAAGACTGTAATTTTTCGACACTTTTTGTGTAGATTGTGGTTAAAAAAAACAGTTCTATTAACACTAGAACAGCCGTAGCGGTCAAGGAAGGTTTGAGAGATAAATATTGAAAATATTTCAATTCGAACCAGAATTTTTTTCTAAAATATGTTAAATATGTATCACGGAGAAATAAATTAAATAACTATGTTAAATAGTTTTAAATTAATATTATGGTGTAAAATAGTTTTATAACATTTGAGTAAAATTTCCGGCGGTTCTAGTGATAACCCATTCGTGATATATGCATGCATATATGCATCTTCAAAAAGACCATACAGAATTTGTTTCTGACACCAGTAAAAAAGAAAAGTAATATTTTCTTTATTTAATTAGAGCGTTTTCATGATTATTTAAGTGAAGGTACTGCTTTTTAAAAAGTTGTGCCAACCGAATAAAATTTGTGTCAAAGCCGTAGGTCCCGGAAGGGTTAACAAATAAATTGTGTAAACACAATTTTACTTTTTTTTGTGTTTCCCTCTCTAATACATTGATGTTACGTTGCGTTGTTACTGAAATAACAATTATTTCAGTAAAAAATAAGTCGATAATTTTAATAGTGAAAGTAGGCAAGCAATTATTAATTTGAATCTTATAATACATTTCATTGTACTCAGTATATTTTTGTTATTACGTAGTTAATTATAGTCCAGATATGAATATTGTTTTGAATATTTTTATTTATAATTCCATTCTGTTCTTATTACAAGCGCGGCATAACTACCGCACAAGTGCGGCGTCTCAGCCTGAATGTACGGGTGACGCGCCGCGGTGTAATGTTTTGGAAAAAAATTTTAAAAAATAATAATTATTTGTTTTTAATTTTTTTGTCGCAGTACACGTATTGTATATTTAACATTAAATAGCGCAGCATGTTTTTTTTTTTTTTTTTTTTTTTTTTATTTATTTTTTTTTTTTTTTATTTTATGACCACCATGGGACTTTATACACAAATTCAAAAAAATATGCGGCATAAATCCCGAAATTACTCTAAACTTTTTGCCCAAAACGATACTGGTGTTATATACGAGAAATTATAAAGTCGGTCAAAATAAAAAATAGGAGAACACTCCAAAACATTTTAATCGCGAAATTGCACAGGGAAAAAAAATGAAATATCTATTCTACAAGGCATTATATCTTCTTTAAATGCACTTTTCAAACTAGTTGAATGTGCCAATCCCAAAACTTTCTTCTAACTCATATATTTAAATGGTTCAAAATGTTATTATAAATGTCAATATTTCATTTGTAATAGTTCAATATTATATCAACTTTGACTTTCATCTTAAAATTCTTCTTCAGTCAATTAATCGGAATAAAAACGAGTTAATCTCAATCATGATATCTATTAAAATGAATAGTTTTCCGTTATTTCGTTGTATATCAGCTGTTCGCGAATAGTCGGCTTATAAGGATGGAAGTTCCCGTCACTTCGCGAGCCACCGGTGAAATAGAACTGCGAGAAATCAAGAAAATTATACAAAATTCGTTATTACAGCGCCTCCTTCCGGTGAAATTTTTTCAAATTAAGGGAGGACCCGCTTGGAAAAGCCAAAAACTTTTTTTAAAAAAAATTGGTTCATTTCTATGCATAACTTCATACACTTTTTGATGGTACAATGGCGATAGACACACGGACACGCGGATAGTCAGACATTTTCTATAAACATGTTTTTCGGGATCTTTGATCCCTAAAACTTGTACATCCATCGAAAACCGGAGATCGAAAAAATTTTCAATTCCAATACGTTTTTCTGTGGAAGATAGAAAAGAGTAAAGGCATAGGGGATCGTCCGTATACTGAAATTTTTCCAAACTCTTTAAGTGTCAAAAGTACACATATTTTTGACATCACATCGCTTTTTTAATACATTTTACATTAGAAGACGAAATTGATTGCCATTCCGTTAAATACTTTGTGAATGAAAGAGGTATAAATGTTTGAACTCCTAATGCGTATAGTTGCGAAAAAGGTTGTAACGCGAGTAGTTTTCTAAGCATAACTCAAAAACCATTGGGCAGAATTTTCTGTAATTTTGCAATCGTATATTTGAAGCGATATTGATTTCTCTTAAAAATTATAATGTACAATTCAGATTTTTATCAAACATTAAAAGAATAAATATAGCACTTTAAAATTAATTTTCGAAATAAATTTGCATTATTAGATGCAAAGATTTTTACAGAAATCGATTCCTCGAAGTTTCAAATATTTGAATAAAAATTTGCAGTCTATTTTGCGCAGTAGTTCTTGACTTATTCTTAAAAATCTATCTGCAGTACAAAAAGTTTTTCAACAATTAGAAATGAATTTAACAATAGCAGTTTCAAACGTTAAACCTGCATAATTCCTAAACAACTTGATAGAATTCCACTTTACTTCTCGTTTGGTATCCTAAAATACAGTGTGTCGAAGAAATGCCATTTATGATATCAAAATTAGGTATAAGTAATGAAAATTTGAGGGTTTCGTACAGTTCTAGAATAAAAATGCTGTTTGAATAAAATGTATCGTGTGTTCACATTTTTTCCCCCGACTGCAAATAAAGCACAAAATAACAATCGGAAATTGTACGTCAAACGTGACAAATGAAGCGCGTTCGTACTATACCTAGTTTTATAAATATTCAGATCTTAGTGCAATAGCTTTTGCACTCTTATACAAAAATGTGTGAATACAAAATTTATTAGGGTTATATATATTAAATTTAGAAATACGGAAATAATAGGACACCATCTTAAATAGGATGTAATCACCATGACAACATAGAATCATTACCTATCATGGGATATCATTGAATGAATTACGTATGATAGGATTTAATAGAATGAAGAATCTTTTATTAATATCTCCTTAAGTTTTGATTCCAGTTTCATAAAATTTGAAATGGCTCAACAAAATTCAGCGACGATAATATATATTAAATTTCAAACCATTCGGTTTTGTAGTTTTTGTGCTTTTATATGGACCAGATGACGGCTATAGTTGCTACGTATTTATATAATTACGAACGCACTTAATAAAAAGCACAAACATCTCATTACCAGCTGTTAAAAAATAAATGTGAGCTTAGAAATCCTAGCTTTTTGTAACACGATATTTTAAAAATAAACAAATGAATACCCTATACATTTCAGCCATTTCTATTTAAATTATGGAGATATTTTAACAATTAATTCAGTCAGAATATCCATTTTTTGTACATGTTACTTTATATTTTACCGAGTTATTTTCCTGGAAATGGAACTATTTGTTTAACAGACATAATTAACATATATCCAGAAACGAATAATATCTCATAAAATACGAATGAACTATGGGCGATAGTTGTTAAATATCCCGCGGCGATTTCGCTAATGTACTTTCTCATCCGTAATTGCCGCTAGAGTAGCAATATGTGAGCTCTCAAAGAAACATATATCGGATTAGAAGACTTACTTATTTGTATTTTAGAGATCTTGGAGGCATTTATTTCGAGAAAAAGTTTTTCTGAATGTTTTACACTTTTAACACGCTTATATTTGCTTAAATATTTTAAAATACGCTTTTATTGTCTCGGTGGAAGATACATTAAAATTTTTGAATAAGATTTTAAAAAGAAAATAATGTTTTGAAGAAACTCTGTTTAATTTAAACACGGCATATTATTTATTTATTTTTTTACAATTATATAATAGGGTAATAAGAAATTAGAATATAATATTACATTATTAATATCTCCTTAAGTTTTGATTCTATAAGTCTCAGAATAATTCATTCAGAATATCCATTTTTTGTAGAGGTTAATTCTTTATATTTTACCGAGTTATTTTCCTGGAAATGGAATTATTTATTTAACAGACATAATTAACGTATATCCAGAAACGATTAATATCTCATAAAATGCGAATGAACTTTGGGCGATAGTTGTTAAATATCCCGCGGTGATTTCGTTAATGTACTTTCTCATCCTTAATTGCCGATAGAGTACCAATACGTGAGCACTCAAAGAAACATATATCGGATTAGAAGACTTACTTATTTGTATTTTAAATGCCGTGGAGGCATTTATTTTGAGAAAAAGTTCTCCTGAATGTTTTACACTTTTAGCACGCTTATATTTGCTTAAATATTTAAAGTACGCTTTAATTGTCTGGGTGGATGATGCTTTTAAATTTTTCAATAAGATTTAAAAAAGAAAATATAGTTTTGAATAAACTCTATTTAATTTAAACACTGAATATTATTTATTTACTTTTCGCAATTGTATAATAGGGAAATAAGAAATTAGAATAGGATATTCCACTATTAATATCTACCTAAGTTTTGATTCGATTTTCAGAAAATTTAAATTGAAGGTACAAAATTCTGCAAAGATTGTATATATTAAATTTAAAACCATTCGAACGTGCAGTTTTTCCGCTTTTATATGCGGACAGACGGACCAGACAATGATTATAAGTGATACGTAATTATATAATTACGAACGCACTTCATAAAAAGCACAAACATCTCATTAGCAGCTGTTGTAAAATAAATGTAAATTTAGAAATCCTAGCTTTTTGTAACAAGATATTTTTAAAATAAACAGATCAATATCGTATACATTTCAGTCATTTCTATTTTAATTATACAGATACATTAATAATCAATTCAGTTTGAATATCCAATTTTTGTACAGGTTACTTCTTTATATTTTACCGAATTATTTTCCTGGAAATGGAATTATTTGATTAGCAGACATAATTGAGGCATATCCAAAACGACTAATATATCATAAAATGAGGATGAACTGTGCGCCATAGTTGTTAAAAAATTCCGCGGTGATTTTGCTAATGCACTTTCTCATTCGCAATTGCCGCTGGGGTACCAATATGTGAGCACTCAAAGAAACATATATCGGATTAGAAGACTTATGTATTTGTATTTTAGAGGGCTTGGAGGCATTTATTTTGAGAAAAATTTCTTCTGAATGTTACACTTTGAACACACTTATATTTGCTTAATATTTTAAAATACGCTTTTATTGTCTGGGTGGACGATACTTTAAAATTTTTCAATAACATTTTAAAGAGAAAATATAGTTTTGAAGAAACTCTATTTAATTTAAACACTGCATATTATTTATTTCTTTTTTCGCAATTATATAATAGAGAAATAAGAAATTAGAACAGGATATTACACTATTAATATCTCCTTAAGTTTTGATTCGATTTTCAGAAAATTTAAATTGAAGGAACAAAATTCTGAAAAGATTGTATATATTAAATTTAGAACCATTCGATTGTGCAGTTTTCGCTCTTTTACATGCGGACAGACGGTCCAGACGACGATTATAAGTGATATGTATTTATATAATTACGAAAGCACTTAATAAAAAGCACAAACATATCATTACCAGCTGTTGTAAAATAAATGTAAATTTTAAAATCCTAGCTTTTTCTAACAAGATATTTTTTTAAATAAACAGATCAATATCGTATACATTTCAGTCATTTCTATTTTAATTATAGAGATACATTAATAATCAATTCAGTTTGAATATCCAATTTTTGTACATGTTAAATCTTTATATTTTAACGAGTTCATTTGCTGGAAATGAAATTGCATATTTAGCAGGCATAATTGACGCATATCCAAAACGACTAATATATCATAAATTGAGAATTAACTGTGAGCGCTTAGTTGTTAAATATCCCGCAGTGATTCCGCTAATGTACTTTCTCATCCGTAATTGCCGATAGAGTACCAATATGTGAGCACTCAAAGAAACATATATCGGATTAGAAGATTTACTTATTTGTATTTTAAAGGCCTTGGAGGCATTTATTTTGAGAAAAAGTTCTCCTGAATGTTTTACACTTTTAACACGCTTATATTTTCTTAAATATCTAAAGTACGCTTTAATTGTCTGGGTGGATGATGCTTTTAAATTTGTCAATAAGATTTAAAAATATATATATAATTTTGAATAAACTCTATTTAATTTAAACACTGAATATTATTTATTTATTTTTTCGCAATTATATAATAGGGAAATAAGAAATTAGAATAGGATATTCCACTATTAATATCTCCTTAAGTTTTGATTCGATTTTCAGAAAATTTAAATTGAAGGAACATAATTCTGCAAGGATTGTATATATTAAATTCAGAACCATTCTATTGAGCAGATTTTGCGCTTTTATATGCGGACAGACGGACAAGACGACGATTATAAGTGATACGTATTTATATAATTACGAAAGCACTTAATAAAAAGCACAAACATCTCATTACGAGCAGTTATGAAATAAATGTATATTTAGAAAACCTAGCTTTTTGTAACAAAATATTTTTTAAATAATCAGATCAATATCGTATACATTTCAGTCATTTCTATTTTAATTATAGAGATACATTAATGATCAATTCAGTTTGAATATACAATTTTTGTACAGGTTAATTCTTTATATTTTAACGAGTTATTTTCCTGGGAATGGAAATATTTGATTGGCAGACATAATTGACGCATATCCAAAACGACTAAAATACCATAAAATGAAAAAATTCTGTGCGCGATAGTTGTTAAATATCCCGCGGTGATTTCGCTAATGTATATTCTCATCCGCAATTGCCGCTAGAGTACCAATATGTGAGCACTCAAAGAAACATATATCGGATTAATAGACTTACCTATTTGTATTTTAGAGGGCTTGAAGGCATTTATTTTGAGAAAAATTTCATCTGAATGTTACACTTTGGATACACTTATATTTGCTTAAATATTTTAAAATACGCTTTTATTGTCTGGGTGGAAGATACTTATAATTTTTGAATAACATTTTAAAAATAAATGTAGTTTTGAAGAAAATCTATTTAATTTAAACATTGCATATTATTTATTACTTTTTTCGCAATTATATAATAGGGAAATAAGAAATTAGAATAGGATATTCCACTATTAATATCTCCTTAAGTTTTGATTCGATTTTCAGAAAATTTAAATTGAAGGAACATAATTCTGCAAGGATTGTATATATTAAATTCAAAACCGTTCGATTGTGCAGTTTTGGGGCTTTAATATGCGGACAGACGACGATTTTAATTGTTACATATTTATATAATTACGAACGCACTTAATAAAAAGCACAAACATCTCATTACCAGCTGTTGTAAAATAAATGTAAATTTAGAAATCCACTCTTTTTGTAACAAGATATTTTTAAAATAAACAGATCAATATCGTATATATTTCAGTCGTTTCTATTTTAATTATAGAAATACATTAATAATCAATTCAGTTTGAATATCCAATTTTTGTACAGGTTACTTCTTAATATTTTACAGAGTTACTTTCCTGGAAATGGAATTATTTGATTAGCAGACATAACTGACGCATATCCAAAACGACTAATATGTGATAAAATGAGGATGAATTGTGAGCGGCTGTTGTTAAATATCCCGCGGTGATTTCGCTAATGTACTTTCTTATCCGTAATTACCGCTGGAGTACCAATATGTGAGCACTCAAAGAAACATATATCGGATTAGAAGACTTACTAATATGCATTTGAAAGGCCTTGGAGGCATTTATTTCGAAAAAAAATTCTGAATGTTTTACACTTTGAACACACTTATATTTGCTTAAATATTTTAAAATATGCTTTTAATGTCTCGGTGGAATATCTTTTAAAATTTTTGAATAAGATTTTTAAAAGAAAATATAGTTTTGAAAAAACTCTTTAATTTAAAGACTGCAAATTATTTTTTTTTCTTTTTTCGCAATTATACAATAGGGAAATAAGAAATTAGGATAGAACCACTATGTTTTATTAGAAAAAATAATTCTTTTTAAAAAAAGTTCTGAGAAATTGACTGTGCATGCTATATTATGTCGCAGACCTTTCTAGATATTTTATATGATGTTATAATTTCTTTGATTTAAATTTGAATTCCTGTCAATGACTTGATGATTCAATTATTCACAGCCATAACAAAAAGTTTTATAGTGCAAATGATGTCCTAAATTTACAGATTACTTCCTTCAAAATAGTTCTAATTACAATCATTCAAATTTCACGGATATGTAAGTATGTTTATGTAGTTTCTCCCAAAATTATACTTTTTTTTCGCAATTATACAATAGGGAAATAAGAAATTAGGATAGAACCACTATGTTTTATTAGAAAAAATAATTCTTTTTAAAAAAAGTTCTGAGAAATTGATTGTGCATGCTATATTATGTCGCAGACCTTTCTAGATATTTTATATGATGTTATAGTTTCTTTGATTTAAATTTGAATTCCTGTCAATGACTTGATGATTCAATTATTCACAGCCATAACAAAAAGTTTTATAGTGCAAATGATATCCTAAATTTACAGATTACTTCCTTCAAAATAGTTCTAATTACAATCATTAAAATTTCACGGATATGTAAGTATGTTTATGTAGTTCTCCCTAAAATGATACTTAAAATTTAGTAAACTTATTTGTTGTAATATGACCTACACAAAAGATACTTTTTTCTTTAGAATACGATTTCCTATTTATCAAATAAAAAAATACTTTTAAATTGCAATTTTTTATATCTTATATCTTCCGGGTATCCTAAAAGGACCGACTGAATTTAAAATTCAATAACTTACAAATGGTGACAGCTATTTAAAAAATTCTAGTAGGGCGGTTTTGTAAGATAACAGGCTTTTTGTTTACTGCTATTCTCGATTCTCGTTTAAAGTAGCAAAGATAGATGACACTGCAAGCAACAGGCACTAAAAAGGGTCCCAATTTTTGCCATCTCTCTTCTCTCAGTATTGATGGGAAAGAAGGAAATTAAACATAAAGAGTGGGTCCCTAAGAAAAAAATTGCATTGGCAATTGAGAACCACTCCAGATATTTAACCTCCTTCTTTCGCATCAATATTGTAAGAAGAGATACCAAAATTCGGGCCCTGTTTTATCGCCTGTTGCTTGCAGCACCATCTGTCGCTGCTTTTATAAGACTATAATCGAGAATCGCCGTAAAAAAAAAAAAAAAAAAAAAACTTCTGACATCTTACATAATCCTCTTTCGAGAATTTTTTTAATAGCTGTCACCATTGCAAGTTATTAACTTTGAAAATCAGTTGGACCATTTTAGGGCACCTGGTATATTATAAAGCAAAAAGAATCATGCCTGTGAAGGCGCTGATATCATATTGACGGTGCCACTACCTAACTCACAAATTTCGCTATTACTGCAATTTTTTGCATCGCACAAATTAATTCTTACAGTCGAATACGAAAGAAATATTCCTTTAAATACAATCTGCTTGAAAACGGTAATTCAGTTTACTTACTTTTTATGGTTTTAAAAAGAATTTTCGAGTATTATTTTTTAATAACACATCTCTATTGCGTACAGCCCGATTATGAAATATTAATCCGTTTGCACTAAAAATAATATCAATAATGGTTCAGCAGTTGAATTCGGTTAATATCCCAATTCCATAATCGAAAAAATCTTCACCAATAAATAAATTAATTAATAAAATTATATAAACAACGTTATTTTTGTACAAGATCACCCAAATGACGTCATTTCTGTGAACTCCGAAATTAGAAGCCAAATCTTGGAAAAACGAAAAGCTTTTGTCAAATAAAGTTATAGAATTAAAAATTATGTATTTAAAATAAAATTTTAGAATTGTGTGTGATATGTAATCATCCTGAAGGTGTTTGCAGATGCGAAACGAAACGTTGATGTTTTAATGTATATTTCTAATATGTGTACCTTTTATCAAATAGTGTATTATATTTTAAATACACAATTTTTAATATATTTCATGGTGCAATCGTCCAATTTTTAAAATTAAAATTGAAAAAGTTATAGAATGTTTGCATTTTTATTGAGATTAAAATTAATAATTACCTTTCTAAAATTTACTTCTAATTCACCTATTAATTACCTTAAAATAAAGTTAGATTTAATTTTACCCAAGAGAATCGAATGATCTGATGCAATTCAAAAGCAACACATCGTGTTGCTACGCAACAAGTATATTTAATACCTAAATTTATTATTATTATAAATATTTTAGCATTTATTACTACAGAAAAGTTTAATGTTAAAAAATTTCTCATTTGTCACAAAAAAAATTCGGAAAAAAAAATATTTCCTAAATACTAATGAACTTTTCAATTAGAGCTCTGAAATTATTGTCTCTGATTAAAATAGAATATATTAAAATACTTCACTCATAGATGAAACTGACGTAATTTTGTAGGATATCCCTTTCTTAATTATTAATCATATAAAAGAATGTCTTTTCTCCATATCGAGAGAATAAACTGAGAAGTAAATGACAGATATCAATTAAAAGTTCACATTTATCATATTTGAAAAGAGTCATTAAAATCTTTGAAACTTTCACAAGCACTTAATCAAGAAATTCATTCTGGTGAATTTAAAAATTTTAAGAGTGAAATTAAAGTGCAACCTTATTTTTTAGATAATAGAGTTCAATGTGTAACAATGACAAAGGAAGGGGAGAACAACTACAGTAATTTCCACAAGTCTGAAGTTCGGTTGTACGAATTTCTTGTTAGAGTACACATACGGGGTGTCCACTCTTAACGGTTTCCAATGGCTAAATTCTAAACCGTTAGTCGAATACATAAAGTTCCAATTACAAAAATATCTTAAATAATGCAAAAAAAAATTAAAAGTAGTTTTGATCAATACAGAGATTTCTTAAAAAGTTACGAAATTTAAATTTTTATACAGTCCCACCCAGGGTTGCTGGCTTTTAGCCAGGCCAAAAAAAGCCGGCCGGCTTTTTTTGGTTTTAACCACTTAAAAAAAGCCGGCTTTTATTAAAAAAAGCCGGCTTTTATTGGAGGAAGTCAGTTTTTATTTTTTAAAGTTGGTTTACAGTAAATTTGTTTTAAATTTGGATCAATTAATTTTTAATACATTTATAAATATTTTCTACTAAAAATAATAATAGACTTCTATTAAATTTTATCAAATAAATAAGTCTTTATAACTTCTAGAAGACAACTGTGAACGCATTATCTCTGAAAAAAAAAAAAAATATATATATATATAAACATTGAAAAGGATATATATTAGGCTCCAAACTGGTGTTTTGAAATTCTATATTATATAGCTCCACATATACTACACATTTTAAAGATTATATTTAATTAAAACTGTTCTTAACTGCTCTGCTCAACAAGCGCAAATTTTTTTTACACATTTACAAATTCATTTTTTAACGGAAAGATGTAAAATTCGAAAGCCGGACCATGAAACATGAAAGCGATTTGGAATCGAACTGTGTTTTCCATTTTTTGATCCATCAATTACCTATTGAGCTATAAAGAGATTTTGATCATGTGACAAACACGTTTTTTCACCCTTTTCTGAGTGGTTTCTTCTTTCGCGTGGAAATTCAGTTCAAAATGCTCACTTTGACACTATTTTCTGAAAAATCTATTGCATTTGCAAAAAAAAAAAAATAACCCAGAAAAAACAGTGCAATTACATAGTTTCTGAACAACATCTGCTAGTTTCATGCATTTCTGAACAAAAATAAATTAAAACTTAGGTCAGAAAGTTGCCATTTTGGATTTAACAGCCTTAATGACAAAATATAACATATCAAAATGGAAACGAGAAATTAGAAAAGATGTTTTATTTGAGGAGAGTGGTACATAAGTGTATAAAAAATAAAGCATTTAGAAAAAAAAAAAAAAAAAAATTCGCAAAATAAAATTTTGAAAAGCTTGTTGCTACGCATATTCATGCATATGCTATTCATAATGTTTTTAATAGTGAGAAATGGTGGTGTTTATTAATATGACTATGTATAATTTTAAATGTTTGCTAGAAATAAAATAAGACTTGTATGTTAATAGGGCTAAGATGTGTTATTATCCCACCCTCCGCGATGTTGAGTATTTGGCGATTTTTATCGCTCTGGCAACCCCGGCGTTTGGCATCTAGTAACTTATTATGGCAACCTCCTTTTTTACGACGCGAGAGCGTGAACATTCATTTCATTTTCACTGCCGGGTGTGGCTGCTGACGGTTGGTTGACTCTTGTACCAGATACTCTTTGATATCGTGTTCTATGGCTGTCTTTTTATTTTTATGTTAAATTTATTGGATGTATTTCATTGACTATAGTTTCTGTAGTCCGTTTAAACGCTCTTGCTGAAGTAATTAAGAAATATGAGGAAATTTTGACATGAAAGGGGGGTTTGTTTATAGCGTGTCAATGTGTATTAAGCCTATTTTGGAAAATGACGGCGGTGTTATATTTTGTGCTGTAGGTTTCAAGAAAGCAGATGTCTGTTAAGGTATGTTGATAATTTTATGTATATTTTGTTACTTTAAGAGTTTTTTACATTTTGAGATTGCTACAAAACGAGAACTACTGAATTTTGAGAATGCTATATTGCGAAAAATGCTGAATTCGGCGATGTTTTTTTTTCGGAAAATGAGCGCGAAGCGCTCATACAACTATTGCTGATTGCTACTTTAGCGAGTCTCGTTTTTTAGATATATTTTGCTGTTTTAAGAGTTTTTTACATTTTGAGATTGCTACAAGACAAGAACCGCTGAATTTTGATAATGCTATATTGCGAGAAATGCTGAATTCGGCGATGTTTTCTTTCCGTTAAATGTGCGCGAAGCGCTCATACAAGGATTACTGATTTACCAGTTTAGCGAATTTTGTTTATTATTTACATTTTATTTTCGTTGAGCCAAACATGCGTAGAAACGGGTGCTTGGCGACATTTACTACTTGGCGGAAAAGGGGTTTTCTCGCCAAAAAAAATCCAAGATGGCGGAGGGTGGGATAATAACACATCTGTTCCAAAATAAAAAAAAATTGGAAGTTGGTATGGCCCTTTTAAAATTTAGCAGACATATTTGCAATTCTGAATACAAATCACTAGCAAAATCTTCTAAGTTTTATTCCAGTATTATGTCCTCATTATTGAGAAATTGGGTTACTTATTAAACTGTAAATCAATTAAATGTCATTAAAACTAATTAAAAACACTTTAAAATGTGTAGTTTATAATTACAATGCTTTATTGTATAAAAGCCAATTATGGCCAAAAAAGCCAATTTTGGCCAAAAAAAGCCGGTTAAAACCAATAAAAGCCACCGGCCTGGCTTTTTTTAATTTTAGCCGGCTTTTTTGCAACCCTGGTCCCACCGGTCTCATAACTGACATTTAGTAAACGTTTCCTATTACATTAACATGTAAGACAAAAAGGCCCATTCATCTATCACTAAAATTGGCCGAGTTATGAAACTTTGAATTGCATGAAATGCTAATATTCTGCTTGTCAACACAGATGAATTGGTCTACACTTCGAGGAATCTTAAGCAAAGTGATTATTAAGTATTAGAAGGATTTCATCTGCGTGTACTTTTCTGCATTGCAGCCAGGGGGTGTCACTTCGAGCAAGCAAGTTTTAAGATAACTAATTTTTTTAATTAAGTTGTAGATTAGATAATCTAATATAATTTTGAAATATGAATCATTTTGTAAAGAATTGAGGCTGTTGCATTTCATCTTTTATTTATTTTTATATCTAATGATCATTTAAATTTCTAGTAAATTTGTTAATGAACCCAATTTTGAAGCAAAAAAAAAAAAAAATGTTTAAAATTTAAGAGGCCATTACTCGGTCAGTTTTAATCGTAGAATAATGGGACTTTTTTTGTCTTACTTCTTAGAGGAATAGGATATTTTTATTTAATATTACTTATAGGACGGGGATACCGTATAAAAACATAATTTCTTAACAAATGTTTTTATTAACCCAAATCTTTTTTAAAATGCTTCTTTATCTCATGGAATATTTTTTGTAATAGAAACTATATGTCTATGCTTAACGGTTTAGGAATTAGCCAATGGACACCATTGAAAGTAAGCACCCTGTATTTACTGTAATATAATTTATGACGAATTTTCTATGAAAGGGACATCCTCAATGATGATGGATATTCCTTTAGGAGTCAGAAGCACAAATGAACAGGTTTGCTTTATTCGAATAAAATTCCTTTTTTGTTTTAAAATAAAGCAGTGTTATCTTTAAAAAATATTTAACAGCTAGGAAGAGTACAATAAGTGACACAGTCTTTAATATGAATTACATTCCATAATGTGAGGAGTCTAGTTCAGCACCGTTTGGAGGTGGTTGGTAGATACTATCACCCTCACAACCAGTGTAATATGGTAACATTTTGAACATGGAAAGATTATACCTGTGCAAATGTTATTAAACTATCTTTATAATTATTCATGTTACATAAGGGAAATCGTATTCAGATTGAAGTGGAGCATCTTGATCTGTTTAAAATAACGAATCTATTTAAGGGGTCTCAGGACTCTTAAAGCTTTAAAATTTTCAAAATTTTAATATTTTTAGATGTTAAACTCTTATCTTTTTTGAACATTTTGACATAATTGTTTTCTTGAAATTCCTATTAGAACTGAAGTTATGGCTTTTACATTTATACACGTTCAATAGCTGAAGCGTCGTTTCGGAAACTTTGAAGCCATTTTTCTCCAAATGACGTTTTTGGGCATAACGCGCACGATATCTCAAAAACTTATTAATATTTTTTCATAAAATTTTCAAAACACATGTTTCATGTTAGTCTGTATAAACTGAACCTAAAATTACCTTTTTATTGGTCAAAACAAATTTTATTTTAGGTGATTATACTGTTGAAATTTTCTTAATTTTGCATTAGCTAAATACAACTTTGTATTAAAAATATAAAAAAGCTATAAATACAAATTTATTTAGGTTCAGGGTAATTATTGCAATCTGCAGTATAAGTAGGCATCAAAATTTTCATTCTAGTTGCAATACTTATTTTGTGATCGTGCGCGTAAGGTGTTATGCCGATTTTTTGCTCGTCAAATGTCTGACTGTTTGGAGCACCCTGTAAATGCTAATTCTGCATCTTATAAATTTTTTAAATACATGACATGAAAGAAAATACTTATATATTTTATTCCAATTAAAACTGTGTCTTAAAATCAAATACATTTTAAGATATTAAATGTTGAAAATGGTCTTTTTTTATCATTTTTTCCAAATTTAAGAGTCCTGAGACCCCTTAAGACAGATTGCATTTTCTTATTACATCTATCTTTATATTAATTCAGAGTGATATACTAGTTATCAGCTCTGTATTAATGTTAGAAAAAAAAAACAGAAAAGAGATTTTATCTTTTGTGAAAAAAAAAAAAAAAAAAAAAAAAAAAAAAACGCACTAAAGTTGACAGGTAGATGAGAAAAAAGTCTACCCCCACATATTTTTTAATCTTAAACTAAAACTTTCCTATCTAAAAAGTTTCAAGTTGATGAATTCTTACTTTGTTTTACCTTTATATCTTTCTGGAACATAAGGCATTTATCGAATTTTTCACGTGATTTATAATGTCTCGAAAGTCATTGATTACATTTATCAGAATTGCTTACTACAGATAAATTTTTCACCGCCTCTCATTTTATAAATAAATCTTGAAGAAAAATGTGTTCCTTACTTATCACTTTTTCAACACTTTATATAGTTAAGCATTAATTATAAAGTAAAAAAAAAAAAATCAAGTTTTCTAACTATTTTATCATTAGTAAGTTTTTAAATAAAAATATTTTGTCACATAATCTTAAATAAATATAATATATATCCAGTACCTATTGAGATCTAAATATTTTATGTAAAAAATTAGTGACTTTTCCTCAAAAAATATGATATTAACTTTGCTTTAAAAATTCTTATGAATATAATATATAAAACATCACTCATTATTATTGAAATATTGGGTCTTTAATACGTTGACTGCCATGGTGACTGACACTGAAGCGCTGAAAAATTTACAATGTTTTAAGTAATTTTTAAGAAAGTATAATCCTGTAATAAATAAAAGGCAGGTAAATTTTAAATAAATGTTCAGTAATTACTTAAAACAATATATAAATTTTTAGTTTTATATCATATTTTAGACGTCAGTGATCGGTGAATGACGGGTTTTAAACGGAAAGTTCCGTGTCAGTCACCGGTGACACGGATAACGTTTTAACTCCGTAATAGATTTGTCCGAACACCGCAAGTGCAAGAAGATTTTGCTAGTTTCGTTACTAAAAGCTTTCCGTCACCACTAATTTTAAACTGCTATATTCTCTATTTCCTTAATAGCATACATATTTTGATTATATAAGGCAAATATTTTAGTACAGTAAAAGTGGTGAATGGTCCCTATTTTTAATTTTTTTTTTGTCAAAAATCTCCTTAAGAGGTTAAGTATGAAACGTCCGATTAAAAAAGGGCCAGATTATCAATGAGGCGAACTTCCACCAGTAAATATTAAAAGAAATTTTCGTATTACAGTGAAACCCCGATTTAACGATATTCAAGGGACCATACAGAAATGACGCTATATGCGGGAAAACGTTAAATCGGGGTAAGACAAATCAATACACTGAGCATAAAATAAGGATCAATTAACGTAATATACCTTTTATTTCTGTCTTTAGAATGGTTTAGAAGTTTTCTAAATTATACTTTAAAGAAAACTGTTATTTTAAGTCCTATTTTTAGCATTACAAATCACATTCTCAACGTATAAACCTTTTTTTAAGCTTTTATCTTGGCCTTCACAATTTAAAATAAACCCTTTAATGGTTTTTAAAGTTTGAATGGATTTTGTCCCATTGGTCGCAATGGTCCTTTTCATCAGTATCCGACTTATCCGATTCTGAATCTAAGTCAGACCGTACACTAAGACGACTCAGGCAACATGAAGCGCGTCACAGAAAAAGAAACAGGTTGAAACAGAAAAGAAAATAGCTTTCTTTTTGACGTCATATTTTTACTGGTTACAGCAAACGAAAATTCTTTCAGGAATACTATCAGCTCCGTCCTACTACAGAAAGCAAATTCCCATAAGATACAATCAATGGGATTAGCGAGATTTTACGAATATGCGTGGATCGAAGACAGAAAAGATTTCAAATACTGTACTTGCAGTTTGTAAGAAAGGACAAAAAAGAAGGGGATTCCGTGTTTTACACGGAAGAAAGTATCTTTTGTTTCATCAAAATTTTATTTTAGGACAATTTCATTGAGTTTTCTCGCGAGGAAAACCTTAAATGCAGGAAATATTTCAAATGATAGCGTTAAATCTGGGATTTTTTAACATTACAAGTATAGGAAATATATTGGGACTAATGAAAAATGATGTTATATGCGGGAAATCATTAAATACGGGTTACGTTAAATCGGGTTTTCACTGTATATTATATAAACGCTATACTCTCGAATGAGGCAAAAGTTTGCATTATTTTTTGCCGGTGGAAGCTTGCCCCGTTGGTAATTTGACTCTTTTGTAATCGGGCGTTTCATACTTAATGAATAAATATAAGTCGTAGCGTGCTGAATATTATTATTTTTATTATTTTACAGCAGTACATTGCTCAATAAATTCATAAAGGCATAATGACTTTGATTCTAGTATTATATTTGCTTTGTAAATTGAACACAATGTGTCGCCCCACTGTCTGGATGTGCTTTTGCTTAACTACACCTCCCCACTCCAAGGTACTGAATGGAATGTATATCGAAAACCCAATAGCCAACAACCAAAAAATGCTTAAGATTATTTTTCGTATAAAATTACGACATTTAGATATTTTCTAAAGAAAGCATTTAATGTTTGTACTACAAGTTGTCCGAAAAAATTAATTGCCGGGAATATCGCGTATAATGGCGATATTTTTAACAGATTTTTTTTTTTAACTTCGATAAAAAGCAGAAAGGGAAATTCAATAAACAAAGTTCAAAATTACTTACACTTAAATATTTTCCTGCTTGTTTAGACAGGTTTAAAGCTAAAGAAAATCAGTGCAATATTTTTTTTAAATAACTAATGTCCATTCTTAGTTAGCAAGATAGTAGACCCAGCTAACCAAATCAATTTTGAGATGTGTACGAAATGTCATTCAATTGAGCGGACTGCTCAGTACAATAGAATATAGGTATGGTAGAAATAACGTTGGAAACAATAAAAAAGAGCATTTACCGATTTATCGTATATAAAGTTTAAGAGGAAATCTACAGCTTTAGTCAGATGGAGCAAAAAACACCCTTTGCATACACTATAAGACCAAGGGTGACCGATCACTTGCGATTTTAGACGTTTTGTTAAATAGCTAGAAACATACATGAGGAATTAAAAATTGAATTAGTATAGGTCATATAATTCCGCGAAGACTTTTTTCCTGAAACCACATAGGGGGCCGTCAACGAACTGAAAAAGAACGTGTATCTTTTGGATAACCCTGTAAAAATAATAAATATTGAATGAAAAATGAGCAGGTTTACTAAAAAATGTTTCACTGCGCATGCGCGCATGCAATCAGAATATAATGTGCATAATGTTTTAGCTAAGTGTATAGAACAACTTTTGTGAAAGTCTCAAAATCATAGCTTGAAAATTCTGAGAAATAATCGTCGATAGAATAAGCTCGAAATCCGTTGTTCCACAAAACAAGCAAAAAGATCCGTGGTTGTATCAAATATCTGTTGATTAGTGCCAATATAGCGTACACAATATTGCACGTACTACTGTATTTGGATACAACCCCTGATCTCTTTGCTTGTTTTGGAGAACAACGGATTTCGGCTTATTCTATCGACGATTATTTTCAGAATTTTCAAGCTATGATTTTGAGACTTTTACAAAAGTTTCTCAATATACATAGCTAATAGATTATGTACATTATATTTTGATTGCAGTAGCGCATGCGCAGTGAAATATTTTTTAGTAAGCCTGCTCATTTTTCATCCAATTTTTATTATTTTTTAATTGTGATTGCAAAGTATTGTGTCCAATATTGATTTACATATTTTCTGAAAAGAACTTTTTTTTATATTAAGAACTCTGCAAATTATAAGCAAAAAACTTGGCGAAATTTGGGACTGTTTTTACAAAAACCTTAATTTCTCTATGAGTGTACATGCTATCCTCATAAAAATGAATACAATATGTTACAATAAGCCACTTATTAATAACCTCGTGTTTGAAAGCTTTTGCTACATTAGTTTTTACAGGGTTATCCAAAAGATATTCGTTCTTTTTCAATTTGTTGACGGTCCCCTATGCGGTTTCAGGAAAAAATCTTCGCGGAAATATTTGACCTATACTATACTGTTTACACACCTGCAGTTTCAGGTTAATTCCTCATGTATTTTTCTAGATATTTAAGTAATCTTAACGTAATTTAAAAACCGCAAGTAATCGGTCACCTTTGGCCATATAGTGTATTAGTTTTAATCGAGATTTTATTTACTACATGTTATTCTTAATTGAAATTTTTATAAATAGAGAACATGCCTACAAAGAATCGGATTTTTTTTTTTTTTTAACCTAGGATCTAGCAAGAAATGCCTCGTAATATCAGTAATAAATGCGTAATTCAGTTGTATTAAATAATGAGGATCACTGTTGTTTATGCATAGTGTTAATATTTTTTCCTGGCAGACTTTTAGCTCTTCATTTTGCAAATAGTTCATGTTTGTGCAAAAAGTCAGCTAATGAACTTGAAGAAAACGTCGTAGCTATAGACACTATCAAGTATATATTTTTTATATAATTATAATCATTTTTAGCATGTGTGACTGATATTTTAATAACACTTAAAACACTTATTTTTTGGGATAGTGTTTTCTTTGAAATATTTAATATGTACACATAATAAATTCTATTTATGTATAATAAATATGTATAATTTTTGGTAATTAATTAGTAGATAGTAACATTTTCTGGGAAATCAAACGCCTGATTTTCAGGGAAGCGGATTTAAAAAGCCCAGTCTTGAAGGCGAAGAAAAAAGATATTGAAAATACTTTTAATTAAAAAGTAACTGGTTAGAAAAGCTTCAGCAATTCGATGATAATCTCACAGGGATATGTCCTTTCTAAAACTTTAAAATAGTTGTGGTGAAATCATAAATAATCTTTTCGAAGGTCAGTATCGTTTCAGTTGTGATCGTGCTGTTTGAATTCTAATATGTTTGCGTGAAATTGACCCGTCCCTGTTATTTCTTTTTCTTTTACATAGGGCGGTTGAATCTCTCAGCATATGATTTCCGTGGTTCTTTTGTGCAGTAGCATTCTAATTAAATCGCTGTGGTCGATTAGTCAATATAAATACGAGTGTAAAAGGTTGATTCAGAAGATCCGAGTCGGATATGACCAGTGTATGGTACCTGAGAATTGTGCTTCAGTTTATCCAGTGTTTCAAAGTTGGAACCTACACGTGTTATTAACTTGAGCCCATTTTGAGAAGTTCTTTCTACTGATTCTTCGACGAAGAGCTTTTACTTCGTGGTAAGCAGTTAAATGCTTAGTGTTTTCAAAAAAGAGATATTGCTGTATTTTGGTAGTTGATATTATAATATTCGAGTTTCAGTGTTTCTAGTTCTCCGAGATGAACTTATTATAATAGCCTTCTTTACATAAGTTAAATTTGAATTTTAGTTGTTCCTTTAGCTTATTATTTGAGACTTATTTGACGAATGTTTACACAATTTTTCTCTCATCTCCTCTTCAACGACCTCTTATTATTGAATTTTAATAAGCTTGTATTTTACCTAATTTTTTTCTTTGTGGCTACTCTTTACGTGACTTGCTTGTAAGACACGTAACAAAGATAGATTCAATAAACATTTCTAAAAAAATAAAAAATATAAAAACGTAAATTTGCGGTATTTTTTATATAAATGTTAAACATTTATATAACATAATAATTAAATAAATTTTAGCTTACGAATGAACTTGTTAACACCATGAAAATGCCTCAGAGACCCGATTGTCACTCGTTAATCATATTAAAGTTTACAAAAAACAAAAAACAAAAAAAAAACATTTTTTTTTAAATGTTCAAAAGATACGTTTATCTACAAAAGTCCTTTTAACTACTAATCAATTTCTTGGAATCTAAGACATTCGTAGTACAAAATAAGTAAGTACTCTTTTCTTAAAATCAAAAATATTTAACCGCATCAATGTTCATCGCAGAATTGGTTATCATTCGTGAAAAATAATGTTCGGTTTAAAATTTTAAAAACATATGTATTTATATCTAAAAGATTAAGAGGGTAGATTTAACTCCAAAATATTATTTTGTTACTACTAACTTACAGGTAAACAACTCTAAGAATAAAAGTTTTATCAACTCAATTTTACTGAATAAAATAATTAAAAAGGAATTGAAAATACAAAATTTAATAAATTTCAAATAGTAGGAACTAGGTTCTTAAAAAATCCTCCGTCATACATATTTATATACAAGAATCATTCAAACATGCAAAATGACTAGTTTATGTGTATATGTCATAATAGATAAAACTATAGAAATTATTTTCCTATATAATGGCTTATTTTGATATATGTCTATTTCTATAAGTATGCAGAATTGAATATACTTCAATATTGATAAATGCATCGTGTCCGGTTACACGCTTTGACACGCACCCGACACTAGACGCGATTTGGGTCGGGTTTACTTCTACTTTTTTGCTTCGTGTTAGAGTACGTTTCGGGTTTTTTTTTAATCTTGCAGATTGTGTTTGGGTTGAACCGTTTTTTCATAAGAATGTCCAGAATATTTTTTTAGGTAAAAATCTGTATACAATATGACCTCTCTTATGGACACTCCCAAAAAATGGGCATTTCCATTTAATAAACACCTTTTTTAAAATTTCTAACACTTATATATTTGTACGCTTACGCCTCTGAATAGTGGACACTACCCAATCTACATATGTAACATGTGTACGTATGTGTGCATAAATTCATTGTACTCGTAGATTATTTTTCATAAATGCATTAAAACATGATTTACTTTCATAGTTTTTGGCATCGTTGATTAAATTCAGACGATTTTATTTAAAATCAGTATTTTTTTGCAGTTTGTTTGCTTTTTCGTCTTAAAATGTGTCGTGTGAGTGATACAGCTGAATCTATTAAACTTCGGATGGCTGGTTTGTATCGGTACGGTAAAAATCATGTTATATAGCGAATTATTTACATTGTCCGCAATCAAGCTTTAGTAAAATATTAACACAATATTCAAGAATTTGAAAATTTCAAAATAATCGCCTAAATGGCGGTAGAAAACCAAAAACATCTGCTAGAGATGACAGGAAACTGAAGCGTATAGTTAAGAAAAAACGTTTTAAAAGTGTGCGATTCTTGCACCGAAAATGGAAAGAAGAAGGAATTGAAGTTTCAACATCGACAACATTATGACACCTCCATAAATTTAAGTTTGAATCTCGTGTACCGAAAACAAAACTTCTCAAGACTGCAGAAAAAAAAGCGTATAAAATTGAATTGGTGTAAATCAAGACATTTATTGAGCGAAGAAAATTAGAAAAATATATTATTTAGTGATGAAAGTACAGTGCGTGTAAAAACTTTAAGGATAGCAAAAAATTGTAAAAATTTTGATAAATTGAAAATGCGACAAGTAAAATGGTAATATAATGTTGATCATCAAGTGGAAATCTATTTATATAAAATCCAAGTCTCTGTGTGTCCCTCACGATTCCGGTAGGACCACCTCATTGAAATGTGCAATTGTTGAAAAATACTAATGCAGGGTTACCACAGTAGCGCCAAATGTTGGCCAACTTGGCAATAGCTGGCTGATTTGGTTAAATTCCCATTTATAACTATTAATCTTTCATAAAGGAGGTCACCAAAATTTAATTTAAACTCCGCTCTTTTAAGATATTTTTTCAAAATCTATGGGTGAGAATTTAAAGTACATCTTTACATCTTCCACCCGATGGTACTAATAAAATAACCGCCAATAGACGACGCTGTATTGTATGAGCTCCTAACTGCGCGATTTTAATGTGCTTTAGGTACTTTTCCAGTATAAGTGCCTTGGCGAAAAAAGAAATTTGGCAACATTTTCCCGGAACCTATCCAGTTTCATTTTATATACACATGCATTTTTTTTCGATATTTATACGATTTATTTATACGATTAAAAAAGCCTTTTCTCTAATTGTATACAGAAACAGATGTAATTTGTACATAAAAACATGAGTAATATACATATAAAATAAACATATAAAAAAACACTCATCAAGTTTGTTTTCATAGCTGTTTATATGATTTGACAACAATTCTCAATATTTTTCCGTTATACGGACACCATGCCAAAATGTATGCGGTACTTTTCCATTATACGGACAGCATTGTCGCCAAGCGCAATAGTTGGCGCAAAATGAAAATAAGGTGAATTGAAACATTTGAAAAATAAAAGAAAAGACATTCTCGATAGTAAAGTGGGCATTTTAAAAATATAACATTTGAAAATTACAAACTTTTACGAACTATTTTATTAAATCACAAATATATACTTAAAATAAATGAACAAATAACAGTTACACTATAAAGTAATAAAATAAAAAATCATATTAAACTGCTGCCATAAAATTATAAATATCTTTCAGCATGCATTGCAGTAAACATTTCATTTTTTTGAATGAAGGCGTAGCCACATAAAATCTATGAGATACGACTCTAAATGATGACGAACAGCTTCCCGATGTCTTTTGTTGCGCCATTTTGCGATGCCCCATAATCTTTCAACATTTGGAGTATGACATCCAGTATTAGGGTCGACAAAATTGTATTTGTGATTTACTGTGAAATGATCATAACCAGCACTTAGCAGTTCATCTGTTTTATATCCTTTCCAAC
The DNA here is from genome assembly GCA_963932465.1 of Maratus speciosus. Lineage (NCBI taxonomy): Eukaryota > Metazoa > Arthropoda > Arachnida > Araneae > Salticidae > Maratus > Maratus speciosus. The sequence goes on along the minus strand of OZ010788.1, from coordinate 536,315,825 downwards.
AATCTGTATAAATAATACATGACTTTCATCTACTTCTATAATTTTATTAGGTCCACCGATTTTTCTATTTGGTCGAGAACATAAAGCATTTGCACAAACTTCTCTCGAATAACTATTCCATTCCACTGTTGTGTTGTGTTTTATATCAAGTTGCAGCTCACAAAACTCAATCGATGTCAACTGTCAACTCTTTGCACGATAAATATATAAACCTGAAAGCATTAAGAAAAGTCACCCGCGATCCTTTAAACCAAGTTTTTTGTCGTATTTCTACGCTTTCTTCGCATGATCGTAAGCTACAACTCAATTTCGGATTTCCAGAACTCATCCATAATTTCATTTCATGATTTTTTGAACACAATCTTTTATTATGCAGAATTCCAAATTCCTGAAACAGTTTTATCACAACTTTATCATCATCTGGTAATTGCCAAATGATAAAATCCATCTCAGCATCAGCAGTAAAAGTAAACTACAACTTTATATAAAAAAAAGCATTTTTAATTCGATTAATAGCAGATTAAAAAGCTTTCCAAGGTTAAGGTTAAACAATAATCATTCACGTGATTCACGTTTCATAAATAACAAATCACAATGTTTCGCATGGTTTACAATAAAAATCTACGATCAAGGTTGAAATAATTGGCGCATTAGCATACATTTTAGCATACTGTCCGTATAACGGAAAAGTACCATGTATGCTAATGCGCCAATTATTTCAAAATTCTAAAAGATATTTGTAATTTTATGCCAGCAGTTTAATATGAGTTTTATTTTATTGCTTTATTTCATAACAGTTATTTGTTCAATTATTTTAAGTATATATTTGGGATTTAATGAAATAGTTCGTAAAAGTCTGTAATTTTCAAATGTTATATTTTTTAAATGCTCACTTTAGTACGACAATGTTTTTTCTTTTATTTTACAAATGCCTTAATTCACGCGACTTTCATTTTGCGCCAACTATTACGCTTGGCGACAATGGTATCCGCATAACGGAAAAGTACCCAAATCTCACTTTCTGATGCCCAAATTACACCAAACTTTTTTTTAAAAATGCCAAAGCCCCTACAGTGGAAAAGTATCAAACTGTCTATTATTTTGCGCTATCTGTGTTATAGTTTATACTATATGCAAGGTGAGTGGAGCGAAGAGTTTAAACATTAAATATTAAAGTTTCGGCACAGATGTCATATACACAACGGGTACTTAACTGCCATCAAAGTGTCGTTATTTTGCTTGATATGGTAACCCGGATGTTATTGTTTATGCTATTGATGTTTTCGCCAAATTGGCGTCGGAAAAAATCGCTCCAATATGGGGTATATATGACAACTGTGCCAAAGTTTCTATAAAGCAGTATAAGACTAAAAATTAAGGGTACAGATGTCATATTCGCCCCATATTGACGCAATTTTTTTCGGTTGCCAATTTGGCAAAAACATCAACAGCATAAACAACATAATCCGGGTTACGACATCAAGCACTTTGGCGCAAGTTGAGTACCTGTTGCCTATATGATATTGGCGACAGAAAAAAATCGCGCCAATATGGGGCGAATATGACATCTGTTCCAAATTAAGAATAAAATAAATGCAAAATAAGACTAAAGAAGAAAGAAAAATCATGCGTTAAGCATAGAATATGAAACACTTTCCAACACATCCTGAATGCTTTAACAAAACTTCGTTATTTAGGGAAATAAGGTAAATAAAATAACTAAGTAAACATTTTAGAAAACGCATAATTTTTTTAAAAAAATTGATTCCAGCAGTTACCGTCCATAGCAATAGTACCGTTATTACATGCCACTATTTAGCTAAAATTTAATTTAAGCTACTCTTAAAGCAGTGGCGTGGCGTGAAAATTTTCCGTGGTCATCGCAATTATTTAAGTTTGTGGTGAAAAATTATTAACTCTAAAATTCAATGGTTGAATGTTCAAAAAAGAAACTTTAAATCTTACCTTCACGTATACATGAACTCCAAATGTTCTGCTAAAACTGGATCGTAGAGTTTTAAAAAGATTATTAAGAGTTTTAAAATATTGCTTGGTCATCGCCGCATCCAGCGATGACCGGACGCCACGCCACTGTCTTAAAGCTACTGAAATCATATTTCCAGATATTATCATCCATAGACGGTTATGTATTCAATTCTTTGCGTGACCCTGTATATCATTTTATCTATATTCTACAAACATTTCTTGGTAATCTAAATGCAGTTCAGCGTAAAACTGCATAACTCCTTTAAAAACCACCTTTAAGCAATTTATTCTCATACTCAGGAACCCTTACGAATTCTTTTGTGTAGCCCTGCATATGAACTGTAGCATTTATACACACGGTATAGTATGCATAAATGTAGTGAAACATAAAAGCGCATATCATAATTAAAATGCATTTCTAACAATCATTACTTATGTATACGTACAATACTTCGGAGAAAAGTTTCTTGGCGAGAAAGAAGTTTGCCAACGTATTTTCTGGCAACCTATTTACTGCTTCATACTCACAAGCAATTTTTTGCATATATATACAATTTATTTAATGTAAAAAAAACTATTTATCCATTTTTATAAAGAAACAGAAGTATTTTTTGCACAGATGTCATATACGCATCGGGGTTGGCGTGATTTTTCTCTGACGCCAATTCGGCAGAAATCTCGCTTTCGAATACCAGTTACTTATATATTTTTAAATTATTTGCTATCATTTTGAAAAGTAAATAACTATAAATAGATAAAAGTTTGAATAATAACTATAGAACAAAACAGGGCACAGATGTCATATTCGCCCCATATTGGCGCGATTTTTTTCTGTCGCCAATATCGTATAGGCAACAGGTACTTAACTTACGCCAAAGTGTCGTTATTTTGCTTGATGTGGTAACCCGGATTATGTTGATTATGCTGCTGATGTTTTCGCCAAATTGGCAACCGAAAAAAATCGTGCCAATATGGGGCGAATATGACATCTGTACCCAAAACAGTTTATATAATTTAAAAACAGAAAATAAAAGTAAATAAACAATGGCACAGATGTCATATTCGCCCCATATTGGCGCGATTTTTTTTCTGACGCCAATGTCATATACGCAATGTATACTTAACCGGCGCCAAAGTGTCGTTATTTTGCTTGATATGGGAACCCGGATGTTGTTGCTTATGCTGTTGATGTTTTCGCCAAATCGGCGTCGGAAAAAAATCGCGCCAATATGGGGCGAATATGACATCTGTGCCTAAACAATTTATTAATAAATAAAAAACAATAGCCGGCAAAATAACACCATTTTAGCGCCATAGGTATCCCGGTTCATATCTGAAATCTGTGCCGTAATTTGTATATAAAAAAAATTATATATATTTAGAAACGATTTTTTTTATGTATATAAGTGCATATATAAACAAAAATAAGAGTTCATTAGATTTGTTTTCATAGCTGTATATTTTGGCAACATATCCCCCTTTCTGATGCCCGAATAACGCCAAGCTTTTTTTTAAAAATGCGCTATAATGGAAAAGTACCTAAATAAATAATTAACAGAAATAACCAATTATACAAACTAAAACATTTTATTTCGAGATTAAAGCATTGTTTTTAATTTCGATTAAAAATACATATATCTTTGGATAACTTTAATTGAAATTGGGTTCACGGCTTAATATCTCATTCCATAAACCTAAACAAACACAAGTGATTCATTCATCGTGAACCGTAAAAAATATTAAATCATTGAGGTAATCATTCACAAAGTAAGTTCTCCAACAATCAATGGACAATATTCTAATGACGTCATAGTATGTAAAATGGTGGCGGTATCATTTGTTTATGGTTTGAAATCACAAAGATTTAATTTTGCAATGTCTCTTAGTTACATTATTTTATTGTCGTATTTATGAGATCAGAACAAAAGCATATTTTTTCATTATTTAGTTATTAAAGGCGGAAAAAATTATAAATGTGCATGATTTGAAAAATTTAAATAATTTTCTTTCTTAATACTAAAAAATAACATCGGGAAGTAACAGCGAGTTTAAGTTAAATAAGTTTAGCTGTTTAATTCTGTTGTAATATTCAAAATAACTGTATTTATTAGATTTCAGTAAACAACATCAGGGCCCGATTAAACATTGAAGTTAGAGGAATTACAATGTCATTTCAGGACCTTTCTTTTGGAGAAGCTTTTCTAAATTCCACATATACATGGAAACTCTTCAGTGTTAGAAATATTATTCCCAGGACTGGCATCACATAAGAACGGCCTGCAATTTTACACAAGTTTTTGAAAACTACTTTATATCAGAAATTTTACTAAAAACTGGTTACTTTTTTGTTATAGAGGCCCACACTATTAGAATTATGACAAGTTGCAGCCAATTTCGCCAAAGTCGTAACCAAGATCGTGAAGCACACACATATAATACCATATAATACCATTTTATGAAATCGTATACGATAATTTAATAGTTTTTACCTTACTTCAAGTGTGTAATCTATTTATTTTTAAGGCTTAATAATCTAAATTGTCCAATATATGAATTTAAAAAAAATGTAAACAAAGACTGAATAGACATGACCGCAAAAATCTGCAGAAAACTTGGAATTGTGCAGATTAGTGGTCTTCTACTGTACACAGTTTTTCATAAATGTGTTTCGTTCTTAAAATGTGTTATTTTCATCTATCACTGCGGAACAAATGAGAAAACTCATATTCTTGCACATGAGTTGTATATATCTTTATATCTAAATTTCCGTCATTTTTGACGGGCTACCTTTCTAGTACTAATATAAAAGCCAACAGAATGTATCTACGTCCTTTTTATTGAAAAAATCATATTTATGCAAAAAAACACTATTTTTGACTGTGTAAAAACTATAAGGACACCAGTATTTTTTTTACAGAAATGTTATATAGAATTATTATTAAAGATCGACCGAAACATGTTTTTAAGGCCGAAACCAAAACGAAACCGAATATCGGCCGAAAACGAAAACGAATATGTCGATTTTTTTTTTTTTTTTTTTTTTTTTTTTTTTTTTTTTTTTAAGTAATTAAGTTATCTGTATTAAAGTAATAAATACATACATAAATACATTATTAATTAATTATGCGTATTTATTAAATATGCATAAAAATTAATTAATTATCCGTATTTATAAAATATACATAATTATTAATTAATTGTACGTGTGGTCTAAACTGTATCTCTGTGCTTTTTTTTTTTTTTTTTTTTTTTTTTTTTTTTTTTTTTTTTAATAAAATAAAACGTAATTAAATCATCAACGACACAGAAAGTTTTTCTAATTATACGAACTTCATTTAATTAAAAAATATTTTGATTTTATGTATACACACCTCGATTTATCTTCTATAATGGTTTCTGTAAATGGTCATCTGTTATACTAGAACTTTCTCAAAAGTATTCGAAACACATCTGCGGTTTCAAACTGAAAATTTTCCATTACTGTTATAACTGCAGTTTTTAATGAGCGCGTGAAAAAGTTTAGTTACATATGTATTGCTTGCTTTATAATCTGCTTTCAAGTTTTGAGTCAGTCATGACTGATAATTACAAACAACGAAGGTGATAACAATAAATTTCCGAAGGAACAAACAAAATTTTGGGAACACTGATAGTTTTCGCCGAAAACGAATTTTCGGTGAAAATCAGATCTTGGACCGAAACTATCAGTATTCTAAAAATCTCGTTTCTTCCTTCGGAAATTTTCGACACTTGTCATCGATTTTGAGACCATTCATTGTTATGAACTTCATTGTTAACGCATAATTAATTAATTTTTATACATATTTAATAAATACGTATAATTAATTAATAATATATTTATGTATGTATTAATTACTTTAATACAGACAATTTAATTACTTAAAAATTTTTTTTGGACATATTCGTTTTCGTTTTCAGCCGAAAATAGGAAGATCGCCGAAATTCCGTTTCGGTTTCGGTTTCAGCCTTAAAAACATGTTTCGGTCGATCCTTAATAATAATTCTATATACCATTTCCATTAAAAAAAAAATACTGGTGTCTTTATAGTTTTTACACAGTCAAAAATAGTGTTTTTTTTTTTTGCATAATTATGATTTTTTCGCAATAAAAGGACGATATATTCTGTTGACTTTTATATTAGTATTTCCACTTTATGATCAACATTAAATTACTATTTCACTTGTCGCATTTTCAATTTATCAAAATGTTTACAATTTTTTGCTGTCCTTAAAGTTTTTAAACGCGCTGTATGTTATGTGTTTCATATGGTAATCAAGGTATTCGAGTTTGGAGAATGAAAGAAGAAGGCATTTGATAAAGAATGCCTTAAACGTTCCACAAAATTTGCTGCTAGTGTCATGGTTTGGGGTTGCATGAGTGCAGCAGGACCTGGAAAGCTATGCATCGGGTACGAAAAGGTTAACTTTCAGATATATCAAGAAATTTTGGAATATTACATGATTCCATCCTCAGAAGATTTATTTGAAGATGATTTCATCTTTCAACAAGATTTAGCATCATCGCATACCACGGTGTCAACTAAGAATTGGTCCCGCCAACGCAACATTAAGGTACTTCCTTGGTCATCAAACTTACCAGAACTTAATCTCATCGAAAACTTAATGGTGTATAATGAAGAAAAAACTCCAACAAAATCCTCCTTCAAGTAAAACTGAGTTAGTGGCACATATAAAGTCTATTTGGACTAATATGGATAGAAATGTTTGTAAACAACTTGTGTATTTATTTGTATATAGTACGCAAAATCGATTGTACGCTGTTATGAAAGCTAAAGGGAATGCTACAAAATATTAACTACCATTTACTTCATATTCATAAGTAATAGTTATGTGCAAAAAAAAATATTCTAATATTTTGAACCAAACTAAATTTTATTCTAATAATTTGATGTGTTTCAGAAAGCTGTATAGAAAATTTTTTGTACTGTATTTTATATTTTTTTGTAAATGTTAAAATCTTATCTAAACATTCTTGATTTAATTTATAAGAAATTTAATTGCATTTACTTAGAATCAAAAATAAATAAATGTAAATTTTTTTTTCTGATTACTTTTTCTCAATTATTCTAATATTTAGAATATGAGCTGTATTACAATAACAATAGTAAGAATGAACGTGTAAACTATAATCACAAAATTATTGATTTTAAAGTAATGCGTTGTAACAGTAAAGAATGTTTGATCTATATTTTTTATTCATAAATGTTTACAGAAATGCAGCATATTTTTCAAAAATTTTGGAGATTATTTGGAAAAGACATACTGCTGTCTATAATGGTTCTTTTCTTTCAAAACAGTTTCATGTTGTTAGATGAGTTCGAAGACTGTTCAGTTATCACGCGAAGTTCTTCTTAACGAATATTTTGTAAAGAAAGAAACATTTTCCAAAGTTTCTATGAAAGTTACTAATGATTTCTCATTAAGGTATATTTCTTTCATTCGCATTTTTGTTGTAAATGTTTTATTCTTTGCAGTTTCCGAATTGCAGCTATATATTTTATAAATTATCTTTCGCTACTGGCATAAGTCCAGGATTTTGATTTAAACCATATTATTTTGAAAACACCTATAGATTTCAAAAAGGAATTTAAGACAAATTCAAGTTTTTAAATAAACATGCTTTTCTAATTTAGAGAAAAATATATGTATCTCAAATTTAATGTTTTTCTCCAATCTTTAATGGAGTTGTATCTGTCTGAATTTTGAAATTAAAATATTTAATTTTTAGCATATTTATTTTATAAAATGTTGATTTCTTTGAAAAAAAAAACCCGTATAAAACTTAAAAGAAAAAAACCGATTCGTACACAAAACATTTTACTATGTACTCGCTTTAGTGCATCTAGTGTCTTAGATCCTTAATCTTTGTTCAATATATTCGCAACCGCTTGATTTTTTCTTGTCAAGGTTAAACCGACACCGACCGCCGAGAAAACTCCTTTAAAGTAATACAATAGAAGATTTGATCAAGACTCGGTTTCGAAAAGGATTGGTCTACTGTACAGCAGTATGCGGGTTCGATTCCCTCGGTTATCTTTGAGCAGTGTTCACAACTTAAAATTAAATGTTCTAAAGTCAAATAAATGCCCTAAAACACTACATGAAAAAAAAAAGAAAATGTAATTTAATAAAAATATTCATTCCATTGAAACTGAATTTATTTGAATTAAAATTAAAAGAAAATTAAATTATACATTCACTGAAATAAAAAAATAATTAAATTAAAAATAAATTCAATGATATTAAAATTAAAAATAAATTAAAAATAAAAACAAATTAAACTTTTGAAATAACATTAAAAACCCGAAACTAAAATTCATCCCTACTCTACCACGAAAAATTGTTTTCCCTACTTATTTCTTCTACCCAACTTTTGAACAGAAACTAAATCATCCATCAAAAAACAACTCAACATATTACCCTCGTGCTCCTATACGATCATGGAACTATAAATAAAGAGGAACTGACATATTCGCAAAATGGTGAAGCTTCAACTGTAACCGGCTCTTCAGGTTCTGATTTCCGGAAAAGCAAACTTACACCAATAAATTTGAAAAGAAATTTCCTCCTTATTAATTCGTGCATTATTTCTGTCTTTATTAAGGGGTCTCAGGATTCTTAAAGCTTTAAAATTTTCGAAATTTTAATTTTTTTAGATATTAAACTATTATTTTTTCTGAACATTTTGGTATAAATGTTTCCTTGAAATTCCTATTAGAACACAAGTTATGGCTTTTAGAATTATACACGCTCAACAGCTGAAGCAGCGTTTCATAGACTTTGAAGTCAATTTTCTCCAAATGACGTTTTTGGGCATAACGCGCACGATATCTCAAAAACTTCTGAATATTTTTTCATGAAATTTTCAAAACATATGTTTCATGTTAGTCTGTATAAACTGAACCTAAAATTTCCTTCTTATTGTTCAGAAATATATTCTTTATAGGTGATTATACTGTTGAAAATTTCTAAATTTTGCATTAACTAAATACAACTTTGTATTAAAAATAGAAAAATGCTTTAAATACAAATTTATTTAGGTTCAGAGTAATTATTATAATGTTAAGCATAAGTAGGACCCAAAACTTTCCTTCTACTTGCAAAATTTATTTTGTAATCGTGCGCATAATCTGTTATGCCGATTTTCCGCTCGTCAAATGTCTGACATTTTGGAGCCCACTGTAAATTCTAATTCTGCATCTTGTAATTTTTCAAATACATGAAATGAAAGAACATACTTATATCTTTCATCACAATATAAAATTTTGTAATTTTGTCTTAAAATCAATTACATTTTAAGATATTATATATTGAAAATGGTCTTTTTTTTTCGATTTTTCCAATTTTAAGAGTCCTGAGACCCCTTAAGTCAAGAATATCAATTCCTCTTTACTGGTGAGTGTTTGCGATAGTCAGACCTTCTGATTCCGCCACATTGTGACAACCTAACCATTAAACAATCCGCCTGTCAATACCAGCGAATTAGATTACCGCCACCAGTAAATTTGTATAGAATTGTTCATCCTTGTTTAAAATCCTTATTCAGGCAGTATTTCTTTCAGAAATGTAGCTGAAATTTCTATTCGATCTTACTGGTGGGAATTCGTTGCCGCATTTATAAGAACCTGATCCAATGGAAACAAATAACAGTTGGCATCTTGTGACAACCTGCTCAGTTACTTCACTCATAACCCGTAGATACTACACTATGTGTCCCCTCCTCTTTATTCGTAACTCCATTTATACGACAAAATCATGTGACACTCACCCCACTATCGAACCGAAACTAAAACATCTAGTAAAAAAGAACTCAACATCTAACACTCACACTCCTATATGACAAATTACGTACACTCCTCCACTTTATTGACAGCTGGACACGCCTCCTCACTTCCGCCTATCATAGTACTCAGTATACTACTAGCATCAATATTTTACAGATAATTGACAATATATATATGTAGATCGTTGACATCTCTATTACTATTAATATATATATAGATTGTTGACAAAATGTATTTTTAATTTCTCTGTCTTGCTGAGCATTTCACTATCTCCAGAGATTCTTAACATCACTAATACCTTTGATTATATTCTTATTCAAAAGTATATATATTTTTTTAAGAACAGAGAATTAATTGTGTTGTACATCACTGTCAACATTCCTTTAATTTCATTATTAAAACTCAGCTCCGATTGAACTTCTAGATTGCTTAATAAGTGCTAGTGGAGTTTCAGAATTTCGCGGACCTTTTCAGAAATAAGGTTAATTTATCTTTCAATTTGTAACCTAAGGAAGGTCGGATTGTCTACTGATTTTCCAAATAAACTTTAAAGCGATGTGTATATCACATAAACCACATTTAATTCATTGTATCCGAGTAACAATTGCTAAGAAATGGATATTCTTCCGAGTTCTAGAGACAGATGAAACAGAATTTCGGTTTTAGGTACGAAGCAGCTTCGCATGTGTACATTAATTATTTAAACAGGACATCTGTTTTAATTACCCGACTGGGTTATGTGTTTCACGCGTATCTGGGTATGTGGATTTTTTTATACCCTCTAAACATCCAAACGGCTGGATGGATTATAATGAATGAGGTCTCTGTTGATTCGGATTAACCGTCCGATGGTTATAGGCTAGGTTTTGTTTTTATAATTTCAAAATGGCGGTAAAGATGAAAAATATTTTTTATCCACCCTATTGAGTGGCATATCATTGGATAGATCTTTCAAAATAAAGACGATTTTTCATTGACTATTTTACAGTCAGAAGCTCCGTTTAAATATTACACAACCTGGAAGTTGTGTATGTAGGATCTCTAGCTTTACTGCAACTCTAACATTCATAGACATCTTTAAGCCTCGTCAAAACTGTATTTATAGATAGGAACTAACGATTAAACACAACTTAAAAGTCATCTATACAAGTAAATAAAAAAATGGGTAAGTAATATAAAAAAAAAAAAAAATTCACATTGATGAGAAATAATTAATTAGTTCGTTTTTTATGCAGTCGGGTTTTTTGATTTTTTAAATTTAATTTAATAGTATTATCAAGTGACATTAAAAACTGATATGTGTAAGTCATATAAACTATTTAGTCGGATTTTAATAAGAATTGTATTATATTTACTTTTTTACTAAAATTGCGTAGATTTACATTTTTTGTACCGTAATTTCTAATTTATTTTTGAATACATTAACATTTTAATGATACATAAGCGTTGTGATGCACACATCTGTAAGTTTTATTTATGAATGAGTAATTAAAAAACAATAATTATTTTTTTTTACATATATTTTTCAATTATCGTTTTGAAATAATGGGAATTGTAACCTATAATTCATTATCAAAAATCAGTTTTAAGGATCTTCAGTTATGAAAATACAAAATTGCAGCTAATTTGCAAAGTAGTTTTCAATTGGTACTTAAAAAATATTCACAATGTAATCTGTTTTGTAACGATTAAAAATAAATTTAACATGAGAAATTCTAAATTTTAAAACCTGCATAATTCCTAAACTACACTGTAAACAAAATTTGTATTCTACAATAGTTGCTTGCATCCCGGCGGCCAATACTGTTTCTGTAACAATTACAATCTGCTGTCTTTAAGAGTGCTGTAAAATTTCTCACGTCTTGGGAAAATATCTTTGCTATTGGCTGTGCGGTGTACGCGCCAAAAATAATTCGATTTTTCCTTCACTTGTTGCTGGAATTTGCTTAAATAATAGTAATAATAATAATAATTAAATAAATTTGCTAATAATAGAGTCCGCTCCCTAGTCGTGGAATGTAGAATTAAAATAACGCGATTTTATTTAAATTAGGAAATTAACACGGCTATCTGTTTGAAACTTTAAGATAGTAACACATAATAAGAATTTTTCAAAAGACTGGCACGCGAAATTTCGTCGGTTTGCAGGGGGGCAATTTTTTTTTAAACCTTAGCGTTTTTTTATCTTTTTATGTGCATTGTTTAAGGATTTAAAAATGATAAATTATATAAATTTGGCTTTATTAAATAAAGAATAAAGTGTTTTGAAATGAACGAAACCCTCTGTGCGATCTGTGATCACACTTACCCACTTGTTCATATTACAATATGACAAAATTGGAGAATCCAGCCTCATGTTAAGTATAATCAGACTCAATAAGCAGTCTTAATTCAGTTTTGTGGACAGGACACCATTCAATCATGCTCCGTCTGTATATCGTGCGTAAGAACCTAAAAATGTAAAGAAGTTGTTTTGAATACTTGTTGATACAAAGAAAAATATAATGCGCTAAACAATGATTATCTTCTTTCTAATTCTAAAGCATGTTTATTGGAGAACAAAGTGATAACAATTTGTCATCACAATCTCTTAGAAAAGAGCGTGTCATCAAATTCTATTTTCTTTTTTCTTTCTTTTTTTAGCATTTCCATGTACACTGAGTGAAAATTTACTCTTATGAGAAATTATATGAAAGTACATTTGTATTAGACATTTTTAAGTTAAAATATCTCAATATGTACTAGATATTTTTAACTCAACATATTAAAATATGAACTGAGGTATTTATAAAGAAGTTGTAAATATATCTTCTTATATAATTTTTTTGTATTTTATAAATTGTATCTATTATGTCTTCTTATTTCTTGATGTAAATGTTATTTCATTAGTATAAGTTGTGTCAATTAATTATCTCTGTCATATATAATTGCACAACAAATGCCCTAAAAGCATCGACCGGAATTTGATCAATGAGTCCAAGCACTGTGACTTTCACTTCGTATTCTTATTTAATCTATCTTCTTATTTCTTGAAGCAAATGCTATTTCATTAAAATAAGTAATGTTAAATAATGATCGCTGTCATACGTAACTGTACAACTTATGCTCTACAAGCATCGACCGGAATCTGATCAAAGTGTCAAAGCACTGTAACTCTTACTGTCCACATTTTGTCTTATCCTTATCACTGTCAACCTATATTCTATTTTGTGTCGAAGTACTAAAAACTCAAAAATCCGCCACGGTGACATCATAGTAAAATTGAGAGCTGACAATATCCTGTGAGTCATAATATGATGAAATGAAATGTGATCGTTGTTGTAGCGGTGATCATATTTAACGATTGTAACGTGGCATTGATGTCACGTCGACTGCATAATAAATATAGCTATATGTGTAGTATTTAATGTTTAATATTTCGTTATTTTAAAAAACAATGTGTTTCTTAAATCAACAAACTTCAGGAGAATTAAGAATTTCAGATACAAATGAGTTTTTTATCAATAAAAGATTATAACTGCAGTAATTTGACATTGAAATCTTTAATGCGAACATGTTGGAGATTTCATCACAAACAAACATGTTCAGCAATTTTCTATTATTCGAAAATTAGAAGGTACCCAAATAAACATGTAGTGAATTCGTTAATATAATTATTATAGCGTTTCAAAAAACTAGTTTTCTATACTTTCAAATAAATATAAGAAGATTATATCCGCCAAAAAAAAAAAAAAAATCCGTATATTTAGTTTATTGATGTTAGATAAAGTGATTTCAAAGCTAATTACATTTCGCTCATTCTTCAAAACATGTTAAATCATTATCACACTCCATAGCCGCTAACATATTTTACCTAAATGTTAATGTCAAATATTCATCTCCATTATGTTACCTAAAATGAAGTTTTTTTAATTATAATGTTTTTAATTCATACGCGATAAGCAAGAGCATTTTATTACATCATTTTATAAATCTTTTATTTATATAGAAACAAAATTTTAAAAATTCTTTTTTTTATCCGTCACGAAATAGAAGTACATTTTATTTTATGTGAAAAAATATATTTCATCTTTAATAATGTTTAGATAAACAATCGAATTCAATCATATATTTAAAAAACATATCGCTTTCAGCATAACGTTTAGCACGTATTCCCATGACTATTTATATAAAATATTTAATCTTTACCATTTTTGGTTTCTAACAACATTTTTAACGAAATATTTCTTGTAAATCAATTTTTCTTTTTGAAACAGACTTACAATTTATTTGTCTGAATAAAAATTTCTTCCAAATCAAACAATATTTTAGAATGTTTTTTAAATATATTATAGAAACTTTTATATGTAAAAGATTTTTAAAGAATGTTTTCTACATATATCTAAAAATGTATGTCAATATGCAATCCATTAACTTTTCAATGTTTGAATTATAATATAAACATAAAATAATTTATTTGAAATATTAAAATCATAGTAAAACACTGGATAAATAACGAAGTCATCTATAAAAATTTTATTTGAATCTCTATTTTTTATTTTATCAGTCTATATTTTAAAATTTATCATTTAAATATTCCTAAAAACACTTATTGCTTGTTACTTATTTAGAGTTCCTACATAAAGAATAATTAAATTTTAACGGAAAGAAATCAATTGAAATAAAAATTTCTTATTTTATTATTATTTGTATATTATTAAAAAATAATAATTGGAAATGAGAGAATTGTGCTTTATTAAATTTACAATATAACAAAAGAAATGTTCTTTAAATAATTCATTTGAATTACTTTTGGGTTTTTTTTTTTTTTTTTTACTCATATAGGAATAATTATTTGTTGAACACACTGCATAGCATCATGGAAAAAAAGCTATGTTAGTTCATGTAAAAGTACTTGCATTACTTTCGACAGTCTGGGCGAATAAATGAACGTTAAAACTCTAGTGCTAAATTCACCTTGAGTTAAATAATTAAAATTCATATAAAAAGCACGAATAAATGTACTAAAATTACTGTCAGGAGCATACATATAATATAAAATTATTTAAAATACATTAAAAACCATTAAAAACCCCAAAACATTTTCAACAATTGCACGGCCGTCATCAGTGAGTTTTTCTTTGCGCTTTTTCAAGATTGTCTAGGAGAAAATATTATAATTTTAAAGTTGTACGTCAGATAAGATGCCTGACAAAAGTATTCAACTTTCCAACAAAACGAGCTTTTATCTATTATGCAGGCGATATTACCATATTTATGCATATCGTATGATAGTGCATTGGTGCAAGCTATTTCTTTATTAGTAAGTATTTCAATTGATTCTATTATAATGGCTTCCTTATAATTGTTTGTACGAAAGATTATTTTCGAATTATTAAAATCTACTTCTATAGGTTGAGCTTGAGCTAATCTTGGTAACGCAGTATGGGGTCTATTTCATCTTACAAGGAGAGGACCAACCTTGTTAATCACATATTTTATTAATTTAATATATGTTGTAGGGTAGAGACCCCTTAGTGTTAGGTTCAACGGATTTTATCCAACGCTCCTTAGTTCTTGAGAAACCGGGGGGTCTAATAATAGTACACAACTTAAATGCTTACTTTGCAACCGCAGTGATAGGTTGGTCGTAGATTAGTTGGTATGACGGTTGCCGGCTGATCCGCGGGCCCGGGTTCGATACCTGAACGCGGTACGTTTGTTTTTCTCATTTTTTGTTTTATAAATATACTTGTAAGTATAATTAATAATCTCATTGTCAATTAAAATTTATAATATTGTATATCAATTATAATTTTAACCTATTTAATTTTTTACTTTTAACTAAAAAGTTGTATAAAACATCCTAAAACTGTTAATTTTTTAAAAAAAATCACTTTTAAAATGTATTTCATATATTCTTTATCGATGCAATGATATTGAGCAATTGTGTTAATTCGTAATTTTAAAGAAACATCATTTACGCATTGCTTTAGCAATGGAAGTCAATGCAGAATAATACTATTATTCTGTCTTTAAAGTAACAAGCATATTATATTAAAAATTAGCATCAGAGTTAAATTACAACCGATTTTTTGCATATTAAAGATTTTTAAATTTGTAATACGTATGTTTGGGCTTTCAATTATTTTTCTTTCACCTTTATCTTCTTTCTGCTTTTATTTTTATTTTATTTGAATATTCTTTTATTTTATCATAAATAGATGGCACCACAACAGATTTTGTCACGATTTTGGAATTTTATCATTCAATAATAAATCCAATTTCTTTTTAAGCCTCTTTAAAGGATGAGAAATAATAGTTTAAAAATAAAAAATGATAAATTTAAGTTTGTTAACATTATAATTAATGTAGGATAATAAAATTTGTAATTGAAATTATTAAATTATAATTACAAGTATATTTATAAAACAAAAAAATGAGAAAAATAAATGTAGCGGGTTCGGGTACCGAACCCGGGCCCGCAGATCAGCCAGCGAACACCATACCAACTGATCTACGACCAACCTATCATTGCGGTTGCAAAGTATGTATTTAAGTTGTGTACTATTATTAGACCCCCCGATTTCTCAAGAACTAAGGAGCGTTGGATAAAATCCGTTCAACCTGACACTAAGGGGTCTCTACCCTACAACATATATTAAAATAATCAAAATCTGTGATTAATAAGGTTGGCCCTCTCCTTGTTAGATCTGCTTTATGTTCTTTAATACTATCACTAAATTTTATCCTCGTCATACTTAAATATAGAAAATATTTACTATAATTTTCGAAAAGTATAATGTGTACTCCAAATATATTGATTGCTTGATATATTGATAGCTTTCCAAAAAGATTGTAAATATTTTCTTTGTGTAGGTATGACGATGAGAAAACGTCGTGATAGGATTAAAATACTTAAAGCATCTCGGATTAAATAGACTCCATACTGCGTTATCAAGATTAGCTCAAACTCAACCTATAGAAGTAGATTTTAATAAATCGAAAATAATCTTTCGTACAAACAATTACCAGGAAGCCATTATAAGATAATCAATTGAAATAATTGCTAATAAAGAAATAGCTTTCAACGATGCACTGTCATATGATATCCATGGAGGATGAAAAGATAAAACTCGTTTTATTGGAAATTTGAAAAAGCTTTATCTGGCATCTCATCTGACGTACAACCTTTAAATTACAAAGATTTCTTCTAGGCAATTCTCAAATAAACGCAAAGAAAAATAATAGCAACATTTAAGTATACCACTGATGACGGAACATATAATGGTGAAAACGTTTTGGTTTTTTTTAAGCGTTTTTTATATATTTTAAATAATTTTCCATTATATTTATGCACCTGAATGTAATTTTAGTACATTTATTTGTGCTTTTTATGTAAATTTTAATTAGTCTGAACGCATTAAGCAACTTTATTGAATATAACAAATGATATATTTTTTAAATGATTACGAAATTAATTACCTGCATTAGACACCTAAACTTTGAGGGAAAAGGATAACAGCGTTTTCAGTGCATAAAAAAAAATGTGAAATCCTCATTTCTCGCTCTTAGTTAATTTCAATCTATTTATAAATCATATCTGTTTAGACCTACTATATTTCTCATAGAGCCGTTCACTATTTTATAACCTTTCAGTTATTTTTTAAGACATTAAATTATATAGATATATCCTGATAATCAATACAGCTGGAATAAATCTCAACATAAAATTCTCCATTTTTTAACAAATTGTTCCATTACACTTTAAAGAGTTATTTTCTTTGAAAAGGGCTTTATTTTTCAACAGGGAAAATCAACCAAGATTGAGAAACGACTAGGTATCATATCTGTTTTGAACTATATTTCTCATACAAACAGTCCACTATCTCACACCTTTCAGTTATTATTATTATTTTTTATTATAGAGATACCCCAGTAAATAATTCAGTCTGAATCCTTTTCAACATAAAATTCTCCATTGTTTTAACAAATTATTTCATTTTACTTTAAAGCGTTCTTTTGTCTGAAAACGGGTTTATTTGTTCAAAAGAGAAAATTAACCAAGATCGAGAAAGGACTAACGTTTCATAAAATGAGAATAATCTCTTTGCGTTGATTGTTAAATGTCCCGCGGCGATTTCAGTAATGTACTTTTGCTTCACGGATTGCTGCTTGAGTACCAAGATGCAGCCACTCAAACATTGTGTTACGTCGGATTTCAAGATTTACTCAAGTGTATTTTAGAAGATTGAGAGGCATTTTTAACGAAAAAATGTGCTTCAAAATACTTTACATAATGTTTTTGATAACGGTTTTACCTGGTTAATATTTTAAAAGTTGTTTCATTGCAATAATGTATAAGTTAAATACCTTGAATTAATTTTCTCAAAGGAAAAATTTTTTTCTCTCTCTTTTAAAGAACGTAACAATTTTTTTTCTAAATTTTATTTTTTTTTATTGCTGACAATTATCTTTTGCGAAATAATAAATAATATATAAGCGTTTATCAAATAATAAAGAATATATAAGCTCCAGCATTTCAATAATGTTTTAAAAAGTAGTTCTGAAAAAAAAATTAGCAAATAATATTTACGTTTTAATCATTACTTCATAGAAAACGAATCGGGAATATATGCTAAAGCATCTAATTTAAATTATGTGATCTATTGTAAATAAAACACCTACATATTTTTAATACAGTAAAACATTATTACGAATCTCTGGGGTTCGCTCATTAAATTTGCTCTACTGAAAAATTCGTAAAAGTGATTATTTTTTTTTAATGAAATAGGGTAATAAAATATTTTTAACTATCCAAATTATAATAATAAACACACATACTACAATATACATTAAAACACACATTCACACATAAATAACGCCTGCATTCAACAGTTAAAGGTATATATAAATATTTTACAGACATACATACAATAAATACTATATAAATACTATAATAGTATTTATTGTATGTATGTCTGTAAAATATTTATATATACCTTTAACACATAACAACAACACATAACTCGTGTCAACACATAACTCGCAAATTTCGCTATTACTGCAAATTATTAATCGCACAATTTAAGTCTTACATAGTAGAATAGGAAAGAAATATTATTTCAGACACAATTTGCTTGAAAACAGTATCTCAGTTTACCGACTTCTAATTGTTTTAAAAATGATTTTAAGCATTATTTTTTTAAAACACATCTCTATTGCGTGCAGCCGATTATAAAATATTAACCCATTTGCACTAAAAACACCATGAATAACAATTCAGCAATTGTATCCGTCTTATATTCCATACTCAAATTAAAACTTCATCAATAAATTAATGAATTAGTAAAAAGATTCAAACGAAACCAAAATTTAACAGCATGTAATCGAACTGCGTTCTCAAAAAGTTAGAAATATCACAATCAAAAAGTCTGGTGTTTATAGACTAGGCAGAATTTTAGTCATTTTCTTCGGTTATAAATTCTTTGCTTGAGGCTCATGTAAAAGTACTGCTTTTAATAATTTTCTTAATTTATTTAGATATATAATTGATATTCTTTGTATAAAATGCTTTCTGTGTTGTTAAGTAGACATTTGAAAAGCCTATTAGATGTAAAATATCCATAAGTGTTTTCAATAAAAAATGGTGTTCACCTATAATCTTTAACCCATCAAGCCCCTGTTGATCCCTGGTAAATTTAATATCTCAATTACGTGTTATTACACAAAATTTAGAATTTCTTACTAGAGAAATAATTAATTTTAAAAGATTTCCCATTTGTCGAAAAATGTTCAAAAAAATTATTATTTTCTAAGTATTAATTAATTATAAATTCTAAAACATACTTAGAATTACTTAAAAGTTGATAAAAACGTATAAAGATATTATTCATTATAATCCTAAAATCTTTCAAACGCACAACTGTTCATTTTCAAAGGGAAAATATGACTGACTATAATAGAAAGCAAATTTACAAACAAAACAAAATACCACGCATGCGCAAGAGAAGTTCAGTCCATTGCTATACAAATGGGTGAAAGATCAGTTCATATTTACAGGAGCTCTTGAAGTATTTAGGATATAAACCCAGATCGCGGGAATATTATAAGAAAGACAATTGTCTTTCTTAGAATATTACCACGAAGAAATATTTAGGATATTATGCCAAATCGCGGGAATATTATACGAAAGACAATTGTCTTTCTTATAATATTCCCGCGATTTGGTATAATATCCTAAATATTTCAATAGCTCTTGTAAATATGAACTGATCTTTTCACCCATCTGTATAGCAATGAACTTCGCTTGCGCATGCGTAGTATTTCGTTTTTAAATTTGTTTTCTATTATAGTCAGTCATTTTTTCCCTTTAAAAATGATCGCGTGTGCGTTTGAAAGAACTCAGGATTATAATAAATATTATCTTTACACGTCTGTGTCACCTTTTAAGTAATTGTAAGTGTGTTTTAAAGTTTATATTAATAACAAGGTGAAAATTCCTTCACTACACTAGTTTTTTAATACGGTGTTTTGACTCTATTAATTAATTAACTTGTCAATTTGAGATCTAAAATAGATCTGATTAAAATAGAAAGTACTAAAATACCTTCACTCATAGATGAAATCGATGTAATTTTGGTGAATATCCCTTAATTATCAAATGGATGAAAGAATGCCTTTTATATATTTCCAAAATATATCGAAAAAAATGTCAGATATCAATTAAAAGTTCGCATTTCTCATTTTTGAAAAGACTCATTAAAATCTTTGAAACTTTCAAAAGATACTAATCAAGAAATGAATTCTGGTGAGTTTTTAAAATTTAAGAAAGAAATTCAAGTGCAACATTACAGTTTAGATAATAGCGTACAATGTGTAGCAATGGCAAAGAAATGGAAGACAAACTACAGTAATTTTCAAAAGTCTTCCGTTCGGTTGTATGTCAGAGTACATATATTTACTGTAATATAATTTCTATCAAAGTTTTTATGAAATTAATTCCTATAAGAGTCAGATGAACAAATAAACAGATTCGCTTTATTCGAGTCAAATTCATTTTTGATTCATAATAAAACACTTTTATCTTAAAAAAAATTATAACTGCTGGAAGAATACAATAAGTGACACTGTCTTTAATGTGAATTACATTCCATAATATGACGAACTAGTTCAGTGCCGTTTGGATATGGATGGTAGCCACTATCACCCCCCCTCCCGTGTAATATGGAAAAATTTTACACAGAGGAATATTATACCGCTGAAAATTTTGATACATTTTATTTATAATTATTAAAGTTACATAAAGAAAATTGGGTTCAGACTGTAGTAAGGCATCTTGATCAGTTTAAAATAACGAATCTATTTAAGACAGTTTACATCATCTTTGTATTAATTTAGAATAATATCCTTGTTATCAGTTCTGTACTAGTGTTAGAGAAAAGAGGAAAGCGATTTTATCTTTTATCTAAAAAAGCTCTATAGTTGATAGGTTTAGTGGGAAAAAAACGTCTATGCCCACATATTTTTTAATCTGAAACTAAAACTATCCTATCTAAAAAGTTTCAAGATGATAAATTCTTATATTTTTTTAACCTTTATATCTTATTGAAACATAAGGCATTTATGGATTTTTTCCCGTCATTTATAATGTCTCGAAAGTCATTGATTAAATTTATCAAAATTGCTAACTGGAGATAAATGTTTCACCGCCTACCATTTTATAAATAAATCTTGAAGAAAAATGTGTTCCTTACTTATCACTTTCTCAGCACATTATAGAGTTAACTATAAAGCAAAAAAAAAAAAAAAAAAACAGTTTTCTAAATATTTTATCATTAGTAAGTTTTTAAATGAAAATATTTTGTCAGACAATCTTTAACGAATATAATTTAGATCCAGTATGCTTCATACTTAAAAATCGCATGTAAAAAATTAGTATATTTCCTCCAGAAATATGATATTGAGTTTCCTTTAACAATACTTCTGAAAATCTATCTTAAAACTAGAATCAAAGAACATATAGCAGACATCAAATACAATAGAAGAACCACAGCTTTGGCCAGATTATGCAGCGAAGAACCTTTACAGATTGAATTTAAAAATAGCAAGTTAATTTATCCATCAAGATTTTATTTACCATCCATAGTCCGAGAATCAATAGAAATATTTTTACGCAACGAGAATATTTGCAATGATTCTGTGTCCCTTGATTTACCTGGAATTTGGAAAGAGATACTAAGTAATTGTAGAAACAATAGTAAAAATTAATCCACACTCGCAAACAGCCAAGTTAATTTTATTTTATTTTATGTTTTGCAATGTTTTTCAGTATGCTTGATGTCTCGTGACATTGTTTACCATGTTGTTTTTAAATTATGTGAAAATTAATCCACGCTCGCAAATAGCTAATTTAATTTTTATTTTATTTTATGGTTGCAATATTTTCATTATGCTTCATGTCTCGTGACATTGTTTACTATATTATTGTTTTTAAGTTATGTGAAAATATTTTCTATTATGATTGATTTTGAAAATGTCGCCGATTGTGCGATGAAACGATCGTAAGTCTTAATAAAGATATTCTATCACTTTTTATAGCATTATTTAACTTAATTTAATATTTCTGAATACAAAATGTAAAATATTACTCATTATTATAAAAATAATGCGTCATTAACCCCTTAACAGATTTGCCCCTACACTGTATGTGCAAGAAGAGTTTGCTTGTTTCAGTACTAAAAGCTTTTCGACGCCACTAACTGCAATTTTTGTTTTATTTAACGACAGACATATTTCGATTATATAAGGCAAATGTTTTTGTACGATAAAAGGGGTGTAAGTTTATTGTGTAAAAAAAATGAACACCTTAAGTGTTTAAGTATGAAGCATCCGATTACAAAAGGACCAGATTACCAACGAAACAAATTTCCACCAGTATATTTTAATAGAAATTTTCCTCTTATATAAACGCCGTATTCGGGAAGAACTACTGTCGTGAATAAAACAACAATTTCTATTTTTTTTTTTTTTTTTTTTTTTTTTTTTTTTTACGGGGAATGACTGTAATTTCTGCTGCCGGCCTGCGTCCGTAATTTTACAGGAATATTTTTCACAAAGATCTTATTATTGAATTTGAATAAGGTTGTATTTTATCGGTATTTTCTCTGTGGATAATTTTTACGAGACCTGTCCATAGGGTATGCAACAAAGATAGCTTCAATAAAGATTTTCTTAAAAAATAAATAAATAAATAAATAAATAAATAAATAAACGTAAATATGTGGTATTTTTTATAAAAAGTCAGAAAAGTTTATGTACTATAATAATTAAATACATTTTAGCTTATGAATAAAACTGTTTAACCCCATCAAAATACATAGCAGAGTAAATTGCCACCCCTTGAAGAGAAAAGAAATTAGGGTTTTTAATTTAAAAATGTATTTAGCTCTAAAAGATTAACAGGATAGAATTAACTCCAGAAGATCATTCTGCTACTATTAAATTACAGGGCCACAACCTTAAGAAAAAAACTTTTATCATGTTAATTTAACAGAATAAGTTAATTAAAAAGATTTTCAAAATACAAAATTTAAAAATGAAATTACATATGGTAGGAACTTTGTTCTTGAAATATAGTGCGTCATACGTGTTTTCATACAAGAATCATAGATTCATGAAAAGTAACTATTTTAGTTGTATATGTTATAATTGGCAAAATTAAAGAGATTATTTTCTTGTAATAATGATTTATTTCGATATATCTATATTTCTATAAGTATGAATATACATACATGTAGATTCCTGCATTGGGTCGAGTTACAAGCTTTGACCTGCAACAGACTCAAACGAAGTTTAGGTCGAATAGACTTCTATTTATTTGCTTTCGGGTGCGTTTTGGGTTGAGTTTTGACTCTTGCGTCTCAGGTTTCGGTTGACCCGATTTTTCAAAATATGCCCTGAATATTTTTTCCGATAAAAATCTATATACAATTAAACCTCCAATAAGGAAACTTTCAAAATGTGGACACCTACATTTAGCGAACACGTTTTCAATTTCTAAGACTTATATATTTGTGCGCTTATATGTCTGAATTTTTTACACCTCCTAATCTGCACACGTAACATGAGTATGTATGCGTGCACAAACAATGACAAATAGGATACATGTGTTTTTGTGCGTATGAAAAACAGAATGTTGGGACTATATTTTTCTGTATTCCAAAATATGGTTCTTAACTGTACCGTAAAGAAAGAATAATCTGTGATCATATATCTTATACGCATTTTATTTATCATGAAGTAAAGTGAATATATACACATTCATTTTCAAATCCACATTTCTTTTAATCTGAAACATAGTTCTGCTCAAACTTTTTACGAAAATTCCAACAATGCGACTTGCAAAAACGTAAATATGAATTACAAGAATTATTGTAGGGTGAACTCGATCGGCAGAAAGAAAGTTAGTGTCATCCCGACCCGAAAAAAAAAATTAGAGACATCCTGACCCGATGCAGGTCTCTATTCAACGTCGATGTGTCCGTTATTCTGGGGTTTTACTAGATTTGAATAATAAAGAATATAGATTTGTCCACTTTTCTATTTAAAAGGCAATATTTGTATTAGAGGTATAATTGTACTCGTAGATTTCTTTTCATAATTGTATTAAAACAGGATTTACTCTCCTTTCATTTCTGTCAGCTCAAATATTTTGGGTTCGTTTCAGTTGCGTGTTTAAATATGCCGGGTTACGCTCGAGTTTCTGGTAGCCGAAAATTGTTTTGTTGGGTTAAGGTCTGCCATAAGGTATTTTTTCCGTGTTCGGATCGTGTTGTGAATTGTAATAGAATTTTCGGGTTCGGGTGGGGTACACAGAACTCTAGTTGAATGCAAACTTCAAATATATTTCAATAATGAGTATACTTCTGGCTTAGTGTTTTACATTTATAAATGTTTCACATACGGTTTTAATTGGGCTGCAAAAAAATAAAAAACTAATCGCAAAATCGTCTTCTGATATTTCAATCTCGCAATATTGCGATAACTTTTATCCTATCATCAATATTTCAGGATTATCCTTACCATATGGTAAGGATAATCCTGAATTATTGATGATTGTATTCCTTTTAACACCTGCAGTTTTATATTTCTGTGTAAAACAATTTTGTAAAATATATTCGGTAAAAGTTCATTTTTAAATAATTTAAAAATTATTAGTAATGTTATTCTAATTAATCTGCTATTATAAATACTTCTTGTAGTTGGAAGATTTGTACAATCGTAATTTTACAATACGATTGGTAACAGTTTAACAATTTATATCCTGACGGTACTTTTAAGTACCATTAAAGAAAACAGAATGTAAACTTTATTTAATTCGTCTACTACTAAAAGTAGATTCCACTTTTCATACACAGTGAAACAGTCGAAGCTAAATATTTTTAAATGTGGTTATTTTCTCAACCATTTACCTAGGTATAACTTTTATCCTATTAAAAAAATTATAAGAAAAATTTGCAACTGCAAAATACTTCTGTGTTACAGATAGAATCACAATACATTTATTTACACTGTTTTTATAAGAAGTGTGAAATTTCTATAACAGTATTTTTTGTTAACTAATCTAATTATTCTTGTAAATATTTTCCAAAATAGCTCTAACTACCGATTTATTAAATCAGTTTTAGTTACAAAAAGATCTAAAAACCCAAATTATTATTAGTTGTGAATATCTTACATATTAACGTAAATAATTTCTCAGGTGAAACAATATTTTTATTTAAAATTCAGAATATAAACGATTAAATTGAAGGTGTATACTATAATGACAGTAATATTGATTCTGAAATAATATGTTTTAACAATAAAAAAATGTTTAAACTACATATTTGTTTCATAAAATATTACAGAAAAGCAGTATGTT
Source organism: Maratus speciosus (assembly GCA_963932465.1). NCBI lineage: Eukaryota > Metazoa > Arthropoda > Arachnida > Araneae > Salticidae > Maratus > Maratus speciosus. The sequence continues at coordinate 536,290,109 of OZ010788.1, read as the reverse complement.
TTTTCAAAAATCTTCTCAAAAAGTTTGTAATGATTTGGAAAAGACATAGTGTTGTTGATAATGGTCCTTTTCTTTCAAAATAGTTTCATGTTGTTAGATGAGTTCGAAGATAATGTTTAGTTATCAGGAAAAGTTCTTCTTAATGAATATTTTGTGTCGAAAGAAACATTTTCCAAAGTTACTATGAATGTTATTAATGATTGCTTATTAAGGTATATTTCTTCCTTCCGTATTTTTGTTGTAAAAATTTTATTCTTTTTCAGTTTCCGTGTTACAGCTATGTATTATACAAATTATCTTTCACTTGGGGTCCTAAGTCCATGATTTTGATTTAATAATTGCAATATATATATTGCAATACTTTGTAATCGCCTATAAGTTTTTAGAAAAAAATTAACACAAATTCTACTTTTAAACGTATAATTTACAGAAGATTGTATGTATCTCAAAATTTATGTTTTCTAAAGGAGTTGTAGTATAAAATTTAAAAGTAAAACCCCTTTTTTAACATATTTATAGTGTATGCTTACTGTATGGGCAATATTTAATAAAAATCTTATAAAACGTTGATTTCTTTGAAAGCAAATCAGTATAAAATAAAATAAAAAACATTTTTTTTCATCCCCACACAAAACATTTTAATATGTACTAGCTTTATTGAATCTTGTGTCTTAAATCCTTAATCGTTATTTAACACATTCACAGCTGCTTGATTTCTTCTTTTCAACATTAAGCCACCATTTATCTGGCATCTTGCGTAATTTAGCATAAAGACCTTCTGCATTCGTGTTTATTTTACAAATGCATACACAAATAAAATTGTTTCTAACTGATCTATTAATATTCATACTAAATATTTATATGAACATGAAAATTGCGCACATATTTAAGAAATAATGTAAAATGCGAGAGAAATAATGTTTTAAAAATTATTAGTAGTCTAGTATTATTGTAATTATTCTGTAGTTATAAATACTTCTTGTAGTTGAAAGATTTGTACAATCGTAATATTATAATAACAATTGTAACAGTTTAAATCGAAAGTGTATACTACGAAGACAATGTTATTGATTTATAAATAATGCGTTTTAACAGCAAAAAATGTTAAAACTATATAATTTTTGTTAGTATAAAAGGTCACAGAAAAGAAGTATGTTTTTCAAAATTCCTCTCAAAAATTTTGTAATGATTTGGAAAAGACATACTGTTGTAGATAATGGTTCTTTTCTATCAAAATAATTCCATGTTGTTAGATGAATTCGAAGACAGTGTTCAGTTATCACGCGAAGTCCTTCTTAACGAATATTTTATAAATAAAGAAATATTTTCCAAAGTTTCTATGAAAGTTACTAATGATTGCTCATTAAGGTATATTTTTTTCCATTATTATTTTTGTTTCAAAAGTTTCATTTCCTTTCAGTTTCTACAATACTGCTATATATTTTACAAATTATCTTTCACCTACTGGTCTACGATTTTGATTTAAATGACATTATTTTATAAACACCTATAGGTTTTTAAACGATATTTAAAACAAATTCGAGTTTTTAAATAAACATGCATTTATATTTTAGAGATGAATGTATCAATTTCAAAATTATTGCTTTGTCAAATCATTAACGGAGTTGAATCTGTCTAAAATTTGAAAATAAAATATTTTATTTTTAGCATATTTATAGTGTAAGCTTTGAACTCACCGTACGGAAAAATTTTAATGAAATACTCTTAAAAATAAAAGTCAATGTGTTTGAAAACAAATCCGCATAAAAAAAATTAAATCATTTTTTCATCCGTACATAAAAAAATTTAATATGTACTCGCTTTAGTGTATCTAGTGTCTTAGATTCTTAATCACATTTTAACACATTTGCAGCTGATTAATTTCTTCTTTGAAACATTGAGTCTCCGTTAATGTGGCATCCTGCATAATTTAACATAAGGATTATCTGCATTCCAGTTTATTTTACAAATGGATATAAAATGATATTTTTTCTAATTGATCTTCTGATATTCAATAATAGTTACATCTAACGTGTGAAATAGTTTTTCATGCCACATTGGATCAAATAAGAGTCACACTGCGACAAAAAAGCATTCTTTGACCATTATCGAATGATGGATTTTATGAAATCTGTCATCTGTAAAATGTTTTATTCATGGCTTAAACTGATATTTTCATTAGTTTAAGTTAAACAAACGCAGACGTTACAGCTAAATATTATCAGACATTCAAAATCAATTTCTAAAGGTTATGTCATTTAGTAATTATTTCAGTATGAATATTTGTTTAATATATTAAATGTGTTATAAATCGAATTTTATACTATTAATTTGCGATTTTAATACACATTTTAAAAAGATTGAAATGTAGTTTTCATTAAACTGGATTAGTGAAAAGAAATTCAATACTTTATTGGTAATTTAATTGCTCTGGAATTAATTATAGAATGATTCTGTGCCATGTAATCCATCGATTGAGTTTAGATTTAAATTTTACTTTTTATATGGAATATTTCTAAATTACTTTTTTTATTATTATATAATTAAACACGATCATTTATTCGATGAATATAAAAGAGGTTCAGTATTAAAACCTTTCGATGTCTTTTCTAGTGAATTTTACTGTATAGACAATCAAACAAAATTTTTAAAAATGATACTTTCAATATTTAATGAATATTAAATTCAATTTGTGCAATGCATATAATGTAGCTTTGAAACTATGTTTTTTTTTTTTAAATAATAGAGTGTACCTATTGACTATTACATGCAGGTTATAATAGTATCACAATAAAACAGTGTCATTAAAGGGGAAAATGCCTGCTTTTATAATTTACACCTGTCTCCAAAAATATCTGTGTCGAAGCAAAACGAAAAATCGCTTTGTATACAGTGCTAACAATGTTTGTAGTTTTTCATAGATGTTTTGACTTCCTGTTCGGGAATTATGCTACTCTACTACATATAGTAATGTTTTTAAAATCACTTTTCTTACAAGTTTCCAGTTTATTGGACGTATATGATAAATTTCTAAATAGATATTTGTTTGTAATAGTGTTTTGAGTGATTAAACTGCAAAATCAAGAAAAAATCTCAAAAATTAAGACGCATGGAACATTTTAAAATTTCGTTTTAAAATTTTAAAAATTAATTTGTTGTAATTTTAATAATATTCAAAATTTATTTTGAGTTTTGTTATATACTTATGGTAAACTGTATATTTCCACAAAATTGCATATTTCTATAATAAAAAAAAATAACGTCTACCGTCCTCTTAAGCTGTTTCTAAAATTAAAAGGAAATTAATTATAATTTTATCATTAAATAATTAATCATTGGACAGATATTTGAAATATTATTTGTTACCTTTTTAAGTTAAAGATGTAATTTTTTTTTTGTTGTTGTTTCAAAAAACTCTAAATTTTTATCATTACTTGCAATATTGACATATCCAGGTGGTTTTATCTCGTAGATGGGGTAAGAATGGTTGATTTTTGATTCTAGAAAAGCATTTATTAATAACTACGTGACAACATAATGATATAATGGGTGATTGCAAAAATTCGAGCCCTATTTTATAGATGGTGCAAACTTGTAAGTTTGACTGTGTTGATGTTTCTTTTGCAACCATATTATTAACTGACAGTTATGTAAATATGTCGTGAGTGAACATAACGTTAAAAAAAGTTTTTCAAATTAATTTGCGTGCAAAGTTAATATTCAAAATGGAAAATTAAAAGTTGCATTTTCGTCATGTTATGTTATATAAAATTAAACTAGTAGTGGGTGTTGGGCGTGCTGCAAAAAATATTCAAATCGTTTATTTGGATCGTGCTCCCGCCCTTAGGACCGTTAAAAAGTGGTTTTGTCAATTTCGAAAAGGTGATTTCAATCTAAACGATAAAATTCGCTCTGGGAGAACTTTTGACATTGATAATGACTTAAGGGATCTCAGGTCTCTTAAAGCTTCAAAATTTTCGAAATTTTTATTTTCTTAGATATTGAACTACTTTCTATTCTGAACATTTTGATATGAATGTTTCCTTGAAATCCCCATTAGAACAGAAGTTATGGCTTTTAAAATTATATCCACTCAATAGCTGAAGCGGCATTTTCGAAATTTTTAAGTGTTTTTTTCTCCAAATGACATTTTTGGGCATAACGCGCCCGATATCTGACAAACTTCTGAATATTGCCTCATGAAATTTTCAAAACATATATTTCATGTTTATACAAACTGAACCTAAAACGTCCTTTTTATGGTTCAAAAAAGCATTTTTTAGGTGATAATATCGTTGAAACTTTCAAACTTTTGCTTTTGCTAAATAAAACTTTGTATTAAAAATATAAAAATGCTTTAAAAGCAAATTTATTTAGGTTCAGGATCATTATTACAATTTGACGTATAAGTAGGTACCAAAATTTCATTCTAGTTGCTATATTTATTTTGTAATCCTGCGTGTAAGCTGTTGCACGAATTTTCTACTCGCCAAACGTCTGACAGTTTGGAACCCCCTGTAAATTCGAATTCTGCATCTTGCAATTTTTTAAATACATGAATGAAAGAACATACTTATATCTTCCATCCCATCAAAAAATTTTGTTTTAAAATCTTATACATTTTAAGATACTAAATGTTAAAAATGGTCTTTTTTTCATTTTTTCCAATTTTAAGAGTCCTGAGACATCTTAATCCGTGATTTAGTGAATAATCCACTTATTACTACTGACGATATTACTGAGAGACTGAATGTTGACAATTTGGCTGAATTTAGCCATTGAAAGCAACTTGGGCACACATCGAATCAAGATGCATCGGAAATAGGGCACAGACTTTTGCAATCACCCAATATTAAAAATGATTTTATAGTAGAAGGATAAGTGTGGAGTAAGTACACAAAGCTACATTTAATTATGTTGGACAATGTGGCTTCAAGAAGCAATTAATAAAATGATGCTGTATTACCCGACTTTCCTCCATCGCGTTCTACTAAGCTAAGATATTTTTTTTAGTAAATAAAAAATTTTCTAATCTTTCTTTCTTAAATATTTTCTTTGTTTCTTGTCAATAGCTCTTGTGAAGGTAATTGATGTTTTACTACATAAGCAGGTCTTTCGAATAATCATGAATTTGAAGTTGCCATATAATTTCTGATTAAAAAAGATATATAGGAATGTTAAAATTCCAGTGCTAAATTCAACTTTAGTAAATAATTAAAATTTGTATAAAGTACGAATAAAATTTATTAAAATTCCTTTTAGGTGCATATATATGAGGTAAAATTATTTAAAATATTTTAAATCCCTTAAAAGTCCCTTATACCCCTTTTTGTTTGTAGTTCGCCTATAAGTTACAAATTAGCACCATTTAATTTAATTATTATATAAAATTATCATTTGAAGTTGTTCGATCCATCACCTAAAAGAAGTATATACAATTAGAAAAAAAGCAATATAAAATGCAATTCTATCAAATGCAGTTGAAAAAATCACAATTTTGAAGTGAGGCATTCCCTTTTTATATATGATATAAAATTAATCGCAGTTCCTCCACCAAAGTTAAAAGATTCTTTAAATGCAAAAAATTGATCCAGTCCAAGATATCAATAGATATTCCTTAAAAAAAATAATAAAGATTTTCTTTATATAGGCATAATGAGGAAATTTCGGAACGAATAAAAGAACATGAACCAGATCTCAGATTAAATAGACCCCATACTACGTTTACAAGATTACAAAATTAGATCAAATTCAACCTATAAATGTAGATTTCAATAAATCCAAAGTTATATTTCCTGCAACTAATTATCAGGAAACAATTAAAAGAGACTCCATTGAAATAATTTCAAAAATAGATATACAGTAGAACCCCGCTAATCCAAACACCGGTTAATCGGAACCGATTTTATTTTCGAAAATTATGCTTGAACAAATTAACTGAGAAGATTAACTTACAAAATTTTCGGGATTACAGCTGATGATGTTGGGAAAAACACGTAGAAGTTAGAATTAAACAAAAAATGGCAGTACAGCATGTTTTGTATTCTTTAAACAGGATGAATAGAATTAAAAAAATACTCAATAATGTAAAAGTACAACATGTGTGCACAAAGATAAAATGAAAACGTGCACTCGTAGTGCACTCATTCCTACTCGTAGAACCCGTGTTAAAAAATCTCGAACATCAGTTTGTTTGCCACTCACTGTAAAAGTATCTTTTAAAATGCAAAACGTATTTAATTCAAATGGCTTTTTTTTTTTTTTACTTTCAACAATATGATTTTGCAAATTATCTTAAGAAATGGTCATTTCTTTCCTCCTCGTCGATATGGTGACTGAGCTATTTATATATTCTCAATTTTGAACCGTTTGTAATGGGTTGTTACGTAATTCCTCATTGTGAAATTTCATTCGATTATTATTATTATCAGGAATGATCAAACAATGAATACTATTTATTTCCGAAAGTCGTGCCATATTATCGAGCATGCCGGACCATAGGATGCCGGATTAGAGGATGTTTATTATGTTACTGAGTGCTTATAACTTGCCATTTTTTAGCACGCAACTTTTTCTTTTCTATTTTTATCGGAATTTCGGATAATCCGAACAGGCAGCTGTCCCAATTAGTTCCGATTAGTGGGGTTCTACTGTCGTATGTGGGAAATTCTCAAAAGGGGGGGATCATTAAGCGTTAACTATATGTAATTTTAAAATTTAAGGCCAATTTTTTTTTTTTAATAGAATAGTATTTTGTCTATAAATATAATATATAAATATTTTATAATAGTATGTCTACAAAATTATACACAAAAAGCAACTATTCTGGAAAATTAATGATTAAAGCATTTAATTAGCAGTTACGTACGTTACAAATTTTGGACACTCTTTCGCACGTACGTTACAGATTTTGGACGTTGCTCTTAGTATTCAAAAAATTCTTAAGACTAAGAATGTAGTAAATGTGTCTGTATACATATATATATGTATAATTAACTTTTTGTGTTCTAGTAATAATAATGATAAAATCAAATACTTTGTTACGTACGTTACTTTCGGACATAACAAAATACAGAAAAATTCTTTATAGAAAAGTCCTTCAATCTCCAAAAAAGTAATAAATCAGCCTGCCATCTCTTAACGAAATTATCAAAAAATCATCCGTTTTCTTTATGCATTCGTTGTTTACCATTAGAACCACCTGGAAAAAGTTAAAACTCTTTTTCTTGTTGGTACATTGGAGCCGTTAACGTTATGAATGTCCGAAATTGGACTCTTTAGCATATGATAATAAAATTTTAAGATATTTATACAAAACTTTTACAATAAATTATGTCATTTTCTGTCTCTGAATAGAATTAAAAACTCAGTGTAAAAAAGAACAAAAAAAGGCAATGATAATTAAAGTTATGTTTGAAAGGCTTAAAGTTATGACTTGTGTCCTGTGCCCACCTTTTGAGAATCGCCCATGTAACGTTGCATTGTCATATGACATCCCTGGAGTCTGGAAAGAATTGCTACTTAGTAGATGAATGCTTCTTTTGCTACAAATATGAATGCCTTTTCCTCTCAATTTATCTTTCATACCACTTAAATTACAATGGTCTCTCCTTGACGAAGTGCAAAGAGAAAAAAACAACATTTAAATAAGCACTGACGATGACCGTGTGAATATGGACGAAAACGTTTTGTTGTTTTAAGTTGATATGTAATGTATTTTTAAGGTATTTTAATCTATTTTAAGTAATTTTATATATATGCACCTAAAAGCAATTTTAGTGCATTTTATTTGAATTATTTATACGAATTTAAAAGAAAATTAAATTCAAAAATCTGCAAATTTCCATTCTGGTGTAATTTGTTTTTCATAATTTTATTTCATTTTTGATATAAGTACAAATGACAGGGACATTTAAATATAGTCATATACTTAGTACTTAAAAATATCGATTTTCCAAAACAGAAAGACACTTCAGTTTTTCTTATGAAAGTCACGATACATACATTATGCGCTTTAAATTTGAAATCAGTATTTATGTAGCCAAATATACCTTCAAATATGGATAAAATGAGATGTTAAATATAAAATTCTTCTAAGTGCGATAAGAGAAGAAACTCTTCACCACATGAATGTTTCTTGGAATCTTTCATTCTTAAATATTTCCTGTATTTCTATGAAAAGTTCTTGTGCGGCTAATTGCTATGATGGTAACAAATGCGAGTTCTTCGAATTAATCATGACTTTCAAGTGCCGTATTGTTTCTGACAGAATATTTTAAATTCAATAATCTGGAACTTCTTATTTTCAATGTTGCGTAATATGTTTTAAATAATTTTATGATACTTTGATATAAGTAGACGTGACATTTCGATTTATAAATCTTTTGTGCTTGTAAATGCTGATTTTGCGAAATGGAAGTTCCTTTCAATTACATTTTTGCTAATAAAATGGCCAAACACGCAAACATTATGAACTTTGATTTTAAAATCATTACTGGAAATTCTTTGAAGTCCCTTAAATAGCAGAATATGTTATAATATTAAAGTAAAATATATGTGAAGTACTTATTTCTACAAAATATGAACAAATACAGAAATTTTTTACAAAGTAAAATGGTTCTTGAAATCATAGGTTTTAAATATTTGTGTCTTTCTGTCTAAAGCCCTACTGATGGTAATTAATATGCTAGTATCCCAGCCTAGTCTTTTGAATAATAATGAAATTGAAGTTCCACATTGTTTAAGGCATAAAATTTTAAATTCAAGAATCTCCGATTTTTAATTTTTGATTTTTGAAATTTTAAATCCTTTTAGTATATAAGAAATATTCATTTAAAAATCGATTGCGAATGAAAATACTGATTTGCCCAGAGAGTAAATCGGTAAAATTATTGTTATGGCAAAAATATAAAATGTCCGATTAAAAAAAAAAAAAAAAAATCCGGTGTCTATTTTTTTATAATTTTTCCCAAAATCCGATTTAAAGATTTTTTTTTAAAGACATTTTAAAATTGATTTAATTTAACATTGAATAAATATTTATTTTTGAAGTAAATTAAAGGGAGGTGATTTTAATACTAAATGATTAGTCCAGGCAATAGGGAATTTTACCTAGCAAAATTATTGGTAGTTGTGGAAATCGGCTTATATTATGTTTTTGGGGTCGCTGAATCCGAATTTATAACTTCCCACCAAAATTTCCCCCGGCAACCCCCTTAAATTTTGGTAAAAAGCACCCCAAGAAAGGTTTCTATTAAAAAAAATCAATTTTTTTTATATTTTTAGGGGGAAAGCATCTAGAAATTCAGAAAGTAGACAAAATTTGCAACAAATTAGATATATGACATTATGACTTAGGATGAAGGGGAAGGGGGATCTGCCTCGGAACATCCGCCGCGGTGCTGCGTGGACTAAGTTGCGCAATTCCACTTAACCACTCACACGATAACATTCGCCCTCCCATCTCCCCCCACGAACTTTCTCTATAAGGTTTACCTTAAGTTTTTTGGGTCGCTGAATCCGAATTTTTAACTTACCCCAAAATTTTTCCCCCTGAAACCCCCAAAATAGTTGTTTTTAACTTAAATTTCTTATTGTTTTAGGGGAAAAGCATTACGAAATTCAGAAACTAGACAAAATTTGCAACAAATAGGATAGATGATATTATGACGCAGGATAAACCAGGAGAGAGGGGGCTGCCTCGGAACATTCCCCGCGCGATTTTCTCAAAAAATCAAATTTTTTCAAAAAATCATTTTTTTTTTTTTTGGGGGGGGGGAGGGGGGGTTGCCGGGTGAAATTTTGGTGGGAAGTTACATATTCAGATTCAGCGACCCAAAAAACATAAAGTGAGCCGAAATCCAGAACTAGTATTAATTTTGCCAGGTAAAATCCCCTATTGCCTGGACTTCATAACTTAATGCACTCAGCGCCGCAGTGCATGTTCAGAGGCTCCCCCTCCCCGTTCATCCTACGTCATAATGTCATATACCCTATTTGTTGCAAATTTTGTCTAGAACCCCTCCCCCCCCCCAAAATAGTTGTTTTTAACTTAAATTTCTTATTGTTTTAGAGGGAAAGCATTACAAAATTCAGAAACTAGACAAAATTTGCAACAAATAGGATATATGACATTATGAATTAGGATGAACGGGGAGGGTGAGAGCTGCCTCGGAACATGCACTGCGGCGCTACGTGCACTAAATGATGGAGTCCAGGCAATGGGGGATTTTATCTGGCAAAATTAATGGTAGTACTGGAAATCAGCTTTCTAGATGTTTTTTGGGTCGCTGAATCTGAATTTGTAACTTCCCACCAAAGTTTTACCCGGCAACCCCCAAAAAATTGATTTTTGAAAAAATTTGGTTTTTGAGAAAAGCGCGCGGGGAATGTTCCGAGGCCTGTTTATCCTACGTCATAATGTCACATATCCTATTTGTTGCAAATTTTGTCTAGTTTCTGAATTTCGTAATGCTTTTCCCCTAAAACAATAAGAAATTTAAGTTAAAAACAACTATTTGGGGGGGGGGGGGGGGTTCGTGGGGGAAAATTTTGGGGGTAAGTTAAAAATTCGGATTCAGCGACCCAAAAAACTTAAAGTAAACCTTATAGAGAAAGTTCGGAGGGAAGATGGGAGGGCTAATGTAAACGTGTGAGTGGTTAAGTGGAATTGCTCAACTTAGTTCACGCAGCACCGCGCGCATGTTCCGAGGCAGATCCCCACTACCCCTTCATCCTAAATCATAATGTCATGTATCGAATTTGTTGCAAATTTTGTTTACTTTCTGAATTTCTAGATATTTTTCCCCTAAAACAATAAAAAATTTGATTTTTTTTAATAAAAACCTCTTTTGGGGGGCATTTTACCAAAATTCCGGAGGTTGCCGGGGGAAATTTTGGTGGGAAGTTAAAAACTCTGATTTAGCGACCCAAAAACATATAGTAAGCCTTTTTCCAGAACTACCATGAATTTTGCTAGGTAGAGCCCCTATACGGCCTCTATTGCCTGGACTAAATATAAAGGGACATTTAATTGTATTGCGAAGTGGTTGGTGGTCATTATCATCATGAACTAAAAACTCATTATTTCCTACTTACACATCGCCGAATCTAATGCATAGTATCAGTAATTAAAAACTGGCGTATTTTTTTATTTCAAATCCATTCCATACCATAGTAGATTATGTCCATCTTACATGGTCTTATCGAATAATACATTACCGAAATTAAACACCCTATTTCGACAATACATTTGAATTATAAATAAATGTATATTCTGGAATTATTTCAATTTTTCGTTTTAAAGTTTGAGATGTAAATTTTGAACTAAATATTTTTAGGCTCATAAAACAAATTTGCATGAAGATCAAACTCATGTGTTTAGCTAGTTTGTTTTATTTCCAGCAGACATTTTTAAGACCACAAAATAGTGTAACATCAATTTAAGATAAACAGAATCTTCTGAGTTTATATTTACTGCGTGCTATCTCTCTGTTAGAGTTGTTTTGAAGTCCTAAAATCATATAAACCTAACCTGTATAATATAAATAAATACACTGTTAAATAAAATTTCCTTAAAATACATAAATTGTGACGCCAGTACTAATTCCGTATTTTGTCGATTTTTTTCTATCAATTTTAGTCACAAGTTTTTAAAGATACATCTACATTAAGAAGATAAATTTTCTATTTAATTCAATCAGCAGTAAACAAACAATACATACCGAAACAGGATACGAACTGAGTAACTGCAACTTTCCAAAGTACCACCTTGACCATTCAGCTAAGCAAGCCAAGTTTTCAAGTATAGATATTTATTTCGTTCATGTAAGTGCACTTATCTCTGATAATATTCTTACACATAATCATGTGTAACACAGGGTTTGAATTTTAAGTAATGAGAATATTTTTGTCCTGACGCGGCTGTACGACAGAGGGCGCTCCGACCGGTTGGAGTCGGTAGTGGGGCCTTCGACTTTGATAACGCTCCACTCGCCAGTCGCCTGCTGGCTGTGGTTGAGGCAGGATCAAGTGTGGCGTAGACGTCTTCAAAAAAGTGTGTGCAAGTTCAAAATGCAACAAAGCATTGAACAGCGTTACGCAATCAAATTTTGCGTTCGCCTTGGAAAATCGGGTGCATCAACGCTGGAAATGGTCCAGCAAGCGTTCGGCAGGGAAAGATTATTGCAAGCTCAAGTTTTTAGATGGCACAAAATGTTTAATGAAGGCCGGGAGAGCGTGGAGGACAAGCCGCGTGCAGGCTGCCCGTCAACATCAAGAACGGCAGAAAACGAACAGCGTGTGCGACATTTGCTGAACACGGACCGGCGTTTAAGTGTTCACATGATTTGGAAAAGATAGGAATGGATAAAATGGTTGTGCACAAAATCATCACTGAGGATCTTGGGATGAGGAAGATTTGCGCCAAACTCGTGCCGAAAGTTTTAACGGACGTTCAAAAGCAAAACCGTGAGGCCGCACAGTGGTTCCAAATCGCGATCAAGTGGCCAAAAATCATTTCTGGCATTTCGAGTGGTTGTATATGATTACTTTTTATTTTTATAACATTTTAAATGATATTACATTGTCAATTTAAACTAAATGTAATTGGGGTTCCGGGGGAGGAGATTGGGTGGGGCGCATTAGGGGGGGGGGGGGCAGGTTTTTATTAAATTTTTATTTTCTTTTTTTACAGGATTTCTTTAACAGGAATGAGAATTTTCCACTTTTGATTATGGTGAATATTTTCACTTTTTTAAGACTAAATTATCTAATTCAGTCTCCCCGGAAGTTTTACCTTCACCCCCCCCCTTTTCTCCCCGCTACCTTCCTCCCTGAAAATATACAGGTCTTATAATATACATATCTTATTTTTTTCTCTTTTTAATGTTATGGCAAAGTAACAGTAAAGAGTATAAGCAATCAATAAAATACATAATCAATCAGCTAAATTTTGCCACCCCCCTCACCCCACATACATACACGTGAAATCTTCCCTTTTATCATTTGCCCCAATAGCAAGGAAAATATAAAAATATTATTACTGTTTTTTAAGTTTTCGACATCTATTTAATATGAATTAATAATAAAATCACTCAATTCATTAATTAGATTAATTTCAAATTTTTCGGTCCACCCCCCTTCTTTTGCCTCTCTGTGTTACACCGAGAATAATACCTTTGAAATTCCAATAAAAAATGAAGAATCTGCCTTTATTACTTCATTTTGTTAATATTAAATTATTAATTGTATATAATTATTATTTGTTAATATTAAATATTATCAACTTCAAACTACTGGTTCTCCCAAAGTCGCAATAAATCTCTTGAGGTATGATTTTAGAAGGTTTATTCTTCATTTTGTACTATAAAAGTCCGAGGAACTCGGAAGGACTTTTTTTATATATCACTTTTTATGTACAAAATGCCTTAAAACTATTTTTTTTTTAAATCCTTTTTTTTTATTTTTTGAGATTTTTGCAATCGAAAAATCAAATTAAATATGTAATTCAATGTTGTTTAAGAGAAGTACAAAGAAAAAAACGACAAACTATCTGAAAAGGTCTTAGTTAGGGTGTAAATGCAACGAATTGGCCTGAAATTCATGCAACAGCAGAAAACGCTCAAAACCCCCAACTTCGCAAGAGCAGTGCGTATTCATGTGAGCTTATAAAACCAAAATATTAAAGATTATAAATCTTCAGATATTTCTAAATACTGTGGAATTTATTTCATTTCGAAATACGAAACTTCGATTTTCTGATTTTTGGCCACATAGTCGCGATTTGAGACCACTGTGGGCCGTTTCAAAAGATCTTTTGGGACGCTTTGAAGAAGACCCTCATTTTTTTGACAACGTCATTATCGGGGATGAAAGTTGGTTCTTTCAGTACGACCCCGAGACAAAACGTCAGAGCAACGAATGGCACACTCCGCAATCGCCTCGACAGAAGAAAGATCGCATGTCCAAGTAGAGAATGAAAGCAATGTTGATTGTCTTATTTGACAAGAACGGGGTTTGTCCACTCGGAATTTGTGCCCGAAGGACAGACAGTCAATGGTGCCTTCTACGTGGAAGTGTTAAAAAGATTGAAGCTTCGGGTCAACCGAGTGCGACCATAAACTGCTGCCAATTGGAAGCTCAGCCACGACAATACGCCATCTCACACCTGCTTCGTGGTTACCGAGCACTTGACAAAAAATGGCATCGTAACAATTCCACAGCCTCCCTACAGACCCGACCTTGCCCCAGCAGACTTTTTCCTCTTCTCCAAAGTGAAAACCGCCATCAAAGGGCACCACCACGGGACCCTGGATGCTGTCAAAAGGGCTTGCACGCATGCTCTGATGGATGTTTCGGTTGGTGACTTCCAGGGAGCGTACGAAGCGTGGAAATCTCGCCTGCAGAAGTGTTTTGATGCTCAAGGAGCATATTTTGAAGACTACTAAAGTTTTGTAGCGATATCTCTAATAAATTATTTTTGTGGACTTATTTTCATTACTTAAAATACACACCCTGTAATAAGTTCTTAGACATGTAGCTGCGTAAAATTCATTTGCATATTTCTGTATAATATTCTGTTCTTACGCATATTTGTGTGTAATATCCTTACACATATTCTCTGTAATATGCAGAATACACGGATATTTGTAAAATATGTATTTTTTTAAATGTACACACCAATTCGGGTAAATAAAATACAATTTTCTACCATTTATATACTGTTTGAGTGTTTGAAGGTATACAAAATTCCACACTTCCATTAAGCCGATAAACACTGGTAAATACGGGTAAATGTTTACCACAAGAGTGTAATTTTACAGACTTACTTTTATACTGTGGTAATTTCTTTAAATTTTCAAAAATGAAATGAAAAAATTATAGAATATTTTTTTAAGTTCGACGATTCATCATGAAATAAACTTGGAGATACGATACTGAACAGGTCATAAAATCAGCTTGATTAGCTCCATTTAGTAAGTTTAACTGAAGTTCTAAAATCTGAAAGTAACCGGTACCAATTCTGCAGACAAAAAATTCTAGAAAAAGGGTGGTCTCGCGACATCTTTTTCTATATAACGAAAGAGATTACAATGATTTTTGATTTATTGAAAAAGTTGACAAAATATAAGTAATCAATTAAAGCGGAAGATGCAAAGAATATACAAAGCTTATTTTTATTGTTGTTGTTTCTTGAATATTAGGCATTTTATTTTATTATTATATGTCTTATTCTGCGTGATCTTCAGTGCTATTTTCCTAGATCTTCAGATTCACTTTGAAAAAAAAAAAGGAAAGATTATAATTTAATAATAAAAAAAGAATACATGTGATACCCTTTTCAGAACATTTAATTGAGTAGTACCATTAACTTCCATCGAGTACTTGGTGTGTTGCAACTAATTTATGTAAAACGTCAGATCTGAGGCTATAACTTCTATGGACAGAGTTACGAACACCGAATTTGTGTCCTTTTGCGAGATTCGACTGAAAACAAAAATCCCTGAAATTAAATTTAAAGCTATTAATAAATTACATGTCTACAAAAAATATTGCTTATTAATTGTTCACAAATATACATACTTGTCTACAGAAACATTTTAATTACGTATACGCGTGCATGTGCATGTGTTTGCTTTCAATAAAAGCAAAACATGATTAAATCATTATTTTAAACGTTTTAAAATCAGATTCCTTTTCAAGTTTAATCTTATCTATACTCTAAAATGAATTCACAAAGAGATCCTTTAAATTCTATAAATATTCATTTTTGCACAGAAGAATTCGTTATTACTGATGTCTATGGGGATAAATTTCTTAGGGGTTGTTTTCAGTTGTGTTATGCATTTTCTAGCTGAACAATAGTACAGAATAGTAAGAAATATTTCTAGAATGTAAATAAATTTTTGTACAGGGATACGCAAAGAACAGGGTAGATTACCGTATACGAATGGAAATTGTTTGAATTGTCTTTTTAATTATGAAGTACTTTTTTTACACGAATTGAATTTTTGCTTAATAATATGTGTGTCTAAATATCTGTACATAATATACAAAGCTGTACAGAAGATTTCAGGTGGTGTTACTATTTTTGCGGAAACTGCAGAAAGTTAATTTTTAACTGTGTAATTTGTTTTCTTACTGAACTAAATTTTAGCATACTGAGTAGTATATATATACAAATCTATAGATAATATACAGACCTTCACAAAAGTATCCCGTAACTTTTTAAACTGCGGAGCATAATCGTTAAATTGGGTTTTTAACTGTGCAATGTGTTTTCTTACTGAATTAAGTTTTAGCTTACTCAGTAGTATATATATACAAATCTATAGATAATATACAGGCCTTCACAAAAGTATCCCGTAACTTTTCAAACTACGGTCGGTAATTGTTAAATTGTGTTTTTAATTTTGTGTCATGCGTTTTGTAAACATATCTTTCTTCCACGTTATTTGACAGTGAAGTTTCGTTACTGTATTTGGCATGTGAAAAGTCTTCATAATCTTTGCTTAAAGCATAAACTTTCTTTCCTTTTAATTTTTTCAGTTAAATTTGTATAAATCTGTATATAAATTATTTTCAGCGGTAATTATAATCTTAAAAGAAAAACACAAAGTATATTGAAGCAAGAAAATTTACGAAATTTTATTTACAGTTTATTATTTATTAGGAAATTTAGAAATAGGCAAAAAAAAATATTTGTTTCTTTATATATTTTCAGTTCAGATTAGTAGGTGTAGTAATGGGTTTTCATTTTTTCTCTAATTTAAATTTTCGTTTATAACAAATGTTAATGAATAAATTTAAAACAATTCCATGTAATTTCATTCAGATTGTGAAATGTATCGGAACAAATTAGTCGTATTACTAACCATGATGTTTTTTTCTCAAAAGCTACAAAAAAAATGAGATGCATCAGATTATGGAATGTGTTTTAAATATTAGATTAAGATACACAAAATTTTACAATTTTATGTAATTTGTCTTTTCTTTTTTATCTAGAACAAATATGTATACATATTTAATTCGTAACGTATGTTTAAATATTTTTTAATGATTTTGTTGAATATTCATATATGCATATAGATTAGAGTATATTCTTAGAAAACAAATGATTTTTTGTTGTTGTATTATGGGAAAAATAAATATGGAAAACTTTCGCTCTGTTTTATTAAATATTTAAATAAATGTAAACTTTATGTTTTTAAATGTAAATCTCATTACATAGTCCTATTATATATATATCATGTTTCAAATTTTATATTTCTTTTAAAATGCTTCTATTGTAAATTAACAAAATTTTTGAAACATTTGTGCAGTTTTTTTTTAAATCTCATTATTAGTTCTGAAAAATGGCATCATCGTCTAGATTTTATGTAATTTATTTGAAATTTCTGTCAAAAATTGTTTACATTCTCAAGTTTGTTTTATATTATTTATTAATTTTATTTAGAAATAAGTTAGATTACGAATAAATTAAAATAATTTTTTATACTTAAGAAGTAAGATATAAAAAATGTACTTCATTGGAATTATTATGCACAATTGAAAACTTTCGAGGATTTTTCTTGTACAATAAAAGAATTATTTTTGTGGCTTCTAGTTTTAAAAGTTTTATTAAAAATTTAAACATGGAATTCATACATATGCATAAAGCATATTTTAGCTTATTCTAATCCAAAATGTATAGTTTTTAAAATCATGGATATTTTGCTAGAAAAATACGTAGATTAATTCGTGTAATGTTAAAAAGTTTTATTTTAAGGTGTTTCATGTATTACATAAAGATCTCTTTTACGAATGATTGCAAGAGGCAGATAGCTTAAATACTTACGAGTAAGATTGTGTATATCTTCAGTTAATTTTTTTTTAATAATTGTTGTTTAAATTCGAGATATTTTTGAAATTGCGTGAAAAATAATTTAAAAAAGTGTAATTTACTTGTTGGTGCAAGTAATTAAAAAATATATAGTTATATGAATGTATAAGAAGTAACATGATTATTATTTTTTATTTAAAACTGAAGTATTTTAAAGTGGATTACTCTTTGTTTTTGTTTTTTTGTTGTTGTTTTTAAAAGAGAAATACATAGATGTTACCGTTAAAGTGCGAAAACTGTCAATATGCAGATTGACTACTTAAACTGCAGATAAGCTGATTTGTTACTCTAAAGTGCGAAATCATGTACAAAATAGTACTTTTCCTATAATCTACAAATATTTAAACTTTTTAATTTGCAGATTAATACATTGCAAATCCTTAAAATACAAAAAGGGCTCTATAACCATATAAAAGTAACCCTTTTCGAAGACGAAAATAACATTATTTCATTTTTAAATTGAAATATTTATTATATGACTATTTCATAACGTTTATATCCATTGTTATTTTTAAAGAAATATTTTTGGTGGTAAAATTTTAATGTTTTACATTTATGTTATTTTGATACTAATTTTCACACATTATCTACCTTTTTCATAAAACGTGATTGAAAGTACCATTCTCCTTTTTGTCTACGTTTCCGTGGTATATGATTAAATAGAATATACAAAAATAGGGGATTTATAAATTAATAAAATAAATTTATACCTGAATTCCATCTAAAAGAAAAGGCTTTCTCTTACAAATGAAAATTTATAATATTTTCGCATATTTGTTGTTGAAATGTATGTTGAGGCTTTATATTTAATGATTATATTCATTGCCATTTTTAAAGAAATCATGTTTGGTGGCAAAATTTGATTGTTTTACATTTATGTTATTTTAAAACTAATTTTCACACATTATCTAGCTTTTTCACAAAACGTGAATTAAAGTACCATTTTCCTTTTTGTCTACACTGTAAAAAAATCCGAGGAGTTTTCCTGTAGGAATCGGAAAAATAGTTGCCCTTATCGTACCGGAAAATTTTCCGACCCAGCTCGGAATAAAATCCGCAAAAAAAGGAAACATTCATTAAAAAGGTATTTTTTTTTTATTTTATTCCGATTTTACGGATTTTATTCCGATTTTACGAATTTTATTCCGAGCTGGGTAGGAAAATTTTCCGGTTCGATAAGGACAACTATTTTTCCGATTCCTACAGGAAAGCTAGTCGGATTTTTTTTTTTTTACTGTGTACGTTTCCGTTGGTATATATATGATTAAAATGCAATACAAAATTAGAGGATATATATAAAATAATAAAATAAATTTGTACCTGAATTACATCTAAAAGAAAAGACTTTCTCTTGCATATAAAAATGTGTATACTATAAGACAAATAATGCCAGTTTTCCGGTAGGAATCGGAAAAATAGTTGCTCTTATCGTACCGGAATAATTTCCAACCTAGCTCAGAATAAAATCAGTAAAATCGCAATAAAATCCGTAAAACACCGTTTTACTGACTATTAGGTAGCTTTCTTTACAAAAAAGCTACCTATTGCAGCCGTTCGGAGGAAAGCGATTTCAAAAAATTTTGGTATATTTTCATCGACCATGACCCCCAGACCCCGAAACCACCCTCCGTTCAAAATTGATATATATATATATATATATATATATATATCTGACTTATGTCACACTGTAACTCCCGTAATTATGAACCGATTTCGATGAAATTCGGTGTGTACATAGTACATACCAATGTCTCGACCGAGTTCGTTGGCCAGCTTCATCCGCCGTTTTGTTTCAAAATGGCGGCCATTTAAAATTTTTAAAAAAATTTAAAACTTGAAATGTGGTACCAAAAAATTAAAAATGGAAAAATATTTTTTTCTTATGTATTTGACCTTTATACAAAGATTCCGGAGCAGTTTTTGTTTTGTCTATATCTTAAAAAATGGCTGAGTTATAGCATTTTGAATTTCTAGCGTGGCTGACATTTTGAAACGTCCTGAATTTTGTCACGCGATAAAAGGTGTATTTATGCACCGATTTGGATGTAATTCGGTGTGTACATAGTACATACCAATCTCTCGACCGAGTTCGTTGGCCAGCTTCCTCCGTCATTTTGTTTCAAAATGGCGGCCATTTAAAAAATTTTTAAAAATTTAAAATTTGAAATGTGGTACCAAAAAATTGAAAATGGAAAAATATTTTTTTCTTATGTATTTGACCTTTATACAAAGATTTCGGAGCAGTTTTTGTTTCGTCTATATCTTAAAAAATGGCTGAGTTATAGCATTTTGAATTTCTAGCGTGGCTGACATTTTGAAACGTCCTGATTTTTCTCACGTAATAACAGGCGTATTTATGAACCGACTTGGATGTACCTTGGTGTGTACATAGTACATACAAATATCTCGACCGAGTTCGTTGGCCAGCTTCATCCGCCATCTTGTTTCAAAATGGCGGCCATTTAAAAAAATTAAAAATATAAAAAATTTAAATGAGATACCAAAAAATTGGAAAATGAAAAAGATTTTTTTTGTATGTGTTTGACCTTAATACAAAGATTCCGGAACAGTTTTTCTTTCGTCTATATCTAAAAAAAATGGATGAGTAATAGCATTTTGAATTTCTCTTGTGGCTGACATTTTAAAACGACCTGATTTTTGTCACGCGATAACAGGCGTATTTATGAACCTATTTGGATGTAACTTGGTCTGTACATAGTACATACCAATGTCTCGACCGAGATCGTTGGCCAGCTTCATTCGCCATCTTGTTTCAAAAGGGTTTCCATTTAAAAAAAATTAAATTTAAAATTCAACATGAGGTATTAAAAAATTGGAAAATGAAAAAGATTTTTTTTATGTTTTTGGCCTTGATACAAAGATTCCGGAGCAGTTTTTGTTTCTGAAAATTTGTTCTTTTGTTGATATCTTAAAAAATGGTTGATTTATAACACTTTGAATTTCTAGCATGGCTAACATTTTGAAACGATCTTGTGTTTGTCACGCGATAACACACGTATTCGCCCATTTCGATGTAAGAAGGCATGTGGATAGTATACATCAACACCTCGACCAAGTTCGCTGGCCAGATTCATCAGCCATCTTGTTTCAAAATGGCGGCCATTAAATTAAAAAATATATATATATTTAAAGTGAGGTGCAAAAAAATTAGAAATTGAAAAAGGTTTCTTTCTTAAGTATTTGATCTTGATATAAGGATTCAGGAGCATTTTTTGTTTGTCTTTACCTTAAAAAATGGCTCAGATATAGCAGTTTCAATTTCTATTGTGGGTGACATTTTGAAAAATCTGATTTTTTGCATGCGACAGCACTCCTATATATTAACCGATTCCGATGTGAGTGAGCATGTGCACAGCAATTACTAAGGTCTTGACCAAGTTCACTGCTTAGCCTCATCCACCATGTTGTCTTAAAATGACAGGCACTTTAAGAAATTGCCGAATTTGGCAGCCAAATATAAGTTATTTTAAAGAAAAGCAGCTTGGATAAAGCTGACTAATTTCGCGAAATTCTCATTCATTATATTGATAAAAATTAGTATTGAATCTCCTATATTCGGTTTCCACTAAATTGAGCTTCGTGTGTTTGCATGATATAAGTTGGCTTTTTTTAAATAAGGATTTTGAAAGCTACCTCTTCCTCCCGGCACTGGCCGGAAGGACTTTTTCCTTATTTTTACGGATTTTATTCCGAGCTGGGTCGGAAATTATTCCGGTACGATAAGGACAACTATTTTTCCGATTCCTACCGGAAAACTGGCAGTATTTTTTTTTTCAGTGTAATATTTTCGTATATTTATTCTTGAAATGTCAGTTGGGGCTTTAATGTGGAGTTATGATAACTTTTTATGTCTTTCTCTCTAATTATCTCGCAACATTGTCCAAAAAAAAAAAAAAAAAAAAAAAAGTAGTATATGATTAGATTGACATTTGGCCATTTGCAGGTTATGTTTGTGAGTTAGCTGTTTTGTTTTGGCAATAATTTTGTCCATTCGTTTTTTTATTACGGTCTATCTAGGATAATTGTTTGAAGTACATTTTCATGATATTCCACTATTTCAAATAAAGAATATTATATAAATTGTTGATATGCACTAGGTATAGATGGTTGCGTGTAAGCATTTAATATTCATTTACCGGGACAAACAGAGGAATTTGATATTATTACTGTTTGGAGAAATAATTAATTGAAGTACATCCTAAAGTTGATGTATTGTTTCTAACATTAAGTAATAACTATACATTATTAAGGGCACTGTAATATCGTCACAATAGAAAACTGTGGGTTTACTTTTTTTTTTTTTTTACACAGCCGCACAACAAAATTCAGGTACATTTTTGTCAATGCACGATAATTACAGAAAATATATATCCATTTGTATTATGCGTTTTCAAACCTTACAATTTTTTATACATAACGCGATTCATATTCTTTAGATCATGACGC
Source organism: Maratus speciosus (assembly GCA_963932465.1). Lineage (NCBI taxonomy): Eukaryota > Metazoa > Arthropoda > Arachnida > Araneae > Salticidae > Maratus > Maratus speciosus. The sequence goes on along the minus strand of OZ010788.1, from coordinate 536,267,761 downwards.
CTAAATTTTTAGATCGTACATAAGGCTTCTCAAAAGAATTCGAATATAATACCGCTTAAATGTAAGAACTGCTAAAAATGTGTTTTTCAGCTGAACTGAATTTTACTATATTAAGTTTTCTGAGTATAATGTAAGTAAATTTATATAAGGGCAAAAATACATTAGTTTCTATACATGACAATATCCGAAATAGCATTTGAGTTGCGTTGAACATCTCCTGCTGAGAGAAAGATTTAAATACTGTATCTATTGAAAATATACTGCGCTGCTCAAAATATTTCGAACACATCGTCGTCTATTGCTAAAAATTGTTAAAAATGCATTTTCAAGTACATGAATTTTTCCATAGAACTAAAAACTGTTAGACTATTTGGTGGAAGTACAATCTATGTAAGTTTATATACAAGGCGGTACAAAAGGATGTGTGTCTTCTATGCATAGTAATACCTGTAAAAGCGTTTTCAGTTGTGTTATGTGTTTTGGAGTTTAATTTCATTTTAATATACACTTTCATGAATATAGAAATATAAAAAATATATAAAAGGTTTCACTAAAGAATATGAATACGTTACGTCTACGGGTATCTTTACCGTGTGAAATAAAGCCGCAGACTGATTGAACATATGAATCTAATAATATATTCATTCTTTATGTATAAAAAAAATATATGACATTATGTGTCAACAATTGTCAGTATATTTAGACAATCTGCTGTTTCTAAACCCAAATTAATCAGAAATTAAATATTGTTATGTTTCAAACAGTCGTGAGCATACTTTACTTATAATTTTCTGACAATTATATAAAATTACTTATAACATTATGAACTAAAATTATAGCGTGTTTCTTCAATTGTTAGTATTTAGTATTACTGAATTGTCTGAGTATTTATTTAAGGTTTTTGTTCTGGTATCCTAATAATTGAATAACATTACGTAAATTATTATTTTGTCTTTCAATCTTTAATTATTTACGTGCAATAATGATAATACATGTCGTTACATTTACTATTATCACCACATTTATTATTCAGCATTTAGTAATAAATTAAAAAATGAAGTTCACTTAAAGCTCTATACAACGTTGCTGAAACTTCTATGTCAAACATTTGTTTAATTATTTATATTTAAAAGAGTTACTTCAACGTAGTAATACTTTATGATACAAATGTAGGTATATATATAGGAAAGATGCTATGTCTATTTAATTCTTATATTATGATATTTTCAAAAGCAATTTTACGAAAATTGCCCCCGAGCTTTTTCAATACAGGGTTTAAGTCCATTCTTCAAAGAAAGTTATCAATTCAGTTTAGTTTCCAAATGTTAAGACATCTCTTAACAGCACAACATTCTGCACTTCTCCTTATTACCAAAAACTTTTAAAAGAACTTCTCAGGCTTTACTTCAGTTATTGACATAACCAATGCCACTAGATATCAAAATATCCCAAGAGGCAGAATACTCATTTGCAATAATTATTTTTATCCACGAAATAAAATTAATATTAGTAATATAATTATAGAGTTTATTTTCAGAATTGAGTTTAAAATATGGATTAAATTTTCTTTTATTACGGTCTACATTTTAGACGGGTATACTTAGTGCCAAAAAAGCACTTTTGTATGACGGCCATCGGGAGTACCGGAAATAAGAAAAAACATGCATGAAATTAAATGTCACGTGTTTAACGCGATTTTTACGCCTTTTACGTAGTAGTGGAGGAAGACAGTTTGTATAAGTTTTATGCAGTGCGTTTTTTCGCTCATTTTTATATTTTTTTGAGAAAACAGTAAAATGACACAGGTAAAGCGAATTTCATTGTGTTTTATTTTATAGTTATAGATATTTCGCCATGATGCCGATTTTATTCAAAATAAATTAAATTAGTAAAAATTTGCTACTATGTACTAGAAATAGATCGCTGGGCGTCCAAGTCTTCTTCTTTTTTTTAATGCTGGCAGTGCGGTGATCTCTTTTTCGTTCTTTATAGGATTCCGCACTTAAAAAGGAAAAACCGAACCATTATAAGATCATTCCTGTGTCTGTATGTCTGTCACAGCCAATTTACTAACGTGGAAAGTTCAAATTAGGCGAAGTAATGAAGCATATTGACCGACATATTTACAAATTATTAAACATTCACCAATATATTTAGATAAAAGGTAGAGTGGCTATTTAAAATACACGCAAAAACAAATTATTTCTTTGTATATCGTGTGTAAGCTTTCGTAACTCTGAACTAAAAAATTACATTTCTTTTAATTTTACGTATTATATTTTCAAAGATATCGTCGAAAATGTAGTGCAAAAATATGCTCCCCTCCATTTTCAAATCTATTGAAACTAAAATTATGAAAAAGTCAGAGGTATTAGACGTTAATTTGAATCTTGAAGGAAAACTATACGATTACCCTAGGTTACATAGTTGCTGAGACAAGCGCATTTTTCTGTTACACACAAATTTGGATTTGCTGGCATTCAGCAAAAGTGTTGAGGGACCAGTTGGAGGACCAGTGGAAGGACCTGTATTAGCAGAAGTATTAAAGCATTATTGATAATGATTTTTGATAAAAATCATCAGTGATTAGCCGAGTTATTAATCCTTAAAGACACGGACTGTTTGGACATACACAATGACAGGGGCGTTGTACTCAATGTACCATCGTCTTTTAAAGCCTAGATAACAACTTTTAATGATGTATTTATGTAATGCAATACCCTGTAGTAGTCTAAAAGAAATAAATGTCAAATTGTTAAAAACAGACTAATTTAATTAGAATTAATCACGTAAACACTATCTCGTTCGCGACTAGTTTGCATTGAGTGGATATCTCAATATGCCTCCCGTGTCTTTAAAAGTTAATTAAAAACCTATCTGGGAAAACGCGGCACGTGTCAAGACAGTGTTGCAACTTTGCAACCTCCTTTCGAAGCGCGGTTATCACAATTTCAAGTTTAAACTTTGAAAAAGCGTTATGTTTTAGCTACACTGTAAAAAGAATAGATTATTACTACGCTGTATTTATTTTTGTGAAATGTCAAATGAAGTTTAAATATGCTCGACTTTTATTGTCAGTACCGAATTAAGTTCATCATAAACATATTAGGATAAGATTAAAGAAAGAGTTATACAGAATAGCAATATTTGATAGTATTAGGCTTCATATCTCTTTGAACTTTTATGGTATACCCATTCATACTATTCTGGTATATACAGCTATATCCAACCCTATGTTGTTATGGATTTTTACAAAGTCTTATTATTCTTTTAGCAACGATTTTTTCTATTAATACAATTAATAATTCATATATTTATTGTACGGTACCCTCTGAGCTCGAGTAATACTCGCGTTTGACGGTTTATTGACATTCATAATATGAATCGGAAAATATTCAGTAATCTACAAAATGTGATTACATATTTGTTTTTTAAAGGGATTGTTGGGGACATTTCTGCTTTACCATCTGAAGTTGATGGATTGGCGGACAAAGAGGAGATAGATTGTTTTCCAGTTACAAAATATATTACTGGGAAAGTACACGTGATATCAACATATGATGAACCTAATAAAATAGACATGACTTAAACTTCGCAATATATGAATATTTTTATAGCTGTGTGTTTTTGTTCTTATCTATTTTGTACCTTTGAAACGTTTATTTGAAGTATTACTACTTTGTCTGCTATATGATCAAAAATATCGTTACGCTGATCTATTATTAGTACACCGATTTTTTAAAAAATCTACTTATAGTTTGGGTGATATTCGATTTTAATATTTATATTAAAGGCAAACTATCTCAGATTCAAGTTTTTCATCAGATTGCTTCGAGAAAAAAAATTGCGTTAATGGGTTTCGGTTGAACACGAACTGACATGATGTTCGAATCGTGTTCACACTATTTGTTTCGGGTTCGAGTAGTATTTCAACTCTTCCATTTCGAACTTGGCAACTCTATTCTTTTTTTCAAAAGAATATATAGATCATGTTTTATGATATTTTTTAAAGATAATAACTATATATTTGAATAGAAATGAGTATGAATATTTATTTTTATGCAGTAAAGATAAAATTAATATTTGAAATATAATTATACAGTTTTTTTTTCAGAACTGAATTAAAATATGGATTAAATTTTCTTTGATTATGGGTTTATGTTAAAGTGCATTGGGTTGAGGCCATGCTTCAAGTTGACTTCAAATGAAATTTTCGGTTTCGAGTCGATATAAACTGACCCAATCAATACTTTAACTTGGATAACATTACCACAAAACATAATGTTGAGCAACAATCCCTTGAGGTTTTATATTTTTTTATAACGATGAATGTCTTTATCATTCTCAATAAACCGGTTTTAAACAGATTAGTATAAGTCCAAACATTTCATTTATTGATTTCACGTCATGCAATCTTTCGACAGCATACAAATATTAGAATCCTTATACTGGAAATGCTTTTTACAAATAATAGGTACTCTGCTCTTTATTAAGAAGAATCTTCTAAACATTGAAATCAATCAACAATATTATGATTTATTAGTTATAAATCACTTATAAACTTCCCAAAAATCCCATTACATCTGAATATGTCCGATTTAAATATTAAAATAATTTATTAGAAGCATTTTCCCAGATAATTATTTCTGACTCTCTTGTTTTATTTTACATTTAAATCTACGTTTGCAGATTAAATTGTCAAGTTCAAGTATGATTTTCTATTAAACACATTACGAAAACAGATTATGCTTAATCAAGATCTTTAGAAAGTGAATGAATATTCCATTATAGTATATATATATTTTTTTCAGCTTATAGCTTTTTTCTCACAGAAAACAAACGATTTGATTATATCATTGAATTCTGTACTCTTGAAAACGTAATTCAATATATAAGTTTTTCAATTTTTTTCAGAATCCATATTCTTCTTCTTTTTTTTCTTGCATATTAATTCTTGTAATTAGGTATAAGGTACTTTATTTTATACATACAGTTCTATATTATTGGTTTATGGCGCATTTGGTTGTCCATCATTCAGAATATTGCGGTTTTTGATGATGGTCGGTAATGTTTAATTAATGGTTATATATATATATATGTATGTATGTATTACGATAAAATATACTCATTAAAATAAAATTTAATTATTCCCGAAGAAATTAATGGTTTGTATTTGAGATATAAGTTAATTTGTAAGTCTTAATCCAATAATGAAGTTCCCAATTATTCAATAATTTAATTGAAAGTCAAAAGTTTTCAGTTGGTTGGATTAGGATATGCTGAATCATTTTATTAGATATTATTTAAATGAAAATATATAGAATAAAATTGCAAAAGAATGAGGCAATTTTCGTAAAAGCATTTCTGAGTTATGTTGACAATCTATATATATAAAAGCCGTTCTCTATATGTATGTCCTTTATACAAATCTTCAATTTTAGACCGATTTGCACGAAACTTCTTGTACATACGTTTTAGACCGTGGAAAAGATCACTGTCTACTTTAAAAAATCATCAGAGGACTATTTACTCCTTTTTTCTACAACCTTTCATAATTTAACATTATAGAAATATCGCTTTTAAATTTTCAAATTCAACTTTTTCTTTCCTGTTGCCACACATCTAAAAAACTGCTCAACAATTAAAATATATATATATAACTCGAGTACTTTGTTTTTATAAGCTAATAAAAATTCAGACTCAATGGCTATATTTTTTTCATTTTCTAAATTGTTGTCATTCTTTCAGGAAATGCACATTTTTCCCATATAAAATAAAAACCTTAACTAAATGTGTGTTCAAATGACGTAGTATATCTTCATTTGAATGTTTTTGAAGCTAAAAATATCTATTTTAATACAGGCGTTTCAATATCAGGAAAATAATTTAGAGAAAATATAATAATAATAAAAAAATCGTTTGCTAGATATGATGTCAATTTCTGATTAACTGACACTGCTTTCTAATGATGTTTTATTCTGAAGGGATACTCTTGATCTTCTGAAATAATTCCTTATTATTATTCAAATTAACTCAAATTTCTTATTAACATTCAAATGAAAATACTACGTCCTTTTAACATACCTATGGTTAAAGTTTTTACATATATATATGAAAAATGTGCATTTTCTATTAAGAATGACGTCGATTTGAAAAATGCAAATATACAACGATATAATCTGAATTATTTTATCGTGTTGTCAAACTCTAAAAAACGGCACAAATAATTTAAAAAAAGGGGAAAACACGTGTAGTTTCTTTTTCATAAACCAATACAAATTCAATCTCTCTCGATATATTGTTACATTTTTGAAATTGATGTCACTCTAAGCAGAAAATGCGCATTTCTCATATTTTAAATAAAAACTTCAGGGCTTTGAGAAAACTTAAAGTCTCCATTTAATATATTTGAAATTAAAATTTCATTAAAATATAGGCTTTTCTATTCCAAGAAAAGGGATCAGAAACACAAATCTCTAAATACGGGTCACTTTCAATAAATTATGACGTCAATGTGGATAAATATGGCCTCAAACTGGCTCTAAAATCATGTTGCTATGATTTATTTCCTATTTCGTTAAAATGTTGTTTCTTTAATTATACCATTTAGGTAATTGTTTTAATATTTTAAATGCAGTGATAACATTCTACGATTAACATCAAATACCATAATGTAAAATCTATTTTTATGCGATTTATATTAAATTGAAATTAAAACATAACAACTATTTTTTTAGAGTTAGCTTTCTCATTTTAAACAAAGCTTCATAGATTGGCGTCATTTTTATGTTAATGGCTGTGGATTTGGATTTTATGATTAATGTGAGTTTCCGTTTAAAAATTATAGGCAAATAATCTTATGATACCCGTGTTTAAAGGTACGTGATATACTGCGCATTAACAAAACAAAAATAAAAATTGTTTTCAATTTGAAACACTGATATATTTAGTGTATTTTTTAGGTTTCTCAAAAACTACATGAAAAAGCATTTTTGGTACTTTCGTATTAATGCGAGCAGTTAATCGTGAATATTTTCACTATATTTTCCTTATAATCTGAGTAGCACATTTCGCTAACTGTGCTGGTCGGTTTCTCCAAGCGAATCTTGAATTAAATTAAATATATCGGTGAATTTGATCCGTCATTTTAATGCAATATGGGTATTTTTCTAAACGTCCTTCCACGTAGATGAAAACGTTAGTAACGCCACTGAGCTATTATACTTTCTAATGTTTAAGACAAAACTTCGGTTGTTAAGGGCCAAATGTTTTAGTTGATGATCTACAGTAGAACTGGTTTAAGAATGATAGACCGATATGCAATATACTAAAACTATCCCTGAAAAATTATCTAACATTTTAATCTAATCATTCTAGTATCTAATCATTCCGAATGGGGTTTAACTGATTAGTAACTTTTCACCTAACTCTGTAACAAAACATGTAGAGCAAAATGGGATATACTAAAACCATTATAGAAAAATGCGTGCATAGTAAAAGCGTAAATTCCATCAAAATCTCTCCAGTAGAACTTTTTAAAAAGGCTAATCTTTTATAATCTGATTATTGAACTTTCTTCCATAATTTTATATATAACTGCCTGACATAAATGCAATATTCTAAAACCATCCGTGTAAAATTATCCAAGAAACGGTGCAAGTTCCAAGGAAGTCCATTAATAAAAATATTTTTTAAAATACTAATCTTTCATAAACGGGTTCACATGATTATAAAACTTTTCCCTATAATTCTATGACTAAGCAACATAGAACAATATGTTATACGCTAAAACCTTTCCTGAGAAACTGATAGTCGCATTGAAATCCATTCAGAAGAACTCAAGTTATAAGCAGCCGGAACGAAATTCCCATTTGTATTTTCTATGCATAATAGATTATTTTGCGTAGTTCGATTTGATATCTGTTAAATTCGTGTTTTATTTTTATTTTATTTTATTTTGACGTTTTAATTTCGTTTACCAGTTTAGTTATAAAATATAACACGAAAACAAACAAGTACTGTATTATTTGCAGCGTTTTTGAGCAATTGAGTTAATCTTTTGTAATTGCACGCACATTTAAAAAATATTCATGCTTAAGAATCACTTTAAAATCTATAGAAAATCACTAATTTACTTAAACTCTTCAAACAAATATTATTGAAAGTTTTCTTTTGTTTTCTGTTAGACGTTGGAACAATCGAATGTGCGATGTTTAGAAGTTAAATTGTAGTAAAATCAAAATTTGTGGGTAGATTAGGTTTTGTCACTAATAATATGATGACAAAGTTACACATAGATATGCATTTTCTTCATATCATAATACTGCATTAAAAGCAAACGGGTTCATCTTTCGTAATGGTTTCGTTGGGCTGCACTCACATTGAAAAATATCCATGTTTGAAAATTACTTTTAAACCCATTAAAATAAAAAAAAACTGAGATACAATTTTCAAATAAATTTCATTTGAAAGGAATTTTTGTTCTATTCGACAGCTTAAAAAATTAAATTGTGCGCTGTTTAGAAGTTAAGAAAAATTGCTGTAAAGGAACAATTTGTAAGTTAGGTCGTTGCCATCAACAGTATGATGTCAGCGTTACTCACTGACATATTTTTACTTTATAATGTAGATATACGCCATAAAAAAGAGAATTTCACGATCTGATATGCCATTTGGTGGAATTGTTTTTCGTATTGTCAGAGAATTACAAATTTTTCTGTTACACCAGCCGAAGAAAACGGGCATTATGATATTAAAGCTCAAACATTTTATTATGGTGGCGAGACAATAACGTATGTTTTCTAATTGTCATTTTAATGATTTGCTGATGGGAATGCACAAATCTCAGTTATTGTGATTACTATAATAGTTCATTTTAATTTATTATTTTACATGGAAGGTCTCTTATAATTGACACGTGTGAATCCGGGTAGTTCTGCTAGTTGTGCTATAAAAATGTTTAGCGTTATATTGAATAAAAAGATAAGATATTAAATTTAATTGACAATTGTAATTTCGAAAGAATTTTAAAAAATAATGTCTAATTTCACTCTCAAGTGCCGAAGGAGTGGGACATCTATCTAGAGTAGAAGAAATATATGAGGAATTTATATTTAACGAATATTATACTTTTGCAGATTAGAGCTACACTGTAAAAAAATCTGTAGTTATTACAGATAAAAACTGTTATAAAGAAAACATTTTTTTTTCTGTAAATCAAATGTAGATTTCGTAATTTTTACAGAACGGTTTTACAGTTGCGCAAAATTGGATAGTTTTTTAATGTCTTTGACAGATTTTTTTTTAAGTGTACAGGAAAAGCATTATTTAGCTTTAATTGATTCTATGATCAGAATGAAGCAGGTAATTCTGTTTTAAATTCAATTGCGACACTACAAAATAAATATAACAGAAACTGTTTAATGAAACAGAAAAATTTAAATTGCAAAAATAAAGATTCGTAGCTGATTGGGAACATAACAAAAATAAATGGAACATGTACCATACCCCGCCCCCCCTCTTTCAATATACCATTCCTCTCTATAGATAGTATATTTAGTATATGTCTTATTAAGTTATCTATACATATTTTTTAAATTAACTTAATTTATTTCTTATAAACACTGAATGTATGGTATTATGATGACGATTCTTTGTTTTTGTATTATAAATTTAATAAGTGCGAAAAGCAACTTATTAAATTTATATAAAAGATAATATAATAAAATTCAATGAAATAAATTTCAATGTTAACGTTTCAAGGGCAGAAGTTAGAATTTTGTTCTGCAAATATCTTAAATTTTGCAACTGTTCGATTTTTGTATAAATATATGGATTTACAAGGACTCTAAGTAGAAATGGTAAAAAGAGTTTAGATAATTAAAATTAAGGTTGTTTCACTGCTGCCGTCTCTACCCTATATTAACTGTTTAGTTATTTAAAGACATCTAATATATACAAAGATTTTCCTGGGTTTTTACAGTTGCTCAATTTTAATTATCACTAAATATAACTGGTAAATACTAATTCAAAAAGAAATAAAAGATGCTTTAGGCAAATACTACCTGATTATCCCTATTTTTTAACGAAAAACAATGATTCCACTTTTTTACGCTGGACGCTGCTAGAGACTGTATTCCTTTGTCGCACTGAGTTTCTTACGCAACTCATAGTACATAATCTTTCTGATCTGCTGACGTGATATCTCCAATTTAAACACTTCTCTGAAGCACAAGATAATAAATGTTTAACAAACAAATTACACAGTCATGTAGTTCCTATGGTCTGCTTTCGAATTCAAAAATTGAAAAAAAATTGTTTTGATTGAATTGTTTGAAAAACTAACAACGGCACAAATGAAAGCTGTTGGCGCGAATGTATCTCCCTTTGGCGGAAAACTTTTTACTCAACGTAATATCAGCTGAGCTATCATTAACAACACATTCCTTCTAGTACTGTTCTCATGCGCAACGCGATACGCGCTTTTATATCCAATTATCCAATCACAGTGTATGATAATTTTCAAGTAGCCTCTAAAAGGAAAAAAAATCCTCAACGACTTACATTTCTAAAGGAATTATATTCGTTTTATGTCACACCGGGAGATTGTGGTAGAATGAACCACAGAACCACAGAAAAATGTGTGAAAGTTTAGACATCAATACTGTTTCTTGTGATGTAGTCATAGTTTTGTTTCGGAAGTTTAAAGTTGGAAATTTCGACATTGAAGATGAACCACATTCTAGGCTCCCTATTGAAGTTGATTGAAAGCAGTTAAAACAAATCATTAATCAATATAAAAATGTTTGAACTCGAACTATTGCATTAGAGATTAACGTTTACCAAAAAACAATAGTTAACGCTCTGAAACGCATAAATCTAACGTTTAAGTTCGATCGCTGGGTGCCCCATAAATTGGTTGCTGAAGACAAACGCAAAATAAAAAGCTGTTGTTTGGTTCTGCTCAGATATCAAAGGAAAGAAAACATTCTGGTCAGATTTGGGACCTGTGATAAAAAGTGAGTATAGTACAACAATACAAGCCGTAAAGGAGGGTGGTCAGCACCTGTGGAATTAGCAAGCTCGGTTGCAAGTCATGCTCTAACTAACAAGAATGTGCTTCTCTGCATCTTCTGGGACCATCCCGGAATTCGGAACAAAGAGTACTTGAAAAGCAGACAGACTATGAATAGAGCAATATATAACAACATGCTAATCAAAGTTCGCTATGCCATTCGCGAAAAACGAAGAAAGGAGTTCAGAAGGAAGGTGATTCTCTTTCATCAAGATAACGCCTGGCCACACGTTAGTACGATGACCGACTGGACGTTCTACAAGTGGAGTGGGATTTGATGCAACATCCACTATACAGCTCCAACATGGCTCCTTCAGATTTCTATCGCTTTTCCCAACTGCAGGTACATCTTGATGGCGCAATCTTCGATTCAAATGAGGAAGTCATAAATGAGGTCGATCTCTTCCTGGACTCGCGTACGCCACAATTTTTCGCAGAAGGGATTGAAAAGTTGCCAAAACGTTGGCAGACGATTGTAGATTTAAACGGAGATTACTGTCCTAATTAGCTTTGATTATTTCATATATATTTATCATTTTACAATAAAAAACACTTTGGCGGAAAACTTTTTACTCAACGTAATATTAATTTTTAACGTAAGATTGAAATTCCTTTAGTGTCGTTGTTAGAATTTATTTCCTTTTTTTTTTGCTTGAACAGGCTTATGAGTACAAAAAGACTTTATTACTTAGTCTGTCTTCGAGACTTTTAACATTTGTTTGGATTATAACCTGGCCATTTATAAGCTGTCTAACTGTTAGTGCCTACCTGTACGTTTAACACATTATACTTGGCTATTAGTGATTATTTATCTTTGTGAAATTCCGAATATCGCATGACGTCCAAAGAACTTTTCTGTTTTTCGACTATCAACTTATACTGACAAACAGTATATTAATTCATATGGCGCAATTATTTCATATATATTTTAGCTATTTGAAAATGCCCTCATTAACTTTCTAATGCAATTAATTATTATTAATTCAATCATATATCACTGTTATTGAAAGCGTGAACTATAAAGGGCTATAGTTATTTGCCGAAAATGTTAATGAATAAATAATAAATATCTTGATTATGACCTCAGAAAATTAAAACAATTAATAATCTAGAAAGACAAAAAAAATATTATATTTCATTACTGGAAATAAAAAAATGTACATTATTTTATGAGACTCCAATTCACAGGAAATTATTAATGTAAGTCATGTGAAATATGCAAAGTATTATTGGAAAAAATTACCAGGTAATTATTTATAATAGCATTTTCTGCGTATTCTGGAAGATATTAATGGGGTTGACTAATGCATTTTTTACCTTCGTTAATTAAAGGCATGAAATATGTTTTAAGAAATGGTATACGAAAAGTTTTCTCAAATGAAAACAAAATTCTAGCAAAATGAGATAATATTAAAAAGTGATATATGTAACTGTTTCATTTTTTTAATATTTTGGATAGTTTCATTTCAGTTTGATGTATGAAAGCAAAATATATTCAGTAATTAATTTTTTATAACTGGATCTGGTAATCACAAGATAACAAACAACTGTTAAAGTGTTTCTAATTTGTTAAACTGACTAATGTCTGCTTAAGAATTTTTGCGATGAGCGAGACGTTTGATTCTAAAATTTATTCTTTATCCTAGTTACAAAAAATATTTGAATAGCACAGCCAAAAAGGAGAGATGTCGTTGTGTATTAAATTAAATCATTCAGAAAGCATCCCGACACAATAAGATTTTCCTTACGATTATTTTCGCTAGAATATTATTAACTAAACTACATTCAGCTAAAATATTATTGACTAAAAATGCTTAATAATTTACTGGTTGGAATGCACTGATAAATCATATTGATACCTATGTATTCCTGTCATAATGTTTGTATTTCTTAAACTTAAATGGGAAAGAAATTAATGAAAACACTAATGTAAAGTTATGAAAATATATAAGGGTTTACTGGCATTTACTGTCGAAGTTTATTAATGTATAATAATGGATTTTTGCATTTTTGGCTGAATAATTGGACTGTGAAACCTTTTATCCAATATAAAACTTGCTTATCCTGATGTGTTCTGTGACTTATATCAGAATGGAAATTTATTAAATTAATAGTACGATTTTTCGATATATTATAAAGAGCATAATATTACCATTTTCAAGCTGCATGCCTATAATATTATACCAAACAGCATATCCCTACAATGAATTGTGTATGACGATCCTCTGTCGATACCGTGTCTCTTTCATAGCTTTTTATTTCTGTATTTTCACTCTCTCATTAAATATTTCTTTATCTTTTAATTTTATACTTATTTTTTACAATGGGATTTCATTTCAATTATACATTTATATAATATAACTTTGAAAAAAAAAATCACCTATAAGTTCGTATGAACAAAATAAACGATTCTCTTATTTACTGATGGCTTAAATAAGGGATTTGGTCATTGTTTTAATATGATCCTAATATAGTATATTATAGTTTTGATAACTCAGCCGCAGCCGCTATACATGTATTAGTTTTACCTTGGTGCTTATAGAGGTCACGAAGTGACTTGGTGCGTAATTTTCTTCGCATGTTCCGTATTATGCTGAAGATCATACGACGATCACTAATGGCATCTTCACCAGCAACATGGTTTACTTCTCTGTTTATATCGATTTCCAATTTTATATCGAGACGTTTAGAAGCTAAACGTGTACGGGTCCACTGGGAGGTTTGACGATTTGCTGACCTTTCTTCTGGATGGTAAACTTATCTTAATTTTAAAAAAACAAAATGTTATATGAAGAAATTCTTTTGGGGAAAAATAAGGATTTTACTTGGATATTTTACGCGTTATCAAGAATTTTCAAAATCTCCCAACCGCATTCCATATTAAATAAAATGACCAATATTTTTTATGTCAGTATCTTTTACATATGCAATTAAAACTGTATATGGAATTTTATGTATTTGAATATAAATGTAAGGAAAAAAATATTTTCTAAATTTTACGAAATTTTCAGACTTTTTGCATCATATTTCTGCACATAACTACTTTTAACTTTTCCAATTATATTTAGTTTTAAAAAACTATGCACAGTTTTATTTGCATATGTAAACCAAACTAGCATAAAAAACATTGGGGAGTTTAATTGATAAGGAGTGAGGTTGGAACATTTTGCAAGTTCTTGATAACGCTTAAAATATCCAGGAAAATTCCTTATTTCACGACAATCTTTTTTTTAATTTCTTGTGTGATAAATATATTTCATAATCCATATGATGTGCTTTTGAATATTAATTAAGGTGCAATTTAAAAAATAAAAATTAAAAAATGAGTTTGAAGATCCTTTGTCCCTTTAATATATTAATAAGCTTAATCTACTATAGATATAAAATCCAAACGGAAATTTCGTTCCGAACGCCTATATCTCAAGTTCTACTGCATGGATTTTGACGAAACTTATGCTGTTAAATAGGTATTGTTTCAGCAAAGGTTTTAAGCTATAACACATTGTTCTACGTAGATTAGTTATAGAATTATGATGGAAAGTTCTGGTATTTTGGACGAAAAGTTTGCCATTGGCATATGATTTTCATCTTGGCATATTAAGACATCTTTTTGTTAAAGAATTGAAACGTCTATATCATTTTGAAATTAAAATATACAAACAGCCCGAAAAAAACTATTACTGATTTTACTGATTAGTGATTATTTAGAAATTTGTGGTTTTTCAATTAATCAATTTTCACATTGGCACACTCAATGCAGTAATGAACAATCTGACTGAGAGTGAAAAATTGAGAAGCTTGGGCCGTTATTCGCGGGTTCGAATTTATATAATTATGATTCTAGGTAATAAAATTTGCTTTTTTTTTCTCTTATGCGGAAGCAGATGTTTCCAAAGATGAATTTCTTTCATCTTGGCGACAACATATCTCAATGTCCTTGGTTAAAAATTTTAAACTTCTAAACTAGTTAGATAAATATAGGGAACAGTTCCATATCCTGTTTTTATGGCGAGCTTTTTTTGGCAATGAATTTTTCGAAGTGGTTGTTGAGATCTTCAGCATTTGGGATTGCTTTTTTAACCATTTGGAAATGGTTGTTGTTTTCGGTCGAGGTTGAGGCCAAATGATGATCGCATTTTATTTATTTTTTTACGAAATTCAACAATTACTAATTTATTTGTTCTTTCGTTATTTAAAATAAAAATTATGTCAATTTGTATAACTTGGCGAGTGGTTTGGCGATTTATATAATTTGGCAAAATTGGTCGACGGGATAATCAAGTAGTACAGCAGCGGATTTCGCGTTAAAATCCCCCAATCAAAGAGAAATGAATAGGAATCCGTTTATAGGGAGATCGCCACTGTTTTTTAAAATTATAATTCAATCTTTAGAAATCTTTTTAAAGCCGATCAAATTAGCGTGCATTTAGAGTCTGTGGTGTCTGGACGGGGGTTGACGAGCCTAGCTCGTAGGGGGCAGATTCCCCTAGTTGAAGAAAAAGAATCAAAATTTGCCGTAATTTTAAATAAGGAAAGAACAAAAAAAATGCAATTTAACAAATTACAACGACCATTTGGAAAATGATTTTTTCGTACGCCATTACGTTCGCCATGAATTAAACATTAATAGTGTTGTTACACGTAAAAATTGCAAGCGACAGAAATCGCCTGCGACTCGTACGTATTATCCACCTGAAACTTACGTATTATCCAAGCATTTCATTGGCTGTTCAGGAAAAGGCTTTTCCGTCGTCAGATTTCCAAGAAATCTAACGGCCAATTTTAAATGAAATTTATTTCTTAAACTTATAAACATTCCACAATATTACTTTTTATATCGTCGTATAGAGAAAAAAAATGTACTTTTAAATGAGATTTGTTTTAAAGCTGTATCTCAATTTGTTTCTGAGTTATTATTTTTTTTGTAGTTTTTATTACTTTTCTGTCATAGTGGCAACACTCTGTTGTCCATCTCTGTTGAAAGTAAAGGGAAGTACAGATTACTGTATAGACCAATCAGAAAATGAATAAAATGATGATTAAACCAATAAAAACCTTCAGATGGGCTTTTGATTTCCTACCCTGACGAGGAAAATAACCATTTTTCCAAATGGTTAATAAATTGGTAAAACTTTAATAAAAATGCAAATAAAACGTCGGATTAAAACGACTTGATGACTTAACAAACACGTGTATAGTGTTTGATGTCAAGTGAATGTGGAATTTACGATCATCCATTATTAGCATTTAATCTCACAGTTTGCGACAGTTTTTGGTCGACGGGATTATCGAGTAGTACCGTTCATAGCATTCCGGACTAATATTTTGTAGCTGGATATGTCGCAAATTGACGTATTAAATATGATTTTGAAAGCATCGTTTTTGTTTGAAGCAAAATTTTCATAATATATTCCATTACAGAAAATTATATCATCTTTTACCATATTCATTTGAATTTCAACTGAACGGTTTATATTATGTTGATAGAAATTACAATGTTAGTTTTGGGGGTTAGGTATACAATACATTGTTCTACAACGCTTAATAGAATTATGGGGAATTTTCCTAATTCTGTGAACCCAATTATTAAAGATTACCTTTTTTTAAAGAATTTAATGAATTATAAGAAGGTTTTTTTTAAGAGAAAGCTTTTCGTGACATATTAAAAAGAGTGCTGCATTTTAACGGCTGATGGAAGCTACAGTACTATTTACTACTATTATACTTTAACAGCATTTTTTCTGCTAAAATGGAAATATGAAAAACTGTGGCAGAATTGCGTTTTACGAAATATAACAGAACATAGAGCGATATACGATTTAAACTACCAGAATCACACATGGCACAAAACCGGGAAGCTCGGAATTTAAAAGATAACAAATGAGAAGGAATCATCGTAACATTATTCCGATGTGACGGACAATCTCTGCAATCATTTATAATGCACTTCATTTCAGTAGTGTAGCTATTGAAGGACATTTTGATTCCTGTTGCAGTAACGGCTTCATTTTCCTGCTAAATAAAATTGTAAATGATCAACTAACATAGTAGTTGTGCTTAATAACTCAAATTTTGTCCCAACGTAAGAGTAAATATAATAGTGCAATGATAAATCGTTTACATCGTTTCTCTAAATCAGGAAATACATTACCACGGATATATTTTCTTTGATTCAAATTGAAGAAATAGGACCTGCGTAGCGGGTGTAGCCTGCTAGTATATTAATAATACAGTAGACGCTCGATTTTACGAACATCTTTTTTACGAACTATTCGTTTTTACGAACTGAAGTACTGGTCCAGACCAGCATCCCATTGAACTAACGTTACTCTCATTTATGAACTTTCGATTTTACGAACACATTATATGAGTCCCATCGAGTTCGTAAAATCTAGCGTCTACTGTATTATATAAATGAGCTTAATATTATCTTTTTTAGGCCTCATGGCACCAAAAGGAATCCATATCTACAATTCCTTGCAGAAATGGATATGACCATCCTCTGTCAATACCGTGTCCCTTTCGTAACTTATATTTTAGCAGTTTCACTATCTCCTTTAATAAAATTTTATGTTTTATTTTTACATTTATTTTAACACGTTTGATGAGTACTCGTGCTTTATTTAAGAACGGTATTAGTCGCATTCCGTTTTTTTTTTTTTTTTCCGCCGGCCGCCACATACAAACTAGTCATATTTGTCCATACAAAAACTTTCTTTTATCTCATACATGTTAATACTTCAAAATTAACTGGCAATGTATATCCAAAATGGGGATTTTAAAGGATCTACCTATGTGAAAGTGTAACAGAATACGAACTTTGATTAAATTCCGTACATTAGTTTTCGAGATAGTACTATCGCGAAATATGTTGAAAATGCAGCATAGCAGCTCCACATGTTGGGCGATATGTACAAAAGCCTAATAAGCAACAACTTATGCCAACGTGTAACTTAATCTCAAATTTGTTGAAAATTTGTACATTAGTTCTTGAGTTCCTGAGGCTGTTGCGAAAATCGGGAAAAATGAAGCATAGCAGCGCCTCGTGTCGATTTACACCAAATACTAATCACAACTAATATACATCTAGCTCTAATTTAATCTAAAATTTTATTAAATTCCGTGCATCGCTGCCACACCAGTGGCCGAGTGTTTCTGCTCTCAATGCTGGTAGACGGAGGTGCTGGGTTCGAACTCAATCGCGCCCGTTCGCCTGATCGTTCGAGTTTTCGGTCGTTTTCTTCGAATCTTGGTTAACCTTGCGTAAATACGGGTTAGGTCTCCTTAGAAAGACCCCAACGGAGAGCACTTGCCCTCGGGCCTATATCCCTCATACAGATAATCGGCCGTCATAAATAACAACACCGTGCATACTTCTTGAGATAGAATGCCCTCAAAATTTTTGTCACAGACAGCTTCATAGAACCACAGGCTCAGAGACAGACATTTTCTAAAGACCGTGATATCGTTTTCAAGACCTTCTAAAACGTATAAATCCACCAAAAACCGGCGAAATTTGTCACGAATCCAATACTTTCTTCTCGTAAAGATAGAAGAAACACTCTAAAAAAAATGTGTAAATATGATACAAAAACGATTTGTCTATATGTGTAAATTGGTGTGTAAATTGCCAAAATACACACCTAACTTGTAAATTTCAAAATACACATTTTAATGTGTAATTTGATGATAACACTAAGTGTGTAAAAGTTATATGATAACTCTTGAAACACACACTTTAATGTGTAAATCACACAAGAATACACATATTTCTGTGTAATAGTCTTACACATTTGTCTGTGTAATTTTCTTTGCTTACACGTATTTTTGTGTATTATGCAAAAAACACATACTTTTGTGTTCTATGTAAACTACAGTTTTTTTGCGTAATGTGTAAATTACACATATATTTGCGTAATATGCAAAATACACAGATGTTCGTGTAATATTCTGTTCATACACATCATTCAGCATAATATGCAAATCACATAGAATATATAATACGCCAAAATTGACAGATTTTTTATTTTTTAGATTGACAGATTACAGTACGTAGCTTTCTTTACCTTTATACTTTGATATGTTCAAATTATGAACTAAATGTTTTCATGATAAAAAAAATAATTGCATTAAGAACAATCTCATATGCTGTGCATGTTTGTTCTTTCTAGTAGTTTTGTTTTATGAGTACAAAACAGTATACACTCAATGTAATTTGGAAATTTACTTTAAAGACAAGTCGTTTTCTTATCATCGATATACCTATTTTAGATAAAACAAGATCATCTGAAATTATACACTACAAGCCATATTTCTGTTACAGTTGGTTTGGGAGAACTAAAATCATGTAGTCGACAATTTATGTGCGGAACCTGTGAAATCTGAATTCCACATACAATGTGGAGACTAATTTTAAATAAAATAAAAAAAAAAAACAATTTCCCTCACTCAGCCTTACAACTAAAACC
Organism: Maratus speciosus; assembly: GCA_963932465.1. Lineage (NCBI taxonomy): Eukaryota > Metazoa > Arthropoda > Arachnida > Araneae > Salticidae > Maratus > Maratus speciosus. Next base: position 536,248,219 of record OZ010788.1, on the reverse strand, counting down.
GCTCGTGTTGTTTATATTTTAAAAAACTTTTTCAGAAATATTTATGTATTTCCGTAAGTTTTAATTTTTTAAATAAAAAAAATAAATATAAAATATAAAAGATCTTCATATCTTTCAATGAGAAAACTGAAATGATGTAAATTGAGCGTCAGACGCAATGCAATGATCAGAGATGTAGTGGTAAGTATACGGAGGCACACACGCTGCATATCAAGTGCATTTAAAAAAAAGTTTGGTATGTTCTCTGCTTCTCAAATAAAGCTATAGCATATTCTCTAGCCATGAACTTTCATGACTCTATATTAATCCTTTTTTTATGTTTACAACACTGGTAAGGATAAATCTAAGATTTAAAATTGTTATATGAATTGTTCAGAGCGAAAGTGGGTCAAGTCAATTTCTTCTCTCACCAAAATAAAAATGAATTATTACTCTAGTGACAATAATTTGTTCGATTCCATAACAAATCAAGTCCTAGATTGAAATTTTAAGCTACATATAGTTCTAATCTCATGCCATTCTAAATTGAAATACATGGGAGCTCATTAACTTTACCTCAAATTATGTCTGGATAATGTTTTATGCACTTGATTTACTTTGGCACTAAACACCTCTTATTTCATTACAATCCCAACCAAATTATTCATATTTAGTTCCTCCTTATCACACACAAAATAAATAAATTACATTTATAATAGTAATGAAATTAAGAAATGTGCAGATCAGGGACCACAAGTGTCAGTTCTACAATTTTGTTTTGAAATCGTTTTACTTATTATGTAAAATATTTAACCAGCAGTTTCATTTTCTTCAAACTTGTATTATTATACTGTAAGTATTTCATATCGTTTTTAAAACTTAACTGTTAAGATTTGCAACAGGAAATAAGATCCTATTCACTGATACTTCAAGGCATATTTTCTGATTTTTAGGTGCGTTCGTAATTATATAAATACGTAGCACCTATAGTCGTCGTTCGGTCCATCTGTCTGTCTGTCCGTATAAGACAGAGCAAAACTACTCAACCGAATGGTCTGAAATTTTAAATATTTAATTGTTGCAAAATTTTGCCGAGTCATTTCAAGTTTTATGAAATCCGATGTATAGTTTAATTACAGGGGCAGTCAAAAATTTTCCGTTACATTGCGGCCAATGGGAAAAAAGTATTTCAAGTACATTTTAATGATGTTACAGCCTTTCGAAAAGAATGAAATTGATATGTACTCATAAAGTGCACTAAAATAGACATTCAGTACAATATACGGTGCAAAAAATATTTATAAAACTAGTTATAATACGAAAGCATCCCATTTGTCACGTTTGACGTGCAATTTCCAACTTGTTTTTACTAGCCCTACAACCACATTGTCTAAAAAATTATACTTCAAGCCATATTTTTGTGGGATTTTTTTTTTTTTTTTTTTTTTTTTTTTTTTTTTTTTTTTTTTTACTGGCCGTCGTACTCTATTGTCTCAAAAAATTTAAAATTTTAAGTAAGTGAAATTTAGTATTTTAAATTTTCTATTTAAAATAAGTAACGTGTCATCTTGTGATTATTTTTTGAACAATAAATATTCCTGCTGTCAATAATTTACCGTTAGCTGGGGCGTGTCTTTGCATTATTTATGTAAGCACTTTAACTATACACTGACTTTTTCTACGAAAAATTCGAGTTTTATAAAACATATGTCGCATCCTTGCTTAAAAAGTGCCACAACTCAAAAATTGGATGTTTTGAGTTATGGCTGCCATTCTACTTCGTTTTTACGCCTCTACCAATCACCTAAATTACCAGATAGTGCACTGAAAATCTAGACACCAAGGAGCAGTTGTGTTTCTAAGATCGCCATTGACCCTTTCACAGCCCGGAAACAGTTTTTCGCGTTTCCTGGAAAACGAAGTTTTTTGAGTTATGCCACTTTTGATTGTATTAAAAAGCAATTAGATTATTATTATATGTAATACATAATGAATTAAAGTGGTTTATTTAAAAGAAAAAAAAATCCCCAAAAAGAAATTACGCGCAAGATTCTATTATCTATCTATCTATATTTTTAAATAGGGTAGATGTGCCAGCAATGGACACCCTTCAATGTTTTTGGTTTATAAAAAAAATAACCAATAAAAACTTAGCTTTTGCTATTTTTTTTTCATAACTCTCCCTTGCATATTTTATAATCTTGCATTATTGTTGACACTCTTAATCAAACCAATTACGAAGTAGAAAATAATGTTTCGAAGTTCCACTGTTTTCCAGTGAAAATCTTAAGGGGCATGCTAAGAGCTGACTTCATTTAACAAAGTTATATATTCTTTATTTTCTTGCAAAATTTGCAGCTTTTTGTTTTGGTAGTAATAGAAAACTTTGAATTTTATATACTAATAGCCATTTATAAAATTTCATTTACTTTTAATATTTTAAAAGGGGTGTCCCTAACTGGGATGCTTAATTAGTCATTTTCCAGTAATGGACACCCCATGTAGACATTGCTAAAAATGCAATTTCCGTAACGTTTATAGCGCATAAAATATTTTGACTAAGCTGAAAACCTAAATAATCAAACTTAATTTTTAAATTACACTTATCAAAATGTAATAACATCAAAACTTTCATACATAGCTGCTTTTAAGTCGATATTAAAATGCAGTTAATTTTTAAGTCGATTTTAAGTTATTTTATGTGGTTAACAAAATTTGAATATTTTATTCTTTTGTTTTATGTATATAACTCTCCCTTGGATAGTTTATAATCTGGCAGTCAAACCAGCCAGCAGTCAAAAAGCAGAAGATATCGTTATTTTATTGTGTTAAAGAGGGGCTTATAGGCCTTAATCCTTCCCCATTTAAATATAAACAATTAAGTTACATAAGTTGTTAAAAATATATTTTCTGCCTTAAATGTTTACTTATTCATCTCTGACAACAAAAAAAGTATTGTTATATTAATGAAAGTTATAGTAATCATGAAACTAGTAAATCTTCAGATCAGTGGCCACAAACATCAGTTCTACAGTTTTATTTCGAAATTATTTTGTTTAGTAATTAAAATATCCAACTCTCAGCATCATGCCTTTCATATTTGTAATATTAATTATTACAAGTAATGTATCAAGTAGTCTCTGGAAGTTTAATTGTTAAAAATAGTGAGACAAAACTATACACCAGTACTCCAAAACTTTTCTTTAATTGTTACCTTTTAAATCCCCACTGTCTCACAAATTTGATAGCTATAATTGCCTGATATTTAGTATTTTAAACTAACCATCTAAAATAATTAAAATACCGATCTTCTGATAATTACAATAATTGATGCAAACAGCGAATAATTATCACAAATATTTTATTAAATACTGTCATCCTAATTGTTAAAGTTATTGGGAAATAACTATTTTATTTCATTAGTATCATTTCGTGAATTCTGGTTCTAATTACAGTCATAAAAACTATTATATTTATTAATTTTTATGAGGTGTCCATTACTGGAACAGAGTGTGTACATTACTGGAACAAAAAAGTCCATTACTGGCATTTTAGGTGTTTTGATATATTTCTGTTATTTATAATTAAATTTTTATTCATATTGAGAAATGATACTGTGAGAATGGTTAAATATTGTTGATAGTTTAATATAATAATGAAAAAACTGGAATATAATAATTATAGCTATTAATTAAAAAACAATCTTTAAAGAAATTCCTTATGGGTGTCCATTACTGGCACATCTACATCATTTATGCTATAAACTTTACGAGATTACAGATTGCATCTGTATGTTAAGGCTGCTAGTCAGCTAACGAATTCCCCTCGGTAATGTTAAATATATGGGCGTTTGATGCATTCTTATATTTGAAATATCTCCTCAGGGAATTAATTTTTTTAACTTCTTTTTTCAGTGTTCTTTACTTGAAGGATGTCACTTTTTTCTTTAGTTGTCAAAATATTTCTAAATTCTATGCTCAATCTAATATTTTATGTTTTAAAAACTGACTAACTGGGATTAAAATTTTAACACTTTATATAAAATTATGCATATATTTTAGAAATATTTTGAAAACTAAGAAAAACGAGACATCCTTTACAAAGAGAACACAGAAAAAAGAAGTTAAAAATATTAATTTCCCGAGGAGATATTTTTAATATAAAAATGCATTAAACGCCCATAGATTTAACATTACCAAGGTGAATTCGGACGCTGGGTGACTAGCAGATTTAAGCTTGGGCTAAAATTTGCTTATAACTATAAGTGGGAGGGGAGGACATAGATAAATTCCAAAAAGAAAAATCGAACCTGCCAAACTTTATTTTTAAAATAGAATTTTTTCTAAAATATACACATTTATGGTTCAGTCGTAAGAAAATAAACTGACAAAGATTGAAGAGAAAAACATTAAATAATTTAATAGAAATCGTGCATGTAATTTTAAAAAAGCAGGATTTGAACTTTTTGTGATAAATAACTTTAAAGTAGCTTTTTAATCATTGCATACGTGATAATAACAGACCCATTCACTGTGAAACAATGTTACACCAATTTTTGATTTAAAAGTTTTTTATTAGAACGAAATGATGACATACCTGTGTTATTGAATATCCAAACTTTTTTCCGCCGCGGAACGCAACGTAGATACATCTTGAACAAATTTATTTTCAATATTATTTGAAAATCACAATCATCCAAACACACTTTGCTTATTATTATAATAAATTGGATTAAAATGTTTTTCAAACATTTACGTTTGTAAAAGAAAACTTGGGCAGATGCAGAAAATGGCGATTTTGACACAGTAGCTGCACAGTAGCAGATGTTTTTCGTCGTTCACTATTTTAAACACTGCAGACGATTTTATATCCCAATTAAGTTTTCATGGCTGATTTTTTTTTTCGTTTTTCTTTCTTTAAGAAGTAAATCAATATATATATATTTAATCTAAGGTATTGCATTTCAAAATAAATGATCATATCACAACTATACAAAGTGCATAGATGAATATGTAATATGATAACATATTACATATCTATATAGATATATAGACACATTATTATAGATAATATTATATGTAAAATTCACCGTTAAATAAAAGAATTGTAGATTTAAAATATCAACGAATTTCCCCTTTTTTATATGCAATAATTAAAAATTGCATTAATTAGAGCGGCATAAGTGTGATGCAATCTGCTATCGGAATAGTTAGGGATGTGGGGGAACAGAGCCGATTGCGCCGGGTGCAAAATTGTTGGAGCGCAGAAAATTGTTTAAAAAAAATTCATAAGTATCATAATAATTATCATAAATACTAATAGGCACTAAGGAAGCAGCCGAAAAAAAAAACCAAGCTGCGTTAATGTTAGGTGAGGACAATGATATCTAGTTCGTATAATCTCGTTTCTTAACCCCTTGGGGACAAGCGGCACGTATACGTGCCGCATGAAGCGCTCAGAATCCTTGTTTTTCCTCACCAGTAAAATTTTACTGTAAAATTTGCCTTATTTTATCAGCGCATTTTCTCGATTCAAGAAGACACAAATTTCTGTTTTTAAAAAACAGTGACAAAAGATTAAAAATTTCGTAAAAGTCTCCCGTCCCGAAAGGGTTAAGAGCGTGCAGGAAAGTAAAGGAGAGAATTATTGCCTATCCTTGAACTTTAAAATTTATTTATTAAATTTTCGTCATATCTGATTATTTTAAAAAAAAGATAAAATTTATTCTACTATGTGACATACAATAATTAAACGCTAAAAGAAACAGGAACTAAGAATTTACAGTCAAGTGACCCCCCCCCCCCCCCACACACACACACACACACACGCACACAAAAAAAAGGAACAAAATTACCATGCCTAAATCCCTAGTAGGACATAATTTTTAATTCAGTTTTCTTTTAAACGTTCATTTTTCCCTAATTTATGCGAAACGGGTGTAGTATGTGACGGGGAGGGGCGAGGTAGTGTAAACTTTTCATTTGTTTGTTTTGAAACTGCTGTTATAGTACTACAGTATTATAGTTGTGCAACTGAATAACTGATATAAAATGTGGCCCCTAAATTATTTTGATTTTTTTTTTCTATTTTTTAACACCTACATTTTGACGCTGCCTTTTTTTACGATTTAAACATTTATCTATATAGACATAATAATGTTAAATTACAATAACACATCAGTTTGTGTAAATTTAGGCATTTTTCACCGTGAATTCTTTGCTTAAAACAATTGTTAATTCTGTTTTCTTTTAAATGTTCATGTGCTGCTAACTTAGCTGAAAAGGGGGTGGAAGGGGACAGAGCTTCTTACAAAAGAAAAAGTAAGCGTTTTAGTTCTTTATTTTGAAAGTGTTATTACAGTACTATACTTATGCAACGGGATTACTAAAAGAAACAGTTCACACCTGAATTATATTAAGGACACCCATCCCTTTTTTAACATCTACACACTTTAAGATTTACACACTTATACTTATGTGTAATACTCCAATTCGAGTAAATCCAGGTATTTTTTTCATTTACACACTTGTCTGAGTTTATCAATCAGTAACAACTTGCAAAATTGATATCATAAACTAAATACACACAAAAACGGTTAATTTTTTGTACGAAATGTGTAATGTTTAGGAAAACTGAGTGATTTTAGAAATTTACACATCTGTGTATTTATAATCTACTAAAAAACAACTTTTCAAAAGTAAAAAAAAAAAAAAAAAAAAAAAAAAAAAGGAAAGAAAAAAGGGAAAGTTGTGGCTAAAAAATAGTGTGATATCAAATTTCCAAGCTTATATTATGGTACTTATTTAACATTTTTTATTAAAAATTTACCATACGTAAGTCGAGTACCTAAGTATGCGTTGATAGAAAGCCTTTTCTCCTTTACTAAATACATCATAACGTGTTTCTGAAAATTAATTTTTTTTAAATTATGCATGATGGGCTTGGCGGCCATCTTTCCGTATTTCACACAAATTTCTAAGCGCACAAGTACATTGTTAAGATCGGAAAGTCGAAATTGTTGCTAAAGCAAACATTTTATGCTTTTAATTTATGGAAATGAGTGCCTAGAAATTTGTGTCTTAAAATAAAGTTGAAGTAACTTCAGGTTTCATCTTATGATTTTTTTTTTCGGAGGAGGTTAATTAATTAGTTAAAGCAGTAAAAATCAATTTGTTTCTTTTTCAAAATAAAAGACAATCTTAATTTATCTGTCTGTAGCCAAAACTAGAAGTTCAAAATTCTTAATAATGCAAACATATTACGAGCTTGTCTGCTTAGAAAATTGTGTAAAATATGGAAAGATGGCCGCCAAGCCCATCATGCATAATTTAAAAAAAAATTAATTTTCAGAAACACGTTATGATGTATTTAGTAAAGGCTTTCTATCAACGCATACTTAGGTACTCGACTTACGTATGGTAAATTTTTAATAAAATATGTTAAATAAGTACCATAATATAAGCTTGGAAATTTGATATCACACTATTTTTTAGCCACAACTTTCCCTTTTTTCTTTTCTTTTTTTTTGCTTGGCTTTTTTTTACTTTTGAAAAGTTGTTTTTTAGTAGATATCAGTCCTTTTCTTTAAACAGATTATATATAATTGAAATAATTCTACTCGCTAAAATTAGTCCTTGTATAGCCTTTACCAGCAGGGAACAAACACAATAGTATACATTTTGTTTACCTATCATTCATTTTTTAGAGTAATTAATAATTTAAAAGTAAGGAAAGTCAATTTCTTCTTTCAAAGTATCAGCCTTTCTCAATTTATATCTCCTTAAAATTTTCTGTGAAGGATGAAAATTTAGTAAAAATCAAATAGAGTCAAAATAAAATATATATTTATAGTTAGTCTGTCAGTTAATTGTTTGTTCTAACTTTTTTTTGCTGACGGTTTGGCAAAATAAATTTACCTTTACAAATACCTACGGATAATCCGAGAATGAAGCCCCGCAGGCATCTAAAGAATCGAAGATCTGTCTAAAGAAGTAAATCTAGCAATTCTAGACATGATGAGGAAACATTTTTGATAAAAAAATCTAAAAATTTAAAGATATAAACTGTACATCTTCATTTAGATCGTGTTATAGAGAAAAAAGAATAAATATGTAATTTTACTCAAGTCTGTTTATCCTTACCTATTTGCATAAATGTGAGAATATAATTTCATATAAAAATTCCCGTAAATTGATTATCTTTAATAGTCTATTATTAAAGCCGCATAAACATTATAATTAAATTTTTTCCAGTTAAAAATTGCCTGAAATCTATAGTCTTACCGTTCGTCAAATTTGTTTTATGTTTTTTTTAATACCCAGACACCTTTTCTAAACTCAGACAAAAGATCACAGAAATACCGAAGTTATCCAAATACTTATATCTTTCTATCGTATTTCTTTTTTGAGGGGGGGGGGAGGAAGAGCGCTTAAGAACTTCGTTTTGTTCTTAGAATTCTGAATTAATCATTGAAAAGATCTACCTATATAAGTCTTGTTGCAGAATTTTCATTAGCTAAGAGTTGCATCAACTTATACATCATGTGAATATATTAAATTACTTTTGTAAAATACTAGATGGGAGCCATTGATATTTTCAGAGCATTTGCCTACATTTTAAACTTAAGTCATTTACAACTAGTCATTCATTTTCTATACGAATTAAAGAAGTCGTTGTTTCCATGGCAACTGTACCTTTCACTATTGCTTGTTTGTTTGTTTGTTTGTTTGTTTTATTGAACACATATATATATCAGATCACGTGGGGATCACGGCGGGATTTGAACCCGCCCCCACCTATGCTCTCAAGCGATTAGCGGCGTGGTGTCTTATCCACTCAGCCACGGTGGGCCACAATTGATCTCTCTAATACCCAGATACTCAAATTTAACCAGCTGCGCTTATAATTATGCTTATAACAGAGTACATTTATATGTAAGAGTGATGACATATGCATAAGTCGTGTACTCATAGTCAAGTTTTTGTCCAAAGTACAGTAACTCAGTTTTCAGTAATAGACGTGGAAGATTTCGATTAAACTAACCAGGAAAGTTAAAAAACATTGCCTTTCTGATTTGATTTTAATCAAAATCGTCTCAACCAACCAAAGTTAATGTCCGGGATCCAGATAAAATTTTCTCTGTTAGTAAAATTAGATTAACCAATCAGTAGCCTCCATCCTTGCAGGCTTTTCGGTGTTTACTGCAAACATAAAATTTTTTTCAAAAATCCAGGCTTCTGATTGATCAATCTTATCTCGTTAATAGCGTAAAATCTAACTTGACCCCGGCCTATTCAACGCCCTTTAAATATTCGAGAAAGCCTTGACACGCGTCAGGAAAATATCACACAAAGCAGGCATAACAAAGAAGAAAAATCATTCATTGGGTCGTTGATATCCATGAGCCAATGAATGATTTTGTTCCTTTGCTTTGCCTGCTTTGTGTGATGTTTTCGAGACGCGTGTCAAGACTTTCTCAAATATCTAGGGGGCGTTGGTTTATTTCACTATCATGAAGATATGAAAGGAGAGGAGCAGACATGTCAATCTTCCCTTGTGAAAAACTACATAAAAAACGAGTTCTTTCCCCAACCCCCCTTCTGCCCTTTTCTCTCTTGATTTTGACCGATAGCAGCCCATTTAGCAGTCTCTAGTGCAAGATGCCGCTATATATAGCGGACGCAAGGGGAGTGTGTTAGCGTGACCAATGACATAATAGGCCAGTTCATGACGTTTAAAAGTCACACGGAGTTGGATCATCTTTACACGATGATTAGTACAAAGCGGTGCGCCAATTTTTCTTGTGTCCATTGCCGCGTGCAGATAATCAACTTCGTGTCACGTGATGAGCTGGCCACACTTTAGGAACAGCTTCAAATGACGTCATCTATATTTACTTCGAGGCAAACGATAAAGACAGGCTACCGCGGTGCTACAGCGTCTAGAATATATAGTGTGGAAATCCAATCAGTCGATCACAGCGATATCTGCAGGATATTTCCCAAAACTCCAAGACAATTTGGTCTAGACGCTGTAACATTTTTTTTTTTTTAACGTTTTATTAACATTCATCTGACCTGTGTGCTTGTCGTCAAACCCGCTGGAATAATACCATGTTTACTTTGAAATTTGAAAATATATCGCAGATGTCGCTGCGATCTCTGGTCTCTGCGATCTGACCTGGATTTCAGCGTCAGTGCACATTTAAGGGATACACTTCTTAGCGGTTCTTGGATAGCAAATTTCCACATTATGTATTCTAGACGCTGTAGCGGTGCATTACACATGTCTCTTTCTTCTTTAAAAAATATCCTGCAGATGTCGATGCAAATGACTGTTTGGAATTCGACCTCGTTGTCCATTTAAGGGATTCAATACTTCCGCACTTTTTTAAGTATTGCTCCGATAGTCGATTTCTACAACATATAATCTAGATGGTATAACGGAGCTATAGTTTCTAGAAGATATAGTTTAAAAATCGGCTTATTAAAAAGGTGCTAAAAAATTGTATCCCATAAATGTTGAACGAGGCTGAACGACGAATGTCGATTACAGCGACATATGGTAATTCCAACGTAACTATTTCAAAAGAAAACGTTTCGCTCAGAGAAGATATAGAAAATGTTGCTCCTATCGACATTTGTCATTCAGTATTTTTCAATATTTATGGGATTAAATTTTTAGCACTTTTTAAAGCATTACTGGAATAGCCTGTTTCCACGCTATGACCGTGATCTAGGTAGATTTTTCTCTGTTATCGTAACGAGATTGACCAATCAGAAGCGAAAATTTTTGCTAACATTTCACTGTTTGCAAAAATGTACCTGGATCCCGGCCTATATTTCTAGCCGCTATAACTGAGCTCAGGAATAGTACAGAAAGCAAACTCCGTATTTTGATACATTAAGGCCGGTATCTAATTAGGATCAAGTGTGTCTCTATAACGAAGTAGCGACATACGGCCAATAAATATTTATTGGTAAAACTGATAAAAACAAATCGTTAAAGTTCATTGTGGGCATGCCATTATCGTCAGGCTAATGCATGTTGAATTATTTCCATAGTCTAATAGAGATCGTCCATGCGCGTATCTTCAGATGGAGGATATTCCAAATATGGGTTCGAGGCTGAAAAATTCACGTGGTACCGGTAATGGAGGATATTCCATCTGCGTTTTGATCACGTGATCAAGGTAAAAACATCTAGCGTAAAAAAGGGGAGGCTTCGTAGACGTGTAATGTAAATCCCCGGTAGCCAATGAAACAGTTCATCAGGCAAAGCAGTAGCATCTTCCCTTCTTATCAGTTAGAAGTTCTTTGGGTAAATTACTGGTATCACGTGACTTTTTTCAGCCTCGAACCCATATTTGGAATATCCTCCATTTACCCAAAGAATTTCTAACTGATAAGAAGGGAATCAGGAAACTACACTGTTAAAAATATCGTGAAAAATTACTTCTATTCTTAAAGGTTCTCTATTTTCTGACCTATGAGAACGCTATATAAACGCCTATGAAGCGTTCTCATTGGTCATAATACACATAGCCTTTAAAAACAGAGGTAATTTTTCACGATATTTTTAACAGTGTACTACTGCTTTCCCCCATGAACTGTTTCATTGGCTAGCGGGGATTTACATTACGTAGACGGAACCTTCCCTTCTTTAAACTAGACGTTCTTGCCTTGACCATGTGATCATAACGTAGATTAAATATCCTCTATTCAAGAAAGCGGATTGCCGTACTTTCGACAAAAACTTGAAATGAGCATGCCTCCTGTGCATATATCACCACTCTTATGTATAAAGGCTCTCTGTTATGGTGTTGTTTCTGATACAGCGCCTAGAATACCTAGTGTGGAAATATGCTATCCAAACAGTTCTAAAAATTTGTATCCCTTAAATGTGCGACGATACTGCTAAAATTTCAAGTGTCGATCGCAGCAACATCTGTGGGATTTTCGTATAACTATTATTACATTGTATAGACTGGCAATTTCTGGCAGTTGTAGAAAATATCCTGCAGATGTCGCTGCGATCTGCATATTGCAGCAGTATCATTGCACATTTAAGGGATACAATATTTTAGCGCTTTTTTAAGTATTATAGGGTTAGCCGATTTCAACACTATATATTCTAGGCGCTATAGTTTCTGAGCGCTGTTGGTTAAATTTCGATATCTGTGTTTTAGAGTGAGCAATAGCGAAAAGTACTAAAACTATTGAAACAACAACTTCTTTAATATTGAAATGTATAACAAGGGAGTTCAGAATCAATGCCTTAAATAGTTTCGAATATGCACTGTTGTTATGACATCAATACCCTTCCTGGATGTGGAAATGCAAAATTGTGTTCAACATAATTAGCCGCAATCTCGATAGATTTTTCGCTGTTAGCGAAACGAGATTCATCAATCAGAAGCTTGCACTTTTGCGAACTTTTCGCTGTTTGCAGCAATGCAGGCTATTGATTCGTGAATCTCGTTTCGCTAACAGCGAAAAATGTATCTGGATCCCAGCCTAGATTTCTGTAAACATTGCACTTCATCCATGGCACTAAGAAAATGACTCAAAACTTTTATGACATAGGCCGGGATCCAGAAACAGCAAAAGTTCTGAAACATTCTGGCTTCTGATTGGTCAAACTCATTTCGCTAACAGCGAAAAATCTATCTGGATCTCAGCCATAGTTTTCTTCGATGAAATCAATGCAAAAGGATAATATAAAAGAATGGTATAAGACTTCTAAATTGGTTTGGCGGCTTTATCGCTGTTTGGCATAATTTATAAACTTTAGAATTAATTAACAGTTTTTCGCTAATTAAGAATAGAAAATTTGTGTTTTTAAAGCTGAATTTTATAAAAGCACGTAGATTGAGTAAATATCTGTCCAAAAATGCAATCCTTACTGTTTTATGTCCATTATTTAAGTCTCTACCTCAATTGAAGCATAAGGTGTGACGAAGAAAATAAATTTGTCATTTTCAGCATCTCGACGTTATTTTAAAAAATCTATATCTCTGTTTATAATTAATTTATGAGGATGCATTTGATCTCAAATTGAAGATATTTTCCATTAGGTCCTAATGGTTTTGGTTTTATTTTTCTGCGATGATCGGTTCTTTTGATATGGGAAATTTTACGCTGGCATATTTGGTCGATTTAACATGGAGAAGCTGTCTTCAGTATAATAAGCAGTTACGGTGTCTTGCGTTTTATTCTTGGCGTTTGTTTGTTTGGCGAGGTTAGCATTTTTTTTTCAGCTTGGCTTGGCAGAACGACCGTCCTGCTTGATTATGGGAAAATTACAATAACATACCAATTCGTGTAAATTCTGACATTTTTCCACATTTACACACTTATTTGTGTTTTTCAAGTGATAACAAATTACGCACTTAGTTTCATAAGCTAAATACACATAAAAACAGGTAAAATTTTGAAAAATGTGTGTAATTTTCATGACAAGTGTGTAATTTTAGAAATTTACACATATATATGTGTAAATTTCACTAATTTACACATTTATTTTTTAGAGTGAAGTAACAATGGAAAACAAGAAACGCTTTTCTTTAAAAATTTCAATGAAGTTATTAAGTTGCAGTTTACTTAAATTATAGGTAATATACATCAGGAGCTTTGGAATATTGAGAAAAAATAAAAGTGAACTGACAATGGATGATCATTTCCCATACTTTTCCACGAATTTCAACTTTGCTTGTACAGCTTGTTTTTATTGTTTATATATACATCCAGCATAAAATCTAAAATAAATAAAACATGAATGAAAAATCATGCGTACAGCATAGATGATGAAACACTTTCCAACACATTCAGTATACTATAACAAAACTTCACAACTATTACCATGAATAGTCGTTTAAATATACAATTTTTTTGCGCTGCCCTGTTAAGAATCTACAGATATGTATGCATACAACATAGTATGCTAAAATTAGTTCAATTGCAAGCATTGCACAGTTGAAAATTTTTACTCAGCAATTTCCGCCAATAAACGATGTTTTTGAGAACTTTTGTGCTACCCTGTATATGATATATATGATATATAGAATTTATACACACCAAGTAAAATTTAAAAAATAAATAGTTACATTTGAAAACGCATACCACAACTGAAAACGCACTTCCAGCAATTATTGTTCGTAGACTTCAATAGTTATATTATTGATCATTGTCTTCTATAGCCAATTTCGTAGTACGTAATATCGTAAGAAGTTTTAGTAAGAAATTTAGTAGTACTTAAAAGAAGGAAGTTAGGACAAATGTCTTAAATTCTCATTTTCCTTTTAAAAGGTCTCAGGACTCTTAAAACTTCAAAATTTTCAAATGTTTATTTTTTTTAGATATAAAACTCCTATATTTTCTGAACATTTTGATATGATCGTTTCCATGAAATTTCCATTAGAACAGAAGTTATGTTTTTTAGAATTATACCCACCCAATAGCTGAAGCGGCGTTTCCGAAACATTGAAGTAATTTTTCTCCAAATGTCGTTTTTGGGCAAAACGCGCACGATATCTCAAAAACTTCTGAATATTTTTTCATGAAATTTTCAAAACATATGTTTCTTTTTAGTCCGTATAAACTGAACTTAAAATTTCCTTTTTTATTTTTCGAAAAAAGTTTTTTTAGGTGATTATACTTTTGAAATTTTCAGACTTTTGTATTAGCTAAATACATATTTCTATTAAAATTATATAAATATGCTTTAAATACAAAGTTATTTAGGTTCAGGGTAATTATTACAATCTGAAGTAAAGGGTAAGGTGTCCTATTATCGTCCCCCAGTCACTTTTAGGCCCTTGGAAGTTGTTATTATCAGTGAAAATCTACCAAATTTGGATATGCCATAGATTAACTACCCACGCACCTAGAAACATAGGGAAATAGCGTACAAAAAATTTTAACAGTGCGAAAAATTGTTTTTTCAAAGGTATCTAAAAAATGCAAAAGAAAAAAAAAATAGTCCCAATTTCGTCCCCCCAAAAGTACAATACGCCGAGGCTTAACTTATAATAAAATCAAAAATTATTTAAAATTAGTAAGTAATTTAATTTACATTAAATTAAGGCGCAAAAAAGTAGCAATTATCAGTGGAAGAATAACATAACGAAGCATTAGCCATCGAAACATGAGGAAAAAAATTGAAAAAAAAAATGTCATGAAAAAACATTCCTAATTTCGTCCCCGGGACGAAAATAAGAAGTGCAAGGGGGACGAAATTGGAACCATGCTACTTTGCAATATGACGTAGCTGTTCCCGTAAGATGATCTGAGCATCCTAAAACTCACTATATGCTACTGTCAGCATCATACCAACGTAAAATACATGCAATGAATAAGAAATAAATACTTGCAGTACAGTAAATAACGTTCTACAAACAACGTAATAAGAACTCATGTCTTCAAAAAATAGGAAATTCGCCATCTTTAATTTATGTATGCATCTTGGAGAACGAAACTTTCAGCACTGATCCCTTTTACCTCCCATCCCCCGTGCCTTGCGTCATAAGTGGCGCCACTTTCGCACAATCGGAGAAGTTAAGGGGGACGAAATTAGGAGAGGAGACGAAATTAGGAGCGTGGACGAAATATGGGCACTTTACCCTGTGTTGACACCAAAATTTTCATTCTAGTTGCAATATTTATTTTGTAATCCTGCGCGTTAGCTCTTATACCAATTTTCTGCTCGTCAAATGTTTGACAGTTTGCAGCCCCCTATAAATGCTAATTCTGAATGCATATTGCAATTTTTTTAATGCATCAAATGAAAGAACATACATGTTTCATCTCAACGAAAATTAGGTTTTAAAATCATATGCATTTTAAGATATTACATGTTGAAATGGTCTTTTTTCTCTTTTTTGTCATTTTAAGAGTCCCGAGACCCCTTAAATATTTTTTTAAACATGCAAATTAATTGCTTAATATGCAAAAGCTCGCGGAAATGTAACTTTCACAATGATTCAAATGTTTTAAATTATTTTATGATATATTTCTAAATTCAAACTGCAGATTTCTTCTAAATAAACTACAGCATCTATATAGTTTACCAAACTTAATCAATAATTTTCTCATGTTATAATACTTTAAAATTTCTGTCTAGACTTAGATTTTAAAATATTTATTTCGTATGAAATATAAAGTATAGTTTTATATTGATGATGATAGTACATAACATTTCTTCATTTTTTAAACTGCAAATCTGTCTGTTGCGTTATTTATATAGGTAAATATTAATAAAATGAATTATTAAAAAGCTCCGATAAAGGAAAGATTTAAAACATCTTTGATAATTAATGCAATACAAAAAACATTTATTTATATTTACTGGGTATATCTGAAAGAATAGTCAGAACTGTAAAGGCTGGTAATGTATGTCAAGAGGAAAAATGTTTGTAAGCATAGCTAAAAATCCTCTTATTCAATCAAAAATACAAGGTACTAATACAAGATCCACGCCAACCATTTAGTGAATTATATTGTTGATAAGTATAACAGTAATAAAAATAACTTATACAGACTGACGAAAAAGAATTGATATCTCCAGTACATTTTTTATACTGTTGCGAATTCTTTGTTTCGTGTAGTGAAAAAATTCTGAGCCTAATTCTTTATTGGTGCGTCCGTAATAATATAAATACGTAGAACCTATAGGCGTCGTGTCGTCCGTCCATTTGTATGTCCGTCTGTCCGCATATAACAGCGCAAAAACTACCCAATCGCATGGTTTGAAATTTGATACATATAATCGTTGCAGAATTTTGTCGAGTCATTTTAAATTTGATGAAAATCAATTCAAAACTCAAAAGATATTAATAAAAGGTTTCTTCATTCTATTAAATCCTATCATGCGTACTTAATTCAATAACATCCCATGATAGTTAAAAATTCTGGTTTGCCATGGTAATTATTTCAGTAAATCCTATCATACGTATTTAATTCGATGATAATGATAGGTAATGATTGTAGGATTGTAGGCCATGTGATTACGTCATATTTAAGATGGAGTAATACTATTTACGTATTACTGAATTTAATATATATATATAATCGTAATAAATTTTGTATTCATGCATTTTTGCATAAGAGTGCAACAGCTATTGCACCAAGATCTGTATATTTATAAAAGTAGTTATAGTACGAATTACCTCATATACACCTCATTTACAACATTTGACGTACAATTTCCGACTTATTTTAATTAATTGGGTTTTGACACCAATATATGATTGTTGAAATTTTTATAATTTTAAACATTTTGGTCTTATAAACTCACGACTTACAATATCCCGTAAAAACATTCGTACATCCTTCATCTATAGATATTTCAGAAGTTAGAAACTTGGGATTATTGCCCCCAGGTGCGAGTTTTGTATTGTATGATTGAATGAATATTTACGTAATAAAACGTGCTTCTGCAGCAACTCCATTAAAAAAATATATTTTGATATTGGAAGAAAAGTTTTTTAAAAGTATTCTAGTTGAAATTTTTTGATTTTTTTAATGGTACAAATCGATTTTTCCTGAAAAAATACCTAACAGAGTATTTGAAAGATAAGTTTTGCAATTATATGAAAGCAATGTCAGTAAAATAAAAAAACCACTTTGTCACAGCTTATAGCATTTCGGCAATGATAATTTGAAGAAGTCGAAAACTGTACGTCAAATTAGGCAAATGAGGTGTGTTCGTATTATAACTAGTTTTATAAAAATTCAGATCTTGGATCAATAGCTGTTGCACTTTTATGCAAAAATACATGAATACAAAATTTATTACGATTATATATATTAAATTCAGTAATACGAAAATAATAGGACTACATCTTAAATAATACGTAATCACCATAACAAGCTAGAATAATTACCAATTAGAAGATAACAGTGAATTAATTACGTATGATAGGATTTATTAGAATGCAGAAAACTTTTATTAATACCTTTTTAAGTTTTGATTCGATTTTCACAAAATTTGGAATAATTGGACAACATTCTGCAAAAGATTGTATATATTAAATTTTAAACCATACGGTTGGGTAGTTTTTGGGATTCTGATAGGCAGACAGACGGACGGAGCATACGAAGACTATAGGCGCTACGTATTTATATAATTATGAAAGCACCTAAAATAAATGGCAATGAGAAGCCGGATTTTTCTCTCAATGTAACGGGCATTCGGAAAGTGTTCATCTGCCTCCCATATACAGGGCATTCGGAAAGAGTTCCTCTGCCTCCCATACACGTCTGGTTCTGGCAATGAAGAGTGTCGAAGCACAATTGTGTCAATACTCCCAAAAAAGTTTTTGGATCAAAAAGATGTCTTAATAGATCTCAACTTTCAACAAATGTTCCGAACAGGAAATTATCTTTTCGTGTGAGGTTTGCAAAAACTTCAAAGAAGTATTGAAAGAAGTACTCCAAAGAAAAGATTAGGAAGCATGAAGCAGTGTTTACAGAGTTTTATTCGACATTCTGAAATTTAAGTCGCCTCGAACTGTTCTGAAGCAACCTTACTAGGTAAGAACCTTAACCGCAACTGGCGCAAGCCGCTTTCCAAGAGCGCATAGACCCATGTGTTAACTCGTCCTATAGAGGTGAGAGGTGCTGGCAGCAGAATAGATTATACTGGGTGTACCAAAATAATTAAATGCTCTTTAAGTTTGTAACTACTGACAACTACTGACGATAAGGAAACAAAGTAAATTGCAAAAGTGTTTAAAATAAGTTTGGAAACAATAACGAAGGCATATTAAATATATATACGAGGATTTTCAATAAGTTTTGCCTCCACTTCTGTAACTACTTTACTAACAGAACAAATTGAATTATTTTACATTGATAAGTAACTTTGAAATGTCCGCCTTTGAAGGGATACATTATTCTTCGATATAGTCGCCGCTGGTGGCGATCCACTTCCGTCATCGATACACTAGATTTTTCAAGCCGTCACAGAAGAATGAGACCGGCTGTTGATGACACCAAGAACGTACCGCATGTGTGACTTGTTCGTCAGGCTCAAAGCACGTCCCCTTAAGATGTGCCTTCAGCTTCTTTCATTTCCGCTGTCAACATGCAAGGCACCCACAGGGAACAGTCATTCGTCAAGCCAAGTTTGTTTTCCACGACGTGATTCCATGTTCCGAGCGATATTCCAACAATGATAGCAATCACCTTCTGCTTAAGGAGTCTTGTACCTTTTAAACGCGTCGAACATTAACGAAAAATTTCAAAGTTTGAATTAGTCTATCTTCAAAGCCTTTTTATGTATAAACATAAAATTTTGGATATTGATTAAACAGTTTGTGCTTTGTAATATGCTACCATTAAAAATTTATTAACCCTTTACAGAATTTGTGTATTGTTGAAATCAAAATAACTCTTTTTTTACCCCATAAGTCATTGCGCGCCTGATATCTTGAGAAGATATGTATGGATTGGCATGAAATCTGGTAACGATACTAAACATATATGTGTGTTTAAAATGATCTACTCTTAGGCGAAAATTATTTCATTAACTATATAAAAAAAAATATTTTCGTAAAAAAAAAAAAAAATTGTATTTTTAATGAATAAAAATAGTCATAACTAAAAATATTACCATTGTAAATACTTAAAAGATTTTCGTTAATTTTCGACGCGTTTAAAAGGTACAAGACCCCTTAATGCGCCGGTTATCACGAATACACCCATTGACACGTTCTCTATGCTTTGCACTGTCTGCGGTCATCGTCCGCCCATGACTGGTCTTATCGGTCACACTCGACATGCCTCGATTCTCTGTCCGGCTTCCACGCTCCCATCTTCTCACGGTGCTTCTTCTGTCCACACATACTTTGCCATACACGGCATTCATTCGCCTGTGGATATTGATTGGTTCAACATCTTCCGTTGTCAGGAATCCAAACATCACCGGACTCTGCTTTAACTACACTTCAATATAGTCCGACAGTCTCCGTTTCACTGTTTACACATCAATGGTCACAACTGCAAAATAAAAACATCATGAGCTGAAGGACATTTAAAAGTTACTTGTCAATGTGAAATATTTCATTTTGTTCTATTAGTAATCTATTTAAAGAAGTGGAGGTAAAACATATTGAACAACCCTCGTATATATATACTTATATCTTTTGTTACATACATAGATAATTTATATTACTTGTGGTGTTCTATGTAATTAAACTACATAGAAAAATACAAAATTTGTAATGAAGTTGTTTATTCTTAATAATTATTTTCGTGTATTTCATTGAAAATGTTTTACACATTTATAATCTTCATTTCGAAGACTACAAGTGTATCACTATTTCATATCTTGTTTATTCAAATCAAAAAATATTTCCTCACCTAATTTATCTTTAAAGGCCATTTCGCATTACTTTCTGTTGCGTCTGTGGAGTTTATTCAAGCTTGTAGAAGATTGTAATATCATCTTATTTTATTTAAAGTATCTGTCTAGACATGTATTATAAAATTTATGTGCTGGAATATTAAATATAGAAGTATATTGCAGACAGCAGTACTTTATTTTTATTTTCAAAGAACTATTCGTTATGGTATATACTGCTGACGATATTATTTTATTTTTATTTTTAAATTTAAAATCTATGTTTTACAAATTAATTTTTTTCTTAAATAGGGGTCCCTTCGCAGTTATATCGATCTTTCCATTACAGCCAAATTTAAAATAAGCGAGGACTTAAGCTGAAACAGTGAAAAAATATGCAGTAGTACTTTCAACTTTTATTTTAGTTGTGTTTAATATATATATATTTTTTAAATGGGATAAGATTAGGTTGCTGCAGTTTTGAACAAATCACTTAAAATGGTATATTTAATTCTTTTTTTTTTAAATAATGTAATGAGACTAATTTTCTGTGACGTCGAAAAACTCTATTGCAACCATAAGATGAAACAAAAGAAGGTTTCGAATCGAATGGATGTAAAATTATTTCGAAAATTAATGTTTAACCCTTTCGACCCTCAATTTTTTCTTAAAGTAAAAAAAAATTAAAACTTTTGTAAACATTTTTGTTTTTTTACTATTGCAAAGCTAGATGGCGCGACTTCTCTACTAAAAAGTCAAAATGTAGAATACACATATGTGATTATGAGGTTTTTACGTATCTGTAAGGCGTTATTTATAGATTAAAGCATTTTGAATGTAAGAAACATATTTGTGACCACCAGGGCCTAAAGGTTTAATAGAAATATAAATTTAAAATTTTTAATAAACAAATTTTCAAAAAACAATATCCAGATATCATGGAAATGGCTACTGCTAAAAAAGCTGTTGTATCGAAAGAACATCACCTATGTAAATAAGTCTTGCATTTTTCTAATAATAAAATATACATATTTTAGAAAAGATATAAATTTGAAAACATTTTGAAAGCATAAATAAGTACGAAATGTTAGCCAAAAGATAAAATTTTCAGCTCTTTCCATGCATATGTATAGTCTTGTGGGATAAAATTGATCAGCCCGACCTAACTCTGCCTTAAATCATCGTATAAAAGTACGATTCGTATCAGTTGATTAGTAATAATGTCTACTAATTATTACTATTATTAAGTATTAGAGGTCGTCAACTTTTAGATATAGTACCAAACTTGAAAGTATGCAAAACCATCACCTATTTCTACTCCATTATTACCTAAGAATACCAAATGGCAAGTCATTACTAATGCAATGACGTTATTGAAACTTGCAATGTTAAATTTATAATATCAGGATAGTTTTTAAAGCCTAACTCAAAAACTGCTTGGCGAATGTTCTGTAAATTAAGTTGAGCATACTTGAAACGTCCAGTAATCGATTTCTGTAAAAAAAAAAGACATTCCTAGGTTACAATTCATATCTTATTTTTTCGCAAATTAGTTTTGATGATATATATTTTTTGAAGTTATTATTCGAAAACATGCGAATATTAAACTCATGAAATTCCCATATTATTCCCGTGAAGCTTTAAACAGAAATTAATTACTAGAAGTTTCAAATATGTAGACGATCACCTTACCAATATTGAAGCATATAGTTTATTGCTAGACATTTTTACTAATAGATTGTTATCATTCATATAGTTATATGATGATTTGTGTTATAATTAGTGGGAAGGGTGCTCGATTTTTTCTTCGAGTGCATTTACTATACAATTAATTCAAAATTCCCTCTTGACCACTTTTTTTACGCGAAACTGTATACAGAAGATTCAAAACTGAATTAAATCATTAAGAAAAAGAATATTACTTATGTTGTATATAGCAATACCTGAAATTCTTCTTCCCATAGTTTTGTTCAATTGCAAAATTTTAAATGTGATTGTATCTAAAGTATTAGAATTCATCTAAATTTTAAATAGAATGAAAAAAAAAATTCACATTATATCGTCAATAATAAATTACCTGATCTTTTAATTTAGACATTTGGTGGCAGTAATATAAGTTAATTTTACGTTACAAATAGAAAGTATTTCATTATTTTGAAAAGTTATTAATAGCACAAGAATCTCTATATATATTACGCTATCGTACGTGGCACAGAAATCGCGATTATTTGTTAATTGTTTAGTGGCAACGCTCGAATGAAACGAATCTCATTGGTTATTAAAGAGCATTTAGTACATCTCCATACCTATAAGGTAAGTTACCATGGGGGGAGGGGGGGGATCCTGTTTTGTCGCCAAATATAGCCACGTTTGTCGCAACTTGACGATATATTGCCAAATTTGGCGAATTTGACCAAACATTTGACCAAAAATGATGCGAACTTGGTGATATCTCTAATATTTCGCCAAATTCTGATGAACTTCCATTGTAAACCAATAGGGTTTACTTGCTTACAGAAAATCAACAAATTGAGATATTTTAGCATGCTTTCCCAAGCATAAATTTTAAGGGAGACCAAACTGGTCGCCAAGGGAGTCTAGTATATTTAATTTGGTTAAGGACTTTATACGAAAGATATTTATGGTTTGTTTTCATTTTATTTTTTCATTTATATATATATAAAATGGCAGATAACACTTTAATGGCAATTATATCTCGAGAAAGAATTATTGCTATGTAAATGTAACTACCTTAAAAATCTTTCAATTTGTACATATTTCAATCCTCTGGAAACCTTAAATTAGTTATCAATAGAACCACACTTTTAATGATTAGTACTAAGAGATTTCATCGTCTGATCTTTTAACCTTATTTCAATTTCTGTATTAAGATATTCCAAAGGAATTATGTCCCAAAGCAATTAAGGAGCAGATTAATGTTATTCATTATACTCGACGCGGATTTTACTCCATTGAATATGTCATTCATTTAGTTCCCTGTGAAGTTGAATTCGCCCACTGAAACCAAATTAAAAAGTAGAAATATATCAAGAATTCTATTTCGAATTTTTATATTTTTAATGTCCCAAAGGACTATTAAAAACGTAGAAAGGAATTCTAGGTTCCAGTTTTAATTCAGGTGATAAGTTTAAACTCTTTTATCATATAATTAAAGATTTAAACAGAATTTTAAACTTTTATGACATGGAAGGTAATTGCGGATTATAGATTCAGGAGATACTGAACAGGATTACTTTTGATAAAGTCCTTTTCATTGGACATGCTGCGGTTTGAACAACTATATTTTTATTTCAATATTTTATACACTTTTGGCATTTTTAAAATGCTTTTTATGAAGGAAAACGATTTAATGAAGAAAGAAATTAAATTCCTATGGCGTAATTTGAAAAATTAAAATTTTCAAAGACAGACAAAGAAAATTTTAAAACCACAATAACAAATAGCCACAGTAGCTTTAAAAGCACAAATTTTAACAATACAATTCAGAATTTTCTAAATGACTTTTTTTCATTCTTTTCTTACTAGTGTGTTCTGTAACTCTAAGGATGACATTTCCAATTAGTTCAGTTTAAGAAAATTAAGTAAAATGTTAGGATATATGTAAAATTAAAATAACCATTTACATAACATTTCTATTAAAAAAAATAAAATATTTATATTACTTGAACTTCGATACTTAATTTTGTAAAATGCACCACACTGGTGCCATCCATTTAAAAAAAAAAACGAGTCCAATGAAAAATATAAGATGACGTTTTTCAATTTTAATCATATTGATACAATGAAAAACCCAATCTGAGAAAAATGAATTTAAGGATTGCAAGTCTTAATCATTTACAATAAAATACGTGCAACATAATATTTTTTTCATAAATTGTTAATTATCGGATCTTTGCGAAACATCTTCAGAACTTACTAAAGATGAATAAATTCACTTTTTAGAAAAACATCCCTATATAGATATATTCGTTATTTTTGACAAAATGAAGGATATCGAGTACTTTAAGAATTTTATTGGTACATTGAACAAACACAACCTTAAACAATAGGAATTTAAATGTTATATCTGTGAATAATTTAATGGTGGATGGATGTAGCAAAAAGCTTTTTTCACATATTTTTGATTATCGAATCTTTACGAAACTTCTTCAGAATTTACTAATGCTGTCAAAATTCATTTTCAGCAAAACATCTGCTTAATCTGTATAATCGTTATTTTTGGCAAAATGAAGGATATCGAGTCCATTAAAATTTTATTGAAACACGATTCATATATTGAATAAACACAATCTAAACAATCCGAATTTAAGTAATAACAATGTGAATAATTTAATGGGGATAAGGTAGCAAAAGATTTTTTCGCAAATTTTTAATTATCGAATCCTTGAGAAATATCTTCAGAATTTACTATTCATGTCTAAATTAATTTTTATCAAAATATCCGTTTGCTGATATTTTCGTCATTTTTGGAAAAATGAAGGATACCGAGAACTTTCAAAATTTGATTGAAACACGATTGATAGATTGAATAAACACAACCTTAAACTACGGGAATTTAAATGTTACAACTGTGAATAATTTAATGGGGGATGGATGTAGCAAAAAGCTTTTTCACGTAATTTTAATTGTCGGATCTTTGCGAAATATCTTCAGAACTTACTAATGATGTCTACATTCATTTTTAGCAAAATATCCGTTAATTGATATATTTGTCATTTTGGGCAAAATGAAGGATACCGAGTCGCTTAAAAATTTGATTGAAACACGATTGACATATTGAAAACACACAATCTAAAACAATATGAACTTAAATGTTATAACTGTGAATACTTTAATGGGGGATGGATGTAGCAAAAAGCTTTTTTCGCATATTTTTAACTATCGGATCTTTGCGAAACGTCTTCAAAACTTACTAACGATGTCTACATTCATTTTTAGCAAAACATTCGTTTACTGATATATTCGTCATTTTTGGCAAAATGAAAGATACCGAGTCCCTTAAAAATTTGATTGAAACATGATTGATGTATTGAATAAACAGAATCTAAACAATGTGAATTTAAGTATTACAACTGTGAATAATTTAATGGGGGTAAGATGCAGTAAAAGATTTTTTCGAATATTTTTAATGCTCGAATCTTTACGAAACATCCTCTGAACTTACTAAATTCATGTTGAGCAAAACATCCGTTTAGTGATAATTTTATCGTTTTTGGCAAAATGAAGGATTCCAAATCTCCTTAAAAATTTGATTGAAACACGTTTTATATATTGTAAAAACACAATCTGAAAAAAATGAATTTACAAATTACAGCTCTGAATAATTTAAAAAAGGATGGATGCAGTGAAAAAACTTTTCGTATATTTTTATCTATTGAATCTTTACGAAACATAATCCGACCATGTAGAGGAGATTATTAGAATTCCCAGATTCGTGAATGAAAGAAAAAAAAACTCCAACAAGAAAATTTCGAGGACTTACTTCTTTATTATGAAACTTTCAAGAGGAGGGCCATGAAAGTACAGTGGGACGGGGAGAAGTCAAGCACAAGACTGCCCGACGGGGCGACCCCGAAGGGCAGAGAGCTGATGTCCGTCACGTTCAAGATCAGAGGGAGTAGTGGTAAAATATTCATTACAATCACTCACTCATTGGCGAGATGAATAGGAACATGTGTACTGTATTGGCGATGAATATTGGTGGCGTGGACAAAGGAATCAGAAGCATCCCGAAGTATTACATAGAACTCAAATTTACGCCATGGCGTGCTATAATGGTTACACGTATCTTAACATTCCTGCGGTAAGGGAAAGTGGCTAAAGAAATAGCTAACACGTGATATTACATGCTCGTTATAGATTTAACGACAGCTGAAATAGTCAGCAAGGGGCATATGGCTTTTATCCGACAAAGTACAAGGGTGAGAATTGAATACTAATGCAAGCCCAGAGGCTGGGAAAATATGCATTAGATATCGTCGGCTGCAAAGCGAAAAGACATCCATTTGTATTTTATTTTTTTTTACTTTATTTCAATGGAAAATAGCTGCGGTTAAGATCTTTTCTATAGTGTGAATTTGAAAGACAGAAAAGGAACCGAGATAAATGATGTCTGCATTTGAAAAGAACTTTTAAAAAGTAAAAGTGAAACCTACAGTAGTGAGAGGGTGGGGGGGGGAAGAGAATGAATAAAGACATATGAAATTAACTCTAAAATGTCAAATTTAAACTAAATATTTTATTTGAAGGGGGGGGGGGGAGAATAATGACAATTTATAATAAACCAGTAAGGTTAAAAGTTGATTTTTTTTTTTAGGAGAAAGGAGGAATAATGAATATATAACGGTAAAGCCGTTATAGACCATACTTAGAATGTTTAAAAATACTTTTAGCAAAACGTTCGAAAAATGATATTTTCGTCATTTTTTTTTGGGGGGGGGGGGGGGAATGGTGCATATCCAGGTTCTTTAACACTTTGATTTAAACACAATCTGAAAAAAAAAAGCATTTAAAGATTACAACTCTGAATGATATAAGTGCATTTGCGAAATATTTTCAGTACATACTAAGAATGAATAAATATATGTTACGAGAAAAAAAATATCTGAAATTGATATTTTCGTTATTTATTGCAAAATAAATGAAACCAAGTGTCTATTATTTGATTGAAACTGGTTACTAACTAGTTTTTTTTTTCTCCAAAAGTGTATCAAACATGTTGAACAAGAGGGCAATTACTCAAATTAAAAAAAACGTAATTGCTTTTAATTACACATGATTATATTATTTTGAATGTCATTTGTTTTATATCAAGCTTTTCCATTAATGCATTTTATTTGAAGAATATTTTATTTCGTTCCATCTTCATTTAAAAATAAACGGTCAAGTGCGAGCATGACTCGCGTACAGAGGGTTCCGTAGAATAAATATATGAATTTGTAATTGTATTATATATATATACTAGCAGGCTATGCCCGCTGCGCTGGTCAATATTTCCAAATGAACCTTGGATTAAACTAAATGGTGAATTTGAACTTGTATTTTAAACAATATGGATCTTCAGCTTGACCTTGCATTACTGAAAACGATGCGAACTCCATTGCGATATAATGTTATCTTAAGCATTGGACAAAATTTAGCAATTAAGAAGTAATTGTTTTAGTTGATTATAAACAGCGCACTTATGGTCGGGTAATGAGACCGTTATGACAACAGGAATTAATACCTCTGTAACTAATCAACATATAATGAAATCGTATATACTAACACCATTCCTAAAAGTCATGCAACAGGGCCACTTGTAACAAAATATGTTCTGTAGATTTTTTTAAAAAGGCTAAACTTTCATAATCAGGTTCACTTAATTTTTGAACTTTTACTGTTGCTCTATAACGAAGTACCCTTGAACAATATGTATACACTAAAACCTTTCCAAAATTATTACCTAACTAATTGTGGTATATCCTACGAAAGTTTTATAAACAATCGGAATGAAATAGAAATTTCCGTTGTAAATATATAGTAGATGATGATGATGCGATTTTGTGTAATAGAATTCATAGTAAAGTTTTCGCTTCAAACAAAAACGATGCTTTCAACATTAAAGTTAATACACCAATATGTGAAGTATCCGATTACGGAAGGTTAACTTGAATTCTCATGAGCAACTACTCAAAGAAAAGTGAATATGTGGCTTTTGTGATACTTTTATGTCAGCCGGGCGCAGGTAATAAATCAATAAAGATTGTTTTGATAGCATATTCTTATTTTATTATTTTCATTTAAAACACAAACCTTTCACTCATTTAATTTAAAATGCATGCCTTATACTAATTTCATTTAAAAAACTGAAAAGATAAACAATAACAGGAAATAATGCCATAATTAAAAGCAAAAAAATATTTTTAATTTACATACGCAAAATGTAACTACTGCTACTGGGAATTTTAAAAATGCTATCAGCGAGATGTGCGCACGGTTGTTATAAATGTACCCATTTTTTCTTCTTATCGAGGAGCAATTTATAAATCGCACAATATTATTCCAATTCCAATTTCTTTCATTGAAGAACCTATGACCGGAAAAAATGGAAAAAGACTCTTGTAGATTCTTCGGATGACGGCATCTGACGCCATAAACCAAGTTTATATATATGAAAATAATTTTTAAGTCGTTACAAACATTGCTTTCATACTTAAATATTTTCATTGGTACTACTTGTTATCCCGTCGACCCATTTCGCCAAATTATATAAATCGCCAAACCATTCGCCAAATTATATAAATTGACATAATCTTTATTTTAAATAACGAAATAACAAATAAATTAGTATAACATTAATAAAAATACAAATAAAACGTCGAAATTAAAATCACTTGATGACGTATACACGTGTAGTTTGTTTAAATTCAAGTGAATTTGATATTTACTATCAACCATTATTGGCATTTAATCTTATACTTTGACGATAGATTTTTGGAATATCTAAGTAGTACCTTTTCCATTTTTGTTTTATAACGCTAAATTCTCAGTAATTTTTTTCTCTTTTATTTTACATAAAATCGCTATTTAAAAAAAAAAAAAAATAAGATGCTTGCATTTTTATTTCAAACTCATAGAGCCGTTTTTATTTTTTAGCCAAAAGGGTTGATTTGAATTTTTTCCGTTGCTAGAGTAACGAATGTAATGGTAGATATTATGAGGTTTAGATGCCAAAGACACCGCCAAATTAGAAAAATATGAAATGTGTCATGAACTGTTGGACTTATAAAAATTTATTTGGTAGCATTCGATTCAGCATACAAAACTACATTAAAATATGCTATCATTTGACGCATAATTTTGATATTCGATTTTTTTTCCCCTCCCCGTGCAAAAACCATTAGGGGTGACACTTTAGAAAATCCTTTCTTAGCAGAAGTTTATGTCATAAAAAGTATTTTTACCACGATTTTCAAGATTTTAGGTTCAGTAGTTTGCGCTGTGCGTTAATTAGCCCCGTAATCCAGACTTTATTTTATATACTATATTAGATATGCGATTTTGCGGTGAATCGATGATCGAAAATTAGTCCAATATCATTTGAAATATTACATAACAGAGGAGAAAGTACGAAGAAAGACGAAGAAGAAATGACGAATTACAAAAGACTTGTAATTTTTTTTTTTCAAAATGTTGAATTTTTCCATAGTAATAACGTATTAAAATATAAATTTCCTTAAAAATTATCATTATTTCCTAGATTTCGAATCTGTGAATTTTCCTATAAATGAAATTGGCGAAATGACTTGAGAAAATAGATAATATTTGCTTAAATAAAATGGGTAATATTCGTTGATCTGAGTTCGAGTTTATAAATATCACATGCTTTCGGAATTACGGCGAAAAACATTTTAAGAAGTATGAAATTATTTTACAATATGTACGCGTGGCAGAAATTCACACTGAAATTTAAGTATTCGATTCCATTTTTAAAATATTAACTGATATCTATATAAGTTACAATTGAATATGAAAATGTACTCAAAAAATGATCTCTTTCACCTAAAAAAACACCATTTGTGAGAACATCCTCAAGCTAATGTCACGCTTATGCATTTTTGGCTTAAAATCACATTGTTTGGCGACAAAAGAAAAATAAAAAATTGTAAAGAAACAAATAGTAATTACACATGTGATTCACAATTACATCTGCTTGTTTCTTCTATAAGTCACGTGATGGGACAATTAGATATATAAAAAAAAGAAAAGAACAGAACAGAAAGAAAATGTCGTTAAAATTTCATCTAATCAAATTTTCAGATTCGTTTCCATATCTAACGCAAGCGATAAAGAGCCAAATATTGCGTATCAAGTGTAATATTTCTTATTAAATTAATTTTTAAGCATTACAAATATTTCTTTCAGGTTTTGATTAAATGTTTCCGTTTTTTAATATTATCACACATTAAAACGGATTTTCTTCTTCTTTTTTTCTTTTTTTTTTCATTTAAATAAAATTAGTAACAGTTTTTCTTTTATTTTTCGAGGTTTAATAGCCGTTTCAATTTTTTTTTTATCAACGATGAATTTCGCCAAGAAATAAAATGGTAACCTTATCGCCCAAAATAACAGAATTTTCCATCATAATTCTAAAACTAATATAGGTAGAATAATGTGTTATAGCTTAAAACCTTCCCTGAAACAATACCTATCTAACGGTATAGGTTCCGTAAAAATCCATGCAGTAGAACTCGAAATCTAGGCGTTCGGAACGAAATTTCCGTTTGGATTTTATATATATAATAGATAATAGAATAGATAATAGATTTTATATATATATAATAGAATAGGTAATAGATTATGTGTTATGAACTATCTGAAAGTTTAAAACAGATCGCATTGTTAGATTTCCTAATTTTAACAATATCGCGTTATGTTAGTTCCATATTCCACCACCAGGGAGCGCACTCTATTCTTAACGAAAGCGTATCTGAACGAAACTCCTTCATGCAACCTTTCCGTAGATACATGAATCGGGAGGGTGGCGGTCTTAACCAATAATTTAAGATAATTGCCGAAATTACTACGAAAAATATTTTAAAGGGGCTCTGCGCGGGCCCCTAATAGAGTTAGAGGAAATCGGAAGACGGCAAAATAATCGCGGGGAAAAGTTTGCTTGGGTACTTCGGAGCTACTTTTGGCGAGAGATCTAAGCTCTACGACCAATAGGAGCCCAGATATTTAAGGAAATATGAAGTAACAAAGTCCAAAATAACAGAATTTTCTGTAATGATTCTATAACTCATCTAGGTAGAATGATGTGTTATAGCTTAAAACCTTCCCTGGAACGATACCTATCTAACGGCATAAGTTCCGTAAAAATCCATGCGGTAGAACTCGAAATCTCGGCGTTCGGAACGAAATTTCCGTTTGGATTATATATATATAATAGATAATAGATAATAGATAATAGAATAGATAATAGATTTTATATATATGTATAATAAAATAGATAATAGATTATGTGTTATGAACTATCTCAAAGTTTAAAACAGGTCGCATTGTTAGATTTCCTAATTTTAACAATATCGCGTTATGTTAGTTCCACATTCCACCACCAGGGAGCGCACTCTATTCTTAACGAAAGCGTATCTGAAAGAAACTCCTTCATGCAACCTTTCCGTAGATACATGAATCGGGAGGGTGGCGGTCTTAACCAATAATTTAAGATAATTGCTGAAATTACTACGAAAAACATTTTAAAGGGGCTTTACGCGGGCCCCTAATAGAGTTAGAGGAAATCGGAAGACGGCAAAATAATCGCGTGGAAAAGTTTGCTTGGATGCTTCGGAGCTACTTTTGGCGCGAGATCTAAGCTCTACGACCAATAGGAGCCCAGATATTTAAGGAAATATGAAGTAACAAAGTCCAAATTAATAGAATTTTCCGTAATACTTCTATAACTAATCTAGGTAGAATGGTGTGTTATAGCCTAAAACCTTCCCTGGAACGATACCTATCTAACGGTATAGGTTCCGTAAAAATCCATGCGGTAGAACTCGAAATCTCGGCGTTCGGAACGAAATTTCCGTTTGGATTATATATATATAATAGATAATAGATAATAGATAATAGAATAGATAATAGATTTTATATATATGTATAATAAAATAGATAATAGATTATGTGTTATGAACTATCTCAAAGTTTAAAACAGGTCGCATTGTTAGATTTCCTAATTTTAACAATATCGCGTTATGTTAGTTCCACATTCCACCACCAGGGAGCGCACTCTATTCTTAACGAAAGCGTATCTGAAAGAAACTCCTTCATGCAACCTTTCCGTAGATACATGAATCGGGAGGGTGGCGGTCTTAACCAATAATTTAAGATAATTGCTGAAATTACTACGAAAAACATTTTAAAGGGGCTCTACGCGGGCCCCTAATAGAGTTAGAGGAAATCGGAAGACGGCAAAATAATCGCGTGGAAAAGTTTGCTTGGATGCTTTGGAGCTACTTTTGGCGCGAGATCTAAGCTCTACGACCAATAGGAGCCCAGATATTTAAGGAAATATGAAGTAACAAAGTCCAAATTAATAGAATTTTCCGTAATACTTCTATAACTAATCTAGGTAGAATGGTGTGTTATAGCCTAAAACCTTCCCTGGAACGATACCTATCTAACGGTATAGGTTCCGTAAAAATCCATGCGGTAGAACTCGAAATCTCGGCGTTCGGAACGAAATTTCCGTTTGGATATATATAACGTGTATAACATGAAAGTTCAAAGAGATATCGAACCTAAATAATATCAAATATAGCTATTCGTATAACTCTTTTTTTAATATTATCCTAATCTGTTTATGATGAACTTAATTCGGTACTGACAATAAAAGCAGTACATAGTTAAACTAAAGTTGCAACGCCGCCTTGGTCAGTGCCGCGTTTTTCCAGATAGGTGTTTAATTAACTTTTAAAGTCACCCGAGGCGTATTGAGAGATACAATCAATGCAAACTATCGCGAATCCCACTGTATTTATGCGATTAATTCTAATTAAACCTTTCGAGGGCGATGCCCTTAAAAAACGGACACCTAATTTTAATTCCAAAACAGACAAACGGCACCAAAAATATTTAATTAAAATTTTCCTTTTATCATGTATGGGAAAATAAGCAAGTTCGCATTTTCTAAAAAATTCGTTAATAAATTCTGGTGTCAGTTCATTACTTCATAAGTTTATAAACAGAGTTACTCCGTGCCGGAAAGGATTAAGTTGTCGCAGGACTCTTATAGCTTCAAAATTTATGAAATTTTGATTTTTTTAGATGTTAAACTCCCATCTTTTCTGAATATTTTGATATAATTGTTTCCTTGAAATTCCCATTAGAACAGAAGTTTTGGCTTTTAGAATTATACCCGCTCAATAGCTGAAGCGGCGTTTCCGAAACTTTAAAGTCATTATTTTCCAAATGGCGTATTTTGGGCATAACGCGCAGGATACCTCAAAAACTTCTGAATATTTTTTCATGAAATTTTCAAAACATATATTTCATGTTAGCCTGTATAAACTGAACCTAAAATTTCCTTTTTATTGTTCAAAAAAATATTTTTTAGGTGATTTTACTGTTGAAATTTTCAAAATTTTGTATTAGCTAAATGCAACATTGCATTAAAAATATAAAAATGCTTTAAATACAAATTTATTTAAGTTCAGGGAAATTATTACAATCTGAAGTATAAGTAAGCACCAAAATTTTCATTCTAGTTGCAATATTTATTTTGTAATCCTGCGCGTAAACTGTTATGCCAATTTTTTGTTCGACAAATGTCTAACAGTTTCGACCCCCCCTATAAATACTAATTCTGTATCTTGCAATTTATTAAATACATGAAACGAAAGAACATACTTATATCTTTCATCCCAATTTTTAAAATCATATACATTTTAAGACATTAAATGTTGAAAATGGTCTTTTTTTTCCCTTTCCCCCTTTTTTATAGTCCCGAGACCCCTTAAATTAGTATGTTTTTAACAATTTGACGTTTATTGCTTTTATACTGTTACTGGACATTACATTACACATATATATCATTAAAAGTTGTTAACTAGGCATAGAGTGCACCGCTCCTGTCCTTGTGTATGTTCAAACTTACCGTACCTTTAAGGGTTAATATCTCGGCTAATTACCAATGATTTTTTCCGAAAATCATTATCAACAATGGTTTTATTCTTCTGCAACGATAGGTATGTTCAGCGATGCTCAACAATTTTTCTGAATGCCCGTAATTCGAAATTTGTGTATAACAGAAAAATGGTAATTAATCAAAAACTATGTGACCTAGAGTAATCGCTATAATTTTCCGGAAAGGTTTATATTAACGTCTACTACTTCTAATTTTTTCATAATTTTAGTTTCAGTAGATTCAGAGTTAGATGGGGGGGGGGGGGACATATCTTTGCGCTACATTTTCAACAATATCTTTGAAAATATAATACCTAAAATTAAAAGGAATGTATTTTTGAGTTCAGCGTTACAAAAGCTTTCACAGGATACCCCACATGATATACAAAGGAAAGATTTTTTTTTTCAAGTAGCATAATTAGCCCCTCTACGTTTTTACTAAACATATTTATGAAGGTTTATTAAGCTGAAAACATGTGGGTCAATGGTTTTTATTACTTCCCCGAATTTGAACTTTCCACGTTCCATAGTTTACGAGTAAAATGGCTGTGACAGACAGACGGACAGTCACAGGAGTGATCTTATAATGGTTCCGTTTTTACTTTTTAAGTTCGGAACCCTAAAAATAAAGATAATAATAAAAATAAAATAAAAAAATAAACTTTCCTTATTCAGTTAAACTTCTATTTTAAAAAAACTTTCAGAAATCAGGAATATTTCTTCTACATTTCTGATTTTTAAATCAACTGGTAAACCCTTAGAGAGAAGCTCTTAGTTAAAAAAAAATATTTTTGTGATAAGTTAAAAAAAATTTCATCACGCCATTATTAAAGTTTTTAAGCTTTATGTTAACTTTATGTAACTAATTTTTTAAGCTTTATGTTATAGAAAGAAATCATGGAACGCTGAAAAATCTGATATTGGACATACTTTAAGATGCGTTTGATACATTCTTTTAAAAATTGATTGAAATACGCTACTAACTACTATTTTTTAACACTCTCCATCAAAGTTGACAAGTATTTATGCATTTGGTTTGTATGCCCATCTGTCCGTCTGGTAACGCTCTAACTCCCGTAAATATACTCAGATTTTCAGGCAATTGATGAACGTTATTTAGGGTCATCAAAGCATATTTGGTGTTGTATATGAAATATGTGGGATTAATAGTTCATTTACAGGGGCACTCAAAAGAATCAATCACATTATTGTATATGGGTAAAAATCGTATACAGGATACTTTTATGAGATCACGCTATTTAAAATGTATTGAAACTTATATAAATAACTGAATTTCCCTACAAGATTATCGCGATAGAATAAGGCATTCATAGCATTTGCCGCTCATTTGCAGGGACATACTTTTAGGAGATCAAGCTATTTAAAATGTATTGAAACTGATATAAATAACTGAATTTCCCTACAAGATTATCACGATAGAATAGAGCATTCAAAGCATTTGCCGTTCATTTGCAGGGACATACTTTTATGAGATCACGATATTTAAAATGTATTGAAACTTATATAAATAACTGAATTTTCCAACAAGATTATCACAATAGAATAGGGCATTCAAAGAATTTGCCGTTCATTTGCAGGGACATACTTTTATGAGATCACGCTATTTAAAATGTATTGAAACTTATATAAATAACTGAATTTCCCTACAAGATTATCACGATAGAATAGGGCATTCAAAGCATTTGCCGTTCATTTGCAGGGACATACTTTTATGAGATCACGCTATTTAAAATGTATTGAAACGGATATAAATAACTGAAATTCCCTACAAGATTATCACGATAGAATAGGGCATTCAAAGCATTTGTCGTTCATTTGCAAGGACATACAAAGGAAATCGGTTGCAGTACTGTCTTTGAGTAATAATTTCAGGAAATTCGTTTTAAAAATCGTTATGTGCTTTAAACTTTAAATAATTTTTTCTATGTTACTCGGTCTATATAAATTCTATACCTCATACACAGGGCTGCACAAAAGAATTCACGTACCAATCTCCTGATTAGCGGAAATTGTTGAAGGGGAATTTTCAACAGAAAGATATGTATTTCTTAACTGAACTAAATTTTGGTATACATGTAGTTAACAGATACAAATCTATATAACATATACAGGGATGGTCCAAAAATTCGGATAATTTTGCGATTGTAGATGGGGACAGCTGATATTAGGTTTTCAAATGTGTTAGGCATTTCGATATGGTTGAATTAGACATAATAATATTTTAACTTATTAAACGGTGCAATTTTGTTACATCATTCTGAGTATATTGGAAAGTGTTTCAAAGCTATACTTGACGTATGATTTTTCCTTTCTTGTTTTCTTTGCAAGAGCTTGTAAATTAATTAAGTTTATTATAGATTTAAAACAAAAGGGTAATTTGTCAAATCAAAAGTGAAAATTATTTTTTATTACACTTTTATTTGATTATATTATTTTGAATAACATTTGTTTTATATAAAGTTTCCTTATGTAATATATAAATGCATTTAGTTTCTTTAGGGGTCTCAAGACTCTTAAAGCTTTAAAAATTTTCGATTTTTTTAAGATGTTAAACTCCTATCGTTTCTGAACATTTTGATATAATTGGTTCCTTGAAATGTCCATTAGAACAGAAGTTATGGCTTTTAGAATTATACCCGCTCAATAGCGGATGCTGCGTTTCCGAAACTTTGAAATCGTTTTTCTCCAAATGATGTTTTTGGGCATAACGCGCGGGCATAATATTTCAAAACCATCTGAATATTTTTTCATGAAAATTTTAAAACGTATGCTTCAGGTTAGTCTGTATAAAACCTAAAATTTACTTTTTATTGTTCAAGAAAAATATTTTTTTATGTGATTATACTGTTGAAATTTTCTAAATTTTGTATTAAATACAACTTTGTAATAAAAATATAAATTAGTTAAATGCAAATTAATTTAGGTTCAGGGTGTTTATTATAATCTAAAGTACAAGTAGGCACCAAAATTTTCATTCTAGTTGCAAAATGTATTTTGTAATCCTGTGCGTAATCTGTTATGCCGATTTACAGCTCGTCAAATGTCTGATAGTTTGAAGCCCTGTAAATGCTAATTCTGCAACTTGGAATTTTTTTAAATACATGAAATAAAAGAACATACTTATATGTTTCATTCCAATTAAAATTGTGTCAAAAAATGAAATACTTTTTAAAATATTAAATAATGAAAATAAGCTTTAAAAAAATCACTTTTAATAGTTCTGAGACCCCTTAAGTATATACATATCATCGCGATATGTAAAAACGTATCACGCTTTCTTTTTTTAGTTAAACTTTTTTTTTTTTTTTTTTTTTTTTTTACATAAAATCGAAACCAAGGAATTACAGTTTTTTTTTTTTTTTTTTTTTTTTTAGAATAAAATAAGCAATGTAAAATTTAAAATGCATTTTCAATCAGTATTCCGGATATCTTTTTAAAAGATGTTTTAAGAGTTTAATTATGCAGTGTATGTCTGAACTGATGATTAGAAATTTGAGGGATGATGATACACATCAAAGTAATTCATTTGTCTCTATAAAACTAACCCATTTATTCAGTCAAAAACGCAGCGTACCTCACACCAAACTCAAGCCAGACTCAGATTATCGGTCATAGCATTAATCGCATGCATTTTCTTAATTTAAATAATTTAAATTTTCTGTTAATGCTTTCACTTGGTTATGGCATATAATTATGGATCGTGGTTAAAATAATTTTTTTAAAGTTCAATATTGAAATACGAAACAGTACAGACATATATACAGGGTGTTGCCGAAATCGACCGACAAATTCAGAGTGGTGGTGTTTGAGGATGAAAGAGGATCAAAAGGATGAAAAAAAAGTTTCAGAACATCATGGGATTGCAAACCACGTATTTAATCAAAAATACAGGGTGTCCTACTCAAAGAAAATTTGGGTTGACCGTAATAACTTTTAGAAAACTGAAGTATATTGTAATAAAAGTTATAACAGACGTGCTCACCTTTATTGTAAATGTGTTAATATAAAAAAAAAAATTGATAGAAGTTTCCATTATGCCTACCAGCAGTATGTAATTTACGCTCCAAAATTTGGACTGCGACTACCAGTTCATAGGACACCATCGATTTCTTGAGTACCCTGTTTCTCAAGAACTTTTCGTGATATTATAACATTTCACACAAAACAAAGTCCATTTCGTCGCATTTTCATTGCAATGTTTTTTTTTCGCAAATTTGTTAGAGTCCACCCAAGTTCAGTTAGGATGAAACATCCTGAATTTCTGACTAAATAAGGGACTTGCGACCCCATATTCTATGGCAATTTTTTATCTTCCTGATGCCTCGGAATTTGTCGGCCGAATTCGAAAACACTCTGTGTATATAAACATTTACTGTATTGAGTGCATTTTCCTCCGTATAACTCTCCCTTTCGATACATGAAAATTCATCGACATTTACAGGAGCGTATTATACACCGATAAATATAAAAATAAGAATAATAAAAAATGGATCATATGAATTCAGATTTATAATTCTATGAACATGCTAGTCTTTTACAAAAAAAAAATAATTGCAACGATAAGATTACATGAAAAGTTATAGTTTTTACTATAACTATTATTTTGTTATATTTATATTATATTTTATAGAAAAGTTATAGTTACATATAAAAGAAAACTTTATTTTCTGCTATGAGGCACGTGAAGATTACTTTGCAAAGAATGAGGTGCGTGTTATACGTAGAATATACCTAAAAAAAGAAAAATGAAGTCTGAAAGTGTACGTGCGCGTTACATGCCGGAAAATAATGTTATAAAATTATCTTATTTTCTTTTCTCGAAAACATATTTTATTCATTCGCTATTTATATTAACAGTAGCAAAGCAAATTTTGAAAATATTGTACCATTTTATTGATATACAGAAAAGGAGATATATTTAAATTTAATTTCTGTCTAGAGAAATTTTCTTCTTACTGATAACACCAGTAACCTTTTAAGTTAAATATCGAAAATAATTTACATTTTATTTGTCGATTTCATGTACTTAGAAAATAATTCAACAGTATTTGAAATTTCCTTTGCCTTAGAGTGCTGTAAAAACGTGGTTTCACTTTCTTTGAATTTACGCGTTATTGATAGTTATGTAAAATCCTTTCGTTTAGGGATTTATGTAAACTAGAGCAAATTGTATTATTTTTTTCCGAGCTGTAATACATAGAAAAATAAATCTGTAAAGTAAATAATAAAAGTGTTAGTGTGTTTTATAAAAATTCATGAACTTCATATTTGCAGTATGAATGTCGCAAAAGATAATCAAAATATTTCAATTTTCATACGATAAATTTTAAGTTTTTATTTTCCAAATGTAGTACAGCCAATCAGGGTAACTTTGAACCACGGGGTGTAACTTTGCACCACCGCCTATTTTTCAATATTTTTTACTCTAAAAGACTAAATAAACTCCAGAACCGTGCTCTGTTGGCAAATTTCTAAACTGGGATTTTACTCTTTATTTTAGAAAATAAATTAGCAGCATTATGCGCAATTAATTGCATCATCTAACTATTTTTGTGAAGTACTGTTTTCAAGATAATTTTGAATGCTCTTTTGAAGTTGTTGTAATCCAAATAAATTTTCATAGTAAGTAACAATATAGTCATTTATCAGACATATTTATATCTAAATGTTGTAAATGTGTTAATATTTTGTGATTATTTATTTATTAATAGTTAATAAAATGTGAAATAAGAAGGAACTAGCATTTTACCGCATTTTCAAGGTAACTTTGAGTCGGCTCAAAGTTATACTGATGTTTATAATTTACTGATTATAGGTGCTACTGTCTAAAATTTCCCATATTTGCACGTATATTTTATATAAATGCCGAAAGTGTGCATTAGAACATTGCAAAAGAATGCATTAGTGACATGTAAATATTTTTACAAATATGTGTAAAATACATAAAATTCATTTAGAGGCATGATTAGGGGCGGAGCTACTCAAATTTGACATATCATACGTTCGACGTTTTTTATTCTTGTTTGAATAATGCTAGTACTTGTATGTATTACTGTAACTATGGGTATATTATAGAGTTAACCCTTTCAAGGGCGGTGGCTAGAGGGTCTAGCCACCTAATTTTAATTCCAAAATTGACAAATGGCACCAAGAGTATGTTAATAAAATTTTGCTTTTGCAATGAAAGTGCAAAATAGTTGGTTTCTATTTGCTATGAAATTCGTTTGAATATTCTGGAGCCAGTAAATTATTTCATCATTTTACGAACAGAATTCTTCTGCCCCTGAAAGGGTTAAAACAATGAAAATTGTTTTTCACTGCATTTTTATGTTTCATATGAACAGGTTTACTTTATTTCTAAATGTTCATGGTTCTCTTCTTCCATTTTCTTATGCCTGATATTTGTTGTAATATCATAAATTATACAAATCTTGTGATGTTGGGAAATGTAAATTCGCAGTCTTTACATATCTGAAAACATTTTTTGGTGTTTAAAGTTGTCCTGACTACAATACTTTTTTTATAATTAATTATTTTATATAAAAATTTATCATATGGTGCAAAGTTACCCTAAATGGCTGGCTAACTTTGAACCAGGCTAAAAATCCATTTTTTATTGCTTTTATCCTTATTATTCCATAATTTTTTATAGTCAAACAATAATTTAGGATCATTTCTTCTCTTTTATGCCCCTAGTTGCGAGAATATTCTTCAAATAAGAGTGTGGCATATGAAAATAGAGAAAATGCGGATCAAAGTTACCCTGATTGACTGTATATGACTTTATTTAAATTTCCACTTTTCTACTATGTCATTATATCTAAATTAGAAATATATATATATTAATTTACCGTCATATACATATTAGAAATATAGATCGAAAAGAATATTTAGTAGTTACATAATTAGATTTTTATGCGTTCTAGTATTTGTTATTACAAAACTTAAATCTTCATGACGGAGGTTCAATAACTACTAATAAAAGTATTATTAATAAATATTTAGAATTTTGTTTTATAATAAAGATTAGGCCATTCCTGTATTATAACCCGAAACAACGTTTTCAGAAACAATTATTTATTGAAATCACATATGTGCACATTGCTAGATTATTTTGGACTGTAAAAACAAAAATTTTGTTTAAAACTTTGTTTAAAACTTTATTTACAATATTAGCCAAAATGTTTCTTCAGAAAAAGGTATTAGTTTTTCTTTCCTTTTTATGAAAATTGCGGAATATTATTTTCTGGAATCAAGTGAATAGTCTACATTTTGAAATATTCGGCTTCATACAACATAGAGGTTTAAGGTTAGTTGGGGCAACTGGGACATGATTTTACAATGTGACTCGGGAGCTTCTGTCTATTCAGCTTCAAAAAGCTAATGTTCATTTCAATTAAAGTCTGAACTTCTGTAAATGTGTTCAGTTAGGTTCCCTCTATCAGACAGAAATGCTCAAAATTACATTTTAATATTAAAAAATATAAAAATATGCATATTTCATTTTTCTTTCCTCATGGGTCCAGTTGCCCCCAAAAATGGGGTAATTGGACCAGGGGGGGTCTATGTTCCACACGCGTTTATATTTTTTCATATCGGATATCAGGTCCTGTTTGGAAAAGTGTAAACAACTTTAAAAAATTTAAACCAGGCAGATCATGTAAATTATATGTCAATAAAAAGCATTGTAAGGGAAACCTTTGTTGTCAGTTTGCCTAAAAAATCACTAAAAGTGAAAATATTAGATTTATTTATACCAAAAATATAAAACTTAAGTAAGTACTTATGTACTTTAGTATAGATAATAAGTATAAAAGTCACATGGGTATTTTAAGGAAAAAATAGCAAGGTAAATCTCTGAACAAAAGGCTACGTAAGTACTTAAGTACTTTATCTTTATCCAGAGGTCGCATTATATAGGGAAAATTTTATTGTTCCTTAAAGAAAGGTGCGATGAAGATATTATTTTCAAGATAGTGGTCGGGACCAATTTTAGGGACGATAAAAGATTCCCTAGAGCATAGCTGCCATCTTTTACGCTTTCCTCGTACCACTAAAATATTATAAGTAAATGTTGTCCTATTTAATTGTCGAAATCGCATGATTAAACAAAACGAAAATCTCTATTAAATTTTAGTGGTAGCAAGAAAGCGTAAAAATTGACAGCTATGCCTATAGAATGCAACCCCTGTGTATAGTACAATTTCAAGGTCTGGCTATCTGGCTTTCAGGGGCAAGGTACTTGCATTCGTAAAATGTTGAAATAATTTAATGACACCAATATTTACAAGAGAATCTATCTGAAAACATGTAAAAGTGTATTTTCGCGTACTTAATAAAGGTTAAACTTTAATTATAAAATTCAGGTGCCAATGTGGCAATTAGGAATTAAAATTAAGTGATGCCATAACGGCATCACCGCCTCTCAAGGGGTCAAGAAATTTGGTTTGATACCACTCAATATGCTTTTTTTTAAATTTCATTACGTTATTTTAATAAGGTATTCTATCATTTTATTTATTCTGAGCAAAAACCAATGGAGAAATTTACTTCCCGTAGTAAGAGAAACACAAAAAAACTATTTATAACTATTGAGGTAACTGGATGCAGCATGTCCCAGTTACCCCATTCTTGAAACATTTATGGGGTAACTGGAACACCGGGCTTACATTTAAAACATGAAGTAAATATGTATAGATACCTAATAATATTAATGTAGTTATATGTCTAATCTTTAAAAAAAAAAAAGATTGTTTAATAAATGTACTTACAGTGTTTTAATAAAAATCCGAGGAAGTTCAACCATATTGACGTTGTTTTTTAAAAAAGAAACGTAAATTTTTGACAATCTATCACAGCAAAGTGAGAGTTACGATTGAGTTGATACACGTTGTTTTAGGAAGTAGAGATAAAGGGGCATTGCTCACAAAAGCTAAAACTTAAAAAACACCAACAGTTTTTTCAATTCCTACTATTAGTCCACACTCTCCCTATATTTAATTATTTATTTATATATTTATCTTGTTCAAATTTTCAATCGTTAATAAAATACTCATTATTCATCCTATCAAGTTGAAATAAACTTTTTTGAACTTGTACTGGATGACAATTGATGTTAATACAGTTTTTTCATATATTAATTAATTAATTAAATTTTAATTAATTAATTTTAGTTTTGTATGGGAAACAAAATGGCGGCCATTGGTTATTGAAGATCAGTGAAAGTATTTTCAATAAGGGGTTACCATAAGGGGGACCCTGTTATGTCGCCAAATACCGCCAAGTTTGTCGCCAACTTGGCGATATATCGCCAAATTTGGCGGCCAAAATGAGTCGCCAAAAGTGACGACAACTTGCGATATCTCTAATATTTCGCCAAATTCCCATAGAGTTCCATTGTAAACCTACTTGCTTATAGAAAATCAACAAATTGAGATACTTTAATGCAACAGAAACTAATATTAACGGGGATTATATTAAATTTTTCTTTGATGACCCAAGTAGGAACTGACTTTAAAAACAAAATTTTTATATTACTTGTTATGAAATAGCCTATGGCCCAGTTACCTCGTGGTTCCAGTTATCCCAACAAACCTTACTTCTGCAACATTGTGCAATAAATCTGTAATTGCAATAGAACAGTTATTGAGACAATTGAATTGTTCATTCTATTTACACTTGTGTGTGCT
The DNA here is from genome assembly GCA_963932465.1 of Maratus speciosus. Taxonomy (NCBI): domain Eukaryota; kingdom Metazoa; phylum Arthropoda; class Arachnida; order Araneae; family Salticidae; genus Maratus; species Maratus speciosus. The sequence goes on along the minus strand of OZ010788.1, from coordinate 536,204,501 downwards.
GTAATAGCAGGCAGATATATGTTTATGTACCATTTTTGCATTAATAGATGTTGTTGTTAGAATAAACTTCATGTTAGATGGCACAAACCTTCACACAAAAAGGGTTGAGTCGAACGACCCTATTCGATTGTAAATTGTTAGATGATATTTGATATTATGTTGGGAGAATCCTTATTTCTTCGAGTAAGGTTAAAAATTGTGAGGGCAGCTTTAATAAAACCATCCTTTCTTGAAGCTTTCGCAACACTCTTTAAAATAAAAAATTTAAAATAAACTATGGATTTTACCTGCTTGAGACAAGAACAAATTATTATTCCTCTCATGTTCGTTGCATTTGTGAACTACTATACTAAATGTCAGCATATTGAGCGCAACAACTTCCAAACTATGGAAAGTATAAACAAAACTTGGCATACAAACATTTAAGTAGTCTATAAAGTTTTTTTGAATGCTAACTTTCATATTTATATGTATATATATGACTTGTAAACTATGATTTTTTTAAATAGAAACTGTTTTCTAGAAACTACAAATATGACAATGCCAAAATTACAGCATATATCACTATGTAGTTTTTTGAGTTATGCTTATAAATACTACCCCATTGGAATGTGTTTTGCAACGATTAAAAATTACCTTAGCGTTATGAGTTCTAAATTTTAAAACATGCATAATTCATAATTGATTTCGCGTTTATCTAAATAAAAGTTTATTGAAAAATCTTAATATGATGCCAAAATTATGTGTTAGTATTGAAAATTTCAAAGTTTGTTGCAGTTTCTATATATAGAGTTTCTAAACAAAATTTAAGTATAGCACTATTAGTAGAAGTTATTACTAAAGATGTGCCAATTAATAAGTTAATCGGTTTGAAAAATGAATAAATGCTCAGCAACAAAAATTTATTTAATCAAGACAATCGGTTCGATTAATTATTTTTTAAATGCAAATTTTCTTTAATTATCAAACTAAGGTCAAAATTAAAAATTCAATTCTGCCTACAATATAATTTTCCTCCAATATTACACCAAAATATGTTTTAAAATCTTGCATCAAACAATGTGGAAAACATTCCGGACAAATTCAAAACATTTTTTTATAAAGAGAATGGTGAAAACGGAAAAAAATGAACTATCCGGTTTATATCTGTGCCAGGGGTATCAAATTTTAGTGCTCCCAAAATTATACATAATAAAATTACGAATTGCTTTGCAAAGGCGTTGAATGAGGCCGCCTGCCATAATCTACTATTCTCCAACATGCCCTGTCCTGTCGCAGAAGACGGCTAAAAGGAAGAAGCAATCATCCATCGAATACTTTTACAAAAACTAAAAACTGTTTTTACTTTTTTACCACAAGGCTTACTTTTCACATTTACGTTATTATCTATCAATAAATAACAAAATAAACGTATTTCTTTCAATTACTAAAAAGCGTGAAATGAAAATTTAGAAACAGTTAAAATAGATTTATCAGACTGTTTACATTTTAAAATGTCATTTCTGTCTATGATTTCATTCTGTGATCATTTTGATCGTTTATTAAATTTTGATCTATGATGTAATGATCTGAAAACGCCATCATTAAATTTTCAACGTAATCTTTCAAATTACGCACATTTTTTTTTTTTTTTTTTATTACAAATTGATTTTTTACGAGTTACAATCTCAATGGTTTCTCTTATATTGGATGTATAGTATTGATTGGAGGGAAAAATCATCTTACTTGCATTGAAATTTATTTGGATGGTTTCTTCTTGAAATAATCATACTAAGGTTGTGGGTTTGCTATTATAGTTTATATCAGCTATTGTTCCTTTTTTTCTAATCTTTGACTTGTTATAATTAGAGAACATTAATCTGGAAGCCGCAGTCGTCGTTCGAAGGTTTCAGGCCCCCGAGCCCAACACTTCGTGCTTTTCAATGCATTACACTTATGGAATTTCGCTTTTAAATTTATCTTTTAATTTTTTCCCGATCCGGTCAAGTGTCAAGAAAGTGATCAGTGTTGAAAAGGAAGTAAAAGGACTCGGTCACACAGAATGCCAAATTCTGTGGCGCACGGTGGGATATCAGCCGATACTAGCCATCCAAAAATCGATTTTTATAAGTTTAACCTAGCGTTACTTATCTTTTAACTGATATAGATTAATAGCTAGGACGTTGTACCCTGCTATTGTTTTTGATATAAATATACTTATATAGTCCAAAGATTAGTGCAAAGTTGTTGTTTCTTTGTTGCGAATGAAATATTCAATTTGACTATGGTTCTTTAATCTGTTATTTGAAGCGGAAAAAAATATTTTGCTGAATTATGGACGCTATTGAACGAAGTATAGATTTTGTATTATCAGATTTATGTGCATTAATTTTGCATATATCAGTTGTTATTTCATATTTAATGTCTCAAAATATGCTGTATTTTTTTACGCGTTTTCATTTTTAAAATAGAAAAGCTAAATTTTTGATAGTAGTTTAGTTTATTAATTTTTCGTTTAATTTTAATTTGTCTGCGTCTATTTGCGTTTCCAGGTTTCAGATTTATTTTGCCTTAAGTCTAAATTATTGTGTTTTTAATTTTACGTCAACTACCATTTTACTTTGATCAAAATCAGCAAAATTTAAGTCAGCCATTTAAATAAAGTTTTGCCTCATTATGCAGTATCAACAAGTTTCAAAATTTAACGAAAATGCTAATTAAGTTGAAAATATTTTGATTATAGATAAAAATTACAATGAAGAACATATGAAGATTTTGCAAGCGCAGAATGTCCCTACTGTTCCTACTCTTTACATAAGGTTCCGATATGTAGAGAAAAATATAAACGTACAATAAAATATGCAACATAGAATTATATATATATAACCATTTTATAAACATTACTGACCACCAACAAAAATTGTGAAAATGTGAATAAAAAGACATTAACAAATTGACAAAAATACAGTTCCCCCCAATACGCTTGACATAGATTCCAAAAAAAATAGTAAACAAGTAAAAATTAAATTTTAATAAATAAAAAAAACACCTGCGTAAAAAGCGAACTAATTAATTATTTCTCACCAATGTTAAACTAATTTTCATATTGCTTACCTATTTTTTTATTTACTTGTATTGATGACTTTTAAGTTGTGTTTAATTGTTAGCTCCTATCTATAAACACTGTTTTGATGAGGCGTATAGATCTGATGAGGCAGTCTATGATGGTTAAAGTTGAAGTAAAGCTAGAGATCCTACCTACACAACTTCTAGGTTGTATAATATTTAAACTGAGCTTCTGACTGTAAAATTGTCAATGAAACATCGTCTTCATTTTGAAAGACATATCCATAATATACTACTCAATATGGTGGGTAATTTTTTTTTGTGTGTATCTACCGCCATTTTGAATTTATAAAAAACAAAACCTAGCCTATAACCATCTGACGGTTAAAACGAATCCTTAGAGACTTCATTCAATAAAATCCACCCAGCCTTTGTGATGTTTCGAGGGTACAGAGAAATCCACATACCCAGATACGCGTGAAACACATTACCCTTCTTGGCAGTAGGATAAAGACAGCAGAAATTGAAAACAGAAATGCAATAATGGAAATTTGTTGAACTTAGACAGAATCATCGGGTCCCAAATGCCTAAAGTTCCACAAATAAAATGTATGGTTTCATCTTCATATTAGCCATAAATTAGCTAAAGAATATGAATTTTTGACAACCACACACATACAACAGAGAACACCTATTGAACACCAATTAAGTTCAAAATAAAACAAGATTAAAAACGATAGAGAAAAAAAAAAAAAAAAAATATCAAATTGAAATCCATACTGTCTTAGCAATAGGCATAACAAAATACAATCATTGGAGATCAACAGCACATGTTGCCAAAATGTTTGATATGATGGTGGACCAAGGTTCAACAATATACAGCATAGCGCACACTCCCATTATATATAACCAGCGCCCTCTATAGATAATTTAGAATTGAGACTGTACTGCTCCATGTATTCAAATGAATCAGTGTAGTGCTGCCATCTATTCACTTATTAGTAAAATAAAAACTATTAATAACTATAAATGGATTAAGTTTAAAAGCACATACTGTTTAGAGATGGATATATTAATATATATATATATATACATATATATATATATGAGTATATTTAATGTTTTTCTGTCAATTGAACAATAATAATAAGAAATTGCTACAGCGAACAAACATTTCTATGCCGATAGACATAATTATTAAAGAAACTTCTTGAGAAAATCTCTAACCAGTGAAATCCTTAATATACTACTACAGACTTCAAACGCTTTCCTAACAAGTAAAATAACCAAATAAAAACAAAACAGCTCTTTTTTAAAGAAATCCATTTAGTTGTTTAATTTCCAAGAAAGAGAAGAAAATGCTTTAGTTTCTGGAAGCTAGTATGATGTAATTTCAGAAAAGGAATTGTTAAATTATATTTGTAGGCAATTTTTTTTAAAGAAGTCTAATGTTTGTTTAGTATTTTAAATTTTAATAGAATTTTAGAATTTTTTTTTTATATATGTTTTGTTATTATAACGATAGAAAAATAATTTTATCACTTTAGCTTCCATACCATTAAGAAAGATCATTAAAATTATTAACAAGAAAGTAAAATCATGCGTGAAGCATACATTAAGAAATACTTGACAACACATTCAGAATACTTTAATAAAACTTCTCTGTTTAATAAAATGAAAGATGATGTGTAAATAAACAAATTGGAAAATAAAAAATTGATTTTGAAGGTCCCTCGTACCCTTGAACAATGTCTTTTTTTTAATCGTGAAATACTTTCAGTATATGATTTATTTGAACTTCAAACCAGATGTTACTCTAGTCCAGCTAAAATAAATATGGGGCATTGACATTAACAGTTCTACAAACGAGAACGGTAATTATGCCTTTTAATATAAATAGAGTAATTTTTGTGATACTGTATAGTATAATTCGGATGACTTTAAGAGACACATTTGCTTTCTAATATTACCTGATATTTTTTCTCTCATAATGAATATTTTTTTATTTGTTAATTAATTTCTTCCATCATTTAAGAGCGCATTTGAAAATTTTATGAAATACTTATTATTTATGGTAAACAAATATAGAATTTCATAGAAAAAAACCTATAATGAAAGTTACTCTCGACTGAATAATTTACAACATTAGATAAGCAATTCCAGAAAGAAACTCATTTGCCGCATTGGATGTGAAATAATGTTGACAGCTAAAAATTAACAATCGTAAGGAATTTACTTATTTATTCTTCATAATATAAAATTAATTTATTAAATATAAATTTTATTAATATCACGGATCTGTATTAAATGCATAGAACTACTAAAACTGTCTTAAAAATAAACGGTCAAGTGCGAGTATTACTCGCGCACAGAGTGTTCCGTACAATACTATATGAATTAGTATGTGTATTATTAAAAAAAAAAACCGTTTCTAAAAGAATACTAAGACATTGTAAAAAACATACAACCCAGATTTGGGTATATCTGTATATACTAGAAAAGTATAAATGGATATATCATGAAAGTTCAAAGAGATATGGAACCTAAATAATATCAAATATAGCTATTCTGTATAACTATTTTTTTAGTCTTATCCTAATTTGTTTAAAATGAACTTAATTCTGTACTGACAATAAAAGTAGTGCACATTTAAACTTCACTGGACATTTCATAAACCTAAATTCAGCGTACTAATAATCTTTTTTTTCTAGTGCACCTTAAGCAAAAACCTTGTTTAAAATTTAAACTTAGCATTGTGTTAAGGGCGCTTCGAAAGGACGTCGCAAAGTTGCAACGCTCCTTTGGTCCGTGCCGCGTTTTTCCATATACGTTTTTAGTTAACCTTTAAATACAGGGTAGGTGTGTTGAGAGAGCCACTCAATGCAAACTAATCGCGCATCCCATATTATTTATGCAATTAATTCTCATTAAAGTAGTCTGTTTTTAACAATTTGACGTTTATTGCTTTTATACTGCTACTGGTCATTGCATTACACAAATATATCCTTAAAACTTGTTATCTAGGCTCTAAAAGCCGATGGAGCATAGAGTACGCCGTCCCTGTCATTAAGTATGCCCAAACCGTCCGTGTCTTTAAGGATTAATATCTCGGCAAATTACCGACGATTTTTTCCGAAATTCATGATCAACAATGTTTTTATACTTCTGCTGCGATAGGTACCTCCAGCGATGCTGAACACTTTCGCTGAATGCCCGTAAACTGCAATTTGTGTGTAACTGAAAAATGCGATTTTCTCAAAAACTATGCGACCTAGGGTAATCGCTATAATTTTCCTGCGAGGTTTAAATTCACGTCTACTACCCCTAATTTTTTATAATTTTAGTTCCAGTAGATTCGGAATTACATGGGGGGGGGGACATATTTTTACACTGCATTTTCGACCATAACTTTGAAAATATAATACCTAAAATTAAATGAAATATATTTTTGAGTTCAGCGTTACAAAAGCTTTCACACGATATACAAAGAAAAGATTTCTTTTTTCAAGTAACTTAATTAGCCCCTCTACATTTTCCCTAAATATATTTATGAATATTTATTAATCTGTAAATATGTGGGATAATAGTCTTTATTACTTGCCCCAATTTTAGCTTTCCACGGTCCACAGTTTACGAGTAAAAGGGCTGTGACAAACAGACAGACACAGGAGTGATCTTATAATGCTTCCGTTTTTACTTTTTAAGTACGGAACCCTAAAAATATATAAATATATATAAGAAACTAGATGAAACCCGTCAAAACTTGACGGCAAACAACTTGATGGCACCAAACAAAAAGTTTAACTCTTTAAAATGTTATTTACTGAGATAACAACATCAATAAATCTGTGATTATTTGGTACTAATATCATATAAAATACATTCATATATACTACGATCATAAAAACCTTATCAGAATCGGTAGATGATAAAGCATGTAGTGCATACAAATGCATTCTGTTTTCACTAATATTAGATAATGACAAAAGTGTGCTGTACAATATATATCGGTTCGGTATCATGCAGATCGATGGAAAGTGCTTTTAAGTTATTTTAATTGAAGTAAAAACAGATTTTTACCACAGAAAACAGCGAATACTTACATGCACAAATATATAAATACACTATTTTTTTATTACACAACGTAAATAAAACGTCTTTATGCTTATTCATTGCAATTTATAATTTATTATTTAACCCTACGAGCGTCTTGAGGGCTTTCCTGCGTTTTCATAAAAAGGCTTATAAAAATAATTTTAATTAAAATGTCCTTTCCCTGTTTATATCTAAAATACACTTCATGCAACTTTATTTCATAGACATCTTGAAATACAATCCTGTTAAAAATATTTTTGTCTACAACAGATTAAAGTTGTTTTGGGGAAACTGAAAAATATGCCCAAACCGCTCAAAGGGATAAAATATTTCTTAATTTATTTCTTAGTAATATTGTACTGAGTAATGTTTCGGCCAGGTGATATGAACTCTGCAAATACAGAATTAAAAAAAAAACTTGTGCACTTATGTGTGAACTCACATATTAAAGTATAAATTTTAAAAATATAAACAATGATTAAAGAGATGACCTGTAATATGCAAAATGATTAAAAACAAACAGTGCAGATTAATTTTTTTCTTTGTACACTACATACAGTGTTCTGTTATTTTTTGATAGTGCCTGAACCTGTAAGTTCTCTAATGAATGCACCCAACACATTGCTACTTGGTAAACTGGCCACATAGCTAAAAACACTCGATAAATCTCTAGTTTATCAATGTACTTTTTTGACTATTTACTGACATAACAACTTTAGTAGATCTGTGATTATTTGGTACTAATTTCATATAAAATACATTCATATATATTACGATCATAAAATCCTTATCAGAATAGGTAGATGATAAAGCATGTGGTACATTCAAATGCATTCTGTGTGCACTAATTTTAGGTAATGCCAAAAGTGTGCTGTACAATATATATCGGTATCATGCTGATCGATGCAAAAGCACTTTTAAGTTATTTGCATTGAAGTACAAACAAATTTTTAACACAGAAAACAGCGAATGCCTACATGCATAAATGTATAAATACACTATTTTTAATTAAACAACGTAAATCAAACGTCTTTATACTTATTGATTGCAATTTATAATTCTTTTAACCCTCCGAGCATCTTGAGGGCTTTCCTGCATTTTCATAAATAGGCTTATAAAAATAATTTTAATTAAAATTTTCTTTCCCTGTTTGTTTCTAAAATACAATTCATGTCCCTTTATTTGATAGACATCTTGAATTACAATTCTGTTGAAAATATTTTTGTCTACAACAGATTAAAGTTGTTTTGGGGAAACTGAAAAATATGCCCAAACCGCTCAAAGGGTTAAAATATTTCTTAATTTATTTCTGAGTAATACAGTAGACTCTCTCAAATCCGCAAACAGCCTAAAATCCGCATATCTTTACAAATGTAAACAATGAAAATTTCTTTTCAGTAGGGGCAAATTTACAGAATTTTTTAATTTCACTTCCTCCCGTATGTATTTCAATATGTAATTCTTATTAATATGACTGAACTTGCGGTTTTCCATGAAAGGAGTATAAATTTATATTTTAAAAAATCAAGATATTGCTGATATCACTGGTAATCACTATCGTTTTACCAAATATATTTATATATTAATCAAGCTTTTTTGGTTATTATTGCGATGATTTTGGATGTGAATTAATAGAGAGTACTTTTCAAAGTAACGTTTCATTGAATAATTCAAGAAAAATGTATCTCACATTTTTTATGAATATTCAAATATACATTATTAATTATGTACTTGATCTTTACTTTTAATATTTTAATCAGTTCTTAAATTATCTTACTTTTTATCCTTTTAGTTCATTTATTTACTTATTTTAATATTTTACTATATTACAATCATTCATTGAAATTTTCATTGCATTATTGCATTCGAATTACTGTTTAAAAAAATGTAAACAAAGCAATGACCAGAAATCCACAAAATTCTAGAGTCGGCACAACCTCTGTTTCCAAGCTGTGCCGATTTGAAGGAGTCTACTGCATTCTACTGAGTACTGTTTCGGCCAGGTGGTATAAACTCTGCAAATACAGAATTAAAAAAAAATTATGCACACATAAGTGCAGTTACATATTAAAGTATAAATTTAAAAAATATAAACAATGATTAAAAAGATGACATTTAATATACAAAATGATTAAAAACAAACAGTGCAGATTAATTTTCTTCTTTGTACACTACATACAGTGTTCTATTACTTTTTGGTAGTGTCTGAACCTGTAAGTTCTCCAATGAATGCACCCAACACATTTCTACATGGTAAACTGGCCACATAGCTAAAAACACTCGAGAGTAAATAAATCTCTAGTTCATCAATGTACTTTGCTGACTATTTACTGACATAACAACTTCAATATATCTGTGATCATTTGGTACTAATTTCATATCAAATACATTCATATATACTACGATCATAAAATCCTTATCGGAATCGGTAGATGATAAAGAATGTAGTGCATACAAATGCATTTTGTGTGCAGTAATGTTAGATAATGACAAAAGTGTACTGTACAATATATATCGGTATCATGCTGATCGATAGAAAAACTCTTTTAAGCTATTTGCATTGAAGTACATACATACAGATTTTTACCACAGAAAACAGCGAATGCTTACATGGATAAATACATTAAATTTTTTTATTACACATTGCAAATCAAATGTCTTTATACTTATTGATTGGAATATTTAAAAATATATATTTTTTTAAATATTTCTTAATTTTATTATGTTTTTAATTTATTTCTGTGTAATATTGTACTTAGTACTGTTTCGGACAGGTGTCGTGAACTATGCAAATACAGAATAATAATCATAATAAAAAAAACACTTGTGCGCACATAAGTGCACTCGCATTTTAATGTATAAATTTTAAAAATATAAACAATCAGTCAATAGAGTCCTGCATCAGGTCGGATTACTTGCTTTTACCCAAACCGACTCGCGGTTCGGTTCGGATCAATGGCAGATTTTTTGTTGCAGGCCGGGTTCACTTTCATAGTTTTAGTTTGGTTTTGATTCTAGTGGGTCGACCCGAATTTCAAATGATATCCAAAGTAATTTTTAAGGTTAAAGTTCTATGTACAATAAGACCTCTATAATGGCTTTTCTCCCGAAAGGCGGACATTTATATTTAGTAAACACTTTTTAATTCCTAAAATTAATATATTTGAACGTTTATATCAGTTTGAATAGTAGGCAACTATAACGATGAAATTAACATATCATCACATATCATTATTTATCACCCTTTTAAAATTAAATTCCATTCTTTACAATTCTAAATTTAATCGATACTTCTTTTCCTTTTCAAAAAGTATATCTATTTCTTCTCTTTTGCACTTAATAAATTACTTTCGCTTTATATCCCAGGCTTACTCAAAACCGCTAATAAAATAAATCAAAAACAAATATTTTTTTCATCCTAAAATCATTACCTGTTCGAGTATACTTTCCTTCTGTTAACGTATATATATAAAAAAAAGATAATCTTTGACCATATGCTCTTGTTGCAACAGTAACTTAAACACCCATTGCAATTTTCCATTTGATAGTCATTACAAATGCCTTTTTGGCTTGTGAGGTATCCTGTTAGTATTAAAATTGGCGTCTTGCATCTGAATTCCTTCTTCTAAATATAAATTTTCCATTGCCCAGTCTTGTCATATCATACTGTTCGTTAACATTTCAGTTACTTAAGCTAATGAATCGTTGGGCTGATTTTGAATTCAAAATGTCCGTTAGGTGACGTATTCTTTGGTGTTATAATTGTGCAAAGTTCAAAGTTTTGGGGCTCGATGCACTTACAATCAAGGCTGTTGGGCGGCATTCTATCTCTGGACGCACTACTGTAAAGATGTAACACTATTTCCTTACCGTATACCAGGGGTCATCCCCGTGAGAATATTATATTGCTCGCTTGTATTTAATAAAATGCCACATACATATCTTGGACTTTTTATCTGAATCTCTGTCAGGGCCTGAGTTATTATGGTATATATGCAACGTACTCGATAATTGATCCGGCGAAATGTATTTAACTTAAAATTAACAAGTCAAGTTATCCGGTAAAGTAAATCAATACTACAGGCACCTCTCAATCTAAACACATGTAACATGTGTATGTGTACATAAACTGTCAAAAATATGATACATGTGTTTTTGTGTGTATCAAAAACGAAATACTGATAATATTTTTCATATTTCTAAAGTTATTTTTGCAGGCTCGGGTCGTGTTGACTTGAAATCAGACGTGGTACAGACTCAGCAAAAAAAAAAAAAAAAGGCTGAACTTTCACAGCCTTGCGGACTTTTGACGAAATTCGCATTTTTCCGCAACATTTGGAGCAAATTTGCACTTATTCTGCGATTTTTTGACAAAATTAGTGTTTTTCCATGGCCATTGGACGAAAATCGCACTTTCTCTGCAGTCCTTTTAATAAAATTCACGTTTACTCTGCGATCCTTTGACTAAATTCGCGTTTTGTTCCACGACATTTTGACGAAATTCGTGTATTTTCCACTAGCGTTCGATGAAATTTGCGTATTTACCACGATCCTTTGACAAAATTCCTATATTTTACACGATCCTTTGATAAAAATCGCATCTTTGGCGATTCTTTGACATAATACGCGTTTCTTCCCACAATGTTTCGACGAAATTCGTACATTTTACACGATCCTTTGAGGAAATTCATATATTTTACACGATCCTTTGCAAAAATCGTGTCTTTTTCGTGATCCTTTAACAAAAGTTGCGTTTTTTTTCCGCAATCCTTTGACAGGAATCGTATTTTTTCCCGCGATCCTTTGATGGAAATCTAATTTTTTCCTGCGATCCTTTAAAGAAAATAACACTCCTTTTTTTGCGATCCTTTGACTTTAATCGCGTTTTTTCCTCACCCCTTTGACAATTTTTGCGTTGTTTGCGATCATTTAAAAAATTTGCGTTTTTCCCGCAATCCTTTGAAGAAATTTGTTCAATTTTGCCCGGTTGGTACTCGCGTTTTTCTTGTATTTCTTCGGTTATTGATAAAAATGTCAAAAAATTTTAATGCATATTTTTATAGATCCAAGGGATTGTAAAATTCAGTGCCAAAAAGCGCAATTCCACGGAAAAGTAACATGTCTGTAAAATGGATTTTGCAGGTTCAAGTCGGTTCTGTGTATTATATAGTTCTGCATTAATGGAATGTGAAAAATGAAAAAAAGAGAGAAAATAATAGATACAGAATCCTTAGCAAACAGCAATCTGTTAATGCATGAATTTTGTCTGTGATCACTGTAGATTATAAAGGTATGTAGAGAAATCGCTCTTGTGAAGAAAAAAAAATGGAAAAATTCGCCAGTCGCTTACAGGAAATACTTCAGTTGGTCATGCGAAAAAAAAATCGCAAAATTTGTCCATTTATTGCTTAAAAAATCACAAAATTCATCAATCAGTTGCAGAGGATAAAGAAAAATCGACAGTTGGTTGTGAGGGAAAAATCATGAAATTTGTCGCAGAAAAAAAAATACGCAATAGGTAAAAGAAAAAGAAAAGTACTGGAAAATTCACAAATTGTGGGGAAAAAATTGCAACATTTTTCCTTCATTCTTCAGAAAAAATCGTAAAGATTTCTATTTGAACATCAGAACAAACTCAAAAACCTTTAATCAGTTGCTTTAAAATATTGTTTAAGTTCATCTGTGAACTGTCAGAAATTCTTAAAACAGTCGTTGCAAAAAATCGCAAAAACTGTCGATTGGTCGTTCTGGTTGATTGGGAAATCTTGTCATTTCATCTTGTGACCCACTGGCAAAATTCACAATATTTTTCTACCATCATTTGTTGGAATTCAGAAAATAATTTTGAAAAATCGCGCAAAAGAATAAAAATCACTTTCTCGTGGCGGGGAAATTAGAAAGAGTCACATGTAGAGAAAAATTTAATGAGGGGGAACACACAGCATTTTTTATAATGCAGCATTTTCCTATTTTGTGAAATTTTCCTGAAATCCTGCATGGCATTGCAAATCTTGCCCCTCAACAAAATTGTGCTCTCCCCCCTCTCCCCACATATAAGAAAATCTCTTGAAATGGTATCCCTGCAAATAAGGATAGGAATTTGAGGTGCAAATATTCACAAAAGTACGATTCATTCATGATTAATATCCATATTAAATTCCCCCCCCCCCCACCCGAAAAAAAAATGCCACACTGGACAGCACTGATATACTTAATTGCCTGTGAATGTATTTTTGTTTTTTGAAAAAATCTTTTTAAAGTAGGATTACACTCATTTAAGTATTTTGAAATTTATTCACTCTGATTAATTATTAGGTAGTATTCACAAAGTATTCTTTTGATTTAGTAATTGTAACGGTCATTGGATTCTCAAACAGAAACTACTTAGAAAACTATCGGTATATGTGATACGATAGGGCATAGGAACGTTATTTTGGTGGTTTTTAACACAAATAGCAATCGTTTATCAACAAACAAATGAAAAACAGAGGTAACTTATTTTCAAATACTCTTTGAGTTATGGAGATCCCAATATAAACAATTCAATTAATTTGCAATTCTGACATTGAATTTTAAACTTACTTTAATGTAAGAATTCAAATCTATTTATTTGTCAACAGAAAAATAGTCTTTTTTTTTAGAGGTAGTCTTTTCTAGCTAAATAGTTTTAAATTGTTTAGTAACTTTTTTCGTGAAAAATTAAATCTCAGAATTAAAAAACATTATTTGTTTAAGTATTTAATTTTTCCGTCTCTGAATTTCCAAGTTTATCATGTTTAATTTAGCATCATGTATATTAATTTTTTTTCAGTTGCCTTTTCTAAAGAGCCAAGAATATTTTTACTTAATCGACATGTAACCAAAAACAAAAGTTTTTAGGAAATCGTTTCAGTCGTACTTTTTGGAGACCCAAAATCGTTTTCGGTTAACTGATGTAGAACCAATAGAAAAGTTATCAGAACATAGAAATATGTTTAACGTAGAAAAGTGTGCTATTGAGCAGAGAAATTTTAAACTATGAAGCTATAGGGTGCTGTCAAAATAGTTACTGGTTGGTATTATAACATTTCCAAGGTATAAAGCGATAAACCTGCTAAAAGCTATAAAACTACAGGTAGAAAGAATAAATAATTGCATCACCAGCTAACAATAACAGAAAAAATAAAAGAATTGTTTTCAATGAGAACAAGTTTCTTTAACATGAATACATGTAAATAGATATTTCAATAGAAAATAAACGGTTCATAGTACAATAACGTTACATTCAAATCATCTTAGCTTTGACGTTAATCGGATTTTTTCTGCGATTAAATCTAAGTAACTAAATCAAAAGAAAAGTTAAAAATGGAATCACAGTAAATCAGAATAAACAAACAAACAATAAATTAACAAAATACCTATAAAGAGTAATCCAAAAAGCTTTGACGCCACGGCAGATAAATTATGTTGTGTTGTGTGTACGGCCTAGTGAAACTAACTGTATCTAGACAGGAATGTGTCTTGCACGCCATTGGAGCTCAGTGTCTGTTTACGCGGAGTGGTCTTTCTGATTGGTTCTTCTGAAGATGATTCTCTGTCTACGGTGAAGCGTTCACTTCAGTGAAAGAGATAGGACCGCCCGGAAGAGGTTTTGACGCATGCGCAGATATTGTTTTTTAGTTGTCTTAACTGAAATTTCGACCGTCTTAACTTAAATTTCAACCTTTCTTTTTTAATGTATAAGATAATAATTGCAATGTTTTTAGTAATATAAAAGAGTCAAATTCTGATATTCCTTGTTATATGAAACATATGATAGAGAGTATTTACCTTAGCTTGAAACTTTAGAATGATGTTATAATTAGAATGGTAAAAAAATAACTTATGAAAATAAACTACAAAGAAGTTTTTTTTAAAAAGGCCAAACTTTAAAGAATGAAATGAAATAAAAATGGTGAAAGTTGTGTCTAAATTTTTTTGTGATATCAGCTTTCCAAACTTAGATATTGGTATTTAATTTCTTCATTGACTCAGTTTCCGTATATGGTGAATAATTCAAGCTCATACATCTGATATGTTAATAAAATATTTTTCTCATATACTGAGTACACCATAACGTATTTCTGAAAAGTAATTAAAAAAAAATAAATGCATGATGAGCCTTGAGGACATATTTTTATATTTTCCACAATTTTCTAAGTACCAAAGTGCGTAGTTAATTTCGAGCTTGTTGTTATTCAAACTAACATTTTGTGATTTCGTATGCATTTTTTTAAGATGGCTGCCATGCCTATCATATATATATATTTAATTTTTTTAATTTTTAAAAACATATGTTATGGTGTATTTAGTATGCCGTTTAAATATAAATACTTTCAAAGTCTTGAGCCTATGCTTACTAAGATATTTACTAATGTTATATGTAATCATGTACAACATATATTTGTAATATGCTTACGCTGACTTAATCTTATACTTACTAAAAATCGTTAAATGTGGTATTTACATTAGTTTGTAGATTAATACATAACTGCCCATACATTCATTTCAGAATTTAAATACTAAAAAACATATGATTTAACTGTAAGCAATTTAAATAATATAAAGTGCATTTTTAATCCATATTGGGTGAAATAATCAATTATGAATTTTTCAACATGCTTTTAGTAGTAACAATTTACCAAAAAAATGCTTAAGATTTAACTAGAATCACCTGTAGATTTTTAAATTAAACAATTTAAACATTTTAAAAATGCATGCTAGGAGGGAAAGTAAGTAAGTTGATTACAAACTGAAATGAAAGGTCGGAAATTAGTAGTAAATTGTTTCCAAATATGCCATTAGGTGGCAGCATATCCATCTATAAGATATTAATTTCGAATTTATAAGACAGCAGTTGTACAAGACGAACAGAGTCTTTCAGAAGTTGTTGACGAAGAACGAACTGGTCGTCCAGTTGAGAATTAACATCTTATAGTTTGGTTATGCTGCCACCTATTGGCATATTTGGAAACAATTTACGACTAATTTCCGACCTCTGATATCAGTTTGTGAACTACTTACAGACTTTTCCTCGTGTATTTGGTGCATCCCCTTACCCATAAAGTTATAATATGCTGATACTACATGCAATGTCTAGAAATAATAATTACTACGATTTATATAAAGAATCAGTTTCACATTTACATTAGTTCATAGATTAACGTATAATAACTCTTCATACATATATCATCATACTTCATCATACTTCATCATAGATCATCGTTTCAATAGACTATTTATTTTTATTATAAACAATATAAATAACAAAATGCATTTTTATAAATCGAGATTTTCTATCCATAAAACGATATAAAATAGGATCGTTTTCTTCTATCTCCAACTACTACTTGGAAGTAACTGATTGTTTTCAGTCGCTTTTTGAGGTAACTGCTTTCTAGATGATTGTTTTAAGGCTTTCTCTGAAGTACCTATAGATTTTCAAATTAAACTGTTTAAGACGACAGTTTACCTTTTCAACAAGTTTGTTTATTTTTAAAAATATGGTTTAAATGACATTTCAATGTTCAACTAAAAGTACATAAAGTACATTTTGAAAAAAAAAACTGCATGTTTAATTAAAATAATAAAAACTTTTTTTTAAATTTAATTCTTTAAAATCGCTACTACTTTTTTAAATATTGATATTGTTCACCAATTTTTTTAAAATATTTTCAAATGTGTATTGCACAAAAATGCGCATGGATTTTTTATATACATTTAATATTAAATTTAATATAATTTTTTACTGATATAATTAGTGAAAAACGATTAAATCTAACACATCTTCATATACGTTTCTTTTTTAAATAAATAACAAAAAGCCTGAAGGCTAATGCCATGCGCAGATTTATTACATATGTAATAAAGAACATATACAAAAAAGTTCAAATCCCTATCTCAAATACAAAAAAAAAAAAAAAAAAAAAAAAAAACTTACCCTTTTTAAAACAGGAAAGTGACGAAAATATAAACATGGAGAAAAATCCATTTAAAGTATTAATTAAAACACTATATAGCCAAAGGTGATCGCTCACTTGCGATTTTGGACGTTTTGTTAAATATCTAGAAAAATACATGAGGAATTAACCTGAAACTGCAGATGTGTAAACAGTATAGTATAAGTAATATACTTCCGCGAAGATTGTTTTCCGAAACCTCATAGCGGACCTTCAACAAATTGAAAAAGAACGAATATCTTTTGAATAACCCTGTAAAAACTAATGTAGCAAAAGCGTTCAAACTCGAGATTATTAATAAGTGGCTTATTGTAATATACTGTGTTTATTTTTATGAGGATAGCATGTATACTCGTACAGAAATTAAGGTTTTTATAAAAACTGTCCCAAATTTCGCAAAGTTTTTTGCTTATAATTTGCAGAGTTCTTAATATGAAAGAAAGTTCTTTTTAGAAAATATAACAAACAACATTGTGCACAATAATCTGCAATCATAATTAAAAAATAATAAAAAATGGATAAAAAAGGAGCATGTTCCTAAAAAGTGTTTCACTGTGCATGCGCGAATGCAATCAAAATATAATATGCATAATGTATTACCTAAGTATATAGAGCAACTTTCGTAAAAATCTCAAAATCATAGCTTGAAAATTCTGAAAATTATCGTCGATAGAATAAGCTCGAAATCCGTTGTTCCCAAAAAGTAGCAAAAATATGAGGGGTTGTATCAAATATCTGTTGATTAGTGCCAAGATAGCGTACACAATATTGAACGTACGACTATATTTGGACGCACCTTTCTTAAATATTTCAATGTAGTATTATAGTGGACTACTATATTTGGTTACAACCCCCGATCTTTTAATTCCTTTTGGGAACAACGGATTTCGAGCTTATTGTATCGACGATAATTTTCAGAATTTTCAAGCTATGATTTTGAGACTTTCACAACAGTTGATCTATATAGCTAATGCATTATGAATATTATATTTTGATTGCATTATCGCATGCGCAGTGAAATATTTTTTAGTAAACTTGCTCATTTTTCAGCCAATTTTTATTATATTTTTATTCTAATTGCAGAGTATTATGTACAATATTGTTTGTCATATTTTCTGAAGAGAACTGTTTTTTATATTAAGAACTCTGCAAATTATATGCAAAAAATTTTGGCGAAATTTGGGACTGTTTTTATAAAACCCTTAATTTCTCTACGAGTATGCATGCTATCCTCATAAAAAAGATCACAGTATATTACAATAAGCCGCTTTTAATAATCTCAAGTTTGAACATAAAAGTAAAAACGGTTTACTAAAATAAGCCTCCTAATCATGTTTAGAGTTTGAATGCTTTTGCTACATTAGTTTTTACAGGGTTATCCAAAAGATATTCGTTCCTTTTCAATTTGTTGACGGTCCTCCATGGGATTTCGGGAAAAATCTTCACGGAAATATATGACCTATACTATAGTGCTTACACACCTGCAGTTTCCGGTTAATTCCTCATGTATTTTTCTAGATATTTAACAAAACCTCTAAACTCGGAAGTGGCCGGTCACCTTTGGCCATAAAGTGTAGTAATTGAATTAAGTTTTTAATTGAAAGTGGGTAATTGCGCTGGGTGTATTAACAAAATTTACAATATCTCGCGATATATATGCCGTATGGGTAAAAATGTGGTGTCAAATAATGAAAAATGCTTTTATTTAATATTAAAAAAAGAAATCGATTTTTTGGCCAATTTTGAGGTCAACTTTTAAAAAATGTATATTTAAACTGTGCACCTCCTCTCTTCACGTGTACAGGAACTTACTTCATTAAGCCTCCACATACAGTTATGATCTGTTTAATATTACTTGAATTTATGTTTACTAAGAATCAATTAAATTTCATATATAGGGGATACTAGGGAGGGTTGACCATACGGGAGTCTTGATTCACCCATCAGTTTTCATATTTAAAAGAATTTCAGAGTTTTATCAATAGATGTCAACCAAACCTACTACAATGCTCAAACAATAGTTTTTGTTTCACACGGATAATGGAAATAGGTGTGGAAAAAATCAAATTTGAGGCGCTTTCAACCTAAAAGTTGTGTTTTTTTTAAATTTTTTGTAAGCTTTTTTTTAGATAAAATATATCATAAAAATTTAAGTAAGTAGATTTTAAGTCATGTAGAAATATCGAGCTTTCGTTCCAGGCATAAAGATTGTACAGTAAGTTAGGCTAAACATAACAATGTGCTATTCTTTAGAAAAACGTTATGTGGCGAGGCTTGAACCAGTCAGTGTGTGGGAGGGTTAACCAGAGGATCAAGGCTCCCTTAATTAAGTGGTTTTGGAAGTCATTTTATTATACATTGTGCATAAAAAAAGGTTAATGGTTATATATAAAAAATAATATAAATTTATTCGGTAAAGCTGCAGTAAAATAGGGTGATGAAAAAGAAAATTTTTAAAACTGATTAAAAAAAAATTGCTATAGTATCCACTGCAGGAAAAAATTTAATGAAATGGTTAAGTTGATCGGAACTTTTTTTCATTTAAATATTACTTACAGTAGATAAACAGAACGAGTGGAAATGACTAGAAAGGACTAGAAAGAATAAAAGCAGCAGCCTAGAAACCTTTCAGGGGCAGTGGTTTGTATATGAAAACACTTAATTTTAATTCCCGAACACTCCGAATCTGCGCCAGAATTTTTCTAAAATCCTTTCCATTTAATATGTATATGAAATATAGCCTTTTTCTTATTTCCAAATAAATTTGTTCATAAATTTCGGTGCCAGTCATTTATTTCAACATTTTAGTACTAATTAGATGTTAAAATGATATGTTAACTGGTCATGCGGCTGCAAAAAAAAAAAAAAACATAGCACTGATCGAAAAACTTTAGGAAGGTATATAGACAAATTTCACCAGGATGAATACAGTGAGATGAATCCAAACTATGTGAAAACTAGAGTTGTCAGTACGAGTGTCACAAAAAGTAGGACAAGGAGACAAAAAAAGCAGGACACTGACTCCTAAATACGGGCGTGATAATAAATGAAACCCTATGAAAACGAAACCTGTCTCTAACAGAATACTGTCTTAAATGTTAAAAATTCATTTTCTCTGCTGTACAATTATGTATGATCAGACAAAATCCTGTTCAAAACAAAATTTTTCTTCTCTGACTTACGATTGCGTCTAAACAGTTTTGTTTAAGCATCATAATTTCAAAAATATTTTTTTTATAATAATTAAAGTACGTAGCATAAAGTTATTTTGCTTTTTATAAACTGATTTTATTTCTCTTCACAAATATTTTAATATAAAACAAAGTGGGCCAGCCGTCCCATATGTGGGGAGCCTTAACCCATTATTCTGTCATGATTAAAATTAATAATTTTTCAATTTTTGTTTAATATAACACCCTTATGTAACAATTTTATTTTGATAACTGATTGTATAACGAATAAAATGATATATAAAACTTTCTTCTACGTTCAATATTTAAAATATAAAAAATAATTTTGTAAAAAGTGGGTCAACCCTCCATAGTCTCTCTACATTAGTTTGTAAATTAATACATAAGAACACTTCATATACTTTTACTTCATTGTTTCCATACTTGAAGTAAATTTAATAGATTATAAACAATTTAACCCATTAAAGGCGGAATTATTTTTTCTTTTTAAAATACAAAATTGCATTTTGTACCACTTTTTTGGAAAAGAAAAAATTATATTATTTTATAACAGAATTTCTGTCATTAAAGAAAATGAAAATTTTTGTTATAAATTACTGGTATTCAAACAGCAAAAGGGTTGACAGTTATGCTGTGATCATATGGTAACGCTAGTCCTTAATGGTTTAAATTGCATAAATCGCATTGTAATTTATCAACAGAACCATTATATCTAATTGTATAAAATAATTAATAATCACATATTTTAACTCTGAAATCTACACTAATTTTTTATAAATTTTTGAGCCCTAATATTTATATTGGCAGAATCATTTTTGTCATTGGTGCAGTTATAATAGTAGTAAAAGTATAACAAAGAAAACAATATAATTAATTTAAACATACTGCTAGATGTAGAAAATTCCTCCAAGAAAACGTGATTTCATAACGAAATCTGCAACTAATTATTATCAGATAACGAGAATAAGTGCACGCTTTTTATTTAAAAATTATCTTCATATTACGCGATTATTTTGCGATTTTAGCGCTGTTTTGACTTATTTTGTTGCTTCTATAGTCAATTAACAGTTTCTTGCTAATTAATGATAGAAATATTACTTTTTTTGAAAAGCACGTAACTTAAGTAATTGTATGCCTAAAAATTCATACTTACTTTTTCCGTCCTTTTTTTTAAATTCTATGTTTTAAAAGTTGAACTGACGAAGAAAGCGAAAAGTTGATTTCCAGTATCTTCACAGATTTTTTAAAAATCTGTATTTTTGCTTATAATTTATTTATAAAGATATGTTTGGACTCAAATTAAAGGAATTTTTCATTAGATTCTGCTACTTTTCCTTTTATTTTTCTTCTGTGCTTGGTTCCTTTGATATCTTGTATTTTACGACGGTATGTTTAGTCGAATTTGTATGTAGGAGTTTTCTCTTGCAGCAGTAAGTAGTCTGATGTAAGTAGTCTTTTTTTTTTTTCTTTGAGGATTGGCTTGTCAGAACGACTGACCTATTTAATGGTTATAGAAGGTTTTCATACGAATGTTTTCAAACGAATTCATATACACTCTATAGATGGAATCTCTTAGACTATTAAAAAATTATAAAACAGTTTTTTTTTTTTTAGTCTGAATATTTTATCTTTGATGTGAGAAATAAGGAGTATGATATAGCGGGAGGTGGGGAGGAGGAGGAGAAGAATATCAAACTTTTGAACCAATCACACCTTCATCATGATCTATCAGCAGGGACAATATCAATTTTATAAGATTTCGTTCCGACAACAACTGTAGTTTAAAGGATTTTTACGATAAAATAAATATGAAACAGGCATACTAACAGCACCAAAATGGAAAAATGGAATTATGATTTTCTATTGAAACCTAGTAGTTTTTTCGATAATGTCTGGCATACTTGCGTGACATTATGAGGTACCTTTTCTAACATAAGTAATGATAATTGAATTTTTCTCTGGAAATGAACTAAATAATATTTCTCGAGACTTTATGAGATTCCTTTTTTAAGATAATTAACAAAATTTGAACTTTTCTTTGGTACTTAAGTAAAATAGTTTCATGTTTGTTCCTTAATTGTTTTACTCATTTAAGGCAGTAATTAAGATTTTTATGAAATAATTATTAGTATTTAAGGCAAATAAATATACACATTTATCGCAGACGCCTATAATAAAAGTTATGCGGAACTGAGTAATTCAGCGCATTAAATAAGTAATTTTTAAAACTGAAACGTGTTTGTGTACTTAGGATAAAATAAATATTGGGGCACTCATGATAAGAATTTCGAAAAAAGAAAAATATAAATTATTACTTTCAATTTATTTCCAATACTTTTTTCCGGTAATACTGACATATTTAGCGTGACTTTATGAGATTCATTTTGATAATTAATAACATTTGATTTTTTCCCTCTTATAATGAAGTAAAATATTTTCATATTTGTTTGTTAATTGCTTATGTTATTTAAGGCATTAATTAAAAGTTCTATGAAATATTCACTGGAATTTAGGGCTCATAAAAATAGATTTTTATGGATGAAGCCAATAACATTTCGTACACACTTTTTGATATTCCTTTTCTAAGATAATTAATAATATTTAATTTTTACTTTGTAATAAAATAAATATTTTATGCTTACTAATTAATTTTTTACTTATTAAATGCAGTACTCAAGAATTTTAATAAATATTCATTAGCATTTAAGGTAAACGAATATAGACTTTTATCGCAGATGCCGATAATAAAAGTTTTGCTGTACTGAAAAATTCAGCCCATTAAATAAATAATTTCAAAAAGCAGCAGAGATTTAGAATATGAGGTGCTTTCTGAAATTACTTATTTATAAATATAGACATGGAAATATGTTTATGTGTATACTATATGTATATGTATAATGTCAACAGCTAAAGTTAATAATTTTATGTTATTCGTTTATTCATTATGTTTAAATTAAAAATAATTGCCTTACTTGTAAATATAAGTACAATCATATACATATATCAAAATTATCTCTACTGCCAAAACTATCATAAAACTATCCTTAAATATATGGTTTATTCCACATAACAAAAGTTTACGGAATTAAGTGTAAGTATCGAATCATATATTGTATATATATATATATATAGAGAGAGAGAAATAAAAGATTCAAATTAATATAACAAAATGCACAATAAATGTTTGTTATTTTCGCATAACAAAAGTTTACAGAGATACGTTTAAGTATAGAAGCATATATTGCATATAAACATATATATTTATATATGTTTAGAAATAAAACTTTAAAATTGAACTAAATACTGTTAAATATTTGCCTTTTTAAAAGCAATCAGAAAAGCTAGAATTATTAACAGTAGTTAAAAAAAATTAAAAAGAAAATAAGTTACGACAATATGTGGCAAAGGCGTATCAGTACAGAATAATTGTAACATTGTCATATATATTTCACTTTCTTCTACAATTCTTTTTTATCTATGAAAATTCAATACATTATTTATTTAAACTACAAACTAAGAGTTTAGATCGTTTATTAAAAATAAATATAGGACATTTATAATAAAAGCTTCAAAAAGGAAACTGGAATTATGACTTTCAATTTGAGTCTAGTAGTTTTTCCGATAATGTCTGGCATATTTCGCGTGACTTTATGAAATTCCTTTGCTAAGATAATTAATATTCTCTAAAGCTTTCTTTTTTTGTAAATGAAGTAAAATATTCTTATATCTGTTTATTAATTGCTTTAGTCGTTTAAGAGAGTAATTAAGAGTTTTATGAAATTATCACGAGCATTTAGGATAAATAATTATAGGCTTTTATAGAAAAAAACCTATGATGAAAGTTACTCTCGATTAAATACAGCGCTTCATCGAATAAGCAATTCAGAAAAACACCTTATATTAGACATGTGATGTGAAACAATTTAAGTGTCTAAAATTAATAACATTATCATATTTAATTATTTATTTCATTTTATATGGCATAATGGCATTAAACATAAATAAAATTAATATTATCTGTCTGTACCCATGCCTCAATTTTATCTCATATATTAAAACTATCTTAGATATACAGGGTGTACAGAAAGCCTCTTTACATTTTAAAGATTTCATTACAGACACAAATTAACAAATATATGTATAGAAAAAAGTACAATATAGGAGTATATATTAAAGGGTTTTTTTTACATCAATTAATAAATTATATGTGGAATATGGGTTGCATACAGCACGCCAAGGTGTCAATCGCTGGCTGGCTTTTTTTATCTAATACTCTTTTTCCAACACCCCTTGCTTTATTCAATACTGAGCCGGTCTCTATTAATTTCTTGTCATTCACAAATTGATCGATTTGGGCAAAACAAATTACAATGAAGACTATATTCCCCCAATTTAATAATGTTACTCCTCATATTGTTCTACTCTTCATACATATGTCTGTTCTTTTAGGTAGATTTCTTAAGAGATACTACCTATTACATTCTCTCCTATGTTGGAATTTCGGAAAAATTTTTGCAGATCTACGCCGATCATGACCGCTAGAACACAAAATCACCTGCGTTAAAAAAATTGCATATCTATCTATCTCTCTCTCTATATATATATATCACTTTTTTATGGACACGATAACTTTCCTAATTCTGCGCAAATCTCTTCCAAACTGATACATAAAATCAAAGGGCAGAAAATCTCGGTCAAGTTCGTTAATGCACAAAATTGGACCAAGGGAGTGGAAATTGGGAGGGGTTTTGTGGAAACAGAAAAAACACCATAAATTCTTCATTATAATACATATGAAATCAGTTTAAAGTTGTTATTAGTTCTAGAGAAAGGGCCAAAAACTTATGTATGACGGAATTTGATAAAATTAAAAATGGTCTCAAGGGTTGAAAAAAAATTGAGTTTCAGACAGAAAAAAAGTCATAAGTTCGTCAGTTTTTAAGATATCAAATCCCATTTACTTTATTATAAATCTTTTTAATATGATCTACAACCTTTATACTGGAAAGTTTCGGATAGGGCCAACTGTTATTGCAAAAAAAATTAACGTAAAGAAAAACTGGGGGTTGGAGAAGAAAGAAATTCATAACTTTGTTAATTCAAAGTATATCCAATCCACTTAAATTGATTATAAATCTTCTTAATATTATCTACAACTTTTATACTGACAAGTTTTTGATAGGACCAAATTTAACAGAAAAATGAATTACAAATACATAGAGGGTTTAAGAAAAATATATTGTATAAAGAGTATTTTGTATTGAGGGTGTACTCAAATCCAAAATGCTTCTTTTCTGACTCATAAAATTCATTTTTGCTCTCAAACGCATCCAGTTGGCAGGTTCTCTTATTCAAGAACTATATAGAGTGCCGTATTGTTCGATTGTTTGAGAAAGGCAGAATATATTTCAAACAAGTAAAACATAAATTTAAAAAATCAAAAAACCCGACTGCGTAAAAAGCGAATTAATTAATTATTTCTCATCAATGTGAAACTATTTTTTATATTACTTACCTATTTTTTTTATCTACTTGTATTGATGATTTTTAAGTTGTAGTTCCTATTTATAAACACTGTTTTGATGAGGCCTATAGATATCTATGAAGGTGAGAGTTGCATTAAAGCTAGATATCCTACCTCCGCAACTTCCAGGTTGTGTAATATTTAAACGGAGCTTCTGACTGTAAAATAGTCAATGAAACATCGTCTTCATTTTGAAACAGCTATCAAATGATATGCACTCAATATGGTGCGTATTTTTTCGTCTCTACCGCCATTTTGCATTTTACGGCCTACATTTTAAATTTATAAAAACAAAACCTCGTCTATAACCATCGGGCGGTTAAGACGAATTAATAGAGACCTTATTCATTAAAATCCATCCAGCCGTTGCGATGTTTCGAGAGTATAAAAAAATCCACATACCCACATACGCGTCAAACACATAACCCTTCTTGGCAGTTGGGTAAAAATGCTGTCAAAGTGGACATTTTGAAACAAATTTCCCGAAGCGATAGGCCTGGAAACGATAAAAATATTCATTCTGAGACAATAATTGTTTATAAATATAGTTCTAATTAATTTAACGAAAATTAAATTACACAGGTCGCTTATAAATCTCTTCAAAAGTCACGTCAGAAAGTTTCACGTTTTTGCTTTTAAAAATTAGTCTGAAAATATATCAGAAATTTTCGAGTTGTTGAGCGTGAAAAAATATCTTTTTGAATACCGCCTTAACATGATTCTGATAAAACCAGCTCTTGCAGAAAAATGAAAACAAAAAATCGTCAAAAGCGGCCAGATAAAATTGTTAAACTGGGTTTATCTTTAACCTTTACTTAGTTTTGTTGTCGAAAATGGTACTTAACTTCGAAATCTACCTGCGCCTGTAGGCCGACCCGGCAGGGATTTTTATGTTTGTAATAAAAGCGTGAAATAAAAAGATTTTGTGGACAGTCTGTATATAAACGAATAATTCTTCCTTCTCAGCGTCGTGAATTGACATATCCATTCAATAAGCTGTAGGCTTCACAGCAATAGGTGTATTATTTAAATTAATAAAATTCAACAAACATAATCCAGTTTTAATACGTAGGGTAATATACTCTCAAGGATTATATTCTTATGCGTAATTAAGTTTTTTGTACAATGTTGGAATGTTTTTTAACAAATTAAAAATATGACAGGAAAAACAACATCACAATTTTGCCCTTTTGCTGGGCGATTAGAGAATTTTAAATGTTTTCAATGACCTGATAAACCAAAATTCTGATTTTCCACCATATGTGATACTTACAGTAATGTCTAATCAGGTAGATTTCAGTTAAATGGATAACAACCATTCCGGCATAATTTTCACCGATAAAACGGCTGCCACAATTATTAGAACTAAAGTCAATGATATTTCTTTATTTTGTTCTTGACATTTTGCTCCAATTAAATGGAGTCAAAGATAAATGTATTCTGATGTACTTGCCTCTCGTGGAAATAGTTGAAAGTTTGTATATTTGAAAAGTTGAAAAGTATTTTCTTAAGAAGATTACAAAAAAAGAATAGAATCGCTAAAGTATTTAGAAATTGATTATTATTATTATTTTAAATATATATATATATATATATTGGGGGGGAGGGGCAAGAAGAAGTACGGGTGGAGAAGACAATGTCCCGCTCTCTCCTGTCTCCTAGTCTATCTACAGGGACAAAGTTATCGTTATACGATTTTTTTTTCGAAAAAATATCCAATGTTGACTGGACTTTATATTATAAAGAACAAACGTGCCCCTCATTAACGCTGATGTCATTTTGATGGTGGCAACACAATCCGATTAATTTTTATTGCGATTTTTTTCAACTTCTTAAAATCCCACATTTTCTATTTTTACACCGCCAAATAGGAAAAAAAATATACTTTTAAATGCAATTTGTTTGAAAACAGCATCGAAATTTACTCAATTTCTATAATAATTTCCAAGTATCATTTTTTTTTAAATGTATCTCTATCGCATGCTGACGATAACGAAAGATAAATCCGTTTGCATTTAAATTATATAAATATATCGGCATTTTTTTCCTATTGCATTCCATAACTAAATTAAAACACATCAATCAATAAGTGAAACAATAAAATGTAAACTATCACAAATTTAAGACATGTAATTGAAATGCGAAGTTAAACCACTGAAATGATCAGAATAAAAAATGTGATTGTAAATAGAGATTTTTTTTTTAATTTTTTCGCTTTTAACTGTTGGCATCAATTAGAATGTATAGCTTTAAATAAATTTTAAAGCTTTATTTGAACGCATAACTGCTATTTTTCATATAAATATGATTTTTGGTATTGTTAATTTCATGGCATTCTAAAATGGCATTTCTGCCATGTTATTGACAGTCTAAAATTGGCATTCTAAAAAAATATGTTAAATGTAAAAAGCTTTTTTAGCTTTCAGTTCTAAAAAGAAAAATGGTTTGCATTAATATTCTGTAATCCTAGAAGCCTGTGTTTATTTCCTTGTTAAGTTAACATAAATATGAGGGAATTATACAAAAAATGGAAAAATAAACGAAAATCATGGTTTTTAATTTGAATCTAATAGTTTATTCCGATAATCTATGTTTTATATTCCGCATGAATTTCTGCGACTCTGTCTCTAAGATAAATAACAATTTATGAATTTGTACCTCTAATACAGAAGTAAAATATTTTTTATTAGTTTGTTAATTGCTTTAATCGTGTAAGGGAGTAATTAATAATTTTATGCAAGAATCATTAGCATTTATGGTAAATAAATATTGACTTTCGAGGAAGAAGTTGATAATAAATGTTATGGTCAGCTGAATAAGTCACTCCATTAAATAAGAATTCAATAAATTTCCCCGTTTTCATCATAATATTTCAAATATTGTAGATAGATAACATTAATAATCTTAATGAAAGTTAGTTTGTTTTATTTATTATTAAAATAATTGTTTAACTAAAAATATGATTAACATCCTACATATATTTAAAATGTATCTCAACCCTCATTTTTTTCTAAGTCACAGTACTACATTAAGTTGCAATCAAAACTGTAAATACATCCAAAATTTTTAATACTGGTATTTTATGTATATGTTAGTGAAAAAATAAAATGTCATTATGATACTTTGTTCTATAAATATATATATTTTTTATATTATAAGAATGCATTTGAAAACTTTTAATTAAATTCTAAAATTAAAATAAGTAGCTGATCACGTGTTGTTAAAAACTTTTCTTTGTTTTATCGATAGCAATTTTAGTTAACTATTCAAAGACAAAATAATATTTTTAATAATAAATCTCATACTTCTTTTTTAAGACTATGCATGTGTTTTTTCCACTTTCTTACACAATTATTTATAATCTAGATTCAGTGCGTGATATATTTATACTTCAAACCAAGTGTTTGTCTAGTTAAGCTAAAATAAGTATGAGGCAGTCATCTCAATAACTTAAAAAAACCAAAACATAAATTATGACTTTCAATTTGAATCCAATACTTTTTTTCGATAATGTCTGACATATTTAGCGCGACTTTATGAGATTCTTTTCTATATAAATCAATAATATAAGTTCTTATTTGTCTGTGATAGTGAAATAAATTATTTTTATATTTGTTTATTAATTACTTTTGTTATTTGACGCAGTAATTAAGAGTTTGTTAATTGTTATTTAGGACGAATAAATAGTTTTATTGAAGAAGGCTAGAATAAAAGTTATGCGCCACTGATTAATTCATGCCATCACTTTAGGGATTTCAGAAAGCATCTCATATTCAAAATAAAAAGACTAAATCTAATAATCTTTTATATTTTCTTATATAACGTATTTGATTAGGAAATAATTTTACCAAGTATAAATATATTGTACATTTATAAATATATATATATATATATATACATCAATATTTATAAAACAAAATCCCTGCCGGTTCGGCCTTCAGGCACAGGTAGATTTCGAAGTAACAAATCAAGATTAGAGTTAAATCCAGTTTAACAATTTTATGTGGCCGCTTTTGATGAGTTTTTATTTCATTTTTCTGTAAGAGCTGGTTTTATCAGAATCATGTTAATACAATAATTTTTTGCTTTAAATTTTTTTGCTTTAAGAGCTTGCTAAGAGCTGTTTTTGCTCGCCTATCAAAATCTTGTCAATATAAGAGATGTAGATAAGATAAAGAAGATTTACAATGTTGGAAGAACTACGTGTTTTGAGGCGGTCCAGAATATCTGGTAAAATAGAAAGGGATTCGGATAAGTTGAAACTTTTAAGATGATACACTTTTGGCTGTAAATAATTCTTATGTAAATAGCTATCCATGAAACTAAGTTAAACTTCAATATATCCATTTTATTTAGAAAGTGTCGCCTATTTTATTGTGTCCAAAGAATTCAGTTCCTACATATATACAAGACTCGTCTGCGCTGCTGCGGTTATCCAACAAAATCCAAGTGTGTTTGAGCGAGCCCGCCATACCATGGTCCGGCGGTGTAATACACGCCTCGATATCAATGTTGGAAACTTTGAACATCTTTTGTGAGATTTTCACACATAATCTACCACAGTCTTATGTCTTTGGCCACTAAATTATTTCAGTTGATCTCAGTCTTGTGTCTCTTCGCTTCTTGTACCTGTCTTACCACTTTCCCATGACGTTTCCGACCATGGATTGCTATTCAAATCTGAATCCTTGTGGTGTCCCGTACCTCCCCTTAAAGTTGTCCCCAATAACCTTGGGACGCCCTATATATAGAGAGAGATAGATAGATAGACAGATAGATATGAAGTTTTGAACTGCTGGTGGTTTTGGGTTCTAGGGGTCATGATAGGTGTAGATCTGAAAAAAAAAAAAAAAAAAAAAAAAAAAAAATCAGATATTCCAACATAGGGGATATTGTAAGTAGGATGAGCGAAGCAAATCCCCTACTAGGCTACACAAATTACATTTTATCGTACACTTTACAAAAAAAAAAAAAAAAAAAAAAAAAGATTCAGTATTTTGACTTTAACATAAAAATAAATTATAATCTGCAGATTTGCACAACATTATTTTTTATTTTACAGAATGACCTTAATTTTTTTTAATTAATTTATATTACATGCTTTTCCATTACGGACGCATTTTTGCAAATAAAAAATTAAACACGTATATTTTCAGAAGAAAAAATAAATCATGGAGTTAGTAATTATAGATAGAATCATGATTAATTAAATAAATAAAATATGTTTTCATTATTTCGCCAAATTATCTCAACAACTGTTTTTTTAATTAATTAAGGAAAGAAATATTTTTTAAATTAATAGAAATAAAATATGATCTGTAGATTCTGACAATATTATTTTATTAACGAATGATTTAACAAAAAAAATTTTTTATTATTTTGTTGAATATATTTTTCCCTTATACGGATTTATTTTTGTAAACGGTAATTAAACCTGCTTATAGACGCTTTCAGTGTGATGTCAGTCATGACGTTTCGGATGGAAACTGACTCCAAACAAACGGTTGCTATGCGTTATTTCTTTTTAACTATAAATCGTAGAAAATGGTACCACTACATAACAAGTATCAAAAAACTTAGATGCGAGATATACGAGTGAATCACTTTTGGTGGTGCTCACACCTAGCAACGAGACCTGATGCATTTTGTAGTCCTATACATAAAAGTTAGAGAACCGATAAAATTTCTCTGTTAAAATCACATTTATATACTTTTTAATACTTTTAATTTATATTATTACATTTTTATTTATTTATTTCACGCCAAAAGTGAGTTAACTCGCCAAATATGGCGCTACAATTTTTCCGCCAGTTTTATCGGATGGGTAACATATTAGTAGAATTATATCATATTTCGATTTTTTTTTTTTTTTTTTTTTTTTTTTTTTTTTTTTAATAATTGATAGCATAAGAAACAAATATTAGGTTTTTCTTTTTTCTTCTATGCAGATGATAAATATATAAATAGTAATTATAATTCTACTAGCAAAAGCCATGCTTTGTTTCGATTCGCAAACCATTACTTAATAAGATAAATATTTGCAAGTAACAATATATTTAGAACAGTGGGCTTTGTCCCCTGCAAGCTACGCTCGCCAACCCCCGTTCAGACACCCCAGAATCTAAAGGCACGCTAATTTGATCGGTTTTAAAAAGATTAGAGAAGATTGAATTATAATGAAAAAACCTATAGCAATCTCCCTGTAAAAGGGTTTCCAATCAATTCCCTTTGATTACGAAAATTTAAGGCTGAATCAGTTGCTGTTAAGACATCCAATGGTTGTTTTCGTGTTTGATTAAAGAAGACCAGTTAAACAATTGAAAGGAAGCTAAAATAAAATGAATTAAGTAAACAAAGTCTTTGCCTCCCGGTATTTTTTAACAGCGTTATAAAACGATTGACATAATACAATTTACTACAATTTACCACTTTAACCCCTTCAAGGGCGGTGGTTCATTTTAGGACCACTTAATTTTAATTTTTAAATGCCACATTAGTACCAGAATATTGGAATGAAAATTTTCCTTTTATTAAGTAAGTGAACAAAAGCATTTTCGTATTTCGAAATTTGATTGTAAATTCTGGTACCATTCACTGATTTGAAAATTTTACGAATAGAAGTACCTTGCCCCTGAAAAGGTTAAACGCATATTAATGTATTTATTATTTTAAAGTTTCCTTTATCTTTTAATATTCACGTGTAAATACAATTTTCAAGACATTATGTTCAATATTTTCCTGCTTTTAACACTTACTCATTTAATAGTAATTTTAAAGGGGTTTTTTTTCTGTTTTTAATAGTCACGTGTAAATAAATTTTTAATCGTTAGGAAATATTCTTTGCGCTGTTTTTAGAATTGAAAACAATCTCTGTAATAATAACCTAAGTCATATTACTATTATCAACAGTTCCGGGCGGATCCGTCCGTTTTTATATTCCAGGCGGCCATTTTGGTACTTTAATGTTAGCCAGTCACAATCGATAAGTCGCCAAATATTATTCTATCGCCATCATTTCACTTATATTATAATAGTCCAAGTCATGTAACTGCCATAAACAATTACAACTCTTCGCTTTTCATAAGAAAGGTTTCCATTTTGATTAAAGAATCAAAGTTATTTTTTCGAATAAAACTACATAAAAGATGCCAAGATCTCAAAGAATTCTTGGTACTTTTATGTTAGCCGGGTGCAAATCTCGCCAATAGGGGATTTTTTATCTCTCCAGTTAGCATTTTTTTTTTATTTTTCGAGTGGTAAATTAAAACGGTACTACTTGGTTATCCCATTGACCAAAAATCTATCGCCAGACTCTAAGATTAAATGCCAATAATGGTTGATCGTAAATGCCACATTCACTTGACAGTAAGGAAGTTACACGTGTTTACGCCATCAAGTGATTTTCATTTCGATGTTTTATTTTTATTTTTATTAATGCTATACTAATTTATTTGGGCTCTGATGTCATATACGCCCCACATTGACACAATTTTTTTCCGACGCCATTTTGACGAAAACATCAACAGCATAAACAACAACATCCGGATTACCATATCAAGGTAAATAACGATACTTTGGCGCCAGTTAGGAACCCGTTGAGTATACGATATTGGCGTCAGAAAAAAATCGCGTCAATATATGTATACAGTATATGACATCTGTGCCTTTATTAGTTCTTTCGTTATTTAAAATAAAAATTACGTCAATTTGTATTTTTTGGTGAGTGCTTTGGCGATTTATATAATTTGGCAAAATTGGTCGACAGGATAACTAAGTAGTACCATTAACGCATTGCTTTGAATTTGAAATTAAATGTCAGGATTTGTTGCAATATTTAATCGGGTTTGGGGTGATTTTTTTTTCTTTTTTTTACGACAATTTAGCGAAAACCTCGTTTTCGAATACCAGTTACATATGTATTTTTAAATTATTTTCTATTATTTTTTGAATGAAATATCAATATATAAAAAAAAATAATAATAACTATAGAACAAAACAATTTATAACATTTTTTTTTAAATAAAAAGAAAATAAAGGTAAATAAATATTTATTAATAAATAAGCAACAATAGCCGGGTTACCATGTCGGGCAAAATAACGCCCTTTTGGCGCTATTTAGGTACCCCGGTGATGTACCTGATGTACCCGGTGACACCTGCAATTGATATTTTTCTTTTCGTTTCGTTTAAAAAAAAAAGAAAGAAGTAAAAGCCATTGATTTTAATTTTTTCTGTTTTAAATGAAAGTTTTGTATTAAATAAAATAATAATAAAATACAAAAAAATGAATTATTCTTAGCATACATTTAAGGGAGGCTAAACTGGACCCCTAAGGGTTAAATTTACAACTTTTTCAAAATTTTGTAGTTTGTCGTTTGATGTGAGGTGTTCAGCTATAAGTATGCAAAATTTGATGCCTCCAACATAATTAGAGGTTCACTTAGAAAGAATTGTTTAAAATACACATGTGGGAGCCCAAAGGGTTAAATGTACGACTTTTTCAAAATTTTATGATTTTTTGTATGATGTGTGGTGTTCAGTTATAAGTATGCAAAATTTCAAATCTCCAACATATATAGTTTCTGAGAATGGGCTCTGTGACGGACAGACAGACGGACTGACAGACAAACGGACGGACAGAGAGACGGGCGGACGGACAGACAGACAGACAGAGGAGTGAGACGAATAGGGTTTCGTCAGATGAACGAAACCCTAAAAAGTATTTGAAATTAGACAAAAAATAGTATTTCGAAAACTAATTCAAATTTAAGATTTCTAATACCAGTTTTGAGATCTGCGGATCAATACGGATTTTTGGTGTTAATTTCATCGCAAAGTATTCCATATTTTAGGAGAAATCACCGCGAAACGTAATCAGTTGTTTAATCAGTCGTTTCATCGAATCGTTTCATAAATTCGTTACATTTCAGTCGTTTCATATATCCGTTTCATAAATTCGTTTCATTAGGATTTTATATATATATGGGGTAGATATATATATATACATTTTCATCTTTATTAAGCAAAAACGTTATTTTATGTTTTGGCGCATTTTAATTTTAGAAATGTAAATTCAGCGAAATAACTAAGAATTTCCTCGGTATTTTGTATTTATGATATAACAAATTTAACAATTGATTTTATTTGTTTACAATTCTTATCTCGACACTTTATATATATACCGGGTGTCCCAAAAAGGACTGACTGATTTTAAAATTCAATAACTTCCAAACGGTGACAGATATTTAAAAAAATTTTTCCAGGAGGGTTATGCATAAAGTCAAAAGTTTTTTTTTACAGTGATTTTCGATTTTAGTTCGAATTACAAACAATAGATGGCGCTGCGATCAATAGAGGCTAAATTCAGGCTCGATTTTTGGTACTTCGTGGCCCGGATAATACATTTCCATCTCCTTTTTCTGCATGGAACAACAGAAAGGACCAGAACTCGAGCCTGTATTTAGCAGCTATTGCTTACAGCGCCATCTATTGTTTCTAATTAGAACTAAAATCGAAAATCATTGAAATAAAACTTTTGACTTTATGCATAACCCTCCTGCAAGAATTTTTTTAATATCTGTCACCGTATGGAAGTTATTGAATTTTAAAATCAGTCAGTCCTTTTTGGGACACCCGGTATATATAAATCTTAATATAATTCTTTTAAAATGCGTAAGTATCGCCTGCGTAAATGAGTTCACATTATAAGAATACATTGTGTATTGGAATTCGTAACACTAAAAAATACTTTTAAAACTGAATGTAAATAATTAAATTTTCACAAATTTTAATTCATTAAAAATACGCTATAATTTTCATAAAAGGGGTATTTTAAAAATTTCATGAAAGAAATCGTGAAACTATTTAACTAATCATGATTCTATTTATAATTAGGGGAGAGTAGCCTAATTTGGACCACTTCGCTTATTTTCAGGTATAACTCACTTAATTTTTGGAATATCCGAAAAATATCACTACACGGGGTCAATCAATTCATCCACTAACTAAATAAATCTTTAGATCATTTTCTATTTGAAAATTATAAATTTTATTTTAATTTGAAAAATTTGTCAAAAGTGGTCCAAATTCAGCAACTGGTCGCCTAAGTTGGACCACCAGTCTCCTAAATTGGACCAAATAAAATCAGGTTGTTTTAATGACTATGGAATAAAACTAATTTTATTAAAAGCAAAGTTTACGGTTACTGAAACAATCAAGCAAAATAACAGCAATGAAATATAATGAAATCAAATATCCGAAAATAAGTGCAATTGTTTTAAATCAAAATGTATTCAAAATATAAATCAAAGTTATCAGTAATTAAGAATAGAAATTATGAAACTAATTGCCAGTTACTTGAATATCATTTAACCCCTTGGGGACGAGCCACACGTATACGTGCCGCATGAAACGCTCAGAATCCTTGTTTCTTCTCACCAGTAAAATTTTACTGTAAAATTTGCCTTATTTAATCAGCGCATTTTGTCGATTCAAGAAGACACAGATTTCTGTTTTTAAAAAACGGTGACAAAAGATTAACAATTTCGTAAAAGTCTCCCGTCCCGAAGGGGTTAAGGAGTGATGCAAAGCTTACACATGAATTTCGTTTATTGATTTTTTTTCCAGCGCACACAACTTGGAACCGTATTTGGCAATATGAACACTGAATCATTTCTGCTGTTTTATTTTCTTACAATCAGGCAAACCCAATCATCACTATTAGATTTGTCTTTTTAGATTCTGAATTATTAGACTTTTTTTTTGCAACAGAAGTTTTCTTTACATTATGATTGTACTTCTC
Organism: Maratus speciosus; assembly: GCA_963932465.1. Classification (NCBI taxonomy): domain Eukaryota; kingdom Metazoa; phylum Arthropoda; class Arachnida; order Araneae; family Salticidae; genus Maratus; species Maratus speciosus. The sequence goes on along the minus strand of OZ010788.1, from coordinate 536,167,869 downwards.
CCCTTTCATCATTTCCTTGATAATTGCATTACGCCTATTTTTTTAAACTTGATGTTCCATTTGCTTTTATGCTGTGATAGCTTCCTTTTAGTCGATTTTTTGTGTTTTTTCATTTCAAGGTTTACTTTATATGGCGAAGATGTTAACACAACTGTTTTTTTGGCTCCCTCTGTACTTTTTTAAAACTAAATTTAGCAAAGGATATAATATTTCTAATGATTTTTTGGCTTTTGGGGAGGATTTGTTGCTACAGCCTTATTGATGGTCAATTTCTTCACAACTTACTCTCTCCTTTTTATTTTCTATATCTTTAACAGCTTTTGCTGTCAGCTGTTTTTTTTTCAGACAGCTTGTCCGTGTCTTTTTCAACATTTTTCACATTACATTATAAAAGTGTTTAAAAAAATATGCTCTATTGAAAAATACGCGACGGTTAATTATACGCAAACATTATATATTCAACAGTATTGAATTCACCCCCCTCCTCCCGGAAGGTTTGAGGTTTTATGAGTTTTAATGGCAAAAAAGTGTAATTCCACCCTCCAGAACTGTAAAAAGTCTACCCTTCCTCAGGGAATCGCAAATATCCTCCAGGAAGAAAATGTTTGAATTCAACTTTGTAAACCAAATACGCCGTAGGAATAATGTATTCAAAGAAAATAAATACAAATACATACAAGATAAAAGAAATTGCAAACAAAATTTATTGCATAAACATGTAAAAATATTTTTTTGTTTATATAGGCCTAAACTGTATAAAAAAATTAATCCAGATATACCCCCCCCCCCCCGAAAAAAAAACCCTGCATGGTAGTAGTAATCCATTATAAAATTTAAAAAAATTAAAAAAATAGTGTACAAAGTGCACCGTCCTCGAAATTCATTACTTAATTTTCAAAATTTATGATCGCATATCTGGTCCGATTTAAGCAACTTAAAATGGTCCAATTACGGCAACTGCGCCATTTTTTAAAACAGATAATTTCAAGACTAAGAACAAAAACGAAATCAAACAAATCCGCGTGAGAAATATGCGCAATTAACAGATGAATTTATATATGTATATAAAAACATAACAACTTACCTTAGTTTTAAAGTATTCACTTACATTTAGTAGGAAAAAAGTAGATCAAAACAGCTAACTTTAGTTTTTTTTAAATTGTCTGAAAACAACACGTGGTAGGCGGTTGCATCTTCTAATCGTGAGTGACGTCATTCTGATGAGTAGGATTTCAGCGGTAGATGGCTTCTCTTCCTGTAGTGAACGACAGAATGGCAACGGTCCAATTAAAGCGGCGGTCCAAATTAGGCTACTCTCCCCTACTTTAAAAATTTCATAAAAGAAATCGTGAAACTATTTAATCATGATTCTATCTATAATTAGTAACTCCATGATTTATTTTTTCTTTTCAAAATATACGTGTTTCCTTTTTTATTTGCAAAAATGCGTCCGTAATGGAAAAACATGTAAAATAAATTAATTAAAATAATGATTTTTTAAGGTTATTCTGTAAATAAAATAATACTATGCAAATAAATCTACAGGTAATAATTTATTTTTATGTTTAATTTCAAGTCAAAATACTGAACAGTGTTTTTTTTTTTTTGTGTGTGTGTGTGTGTGTGTGTGTACGTGTAAAGTGTACGACAAAATGTAATTTGTGTAGCCTAGTAGAGGATTCGCTTCGCTCATCCTAATAAAAGCTTCCAAGATCATTGAAAACTATTTTTTAGTGAAATACAAAATAAACAAAATATTTTCTTTTGAAATCGAATGGAATAAAGTTTCGAATGTTTAAAAGGAAATATTGCTGTATTAAATGATCCTTTGGTAATAGTAATCATAAAGTAATAATAAATAAAATAACTGTGTAATATGTTTACATTGAAATTTGAAAATATATCGCAGATATCGCAGCAATCGGCTCTTTGGATTACAGAATCGTTGCACAGATTTAAGGGATACAAAATTTTAGCTCATTTTGGATAGCTGATTTCCACACTACATATACTAAACTCTATACTTCGGCCGTCCAAGTAGCTTAGTGGCAAAGCATCGATGCGGATAGTCAATTACCATCGTTTGATTCCAAACTTGGACACTTTTCACTCTGTTGGCCGTACGCCTTTTAAACAATTAAAAATTTAAATATTATTTAAATTCAAGGCATGAAAAATTTTCTACAGAAATCACCAAGAATTATATGTACAGATGTATATACGTAGTTGTAATACTTTATGAAAAACATATAAAAAATTAATATCAAAACAACATATCAAAATCACAAGATGAACTATATGTCTTTAACCCCTTAACGTACGATTTAGTCTCAACAGCTCCACGGTTTGGCAAATCCATAGTTACCACTAAAATTTAATAGGGATTTTCGCCTTGTTTAATCATGGAATTTCGACGATTAAATTAAAGTATATTTACTGTGAAATTCTAGTGTTAAGAAGAATTTATATTTGGCTCGATCATCGTACGCAGGCTATGCCCGTCATTGTAGGTTAAGGGGTTAACACGTTACAAACTCCACCCCTTATTTTAAATCCAATTAGAAAGTAGTATTGGCAGATTTCGTATGATAAAACATCCTTGCATTAAACACAAAAAATGGTAACTATAATTAAATCACCAAAAACTATTATAAAGGAAAATAAAATAAGATAAAGCAAACCAAATAAATATTTAGATATAATAAGAAATTTAAACGTATTGGGCAAGCGAATGTCTCACCTCCGCATGTACTCGCCTTATATCACAAAGATAATATTTATATCTTACCTGCAAGAGTTCCGGCATCTTACATTCCACTCGTGACTTGACAAGAACTTGAAACTGTAATTTTTTTTTATTTGTTTTTGTTCGAGAAAAAAAAGTATAGTTGAAGGAAACTATATATTTGGAAATGGATAGGAATGTTATTTGAATAATGGAAAGGAATTAAGATCACAATATTAATTAGAGCAATGTGTAATCGACTAGAAAGATGTTCACCATTGCCTAGAAAAATCTGCCTAGTGGGATCAATTTTCATACTAAAGCTTTTAATATACATAAATAGGAACAAGAAGTAAATCTCTTTAATTTTACCTCACTATTTAAAATACCTAGTACGCAATGACATATAGCACACTTTTTATGTGTTTCGTCAACACATTCAGCAATTCAGCAAGGCTAACGAAAAGGGGGGATACCGTGGTGCATTCCACATATCTTTTTTTACAGACCACTGGAGACACGTGATGCTCGAATGCACAAATGCAGGTGTACGAAAAGAGCATCACGTCATTCTAGCGGTCTGTAAAAAAAAGACACTTGGGATGAACCGCGGTAGCCTGTTTTTATCGTTAGCCTCAGCATTTCGGAATATGATGTGATTAACAACGTATTTATCACCACCTTTTAATATCGGCTGTATTGTAGAATGATTTAAATGCCCCAATACGGGCAAAATCCAGGAATTGGAATTTGCAACTGCTATGTGAAAAAAGTTCTCTATGAAAAAAGTTCTCTAATTATAAGCGTTCATGTGTCAAAGACATAAAAAACATATTAAAGTAACATATAATAGAAATTTTTAATTATAGGAAAATACACAATTAAACCCTTTTATGTACCACGTCAATTTGTTGAAAGGAATGCTTTCTTTGTGTTACTAATCCTAGAATACAAAGAGTGTGAAATATCGTATTCTCAAAGTGAAGGAGAGGGTTAATAGTTGAGTAGTCTGACAGAGAACGCCTTTGTGTTCTAGGCTTAAAGGGGGAAAATAGTGCAGTATATGTATGGTATTGGAACCAAATACCGCATATAATTAAGACAGATTTACTACACATAAAATAGGGTTTTTCTGGGACAACATATGGCCATTCACCAAAATTTGGGAAGAACTTCGTTTTGGTACTAGAAATTCAAAGACTAGAAATAAAGTTGTTTTATTTTATTTTGGATGGCAAAAGCATTTTAACTAAGAGATGAGGGGGAACTCAAATTTTTATGTAGATTAATTGGGATATCGTTTTTTATCTAATTTTTATTACTAAATCGAATGACACATTCCGCAACACGATATGCTGTGTCTTTATTTAAATTGAAAGCTCAACTTCTAACCATATTAGCAAAAAGTCAAAGCTGAAGACTTTAATCCTAACTGCTAATCGAAAACTCCACTTGAACTTAACAGGTAGCTCGAATTTTACGAGAGAACTGAGAAATCTGAAGTATATATGCGCTCCAAATCATTTGAAACCACTTCCTACTACACTATTTATAGCTAGTACACAGCCACAATTTTCCACAAATGTCAGAATGCAGGGTACCACGATCGTATGCGAAATCTCGAAACTCACTACTCCGGTAGAGTACCCTTGTATAAAAGAATCAAGGCACGTTGCTACAACTGTCGATATATTTATTAATCTATAAAAAATGTTAATGTGAAAGAATGGTGATATTAAATGTGTTTTGTTTTTTGATTCAAATAACTAATAATACTTTCAATTTTCTTATAATTACACATATAGCGACCGATTTCTTCAGGGATATTGCGTTGGAATATTTCGTTTTAATAACAACACAGAATCTCAGTACATAGCGCATGGCAACAGTAGTCTTTGATTCTGTTATTTTGGAGAGATAGTCTCTGATATTTTAATGTGGAGTGGAGAATAACTTCAAACATCCGGCATTCAAATATCCGGCAACTTCAAAATCCGGCATCAAATCCATCTTTTCTCTTCCTTTTTCTTTTGCACTTTCAAGTTATGGGAGAAGAAAATTTTCAATTTTTTATGAATTAAAAACTTAAAGATCGAAAGTAAAAATGTAAAAAAAGAATATTTGACATTTTTTCATTTGTCAGAGGCGCTTATTTTCTGAACAATTTTTCCCGAAGCTTTACCGTTACCTAGCAACTGGAGACTAGTACACAAGTTCTTTGGGAGAAAGGGGGTGACGTGAATCGGAAGGGACGAGTTGGCCAGAGGCTAAAGATCGTATCCAATTCAAAAATGTATTTCCCTTTTGTCTAAACAAAAGGTACATGAGAGAACATTAAAAGGAAGAAATTTGATTGTGATAACTTTTTAATGAGATTAGACGAACACTTGTATTTTGGAAGTTTATTTTTATTGTTATAGCAGGATGTTTTTTTTTTTTTTTTTTGAAAACCAGCGAATTTTGTTCCTAAAAGAAAGCATTTAAGTTTGTCTATCGGAGATAAAGTAGACTTGATAAAAAAAATTTAGAAAATGGTTCCTCTGTGAACTCGTTATGTGCTGAGTATGGAATCGGATCATCGACAGTTTATGACATTAAAAAACAGAAGCAAAAGATATTGCAATTTTATACAAAAAGGGACGTTCCGAAGGATATGCTGCAGAGAAAAAATACTCATGAAGTAAAAATTAGAACGGTGGGACATGAACTCTTCAAACGGTTTCAGTTACGGCGAAGTGAAGGAATACTCATATCAGTCCTATGTTGATTGCACATGCTAAAGCATATCACCAGGAATTAAAAATTTCTGATGCATGCGATTATTCTCAAGGGTGGTTGTACCGATTTAAAACTCGCCACGGCATTCGGAAATTAGCAACATGTAGAGCAAAACTGTCTGTGGATGATGAAGCCGCTGAAAATTTTGTCCAAGTGTTTTCTAAATTTGTTGCCAAAGAGAAGTTAATTCCTGAAAAAATTTAAAACGCGGACGAGCGAGGGTTGTTATGGTGTTGCTTGCCGAAAACAACTCTTGCTGCTTAAAATGGGGTAGCTGAACCAGGAATGAAAAATAAAAAAAACGGACTTGCTCAAACTTGCGTGCTCAAACGCCGCTGGTACGCATAAATGTAAATTGCTGGTGATAGGGAAAAGCAAATCTGATCGTTCTTTTAAAGGTATGAAAGTCTTCCCAGTAATTTATAAATGCAACAAACGTGCATGGATGAATTTTGACATCATGAGTAATTGGTTTAACAATTGCTTTGTTCTGGAGGCACAACGTCACTGCGATTCTAAGGATCTTTCACGTGATTCGAAGATTGTCTTATTGCTTGATAACTGCGCAACACATCCTAAAACCTTGAATAAAGATAATGCCACGGCTATGTTTTTACCTCCTAATTGCACTTTAATTATTCAGCCTTCCCAGGGAATTCTGCGATCACTTAATTGCCTTTACAAAGCCGAATTTATGAAGCGTATTCTGAATGCATGCAATCAGGGCTTAAAATTAGAAACTTTTAAAAAGGATTACAACATCAATGATGCAATTTGGGCAATTGTACAGTCATGTGAACGAGTAACGTCAAAGACTTTGGCGAATGCATGGTACAATATATGGCTGGAACGAATTTTTGTCAACGGCGACATCCATGATGGGGAAAAAATTTCAGGCTTTCTTATTTCCCGTGAAAATTCCTCTATATATGAGCTTATTGGACAAGCAAAATCTGAAAATGCATGAAGTGTCGTGAAAAAGCATATAGATGATTGGCTATGCATTGACAAAAACGCACCAACAAAAAACAATTTAACGGACAGCGAGATCGCTGACGCTGTGCTGAATAGAAGCGCTGATAACGCTAGTAGCAGCTCAGAAGACGAGGATGAACAACCGGCAGAAGAAAAAGTGTCACTAGAGAAGTACATAAATTTGACTGGAGAATTAATATCTGCTTTAGAGAAACAAGACTGCATATCAGAAATGCACATTTTTCATTTGTATAAATACAAGTAGAACTTGTTAAAGAACTGCCAAAAAAAAACTGAAACAAAGGAAATTGACATGGATGCTCCCGAAATTACGCGAGAATAAATAATTTCACTCTTTAGCATTTTTTCTTCTTTAACATAGAAAATATTAATTAAAGTAATTTTTTTTAATATTTTATTTTCTCTTTTTCTTACATTATTATCACTTAATAATGAATTATATTAGGGCTAAAGGCACCATTAAGAATATAGCACTACTTTTGATATTCTTGGTAACTACTTTTGATATTCCCTCAAAAATCCGGCATAGCTTCGGTCCCGATGAAACCGGAATTGTAAAATTTATTTACTGGGTTGTATTACAAAATCGTAATTAGTCGACGGATTATGTCGAACGAATTTTAATTAAGGAAGAATTGAGTCATTTAATAAAACACATCTAACCAATTTAATGATTTAATGAGACGATAGAAAAACAATAATTTGTTTGTGTGTTTTAATATTTGTTTCATGCAAAATTTCCTCTGTTAAATTTTTCATAAAAATAATAAAGAACTCTGCTCCTTACGAAATACGCCCCTCGTTCCTTCACCAGATAACGTATACTCTAAAAATAGGCCAATTTGCACTATTTTAAAACGATTACCCGATTAACTAAAATTGAATGATATTATTAGGACCAAAGACGAGATCTCCTGTTTCGATTCATTTCCATCTCATTTTGAAGATTTTTTGGTTCCAAATGCCACATTCACCGTTGTCGGTACAGTTTAGAGCTGCTTTCGGGATTGATTAAGTAATATCAATTATACATTTGAAAATCAGCTTTTATAAAATGCTTAAGTAAAAAAAAAAAAAAAAAAATATTTTCTACCGGGCATTTATAACGTTTTAAAGTATTGTTTGATTTTAGGTTGTATAAGAAAAGCATTCTAAAGCGCCGTTATAAATATGTCGTTTTAAACATGACGTGAGTTAAATGCTTTTTGCACGTAATAAATTTTGTTATTTTAAAAATTTCTTTTTTTTATATTCACGTTTAATTACATTTTTCAATCGAAAAGGGTTTGAATATATTACTATTTCGGCTTTTTAAAGTCTGGTAATACTAGATAAAAATAGATATTTTAAAATGTGGATTAAATATCTATTCAGATGTTGAAATTTTAAATCAAAAATGAAAAAAAAAACATAAAAAAAATAATTCCATTTAACAAATGATTGGGCACTGCACGGTGCACACCATTATCTAGCCCAGAATGGGCTTGCAAAAGCTGGTTAATTCCCACGCATATATATATATATATTTATCCTATACAACTTAATTTTAACTGAATAGCATTTAAAATAGGTCTTCGATCATTAAAACATTTGTCTGCTCCTCTAAGTTTTTATTGTATTTCTTATATTGTTTTTATTATGCATCATTCTATAAAACTAAACGTTTTAAAGTTTCCATATACAATAGTTTTTAAAGGATAAGCCGAAAAAATTAAAAGATCACAATAAATTCAATTACGACAGCTGCACCATTCTTTCATTTTATTGGGGGGAGGGGGGCGTGTAAAGAGATTTGGAAGAGTTCCATATTCTGTTCTGGTTGGCACGATTGGCGAAGGAATCCAATATGGCGCCAAAAGACCCGTTTAGCACCTTACCATTTTTTCCAATCAGGCAAAAAAACATGTTTTTTAAATATTGATATACATATATTTTTATATTAAAAACATTATATATGTTTGTGTTCCTATTATTTATCTATATATTATATATGTAATTAGATATATAGATATTCCTATATAAATATATATTATATATACATATAAATAAATCTTTGTACTTATATATATATATTTATAATTTTATATATTTATTTTATATGTGAAAATAAAACAGAACATTATATTATAAACTTAATGTTATGTACATCTTAAAACATATAAAATGCACAAACAATATATTTACATAATATTGCATGTACAGAAAAATGTCGTTAAAATAATCCGAAAAATTATAAATAAAAAAAAATTATCACAAAACAATATGTATACAAAATTATTGCTTATCCACCTGTGGCTTTTAAGTAATAAAAAAAAAAAAAAAAAAAAACCCTAAATGCTGAAGATCGCAAAGACCACATTGAAACATTTATAGTAAAAAAAAGCTCACCTAAAAAACCAGAACAGGATATGGAACTTTTCCCAAGAGAATTTTTCTTCCTTGCTAATTTTATGTTGCATATAGAAAAGAAATGAGCCATTTACACTGCAAAGTAATTTCCTTGTAAAAGAAAGCTTTCTTAAAAGAGATTGGTTTGATAAACATCGTTTTTTACATTTAAGAGAATCATGCATCATAAAAATTGTAAATTGTTGTAACCCTGAATTATTATCTTTACATTTGCATGTTTATATTATCAAACTGAATCTGTTTATCTAGATTGTTGTAGAAAAAAATTTTAGTTAAAAAAATTGTACAGCTGATTTTTTTTTTTTTTTTTTATCATTATTAAAAATCAGACATATGCTAATGTAATTCTGCTTCCTATAAATTAAAGCTATTCATTTTCAATAAATTTGTAAAATATTTGTAAATACTATAAATGATAATGCTTTCAATTTACTGTTTCGATACACATATCCACACGTTTCATCAAGAGTAATTCATTAGAATATTTAATTTTAATGATAATACTTTATCGCTTTACATAAATAGCATTGAAAATTAATTAACTTTCTCAAGCCCTTGATCAAACATAATCTGTTTTCCTAATGTCCTTAATAGGAAATCAAACTTAATCTTACAAATGATATGGCGATTTGATCTCCGAACGTGGAGTTCAAAATCGAAAGAAAATTAGAAATAATAATTTAATACTTATCTAGGAAAATTACTTTCAAAATTAATTTTAATTCATAAAATTGGAAATGCGTAGATGCGAAAGGTTGTTATGAGATTTTCGAAGTGATTTATATTTAAATGGATGGCAACAGATTGATTACGACATTTAGGAGATAGAAGTTGTTACATTAAGAAAAAAGAGTATTTTATTTGTAAAACGTTATTTAGTTGGTTCGATTTCAAATGCTTGCATTTGCTCAAATAATCATGTCGAACGAATATAATTAACAAAATGTAGAGACATTTGCTAAAGTTTATAAATCTGATTTAATCGGAAGAGAGAAGGAAGATGTTATTTATATGTGTTTTTATATATCATTCTTAGAATATATTATCATTTCAGTCACTAAACCGTGGACTTTGAAGATTACACAGCGATAAGCGTTTGGCGCACGATACGAAAATCAATTCTAAGGTAATATAATTTAAACTGCTATTGTACTATTACTGACTTATAATGTTTATAAGTTGTTCAATCAGCTTTTATATTTACTTCGCTTTCTATATCGTAAAATAATTATTCGATTATCAAAACATTTTGCTGCGCTTCTACTTTAAATATTTACTTTAAACACTTTAAACATTTTGCAGCGTGTATTATATTCATTATATTGTTTTTATTACATATTTCTGTATAAAAATTCTTTAAGCTGTAAAGTTTTCATATACAATATGTGTTCGGACCTTGTGCGCATGCCGAACGAGCTCCGCAGTTTCGCGATCATGTGACCTAGTTCAGCTGTTGTTGTTCATTAGCTGCCATTATGGCACGTTGAGTTTTGTAGCGGGTCTTATCCCCAATTATTCTGTTTGCTGATAGCGGGAAAATTCCCCACATAATGTTTTACGATCGTCAATTGATCTAATAGCGGGTTATTACCCCAAAGTCAACGAATATCTTTATGTCTTTATCAGTGTTTTGTGATTGTTAAATTTTGTGCTGTGTGAAATAAAATATACGAAAAAGGAAACAATGATTCATCTTCAATCTTAACATTACACGCAGTATTCACAATAATATGTTTTACAGGATAAGCCGAAAAATTTGAAAGATCTCATTAAATTAAATTACGGAGGCAGCAACATTAGTTATATATTTTTAGGATATTTTTTTTTTTTTTTTTTTTTTTGCAATTTTAGGAGTAATATATTGAGAAAATGAGCCATTTACACAGAAAAATAATTTCTTTATATAAAAAAAATCTATCTTAAAAAGAAATTGGTTTGCTATACATTGCTTTTTACTTTTACTAAAATTTACGTTATAAAACTCATGAGTTGTTATAGCAATGAAAGTTTCTCTTTAGATTTGCTTATTTATTTTATGAAACTTCAGATAGTAATCCACATTACAATAGAAAACAAGTATGTATTGTTAAATAAAGTTAGACAGATTAAAAATATATGTATATAGCTGATTCTTTTTATAATTATTAAAAATCGGAACTTGTTAAAAATCGGAACTTGTTAAAAATCGGAAATGTACTTTTCTGTCCACTAAATCAAATCTATTTCTTTCCAATTAATTTATTAAATCTGTGTAAATACTATAACTGATAATGCTTTCAACTTACTATTCCAATACACATACTCAAACGTTACTTCAGGAATAATTAATTAGAATATTTAATTTTAATGATAATACTTTATCTCTAAACATAAATATCATTGAAAATTAATTAACTCTCTGAAGCCCTTGATCAAACATAATCTATTTTCCTAATGCCTTTAATAGGAAATCAAACTTAATCTTACAAATGAAACCGAGATTTGATCTCCGAACATGGAGTTCAAAATCGAATGAAAATAAAAAAGAATTAAATACTTGCCTAGGGAAATGCCTTTAAAAATTGATTTTAATTATGAAATTGGAAATGGGTAGGTGCGAAAGGTTATTATGGGATTTTCTAAGTGATTTATATCTAAATTAATGTCAACAACTATCTCTGATTCCGTCATTTAGGAGAAAGAAGCTGTTATATTAAGAAAAAAGCATATTTTATTTGTAAAACGTAATTTGCTGGGTTCGATTTCAAATGCTTGCATTTTTTCAAAGTATTATGTCGAAGGAATATAATTAATAAAGTATAGAGACATTTGCGGATGTACATAAAAGTGATTTATTAGGAATATAGCAGGAAAGTGTTATTTATGTGTGCTTTGATATTTGATCCATAAAAAATATATCCTAAATACTGCTCTTTTCAGGCAATAAATAGTGGATTTTTAAGCGAATTTATTGAATTGAAGTTTTCTGTAAAGATAAGACAGTGATTTTGATTAGCGATTGGTGCCCGATAGTAAAATCATTTGTAAGACGATGTAATTTTAATTTGTATTGTTGTATTACCAGACTTATAATTTTAATAAGTTATGCAATAAGCTTTTATATTTAATTCTTTTAATTGCTAAAATGTGTAAGATGAAAACTTTAAAAACAGTTGAAATAGTTTTATTGTGCTGTTTGCATATTTCGTGTATATCGGAGCCATTTTCATAAAAATGGAATTTTAATGGAATTTGAAAAAAAAAAAAATAATAATTAGAATATTCTAAAATTCCACGATCTACGATGTAGTTATCTGATACGCCATCATTCAGGTTTTACTTACTATTTCAGATCATGATTATTATACTTTTTATTAGATTATAATAATAAATATAATTTAAAATTCTATTAAAATTATTAAAAGCAGTATTTAAATCCACTATTTATAATCTTATAATAATCTTATAATTATAATTGTTGTTATTATACATATCTTTATAAAATTTCTATATACAATAGATTTTACAGGGTAAGCATAGACATTTAAAAGATCACAATAAATTCAATTACGGCAGTACCAGAATTATTTATATATTTCTCAGAATAAAGAGAATGTTTTGATAATTTTACACAATATATTGAAAACATTTAGTCATTTACACTGAAAAATAATTTCAGTACAATGATATTCAATTAAAATAAATTTTTATGTGCATTCAATGAATTGAAGATTTTTTTAAAGATAAGACAGCGATTAGCGTTTGATGAATGATTGTAAAATCAATTATAATCCAATATAACTTAAATTTTTATTACATTGTTTCTTGACTTATAATTTTTATAAATTTAAAAATCATCATCAGGAATGTGACATTCCTGATGACAAGCATTGGTGTGTGCCGAAACGTTAGATGTTTTTAATGTTTTCATATCTATATTAAATGATGCATAATTCTAGATTCGCACCGTTATCGTCTTTGGTAAAATTTTAAATGGTTCGAATTTTAATGCACTATATCTTAAAACTGTGAAACAAACGCATTTTGAAGCAGGAATTAAAGCAATCCTTATCTCTGGTAATCATTTAATTAACCCTACATTCCACGATTTCTTTCTTTTTGAAGTATATTTTTTATACTCATACTTAAGGTTAGATACCAGAAATTTTATACAAAAATTTTTCACGTTATTTAATAGCAAACTTCTGTAATTGTATAAAATAAATATTTTTCTTTAAATAGATTAATGACTGCTTGGAACCGAATTTAGATATTCAATGTTAAAGGATCTCTTCACATTATAGGGTTAAACAATCTATCAAAGAAGAGATGATATTTAATAATTATTTTGAAATATGATATGAATCTCGAAATAAATATAGCAAAATGAATCATTTTTATATTATATACATTTAAATTTAAATTCTAAAATACACATATTACACTTCAATTAATGTAAATGAGATTCAAATATTTATTTCATTTCTGATTTATAATTTAAATAAAAAATTTTAAGTTAAAGTCACAGAGAAGAAAAAATTTGGGAACAAAAGTTATTCAAAATTTTATGTGCATGATTAATTTAATCAAGGAGATTTTAAAATAAAATTATTTCTTCGCGCTCCTTATTATAATTCCAGAAATTATTCACAATCTGTAAATGCAGAAAAAAAATTACATTTCTGCTTTAAACATAAAGCTGAAGTTATCATATTTTAAAAATTAATGAATAAATAAATTTTATCAGTATATTCAATATTTTTGCGGTATTTTCAAATATAATTTTCTGAAATTTTAAGAAAATTATGTGTTATTCAAACAATAAAAGTTTTTTTTAAACTAATTGGAAGTTTTGAAATGATTTACGCAAATATTTCAAGAAGTATTTGAGGAATATGTTACAAAATTATTTTAAGAAAAATTGCATAAAATATTTAACACAAAGAAAGTGTCATTTACTGCATCAAACATGCAGATCTTATCAGATTGTTTTTAACAAAATTATAAAATTTATATTTTACATCATATATCCCTGATAATGTTTCACAGTTATTTTTCTTATACATTATGTATGACTGTACTAATAATGTGAACGTCAAATATTCGTCAGAATATTTTTATTAAGAACATAAAAGAATTTTAAAGAAATAACATAGTAATATGCGAAATATTTCTTTGAATACACCAGTCATTTTGAAAATAATATACAGGGTGTCCGGTCTCAACGGTGTCCAATGGCTAATTCCTAAACCGTTAGTCATAGACATATAGTTCCAATAACAAAAATGTTTTAAATCAGGTAAAGAAATATTTTAAAAGCGATTTGGGTCAATAAAAACATTTCTTAAAAAATTACGAAATTTAAATTTTTATACGGTCCCCCGGTCCTATAAGTTATATTTAGTAAAATTTTCCTTTTACACTGACAAGTAATACAAAATAAGTCCCGTTGTTCTACGATTAAAATTGACCGAGTAATACCTGTTTAAAGTTGGAGAATATTTTTTGCTGCAAATTGGGGATCATTCACAAATTTAGTAGAAATATAATTTCGTCAGATATATTAAAAAATGGTTGAGAGTACAATTAACATTGCAATATAAATTTGAAATCTTTAGTCATTCTGACATATTAATGCGATATATACAACTTGTAATATACATTTAAGAAGAAAGAAAAGAACAGAATTCTTGTTAAATAAAATGATGCTAAATTAACAGCCTCAATTCTTTAAAAAATGATACGTATTTTAAAATGTTATTAGCGTTACACTAGCCTGTAAAAGTTGGGTTATTTCATGTTTTTTAGCTTTTGATAATTGATTCTTATGTATTCCGTACCGCTGAATCCGGAATTGACCTTCATTTTTAGCCATCACATCAAGATTTTTCGCAAATTCTAAATTTCAAAGTTAAAAAGTTCAAAGTTAAAATTTAATCTCCTCCCCCATCTCATCACACCACCCAGCTGTAAGATCCCAAGATAAGCAAAAATATCGAATACATTATTGAATCAAATAAAATAAAAAAAATTTACATATGTTTTATAGTATGAGATTTTCGCTATATTTTAACTTACACATTTGCAAAAAAATTCTAACGTGATGGTTAAAAATGAAAGTCATTTTCAGATTTAGTGCTAAAAAGTACGTAAAAATCAATTATCAAAAGTTAAAAAATACAACCATCTCCTCTACTTTATAGTATCCGATTTTTGTTATTCTTTAAATTCGACAATTTATGATTTGCGAAATATCCTGACATGATGGTTAAAAATTAAGGCAATTTTCGGATTCAGTGCTAAAAAATACATAACAGTTAATAAACCCAACAATCTCCGTCTTGTATTATCTAATCTAAAACTTTTTTCATAAACTTCTTGGCGGTAATCTATCCGAAATTTTTTGTATTATCCTATAAAATAAGTATAAATGGTAACCACCGAAAATCATAATAATATTAGATTGTTATCGGATTTGAGTCAGTATGTAAAATGTAATCTCGTTCGGATATTTGAAAGTGGGTTAAAGTTCGAATACAAATTTTGCACTGGAAAAACATACATAAGATCGTTGAAGTAACATAAAAACTTATAAAAATAACACAATTTTATTAAAAGAAATCATAAAAGAAACAGGCTCAAATCCTGACAAAATAAAACATGTGTTATGTCAGCCAATCTGAAACTTAATAAATGTTAACTTAATCGTAATACTTGTACGATTTTTTTCAAAGCGCAAATACACATGAAATGAGATCTTCGAATACTTTAAGCATTTGGAATATGACCCCTCAAAGCCAAGCCGAACTAATTTGTTTTCAGAGCAGAAAAGTGGCATAAGTCATGCATTTTTAAAGTTTCATAACTCGCACAATTTTAGTGACATATGAATGGGACTTTTTTTTGTCTTACTTGTCAGAGTAAAAGGGAAATTTTACTAAATATAACTTATAGGACGGGGGGACCGTATAAAAATTTAAATTTCGTAATTTTTTAAGAAATGTTTTTATTGACCCAAATCGCTTTTAAAATATTTCTTTATCTGATTTAAAGTATTTCTTTAATTGGAACTATATGTCTATGACTAATGGTTTAGAAATTAGCCATTGTACACCGTTGAGACCAGACACCCTGTATATTGTTTGAGGTTGCTAAAATATATTTTATACAAAATATAAAAATTTTAAACATACATTCAAAAACGCATTTTATGTTAAAATATATTTAAAAAATATGTAAAATTTCTAGTATCTTTAAAATATATTAAAAAATTCATGTTTTGTTGTTTCATTTTTCTGGGGTCTGCGTTTATAATTATTAAATCTTTCATTCATTTAATAAAGTTTTTTTTAATAATAAATCTATAGCTTAACAAAGAATAATGTCAAATCAACTTTAAAAATATATGCACATATTTGAACTAAACATAAGAACCAGAACGACCAGAATTACGACCAGATTGTGAAAATTTTATATTTCGAAATAATTACACAGATTATAATAAGTGATATATGAAAATGAAGCAAAAATATTTCACTTTTTTTTTTGCCATCGCTGAAATGCAGAGCTGAATTGGACGTACGGTTAATGATGATTTATCCTTATTCACATATCCACATGTCCAGCAAGACATGTCAAGCATGTTCCAGCAAGATCTTCAGTTTTTACGCCATATGATTTCTTTTTGTGAGGTTACACAAGATCTTGTTTATAATCCACCATTGCCGAAAACACTCAAAGAACTTAAAAAATGTATCAGTGCTGCATTAACCTGTACCTGATGTGTGCAGGTTATATTTTTTTATAATAACTAAACTGCTTGATTTTTTGCTAAGATGTTCCTGTGGCCGCCATCTTGGATTTCTTGGCGATTTTTTGTTGCCGTATATCGATAAGGCAACCACTGCGAGTAACGTGTTCTATCAACCCTATTAAGCCTAACACTCACATAAATCGCTGCTTGGCGAACATCACATTTACTACTTGGCGAAAAAGGGGTTTTCACGCGAAGAAAAAATCCAAGATGGCGGCCGCGGAAATATGTAACATTTGCTCCAATTTTTTTTTTTTTTTTTTTTTTTTTTTTTTATTTACTTTAATCTTACATATCTGAATAATTCTTGTTTTGGAATAAAATCAAGAAATGGTAGAGCTCATGATTATCTTCTCATAAAATAAATGTTATTTAACGTCTGAATTAGGAAAATGCTTTCATAACAGTCTGGCCATGATGGTTTAACCTTGTTCGTACGTCCAGCAAGATCTCCGTATTTTACGCCATGAGCTTTCGCTTTGTGAAGTTACATCAAGATCTTGTTTCTGAACCGCCATTGCGAAAACACACATGAACTTAAAGAACGCATCAGTCTTGCAGTAACCTCCTCAGACCTGAGGTACATAAATGTGCACCTTTATTCTTTACCTGATAAATACTAAACTGTTTAATTTTTTTACATTTTTACCTTACTTTTATACAGCTGAATGCACTTTACTTTTCAACAAAACAAAGAAATGGCAACGGGGATGTTTATTTCCTCATAAAATTAATATTGTTTTCGAAAAAGTTTGCAAAATGCCTTCATAACAGTGTGGTCAAGATAGTAAGAAATTTTCATAATTATTTAAATTACACCCTTTATATTAAAAACTTTTCCGGATTTGTATATTATTCACTTATTTAAGCCTCTTTAATTTGCTATTGTTTGAATTTAGGTTGTTGATAATTGAATTGATATTTTAAGGGTGCTAGTAATTTAGGATTCAGATGTGTGAACCTAAAATACGAGCTCCCTAAAGTATCAATTTCTGAAAAAGAGCTCTTTATATCGTTTATGTTGTTATTTTGTTTGTGTAGAAGCAATTAATGTTAATTTGCAGCGTCATTTTACCTCCAAATCTCCAGAGGTTAAGAATCTTTCACAATGTAATACTGCAAAATATGTGGTACGAACTAGATTAGACATTAGATCTTTGTCATGTTACGAAATGTAAACACAACCAATATTTGTAACTGAAAAAAAAACGCAGGATGCCTTTCTTTATTTTCATATATGACTTATAACATGTGCAATAGTTTTGAAAATATAAATTTTTAAATGCGGTCATTCATTTATGCTATTCCTGTATTTAAACTAAAGAAATTTAATTTCATATCACAAAACTTGGTAAAAAATATGTTAAGACAAACATTGAGAATTATTTCTTAAAATGTGTTTTCTAAATTACTTATTATCTTTATTACAATTATTCTATGAAGTAATGATTTGGCTAACATGTATATAAGAAAGAAATTAAAAAGAGCCAAAAAAAAGGATGTATTACTGTTAAAATGGGTCTTGTACCTTTTAAACGCGTCGAAAATTAACGAAAAAATGCAAAGTTTGAATTAGTCTATCATCAAAACCTTTTTATGTATAAACATGAAATTTTGGATATAGATTAAACTGATTGTGCTTTGTAATATACTACCAACATAAATTTATTAACCCTTTACAGAGTTTGTGTATTGTTGAAATCAAAATAGCTCTTTTTTTTACCCCATAAGTCATTGCGCGCATGATATCTTGAGAAAGTATGTATGGATTGTCATGAAATTTGGTAAATATACTAAACAAATATGTGTGTTTAAAATGATCTACTTTTAAGTATTTACAATGGTAATATTTTTAGTTATGACTATTTTTATTCATTAAAAATACAAATTTTTTATTTTTTTTTACGAAAATATTTTTTTTATATAGTTAATGAAATAATTTTAGCCTAAGAGTAAATCATTTTAAACACACATATATGATTAGTATATTTACCGAATTTCATGCGAATCCATTCACACTTTTTCAAGATATCATTCGCGCAATGACTTATGGGGTAAAAAAAGAGCTATTTTGATTTCAACAATACACAAATTCTGTAAAGGGTTAATAAATTTATAATGGTAGCACATTACAAAGCACAATCTATTTAATCAATATCCGAAATTTTATGTTTATACATAAAAAGGCTTTGAAGATAGACTAATTCAAACTTTGAAGTTTTTCGTTAATTTTCGACGCGTTTAAATGGTACAAGACCCCTTAAATTGTATTTCAATTATACTGCTGATTTCATATTAAAATTATTTTATAACATGATACTTTCAAGAATAATATAAAAAGTTCATTATCGAATGAAAATAGAATCATTAGAAATTAATTTACATTCGGGCTACGTTAAATTAATTCTTTTACGAATTCTGGCAAAAATAGTTGAAAATTATCATAAAAAAACTTCTGTTTCTTACTTTCTGTTTCTAGTAAAATAACTTTAATTGTAACTATTCTTGATCATTTATTTGTTTAGTTTTCAATGGTTATTCTGTAATGATGAGGCCTTGCGGTTTTTCACGAAACGTAATCTACATGTTTTAAAATTATTTTAATCATTTAAAATTTTTTATAAATTTTATGTTAAAGTGTATTTACGCCTGTCTTATTTTATTTATTTTTATTAAGTCACACATTTCTCACCTTAGTTTGGTTCAAGGTATTTTGTAAATGTATCATGAGATTTAGAACAAACACTTTCTTACCGCATTGCTTGTTTAAAAATGAAGCGTGTGTATATTGTACAGGTATGTTTGCAATGTCAGAGTGTATTTGTAAAAACTTCAAGATCAAGACCATTAAGATCAAAACATTTATTGTTGACTGAACCAGCTGAGAAAAGTCTCAAACACACCATGAATTTTGTTCTGCATGTGAAAGGTGCATGATTATTTATCTTCAGGCTTAATTTTCAAATTTGTTTATTCCTTTAAGAGCCCACTTCAGTCACGGGAAGAAAGGAAAACGCTAATGCTAAGTCTATGGGAGCGTTATTTTCAAATATCTCTCTCAAATTTTATTTATTTTTTATTTTTTTATTTTTTTTAATAGGATAGCTGAGGACGATCTACAACCTGGCTACTTTCCCGATTTCGGTTTCAGATTCTTTTAAAAAAAATACTTTTACTTTCGGAACCGGTTGGAACAGGTTCTGAAATTGGAACTATCGTAATATAAAAAATCTATAACAAAAAAAAAAAAAAAAAAAAAAAAAAAAAAAAAAAAAAAAACAAGCTCGGATGTAGATCGTCCTTATCTATCATATGCAAAAAAAATCGTCAAAATATTAAAATCCAAGCAAGATATTTGAAAATAACTTCTCCATAGGATTAACATTATCATCCGTGTCTTTTTGAGTGACTAGTATGGCCTCTTAAGTTGAGATGCTAAATTTTCTCCATATTTAAATGTTCTTTTCATAATAAGGACCATGATTTACAATACCCGTAAGGCATGGTGACGCCACGGCTACATCGTTGTAAAGTTACACTGTGACTTTGTGACCGTCGATGTGACGTCATAGGGAATGCGAAGTCGTTATGGCTGTTTTAGAGCTAGTTTGTGACGTTACATTGTGACCATTCTGTGAAGTCACGGAGTGACAAATTTGTAGAAGTAGTGTTATTTGTGACTATTTTGAAATTAATTGTGACGAATCTGTGACAAAAGCGACAATGCTTTCAAGGTACATTGTGACCAATTTGTGAAATATGTGTCATTTGTAACGAACTTGTCCTAAACACTGTGATGATTCTGCGAGGACAGTGACAATGTTGCACTCTATATAAAAATGAGTGACTATTTACTCCGGTGGAGTGAATATCCACTCTATCGCAGAGTCAAAGTATGCCAACCTCTTTAGAGAGACAATTCACTCTGAGCAAAAGTGGAATTTTTGACTCTCTGAAAGAGTGAATACTCACTCCTGGGTGGTGAATAATCACTCTAAACAAGTGTGGATAATAACTCTTTCGGAGGAGTGACCATTCACTCTTGCTAAAGGAGTGCATTTTTTCAGGTAGGAGTGAATAGTCACTCTTTCATAGGAGTGAATGTTCATTTTTTATGGAGTCAATTCTTTTTTTTATTTGGCTTTTATGGACATTTTAAAAGAATTACATCATTTAGAGCATGCAATGAAAATAAATACAAGCGTGGTAAAGATTGGAATAAAATACTTTATTTTGACAATATTTTTTTAATTCCTACTTTGTCACATTCATTAAACTTTTAATGAAAAATTCAATCAAAGTTACATGTGAATTAAATTAGATTACAGACAAATAAACTAAAATCTTTTATTACAATCTTATCCCTTGTGTTTGCTTTCATTGCATGCCCTATAAATAAAATATAATTTTTAAATGCCCAAGTTTAAAATAAAATTTTGTATGAAATATAGAATCTTATCTTTTTACAGTACTTTTTAGCAAAATATCGTTATTTTGAAGTCCTATTCTTCTAAAATATATTTAATTTTTCTACTTAAAAAACCATGCTTATCAACTGACATCTTTTTTTTTTTTTTTTTTTTTGAGTTCTAAGTTTGATATAAATATTAAGAATATGTAAGTTTTTTAATGTGTTGTGATTTGTCATTGCTTTATTAAATACGAATATGGAGTCTAACGGATATTAATACAAATCTTATTTATAGAACGGCATGATAAGCCATATTTATTTAAATTTTTTATTCCCGTATATGTTGTATTTTGTGAATATGAGCTAAATAAATTTGGTAAGTTTTATAGGAAAAGACTGATCTGGAAAATAGAAAAAAACAAGTAAGAAAAATCATGCGTTAAGCATATATTATGAAACACTTTCCAACATTTCCTGAATGCTTTAACAAGACATCGTAATTTAGGGAAATAACGTAAATAAGATAACTGAGTAAACATTTAAAAAAAACGCATAAAACATTTGTAAAACTTATTTCAGCAGTTACCGTCCATAGCCAAATATGTGTTCCAATTCTTTTGAATGGCTCGATTGAACGGCTTGATTTTAGGGAAACAAATAACATTAACACTGAGAATTCTTAACTTTTGAATTATTTCACTAAGCTACCTCCAATTAACTATACCTATGTATTGAACAGTAAACGATTCACCGAATTTTACTTTGGGGAGCTTACTACTTTAGCACGTTTAATTATTTTAAAATAAAAAAATACATAAAAATATCCTTTGGAATTTTTTAAAAATCTCTGAGTATTGGAAAATATTCGAAAATAATAGATAGCACAAATAGAAATTCGAACTATTTTCACAATAAAAGGAAAAACAGTCAACTTAGAAAAGAAGTAATTTTTTGTGACGTTACAAAATAAAAAATAAAAATAAATCTAAATTAAATTGCTTTTTATTTATAAATATTTGAAAAAACATGACTTAAATTACTTCTACAATTTCACTTCTTGTTCAGAAATATTCAAATATATATATATATATATATATATATATTATGAAATAATTCGAACGATTATTCAAATTTCATGGGACTTCTTTATTTCAGCATTTTATTGTGAAAGAGAATCACTTCGTGAATTATTAAATAATCCGGTTTTATTCCTTTGCCATAAGTAATCTGTTTTCATAATACTTTTAAACAGGAAATGATATTAAAAGTCACGAGCAATATGACCGTATAATCTATAAAAATCGAGATCAATATCTAGAGAAATGAACTACGATTCAAATAATCATTGAAGGACTTTATTCTAAACAGATTATTATAACTGGATACCGATAAATAATTAGGTTTTTGGATATTTCAATGCATAACAATACCATATCAGATTAGGATGATATTTATGACGTAAATATTTATGTAACAGGCCAGATATCTCTTGTTTGAAAAGTATAGTTTATGGAAAAGGATTTCAAGTATTTATTGTTCCAATAACGGGTTTTGTCAGTGGAAATTTAATTTATTAAGGAGGAGTAAATATCAAGAAAATAAATATAAATAATCAAATGGAATAATTAAAAGAAATTAACAGAATATTTTATTTTAATTAGTAATTTACATAATATATTCTTTATAAAGTGAACACTTAAATTTAAAATATTAACTTTAAAAAAGGAAAAATATTTACGAGCAACAATAACTAAAAAAAAAAAAAAAAAAAAAAAAAAAAAAAAAAAAAAAAAAAAAAAAAAAAAAAATCGGAATTTATTTAGTTTATAAATAATTTAAAAATCATAAGACAAATATATATATATATATTTTAATTTTATTCCTTGTTTAGTAAATATGTTTTTTTTTTCTGAGAAATTTTGAAAGATTATTTTATTATTAGTGGTTCTAGACTATTTCAGCATCTTATTGTCATAGAAATTTACTTTGCGCATTATTAAACGATCGGATTTTTAATTCTTTTTTCAAAGTAAACTGTTTTTACAATACATATAGATGGCTAAAAAAGAAAGTTCGAGATTCAGAGAAACTAACAAAAATTGAAGTAATCGTTAAAAGAAGTTAATCTAAATACACTTTTTATCATGAAGTTGTATATTGAGAAATAATGGGATTTTAAGCTTTTTCAAACTATTTTTGTATTAATGGATAACAGTAATAAATGTATTAGAGTAAATGAGATTAAATATTTAAATGAAGTAAATAGTTATGTGATAGTCGGATTAATTTGTTTCAAGAGTATAGCTTAAAAAAAAGAATTATTAATTGCATCAAATAGGATTTTGTTAGTGGAAATTTAATTTACAAAGAATAGTAAGCTTCGTAAAAATTATATATATGCATAATGTAGCTAACAATAATAACTCAGAAAAGTGGAAATAATATCTATTAATTTCATTGATAATTCATTTAATATATTGTCTTTAAAGTGAAATTTTCAGCTTTTCATAAACATACGCAGAAGAATTTGCATTCCATACTGTTTAAAATCCGTTTTTGTGTTAAGTACAATTTACAAACGAATCACTGTAATAAATGATTCCATTAAAACATAAAATAAGAAAAACAAAGCATCTAGAAACAACTTACAGCAAAATGTTCTTAAGCTTAACGATTTTCATTTTGTTTCATATTAACAGCAGGATTAGAAACACTAAATGAGTTTGGTGGTCGAGGCTTTAAAGTGGCCTTAGAACATTCCTGTAAATTGCAATATATATCAAAGAATAATATTAACTGACAATGTAAAATAAGGAACCTATATTTTTAACACGCTAAGGTACGTATCGGCGAAAAAGCGGTAATTTCTCTTCTGTCGATGGCAACAAGTGGTTTGTGACAATAAATATTATGACAATGTTTACCAATTGGCTAAAATTAAGAAAACTAATCAAGATATCAGTTTGAAAATTCCAGAGCAAAAGTTGATTTTTTTTTTTTTTTTTTTTTTTTTTTCACATGCAAAAAAATATTTTTTTATCACGTCGAAAATTTTTCTAATGTTTTTTAAGAAATAAGGCTGCCTCCCTTGGACATTAACCTTTCTCCAAACGGTGATGATGCAACCTGGATCGTCGACTAGAAATACTTATGCTTTTAATCAGATTCGAAATGAAACTGGAGTAGGCAGATTGGCGATGATATATCGAAAACTACCTACTTCCAGGGTTTCCTCAAATCTTTATTAGCTGACTTCAATTTCAAATAAATTATTACAGTATAAGTCCTTCACCAGATTTAACATAGCTTACAGGACTGTTGTTTGGTGTTCTGTATTTGAAACTCTGAATTCCAAACTGTTCCCAAGCCTCACCAGTGGCTGAGAAGTTCTTATCTCGAAGCTGGTAGTTTGGAGGTGCTGGGTTCGCGCCCGTCGGCCTAATCGTTCGGCGTTTTCCGTGGTTTTCTTCGAACCTTCGTTTTCCTAGCGTAAATACGCGTTATGTTTCCTTAGTGAGACCCCCATAGAGAGCACCTCCTCCTCGGTGGTATATCACTCGTGAAGATAATCGGCCGTCATAAGTAACACCTAACACCAAACTCTTCCCAAAACTCTCTATTGCCTAGAATTTGATAAACAACACGTATATCCGAAACGTTATCATTTATGCTGCTCTCAATACTGCGTCTATCTCCGAAGTTATCAAACAGTCGCAAAAAAATTTCAAATACTGAATACAGATACCTAACAATGTTTTGCGGCAACCTACAGAGGTACAAATCTTTCCAAGTCCACTAGTCAACTTGAGCAAAGATCAGGGCTTCGTTCCACTTTCAAAAAGCAAATGGAGAAAATAACTTTAGCAGATGGCTGAGGGCTTCTCAATTCTAATTTTAAACTGTTTCAGTTTAAAATATTTTCTGGTATCTTTTAATATATTTACTAATGACATCTTCTCGCCTATGCATTTGCCAATGGTAATACTCACTTTCCTCTAATCCTTTTTGTAGCTTTTTAATACAATTTATACTGGAAAAGAATAATAATGATCTTTATATAAATTTATTATTTCATTGATTGTATTTTATTTTATGGCAAATCTTGCCTGTCGCATTGTTACTTGATCGTATAGTATTGTACTTAATTTAGAATAAAGAAAACAGTGTATGGCACTGACTTGGTTGGTAACCTTGACAGTATTTATTATTGTATGTTAATTTTATGCCACTAAAATGTTACTGTACATTATTCTAACACAACAATTTGCCTCTGACGGCAGGTATTAATAGATTAAGAAAAGACATACGTCATTTTTTAACTATTGAAAAATCCGTAAACTACAGTTTTCAAGACGAATTGTTTTCGCCCAGTTGGAAAATTAGAGCTGCTCTGATATATTTACCAATTAGAGTAATTGTGTTAAAATTAATCTAACTTCATTACGTATCCAGCGTTTACTGTAGTTCCATTAGATGCGACTTATTCTGTTAAGTTGATTCATATATTAGACTCGGCATTATGATCAATAAGTTTGTCCGAGTGAATTAGATCCTCCAGATTATTCCGAAATAGCTCAATTGGCAGAGAGTTTGCAGCTTGAGCCAAAAGGTTCGAATACTGGTCCGGATATTTTTCGCTCAGATGTAAAAATTCATCTCAGAAAATTTTACCATAATTGTGAGAGAAAATTCGGATGATTAGGACGCTTAAAGAAGGCGGTATCTTCTATTCAAATGCACTGGTAGAAATGTTTCGCAGCTATAATCAGAAAATTGATCTAATGTAATAAAACAACTATCATCTTGAAAACCCCTCTTCAGTTACTTCACTCGCAAGTACACAATAAACTGTATATCTCCACCTCTTTAAGCAGATATTTTAGAAATAGTAGGAGAGCTGTTGAACATTTTTGAGTAGGTATTTGAGGCACCCTGAAAATTTGTGCAGCACTTCTTTTGTAATGCCTGAATACAAAATCGAATGTCTGGCTGAAGGATCGTGGCCCAAAACCTGTGCCAGACACGTGTCAAGTGCCATTTTTTGACACTACCCCAAAAAAAGTATTTGAGGCACGCTGAGATTGAAACAGAATAATATTTATACTTAGAAAAAAATATTTTGAAAATGACAGACACTTTAGCCGGCCCAAAAACTGTGCCAGACACGTGTCAAGTGCCATTTTTTGACTACCCAAAAAAGGTATTTGAGGCACGCTGAGATTGAGGCACAATAATATTTATGCTTAGAAAAAAATATTTTGAAAATGACAGACACTTTAGTCGGCACAAAAACTGTGCCAGACACGTGTCAAGTGCCATTTTTTGCCTGGCACAGGTTTTGGGCCACGATCCTTCAGCCAGACATTCGATTTTGTATTCAGGCATTACAAAAGAAGTGTTGCACAAATTTTCAGGGTGCCTCAAATACCTTCCCTAAAATGATTAACAGCTCTTGGACTAAAATATTTTAACATCAGAAAAAAGTAAAGATGTCTTTAAAAAAGTGTGAAATTGTTGTTCAAATACATGTATCTGCCAATTTCTTTAGAAATAATTCATTAGATTATTTCATTTTAATAAGAATATTTTATCTCGGTACATAAATAACGCTGGAAATGAATTAAGCTTCTGAAACCCTTGATCAGACATAATATGTTTTCCTAATTCCTTTAATAGGAAATGAAACTTAAACTGACGAGTGATATGACGATTTAATCTTCGAACGGGGAATTTAATATCTAAAGAAAATAACAAATACTGAAATAACTATCTAGGGAACTGTCTTAAAGAATTTATTTTAATTATAAAATAAGATATATTTAGGTGTAAAGGAAATGTATTGGAATTTTCAAAGTGATTCATATCTAAATAAAAAACAAACGTCTTCTTTAACAAACGTTTTCATCATTAAGGACTGTTAATCTGTGATATTTAAAAATATAATATATTTATTTCTAAAACGTAATATGCTGGATTCGATTGCAAATGTGTGTATTTAGTAGATAAGTCAAGCGAAAATTTTTAATAAAGTTGTGATTGGCCAGTCGGGGCCGTCAAATTGAAAGGACAAGTCTATACGCAAATTTAATAAAAAATTAAGCAAATTTTTATCATATAGAAATTAGCAGTGGACGGGTAGCTGACGACCTAAAATTAGCTCACTTTAAAAAAGATTAAGAGGGGATTATCCTTTCCCCAAAATTATTTAATTCATTCAGAGCAGCTGCAAACGGACCTCGCCGTTCGGGCTACAGAATCCTAAGAAATTCACCTTAGCATATAATATCGCTTTAAATGGAATTCCGTTGAAGCTGTAGTCTCTTTAAGCGAAAGCTCAATTTCTATCAAAATACGACATACGGTCGTCATAAAACTACCAGACCACGTATGCTATAAAAACATGCTAATTTGCTCTATTGTAAAACTATTAACGGAATAAATAAGATTAAATGATATTATTACGACCAGAGACGATCTTCCGAACCGGGTTTAAAATAATGTCCATCTGAATTGGGAGATTTTTCGGTTCCAACAGCCGCATTCACCATTGTCGACCTTAAAGCTGTTTTCGGGATTGATTAAGAAATATCAATTACACATTTGAAAATAAGCTTTCATAAAAGGCTTAAGTAAGAAATATTTCCTACCGGACATTTATATTGTTTTAAAGAAAATTTATTTTAGACTCTATAAGGAATTCATTCTAAATGCTAATATTTAAATACATCGTTTTAAATATGACGTAAGTTTAACTATTAAATGCATTTCGCATGTATTAAATTTAGTAATTTATTTATTTATTTTTTATATTCACATTTAATTATATTTTTCAATTTAAAATTGTTGGCGCTCATTATTATTTCGGATTTTTAAAGTCTAGTAATAGTAGATAAAAATGGGTATTTTAAAATATGGATTAAATCTCTATTCAGATATTGAAATTTTAAATCAAAAATGAAAAAAAAAACCTTAAAAAATTAGTTCAATTTGACAAATGATTGAATACCTCACAACATAATCTAGTCAAGTATAAGTTTGTAAAAGCTGGTTAATTCCCATGCATAGACTTTGATCCTATATAACTTATTTAACTGAACAGCGTTAAAAGCAATAATTCAATCATTAAATCATTCTTCTATGCCTCTACGTTTTACATCTCTCTTTAAAACTATACATTGTAAAGTTTTTATATATTAAAGTTTTACAGGATGAGCCGAGAAATTTAAAAAATCAAAATAAATTCAATGACGGTAGCGACAGCATTAGTTATATTTTTTAGGATAAAGAGATTTTTCCTTTTTTAATAAATGTATCGACATATAAAAAATAAGCCTTTTACTGTAAATTTAGTTGTAAAAGAAAGCCCTCTTATAAAGCGATTGGTTTGATATACATTGGTTTTTACATTTAATATAATTATACGTTTAAAAAATCGTGTGTTGTTGTAACCCTCAAATTTTATCTTTAGATTTGTATATTTATATTATGAAACTGAAAATGTTAATCTAGATTGCTGAAGAAAAAAAAAATGTTTTTCGTGACTTAGTTAGACAGATTTAAAAAAATTGTTTAGCTCGTTTATTATTATTATTATTAAAAATGGGAAATATGCTGACGAATTTTTCTTTACACAAAAATCAAATCTATTCCTTTTCAATTAATTTATTAGATATTTAAAAGTAGTATAACTGATAATGATTTCAACTTACAGTTCCAATACGAATATCCAAACGTTTCTTCGAGAATAATTCTTCAGAAAACTTAATTTTAATGAGACTACTTTATCGCTTTACATAAATATCATTGAAAATTAATTAACTTTCTGAAGCCCTTGATCAAACATAATCTCTTTTCCTAATGCCCTTAATAGGAAATCAAACTTAATCTTACAAATGATATGGCGATTTGATCTCCGAACATGGAGTTCAAAATCGAATGAAAATAAGAAAGAATTAAATACTTATCTGAGGAAATGCCTTTAAAAATTGATTTTAATTATAAAATTGGAAATGTGTAGGTGCGAAATGTTGTTATGGGATTTTTGAAGTGATTTATAATCTAAATGAATGGAATCAGCATTCTTTGATTCTGTATTTTAGGGAAGATAATCTGTTATATTTAAAGAAAAAAAAGTATATTTTATTTTTAAAACGTAATTTGCCGGTTTCGATTTCATATGCCAGTATTTGCTCAAATAATTACGACGAACGAATTTAATTAATAAAGTGTCGATGCATTTGCTGAGGTATATAAAACTGATTTAATGGGAAGATAGCAGGAAAGTGTTATTTATGTGCGCTTTAATATTTGATTCATAGAAAATATCGTCTGAACATTGATCTTTTCAGTCACCAATGAATTGAAGATTTCTTTAAAGATAAGACAGCGATTAGCGATTGGTGTCCGATAATAAAATCAGTTCTAAACTAATTAAATTTTAATTAGTAGTGAATTATTACCTGATGTTATAATTACTTTCTTTTATCTTCAATAGAAGAAAGTATTGTAGTCGAAATTTTTTTCGACTTGCGGTTTTCGACGAATTTATTCAATTTAGGGGTCAGAGGTCCCAAAAATATGTTCATACAAAATGCCTGCCTGTCCGTCCGTGTGTCGACATTGTTCCATCGAAAAGTGTATGAAGTTATGCATAGAGTTGAACCAATTTTTTGTGTATGTTTTTGTCTATGGCGAGCTGGTCCTCCTTTGATTTGGAAGTATTCTGCCGGAAGGGGGCACTGTAATAGCGATGTCTGCGCCATTTTCATTCGATATCAATAAATTTATGAAGTTATGCATCGAATTGAACTAAATTTTTGTGTATGCGTTTGGCTATTGCCAGCAGGTCCTCCTTAAATTTGGAAATATTCCTCCGGAAAGGGGTGCTGTAGAAGCGATGTTTGTATAATCTTCTCGATTTTTCGTAGTTCTGCTGTCCATCAGCGGCTTGTGCAGCGACGGGAACTCGCATCCTGCTAAGCCGGCTATTCACAAACAGCTGATGTAAATAGAATAACGAAAAACTGTTGATTTTAATAAATATCATGATCGATATTAACTCGTTTTTACTCCGATTAATTGACTGAAGTAGAAATTTAACATGAATATCAAAGTTGGTACAGTATTGTACTAATAATATTGCAGTATTAACTTCTGTAACTACTTTTTAAAATATTAAGATGTATGAGATAGAGGAAAGTTTTGGGATTGGCACATCCAACTAGTTTATAAGTTTATATTTATAAGTTTTATAAGATATATAAAACTTATAATACGTTTTTTATACGTTTTGCAAGGTTTGCAAACAGCTTTTATATTTACTTCTCTTAATTTCTAAAAGGTGTAAGGTGAAAACTTTAAAAACAATAAAAATAGATTTTTTGGACTTTTTACATGTTTCGGCTCTATATGAGCCATTTTCAAAACAACTAAATAAATATATTCAAAAATTGCACGATCTAAGATGTAATCATATGAAAGGCTAAGTATTAAATATTTCACCGCCTCTTTCAGAATACATCATAGATCGTGAAATTTTGCAATTCTGCTTTTGCAATTACCATTAATTCTCATTCGACCAGACCGCACTATCTCTGGTATTTTGTGTAAATGTAAAGGGTATGAGAGACAGTCAAATAAATTTACTAAAAAATGGACAAGAAAAATGAATTTGGACTAAAAATTTAAAGAAAGATAAAGTAAAGTGCTAGTTATGTCAATGATGGTTTATCAGCGGTTAAATAAGGCAAAAAGTACGACATGAAAATACTGGTACCCAAAGGTTAAAATAAAGTGTACTGATACACGTCATTCAGGGTTTACCAGTTTTGTCTAGAGCAGTCGAAAAAAATTAAAGAAAGTGTCGCTTTTTGAAAAATAATGAAAGGACAATTTTTATCTTTTGTAATCTTATTATCTACATATTTTTTTGAACTTCTTCCACTTTCTTTTGCCTACTTTTCTCCAGAAAGTAAAAAAGTAAATAGAAATTGAAGCATTTTGTGTAGACCTGTAGTATTATGGGTACTAAACGGTGATTGCAATGGAACTGGAAGACTTTGCATTAATTTTTCATACACAGTAGCTTTCTCTAAAATACTAGCTAAGAAAAAAATGAGTCCAAAAATGTGAAAGTAAGTATTATTAGTTGGGACGGAGAGCATATCTTGTTTAATATTTTTAAAAAATCGAGGAAGAATTATATGAAAATAATTTATAGTAAAGAACTAAAAAATACATGTTAATTCAGATTGAAATTGTTGAAATAATCCTTATAAAATTATTTTAAGATCTAAATGTAAGATTCGGTTATATTTAAAAATGAGTAAAATTTTACTTTTAATCTTTGAGGCTTGGTAACTAAATCTTCTGAGAGGTAAAGTTACATAGCGGTTAGACTATTATTAATAGCCGAAGTAATTTTATATGTTGCAGCATTAATTCCTCAAAATAATATATAAATATGCCACAAAAATGGATTATTCGCGATTACCTTAGGACGAGTTTATTATAAATAATAAAATATCGTGAAGAAATATTTAAATATAATTTCTTTGTATTTTAAAATACATATTTTGACTTTCATAAATTTAGTTTTTAAATTGAAATGAAACACTTATAAATCTTTAGAATTTGATCAAAAACGCACCATGGGCTTTAATATTTCTAGAATAACACAATAACCGACATTTGTAACTTTTTAAATGGTCTCAAATTAAAATGTGCTATAACAAAATAACGTGAAACTCATTAATAACATTGTAATGCGAGAATTTAGAGGTAATTGTTATCTCTGGTAATCATTTAATTATCCCATTAAAGACTGGCGTTTTTTTTTTTTTTCGCAGCATTATGGATGTGATTTTTTTTTCTTTATTTTTTGTAAATAATTTTTCCAACAAATACATTATCACATATTCTATATATGACTTTTATTTTCAAGAAAAGAATTGTTAATCGATTCGAGTCGTTAAAAATTAGAAATAGGAATGAAATTGTACGGAATGTTTTAAAAATTTTTGTCGTTAAATTTCGTGTTGTGTTCATAGGTGCACTTAAAGAATGAAATAAAATTTCGCAGATCAAGATACGGATATTGTAGCTAATTACGTGTGGTAAATGTAATATACCGCTGGATGGTAAATGCTTTAAAACTTTTCATATAGCAAAAATGTAGTTGATTTTGTACCGACGTTGCGTGTTCGCAACATTATCATATCTCACATAAACATTAAAAAAAATTGTAATATCTCTTTTTTTCTCTTGATTCGTCATTAATATGTATAAAATATAATTTTATTTCATTTATAGAAGGTGCCTTAATGGGTTAACCCTACACTGAACGATTTGTTGTTTTGAAAATATATTTTTTGTACTCACATTTAAGGTTAGAAACAAGAAATTTTAAAAAGAAAAATGTTAACCTCCCTTAATAGTAAAATTCTGTAATTATAAATGGTAAATATTTTTATTTAAATAAAGTGGTTTCTTGTAGCCAAATTTAAATATCCAATGTTAAAGGATCACTGCTCAGTATAGGTTAAACAATATAACAAAAAAGACATGATCCTTAATAATTATTTTTTATATATGAATCTAGCAAAATGAATCATTTTCATATTGTAAGAATTTAAGTTTAATTTATAAAATATACAAATTTATTTTGAATTAATTTGAATAAGATTCAGATATATATATATTTTTTTCATTTATAATTTAAATTATGCATTTTTAACTTAAAGTCACAAACAATAAAATATTTTTGTGAACAAAAGTTATTCGAAAATTTATGTGCATGATTAATTTAATCAAGGAGATTTTCAAGTAAAATTTTTACTTCGACGTGCTTATTAAAATTCCATAATTTATTCACAATCTAAAATTACAGAAAAAAAATATATGTCTGCTTTAAACATAAAGTTGATGTTATCATATTTTTTAAATTGATGAATAAATAAATCTTATTAGTAAATTTAATATATTTGTGGTATTTTCAAATACATTTTTTTACATTTTAAGAAAATTATGTGTTTTTCAAACAATAAAAGTTTTTTTTAGAAAACTAAGTGGAAGTTTTGAAATGAATTACGTAAATATTTCTAGAAATATTTGAAGAATATGTTACAAAATTATTTTAAGAAAAATTACGTAATTTTTTTATCAAAAAGAAAATGTCATTTATTGCATCGAACATTCAGATCGAATGATAGTGTTTTTAAAGAAAATTACAGAATTTACATTTTTCCTAGTTAATTAAGTTATATTTCTTATACATTACTTATGACTATACTAACACTGTGAACGTCAAATACGCATCAGAATACTTTTTTCTTTTAAATATAAATTAACTTAAAAGAAATAGCACAGTAAGATTAGAAATACTAGTTCTTTGAATACATCAGTCGTATTGAAAATAATATATATTGTTGGAGGTTGCTAAAAAGTATTTTATAGAAATACAAAATTTTGAGTATCTTAAACAAACAAGCAAAAATGATTGTTACGGTAATATATACTTTATAAATATATAATATTTCATTTATCTTTAAAAAAATATTCATAAATGCATGTTATACTATTTCAGTTTTTATGATTCTGTGTTTATAAATATTAAATCTTTCATTCATTAAATAAAGTTTTATTATAATAAATCTATAGCTTAATACAAAGAATATCGTTAAATAAATTAAAAATAAATCTAAATATATTTGAACTGAATAACCGGAATTAAAAAAAATTACATTTGCAATCTATTACACATTATTATAAGTGATATATGAAAATAAAGCAAAAATATTTCACCTTTTGTTTCCGTCGCTCAGCGCAGTATTAGGCGTACTGGTAATGATGATTTATCCTTATTCACATGCCCAGCAAGATCTCCGGGTTTTACGCCATGTGATTTTTTCTTGTGAGGTAACATCAAGATCTTGTTTATGAACCACCATTGATGAAAAAACTCAAAGAACTTAAAAAAACGCATCAGTGCTGCATTAACCTCCTCAGACCTGAGATACACAAATGTGCACCTTTAATCTTTTCCACATAAAAAAAAAGAAACCGCTTATTTATTTTTTATTTTTTTACTTAACTTCTATATATCTTAATGTTTTTTGCTTTAGAATAAAACAAAGAACTGGTATCACTGATGTTTATTTCCTCATAAAATAAATGTTATTTTCATCTGAGTTTGAAAAATGCTTTCATAACAGTGTGATCAAGATAATAAGAAAATTTCATAATTATTTAACTTAAACCGTTTATAATAAAAAACTTTTTAGTATTTTGAGGTCATTCACTGATTTAAATATCTTTAATTTGAAATTGCGTGCACTTAGGTTATTGGTAATTAAATTCACATACGTTTCTAATTTTAGATTTATATGTACGAACTTCAATTACGAGACCACTGAAATACCAATAAAAAAAAAAAAGATCAGTTTCTCTCGTTTATGGTGTCATTGTTTTGTTAAAAAACAATGAAGGTGTATTTGTAGCGTTATTTTACTTTCACGTCTCAAGAGGTTAAGAACGACTGTAGACAATGTAAGACT
Source organism: Maratus speciosus (assembly GCA_963932465.1). NCBI lineage: Eukaryota > Metazoa > Arthropoda > Arachnida > Araneae > Salticidae > Maratus > Maratus speciosus. The sequence continues at coordinate 536,133,205 of OZ010788.1, read as the reverse complement.
ACTAAATGTGTGGAATGAATTTGATTACAGGTTGAATGTTTGTAATGTTAAGAAAAGTACACACATCCAACATTTCTAACTGAAAACCATTCTTGGAATTTTTTTTTTTAATTTTCATATATCACTTATAATATGTACAATAGTTTTGAAAACATAATTTCTTTTTAAATCCGGTCTTTTATTTATGCTAAACAAGTATTTATATTAAAGAATTTTATTTTCATAACACAAAAGTTGCTAAAAATTATCTTAAGACAAGCATTAAGTTTATTACTTACTTTTTTTCCTGATCTATTTAATTGCTTTATTATTATTCTATGACGTAATGATTTGGCAAAAATGTAATTAACAAAAAAAAAAAAAAAAAAAAAAAAAAAGTGCCAAAAAAGGAAATACCGCTATTAACAGGGTTCGTACGGATACCGTTATTTTCAAGGGCCAATATCAGAATTTTTTTATAGAAAAGTAAATCTAGTTTAAACGGACGAAATTTTCTTTATTTCAGGAAAGATTTTCCATAAGAAAATACTGGTACCGAAGAATTTCTTAGTCATGAAATTCAAGCACCCGTACGAACCCTGATTAAATGTTATTTCAATTACACTGATGATTTTATTCACAAATTATTTTATCACATGGTACATTCAAGACTAATATATAGCTATATAGGCTTTAATTATCGAAATAAAATTAATCCGTAGAGACTAATTTCCTTGTGGATTATAATAAAATTATCATAATTTTTTCTGTTTCTAGAAAACTAACTTTATTTTTAACTGTACTTGATTGGTCGTGTAGTTTATTTTGATGGTCTTTCAGTAGCGATTGCTTGTCGAAACATATATTACATGTTTTTAAATATTTTATATTTTTATAAATTTTACTTATTTTTCTTAAATCATATATTTCTTACTTTAGTTTTCTTCAAGGTATTTTGAAAATGCATTACTGGATTTAGAACAAAAACTTTCTTGCAAGAGAGCCGCATTGCTTATTTATAAATGAAGCGTGCATATATTGTACAATCATCTTTACAATGTGTCAGTGTTCAAAAAATTCAAAATACAGAACATTAAAATCAAAACCATTAATGTTGTCTGAACCAGCGGAGAAAAATCTCAAAAACAACATGAACATTTTTTGCTTGCAAAAGGTGTATGATTGTCTAATTCCAAACTTAAATTTCAATTTTGTTGATTACTTTAAGTAGAGATGCAAATTTTCATCCATATTTGAAAGTTCTTTTCATAATAAGGATCATGATTTACATAATGAGCTCCGTATGGTTACATAATTTTGTCAGTAATGTAATATGGTGTTTTGAGTTCAGATGTGAATATGCTTTTACTTTTATGATAACATTTAATAACATTATCACGGAGAATTTAAAACTTTAGACATATTTGATGAAGCTATCTTCAGTTCTTTCTATCTATCCTCGTTTTTAAAAGTAAATGACTTACCAAAATTTACTTTGGTAAAGCTGACTACTTTAGTACGTTTAATTATTTAAAACATAAAAAAGTACATAAAAATATTCTTTGGATGTTTCTTGAATTTCGCATTATATATATAAAAGCACTAAGTGTATAACGCTTCCGGGAGTGAACTCATCCGTTTCTGATAATCTTTCGTTAAAATCAGCCAAACGCGGCCATGTTAGGCTTAAGCATTCCGATGCCGTATTTGCCGAGTGCCCTATTTAATCTGTCTATCTATTCGTTGTGTAACATATTCTACTTCAATTTTTCTAAAACCTTCAAAAAGTATACAACTATAATGCTTTAAGGTCGAATTTAAAAATAACCAGATACCAACAACAGGTTACCGACATGTACAAGCGATTACCGTTCCCATTCATAAGCACAAATTATAAATCCAAAAGCAAATGAATGATTCTTCCAGCTATTCATTAAATGCTCTTAAAATATTTTGCAAAAGCATATTAATATTTTGAAATACGTTTTTCACATTTGTTTACATTTATTTACAGTTTGAATTCAGTATACACTGTTAAAAATATCGCGAAAAATACCTCAGTTTTTCAAGGCTATCTATTTTATGACCAATGGGAACGCTTCATAGTGTTCAGTGAATATAGCTGTATTCTGTGATTCATTCCTGTGAATTATTTTGTACCGGATTAACGTTTTCTTTCTAAAATAAACTTATTTCAAATTATTTAAATGTTTTATTATGCTTTTACAAATATTTTAAGAGCAAAATCGGATTTCGACCGTATATTTTAATGATTCGTTCAAAGAGTCATTCATTTGTTTATGGATTTGGAATTTGTGTTATACAAGTGGCATCACGAGTGAATGTTGATTTGATTTTTCAATCCAAAACGTGCTTTCTTTTTCACTATTCGCAAAAGTTACATTTTTACAAAGATTATTCAAAATAAATTAACATTTGACAGATTTTATAAGAAAAAAATGAATATTTTTTTACAAAATGAAATTAGAATATCAGGAATATATAATGCCGTGTACTACATATACAGGGTGCCCGGTCTCAACGGTGTCCAATGGCTAATTCCTAAACCGTTAGTGATAGACATATAGTTCCAATTACAAAAATGTTTTAAATCAGGTAAAGAAACATTTTAAAAGCGATTTGGGTCAATAAAAATATTTCTTAAAAAATTACGAAATTTAAATTTTTATACGGTCCCCCGATCCTATAAGTTATATTTAGTAATTTTTTCCTATTACACTGACAAGTAAAACAAAAAAAGTCCCATTCATATAACGTTAAAATTGAGCGAGTTATGAAACTTTAAAAATGCATGACTTATGCCACTTTTCTACTCTGAAAACAAATGAGTTCGGCTTGTCTTTGAGGGATCATATACCAAGTGTTTAAAGTATTCGAAGATCTTACTTCACGCTTTGAAAAAAATCCTACAAGTATTATGATTAAGTCTCAAATTGGCTAAAATAACATACGTTTTATTTTGTCAGGATTTGAGACTGTTTCTCTTATGATTTCTTTTAAGAAAAATTATGTTTTTTTTTTTTATAAGTTTTTATGTTACTTCAACAATCGTATGTATGTTTTTCCAGTTCAAAATTTGTACTCGAACTTTAACCCACTGTTAAATATCCGATAGAGATTGCATCATACATACTGGCGCAAATCCGATAACAATCTAATATTATTAAGATTTTTGGTGGTTAACATTTATACTTATTTTACAGGATAACACAAAAAATTTCGGATAGATTTCTGCCAAGGAGTTTAAGAAAAAGTTTTAGATTAGATAATTCAAGACTGCGATTGTTGGGGTTTTTTAACTTTTAAGTATTTTTTAGCACTGAATCCGAAAATTACCTTAATTTTTAACCATCATGTCAGGATATTTCGCAAATCATAAATTTTCAAATTTAAAGAATAACAAAAATCGAATACTATAAAGTATAGGAGATGGTTGAGTTTTTAACTTTTGATAATTGATTTTTACGCACTTTTTAGCACTGAATCTAAAATTGACCTTCATTTTTAACCATCACGTTAGAATTTTTTTGCAAATCGCAAATATGTAAGTTAAAATATAGCGAAAATCTCATACTATAAAACATATGTAAAACATTTTTTATTTTATTTTATTTTATTTTATTTGACTAAAAAATTTATTCGATATCTTTGCTTATCCTGGGATTCTTACAGCTAAATAGCTGAGTGGTCCGATGAAATGAGGGAGGAGATTCAATTTTAAATTTGAATTTTGCGAAAAAGCCTGATGTGATGGTTAAAAATGAAGGTCAATTTCAGATTCCGCGGTACAGAATACCTAAGAATCAACTTTCAAAAGCTAAAAAACATGACGTAACCCAACATTTGCTTCTAGTGTAACCTAATAATATTTTAAAATACGTATCATTTTGTAAAAAAATTGAGGCTGTTAATTTAGCATCATTTTATTTAACAAAAATTCTGTTTTTTCTTTCTTCGTAAATGTTTATTACAAATTGTATATTTTGCATTAATATGTCAGAATGATTAAAGATTTCAAATTTATATTGCAATGTTAATTTTTTTCTCAACCATTTTTAATATATCTGACGGAATTATATTTCGACTAAATTTGTGAATGACCCCCAATTTGCAGCAAAAAATATGTTCCAACTTTAAACAGCTATTACTTGGTCAATTTTAATCGTAGAATAACGGGACTTTTTTTGTATTATTTGTCAGAGTAAAAGGAAAATTTCACTAAATATAACTTATAGGACCGGGGGACCGTATAAAAATTTAAATTTCGTAATTTTTTAAGAAATGTTTTTATTGACCCAAATCGCTTTTAAAATATTTCTTTACCTGATTTAAAACACTTTTGTAATTGGAACTATATATCTATGACTAACGGTTTAGGAATTAGCCATTGGACACCGTTGAGACCGGACACCCTGTATATATATATATATATATATATATATATCAATGCATTATTATAATAAATAAAATTTTGTATTTTGTAGGGAAAATAAATTTGTAATTTAATACCAGAATTTGAGAAAAAAAATTGTTAATGCAATTAATAGTTGCAATTTTCTTATGTGATAAAAGATGATTTTTATATTATTAAAATTTATTACAGGTTTTTTATGCATGTTTAAAAAAAATCGTGATTTTCTCTGTTCAACTTTTTAAAATTTAAGCTATATAATATTATTTTGGCAATTAATAAAAACAAATAAACTTTCTGTTGGAATCGCTTTTTATTTTATCCCATACCATGGTGTAAAATAGTTAATTGACAATATGTTTTAAAATAGCATTATTAGTACTAATTTGCATGTTTTTGTGAAATATTTCTTCAAATTTTGTGAGTGAAGTTCATTTGCATACTTTATGTCAGTATTTTACCAATTCGATTAATAATTTTCTTGCAAATTAAGTTCAAATAAAAAATGGGCTGCTTTTACTTTACCCCACCCGATCCTATTAGTCGGATAAGACAAAATTTATTACTTCACAACTCTTTTTATAATGCAATGCTATATATATATTTTTTGAAAATGCAAACACGTCATTCTGACGGGCTATATTCTAGTTATGAGATAATATTCGAAAATAATAGAAATTTGAGCTATTTTTACAAAAAAAAAAAAAAAAAGAAAGAAAGATAAACATTTAACTTAAAAAAGTTAATTTTTGTCACTTACAAAATTTAAAATAAAAATGAATCTATACTGAACTACTTTACAATTCTGAATATTTGAAAAAGGTAATATAAATTATTTCTACAATTTCACTTCTTGTTCAGAAATATTCATCAAATGACTTTATAAAATAATTTTAAACATTATTCAATAGTAATTGGTCTTATTTATTTCAGCAGTTTATTTTCAAAGAGAATCAATTTGTGAATTATTAAAGTACCCGAATTTGAATTCCTTTATCAAAACTAATCTATTTTCATAATACTTTTAGACAGGAAATTGTATTAAAACTTATGATTTATATAACCGTATAATCTCTAAAAATCGAGATCAATATCTATAGAAACGAGCTAGAATTGTAATAATCATGGAAGGAAGTTATTGTAAATACATGCTAGATTATAAAACTCGATATCGATAAATAATGAGATTTTAAGGTATTTCATTGAATAACAACACAATATCAGATTAGGGTAATATTTATGAGGTAAATATCTATGTGATAGACCAGCTATCTCTTGTTTAAAGAGTATAGCTTGTGAAAAATGATTTCAAGTATTAATTGTTCCAATAACTATTTGTGAACAATAACTATGGCGAAAATTTAGTTTATTAAGGAAAAACCACCTTTAAGAAGATAAATATAAAAAGTCAAATGTAATAATTAAGAAAAATGTACAGAATTTAGTTAGCTTCTTTTAATTTAGTTAGTAATTTACATAATATATTCTTTATAACAGTGATCTCTTAAATTTAAAATGTTAATTTTAAGAAGGGAAACATATTTGCCCGTAACTATAACTAAAAACAATAATTTGAATTAATTTTATTATAAATAATTGTAAATCACAAAAGAATTTATTTTTTATTATTTTTTTTGTAATTTTTTTTTCTGAAATGATTTAGAATATTATTTTTATTATTGGTTCTTCAATATTTCAGCAGTTTATTGTCATAGAAAATTTCTTTGCACATTATTAAACAATCCGCTTTTCAATTACGTTTTCAAAGTATGCTGGTTTCGTAATACATATAAATAAGACATTATATTAAAATTTATGAGTTATATAACCATACAATTGCTAAAAAAGCAAAATCAAGATCCAGAGCAACTAACGATACATAAATTAATCCTTGAAAGAAGTTATTCTAAATACACATTTTATCGCGAGATTGGATAGTGAGAAATAATGGGACTTTTCAAACTATTTATACCTTAATGTATAAGAATAATTATTACATTAGATTACACATCTAAAGGGAGTGAATAGTTATGTGTTAGTCAGATATAATTTGTTTTAGTTATAGCGAGAGGAAAACGATTTATTAATTCCTTCAAACAGGATTTTTTTTAGTGGAAATTTAATTCACAAAAAATAGTAAGCTTTATAAAAATTCTATGTATGCATAATGCAGCTAACTGTAATAACTCAGAAAAGTGGAATGAATGTCTGCTAATTTATTCCATAGTTCATTTTATATACTGTCTTCATAGCGTTTTTTTTTCAACTTTGTTAAAAACATGCACAAAAAAATCTATATTGAATACTGTTTAAAACCCATTTTTGTTTCGAGTACAATTTAATTGCATTTTATAGGGCATGGAGACATCAATGGAAGAAATCCTTCCATCAAAACATAACAATATACATCCATAATGTAGCTAACTGTAATAACTTAAAAAAGTGGAATATATATCTATTAATTTCTTTCATAATTCGTTTTATATATTGCATATTGAAATTTTTAGCTTTTCCGTAAATATGACCAAAAAAATCTGCATTGCGTACTGTGTAAAACCAGTTTTAGTACAATTTAATTGCATTTTATGTAGTGCGATAAATCAATATAATACATCATACCATTAAAACATAACAAAAACAAAGCATGCTGAAAAAACTTATAACAAAATGTTTTTATGATTAACGATTTTTATTTTGGTTTATAGCAGCACCAGGATTAAAAAAAATGAAAGGAGTGTGGTCGACGAGGCTTTAACCCTTAAATGCCTGGTGTTGATTTTCGGCAGCATACCCAATTTAGGCTCTAAAATACTATTAGAATAATATTGAAGCTATAATCCCTAATGTTGCCAATAAAATACATTCTGAAAATATTATTAACTCGATTTTCAACATGTAGATGGCAACACTTGTGCTGTTTAAGAATAAAGATAGATTTATTTTATCAATTGTTGCTACTTGTTCTTTTTGTTTTGTTTGGAAGCTTGCGAAATACCCTATTTTGACCTGTAGTGAGCAAGTAAAATTTATTTCTTATTATAGTTCCTAAAATTCTTGTGTGTTTAATATTATAGAATTTTATCAAGGAAAATTATTTTTTCAATTAAAGACAAATATTGCCGATTAGTAACAAACCGTTTTTTAGCCGTAAACCATACTTAAAACAAAATATGATTTTTTAAATATTTTTCCCATGATTTATTTAAAAAATGAAAGCCGAAAAACATTATTACAATGATTTTTGAAAAACCAGGCATTTTAGGGGTAAACTAGCCCCCGGGACATTCGTGTAAATTGTAATATACAGGGTGGCCATAATGAAACTAGCAGTACTCAGAGTGTTCTGTAGCGCGGTCTAATTGAGAGAATGACGCCAAATTTTGTAAGAAATTTAAGTAAAACGAGGGATGCAGGATTCCGCGAAAACAAATTACTTCCCAAAGTCACCACTAGGGGAATATATGGCACTGTGTAACAGAAAGGAGAGTTTTAAAAAATGCAGAATCAATACTAAAATCGTTAAATGTGCTAATAGTCCAGGTAATAGGGAATTTTACCTAGCAAAATTAATGGTAGTTCTGGAAATCGGTTTACCTTATGTTTTTTGGGTCGCTGAATCCGAATTTGTAACTTCCCACCAAAATCCCCCCCCGAACCCCCCCCCCCAAAAAAAAAAAAATAGTTCTTTTTAACTTAAATTTCTTATTGTTTTAGGGGAAAAGCATTACGAAATTCAGAAACAAGACAAAATTTGCAACAAATAGAATAGATGACATTATGACGTAGGATAAACGGGGAGAGAGGGGGCTGTCTCGGAACATTCCCCGAGCGCTTTTCTCAAAAATCAATTTTTTGCGGGGGTTGCTGGGTGAAATTCGGATTCAGCGACCCAAAAAACATAAAGTGAGTCGAAATCCAGAACTAGTATTAATTTTGCCATGTAAAATCCCCTATTGCCTAGACTTCATAACTTAGTGAACGTAGCGCCGCAGTGCATGTTCAGAGGCAGCCCCCCCCCCCCCTCCTCGTTCATCCTACGTCATAATGTCATATATCCTATTTGTTGAACATTTTGTCTAGTTTCTAAATTTCCTAATGCTTTTCCCCTAAAACAAAAAGAAATTTAAATTAAAAACAACTATCTGGGGGTTTTCGGAAGGGGGGGGGATTTTGGGGGGAAGTTAAAAATTCGGATTCAGCGACTCAAAAAACTTAAAGTAAACCTTATAGAGAAAGTTCGGAGGGGAGATATGAGGGCGAATGTAAACGTGTGAGTAGTTAAGTGGAATCGCGCAACATAATTCACTCAGCACCCCGTGCATGTTCCGAGGCAGATCTCCCCTACCCCTTCATCCTAAGTCATAATGTCACATATCTAATTTGTTGCAAATTTTGTCTACTTTCTGAATTTCTAGATACTTTTCCCCTAAAACAATAAAAAAATTGACTTTTGACTTGACCCAAAAAAGGTTTTTAATAAAAACCTTTTTTGGGGGCATTTTACGAAAATTTGGGGGAGTTGACGGAGGAAATTTTGGTGGAAGTTAAAAATTCGGATTCAGCGACTCAAAAAACATATAGTAAGCATTTTTCCAGAACTACCATGAATTTTGATAGGTAGAGCACCTATACGGTCTCTATTGCCTGGTCTATAAATGAAAGGTAATTTGATTTCAGTATTCATTTGGCGCTCTTTAATGCTCGCTTTCCTTATAAGATCTCCTCATCTTTTTGGTTTTTTTTAATGCAATTTAGAGTACAAAAATAATAATGATGATCTTTGTAATATATTTATTATTTCATTCAGTCTATTTTATTTTCTGCCAAATATTGCCTGTTACATTGTTAGTTGATCGTATAGTATTGTACTTAATTTATAATTAAAAAACAATTTATTGCACTAAATTGGTTCGGAAACCTTGACATTGCTTAGCATTGTACCTTTATTTTATGTTACTAACATGTTACTGTATTATAAGAAAAAAAAATTCACTATGTCATCATGTGTTGATACATTAAAAAATTACATACGTGATTTTGAAATCTTCAAAAATCGATAAACTACAGTATTCAAGACTGATTTTTTTTTCGCCTATTTCGAAAATTACAACTCATATGATTTATTTATCAAATAGAATAATTGCTTTAAAAATAATCTAGTGTAATTACGTATCCAGCGTTTACAGGAATTCCATTACCTGCAATTTATTCTGTTGAGATTACTCATATGTCAGAGCAGATGCTATGACCAATAAGGTTCTCTAGAATCGTTCTCAGTTGGCAAAGCATTGACAGCTTTAGCCAAGAGATCCTGCTTCGAATACGGGTCAGGATATTTTTCGCCTAGTTGGAAAAATAAAACTCATAAAATTTTACCATATTTGTGTGAGAAAATTCGGAATATTAAGTCGCTTAAAGAAGGCGATATATGTTCTATTCAACTGTACGGGTAGATAATTCCCTGGTTGTAATCAGAAACTGTTGATGCGATGTATTAAACCATCAACTACCATCTTCTGATAACTTCCTAAGTTACTTCTCTCGTAACTGGTAGACACTAAACCATGTATCTTCTCCTCTGTATTCTAGAGATGCATGCGTACTTTGAGAAACAAAAAAATGACAGAATATCTAGAAATCCCATTCACGCAAAAATGTAAGAATTCAGGATACCACAATCGCATTCACAATCTAAAAACTCACTCTTCTGCTAGAGTATCCTTGTAGAAAAATGTTTAGACAATTTGTTAGAACCTTCGAGATATTTATTGAGCCATATAAAATCAAATTAATATGAATGTTAAAGAAATGTGAATGTCATATTAAATGCGATTTAGTATTTGATTCATATAACTAATAATGTTTTCAACTTCCTTATAGTTACACACATATCTATAGATAGAATTAAAAAAGTTTTTAGAAACTTTATTGCGATTTTTAACGGTTGTAAAATATTCGAAAACACAGACATACACGGGATTTCCATTTTTCTATTCAGTAATGTCTGATAAGAACCGGTTTGAATTTAGATGTATAGAGATATGGTTAATTTTACATATTGCTCTTTAATATCTCTTTTTGGTAAGGTGAAACGTTTAAACTCACTTTTCTGAGTTCTTATTTTTTCGAATCTTCTATGTTATCCACGTGCTAAAGTTTCGTTAAGATAAATGGATTACATATGAACTTATTACACTTAATGTATACATTATAAAATTCATATTAAAACGTTTATGTTGAAAATAAAAAAATACATTTTTTAAACATAACATTAAAAAATTATGTACAACTGTTATACAACTTTTGAGAACAATCTACCTTAATGAGTAGTCATTAGTAACCTTTTTTCTGGTTTGTTGCAAAAAATTTCTTCTACTTCTGAAACTCTTCGATAAGATGAATTTATTACACTTGAGCTTATTATATATATTGTATGCATTGCATTTCCACATTAAAACTTTTATGAAGAAAATACAAAATATATATTTTTTATAACATGGCAAAAAATATATATAGTCAACTATTATGCAACTTTTGAGAAGAATATATCTTAATGAGTAGTCATTAAGAACTTTTTTCAGATTGTTTCAAAAATGTTCTCGTACTTCTAACAATCTTTGTAAGATGAAGTTTGCGTGATGTTGAAAGAGTGTCTGAAAACTTTTCTAACAACACGAAAATACGCTGGACTGAATTATGTTTGCTGTAAAAAAGAGAAAAAAAGAAATATCGGTATTAATATATGCCTGTTTACAGATTCTTATAGGACATAGTATTGTATTATTTTTGTACGGATTCATTTAGATTGTGTTTTTTGCATATAGTATTAATTAAAAGCTGTTCTTCGTAATAATTGATTTAGATGCACCCTGAGTATCTGGGAGTTAATTATAGCAAAAGGTATTTTTAAAAAATCTAACTCCATTACGTAGAAAGTTTGTAATAGGAATTAATTTGTTATTATTATTATTATTATTATTATTAGTAGTAGTAGTAGTAGTAGTAGTAGTACTTTTGCGAAGTTTCAAATTTCGTGTCTTTTGAATTTTTAAGATATTTATTCCATATTATTACTATCAGGTATCAGACCGAAATTATCGTACATAGGTGAACATCGTCCTTTTAAATTGAAAATCTAATAGATTTTTTAAATTAAACATATTTTTTCAAATTGGCCACTATTAACACTAAAAAGACATTTTTTAATATGAAAAATACCTGTAATGTATTCAAATAAAGTTTTGAAACTTATTAAAAGCGAGACATTCATATTAGCAACAATTCAGGAGTTAATAGTCGAAGAAAACACCAAAGATTGCTATTTACAGTAGATGGTGTTGGTGTTGTTTATGACGGCCAATTATCAACACGTGGGATACGGGCCCAATGGGTGTGTGTGCCCTCCGTAAGAGTCTTTCTAAGGGAACCTAATCCGTATTTATGCAAGGAGATCCAAGGTTTGAAGAAAACCACGGAAAACTCCGAACGATTAGGCCAACGGGCGCAATTGGATTTGAACCCAGCACCTCCCGTCTCTCAGCTTTGAGAGCAGAACCTCTCGGTCACTAGTGGGGCCCTATTTACAGTAGAACTTTTACTGTAGATTTTTTTATTCTGGTGATTTCAGTGGTTTAAGCGCGTAGTTTGATAACCCTTTTATTAAATTTGGATTACACGTATGTTTTTATATTATTTTATTTTTTTATCATGAAGTTTTAATTTTGTTAAGAAATATTAAGAGGAAACGATTGCTGAACAGTTTATATTGTTTTAAGTGCAAATAGGTTAATCTTTCGTAATCGGGCTGTATGTGATGTATATGTCGTAGGCTAATTGAGAAATCAGGCTCTTTGCAAAGAGCCGGGGTAATTGCAGAATCATCTCTCTCTTTTTCCCGTTATCATATTTTTCAGGCTTATTGCAAAGCGCCTAGACACAGTTAGGCTAATTGAAAAATGACCACTTATTTCCCAAACAGAATGATTTTTTTGGATCATTAACCCATAACCCGACCCGAATCCGAAAAATAAAATACAGAAGACCATACTCCGATCTGAACAAGCCAAAATAATTTCAGTCTACACGCAACCCGACACGAACCTAAAAATTCTATTTGGAAAAAAAACCTGGAAACTGAACCGAATCAAATCTGAACCCGACAAAAATATCCTAATGAACCATAACTGATCCGAGCCAAAATATACAAGACAAAATAATTTCTCAGGACATGCAACCCGACCCGAACCAAAAATTCTATTTGAAAAAAAAACCCAGAATCTGAACCCGATAAGGACATTCAAATGAACCATAACCGATCGAGCAAGACAAAATAATTTCTGAAGACATGCAACCCAACCAGAACCTAAAAATTCAATTAAAAAAAACGAAATCTGACGCGAACCAAATCTGAACCCGACAAAATTATTCCAAAGAAATGTAACTGGATCCGAGCAAGGCAAAATAATTTCCTTGAACACGCAACCCAACTCGAACCTAAAAATTTTCGTTTGAAAAAACCTGAACCAAATCTGAATTTCCCAAAAATATTCCAAAGAACCATAACAGGATCCGAGGAAGACAAATAAATTTCTGTGAACACACAAACTGCCCCGAACCTAAAAATTCCATTAGAAAAACACGAAATCCGACACGAACCAAATCTGAACCCGACAAAAATATTCCAAAGAACCATAACCAGATCCAAACAAGACAAAATAATTTCCGTGGACACGCAATCCGATCCAAACGTAAAAAATTTGTTTGAAAACAACCCGAAATATGACCCGAACCAAATATGATAACCGACAAAAATATTCTAAAAAGCCATAACTCGATCAGTGCAAGACTAAATAATTTTCGTGGACACGCAACCCGATCCGAACCAAAAAATTCCATTTGAAAAAAAATCCGAAATCTGACACGAACCAAATCTGAATCCGACAAAAATATCCCCCAAAACCATAATCAGATCCGAGCAAGACAAAATAATTTTCGTGGACACGCAACACAACCCGAACCTATAGATTCCAATAGAAACAACTCGAAATCTGACACGAATCAAATCTGAACCCCAAAAAAATAATCCAAAGAACCATAACCCGGTCCGAGAAAGACAAAATAATGTCCATTGACATGCAACCCGATCCTAACCTAAAAATTCCATTTGAAAAAAAACCCCGAAAGATGACCCGAACCAAATGTGATAACCGACAAAAATATTCTAAAGAACCATGACACGATGCGAGCAAAACAAAGTAATTTCTGTGGATACGCTACCCGACCCGAACCTAAAAATTCCATTTGAAAAAAAAAGTCCTTCCGGCCAGTGCCGGGAGGAAGAGGTACCTTTCATATTCCTTATTTTTAAAAAGCCAACTTATATTATTCAAACACACGAAGCTCAATTAAGTGGAAACCGAATGTAGGAGATTCAATACTAAATTTTATCAATACTAAATCATTATGAATGAGAATTTCGCGAAATTAGTCAGCTTTATCCAAGCTGCTTTTATTTAAAGTCACTTATATTTGGCTGCCAAATTCGGCGATTTCTTAAAGTGCCTGCCATTTTAAGACAACATGGTAAATGAGGCTAACCAGTGAACTTGGTCGAGACCTTAGTAATTGCTGTGCACATGCTCACTCATATCGGAATCGGTTGATATATACGAGTGCTGTCGCAGGCAAAAAATGAGATTTTTCAAAATGTCATCCACTTTAGAAATTGAAACTGCTATATCTGAGCCATTTTTTAAGATAAAGACAAACAAAAAATGCTCCTGAATCCTTATATCAAGGTCAAATACTTAAGAAAGAAACCTTTTTCAATTTCTAATTTTTTTGCACCTCACTTTAAATATAATTTTTTTTTAATTTAATGGCCGCCATTTTGAAACAAGATGGCTGATGAAGCTGGCCAGCGAACTTGATCGAGATATTGATGTATACTATCCACATGCCTTCTTCCATCGAAATAGGCGAATAAGTGTGGTATCGCGAATCGCGTGACAAATACAAGATAGTTTCAAAGTGTTAGCCATGATAGAAATTCAAAGTGCTATAATTCAACCACTTTTTAAGATATAAACAAAAGAACTAATTTTCAGAAACAAAAACTGCTCCAGAATCTTTGTATCAAGGCCAAACACATAAAAAAAATCTTTTTCATTTTCCAATTTTTTAATACCTCATTTTAAATATTAAATTACATTTTTTTTTTTAAAAATGGCAACCCTTTTGAAACAAGATGGGGAATGAAGCTGGCCAACGAACTCGGTCGAGACATTGGTATGTACTATGTACAGACCAAGTTACATTCAAATCGGTTCATAAATACGCCTGTTATCGCATGACAAAAATCAGGTCGTTTTAAAATGTCAGCCACAATAGAAATTCAAAATGTTATAACTCAGCCATTTTTTTAGATGTAGACGAAACAAAACCTGTTCCGGAATCTTTGTATTAAAGTCAAACACATACAAAAAAAAAAAAATCTTTTTCATTTTCCAATTTTTTGGTATCTCATTTTAAATTTATTTTTTTTTTAATTTTTTTAAATGGCCACCATTTTGAAACAAGATGGCGAATGAAGCTGGTCAACGAACTCGGTTGAGTTATTTGTATGTACTATGTACACACCAAAGTACATCCAAATCGGTTCATAAATACGTCTGTTATCAAGTGGCAAAAATCAGGACGTTTCAAAATGTCAGCCACGCTAGAAATTCAAAATGCTATAACTCAGCCATTTTTTAAGATATAGACGAAACAAAAACTGCTCCCGAATCTTTTTATCAAGGTCAAACACATAAGAAAAAAATATTTTTTCAATTTTCAATTTTTTGCTACCACATTTCAAATTAAAATTTTTCTTAAAATTTTAAATGGCCGCCATTTTTAAACAAGATGGCGGATGAAGCTGGCCAACGAACTCGTTCGAGACATTGGTCTGTACTATGTATAAACGAAGTTACATCCAAATCGGTTCATAAATACGCCTTTTATCGCGTGACAAAATTCAGGACGTTTCAAAATGTCAGCTTCGCTAGAAATTCAAAATGCTATAACTCAGCCATTTTTTAAGATATAGGCAAAACAAAAACTGCTACGGAGTCTTTGTATAAAGGTCAAATACATAAGAAAAAATATTTTTCCATTTTCAATTTTTTGGTACCACATTTCAAATTTTAAATTTTTTAAAAATTTTTAAATGGCCGCCATTTTGAAACAAAATGGCGGATGAAGCTGGCCAACGAACTCGGTCGAGACATTGGTATGTACTATGTACACACCGAATTACATCCAAATCGGTTCACAAATACGAGAGTTACAGTGTGACATAGGTCAGATATATATATATATATATATATATATATATCAATTTTGAACAGAGGGTGGTTTCGGGGTCTGGGGGTCATGATCGATGAAAATATAGCAAAATTTTTTGAAATCGCTTTCCTCCGAACGGCTGCAATAGGTAGCTTTTTGTAAAGAAAGCTACCTAAAACATGCAATCTGACCCGAACCAAATATGAATCCAACAAAAATATCTGCCAAAAGCATAACCAGATCCGAGCAGAAAAAAAATATTTTCCGTGGTCACACAACACGATTCGAACCTAAAAATTCCGTTAGAAAAACCTCAAATCTGACCCGAACCAAAGAACCGGTTATGGTTCTTTGGAATAATTTTGTCGAGTTCAGATTTGGTTCGCGTCAGATTTCGGGGGGTTTCTCAATTTGAATTTTTAGGTTCTGGTTGGGTTGCATGTCCTCAGAAACTATTTTATCTTGCTCGAATCGGTTATGATTCGTTGGGATATTTTTGTCCGGTTAAGATTTGGCTCGGTTCAGATTCCGGGATTTTTTCAAATGGAAATTTTATGTTCGATTCAGGTTGCGTGTAGACTGAAATTATTTTGTCTTGCTCAGATTAGATTATGGTTCTTTGGAATATTTTTGTGGGGTTAAGATTTGTTTCGAATATGGTTTCAGGTTGACTTCAAATGGAATTTTTAGGTTCTGTTCCTGTTGTGTGTCCACCGAAATTAATTTTTCTTGCTCGGATCCGGTTATGTTTCTTTGGAACATCTTTGTCGGGTTCAGATTTGGTTCGGTTTTTTTCAAGTGGAATTTTTAAGTGGAAGTTTTGCGTGCCCACGGAAATTATTTTGTCTTGCTCGAATCGGATTATCGATCTTTGGAATATTTTGTCGGTTGTTAAAATTAAATTTTTGGTTCGGGTTGGGGTGCGTGTCCACGGAAATTATTTTGTCTTGTTCGGATCGGGTTATGGTTCAATTGAATATTTTTAGTGGGTTCAGATTTCGTTCGGGTCAGATTTCGGGGTTTTTTCAAATTGAATTTTTAGGTTCTGGTTGGGTTGCATATCCTCAGAAATTATTTTGTCTGACTCGGACCGCTTATGGTTCATTGGAATATTTTTGTCGGGTTCAAATTCCGGGTATTTTTTCAAATAGATTTTTTAGGTTCTTATTGGGTTGCATGTCCTCAGAAATTATTTTGCCTTGCTCGGATCGGTTATGGTTCATTGGAATATTTTTGTCGGATTGAGATTCCGGGTTTTTTTCAAATAAAATTTTTAAGTTCGGGTCGGGTTGCATGTCCTGAGAAATTGCAACGAGCCTGATTTCTCAGTTAGCCTACGACATATAGTAGGGTCTGAAATGGTTTCCAGCTCGATTTTTTGTGCCAAGTTTGATATTTTTTAAAAATTTTAAAGCTTTTGACATGTAGATTCCAAATATCTTAGGTGCCATTTTTTCCTTGTGTATCTTTCAGGTGATTTTCAAGATGGCGTCCAAGATGGCTGCCATTTACTGACTTTGTTAATATTTGTGGGATATTAATGACCAGTATATTAAATTATATGTTTTTGGGGTCAAAAAATGCAAATATACAATCAAAATGGGCATAAATTGCGTTATTTTTTATTTATTTATAAATTTACTACAAAATTACTTATATACTAAAGACATAGAGTTTCACATGATTATCGTTTTGGCATGCTACGACCTTCTCTTTGAAACACTGCCACATTCTACAGAGATTATATCCCTGCAAGAAAAATGCAACTCACTACGTGAGAAATTGCACAATTGTGAAATTGAAGCTACAACTTTGTTTGAAGAGATCAAAGTGCTAGTTGAAAAAAATCGTCTTCTACATATTACACAATGCAGTGGTGATATGGCAAAGTTCTTACTACAGTATATGAACCATTTTGGATATTTGTTACATTTCATCCGTGCAAGGGATCGTCAAGGAGATTGGGCATTGCATCTCGCGTCATTAGAGGAACAAATCAAATATTATTTTGCTCATGACTTATTTCATTATGCCAGACTCATTCCAGTATACATAGCACAGATGAAGGACCTTAAAACAGCATATCCAGAAATATGAAATACTCTCGAATCTGGTTGTTTTGCAGTATCCAAAGCCAATGTGCCGTTTACGAAGCTATTTTCAGACCAGAACTTGGAACAGAAAATCAAAGAACTGAAGAACATTGGTGGAGTTATTGGTTTAACTCAGCCTGAAAATGCCCTCGAAAGGTATTTCTTGTGTGCACCAGAAGTATTACGCATTGTTTCAACTTACTTTGAAAAGTACTGTCCAAATGAAGTCTTGAAGCAGCCCAGGAAACACTATCAACTTCGGACTTCCATGTCGCTAAGAATTTTTCCCTCGTCAAGGAGAGTTTTTGGGATCATAGTGGAGGAAACTCTTTCCAAGATAAGACCACACTAATGAATGTTGCATCCTCTATGAAAGTTCCAGAATCTGCGAAGGATGATATTCTAAATCGTCGACCAAAAAGGCCAATTGAAATTCGAAGAGTTTGTAAGAAATATACTAATTCGAGAAGATAGGAAACTTCTTGCACGTTTTCTTGTTATTATGGAATCAAGACCTCAAATATCTACAAACCTAAAACATAAAATTGGAAACTACAAGTGTTCTGTAACAGCAAGATCATTATTTTCTTCTGATGGATATCTTCATATTCCATCTGACAAAAGTTCATTCATTGCAGAAATAGAGCAAAATAATCGATCACCCATACTAGAATCATTAGAATCCTCGATTACTTCTCCGATAGAAAAGTTTGTATTATAGATGGAATGGCAATCGTACAAACAGTAAAAAAGACACTTGCCATGAAAACTTTTTAAGACTTCGCAAATGCTTTTACCGAGATCATTATGAAAATGACAAGCGGATACACTGAATGGGAATAATATTTGATCAATACCTTGAGCATTCATTGAAGGAGCAAACTAGTAAGAAAAGCTTGGGGGTGACAGAACCTATTAGATTTACTATTACAAATAGTACCAATATAAATTGGTTTCATTAAAGACGTTTCTTTCACATAATGAAACAAAATCGCAGCTGACTGAGTATGTCGGGAATAAATTACTACAGGTTTTTGCTGCTAGTGAGAAGAAAATTGTTGTCGTTTTTGGCAGTAAGGCATACAGTAACCACGCAAATGTTTTCGATTCAGAATTATATGATCATACACATAAAGAAGCAGACACCATTATACATCTTCATGAACTTGATATAGTGAACCATCATGATAATTATGAGATCATTGTATTTTCGCAAGATACTGACATTTTCATATTGCTAATTGACTTGGTTTCAAGTC
The DNA here is from genome assembly GCA_963932465.1 of Maratus speciosus. Taxonomy (NCBI): domain Eukaryota; kingdom Metazoa; phylum Arthropoda; class Arachnida; order Araneae; family Salticidae; genus Maratus; species Maratus speciosus. Next base: position 536,114,114 of record OZ010788.1, on the reverse strand, counting down.
ATCTAGTAAGCAGTGAAATCAATTTTGTTACTGGTCGAGACAACAAACACAGAAAAATTAATATTAATCAAAGATGTCGAGCAATAGGTGCTCATAAAAGCAAAAGGTTTACTATATTTACATTCATATACTGGTGGAGACTGGGCAGGAAAATTTGTAGGCATTTCAAAACTGAAGTGGATAAAAGTGTATATCAATCTTTAGTGTGATGATAATATTATAACAGATTTTCAAGAACTTGGGAAACCTAATGTTGATCCCTTATCCAATCTGTCGTTGTTTGAAAATTTGTAATTTTTAAAGGATTTCGGAGTTAAGATGGAACCTTTTCAGAACTAAAAGTTTCGAGGGGGAGAAATTACCATCAATCCTTGGAGCACTGAAGTCACATATTCTAAGATCCAACTTAATTTGCACCATTGGAAAGGGCTACCGAAATCCTCGACCTACAATACCCCCACTTATTGGCAATGGTTGGGAGGAAAATGGCGAAGGAGTAATTTCTCCAGTCAAATGTGTGGAGTTACCTTCGCCCAAAGGAGTTATTGAACTTGTGAAATATGAGAGTAAGAGAACATGTACAGTTGGGAAATGTTCTTGCTTAAAGAAATCTCTGGTTTGTACTGCCCTTTTCAAATACAGAGACTGCAACAATACAAAGGACTATTAATATCATCACAGCGATAGCAGTGATTCAGAAGAGGATACCTAACATCCCAGTATCGTATATACATATAAATGCTTCTTTTAATAATTTTGTTCAATATCTTCAATATTTTATGTTATTTCATTTAAATACTTTGGTTGTGTATAACTGGTTAATAAAACGCTAGTATATCTAATGTCTTTCATATTTTTGTGCTTTATTTGCATCTTATCGCTTAAAACACTTCAAAAACTCCTAATTTTATTATATATTTTTATTTCTTGACCCTGAAAACATATAATTTGACATATTGGCCAATAATATGCCTCAAATATTAAAGAAGTCAGTAAATGGCATCCATCTTGGACGCCATCTTGAAAATCACCCCCCCCCCCCAAAAAAAATGCGTATAAAAAATGACACCTAACGTATTTGGAATCTATATGTCAAAACCTTCACAATACAACAAAAATATCAAGCTTGGCACGTCAATCGAGCTGGAGCCACATTTCACGACATTTCAAACCTTACTAGTATACATATATTTTTTAAACGTGCTTGAAAATTATTTTAAAAAACTATAAAAAAATCCGTAAAATGAGATCTATTCTTAAAGAATTGCAATTGAAAGAACATTTTTTTTTATCCTATCCATAAATGTAAAAATTGAAATTGTGCGATGTTTAAAAAATAAAATAATTGTACTAAAAGCAAACTTTATTTATCAGATGCTTTTACTGTCAATATTGCATCAGCGTTACTTACGGACATGTCTTTGTTTTATAATACAGATTTGAAACTGAAAAGCATTTAAAATAGTTAGGAAATATATTACCATTTTACGGACAAAATGTATATTTGTGGAATAATCTAGTCATATTATTGTTTTCATCATAATCACATGAAAGTTTTTGAATAATAAATTTCATAATTACATGTCTATATATATAATTTTTCTTTGAAAATTTTTTTAACTTTGGAAATTTCGCCAATTTTTTCTTGGGCCGTTCTAAAAATTTACCACAGTTCAAAACACGATATTTTTTAAAGATCTCAACTTTAATAGTTTATACCTTTAAAACAAGCCCATTTCATCAATAATTGTATACATTGTACGTGCAACATTAAAGTTTATTCGGAGGTTGAAAAAGATACATTTCTTAAACAGCAAAAACTTATACGCAATTTTCTCACAAGCTATATATCTTAACGAGTAGTCATTAGTAACTTTTATAAAAACTTTTGAAAAATTTTCTTTCTTCTGAAAATCTTCGTTAAGATGAACTTTGCGTGATGTTGAAAGAGTATCTTAAAACTCATCTAACAACAAGAAAACATTTTGGAAATATCTTTCTCCAAAAAAAAAAAAAAAAAAAAAAAAAAAAAAAAAAATAGAGGAAAAACCATTATCGAGATCAATACCTCCGTTTACAGATCATTACACGACATTTGCAGGATCTTTTTTCTTTATTTCGTGAGCTCGATTAGCTTGAGTTTTTTCTTTTGCATACAATACTTTAAACGTTTTTTTTTTCATTAAAAAAATTAGATGCATTCTCAAGATCTGGAATTTAATTAATACAAAATATTTAAAAAATATATGCCTATCTTTCTTGTTTAAGAAGTTTGTAATGGACAGTATTTCATAATAATATTAATAATTAATAATTGACACCCTTCAGAAGCTGTCGTAATTACGGTAAATAAATGTACTTAGTGCATAAATCAGACAAAAATCATTACTCCTGTAGCAAAAAGTAGAACTCAATGCAAAGGTCACCGTTCATTGCTAAAGATACCGCAAAATTTCACAATCTTCAGCACTATTCATCATACTATAATAAACTCACGATAATAGTTTATAAAACTCAAACTTATTCACAATTTTATTTATGTCCTATCCTAATTTCGCGATTCCTGTTTTCGACATAATAAATACAATACAAAATAGCGTGAGATGGACAATTTAGGCTGCTTTTCTTTTTAATGGGTAAAACTTTACAATTCACCCCACAAACATAATCAAAACTACATGGTGAGTCAGGGAGAGTTGCCCCCCTTAACCCCCGCAACCCCACCCAAAAAAAATTCTTTTTATAGTAATATTTTTTGCATTCCAAATTTAACATATCTACTCCACGTTTTATGTAGAACTTTCATAAAATATATTACTGTAATATAAATACCAGAAAAAATTGGTTTTTTATCGAAAAACTTAATGATTTTGACCGTTTATCCCGGATCTCAGAGTTAGATGCCGCACTTGATACGAATTGATACGAGTTGATTACTGACTCCAGCCAGAAAGTAGATCTGGAAGAAGGAAGAAATATGGTTGCAACCTATAAACTCATTATTCGATAACTCTTTCAACAATATTCACTAAATATTTCATGGAAAATCTGTAATAAGTACATTAATCATCGCCTACTATGGCTATCTTATAAGAACATGCAACAAAACCATACTTACATTTTTCGATGAATATAACTTTAATTTATAGAAATAAATCGTTGTAACTTCGTCTACTACGGTTTTTTATAACGATAGAGAGTAAAAGAACATCACCAGCTCCGCCGCATTTCCAATGGCTGAAATACAGTGACTGGGGCAACTTACCGGATGGTGCATCTAACTCGGATTTACCTATATACGAAATGTATATATATGTAAAGTTTATTCCGAATATAGCACTATGCATGCGCTGAAAATCATTTTTCTTTGTAAATTATCGCTAATTAATAAGAATTACGGTCTTAAAAAATAAATTTGACGCATCGATAGACTAAGATCTTTATTTAACCCTTTGAATGACTGTTCTATATTACTTATACAGCCTAATTTTAATTCCTACTTTGAACCTTTGCAGCAGAATTTTATTATTGTTTTCTTTATAATGTACGTAGGTTATTTATTTATTTTCAAATCAGATTTTCAGTAAACTCTGGCAGCAGTGAATCATTTCAAAACTTTGAAAACCCAATAACTTTGTCCCTGAAATGTTTAAGATCAAAAGAGTATAAATTGATGTAGCAAATCGAAACAATCGCCTTGGAGTATGAAATCTGTTCTTTTTTTTTAGCTGTGCCCGCATTAGCTATATTTTCGGCTATTCCTCTTTTTATAGTTTAATTTTAATTTTCAGTGACTGTATGAAATGTCTTCAAAATGGTGGCAATTGGATTATTTTCATTGTTACAGAGAAAACAGAAATAATGGGATTTATTTATTTTATTGGTACGATTTATCATCATAATTCAAAACAACTTAAAACAAGGAAGAGAAAATGACTCCGCGCTTTAACGCTTTATCTACTGACGGTACTTATGAGTACCATTAAAATAACTTGATATAAAGTTCATTTAATACATCGATTAGTTGTAATATAGTTTAGAATGAGTTATAGATGCATTAATTTATCTTGTTCCAAAAACGTTATTGGTTACACACACACACAGACACACACACAAAAAAAAATAAATAAAGGATTATTTATTTTGCCTTTACATCTTTTCAGCTTTCTTGGCGTTTGGCGGGGGTGGGGGGGGGGGGGTCAATACGGAAATATTTCTATATTTCTATTGTAAGAACATTATATTTGTACATTTCCTAATTCTACAAAATACTAAGAAAAATATTTAAAATAAAAGATTTGAGTGGGTTATAAATATTGCAAAAAATCCCTATGAATTCAAATTTAATTAATCCTTCTAAATAATTCAATCCTTCTAAAATCCTTCTAAAATTTATTAAATGATTATGTAAATATTTGAATGTAGTTTCAAAATTTCACGAACAATGCTTTAGAAGATAAAATTTTCATCAAATCATAATTCACTATATAAAGGGTTAAAAACACGCATTTTCGCACAGAAAGCTGTTACAGTTCCTTATTTTTTCATTCCGCTGATTCTGACTTTGAAACTCTGGTTTGTACGAAATTCTTCAGTGAATTAAAATGGCGTCATATTTAAAATAAAACGTTCATTTTCTTTGATAAAACTAAATATTTTAATAAGAATGCGTCAAAAAGACATAAATGTCTGGAATCTCCATTCAGTGGTACTGAGATTAAATACTCAAGCCAAGAGCGTGAATGTTGACATGCGAATTCGTAGCTGACAAACGTTACTTTAAGTTTGGAAATGTATTCAATAATAACTTATTGCGTGTTAAAATATATTTTAAATGGTAAATATGGATATGAGAGGTGAGTGCGTAAATTTTGAGATGGTGGTAATAACGTAAAAAATAAGAATTTGACTTCACGAGGGAAATAAATCTGTGATTGTAATAATGTAAAATATTTTTTGTTGATTTTTCATTCCGTTTAATACCAAACATAATACATAGAACATAATCAGTCTCATATAATAACTCCATCATAATTATTGATATACTAGACAAATCCCGTTGAATTTTTAAAAAAACTGAACAGTTGAAGTTTATGGAAATAGTATTCTGGTAACTTTAAATTACAAAAATTATTTGTTTTAATAGTTAGATTAACCAATGTCAGATGGATTTTTTATTGTATTTTTTTATGTTAATATTCAATGTAACAGTTCATTTTTAGATATTTTATTCCTTCGCAATTCGACGTGTTCCGCCTCGTTACCAATAAACTTTTTCGATATTTCGTTCTTAAGCCCTTTTGTATTTTTAAGTCTCCTTTTAGGTGCGTTCGTAATTATATAAATACGTAGCACCTATAGTCGTCGTTCAGTCCGTCCGTCCGTCCGCATATAACAGAGCAAAAACTACCCAATTGAATGGTCTGAAATTTTAAATATATGATTGTTGCAAAATTTTGTCGATCCATTTCAAATTTTATGAAAATTGGATGTATAATTTAACTACAGGGACATTCAAATTTTTTCTTTACATTGCGGCTATGGAAAAAAATTATTGCAAGCGCATTTTAATGATGTTACAGTCTTCCGAATGGTCTGAAATTTTAAATATATAGTTGTTGCAAAATCTTGTGGAGCCATTTCAGATTTTATGAAAATTGGATGTATAGTTTAATTACAGGGACAGTCAAAATTTTTCCGTTACATTACGGGCAATGGGAAAAAAAAAATATTGCAAGCGCATTTTAATGATGTTACAGACTATGCACTTATGACGTGTAAAAAGTATACATTTAGTACAATATGGGGTGCAAAAAATATTTATAAAACTAGTTATAGTACGAACGCAACTCATTTGCCACGTTTGACGAGCAATTTCCTACTTGTTAGCATTGCTATTAACAACTGAAAATCATATATAATCGTTATGGACTATATTAAATCTTTTCGTGAAAGAAACAAAAGACAAGTTTATATGAACAGAACATTGATATGCAGATTTTTCAAACAACAAAATGAAATTGTAGTATATAAATTATGAAAATCGTGGTGAAAGAATATTCCAAATTTTTCAACTCATTTATCCTTATTTAATTAGTTTTTATGGTGCATAAAATAATCAATTATATATTATAATTTTCCAACTCAGTGAAAGAGTGTCCAGGAGTTCCATTATTGCCGCTTCAATTTAAAATAGAGAACGAAAGAGAGAAAAACTTTGTGATATCAATACGTCACTTTAGCGACCTACATCATTTTTTCAAGGGGATTTTGTGTGTGTGTGTGTATGAATTAATGATCCTCAGTTAATGTGTTTCCGTTTTACTTAGATCAAATAAACTTATTTCTTTATGCATGTTATTTTCTTTCTAAGTATTAAACTTTCTGAAATACTTTCTTCAATTCACGAAAATTTTCCTGGCAACAGTGCTACTAGGATTTTTCGATGAATAGAAGAAAATTCTTTTTTTCTCTCCGTTGCAGAAGGTAAAATATACGTCAATTGAAGAAAATAATGGGGATAAAATAAAAGTTACTGACCTTGGAGTCGAACCAGATACCTTAGTGTTACGAGACAAGTACTCTAACCACTAGGCTACAGTTGCAAAGTAGTGAAACAGTATGAAGCAAACATTTTTGTCTCAGATGGGTATGGCATGAAAAATTTCTTTAAAAAGCTTATGAATTTTGAAGATAATCTCGTTAAGATTTAATATTCAAAGAGATTGCGGGTGGCTTTTTAATACTTTATTATTATAAAGATAAAAATATGAATTATAAATATTTTATGTAAAGTGCTTGATGTAAAATATGAATATTATATTTTTATGTGGGAATTTGTTTTCATTAAAATAGATTTCTTTTTCATTTAATATTTCAATTAAAATACCTATTTTAAATGTGTTCATTTAAAATATATTTTAAATGCGAATATTTTTTTTATAACTGATGAAAAAAAAATTGTGAATACATTTAAATGAATGAGGAAATAATTGTTACTTATATTTAAATTCGAAAATGTTTTTTTTTTGTTGTTGTTGTTGTTGTTGGTTTAGTTTTTTTTATTTATTAAATTAGAAATCTTAGTTTATATAATTTTTGTTTTTTTTTGTTTTTTTAAATAAATTCGGATATTAGTATTAATAGAGCCCATACGCAAACGTTCTAAGAATGAACTGTATTTTTCTCTCTTTTTCAGACTTTTGGGGAAAATTCAAACATGTTTTTTAAAAGAACGGAAATTATTTGTTAAATAACCGGTCCAGTTCAAGAATTACTCGCATACAGAGGTTTCCGTACAATAAATTTATGAATTAGTAACTGGGCATTACCTTACACAATACACTATTAAAATTTGTAATCAAAGCTTTAAAGCCGATTCCACATAGGGAACGCCGCCCGTGTCTTGATGTATGTCCAAACTGTCAGTGTCTATAAGGGATAATACGAGTACATTGGCTAATTACAGTCAATTTTTCCAAAATTTATTGTCAACAATTTTTTTATACTTCTACGACGATAGGTATCTCCAGCGCTCCTCAACTCCTTTGCTGAACGCCCGCAAATCTTATTTTGTGTGCGTCGGAAAATTGCGATTTTCTCAAAAACTATGTGGCCTTAATCGCTACAGTTTTCTACAAGGTTCAAATCAACTTCTACTACCCATAATTTTTTCATAATTTTAGTTTTTGTAGATTCAGAAATAGAGGAGTAGTGTTCATATTTTTGCATTACATTTTCAGCAATATCTCTGAAAATGTGATACCTAAAATTACAAGAAATCTATTTTTGAGTTTGGAGTTACGAAAGCTTTCACACTATATATAATGTAATCTTTTTTCAAGTAACATAATTAACATTTCTACTTTTTGCCTAAATATATTTGTTAATGGTTAATAATCTACAAATATGTATGTTAATATCCTTGATTACTTCAGCCGATTTGAACTTTCCACGTTCCATATTTTAAGAGAAAAACGGCTATGACAGGCACAGAAGTTATCTTAAATGCTTCCATTTTTTATGTAACACTAAAAATGAGGAATAATTTTGTGTATATAGACAAGTTTTTCTGATAGTGTTTATCTAAACAATATGAATTGTACCATCAATAAATGTAAAACTAATCTGAATTTGCTAGAGGAAAGAAAGCTAATTTTTTATTAAAAAAATCTCATAATATATATTGCCGTGGCATCTGAAAATATTAACATTTAATTCTGGAATATGTTGTACAGTGTGAAATATATTTCTTTTGCTTTCAAGATGCATTATATGTGTCTATTTCTGAAAAACATAGATTGCTCTATATCAATTTTTCACTGCACCCAACGTGGGATGAAATGATAAGTGAAGAAATCACTTTTCTTCCGGATTTATTCATAAAAACATTGTTGGCGAAAAATTTATCACCAGGAAGTAAATTCTGATAAGGTAATCATTGGCTTTCATGGTGTTATAAATCATGAAGAAAAATTCGATAAATGCCTTATGTTCCTGAAAGATATAAAAGTAAAAATTGCTGGAATTCATCAACTTGAAACATTTTAGATGTAACTGTTTTTCAAGATCAGGATTTTTTTTAAAGTGGGCCTATTTTTCTTTTTTTTCCTTAAAGTTATTTATCAGAAACGTTGATTTTCTATAGACAGAAAATAAGATCTTATCTATTTTCTTGTACTTTTTTTAATAAAGTAAATCAATAATGATGATATGATATATTACAGCCTAAAAAGGTTCATTTTTTAAGGAAAGTTCAATATATTTTTCGTAATTCTGTATTTGTTGTCCTAATTTATGCAAAGTATTTACTTGTTTTTTTTATTTATTTTAATGTTGCTGTTATTACCATTATTATATTTTTTAATCTGTGCACCATTATATAAAAAAGGTACATTGATGTAGAAAAACTAATAAATTTTATTCATAGCTTAAGCACACATGGTGTGTTCACAAAGTTTCAAGACTGGTGCGAGAATACAAAATTTATTAAACATTTTTGTACAGCGAACTGAAATTCTTCGACATAGGACCCTTGAGCATCAACACACCGCTTCCACCGTTTTTTCCATTATTCATAAGCTCCCTGGAAGTCTTCGCACGCAAGGAAGTTAAGGGACCTCATCGAAGCTGGAATCGTGGATCGCTGGAAACGTGTCAAATTGCTTCCCTTTCAGGTCTTTTTTTTATCCGAGGGTCAAATAAAAAAGGTCGCTGAGAGGGAAGCCGGGGTGTAGAAGGCCTTGTGGCAAGATTTCCACGTTAAATTTAGCTAAAGCTTTGGCGGCTGCGAGCGATGTGTGTGAGGGCGCATTGTCGTGGTGAACAATGCAATCTTCTCTGATGTCTGGGCTCACACGCCGCGTCAGGTCGGTTTTAAGCTGGAATGCACCACCATTTGAAGGATTGAGTCCGGTGCCTCCTCTCTGACATCAAAAATGACTGTATTGTTCACCACGACAATGCGCGCTCTCAAACGTCGCTTACCGCCGCCGAAGTTTTGGCTAAATTTAACATGGCAATACTGCCACAAGCCGCATTACAGCCCAGACCTTGCTTCCAGCGACATTTTTTGTTCCCCGGATCAGGAAAGACCTGAAAGGGAAACGACTCGACACTATTACAGCGATCCAGGCATCTTCGACGAGGTCCCTCAACTGACTTGCGGGCAAAGACATCTAGGGAGCCTATGAATAATGGAAAAATCGCTGGCAGCGGTGTATTGATGCCCAAAAGTCAAATTTCAAAGAATTTTATTTCGCTGTACAAAAATGTTTAATAAATTTTGCATTCTCAGACCAATCTTGAAACGTTGTGAACACTCCCTGTACTTAGAGGTTTTTAAAGAGTTTGATGGTTATGAGTTTTTTAATGAACGAAGAATTTTATTTCGCTGTACACAAATGTTTAATAAATTTTGTATTCTCAGACCAGTCTTGAAACTTTGTGACCACACCCTGTACTTAGAGGTTTTTAATGAGTTGGTATGAAAAGTTAATGTTTATTGGAATAAAGGTAAAGCGTACTGAAGAATAAAAATACAGAAAAGAAACTTATTTTTCCTCTAATTATTATTATTGATTAGATGATCTTTAACTCAGGTGTCATTGAATTATCCAAGTAAAGATATATTCGATGCTGCCACTTTGTCAAGAAAGATCAATTCTACTTTTCCTGCGGTAGCTTATTTCTGTTGTACTTCAGGCACGAAACCGCTAAGTAATTTCTTTTAAAACTATGGTTGAAAATGTTTAATCTAATTAATACATTTTAATCTAATGTATTTCTATTGGTCCGTAAATTTGAAACATGGTAGATTCCTCAAGTTGCAAAATTCCATGGTTATTTTCCTTGAGGTATCGAACTGTAGTTTTTTGTGTGAAAAAACATGGGGACGTTTTCAACGTCTTCGTGATTGCATCATCATTTATAATAAGTGGTTGATTTAAATAAAAGATATTGCATAATGCATTCAAGTTTAGAAGCAAATACACAAGCTTTTTTACATTTGAGCAGCTACATGTACACTAGCACAAAAGGTAGTTCGTTGAAAAAAGTTCTAAAGAGGTCATAATAAGGTGCAGCATTTTATGGTCAGAGTACGTGATGGAGCACACGGCTCTTGTTCATAAATTGTGATTGAATTGAAGGCCTCGTCGAAAGATATTTCTTATTTCTTTTTGCCCCGATGAAAGAGAATATTTCATATTTAATAGATGCATTGTTTGAAAAGCCGTCTACTGAAAGTTAGCGGTACTGATCAAGAGCTGGGAAGAAATGTGAGATTAAAAATCAAATTGCACATAGAGTTGCTACTTAACAACATTGAAACTAGAAAAGTTGTGAGTACATTGTGCTAGTATTGTAATGGACGTGAAGCTTGTAACGTAACAATGACACATAGCTCCACTGGTACAAATTAGAAGATCCAGCAGGCCCATAGAACTACGAAGGGCAGTATTAGATTTGATCCATATGAAAATAGCGTACTGCATATAAAATTGAAGATCGATGATTGGCAAGGGTTAAATTGACATCACCTATTGTCACGATATAAAATCCCAAATGTGTTAAAAACACTGCATGATATTCCGTTCAGAGATCATTTCGAAGTGATTAAGATCTAACAGAAAGTCAGGCAGCGCTTCTGCAGACACAGTCCTAGAGAAGTTGTGAAGAAATGGTACTAATCTTATTGTGCTAGTTCGGTTTGTAAGGGACCAAAGAATCTTTCTTTTTATAATATAATAGCGCCATTACAGTGGATAAATTTTTACATCTTTTATCCTCTTTTGACCAACACCATTTCTATTGGCTTTTTCACGATGTGGCTCAAAGCTTATCCAAACGCCGAAAAGGAGACTGCTACAATAGCGGAAATGTTAGAACTTCTTTGAATATAGCTGTGATAAAATGTATCCCTTGATTAGTATGAATATGCTAGCGTGTAACAAATCTCGACACCCATAATTGCACTAACATATTCGTTATTGTCGAAATCTCTTGATCAGTAACTGGACAAGCTTCGGGTCTCATCGTTAAATAATCAATGACTACAGTGGTGATGTATGTCTGGAATTGACAAAACCCAAACAACGCTTTTCATCCTAAATTATACGCCGTTATAGAGAGGTTTAACCGTACCATCTTAAATAACCTCTGGCTTATGGTATCAAGAAATCAACAGGATTAGGGACAGAAAATATCTGTTTGTCTTCTTGCATATCGCTGTGTTGCCATGAAAATACAAGCTATAATTCATGACAGATACCCTTCGATCGTGAACTTCGCCTGCCTTCTGACCTCGTGTTCGGTCTCCCCCACCCCCTCACTGATACGACGTCATGTCCAGAATATTTAAGCATGGTTTGAAGACTCCTAACTTTGCCGATTCATATGGCGACTAAAAAGTTGAAGTCAAAGCAAGCACACAAGACACAAAAGCAAGAAATCACGAATTTTCAGGAGGTGATAAGATTTGGCTGTGAAACTCTGTTATAAGTAAAATGATTCTCATACAGACTGCAATCAACCTGGAATTATCCCCACAAATTACTGAAAAGAGCGAATGATGAAGTGGTTCGAATTTCGAAATCAACTGCCTCTTTCAAATTGCAGGTAGAACATTATGATATGCTTACCCATATTATGTTGTAAACTAATTATTTTAAGCCATTATTTTCTCTGGTTTCATTATATTTTTTAAATAGTTGTACATGCTTTTATATACATGTTTATGTATTTTTTTATTTAGAAATTTGCATGTTTGTGTGTAATTTATTTTATAATCTTACATATTGTTATTGCATTGTATGGAAAATGCAGTGTCTAAGTGGGAGGGTAATGCTGAAAATTTCATAAAAGAATCGTGTAATTATTTAAATATCAGAATCTATGGATGTCTCACCGGATTCGTAAATCAGATATCATATGCCTCGTGCTTTACAGTGAGTACAGTGGTAGAGGAATCTTTCCCATTTTTACCGGCTTTGTACAAATTAGGACGTATCTGCTTAATGAACATACAAGAAGTGTGTTTCTAGATGAGATTTGGCTGATTACCTTTGGAACATTCTTCACTAGTTATAAATATTATTTTCTGCTTACGAGTGCTGGTATTAGCCGATTATGATTCAAATCTCGTTGCAGCTTTATATCTAAGTGTATGTGACTTCTTGTAATCCACCTATTGACATTCATTTTCTGCTTTCTCTGAAAATTTCAATGTATAGCGAAGCTAGATTTAGCCAGCTCATTTTCAGATGAGTGTGAATGCCTTTTGAGACTTTTGAAGACTGTTTTCCGAATATATAACTTATATTTACTAGCGTTCTATCTGCTTCATTGCTGCTTCATTGTAACTGTTTATGTCAATTTATTTCTGAGAATTTTATTTTATTCTTCTGAATATTCGTAAAATAAATATAGTATAGACTGTAGATATGAGTTTTTTTTAACGATTATCATTTACAGGAATCCGAATTTCGTAAAGCTTTATACAAAATCCTTTATCCACTGATTATAAATGAAATACGCAAAATTATTTTTTATTTAAATATTTTGGCTTTACTTTCGAAAAAATACCTATCACAAAATTTATTGTATAATTTACCTTTATAATCAATCCAAGAACTGATTGAAAATATTTGTACGTTCTTAAATTAAAGTTTACAAATGACTTGCATCAAACTAGTCATTATCAAGAAATACTTTAACTGAACTACGTAATCAAAGAATAATATTGCCTTCCATTAAACATTTGGAAAATTCTTTTAAATCTCATTACATTTAAAAAAATCCAATTTTATAATCAAAATCCATTCTTAGGTGCATTTTCCTAGGTAACTATTTCAAACCTCCGTTATTATCCTTAGATATTGAGTTTCACTTATGGAGATTAAATCTTCATACCACTCATAAGTTCAAATTTATTTTCTGTTAAGGACATTACAAAAATAGATTATGTTTGAGAAAGATCTTCAGAAAGACAATTTATTTTCAGAGATACTATATTAGTACAACGAAATGGGACGGCTTTGCTGTAATGAAAAATCATATTGTAATTCTTCTGGAGAATGTACTCAATTTGTATATTTAAAATAAAACTATATATATTCATTAATAATACATAAAATGTTCACATTACTTTCTTCGGAATTTTTGAAATAGTTAACATGTAATATTAGAGGCACGTGGAAATTTGAAAGCGTTTTAAGAGAACATCATAAAAGTAACTGTAGAAAAGATTTAAAATTGTATACAAAAGAATGCACTGATCTAAAATTAAAAAGTTACTAAAACAACATGAAAGCAAAGTCATTTCGTTCGCCACAGTCAGATTATATTTTTTTAATCTATTATACAGGGTGTCCGGTCTCAACGGTGTCCAATGGCTAATTCCTAAACCGTTAGTCATAGACATATAGTTCCAATTGCAAAAATATTTTAAATGATGTAAAGAAGTATTTTTAAAGCGATTTGGGTCAAGAAAAACATTTATTAAAAAATTACGAAATTTAAATTTTTATACGGTCCCCAGGTCCTATAAGTGATATTTAGGAAAAATATCTTATTGTACTGACAAGTAATACAAAAAAAGTCCCATTCCTCTGCGATTAAAACTGACCGAGTAATAGATGTTTAAAGTTGGAGTATATTTTTTGCTGCAAAATAGGGGTCAGTCACAAATTTACTAGAAATAAAAATAATCGTCAGATATAAAATTTAACATTAAACATTGAGAGTAAATTAACATTACAATTATATTTTGAGATTTTTGTTCATTCTGACATATTAAAACAAAATATACAACTTGTACTAAAAATATAAGTAAAAAAAAAAAAAACAAAAAACAAAAAAAAAAAAAAAAAAAAAAAAAAAACAGAGATTTTGTTAAATGATTATAAAAGCAACATCACAACTCTTTAGAAAATGATACAAAATTAGATTACCTAATCTAAAACTTTTTTTTTTTTTTTTTATGCGTATATTTTTATACATAACTTTTGAATGGCTGCTCTGAATATGTTAAGGAAATTAAAATGTCCCTTTTTGAAAATGATCCTCATATCACTTTTATTTTCTTTTACATTAAACATCAATTATTTGAATTATATGATTCTACCTGTGCGATTACTTCGATGATTTAAATAAACATAGCAAAATTGTTACAATATTTTAATATTTTGTTCTAATAGAGCACAGATTTATCCATTAAAGGTCGGACATTATATAACCGCCCACATTCTCTCTTTTTAATTAACTTTTCTTTTTTTAAGATCTTGTTCCATTTGTCATTTTATTGTAATGATAAAAAAATAATAATTATTATTATTTTTACATTACCCCTTCTGAAAATTCCACTGTCTCACCCCTCAGCAAATATTCATTAGAGCAGTTATTTTTTTTATTTTTTTTAATTTAAAAATTAGGGGGAAAATACTGTTAAATCAAAACATATGTTAAATTATTAAATTTTAACATTTAACAATTTATAATTTTTTTTTTTGCCGTACTTCTCGCTAAGCAAGTTTCAAAAGCATATAAATCACTTTTGCCAACAAACACTTGCCGCTTCACTTGCCAAGCACGAATACCGCCAAGATGAGTCACTTTGACGCCGAAACCTTTGCTCAATCAGATTAGAAATTGGTAAAACATGGTTGGGAAAAAATATGCATTTTAAACCTTAAAAAGTATTTGTATGTGCATGATTTGAGGCCGCAAGTGTTTTGGCACATCTATTGTACAAATAAAGTTGTTTACCTCATTTTCTTTGTCCAACAGGAAAAATTTTCACTCCATTTAATATTTATTTTTTGTTTAGCAAGTATAAATAGCATTTTGATTTTGGTCTGTAAAATATTTTTTCAAACAAGTTTTTATAAAGAACTAAAAAGTTGAATTTGATAAAAGCATAATATCATCAAAATGTATAATAAGCAATCTCTGCTCATACATCGTAATGCATCTGACATCTTTTGTGCGGCACTGTATAAAAAATATAAACACAACGCACTTTCATTTGGAAAAATTACATTGTGAATTTTAGTGCCTTACATAAATGTTACTGATTTTAATTTTAAAATTTCTGTTTGCAGGTAATAATGTATACGAAATTTTTGTAGTAGTCCTGTAAAATAAATATAAATGGTACGTACCTAAAATCATAATACTATTACATTGTCATTGGATTTACAAAATTGTGCAAAATTTAATCTTGATCGGATATTTGGAAGTGAGTTAAAATTGGAATGCAAATTTTGAATTAGGAAAACATACATACGAACGTCGAAGTTAAAAGCTTATAAAAATAATACAACTTTTTAAAATAAAATTATCAAAAGAAGCACACTCATTTCCTTACAAAAAAAAAAAAAAAAAAAAAAAAAAAAAAAAAAAAGTCAAAATACAATTGAAGACGTCAGTTTCGAAACTCGCCTTATCCGAAATTTAAAAAAATCGTTTTTCTCTATCAATCTATTCTATTGGTATAAATGCACCAATTAAGCACTACAATCTCCAAATTTTCAATGAATACCAATGGACGCATTTAAAGGTTTTACGCGATTTCCCAAAATTTTATTTTCGCGAAAAGGCGAGTTTTGAAACTCCCTCCTTCAATTATTTTAACCAATCTGAAAGTTAATTACTAAAAATTAACACTACCGTAATATTTATACGGGGGCAGCACCTTCAGTTAAATTGCTTTAAAAATACTTCTTTACATTATTTAAAACATTTTTGTAATTGGAACTATATGTCTTTGACTAACGGTTTAGGAATTAGCCACTGAACATCGTTTGGAGTGGACGCCCTTTATAATACTTTAAGCACTTCGTGTACGACCCTTGAAAGCTTGGTCCAACTCATCTGTTTTCAGTTACAGAAAAGTGGTTTAAGTCATAAAATTGAAAACGTCATAACTCGGTCAATTTTAGTGCTAGATGAATGGGATTTTTTTTGCCATACTTGTTAGAGAAATAAGAAAAGTTTACTAAATATCACTTATAGGACCGGGGGAGCGTATAAAAATTTAAATTTCGTTATTTTTAAATAAATGTTTTTCGTGACCTAAATCGCTTTAAAAATAATTCTTTACCTCATTTAAAACATTTTTTCTAATTGGAACTATATGTCTATGACTAATGGTTTAGGAATTAGCCATTGGACACCGTTGAGACCGAACACCCTGTATACTCAGTTTAAAGATATGTACATAAAATGCCATAAAATGTATTTTTACGCATCATAATATAAGGAATGTTTTACCTCTTATAATTCTTACCTTTAAAATATAAATTATAAACGATGGCTATTATGCTAGTTTTTATGAAGCATTATTTTTGTTGAACTAAGCAAATAAAGAATCATATTGTCGTCCAATCAAACCAATTTCAGAAAATCCTTTAAAATCTCATTTCATCTGGAAATATAAAATATTACAATCAAAATCAATTGTAATAATTTTATTTAATTATTATTTTGCACAATATATATATAAATAAACTTCAATTCATATTTTTTCTATAAAAAAAAATATCTAAACACATGACTGAAAAACGTGACTGGCGATCGTGAATCTGCACCTATGCCGCTGAACAAAACTTAACAAATACTAGGGAGCAACCACTACGCGGTCTCAGCTTGCTTCCTCACTCGCCACTTTTTCAGGAACTCTATCTAAAATGAGTACTATCATAAATCATTTTAACATGAAATTTATAATTTTGAAGTAATAATGTTTGAATTTGCTTCGATAATGTAACTTTGCAAATAACTTTTGTTGTTTTGTACTTAAGCAAACGAAACGTCGAGTATAACTTTTATTTTTATTTTGCGATTTTAATTTTTGCACCTGATTCAAAATCTCGGAATAATATATACGTTGGTTAGCAACCTTTTACTTTATTATCACAAAATCAATTGGTATGGACATTTCCCTTCAAAATTATTTTAAGGCTTAGTATTTGTTTTAGATGTTGAGTTTCACTTTTGAATATTAAATCGTTAGATCAATCCTAGACTGAAGATTGATTGCCTACTACAGGAATTAAGGAAATAGATTATGCTTGATTAAGTGCTCCAGAAAGAAAATTAATGTTCAGTGATGTAAGCACATTGAAATTAAACAGCTATTTGTTAACATAAAATACTGTTTTGGAAAAATTATGTAGAATATACTCGATTAGTATATTTGAAACCTCATTATTTTTTTTCAGACATAAGATTCACGTTTGGAGATTAAATCGTCATATCACTCGTAATCTCAAGTTTCACTTCCTATTATGAGCATTACAATAACACATTACGTTTGATCAAGATATTCAAATACTGGATTAATTTTCCGTGATATGAGTACAATGACATTAGGCCGTCTTGTTAAAATGGAATATTCTATTCGAAATATTCTATCCTCTATTGTATTTGAATTAGAAATGTATATACATGTAGGATTTTATCTGAAAATTACTAAAAGGTTCACTTAGCTTATAACTATAAATAAATGCATCTATTAGTTCATCAATTTAATACGGCATTTATTATTCACTCGAACAAATATTATGCTTGGAAGATCACAACAGTTCATTCACATCAATAATATAATACATTTGTTTACATAAATACTGGAATTCACCTAGAATTCTTACACAAATCTTTTCTTTTTTATTCAACTAATCTTCAACCTTCATGTTGAGATAAAACACTATCGAACTTCTAAAAAATAAACATCTCTTGAATTTTTTTTATCAAACCGTTGCCACACACTTTTTGATTTTTTCCACGCTCCTCGTGTTGTACTTTTCATTTCATATATGATTGCGTATCGATTCAATAAACCCTTGAGTTAGACGAGTTGCATTGTTGAGAATATTTACATTCCCACATACATATATATTCATTAATAATACCTTAAAAATATTCAATATTTCAATTTTAATTTTTGAAATGTACTTTCCCGGGGTAATTTGGTTATTGTATGGTAATTTGAGTATAAATTGAATTTCCATTTTATAAAACCTAACGTCATGTCTTTTTTTTTTTTAATATGTAACATACCAGATTTCTCATCGTTCCCGCGTGAAAAGGTTTTTTATTATCACTGATCTCTGTAGAAAAAAAATTATCTACTTTTTTTTTACACGTCTGTGAGCAGAAGTATCAAATGCCAAAACACAATGATACACAAACCATCTGACCTGCACACTTTCTAAGATATGTTTATTATATTGTTACTTAAAAGTGTAATGTTATATGGTAATGCACAGTGTATAATTGTACTTTCTAACATGTGAGGTAATGTATACGGTCTAATTCTAAAAACAAACTTATTAAGCTAACCTAGCTGTTCTTTAACCCACGTGCTTTGCTCCTATGCAAGAAACATGCCAATGAAATATGAGGATAATGATCTCAAAATCGGTGCAGAAGATGCCACAAGACCTTCACCGGTGTATGTTCCAGCAATCAACGTGTGTTACTTTTCCTACACATTCTTTCATAGAACATGGTGATGATCTTCAAATCTACCAAGTGCTTCTTTTCCCACAGTTATTGACAACCTGAACTTTGACATGGTATGATTGACAAAAGAGTAAAAGAAGTGATTGCTATATTTTAAGATAGAATGTGTCTTTTAAGAAGGAATGACTCTCCGTCGAAACTTAAAACTTCCATCCTAAAAAAGGTTAATAAGACTCTAAAATCCCTTTTTCATTTCTTAACATACCTGAATTTACCCATAGCAGTGGTTACTACAATAAAGTTAGGAACTAAAATGAATATATCTTGTTAATACACATTATACCTAAATTCATTTACTCAGTTTAATTATTATTAGATTTTTATTTCTTTTGATATAATTTACAGGGCAACAAAATTAACAATTACACACTTTCATTCTAGGAGTACACATTACTTTATAAAATATAAACTAAACTTGAGGCGGTACAATCTATTTAGGATTCTTACCTACAGAACCGTGTTTTCTTGACCATGGACCGTCAGGTGCTATGCAGCATGTACAGGCCAGGTGGTATCACTAACGCGGGACCCTCATGGTTTAGTTTCCTAGCGAACTTGGTTTACCATGTTACCATGTTACAATTTCCATGCTTAGCATGTTTTGTTTGGAGGGGGGGGGTTGCGGCAAAAGTAGACCGTTTTAACTCAGGAGGGGGAGGAACTCAAATACTTTTATATAGATCAACTAGGAAATCATTTGCATTGGATTTTTTAATTTTGAATGGACTGACACCATGCGCAGTCCATACGATCATTTGTTACAAAGTTACGGCAGGTTTTATGAATAAAAAGTCAAAAATTATACTTTATGAAAGAACACAACTTTGTACACGTACTTTACGTTTGAAACAAGTTTTTTACGTTAAATTGAATAATCCTAAACATGTTAAATGCGTGTAAAATAGTTGTGCTCTGTCATAGAGTATAGTTTTAGATTTTTTATTCATAAAATCTGCCGTAACTTTGTTATTGTATCGTCTTACGAATGGTGTCATTCGATTTACAATTTAAAAAATACATGGTAAACAATACCTCACTCGACCTATTTTTTAAAAGTTGCGTTCCCCCTCCGAGTTAAAATACCCCCACCTTTTGCCCTCAGACCACAGTAAAACTAGTTTATAATTATTAAGATGCTACTTGGAGCAGAATGATACAAATTTAAAGTGGGTTTTTAACCCACGTCTAAATATGAACTTAACTTTCTTGAGGCATTCCATATCTACAAATATTTTGACAATATAGTTAATACAGAATTCGCTATTCCCTCTTCATCAGATTGCTGGAAATATTTCATAATATCCTCTGTTGCATAATTACTACCAGTATTTTTAAAATTTTTGTGGCATTATCTATTCTATTCTCCTATCAGCTGGTACCCGTATTTTCCTGTTTCCCCATTGGGTAATGAACTTCTCAGTTGAATCCGCTTCTCATCTGTATAATTAAGCAATGTTCTGTTATTCTTTGCATTGAGTACGGTACGCTAAAGGCTACCAAAACTAGTCTGCTCAAAGTTCTCACATTCCGGCGTTTTTAATGTTGCTTTTAAATTTATATAAAACTACTTAATTTTTTTACTCATCAGATCTCCATTTCTATCACCAAAAACAAGTTCTTCCCAAATTTTTATGAAAGGCCATCTTTGTCTGTGAAAAATCTTATTTTATTTGCACTATTACAGGTAGACTTATTTTCTCTTATGGATCTCCAAGTTTTAGAAATATAACTACCTCTAGATAGAATAAAAAGTTGGCGTTAACTAGGTAGCCTACGAACGGCCCAAACTTAACTTCATTAAAGTATAATTTTCGACTTTTTGTTTATAAAACCTACCCTAAGACTTTGTAACAATTGATCGTATGGACTTGCGAAAAGTGTTACTGTATTTAGAATTAAAATATTCATAATAAACAATACCCAAGGTGACTTTGTTAAAGCAGTTCAGTATTCCATGAGTTAAAATGCCCCCTCCCACCAAAAAACATGCTAAAACAACTTTATTTTCTCAGTTCTCTACGGATCTTCATGTCTAAATCCCTAAAGAAGTTATTCCCAAATTTTGGTGAGCAGACATCAGTTGTCAGTAAATAATACCTATTACACCTGTACTATAAATGAAACAGAAAAAAAGAAATTTTGTTATTTATAGTACCTGTAAGATATTAAAACATGAACATGCGATGTTTATACCTAAATTACCCCGACAGGAGATGTTCAGTAATTAAATTAAAAGATCAAAAGAAAGAGATAGTATGTTCTATTAAGTGTACAAATAAATTTTAAAGCTTTTGAAGCGCGCATCTTAAAAGCACGTATATAAATCATTGGAAACAGTTTGCTGAGAATGAACGTCCAGAATAGTAAAATGTTATGAAAACAAATTCATAACGAACTCAGTCCATTCACCAGTGTAAACATTTTTTTTATCATTTGTAATATCTTTAAATATCTGTACTTTAAATTCTTTAAACAAAATTCTGCACCTGATAATAAAAAGCATATTTTACCTCTTATGATCTTTTAAAGGAATTTGTACGTTAATTTTTGCATGTTTCAAGTTATAATAAACGAAGAGTATTATACTAGTTATTATCAAACAAACGTTAAACTAAACTCCATAATCCATGAATAATAGTATTGTTCATTCAAATATAAATCATTAGACAAATTCTTTAAAATCTCAGTACACCGAGATATATGAAATTTTATAATCAAATTCAATTCTTAGATGCATTCATAACGATTCATTCACCACTATAAAAAATTTTTTTTATCAATTACATGCAAGTTTTAAATATCAATAATTAAAATTCTTTAAAAATATATCTGCACCTGATAATATAAAGCATGTTATGATCTTTTCAAGGAATTTGTGCGTAATTATTGCATGTTTCAGACTACAATAAACGAAAAATATTATACTAAACATTTTCAAAAATAAGAATTAAACCAAACTACATAATCAATGAATAATACTATTTTCCATTCAAATATAAACACTTAGAAACTTTACTTCCTTAAAAAACCCAGTACACCCAGAAATATCAAAATTTATAATCAAATCTATTCTTAGATGCATTTTCAGAGATAATTATTTCAAAATTTGTTATTTTCATTAGATATTGAGTTTCACTATTCAAGAATAAATCATGGTATCGCTTATAAGATCAATTTTGATTTAGGGGAGATGGGGGATGAAAGGGACATTTTGTCTTTATAAGCTTATAAAAAATAATGACATTAAAAGATATCATTCTCATGTTTACACCTAATTATCGTGTAAAAGCTTTGCTTTAATACCAGTAAAACCTCTTATCCTCAAGTACAATAATTTAAAATATGTAAGGATTTTTATAAATTGGAAGAAATGTCCCTTTTAACCCCATTGTAGGGGATGAAAGGGACACTGTGCGGGGTTGAAAGGGACACACATAAATAAAACAATTTTATGAACATTTTTTTCTTCTTATTTGCGATTATATTATTAAAAAATAAAAGATATAATACACAAATAAAAATAAAATATATTGTAGCGTATAATAAAATAAAAAGAAGAAAAATAACTTGTTTAGGACTTCTTGACATAAAACAACTTTAAATCAAAAATTTTAAGAAAGATTTAGCTCTATCTGTTTCACCACCAGTTACAGATTTAGGTAACTTCATCACAATATCATTAATATTCACGTCATTCATGTCAATAGTATCGGTAAGTACAAAGTGTTTTTTTTTCTAAAAAAATGTACTTCGAATTCATTCCTTTCAGTGCTTTTCTGGAGTTGTGGATAAAGTGCGACAGGGATGCCCCCATAATTATTCCATCAACTTTTGCAAATTTTAATGTCTTAATATTCATATTGCTTTCATGATTATCAAATAGGAGAAGTGTAGGATCAGTTTTGGAACAACTAGAACATTAAGCTGATGTCAATTGCTTTAAAAAAAAATTCTGCGGTCATCCACCAACTTTGATGAGCAAGTTCAATCCTTTGGCATGGGACAGCTCTTTGTAATTCTTCTTTGGGAAAACAAATACTGTTGAACAGGGTTACCTGATACAGAAACAAAAGTGTGACAACTTTACCACGTTCAGCTGATGTTACGTGAGAAATTTGCTTTCACCACGTTTTTTCTACAATATTAGATGGCTTGTGCTCTGTCATTAAACCTGTTTCATCACAGTTATATATTATATTCCGTATGAATTTATAGCGATTCATAATTGACTAAAGGTTTTAAAAAAATATCAACATTAGCTTTGTTGAAACTTGTACTTCTTGTTAAACTAATGGCTATTCCGCCATCCTTAGGACGATATCCACTGAGGACGATATGCTAAATGCTACCAAAACCGGCATCCTTAAAATTATTGGTGCTTTTAACGTTGATATTTTTACATTTTTATTATAATGGCTATATGTTTTCTGAAGAGAAAATAATGAATTTCCTTGATTAAAATTTTGGAACCAATGAACTCCAGCTTGCTTGTTTATTTGCCAAGACAGGGACATATTTGGGGAATTCAAAGAAATAGAATACTCATATGCATATTGTCAAACTATAGTTCCTATTAGATGCTAGGAGCAAATACGAAGCTAACTCTTTTTATTGAGCTTCACTAAAAACTTTTCTATTACCAAATGGGCGTATTGAAATTCACATACTTGTACAATCTTAAATTTTAGAACAATTCTTTCTAAAAATTACCTTTTAATGCCGTAGGCTTTAGCTGTTGATCATACAGACGATCTTTTTTCCTATACTTCAGATACAGCTCCCATCCTTTCTTCTTCAGTAATTCGATTTTTCTCAATTTTCCTTTTATATTTTCGAAGGATATTGACTTTTTGATAATCATTGGAAAAGGAAAAGGTACCTAAATTGTCGGTATATGTTATGGTAATATTTTTTTTTTTTTTTTTTTTTTTTTTTTTGCTACATAATAATGCATTCATTCTTTCTACATAAAAAATTAAAAACCATAGTTCAAATTTTACGAAACTTAAATAATATTTTGTTGAAATAATTATAAACAACGAGGGGACATGTGCCTTTCAACCCCTCAGTTACTGTTCCTTTCAACCCCATAGCCACCTAGCGAAATTAAAAATGTATTCATGCATGACAAAATATACTGGTATTCACATAAAGTTCATACTTTACAGTGCTAAATAACATAAATATTATAATGCTAAACACAACATTAATTTTTTAGAGAAAAAAAAGTAAGATCAAAATTTACTTTTTTATATCAAAAACAGGTTTTGCTTTCACCACCTACAACGCTACAATTGCTGACGTTAGTTATAAGGATTATTCAGACCGAAAAAGTATCGCCATCGATTGAGCCAAAGTTGAAAATATCTACATTTTATTTTCTTCCTGAAATTTTGAGTGTCCCTTCCATCCCTTATCCCTTTCATCCCCAATCTCCCCTACTCTTAAGAGCACTGTTAAAACTAATTATGTTTCATCAAGAAACTGATATAATTTTCAGTGAAATGAGTGCACTGAAATTTGACAGTCTTAAAATAAAATCTACTATTAGAATAATTATAAAGAATATACTGAATTACTATATCTAAATTTAAAATATAAATATTCATTAATTATATATTAGAAACAACCTTTTTTATAATTTTTGAAATATTCTAAACTAAAATTAACAGATAAAAATTTTTAGATTGGGAGGATGTAAAGGAAATACATAATATGATATTTTAGATGTAGAAATAAGTACACTGTGTTTTAAGCGCGCATCTTAAAAGCGTTCATATAAATTATTGAAAAAAAATTGCTGAAGAATTCACTTTCAGAAAAAAAATATTTTGTTAAATCTCATTGAAAGCAAACTCAGTTCTCTTAACACAATCAAATTACCCTTTTTTTTTCAATAATATCCACACTTTAAATAGCATACTCAAAATGCTTTAAAAGTGTTTTACAGATCTTATAATATAAAGTATGTTTTATCTATTATAATACTTCGACTGAAAATGTACGTTTAAAATTACAGATTGTAAACAACAGATATTATACTAGTTATTATTATACATTGCTTTGAAATGACTGCGTAATCAAAGATTAATATTGTCACTCATTGGAATATAAATCATTAGGCAAATTCTTTAAAATCTCATTACATTCAATAATATCCAATTTTATATTTAAAATCAATTCTTAGATACATTTCCAAATAATTATTTCAGACTTGGTTATTTTCATTGGATATTGAGTTTCACCTTCGGGGATAAAATAGTCATATCACTCGTAAGTTCAAGTTCGATTATCTATTAGAGACATTACTAAAATTGATTATGTATGATCAAGGGCTACAGAAACTGAATTAATTTTCAGTTATAGTGATTACAATGACATGAGACAACCGTCTTAAAATAAAATATTCTCTGGGAGAAGTATTGTTGAATGCACTCGTTTAATGTATCCTATATTATAGTACGAGCGAATCTTGTGTGTGCGAATGTAAATTTTATCAAAAAACTGCTTCAACAATTTTGACTAAATTTTGCATCCTACCGTTTTGGTGTACGAGAAGGTCATTGAGCTTGGTCAAATGTTCGAGAAAATCCGATGAGTAAGACATTTTGACGTCACTACGGGTCAATGCATTTCAATGGGAATGAAGGATGAAACAGTAAGTTGGCAGTTTAAACAGTTGGCAGTAACCTAAGTCTTAGCGTTGACAACATTTCGCCAAATTTGGCAATATTTTGCGAAATATAAACAATATTGGCAAACTTTTTGCGGGAAAATCCACTTTCGGTTACCAATGCCAAAACACATGCTTGCAACCAAATAAAATAACGTCGCCAAATTTGGCGATATTTTGGCGATATTTGGCGAAAAATTGGCTTTTAGAATCGGAAGAAAAAATCTAGAAATTACTATAGGAGCTGAGACACATGATTCAACCAATCTGAGTGCAACTAGAAATGTAGATTGGAAGGATGCCCTATCGTTGTAAATATCTAGGTAATCTAACATTTAAAAACATCTACATAGTTTGAATACTGATTGTTTCTGTAAATACAGTGCGACGCAAAAGTTTAAGCATAACGCAAATATTTTAATAAAAATAAAATTGTACAACGTAATACTTTCAAATATCTACTGTAGATGAATACTATGATCATAAATACATATCTTAAATCTGGAACAGATTCATTGTTGCGAAAATAAAAAATGACAAAAAAAAAAACATTTTTTGTGATGTCGCAAAAGTTTATGCACAAATGTGATTTTATGCAAATATCTCCTTGAAATGTTATGTGGAGGATAGGTGAGACATTTTTACTAGAGTATAAAGTATACCGATTGCTGTACGAGTTAAATAAAAATGCCGAAATCTCTGTAGGTCTCTCCTGAAGAAGTTGTAGAAGTTTGGAAGCTGAAAGCTGAAGGTAAATCCATCATACAAATTTCGCTTATTTTAAACCGGTCTAAACGTAGTATTTACAGTGTTTATACATCATGGAAAACAATTAAACAATGCGTATCGCTCAGAAAGGCAGAGAAAAACCACATTTCGTGAGGATAGAGGAATTAAAAGTTTGACTGTAACTAGCATTTTGTCTCTTAATCAGATAAAAAATTGATTTGGATCATAAATATCACGTGACACCTTACGAAGACGAATAACCTAACCAGAATTCATCAAAAAACAAAAATTAGCTCATAAGGCTTTTCTGGAACAGTGTTACAAACAAGCAAGACTTCAATAGGCGAAACAGCACATGTATTATCGTGACGAATAGATGAGTGTTATTTTTTCTGATGAAAAACAAAATGGAATTTAGATGGTCCAGATGGCTTGTCATTCTGTTGGCGTGCCTTGAGGAAAGATCCGGAGATCATATTCAGCAGGCAACAGCGTGGTGGTTCGTTCATGGTTTGCGGCGCTTTTGGCTACAAAGTACAAACGTCTCTTTGCTTCCTAAATGGCAGAAAAAAATTCGCAGAAGTATCAGGAATCTCTGAGTGAGCATTTGTGACCGTTTGGTGAACTCCTGGATGGTCTCAACTGGACCTTTCAGCAAGACAACGCATCGATAGTCACTTCCCGTTGCACAAAAGAATGGCTTAGATCTCAGAATATCAGTGTGATGAACTGGCCAGCACTCATCCCAAATCTCAATCCGATAGAGGACATCTGAGGAATCCTCTCACGTGACGTCTACAAGAATTGGAAGCAGTATTACTCAGTGCAAAAGCTCAATTCAGCGATCGAAGAAACCTGGTACAAATTCGCTCCCAAAACCTTAGATACTCTCGTGTTATGAATGGAAAATTGCGTATTCGATCTCATCAGGTGCAATGGAAACACCATATACTACTAAAAGACTTTTGTTCTTGTGAAACGTAAATATTTCGTTTCTGTGCATAAACTTTTGCGACATCAGAATTTTGATTTTTTTATAATTTATTATTTTCCTTACAATGAATTTTTTCGGAATTCGAAACATAAATTTGTAATCCAATTATTTAGATACAGTAAAATTTTCAAAGCAATACGGTGTGTATTTTTCCTTTTATAAAAGCATTTAGCTTGTGCATAAACTTTTGCGCCTCACTGTAACACTGTTGTAATATAACATTCTTTATAGCAATAATACAGATAGGATGAATTGTTATATCGAGTAGAGCACAAAGCTAATTTAAGTCGAGCTTAGCTCGGTCTTCCATGCTGGTTTTAATTTAATGTGGAAATATTTATTTAATATAGATTAGCAACATACATTACGTGATTTGGAATTTTTAAAGTATTCAGAACTTACTTAAAAGAAGTTAAAAAATTATAGAATACGAGCGAATAAAAGAAATAGATAATATTTTATATTGTGAACAAAGAACTTAAAAGCGTTTTTACAAACTGACGTCTGGAAAGACGCATATACAAATTATTGAAAATAGTTTACTATCGAATACATTTGCCAATAAGTAAAATATCATTAATGTCAAATTCAAAGGAAACTGTATCCATTCAGTACAGTAAAATTATCTTTGTTTTTTTATCATTTACATACACATTTTAAAGATGCACACTGCATGCACTTTAAACATTATTTAAACATAATATAGTTTATCTCTTATAATTCTCCGACTGAATTTGTAAGTTTCTAATTTTAAATTAGAAACAATCAATGCTACACTGGTATTATTAGGAAATACTTTCACCAAACGAGGTAATAAAAAAATAATGTTGTAGTCCAATTAAATATAAATCATTACTTTAAAATTTCTTTACACCTAGAAATATCCAATTTTATTATTAAAATTAAGTCTTATATACATTTCTCCAACTAATTATTTCAAACTTCGTTATTTTCTTTAGATATTGAGTTTCACTTTTGGAAATTTAATTGCCTTATCACTCCTAAGTTTAACTTTGATTTCCAATTAACGGCACAACAAAAATGTATTATGTTTGATCAAGGGCTTCTGAAACTATACATTTAGAAGTGATATGAATATAATGATATGAGACGACCTTCTTAAAATATTTTTTTATTGATCTACGTCTAAAGAATATACTAAATTAGTATTTTTGAATGAGAAACATAAAAATTATTTGTTCCGGTGTTTCTAAAATTTTAAATAGAAAGATCAACCGTGTTAGAGAGGTAGGAATAAAATAAAGTGGCTAATATATTAAGATTCATAGAAAATGTATACTAAATTATTGGTTATTATGATTTTAATTTTCAACAGCGGAAAGTTTAGTATAGTACAGCACTTAGCTTCAAATTTATAATGCGGTAATCTCAGTATGTTTGAGATTATAAAGAATCTACTGAATTAGTTTCTTTAAATTAAAAATATAAATATGGGAACGTACACGGCAGAAGAAAAGTTTTGCTGAAATTTTTTTAAATGGAAATATAAGCGTGATACATCAATTTAAAGCTAAAGAGTTTCTGCATAGGAAATTGTAAGTTTTAATTTCCTAAGAATAAGTCTACACCGAGACCGAGCTGGAAACTAGTAGTATTAAATTTCATTTAAAGTTGAGCATAAAAACCCACTTATTGAGTTGTATGTTTTTTTTACTTCTGTTCTTTAAATAAAATTATTATGCATTTAATATAATAAGCTATTATTACATCCGTCAGATATACATAGTTAAGAGCTATTAAATGCAATTTGAGCTTTATCTATTAGTTGATAATTAAATGTCACAAGAGTAACATAAAACATATTATAGTTTTAATTTCATAAAACCTACTTAAAATTTTCACCCAAAACTTCTAACTCTCTGATTTCGAGGTATAAGACAGATTTTACATTAAATATTTTGTTTATGCTATGCATGGAATAGGTCTCGTGAGTTGTCACAAGAGTAATAAACGTCTGTGTCACAAGAGTAACACATAACACATTTGTTCATGGTTTGACATAAAACTGCGTTTCAATCAAAACAAACAGAATGCTTAAAGTTTTGTTGTTTTTTTCTCTGTAATTAGAGTAGTTCTTGAAATAGTTTTAGCCGTAACTAAGGTTATTTTGTAAAATTTAAGGAAGATAAATTATCTTTATTAGTGTTTTTTTTTTTTTTTTTTTTTTTTTTTTTTTTATAATGGGTGAATTTATTTTTATTCATTTTTGTTATTACTTAAGATTATAAAATAATCAAGTAAGTAAAGATGTATAATAAAACAACACAACTCGTTTTATTTTTGTATGCCTTCTTTTGGTTTGAAGCACGTGGTCTTTGATCAGATATTTTATACGCTTTATAAAGCTTCGTTTACTAAATTCTGCTGTATAACCTACAGAGGTTCTTATAGTAACACTTATGGAAAGGATTTTGATAGTATATTTTTAAAGAAAGATTTTAATATTGCTTTTTATAAACAACATTGTTTTAAAGAGCAGGAAAATTTCTGCTAAGCGCCAAAAATTGTAGAGAAAAAATAAGAATGAAATTGAATATGTTGATGTGAGAAATGAACAAAACAAAATATATTACGATAAAATGAAGAAAACTCTTAGACCCAGCAAAAGCTTCAGCCAGAGAATGGAAATATTAAGAAAAAGGAAAAAGTAGAGACCTCGGATACTGTAACTGAAAAAATCTAACTCAACAGCTTCAGAGAATTTTATGTCGATGAAGATTTAAGAAGAGTTCATTTTCAGGTAAATCTGCATTAGTTAAGCGTGAAAAAGATCACATAATTTCATCAATTCTAGGGGACATTTACTAAGAGAATACGTTTTTAGTTTACAGAAGCTTTCCTAAATTTAAAAATTGGAGATTCCTTTTGCAGATTTAAAGCCTAGTTTCATAAAACAATAAAAAATCATTCATCAGAATAACTCTATTTGTCTGTGTCACGAAAATATTCAAGCAATTCATAATGTAGTAACTGGTGTATTTACGGCATTAAACATTCATGTGAAGGATTTAAGGACTTTGTATGCCGAGATACATCATAATTAGAATGTAGAAATTCAGAATGTCTAATTTGCGAAGATAACATTGAAGAATTATTTGAAAAGGAAGTCCATAATACAGAAATTCTCTAAATTATTGTAAACAGCAAAATGTTGATAAACGTTTTGCTATTGACAAAACGTTTATCAACATCTTGTCAATACTGTTACTTTTTCAAAATGCTGATAAACGTTTTGAAAAAGTAATAGTTGAAGAAACCATTTCAGATTATTTACAAAATTTTCAAAAGCAACTAAATCCGTTTCTGTGAAATACGTTCATTCAAACTTGTACACAGGATTATTTTGATAATGACAAAAAAAATAACCATTTCTCAAGGAATAGTTATGCCAATGGATTTTCTGAAAACTGTACATTATCATGCCAAGACGAAATTATTTTACGAAATACTGCATTACTGGTCAAATCCACAAGCAACTGTAATTTCAGCCATTATTTAGTATGATTCCAATAAAGAAAAATCTTATGCTAATATTTTAGACCATGTAACTCATAATCAATATTTTTGTAAATGCTCTCGCATGTAAAATTTCAACATAGCATCTTTAAGATAATTTGTATTTTCCTAAAGTGTACCTGTTTTACGTTTTTATATAATCGCTGTGCTTTCCAGTTTAAACAAAAATATGTGTAAATATGCCTGCAATGAATCAGACTCCTTTCTCAATTATCTTAATTGGGAAAATGTTTTTTTTTTCAAATATTCCTGGTATACATGCTGTAGATTTATTTTGTGTTGTTGTATAGTGATATCTGTGGAATGAAGTGCGTGCTAAAAAAGCAATTCTAAGACATACTGCTTATTTTGTCAACAGAAATAAAACAATATTGTTCCATTACTTTAAGAGAAAATACCAACAGCGAAGGATAATCAACAAATACAAATTGTTAAAATTGTTTCATGCTTGTTAAAATTGTTCATGTTTGTTAAAATTGTTCATGTTTGTTAAAATTTGTTCATGCAAAATGACACTATCTACTACAAACCATAAACTAACATGATTCGTGCAAAGAATTTGTGTTTCATTAAAGTAAATCATGATACAGGAGATCTTGCAAGTGATATTATTGTTAATGAAGACAATGATTTATTCTGTTAAGTAGCAGAGACTGAGAGGTTGCTATGTGGCTATAGTGATAATTAATTTTAGAATTTTGTATGTCCTGTTATGTTATTTTAAAATTAAACCATCATTAAAAGTTGTTCTGTATGGAAAATAATTTTTTTAACTTATTTTAATTATTGTGTTTAGTATTTAAACTAACTTTTCGCTAAAATTACATTACGGACAAAATGTCACAAGAGTAACACTTAGCATTTTGCAAAATTAAATGTAACTAATTCATGTATTATCAGATTAGTTCGATGATTAATGCTTTTTAAAAAGGGATAAATACTCTGCTATATTCTGTAAATTTTATTTCTATAGTCTCATATAATTCACAGAATTTTTGCGTCAAACACAATTTTTGAAAATTGTATTTTTTTTTTTTTTTTTTTTTTTTTTTTTTTTTGTGGTCACAAGAGTAACAAAATTTTTATTTATTGTCTAGGCAAGTAAAATGCTTTTTGTTACAAATTGTGTATGGTTTTTGAAAGAGAGTACATGTATTTTTAAGTAGTTGCATCAAATTTATCCTAAATATATTTTGTAATAAAATAATTGGAAATATAGATGGAAATTTGCTCTGATGGTCACAAGAGTAGCAGTGGAAATTACCATATCCATTAATTATAGATTAGAAAAATACATTTCCTTGTAATTTTTGAATTATTCAAAACTAAAATCAACAGATCAAAACTGCTAGATAAGAGAGGATCAATATGAAAAACAAAATATGACATTTTAGATCTACAAATAAGAAAGCATTTTTAAGGTTGCATCTTTAAAGTGTTCATATAAATTATCGAAAATAGTTTGCTGACGAATACCTTTTCAGATAATAAATATTTTATTAAATCTAATTCAAAGCAAACTCAGTTCTTTCAGCACAATAAAATTATCTTTTTTTTTTTATCAATTACATACACACTTTAAATGTACATGCTTAAAATACTTCAAAAAGTGTTTTACACATCTTATAATGTAAAGTATTGTTTAACTCTCATAATTCTTCGACTGAAATAGTACATTTAAAATTATAAGTTTACAAACAATAGATGTTTCACTACTTATTATTAATCATTACTTTCATCTAACTGCGTAATCAAAGTATAACATCGTCGTTTGTTGAAATGTAATTCATTGGCCAAACCCATTAAAATCTCATTACACTCAGTAATATCCAATTTTATAATCAAAATCAATTCTTCGATATATTTCCAGATACTTATTTCAAACCTAGGTACTTTCATTAGATATTGGGTTTCACCTTTGAGTGTTAAATAGTCATATCAATCGTAAGTTCAAGTTTGATAGTCTATTAAATGATTACTAAAATAGATTATGTTTGACCAAAAGCGGCAGAAACTGAATTAACGTTCATTTATATTGGTGCGATGAGATGAGACAACCGTTTTAAAATATGTCATCATATTTTTTAAAATATTACATCTCATAATTCTTCCACTGAAATTGTACGTTTCAAATAAAAGATTACAAACAATACATATCACACTAGTTATTATCAAACATTACTTTGATCTAATTACGTAATCAATGTATAATATTGTCTTTCATTGAAATATAAATCATTGGGAAAATCCTTTAAAATTTCATTAAACTCAGTAATATCTAACTTTATAATTAAAATCAATTCTTCGATACATCTCCTGTTAATTATTTCAAACCTTGTTATTTCCATTGGATATTGTGTTTCACTTTTGGAGAATCAAAAGGTCATATCAATCGTAAGTTCATGTTTGATTGTCTATTAAAGGTATTACTAAAAATGATTATGCTTGATCAAGGGCTGCAGAAAGTGAATTTTTAGTGATAGGAGTACACTGCGATGAGACATTAGTGTTAAAATAAAATATTCTATGGGAATAACAGTGATGAATAAATTCGTTTAATGTATTTAAATTTAAAGTATAAATGTTCATTAGAATTAGGTTAGAATTATACACTAAATGTTTTGGAATTTTTAAATTATACAGGACATATATAGGAAAATATGTAAAATGATAGATTGAGAAAGAATAAATGAAATAGATAATGTGTTATACTAAGTGTAAAAAAACCTTAAAGAGTTTTTAAAAATCGAGCATCTTAAAACGTATACATAATATTCTTAATATAGCTTGCTGAAGAATGCACTATCAGAAAATAAATACTTCAATAAATCCAACTCAATGGCACATTCGGTTCTTTAAGCACATTCGAATGATCTTTTTTCTTATCAGTTATATACACACATACTTAAAATGCTTTAAAAGTGTTTTACACATCTTAAAAAGTATGTTTTTCCATTCATAATCCTTCAACTGAAATTGTACGTTTAAAATTATATATTACAAACAATAGATATTATGCTGGTTATTATAAATCATTACTTTGATGTAACTACGTAATAAATGTATAATATTGTTTTTCATTGAAATATAAATCATTGGTAAATCCTTTAAAATCTCATTGCACTCAGTACTATCCAATTTTATAATCAAAATCAATTATTCGATACATTTCCAAATAATTATTTCCAATTTCATTATTTTCATTGGATATTGAGTTTCAACTTTGGGAATTAAATAGTCATATCACTCGTAAGTTAAAGTTCGATTGTTCAATGAATTGATTACTGAAATATATTATGTTTGAGCAAGGGCTGCAGAAACTGAATTGCTTGTTAGTGATAGGAGTACAGTAAGTTGAAATAGCCGTATAAAATAATCTATGAAGATAGTAGTGATGAATGTACGTATTTAATGTATTTAAATTAAAAAAACAAATATTCATTAGAAATAGATTAGAAACATACATTAAGTGCTTAGGAATTTTTGAAGCATTCAGAAATTTGATAAGAAAAAATAAAAAATTATATATTGCCAGGGAATAAATTAAATAGATAATATGTCATATTAAGTATAAAAAGAAGTTTTAAGAAATTGAAAAAAAAAAACGCGCCTCTGAAAAACGTATATAGATATTATTGAAAATAGTTTTCTAAAGAATAAACTTGCCAATAAGTAAAAGGTCACTAAATTCAAATTCAAAGGAAACTCTATCCATTCAGTACA
Organism: Maratus speciosus; assembly: GCA_963932465.1. Lineage (NCBI taxonomy): Eukaryota > Metazoa > Arthropoda > Arachnida > Araneae > Salticidae > Maratus > Maratus speciosus. The sequence goes on along the minus strand of OZ010788.1, from coordinate 536,079,435 downwards.
GTCAAAATATCTTTTTTTTTTTATCAATTACATACACATTTAAAGATTCAGATTTAATACGCTTGAAACATTATTTAAAACTTATAATATAATGTATAACTTACCTCGTATAATCCTTCGACTGAATTTATATGTTTCTAATTTTAAATTACAAACAATTGAAGCTACACTAGTTATTATTAGGTTTGTTGGTTGTATGAGGATTTATGGCACAAAATCCCTTAAGGTATATTCTGTGCCTCCCCCCCACACACACACACAAAAAAAAAAGACTAAAAACACCACAAAGTGAGGTTAGAACACTGTCAATATAATATGAAGAATACAAAAAAAAGACCAGTGACTAAAGCAATCTGGATGGTATGCCCCATCCCGATGAATTCAGACAAGAGGAGACAAATTAAAGTTTTAAGTCCTAAAACGGTAGATAACAGTAAAAGTAATTCAATAAAACGTGCTGCCTGGATGCTTTTTCCATCCAGATAGTTAAACAGTCCCATCCAGAAATGTTAATCCAATGAACCAAATAACCAGTTAAATTGCAAAATAAAGGCATGCATGTTTTAAAAAATTAAAGATTGCAGCATGAGGTGTTTCCCAAATGAGGTTTGTCAATATTGGTGAAGAAGAAATCAAATAGATTCCATACAAGTGTCATATACCTGGACAGTCTGATAAAAGATGGTGAATAGTCAGGGAATCAAATTGACAGTGTGGACACATGGGTGCACCCGATCATGGTAAAAGATATTTTCCGGATTATTCTTGAATGTCCAATGCTCAGACGATTTAGAAGAACATCACTTTTCCTTGCATATGTTATTATTAAGAAATACTTTCACCGAACTACGTAATAAAAGAATAATTTTGTAGTTCATTTAAATATTAATCATTGGGAAAATTCTTTCAAATTTCAGCACACCTAGAAATATCCAATTCCCTAATCAAAATAAATTTTTAGATACATTTCTCGAGATAATTATTTCCAACTTCGTTATTTTCTTTAGATATAGAGTTTCACTTTTGAAAATTCAATCTCCATATCACTCGTAAGCTTAAAATTGATTTCCAATGAACGGCATTAGGAAAATACATTATGTTTGATCAAGGTCTTCAGAAACTTAATTATTTTTAAGCGATATGAATACAATGATATAAGACAACATTCTTAAAATTAATTTTCTATTGATATACTTCTAAATAATAAAATAAATTAGCTTATTTGAATTAGAAACATAAATATTATTTTTTTTACGATTTCACAAATATTAGTTAAATTAAATGATCAAAAGTGTTAAAGAGAGATAAAGGAAATGACAAGGATGACATATTAGGACATTTTTTTTAATTGAACCACTTTGTTTTGTATCAAGTACTAGATTTTCTATTAATAAAAAAAATACTTGTAAATTTATGATTTACAGTAGCCTCCCTCTTAACCGGCCTCCTCTTAACCGGAACTCCGCTTTAATCGGTCTAGTTTTTTTTCCAACATCAGGCAAAATTCAGGGATGACGGCCTCGGGAACTCAGATTATGCTTTGAAGTTCAATTGCAATCACGAGGGGAAAGAGACAAAATTCAGAAAGGGGAACGTCAGTTCTAAATGGATACGCTTTGACCTTCACCAGTGTTGAATTCAGTGTGTGGCCCGGAGGGGGGGGGGACATCCTCCTCAAGAACAATAATATGACCACCAGGAAAATTTGAGATTTTGTGTTTTTAATGGTCAATCTCCCCCCCTCCACCACACCCAAGAACTCCATAATGTCTGTTCTATCTGCAAACTGTTTTGTATAAACATTTTAAAAGCTTGAGGGATGAGAGCAGATTACCGCAGAATATGTATTAGAGTTGTTTGAGTCTGATAAAGATCTCAAGCATGAAATATTATTTGACGAATATAATTAGGAGTGTAACTGATGTTGTTGAATCCGAAGACGATACTGATGATGATCCAGTTAAAGTTGATACTGCTAAAATACCTCATACGGAAGGGGCAGAAGTATTAGAGTTGACGCAAGCAGCGGCTAACAGCTTCCTCGGTTAAACTTATGATGTTAAAGAGATGGAAAGATTATGCTGCAAAATGTCTCGGGCATCTTGCCTTCAACAGACGATGGTCGCTGATTTCTTTATGGCTGATTCACTTAAATATACATAATGTAACTTTTTGTAAAGGTGTGTTACGATTTCCAACAATTTAATTTGTGTTAAATATTTTTCATTATTTGTTATCAGTAATATTTTTTCTTTCAATTCAGTTAATTATAACTAGTATTCATTTCACAAAATATAGAAAATATGTACTTTAAAATTATCCAAATTGAAAAACTAAATGCATCGTACGGGTTTAATTAATAAAATTACGCAAAAACTTATTTAATTTTATTTTTTTTACTTCTCCGCTTTAACCGGTTTTCCTCTTAACCAGCTAACCCTCGGTCCTGTTTAGGCCGGTTAAGCGGGAGGCTACTGTATTTTTCAAATATAATTACATGTTCGAATCATATTAATGTTCCTTTTTTAACTTAGTTGAACAGTCTTCAACTACACTTCTTTTATGTAAATGCAAATCATGAAAAACTGCTATTATGAAGGTCTCCTTTTTCAGGAGGACTCCTTAAAAATTGTAAAATTTATATCTTACTAAATTAAAATTTTACCATGAAAGCAGAATTAAATAAGACCCATATAGAAGAGAATGCTCCAAAAAATATGGAACAAGATATAATATCCCTGGATGATATTTATTAATAAACAAGCATAAGATATTACCAATAATGGAGATATTTGGTGGTTTTTTAAGAGGATGTCAAAAATTAGTATTACTGTATAAAAGTATTTTTAATGATAGACATTCCCGCTTAGTAAATATATTTTTAAATATTCCATTATTTACGTAGGGACGTGATAAAAATTGTTTAAGCATACAAATTCATCTTAAATAAGGAAAATTATTATTTTTAATTGCATTCGAAATTTATCAAACATATTATAAAATAATAAAGAAATGAATTTGCCAGTTTAAAAGGAATTTCAAACTGCTTTTTCTCTTGCATATAAATAAATAAAGTCCAAATTTCAAAGAAAGTATGAAACAGAAATAACTATGTTTTAAAATGTTTTCTTAAAAGCTATATCTAAAACATTCCTCGTACAAAAATCCAGATATTGTATTCAGTATCAAAGTTTGTTTCATTATTTTTATTTACATATTATTGCTATAATTTCTTAACATGTTTTTATTATTCAAGTCATGAGCTTTCGAAGTATTTTTATAAAATTTTCACCTATTTCTCATATTGAGCATTAATTAGCTTTACGTAAATCTGTATTTTGATGTTCATGCATCAAATATTTATAGGTTTTAATTAATAGTGATAATAAGGTTTGTGAATTTATGGATTTTAAATACTGATGTTATAAAAAAGTTATTATGTAGTGTTGTATTGTTATAACTACATGATATTTCACTATTATTAAGTAAATACTGAATTAATGCCAGTTTGATTATTTGTTTACTAATATATATTCCTAAAAATTGAAATTTGAATTTGAATAGAGGAACAAGTAAATTTCAAGAGCAAAACTGACCACAGGGAATTGTTCCTGTGCTAATTGCATCCCAATTGGTGAAATTTACTGGGAGTAGTCTGGAATAACACAGTAATTGAGCCAACCCTTTATTGATATTTACATTCACTTTACATTCCATTGTTGCAAATATCATTAATTTAGGCACTTAGTCGACTATCTACCTTTCTATTTTAGGCAGATTTTACAAGAAATACAACCTATTACATTCTACCCTATTTTAGAATTTCTGAAAATGTTTTGCAGATCAAGACCGATCATGACCTCTAGAACCCAAAACCACTCCCAGTTATAAACTCTATTTATCTATCTGTCTCTCTATATCACTTTTATATGGACACGATAACTATCATAATTCTGTGCATTTATATGAATACTATCAGCATAAATTTAAAATCAATTTCAATTGTTAATTTCATTATTGGTTTCTGATTTCAGCATATGACGTAACATTATTTGAAGTATTTTTATGAATTTCCACTTGCGTAATTTCGCTTTTCAACTAATTTTGTAAACAAATGGACTTTCTATTTTTGGCCGTTGTGAATGTGTGTGGGTATATATGCTCTCCATTTTCGCAGTAACAACTGAACGAATTTAAATGTAACATTTTATACTACAATTCTAAAACACCATTCAAAATTTAATCTAAAAACAATCACTTTATAGCGTGTAATTGATTTACAGATGACTTAAATTTTTTTAATATTTGATTATCCGCCACGCGTCGATCGTTAACGATACTGGCATCTAGACTACTTTTATAATAAGAGAGTGGCCACATAAGAGCAATAAATTTTTATTTCTCGTGAGTTTTTTCAACAAATACTTAGCGAGCTTTACTTTATCTGGCACTCTATCTGGTTACCATTATCGCCAAGTTAATTCTTGTTGACTTGCCTCACTCATCTCCAGGGAGTTTTGCCAAGTTCTGGAATGTGGTTTGCAATCATCGGTCTCTTTGCTGATTGCCGTTGCGTCAAATTCGCGGCAAACATAATCATTTGGCAAGAAAATAAAAGAAAAAAATTTCCAAAATGTCAGAGTTTCAAAAAACTTTCTTTTTTAACAATCCTTTCAGTCAGGGTGTTTTTTGCAATTTATTATTTCTATTTTGAATTTATCAAAACACACTGATCTACATTTGTTTTTATTTAACTTTCTGGCATACTATCCCAGTTCAAAGTTATCTCCAAAGCTATTTCATAAATGTGATTAGAGATATTTCGGGCTAGTTTATTCTCGACTTTGCAAAGCATCTTGGTTCTAGAATTCTTGGAGAAACTCAGAAAACAAGTATATTAATATACATACTTGGTTATTTTCTACAGCTGATAATTTAATTTTATCAATAACTGATCTAAACGCAATTCCAAAATTTTTTTAACATACATCGAAAAATTAAAAATAGGGTATGTTAGGGTTCTTATTGAATCAGTGTTTCACGACGAAACTATTGTTAACATTATTTGCATTTCGCTATAGTTTTCTTTGTTGATTATCTAAATTGTTAACTTTAATCAAAAGCCATCGAGAACTCTGAATGGGTAGTTGGGGAAACTCCCATTCATACGTTCAAGTCGTATGTGTAAGCCGAAACCCTTTCGTTTATAAAGACACTTTACTATCAACAACAGATTGATTTAATTGAATAGAATGACAATGAAAAGTGTTCACAAAAAACACTTTGTTGTGCCAAACAACTTTTGATAATATACGAGAAGTTACGCGCATTTAAAAAAAAAAATAACTTGAGTTATTTTGTACAATTGCAAGTAAGTAGATGATTTAAAACAAACGATTTATTTTATGTTTTGACGAAAAACTACTTGTTTTAATGAAACAAGAAAGCTACTAAAAAACGATGTTAAAAGATACATTTAAACAGCAAAATGATATTTATGTTTGCAATATTATTTTCTTGAAGCATGAAATGAAAACTTAAGAAATTGAGCTGTTTAATATTAATATTAATGGTGTGCACTTTAAAAATAACAACATCCACATCTTTAAACTTTTATTTTCAGAATAAATCATGCTTCAGTAACGAAAATGTGATTTGTGCTAGAAATAAAAAGAAATACACCGTAATTTATAGCACTACTGTTTTGACCTATTTGTACCACATTAACAGTATAAACAAAAACAAGATGTTATTAAATAATGGAACGAACATATTTATTTTGTTTAGCTTTCATAGAAAATTGGGTACTTTGTTCTAAAAATTTAGTTTATTATTTTCTTTAGATAAAGGTTTCTTGATAAAATTCTATATTAATATTACTCGTTTTACAAAATTATATTCATTACTTACTTTCTTTTTTTTCTTCTTTGTTACTGTTTTACTAACGTTTTGTTGTTGTTGTTGATTCTTCAGAATTTTTTTTAAATAACGTTCAAATACAGACAAATAACATACTAAATAAATATACATACTAAAAAATACTGTAAAAAAATATAAATACTGTTAATATAAAAAATATAAATACTGTAAAAAAATACAATACTAAAAATAAATAAATTAAATAACTATGCTTGAATATTAAAAATGTATTGTTATATATACGAAATAATGATGAAATTTTATAATCAATTACATTGTCAATACATATTAAAAAACAGAACTTTAAATGAATTCTTAAAAATACATATCACAAATGACGTTTTTTTATGCTCGTAAGAGAAATGCAATATTTATCGCTATTAAAATAACACTCACCAAATTCAATAACGTTAAATATTTCCCTGTAAAAAGATATTTTATTCTAAGTATTTATATGTAAATAGTTCAAAAGTTTATTTAATTGAATGTATAAGTTGATAAGTACAAAACCCTGAAAGTGTTAAAAGTTGGTGACGCAGCACTTTACCTTGTGTCTCTAAAAATTTATAATATTGGTTTTGAAAATAAAGATGTAAAATTTTGAGTGACGCTATGCTATTAATTAGTATATATATATACAGGGTACAAAGGAAAGTCCCTATAACCTGAAAATACTTGCACACGAAGAGAGCTACAGTTATGCAAGTGAGGTAACGGTATAGTAAATCGACAACGCCCGATTTAATGCAAACGAAAGCAGCGCCCCCTAGTGGCGAAATTTGAAAGTTAGCCATTGCAAATCGAAAACGAAAAGAGACAGATCAAAATTTCCAATTAGAAAGTTTTAGAGTATCCATTAATTAGTACGAAACGACATTTGATTTACATGGATTGTATTCGGGGGAGTAATTCTGCATGCACATTTCTCAGCATGGCACGTCTATTGCAAGCTTCTTCAATACGACGACATAGATTTAACTCTTTCAAAGGCGGTGGCTAGACGGTCTAGAAACCTAATTTTAATTGCAAAACTGACAAATGGCACCAAGAATATTTTAATAAAATTTTGCTTTTGTAATGAAAATGCAAATTAGCGGGCTTTTGTTTTCTAAGAAATGCGTTTGAATATTCTGGTGTCAGTCAATTGTTTCATCACTTTACGAACAGAAATCTTCTGCCCTTGAAAGAGTTAATCTAGAATTTTAAATGCATTGGAAATTAATTTTTTACTGATATTATAGCACAGTACAACGTCACAATGTGCAACTGTGCCCTTCTACATTTCCGGAATGTGAATATGCAAAGTACAATCGTCGCTCATCGATTTCGGACATTTTTGGGTATACAGGCGGCGATTTATCTTATCCGTGTGAACCAAATGTCGTTTCGTACTAATTAATTGATGCTCTAAAACTTTCCAACTGGAAATTTTGCTCTATCTCTTTTCGTTTTCGATTTCTAATGGCTATCTTCCAAATTTCGCCAGTAGGTTTTATGCGTTTCCTTTGATGTCAACTTCGGCGAACCTACAGAGTGCCAGTATTATACGATTTTGGATTTGGCTGCGTCATTCCAGATACTATGGTATCTCATGATTATTGTTTTGCATTATTTTAATTTATTATTTACTAATGTTAATAACTTCATCTTGACGATTAGCAACAATAAGTAAAAGTGGTAATTGAAAAAAACATTTGGAAAACATTTTTGCACGGGTATTCAGGTATATACCTACTTTTTTAGAACAAAAAATACATTTTAAAATAATTAGTTCATAAAGTAACTATAAATTACACCATATAATAACAATTTTAATTTCATTTTAAAATATAGATATTATAGTGTTGATACATATGTATGCATTTTATGTATGGTATTTTAATTTAAGGTAATAATCAGATTGAGGCTTAATAAAAAGCCATATTCTAAAGGAAAAGTAAGTCAGTTTGATGACATACACCAAAAATAATGAAATATAAGAACGAGTAATGTAATATAAGTTTTTAAATGAAAAATATCAAATTTTGTGGGCAAATATCTATTATGCAATTTTAACGACACGGTTTAAATTAAAATCTTTATATCCGGTTCTTTGTTCAGAGCACCTCACTCATTCAATCTTTCTGCGGTATGGTCTATATCGGATGTCATCAAAGATCAGAGGAGTGTTTCTCCCATAAACCCACATTTAGTTTTACTCATTACTATACAATTTCAGGGAAAAAAAAAAACCAGAATGAAATTTATTTTTCAACTTCCCCTGACACTGCAATTAAATCTTATTTTTGCCATTTTTTATGTTATATATATTTCTCAAACTATAAATCGGTTCTGTATTCAAAGACCTTAATCTAAAACAATTCTTGTATCGCAATTTATGAGTAATACTCCTAATACTGGATACTATTTAAACCCAATAACTTTATTATTTCTTTCTATTTAGCACTGCTTGACTGCCTGTAAAATTTATTATTTTTTATAGTATATGGAAATCAGAAACTGACATGTGACAGACTGAAATAGGTAAGTGCATATAAAACTTCGGGAAAGATTTTTTTTTTCTTGATAATAAAAGTTTTGTAATGAATTTAAGTTTCAGCATACTGATACTCGTAAGAGTTTAGTTAACGGTGCAGTAGCTATTATAAAAAATAAAGTACCTGAAATTTGAAAACATCACTATTTTTTAACAAATATCAATACCATTGTTTTTTCTGAGATAAGTAAATTTGTTTTTTCTATGCTTTATATAATTACACGTCCTTCAAAATGAATCCATTTATTCCAAACTTCTCAACATAAATAAGTAAAGAAAATAATATGGGTAAAATAATTGCGTTAATTCAATTTAAATATATAAGGTGATTCATTATAAATGCGATAAAATTTAAGAGGTTACTCTGTCCAAAGCAGCAAACATTTCTTGTGTAGTAAAGCTGGGTCACAATTCACATACACAACATAAAATACATGCTACCTCACCCCAAGTCTAACTCCGACTTTTGTTCCTAACTTTCTGTAATGAATCTATTTTAAGGATATTTTCAACAGACGTTGTTTACTTTGTGTGGAAAAGGATGATATAAGGTTATGTGCACTGCAGTTAGATCAATGAACCATATGTACTTGATCTACATCACGAATTATGGAGTGTTCAGATATCTTTGGACGCAAATACTAGTCCTTTCCAGTACTTATCGAAACATTATTATGTTTCATAAAGAGCAAAGTAAATCTGTTGAAAATATCTATAAAATGGTTTCAATAATGTTAAACTTAAGGCGAAAATCCGGTTTCGACATATACTGTGACACCTAGCATTTATGACTGAATATGTAGATTGCCACCCAGATTCTCCGTACAAAAAAAATGATTCGGGGGTTTCTATCACTTTTTTTAATTTGTCGAAATGGTAGTTAATCATTCAGTGCATGCTTGTATACTTATATGTATGTGCGCCTGCCTAAAAATGAGATGTTAATATGCCATTTTCAAAATAAAACAATTTCCTTTTCAAAATCTAATATTCATTTTTCAATACCGTTCCTAAAATTGATTTCATATCATTATAATGTAAAAAGATTTAATTTCTATCTAAACACTTAGATTTATCTACTTCATGCTATGCAATTACTCTCTTCAAAGTTATTTAGAATAAAAATGACCTTCAAGAATTATTAACAAAAGTGATGAATAATTTTTTTAATTACAAAAAAATTCAATCATAAATTTGTACTGTAAGAATTCCCATTTTAATTATTTATGATATTAATGAATATATCGTTCATAAAATTTCTCTGCTATGTCTATTAAAGGAGAAACCTATTAATAAACAAGAAAAATAAAAATGTGCTTCTGTATTATCGGATAGAAGTCCTCTAATATAAATAGTTTTCCATAAAAACTAGATTCGTAAACTACAGTCACGCGAAATATGCGAAACATTATCGGAAAAATGTGTGCGATCTTTATTGAAAGACATATTTCTTGCATACTTTAGAAAAGATTGTTAAAGCAGTTGCTATAGTTCGTTTTAAAAAATTTAGTTAATTACACATTTGGATTTATCTTTGAATAAATCATGCAACTAAGGGATCCTTAAGTGCAAAATGAACTGTAAAAGCGAAAAATGGATCACGCGAGAAAATACTAAGGCGAAAATAAGAAGTAGGGTTCTTTTTTTTAATACTTAAAGAAGGATTTTTCATTTTAAACTTTTTACCATATTAACTACTTAAAAATATTTTTTGAGAAAATTAAAGATTTTGGTTCACTATTTCAAAAGTAATATCAGTTTTACTTGATTATTTTCTTCTTTGGGGGGGGGGGGGGGGAATGATTCTTCTTTAATACGTAAAAATGTCATTTCACAATAAAATAGTAAATAAATATTTTATAGTCATGCATGAGAGTTTCACAAACATATAATGATTCTTTTACTAAATTGAAATGTTTTTTCATGCTGTGTCTTATATATTTTAATGAAGAAAATACTGAAAAATTTTCAATTGCAAATTATGCAAAAGTGTCGAATGTTTTTATTTCTGCATCCTTTTAAAAATAAACATGAAAAATAGCAGAAATATCTATGAAAACATTAAACAATTTTATAAAGAGAATAAAATTGCCCTTTAATCTAAATAGTTAAATTGATTTGAAATGTAGAATTGTTATACGGAACAAACTAAAAGATACTTACAAGCAACTTTTGGATGTATAAAAGTAGAGTGGTGGAATAAGTATCACCTGTAGTACAAGGGCTATGATCTATAATATAAGCATCATTGCTGTGAAATTTGAAAGTTATCGTAGCAAGAAAGCTAGAAAGTCAATGAAAAAAAGTCAATTACAAAAGGTTACATCGCCCTTAATTTACTATGAAATGTTGTCTTGCATATAAATATTACTTTATTAGAAGACTCGAAATGTATCGATATCCAATCATCGTCTTTAATATGTCATTAATCAGAAATATGTCATTATAAATATGAACATTTAATTATAAATACAATATTTAAGCAAGATAAGGTTCATTTTAAAAGAAAATCAACTGAAGTATGCTCAATGTGTCTAATATTGGCAGAACATGCTCTCGCCTGCATTATACATGAATTGAGATCAGCGATAGACGGGTTGAACGTTTACTTTATTTGCGGCTGAAAATAAGTAAGAAAAATCAGGGTCCAGACTAGGTTGAGAAACCTAATGATTTTTACTGAATAAATGGACTACGACATACAAATTCGCTTATTGAAATATTTTCTAAAACACTTTAGTTTTTGCCGAAATATTTTAAATTCATCCTATATGTGTATACAGGGTCTCCGGTCTCAACGGTGTCGCATGGCTAATTCCTAAACCGTTAGTCAGAGACATATAGTTCCAGTTACAAAAATGTTTAAAATGAGGCAAAGAAATATTTTAAAAGCTATTTGGGTCAATAAAAACATTTCTTAAAAAATTACGAAATTTAAATTTTTATATGGTCCCCCGGTCCTATAAGTTATATTTAGTAAAATTTTCATTTTACACTGACAAGTAATACACAAAAAGTCCCTTTATTCTACGATTAAAATAGACCGAGTAATAGCTGTTTAAAGTTGGAGCATATTTTTTGCAGCAAATTGGGGGGCAATCACAAATTTAGTCGAAATATAATTTCGTCACATATATTAAAAAATGGTTTAGAGTAAAATTAACATTGCAATATAAATTTGAAATCTTTAATCATTCTGACATATTAATGCAAAACATACAATTTGTAATAAACCTTTAAGAAGAAAGAAAAGACAGAATTTTTGTTAAATAAAATGATGCTAAATTAACAGCCTCAATTCTTTACAAAATGATATGTATTTTAAAATATTGTTAGATTACACTAGCATGCAAAAGTTGGGTTATTTCATATTTTTTTTCTTTTGATAATTGCTTCTTATGTATTCTGTACCACTGAATCTGAAACTGACCTTCATTTTTAACCATCACATCAGAATTTATCGCAAATTTCAAAGTTAAAATGTTCAAAGTTAAAATTGAATCTCCTCCCCCATTTCATCGGACCACTCAGCTATTTTGCTGTAAGGAGCTCAGGATATGCAAAAATATCGAATAAATTATTGAATAAAATAAAATAAAATAAAATAAAATAAAACAAAAAAAAGTTTTACATATGTTTTATAGTTTCAGATTATCGATATATTTTAACTTACACATTTACGATTCGCAAAAAAAATCTAGCGTGATGGTTAAAAATGAAGGTCATTTTCAGATTCAGTGCTAAAAAGTACGTAAAAATCAATTATCAAAAGTTAAAAAACACAACCATCTCCTCTACTTTATAGTATCCGATTTTTGTTATTCTTTAAATTTGACAATTTATGATTTTTGAAATATCCTGACATGATGGCTAAAAATTAATGTAATTTTCGGATTGAGTGCTAAAAATTACATAAAAGTTTTAAAAAAACCAACAATCGGAATCTTGTATTATCTAATCTAAAACTTTTTCTTAAACTTCTTGGCGGTACACTATCCGAAATTTTTTGTGTTATCCTGCAAAATAAGTGTAAATGGTAACCACCGAAAATCATAATAATATTAGATTGTTATTGGATTTGCGCCAATATGTAAAATGTAATCTCGATCGGATATTTAAAAGTGAGTTAAAGTTCGAGTACAAATTTTGAACTAGAAAAACACACATACGATCGTTGAAGTAACATAAAAACTTATAAAAATAACATAATTTTTGTTAAAAGAAATCATAAATGAAACAGTCTCAAATCCTGACAAAATAAAATATATGTTATTTTAGCCAATCTGAAACTGAGCAAATGTTAACTTAATCGTAATACTTGTAAGATTTTTTTCAAAGCGCAGTTACACATGAAATAAGATCTTCGAATAATTTAAGCACTTAGTATGCGACCCCTCAAAGCCAAGCCGAACTCATTTGTTTTCTGAGCAGAAAAGTGGCATAAGTCATGCATTTTTAATGTTTCATAACTGGCTCAATTTTAGTGTTATATGAATGGAACTTCTTTTGTCTTACTTGTCAGTGTAATAGGAAAATTTTACTAAATATAACTTATAGGTCCGGGGGACAGTATAAAAATTTAAATTTCGTAATTTTTTAAGAAATGTTTTTATTGACCCAAATCGCTTTTAAAATATTTCTTTACCTGATTTTAAACATTTTTGTAATTGGAACTATATGTCTATGACAAACGGTTTAAGAATTAGCCATTGGACATCGTTGAGACCGGACACGCTGTATAATATATCAATCGATGATACTATAAAATAATAAATTATACTATACTAGATAGTGCCCGTCAAGATTTGACGGTAAATAACTTGAATGTTTCATTAGAAAAATTCTTGAATTTTTAATTAGTTGATTTTAAATTAATTATTGAATGACGAATTTCTATATTGCATAAGTGATTCCTATTCCTTGAAGGCCATAGATGCTGCTGTCCGCCTAACTTATTCAATGAAGTGAAAGAATTTTAAGTTTATAATTTACAACCAAAATTATGCTTGCTTTTTATCAGAAATTTACCTAAAAATACCGGGTAGAGAATTTATTTTTACTTACTACGGCCTAATTTGTTTTTTGGAAAAATAACAATATTTATTTTTATTTTTATTTCTTCTAAACTACACCACCATTAAAATCTGCCATGAATACTCCAAAGGCCGACTTGCACTTATATACTGCGTATACGCAATTGTAGAATTTCAGTTTAAATTTACGGCTAATTAATAAAATATTTGAACAAACGAATGTACGATAACATATCTGCGGCCAAATATCTTTCCTTTAAAAAAAGATTGGTATAATTTGATGCAATAATTTGTTCTCACGGACTGTCGAAAAAAAGCGCTTAGCGTTTTAAATATATAGATATGAATGTAATATCCAATTGTTTAATACTACACTACAACAAAATTAAAAGAACAGGGATAAAAACTCATGTGACTTGAATGTTTTTTTATAGCAAAAAACATGGCACTTGCAGAAGATCTTTATTTTGTCATGCCTGACATATATTCTCAAAATTCAGAATATCCTAGTTCTAGAAAAACATTAAATAAATAAATGACTATATAATGCAATATAATGTATGGTAAGGAAAAGTTTGTGTTATCTTATACAACTTTTTGGAGATGCGTAGAAAATGTACAAGGTATATGGGCACCCCTCAAAAAATAGTAAGCTATACAACTTTACAATATTACTGTTCTTTTTCCGATGTCCCTATGAAATGTCATTTCTCACAATCCGTTAAATAGCTTCTCAATGACATGTTCAATCTTCCACAAGCTAACATTTTATCAAATTCACATATTTCTGTGTAACGAAGATGAATATTGTTGGACTACGTGATAACGCAAACCTTGAGCTATTAATTTATTACCCTTCATTGTACGTCAATTAATAGAATTAACACAAAGTACTTTTTTATGGTTGATCCTTAACTTTTCCCATATGTCTATAATTAAATTTTCACAGTTTGTCTTTTAAATAATATCCCTACTATGTTGATGAATTCCAATAAATAAGTTACTTTGCTTTAATTGAACAACTTTTATATTTAATTTTTTTTTTAATTTGAATACAGGGTGCCTCATAAAGTAGTTCAAAGAAATTCAAAAGTAGTTTAATCTTTAACTGATGTGACGCGGTTTCACAGACCCTGCGACTCCCAGCTATAAACACTTCCACCAGTACCTTCTCCAAGCAGCTTTCCAAGGCCACACACAAAGCGGGAATTCTGTGAGTTGATTTTAAACGTATTATTCGTTGCGCTGTGGTCTGTCAGACCGCATCACAAATGTTGTGCAATTATTTGAAACTGTAGAACAATACTCATCATTAGTTGTACCTTTTTTCCGCTTTCTTCAGTGTTTTTTTTTTGTGTGTGTGTGCGTGTGTGTATGTGTGTTATGTGTGTGTGTGTGTGTGTTATGATGTCGTCGCAACTTCGAAAACGTTCTACTTCCCTCAGCCAGAAGGAAATAGAAGATATTATGAACAACTGGTTAGATCAAGAATATTCCGATATTGAAAGTTCTGAAGATGCAAATTTTACTGATGAAAGAGATCACTATTGGAATTCTGAACTTTCCGATGGTAAAATTGTAAATATTTCTCATGGAGTTCAGCATAATTTTATTACGGAAAGAATAGTTTAGAGAAAAACATCTTATAAGTGCCTTTCATGCCAGTATATATTGAAAGTGCACGAAAAATATGTGTTAACTGCAATAATTCTGTATGCATATTCGTAGGGTGAATATCATTTTTGTAAAATAAACGCTGCAGTTCAATTTTCATACTTTGTTGCAACGATAATTTGTAAAAAAAAATCTGTACGCGATTAATACCTATATTTATTAGCAAAATTAATAAACTACCGTTTATTTTGAATAAAAAATAGTATTTTATTCTATACTGAAGTTAAAAAATTATTAATAAAATACTTTTCTCATGCAATTTAGTTCACATGCTATTAAGAGAAGTACAACAATCATATTAGGGCAAAAGTTTTGTAAATTCAACCATTTAAGTTATTTGTTTTATTAATTTTATTCGAGCGGTCTGTGACACCGCATAACATCAGATGCGTGACAAATTTTAGTCACATTAGTTAAAGGTTAAGCTTTCAAATATTAATGCAAATTTAGAAACATTGCTGTGTAAGAGTGCTGTTTACTTATTGGGACTTGTTAAAAAGTAAAAATTTTTGTGACAAAAGATGGAAAAAGTTCTAAGAGGTCTATTCACATTTAGAAAACTCGTAAAACTTTAACAAATTCACGTATCGGAGTGTCGTTATCAGCACTAGACTCCGCAATTAATCCGAATTTCAGCAGCAAAAATTAGGTTAATGTATGTTTGAATTTATTTTTCCTCTTACCACAAACAATCCGACACTTTGACAACTATCAATGTACTGTAACCACTCCGATAAACACGTTTTTACCCTTTTATGAATTTTTAAATGTGTCATATCGACATTCTGCATTTCGCAGAAATAATAGATGATAGATTTTCCGAATATATAATGTAAACAATATTTGTTTGATACTATGTCCTTGATAATTATTTATATTACAGTGGGTTGCCAAATTATTAGGGACAGTCATATTTTTTGCTAGTTTTATACTTTGGGTGCACTTGACTACGGCTCTAAGTGGTTTAAGTGTTGCAGGAATGTATTTTACCGTTCCCAACTTCTCTATAATTCAGCTTTTATTTACTTTTGGTATGTTAAAAGGTTTGTTTGCTTTTTATAAATAATTTAATAACGGGAGATACGCTGAGTCTTTTACACACGCAATAGGGGAAGACACTTTTCTTTAATTTAAACAAAATTCTTTGGGTTTTTTGGAAAAGTTAAGAATTATATGTGGGTATTATCTTTCTTTTATTGATTAAATATTTGTATTTTGCGAAATTATTTACGATTCTAATTTATTTTCTATTTTTATTGATTTTAGTATGGGTCTAGGGGTTGATTTGTCCCCTAGGAAAAAAATCTGAGGTAAAAACCCTTCTTCTGCATACGAGTCATTCCCAAAGGATGATAGCAGAACTTGCTGGAGTTTCCAAGTCAGTAGCATACAGGATAAAAATAAATCTGGACAAAAAAACAGCCACTTTTGCCCAAACGAAAAGGTAAAAGTGGAAGAAAACGCATAACAACTCCACGTACCGATAGGAAAATCCGGGATATCTCTTTAGGAAACAGAAAGAAAAGTGTGGGACTCCATACTCAGATCGTTCAAGAATCTGGAATACGAGTTTCTAAGATAACTGTGCAGCGGTGATTAGCGGAGGAAGGGTTGACAGGTCATCGTTCAGCCAAGAAACTCCGGTTGACAGAAGCGATGAAGAAGAAGCGCCTTGCCTGGGCTCGTGAACACCGACAGAAGACAGTTGATGACTGGAGTAAGGTCAGTTGTTAAGATAATTATTATATAAGTCATTTAAAATCATTTATTTCTAAATTATTAATATATTTAATTTTTTTTCTCAGGTGTGTTTCTCAGATGAATCAACCTTTGAAATTTTAGCCGATAAAAGTAGCTTTGTCAGGCGACGCCCAGGCAAAAAATACCGCCCTGACTGCATCATGGAAAGTGTAAACACCCTGACAGAATAATGGTGTGGTCTGTCATAAGCGCTAAAGGGGTTGGACGCCTCTACATTGTCCAGGGAGCCATTAGACAAGACCAGTACAAGCAAGTTCTGGAAACTCGGCTGCTGCCGAAATAGAAGAATGGTTCCCAGGTGGTGAAGAGTTCATGTTTAAGCATGATTCAGTGCCTTTTCATAAAGCTAGAAGCGTGACAAAGTTTTTGGCAGACCACAATATCCCAGTTTTACCTTGGTCTGGCAGTTCTCCTGACATGAACCCCATAGAAAACTTCTGGGAGATCACCAAGGCGGAAATCGCCAAAGATATGATTACAAACAAGGTACAACTCCTCGAAAAACTAATAAATGTATGGCATCGCAACACTAAAATAAAAGAAAGTGCCAGAAATTGCATAGAAAGTATGCCGAGATGAATCGAAGCACTCCTCGAAGCCAAAGGAAATGTCATCAAATATTAATATTCTTTACTTAACATTGGTAAATTCACTGTATTATATTTTTGTTGGGTTTTTTCATATAATACTGTGTACATACTAAAACTAGTATAACAATAAAGCTTTTTAAACTTAGAAACAATGTTTATTTTCAAATTATATCCTAATATTGAACACAAAACCTATACTTCATGACTGTCCCTAATAATTTGGCAACCCACTGTAATCATACAGCAAGACTTCGGTAAACCATCAATTCAATATATGTATATAACCATAAATCAATAACTTTGTGCGAGTTTTAAATACATAAGCTAAAACCTTTTACTATGTTCAAAAGCACAAATACGTACAATACCAGAGCTCAAAAAACCACATACGACCGTTTCAAAGAAGAGGATTCAAGAATCCTTGAAACGGCTTTATGTGGTTTTTTGAGTCTTGGTATTGTACGTATTTGTGCATTTAAACGTTGTAAGGTTTTAGCTTCTGCATATAAGTATATATATTAAAAATATCATTCTTGCAGTTATTTTAATTTTTCATCAGAAATTTACTTCTAGGAACTTCAAATATACGAATCCAAAATTGCAGCTCATTCGCAAAGACTTTTTAACATGCTTAAAATATCTACCCGGATTACAATCTGTTTTGTAACAAAGAAAAATATATTTTATCATTAAAAATTCCAAACTTTAATCCTGCATAATTGTGAAACTACTTGACAAAATGACTTACCATTTCATGTACGAAGGAAATTTACCGAAAATATAAATATGGTGTCAAAATTAAATGTCAGAATTGAAAATTTCTAACGAATTCTATATATAGATGACCACTAATCAAAATGTATTTATAGTTTTAATCATTAGACGTTATTACTAATCTATTGCTACGAAACATATTTTTATACGTTGATTTGGTGCAGAGTCAGTATAGGGGTATACATGTTTTTTTCTACGCCTGCATCTTATAATGTCTTTAAATTTCTTCTTAAAAAATGAAAAAAAATTATCATGATTCTAATGAAATTATAAAGTCAAATTTAATCAAAGGAATTCAAGGGGATAGTTTCAGTTTTTTAAATAATATTTGTTTTATTGTCAAAATTCTTGTAAATTTTAATGTATTATAAGAGATTTTAATAAGCTTAAAATTTTTCATTGAGGAACAGTTATAAATTACAGGATGGATATAAAAAACTGTGTAAAAACTATAACTGGTAGAGAAACACTGTATACAGATTTGGAATTTTCGCGCGAAATACATAGCTAGAAACAGTTCTATCATTCCAGGTACTAAATCGAACATAAAATTTTTTTCTTGCTGTTGTCGGACTGTGTTGTAATACATTTCAATAGTATAATTTTCAAGAATATAATTTTCCATTTAGTAACAGTTGCAAATTACAGGATAGATATAAAAAAAATTTTGCCGACATATCAGCCTTTAGCGACAGTACATTTCAAGAAAACGGTAAGCCGTTTTGGATTTGTTTACTTCACGACACGAACTCAAGTATGAGGTAAAGAATAAAAATCTAGATCTTATAGCCACAGTTACAGTGTAAAAAAATCGAAAGTTTTAAATAGAAACTTATATTTGTTTTCAACGTTTAGTCTTTACAGTAATAAAACATAAATAAGAAAAAAAAAATCATTTTAGCGGGAAAATTACAACATAAAATAAACGCATAAAAAGTATTCAGGAAAACAAATGTATGCACAAAAGCGACAAGAAACATTTAAAAAAATTACATTACGTTCACAGTTCATGGCACATAACAAGCAGTAAATTGAACAGCGATAAATCAGAACATGAAGATATAGAATTTCACGTTTGATGGCGCTTTTCATGTTAGATTCACTTGGTGGTTATGATCGATATATATGAAGAATTTTAAATATATCAAGAGACAAAAAAGATTTAGGTACTTTCAGAGTAATGGAAAGCTGAGTCATCGCTGTATTGAGAGTAATCTACCTACTACGATAATGTATAATTACGATATATTACAATGTCATAAATTTTTTCTTGCAGGAAGCGTGGAGAACGAAACGGCTTTTTACGTTTCTTTTATGTTGGCCTTTTTATAGCTAAAATTATTTTTCTTAATGTTATTAACGTTCTTTTAATGTGTAACTTATTTTGCAATAAAAAGTAATGAAGATTGCCATTTGAAACTTTAATTTTTCCCCCTGTAACTGTGACATCTTGATTACTGTTCTTTTACCTTGACATAAAATAATCATATCCCAAATGGAATCTCATTTTATTTTAACGATATGGTTGCTTGAAACTGGTGCAAGGTGTGCGAGTTAAATTGTGGCTGCTTGTAAATAGTACAAAATTGCGGGTTCTCGTAAAAATGTGACTTCTGCTTATGTTTTTTAGTTTGAGGTATGTTCACAATTTTCAAGATAACGAGAAAAAAGAGAGGATGCCATCAAAATATTTAAACGGATTAATGATCTAAAAACTGCTCGAAAACGTTTTTTAAAATTACGTTAAATAAAATAATCGTTAGTTTTAGAAATGCTTTTTTCAATCTCGGAAATCTACTGGCTTCTGGGATTCTAAGGATAACGAACTGTTTTTCCGAATCATGCGTAGATCGGAAATCATTTTGTTAAGTTTCAGCAAGCCGTCATGCTAGATTAAAAAACTTCTGTCGTTTGTTACAGTGTAATGTTTAGAGTCAGAACTTCTTTACCACGCTTCGTTGTTTTATATCCAAAGTTCACCGATGGATAACGCTGAGCTGTTACAAACAGCTAACACTCTGAAACTAAAGCTTAAAGATTGATTAAAATTCTCTCAGTTTTATTTAATCGGTTTTTATTTAATCAATTTTATTTAATCTCAGTCCCTTTGTTTTATGTAATCGTAACAAAATTAAAAAAAAAAACGAGTTTTGAAACTGCACAGTTTCTTTGAGCATTTCTAGAGTACATGACACTACGATGTCATGTAACGTTTTTATTTAGAACTTTACCAAGGAAATGTAGTAACGAACTCCTCAACAGCACACATTAATCTCCTGAGATAAAATCATCTGTATATCTCGCCATCTATTTGTTACTGAAGTTTAAAAGCATTCATTCTTTTTTAGAATACTGTTCATGTATTGTCGAACACCTGCACTAATATCAGTTAAAAAACAAAATAGCAATGCATCCAAAAAATTTTAAAGGTAGTAAGTTAGACATAATCCCTTCTTTTTTATTGACCTTATTAATTCAAGAATTCATGAAAGTATTTTTATTAAACAAGGAACATTACAATATTAAACACTTAACTAACATTAAACTTTAAACACTTAAATAGAACAACAGATTACAAAACCAAAGAATCTGTATTTTTGAGATATTTGGTCGTTGAAAGCAATCCCTAAATGCATTTTGTAAACAAAAATTATTTAAAAAAATTATCTTTACTCCACAATCCCTCCTAGTGTCGGTATTCTAAACGCATTAAAAATCCAAAGAGGCACTAAATTATACAAAAATTTGTGAACGTAAAATTTACATTATCAAAAAGACGTAAATTTAAAGAATGAATGTTACTGTAAGGCAGAGAAAATTTCAATTTACATTCAATTACTATTGAATATTTTATTTTTAATCTTCGAATTCAGTAGATAATAAAAGAAGTTATTTACAAAGCTGATATATCTAAATGAAATATTGATGTTTTAAGTAATATTACGTGAATTGCTCCAGGCTGAAATGAATTTAAAATAATTTTGCACTCCACTAAATCATTTGAAGAAAGAAAGTATTCGTAAAAAAGCAATAGCGTTTTACAATCCTGTTTTTATTACTATTGATAAAAGAATGTTGGGCAGAAAACATTTTAAAGAAAATGAATTTCAAGGACATTTCACACATTACTTATCACACGTTACTCTTTTGGGAATAGAAGCATCTGTATCTGTTACCACCTATTTGTTTTTGAATTTTCAAAACACTCAGTCCCTTTGAAACACTGTGCATGTATTCTCGAACACCTTCATTAAAATTAGTTTTAAAACACTGCAATGTACAGAGTTAGCCTAAATGATTCATCTGGGTTCAAAACACTGTATATTGATATGTATACGGCCTACAAAGATAGTTGATACATGACAAGATGCATACACTCACCAAATTTAAAATCCCGCCTCGTGGCCCGCGTGCAGTCACGCACCAATGCTGCTATTATGGACATCGACAGAAACATGTTACTGAACGTATAAAAGGAACTGGTTAATCATTGGGATGGGTGCCAGTTAACTAAGGGCGCACACACAAAACATAAAACATTTGTAGTATGTACCAGAAACTTGGTAAGTGCATGTATGTCTTCATATATCACCCATGTTTGAAAGTGGTATACTGGTAAATAAACTGTGTTTTGACTACGATTAATTATTACTTTAACCCTGTATTTTGATGCTCAATGTTGCATTCCCGAAAGTTTTAAAGGTTGTATAATATAGATAATGCTTTCTTTTTTTAGTATCCCTGTTATTTCAAAATTTGATCAACTTATGTTAACTAAACTTTTAACTAACATTAAAACATTAAACAATAAAATAAAAAAAGAAATTTCAAAAACTAAAGGGTACGTTTGGGATATTTGGTCACTAAGAAAACATTCCTAAATGCATTTTTTAACATAATTTATTTGTTTATAAAAACATACTTTGTAACATTTCTTTAAAATATATAATTTTATATAATATTCAAAGATCATTTCTGTTTCATTCTGCTATGAATAATACTTAAAAAAAAATAATAATAAACGGTCAAGTGAGGGTATTACTCGCGCTCAGAGTGTTCTGTGCAATAAATATATGGATTATTAACCGTATTATTAAAATAATCTTTGCTAAAAGAATAATAAGACTTAGTAAAAAAAAACTAAACAACGTAGGGTTGCGTATAGCTGTATATACTAGAAAAGTTTGAATGGATATACCATAAAATGTTAAAGACATATGAAGCATAAATAATATCAAATATTGCTATTCTGTATAACTCTTTTTTAATCTTATCCAAAAACTGCTTGTGATTAACTTAATTCGGTACTGACAATAAAAGCAGTGCATATTTAAACTTCATTTGACAGTTCATAAAACTTGTCTCAGCGTTGTAGTAATATTTTTTGTTTACAGTGTATCTAAAATAAAACCCTTGTTCAAAGTTTAAACTTGTCATTGTGCTAAGCGCGCTTCGAAAGAGGGTCACAAAGCTGCAACACCGCCTTGTTCCGTGTCGCGTTTTTCCAGATAGCTTTTTAATTAACTTTCAAAGACACGGGCGGCGTATTAAGAGATCCAATCAATGAAAACTCGTGAATCCCATAGTATTTATGTTATTAATTCTAATTAAATTAATCAGTTTGTAACAATTTGACGTTTCTTGCTTTTATACTGCTACTGGGCAATTAATTACACAAATATATCATTAAATTTTTCATCCAGGCTTTAAAAGTCGATGGTACATAGAGTACGCTGGCCCTGTCATTTTGTATGTCCAAACCGTACGTGTATTTAACGGTAAATATCTCGTCTAATTATCGACGATTTTTTTCGAAAATCATTGTCAAGAATGCTTTTATATTTCTGCTACGATAGACACCGACAGCGTTCCTCAACACCTTTGCTGAATGCTCAAAAATCGAAATTTGTGTGTAATGGAAAAAAAGCGCTTTTCTTGAACTACATGACCTATGGTAATCGCGATAATTTTCCTGCAAGATTTAAATTAATGTCTACCACCTCAATATTTTTTCATAATTTTAGTTTCAGTATAGTCAAAAATAGAGAAGGGAGGGACATACTTTCGCACTACACTTTCGACGATATCTCTGAAAATATAATACCTAAAATGAAAAGAAATGTATTTTTAAGTTCAGCGTTACGAAAGCTTTCACACGATTCCCCACACCATATTCAAAGAAAAGATTTTTCCAAGTTACTTAATTAGCCCCTCTACATTTTCCTTAAATATATTTGTGAATGTTTAATAATCTGTAAATATTTGGGTTTATTGGGTTGGGTTAATTATCTTTATTACTTCCCCAATTTGAACTTTCACGTTCCATAGTTTATGAGTAAAATGGCTGGGACAGACAGATAGACAGACACAGGACGGATCTTATAATGTTTCCGTTTTTACTTTTTAAGTACGAACCCTAAAAAGTGATAAAACAGAAAATTCTGGAATCTCTATTATTTTTATTCCCCTATTTTTCCTGAAGGCGGCATTCTAAACGCATTAAAAATCCAATAGAGACACTAATTTATACAAAAATTTGTAAGCGTAAAATTTACATTATCAAAAAGAGGTAAGTTTAAAGAAAGCGACAGAATGGATGTTCCCGTGAGGCAGTAAAAATTTCATTTTACTTTCAATTACTATTGAATAGTTTTTTTTTTTATCTACGAATTCTGTAGATAATAAAAAAAAACTATTTTCAAAGCTGATATTGCTAAAGTCGATATTGATGTTTTAAGTAATACGTGAGCTGCTCCAGGCTGAAATGAAGTTAAAATAATTTTGCTTTCCAGTAAAACAATTGAAGAAAGAAAGGTTTCGTCAAAAGCAATAGCGTTCCATAAGCCTTTTTTATATTACTGTTGCTAAAAGAATTGCGCAGAAAAACATTAAAAAAAAAGATTTTTTCAGTGAGACTTCTCGTAATTTATTTCGCAATCCAAATATTAATTGGATATAATTCCTCGGGTTATTTTATGCATTGAAAAATTTCTAAACAACACTTTGCCCCGATTTTAACATGTCAACGAATATTAAAATAAAGAGATAAATTCTTAAATAAATTATATCGCTGTCAAGGCTTTAAATTATTTAAATAGTATCATTTTAATATAATATCGGAGTGTCTGTTTGCATTGTACAAATACTTCTCGCAGAATATGGGACGCAGCGGCATGAAATTAAAAACGATACTTTCGCATTATCAGAGTCAGGTGGATTGATCGCCAAAAATGGTTTTCAATCTCCAATTTTGTTTATCGTTGCCAACCTCAAATTATATTGAAAACGGTAATTTCAAGTACGTTTAATAAAATGATATATCTACATAATGAATTTAAAACAAATACCTCAGGAAAAAAAAACCTTTTTCAGCAATTTCTATCCATAGTCGTTAATGCACGTGAATATTTCCTTACAACGCGAAATATGATCCATGCAATTTATACACATCATGGAATACACTAAAAATGAATGAAATTAAAAATAAATACCATCGCTAACCATTATCGTACATTTCTGCGTGCCCCTGTAAATGATTTATAAATGTTACCTACTCCAAAATCTATAAAAAGGTCGTTGTTGTTTACCTCCTTGACGCATAATAATTCTATTAAGTTTGTAGTATTATAACATGATTAAATTGAACACAAAGACCTTGTTAACAAACTATAACCACTACTACAGAATTATAAACTAATCTCAGTATTCTATAGAAAATATGTTGTACTCCACCTCAGCTATGAATATTTATTTCATTATCTTTGAAATAGTCTAACATTATTAAAATATAATGCAAATATTTTTTCCTCATACACAGTTCTGTAACGAGATTCTTTGATTGTGCTTGTACATTAACTATGAATGCTATACACTTCAATCTCAATCACAAACATGTTATCGTAAACATCAATAATATACCGGGTGTCCCAAAAAGGAATGACTGATTTTAAAATTCAATAACTTACACACGGTGACCAGATATTTAAAATAATTCTTGCAGGAGAGTTATGTATGATGTCAGGAGATTGTTTAACCATGATTCTCGAATTTAGTTCAAATTACAAGCAATAGATGGCGCTGCAAGCAACAGGCGCAAATTCAAGCTGGATTTTTTTGCCTTTCTCTTCTTCCATGCCAAAAAGGGAGATTAAAATGTATTGAGTGGGTCCCGAAGTACCAAACTCGGGCCTGGATTTAGCACATATTACTCGCAGCGCCATCTTTTGTTTGTAATTCGAACTAAATTCGAGAATCACGGTAAAAAAAAATCTCTTGACATCATACATAACGCTTCTGGAAGAATTTTTTAATAACTGTCACCGTTTGCAAGTAATTGAATTTTAAAATCAGTCAGTCCTTTTTAGGACATCCGGTATATTAATTACATGGCAATCCCAGTATATAAACGAGTGTTAGAGCATGAACAGATTGCCATACAAACAGAAAACATAATCATTTACCGATCAGCTGGATATTCTATAAAAGACGAGAAAACAGACAAAAATTACACCATCTTTTATCCTAAAAAAATTATACAATGGCACCACCACCAGAATTAGTCTTTTCTGTTAAAAAAGAAGTTTGAAAATCTTGTGATATCTTCCCTGATCGTGTCTTTCTTCATTGTCCGGTAAAGTGGAAAAGGGTACACACACTTTTTCCTCTATTAGCTATAATATCTTGAAGCCGCATCGATCGTACGAAGCTTTGAACGCCCCAACCCCATGCAGCCCGAGATAACCTTGTTGGAAATTAATTAGTCTTAATTGGAATTTAAAAATTAATCGAAGCTGTGCATTATCAAAGAATATGCATCTTAATATATTAATTTCCTTTCTAAAAATTCTGGTATAATTTCAGTTTTTAAATTGGCATCAATCTTTTATTTTCTTTCTAATTTACTTTTTGGTTATATATTTTTGAGTGTATAATGACAGTTTTTTAATTTTTCTACACTGTCAGAAAAACTCGTCTATATACACTAAACTATTCCACATTTTTTAACAAATAATTACCGTACTCCTAGAAACTATGTTTTATCCGTGAATTCTTCCGAAAGTTGGAAAAAGAGGGAAAAATCCCGTTCGTTCCCATCACGCATGCGTACTCTGGTTCTATCTACCCTATTAAAATCTGCGCGCGTATCTCTGTAACCTCACAAACTCGGAAACCACAGGGCGTAGGGCTACAAAATTTGGCTCACGGGCTAATAGAGGGGTGGAAATGAACCATTGAGGCAAAAAAATTCGAAAATTTTATATAGATTTTTTTATGTTTTTGACGAATTTTTGCCTTTTTTATGTCCAGTCCGTAATCGCGTGAGTTCTAACCAATGTGATATATACATAGTACGTACGCCACGCTGCGATCGATACTCAAACGCTATAGCGCGTATTAGGATAATTCTTTTACCTCACTTGCAAATAATTAGAGATATACATATGCATATTACGTACGCCACTCTGCGAAATTCAGAAGCTCTTGCGGGTATTACGATAATTCTTTTACCTCACATGCAAATAATTAGAGATTATTTAATATCGCTTAATTATTATCTTTTTTTTTAAAAAATAAAGAAAAACATTTTATCACAAACATGAACAAAACTTTTTATTCTATTTATTCCCTTTTTCCAAAGATTTTGATTTATCGTACAGACCATACATATGACCACAGTAACATGATAAATTAAATTTCATTAAAACAATGCACAGTAGTAGAAAAATATTTTTTCTAAATCAAATAGTTATTTCTGATTTTGGTTTTAGAATTAAATTCATGCACTCCCGTGCGTAGAGCGGGTTAAAAAGCTAGTTAATATTAAAATCCGAATCAATATCCGATTCAAGGACAAAAATTCTAAAAATTAAAATTTTAAATTTGATTTTTAAAAAATAAATAAATAAAACTAAACCAACAACAAAGAAAAAGAAATGTTTTCAATTTTCAAAATAAATAACAATTAATTTACTCATTCATTTAAAAGTTTTCACAGTTTATTTTTTTTAAGTTATAAAAAAATATCCCCATTTAAAATATATTTTAAAGGAACAAATTTAAAATAAGTATTTTAACTAAAATATTAGATATGAAAATCGATTATGCCCCCAAAAAATCTCGCATAAAAATATAATATTCATATTTTACATATAGCAATCTACATAAAATAATTCATAGTTTCTTCCTATTTTAACACTAAGGTATTAAAACCCCAGCAATAGTCACATTAAAGGCGAAATCTTTCCGAAATTAGCTTCAAAATTCAAAGCTTTTCAAAGAAATTAGTTAAGCCATATACATCTGAAACAAACATATTTAATTCAAACTGTTTCCTTACTGTGCAACTGTAGCTAAGTGGTTAGAGTACTGACCTCGTAACACTAAGGTAGCTAGTACTGTCCCAAGGTAAGCAACTTTTATTTTATGCCCATTTTCTTGAATTGACGTATATTTTACCTTCTATAAAGGATAAAAAATGAAACGGATATTCGTCTATTAACGGAAAATTTACTGGTAGCACTGCTGCCAGGAAAATATCCATGTTTTGAAGAAAGAATTTCTGGGAATGTAGTTTTGTTCAATATATTCAGAAATGTATATGCATATATCGCTCACTCGCAAGAAATGTGACACATCTCGCAAAAATTCATTTTGCATTTTTTCCATTAATATGTCTGTCATAGGTGTGTCTTGCTACACAAACAATTTAGTAAGCGCAGTTATACGAAAAATCCCTTTATTACGCTATATGTCCATTCGTGACCACGGAAGAGGGGTGGATTGTGTGAGGAGGTAAAATTACCCAACCCTCCGAACCTCATCATACATCTTCATACTTAAGGGTTTTATGCTTTTTGCACGTTTTTATTCTTGCATGCAGAACTAAGTGCTGCAATCTCATTTTATAGTAAAATTATGCATCATATTCTTTTGCCTCTTCTGTGAAGTTTACTTTTATCGAGATGTGTCACTTTTCTCGCGAGTGAACGATATGTTTTACAATACGCCAAGCTTTTAAATTCTTTTTTCGTGCAAATTGTAAGTAATATTAAGAACTCTTTTTGTAAATAAAGATTTATTTCAAGATTGTGCATTTGATTGATGTCAAAGTAACTACTGTTGTCTCTGGATTTTCCTTTCTTTCTGTTTACTGTTCGCCGCCTTTTCTTCATCATTTATTCTCGCAGTTTGCTATCTATTCTAAAGAAATATTTCAAATGAAAAAGAAATAAAAGAACCACATGACGGGAAGAGGATAACTGTATGAAGATTTCTAAGAAACGGTGTGAAATGGTCGACAAGTGAGCAATGGTTGTCTAAATTTCAATTTAAATGACTGATCTTAAAAGAAGTATTTCTGTTAGAGGATATTGGATGTTTCTCTTAAAACTAGATTACGCTTTGAGCTTCTTATTTTATTTACATATTAAATAAATGAAATATATATAGAGTTTTATGTTTTATTTTTTTAATTATGTGAAAAATTAAATGGAATAAACAGTATTTTTTAAAGTTTTTAATTTTTTTTTTCAAACCCGAAACCAGTTTCGAAGTTTTTTTCAAATATACCCAAGTACAGCATACTCCATTTTTCAATCCCGAAACAAGTTTCGAAGTTTTTTCAAATATACTCAAGTACAGCATACATCTTACATCTATGCATTATTACATCGACATCGATAATAACCAAAAGTGGAACAAAAATTCAATTAATTTTTAACATATTTATTGTGGGTCTGTATATTGTTGGATGTACCTCTAACGTTGTTTTTGACATTTAAAAAATTCGAAAGTTTTTTTTTTTCTTATTATTAACAGATATTGAAGCCGTATGTTTTTTTTTAATAAATTGTAAAAATTTTTTGAAAATGTTGTTTGAAGTTCATTTTATTTTATTTACGAAAAGAATTTTCTTTATTTATGTTTATATCGCAAATGGATGTATATGATAATATTTCTGTTTCTAACAGATGCATTTATATACGCATGGTACAGTCATTGTTATAAATAAGAAAATTGTACATATCTTTGAAATCTAATGTAACATATAAAATGCAAAAGCAATGGCCTTATGTAGAGTTAAAGATATTTGAAATACATGAATTCACGCGAGTTGTCAAATGTATTAAAATTCATACATTGTGGATTCATAAAACAATGAAGGTTTGACGACATTTGTTCTCAATTTACATAAATATGAATAACAGAAAAAACGGAAATTAAGTTTTATGTCACCTATTTTTATTTAATATAAATTTTTAGTGACATTCCATTCACTGTTTATAACAGTTTCAGTGATCAATCTGAATTGTCGACTTAAAAACTTTCAGATTAAACTGATTTTTTAAAAAAATCTATTCTAGTATTTAACAATTTATTTTATGCCAGTTTTTAGAGATTACTGAAAAAAAAATTTACTCATTATCTTTTCAAGTACAGATATTTTTAAGTTTAGTCCATTTGTATTGTTTCATTGTATGACAGAATGCTTAGCTGCTCTTTTATAAGGTCATTCTAGTAGACGAGTGAATTTTGAGATATTTTGTGCGATTTTTGTGGCCTAAATCCTAAAATTTGAGCGTGAATGTTACTTGTTCTGTGATTCTTTTTAAATTTCACAAAGTATCTTCGAGAATCTTGTAGTCACGGTCATTTTTGAATAGATATGTTAATTAGGTAACTGCAGTTGGGCAGTAGCTCATTATGATAAGATTTCCATTGTGTAGTAATTTTAACCAAATTATGTAACCTTTACTTCCAAATGTTATATAGATTTTAAATATAGCTGTGCTTTCTTTGAGTAAAACCAAGAAAAATATTTTCCTTACAATGTTCCATATAAAAAGTTGATTTTTATTTTTCATGATTATTATTTTTTATGATCGCACATTTTCGGAAAAATGCTTCGAAAATACGAGTTTATATACATTTTTTTCTCAAACATAACATCATCACCACTTACTAATTACACTGAAAGTTTTATATACAGTGTGACTTCAAAAATCCGGCATTCAGAAATCCGGCAACTTCAAAAATCTGGTACCAAAACCATCTTTTCCCTTTCTTTTTCTTTTGCACTTTCAAGTTATGGGAGAAGGAAAATAGAAATTCTTTATTAATTAAAAACTTCAAAATCGAAAGAAAAAATGCAAAAAAAGGAATATTTGACTTTTTTTTTTCATTTGTCAGAGACGATTATTTTCTGAACAAACTTTGTGGGAGCTGCACCGTAACGGGAACAATTTTGGGGAAAACTTTGGCGAATGCATGGCACAATATATGACCTTAAATAATTTTCAGCAATGGCGACATCAATGATGAGGAAGAATTTTTAGGCTTACAAATTTGCCGTGAAAAGACGGCAATTTATGAGCTGATTGAACACGCAGAGTCTGAAAATAAATCAAGTGTCGAAAATGGGGATATGGATGATTGGCTAAGCATTGACGAAAATACATCAACAATGAACAATTTAACGGAGAGCGAGATCGCGGACGCTGTGCTAAATGGAACTGCCGATAATGCTAGTAGCAGATCAGAAGACGAGGATGAACAACCGTCATAAGAAAAGGTGTCACTAGAAAAATGCATAAATTTGACTGGAGAATTAATATATGCTTTATAGAAACAAGACTATATTTCCGAAATAGACATTATTCAATTATATAAAATACAAACAAAAATTGTTAAAAAACCGCCAAAAAAACTGAAGCAAACAAAGATATCATCGATGATTCCGAAATTACAAGAGAAGAAATAATTTCACTCTTTATTAGATTTTTTTTCTGTAATATTAAAAAATACCAATTAAAGTAAGATTTTAATTTTTCATTTTCTCTTTTTCTTGCATAATTATCACTTAATAATGAATTAAATTATGGCTAAAGTCACCATTAAGAATATAGTACAACTTTTGATATTCTGGTTACTACTTTTCTATATTCCTTCAAAAATCCGGCATAGTCTCGGTCCCGATGATGACGGATTATTGACGTTATGCAGCATTTACACATTTTTAAAAAAAATTAAATACAGGATTAGAATTATAACAATCTTCTACACAATGTTTAATTATTTTCATTGCAGTTCACATTTATCACTTAGAGATCATGTTGACTTAAATTTGTAACCAAACTTTTAAAAATAAATAAATTGGAACAAGTAAAAATTAAATTTAAAAAATCAAAAAACTCGACTGCGTAAAATGCGAACTAATTAATTATTTCTCATCAATATTAAACTATTTCTTATATTACTTACCTATTTTTTTATTTACTTTTATTGATGACTTTTAAGTTGCGTTTAATTGTTAGTTCCTATCTATAAACACAGTTTTGATGAAGATTATAAATGTCTATGATGGTTAGAGTTTCAGTAAAGCTAAAGATCCTACCTTCACAACTTCCAGGTTATGTAATATTTAAACGGAGCTTCTGACTGTAAAATAGTCAATGAAACAACGTCTTCATTTTAAAAGACCTATCCAATGATATGCCACTCAATAGGGTTCAGAAAAAAATTTTCGTGTCTACCGCCATTTTGTGTTTCACGGACGTCATTTTGAATTTAAGAACAAAACCTAGCCTATAACCATTGGACGATTAGGACGAATTGATAGAGATCTCATTCATTAAAATCCATCCAGCCGTTGGGATGTTTCGAGGGTATAAAGAAATACACATACACAGATGCGCGTGAAACACATAACCCTTCTTGACAGCCTTGTAAAAAAATAAAAGATAAATTTCTGAATATTGATAAAATTTTACTAAGTATTTCAATTTTAATAGTGTACGAAAAGTTAGTACGAAATGAGTACGAAAGTAGTTAAAGTTTTAATATGTTATGAAAAGTTCTTCAGATTGAAGCTTAAAAATGCATATAATAAGGTAGTTTTATAGTTAGAAATTAACTAAAGTTCGTTAAAGGCCAGAATTTTCAATTTTCTTTAACTGTGCCTGTTTATCAAATATAATGCTTGTTTAAAAATAATCAGTGAATGCAAAGCTAAAAACTATCATGTTCAGCCTTATGAATTCCTTTTGGGGTATAGTTCCACATTTTTTATTGAAAATCTTTTTTTCAAAATTATTTTTATAAAGTCTAAAAATAAATTAAAAAATGACAGTCATCTACATACTGAGTTTCTTTCCTGGCGCAATATATAGCTAAAGAAAATTTGTTTCTCGTTTGCAACTCGTTTTTTGCAACTCGTTTCAAAATAAAAAGAGGAAATATTGCGAAAATATGATGTATTATGTAATATATGTATAACCTTTTTTTACAATAAGTGCTCTGCCCCCTACGAGCTACTCTCGCCAACTTCCGTTCAGATACCGCAAACTCTAAAAGCACGCTAATTTGATTTTCTTTAAAATGTATCGCTTAAGTGTATAGTTTTAAATCTCACGTAATTTTCACCAAAGTTTTCTTTCCCTTTTTACTTTCTTCTATCTTTACAAGAAGAACGCATTGGATTCGTGAAAATTTTCGGCTTCCTGTTTTCGACGGATTTATACGTTTTAAAATATTCTGAACACGATTTGATAGTTTTTAGAAGATGTCTATCTGTGAGTCTGTCTGTCAATCTGACACACTGTGAGTCTGTATGTGACAAAAATTTTGTGGGCGCTCTGTCTCAAGAACTAATGCACGGAATTTCACAAAACTTTAGATTCAGTTACAGCATGATATAAACTGGTCCTGATTAGTTTTTGGTTAAAATCTCCGAACACTTGGCGGTGCTATGCGGCATTTTTCACGATTTCTACAATAGCTATATCTCAGGAACTACTGCACGGATTTTCATAAATCTGCAGATTCAGGTAGTCCATGATATTATTAGATGTTGATTACAATTTAGTGAAAATCGTCCAACAGGTGGCGCTGCTATGCTGCATTATTCATTGTTATCGCAATAGCTCTACCTCAAGAAAACATTCACGAATTTTCATCAAACTTTGCGCAATAGCTATGTCTCAAGAACTAATGCATGAATTTTCATCAAGCTTCAGATTCAGTTACTTCCTGGTATAAATTGGTTCTAATTAGTTTTTGGTGTAAATCGCCCAACTGGTGGCGCTGCTATGCAGAATTTTTTACAATTTCCGCAATAGCTCTATCTAAAAGCTTAATCCACTGATTTTCATCAAATTTTAGATTCAGTTAGAATTTGTCAAAGTTGATACTAATTAGATTTTGGTGTAAATCATCTAACCGGTGGTGCTGATATGCTGGATTTTTCAGGAAGTATTAACATGTATGATATGACGAGGGTGGTCTTGCACAGGTGATTCATTTCGATGATATTCGTTACATAATAGGAGGCTGAAAATCAACTGTTAATTATTTTAACAAAAAGCCAGGAAACTTCAATTAAGAGCAATCCAAAGTAGAAATTATCTGAATATTTTTATTGTTCACCCGGGGTTCACCGTTTCAAACACGCGGCTAGTGGCTAGTGTAGTGGCTAGTTTAGGCGGCTAGTGGCGGCTGCTGGAGAAGGGGACAAAAAGTTACACTTTCAATGCGCACTGAAAGAGCGACAAGAATGAAATGTTTACAATTACATTTTCTCCAAATGATGGAGTATTGGCAAGAGTACACATACACTTTCGCCAATTGCGTATGCTATATGGCGAGAATAACATGAGAGGAGAGATACGGTCAGAGGTTGTTAATTGTATTTGAATGGGGTATGTAAAAGAGTAATATGAAATATTTTCCGCCAACTGATTGCGTAGGAATTATAGCTCATAAACCGCAAAAGAACATTCTATAGGGTTTGCCAAAGATCTCATGGGATTGAGGCGGCCGAAAGCGCACGTTAATAAACTAAAACAAAATAAAGACAGGGTTAATAACTGAAATGACTAATATATATTGCATCTGTACCAACGGTTAAAAATGTAGAAGTAATATGTCTGACTAATTTCTGCATATCATCAAAACTAAGGCAGAAGGGTGAAAATTAGAATCCGGTTGCTAGGCGAGAAAAGGAAATTATTCTTTTTCTTTTAAATGCAGTGCACTGCGGTTAAGATATTACAGATACAGAAAATGACTGCTTAATTTATGAAAGGAAAAGAGCGCTAGAAAAAGAATTGAATCCAAATGCAGACACATAATTAAATTTAAGAATTTAAAAGGCATAATTTTAAAGGTGGAAGGAGGAAACCATTAATATTAATATGTGAAGGTAGATGCCTTCACATATGAGATAGAAGAAAGTTTTGGGATTGCCACATCTGACTAGTTATTATTCACGTGAAAATACTTTCGTTGTTAGAAAGGAAATATTATTTGCGCTTTCTTCGAATTCTCAACATAAGAGCAATGCGACTCTTGTAGTCGCTTCAATAACATCTGCATTGTTTCAAAATATCTCAACATGTTGAATTTCTGTAAGCAAGTAAACTCTATTTTTTTACAATGGAAGTCTATGGGAATTTGGCCAAATATTAAAGTTATCGCCAAGTTGGCGACAACCTTTGCGGCATTTGGTGACAGCACAGGGTCCCCCTATGGTAAACCCCCTTATAGGTATGGATATGCATTAAATGCTCTTCAATAACCAATGAGATGCATTTCATTGATACGATAGCATAATATATATATATATATATATATATATAGTTTTAAAAGATTATCTCAAAATATGAAATAAATGTCTCGTGCAAGTATATTTTTTAACTTAAACTATTTTGCAATATTATAGTTTGGCAATTTTTATTAATAATGTAATTATTGATTTTTAATTATCAATATTTTCCAGCTTTTAATACGTAATCATTTAATTCTTATTTGAAAGTTTTTTTCTGATACAATCATACGACGAAACGCAATTTTTCATCTTAATTCAACATAAAATATATAATGTGAACATTTAAAAGGTCCACAATCTTACTTAAAAGACGACTAAAGAATGAAAAAGATGTTACGAGTTTAAAATATACATTTTATTTAAAACTTCTTAGTAATTTCAAGCCCTCCAAGCTCATCATCAGAGAATATCTCAATAACTAAATGTTGTTTATTTATATACAAATACGTCACTTTGTTTTGAAAAGTAGAGAGCCAATAATTACTAGAGTTACAGCTCTCTCTCGTTTAAGCTTCAACCAGAATATCGCAATAGATTTTGATCATGCAAAAATTATATTCCCAACATCCAATTATTACGCATCCACTGTAAGAGAATCCATAGAAATGCTATGTAAAAAAAATCAAGTATGTAACGACTCCCTATCGCACAATATCCCCAGTTTATGGTTCAATGTACTGAAAATAAATCCTGAAAATCTGAGCAAAGTGACGTATTAAAATTTAAAGTACGGAAGTTAAATATTTTCTTCTACCCATAGAAAGTGACGTGAGAGAAAAAGAGTGATGTCATAAAATAAATGGAACTGCAAATAATAATAATAATATATATTTCCTGTAATTAAATTCAATCCAAGAAACTGCTACTGCTACTGCTACTTCTACTTTCACCTCCAGTAATTATTGACTCTCTCATATTCGAAACAAAGTGACGTATTTGCATAAATAAACAACATTTAGTTATTAAGATATTCTCTGATAATGAGCTTGGAAGGCTTGAAAGTACAAAGAAGTTTTAAATAAAATGTATATTTTAAACTTGTAACATCTTTTTCATCACTTTAGTCGCTTTTTAAGTAAGATTATGGACCTTTCTAATGTTCATATTACATATTTTAAGTTTTATTTCTGTTTATAATAGTCACGTGTAAATAAAATTTTAATTTGAAGGAAATATTGTAGGCCAGTAAAAATTTTCTAACCGAAAATTCGCGGAAAGCTGGAAATTGTTTTAATCACTTTGTTCTACATCCAAATGCAGGGATTTGAAGTTTTTCCCTGTTGAGCTTTAGACGTGGCACCACAAAAACCTCAAAATTTTCGGACTTTTTTAAGTATTTCGCAAATAACTCCAAACCCGTTCACTCTACAGAAACAGTTCTAATTTATAAATTGTAGACCTTAAAATTTTGCATCAATTGAGTACCACAAACTGAACATTCCGCCAAAAATAAGCGAGATATGATAGATCAAAAAAGTACTTTTTTCCAATTTTTTCTAAAAAAAATCTCATAAAATTGATTTTTTGAAGTTCTCATGCATAAAATTTTAGAGAACAATATAATAATAACAGAAAATCAAGAAAATTAATTTATTTAAAAAAGTTAGTATATAAGTAATGGTGATAAAATCAATTCAAGTTACTTTAGAAGAGTTAAGTAGAGCATTTAACACCGCTCTTCCTACAAGAACATAAACTGCCTTTACATTCCTTTGCACATCTGCATGATAGAGTGTTTAGAAGCGCTGGCGTTGCAGCTATATCGTTCGTGGTGATTGAAAGTATACCATGTTTGAATGACTTCCAACCCCAATCAGTTGGATTCATCATTCTGCTATTCCAGATGTTGATCTGAAGAAAAACTCTGTATGAATGTTATTTGCTGCATCTTCAGTTGGTGGCAGAGAAGCTAGGTTAAATTGGGTCTTCATAAGATGTTTTGCAAATGTGTTGTATCGCAATTTGTGCAGTGTTGTGGATTCGTCATACTGGGGATTGTATAAGGTTGCAATAAATTTCTTCCCCGCATCACTTACTTCTTCAGGCGTAGCATATTGGTTATTAAAGACAGAACATCCTGTAGGTGAGCATGAATTTTCAAAAGCTTGAAGAATTTCAGTTTACCCTGCCTGAAGAAGACCGATGTAGAATCCCAGCCACTTTTTCTTCACAATCGGCGAGTACTGGAAACTTAATGGTGAATATAAAGCATTGCCCGACTGTCCTTACCTAGGTTTCAACAAGTAAACCGTGGATGAGTTGGGAATAAATGTAGTCAAAAGCACAAGCAGATCAATATCTTCCCCAACTACGATGGCACGTTCTGACTACCGATCAAGTTAGATAGCTTCCATCCTTGACAGCTTGTTTTACAGTAAAATTGTGTTGCTCCAATTTTTCAATGTGCATTTTTATTAAACGGCGTTTATTCCCTTCATTTGCAAGGAAGTGCTCTTTTTGCATTGTGAGCGTCGTATTTTCATTAAAGTCAACACTTGCTGTTATGTATTGCTTGCTGTAAGCGCTCAGCAGACTTGGTGCCATATTCTCACGATTCTTCAGGGTAACCATTAAAAACCATTGTTGCAGTTTTACCGTAGTTGTTTTTTAAATATCCACTGTACTTGGGAATAATTTAAGAGAACTTTTCTCTTAACTCCCAACTCACTCGATGAAGGAGGAAGCCATCATCAATCACATGGACAGTTTTTATGGTTTGTTCCAAATTATTATAGGGGGGTGACCAAATCGTAAAATACCGACTTTCGCGTTTTCGTCATTTCAAAGTTATCAAACAGAAAAGTCGGAAATGGAGCCAATTCATACTTAAAGAACTTTCTAAGTTTTTCCTCTTATTTCTTGTGGAAAGAAATTCGGCGAAAAATAGTCTCTGGATCGACGGATACCTCCTCATCATGGATTTTAACAGCACACGTGAAGCTTTTCATTGGAGTTATTCGATTGGATCTCTTGAATTTCACATGGCCAAAATCACCACCAATGACACTTTTTATACTTGCAACTCCAATTTCTTTGGCTAGATGACAATTTATTTTATCGCCACCAATCTCCTGTACTCGGACACTATTAGTGTTTGTTTAATGTAACACTAGGATTGGGTTAAATTTTCAAAATTGTAATCATAAGCGCAAATATACGTGTGAGTACATTTCGTTTGGTTACATGAGCACTTCAATGAACCAATTTTCTGAGATTTTTTAGAAAAAAGCACTTTTTTGATCTATCATATCTCGCATATTTTTGATGGAATTTTTAGTCTGTGGTACTCAATCGACGTAGAATTTTATGGTCTACAATTTTTAAATTAGAACTGTTTCTGTAGAGCGAACGAGTTTTCAGTTATTTGCAAAATACTGAAAAAAGTCCGAATTTTTTTAGGTTTTTGTGGTGCCACGTCTGAAGATCACTAGGAAAAATTAGACAAACTTCAAATCCCTTCATTTGGACGAAAACAAAGCGATTAAAACGATTTCCAGCTTTCCGCGAATTTGTGCATAAAATGGCCCTTTTTGAGCTAATTTTACTGGACTATTATTCTTTGCACTGTTTTTGAATTTGGAAAAACTTTAAAATAATAGCCTTTTCTAAATGTTGTAAAAAATATCTCCGAAATGCTGAAAATTTGAATTTAAAATAGAAATAAAACCTCCAAAAATGAGTCAAATTAAAAAAATAAATACAGTATGCACACCGGGAACTTATAATGTATAAAATGATCTAAAAAAGATTAAATTCCTATGTATAGTTTCTGCTCCTATGAAACTTTTTTAATGGAACGATTTTGGCCAACTATAACGTTAAATATGTCTTAAAATAATAATTCTATTTGAAATCTCTCTGTATCAGCATATTTATCAAACATTTCTCTGTCATACAACCAATTTGCATATTTTTGTACGCAATATTTTTCTTAATATTAACGAAGAAATACCTCCGGTCACAAAAAATTCAAAACTGGCGGTGGCAGGGGCGGTGACGACGTTAGTTACTTTATTTTTAACCGACTTCAAAAACAAGGAGGTTATCAATTCGACCTGTATGTATGTTTTGCCCATGTTCACGCATAACTTTCTTAAATATGAACCGATCTTGATAATTTTTTTATTGTTTGAAAGTGTAAGTCCCCCATTTGGTACCATTCAAATTTCATCAAAATCTGATGATTAGAATTTTTTTTTTTTTTAAATAAAAACTTTAAAATCCAAATTCTTTTTGAAGCAGTCGCCCGATTATAAGCGCTCATCTTTGATACTGTTACTCTTACAGAGATACGAGATCTTTCAAAGTGCGAAAACTTAGCTGGACAAGGGCCGAGATCCAGATAGGTATAAGCGGCCGCTTATAAGTCATCGTCAATATACAGGAACGAGATAGCACAAGGAAATTTACAGCACCAGAGAATTACATCCAGGAGCTCCACAAAGAGTGTGCAACGGAGCCAGCGGGATTTGAACCCACAGTCACCTACGCTCTCAAGAGATTAGCAGTGTGATGCCTTGACCACCCAGCCACAGTGGGCCCTGGACGCATTTTCAAACCTGACAAGTTTACAGAGACACTCTTTGGAGACACTCTTTGTGGAGCTCCCAGATGTAATTCTCTGGTGTTGTAAATTTCCTTGTGCTATCTAGAATCCCCCTCCCCCACACACACACTTTATAGTCACTGTCGTATTTGGATTGATATGGCTGTATAGGAGTGATTCTAGTTAATGGTGGCTTGGTCGGCGTAGTGCTGGTTTGTTAGGTTTCCGTCGCATCTTTTTCTGGCAGTTTATCTAGGAAGTGGATTAAGACAGCTATATAGTAATAGAAAGCTGCTCACCGGGCCCAATAGGGTCAATACAACAACAACAACAAGAACCCCGCGCCCTCCTTCAAAGCTCAAAGTCCTTGTGCTATTTCGTCCTTGTATATTAACGATGACTTATAAGCGGGCCCCTTATGTCAAGCACACAAGTCAGGTGTATGTGATCAATAAATAAATGATTGTAGACTGTTGTGAATATAATGTACTTGTTTAAAAAATATCAGAAGTATTAAATGCTAATAAAGTCAATACTTTTAATGAAATTATAAAGAAATTATTAAAAACTATTTGTTTAATAAATAGTTTTTCTAAATTATAATTTCGTTGACAAATTATTTACTTATTCAGCATATGTTAAAATCCGGATAATTATGTGTTACGGTATGAATAACTAAAAAGTAGGAATTAAAATAATCTTTTCAAAAAAATATATTAACCTACTTAAAAAAAGCACTAAAAAGAACTAAATAATTCTTTAAACTTCTCTAATGACGAAGCGTTATCCAATAACCGCACATCGGATATCATGTATCGGCATAAAAACGTTAAATTTAATGTATAAAATTTAATATCTACCAAACATGGATTTTCTAGAGAATATTTTTTACAAAAGATTAATTTACATATTTATGATTTAATTTACGAATATATACATATAAAAAGTAATCAATTTCTTTTTGAAGTAGGTGCCAAACATTCACAATCGATAATGATTAAACAAATAATTTTCTGAAGAAATAGAGTATTTTTAAAATTTTGCATCATATTTTTCATCATTACTTTATTCATGGTAATAGCTACAATATATTCACAATTTTACTATACTTAGGATAGGCTGGTGCTTTTTAGTGCTTTTTTTGAAGTCGTTTAATATATTTTTTTGAAAAGATTATTTCATAGAATAGAGAGATTTATTCACTTTTTGGCCTATACTGAGAATTCTTATAGGTAAAGAATGTTTTATTAGGGAAGGGGGGTGGGGTCATTGACTCGCATGAGGAAGATAAGCTAGAACAAAATGAAATGGAACATATGTCATACATAATATAATGCAAAAAAAATGAATAAATTATTATGAAAAACGTTTTACATCAATTTTATAGTATCAGATTTAAGCAATATTTCGAGTTTTTTAAAATTTAAAATTTTCGATTTGCAAAAAACCCTGAAAGGATGGTAAAAAATTAAGGTCATTGTCGGATTCAGCACATTATGTATTTTTCAATACATAAGAACCAATTACTAAAATCTAAAAGTTATGACACAACCCAAATTTTGCAGGCTTATGTAATCATAGTAATCACGCTTTAATTCAAGAAGTTTTAAACCCTTCTCTATCAACTTCTTAGCTAGAATTTAAAATGTGAAATGAAATTTTAGAATCATTACCTACATCTGAAATCAACAAACAAAATGCGATGTTTTGCATTTATTCCAAGATTTTACTCTTCCTTAAAATGAAAATTTTCCACTATCTTGAGCGTATTTCATCGAATAGACAGAGGACTTTGTTAAATTTATCTTACACACTAAAAGCAGCATTTACATTTCACAGGAAATTCTTTTACAGTAAGCACATACCTAAGAAGCAAGTAAACTTCAATTTGGTTTCAATTATCGTATGTTAAGCAGTTTCATGTTAACGCTAGAACAAGTTTCACAAAACATTTAGCAGTTTAAATAAAATGGAATAAAATTTTTAAAATACAATTGAAATTCTAAGTCAGGAATACAGGTTTTCTTAGCATTACAACTGAAATACTTTAAACATAAATTAGGAGAATGGATCTTATGAATTTTGAAATTTTCTTCTTATCATGCATAATTCCATTTTTCTAAAACTGAGATTTAAAAGGTTCAAATTAAAGAGATTAGTTAAAATCACAAACAAATTTAAAACCCACACTATCCTTTTTCCTCAGAAATATGACGCTTTAAAAAATACGATAAATAATAAGCTATTTATAGGAGTAAAATTGATATGTTATTGAATACAATAAACACAAATCACGAAAATTTTATCAAACTTTTCAAACATTTCATATCTCACCTATAAATGATGGCCATAATAAAGTTGGGTGTATATGAAGCCCTAGAGAACAAACCGTTCAAGAAATTTGAATGACAATTAAGACATATGTATATCATGGTATGCGCTCAGGATTTTTGTAAACACTCGAGCTTGCATAACATGGTGATGAATGCAGTAAAATCCAAAGTGATAGCACTCACATTTTGCTATTGCAAATTCTGTATATTTTTTAATCTATTAATTTTATTTTACAGCTAACGATGTTTACTAAACGGTTACAGCAGTGCTTACAAAATGATTACAACAAAAATGATGGTTAGAACAATGGTTGAACATTGTACATAAATAATATATTTTCTCTATAAATTTTTAAATAATGAATATATCTACATTAAATTAGTTCTAACCACCTTTATTCTCATACCTTGTTACCACAAGTGGCATTATTCATTGTTATTATTGCTTTAAACATTTTCGCATTGTTCTTAATCATTAATGAAATGTAATAGTAAAAGCAACTAAAATAAAATAAGGGCGTTTATATATATATATATATATATATATATTAGCTTGAACAGTGTTAAACAGTATTATTTTTATTTATGTAATAAATTACCCGAACTAATATTCAATGTTTCATAACACCGATTAGGCTTTTGTGATCTTTAATAAGAGCGCAAAACCTTAAATTGACATTATTACTTCTTAACGAAATCTAATACAACTTAATGCAATAAACAACTACTCAGGAAATGTCAGCAACCTACGATCAACTTAATTCAATTTCGCGATTATTCTATACCATTACAGATTTATAAGTAACAACAGGCACTTTCACTTTTCCTGGTACATCCTGTTTTATTTACTTTTTAAATAAATCAACTTTATCCGAAAAAGAAACCTACAGTTCTTGGCAAAGAAACTAGGCATTTTTCTTTTGCAATGCTTCTTGCGAGATTTTTATCAAAATTCCAACTGTTTCCTTCCCTTGCATTGGTTTGATTTTTATTTCTTTAACCCCTTATGGACGAGCGACACGTATACGTGCCGGAAGTAGGCCTAAGAATCCTCGTTTATCCTCACCAGTAAAATTTTACTGTAAAATTTGCCTTATTTAATCCGAGCATTTTCCCGATTTGAATAGGCACAAACTTCTGTTTTTTAAAACCGGTAGCAAAGTAATAAACATTTCGCAAAAGGCTCCCGTCGCGAAGAGGTTAAATAAATTTCCTTTGTATTGACAATCTCATATATTGTTTTCCTTTCAAGTAGTATCGTATTATTAAAAAATTCTGAACATTATTTTTGATTTCTTTCGTTATCATTGTTTCAAAACTATTCAAGATCCTTGTTTCAAAACTATTCAAGATGTTTTTTTAAGAATTTCCGTTTCCACGAATGAATGATTAATAATCAAATAAATAACGTACCTGTAAAAAAAAGTAAAACAAGTTGTCACTGCAGTGCAATAAAATCTAGAAAGACACTGCCTTGATCTAAGTTAAATGTTGTCCTTTCAGTCTAAACCTGCAAAATGAAGTTAATGGAGGACATTCCAAATCTGAGTTCGAGGCTGAAAAATGTCACGTGATACCGGTAATTTACCCAAGGAACTTCTAACTGATCAGAAGGGAAGATGCTACTGCTTTGCCTGATGAACTGTTTCATTGGCTAGCGGGGATTTACATTACACGTCTACGGAGCCTTCCC
This sequence comes from Maratus speciosus, assembly GCA_963932465.1. NCBI lineage: Eukaryota > Metazoa > Arthropoda > Arachnida > Araneae > Salticidae > Maratus > Maratus speciosus. The sequence goes on along the minus strand of OZ010788.1, from coordinate 536,035,973 downwards.
TTCTTTACGCTAGACGTTTTTACCTTGATCACGTGATCAAAACGCAGATGGAATAGCTTCCATATAAACAACCTTCAACACCTTAAAAGCACCTACAAATTTTTGCCCAAATTTATCCACTTTCTTCTCTCGATGGGAACTAAGCCAACACTTCTCAGGTAAGACAAAATAACCAACGCTTATTCCCAGGTTTCTCTGGTTCTTATTACATTATAAAGATCGACACCTTTTTCGTTTTATTTTCGTTCTTAAGCCTGTTTATCCAGTTTATGAAAATCCTCCAAATATGACACCCTGACAAACTTTTAGAAGATGGTGATATTTCGCTACCCAATATCAATTTGGCAAAGGTTCTCCCTGTCGATTCGCAAGACAATCGGCAACGTGCAGCCATAAACGATCACCCAATCTTTATGATGCGAAGCAATATAAGACAAAATCATTTGAATTATTGGTTTGATTGGAAAGTCATGTCGTATTTTCACTATGTTTTTCAAAGGTGATTTATTCCTATAAAAATAAGAATTCAATTAATAATGTATTGGCCATCTTGTTCGATGACCTTTCGTCATCGCTCAACAAGGTTCATAATTCCAAGCTGGTAGAATGACCTCTCTTTAGAAGCGAAAAACTGCACCAGGTGCCAATTTATAGCGTCATCGGAATCGAATGTTTTACGATTCAAGGAATTCTGCAAAGAGCGAAACAAATGGTAATCTGAAGGTGCAAGGTCAGGTAAGTACGGGTTGTGGGGCAATACATCACAACAAAGCTCCAGCAGCTTTTGGCGGGTGATCAAACTCATGTGTGGTCTGGCATTGTCGTGGTGGAACACAACGCTATTACGATTCACGAGTTTTGGCCGCTTTTGATTGACTGCATTGTTCAGTTTGTCCAATTGCTGAGAGTACATGGCTGAATTAATTGCTTGATTCGTTGGTAAGAGCTCAAAATGCACAACAGTTTTGAAATCGCACCACACTGACAGCAAGACCTTTTCTGGTGAATGTTTGCTTTGGACGTTGATTGAGGTGGTTCACCGCGCTTTCTCCAAGATCGCTTGCGTACGACATTATTATAAACTATCCATTTCTCGTCACCAGTGAGAACACGCTTCAGAAAAGGGTCGTTTTTTTCACGTTTAAGAAGGGAATGGCAGATGCTCAAACGTTTCACCAAATGGAATTCCATCAGTTCATGAAGAACCCAAACTTCAAGCTTGCTTACGAATCCGAGATTCTTTAAATTTTCATGAACGGTTGATTGAGCAATGTGTAGTGACTCTGTAATCTCTCGTGTCGGTTAGACTCAACCATTGCCTTTATTTCGTCATCGCCAGCCTCCAATGGCCTTCCTGACCGAAGCGCATCATTCACATGAAAAGCGCCAGAACAGAATTTTGCAAACTACCGCAGGCACCGACGTGTCGTTAGAGCATCACAACTTTGCGTCGCATTCTTGCTTTGAGGAAATAAAGAAGCAAAACATAGCGAAAACCAACAGTTTTTTCCTCCATTTTCAAATCCGTATAAAATCTATCCAACTCATTCGAATCGAACAATATCCTGTTTATTGAATACGTTAGAAGTGGGACCTTATCTAGTATTTTAGAGAGGTTCCTGCGCATGGCGCTTCTACTCCAAAAAACGTACTAACGACATCTGTTAGCAAAATACGACATAACTTTCCGATGAACCCAATAACTTGCGACTGACTCTTTCTGACATGTTCGATTGTGATCGAAAGAGCTTGAGAGATCTTCATCTTAGCTCACATAGACTAAAAAATATCACATACAAAGCAGAGGTTAATCTAATGTACTCATAAATCATATTTAGAAAGGAAGCCATCAAAAAAGGCGTCGACGTCTGTTTTTTCAAAAGCCTTTCTGAGAGGACGAATTCTACCTATTTACTAAAATAATCTACTGTTAAAAGTACATATCTATATCTTTCAGGATCTGAATTACGATAATTACGAATGCTATTGAGCCCTATGAACTGTACAGAATACGTTACTTTAATTCTTGCTTATAAGTTACCCTGGAATTCTTTAAAAACGGGATTGCAGAGACCATATGGAATAAAAACTGTTATTTTGAAATTGCCCCATTATTTAATTTAAAGTACTGAAGTAAAATTTTAAAAATAGCTGTATTTAAACAACCAATTCCATTTCAATCTTCTAAATAACAATTCAAATCGAGTTTTGGATATTCCCACTTCCCCTTAAAGCTTTTAACCTAAAAGAGTGTATGACACAAAATTATTTTCGCAATAAGCATTAAGAATTAACAGTGGAAGCAAATAGACTCAATTTATTGGTTCAAAGCTAAATAAAATTATGGACAGTTATGAGCAGGAAATCCTTTCTCAAAATTTTTAAATTATAATGTATATAACTCAGCTCACAACGGCCATGTTGTGTTGACTGTTGATTATATTCTGGATTAAATATTGACTTAAAATATCACTAAAATATCAAATTACCAAATAGATGAGAGTTATTTCTGTTAGCTCTATAGAAATCTAAAGTCGCAAATGTAACGTCGAAAAATATTTCATCTTGCGCTCTTTATGCTGTAAAGCGATTGACTAACTTGCAGGTCGAAGAGATCTGTCCCAAATCCAAAGTTACCCATAAAAAAGTTACTAAGCTAACTATATAAAAAGAAGTAATAGTATAATTTTACGACGTGCTCTCTAAACCATTGTCAAACTTCAATCAATTTTCGACATTTCAAACATTTCTAATCCCCACAATGAAAATAAATACTTATTTTAAAATCGAGTCAAACATAGCATTTCTGAATTTTCTCTGTGGATTCTATTTATTAAGTGGTTCCATTGCGTGATTTTTCTAAGCCATTTCATTAAAATAAAGTCGAAAACAAGCAAATAAAAGAGCAGAATTGGAAATGTATACGGTAAAACAATCCCTTAATTATTAAATTTAGACAACTTCACTGCGTGATAGGAAACTATATCTGAGGTTTTCCAAGTTTTAAAGCTGCAATAAAACTTTCTTTTGATTTTAGGAATAGCTATTGTTTTTACATGTTGTTTTTCTTTTTATACATTTAATTTCAGAAAATGTGTGTACTGTTTTCTTGTAAATTGAGAGATGGGAATTTTTATGATATTTGGTTAGGTAAAATACAAGTATCAATATTTCTTTTTGATAATCTTTATTAACGCTTTTCTCAGCAGCTATAAAAATTCATGTATTTTGTACGTTAACACATATTTAAAAACCATGTTGTATGCGGCGTTCAGCAGACAATCCGACTAACTCCATTTTAAGTGGCTTTTTTTAACCCTTTATGCACTGAATTATGAATTCATGAAAATTTTATCGCCTAAAACATTTTTCATGAATTGTTTAAACTACATTAGAAGATTTACATAAGCATTTAATAAATTTTAGAAGGATTTAGAAGGATTACTTAAATTTTAATTTATAGGAATTTTGTGCAATATTTATAACCCCACTCAAATCTTTTATTTTAAACATTTTTCTTAGTATTTTGTAGAATTAGGAAATGTACAAAAGTAATTTTCTTACAATAGAAATATAGAAATATTTCCGAATTGAAGCCCCCCTCCCCCCCCCCCCCCCCCAACGCCAAGAAAGGTGAAAAGATGCAAAGTCAAAAGAAATCATCCTTTTAAAATATTTTTGTTTTATGTAGCTAGTAATGCTTTTGGAACAATAAAGTAATGGTCCTATAACTCATTCAGAACTTTATTATAACTAATCGATGTATTAAATGAATTTTATAAGAAGTTATTTTAATGGTACTTATAAGTACCGTCAGTAGATAAAGTGTTAAACAAAGGAACATTGAAAATTTTCTATATATTTATACAGCAATAAAAAGTTACCCTTGATTAAAAGAAAATTAATGAGTTTAATCAAAATATCCCGAGAAAAAATATTACATAGGTATAATATTTTTATAGTTACAATAACTTTAACTGCTTATACTGAACATTTTCATTTGATGGAGTTAATCGATTTGTGCACTGAACAGCTCATATATAAGGCAGCATAAATGTATACCTCATATTTATAAAATATGTATGCTGTTGCTTTTTCTTCAGTATCACATTACTGTGAAAGAATCATTCATAACACTGGCTTAATCTTAAAATTTTAATTTTTAAAAACTCATATACAATCAATTTTTAAAATATGCCAATTTTGAGAGAACAGAAGACAGCGTCTTTGTTAAATACATATTGTACAAAAAACAACGACTATCACAAGGGTGGGGAGGCCTACCAAATGACTTAAGCACTCACAAGCCCCACCCAGCGGTTTCCATCTACTACCGCCGTCACCACACACACACACACAAAAAAAAATAAATAAAATAAAATAAAACAAAAAATAATAATAATAATAATAAATAAAAGGCCCGAAGGGACCTACAGGAAAGCCAATTGAGAATATTAAGATTAAATACAATATAAGTACAATATATACACGATGGAAAGCCCAATTTTTACTGGGCGTTTACGAGAGAAATTTAGATATTTGTAATTAATAAGATCATGAGATAATAGATAATAGGATTTTTAAACTTGTTGGAGCGGCAAAAGCTCAATTACTCTGCAAAGCTGGGCGTTCTGCAAAAATACAATAAAAGCTACGTATATGTATACTAAATTAGAAAGAGGTTCATAATTTTAAAAATAATGTAGAATATAAAAAAAAAAAAATAAATAAATAAATAATAAAAAATAGGTAAAATAGTGAATAATTATGATGAATATTATATAATTATATACACACACAAAAGTTCAAAAGTCTATTGTTCTTGCAACAGTTCAATTATAGTTCAATCGTGTTGTTTGTGGCTAAGAGTTTATTTTGAATTGGTGGTATCTGTCTATTTGTTAAGATACGTTCTTATCATCATCTATAAATGGCAAAACATTTTGAAACAAATAATGGTTGTTTTCTAAAACTTTTATACATTCAATTATCTTTTGACAAAATGATGGATTTGACAAAACCACTGAGAACCACTGAGACAAAGAAATTTTTGGAGATTTTCTTATATGGTAATATGATGTAAGGGTACAGTTAAAGATATAATGCAATGATGTAGCTCGCTGACCGCATACACAAAATGGAGAAGGAACCCTGTCAAATTTATAAAGATATGATGAAAATGGGCCGTGGTTAGTGGCAAACAGAAAAAGATTTCTATGCAGCAGGATTCTCTTTTCCGAGACTTTTGGGGCTAAAGCGTGTGTGTACCGTCCTGTGGTACCATAGTCCCAGCGAGTCTGCCATTGTTCGTGTAGAGATGATTTTAGAAGCTTCTTCAAGTAAGAAGGAGGGTTGGGAAAGAATTTGTATTTGGCATGTGATTTGGCTTTGGTTGCTTCTTTTGCCAAAGAATCTGCATGCTCATTCCCCACATTACTCACATGTCCACGGACCCATTTAAAGAAGATCTTTTTTCTTGTTTCTTGGAGTAGTTTGATAATTTGTACTGCGATGAGATTTTTTGAAAAAACATCTTCTATTGCTAAGAGACTTGAGAGACTGTCCGAGTGTATTAATACTTCTTTATGAGGGGAGTTCCTAATCCACAGCACAGCCTCTTCTATGGCCAGGAGTTCTGCCTGAAAAACAGTATTTTCTTTACTTAACTTACTTTGATCCTCGTGGATTAACTCTCCTCTCTGATACACACAGAAGACATATGCCGTTTCATCTTCCATCTTGGAACCATCCGTATAAATGTTTATTTCTACATGTGGAGTATTTTCTGGATCTATTTGAAAGAAATATTCTTTAAATGGTTCAACTTGATCTGACTTTATTTTTGGTTGGTAAAATATTGGTTCTTGATTTCCTGTCGGGATTCCAAGACGTAAGACTCTTCCTGTTGTTGCTATATATTCACGTTGAAGTGCCAAGGGCGGAATACCTGTTAAAACACAAAGGGCATCCGCCGAAGTTTTTCTGTAGGCACGTGAAAATAATAACAGGCATTGGTATTGTATTGATGAGATCAGACGAAGCCCATGGGCTTTGCTTATCCGGTGAAACCAAGTTGCTGCAGCATACGTGATTTTCTTCTCCAAGATACTATTGTACCAAATCTTCAGAATTAATTTGTTTACCCCACCGTAAGCTGAGGCAAACTCCAATAGGTCTTGCGAAAGTTGTGTAATTTCCTGCCTTTTCTTTCGTAAATGGGGGAGAAACGACAACGTACTATCCAGAACGATACCTAAGTATTCTAAAGTTGGCTCACTTTTTAATGAATGGTTGTCAATTTTGAGTGTTGGAGCTCTTTTGAAAAATTTTGGTCTTCTAAGGTGGAGAACTTTACATTTATTGTAAGATATTTTCATGTTGTGATTTGACATCCACCTACTAATATAATCTAAGATGTAAAATCCTAATTTTTCTAATTCTCGCCTTGTTTTACCATTTAATATAATTAAAATGTCATCTGCATAAGCTATTATTATGTAACCTAACCATTTTAAATGGCGTAAGAGAGCGTTTAGGAAGATTCTCCATAGGAAGGGCCCAAAGCATGAACCTTGTGGGCACCCCTTCCTAAACCAATGAATTTCTTGTGCTAGCCAATTTGGTTTCGCTCCTCTGTGAGATAAAAAGGATTTCAGGATATTAACATATGGCTCCTCCAACCCCAAAAATTCCAGTTCTTGGATTGTTGCGTCCCAAGGTAAGTTGTCAAAAGCATTTTGGATGTCTAATGATATTAATGAAATGTAGTTGTTTTCTTGTTGAAGTAAGTCAATTGTTGAGAGAACTTCTTGTATCGCTGATTCAGCTGATTTACCCTCTACGAATCCGTGTTGAGAACTCTGTAGAACTGTCGAATTTCGAAAATGATAATTTATTCGTTTTAATAATAATTTTTCAAAAATTTTCCCCAGAATTGGGAGTAGAGTTATTGGTCTGTATGACTGAGCAGATTGTGGGTCCTTACCTGCCTTTAGAAAAAAGACTAGTTCTCCAATTTTCCAACTTTTTGGGAAGTAATTTAAGTTTAATAGAGTATTGTAAAGATTCAGTAATAGAGATGAATGTGAGTGGTAAATATTTCGTACAATCAGATGGTCAACATTATCAGGACCTGGTGCTTTATTCCGATTGAACGAGAAGATGGCAGCTTTTAGTTCTTGGAATATAAATGGATTAACTGGCTGGGTTGAGCGCGGATGAATTTGATGCGGTTGCAAGTCCGAAGGACCAAATATTGAATTGGCAATTTCTGCATAAAAAGATTGTCTTGAGTGGGTTGCTGTAGTGGAATCAGAAAGAGCGTAGACTTTCTGTCTGTAAAAATCTCTAAATGCCGTATTTTTTAGTTTCCAAAAGGGGTCTTTGGTATTTGAGCAAAAAGAACTCCACGCTCTTTTCTTTGCTTCCAGAATTTTTTTTTTATAGAGTGCTCTATACTTTTTTAATTTGATCATGTCTTCCTCTGATGCAGACAAAAGTTTTGTTTTCCTATAAAGTGCTTTAACAAAGCTTCTCATTTTCCTAAGTTCCGCTGTCCACCAAGAAACTGTTGGTTTAAATGTGGAGTTTTTTTTCTTTAAAGTATGGTCACAGGTTTGTGTTATTATATTTATAAAGTTGTCGTACTCTTTTTCGAATGCCCCCGTCGTTTTTATATCCTGGAAAGTTATATTATTTTCTTGCAATGATTTAGATAATTTTCTATTGAATTTTTTCAATGAGACATTCTTTGTCCGATATCTACGCTTTGGAAGCTTCGGGGTTTGGATATCCATATACAAGGTTATCACTGTGGTCACCGTAGTGCATATCATCCTCAACAGTCCATAAGGAAACTTTTGGGAACAGTGGGAAGGATGCTAGTGATACATCTGGCCAACCTTTCAAATGCGTGGTTTCAAATGTTGGTTTTGAGAAAGGATCATTTAGGACTAATAAGTGCATCATATTGAGATGATTGATGAGGTGTTGTCCTTTTTCGTTATCATTCTCATACCCCCACCCCCACAGGACACTATGAACGTTCAAATCACCCAGCAACAGAAGTTTTGAACTCATACCCGACGTGTTCGCCCAATCTTGTAGATCTTCTTTTAAATTAGCCGATGGTGCGGAATACTGACTGCCTATAGTTATTTGTCCTTCTGTTGAGGAGATATTCACGAAGACTGAGTTATCATTTTGTTGAACTCTTATATGTTGTAACGATGTATCTATGATTATTATTTGGCAATTCTTTTTTTTTTTGAAGAGTAGCAAGGAAGTCCTGAGGGAAGGCCATGTGGTCTTCCTTTGCCTATATTGGAGTACTGTATGCAAGCTATTTTGTAGTCTTCTTGAATTAAGAATTGAAGGAGTGAAGCTGTTGCACTTTTATTCTTTTGAAGATTAATCTGTCCTATTTTAAAGGATGATGATATTTGATTAGTTGTTGAAGGTACTTGCATGTTTTGATGTCGTCCTTGCGGAGAAGAGTTTGAGTCCGAGAGATGAGAAATTTGAGTAGAATTTGGAATTGAAGGTGAGTTTGAGTTTTTGTTTGTATTTGATGAAACGATTTTTGTATTTTTTAGTTGCTTGAATGTGGAGCAGATACATTTATGAAGGTTTTCCTCGATTGAAATCGAAGTTTAAATAATGGACATTCATTTGAATCCGCTCTGTATGGGAAATCATGTTTTGTGTTCAGACAATTGATGCAGCATATTTTCTTAGGATATTCTTTATTTGGGCAAGTTGTTGTTGTGTGATTATACGCACAAATAGCACAGGCAGCTTCAAATCTACAGTTGTTACCTGTATGGCCATATCGTTGGCATTGCGAGCAGCGGATTATTGGGCGATAATCCGCAACTTTACAGGAATTAAATCCAATCAGGAAACGGCCTTGCTTCGTCAGATGACGAGCGTAATTGATATCTAAATCCAGGACCAAATGGTAAATTTGTGATTTTTCTCGGTGAATTTTTTTATGTATTGCTATTGGGATTTCTCGATCATAATCTTTCAAGATTTTCTCTGTGACTTCTTCTGGTTGAGTAAATAAAGGGATTCCAAGAACAATTATCTTCTTAAAATTTATAGTTTTGTACGTTAATGCAGTGATATCTTTAAGTCTTTCAATTTCTTCTATTATTCGTAGGGTTTTTCAGTATTTTCTTCACTGTTGGATCTTATAATTAAGGTATTTCGATCACGAGCTGTTTCACAGTAGATTTTAGGGAGGTCCGGAATGTTCTTTGTCTCCGTATTAAGAAGATTTCTAATTGTGTGGAGTGAAGTTTTTGTTGCCTGTGTCTTCTTTAAAAGTATGGCGGATTCAGAGGTGGTTTTTGGATTTTTATAAACCGCACTGATTTTCTCTGAATACAGAGGTTTTGATGATAGTGAATGTTGTTGGCTGACCGTTGGGATTTTTTCTAATGGGCTTTGAAACAATTTTTTTAGAATTCTGTATTTGCTTCAATTGAATGTAATTTTTGGTTGATATCTTGAAGTATAGATTCATCTATCACCATTTCTCTTATTGAAGGGAGTCCTCCTTGTGATCTTTTTTGGGACTGGGTATATAATTTTTCTTTTAACTCTTTAATTAGTTGATTCTTTTCTTCTATCGTTAGGTGGAGATTAGAAATTTCTTTCTCTGTTAAGTTCAAAATTCCTGCTTCATCCTTGTTGGACAATTCATTGTATGTTTCAGAGAATCTATCTCCCGAGTTAGTTCTTGAATTCTATTGTCTTTTTGTTGTATATAAATTTCAAATTGTTGCTTTCTGTCTTTTAATTCTTGTTCCAGGTCTATTGCCTTGTTGTACCACTCTTCCTTTTCGGTTGTTATTTGTTTTAGGTCTTGGGATTGTTGAGATGCGTTTCGTAGCTGATTTTCAATGATTTGGATGTTTTTTGAATTAATTGCCAATATTTGTCGACTTCTTTACTGGATCCTGTTTCGTGTGATTTTAGAAGACCATTGTGAATTTCAAGCAGCTCTGTTATTGAAAGTGTCTTCGCTACTTCTAGGTTAAACTTCATTACATTTTTATTTGTTGGGGTTGACTTTAGCGCTTGTGAAGATTGACTGGAGTTTTGTCTTGTACGCTTTAGTGTGGATTTATTTGACCACTTTGTCTCCTGATTTAATAGTGGAAGTTTGTCCGGTGTCGAATTCGATCTCGGTTTTGATGATTTTTTTAGTGAACTTTTAATTTCATACAAAGTTTCTGTTTTGGAAGAGTTATTCAAATACTTATCACTTTCTTCCATGTCCAGGCCGGTTACTAGAGCAAACTTGTGACTATATATTATTTTGAGTTCGTTAAGTCACCACAATAGAACAATTCAAAATATGTAAACTTGTATCATAACATAGAGTCATTCATTTTATATTATGTTAAAACATATAGCCCAAGTAACAAAGATAGTTGATATTATTTTAACGGATCGTTCTGTATAATAGATTTTTGTAAAAGTAAACGATAGATTGAGGTATCACTAGGTCCCCACCGTATATCGTAGAAAGAAAGGAATATAGATAGGAAAAAGTAAAAACCAATAGCCTTGACTATCGTAAATGACTTAGTGAAAAGAAGGTGATACTTTTGCTGAAGGACAATTTTGAATATTAAAATAAATAAAATAATATAAGTAATTGAAAGTGATAGTCTATTATTTGCCAAATGAAGAAGGGGGAAAAAAGAGGATAGTTTCCTGTGCTTATTGAAGCTCATGTACATGTAGAATGACGATATAAATGTATATAAATATTAAACTAGTAGATTATAATATCTACACATGTATACCAGATAATTAAAAATTAGTTTGGAGCACATACACAAAACTTTTATTCACTAATTACAAAATGATACACTTAGAGTACCGATCCATCTCCCATAGGCAGAAAATGAATGGCTGGTAGAAAAAAAAAATGCGCGCCATACAGAATGGTTCCCAAAACCCCCCAACCCAAATAAAATAATAGTTGTTCTGTAATTATATAAATAATGAGCAGCGACCAGAACTGCAGTTAAAGCTTTAGTTGGTGGACAAGAACTTGAAACTTTATAGCATGTTATAACAAATATGAGATACTCCACCGTAAATTGAAGTCCTGGAGCCGTGGCGTGTTCCTGTAACCCAAGTGTCTGGGGAGTTGAAGCTACGGTGGTGTGGCAGGGTTCTGTCCTCACGCATGCTGACTAGCAACTAAACTACAAGGTGTCCTTAGGAGACAGCCAAATCCCCACAAAGGTGTCCATGAGAGACAGCCAACACAACGACTATCACAAAAAAAATTGATGTTTGAGTCTGTTTCAACTGTTTCTTAAATTTTCATTTGAAAGAAGTTTGAGTACGGAAAAAAAATAATATGCCATAGCACTGGATTTGGCCATTTTCCTAATATATATCAAAGAGCCAGCCTGTAAATAGAAGATAATACAATTTCTTTGAGTTCCTCAATTTTTATGTCTTTGCTTGTGTCTTTATCAAGCTGGACAATAATTAAAAAAAAAAATTTTTAACTTGGACAAAGATGGGTTAAGTATAATTTCTTTTTTTAAATTATGACGCCTTTTATATGATAAGACGATATGTACGCAGTTAAATTTGCCTATTAGAATCACGGCTAAAAACGAGAATACGGTTAAAACGAGAACACGGTTAATACAGGTTGAACATTAAAAATGGTTCATCCTTTAAACTACAGGGTGATTTTTTTTAAAGTTGTGAAAGTAAAACTCTGTAACAAAAGAACCACTGATCCAAATGACCTGAAATTTCACCGGCATACTCCCAAAGCAATGGGAATTTTTTAGGCGTGGTAAAGAAAAAAAAAAAAAAAAACTTAAAATCACATCGTCAGATGGCGCTGTAAGTGAACAGATACAAAGAATATCGCCAATGGCAGGAAAACAATGGACGGCACGAAATGTGAATGTATAGTAAAAATAATAAAATAATTTTTTTCAAATTTGTTTTTCTATTTTATACAGAAATACTGGTAGTATAAATTGTTCCAGTTTTCTATGAAATGAAGGTAAAGGCGAAGAATTTAAATGTGAATGAATCGTTATAATAATGACATATCTTTTTTAATTCTGTTTTCGCTAATGTATACAGAAATAGTATAAATTGTTTCAAGCTTCTGTGAAAGGAAGGCAAAGTCAAAGAATCAAAATGTGAAAGTATAGAGAAAATAATAAAATAATGTGTTTCAATGTTATTTTTGCTACTTTATACAGAAGTAGTATAAATTGTTCCAGGCTTCTATGAAATGGGGGTATTTTCTCCCTTCAGTATATTAATCGAAAGAGATAAAATAATTCATTTTAATTATTTTTCATATACCAATTAGATATTATTTTATATTTTTAAAGACAATTTTATTCAGTGTGATATATACAGGTCAGTTTCCATAAAATATATTAGACGTAACATAAAAAAAAACCATATTAAACGTAACATTTAAAAAATATATTCAAAAATTCATTACAATAATTTTTCTTTCCTAACCGGAACATCCTCAGTTGCTTGACTGAAAGCCTTTCGTACCTCTATTTATCTTGTTTCGAGATCAGCCGATTGCCTCTTTTGTTTCGATTTTTCTTTCCACTTTTCCATTTTTAAGGGGACCGGGAAAGCCCTATCTCCGCCATGTGAAATTCACTTATGTACCTTTTTCTCAGAAATGGTGAAAGATAGAGGTCTAGATTTTTTAGTGTAGCTAGAATACCATGATTTACGTATTTTAACAGACTATTTTCTTTCTAAACGAAACTAAAAATTAATTATTAATTATTTATTGAAAGTCGTTTTTAAATTAGCATTTTTGGTAAGATGTCAATGTCTAAAATAAATAATTCTCAACAAATCATTAAATCTCTGTGTTAAAGTATACAATATAACATGATATAAGTGTTAAAAAATCTGAGTTCTTAAGTTTAATAGATATTGAAAAAAAGAAACATAAATATGAAAAATCCAAGTTTTGAGAAAAAAATCAAATAAAGATTTAAATGACCACTAAGCTGTGAAGCACTCTTAGAAAAGAATGAATAATTTCAACATCTATTTCTTTATATATAAACATGTGTGATATTCGTTGGAAAGATAATAGTTTAAACTATTTAATGATATAAAAAAGTAAAAATAGATTTTTTCGTTGAATTTTGCTTTGCCGGTCACCTTAACTATTTTCATCCACAGAATGTCAATAAATGCGAGTGACATACGTTACAAAGTTTTGTTTTAGAAGTATGAATCTCTATAGCTACACGTAGATGGGCATTATTGCATATTTTCGTAGTTCACAATTTTCTCTATTTATAAAGTTTCTATCCGTAGGAAGATTATAAGGTTCTTTTTTGCTAGAGCTATACAGGCATCCCCCGACTTACGTAAAAAATGAGTTCCCGCAAGTTTTACGTAAATTGAATTTTACGTAAGTCGAATTTGTAAGTTGTTTAGGTAAAATTTTGTAAGAAACTGTAATATTTATTATACATACATATATATATGTATATATACATATATATATGTATATATACATATATATCTTTTTATATTGTATTTTTTTATAATTAAAGCATCACACGCAGTATTTACTCTTACATAAACTATAAAAGTATGAAAAAATTAAAAACAAACTTAAAAAAAACACTTTTCAAATATATTGTGGAATACATGATTCATAAATCGAACATTGATGAATTGATTCATATAACAATTTTGAATCTACATCATACGACTATAAAAATAAGAAATAATTAAAAAAGACGAATTTGACCTATTATGCGTGAATTTCGGATGGCAAGACGAATGAATAGCACTGACAAAATAAAATAATCCTTGATGAGCTCAAACTGTATTTAATATCAATACAAAAACCCTTAACGGGTTAAAAGATTGTGACGCAGCGCTTTATCTTATGCTCTAAGAATTTTAAATATGGAACTTAAAAATAATGATATCAAATTTTGAGTGACACTATGCCATTAATTATAATATCTATATATATTTATTTCATCATTTTATTTTTTTATAATTGCATGTGCAAAAATTATGTTCATTTTAAAAAGATGTATAAAAGTTTATTCATTGATGCATTATCATTTATATCTCTCATAAATTCAAAATATGAGTTTTAAAAGATATGATATCAAAATTTAAGTGACGCCTTGATGCTGCTTAAAACGATTAGTTTTAAAATTCAATTAAAATTTTCTTTTGGCTAAATACATTTACACATCTAAACAATACTTTTCATTTTCCAATGCCCTGTTGGATATATTACTTTCACTGAATCTATATAATGCACTGAAATGTATTCATTTGAATAAATTGATTTATCTTTCGTGCCACGCTGTCCAAAAATCAAAAGTAAAATTTATGTAAATAGTTTTTTTCGTCATGTTATCCATTTGCATACATTTAACTTAGTTTGGATACAATGACGCAAAAAACTATTTACATAAATTTTACTTTTGACTTTTGCGTTCCCCCCCCACACACACACACACACCCTCCCACTTCTGTACCCAAAAACTTTCGGGTTTCCGTTTGTTTGTATTTTCAGCAAAAACTGCCATAAAAAAGTTGGATTTATATTTTTTTTGGAGGGTGGGGGGATCAGCGTGATTATCCCCCCTGCTCCTACCATAGGGACCTTCTGGATTCGCACCTGCCATAGGGACACTAAATGGTAAAAAAGTGACTATTAAGAAATTGTCAGCGGCTACCTTCTTACAAGGACAAAATATTTTTTTTTTCAAGAGAAAAACATAAAAACTGCCTAATATTCATAAAATATTGGTTGACGGTTTTTCGGGTGCGAGGCCCTGTGCGGCCGCACCTGTCGCATACCCGTAGGGACGCCTCTGTCGGTATGAGGTAAAGGAGAATGCAATAACTTTGAAACGAAAGATGTTTGTACTTTCACTGAGAAAAAAAATTAACAACATGTAAATATACATTTTTTTTAAAGGAAGAAAAAGACGAGGTTTGTAGTATAAATTTGGTTCCCCCCTCCGCGCCTGGGGTCACTGGACCATTCGTACAGCCCTGCTGAGACATATGTAAATCTGACAGCATAGCAAATTGGATTAAGCTTTCAACCTGGTCAAGTTATGCTAATATATTATCATGGTGAAAAAAGTTCATCCAAGCGAAGACTGACAAAATTTCTGAGTATTAGGAATAACCAAATGTAAATAAGGAAATGTAAATAATTAATTTCAAATCCATCTGCTCGCAAGAAGTACACAAATAAATATAGATTATCTATCAGTTGAAAGTGACGGCACTTCGCACTCAGGAATAACTAAATGTAAATAAGGAAATATAAAATAATTAACCTCAAATGCGAAAGGAAACGACGACTTAAAACACTAAATCCATCGTTATAGCGTAATTTGTAATTTCTGCTTGCTACACAAATAAACATGGATTATCTATCTATTGAAAGTCACAGCCCTTTGCGCTCATTGGCGCGATGTGATGACGTCAAACCTACTCACTACGAGGCTAATGTTAGCCTCGCACTCACTAATCACAGACGAGAAAATTACCAGAGATTAATGGTTGACTGGGCATTAACGGAAACGAAAATGTCAAAAATAAAATGAGTTTTCCCAGATAAAAGATATGTCTTATTCAACTCATCTTAATCAGATTAATATTGTATATTAATTTAAAGAAAATCGTTAGTACCGTTTTCCAGATTTTGACATTAGGATCATCTTACATACCGTTCCATCGCGTTCGCTTTAAAAATGGCTATTTAGATCTCAAAATATACTGCACGTAGAAATGTAAAAATTTCAGAATAGAATTAGACTGGAGATATAAGACTGTTCTAAAAAAATCAGAACAATACGACTTATATCAGCTGAGTTATTAAAAGGCGGCTTTTCGCGTTTTCTTTGATGTCGAGTTAGCTGTATATGTGAGTTCCGCCATCTACGAATTCTACGATACGATTTTAGGCTTAAGGCTGCGTCACTCGGAATACTACCGTCTTCCATGATAAATTAGGTGACTATTATGAATAACTCAGAATAAAGATTAAATTGTTTTGTTATAGATTTGGTGGTAGGTACCAATAAAATTATAACTCTGTCTAATATATAACCTATATTGCGGTTGTGGTTTCTATCTGTATATTTTATTTATAAATTAAATATCAAAAATATGCAACTGCGTATCAAATGAGCCAGTACATTCACAAATGTAATTTATTACGTAACTGCAAATTTACGTAAGTCGGGGGTTGCCTGTAGTTTTTTGTATTCAATTTTAGGTCTCTGATATGCTCGTTCTTCCTTTCATCAATTTTCCTTTTAGTCATTACTATGCAATTTATTTTTTCGTTTTTTCTGTTTATGCAACTGATTTTAAAATACCTGCAGTTTGAGATTTTTCATTGAATAAAGAAACTACAGCAACTTTTATTAACTTTTACTGTAATCATTTTTTTTTTTTTTAATTTTCAGTAAGTACTGCACTTTTTTCATTTTTACACCGCCAAATAGGGAAACAAAAGTACTTTCAAGTACAACTATGTTATAGTTTGTTTGAAAGCTCTATCCCAATTAAATTTTTATTGTTTTTAAAATAATTTCCAAGCTTGAGTTTTTTTTTTTTAAATCTACCTCTGTCACTTGCAGACAAACGATTACAAAAGATAATCCTGTTTGCACTTAAATTAATATAAGTAAAACAGGTCAGCATTTGTTTCGGGTTTATATTCCACAACAAAATTAAAACTTTATAAATGTAAAATTAAATTAATAAAATATAAATAAAACACAAATTTAAGACATGTAAATGAACCATGCTTAAATCACTGAATATGTCAGGATAGAAAAGACTAGCTATCTTTCGCGATTTCTTGGATAGTTAATTCGTGGCACGAAGCCATTAAGAAAGTCCTGCTTTTAGTAAATTTCAAAATTTTAAGTGAATGCATAATTGCTATTTTTCGTATAAAAATTATCTTTGGTATTATTAGGGAAAAATCTAAAATGTAAAAAATCTAATAAGTTTTCAAGTTAAAAAAAATATATATATATATTTTTTTCCCCACCTAAATTACCTTGGAATTCCGGATTGGAACTACTTGTTTAGTATAAAAATTAAAATTTTCGATGTTTAGAAGTAGAACAAGTCCGAAATTGTACGTCAAACCGGGCAAACGAGGTGCGTTCGTACTATAAATAGTTTATAGGTATTTAGATCTTCGTGGAATAACTGTTTCACTCTAATTAAAAAATGCATGAATACAAAATTTATTAAGATATATTTATTAAATTCAGTAATAATAGGTGTCCAACTTAAGTAGGACGTACTCACCATGGCAACTATTGCCTACCATAGGATATCATTGAATTAATTGCTTATGATAGGAATTATTAGAATGAAGAAAACTTTTATTAATATCTTTTTACGCTTTGATTAGATTTTCATTAAATTTGAAATAACTCAACAAAATTCTGCAAAGATTATATACATTATATTTCAAACCATACGTTTTGATAGTCTTTGTGCTGTTATATGCAGACAGACAAACAAACAGACGGACGGACCATGCGTCAACTGTATGCAATACATATTTAAATAATTGCGAAAGCATCTAAAAAGTCCAGTAAAAGCAAACTTTATAATTCAGGTGTTGCCACCCTCGAAATTATGTCATCGTTACTCATAGACAATAAGACAGTGTACGCTAGGGACAATAATAATGTGTATATTCCTAATTTTAAGTACGTAAATTGTAAATCATCAGGTAAACTTTTACAGTACAGCCCCGATTATCCGCGGGATTGGGTGGCAAGGGCACCGCGGATAACCCGAAAAAGACTGAAAAAGGGGTGCATGCACTCCATTTTCAGTCTTTTTCGGGTTATCCGCGATTTTGCATCGGATTATCCGGGTTTTCGTGTTTGCAAACACGAAAAAAAAAAAAAAAATCAACATAAAAACTATGTTTTAGTGCACAAAAAACATAATAAAACGTTTAAAATACATACATACGCACAATAAGTCAGAAACCTTTGCTTTACGTCTAAATCACTAAAATAAAGAACAGTAAACAAGAAACAATGCCGTACATACTGTACAAAAAGAGGTGAGTTACATCTTTTTTTAAAAATCAGTCACTTGTTTTTGCTTCTTGTTTTGGAAACACATTTTCTTTATTCTAAATTGTAAACTATTATTTTTCTTTTCGTATGGAATAATTTTTATCTCAAAAATGAAGTTATTCTTGATATGCTCTCATGGAATTTATCATAATAGTGTTATTTAATTGTAAAATATTTTAATTGCTGTGCTTACGTTTGGTTAATAAAATCAAGAAAGGACATCAAGGACTTTATATCTGATATTTCAAACATGGCAACCGAATCTAGAAATATTCTTCTATGACTTTCGAATACATTGATTTTTCTGTTTATATTTAATAGTAGGGCTTATTGTATTTTCCTTGCTTTTGACTTGATTGAAAAAAAAAATGCTTCACGGATAATCCACTCGCGGATAATTGGGGCTTTACTGTATTTAAAAAAAGAGAGGTAATTACCGTTAGGCATACAAAAATTCACATATGATTTCTGTTACTGCCGATTTCTTCCTAAACGAGCAAATCTAGTAAATAATAAAGAAAGTTTCTTTTCAGTGTTCATTTCATCGAAGCAGATATCGATGTTTTCAATCATACGTAAACAGCTCCAGGCTGTTCAGAATCGAAAATAAGTTCGCATTCAAGTAAATAAATCGAAATAGGTTATGTTTTCTAGTTTATTGCTACTTCATGTACTATAAACATTTACCTATGTCAGAAAATGGAATAAAAGTATTAACGACTGGAGAAATACATATTTGGTGTGCAACGTTGCCTATTCCATTTCTGAGCTAAGAAAAATATTTAATTTTAATTTTTCAAGAGATTGCTTAATGTTTTCGAAATGAAACATGAAAAAGACTATTAATATACATGTTGTTAAAAAATAATAAATACAGATGCATACAAAAGCTTCCTGTAAGTAGTAAAATCCTTTTACTTGGCCATTATTATTACCATGATCTGTGAAATCACACTTCTATTTTTTTCTCAACCATTTTAGATATTTTTGATTATTTCTGATAAATTATGCTTCGAAAACTTTCCCATCTTTTCCGCGTATCGCATTCAGGATATAGGAAAAGCTCTCGATTCCCTAAAGAATTGATGAAACCTCAAAAGAAAAAAAATCTAATAGAATGAGAAAACTTAATTTATAAAATCCTTTAAAAAATGTCCCTTACACTTTAATAGCATTTCTTGTGGTAAAATAACTTTAGTTGACTACCACAATAATTACATAACTGCATTTAAAAAATACATTTTATCACAATATATCAATAATAAAATATACCACTCATAAAACGAAACATGTTCTTTTCTTTAATAATTCCACAAAGAGCGGATAAAAATCTAAAACGAATCACAAAAAATTTGCAATAAAGTCAGAAAATTTCATGTGATTCCCCTTTGGGTTAAAGTGATGTTACTTAAAATATTTGACTACCATAAAATTTGCACAGCGGTGTTTAAACAATAAAACACAATCACGGTACGTGATTATTAAAATGTATGAATAATAAAATATAATAAATATATTTTCTTTAATGAAAAAATGCGCCTTTCATGCAAAAATTTCACAATTAAATAGAACCGGAAAAAATGAATTTATATATTTTGATTATCACATCATGAAATCACATCATCATAGCCTAGCCTCTTTCCGTCGAAATATAGAAAGTTTTTCTATTCTGCACTACATGTGGCAGCATCTAAGTTAGCAATCATAGCAGTATTCTGCTATCATGTGAATCGGTGCTTGTTTTTTATGAGTAAATTTATAATATACCAACCAGACTTTAATTATTGTTTGTGCTGAAACTGTACACGATTAATTTTTTAGAATTTTTCTTCGGATTCATCATAAAAATTATAAAGTATCAGTTGAAAGAAATTTAGGTCAACATTAATGTATCGTTCTACATTAAAATGGCCGTTTTGGGGGAAATTTAGGAATTTTAAAATTTTTAATTGAAAGAGCAATCTTTTACGATTCCAAATCTGCTATAATTGTATTCCTACGATTTCTAGAAAAGAAGTTGTGTCCAATTTAATAAACATGAAGTAATGAGTCAAATACCGGAAGTGAGTACGAAGGCCAAGAGAAATGTAAACAATGTTTCTACGCATGCATTTCTTTCGATATTTGCACGAATAAACCTTAATTGACACTTCTATATCAATTTTATAGATGAAAAATCTTTAAAAGCGGTTTCTGGAAAACCAAATTTTCTGTTATTTCCTTGTACGATTAACTTCATTACATATGACGTTTAAACATATTTCAGTGAAATTTTCCCAGAATGCTTTCCATATTACTCTCTGTCTTATAAAGTATAATCTAAGCTTTATATTATAATGTAATTAGTTTATAGGTACTCGAACATAACAGTAACGTTTAATAAAAAATATGTATTTTTACACTAATAAACCTTAATTGACATTTCTATGTCAATTTTATAGATAAAAGATCTTTAAAAGCGGTTTCTGGAAAACCAAATTTTCTGTTATTTCCTTATATGATTAAAGTTTAAACTTATTTCAGTGAAATTTTGTCAGAATGCTTTCCATATTACTCTCTGTCTTATAAAGTATAATCTAAGCTTTATATTATAATGTAATTAGTTTATAGGTACTCGAATATAACAGTAACGTTTAATAAAAAATATGTATTTTTACACTAATAAACCTTAATTGACACTTCTATGTCAATTTTATAGATAAAAAATCTTTAAAAGCGGTTTCTGGAAAACCAAATTTTCTGTTATTTCCTTGTATGATTAAATTCATTATATATGACGTTTAAACATACTATTTCAGTGAAATTTTGTCAGAATGCTTTCCATATTACTCTCTGTCTTATAAAGTATAATCTAAGCTTTATATTATAATGTAATTAGCTTATAGGTACTCGAATATAACAGTAACGTTTAATAAATATATGTATTTTTACACTAATGAACCTTAATTGACACTCCTATGTCAATTTTATAGATAAAAAATCTTTAAAAGCGGTTTCTGGAAAAACAAATTTTCTGTTATTTCCTTGTACGATTAACTTCATTACATATGACGTTTAAACATATTTCAGTGAAATTTTGTCAGAATGCTTTCCATATTACTCTCTGTCTTATAAACTATAATCTAAACTTTATATTATAATGTAATTAGTTTATAGGTACTCGAATATAACAGTAACGTTTAATAAAAATTGTGTATTTTTACACTAATAAGCCTTAATTGACACTTCTATGTCAATTTTATAGATAAAAAATCTTTAAAAGTGGTTTCTGGAAAACCAAATTTTCTGTTATTTTCTTGTACGATTAACTTCATTACATATGACGTTTAAACATATTTAAGTGAAATTTTGTGAGAATGCTTTCCATATTATTATCTGTCTTATAAAGTATAATCTAAGATTTATATTATAATGTAATTAGTTTATAGGTACTCGAATATAACAGTAACGTTTAATAAAAAATGTGTATTTTTACACTAATAACCCTTAATTGATACTTCTATGTCAATTTTATAGATAAAAAATCTTTAAAAGCGGTTTCTGGAAAACCAAATTTTCTGTTATTTCCTTATACAATTAACTTCATTACATATGACGTTTAACCATATTTCAGTGAAATTTTGTCAGAATGCTTTCCATATTACTCTCTGTCTTATAAAGTATAATCTAAGATTTATATTATAATGTAATTAGTCTGTAGTTTACACGAATATAACAGTAACATTTAATAAAAAATGTGTATTTTTTGACATACAGTATGATTTAAAAAATCTGGCAATTTCAAATATCCGGCAGAAAAGCCATCTTTTCCCTCCTTTTACTTTTACATTTTCAAGTTATGATAGAAGAAAAGTATCAATTGTTTATGAATTATAAACTTCAAGATCGAAAGTAAAAATGCAAAAAAAGTATATTTGACATTTTTTTTTTTCATTTGTCAGAGGCGATTATTTTCTGAATAAAATTTCATGGAGCTGCACCATTACTCAGCAACGGCATGGAGGCTAGTACACAAGGTCTTTGGAGTCTCCCTTCTGACGCTGTGCTAAATAGGACCGCTGATAACGCTAGTAGCTGTTCCCAAGGCGAGGATGAACAATAAGCAGAAGAAAAGATGTCAATAGAAAAATGCATAAATTTGACTTTAGAATTAATATCTGCTTTAGAGAACAAGACTGTATTTCTGAAATAGGGGTTCTTCTTTTGTATAAAATACAAGAAAAACTTGTTAAAGAACGTCTAAAAAATGTGAAGCAAACGAAATTGACATCGATGTTTCCGAAATTACACGAGAATAATTAATATTACTCTTTATTAGATGTTTTTCTGTAACACAGAAAATACCAAATTAATGTAATGTTTTATATTTAATTTTTTCTTTTTCTTACATAATTATCACTTAATAATGAATTAAATTATGGCTAAAGGTACCATTAAGTATATAGTAGTACTTTTGATATTTCTAGTTACTATATTTGTCATTCCTCAAAAATCCGGCATAATCTTGGTCCCGATGATGGCGGATTTTTGAAGTTATACTGTATTTTGAAATATTTCATCTAATTTTGAAGACTCTGTAAAATTGGCAAATCCCCCCAATTTTTTAAAATATTATGAAGATAGTGCTTTTTTTTTTTCGTCATTCTGTATTACAATTGAAATAAAAATATCTGAATTTATTCAATATTTTATGCCATTTAAGCCATCCGAAGGTAAGCATATACCTTAATAATTAACCTTTTATTTACTGAGTTATGAATTCATGAAAATTTTATCTTCTAAAGCATTTTCCGTGAATTGTTTAAACTACATTAGAAGATTTACATAATCATTTAATAAGTTTTAGAAGGATTTTAGAAGGATTGAACGATTTAAAACGATTAATTAAATTTAAATTTGTATGGATTTTGTGCAATATTTTTAATACCACTCAAATCTTTTATTTTAAATATTTTTCTTAGTATTTTGTAGAATTAGAAAATGTACAAATATAATGTTCTTACAAAGAAATATAGAAATATTTCCGAATTGAAAAATCCCCCCCCCCCTTCCCCAACGCTAAGAAAGCTGAAAAGATGCAAAGGCAAAAGAAAACAACCTTTTAAAAATATTTTTGTTTTGTGTAACCAATTATTCTTTTGAAATAGGATAAAGTAATTCATCTATAACTCATTCAAATCTGTATTACAACTAATCGATGTATTAAATGAGTTTTATAACAAATTATTTTAATGTTCTTATAAGTACCGTCAGTAGATAAAGGGTTAAACAAGCTATCTTCATTTTCAACCAGAAAAAAAAATCACTGTCGTTAAGTTCTTTCAGATGCTTCACTTAATGTTATGACTTTTTAAGTAACATTTAATTTAAACATTATATCAAGCATTGAAAATTATGTTACACAAAGTTGCGTACATTTACAATGCCATTAATATTACTTTACTATTTTAATTAAATCATTTATGATGCTAACATAAATACGATTTAACTCCAATGCGTAATCCAATCACTTTTCAAATCAGTTACTGGATATTTTTATTCAAAACATTAAAACATATAACATGCTGCTAAATATTAACCCTTTGTCTACGGGTCGGTACATATACTTCCCAGGGCCATTTTTTGTTTCTCTCCGCACCACTTTTTGAAAAATAATCTCTGCCAAACACTTAGACTACGTTATTTTCAAGCATTTCAAATCTACCACAAATGAAAAATTTCAAAAATTGTGGTGCGATCAAATAAAAAAAAAGTCTTCCATTCTGGACCGTAATCAAAGGGTTTATAAAGACTAATCTACTTCAAAGTCAATATATTTATTGATTAATTTCAATGTCATGCTTCAGGTGTTTGCAAAAATTCGTGCCAAATTTCTGACGAATCGAGTTTCGAAGTCTAGTGTTAGGAGGGGTAATTATGACAACTTGGTATATTTTCAAAATTGCTATTCTTTTTTACTTTTTTCTATTTGAAAAAGTGGTGTTTTTAGTACATAGGAAGTAACTTTGACCCTTTAAGAACACCTTATAAAAGTTTTAATTGTCATAGCTGTTTTTTTAAGTTAAAAGGATGGTTATAATTACTCCATCAAAAACTCACAATCAGAAAAGTTTGGGGCAATTAAGACCACTTGGGGGGAAATTATAACCACTATATTTTCTCTTTATACTTGCCTATACACATTTATTTGGGTAACTGAGACCACTTTGAACTCCAATGTGACAAATCCGTTTATCAAAATTTTGGTAGACTTAGTTTCAAACTGCTATTCGGATATCAAATAGGCTTCAGACTAGTGATAAAGAATATCTAAGATGAAATATACGTTATGAGGTTAATATCTAAGCTTGAAACATAATTTTACCATACACAGTTTTCTCCAATATGGTGACGGTCATAATTAACCCTGGTCATAAGTGGCCCTCCTGATCCTATCCCAGTTATTTTAAATGGCGAAATGAAATCCAATTGTCAACATTTGGTCTCTCAGCAATCTCTTCATTATTAATCCGTGGGCTATTATTCACTACATCGTAGATTATGGCATTATCATTGCCAAAAGCTCAAGCTTTTGGAAGAGCGAATTTTATCATTTAGCTTGAAATCACCCTTTCGAAATCGACAAAACTACTGTTTAACTGTACTAAGAGCGGGAGCACGATCCAAATAAACATCTAGAATAGGTTTTGTAGCACCACCAAAAATCACTCATTTTTTAAACTCGTTTAACATAACATGACGAAAAGGTAACTTTTCATTTTCCTTTTTGTATACAAACTTTGCACACAAATTAATTTGAAAAACTGTTTTTAACACTTTCCAACAAAGTTGAAAAGTGTTTATGACTTCGGTTTGTCTGTCCGTCTGGCCATGCTCTAACTCTCTTAAATATGCTTGGACGTTCTGCAATTTTTGGATGTTAGTAACCTCTACCATAGCACGTTCCCTATTTCAAATGAAGTTTGTTGCATGTTTAGTTCACTTAAAGGGACAGTCAAAAGTTTTCCGTTACATTACGGCCAACGGGAAAAAATCGTTTCAAATGATTTTTAATGGTGTTACGCTCTTTCAAACATAGTAAAATTGATATTCATTTATGAAGTTCACTAAAATATGCATTCTGTTGAATATGCGGTGCAAAAAATTGTTATTGTTCATTTATAGGGCCACACAAAAGTATTCCGTTCATAATGGTATAGGGGGAATTGTTTGCGGTGTATTTGAAAATATTTCAGATACTATATTGAATCCGAATTACTGTATATTAGTAATGATTGCTCTAAATGCATTTTTAATTATGGTATGCGCTTTTTTCACTATATTTATGCATACTTTTAAGTGCGTATAAATGCTATAGTTCATATACAGGGCTACAGAAATGAATTCGTAAAGGTTACTGAGTATGATCATAAATTGCTTAAAGATGGGTTTTAAAAGAGTTATGCATTTTTACGCTGATCGGAATTTAGTTTACTAAGAAATGTTTGTAGAATACAGATAAAATGATATAGAGGGCCAGGCAAAGAGTTGGATACATGACCGTCTACGGGTGATAATTTCTGGAAATGTAATTTCAGTAATTTTAAGAGTGTTTTAGTTTGATTATTAAATTATAGCTAAATAGTGGCATGTAATAAAGATACTAGGTATACTACAGGGCTGTACAAAATTATTCAAGTATGTTTCCATCTATTAGTATAAACTGCTGAAAGATGAAATTCAACCTGTTATGCATTTTCTTGCTAAACCTAATGTATAGTATATAATTATATAGTATATATCAGACAAAATACAGATCAAAGACAGGGCTGTTCAAAATAATTCGAATACATATTTGATTATGGACGGTAACTACTGAAATCAGTTTTTCAAATGTTTTATGCGTTTTATAAAATATGTATTTAGTTATCTCATTTACCTTATTTCCCTAAATAACGAAGTTTTGTTAAAGCATTCAGGAAGTGCTGGAATGTGTTTCATAATCTATGCTTAACTTATGATTTTTCCTTCTTTTTTAACATTATGTTCACTCACAACACCTGTAGATAACTGTCAGTTAATAATATTCTTGTAAATGAAACATCAGCACAGTTAAAATTGCAAGTGAATTGAAACATGAAATAGGGCAAGATCGCCTAATTTTACAATCACCCAATAACAAATTTTACATAAAATTCAAAAGTACTAAGAAATGTAAAATTAAAACATAAATAATTTAAAAACATATCTGAAATGACGAACCTTTTTTTATTCTTATAAGTTTGATATTAAGTATGAAATTTTCGTCCTCGAAAAATTCAGAATGTCTTCCTATAGGCCATTTAAAAACTATTTTTTTAAAGTATACACAAATGTCTTCAAAAATTTTCTAAAATTACCGAGACTTAATATTCTTTGAAACACTTCTGTGTCTTACATTACACGTTTTCCACTATGCATTAAATCGAGAAATTATACCTAAAATATGTTATTTAAAACTTATTTAAAACCAGTTGGTTTTAATGGAAGGATCATGTAAGAAATCTCACCACTTTTTGAAAAATAATCCCTTCAAAACATTTATACTACGTTATTTTTGAGAATTTCAATATTCCGAGGTAACATTCCGAAAATTGTAATACAAATAAATATAAAAAAATTACCTGATCAAAGTCAATAGTTATTGATTCATTTCAATGACATGTAGTAAACTTTATATAAATTCAAAAGTACTAAGGAATGTATGATTAAAGCATAAATAAGTTTTTTTTAAATCTGAAATGACGAAACTTTTTTTATTCTTATATGTCTAATATTAAATATATAATTTTCGTTCTCGAAAAAACGCTCATAAATAACAAGAATCGTAATGTTATCCTAAAATAAGCCATTTTAAAACCATCTTTATTTTAAAGTATACATAAATGTCTTCAAAAATTTTATAAAATTACCGAGACTTAAATATTCTTTAAAACATTTCCACATCTTATGTTACACGTCCTTTCACTATGCATTAAATTCAGAAATTATATGCAAAACATGATATGAGGATTTAATGGAGGGATCTTAATATGTAAGAAATCTCAAAAATTGATTTCCTTGATAATAATTTCTCTTTTAGAGACGGGTAGATTTTAATAGTTCTTTTTCAACACTGAAATCTTAAACTATACAATAGAATGATTTTGGAAGATGAATGAAACATTTTATCGTATTTACAACATCTAATGGAAAACATTGTGAAAAGAAAGATAAAGCAGTATAAATCAAAAAATAATATGTTTTGGTTATACATTTGAAAGTTTTAAGTGATAAATGATACCATAACTAAAAACATGCACAAATTTCTACTATCCATAATTCAATCATCGGGTTTAAATATCAATTACTCATTGGTTATAATTATTTTATTATACATATTCTGAGTTTGTTAATTTCTATATAACTGAGAGATATTGTACAAGGGAAGCTGAAATCGCTAGCGCGATATCTGATAGCTGTTTTCTTGATTGGTTGAATGAACTCAATTGCATATTTGAGATAAGTTTGTACGAAATGATTAAGTACAAACTGTCGCTGACTCACATATTTCTTTTATTCTTGCGCTTAAATTGATTTTGAGAGATTTTCTATTATTGTTAATTATTAAACACCCTATTTCTTTAACAGATACAAAGAGATAAATATAGTAAGATTAAAAATCATATCATGATCAAATTGAAATCAGAAATGCCGATATTCACTGAATGAAAACCTATATCAGAATAATATGCAAAACTCAAAATATGACATTATTTTTATTTAGTTTAACGTTATTAGGAATGTATGCAACATTGCATAGAAAGTTTTAGATATTTTGAGTTTGATTTGAGTACTTGCTTTGCGACCAATGATTTCGAAGATTGTATCGAATGATATTACATATATTTCTTATTAATTGATACAACATGCAATTCTTGTTATAACTGTTACACAAGACAGAATGCACAACAAGAAGGTTTTAGAATTAACTCGCAGCTCCACGTTGGTGTTTCTGAGAATCTAAACGGCTACCATCACGATATCAGAGGAACAATTTTGTACATACCACCACAAGGCAACAATTCAAGTGATGCTATATATATTTATTTTCAATAAAACAAATAATTTTTTTCAGTTTCGACCTCTCAATATAGTAATAAATAAACTGGAAAAACATTATAAAAGTTGTGAATTTCATTATTCTTTCTTTCATGCACTTTATCACCTAGAATGAGATTATTTTTCACTATAAAGTGATAGATCTAGAAAGGACAGGTCATTTCATGATAAAATTGGAATAAAAAATTTTCACATTTATTGAAAGAATACTTATACCAGAATAATGCGCAAAACGCAATACATAACATTCTTCATGATTTACGTTAACATAATATAAAAGAGATGCAACATTGTATCGAAAATTTTAGATTTTTTGAGTTTAAGTTGTGTCATTGCTTTAGGACCAGTGGTTACCAAGATTGTCTCGAATGATATTACATATATTTTTAGAAATTCCTACAAAATGCAGTTCTTGTTACAACTGTTACACAAGCCAGAATGCATAACAAGAAAGTTTTATAGTTAACTCAGAGCTCCACGTTGATATTCATGGGAATCGGACAGGCTAGCATCGCGATATCAGACGAACAGTTTTATACAAATTGAATCTTTCCAACTGAGCGAAAAAGTGACAAAGCCCGGACTCGAACCCAAATCCTTTGTTTACATTGCTAATGCTCTACTTTTTAAGCTACCTGCACTGTAAAAAAAAATCTGTAAAGTTACTAAAATTTTTCTAGGAAACTGGGATTCCAGGAACTTTTTATGTAACGGCAACAAGAAAAATTCCTGTAACAGATGCTGTTACAGAAATTTTTGCTGTTGCCGTTACATAAAAAGTTCCTGGAATCCCAGTTTCCTAGAAATATTTTAGTAACTTTACAGATTTTTTTTTACAGTGTGGGATGACAGCCGGCGAGCATATTTCTCTCAGATAACCTTACTGGTAAATAACATCTGGTCTGCCATGTAGACAGCTCAACAGAATAAACCGCAGGCAAATGTCATTGGCAGTGTACGGCAAAGATCTGGGTTCAAGTCCCTACTTAGGCATTGTTTCTCTCAGTTGGAAAAATTCAATTCGTATGATAACTTTAGCAATAAGTATGATTGTATTAAACATAATAGAACACTTTTTTATTTACCACCACGAAATCCAAAAATTTAGGCGATAATATATTTTTTTGAGTAGTTGCTTTGAGACTTATAATTACAAATATTATTACCTCGTATGATCATATGTAGACGTTATAATGATTTAAAAAACGCACATTTCGTTTTACAACTGATACACATGACAGAATGCACAACATGCAGGTTTTAAAACCCATAAAAAGCTTCGCGATTGAGAATCGAATCGGCTTGCATCATACACAGTAAAAAAAATCTGTAAAGTTTCTAAAATTTCTTTAGGAATCTGGGATTCCTAGAATGGCAACAACAAAAATTCATGTAACACATACACTTTTGCACTGTAAATCAAAAAATCTGTAAGGTTACTAAGAATTTTTTAGGAAACTGGGATGCCAAGAGCTTTTTATGTAACTGCAGACCGGGTTACAGATAAAATTTTAGTAAGATTACTGCAATTTTAGTAGAGTCTTTTGTAAAGCTACAGATTTCTGTAGCTTTACAAAAACTAGTTTTGTAGATTTACATATTTTTTTGTACAGTGTACAGATAAAATTTTAGTAAGCATACTGATTTCTGTCACTTTACATCTGTAGATTTACAGTTTTTTTTTTTTTTTTTTTTTTTTTTTTTTTTTTTTTTTTTTTTACAGTATAGCAGATAGATGATTTTATGTTTGCGTTTCTCGGGGCAACAACCTCCGTGCTGTTTATTTATTTTTTTTTTTAACTGAAACAAATAACTTATTCATTTTGCATCTCTTAGTATAAAAATATAAAAAAATGTAGTAAAAATTTACAAAATTATGAAATTTAATTTTCTGGAGTCTATAAAGAAATTTCTTATAATGATAAAAATCCATTTTATTGTATTAATATTGATAGTTATCTAGACGAGCTCAATAAAAGTACACTGTAAAAAAAAATCTGTAAAGTTACTAGAGTTTTTCTAGGAAACTAGAATTCCTAGAACTTTTTATGTAACGGCAACAACAAAAATTCATGTAACAGACGCACTTTTGCGCCGAAAATCAAAAAATCTGTAAGCATTTTTTAGAAAACTGGGATGCCTAGAACTTTTCATGTAACTGCAACCAGGGTTACAGATAAATTTTAGTAAGATTACTGTAATATTAGCAGATTCATTTGTAAGGTTAGAGATTTCTGTAGCTTCACAAAAAAACTAATTTTGTAGATTTGCAGCTTTTTTTGTACAGTTACAGATGAAAGTTTAGTAAGTATGTAACTTTACAGCTGTAAAACTACATGTTTTTTTTTGTTTATTTATTTATTTATTTATTTATTTATTTATTTTTTTTTTTACAGTGTGGAAGAGATCACAGCGGAAAGAAATTGTATCGACTCATGAGATTACAAATAAGTTAAGAAGAATTCTAAATTCGTATAAATACTTTTAGCTTAAAAGTATCCGTCTTTCCCTTGGAAGTTTAAAAATTTTATTTTTAATCCAATGTAAGACTAAGCTGTATAATGCATTAGCTTCTGAGATTCCGTTCTGCTACACTGACAGCAATTACTTGGCAAAAAGATAATTTTCTAAATCACCATGCGGCGTTAAACAAGTACTACATGCCGATAATTTTCATCTTATGAGGTATAACACTTTTCATTTTGTTAGGTAATTTTTCTGTCCAGCAAATAATCATATCTTTATGTGAAAGAAGACTATCCGTACTGTAGAACACAATCTGTTAAAAATAATGTGGTTTGTATGATGATATTATATTTTTTTATCTTTAATATTGATTCTCGAATTTACCTTAAAAACAAAACAAAATAATATTTTAAATTAAAAAAAAATATATAAAAAAATGAAAATCATAAAAAATTCACTTTTGTCTCTTTATAACTATTTTTTTTTTATGTGAGATAAGGTGGATATAGTAAGTTCATTTCTAAAAGCAGCTTTATTAAAAGGAATTTTCCACAATTTTTCAACCAACTCACTGAATCTTTTTGAGTTTTCATAATATTTAACAGGACTTTTTATATGCGTTGCCCTTAATATCTGACTACCAAATCAGGAAGTAAAAACTTTGGAAAATTTCACTCATGCGCAGATAAAAATTGTTTCATGATCATAATCAAATCTCATCAAATAATTTATTCATTTTGTAATTGCAGTTTTCTCTTACTACTATTCTTTTTAATATTTTCGTAAACTCGTGTTAAATTTGGTTGAAAACTCTGTAATATATAAACAAAAAAACATTTGAATATTTTTACAGAAACGTTAACACCTTCACCCATATAAGTGCTATTCTTACACACACGGCCAAATGTACACGGCCGTTAATCAGGACCCATATAGCAATTTACTACAACGGCAGACC
Source organism: Maratus speciosus (assembly GCA_963932465.1). Taxonomy (NCBI): domain Eukaryota; kingdom Metazoa; phylum Arthropoda; class Arachnida; order Araneae; family Salticidae; genus Maratus; species Maratus speciosus. Next base: position 536,004,272 of record OZ010788.1, on the reverse strand, counting down.
GTTTTCGGTAGATTTCGTATGAAATTCTACCTATTACATTCTCTCCTATGTTGGAATTTCTGAAAAATCTTTGCAGATCTACACCAAACATGACCCCGAGATTCCAAAACCACCCTCAATAAAAAACTTTATATCTATCTCCCTCTCTCTCTGTATATATATCACTTTCTTCTGTACATGCTAACTTACATAATTCTGCACAAATCATAATATCTGCATAAAATCAAGGGGCATAAAATCTCGGTCAAGTTCGTGGGCAAAATCGGACCAAGGAGATGAAAATAGGGAGGTGTTTTGGAAAACCAAAATATAACTTCTTAATTTTTGTACATATCAAATCAGTTAAAATTTTTTATTACTTCTAAAAATTGGGCCACAAATTTATGTATCACAGATTTTTGATTAAATTAAAAATGGGCTCAAGGGGCGCAAAAATAGGGTTTTAGGGAGAAAAAATCATAACTATGTCAATTCTCAAGATATCAAATCCAATTAAATTTATTATAAATATTCTCAATATTATCTACAACTTTTATATTGATAAGTTTTTGATAGAACCAATTCGTACCGCAAAAGAAAACACATTAAAAACGAAAACGAAAAGGGGGAGTAGAAGAAGAAAAAATCCATAACTTCGACAATTCACAAGATATAAAATCCTCATGAATTTATTATATATCTTCTTAATATTATCTACAACATTTATATTGGCCAGTTTTTGATAGGACCAATTTTTACAGCAAAAACAAATTAAAAATACATAGCGGTGGAAGAAAAAAATCATCGTATTAAGGGTGTATTCAAATCCAAACTGCTTATTTTCTGACTCATTTTTATAGTCATTTTTGCACTAGAACGCATCCAATTGGTAGATTCTCTTATTCAGAAACTTTATAATGTACTGTAATGATCGAGTTTTTGATAGAGGCAGAATATATTTCAAAAAATTGTCAAAGTGGGAATTTCGAACAGAATTTCCCGAAGCGATTGTGTTAGAAACGAAAAATATTGTCTTACTGAGAAAATAATTGCTTATGAATAAAGTTTTATTTAATTGAACTAAAAATAAAAACACTAATCGCTTATTCTCTTCAAAATTTAGGCTCTTCAAAAATCACGTCAGCAAGTTTAAAATATTTTCTATTAAAAATGAATCTGAAAATGTGCCAGAAATTTTCGAGTTGTTGGCATGGAAAAGTATTTTTTTTTTAATACCGCCCTAACATGATTCTGATAAAACCAGCTCTTATTTAAAAATGAAATAAAAACTCGTCAAAAGCGGTCAGATGAAATTGATAAAGTGGCTTTATCTCTAATCATGATTTAGTTTTTGTTGGTGAAATTAGTATACTTAATTTCGAAATCTATCTCCGCATGTAGGCCGGGCCGTCAAGGATTTTTTAGCATTTTTCCGTTACATAAGTGATCGTTTCTAAAAGAAACTTTTGAGGGGGGTGGTTTAATGCTACGGGGAGCATTCACTGCTCGTGGTAAGCTTCAACTGGCCTTCACAACATCAAAAATGATTAGTAAATATCAACAGATATTGCAAGACCACTTTATCCCGTATCTCCGGCGACTAAGGAAAGTAAAGTTCATTTTTCAGCACTACAATGCCTCAGTACATTGCGGTCACAGTACAGGTGATTGGTTGAAGCAACAAAAAAATAATGTTTTAAATTGGCAATCTTGATCACCAGATTGTAATCCTATAGAGAACCTGTGGGGAATTTTAGTTCACAAATCTATGCTCAGGACAAACAATGTGAACGCAAAGGTGAGCTCCGTGACTCAATATTAAAAGCCTGAGGTAAAATTGATAAACCTATGATAAATCTTGTTGAGAGCATGACATCCCGGAATTATGACATCATCCGACGTCACGGGCGTCCTTGTAATTACTAACCACAAAAACAAACATAAATGTATTTTATGCTGGGTATATATACTTTCCACTGTGAAATATTTATTTAACGTAACTACATAAAAATGGTGGCAACATGTTGATCCACTTATATGGATCCACTTATTTAACTTATATGATGGTGTTATTTAAACTTTTATAACTGGCGTAATATTACACATTAGTGTAACGTAACATCTGTGATATAGATTATATTACCCAATATTATGGAGGCAGCAAGGCTGTCACCAATTTTATGGAGTAACGTTACCTAAATATTTTACAGTGCTGCATCAGCAAGAAACTCATTTTGTGTATTTTTCGTGTGCTATTAATTAAATATGCATTTTTCCTTTTAAATTGTTTCAATAACCACTTGCATTCATCTAATGTCTCTTTCTCTTTTTACAAAAATCAACATATTTTTCTGAATTTTTAAATTGTAAGGGGTATATTTTTGCATTGAAGTGTATCAGAACCTTTATTCGAATTTAAGTAAATGCGGTTTTTCTACTATCTCAGATATTGGTTGTTTTAATTTTTCTTAATAGTACACGTCTTTGAAAAAAATAAGTAATGAAAGGGCATGCACAAAATGCTTGCGTTAATCCAAAGAAGGCATACAGTGTGATTCACTACCAATACCACAAACTTTAGCAAGCTATACAGCAAGATGCAAAAGTCATGTTTTATAGGAAAGATGGATTACAATCCACTTATTCAGTCATACATAAAGGGTACTTAAGCGTACTTTGAGCTGCATTATGAATTATGAAGTTTCTAGAATCTAGATCATTGTTAATTGAATGCCAATTATATTTGTTTCGAAGCAGCTCTCGAGAAATTATCACGCTACACAGAAAGGTAAGAACGCCTTTTGAAAATAGCTTTATTATTGTTAAAGGCATGAACGTAAATACGGGTTCCACTTAGAGTTTGAAATCCTGTATTTATGACTGAATAACTGGATTGCGACACAGCTTCCCTGAACAAGAAAAAAGGAAAAATGTTTTTTGCAGTGGTCTATATCATCTATTAAAGCTTGTTGCACTTGTAGATAATCTTCCAGTACATATATTTATTTATGTATGTGTGGCTACAAATAATATTTCGACCCGTTATGCCTTGACGGGTCTTTTAAGTTCCATAAAATAAAATGCAAAACAAAATTTATTTAATTCGTCTACTAATAAAAGTATATGGTACTTTTCATACAAAATACTTTGATGGATCACATTCAGAAAGCACAGCGAAACAGTCGAAGCTAAATATTTGTAATGTGGTTATTTTCTCAACCATTTACATGGCATCAATTTAAAACACCGTTATAAACGCAAGAATATGTAGATTTTAAGCAGACTAGTTTCTGTATCATTTAGCATACCGTCCGCAGTGAAAAGAGTAACCGAAATTTTCTCAATTATATAGGAGAGATGCGGATTCAAGTGAAAAGTTCATTGAGCAATAGGAAATCAGGAAAATTTGGGTATCTGTCTCATCGGGTTAAAACCGCGTCTCTCCTATGTAATTGAGTAAGTTTTCGTAAGACTTTTCATTGAGGATGGTATGCTAAATGCTACAGAAATTTGTCTGCTTAAAGTCAACACAGTCTGTCGTTTTTTAAAGTTGTTTTAAACTTATATTATACTGCGCCAAGTTGCATCTTAATAATAATTTACATGGCATTAGTTTTACTTTTTTTTTTTTTTTATTACGAAACATTTGTAACTACGAAACACTTTTCAGTTACAAATAGAAAAACAATACATTTATTTGCATTGTTCTTGAAAAAACTGTGAGGTTTTCATAATAGTAGCTTTTGTTAATTTATCTAATTATTCCTGTAAATATTTTACAAAACAAAAACTCTAACTACTGATTTATTAAATCATTTTTATTTAAAAATCTATCTAAAAATCAAACTGTTATTATATAAGTCCTTTTGGGAATTCAAACATTCACTAAGATAATTATTGAAGAGGAGCAAATTTCTGAATTATAATTTGGGGCATAAAAGTTGAATATACCATCCTGAACGTAGAGTAATTTTATTTTGAAAATCTGATTTTCATTTGTCAATCCCGTTCCTGTGATTTATTTGATATCATAATAATGTAATAAGATATAGATATTATCTGCAATTATTCTTTTTGACGTTATTTAAAGTACAAGTAGCTGTCAGAAGTTATTAAGAAAGGTTATTAATTAATTACAAATAATTTTTTTCAGAAGTTTGTGCTGTAGTAATTCAGATTCTAATTATTTATTATACAAATGAATATACAGTTCCTAAAAACTCTCCACTCCGACTATTGACAAAATTAATAATCAAGAAAAATAAAAAGTACTTCTTCATTATCAGATAGAAGTATTTTAATATAAATAGTTTTCATAAAAACTAGACTCATAAATTACAGTCACGCGAAATATTCCAAGCATTATCGCAAAAAACTGCGAACTCTTTATTGAAAGACATATTTCTTGCATACTTTAGCCAAGCCGTTAATGCACTTGCTGTCTGTACTTTTTCAAACATTTAGTTAATGAAACATCTGGATTTACCTTTGAATAAATTATGCAACTAAAGTATCCTTATTTGAAAAATGAACAGCAAACGCGAAAATGAATTACTCGAGAAAGTACTGAGAAGAAAATAAGCGATAGGATTTTTTTAATAGGTAAAAAAGGTTTTCTTTTCAACATTTTGCCTAGGAACTACTTAAAAATATGTTTTGCTGAAAATTAAAGAATTTGTTCAATATCTCAAAACTGAATCAGACTATGGACTCTTGTTCGGGCTAATTATTTGAACTTTTAGCATTTTTAGTGTTTTTTTAATAGCTAAAAATACTATTTCACAATAGTAAAGGAAAAAAATATTTTATATTCATACATGAAAGGTTCAAAGACACATAAGTATATTTTTAAATTGAACCTTTTATCTTATTAACTACCTAAAAATACGTTTTTCAGAAAACTAAATATTTTGTGTAATATTATATAATTGCCATTACTTTTTACTTGAATTATATAATTGTTGTGATTTTTTAATAGCTAAAAACACTTGTTTATCAATAATAAAGAAATATTATGCTTTATACATTCCGCGTCAAACATGTACGGGACATCGTTAAGCATTTTCGAAAAAACCTCCCGAATAAAAACGAAATACTTGTGAGCGTCCAGTCGAGGTGGAAATATTTACCGCCTTTTTATCGCAATTTTTAGCGTTGTTCGGCAATTCGCGGCTTGACATTCATCAAAGGATTAGATTTGAAACTTTTATTCAAATATAATAAATTTTAACTTTCTTGATTTTTGAAATTTTTGTGATTTTTAATGCGATTTTGTGTTCTTTCGCGATCTGCTGAGAATTTTTCACATTCAAATTTTGTTCTAAAATAAATTATGTCCTCTTTTCAATAAAGTTTGTTCTGATTTTGTATAGCAATTTTCGAATGTTTTGTGTCATTTTTAATGTGTTTTCGCGATTTGCTATCATTTTTCCAAATTCATAAAAGGAATCAAATTTCAATCTTCTAGCCCAATATATTAATTTTTTTTTCTCTTTTCGATGAAGCTTATTCGAAATTTGTGCTGCGATTTTTAAATTTTTCGCGATTTTTTACTGTGATTTGCAGAATTTTTCGCAATTCGTGCTGTTCTTTGACGGACCCGGGCAACGCTGGGCTGATTAGTTAGTTCTATAATATGTAACAATATCATAAAATTTCATGTGCTTTTAAAATTATTTGAGCATTATTAGGATTTGAGACCATCTGACGTTTACATTTAGAACTGAATGAAGGGAGTAAAGTAAAGATATTATCACCATTACTCATGAACTTTCTGAAATAAAAATATATCTTTCACCATTTATTTATGAACATTTAAATTATTCAGTCCATTTTGGAAACACTTTGAGTCTGCATTGTCGAACTCAAAGTCGAATTTCAGTGTGAAATAAAGATATTACCACCATCTCTTATTAATTTTCTGAGATAAAAATACATCTTTCATCATTTATTTATGAACGTTTAAAACATTCAGTCCATTTTGGAAACACTTTGAGTCTGCATTGTCGAACTGAGATACCTCCTCTATTAAAATTAGTTAAAAGCATTAATATCAATACATTTTAACATTCAATGAAAGGAATACACGTAAGGTATAACTAATTTTTTTAAATGATTATAATATTTTTTTTAAATCAAAGTATGTTTTTTTTCAAATATTAAATATTTAAATAAAACAGCAGCTTTCAAAAGGAATGAAAATGTGCTTTTGAGATATTTGATCATTGAAAATACATTCCTATATGTTTTGTTTTTTTTTTACAAATTTTATAACATTTCTTTATAAATTGTAATTTTAAATAAGAACCAAAGAACTTTACCGTGAAAATAATTACTTTTGAACACTATATGTAATATTTATTCCAAAAAATGAAATGCGAAAAACCAGAAAATCCAGGAAAGGTTGTTATATATAGCCAGTCATTCCTAAAGGCAGCAATCTAAATGCATTAAATACCCAATAGAGACACTAATTTATACAAAATTTTGAAAGCATTACGAAAGCGTATACGAATTTTCAATTCCTATATGCTTTTTTCTGAAATTTGTTTTTAAACAAACTTTATAACATTTCAAAATAAGCTGCAATTTCAAATATTATTCAAAGAACATTTGCGTGAAAATAATTACTTTTTGAACGCTATTTATAACATTTATTTCAAAAATGAAATGCGACAAACCAGAATATCCAGGAAACACTATTATTATTTATAGCCAGTCATTCCTAAAGGCAGCAATCTAAATGCATTAAAAACTCAATAGAGACACTAATTTATACAAAATTTTGAAAGCGTATACGAAATTTTGAATTTCTATATGCTTTTTCTAAACATTTTTTTTTTTAAACAAACTTTATAACATTTCTTTATAAGTTGTAATTTCAAATAATATTCAAAGAACATTTCCGTGAAAATAATTAATTTTGAACACTATATATAACATTTATTCCAAAAATGAAATGCGACAAACGAGAAAATCCCGGAAACTCTATTATTATTTATAGCCAGTCATTTCTAAAAGTGGCAATCTAAATGCTTTAAAAACCCAATAGAGACACTAATTTATACAAAATTTTTAAAGCGTAAAATTTACATTTTTAGAAAGAAGTAAATTTAAAGAAAGCGAAACACTGGATATTACCGTAAGGCAGAGAAATTTTCAATTTGCTTTCAATTACTGTTGAATGCTTTTTTTTTTTTCAATCTATGAATTCCGTAAATAATAATAAAAAAAATATTTTGAAAGCTGATATTGCTAAAGCAGATATTGATGTTTTAACTATTACATAAACTGCTCCAGGCTGAAATGAAGTTAAAATAATTTTGCAACCCAGTAAATCGAAAAAAAATAATGGTTCTTAAAAAGCTGTAGCAATTCTTTTTAATTACTATTGTTAAGCGAACGAGGAACACAAAAACTGTTTATAGGAAATAAAATTAAACATTGTAAACTTTCAAGGGGAGTTCTCGAATGATTTGAAAATTAAAATATTAGTTTGGCTTAATTCCTGGAGATGTGTAATCCGTGAAAATATTCTAAAATAATTGTTTTTTATTTTTTGTTTGTTTGTTTGTTTTTCACGTGACAAAGTTTATTCAAATAAAGAGATAAATACTTTAATAAACAATGTTTTATATCAATTTCACGATTTGAAATTATTTACTTAGTATGATCTTTTTTCTCTACTGGCGACTTTCAATATTTGCCGTTAATCATGAACTGTAGATATTTAGAATTACTTTTTTTATAGTGACAGTTTTGTAAATGAGAGTATTGAGACAGGCAAAATTCGTTAAGGAATTATTAAAGAATCAGGTAAATTAATGAAAATCTAGTAGTAAATGAGAATGGAAAAAGCGAGAAAATAGTAATTATTATTCTATTATGGAAATGTAAAATCATGAGACGTTTTATTTACGGGAAAATATAAACCAAAAATCTTTAAACCATGGAAGCTAATTAAAAGAAGATGTAAAACTAAAAGTAAACTTAAAGTTCGTATTAAATAATGTTTAAGCGATTTAAAGTACAACCGGCCAACAACAGTCCAGTCAAGACTTAACTAGAAGCAGAATATACAAGTTAATTTCGAAGATGCAAAAATTATATATCCCTTAAAGAATTATCAATTATTTAATAATCTGTGAATAAATAGAAATTATTACTAAAGAAAATACTGTTTGGAACGTTTTATCCTACAAAATACCCAGAATTTGGCTCAGTTTGATTAACCCGGCAGTAGTTGCGTGTCAGTCTTTCTGTCGCCCATATAAATTACCTTCTCCTAACTCACATCCCCTTACAAATACAATGGATAACTTCCATGTAGCTGACTTGAAATGTTTCTCCACCACTATACTGAAATAACAAGACGTCTCTGATTTTCTTTCAGGCACATTTTTACAAGCAGAGTTGAAATTAGTTCAAAAGTCTGCGAACTATCCCCAATGTCAGTTCATTTTTACTTTTTCGCATTAGTCCAAATCTCATGAATAAAATGTATAATTTAAGTAAATTGCAAATTTATAGCTTCGTTGAAATGTAATATTCGAATATTAAGTGAAAAATGTTTCTTATTTTACATTTTCTGTATGCGGAGAACCGGCGCGAAAAGACCGAGCGCTACTAATAACGTTCTGAAAAAAGACGCGACTACTCTCGTGTTAAATAATCATAAAAGAAGTAATATTCCACTTCCCTCTATATCCATGTTTTATTCTCCCGATGATTTCTGGATCTAAAAATTGACTTTCACTTTCACTCCTTTTGATGCATATGAATTTTGAAAATAAGGCTTTAATAACATTCTTTTTGCATTCTCTGACGAATGCTAAGTTTATAGTTGAATTAAAGTAATTTAACATATTTTTAAATATTGTGTCATCTTTTAAATATTTTACACTGAGTGTAATTTTTAAGAATGAGAATGATAACAATTCCATGGTGAAGAAATAACGCCATATAACGTTACGTGTATATATATTAAAAACATCCAAAACTTCTTTAACCCTTCAAGTATGTTTTAAAACGTTTGTCGATGAATTCAAGAATGATAATTCTGTTTCAGTTATGTGATTGTTTTACAAAATTTAACAAAACTCCTATAAATGGGTGGAATTTAAACCATGAAAATATATACATCTCCCGAAACATAAATGAGGTCATAGAACTTTTCGTTTAAGTAAAATATTAAATCAGACGTTCTTAAACCACGATAGCGAGTAAAAAAAAACTCATAATGAAATTTGACTACTGTATGTAAATGAGAAAAATTCTGAGAAAAAGATGAAATGCAAATAACAAGAACGATACTGATCTCATGACAGAGAAATAATGCCAGGGAACTGGTACGTTTCGTACGTTTACGCCGGTTGTACGCGATCTCTGTTCAGAACTTCTTAAAACATGAGAGCGAACGAGAAAAACTCATTGTGGAGTTCAAAATTCATCCATACGTTCTTGAAATTATAAGAAAAATAAAAGTGTAATAAAAAAATATGTTTTGATTAAAATTCACTAATATGTAGAAATTTTTTTAATGCACTATCAAATTTGGCTATATTTTGGAAAGTTGTCCAAAATTTGGCTCCAGTGTGGTAACCCTGCCAATAGTACTTTTCAACAAGTATTTATTGTTGAAACTGATACTGATTTCTTCATAGGAAATCAAACGATAATTGTGTAACTATTAAGTTTAAGTAGTGATTTTACGATATCGAAAACGTGGGGGGGGTCTTCCCCCCCTCCCCCTTTGGTGTCAAATTTTGAAAAATTCCAAAACACATGTTTGCTAATTTTCGTTATACTGTAGCAATGTCAATTTTCAAGATTTTATTTCCATTGGTTTATGAGATAGGGATTTTTTCTTCCCGTTGCCCCTCTTAGGAATCGAATTTTGAAAAATCATTGTCCAATTCATGTATTGCTCTCAGGAATACATATGTATTCCAAATTTCAAAGCTTTATGTCAACAAGAAGCAGATGAAAAATGAGGCACAAGTTTTGTCTACCTTATACAAACAGAATTGTAGGTTAAAAGAAAGCATGCAATAAACAAAGACAAAAAACGTGAAAAAAATAAGAGCGATAATGCTCTGGAGAAAATGTAACCTTATAAAATATTCGTTAAATCTTCTCATGTGAGATTTTATCTGAAAGTTACCCTTGAGAGAACTATTCATATGTTATTTTTGCTCCTATGTTGCCTGGTGTGAAGATCAAGAATTCTTGTAAAATTCAGAAATAAATGACGTAACCATTTATTTTTAAATATTCAGGTAAGAAATCTAATTTCTGCAAATTTGTTTCTGTTTAGCGTGAGAGAAAATTTTCTCCAGAAATTCATGTACAATTTGTAAATCTTTTGGATTTAAAGAAGAACATGACGAAAAATATTTATTTACGTTTTATTTTGTGATAAGATGTATAAAGTTTAAATTATCACAAACAATGCTGTCTGAGGAATTCTAATTTTTTGAAAAGCTCCACTGAATTATTTTAATGGTAATTCTTTTTACGGCATTTTTGCAAAATTAATTTCAAAAATTTCGACGCCATCTAAAAAGTGAAAAAATATCACTCATTTCGTGCTTTGAACTCTAATCGTTGGATTATCTAAAAAACGTTTACTGCACTAAGCAATGTATATCTGTATACAATACGACAACAATTTTAAAAACAGAAAGTATACTGTGTATTTTAGTAATATATTTTATATTCACGACGATTGTCCAATTTTTACCTAATCTTAGATTCTCTAAAGTAAGAACAAGAACGAAATATCATGCATCATGCATAGATTGTGAAGTACTTTCCAATGTTATCAGAAAATTGTTAAGAAATATTATTTCATACAATAAATAGATGTATCTAAATAAACAATTTAAATAACACATAACACAGAAATAATCCAATTTCATCAACTTCTTTCCATATCCGGTAATCTGAGTTAATTATTTCGCGCAGCCTTGTACATGATCCATACAATTTATATATACACCACAAAATGCACTAAAAATAAATTAACTTTAAAATTGCCTACTGCAGTTGAAAATTAGCTTCCAGCAATTATCTCTCATATTTAATTCTGTAACTGAATTATTTTGTGAGTCATTGTAAATGAATGATAAATGTTACCCACTTCATAGTCTATAGAAATCAAATTGTAATTCACCTTTTTTCAGTTTTACCCTTTTATGATGCAGAATAATTCCACTATACTTATATTCATCTTATACCAATATTTCAGGCATTATTATTGTAGTAGCCATTAAAGTATAGATATATTTTTCATATCTGTTATTACATTAATATATAAAAAAAAGCATGACACGTCATTTTTTATTTAAAAAATTCTTCTATCTTGCTTTGTATACATATTAAAATCAATATTCTTAATTTACATTTTCGTTACTTTTCATAAAAAAACTAAGACACATTTCCTTATTTTATTTGAAAGAACATGTTTTATGAAAAGTAACGAAAATGTAAATTCAGAATATTGATTTTAATATGTATACAAATCACGACAAAAGAATTTTTTAAATTAAAAATAAGGTGTTATGATTTTTGTATATATTAATGTAATAACAGATATGAAAAATATGTCTATACTTTAATGGCTACTACAATAATAATGCCCAAAATATTGGTATAAGATGAATATAAGTATAATACGGGCATTAAATAAGACAATAACTTCTGTCGAAAAACATTAACGAAATAATTCCATTATGTTTGAAGCCTTAAAAGATGACTGAATAGCTCCACAAAGGATTTTTCCTCTTTGTCATAATGTAACGAAATTCTGTTTTGTGCATCTGTAAACGAACTATAAAATGCTACTCATTCAATATTTTATAGAAAGTATATTGCAGTCCATCTAAGAGATGTCTACCGATTTCTTTATGTTTGAAATAGTATAACATTATTAAAATAGATTGCAAACAATGTATGTTTCCTTATACTGAAAATTTGTAACGGAATTTTTTAAAAGCCCTTTTAAAAGATCTATAAATGCTACAGATTTCCTTTTTAATAGAGAACTTGTCATGGTACTCTTCAATACTAAATATCAATTAATGCAAAAGAGAATTTGAACATGGAGATACGGCCAGATAAAACGAACTCATAAACGCTTTTCAACTATATTGGAAAGTTTTTAAAAAATGAGAAAAAAAGTAACTTTGAAAATCGGATATGCGTTCAAATGTTATGCTTGAACATAAATTAAACAAGTCGGAAATTGTAAGTCACACGTGGCAAATGATGTGCGTTTTGTACGATAACAAGTTTTTTAAATATACAGATCTTGATGCAATAGCTATTGCATTCTTATGCAAAAGTGCATGAATACAAAATTTATTAGGGTTACATATATTAAATTCAGTAATACGGAAATACAATTTGTCCATCTTAAATAGGGCGTCATCACCATGGCAACCTAGAATCATTACCTATCATGGGATATTATTGAATTAATTACGTATGATAGGATTTCATAGAATGAAAAAAAAAACTATTAATACTTTTTTAAGTTTTAATTCGATTTTCATAAAATTTGAAACGGCTCGATAAAATTCTGCAACGATTATATACATTAAATTTCAGATCATTCAGTTGGGTAGTTTTTGCGATGTTATATTCGGACAGATGGACAATTAGACGGGCAAACCAGACGACGACTATAACATATATGTAAAGGTAATGTACAGCTGCCTTTGTTAGACGTCGATTAAAAATAAACAATTTCTTTCTGTTTAAATAATATAAACTATACTGTTACAATAATAAACGCACATACTACAATATATATTAAAACACACATTCACACATAAATAACGCCTGCATTCAACAGTTAAAGGTATATATAAATATTTTACAGACATACATACAATAATTTTAATAATAATCTGGCTAATTTTTCACTCCAGTTGGGTTTATTGAACTTATTGTATGTATGTCTCTAAAATATTTATATATACCTTTATACTGTTACACTTTGTTGTAAACTAAACAAGGCTTTGTATTATCATACAGCATTCTACTAAATATACTTATTTCTTATCTTAAAATGTTCATATGCTTTCAATTTACAAATTTAGCGCGAGGTAGGGTTTTTATCTTACTTTTCGACCATCTATTTTTCAGCGCATAATGGTGAACGTGCTTAGTTTTTTCCATTCTTTAGTGTATTTTTTTTTTTTTTTTTACTTTATACATATATATTTTCTAAAATCAACCATGTCTGCAAACTCTTCTTCTGTGACAACTAGTAAGCATTATGAAGTACTATTCTTGGAAAAACGTATCGATTTGAAACATGTCAATGTGATTGATGTCAAACTAACTACTGCTGTCTCTAAATTTCCTTACCTTCGTTTTCTGTTTGTCGCCTTCTTTTTATCTTTTATTCTTACATTTTGCTATCTATTCTGAAAAAATACGCCAAATAAAAAAGAAATAAAAGAACCACATAACGGGAAGAGAATAACTTTATTGAGATTTCTAAGAAACGGTGTGAATTGCATCGACAAGTGAGCAGGGGTTTCTAAATTTCAATTTAAATGACTGATCTCCCGAGAGATATTTTAGTTGGGGGAAATTGGATGCTTCTTTTAAAACTAGATTACTTTCTGTAATGTACTTTGACTTCTTATTGAATTTACATATCAATGGAAATCAATTGAATATCTTATAAAATTTAAGGATTTAAATATTTTTAACTATAGGAAATGTTAAGTCCTAAAAATAAAAAGTATTATTTCTAAATTTTTCAAAATTTTATTCAATCAAGAGAATTTTTTTTAATGTATTCAAGCATATTATACAAAACACAAGTATGCAATATTACATACACATCGATTATCAAAAGGGAAAAGATCAGTTGTTTTATTATATTTATTACGCCTCTGTATATTGTTAGATGCATTTTTAATGTCGTTGTTGTTGACGTTAAAAAATTACGAATGTTCTTTTTTTTTAACTATTAACACAATTGAAGAGCTGAGTGGAAGAACATGTTATGTTACATTTTCTTAAAAATTATTTTATCTTTTGGACGAATGTGTTATCAGGTATTGTATCACATGGTAAAGCTAAAGTACCAAAGTTCTATTTAGCCTTGAAGATTTAAGACATTATTGATTAATATTCAATATTTTAATATGTGATAATACAAATAATATTAATATTTTTTAATATTTAAAAATTAAATATGAATAAGTTTTTTTTTTGATAGAGTTTAGTACCATATCTCTTAATATTTCACTCACATGGTATCAAACAGAAAATAAATCATTAAAATTGACAACAAAATCATTCACATCAAATTTCTTCAATTGTAATTGTTTTACTTAACATGTTCTTCCACTTAGCTCTTCAATAGTTCTATTTAGCCTTGAAGATTTAAGACATTATTGATTAATATTCAATATTTTAATATGTGATAATACAAATAATATTAATATTTTTTAATATTTAAAAATTAAATATGAATAAGTTTTTTTTTTGATAGAGTTTAGTACCATATCTCTTAATATTTCACTCACATGGTATCAAACAGAAAATAAATCATTAAAATTGACAACAAAATCATTCACATCAAATTTCTTCAATTGTAATTGTTTTACTTAACATGTTCTTCCACTTAGCTCTTCAATTGTGACCGCGTATTTTTGTTTTTTGAACAATAAGCAAACTCCTATAAGAGTAGTTCTTTCTCTGTATAACGAAATGATTCTTTGAATTAGTGTGTATATCACACAGGAAGGTTTATAATAATATTACTGTTACCAGGCATTTTACTTTTATATGCATATTACACTCATTATATAAATAAGGATATTTGGCATATTTTGAAAAATTAATGTGACATCTAAAATGGTAAATTAAAGACCATAGGTATATCTGAAAATTTCTAAAACATGTGAATACACATCAGTGGCATTAATTTGTTAAAAGAAATTAATTATAGTTTAATATTATTTTTGTTTTGTTTGTACATTTTATATATTTCTTGGCGTAACTAATCATTTGAAACAGTTTGCATGTTCTTATTCCAGAAAACAATGAACTGTTGGAAATTAAATTTTCCTCTGCTAGAATTTACTCGACGAATTTAAATTTAAATCTTTTATCATCTATGTATGTATGAGCAT
Organism: Maratus speciosus; assembly: GCA_963932465.1. Lineage (NCBI taxonomy): Eukaryota > Metazoa > Arthropoda > Arachnida > Araneae > Salticidae > Maratus > Maratus speciosus. Next base: position 535,989,135 of record OZ010788.1, on the reverse strand, counting down.
GAAGTTTTAAGTATACATAAATAAAAGTGACAGGTGTATACTACCTTAATTATCTTAATTATCTCATTATCTAAATTATCTTAAAGACACATGTAACATAAAACGGTCCATATTTAAAATTGTTGGTGATTATGATTTCGGAGAACAAAATGAATTTTCGATTTATATATCATTCATATTTCAGTAATTGGGTACAATAATATATAAATCTATTCTAATATTTAAAAACGTATTTCTCTGCATGTTTCTATAGATAACTGAAGAAAAATATGGAATAATTCGATTTTAAAGTATAGATATTTTTTAATGTTGTCAATTTGTTCTATTTCAGTCCATCTCCTTAAGACAAAATGTTCAAATTTTCAGTACAGATTTCCTTGACTTATACGCCCAAATTTTTAAATTACTCTTTAGCATAGTTCTATTTTATTAAAATTTCCATTAATAAAACAAAGAAAAATATTTCTCATATATAATGGTCACAATGTAATGACAAGTACATTTAAAAGGTTGAATTTATCATAATAAAATTACATCAATTTTAGAAAAAAAAGCATCATAATGGCTTAGTGGTTGATTTACATATGGTCACTTTGAAAAGACTCACAATACATATAATTCTGTAATCTGTTCCATACTATAAATGGAGCTACATTATTAGTTTCACAATATACTTAATTTGGTAATAAAAGCACCTACACATATTAAATATTCATGAGCAAAATTAAAATATTTCTGAAATTGTTTTAAAACTGAAATCTGCTTTTTAATTGTATTTCCTTACAAATATTGTTTTCAACATTTTTTTTACTTAACGTGTACAAGATTCTAAACATAAAATTTTGTAATCTAATTTTCACCCACTTCCTCGTATACCAAAGTTCTAATATATATATACATGCGTTATTTTTGTTTTTATTATTTAATTTTTGGTAAAAAAAAATCTACTTTTAAGTAATTTAATATATTTTTTTAAGACTATGTTGTAGATGTTGTTTCTTTTGTTGTTATTATTCGATTCTTTTCCCAAACTAAAATTTTAGAATCATTATTTTCTTTTTCCACATTTAATCATTATTTTCCACAAATGGATCGAGGAATACATTTAACAATTTAACAATGCTGCATAAAACTAGTTCATTCTTATTTGCCAATGATCAGACATTTAATATAAGATTTTTCCATTATACCATCAACACCAGATGACTTTTATTTGACATTTATCAGACACTAGAGGGAAGGTGTTGCGAAAACATTATACGAGTATATGGGGTATTCTCACAATCTTTTGCTTTTATGTCCCTGAATAATCATTTTTATTTTAATACATTTTTTGTGTTTCTTTTTGCTTCATATACTGTAGAACATCCCATTGCGTGATTGCATAAAAATTTAACGAGATAAATAAGTTTTGGACGATGTTGGGGGTCCAAATACCAGGAAAACTCCTATACCTTCCAGTGTCCCTGATGTTGATTTTTAAGTTTGGAGCTGTCTGTATAAAGTTGTTTTAATAAAAGGAATTCGATGTATTTTTTTCCGAAACTGGGAAAATTGTTTTACATAAGTATGTACCAAAAAATTAACCTGCACACATTTTTTACGGTTGATATTATTTTTTGAAGTCTGTCCCTGGGTTTTTCATCCTTACCGTCCCTCTTGCTAAACTTATACAGAAAATCACTTCAGATGCAGCCACAGAATTTTTGTTCAAGTTTTTTTCTCATGCAGAAGTATGCTAGAGAAAAAATGTCTAAAATTCTTTGACAGGAAATTTACTGCAGAATTTAAATCAGCATTTAAATATCAATTTCAAGATCGTGGCTTTATTGGTAGTCTCACCGTCCCCAAGATTAATTCCTGCACTTTTCGAAGTAAATTAAAAAAAAAAAACATTAATTTAATCCAATGTTAACAACTGTTTCTAAAAATCAATGAACATTGTGGCTATCACTTAGTCTTAACATGATTTGCCTAAAAATAGGTGGTAATTTTCCTTACCGTCCCTTTGTCTCCAATTTCGTCCCTTTTTTCCTATACCGTCCCCCTTTTTTTTTATCTTACCGTCCCTTCTTTAAAACCCCTTTAAGACAATGTTATACAAAAATTCTGTATTAAAAATACTACATTTTCAATATTTCTTATTTTAATGTCCTGTGGGTACTATGCAAATTCATTATAAGTAAAAATTTAGAGGAAAATAAAAAGTTATAGTGGTAAAATGGTAAGGAAAATTAAACTCGAAAGTTTAACTTAAACCTCAGTTAAATAAAAAAAATTTCGGTGCTGATCATTTTTTCTTTATTTTGAATCATTAAGGCTTCGTCTACCAGATTAAAATTTTATTTTAGCAAGTTTAATTTTACCAGATTTTTATTCCCGAAAGTCACAAGATTGTGAGAATGCCCCATATTTTCTTTTCATAATAACATAAACACAACCTACTAATTCCAATTAAGTTATTCTTTCTATATTCTACACGGATAAAATTTCAACTCAGGATGAGATTTATAACGATCTGAACATAAAAATTAATCGTTCATTTGCATTCTTATTTACATTTATTACTTGGAAGGGATGTAGACTTCAATTTATAACCAAAATTTCAAAAGTAAATAAACTTAATAATAAGGTTGAAGTACTAAATACTGATGATATTAAATTGTACTAAGTATTTTAATTAGAACTGTGCACGAGAAGTATGAGGTACTAGGAAATTTTTTAAATATGTAATCTGTAACTCTAACAAACCTCTTAAACAATATGCTTTTAAAAGTTAGAATTAATTTTCTACTAAATTTTAATGTCGTGAAAACTTTCTTCATATTTATTTGTAAGAATGCTTATAATTAGAAAGTTTCATAATTAATAATTAGTTAAATGCTTTAATTTTCGCCTTAAAAAAAAAAAAAAAAGTATCGCTATTTAGGCCAAAATATACTTTCGTAAAACACAACCAGTGAATGTCAAATTAAAACCTATCAAGCCCATTAAATGGAATATCTATGTAATATAACTTGACATTTTTTCATATTCAAAATCTAATTTGAAAAATATTTTATATAGGATAAAAAAAATTAAAAAAATATATTCATGTACATACAGACTTCCTTTCCTTGCATAATATCTAGTAAAACGAAATTTGTAACATTTTCTAGTTTATGTTAATTATATACGAGTGTTAAATGGTATAGTTTTATATCTGAAGTTTAGCTAAATTTCTCAAACTTTCTGCATAACAGAAATCTCTAATGCTTCAAATAATTAATTATTTTAAAAAATCCTCCAGTAAAATAACAACAGGAATGAAGCGTGAATTCTAGGTGTTTTAAGCTCTTCCCTTCCAACATCTTGGTTCCAATTTAAAATGTGAAATTTTAGAATCTTTACCTGTATTTAAATTGAATAAAGACGGGAAATGTTTTGCGTTTATTCTAAGATTTTCCTCTTCCTTAAAATTTGTCCACTATCTTGAGCATATTCCTTGAAATAGAAATAGAACTTTGCTAAATTTATCTTGTACTCTTAAAGCAGCATTTACATTTTAGAGGGAATAGTTTTAAAGTAAGCACATGCCTCAGAGGCAAGTAAACTTCAATTTGGTTTCAATTACAGTATGTTAAGCAGTTTTAGGTTAATGCTGGAAATTGATTCACAAAAAATTAGCATTTTAAATAACATGCAATAGAATTAAAAAAAAAAAAACAATTTAAATTGTAAGCAAAGAAGAGAAATTTTTCTTAGCATTATGATTGACACACTTTAAATATAAATTAAAAGAATGTATTATAAGTATTTTGAATCTTTCTTTTCATCTTACACAATTCCATTTATTTAATTGAAATTTTAAAAGATCAGATTAAATCTCGTAATTAGTTAAATCCTAACAAATTTCTGATAGAATAACAATCTTAAGCATTTTTAACATTATACAATTATAATCATTATACACATATTATACACATATAACGATTTGGGGGATGGATAACATACAGATATATAACATACAGAAAGATTTATTATCGAATTACGTAACACATAATTTATGCAATTCTGTCCTACATGTGCAAAAGATTTAATAAAGGTACTTTAAAGACTACAAAAGAAATATAAACAAGTTGGAAATTGCAAGTCAAATGTAGCAAATGAGGTGTGTTCGTACTATAATTATTATAAATATTTTTTGCACCGCATATTGTACTGAATGTATATTTTAGTGCACTTCATAAGTACATATCAATTTCATTCTGTTCGAAAGTATGTAGCATGATTAAAATGCACTTGAAATATTTTTTTTTTCCATTGGGCGTAATGTAGCGGAAAACTTTTGACTGTCCCTGTAATTAACCAAACATCGGATTTGTGTAAAATTTGAAATGACTCGACACAATTTTACAACAATTATATATTTAAAATTCCAGGTCATTCAGTTGGGTAGTTTTTTCTCTGTTATATGCAGACAGACAGACTGACCGAACGATCACTATAGGTGTTACGTATTTATATACACTGGCCTCCAAAAGTTAAGGTACAGGGACTGGATGCTTTCGATTGCAAACGTTTTGTCGAATATCTTCAAAAATTGTTGGCGAATTGTTCTTGAACTTCTGGGATGAATTCATATTTCTTGGTGAAGATTTAGTCGGGAGTACAATTAGGGGGCTAATGATAAATTTAATAATAAAATAATATTTGCGATCACCTATGTAACAGAAAATGCTGGAAATGTTTTGTCACTGTGTTAAATGACTATTTGGGTCTTGTTCAACGTTTATGTGCATTTGTGTAAGCATAGCACTCATATTCGTGAAGATGTTATTTTGTCTGTGAAAAATTCAAAAGTTTTTTGCTTATAGCATACAAAGTTTTCAACTAAATTTAACACAATTTTCCGAACACTCCCAAAGAATAGTAGCAACAGTATACTGCAATTAAAACATGAATATATTGAATATTTGATGAGGTATGGGCATTTTTATGAGGTAATTTTTAACTGCGCATGCGCGGAACATTTCAAAATAATTATTTCATAATTTGGTAGTCAATATTTTAGGGCGACTTCTATAAAAAGTCCTGTCAAATGTTGCGAAAATTTAGAAAGATATAGTGAGCTGATTGAAAAGTTGCGGAAAATCCTTTATAATAAAGATATTTTTAGGAAGCAACTCACTATATCGACCCTATCTTTGGGAATTTTCGCGATATTTGACTGGACTTTTTATATATGTTGCCCTGAATAGCTGACTACCAAATTATATAATAAAAATTTTAGGATCTTCCACGCATGCGCAGTTAAAAATTATTTCATACAAGTGTCCATATGTCATCAAATATTCAATATATTCATGTTTTAATTACAATATACTGTTTCTACTGTTCTTTGTCAGGTTTTTGGAAAGTTGTGTTAAATTTGGTTGAAAATTCTGTACATGCTATAAATAAAAACTTCTGAATTTTTCACAAAAACGTTAACATCTTCACGAATATGAGTGCTATGCTTATACAAATGCATACAAACGTTGAACAGGACCCAAATAGTCTTTTACCACAGTGACAAACCATTTCCAGCCTTTTCTGTTACATAGGTGATCGCAAATATTATTTTACTATTAAATTTATTATTAGCCCCCTAATTGTACTCCCGATAAATCTTCACCGAGAAATATGAAATCAAACATGTTCTTTATATCCCAGAAGTTCAAGAACAATTCGCCAATAAGTTTGGTAGATATTCGACAAAATCTACCGACAAGATATTCGACAAACTGTGCATTCGAAAGCATCCAGTCCCTGTACCTTAACTTTTGGAGGCCAGTGTAATTAGGAACGCACCTAAAAAGGGAGAAAAATGCGCTGCAATTTCAGCTTTCAAAATGTTTGTCTATTATTTAATCAAATTATAAATATTCAGACTTAAAATTGTGTCTGAAACTAAACAGAAAATATGTATTGGAGAGAATAAGCAAAATTGCACGTAGCTAGAATTTAATAAACATTATAAATTAAATAATACTGATACATAAGATAAATATTGACGCATTGTTAAAAAGCAGGTTGGCAATATAGCGTGTTTTTCAATTAAAAATACTTTCAAAAATATTCAACAGTAACTTTTGCTTAATTTAAATTACAGGCCTTTCATAATTAAATAAAGAAAATATTATTATTAAAAATTCTTGTACATATTTTGAATAAAAAACGCGTTAAATTAGGACGAGTATATTCCTCATTGGTCAACAAAGTGTTAATTATACAGGTTGACCACAATTTCAGGAATTACATTTTTGTTTTCGTGTTTTTTATCAATTTTAAAGATAAAAAAGTATACAATTTGACAATAAACATAGTTTCCAAAAAAACTTGAAGCGTTCTGTAATTTTTTACTGATATAAGATTCATACGTAATATAAATTGTAAACCTATTCAAAGTAGGGTAAGAATTAAGATTATGTTCATGATATAATCCTGCAATTGTTTTTCAAAAAGTTGCATTTTCTAAATTTTCATAACATACTTGAGTTCTCTAAATTATATTTGGAATTATTTTTCCAGTTTCTGAGAGGCAAAATAATAAAAACTTCCTTATTGTATGAAATCCTATGAAATCTGACCAAATTATGATACATTCAATTTCGCAGTTTTGTGGCACTAAACAAATTTTTCTTTCTGTTTGAAACTCAAAAATGTCACAATTATCAATACAACATAACTGGATGAGTTTTAGTAGTAAAAGAAGAGAAATTTTACTGTTGAATAGCCGCATCAAACGAAAGTCGTTCGCCGAACATTTTCCCCAACAGGGCATTATTATCAGCAAAAGTTGCTTGACCTTGATGAAGGGGAGAATTTTGCTGGTTATTTTTGCTCACCCAACTTTACCGGCATCGCGCGGGAAATGTTGTATATTCATGCAGCGCTGGATCAACTTAGACAATGGGAACAAAGCTATGAAAACAGGGTTTATATGAATGGATAGCAGGGAGATATGCAAACGTATCAGATAACCATTCCAGATCAACACATAATACTTAACCCTACAAAAAGTTTGAAGAACCTGTTTACCGAACATGCAATAAACTGGACGAATATGTTACTAAAATGTTTGCGGAAAAGTTTTTTTTTTAACGTTCCCCGTCTGATATGGCCATTACAGTGGCAGAGCATGGAATGTTTTTCTATTTATAAATTATAAGACAAAGAGATTGTACTAAAATTTAAAAAGTATATGTTTTTAAATAATTGCAGGATTATTTGATCAATATACTAATTCCTAACTTATTTTCAATATTTTTTTAATTTTCTTTGTCTACATTTATTCAGTCATAAGATAAAAACTAAAAACAAGATTCAACCTTTTGTTATACAATGTATAGAGACAATTTCGAATGTTTCTCAAGATTATGACGCTCTAAAAAGATACAATACATAATAACTGATTTATATAAGAAAAATTGACCTGTTATTGAGTATAATAAATGTAAAGAATGAAAAGAAATAGTTAAATTTCAATAATTTCAAGTTACACCTATAAAGGATGGCAACAAAAAAGTTGCGAATATATTAGTCTCTAGCAACTAAACAGTTCAAGGAATTTGGGCGAAAATTCAGATTATGCATTTCAAGATAGGCGCACGAAATTGTGGTGAACACCGTTTTCCAATTTGTAATATGATGCATGATACGGTGTTCGAACTGTGTAAAATTCAAAATGATAACAAATACTTTTTTGTATCGCTAATTCTGTATTTGTTTAATTCTTTTAATCTTATTGTGCTGCTAAAAATGTTTACAATAAAGGCTATAACAATTCTTATAAAATGCTTACATTAATGCTTACAAAAATTAGGACCGTTACAATAAATGTTCGGCAATGTCCATACATCATATATTTTTTTTTTTCCTATAAATCTTTAAATAAGGCATATACCTATATTAAATTAGTCCTAACCACCTTTATTATTCCTTGTTATCAGGACTGCCATTACTCCTTATTGGTATTACTATTGTTATAAAACATTTTCACTGGTATTTTTTATTATTAATTAAAATACCTGTGTAATAACAAAAGCATCAGAATTAAAACAAATAAAAATTAAATTTAAAAAATCTAAAAACCCGACTGCGTAAAAAGCGAACTAATTAAATATTTCTCATCAATGTTAAACTATTTTTTATATTTATAAAAACTTTTCAAAATAACAGACATTACATTACATTACAAGATAAAAACACTAAAAACAATATAAAAGGACGTTTCGGATTCATTTTGAATCCCTCATCAGCTAATTCCTAACGTAAAAATCATACTAGATTTTAAAGTTCAACAAGTAGAAAAACATTACATCAAGTTGCCAATTTTTTTTTATATTACTTACATATTTTTTTCTTTTACTTGTATTGATGACTTTTAAGTTGTGTTTAATTGTTAGTTCCTATCTATAAACACTGTTTTGATGAGGCCTATAGATAGATGTCTATGATGTTTAGAGTTGCAGTAAAGCTAGAGATCCTACCTACACAATTTGCAGTTTGTGTAATATTTAAACAGAGCTTCTGACTGTAAAATAGTCTGACTGTAGAATATTAAGACCTATTCAATGATATACCACTCAATATTGTGCATAAATTTTTTTTCGTCTCTACCGCCATTTTTTATTTTGCGGCCGCCATTTTGAATTTATATCCATCCAGCCGTTGGGATGTTTCGAGGGTATAAAGAAATCCACATACCCAGATACGCGTGTAACACATAACCCTTCTTGGCAGTTGGGTAATAAGGTTGATTTTGTTTCATTTCTTTTCTTTTATAAACCTTAAAAGTCTTAAATTATAAATTTTCTACTTGCAAAAAATTACTCGAACTAATATTCCGTGTTTCATAATACTGATTAGGGTTTTGTGCTCTCGAACAAGAGCGCAAAAATCTTAACCCTTTATGCCCCGACACTATTTTAAAGTACCATAGTTTTCTATCCCAATTAAAATACACTCATTGAATGCATCCGCAATGGTACTTTAAAAAAACACTAACAAATACCGGGTGATCCAGAAGTTAATAATTAGTAAACTATATACAATAGAAAGATGCGATTTTCACAGAAATGTTTGGAAGCATGTGGGATTTGGTTTTTTAATGAAAAAAGAATATATTAATTAGTTACAATTTTTGCCACAATGAACCCGATTCCTCAAATCTTTTTATCATAGTCTTCATATTTGTAACGGACATCGGTCCTTTCCCAGTTTTAACCCCAGGCATCGAACGATAAGAAAGCAAAGCTAAATTTGCCGATTCATCTTTTTTGTAAAACTGCTTGACTAACAAAGCTTTGTCACTCAAAGAAAATATAGCAGTTACACATCAAAATTTGTATCAAAATTCCTTTTAAATGCAATTTCTTTAATCTTCGAAAAATCGTTTGAATATAAACGACCCTTAGAGCAAAATCTGAGCAATATCTTAGGAAGGATGTTGCGCAATAAACTCATCAGCTTATATAATACATGGCACAGATATTTTCGATGTTGTACAGCAGCGCCATCTTTTGCCGAAAATTGTAACTATTTATTTAAAAAAATCATTATAAACAAAAATCCCACATGTTTCTGTACATATATGTGAAAACCGCACCTTTCTATTGTACATAGTTTTCTAATTATTAACATTTCAAAACTTTCGGAACTTCTGGATCACCCTTGGCCATCGCCAGATAGCATTAGCAATTCAAGTAAGCTGAAAATTGTTCACGAAGCTATTTTGGCGCGTGCGAGTGTCGATTTGACTTCCATTTTCTTGTCTGACAAGGTATCTCTAACTTTTGGTTGTAAACATCTTACAATTTAAAGGTAAGGGTATCATATTTTTTTCTTGTTTTAAATAGATCACTTGACAATATGTTATGCTAAAAAAAATGAGTTTTCAATTTGTTTACTTTGCGAAGCACTTTTCACAGCGGTATTATTAGGCACCGTCGAGACTACGTTTAAAAGAATTTTTACTTAGATTTTTATCGTTTGAATACATATGGTGCATAAAAACCTATATATTTATTAGAGATGCGTGGGTGTTAAACAGGTGGATTTTGATACAATATAGAGGAAGATATTGCATGATTAATGTATGACATTGCTAAATAATAAAGCAAAATATGTGTTCTTTTTACCTTAAGAAAAAATATTGTGTTTTTATAAATGAAACTAGAAAAAAATTACAAATTAGAAAAAAATCTAAAAATACCTTTTAGCATTTTTATGAATCCTTTGGAGTTTTCTACAGCTAAAAATTTGGAAATAAATTTCAGGTATGCTTTCCATCGGGCGATATTATTACAACAGTAGAATATTCTTCTAATAGCGAAATGCTCACTGATGATGCACCAACAGCATCATCTTCCAGTCATGTACACCATAGACATATATATACTAAATACCGAGTGTCCCAAAAATTACTGATGGAGTTTAAAATTCCATAACTTGCAAACGGTGACATATATTAAAAAAATTCTTGCAGGTGTGTTATGTTAGATGTCAGGAGTTTATTTGCTGCGATTCTCAGTTTTAGTTACCAATAGCATTGATAGATGGCGCTGCAAGCAATAACCTCTAAATCCAGGCTCGATTTTTCGATCTCGCTCTTCTTCCATGCGAAAAAAGGAGATTAAAATGCATTGAATGGATCCCGAAGTACCAAAGATAGGGTCTGGATTGAGCGCCTATTGATCTCAGCGCCATCTATCGCTTGAAATTCTAACTAAAATCAAGAATCACCGTACAAAAACACCTGACATCATATATAACCCTCCTGCAAGAATTTTTTAATATCTGTCACCGTTTGTAAGTTATTGAATTTTAAAATCCATCAGTCATTTTTGGGACACCCGGTATATACATAAGACTCATTAAAATAATAAGAAAAACAGGATACAGTTTTTTTGCTCGGATATTTTTTTTTTCGAATATAGTCTCGATTTTTGTCCAAGCGTTATGACCCAACGGTACTTTCAAGTGCCACATCAAGTAATTAGCTGTAATTAACAAAAAAAATTAAATATTTTATTATTAATGCATATATCTTCTAACGTATCACAGTAATACAAGAAAAAAAGGTTAAATAATACAAGTATATAACGCAGTAATACAAGGAAAAGGAGATAGTTGTTTAAATTCATAATTTGGGATATAAATTGTTAAACTGGCATTATTACGTTTTAATAAAATCAAACAAAACTTAATACAAAAATAAATACTTAGGAAATCTCAATTAGCTGCGATGAGCCGAATTCAGTTTGATGCTTATCCGATACCATTACTGATTTATAAGCAACAACAGGGACATTCACTTAGCTTGGTACTTCATGATTTATTTACTTTTAAAATAAAACCACTTTATCCGAAAATGGAACCTACAGTTTCACTGGAAATGAAACTGGGAAATTTTCTTTTACAATGCTTCTTGAAAGATTTGTATCAAAATTCCGAATGCTTTCATTTTTATTTTCTAATGCTTTGTTTTTTTTCTTTAAAATGAATTTCCTTTGTTTTGACAATCTGATAAATATATTTTTTTCATACAAGTAGGTCTGTCCATTCTATTATTTAAAAAATCTGAACATTATATTGAATTTCTTTTGTTGACCATAAGAGTGTTTAGCTTTGCTTTCAAAACTATACAATATTTTTTTAAGAATTTTAATTTAAACGTATGAGTAATAAATCATCAGATAAATTACGTACATATAAAACAGTCAAGCGGGGTCTCTGTGCAATACAGTACAATCTATGGAGACGAAATTTCATAAAATGGAAAATTTCATTTTTAAAATGTTGCGATTTTTGCAGGTACACTTTCTACTATGGTTTCTGCATTTACTCGTTGAGTTGCGAGCAGTATTTTTCTGAGTTGATGGTTAGGTTTGGTTTAAGTATATCGTAGTAGATAACACCCTTCCAATCCCAACAAATGAACAACAAAACATTCTTCAGTTGCGACCGCCTTTAGCGACAGTAATGGGAATTTTGTCTCAGTTGGACTAGGATTGTTTTCGTCCCACGTTATCAAAAAATATCCAATTTTCTTCCCCAGTGACATATTTATTTTTTTAATGATCTTTTTCGCAGATGAAAAAGCAGCTAGAATATTGCGCGCCGTAGGTCAAGGGCAGAGCGACCATTAACAACCATTTTATTCTTACTAGTATTTAAAAAAATACCTTTCATAGTACATTTCTTTTGAAGATGTTGTCAATAGGTATGTAAAAGAGTTTCGTTTTCAGAAAATGTATGCCAGATAAATTTAAAAATATCCCGTGAATTTCGAGAGAATCTTTTGGGACTTTAATATTTAGTGTGTATTCTGTGATGGGATTCGGATGCTTCTTTCGTGTCGAGCCCGTTTATTATCTTTTTTAGGGTTCCATACTTAAAACTTAAAAATGGAACCATTGTAAGTTCCCTCCTCCTGTGTCCGTCTGTGCATATGTCACAGCCATTTTGCTCGAAATTTATGTGGAAAGTTCAAATTGGCTGAAGTAATAAATGCTATTGACGCACATATTTATAGATGATTAAACATTCACAATTATATTTAGGAAAAATGTAGAGGGGCAAATTAAGCTACTTGAAAAAAAAAAAATCTTCGTATATCGCGAAAAAGCTTTCGTAACGCTAAACTCAAATACTTCTTTTAATTTTGGGTATTATATTTTCAGAGATATCGTCGAAAATATAATGCAAAAATATGTCCACCCCTCTACTTCCGAATCCACTAATTATTGATAAAGATTTTCGAAAAAAATTGTCCGTAATTAGCTGAGATATTAAACCTCATAGACATGAACAGATTGGATATACATAAAGAGACTGGCGGCGTACTTTATGCAAATCGGCTTTTAAAGCCTAGATAATTTAGATAGATAGACTTACTTTTAATAATACATCTGTGTGATGCAATACAAAGTTACTAATTAACATATTTAATTAACGGAATCCTCTGTGAGCGAGTAATGCTCGCACTTGAACGGTTATTCTTAATTTGTCACAGTTGGATCATTTTTATTAACCCTCTAAGTGTTTGTGGCGTAATATTGCGTACACTAAGCTCCAGGTTTCACAGCAATACAAGCAATATTTAAGATAATATAATTCTATAGATTTAATGAATTTTAATTACATTGAAGAAGGATTAATACTCTCAAGGATTACATTCATATTTGTAATTGAGGTTTTTTTTTTTTTTTTGTTATAATGTTGAAAGAATCATATTTTCTTAGCATTTAAAACAAAATGCAAAGGAAACAACATTATAATTTTATCCTTTTGCAATACGCTCGGAGGGCTAATAAAAATTAAATCAATTAAAGACGCTACGTCACAAGAAAAATTCCTTATATGCATATTTCCTACGAAGTGACCACTGTTATAAGATAGACGCTATGACAGAAAACAGCATGTAGAAGAAGATAAATAACACTTACGGTTACACTGACGAATTTTCGAAAATTTCAAATGGCAACAGCTATTTTTTTTATTGCAATGTAATAATCTGCAATGTAATTATAAACAGCGTTGGAAGAAGAACCGTCGCGTCGGTGATGATTTAGATGGTTCGAATCTATATTCTGTTACGGAAAACTAAAAGTTTTCAATCCTTTCTCAAATTTCGTAAATATTAAAACATTTAACTCGGCTGACGCCGCCCTAACAACTCATTATATCATTTTCAGTGGTCGTAAATATTCACTTAAAAGATCACTATAAAGTCTAATGTAATCCCGGGAATTCTGGTACTTCTTTATTTGAAAAATAGAAATATTCATCTAAACAAATGGATGAGAATTACTGTTGTTCGCTCTATGGAAATCCGAAGTCGAAATTTCCACGTCAAGAGGAATTCCCATGTGTTATCTCCATGTCTCGGAAAGCAAGGATTTATTTGCAATATATGAAAATTAAAGGAAAACGAAAAAATATATACTTCACTCACAATGTTAAAAACACAAATCTATCCAATCGAAAGCAAAACTCACACAACCACTTCGAGACATTATTTCTTCTTTATACGAGTGGTTGCACCACATTGCCCGATTCCACCTGCAAAACCAAAAATATGTTTAATTTAAAAATTCATAATAAAAAAATTCTAAATCCGTAAAAATTGATTATATTTTTTATTATAACCTCAAAACAATTTATTTGCTTGCTTTTCAGGTATAATTAAGAGACAACAGTAATAAACTGTATAAAGGAAAAGAAGACCTTGGAGCAATAACTTGGATTTCAAAACTGTGTCAAACTAGTTTTGAAAAAAAAAAAAGAGATTTGCCCTTCAATGTAAATATATATATATATATATTATATTTTATAATACATGATTTTTTCTTATAAAATATAAATAAATAAATTCAAAGGAAATAATTATCTAAATTAACTCCAGGCTTTCAAATCCCCTGTCAAATTACATTATTTTTGCGATTTCAAACCTTTCTAATTCCCTCAATGGAAATAAATACTCATTTTAAAATCAAATCGGAGATTCAACGGGGCATTTTTCTCTATGCACTGTATTTATTAAATCGTTCCTGTTTTCTATGGTAATTCAAAGCCATTTTATTAAAAACTGAAAATAAAGAAATAAAAGAGAAGAATTGGAAATGAATTACTAAAAAACAATTTCTTAATACTTAACTTTAGATAACTCTACTCCATAAGAGACAATTATATCTTCAAATTTCCGAATTTTAAAGCTTCAATAAAATTTTTAAATCGAATTAAGGAAATACTAGTGACATTACCGGTTTTTTCTATTATTATATTTAAGTTAAGGTAAGGTGTGTAAGGTTTTCTTGTAAATTAATCGTAAATTAATAGAAGGAAACAGAATATTATTTATAGTAAGATAAAATACAAATATTTAATTATGACATTTTATATTCTTTTGCTTATTAACGGTTTTATAGAGAGATAAAAACGTTCAAATATTTTAAACCTTAAACATATATATATATATGTTATTTAGCGCATTTTTTATGATTAGACGAATTATATACAATCGATGTCGCCCAATGGAAGCTCGGCTATTACGAGAGCATGGTCAAAAAGAGTAAGATGTACCATTTATTCAATATTGAGATTTTTTACGCTTTTTGCGAGGTGTAAAAACGGAATTATGAATAATACGATCAAAACAATTGTTTATTTCAATGTGAATTTATGCGAAAAAACAGGGTAATTCAAAATAAATGTAAAATTTCAAAGTTTTTCTACGCAAAATGAAATCAATGTATTTATTCAAAATGTAATTACATGTAGATGAATTATAATCAAGTTTTGAAGGTTCTCCTCACAAATTTTAATACGCACTACTTTTATTATACGGTATACAATAACTCTGTAATATAGTAATTCTTGCCAAATTGTGTGCAGCATGCCTGTTTCGGTATTCCACGATTGTATAGGCGTACACAAGCAGAAATAAGAGAACGTGAACAAAGAGTACGTGAACTAAATAGTGTCAATTATGCACCACGCCGACATTAAAGATAGTGCGTGCCAAAAAGGCACCCTAGCGTTAAACATGCAAAAACAGAAATATAAAAAAATACATATAGCAAGCTCCACCACAAAAGAAAACTCGCAAGATAAAGACAATATTAAATTCATACAAATTAATGTACACAATAGCTTTCAGGCCACTAACTCATTAAAGGGTTACATGAGTGAAAACAAGATTAACATAGGACTGCTTCAAGACTACTATCAAAATAAAAGAACAGAAAAAATAACAACCTTTAGCGATAAAAACAGCATCTTGAAAGTAACCAAAACAAAACATAATCGATCAGCCATAGTAACGAACATAGGCACAAACCCGATAACAATCGCAGAAAAAGAATATACAACAGCAATAAAAGTAGAAAATAAAAAAGAAACTATAACAATAAACGTATATGCTCCCCCCTCGGCAGATTTCGCAATAGTACTTCAGGAAGTGGAAGACACACTGAAATTAGCAAAGTGCGAGATTCTACTGGCGGGGGACTTCAACGCACACTCGCAACAATGGGGGTACGCAGATATAAATGACAGGGGTGAAAAACTTACAGATTTTCTACTCCTAAACTCGCTCTTTGTCCAAAACCCTCCAGGAGCACCAGCGTCTTTTAGTACAATAAAGGGACAAAAGAAACTAGAGGGCTGGCCAGATTTAACAATAGCTACAACAAAACTAGGGACTGAAATTGCAGATTGGGAAGTGAGCGATGATGAATCGGGCAGCGACCACAAGTATATTGAATTTAAACTTCAGTACGATAACACTAACTATCAAAGACACAGGTTAGAAACGAAATACGGAAAACACGCTAAATTTGAGAAAACAATAAAACAAATAAGAAATAGATATATTAAAGATCTTAAAAGAATAACAAAAACAGACCAGTTAGATAATATAACCTTAAGATTCCAAAACGAAATTAAAACAATAGCGTTTAAATGTTATAAACAAAGGAAAGCACCTGTCATAACAGCGCCGCAATGGTGGACGCAAGAGGTTAAGATAGCAAGAAACGGGGTCAGAGCGTTTAGGAGAAAATTTCAAAAACAAGAAGACGGGGGAAAAAAACAGAAATTACACATAGAATACAAAAAAGAAAGGGCAAAACTTAAAAAAATAGTACAAAAAGCTAAACGCGATTCATGGAAGAAATACTGTGAAGAAGTTAAAAATACATACGGACCACAATACAAGATAGAGCCGGGTAAGAAAACATACCCATCAAGGTTAGTCAATATCCTGCCAGACAAAAAGAAATCACAATTAAAAATACACTAATCCACTTCATAAATAGCCTTTACTTAACAGACCCAAAAATAGAACATAAATTAACATCGGAAAAGCCAAGAGAAGAAGAAGAAAACCCCCCTGCAATCCCGCGTCAAGAGCTGAACAGGATAATTAAAAACATTAAACAAAACAAAGCCCCTGGTTTCGACTATATTGATTATAACCTAATAAAACGAATTCACAATGCAGCGCCACAAATTCTTTTAACATTATACAATACTTGCCTCCACTTTAACTATTTTCCAAAATCTTTCAAAATAGGTACAGTGGTTCTGTTCCACAAGAAAGGTAAAGACCCTAAAGACCCCAAAAATTATAGACCAATCAGCCTATTACCGGCATTCAGTAAAATTTTAGAAAGAATAATACACGGCAGAATATCCCACCACCTAACAGTAAACAAATATTGGAGCTATAAACAATACGGATTTAAAAAAGGGATCTCGTGCGAACATGCACTTAATAATCTTATAAAAACAATTAAACAGGATAAAATAGGGGGTTACCAAACACTACTCATAGCAATGGATATAAAGGGAGCATTCGATAATATCAGATGGCCTAATATATCTGAAAACCTTAAGCAATCCCCCAATCCAACTTATTTAACAAACTGAATATAGAGCTTCCTAAAAGACAGGTACGTCACAATCGAAGAAAACGGCATTATTTTAACAAAGCAGACATTCGGGGGCTGTCCACAAGGCAGCTGTCTCGGGCCTTTGCTGTGGCTGTTCATAGCAGATACGGCTCTCAAGAAAAATTGGGGAATTAGCGTAAGAATACAAGCATTCGTGGATGATTTTATAATAATACTTAGAGCAAAAACAAAAATCAAATTAGTTAAACTAGCTAACAAAATAATCAAAGAATTCAATGAATGGATTACAGGAAAAAAACTAACGCTAAACTGGGATAAAACAGAAGTGCTGTATATAAACAGAACACACACAAGGAATCTTCTAACAGAGGACACATATAAAATAGAAGGCATAAAATTCAATGACAAAGAACTCGAATGAAAAGAGCAAATAAAATACTTAGGAGTCATAATGCACAAAAACTTCAACTGGCTAGCGCATTGCCAAACACAAGCAGCAAAAATAAGAAACACATTAAATATGTTGGGAGCAATGGCATCCAACTGGGGATTAAAACCAGAAATTATTAAAACTTGGTATAGGACAGTAGTTGAAACGACACTAACTTATGCCGCCCCTATTTGGGGCCACAACCTGAATACAAGGAGCAAGGAGGTATTATCCTCTTGCCAGAGACACTTGCTGCTGTCCATTGTTAAGGCATATAAAACAGCCCCTACCGCGGCCCTTCAGGTACTTGCAGGCCTGATTCCAATACACCTACAAGTAAAATACGAAGCAACATACGGTACAGTATCAAGACTGAGAGAAAATGTAAACCTCCATGGAACAACAATAAATCACACGGACTATACAAAAAAAATAAACGTATGGAACACACACCCCGCAGAAACAATTGAACCAAGAATAGGACACAACGTCAAAGACATAAATATCTACACAGATGGCTCAAATTGGAATCAGGAGCTACGGGTTCGGCATTCGTAGCCTTCAAAAATGAACAAAAAATTAAATCGTGGTCAGCACCTTTAAGGAAGTTTAATAGTGTCTTTCAAGCCGAACTACTGGCCATACTACAAGCAGCATATTGGGGCAACAACACAGGGATGGAATACAGCATCCGCTCGGACTGCATGTCAGCCATCCAAACATTAAGCAAACCATTTAACACCATACAACTAGTAAATGATATACAAGAAGCAATTAAACTCTCAAATAATAGGTTCAAAATTTGCTGGGTTAAAGCACATGTGGGCATCCAAGGAAACGAGGATGCCGACGAATTAGCCAAACAAGCAGTAGAAAATAAAATAAAAGAAATTCCATATAACTTAGAAAGGCCAATAACAAACCTTAAAAAACAATTAAAGAACTAATTATTAAACAAAGGCAGTTCGAGTGGAATTACGGGGACAGCAGGACAACATAACAATACTTCCCAAAAGTAAGTACAAACAGACTAAGGAGTTGTAAATTACTCAGCCAGATACACACGGGACATGGAGCATTCCCAGAATACTTACACAGATTCAAGCGCAAAGATGAGCCAAACTGTGCATGCGGGCAATTGGGAACCCCAAAATACTTTCTAACAGCCTGCCCACTAACACAACCACACCATCTGATTAAAATCACAGCAAACAACGAGCAACTTTGACATAATCAGCTAGCAAACAATAAACATGTACAAAACAAGGGAAAAGCAGTTATCAGATGGTTAATAGAAAACATAGACTCCATCTCTCAATAAAACATAAAAGAACAAAGCTAAACACATACCATCCCAGCGGACATCGCCACCCCAAACTAACTAACTGCCTTATTTTCAGGTTTAATATATATATATATATATATATATATATATATATATATATATATATTTAAAAAAAAGGTCCGAGTTTAACTATTAAGTTGACCGCGGCCGCAGGTGAAGGAACCTTTTACTTGCAAAAAAAATTGATTTATCGCCCTTCTGAGAGGTTGAAGTCATTTATGATGAACTGATAGCTACGACTCACTCACACAAACCCAACGAATCATCGGAAGATAGTTAAGTGGATAAGAAAAAGATGTGTTTTAAATGAAACAGAGAAGCCAACTACATGCTAAATCAAGCCAACTACAACAAAGGAGAAATTATAGCGATACATCTTGTGAAAACAGTCATCATAAAAAATTGATGGACTAACGGCCATGGAACAAGCCCCACTCCAGTAGTGCACAAGCCTTTTCAAATAGCTCGCAACAATGTTGCATAAATCGTGATAACAGCCATTAGGTTCCAATGGACTGATCGCTCTATGCGCATTCACGTATCAAGGTAACATACAAACAAAGGAAAATGAACCTGTTAAGAGGACACTGCAGTCACAGGCAAAATGAAAACAAGATGGCCGCTCGCATTTTATCTAAATTGGAAGGATGGTCTAAATTCAAATGATTGACAAGGGAACTCTTCCAATCAGCAAATGGCCAATTATCTGTCTCGATTCCACCCCCCCCCCCAACACCTCCTTTCGTCTGAGAGCTACATTTGATCATTTCCAGTGAGTTTCAGGTCTAAAGATTTTTTTTTTCAACCGTCTTCGCTTTTACCGTAGATCAAAGCCGCTGCTTTGTGGATACCCTCGATAACATTAAAAGCCGTAAAAAAATTTTAATCTGTTTATGATAAGAGTGCAAAAACTAAAACGATTTCAGAAAATAAATGAATATTTTATTTAGATATATTTCTTTTATATATATTCAGATTCATTTTACAGTTTTTACAAACATAAAATTGAAATTATTGCCGCATAAACATTATTTTATTTCACATAACGCAATTACATTTAAAATCAAGGGGGAGATATTGAATGAGGGGGGAAATATCAGGTAGAAATATTTTAAAATAACTATCTTTTGTGGGGATTCTTTTTAAAACATGAAATTTATCAAGAAATTTATAAGAACTATTTATAAGTGTGTGTGGGGGGGGGGGGGGATTTCTGAACACAACATATTTTTTAAATGATGCAGTCAGATAAGAATGTTTTTGTAGCGGTTAGTAATCTAAATAACACTAAAATACTTTTATTTTCATTACATTTTTTTTTCATTTTTAACACTCTCCAAGAAAGTTTAAAAATGTTTATGAATTGGGTTTGTCCGTCCGTCTGTCTGTCTGTCCGTGCTCTAAATAGCGTAAATGTAGTCGGATTGCCATGTAATTGATATACGATATTCAAAATCATCATGGTATGTTCGGTATTCAAAATGAATATCGAATGAATTACCATTCATGGTTCATTTACAGATGCACTCAAACGTATTCTCTTACATTATGGTCTATGCGGGGGGGGGGATCATTTAGGGTGCATTTTAATAGTGTTACACAATCTTAAACATAGTTAATTTTATATATACTTTGAGATACACTTTAAAATGGTTACTATAGACTAAGTTATGTGTAACGCTTAAAGTACGAGTATAGGGGACTCAAAGTATTCCGTTATGTTATAGCCCATGACGAAATATCGTTTGCGGAGTATTTGATTGATATTACTCTGTCACAATGATAATGAAATTGATATGAATTTCTGAGGTGTCCTAAGCCTACTTTCTGTATAACATGAGCATTTAACAATTAGTTACGGGGTCAGACAAAAGAGCTTGGTTATATATGGTCTACGATGAAAAACTGTTTGTAGTGTATTTCGATTACGTTACATTATTTCAAACTTGACGAAATTAGATACACATTACTTCGATTTGTTACAAGATGCTTGCATTCGAATATGGTTTGCATTTCATTTAGCGTTCATTTACAGGGACACATAAAATATTTTGATACAATACTGTATCCGACGTGTTAGCTATTAAAAATTAATGCTGAAAGTGCATTTTCAATTACAGAATGCGTTTTTAAGTTTAACTAAATTTTTGCGTACTACATGGTGTGCTTAAATTTTACAGACCAGGACTACACAAAAGAATTCGTAAACATTACTGAGAATGAGTATGAATGGCTTAAAGACGCTTGGTTTTTTTAGTTATAAATGTACAAGATCAACTATATTTATTATGTTAAGAGGTGTTTGTATCATACAAATAAAATCCTATACAGGGATATTAAAAAAACTGGATACATTGCCGCCTATGGAAAATAATTCCTAGAAGTGTGATTTCAGTAATTTTAAGCATGTATTTGCTTGAATTAGATTTCAGCTTAATATTTGATGTGTATAAAAATCTGTATGCTATATACAGGGCTACACAAAATAATTCAAGTATGTTTCCGTCTATTGGTAGAAATTGCCGAGGGTGAATTTTCAACTGTTTTATGTATTTTCTTACAAAATTAAATTTTAACATAGTATGTAGAATCTCTACAAATATACGCAGTACAAATATATCATATACAGAGCTGCACAAAAGAATTGGAATATCTTCCGGGTTATGGGCGCAATTGTTGAAATCTGCTTTTCAAATGTGTCATACGTTTTACAAATGTTTAGTTAGGTAACTTCTTTACTTTATTAAACGGCGAAGTTTTGTTACAGTGTTCTGGAAGTGTTGGAAAGTTTTGAAGCATGATTTTTCTTTTTTTGTTTATGGATGTATTCGGCTTCGTCGATAACACCTTTGGTATCTAAGTTTGATGGTTCTTTCTGAGCTAGTCGGAATGAACGGATTTCAAAAGATTTTGAGAATATACTTGCAAGTTGACGAGAAACCACAATATTTTCCTTTGAAATATATCTCTATAGACATTTTCCTTTCAGAAATACAGTTAAAATGTGTTTTGTGCATAATTAAATGTATACCTATCGCTTTATTGTTAACACTTTCGCACATAGTTGAAAAGATTTAGTTAATATTATAGATAGTAAAGATTTATAATTAGGACCAAAAAAAGTAAAAATTAAAAAGTTTTAAAGACTGTAAATTAGATTTTTTAACTTCATGAGTTGAGGGTAAGACAAGGGAAGAAACAGATTTTTTTTTCTTTTTTTTTTTTTGGGGGGGGGGGAGTTTAATAGATGACTGATTATGTAACTTATTAAAGATTTACAAATAGGGCAAAAACATTGAAATCAGGAGTTTTAGAGACTTTACATTTTATGAGCATGGAAATAATGGAGGGAGAAAAAAAAACGTCAATTTTATATGGGGGTGGAAGAAATTATATAATCGATTATTTATTGTTCAATATGAAACAGATAAACCTGAAAATGTATTAAAAAAAGATTTTCAAAGATTTTAAACTTAAATAAGGGAAAGAAGGAAAAAGGGGGGGGGGATTTTATTTGATGACTTATTTAATTACCTTACTAAAGAATAAGAAATAGAACAAAAAAAACAGACTAAATTTTGTGTTCTTGGTAAGGGTAGAGTCAGAACAAACGTCAATTTTGGTGGGGGAGGAGTATAGTTATATGATTGATTATTTATGATTACAATAAATTAACAGATAGAGTACAAAATGTTTTAGAAAAAGCAATGACTTTAAAGTTTAAAATTTTGTGACCTGAGTGAAAAAAGAGGAATAAGCAGAATTAGTTCTTTTTTGCGGGAGGGGGGGAGGGAAGTTTATTGGTGACTTATTATTTACTTACCTTAGAAAATATTTACAAATAGGTTAAAAAAATAATAAACGAAAAAATTTTAAGGGCTTTATATTTCAGATGCTTGGTAAGAGGGAGAGGCGAGGAGGAAATACCAATTTCAGTTGGGGTGGGGGGGTGGGGATTTTTATGATCGTTTGTTTATTGTTAAAATAAAGTGGCAAATTGAGCAGAAAAGATTAAAAAAATTTAAAGAGTTTTAAAGGGTTTTTATTTTAAAATATGGGTATCGTGGGTGAGGGAGCAAAAGGGAGAAATGACATTTTCGGAAGGGGCAATTTACAAGAACTTTTAATGAAATGAATGTGGTGAAATAAATTGATAATGAAATTTATGACTGATTATTTATCGTTAGTTTAAAGTAACAAATAAAACAGAAAATTAAAGCAAACATTAAGGAATTTTAAAAATTTTAAACCTTGATACTGTAAAGGGAGCAAAATCGGAAGCGAAATTTCCGAAGAAGGGGAGACAAAGAGTGCAGGATGTTTGGATAAGAATATGGTGTGCATTGCATTTATTGTTCATTTACAGGGAAACATTAGGGATGATTGCTGAAAGTGAGTTTTAAATTATGATATGTTTGATTTATGATAAGTTATGGTATAAGTTAAGTTAAACTAATATTTTTGCACAGGCACATAGGTGGTGTATATAAATTGCATAGACACTACACAAAAGATTTCATCAGTAGTACCGAGAATGACCATGGATTACTTAAAGATGTTTTTTAATTTGATTTATGCATTTTCAAGCTCAACTACTTTTAGTATAGATGTTTGACCCGTAGCCGGTGGCAGACATTTAGCCGACAACCAAATAGCCGTCAAGACATTTAGCAGATAGCAGTTAGCTGACACGTGCATTTAGCCGATACGTACATATAGCCGACAACACGATTAGCTGAAATTTACATACAGCATACAGGACAATTGACCGAAACGGACATATAACAATAATTTTAGCAATATAGGCAATTGGCCGACAGGCAACTGGCCGGACGTGGCAATTAGCCGGGAGGACATTTAGCCGAAAAGGCGATTAGCCGACAGGACATTTAGCTGATAGTATAATTAGCCGGCACTTTTCTAACATTTTTCGACACCCCTCATGAGATACATCGCATTGGAGCCCTTTGATCACTCTTTCATATTATGTACCTTCCGTTCCCCCTCCCCCAATTTGTATCACCGGGAGCATTTTTCTGACTTTTCCGACAAGTGATTTATCCCTCAAGTGATATATCATTGGACTGGGCAGCCCTTTGAACACTCTTTCATATTATGCACTTCCCGCTAGGTTACAGTTAATTTGCAGTTTGGTTACAGTTGCGATTAGTTACTCTTAGATTACGGTTAGGTAACGCTTAGGTTATAATTATGTTACGTTTAGGTGATAATTAGATTACACTTAGGTTACAGCTTGGTCATGGTAATGTTATGTTACAGTTATATAATAGTTAGCATATGATTAGGTTATAACTAGGTAAACGTTAGTTACAGTTAGATTACGGTTACGTCCCAGTTAGGTTACATTTAGGCTACAATTAGGTTACTGTTAGGTTTTAGTTTGGTTACGGTTACTTCATAATTAGGTTACACTTATGTTACGTTTAGATTATGGTTAGGTAACTGTTCGGTTATAATTAGGTTACGTTTAGGTGATAATTAGATTACGCTTAGGTTACAGCTTGGTCATTGTAAAGTTGTGTTACAGTTACATTACTGCTAGCATACGATTAGGTTATAATTAGGTAAACGTTAGTTACAGTTAGATTACGGTTACGTCCCAGTTAGATTATATTTAGGCTACAATTAGGTTACTGTTATGTTTCAATTAGGTTACGTTTACTTTATAATTAGGTTACCCTTAGGTTACGGTTAAGTTACACTTAGGTTACGTTTAGATTACGGTTAAATAACTGTTAGGTTATAATTAGGTTACGTTTAGGAGATAATTAGAATACGCTTAGGTTACAGCTTGGTCATGGTAAATTTATGTTACAGGTACATTACAGTTAGCATACGATTAGGTTATAACTAGGTAAACGTTAGTTACAGTTAGATTACGGTTACGTCCCAGTTAGGTTACATTTAGGCTACAATTAGGTTACTGTTAGGTTTCATTTAGGTTACGGTTATGTTACACTTAGGTTACGTTTAGGTTACAGATAGGTTATAGCTACGTTACAGTTTGGTATTGGTTAGGTTACAGTTACGCTAGAGTTAGTTTATACTTAGGTTATAATTAGGTTAAGATCAGGTTACAGTTACGTTACAGTTAAGTCGGATGAATGTCCTGTCAGATGAATGTCCATGTCGAATAATTGTCCTCTGTCGACTAACTATCTTGTCGGCTAACTGCCGCTGTCGACTAATTGTCATGTCGGCTAAACATCCTGTCGTCTAATTGCTGTTTGCTAAATGTCACGTCGGCTAAATGACATTGTAGCATATAAATAAATAGTGGTATGCCAAAAAACTGGATACATGGCCGTCATGGATAGCAATTCTTAGGCTAATGTTAGCCTTAGAAGTGTGATTTCAATGATTTTCAGCGTATTTATTTCTGAATTAAATTTCAGCTCAGTATGTAGCGTGTATAAAAATTTGTAAGGAACATACAGAGCTTCACAAAACAATTGAAGTACGTTTCCGTCTATTGTTAGGAATTAATAAATGTGTATTTTCAAATGTGTTATGTTTTTCTAACTGAACTAAAAATGTAGGAAAGGGTTCATAATCCATACTTGGCACATGGTTTTCCTTTCTTGTTTTATTTATTGTCAATAATTTATCTTCTTACGTTTTTGTATTTCTTAGTTGCAATAATCATGATTTTAGGGTTCCGTACTTAAAAAGTATAAACGGAATGATTATAAGATCACTCCTGTGTCTGTCTGTCTGTCACAGCCATTTTACTCGTAAACTACGGAACGTCGAAATTTCAAATTGGGGATGTAATAAAGACTATTGACCCACATATTTACAGATTATTAGACATTCACAAATATATGTGGGGGAAAACGTAGAGGGGCTAATTAGGTTATTTGAAAAAGAAATATATTTTCTTTGTATATCGTGTGGGGTATCGGTTAAAAGATTACGTAACGCCGAACTCAGAAATACATTTCTTTTAATTTTAGATATTATATTTTCAGAGATATCGTCGAAAATGTAGTGCAAAAATATGTCCCCCCCCCCATCTATTTTCAAATCTACTGAAACTAAAATTATGAAAAATATTAGAGGTAGTAGAGGTTAATTTAATACTTGCAGGGAAATTATAGCGATTGCCCAAGGTGGCATAGTTTTTCATAAAAGCGCATTTTTCTGTTACATACAGATTTCTATTTGCGGGCATTCAGCAAAGGTATCGAAGAGCGCTAAAGGTGCCTATCGTATCAAAAGTATAAAAGCATTGTTTATAATGATTTTCGAAAAAAAAATCGTCAGTAATTCGCCGAGATATTTAGATTCATGTCCCTGCCAGCGAAGACATTAACGAGCTAATGCTAATCCTATGGGGAGGAAAAAGTAAAGAAAGTTGCGATGTAGAGACGGATCTCGGCTATACAATGCCAGAAAAAAAAATATTTTAAAATATCGAAATGCAAAAGAGATATTAGAAAAATCCTTCCCTATTCGATTAGCATTAGCTCGAGAGTGCCTTCGCTGGCAAGGGCAGGAGCCTTAACCCTTAAAGACACGGTTGGTTTGGACATACATAATGGCAGAGGCGGCTTACTCTATATACCATTGGTTTTTAAATACTAGATAACAACTTTTAATGATATATTTGTGTAATGCAATACCCAGTAGCAGCATAAAAGCAGTAAATATCAAATTGTTAAAAACAGACCAATTTAATTAGAATTAATCGCATAAATACTATGAGATTCGCGACTAGTTTGTGTTGAGTGGATCTCTAAATATGCCTCCCGTGTCTTTAAATGATAATTAAAGACCTATTTGAAAAAACGCGGCACGGACAAAGTCGAGTTGCATCTTTGCGACCTCCTTTCGAAGCGCGCTTAGTACAATACCAAGTTTAAACTTTGAACAAGAATTTTCTTTCAGCTACACTGTAAAAAGAAAAATATTACTATGTTGAATTTAGTTTTATGAAATGCCAAATGAAATTTAAATATGCAGTACTTTTATTGTCAGTACCGAATTAAGTTCATCATATGCAGATTAAGATAAGTGTAAAAAAAAGAGTTATACAAAATAGCAACATTTAATTTTATTTCGGCTTCATATCTCTTTGAACTATTGTTGTATACTCATTCATACTTTTACGTAGATTTCATTACAAAAAGCTACCTATTGCAGCCGTTCGGAGGAAAGCGATTTTAAAAATTTTGGTATATTTTCATCGATCATGACCCCCAGACCCGGAAACCACCCTCCGATCAAAAGTTGATATATATATATATATAATATCTGATCTTTGTCACACTGTAACTCACGTATTTATGAACCGATTTAGATGAAATTTCGTGTATACATAGTACATACCAATGTCTCGACCGAGTTCGTTGGCCAGCTTCATCCGCCATATTGTTTCAAAATGGCGGCCATTTAAATTTTTTTTTATTTAAAATTTGAAATGTGGTACCAAAAAATTGAAAATTAAAAAATATTTTTTTCTTATGTGTTTCACCTTGATTCAAAGATTCCGGAGCAGTTTTTGTTTCGTTTATATCTTAAAAAATGGCTGAGTTATGGCACTTTGATTTTCTAGCGTGGCTGACATTTTGAAACGACCTGATTTTTGTCACGCGATAACAGGCGTATTTATGAACCGATTTGGATGTAATTTGGTGTATACATAGTGCATACCAATGTCTTGACCGAATTCGTTGGCCAGCTTCGTCCGCCATCTTGTTTCAAAATGGCGGCCATTTACATTTTTAAAAAAATTTTTAAATGTGAAATGTGGTACCAAAAAATTGAAAATTAAAAAATATTTTTTCTTATGTGCTTGACCTTGATACAAAGATTCCGGAGCAGTTTTTGTTTCGTTTATATCTTAAAAAGTGGATGAGTTATAGTACTTTGAATTTCTAGCGTGGCTGACATTTTGAAATGACCTGATTTTTGTGACGCGATAACAGGCGTATTTATGAACCAATTTGAATGTACCTTGGTGTATACATAGTACATACCAATGTCTCGACCGAGTTCGTTCGCCAGCTTCATCCGCCATCTTGTTTCAAAATGGCGGCCATTTAAAAAAATTTTAATTTTAAATGAGGTACCAAGAAATTGGAAAATGAAAAAAAAAATTTTTTTGTATATGTTTGACCTTAATACAAAGATTCCGGAACAGATTTTGTTTCGTCTATATATAGAAAAATGGTTGAGTTATAGCATTTTGAATTTCTATTGTAGCTGACATTTTGAAACGACCTGATTTTTGTCACGCAATAACAGACGTA
Organism: Maratus speciosus; assembly: GCA_963932465.1. Lineage (NCBI taxonomy): Eukaryota > Metazoa > Arthropoda > Arachnida > Araneae > Salticidae > Maratus > Maratus speciosus. The sequence goes on along the minus strand of OZ010788.1, from coordinate 535,960,644 downwards.
TTTATGAACAGATTTGGATGTAACTTGCTGTGTACATAGTACATACCAATGTCTAGATCGAGTTCGTTAGCCAGCTTCATTCGCCATCTTGTTTGAAAAGGGCTGCCATTAAAAAACAATTTTAAATTTTAAATTTAAAATGAAGTATCAAAAAATAGGAAAATAAAAAAGAATTTTTTTTTATGTGTGTGACCTTGATACAAAGATTCCGGAGCAGTTTTTGTTTCGTCTATATCTAAAAAAATGGTTGAATTATAGCACTTTGAATTTCTAGCATGGCTGACATTTTGAAATGATCTGATATTTGTCACGCGATAAAACGTGTATTTATCAACCTATTTCGATGTAAGAAGGCATGTGGATAGTATATAGCAATGTCTTGCCCAAATTCGCTGGCCAGCTTTATCAGCCATCTTGTTTCAAAATGGCGGCCAGTAACTAAAAAAAATATTTAAAGTCAGGTACAAAAAAATTAGAAATTGAAAAAGGTTTCTTTTTTAAGTAATTGACCTTGATATAAGGATTCCGGCGCATTTTTTGTTTTGAATTTATCTTAAAAAATGGCTCAGATATAGCAGTTTGAATTTCTAATGCGAGTGACATTTTTAAAAATCTGATTTTTTGCCTGCCACAGCACTCGTATATACCAACCGATTCCAATGTGAGTGAGCATGTGCATAGGAATTACTAAGGTCTCGACCAAGTTCACTGGTTAGCCTCATCCACATTGTTGTCTTAAAATGGCAGGCACTTCAATGTATCGCCGAATTTGGCAACCAAATATAAGTTATTTTAAATAAAAGCAGCTTGGATAAAGCTGACTAATTTCACTAAATTCTCATTCATAATGATTTAGTATTAATAAATATTATTATTGAATCTCCTATAATCGGTTTCCACTAAATTGAGCTTTGTGCATTTGAATAATATAAGCTGGCTTTTTAAAAGTAAGGAATATGAAAGCTACCTCTTCCTCCCGGCACTGGCCGAAGGACTTTTCTAATATATACAGCTATACCCAACTCTACGTTGCATAGTTTTTTACAAAGTTTCATTATTCTTTTAAATAATACAGTTAATAATTCATAAATTTATTGTACGGAACCCTCTGAGCGCGAGTAATACTCGTACTTGTCCGTTTATTTTATATACAAGTTATATGCATTGGTCTGCCAAGTCGTATCTTGGTGGAAACCATCTGCAGAACCTCAATTTAGTGGTTGATCTGCAGGTTTACCATTGTGTTTTCATGCACCCAAACTTCAATGTTTTCATACATTTGGGTGCAGGAAAATACAATGATAAACCAATCGATCAAATACTAAACTCCGGTCTGCAGGTGTTTTCTATCAAGATATGACTTGGCAGACCATTTGCATTTTAATATGCTAATTGAGTTCTATCTAATCCTAAAATTTCAGTCTTCAACTTGATGATCTGATGGTCTGTGCAATTGCCACCCGTCGAGCAAATCCCTTCCTGTGAAATCTTGCATCACTCTTTAGGAATCTGTGGAAGGCACAAAAACATCCTATCTGTGATTTTATACCTAGATTGCATATAAAAACCTTTTTTAATTCATCACTCTGAATTTGGAGTTTTTTGTAACAAATACAGTTGTAGTTTTTTTTTTTTTTTTTTTTTACAATTGTTTGAGAAAGACTTTGTTTTTATTTTCTCTGAAACTAAGTTTTTATGCTCTCACTGCTTGGATTTTTCATTACATTGATATGCAATTCTGATAATGAGTTCCTTAGAATTCCATTTCAAAGCAAAATTTCGAATTTCTTCCAATTTTACCAAAGCATTCTTTTTCATTATCAGAAGTCAGAGAAAATAAATTTATTTTTCTCTGCATCTTTATCTTTAGATTAAGTTATAATTTTATTTTCCCCACATTGCTGATAGATTTTTTTTACCTTGTCAGTTGCAAGCTTACAGTCAAATATCTCCAGAGGTTCTCCATCTTCTTCCTCTACTTCCAAGTTAATAATCAGGAGTAGTTGCAGTAATATCCTTTACCAATCTGTGTCCTATATCGGAATTTGGTAAATTAGCAGTGCTTTTAGTTTATAGTCTTTACTTGACCTTACCGATCATGACAGTGTTAAGCTATCATTCGTTGTTGCTAAGAAACTGTTTTTACTAGTTTATAAATTACCTTGGTAAATTATCACTGGTTTTACTTTGCAGCCTCTACTTGAACTTGCCGATCAAGACAATGGTAAGCTGCCATTCATTGGTGCCCAGAAAATGTTTTTATCAGTTTGTTAAAAATGTCCTACTGCCATTTTCTACGTATATAACGCAGACTTTCACAGTGATGGACTTGTTGATGACGGTATTATCCTTCTCCTATAATTCTTGAAAAGCTAATAACAAATTTACTAACTGTTGCTTTGTGAGCCTTAATTTCCTCTCTAATCATTTTATAAAACTGTGCGATTGAATAATGAATTGTAGTAAACGAAAGAATGTGCCATTACAATACAACATGAAATAAAAATGTTAAGTAACACAATCTTTAACAGGATACCAATGTAAATTGAAAGTAAAGATCGAGTGTTATTAAAATTCATAGTAAAAGACCAGAGAAGAATCAATTACCAAATTCCAATTTTTGGGACGGATGCAAAAGTTTGTCGCATATTGTTGATGGAAATTAAAGAAAATGTATTTCGTGTAAATTTCAATTCCTAGCAGTTACATAATTAGCGCTCATCTGGCTAAAGAATCGATGTATTTTCTCAAATCTTCCAAAAAATAAAATATCTTATCCTCAAAATGTTTTGAAGTGATCTAAATAAACGGTCATTCCGACGATGCAAGTTTTGGAGAATGGTTCTTGGATTGAAGCATTTCATCTCAATTATAACAGTTTGTATCTGAAGTGGGCTAGATACATGTGGCCTAGCAGTCTTGTTGGAAAACAAGGCCTAATTGTTGATTGTTTGAAGCTGCTTCTAGCGGATTGCTTGATTTAATTCACTTAATTATAAACAGTATTTCTGCAAATTAATGCTGTATTTTCTACGTAACATCTATTAATAAACAATTTTCTTGTCTCACTGAATGCGAAGAAAAATCTTCTGTAGGTAGGAACTGACTTTTGCTTTGATTAAAAGGCCTCTTCGATGTAGTCATCAATGTAGTCTAAATAATTATTAACATTGCTACTATTCCTTATATTCCATGAATTACGAAAATAATCTGAAAATAAAAACTATGCGTAAATCTGGTTTTTGAATAATGTAGAATAACGTTGTTTTAAAAATATCGACATGTTTTGTAGAAACTGAGTCAGGCTAAAGTTTTAGCTTCATAAAACGTAATTTTTTTTTACTGCTAATTGTACTCTCAAGTTCCAGGAACAAGAAATTTCCCACCGAGGAGACCTCTACTTTCAAATTTTTAGCCAACAAAGACTTATAAACTGATATTATGACTCGACAATCAATTATGACTCGTATTCAATCATAGAGGCTTGCTTATAGAAAAAGTTTCAGGCCGAAATGTGCTGGATCGAACCGTAGCTTCCGATTTCACGAGGATGAAGTAGGCATACTTCTATTACAAATTTTTTAATTTTTTTTTATCCTATTTAATAACTTCAGTTAATTAAAACAATAATAACATTTTAAAATAAGTGGTAGAACTTTGTCTGATTTGCCTCCATTAGAACATCGCTTATAGATCGAATTTGGCAAATTGCGGAGATTTTATTATGGTTTTATCACATATATATACTTTGCAATGAAATGCTAATTTGGGTGGACTTTCTGGTGAAAATTCCTTCATGAAAACATTTCATTTATTAACATAATCAAATTAAACCTCGTGAAATTGGTCTCCTTCTTCACGCCCCCCCCCCCTCCTTTCTTTATCATTTTATGAGTTTCTCCATCTTCACTGTTCGATTTTTTTTCAAAAGAAGGTAGTGCGGATGGCCCACTGCCTTTAGTAATGTGGACTATGGTGATTTCAAGTTAAGTTAGAAAACTTAACCAATCTTCTGATTTTCATCAACGTCTTATAACGGTGGATTAAACATGAATTCGCCATTATTCACCAGAGATGAAACAGCAATCTAAACAATGTGAAAGAGCAGCTGAAATTGCGCCAAAGAAAGTGAAAACGGTTCCATCTACTGGAAAAGCCATGGATACGGTTTTCGGGAATTCACAAAGTGTGGTGATCATAGAGCACCGGCAAAAAGGTAGAATCGTCACCGGACAGTGTTATGCATTTCTACGGGACCAATTAAAGAGTGCTTATTCCGACAAAACGTCTATACCTGAGCGAAAAATACGTGTTCTTTCACCACAGCAGTGCTCTTGCACACATGCTTGTCATTTTCGCTACGAAAGTCAATGACCTACGCTCTGTAGTGCTTCCACATGCACCGGATTTTGCTCCCAGCGATTATTTCCCAAGCCTGAAGAAATGGCTCGGTAGTCGGAAATTCACTTCAAAATATGGGGTTAAAGCAGAGACCACCCGTTCATTTCCAAAGTTAGATAAGGCTTATTATGCTAAAGATAATAAAAAGTCGGAAACTCGTTGGTTTAAATTTTTTAAGTTGTAAGGAACTACGTTAAAAAAATTAAATATTGTCAAATTTTTTTCATTTTCTTTGTCGGGCTAATAACCTTTCGAAACACACCCGTATCGATATCAAATTTTATTTTCCCTCAAAAAAAAAAAAAAAAAAAAAAAAAAAAAAGGGCGGAGTTCAAGAAAAATGCGGGTCCTAGTTGTAATTAAAATTCGACCCCCTCATGCTGAGAACATGACACTATAAAACTTGGTAAGACGGAAACATAAACAATAGGTGCTAAATACCTTTTTAGATGGGTTTTTTGCGTCTTTGCAGATACAATTGCAGGGTATTTTTAGGGGAATAATGAGAATTCCGTTTAAACCAGGGTTTCATTACAGCAACGTATCAGAAAATAAATTTGTTAGCTAGCAGACATTTATAAAATGTAATATTTTACCATACAGTTTCCTTATTTTCAGTTTAACATTATTATAGTTAATGATAAATTTTCGCGTTCCCTTTGCGTTACAAAAAATATCTTTAGGTTACCTTTGAGAACACATACAACACTGTAGAAAAAAAAAAGGACCAAAATACGGAAATACTACTGGCAATCTAGACGCCAGCACTTAGACCGGAATTTAACGGATATTTTCTGTAATTTAAAGGGAAAAAGTTCCGTTAAAATACGGAAATAGTACTATCGTCTAGATTGCCAGTAGTATTTCCGTAATTTAATCCTTTTTTTACAGTGTAGTGACGGAAAAAAATGTAAGCGCTAAAGTTAAGTCTATGGGAGCGTTATTTTCAAATATCTCGCGTCCTTTTTAACATTTTAAAATGATTTTTTTTTGCATAGGATAGCTGAGAACGATCTACAACCGGGCTGTTTTTTACTTTTTCGGTTTTGGTTAGAGATATTAAAAAAAAAAATTACTTATACTTTCGGAACTGGTGGAATCGGTTCTGAAATTGAAACTATCATAATAAAAGAAAACTGTAACTAAAATCGAAAAAGTAAAACCTAGCCTGGTTGTTGATCGCCCCCAGCTATCCTATGCAAAAAAAAAAAAAAAATCATTCAAAAATATTAAAATTAAAGCCAGAAAATTGAAAATAACGCCCCCATAGACTTAAAATTAGCATTTTCATTTCTTCCCGTGTCTGAAGTGGGCTCTTGGAAAAAATATGTTACGCAGGACAAATTTCGCATTTTCTTAGACTTTTAAAGGTATAGTGTCCCCATAAAAATGACAAATATTAAAAATAATAAATATTAATATTTTTTTTAAAGTTTCGAACAAATTGATCAACTCTTTTAAAGTTAACAATCTTTAAAACTTACAAATTTTAAGTTCTTGTTAAATCTTAGTAAATTTAAATTGTTCAAAATTAGGAAAAATTAAAATAATAAAGTCATCAATAATGTTCTTAGGCATGTTTTAAAGGCATGAAAAATATGCTAAAAATTAATATAATAAGAAAATGAATAATACAGATAAAAATCAACTTTCAGGAATTTCTGCCAATTAACGGAAGTGTATTTGCATTCTTTTGTACAGCCCTTACATTAGCAACAAGATTTTATACACGTCACATGTTAAGATAAAATTTATTCCAGTATAAACATGCTTAAACTACTTAAATCGCACTTCCAGAAATTACGATCCATAGGCGTGCATGCATACAATTCTCTGGATAGCCTTGTATATTATTATATTTAGTTTTTTCTTTCGGAACCGGTTGGAATCCGTTCTGAAGTCGAAACTATCCTAATATTAAAAAAAACTAAAACTAAAATCGAAAAAGTAAAAACTAGCCTGGTTGTCGATCGTCCTCAGCTATCCAATGCAAAAATCTATTAAAATAAAGCGAGAAATTTGAAATTAACGCCCCCATAGACTTAAAATTAGCGTTTTCATTCCTTCCCGTGTCTGAAATAGGCGTGCATGCATCCAGTTCTTTGAATAGCCTTGTATATTATTATATTTTTATTTTCCAAACATATCTTTCTAAATATAGTTGAATTTAAAAATAAAATTAATCAATTTCTCAACAATTCTTCCTAGTTCTTTTGCGTAGCCCTATACGTAGTCTACCGAATTTATATATATAATCTAGTATGCAGAAATTTAGTTAAAAAAGTATATCATAGCTGAAATCTCACTTTCAGAAATCATCCCTAATAGACAATACTTCATATGCAATATTGTATCCAATATCTTTTATGTGCCCCTGTAAATTAAATAAAATGTGATGCACATCATATTATAATGTAAGCATCATATTGTAAACCTCAGTAACGTATATGAATTCCATCTTGTTTGAAATCGTGAAACATAACTAAAACACGCTTTGCAAGCATAGTTTTTTCTGTAATAAAACTGAACCCTTTTCTGTGACCCTGTAAATGAATGATAAATGCTTTGCTATCCCTTCAGAAAGCATGTTTTACTGCGCCTCATAAATTCATATCAATTTCATTATGTTGTAACAGAAAACGTTATTAAAATACCCCGCAAACGTTTTTTCTTCGTAGTCCATAATGTAACGAAATATACTTTTTAATTCCCCTGTACAAGTACCTATGCTCTTCAATAATGCGAATAAATTGTATGTTTAAAATTGTTTTATGTCATTAAAATACACGCAAATGTATTTTCCCACATAGACCATAATATAAAATACTTTTGAATGTCCATGTAAGTGAAGTATAAAATATTAAAAGGTAATACGTATTAGAAAAAAAAATTGCTAGTTAGTATATTTTTATAAAATGCTATATTTTATCTTATAGTTTCATAACTTTTAGTTTTACATTATTAAAGTTAATGATAAATTTTCGCGTTTCCTAACCGTTGCAAAAAAAATATGTTTGCGTTACATTTGAGAACCCACGCCGGTTACGGGAAAAAATGTAAGCGCTAACGTTAAATATATGGGAGCGTTATTTTCAAATCTAACTTCCTTTTTAACATTTTAAAATGATTTTTTTTTTTTTTTTTTTTTTTTTTTTGTATAGGATAGCTGAAGACGGTCTACAACCGGGCTAGTTTTTACTCTTTCGATTTTGGTTTCAGATATTTTAAAAAAATTACTTTTAATTTCGGAACAGGGGTGAATCGTATCTGAAATTGAAACTTTCCTAATATATATATATATATATATATACTAAACTAAACTCTGTGGCTATACATTCCATGAGGATCAGGGCCGACAGTGCCCATCTCTGTTTTCTTGACCCTAGGCCCCGAGGTGCTATACAGCATGCGTCCCGGCCAGGTGGTCAGCCTAACGCGAGACCCTCGGTGTTTAGTTCCCAAGCAAACTTGGTACTCATTTTATCGACCCCAAAGGGATGAAAGGCTGAGTGAACCTTGCCCAGTCGGGAATCGAACTCTCGACCTGCGGTGCGGCAGTCAGATGCCCAGACCACTACACCACTGGGCTTTATATATATATATATATATATATATATATATATATATATATATATAACCATTAATTAAACATGACCTACCACCGTCAATTATTATGAATTAAAGCTGTAAGTATTATATATATATATATATATATATATAAGTAAAAATAATAAATAATAAATAAAGTAAAAATAATAATAATAATAGTAAAATCTAGCCTGGTTGAAGATCGTGCTCAGCTATCCTATGTAAAAAACATCATTCAATAATATTAAAACAAAGCGAGAAATTTTAAAATAACGCCCCCATAGACTTCGTTTTAATTTCTCTCCGTGTCTGAAGTGGGCTCTTAAAAAATATATCTGTTACACAGGACAAATTTCGTTCTCCGACTGTTAAAGGAGTACTGTCCCCTTAAAAATAATAAATATTAAAGTAATGAACTATAAAAATATTTCTTTAAAATTTTGAACAAGTTGATTTACAATTTTAAAGTTAACAATCTTTAAAACTTATTAACTTTAAATTCTGCTGATTTTTAATTAAAAAAACTGTTTTTCGAACGTAAAATGTTAAATTGTCGAATATTTTATACATATACAAGAATAGGAGACTTGAAAACGAGTCTCCTGGCCAGGCCAAAAATATGTTCTAACAAATTATGACTTCGTAATTATTTGTTAACTATTTTAACTTAAAAAATAATTTAAAAAATACTCGTCTATTTTTTTACCTTTTTACTTAATAAACTAGGACTGAAATTTGATTCCTTAATAACTTCTATATGTTGTAACTCCCTCTGTGCGGTTCTGAATTTGTTTATATAAACGAAATGTATAATTTCCTTCGTTATTCATAGAAATATAGAATTTAAAATATTTCATTCTTTCAAGAGTCTTTTGTTGAAATTAAGCAATAATCTTAGAAAAAAATAAATCCAAGGTTTGAAATAGGAGTGATCTATTTTAACACGTTGCAACAATCCAATCACAATTAAATCGTTTCCATTTGCTAAAATGTTTGGATATTAGCCAATCATATTTTTAATAGGCGGTCTTTTCATCGTCTTGGTAGAGGCGGGCAACATAACATTACGAGGCCGTTTTTGACTTATTTTTCATCAAAATCTTTACAAATTTTGCTTAGAGTTCAAATTTTCCTAATTGTAGTAGAACTATTGAAAGCATATTATTGGAAAGCCTAAACTCTATATTTTCGTTGTTATTTTTTTAATTTTCCTGAATTTTGCTGATATGAATGTTATAAGACTAAAAAGGACACAACACCTCGAATTTCACTGGATCCTAAATTGACAGGATCCTGATAATTAAACTACAACAAAAATTGGAAAAGTAGAAAATAGCCCGTAAACAGATAGTCCTCGGCTATCCTGTGCAAAAAAATCACTTAAAAATATTAAAAATCAAGCAAGATATTTGAAAATATTGTTCCCATAGACTTATCATTAGCGTTCGAGCTTCAAGCCGTGACTAGTGTGGCATCTTAAGTGATCAAAGCCAACTCAAAGGGTCACAAATTAAAGACCACAAGTCGTCAACGCATCAGCGGCAAGTTCGCAAAGTGACAAAACCTCATATTTAGACATCCAAATTTAGAAATCAAATTTAGACAAGCATCTCACGGTAGGTGAGAAGCATATATCTAATCAAGGAAAATGAAAAGACCCACAAGAATATGTCAAAATATTAAAAAGACAACCACCACGACAGTGACCAAATGCCAAGACAAGGAAATCTCCTCAGAAGAACAAGTCCACTGGGTGAGATAAGTATATTATACTAGACAAATATAATGAATTATTAAATTAAATGTTAATTTAGGTTAAACCCAACCCCCATAGCTTATGTCTAAGTTAAAACCTCAAGCAGCTAGCTCAAATAGAAATTAGTATATTAATCTCACTAGGTCAGCTCATTAGTCTCCTATCAATTCCCCCCTAGCTAAGTAATAGTATGCCAATTCATAGTTAACTTGTCATAAGATAATATAAAAATAATAATAATAATTAATAAATAAAATCCTGATTCTAATATTAGATATGATTAAAATATAAATTCATTTTAAATAGCCAGGCAATATTTAAGTAATCTAAAGTAAATTACTCTAGTTAGTTTAATGTCACCTAGTGCTATAGGATAATATTAAAACAATATATATAATAAATGACAGTTAAGTAAATAACTATAAGTAAGTTTTAAGTGTAATAACAAGTACAAGCTAACCCCTTTCCCTTTCAGGTTTTATTTTTTTTATTTTTTTTTATTTTGACTACCGCCTTTTTATTATTCTTAGTTGCACAGAGGCTATAGCCTGCACAAGCTACCGGACCCTCTCCAGTGGGAAGTCTACGGAGTCAGTTTCTACGCGGTGGGGTACGGTAGATAGGCGGAGTCTCATCCCCCTGAATCGTTATGTTTGCCTAGTATTTCGGCCCAAAATTAACTTTCGGTGCAACTTGTCTATCTGTGGCGCTCCATTTTTAAATTTTTTAAATTTTTTTTAAATTTTTTTAATTTTTTTTTTCTTCCTCACTCCCCCCCCCCCCTCTAATCCTTTTTCTTATGACAAGTCTGCACCAACAATTCGGCTTCTAAACCCCAGGTCATTCAGAAGTAGTTCGGGCAGCGGTTGCCCAGTTGGCAGAGCATCGAATCCGCAGCTAAGGCCGCGGGATCGAGGCCTACTGCTGGCTATAATCCGCCATGTATGCTAATGGCGCCTGGTGCATGTAAAATCCGTCGTGGGTGCAAAGTCCTCCAAGTTACCTGTGAATTATACCTCTGGAGGTGCCTTGCCAGGTGAAGGTCTCGTCATCTGATCAAGGTTCTAAATTACGAGACCAACATGAGTAGCAATGTGCAGGTGCCGAACAACAGGATATAACGTTAAGTAACCGGCAAAACATAGTATACACAAACGATCAGTAGGCACTGCAGATAAGATGACGATCGAGGCAATGATGTCAGGTTTACTGCCGCTTCGCGGCAGTTAGGCGGTCTTTCGCCCCGATGCCAGGTACTAAACCCGTTAAGTTGGGGCATCCCGGCAGGTAGTGGCCATCGGTTAGAAAGAAAGAAAGCACGCTCCGGAGAAAAGGAGTTACGTGAGTTATCTTTTGACTTTATATTTAATTAAGATTGTTTTATTGCTATCACGGAGTGAGGGCGAAATTTATAAGATCTTGTCTGCCAAACCCTTTGCCCGTTGTTGAATAAAAGGTCTATATTTAAAGCCTATAATACTCCTCATGAACTCCCACCACTATAAATACGCAACAGTACTACCAGCCTTATTTCACCTGTGCTATGAAAGGTGAGACGCAACATGTGTTTTGAAAATGAAGAGGTCCCCTTAACATATTATGTTCCTTTATTTCTTGTATTTCATGGGTTTCTATGTAATTGTCAATCCTTATGATATGCCGTACCTACCCTAAAAGATTAGCGCTATATTTTTGACTCTATATGTTTGCGTGTAAATTAAAAGTAAATTAGAAGCATATTACATTGATATTAATTTAAATTGAGTTTAAGAGTAATTTTTATATTAACAGCACCAAACCTTGCTAAAAATCACAAATAGGTATTCATTTGTTTATATTACAATGCATCCGTATTAAAAAATAAACACAGTTACATTTTTGTAGTCTAAAAGGTTATTGAAATTCATAACTGCTTTTAAACAACAAAACTTCAATATGCTTGGAATGTATTTTTTTCTTAATCTCTTTGCATGTTTGCCAAACTGTGATGTAATTTTCATGAAAATGCTTGACATTCTACTTCATATATGTTAATGGCAATGGCGTATGCTAAAAGCATTTATCCATTGTAAGAATATTGACAATGGATCTAAATTAACTGAAAAACACAGATCATTTCTATGTATAGGTAGTATCCTACAAAAATTCAGTAAACTTAATTTAAGTTCAAATTTATGGGCTAATATTATTTTCCAAAAATAGCGAAGGTGCGTTTAGTACCAGTAACTGGTTTTAAACATATTTACTGAGATTTCTTATTACTAAACTTATCTATAAATTCATATTTTAAAATATGTTTTAAAAAATGTTTTATCAAGATAGATTATTTATGGAAACTAAAAATTCAAAGTGAAATTTTAAATTGATTTAAAGATCATTTCGAGGAAAAGAGAAAACTCTTGTTTACAAAATTAATGATCCATATGAATGATGCATTAGACCCATATCTATAAATCAAACGAAACTGTAAATTGAAAGACATTTGACAATTTATAATACTCTGTTTATTTTAAATTTCTCAAAGTATCTCAGAAATCAAATATACAAATACGAATTTATATTACATCTATCAATATTGAAATTGGCGTATTTCACATCATCGACGAATATTAACTGAAAGAAAGCAATCAACTGTATATTACAGATAGACGAAAATTTTTCCATTTGGTTTTCAATTATGATTGATTCTTTGCGAGGCAAATGAATTGAGTAAATATTCAAAGTATTTGTTTTCAATGTTGAGTTTTCTGATGTTTAAAGTAACAAATAAACAGATCCTGGCTGCAATGAAGTAACATTCGTTTTTCTCTTCAGTATAAGTAATCGAAAAACAAAAACATTTTGCAATTTAGTTATGTTTCTTTTACTACAAGAACGAAAATAGGAAAATAGTTTTCTTTACCTTTAAAAATCTTTGATAACAACATGTTTTCAAATTTAAAGAAACACTTAGAAAATCAATGTATTTTTAGCTGCCTCTGATTACCAGAAACGATCCCGAGTGCACTTTACAGTGTAATAATTAGTTTCCTCAAACCGGAATATCGGTCTTTAGAATGCTAACAATTCCCAATTAACACTAGAAAGAGAGTGAATTTTAATCAGTTTTACAGAAATTTTATTCAAAACTGTTTAAATTGATTCAAAAAAAAGTTTAATAATTTATCCAACAAGATCTTATTTGTCATCCATTATCCGAGAATCAATAGAGATTTTCTTACGCAGTGAGAATATGTGCAATGATTCAGCCAAAGAACGTAGAGGGTTTCACACTTCACACAATCATACATCAATTTCTTTGATTCAGCATCCATGAAGCTTCCTAAAAGTTGGAAAGAGATGCTATACAGAATAATGAAACAATAATATTACGTTGAGTAAAAAGTTTTCCGCCAAGGGGAGATACCTTCACGCCAACAGAAAGGTATGTGGGGTTGTTAGTTTTTCAGCCAACCAATTTTTGCATTCGAAAGAAGAGCATGGGAGCTACATGACTGTGTAATTTGTTTGTTGAAAATTTATTATCTTGTGCTTCATAAAAGTGTTTAAAATGCAGCTAACACGTCAGCAGCTCTGAATGATTATGTACTATGAGTTCCTTAATAAACTCAGTGCAACTGAATGCCACAGAAAAATGTGTGAAAGTTGAGGCATCAATACTGTTTCTTATGATACAGTCAAAGTTTGGTTTCGGAAGTTTAAAGCTGGGAATTTCGACATTGACGATGAATCACGTCCTGGCCTCCCTATTAAAGTTGATTGTGAGCAGTTAAAGCAAATTATTGATCAAGACAGAAATGTTTCAACACGAACTATTGCGTTAGAGCTTAACGTTTCCCTAAAAACGGTAAGGATAGTTAACGGTCTGAAACGCATAAATCTAACGTTTAAGTCCAACCGCTGGGTGCCTCACGAATTGACTGCTGAAGAAAAGCACAAGAGAAAAAACGGTTATTTGGCTCTGCTCAGAGATCAAAGAAAAAAGAACATTCTGGGCAGAATTGTGACTTGTGATGAAAAATGGGTGCACTACAACAATACAAGCTGTAAAGAAGGGTAGTCAGCCCTAAGGGAGTCAGCAGGATCGGTTACAAAACGTGACCTAACTAACAAGAAGGTGCTTCTCTGCATCTGGTGGGATTGTCACGGTACAAATAGTATCTAAAAAGGTGACAGACTATAAACAGTGCAATATGAAGCAACATGCTAATGAAAGTTCGCGAGGCCATTCGCGAAAACGAAGAAACCAGTTCAGAAGGATGGTGGTTCTCTTTCATCAAGATAACGCCGATCACACGTTAGTACTGGCTGGACGCTCTAGAATCTCGAATGGGATTTAATGCAACATTCACCATGCAGCTCCGACATGGCCCCTTTTGATCTTTTGATCTCTATCTGTTTTCTCATCTGCAGCTGCATCTTGATATCGCAATCTCCGATTCAAATGAGGAGATCATAAATGAGACCGATCTCTTTCTGGACTCGCGCACGCCCCAATTTTTCGCAGAAGAGCTTGAAAAGTTGCCAAAACGTTGGCAGACGATTATAGATTTAAACGGAGATTACTATCCTCATTAGTTTTGATGATGTCGTATGTATTTATCATTTTACAATAAAAAAAATTGGCGGAAAACTTTTTACTCAACGTAATATAAAATAATTCACGTTCACAAATTTCCATTTTTAATACTGCAATTAATTTTATCATGCTTATGTTCGCGTGATTTTTGTTTACTAGTTTTGTTTTCAATTTAAATTGTTCTGCGAAAATATTATTATTTTATTTCTTGAGAATTTTGATATCGGTTTCACTGAAACATGTCGAAATGTGAATAAATAAAGATATTTTTTAAATTTAAAAATTAATTTTTATCACTTATGGCAAATATTGAGTTACTTTGACGTTTTAAAGTTATTTTTATGTATAGTTTATAAAATTGTTTAACTTAGTCGTTCAACCTTTTCTTTGTTTTTTTAAAACATATCATATAAAAAATTTTTGTTTCGAACCAAAATATATTCATTTGGTAGGAGTCAAAATGACTCTTTACTGTCTTTCAAGTGTTAAACGTTTTCAGCTGCGCAACTGGATTTATTCTGCAAGTGTAATAAAATATCTTCAATATTTTAATGGAAATTCTGTTTACTTATAACTTTTTCCCCTCTAAAGCATGTTCGTTGCACAGGAAAATGTTTTCTCGATACCTGATAGCATCCGAAAATCCTCTATTTTGGGTCAAGAAAACTGATTAATGCACTATCAAAATTTCTCGGAAACATTTTCAAAAATCGGTGGCAGCAAAAGAAACTTAGTTTTATAAATTATTCTTTAGCTGTCAGAAATTCATTGCTTTCGAATGCTTCTATGGATGAATAACACTTTTCTGAATCGTGGGTAATTAAAAAAACCTCTGAGGTCATTGTATATTTTTTTGTGTGGTTATATCATATTATCCTTAATTAAGAAACATTTGTCTTTTTTTTTTTTTTTTTTTTTTTTTTTTTACAGTGTAATGTTCAAATTATAATGCTTTGTTTTCTTGTAGATTTTTGAACACATAAAAATACACATAAAATTATAAACACATAAAAAACATCCATGGGAATTCATATTACACCTGAAAATATCAAATATGTATTTTGCATGGTCTAGTTACATTAAATATGTGAAAGCAGACTGTATGTTGCCTAAAGGCAAAAGCATTTTGGATTTGGTTTTCAATTATTGCTGATTCCTTGCAAAGCAAAATAATGGAATAGATAATAAAATATGTATTTTTTAATGTTGGTATTTCTAACTTTTACAGCAATATAAATGTAACTCCAGGCTGCTATGATTTTAAAGTATTTTCTCTCGTCAATGTACATTAATCGAAAGAGAAAACATTTTTAAATTTACTAGTGCTTCCTTTAGTACAAGAATAAGGAAACACAAAATTGCATTTGAAAGAAAAATGGAAATAAACAATAGAAAATTTTAGAATTTTCCGTTTTTAAATTTCGTTCATTCTTACTATGCTTTGAGAACAAAGGATATGAACGATTTACAATACATTAATTGTACGCAGATTTCAGAGGACATTGTAAACACATATGAAATGAAAATACAAATATGTATTGGTAATATAATCGATAAGTATTAAAGTTGGCGCGTTTTGCACCATCAAATTACAATAACTGAAGCAAAGTAGATGTTATTGAAAGGCAGAGAATATCGAGATTAAAATGATTCGAAAAAATAACATAAGAATCTGTTTTCAATGTTGTTTTAGCTGAATCGAAATATATTTTAAAAAATAATGTTTTTTTAGGATTTTCTACAATTAGAACATTACAGAATTATGTACACATTTTAGAGAAATGATACCATATAATGGATTGTTTAAAGATTTATCGTTTCTAATGATTTTGGTGTTTTGATCAGTGGTTTTTAGTAATTTCGGGATAAGTAATATTATTTACATTATTATTAATGAAATTCGGAATTGATGATACTTGCAACTAATTTTTGCAGGGAATAAAATTTCGAAAGCATCAGTTATCTCTTTTTACTTATGTACAAAAGCAACCTTATTGTTTGTGAGTTCAGGATACATATACAAATAAAGAAACCGCGGAATATTATTTTAGTCGTTTTTTAAAAGATTACAGCATATACACTTTTAAATAAAGCTTTTCAAAGATCCAAATTATTTATAAAGTTACTGTAAACATACGTAGCAACTTTTAGTAGTAATGTTTTTATTGAAGTCTTGCGAATGGCATTTAAGCGATATTTGAATTTGAAGATTACTTTTTCTGCGTTCTTATTACCGCCTTTTCTGATAAAAAAATTTCAAATTATTGTCTGTGATTAGATAAGCGAAATATTTTTATTTTAAGATAGCGGACTAAAATATAGAGTTTACTATAATAACTTTTTTAATGCCATTGTTAAATTTACTTGCAATTACAATTTTTTAATTGCATTAAAAATGCAACAAAAAGATAAGACTTTAGTAAATTTATAGAAAATAAATAATAATAATTTAAAAGAAATTGTGATAACTGTAAGTATTACGTTTCAAGTTTTATAATAGCATTTGGTGACAAAATACATCAAACATAGAACATAAAATAAATGAATAAAATGTATTTTTATAATACATTATTTAATCTATTTCTACCAAATTTTAAGTAATTAAAAAAAATCTAATAAAGGTAAATGTATATGTTTTTAACTCTAAATGCATAAAATGCACAACATCAGGAATGTTTTTATTTTAAAGAAAAGACGCAATTACAGTTGCGTACACACAATTATTGTATTAGTTTTTTAAACGATTACTGCATGTACCCTTTTAAATTTAGCTTCTAAAAGATCCTGAAACACACTTTGCTTAGAAGATTCAAGTTATATAAAAAGTATATTTAGACATAAGTAACATGTTTCAGTGGTAATTGTTTAAATAAAGTCATCCGAACGCCATTTGAGCGGTAATTTAATTTCAAGATTACTGTTTGTGTGTAGTTAACATCGTCTTTTCTGATCGAAAAATTTCTAATAATTGTCTGCAAATAGATAAACCAAATATTTTTATTTGGAAATAGCGATACTAAAATATAGAGCATACTATAATACTATTTTTTAAAATACCATTGTTGAATTCACTTGCAATTCCAACTTTTTCATTCCATTTAAAATGCAAAATAAAGATAGGACTTTTAGAAAATTTAAAGAAAAAAAAACAATAACAATTTAAAAAAGAATCTGATGACTGAGAATATTTCATTTCCAGTTTTTTAATACTATTCGGTAACAAAACACATCAAACATAGAACATAACGTAAATTAATAAAATGTATTTTTATCACACTTTATTTAATCTAATTCTAACTATTCTTTAAGCAATTAAAAATATGTATAAAAATGTTTAATGTGTAAGTTCCTAATTCAAAATGCGTAAAATTTACATCATCAGGAGTATTTGTTTTAAAGAAGAGACTCAATTACCGTTAGGCACACAAAATTTCAATATGATTTCATGTAGATTGCTGATATCTTCCTGATCAAACATATCTAATTAGTATTAAAGTAAGTAGTTTGCATGTTTATTTCATCGAAGCAGATATCGAACTTTTCAGTCAAGCGTAAACTGCTCTAGGCTGTTATGGAGAGAAAATAACTTCGCATTCCAGTAAATAAACCAAAATAGGTAGTATCTTTCTAGTTCATTACTACTTCGTGTGCTGCAAATCTTCCTCTACTAAAAAGCGCATTTCTCAGAAAATAAAATTACATTATGCAAGATTTCTGCAATACAAAGTCGTTGTATTATATTGTATAATCTATTGCTAAGATAAAAAAATGGTGAAATAACCTAGAGGATGAAAAAAAAGAATACTAATATTATTGCTGTTAAATAAAAATAAATTCATAAACACAAATGCATGCAAACTTACTGGAAGTAATGAAATCTCCATAATCTAAAAATTAAAAATTTATTTAATATTACATGCAAATTATCATTACGGTGATCTGTGAAATAATACTTTTATACTTTTTTTAAATTGTTATAGATGTTTCTACTATTTTGTTTTTATAAACTGAGTTCAGAAATCATTTACTAGCTTTTTCGTCTATCGCTTTCATGATATAGGATCTACTTTAATAACCCCTTTTGGTAAAATAACGTTACCTGAGATAATTGACTTTCAAAAAAAATTTACAATCGCATTTAAAAAAATTAATTTAATCACAATATATGTTTAGGGAAATGTATGAATCATAAAAAGAAAATGCTTTTTCCTTTAATGAAACAAAATTACTTCTTTCTATGCAACATTTTTTTACAATTAAATATTACAGAAAGGAATATGTCTATTGTAAATATCACAAAATGAAAAATCTTCATAGAGTCCCACCTTTCCCCTCCGAACGTCTTGAGGGCTTTCCAGCATTTTAATAAAAATGATTATAAAAATAATCTTAATTTAAGGAGACCGGGAAAGCCCTATCTCCGCCATGTTAAATTCACTAGCTTTATGTACCTTTTTCTCAGAAATGGTGAAAGATAGAGGTCTAGATTTTTAGAGTAGTTAGAATAACATGATTTATGTATTTTAACAGCTCATTTTCTTTCTAAGTGAAACTGAAAATTAATTATTAATTATTTATTGAAAGACATTTTTAAATTAGCATTTTTGGTAAGATTTCACTGCCTAAAATAAATAATTCTCAACAAATCATTAAATCGCTGCGTTAAAATATACAATATAACATAATATAAGTATTAAAAAATCTGAGTTCTTAAGTTTAATAGATATTGAAAAAAAGAACACAAACATGGAAAATCCAAGTTTTGAGAAAAAGTCAATTAAAGATTTAAATGGCCATTAAACTATGAAGTACTCTTAAAAAGAATGAATAATTCCAAAACTTAATTTTTTATATGTAAACATTTGTGACACATCGTTGGAAAGATAAAAGTTTAAACTATTTAATGATATAAAAAAATAAAATTCTGTTTTTTTTTTTTTCCAAATTTTGCTTACCTGGTCCCCTTAAATTTTGTTTCTCTGTTTCGTTCTAAAATACACTTCATGACTCTTTATTTGACATACATTTTAAAATACAATTCTGTTTAAAATATTTTTTCTACAACAGATTTAAGTTGTTTTGGGGAAACGGAAAAATACGTCCAAACCGCTCAGAGGGCTAGAAACGAAGCTTAGAACTTTTTTTGTCTTGTACATTACATGGGGAAGTTGCCCAATGTATAGGAAAAGATCTAGATTAACCAAAGAGCGGGTGGAAATCTAAAAATATTTATCACAAAAAATATCCAGTACGGGCAGAAAACTTCATTTAAAAACTGCTTAAAAAATATGTATCTTGTACTTTAATAACATCTTGTGGTAAAATGGCGCTATTTAAAATATTTCACTAACAAAAAAATCTACAATTGTATATAAAAAAAAAAATTAACCACAATACATGATTCATGCAATCTATGAATCATAAAATGAAACATGCTTTATTCTTTAATAACAGAAAAACACATCTATCCATGAAACATTTTACACAATTAAGTCTTACAGAAAAGAATATGTCTATTTTAAATATCACAAAATGAAAAATCGTCATACAGCCACTTTTTTTCCCGCGAAACTATGCTTAGAAAATTTTTACATCTTGTACATGACGTGGGGCAGTTACCTAAAGTATAGGAAATGCTCTTCTTTACGCAAAGAGCGCATGAAATTCTAAATATATGGCAAAAATATCCACACTGTAAAAAAAAAATCTGTGAAGTTACTAAAGTTTTTCTAGGAAACTGGGATTCCTAGAACTTTTCATGTAACGGCAACAACAAAATGTCATGTAACAGACACACTTTTGTGCCGAAAATCAAAAAATCTGTAAGGTTACTAAGAATTTTTTTGGAAACTGGGATTCCGAGAACTTTTCATGTAAGTGCAGCCAGGGTTACAAATAAAAGTTTAGTAAGTTTACTGAAATTTTAGCAGATTCATTTGTAAAGTTACAGATTTTTGTAGCTTTACAAAAACTAGTTTTGTAGATTTGCAGCTTTTTACGTACAGTTACAGGTGAAAGTTTAGTAAGCATGTAACTTTACATCTGTAGAACTACAGATTTTTTTTTACAGTGCAGTAGTATCAGAAAAGATCATTCACAAAATCCTTTAAAGAAAGATCTATCTTACAGTTTAATGACTTCTTGTGGTAAAATGTGGTTAAAATATTTGACTTCAAAAAACATTGTACCATTGTATTTAAAAAATAAATTTAATCACAATTCTTGTTTAATGCTATGTAAGGATAAAATAAAATGTAATATATATATATATATATATATATATATATATATATACCTCTTCCCATGCATACTTTTGCACAATTAAATCTTTAAAAAAAAATATGTCTATTGCAAATATCACACTGTAAAAAAAAATAAATAAATAAATAAATAAATCTGTGAAGCTACTAAAATTTTTCTTACATGATTTTTCGTCGTTGCCATTACATAAATAGTTCTAGGAATCCCGGTTTCCTAGGAAAATTTTAGTAACTTCACATATTTTTTTTTTTTTTACATTGCACAAAATGGAAAATCTTCATATCCCTTCTTTCCCTAGTAGCAATGCTTACAAATTTTAATATATTGTACATTACGTGGTGCAGTTTCCTAATGTAGCATTCAGCAGTCATCTGCAATCTTGTTGGTTGGTGCCTGGATTTTTTTATGACTAAATTTATAATTTATCAGCCAGACATTATTTTTAGGTTTGTGTCTAAACTATGCATCATGTTTTTTTTTTTTTTTTTCAGTATTTTTTTTTCAAAAATGTAGGGAAAACTTTTCAAGTTGAAAATATTTAAGTCATCGCAGACATGTATTATTAATAATTACAGAAACTTGTATCTCCATGTTCATGAAAAAAAGTCATTATTACGTAGTTTTTTCCTTTTTAAATCTGATATATTTTTATCATTTTATCGCAGCGTGAAACCCCCAGTTATTGACACAGACCAGAAACTGACACTTCAGCAAAATGTAACTCAAATAAGCTTTTTCTTGTAAAATTCTGCAAAAAATAGCATCTTGTGTTAACTTAGACGTTTATTTTTATTTTAGAGTCAATTTATTCACCACTAGTAGGCCGAGAACATAATAAATGAAGAAGAAACTTTTTAGAACACAAAAAGTATATAAGAAATTCGACTATATATATATATCTACTAATATTATAACAAGTTCGACAAATTATCTCTCTTACAGGAATCCTTCATCTGAGCTTTTAGCCATTTAACCATCATATTTTCCCTGAAGACAGCTGTAGAAACAGCTCGAAACGTAGAATTTACCTTTTAGCTTATTAAAGTTCGTCTTTTGTGTACCATTAAGCAAAGTTGTGTCTTTATTTATAAAATTTTATGGTACAATCGTCCAATATACCTTAACAAAAAGTACCATTTCGAGGTGTACATGATATGAATTCACTAGTACGATAGAAACATATCGGTCTTAAGCAGCAGTCATACACTCGTTATCTAATTCCAAACGAGAAATCAAAGTTTTGCAGTCCGGAAATCATGGTCAGACTGGAAGATTAGGCATACATCCCTTAGTAACTTCCCAGAAAATAACAACTGAAGCCGATAGATGCATCAGTTATTTATTAGAAGATCATAAAATGCACAGACTCTACTAGCAATTATGATACCCATAATTGGGCCGTTGCTACATCGTAAATGTAAACCGCTAGATGTTAAATATTAGAACAACTTGACGAAAATACAGGAAACACAGATCTCCAGATGACAATGGGTTTTGAAGCAAAACAATAATCGTAAAAAATCTGTCTCTCTCAGCTAACGCAACATGTTAAATAAATACTTGCGAAAAACACACGCGTAAGTGTACCGATCCAAAACAAGACCAATCCAGCTAAGTGGAAGGGGGAGAGAGAGGGGAGGCTATGTCAGCGATTGGACAACTCCGCAGATGAGGGTGAAGAAAGTGTGACGTGGATGAGCTAACTATTTACTCTCAGCGATAGATTTATAACGTAATCAGAATGTTGGTGAGAGCTGGCAAGGAATTATGGGATATAGAACATCAATAGAACAAAATATTAAATACATTCGAAAAAAAGAATTAACTCAGAATAAAATGAAAGAAAGTAATTTAGTGGGTTTTATAAAAGTAAGCTACGAATATATTAAGATTTTTAGAATAATAAAATACGCTGGATTTAAAGCATGGGAAAAAGATAAAGGGTATTTAAGATATTATTAAAGCTATGTAAAAAAGGACGATATTATAATAATTTGGAATAATTTAACTAGGATAAAAGGGCGAAAATTTTTATTATTAAATATATATTATTTCTAAAATTGAGGTAGTGCTTTTTTTTAAACCTATTTGTAATGCAACCATCTTAAACTTTTTAAAATTATACTTGTATAAATTAATTAAAATATGCCTATGATACATTAGATCATGGTTTCTTGTTTAAAATTATTTACTGTACCTTAAGGGATGGATGCCAGTTATTGGTTCCAGTAATTTTATTTTAGCAGTCTCTGACAGAGGTCTTAATTATTGGTAATATTAAAGAAAGTTCAAACCTATTATTTGAACGTTTAAAAAAATGCATAATAATAAATCAAATTTATCTTGTAGTTAACACAAATAAAATTTAAGTTATTCAACCAGGCCCTGACTATTTTGTCAGTTAAAGATTGATAAAAGTCACTTAGTGGATATCTGCATTAATAAAAATTTAAAGTATGAAAAAAGGGACATGTGCATCTATAGTATGATATCATACTTAAATAAGGGTTAAGTTTTTTTTTTTTTATATGAAGATTAAAATATTTTTAAAGCATGAATTCCTTGAAACATATATATATATATATATATATATATATTACAAATAAAATGTCATACATTGGTAAATAAATAAATAGAAATGCTTAATTCATCTTTAAAAGTTAAACTTAAATTTACACTATGTGCAAAACTACTTAAAAGATGACAATATTCAAAAATATGCTAAAATACGCTGGATTTAAAGCATGGGGAAAAGATAAAAATATTTAAGATATTATTAAAGCTAGGTAAAAAAGGTTGATATTATAATAATTTTATTATTACATATATATTACTTTTAAAATTGAGGTAGTGCTTTTTTTTAAACCTATTTGTAATGCAACCATCTTAAACTTTAATTATGTAAATTTAGCATCTTTTTGAATATTGTCATGTCATACATTGGTTCATTTTGTGCGACATATTGGTTTACAAAATGGGTTTGGTGTCGGTTACTGGAGTTTGTCACCATATTGGGAATACGAAATTGGGAACAATATAATGTATAATATTTGAGAATTTTGTCAAAAAATTTTTAATGTGTCTCTACCACCCTTTCAAAAATAAAATAAAATATAAAATGGATTTACAGTTTTATAATAGTGATTTGAAAAAGAAAAAATCTTTAAGGTGTCAGTTATTGGGGGTTTCACCCTACATTGCACATTACATTACACAATGTTCCCTATTTTTCTCAATGCCATTAATATTATTTTACTTTTTAAATAAAATTATTTACAGTGCTGACGCAAATGGTCTTCAAACAAGTGACTGCATGTTTTTAAAGAATAGATTAAAACATGTAATGTGTTTCTGAATATTAGCCCATTTACTATGAGTTGAGATAAATACGTAGTGGAAAAAAAAGTAAACACCCCCTACTAATTCTGTAAGTAATTATGCTAGAAGAAAGTTACTGGTACTAATCGATTGGAAATAAAGTCTACTTTTAAATGATGTATATAAAATTTGCTTTGGTGGTCATATACAAATAAAAACCAGACCATTTTTCTGTGGCAATACCCAATTTTTACACCATATTTTCAATTTTCGGTTCAACCTATGCCAAGAAGCGAAATATCTAGTCATTTGAATTATAAACATTCAAGATTTAGATCTGCTAATGTTAAATTATTTTTTCATGTTTTTTATTAATATCTCCTGAAATTACAATCCTAATACGATAATTTTGAGTGTGGTTATAATAATAAAAAACCCAAACAAAAATACATTGAGTTTGTAATTTAAAAAATTTTATAATATGAATTATTATGAAATTAATATTCGAAAAAAAATATGAATTGCAATATACAATTTTTTTGATAGATTTATATTTATTATGTCCTGCTTTATACGAATTCTCAATTTCAATATTTACTTTCCAGTAGTTCTCAAATTATCATAAAAAAACGGCAAAATTACGGTTTAAGAAATTAAACATAAAAATAACAAAATTACGGTCTATGATGTGCAGAAAAGCATAATTTGAAAAAAATATATTTTACTCATTTTATTGAAATATCTTGGCTTGCAATAGTCGAAACACACTGTAAAAAAAATAATGATAGTTTTCCGGTAGGAATCGGAAAAATAGTTGCCCTTATCGTACCGGAATAATTTCCAACCCAGCTCGGAA
Organism: Maratus speciosus; assembly: GCA_963932465.1. Taxonomy (NCBI): domain Eukaryota; kingdom Metazoa; phylum Arthropoda; class Arachnida; order Araneae; family Salticidae; genus Maratus; species Maratus speciosus. The sequence goes on along the minus strand of OZ010788.1, from coordinate 535,935,885 downwards.
TAAAATCCGTAAAATCGGAATAAAATCCGTAAAATAACGTTTTACTGGCTATTTCCTAATTTTTACGGATTTTATTCCAAGCTGGGTCGGAAATTATTCCGGTACGATAAGGGCAACTAATTTTCCGATTCGTACCGGAAAACTGGCAGTATTTTTTTTACAGTGCATATCAAGCGAGTAAAATGGACATATTGTCAAGACATAATGCATTAATAGAAGTGACATAGTCATTCTGTAGCATTTCAACAATCGGGTACAGAACTTTAATTTGGATACAGCCCCTAAAATAGGCTAATTTTAATATAATTAATTTCTCGAAAACTAATCGTACAAATTTCATGTAAATTTGGATTTAGGCTAATTGAAGGGCCAATTTGTTTATAGTGTCAAACTTGGGTAATGCTATTGAAAGTTTAGGTTTGTTTTGATATGTTTATGGCCTCTATGCCAATTTCATATACATAATTTTAAAGTAGATTTTATTTCCAATTGTTTAGTACCTGTAACTGTCTTCTACGATAATTTGTTGCAGAGTTAGCAGGAGGTGTTTACTTTTTTTCCACGACTGTACCAGTGCTACTGTTTATTACATTCGTACCACTTTTCGAAAATATCCTCTTGATTTTATACTACACTGTAAAAAAAAATACGACCAGTTTTCCTTAAGGAATCGGAAAAATAGTTGCCCTTATCGTACGGAAAAGTTTCCAACCCAGCTCGGAATAAATTCCGTAAAATACCGTTTTATTGATTATTTCCTATTTTTTACGGATTTTATTCCAAGCTGGGTCGGAAAATTTTTTGGTACGATAAGGGCTACTATTTTTCCGATTCCTACAGGAAAACTGGTCGGATTTTTTTTTTTTTTTTTTTTTTTTTTACAGTGTGGAGCACTTACGTCTGCAATTAGAAAAAATAGTTCTTGTTATTTATATTTTGAAAATGATGGATGTATGTAATAATTTAATATTTATTATATTCGTTTTCTGAAAGAAGTTATGTAAAATTTCTGGGTGCACTGTAAAAAAAAAAATAATGCGAGTTTTCCGGTAGGAATCGGAAAAATAGTTGCCCTTATCGTACCGGAATAATTTCCAACCCAGCTCGGAATAAAATCCGTAAAATCGGAATAAAATCCGTAAAATACCGTTTTACTGACTATTTCCTTATTTTTTCGGATTTTATTCCAAGCTGGGTCGGAAATTATTCTTGTACGATAAGGGCAACTATTTTTCCGATTCCTACCGGAAAACTGGCAGTATTTTTTTTCTTTTTTTTCTTTTTTTACAGTGTGGTAGTTTGAAAAGGAAAGATAATTCATCAAAATACGAAAGCTATAATATATTAGCAACCGCAATAGTTTCAGTAGAGTTATCAAGGTTTTGAAACATAATCATTACAGAATTATTGATACTGTTGGAATTTTGTAAGAAATCGGATGGCCTTGTGTAACTTTTATTTAATTTTCTTTAAATTTTTGTCGTTGCTTATAAGCATAATCCTCAGTGAGGCCGGGGATGTGCTACAGAGCATCATTTAAGGAGTTCCGGGGCTCAAAATTCAATTTTTTTTTTTTTTTTTTTTTTTTTTTTTTTTTTTTTTAAGAGATTTTGTTAGGAAATTTTTCTTCTGAAATGTGTTTTAATATAATAATAACATTGCATGTAAAAAAATCTGAAATTTTTTAAATATATATATTTTTTAATTTAAATTAAAAAAAATTAAACATACTTAATTTTTGATATAACTCTGGAAGTACTTCCTCGATTTACAAAATTTTTACACTTTTGTGTACAGAAAATGTGTCATTTTAATTTTTTTTTCTGGATTTCTTAAAATATCAATTATGAATTTTATGAAAAATTTTTAAGTAAAATAATGAAGTTTTTTATGAGTGAGTTTTGCATTCATTAGCATATTTTTACAATTATCACTCAAAATTAAAAATCCTGAAGACAATGTGTTGGAAATATAGCATAAAATCTCTGTTGAAAATTTCATACATACATATCTTGCAAGTAACTTTAGATATATTCTTTTAAAGTTGACAAATCGTGAAAAAAATCATTCTGAGATAAATAAAGTAAAAATTGTCGTCAAAGGGTAGCTCATGCATCGCTTGTCAAGGCAAAAGGTGTTATATCTATGGATCTAATGAAGGTAAAAGAAAGCGGTTTTCGATATTTAACGATACAAACTGAGTTTTTTTAAGCCAATAAAAAAAATGCAGGTTTTTTTTTTAGAATTTTTAGCTCCGGGCTCCCTTAAGGAAAGAAAGGGGATGCATAAAAAAATTGTGAGTCCTTCAGGATGCATAATTATTTTCCCCTGAAAGTTCGCAGAAGAAGCATATATGTCTAAAATAATTTGCAGCTGTCTTATTTCTAAAACGAGGACCCAGTTTTTTGGAAGTGATTCCATCACTGAGCCTGATGTGGTTGCACGTTCACATCAATGTACATTTAAGTTAATTTTAGTCGAACTTAATATTTCCTACTGAGCGAAAAAATGCCCAAGCCGAGAATCGAACCTAGATCATTGGCTTACATCGGCAACGCTCTACAGAAGGGGTTCCCAAACTTTTAGACCGACGCCGACGTACCACTAAGTAGAAGTTCATACTTCCACTTACCACCAAGTGACAATCTCAAAGCTACTACAGATAAATCTGTGTAAACAGCCTGTGTCTAAAACGACATATTTTTCCAATCTTTTGTGCTTCCGTCTTAACAGATTTTACTGTATTTAATTGCATGATTACATTAATAAATTGTTACTAGATTGACTGCTTTACATTAACATTCAAATAAAAGGTAATATCATCATTACATTTTATTAATATGTGCATTAAAAAATACAGTGTTTTGGTAGAAGAAAAGGGTACAATACTTAATGATATGTTGACGTAAATTGATACATGTACAGTTGGGTGAAAATAATAAGTGAATAACCTACATAAGAAATTCACATAAGATCGGAAAATAAACCGCTTATGAATGCAAGATCGAAGCTCGTTGACGTAAGTAATATACAAACATACAATGAAGTAATAGAAGAAAACTTTTTTTCGGGGGAAATGAAAGGTCATTTAAACAAATACCAAAGCGTTAGTTTCATTTATCAAAAAATTATAATCAAAACTATATTAAAGTAAGAGAAAGCAAAACGCTGTCAAATCAGTAATAACAGAGAGCAGACACCAGCCGGTGAACTGACAAGTCAGGAAAAAGGAGATTGAGCTGTTTTTGATTTCATATACTGTATTTTTTCCATGTACCGGTATCTGACTTTAGCGTATCAGTAAACAGAGCTACACGTACCAGCACTGGTACGCGTACCATAGTTTGAGAAACCCTGCTCTACATTTTAAGCTACCTGGGCTGACAATCGGAGAGCACGTTTTGCTCACATAACCCCAAATGATTCGTATGATAACTTTACCAATCAGTATGATTGTGTTAAAAATTATATTTGTATTATATTAATTTTGATCCTTTAATAATACTGTATATCAATTATCTTCAACGTTCTCACATTTCAAATCTTTTACTGCATGTTTTCAGCCAATATATTATAATATGCTCAACCAATATTTTAAAACATGCAATGTGTTCTTTATATATTATGCTATGATATACTTTATATATTATATGACTACGGTTTTGGACATATATGTGCAACTTCTTTTTTTTTCTGTTCGTAACACTTTTTGAAAATGTCTTACACATAATTTAGGATATTTTCAAGCAAAATCTTCCACAAAAAAGGGTTTTGTTTTGTAATTTGTGATATGATTAAACAAAATAATAGTCTTTATTCCTTGCTCTTTATCAAGAAGTTAATAAATACTAATCTGCTTCAAATTCAATATTTATTTATTAAATTCAACGTCATGTAATAAACTATTTCCTAAAATTCAAAAGTACCGAGGAATATAAAATTAATACATAAATAACTTATTTATTAATACATAATTGATACATAAAAATTAATACATAAAATGATCTGAAATGGAAAACGTTTTATTACAAATCTAGCATAAAATAAGCAATTTTCATTCCCCAAAAAGTGGTATAAATAACAAGCATCATAATGTCTTCCTAAAAAAAGCACTTTTAAAACCATGTTTATTTTACAGTACATATAAATGACATCAAAAATTTGTTAAAATTACTGAGACTTTAACATTCTTAAAGAATGTTGAATTCTAATAAACACTTCCGTGTCTTATATTAAGCCTCCTTCCATTATGCCATTAAATTCAGGAATTACGTCTAGAACGTGCTATTTGATTTTAATGACATGATCTTGACGTGTAAGAAATCTCATTTCAGGAATTCATTTCCTCGATAATCATTTCTTTTTTAAAGATGGAAAGATTTTAATCGTTCTTTTTCAACACTGAAAATTAGAACTTTGAAATGGAATTTGTTTCTGAAATTATTTTAGACCTAAAAGAATCACTATCGTATAAATAATATGTAAGAAAAATTATATGAAAAGAAAGATTGAATCATAAATCGAAAACGTGATATGTTTTATTAATTTTCAGGTTTTAAGTGATAATTCAAATCACTTAAAACATACATACATTTTATAACCCAAAATTAAGTTACCGTCATTAAAAATCAATTACTCATTCATTTTGATTATTTTAAAATATACTATAATGAACTATTGAAGTTATTAATTTATCATTTTTACAAAGGCGGTGTTTAAAAAAGTATTTAACTATTATATGGATACTTAAAAGCACATATATGCTAATCATATTTAATTTTCTGTTTTTACATTTTACAGCTATTTTTTGTAGGAAAATCATTTACCGTATTTATAGAATTTGAACAATGATCATCCACCGCAAAAAAAAAAAAAAACAACAAAAAAAAAAAACGGTTCTATTTTTCGAGATATGAAAGAGACAAAATATTGTTTCTAATTTTCCATGAACATAACACATAACACAGCCGCTCTCTGAAATATTATGAGTTTTACCAGAAACTAAATATTACTCTTCAACTATAATTAAAAAAATATTTCAAATACAATAAAAACTATAAATCCTTATCTGTTCATAACGAGCCCGTCTGAAATGGCAAATTGGCTGGGCCATATCATGAAATATAATATAATTATACCTGCTAAGACGGACTGCTGTGTTTAAATTTTCCCTTTTTTGCAATTTATTCCCCACGTAAAACCCAAAGTTACTGTTAGTTTACAACAAATCAATTTGAACACTGCTATTTTCACTTTTTTCTGTCTTACAAAGAAGAAAGTATTGTAATCGAAATGTTTTTCGACTTCCGGTTTTCGAAGGATTTACACGATTTAGGGGTCATACATCCCAAAAAGAAAATGTCTGTCGGTCCGTGTGTCCGTCTGTCCGTCTGTCTATCGCCATTGTACCATCAAAAAGTGTATGAAGTTATGCATAGAATTGAACCAAATTTTTATTTTAAGTTTTTGGCTACGGCAAGCGGGTCCTCCCTGAATTTGGAAAAAAATCGACGATAAGGGCCACTGTAATAGTATTCTTGTGCGATTTTGAATATTGTACCATCGAAAAGTGTATGAAGTTATGCATAGTAATAAACCAAATTTTTATTTTACGTTTTTGGCTATGACAAGCGGGTCCTCCTGAATTTCGAAAATATTCTCCGGCAGGGGGCGCTGTAATAGCGGTTTTTGTGCGATTTTGAATATTGTACCATCAAAAAATGTATGAAGTTATGCATAGAATTGATAGAATTGAACCAAATATTTATTTTGAGTTTTTGGCTATGGGAAGCAGGTCCTTCCTGATTTTGGAAAAAAAACGCCAGTAGGGGGGCTGTAATAGCGATTTTTGTGCGATTTTGAATATTGTACCATCAAAAAGTGTATGAAGTTATGCATAGAATTGAACCAAATTTTTATTATAAGTTTTTGGCTACAGCAAGCGGGTCCTCCCTGAATTTTGAAAAAAATCGACGATAAGGGCCACTGTAATAGGATTCTTGTGCGATTTTGAATATTGTACCATCGAAAAGTGTATGAAGTTATGCATAGTAATAAACCAAATTTTTATTTTACGTTTTTGGCTATGACAAGCGGGTCCTCCTGAATTTCGAAAATATTCTCCGGCAGGGGGCGCTGTAATAGCGGTTTTTGTGCGGTTTTGAATATTGTACCATCAAAAAATGTATGAAGTTATGCTTAGAATTGATAGAATTGAACCAAATATTTATTTTGAGTTTTTGGCTATGGGAAGCAGGTCCTTCCTGATTTTGGAAAAAAACCGCCAGTAGGGGGACTGTAAAAGCGATTTTTGTGCGATTTTGAATATTGTACCATCAAAAAGTGTATGAAGTTATGCATAGAATTGAACCAATTTTTTATTATAAGTTTTTGGCTACAGCAAGCGGGTCCTCCCTGAATTTTGAAAAAAACTGCCGGTAAGGGCCACTGTAATAGCGATTTTGTGCGATTTAGAATATTGTACTATCGAAAAGTGTATGAAGTTGTGCATAAAATTGAACCAAATTTTTAGTTTTAGTTTTTGGCTATAGCAAGCAGGTCCTTCCTGCAGTTGGAAAATATTCGCCGGTAGGGGGCACTGTAATAGCGGATTTTGTGCGATTTTGAATATTGTACCATCAAAAAATGTATGAATTTATTACATAGAATTGATAGAATTGAACCAAATTATTGTTTTGAGTTTTTAGCTATGGCAAGCAGTCCGTCCTGAATTTGGGAAAAATTCTCCGGTAGGGGGCGTTGTAATAGCGATTTTTGTGCGATTTTGAATATTGTACCATCAAAAAGTGTATGAAGTTATGCATAGAATCAAACCAAATTTTTATTTTAAGTTTTTGGCTATGGTAAGCAGGTCCTCCCTGAATTTTGAAAAAAATTGCCGGTAAGAAGCGCTCTAATATCGATTTTTGTGCGATTTTGAATGCTTTACCATCAAAAAGTGCATGAAGTTATGCATAGAATTGAACTAAATTGTTATTTTAAGTTTTTGGCTATGGCATGCAGGTACTCCCTGAATTTGGAAAAAATTCGCCGGCAGGGGGCGCTGTAATAGCGATTTTTGTGCAATTTTGAATGTTGTACCTTCAAAAAGTGTATGAAATTATGCATAGAATTGAACCAAATTTTTATTTTAAGTTTTTGGCTATGGCAAGCAGGTCCTCTCAGAATTAGAAAAAATTCGCCGGTAGGAGGCGCTGTAATAGCGATTTTTGTCCGATTTTGAATATTGAACCATCGAAAAGTGTATGAAGTTGTGCAAAGAATTGATATAATTGAACAAAATTTTAATTTTTAGTTTTTGGCTATGGCAAGCAGGTCCTGCCTGAAGTTGGAAAATATACGCCGGTAGGGGGCGCGTTTCAATAGCGATTTTTGTGCAAATTTGAATATTGTACCATCAAAAAGTATATGAAGTTATGAATAGAATTAAACCAAATTTTTATTTAAAGTTTTTGGCTATGGTAAGCAGGTCCTCCCTGAATTTTGAAAAAAATCGCCGGTAGGAAGCGCTCTAATAGCGATTTTTGTGCGATTTTGAATGTTTAACCATCAAAAAGTGTATGAAGTTATGCATAGAATTGAACCAAATTTTTATTATAAGTTTTTGGCTACAGCAAGCGGGTCCTCCCTGAATTTGGAAAAAAATCGACGGTAGGGGACGCTGTAATAGGATTCTTGTGCGATTTTGAATATTGTACCATCGAAAAGTGTATGAAGTTATGCATAGTAATAAACCAAATTTTTATTTTACGTTTTTGGCTATGACAAGCGGGTCCTCCTGAATTTCGAAAATATTCTCCGGCAGGGGGCGCTGTAATAGCGGTTTTTGTGCGATTTTGAATATTGTACCATCAAAAAATGTATGAAGTTATGCATAGAATTGATAGAATTGAACCAAATATTTATTTCGAGTTTTTGGCTATGGGAAGGAAGTCCTTCCTGATTTTGGAAAAAAATCGCCAGTAGGGGGCGCTGTAATAGCGATTTTTGTGCGATTTTGAATATTGTTCCATCAAAAAGTGTATGAAGTTATGCATAGAATTGAACCAAATTTTTATTATAAGTTTTTGGCTACAGCAAGCGGGTCCTCCCTGAATTTTGAAAAAAACTGCAGGTAAGGGCCACTGTAATAGCGATTTTGTGCGATTTAGAATATTGTACTATCGAAAAGTGTATGAAGTTATGCATAAAATTGAACCAAATTTTTAGTTTTAGTTTTTGGCTATAGCAAGCAGTTCCTTCCTGCAGTTGGAAAATATTCGCCGGTAGGGGGCACTGTAATAGTGGATTTTGTGCGATTTTGAATATTGTACCATCAAAAAATGTATGAATTTATTACATAGAATTGATAGAATTGAACCAAATTATTGTTTTGAGTTTTTAGCTATGGCAAGCAGTCCGTCCTGAATTTGGGAAAAATTCTCCGGTAGGGGGCGTTGTAATAGCGATTTTTGTGCGATTTTGAATATTGTACCATCAAAAAGTGTATGAAGTTATGCATAGAATTAAACCAAATATTTATTTTAAGTTTTTGGCTGTGGTAAGCAGTTCCTCCCTGATTTTTGAAAAAAATCGCCGGTAAGAAGCGCTCTAATATCGATTTTTGTGCGATTTTGAATGCTTTACCATCAAAAAGTGTATGAAGTTATGCATAGAATTGAACTAAATTGTTATTTTAAGTTTTTGGCTATGGTATGCAGGTACTCCCTGAATTTGGAAAAAATTCGCCGGCAGGGGGCGCTGTAATAGTAATTTTTGTGCAATTTTGAATGTTGTACCTTCAAAAAGTGTATGAAATTATGCATAGAATTGAACCAAATTTTTATTTTAAGTTTTTGGCTATGGCAAGCAGGTCCTCTCAGAATTAGAAATAATTCGCCGGTAGGAGGCGCTGTAATAGCGATTTTTGTCCGATTTTGAATATTGAACCATCGAAAAGTGTATGAAGTTGTGCAAAGAATTGATATAATTGAGCAAAATTTTTATGTTTAGTTTTTGGCTATGGCAAGCAGGTCCTGCCTGAAGTTGGAAAATATTCGCCGGTAGGGGGCGCGTTTTAATAGCGATTTTTGTGCAAATTTGAATATTGTAACATCAAAAAGTATATGAAGTTATGAATAGAATTAAACCAAATTTTTATTTAAAGTTTTTGGCTATGGTAAGCAGGTCCTCCCTGAATTTTGAAAAAAATCGCCGGTAGGAAGCGCTCTAATAGCGATTTTTGTGCGATTTTAAATGTTTTACCATCAAAAAGTGTATGAAGTTATGCATAGAATTGAACCAAATTTTTATTATAAGTTTTTGGCTATGGCAAGCAGGTCCTCTCAGAATTAGAAAAAATTGGCTAGTAGGGGGCGCTGTAAATGCAATTTTTGTGCGATTTTGAATATTGAACCATCGAAAAGTGTATGAAGTTGTGCAAAGAATTGATATTATTGAACCAAATTTTTATTTTTAGTTTTTGGCTATGGCAAGCAGGTCCGTCCTGAATTTGAGAAAAATTCGCCCGTAGGGGTGTTGTAATAGCGATTTTTGTGCGATTTTGAATATTGTGCCATCAAAAAGCGTATGAAGTTATGTATAGAATTGAATCAAATTTTTATTTTAAGTTTTTGGCTATGGCAAGCAGGTTCTCCCTGAATTTTGAAAAAATTCGCCGGTAGGGGGCGCTCTAATAGCGATTTTTGTACGATTTTGAATGTTTTACCATCAAAAAGTGTATGGAGTTATGCATAGAATTGAACCAAATTTTGATTTTTATTTTTTGGCTATGGCAAGCAGGGTCTCCCTGAATTAAAAAAAATTCGCCGGTAGGAGGCGCATTAATAGTGGTTTTTATGCGATTTTGAATATTGTACTATCGAAAAGTGTAAGAAGTTATGCATAGAATTGAACCAAATTTTTTTTTTAATTCTTGTCTATGGCAAGCAGGTCGTTCCTTAATTTGGAAAAAAATCACCGTTAGGGGGTGCTGTAATTGCGATTTTTGTGCCAATTTGAATATTGTAACATCGAAAAGTGTATAAACTTATACATACAATTGAACCAAATTTTTTGTGCATGTTTTTCGCTTTGGCCAACAGGTCCCCCTTGAATTTGGAAATATTCTCCAGTAAAGGGGCTCTGTGATAGCGATTTTTGTATTATTTTCTTGATATTTATATTTCTTAGTCTTATTGTCCATCGGCGGCTCGTACAGTGGCGTGAACTCGCTTCCTGCTAAGCCGGCTATTCTCAAACAGCTGATAACAACAGAATAAGGAAAAAGTATTAATTTTAACAAATATCATGACATAAACTCGTTTTTAGTCTCTTTAATTGACTCAAGAAGAAATTTAAAATGAAAATCAAAGTCGGTATAGTATTGAACTAATAATATTGAAGTATTAACATGTGTAACTAGTTTTTGAAATATTAAGATGTATAAGATAGAATAGTTTTTGGATTGGCACATCCAACTAGTTATGCAGTAGCATTGAATCATTTAGATTATAAATATTTACTAATGCCGTCTTATATCTAATTCCTTACAACTAATTACACTTATAAACAGTGTTGATTTCAGGGGGTGGCCTGGAGGGACATCCCCCCCCCCCGGAGCAATAAGATTCCCCCCTGGAAGATTTGAGATTTTGTGTTTTCAATGGTCAAAAAGTGTAATTTCCCCCTCGGAATTTTATAATGCCCTCCCCCCCCCCGCAGACACAAAAATCCCTCCCGGAGAAAAGTGACTGAATTCAACACCGCTTGTAACCCTCTTTTTACTAATTATTCTAATGCTCTGTTTAAATTTAAATTAATATTTGACATTGCAGTTGATAAATCTAAGTACTTTGCAGACTGAAATGACACATTTTGATAATTATGACAACATATGTCAGAGTTAAGGAATTTATCAACAGTGGAGATGAATAGAGAACATCTGCGTCTCCTGTGCACCAATTACATGTCTACACTGTCTGAAATTTTTGGACCGCATGGAACACTCTTTACATTTTTTAAAATATGCAGTCTTTTATTTTGAAATATAGTTACTTGTGCTTTACTGTTTTTGCACTTAACAATATTTGTACCATGTACCTGTATAACTATATCTGAATGGAAAATCCCATCCAGATTGATAAACGTTTTTTTATTTTTATGCTTAATTATATTGATTTTAATGGCATTATTATCACTCCAACTTTTACGGATGATTTTGGTGGTTTTTATTATTATTATTATTATTATTATTATTATTATTATTTGAGCAGCATGTCTGTAACGCGATTTGCGTCATTATATCTTAAACAGCCAACGAACAAACCAAAATTTTTTATCCAGATCTAGCCGGAAGGTTGAAAGGAAAAGTTTTTAATATTATTTAATTATCAGAAATTAATAGTGTCTCTAGTAAAAAATAGTTATTAGTTACGATTATTTTCTTTACCTTCTTATATTAATATGCAAATTGTAAAACAAATATTTTTACACCAGTACAAATCTCGTCAAGCCAATGTTAGGCTCCAGTCAATTTTCTTTTATTAGAATTGAATAGCTTATTTTTATTTCTACAGACTCAGGCCGGATATAGGTAGTTGTTTTTGGAAGGAAACAATGATACGTCTGTTTGTTTAATAGAATCCTTAGAAAGTTATATACAGCGATATAGCAGTTTATAATATTTTGATCAAAAACAGAGAAATATATTTTAGGTATATTTCGTAAGAAATGCCACCTATTGCAGTCGTTACCATGGTACGACTTTTGAAAAATTCCTTCATAGCTTTTCATTATATGACCCCAGGAACCCAAAACCACCCCCACCTAAAAAGCTTATCTATCTATCTATATATATATGGTTTTGGGTTAATCACCCCCACCCAGGAGGGTTAAAAATTTTGAAAACCACCTTAACATGATTCTGATAAAACCAGCTCTTACAGAAAAATGACAGGAAAATTAAAAAAAAAATTCGTTATAGCAGTTGCCAACAATTAAAAAAAACCACAATAAAATTCTTACCACAACAATTACTTTTCTATTCCAAGATTTCCACGTGAAAAATAAAAATCCATATAGATATTACGCTATCGTATCTCCATACATGTAAGGGGGGATTAGCGTAGGGGGGGTTACCGTAGGGGGGGCCGTGCCTTGTCGCCAAACGCCGCCAAAATTTGTCTCCAACTTGCCGATATATCACCAAATCTGGTGACCAAAATTAGTCGCCAAAAGTGACGCCAACTTGTCGATATCTCTAATATTTCGCCAAATTTCCATAGACTTCCATTGTAAACCAATAGGGTTTATTTGCTTACAGAAAATCAACAAATGGAGATATTTTAAAGCAAAGAAACCAACTTTTACAGAAAAAGGAAATTATAATCTCGTCAAAAGAGGCCGGATAAAATTGTTAAACTGAGTTTATCTCTAGTCTTCATTTAGTTTTTTTTGTGGTGAAATTAGCACCTAACTTTGAAATCTATCTGCGCCTGTGGGCCGAGCCGACAGGGATTTTTTTAATTCGTTTCTTTTAAAGAAGTAACAATACAGTTTTTAAAGCATTTATTTGTCATTTTAAGCAAAAAAGTGTTGTGCATTTTTTTATCTGTAAAATCTACGCAATATATATTTTTTTTAAATATTCGAATACTGATGATTAAAACATATCAGAATATTTCGCAGAACGTGAGTAGGGTCGCATCTGTTCTTGCACTGAGAACACATAATCTACTAAAAAACAACTTTTCAAAAGTAAAAAAAAGCCAAGCAAAAAAAAAAAAAAAAAAAAAAAAAAAAAAAAAAAAAAAAAAAAGAAAAAAGGTGAAAGTTGTGGCTAAAAAATAGTGTGATATCAAATTTCCAAGCTTATATTACGGTACTTATTTAACATTTTTTGATAAAAATTTACCATATGTAAGTCGAGTACCTAAGTATGCGTTGATAGAAAGCCTTTTCTCCTTTACTAAATACATCATAACGTGTTTCTGAAAATTAATTTTTTTTTAATGATGCATGATGGGCTTGGCGGCCATCTTTCCATATTTTACACAAATTTCTAAGCACTCAAGTTCATTGTTAAGATTGGAAGTTCGAAATTGTTACTAAAGCAAACATTTTATTCTTTTAATTTATGGAAATGAGTGCCTAAAAATTTGTGTCTAAAAATAAAGCTGAAGTAACTTCAGGTTTCATCTTTTGATTCTCTTTTTTCAGAGGGGCGGTTAATTAATTAGTTAAAGCAGTAAAAATCAATTTTTTTTTTCAAAATAAAAAACTTTCCTAATTTATCTGTCTGTAGCTAAAACTAGAAGTTCGAAATTCTTAATAAACCAAATATGTTACGAGCTTGAGTGCTTAGAAATTTGTGTAAAATATGGAAAGGTGGCCGCCAAGCCCATCATGCATAATTAAAAAAAAAATTAATTTTCAGAAACACGTTATGATGTATTTAGTAAAGGAAAAAAGGCTTTCTATCAACGCATACTTAGGTACTCGACTTACATATGGTAAATTTTTATCAAAAAATGTTAAATAAGTACCGTAATATAAGCTTGGAAATTTGATATCACACTATTTTTTAGCCACAACTTTCACCTTTTTTCTTTTCTTTTTTTTTTTTTTTTTTTTTTTTTTTGCTTGGCTTTTTTTTACTTTTGAAAAGTTGTTTTTTAGTAGATATCAGTTCTTTTTTTAAATCAAATGATATATAATTGAAATAATTCTACTAGCTCAAATTAAAATTAGTCCTTGTATAGCCTTTATAAGCAGGGAGCAAACACAATATTATACATTTTGTTTACCTATCATTCATTTTTTAGAGTGATTAATAATTTAAAAGTAAGGAAAGTCAATTTCTTTTTTCAAAGTATCAGTCTTTCTCAATTTATATCTCCTTAAAATTTTCTACGAAAGATGAAAATTTAGTAAAAAGCAGAGTCGGAATAAAATATATATTTACAGTTAGTCTGTCAGTTAATTGTTTTTTCTAACTTTTTTTTGCTGACGGATTTGCAAAATAAATTTACCTTTACAAATACCTACGGTTAATCCGAGAATGAAACTCCGCAGGCAGCTAAAGAATCGAAGATCTGTAAATCTAGCAATTCTAGACATAATAAAGGAACATTTTTGATATAAAAAATCTAAAAATTTAAAGATATAAACTGTACATATAACTTCATCTTCATTTAGATCGTGTTATAGAGAAGAAAGAATAAATATGTAATTTTACTCAAGTCTGTTTATCCATACCTATTTGCATAAAAGTGAGGATATTAATTTACTATAAAATTTCCCCTAAATTGATTATCTTTAATAGTCTATTTTTAAAGCCGCATATACATTAGAATTAAATATTTTTCGGTTAAAAATTGCCTGAAATCTATAGTCTTATCGTTCGTCAAACATTTTTTTATTTTTTTTATGGCCAGACTCTTTTTCTGAATTCTGACAAAAGATCACAGACATATTGAAGCTATCCAAATTCTTATATCTTTCTATCGTATTTCCTTTTTTGAGGGGAGGGTGTGAGGAAAAGCCCTTAAGAACTTCGTTTTGTTCTCAGAATTCTGAATTATTCATTCAAAAGATCTACCTACATAAGTCTTGTTGCAGAATTTTCATTAGTTAAGAGTTGCATCAAGTTATACATCATGTGAATCTATTAAATTAATTTTGTGAAATACTAGATGGGAGCCATTGATATTTCCAGACCATTTGCCTACATTTTAAACTTGAGTCATTTACTACTATTCATTAATTTTCTATACGAATTAAAGAAGTCGTTGTTTCCATGCCAACTGTACCTTTCACTATTGCTTGCTTGTTTGTTTGTTTGATTTATTGAACATGAACACATGCATCATATCACATGCGGATCACGTCGGGATTCGAATCTGCTTCCACCTACGCTCTCAAGCGATTAGCGGCATGGTGTCTTATCCACTCAGGCACGGTGGGCCACTATTGCTTTCTCTAATGCCCAGATACTCAAATTTAACCAACTGCACTTAGAATCATGGTCATAAACGAGAACATTTATAGGTTAGAGCAGTGTTGCCAGTGAGCTACTTTTTTTATTTCAGATTTCTTGATTGCCGGCACTTATTATAAACGGTAAAATTCCCTTTGTTTTCGCCTTAATTAATATGTCATTAAATAAGGCGCATTTTACAATTTCAAAAAAGTGGTGCCAATCAAGTATCTGAATTTAAAAAAAGTAGCCCATCTGGCAACACTGTGTTAGAGTGGTGACATATGCACAAGTCGTGTACTCATATTCAATTTTTTGTCCAAAGTACGGTAACTCAGTTTTCAGTAATAGAGGAGAAATATTTCAATTAAACTAACCAGAAAAGTTAACAAACATTGGCTTCCTGATTTGATTTTATTCAAAATTGTTTAAACCAACCAAAGTTAATGTCCGAGATTCAGATAATTTTTTCTCTGTTAGTAAAATTACATTGACAAATCAGTAGCCTTCATCCTTTCAGGCTTTTCGGTGTTTACTGCAAACATCAAAAAGTTCGGAAAAATGCAGACGTCTGATTGATCAATCTCATCCCGCTAATAGCGAAAAATCTATCTTGTTCCCGGCCTACGCAACGCCCTTTAAATATTGGAGAAAGCCTTGACACGTGTCAGGAAAACGTCACACAAAGCAAGCAAAACAAAGAAGAAAAATCATTCATTGGCTCGTTCATATTCACGAGCCAATGAATGATTTTGTTTCTTTGCTTTGACTGTTTTGTGTGATGTTTTCGTGACGCGAGTCAAGACTTTCTCAAATATTTAGGAGGCTTTGGCTTATTTCACCACCATGAAGTTATGAAAGGAGAGGAACAGACATGTCAATCTTCCCGTGTGAAAAACTAGTTACCAGAAAAACCGAGTTCTTTCCCTCTCTTCTGCCCTTTTCTCTCTTGATTTTGACCGATAGCAGCCCATTTAGCAGTCTCCAGTACAAGATGCCGCTATATACGGTGGACGCAGGAGGGAGGGTGTTAGCGCGACCAATGACATAATAGGCCAGTTCATGATGTTTAAAAGACACACGGAGTTGGATCGAGGCTAACGAAAAAGACAGGCTACCGCGGTGGGTCCGATTCTTTTTTTTTTTACAAACCGCTGGAGTCACGTGATGCTCTTTTCACGCACCTTCTTTGGTGCATTCGAGCATCACGTGACTCCAGCGGTCTGTAAAAAAGGAAGAATCGGACCCACCGCGGCAGCCTGTCTTTTTCGTTAGCCTCAGAGTTGGATCATCTTTACACGATGATTAGTACAAAGCTGCGTGCCGATTTTTTTTTTTTGTGTGTGCATTGCCGTGTACAGATAATCAACTCCGTGTGACGTTATGAACTGGCCTTATATGTTGTTGATCACAGTTTAGGAACAGCTACAAATGACTTCATCTATATCTACTCCGAGGTAAACGAAAAAGACAGGCTACCGCGGTGCTACAGCGCCTAGAATATATAGTGTGGAAATCGGCTATCCCAGTAATACTTAAAAAAATGCTAAAATATTGGATCTCTTAAATTTCAAATGATGCTGAAATCCAATGAGTCGATCACAGCGATATCTGCAGGATATTTCCTAAAACTTCATGACGATTTGGTTATAGCATCTAGAATACCTAGTGTGGAAATATGTTATTAAACAACGCTAAAAATTTGTATCCCATAAATGATCGACGATACTGCTAAAATCCCAAGTGTCGATCGCAGCGAAATCTGCGGGATTTTCGTATTACATTGTATACACTAGCAATATCTTGCAGTTATAGAAAATATCACGCAGAAGTCGCTGCGATCTGTATATTTCAGCAGCATCGTTGCACATTTATGGATACAATATTTTAGCACTTTTTTAAGTATTACAGGGATAGCCAATTTCCACAATATATATTCTAGGCGCTATAATTTGGTCTAGACGCTGTAGCATTTTTTTTTTTTTTTACATTTTATTAACATACATCTGACCTGTGTGCTTGGCGTCAAGCCTGCTGTAATAATACCATGTTTACTTTGAACGTATATCACAGATGTCGCTGCGATCAGCTCCCTGGGTTTCAGCGTCAGTGCACATTTAAGGGATACAACTTTTTAGCGCTGCTTGGATAGCAAATTTCCACATTATGTATTCTAGACGCTATAGCGGTGCATTACACGTGTCTCTTTCTTCTTTAAAAAATATCCTGCAGATGTCGCTGCAAATGACTGTTTGGAATTCAACATCGTTCTACATTTAAGGGATTCACTTTTTCTGCGCTTTTTTAAGTATTGTTGGGATAGTTTCTACAACATATAATCTAGGCCTATAACGGAGCTATAGTATCTAGAAGATATAGTTTAAAAATCGGCTTATTAAAAAGGTGCTAAAAAATTGTATCCCATAAATGTTGAACGAGGCTGAACGATGAATGTCGATCACAGCCACATATGGTAATTCCAACGTAACTATTTCAAAAGACATCAAATGAGAAAACGTTTCGCTCAGAGAAGATCTAGAAAATGTTGCTGCTATCGACATTTGTCATTCAGTATTTTTCAATATTTATGGGATTCAATTTTTAGCAATTTTTAAAGTATTACTGGAATAGCCGATTTCCACACCATGACCATGATCTAGGTAGATTTTTCTTTGTTATCGCAACGAGATTGACCAATCAGAAGCCAGAATTATTGCTAACTTTTCACTGTTTGCAAAAATGTACCTGGATCTCGGCCTATATTTCAAGACATTATAACTGAGCTCAGGAATAGTGCAGAAAGCAAACTCCGTATTTTGATACATTAAGGCCGCGATCCAATTAGGAACAAGTGTGTCGCTATAACAAAGAAGCGACATATGGCCAATAAAGGTTTATTGGTAGAAGTGATAAAAACAAATCGTTAAAGGTCTTTGCGAGCGTGTCATTATCGTCAGGCTAATGCATATTGAATTATTTCCCTAGTCTAATAAAGCTCGTCCATGCGCGTATCGTCTAATGGAGGATATTCCAAATATGGGTTCAAGGCTGAAAAAGTCACGTGGTACCGGCAATTTACCTAAAGAACTTCTAACTGATAAGAAGGGAAACAGGAAACTACTACTGCTTTCTCCCGTGAACTGTTTCATTGGCTAGCGGGGATTTACATTACGTCGACGGAGCCTTCCCTTCTTTACGTTAGACGTTTTTGCCTTGACCACGTGATCATAACGTAGATAGAATAGCCTCTATTCAAGAAAGTGGATTGCCGCACTTTAGCACCTAGAATATATAGTGTGGAAATTGGCTATCCCTGTAATACTTAAAAAAGTGCTAAAACATTGTATCCCTTAACTGTGCAACGATGCAGCTGAAATATACAGATCACAGCGACATCTGCAGGATATTTTCTCAAACTGCAAGATATTGCTAGTCTATACAATGTAATACTAAATCCCGCAGATGTCGCTGTGATCGATACTTGGGATTTTAGCAGTATCGTTGCACATTTAAGGGATACAAATTTTTAGCGTTGTTTGGATAGCATATTTCCACACAAGGTATTCTAGACGCTGTAGCCATACTTTCGGCAAAAATTTGAAATGAACATGCTTCCTGTGCATATATCACCTCTCTTATGTATAAAGGCTCTCTGTTATGGTGTTGATTCTGAGTGCTCTTTGTTAAATTTCTATATTTGTGTCTTAGAGAAAGCAATACAGAAAAGTACTGTTACTATGGAAACAACAACTTCTTTAATATCGAAATGTATAGCAAAGGAGTTCAGAATCCCTGCCTTAAATAGTTTCGAATATGTATTGTTGTTATGACGACCAATACCCTTCCTGGATGTGGAAATGCAAAATTGTGTTCAACATAATGGAGGATAATCCATCCACATTTTGATCACGTGGTCAAGGTAAAAACTTCTATCGTAAAGAAGGGAAGGCTCCGTAGACGTGTAATGTAAATCCCCGCTAGCCAATGAAACGGTTCACGATGCAAAGTAGTAGTATCTTCCCTTCTTACCAGTTAGAAGTTCCTTTGATAAATTACCGGTATCACGTGACTTTTTTCAGCCTCGAACCCATATTTGGAATATCCTCCATTGGGCGCAATCTAGATAGATTTTTGGCTGTTAGAGAAACGAGATTCATCAATCAGAAGCCTGCCTTTTTGTGAACTTTTCGCTGTTTGCAGAAATGCAGGCTATTGATTGGTGATTCTCGTTTCGCTAACAGCGAAAAATCTATCTGGATCCTAGCCTACATTTCTACAAACATTGCACTTCATCCACGGCACTAAAAAAATGACTCAAAACTTTCATCACATACACCGGGATCCAGAAACAGCAAATATTCTCAAACATTCAGGTTTCTGATTGGTCAAACTCATTTCGCTAACAGCGAAAAATCTATCTGAATCTCAGCCATAGTTATCTTCGATGAAATCAATGCAAAAGTATAATATAAAAGAAAAGTATAAGATTTCTAAAATATTTTGGCGGGTTTATCGCTATTTGGCATAATTTGTAAAATTTAGAACTAATTAACAGTTTTTCGCTAATTACGAATAGAAAATTAATATTTTTAAAGCTGAATTTTATAAAAGCACGTAGATTGAGTAAATATCTATCCAAAAATTCAATCCTTACTTTTTTCTGTCCATTATTTAAGTCTCTACCTCGATTTAAACATAAGTTGTGACGAAGAAAATAAATCTGTCATTTTCAGTATCTCGACGTTATTTTAAAAAATCTATATCTCTGTTTGTAATTAATTTATGAGGATGCATTTGATTTCAAACTGAAGATCTTCTTTATTAGGTCCTTCTGGTGTTGGTTTTATTTTTCTGCGATGATTGCTTCTTTTGATATGGGAAATTTTACGCTGGCATATTTCGTCCATTTAACATGGAAAAGTTGTACTCAGTATAATAAGCAGTTACGGTGTCTTGCTGTTATTCTTGGCGTTTGTTTGTTTGGCGGGGTTAGCATTTTTTTTCAGCTTGGCTTGGCAGAACGACCGTCCTGCTTGATCTGACCAGTAGTCCAGGCAATAGGGAATTTTACCTAGCAAAATTAATGGTGATTCTGGAAATCGGCTTACTTTATGTTTTTTGGGCCGCTGAATCCGAATTTGTAACTTCCCACCAAAGTTTCCCCCGGCAACACCCCCCCCCCCCAAATTTTGGTAAAAAGCTCCCCAAAAAAGGTTTTTATAAAAAAATCAATTTTTTTATTGTTTTAGGTTAAAAGTATCTAGAAATGAAGAAAGTAGACAAAATTTGAAACAAATTAAATATATGACATTATGACTTAGGATGAAGGGGAAGGGGGAATCTGCCTCGGAACATGCGCACGGTGCTGCGTGAACTAAGTTGTGCAATTCCACTTAACCACTCACACGTTTACATTCGCACTCCCATCTCCCTTCCGAACTTTCCTTATAAGATTTACTTTAAGTTTTTTGGGTCGCTGAATCCGAATTTTTAACTTACCCCCAAAATTCCCCCCCCGACCCCCCCCCCCCAAATAGTTGTTATTAACTTAAATTTCTTATTGTTTTAGGGGAAAAGCATTACGAAATTCAGAAACTAGACAAAATTTGCAACAAATAGGATATATGGCATTATGACGTAGATAAAAGGGGACAGAGGGGGCTGCCTCGGAACATTCCCCGCGCGCTTTACTCAAAAACCATTTTTTTTCAAAAAATCAATTTTTTGGGGGGTTGTCGGGTAAAATTTTGATGGAAAGTTACAAATTCGGATTCAGCGACCCAAAATACATCAAGTGAGTCGAAATCCAGAACTAGTATTAATTTTTCCAGGTAAAATCCCCTACTGCCTGGACTTCATAACTTAGTGCACGTAGCGCCGCAGTGCATGTTCAGAGGCAGCCTGCCCCGTCCCCGTTCATTCTACGTCATAATGTCATATATCCTATTTGTTGCAAATTTTGTCTAGTTTCTGAATTTCGCAATACTTTTCCCCGGAAACAATAAGAAATTTAAGTTAAAAACAACTATTTTTGGGGGGGGGGGATTGGGGGGGGGAAGTTAAAATTCGGATTCAGCGACCCAAAAAACTTAAAGTAAACCTTATAGAGAAAGTTCGGGGGGGGGGGAGATGGGAGGGCGAATGTAAACGTGTGAGTGGTTAAGTGGAATTGCGCAACTTAGTTCACGCAGCACCACGCGCATGTTCCGAGGCAGTCCACCCCTTCCCCTTCAACCTAAGTCATAATGTCATGTATCTAATTTGTTGCAAATTTTGTCTACTTTCTGAATTTTTAGATACTTTTTCCCTAAAACAATAAAAAAAATTGATTTTTTTTTAATAAAACTTTTTTTGGGAGGCATTTTACCCAAATTTGGGGAGGTTGCCGTGGAAAATTTTGGTGGGAAGTTAAAAATTCGGATTCAGCGACCCAAAAAACATATAGTAAGCCTTTTTTCAGAACTACCATGAATTTTGCTAGGTGGAGCCCATATACGGTCTCTATTACCTGAACTACAGATTGGGCCGATAATTAAAATTTAGTTTTACAGATCTTCATAAAAAACTTTCGTAGACGACCGAGCGGGAACTAAAAATTGCGAAACATCAAGACACCTTGTCTGAATATGTAGGATTATCATGGTTTGTTAAATGCTGTATAACATATTCTTACGCAAAAAAATAAAAAATCAAACCCAGACAAAAGCAACTGTGGCCGAAAGAGAAAGTCTAATGCGAGGGATCAGAAAATATTTCCAAGTGTTTTTACAATAAATATAAATCAAGATCATATATTACTCTAGACTTAAATACAGTCGAGCGTCGATTATCGGAACTCCAGTTAACCGAGCTTCCATGTATCCGAACAGCCTATTTCTCTCAAAAAAAAAAATAATAATAATAATCGAACTTCCAATTATCCAAACGCTCTATTTTTTTTTTTTTTTTTTTTTTTTTTTTTTTTTTTCATGCGAAAACGAATCCTCGATTAGTGTATCGTTGGCAGGAGTATAGAAAGCTTGGAGAAAGGGGGTGAAATGAAAGAAAAGGAAAACGAATGCTCTGCAAATAACCCAGGTCAATCACATAACGAAGTCTTTGAATGTTTGGAAGCAGCTAATGAAATAGCTCAAACGGCAGAAGAACGCTGATTTTATTCGACTAAAGTATTTAAGAAGATTTCAAAATATAGCAGCATTGAAAAGAATATCTTCTTTGAAGTAAATAACAATCGAAAACTTTTTGCTTAAATTATAATTTATGGAGTACAGAAAATGATAAAAAGAGAAAAAGAAACTTTTAAATGATAAAAAAAAAAAAAAAAAAAAAAAAAAAAAAAAATTCAAACACGCCAGCTCTAAATGGTATTGGTACTGTCGGTCCTAAGCCTGGATAAAGTGTGAAGGTTTTAGTATAGTCAGTAACATCCCTTATCTTGTCTGTCCATTTATCCGAACCTTTGCTTATCCGAGCTAGGGTCGCTCCCGACTTGTTCGGATAATCCACGTTCTACAGTAACGGTTTTAAAAAATACAATACCGAGGATTCCGATTTCGTCTGACCACCTTTAAGGGATATATGCTGTGTAGCACCTCTTGTCCCCGGGTCAAGTAAAAAAGGTTGATCACAGTAGGCCCTGATCCTACATGGTTACTATAACCACGGGTTTTTCTTTTTTTTGTCTTTACGATAAACATAAAACATGATCGTATACTGCTATAACAGCTAATAAAATGTACATTTAGGAAAATAGTCTAATCAAAGATAAAGTTTTTGAAAGCGTTTCTAATTAAAAACTTATATATGTTATTACTTTGTTCAATATGTTAGTTGCGTCTCAAATAAACAGCTTTTTAACATTAATGCGTCTAATATAAAACAATTTTTTGAATCAGATACAAACAAGTATACAGGTATGCATATTTACGCATATATTTGTATCTGTACATATATACATAAATAAATGTAGTTTTTATGTCTTTCTGAATAAACGCTTTGATAATTATTTTTATTTTCTTTGTTATTTAAAATGCGCTTAACCTTCCTACCCTGTTGAAATTTTACTCAACCTTCATAAAAACATTTCACATCAGAATTTTTATTTTAAACTATTTAAGATATCTATTTAACTGAGTTGTTGCGATTCGTATTTATTTTACTTTTATAAAGAAATTTCTGGTTCAAACTGAATGAAACGAATTATAGAAATGGGTCGATTCGACCCATTCAGGGTAGGAAGGTTACATACATTTAGAATTTCAAATTTGAAAGGGTGTTATATCTAATGCAGTGCACAGTAATTAGATCGATTACCTACATATAATGTGAACTACATTCCGAATTATGGTGTGCCAAGATCACTCGTCTTTGGACACAGATAGTATTCATTTTTAGTACTTCACGGGAAGTTATCACATTTAATAGAGAACAAAGCAAGTCTCTTGAAAATATCATTAAAATTACTTCATAATTGTTAAAGTTACGGACAAAAAGCCGGTGTCCACTTGGAGTGTGACACCCTGAATTTATGACGGAATAAATAAATTGCGAATTGCGACCAACCTTCCCGATTAAAAAACATTTTTGTTGCAGTGGTGTATATAACCACTTAAAGTTTGTCGCACTGGTAGTGAATCACACAGTACATACATATGAGTACATGAGTTTAGAAAACTCGTCTTATCCTTAATTAAGAAAATCATGTTTTCTCTATCAATTTATTCTATTGGTAAACATGCTCAAAAAACACAAGTTGGAAATTTCACATCAAACTTGGCAAACGAGATGCGTTCGTACTTTAACGAGTTTTATAAATATTTTTTGCGCCGAATATTTTACTGAATGTATATTTTAGTTCTCTTCATAAGTGCACATTAATTTCGTTCTGTTGGAAAAGCTGTAACATCCTTAAAATGCACTTGAAATAATTTTTTCCCATTGGCCGTAATGAAAGGGAAGACTTTTGACTTTCCCTGTAATTGAACTATGCATCCGATTTTCAGAAAATTTTAAAAGACTCGACGAAATTTTACAACAATTATATATTTAAAACTTCAGACTATTCGGTTGGGTATTTTTGCTCTGTTATATGCGGACGGACGGTAGACAGACGGACGGACAGACGGCGATTATAGGTGCTACGTATTTATATAATTACGAACGCACCTAAAATCCATCACATTTTTATTGCTTTTCTGGCATTGTATATTTTTGGTTTGCAATGAAAACCAATGGACACAGCTAGAGGTTTTCGCGATTTCTCAAAATTTGATTTTCTGGATGCGCCGAGTTTTGAAACTAACGTCCTTATATATATTTATGTCTACGTACGTGTGTGTGCTTATAAAAAAATTAATATGGCATTCTCAAGTTAAAATAATTTCAAAATCTGATATCCATTCCTTATCCCGTTCCGGAGATTTATTTCATATCATACTATTGTGATAAGATTTAATTTTTGTCTAGGCCCTTACGTTTATCTACTCATTCAGTGAAATTACTCTCTTCAACTTTATTTAGAGTAAAAATACCTCTCACAAGTTAACAAAAGTGATGAATAAGTTATTTAATTAGAAGTAATTTTCATGATATATTTGTTATGTAGGAATTCAGATTTTAATTTTTTTTCATATACATTAACAAAGCGTTCATAAAACTCTCCACTCCGACTATTAACAAAATTAATAAACAAAGAAAAAAATGTCCTTCTTCATCACCAGATAGAAATCTTTTAATATAAATATTTTTCCATAAAACTAGGCTCATAAACTACAGCCATGCGAAATATGCGATACATTATCGGAAAAAAAAACTGTAAGCTCTTTATTGGGAGACATATTTCTTGCATACTTCAGTGAAGCTGTTAACGCAGCTGCTACATGTACTTTTTTTAAAATTTAGTTAATGAAACATCTGGATTTATTTTTGAATAAATTATGCAACTAAAGGATCCATAAGTGAAAATGAGCAGCAAAAGAAAAAAAAAATGTCGCACGAGAAAATACTACAGCGAAAATAAAAGATACGGTTTTTTTTTAATACCTAAGAAAGTTTTTTTCTTTCCATCTTTTTACCTATTAATTACTTAAAAATAATTTTTGCAGAAAAGTAAAGATTTTATTCAATATTTCAGAACTGATGCCATCACTTTTTATTTGAATTTTAACCTTTTTCTGTGATTTTTTTAATCGCTAAAAATACTATTTCAGAATAATAAAGGGAAGAAATATTTACTATTCATGCATGAAAGCTTCATAGACTGATAAGGATATTGATAAATTAAAAATTGTTTTTACATTGTATCTGCTCTATTTTATGATTTTAGAAAACGATAAGCTGCGTTGAATTTATACAATATACATGTGCTTCAAAATTTGAAATGTTTTTATTTTGTGCATCATTACAAAGATAAAACTAAAAAATATTAAAAATATTTATAAAAACTGTAAACATTATCGTATGAAGTAAATAAAATTACCGTTTTTTCTAAATTTTTAATTTAATATAAAATGAAGAATTATTCTATGAATTATTACAGGGAACAAACTAAAGGATACTTTCAAATAACTTTTGAATGGATAAAATAGTTGTGAAACAAGTTCTGAAGAAGTAAATTGACTATGCCCTATAAGTGTAATTGCAGCACCGCTAGTGGCTAAATTTTAAAGTTATTATGGTACAAAAGCTATGAAAGAAAATTAAAAAAGAATCATTTATAAAAGGCTCTTAATTTACTATGAAATGTTCTCTTACATTAAATATGCATAATTTCATTAAAAGACATGAAATGTATTGATATCCAAGCATTCTCTTAAGCACGTCCCAAATCAGGAATGAGCATTATAGGTTATATGGCATATAGAAAAAAAAAGCAGAATATTTAAGCAAGATACATTTCATTTTAAAAGGAAACGAAGTTAAGTATGCTCTGTGTGTCTAAAATTGGCAGCACATGCCCTTGCATGAATTATACATGTATGTCGAATGACCACACTCGTATTCTTTTACTTATTTTTATGAAAACCAGGTTAGGGTGGTTGGAGTTTAACAGACGTGTTCGAGACATCGCACGACAGTCTTCATCCTAGCACAAGGAGTAGTCTAATAATACAAGGGATTTTGGACAGTATTTATGCAAAATAATTTCTGTTCAAGTCACATCTTAACAAGGAAATTGTGCAGCGTGGCTAATTTTCTGGTATGACGCCAAACGTGACATTACCCTTTTCCTTTATAAGGAACTTTTGTCGTCTCAGCGCCATTAAATTCTGAGTTTGCTTGGTGCTATGTGTTTGATGTTTCTAGATGTGCTATGTATCACTGCTATCGGCCGATGACCTAACCCGTCTCTGACATGTATTGCAGCCAATGGTAGACGTGTTGAACGCATACTTTACTTTACGACCAAAAATTATACACAAAAACCAGGATTCGGATTAGATCTTATATTTTTGACTGAATAAATAGATTACGACATACAAATTTGCTCATTGAAATATATGGCAACACTTTAAAGTTTGTCCAAGTATTTTTAAAAGAGACTATACATAAAAATAATAATATATATGAATAATAATATAAAATGACAAGTTATACTATAAGAATGCAATGCCTATTTAATACTATTCTGGCGGAAAAAATCAAATAACAAGTATAAAAGTTCCTGTAACGTGAATTGTTTTTGCAGCTAAAAACATCGAACTTCCACAAGAGTTTTATTTTGTCTGATATATCTTCAAAATTCAGAATATCCTAGATCAGAAGGGAAAAAAATTAAATAGGATTATATAAAAATCATTATGAAATGTGGTAGGAAAAGACTGTTACTTTTTATATTTTTGAGATGTGTAAAAAAATGTATAAGTTGTGTGGACACACTGATAGAAATATAAGCTTTGCAGCTTTACAAGAGTACTGTATTTTTTTCCATTGCTCCAATATAACGTCATTCCTCACAATCCATTACACGCCTTCGATGATAACATAAATTTCGTATTCCACACGCGAACATGTTATCACATTTTCCTATTTCTGGGTAGTGTAGGTGAATCCCTTTGAACTACGTGATAATGCTGAACAACTTATTACCTTTGACTAAACTTTATGTAATGGAATTAACATGAAGTACCTTTTTTATAATTATGACATAGCTTTTCCCGCAATTCTGTAATCAAATTTTCAATGTTATAAAATGCTATGATTTAATTGAATGACATTTGGTATCCGGATATTTTACGTCACGGGCTGAATAAGTCAAAGAACATCAATCGAGTTTCGCAGTTAGGGTTATATTGACACAAGTTTGAAAATTTAAAATAGCAGCAACCACTTTATTTCGTAGCAAAATTATCTTTAAGGTGACAAACCATAAACAGAGTTGCAAACTAAATTTATCTGTAGAAATGGTGACATAAAACAAACGCAAAGAAAAGCAGTAACAAGGGAAAAAACGGTTTAGAAACTTTCGATATTTTGTCACTGTAACTGTGAGGCTTCAATTGTTGTTATTTACTTTATTCTCGAACACAGAACATATAAAAATCACATCCCAAATGACGTTTCTGTAAACGGTATGGTTACTAGGGGCTTATTGAATGACACACGATACATTTGATAGTTTGAAAATAGTATAAAAGTTTGTGTTGTGGGGGAAAATGTGGCTTTTCCTAGATATGTGTATACTCTTTGGTTTCAGAAAACACCCATGCTGTCAATGATAATGGAAAGGAAGAAGTTGAAGCCGACAGAGTAATGGAAACTGGTGTAATCGGAAGCGTTTCTAAAAACTGCATTCAGTAAAAAAATACTTTTTGAAAAAGTTTGCTTCTAAATCTGAGAAATCTATTGATTTCCAAAATTTTTTCAGATAATGAACAAGTCTCCGGAATCGTAGAGAAAAGGTTATAATGCAAGATTATCGTAAAAGGTGTCCCTGATTTTTAAAAATAAATTACCCGAGGTTAAATACATGAATAATAAATTACACGAGAAATATGCAATCAGTCGGAACGAAACCAATGAGAAATTGTAGAACATCTAAAGGAGTTTGGTAGTGGTGATTGCTTTGACCTTGACGTGACTATGCGCATTCGCCGATGCAACTTTGTGAGGCGATGCCATTTCACTCATCAGCCAGTTCACAGCAATCACGGTGGGTGTACAGCAGAAAGCACAGTGTGTGTAGTGGTACGCCGAATTTAAATCTATTAATGTAGTAAAACGTCATTTTCACCGTACGCATAAAGATGATCCACCTAAAAACAAAACCATTGTTCGTTTGTTTAACCTGCTAAAAGAAACCGACAGGAGATCGAATAACGCTTAGATGTTTGCCGAGCAACAGCAGGAGGTAATATTGAAATTTCCTACATAATTGAAAAAAAAAACTCATAGATTTTTCCTATCTAACAAAGTAAAAATAAATGGTTTATCTTTATTAAGTCTTTAGCTATTTTTATTCGAAATAAGGAACACCTTTTTTGATTACCCTATATTTTATCGTAAATTATCTGGAAAAATAAACGACCTTATTATTTATTTATTTATTTATTTACATCATAGAAAAGTAATGTTTAAAGTCAGAAATTCGTTACCATGCTTCCTTGATTATGTTTTAATATCATCGATAGATAAGGCAGCATTATGTCAACCAGTAAAAACTGTCAATCTAATGCCTCTAAAGAATTGAAGCTCCCTCGCTTCTTATCCTTTATTTATTTAGGTATAAAATAATGAAAAAATAGTCTACGTTTTGAAACTGTCAAATTTTTATGAGCATTATTACAGACTGATAATAGGTGGCGGCATCTGTCCGTTATATTTACAACTGAAAGAAGCAAGCGTAGTACAAGAATTATCTTCGCTTCACACCCTTTTGTTCAGATGTATGGCAGTTCTGCATTTTTGTGGTAAAGCGGTACATCTTTGATCTAACATCTGGTCTTGAAAAATACATTCTCATGCCCTTTCGCCTAACGATTTCGATCTGTTACTAGGCCTTTTCCAGAAACACTTTTTTTTTTTACATTTAACCGCAGCTGTATCAATGTACAGATTAGTCTGCGTCTATCATGACTCAAGAATGTTTGCAGCCCACAATCTGCCCCCCCCCCCCCTTACACAATTAATATGGTAGAAGCCTGCCGTATGTTTTTGGCGAACATACCAGCCAATGTTTTCATTAGCCTCTTGTGCATGGCGCAAAAATACTTTTAGATTGGCGATATTGTAGTCCGACAAGCAAGAAAGTTGTAACTGTATATTCAACACATTCCTGCTCTGTCTCTAGCCTCGTGATGACGTCTTAAAAGAGGCTCCTTATTGCTTTCTCCATGTACCTCTCCCTTGGACTTTTAGCATGAAAATAAACTAAGTCTTCGTTTACCCGAATTAGAGTTTTTTTTAATAGGACCTGGTGTTAAAAAATTCACCACCTTGTCAACACAAAAACGGCCATCTCTTCACTAGCAAAAAAACGTCTTCATAGCATCCACTGAAGACTTCCACATTTACGATCCAGCCTTAATTAACATCTATAGAAAATCATGAGGTTGACGTCAATATCGCGGAATAATACACAAACCTAGCACAAAATGGTGTCGTTACTCAAAAAACTCGATAAAAAATAGGTTATCTAATTATTCATATGCCTTTGTTTGTGTGTAACATTAATATGGATACTGAAAATTAAATATAGTTTATAATAGCTCCATGGTTTATAAGAAATCCTAACTTTATATTTTTTTGAAAATTCAAAATATCTTATTATGCGCAGATTAATAAAATTGCATTTGTTCAGCTTTTTGATAGGAATTATGTAAATGTGAAGAAAATAAGTCACACAAATATTCTTGGTATAGCACGCATTTTAATTACAATTTTTTTTCCAGTTTTTATGGGAAAATGGCAACAAAAATATATAGTGAGCTTCTATTTTCCCTTTACTTTCTACAGAAATGAAGCACTTCAGTTGCCACTATTACAGAAATGGCATTAAAAATTACAAAAATATTAATATCTCAAAATATAAATTGAAATTCACTTTTCAAACAAATTGTATTTAAAAGTATGTTTCCCTTATACGACGGTATAAAAATTGAAAATGTGCGATGTTTAGAAGTTTAATTGCAGTAGATGATCAGCATTTAACTGTACAATGCTACACCTGCTTCGTTTTACGAATGGCTTATGGTTAATTGTAACGTTATTTTTTAGTAACGAATTTTTGTTGTCTGAAAGAAAATAGCAGATAGAGAGGCTAAAAAGAAAAATTAGCAATACATTTTATTGTTCGATAAAATGAATACACGAATGTGTTAAATGTAATAAGGCAGAATATTTTGTCCTTTTTTAAAGCGTTATAGTATCAGTTCAAAGTTTGATGCAAATATCTTGAAATAATAAACATTTAAATCCTAGATCTGAATCTAGAACTAATGAAACTATGTTGTGGAGATATTTAGCCATTGAAAATACATCCCTATATGCATTTTGTAAAGAAAAATATGTTTTTAATAATAGCACATTTTGAAACATTTTTTAGACATAACTTTATATAATACCCAAAGAAGATTTCCTCAAAAATAATTACTTTTTCAAGATTATACATAACATTTATTCGAAGAAATGAAATGCGACAAAATAGAGAATTCGGGAACCTTTTATATATACATACAAAATTCTTCCTGGAGGCAACATTCCAAACGCATTAAAAATCCAATAGAGACACTAATTTTTACGAAATTGTAAAAGCATAAAATTTACATGATCAAAAAGACTTCAATTTAAAGAAAGCAAAAGATTGGATGTTACCGTAAGGCAGAGAACATTCCAATTTTCTTTCAATTACTGTTAAATGTTTGTTTGTTTTTTTCAATCTACGAATTCCGTAAATAATAAAAGAAGTTATTTCTAAAGATGATATTGCTGTAGCAGATATTGATGTTTTAAGTAATACGTATTACATAAACTGCTACAGGCTGAAATGAAGTTAAAATAATTTTCACTCTTGAAAATCAATTGAAGAAAGAAACGACTCATAAAAAGCAGTAGTATTTTATAAGTTAATTTTTCTTACTATTGTTAAAACAACGGCGCACAGAAAACCATTTTAAAGCAAATGTAATTAAATTTTGAAAACTTCCAAGGAGATTTCTGGTAATTCCTCTCACAATTCAGACTTTGACTTAACTCCCTGGGATAGTTAATGCAATAAAAAATGTTCTATACAAAACATGTTATGTTAAGTAAGTAATGATATATATAATTAAATAAACGATGACTTTTTAACCCTTTATGTAGCGAATTATTAATTCATGAAACTTTTATCTTCTAAAGCATTTTTCGTGAATTGTTTAAACTACGTTAGAAGATTTGTATAATCATTTAATAAATTTTAGAAGGATTTTAGAAGGATTTTAGAAAGAGTACTTAAAAATATTAATTAAATTTGAATTGATAAGGATTTTGTGAAATATTTCTAACTCTACTCAAATCAGTATTTTTATTAGTATTTTCTAAAATTAGGACATGTACAAACATAATGTTCTTATCATAGAAATATAGAAATATTTCCCAATTGAAAAATCCCCCCCTCCCCCAAAGATGCCAAGGCAAAAGAAATCATCCTTTTAAAAATATTTTTGTTTTGTGTAACCAATAATTTTTCTGGAACAAGATAAAGTAATGTATCTGTAATTCATTCTAAACTGTATTACACGTAATCGATGTGTTAAATGAATTTTATAACAAGTTTTAATGTTACTTATAACTACCGTCTGTAGATAAAAGGTTAATGCAAACATTTCAAATTATTTATTTCAAGGAAGGTCTCTTTAAAGCGCATACTCAGAATATTTTGAAAAAAAAATGCTAATAAAAAAAAAAAAGAAATACTTATATAGGTAATAAAGGATTAGATTTCAGGTGAAAACACGAATACGCCTCGTGATTTTGCGAACAATATCTTTCCTCGCAAAATACTATTTTAATGCATCCAAACTTAGCTAGTTAAATGAGTGTTTAAATGGGCTGTTTAAATGGGCAGTACTTAAGGGGAGAAGGGACCTTAAAATCCTTAAAAATATTTTTTTTTTTTTTTTTGTAAATTTCACCTAAATATTATTCAAGGATATATTATATGCATTATGGCATGCATTTATCACAAAAAACAATTATAATTTTTTTTTTTTTTTTTTTTTTTGAGAAAAATTGGAATTTTACGCTTTGTCTTAGAAATCTTCAAAATGCCCCCTGCGTCTTCCATATCAATGAAAATTCCCAATATTTTTCATAAAAGTTTGTTTTATATATATAAATAAAATAGAGCATTGAATTTTATATATTTCAATTTAAAAGTTAAAAAAAATTAAAAATTTTGAAATTTTTTCGAAACAATTTCAAAAATTTTCAATTTTTTAATTTTTTTTAACTTTTAAATCCAAATATTTAAAATTTGATGCTCTATTTTGTTTATATATAAAAAACAAACTTAAAAAAAAATATTGGGGATTTTCATTGATATGGGATGCGCAGGGGGCATTTCGAAGATTTTTAAGACGACACGTAAAATTCCATTTTTTTCTCAAAAATAATTTTTTTTTGTGCTACATGCATGCCATAATGCATATAATGTACCCCTGAATAATATTTAAGATAACATTTACAAAAAAAAAAAAAAAAAAAAAAAAAATCAAAATTTTTGAAATTTTTTCAAATATATTTCAAAATTTTTAATTTTTAATTTTTTTTATCTTTAAGTTCAAATCTATAAAATTTGATGCTCTAGTTCATTTATATATATATATCAAACTTTTATAAAAAATATTGGAGATTTTCATTGATATGGGACGCGCAGTGGCATTTCGAAGATTTCTAAGACAATGCGTAAAATTCCATTTTTTTCTCAAAAATAAAATTTTTTTAATATTTTTTTGTGATAAATGCATGTCATAATGCATATAATGTACCTTTGAATAATATTTAAAATGAAATTTGCAAAAAATAAAGAAAAAATTGAAAAAATTTGAAATTTTGAAATTTTTTCAAAAAAATTTCAAAATTTTTCAAAAGAAATTTTTTTTTACCTTTAAATTCAAATATATAAAATTCGATGCTCTATTTTATTTATATATATAAACCAAACTTTTATAAAAAATATTGGGGATTTTCATTGATATGGAAGACGCACGGGGCATTTCGAAGACTTCTAAGACAACGCGTAAAATTCCATTTTTTTCTCAAAAATAATTTTTTTTTAATATTTTTTTGTGATAAATGCATGCCATAATGCATATAATGTACCCTTGATAATATTTAAGGTGAAATTTACAAAAAATAAAAAAAATATATTTTAAGGTCCCTTGTCCCCTTAATAAAGTTAAACTATTATTAGATTGAACAGTTTATTATTTTTTCTATAAGCTTATGTAATATAGACAGTTTGCATGTCGATAAATTTATTTAAATTGACATGGTTTGACTGACTGAATAAATTCTTCGCAGAATACTGTTTTAATGCATCCAGACTTAGCTAGTTAAATGAGTGTTTAAATGGGCAGTACTTAATAAAGTTAAACTTAAACGGTTGAACAGTTTATTATTTTTTCTATAAGTAATATGTAATATAGACAGTTTGCATGTTGATAAATTTATTTAAATTTACATGGTTTGACAGACTGAATAAATTTTAAATGTATTTTAAACTGCTTGATTAAGAAAACTCTCCTTACACATTTCGATATTTAATAAGTCGTTATTTTCATTGCAACAATACTAATACTTATTGTCTCCGACACTAACAATAGCGAAGTCAAATTGGCAGTGCTCAGAATCGGACCTTAATTTTGAGTTTAAAGCATCTTTAATGCAGTTAAATTTTGTTCTAAACCGTCGTTAAATTTCATTATAGATACATATAAAAGTGTATGGCAAATCCGTCGTTACAAAAATGTATTTATTTAAGTAAAAAGTTACTTAAACTTGTTCAATGAGAATGGGAGAAAATATTTTATTTAAAGAGTATATTTAACATAAAAGAGTATTTTTTTTCCATTTTATTGAGTCGCCAACCAGCGATAAATCGTCAAGAAAACGATATATATATATATATATATATATATATATATTTAACGTATGCTCTATCGATATTACGCCACGATTTGTTTTACACATATATGGGTCAATATCTGAAAATTGGACAATTTGCGTCAACTGCCAATAATATTTTATTAATTATACCGAAACGAAAAACTGAAAATTGCAAAATATTGTAACATTTGTTATAACAATTACCAATGATAAATGGACATATAATGATGTATAAATAATTAATTTTAAACTCTAAGCAAAATAAATCATCATTTCAGTCCCTGTCCCCAGGTACAAATATTCAATATTAAATGTATGCTGTAAAACTTTTTTTTACATATTATTAACTTTTGCTATTATATATTTATGCCTATATATATACTGTATGTAAAAATATAATTATCCTTTAATAGTATAGATTGTATAGTAAAATATTGTTGTAAATATGTTTGTCCCTGAGGTTGACCATCATCTCAGTCCCTCTAAACACATATTTAGTTTAACAGATACTAGGTCGCTCTAGCAGATTTATTTTCATTGCAACAACAACTAAATTTCAGCTAGCCACCATGGATGAAGATAAGTTGCTCTCTTTTTGTTTCATATTTAGAAATATTTAGTTTTTGTTCTAAATAGCTATGAGTATTTTTTATAACGTCATTCATGTCCCCATATTTAACTTTTTATTGATAAAATAAAAAGATTATTCCAACTTTATTTATGTAACATACAAATGTCACATGGCATATTTAATAATTTGCATGTGTACAAAATGATTCAACAAAATTGCTGTGCAGCTGTTAAGACGAAAACATCACCTTAGTCCCAATTGAGTTACCTTAGATCCACCTTAGTCCACACTGATTATGATGATAACAGAAATTTTTTCCATAAAAGTGTATCCTACGCATAAAATATACATCCTTGATCTCAAAGCACTATAGAATTTAAATGACAAAACATGTACCATAGTATATAATTGTGTGTGGTTGTTGGTACATTAACTTTAAAAAATAAATGAAATTTGGAATGAAATTGTCCTGTTTTCAGATATTGACCCATATATCTTCATGAGATATTCATTATGTAATTCTTCAAATTTTTCTGAGTATGCGCTTATGGAGACGTACCTTCTTAGTATAAGTTTTTCATTTTCTACTGATAAACCTCTATAATATCTTCGGAAATCAGGAAATAAACATGTTTTGAGTGACTTTTATAATGTGAAAATTTCTTAAACGACAGTAAGGAGACAGCAAAATTCATTTTGGAATTTACTGTTAATTCGGGCAAAATAGTGAAAGTCTAATTGGAAAATCAACTCTAAAATCGAAAAATAATTTTATTCCATCGCTAAGGAGTAAGATCATGAAACGTTTCGTTGACGTGAAAATTTAAATCGAAAATCGTTATACCATGGAATCTACATTTTTAATGGCATGGGATTTTAAAAAGGCATGCTAATTATTCCATTTCACGTAAGAGCTTCAGTTTAGTGTAAAATTTCCTCGTGAAATTCTAACAGAAAAATCTATTCGAAAGTCAAGAGAATTGAATGAAAATTATTCCATGGGGAAGACATAAGATCATCTAACGTTTTGTTTACGGGAAAATTTAATCCAGCACATTTTAAACCATGGAGTAAGTTTTAAATGGTTTGTAGTAGAATTTAAAAATCTTCATTCTGTTTCACCTTATGCTTTTTTATAAATTAACGAAACTGTAACAGAAAAGGAAGTCAATAACGTGAAAATAAAAGCAGTATACATTAAAAGTTTGCATGAAAGCTTCTTTAACACCTTTAAAGCAGGATTTTTGTTAATTATCCATTAGAAAAATATTGAAAGATTTTTTTTTTTTTTTTTTTTGCACATATTGTTGTACTCTCACCCCTGCGTTGACTAACAAAAATTGCTCAAAATATGATAATTTTAAATTATATACTTACTTTAAAGTGTTTACACTGAACGATATCAACTATTTAACGATATAATATTTTTATAATACATTTAATAGTTTGCAGATTTAAATATTACTAACTTATAACGTTAGGGAAATAACGCCAGTCGAGCACATTGCAAACAGTATAAACAAAAGACGTTACAACCTCCTTTCATAACAAATTAGATCAAAAACAGAATTCGCGACTTTAAATCCATGT
Organism: Maratus speciosus; assembly: GCA_963932465.1. Taxonomy (NCBI): domain Eukaryota; kingdom Metazoa; phylum Arthropoda; class Arachnida; order Araneae; family Salticidae; genus Maratus; species Maratus speciosus. The sequence continues at coordinate 535,899,661 of OZ010788.1, read as the reverse complement.
TATCACACTTAAGTAACACACAATAGTTCACCAAAAGTCCAACAGAAAGCGTCAAATATGAAATGAAGTCATGTAACTCCTGAGTTACACAATGCGTTTAAGTACGATAGCAAGTCAGAAAAAAAGAATAAAATTTAAAGACTGTATATAACTTAGCAATTTTTTTGAGAAAAAAAAAGGAATCTGAATAGCAAGAACTATAATAATCTCATGACACAGAAATGATGCTAGGGAACATTTTGTTTGTGAACTCCATAAACCATGAGAGAGGGTAAAAAAAAAATTCATTCTAGAATTCAAATTATACCCATACATTTTTTAAATTATAAGAAAAAATACATGAAAAAAAAATAAGAACTATAAGGATTATGTGGAGAAATTGAAACATTATAAAATTTTCGTTAAATGCTCTGATGCTTAATAATATCACATGAGATAGTACAGAAAAATAATATTGAGAGAACGATGCATATGCTATTTTTGACCCTGTGTCACCACATGTAAAGTTTAAGAATTCTGGTAAAATACAGAAATAAATGACAGAATCATTTCTATTCAAATATACAGTTTATAACTCCAGCTTCTATAAGTTTGTTTCTTCGATATGATGGCCAAAGTTTTAATTATCACGAAGCATATTTGATAACTTTTAATATATTTTAAAAATAATTTACCTTTTTCTTTAAAGAATGCATACAGATTTTCATCGATCAGTGCTGTTAATTAATACTGTTATATTGCGGCACAAACATTGTACATACATTGAACTGAAAAAACTGCTACACATTCCCAGCCAATATCTTCAAAAACACAATATACATAAATAGACATTGTGTTAATGTACTATGATATTGTTTTTGATGCATTATTGTTAGAAAATACATATAAAAGTCTGACTTGAAATGTTATTATTCCTCCTTTTCGAGAATAAATTCTTCAATGTTTAAATAACAATCTAGAAGCATAGAAAAAATATTTTTAATTTTAATTAGATATTACTATAATTCTTTAGGTTATTTATTTTAGCTTACTTACCCTTAAAGCTGTTAGTTACTCTGTCTTCCCTCTGCAATATTAAGTCTGTGGGTTTTGGATGCATTCTTATAATTAAAATATCTCCACGGAAAATTAATATTTTTAACCTCTTTTTTATGTGTACTCTTCTTAAAAAATGTCTTCTTTTTTCTTAGTTGTCCAAATATTTCTAAAATATATGCTTGATTTAATGTTTTATGTGCTAAGTACTAACGAACTGGGAGTAAAATTTTAACACTTCATATAAAATTAAGCATAGATTTTAGGAATATTTTGAGAACTAAGAAAAAATAATACATCCTTTAAGAAGAGTACACAGAAAAATGAAGTTAACAATATCCTGAGGACATATTTTAAATATAAGAATGCATCAAACGCCCATAGACTTAACATTACCAAGGGGAATTCGGAAACTGAGCGACTAGAAACCTTAAGTTAATATTTTTTAATTTAAATAATACATAAACTTTAAAAACTACGTAAACGTATCATGTTGTTACATCGTTTACAATTGTAGCTAAATGCAAAACTCTGTTTTGGGATTAGATAACACATGCCTGTGACGATTGTGTTTTTTAGCTTTTGATAATTGCTTATTATGTATTTTTTCGCGCTGAATCCAAAAATAACTTTCATTTTTAACCATCACATCAGGTTTTTTCACAATCCAGTTCAGTGCTACAAAATACATACTATCAATTATTAAAAGTTAAAAGACACAACCATCACATCTATTTTATAGTATCATTCGCTGTTTTTTTTATCTTTTAACTTTTAACTTTCTGATTTGCAAAAAAATGCTGACGTGATGGTTAAAAATGAAGGTCAATTTCCTACTCAGATACTACAAAATACATAAGAATCAATTACCAAAAGCTAAAAAAAATGACATAACCTAAATTTTGCAGGCTTGTGTAATCACTGTGATTACACTTGTACACCGAGAACTCTTTCACCAACTTTCCCCACAATAAAATGATACAGAAATCTAAATACAGAAGTTAAAACACATACCCTAGGAAAAATACTTTTTCAGCAATTCCTATCGGGAGTCGATAATGCGTGTGAATGTTTTCTTGCAGATTCTTGTATATCAGCCATTAAATTTATATACACCATGAAATATACTGAAAATGAATGACATTTTAAAATACATACCACAGCTGAAAATTCGCTTCCATCCATTATCGCTCATGTTTAATTCTGAAACTGAATTCTTCCGTGTAACTCGGTAAATGATTTATAAATGTTACCCACTTCTCAATCTATCAAAAGCACATTGTAGTTCACGTTCCTGACGCATATTAATTTCATTAAGTTTGAAGTATTAAAACAGGATTAAATTCAACACAAAGCCCTTGTAAACAAACTATAAACACTACTACAGAACTATAAACTGGACTCAGTACACTGTGGAAAATATATTGAAGTCCACCTCAGCTATGAATATTAATTTCAGTTATGCTTGAAATAGTGTAACGTTATTAAAATACACTGCAGACAAGACATTGTTTTTCCTCATACACAGTTGTGAAACGGGATTCTTTGAATATCCTTGTAAATTAACTATAAATGCTACACAATTCATTTTCAATAACGAAATGTTAACGTATACCTCAATGATATATATCAATTATATGACAAACTCAGTATATTTAAGAGCATGGACAAACCCCCATACAAACCGAACTCTTAATCGTTTTTCCATTCAATTGGAAAGCGTATAAAAGACGAGAAAACAGACTAAACGTTACACCATTTTTGTATCCTAAATAAATTTCAATAGAATCGCCACCAGATTTGGTCTTTTTTCTTTAACAAAGCGTTTTGTAAATCTGGTTACATCTTTCGTAATCATGTCTGCATTTATCTTGTCCGGCCAAGAGTCGTAAAACTGGAAAGGGACCTCCGAGGCAAACTTTTCCGAAAAACACTGTAATATCTTGAAACCGCAGGAGTCGTCTGAAGTGTAAGGCATCTTACTAGATATAGCGCCATTTTTTTTCAGAAACTCTACTTATGACACTTTGTCAATAATTTATTGTGTAATCTAACACCAAATGAAAAAAAATGATAAAGAAATATACAACTATGCAACTTTTTATAAAATTGAAGAATATTGGTCAAAATTTAGAAAATTTTTACGGAAGCCATACGAAACCATTTATTGATATATTATTAATCTATTTTTATCATATGTATTTAAGATACTCATGAGTCTGATGAACTAAGAACTAATTAATATATTGATATGTAAAACAGGTATAGGTGATAATGTATAATTACCTATAAAATTTCACTATTTTCTCATATAATTCTTTATAAAAAAAAGCAGCTATAAATCAACAAATAACATAAACTAGAACCAACCCATTAGTGCACTGCCCTCTAGACATTATAAAATATTTACATGAAAAATTTTGTTGTGATAGCACAATAAACTTTTGAGTTATCATAAACCTGGTTAATATTTTGAATGAAAATCAAGTTATTCAGAAAACGCAGTCAAAGATTTCCCATGAGTTTAAAAGTACGTTATCTGCTCTTTTTTTGTGGCAGTAACTTCAATTATAATAGTCGTAAAGATAAAGTAAAAAGAGATTTAGAAACAGAAATATATGTTTCGTTAAGAAAAGAAACGAAAACAAAAATGTGATTTTTCATCAAAATCGATGTTTTGAAAGTAATCGATTAACACCCGATCCTACTCAACCTGAGAAAACTGTTCAAAATAATTCAAAGCCATGCATTATCATAGAATATCCATCTTAATATATTAATTTTCTATCTAAAATTTTCTTTATACTTTCAGCCTTAAAATTTACCTAAATGTAATTTTTACTTTCTTCTATGTTTACAAGAAATTATTGGATACATGAAAAGTTCCAACTTCCGGTTTTCAAAAGATTTACACGTTTTGGGGGCCAGAGATCCCGAAAAACATATTTTTGCAAAATATCTGCCTGTGAGTATGTGAGACTGTCCGTCCGTCAGTCTGTATCAGACAGAAATTTAGTGGGCGCTCTATCTCAAGAACTAATGCAGAGAATTTAATAAAAAAATATTCAGTTAGTCTCTGATATAAATTGGTGCTGATTAGTCCTTAGTGTAAATCACCCAACAGGTGGCGCTTCGATGCTACATTTTCCCGATTTCCGCTATAACCCTATCTCAAGAACTAATGCATGGATTTTTACCAATCTTCATTTTCTGTTAGTCCTTGATATGAATTGGTAGTGTACGTTTTGGTTTAAATTACCCAATAGGTGGCACTACTGTGCTGCATTTTTTACGATTACGGCAATAGCTCTATCTCAAGAACTAATGCACGAATATTCATCAAACATCGGATTGAGGTATACCTTAATAAATATTGACGCTGATTATATTTTGGTGTAAATCGCGCAACAGGTGTCGCTGATATGCTGCATTTTTCACGATTCCTGCATTAGCTCTATCTCAGGAATGAATGCACGAATTTTCATATAACTTAGCATTCACTTACACCTTGCCATAAGTTTTTGCTGATAAGCTTTGGGTGTTAATCGCCCAATAGGTGGCGCTGCTATGTTGTATTATCAGGATTTACACGATTTTAGCGATAGTCATATCTCAAGAACTAATGCACGGAATATCATATCTTTAGAATCCTCATGATAAGCATGGATTATTTATTTAATTTTAGCACTGTGATAACGATTTTTAAGTATTAACGTGTATGATATAGAAGAAAGTTTTGTAATTGCCACATCCGACTAGTTAATATTACTTTTCGGTTATATATTTTCTAGGGTATAATGACAGTTTTTCTACTTTTCTAGTATTGCTTGATAGCTCAGAAGTGTTTATGCAAACATATTTTACAATCCACCTGCCTTCGAATTCTTCTTCTATGATAAATCGTAAGTAATATTAATAACTCTTCTTGTAGAAAAAGATTCATTTGAAGGTTGTGATTTTGATTGATGTCAAAGTAACTATTGCTGTCTCCGTATTTTCTTTTTCCCATTTGCTGTTTTCGCCTTTTCTTCATCGTTTATTCTCACATTTTGCTATCTATTCTGAAGAAATAAGTCACATGAAAAAGAAATAAAAGAACCACATGACGAGAAGAGAATAACTGTATTGAGATTTCTAAGAAACAATGCGAATTGCATCGACAAGTGTGCAGGTATTCTCTAAATTTTAATTTAAATGACTGATCTTCTAAGAAGTAATTCAATTGGAGGGAAATGAATATTGCTTTTAAAACAACATTACTTTCTGAACTGTCTTCGCTTTCTTATGTTGATTACATATTAAGGCTACACAGTACCCTAAAAATGGCAAAAATATCGAATATTTTTTATTGAATTTTTCAGTTGTCCATACGGTTGTGAATCATGACTCCAAATTGTAGATCGGAAATCCAAATAATTTTAAAGATATTTGAACTTTTCTGGGTGTTCTCAGAATGTTCTGAGTGTTCCTTTACAAACTTTAAATGCATTTTCTCAGACTTTTATTTTTGTTGATGTTATAGTGTTTGCTAATCCCTAAGGCTTTTTTTCTGTTCCAGATAGAGTCTTCAAATTTTTTGCAGACACTTACATGTATATGTACAACAATAATTAGTGTGGATTTAGGTCTTATGGTTATAGTTATTTAGAAAATATAATGTCAAAGTTAATATTTCCAAAATTTTCGTTCAGGTTTCGCGTTACAAAAATAAATAAAACTTTAAATAAAAGTTCCATCTTTAATTCCATACTAACTTTTGTTCCCAATAATCCAATGAATATAAGTCACTTAAAATAACTAAAAAATATTAAAAATTAAAAATTTTATAAAAGTTTTAATGAACTTCAAATTTTTCAAAACATTTTAAATTAAAATAAAACGGTGATTGTTAAAATGATTTTTTTTTTTTTTTTTTTTTTTTTACCAAAATCAGTTTAATTTTATAATTTCAAACAAAGTCATTAATTATTTTTAATGTAACTGTCTTCAAAAATGTTTTTGGAAAAAGGGTACTGTGTAGCCTTAAATCAATGAAATATCTTATACCGTTTAAGAATTCAATTTTTTAAAAATATATGATAGAGATGTTCAAAATAAAAAGAATTCTTTCTACTTTTTTAAAAATTTTATTCAATCGATAATGCAGTTTTGAAATTTTTTAAAAATATATTCAATCATATTATGCATCTTACAACTGTGCCATATCCTATAAACGTCGAAAATAATCAAAAGTGAAAAAAAATATTATAACTTTGTAAATTGTTACATACGTTCTTAATTATATAAATTCTTAGCCCTTATAGTCATCGTCTGGTCCGCCCATCTGTCCGTCTGTCCTCATATAACAGCGAAAAAACTACCCAACAGAATGTTTTGAAATTTAATATATATAATCGTTGCAGACGTTTGTCTAGTGATTTCAAAATTTATGAAAATCTAATCAGAAGATATTAATAAAAGTTTTCTTCATTCCATTAAATCCTATCATACGTAATGAATTCAATGATATACCATGATAGGTAATGATTCCAGGTTGCCATATTGATTATGTCCTATTTAAGATGAAGTCATATTATTTACGTATTACTGAATTTAATATACATAATCGTAATAAATTTTGCATTCATGCATTTTTGGATAAGAGTGCAACAGCTACTGCACCAAGATCAGAATACCTCATTTGCCACGTTTGACGTACGTACAGTCGTGGGAAAAAAAAAGTTAACACCCCCTGCTAACTCCTCAACAAATTATCGTAGACAAAAGTTACTGGCACCGAACGATTTGAAATAAAGTCTACTTTTAAAGGATGTATATAACATTTTCGTAGGGGGTCATCTACATATTAAAACGAATCCAAACTTCATTTTTTTCGATGGCAATACCCAATTTTAACGAGATATTTCAAATCTTCGGTTCAAACTATGCCTAGACACCAAATTTCAAGTAATTTGAATGATAAGTTTTTGAATTATATACATTCAAAATTTAGTGCTTCTAATGTTAAATAGCATTTTCATATTTTTATTTATACCTCCTGAAATTATGCTCCTAATGTGCTAATTTTTTTTGTAGCAATAATACTAACATACCCAAACATAAATACGCTGAATTTGCAATTTTTATAATTTTATGATATGAATTATGATTTATGAAATTAATATGCGAAAAAATTATGAATTGCAACCTGCAATTTTTTTGGATGGATTTAGATTTATTAAGTCCTGCTTTATGGAAATCCAAAATTTCACATTTTTCTTCCAAGTAGTTTTCAAATTATGCTTAAAAAACGGCAAAATAATGGTTTATGGGGCCGTCTACGATGCAAGTGAGTAGATATTTTGAAATTTCTTATGTTATCCAGTAATCTAGCCGTCTTCAACGATTGCTTGAGCGGCGCCTTGATCAAGAAGCCGGCTCTCTGGGTCAACAGTGGAGTACCGAACTTCACTTTGGATACAGCCCTTAAAATACGCTCGTTTTAAAATAATTAATTTCTTGGAAACTTATGGTACGAATTGCATAAAAATTCGTTTTTAGGCTAATTGAAGGGTGTAGAGTTCATTTATGCTGTCAGAATTGTGCACTGCTATTGAAAAAAAAATGAAGTTATGGTTCGTTTTAATATGTAGATGGCCCCCTAAGCAAATGTTATATACATCATTCAAAAGCAGGCTTTATTTCCAATCGTTCGGTACCAGTAACTTTTTCCTACGATAATTTGTTGAGGAGTTAGTAGGGGTGTTTACTTTTTTTTTTCCACGACTGTACAATTTTTGACTTGTTTAAAAATATATTCCAGCATATTTTGCAACTTACAACTATGCCATATTATATATACGTCGATAATAATCAAAAGTGATAAAATCAGTTTTTATTTTAATTATATTTATTATAGCTCTGTAAATTGTTTATCTTTAATATCGTGATTGTTGACGATAAAAATTTACAAACTTTTTTTTTTTTTTTTTTTTTTTTTTTTTTTTTTTACAAATTATCAACACACTTGCGACCGTATGTTTTAGTCTTTTTAACAATAAATAACTCCGGTTTGAGTAATAATTGTCAGTACGAAATTAAGTTCATCATAATCAGATTAATGAGATATAAAAAAGAGTTATACGGAATATGAATATTTGATAATATTTAGGCTTCATACTTCTTTGAACTTTTATGGTATACCCATTCATGCTTTTCTAAAATATAAATCTATACCCAACCCTACTTTGTATAGTTTAAAAAAAAAGTCTTATTATTCTTTTAGCAACGATTTTTTAATAACACAGTTAATAATTCATATTTATTGTACGGAATCCTCTGAGAGCGACTAATACTCGCACTTGATCTTTTATTAGTATATTTAACCATTTTCTGTAACTTATTACTCACTATTTTTTATATTAGATTTCTAACAAAGGTGGGCTTTCTTAGAGCGATCAATGATAAAATAAAAATAAAAAAATCCCTTACAATAGTGACACTAAATGCAAGGAAAAATAAAACATTGAATTTATTATAATAAATATACACTAAAATTTAAAAGGTAAAAAACATATTAATGGATTCATGGTTGATTTGTAGATGATCAGTTTGAAAGGTCTCATAATACAAGTAACTTTGTACTCTGTTCAACGCAAAATATCAAACTATATATTTCAATTAACAATATTCCCAATTTAAGAATAAAAGCAGCTACATACATTTAATATTGATGAGAAAAATTTGAAATATTTCTGAAAATCTTTTTACCCTGAAATCTGCTGTTATATACAATAAACTCCCGTCTATCTAGCCCTCCCTACTATCCGGCCTAGTAAAAATAAAATGAGGGAAGTTGCAAGCAGCTAAAGCAACCTGGTTCCCATCCAGGAGGGTGCCAAAAGCATGGGAAGAAATCACAAACATAGTAATTGCAAGGTCTTGTAACATTCTTTTCTGTCTATTCTAAAAAAAAGTAACTACCGCCGCCGCCGCCGCCGCCGCCGCCGGTTTTGAATTTTTTGTGACCGGAGGTCTTTCTTCGTTAATATTAAGAAAAATAATGCATACAAAAATATGAAAATCGGTAGTATTATACAGAAATGTTTGATAAACACGCTGATGCAGACAGTTTTCAAATCGAAGAATTATTTTAAGCGATATTTAATGCTAAAGTTGGACAAAATCGTTCCACTAAAAAAGTTTTATAGCAGCAAAAACTATACATGGCAGTGTAATCATTTTTAGATCATTTTATGCGTTAGAATTTGCCGGAGTGCAGATTGTATTTCTTTTTTTAATTTGGCTAATTTTTTCAGGTTTTATTTCTATTTTAAATTCAAATTTTCAGCATTTCTAGAGATATTTTTTACAGATTTTAGAAAGTGATATTAATTTAAACTGTTGCCAACTGTATAAACAGCGGAAACAATAATGTTTGCTTCAAAAAAAAAAAAAATATTTATACGTGTAATAAAATAAAAATTTATTTACACGTGACTATTATAAACAGAAAAAAACATTTGGAATTAGAATTAAATAATTATGTACAAAAATCAGGAACTTATTAAAAATTGCGTCATAAAAACTATAATTACACGTGAATTTTAAGAGAGAAAGGAATTTGTAAAATAATAAATTTATTAACATGCGTTAGAAGTCTTAAATAAGAGAAATTGCGTTATATTTACGTCAAATTACAGTTATTACATAAAATGAACACAAAATAATATTGCAAAACGGTTTAAATTTAGAAACTGCGCTAGACATTTATTTGATATGTTGAGAGGATACGTTTCAACTATTTTTGTTAAGAAAGCGCAAATAATATTTCATTTCTAACACAAGTATTTTCACGTGAATATTAAAAAGAGAAAGAATAGTTTGGTCAAAATTACGTCAGATTAAAAACGATTAATTTAAAATGTCTTATTTAAAAGAACTTTCTTTTCGCTTTGTTAAAAAATACCGGGAGACAAAGATTCTGGTTACTTAATTCTTTTTATATTAGCTTATTTTGAAATGTTTATCTTATTTTACTTAATCAAAGACGAAAACAGCGATTGACATATGTATTTTTGGTACTACTTAGTTATCCCGTCGACCAAAAATCTATCATTCGCCAAACTATAAGATTAAATGCCAATAATGGTTGATCGTAAATGTCACATTAACTTGACTTTAAGCAAGTTACACGTGCCTACGTCATCAAGTTATTTTTATTTCGACGTTTTATTTGTATTTTTATTAATGTTGCACTAATTTATTTGTTCTTTCGTTATTTAAAATAAAAATGATGTCAATTTGTATAATTTGGTGAGTGCTTTGGCGATTTATATAATTTGGAGAAATTGGTCGACGGGTTAATCAAGTAGTACCGCAGCGGATTTGGCCTTAAAATTCCCCAGTCAAAGAGAAAGGAATAGAAATCCGTTTATAGGGAGATCGCCATTGTTTTTTAAATTATAATTCAATCTTCCGAAATATTTTTAAAGTCGATCAAATTAGCGTACTTTTAGAGTCTGCGGTGTCTGAACGGGGGTTGACGAGAGTAGCTCGTAGGGGTCAGAGCCCCCTAGTGGACTAATCAGTTGTACATAAACTCCTGCTGGGAGCTGCAATGGGAGATGAGACCAATAAGCTTCTATCGTTGCTGAAAAATATACCGGTCTCTGACGATGTCAATGCACAAGATATTACAGAATGGATGGCAAAGGACGAAGTTAATGAATTAATTGAAAACAATATTGTAGAACTGTTGACAGAGGGAGAAATATCAGAAGAAAAATATTAAAAGGATTGCCGGAAAAATCTCATCCCACATTTTTAAAGGTTCAAGACGACTGAGGCAGCACTGCATTACATTAGTCAGCAGGAATCGACGACACCTGTCTGATATCACCTACTTGCATTAATGGAGGGACATTACGTCGCGATGAGGTCTAACAGGGAGAAGCAATCCTTTATTAAGGACTTTTTCAAAAAATGTTTTGACTCTTATTTTATGCATTAATTTTCATATTTGTCCGATCATTTGTTAATAAACAGTAAAATAAGATTTACTCATTTTTCTAGGAATTGGGATTACGTTTTACGTTAATGTTTTGCTTATTTTGAAACTGTATGCACAAAATTTATCTTAATACGTGAAACATATGTTTTTAATATCGTAGCGAGGGGAGGGCACGAGGTTAGTAAATATTTGTAGAACTCCGGCCTATCTGGTTTTTTTTTTTTGTTATCCGGCCTACCCTTCCGCCACATTAGGAAGGATAGTCTTGAACTTATTGTATTTCTTTACTCAGGATGATTTTACATGATTTTTATAAATTACCATGGCTCATGATGCTAAATATGGAATGATGTATTTAAATTTTCACTCACTGCGTGATATACAAATGTTCTAATACATGGACAAACACAGGTGCAATTCTGTTTTTACTTCCGTATTTCTGGTCAAAAAATATCTACTTTTAGATACTTTAATAAAATCATGCTTTATTTTTGAAAAACATTTTTATTATTTTTTGTTGTTGTTCTCCGATTGTTTTCACAGGTTACGTTTTTAGATTTCGTATTTCTTTTTTTTTTTTTTTTTTTTTTTTTTTTACATTTAACCATTACTTTTATATATATAGATCGAGGAATGCATATTACAATGTTGCATAAAAATGAATGATTTATATTTTTCCATTATCAGACATTTGGTGAAAGATGATTCGAAAATATGTTTTCCATGATAATACAGTGAAATCTCCCTGTGCGACCACCTCCCTTAACGACCATATTTAAATGGAACGAAATTTATTCCCATAAGCTCAAAACTAATTTTACCTCCATTCAGACACCATCCCAGTTGAATGCCCTCCATGAACGACCAATTTCTTTGAAGATAAGAAAACAAATTCCGTTTTTTCCTGGTCGCTTAAAGAAGGTTTTTTTAGAAAAATAATCCCGGAGAACGCATTATTCATCAAACTTCTAAACTAAGTTTAAAATTTTTCTTTATTCCGGTTAATTTTAAGTGTATAAACCCCTTTGTGCCTTTTTAATGAATTTAACTCTGATGACAAATGAAGAATGATGGTCAATAAACGTCCCTGCTCTATTCTGTCAAGAAATTCTCAAAAAATAGATAAATTAATGAAATCATCATTATCTGTTCCCGTCCAAAAAAAAAAATGGCATTTTTTTACAGAACTTCGAAAGGACTTGGAAATAAAAGTTATAAACGATAAAACCGTAAAATCAAACCAAACATCAATGTATTCATTTTTTAAATTCTGCAGTAATTAACTTATGTAATTAACTTTTATTTTCATACATAAATTTTCATAATTTTTCCTAATATGAAAAATAATTTTCAGTAACATTAAATGTTACCTTTTTTAAAGAATTAAAATCTGGATTTAAACATGACCTCTATTAAGGCACTACCTCTTGGAGCAACCAATATTTATTGGAGCGGAACGTGGTCACTTTAGGGAGGTTTTGCTGTATCAACACCATTTACTAATTCCCTTGCAATCAACATTTATATATTTTACGTGGTTTTAAGTTAAATTCAAGATGATATTTATAATGATATGAACATAATATTTAATCATTTTTATTCATATTGAAAAGCTCAGAAGATAAAGGTGGTAAGTGAAACAATCATCATTTTGAGAAAAGGAACTGTAAAGTTCCAATTATCTATCTATCGTCAAATGCCTCCTTTATCAATTAAAATGTATGAGAGTATTAGATTTTTGAAATAACAATTTAAGAGATGGTAGAGGAGCATTTACTATCTTCAAACATATCGCTCACACATAAGAAAAGTGACACATCCCGCAAAAATTCATTTTGCGTTTTATGCCACTAATAGGTCTCTGTCATAGAAGCGTCTTGCTACAGAAGACGTTTCATAAATGTATTTATACGAAATTCGATTTATCACGCTATATGTCCATTCGTGACCACAGAAGGGAGGTGAATTGTGTGGGGAGGAAAAATTACTCAATCCTATTACAATATTAAAGTATTTATTTGCTTAAAAGACGTTATAAAAACACATTAAAAGAAAATTAAAATCTATATTTACATGTTTCAACTCATTTTCTGGGTCGTCATCAGAATGTATAACATAAAATTACAAATGCATATGAAAAATGGAAAAAATCATCGAATATAAACAAGTAATCATGTAACGCGCCCTTCAATTTCGCGATTGTTCATGTTCACTCTATGTCGCAAAGCCGTAAGTTATCCAACCATTCAACCCATAAATTCGGGATACGAAAAGATAATGTTTCGTTACAAACTCCTGCGCCTCTTAAATAAATTTCAGTGGATTCTCTTATGAATAATTGTAAATAAAAATTAGACCTATAGATTACTTTACTCTCGTTAAAAAGTATGTTAATGTTCTCTGTTTGATTTAGCCGGGATAAAGCAGTATTACATCTATTATATTTTATGTCCGCTATATGTTCTTTACATCTGACATTGAATTTTCGTTGGGTTATACCAATATAATGATTTTCGATTCCTCCCTCCCTAATAAATGGTATCATCACCGGGAAATAATTTGCTACAACCGTTTTCATATTAACTTCATTAGTAGTTTTATTTTTATTTTTAGAAGTATCAAAGGAGTTCTGAATCAATTTGTTTATTAATTTTACCTGATATCCATTATCACTAGCAATACGTTTAATTTTCTCCAATTTGCTCCCCAGATTTATATCGGAAGAAATATCATGAAAGCACGATTCATGAGGAACCTGAAGGTGGATAATTTGTTAATTAATTCCGATGCATGCACTATAGAGGAGATTATTAGAGAGTCCAGGTTCGTGAATAAATGAAAAAAACTCCAACACTAAGATTTCGAGGACTTACTTCTTTATTATGAAACTTTTTAAAAGGAGGGCCATGATAGTACAGTGAGACGGGAGAAGTCAAACGGAAGGCTGCCCGACGGGAGCGACCCCGAAGGGCAGCGCTGAGATCCGTCACCTTCAAGATCAGCGGGAGTAGTGGTAAAATATTCATTACAATCACTCACTCATTGGCGAGATGAATAGCAACATATGTACTGTATTTGAAAAGAACTTTAAAAAGTAAAAGCGAAACTTATAGTGGTGAGAGGGGGGGGGGGGGGAGAGAATGAATAAAGACATATGAAATTAACTCTAAAATGTCAAATTTAAACTAAATATTTTATTTGAAGGGGGGGGGGGAGAATAATGGCAATTTATAATAAACCAGTAAAGTTAAAAGTTGATTTTTTGTTTGAGGGGAAAGGAGGAATAATGAATATATAACGGTAAAGCCGTTATATATATCACCCATTACCACCAGAAAAAAAAACTGTGAATCTTGTAGAACAGTTTTTTTTTATATTTGAAGATTACTTTGTCCACCCCATACATATAAAAAAAACTCCAACACTAAGATTTCGAGGACTTACTTCTTTATTATGAAACTTTTTAAAAGGAGGGCCATGATAGTACAGTGGGGCGGGAGAAGTCAAACGGAAGGCTGCCCGACGGGAGCGACCCCGAAGGGCAGCGCTGAGATCCGTCACCTTCAAGATCAGCGGGAGTAGTGGTAAAATATTCCTTACAATCACTCACTCATTGGCGAGATGAATAGCAACATATGTACTGTATTTGAAAAGAACTTTAAAAAGTAAAAGCGAAACTTATAGTAGTGAGGGGGGGGGAGAGAATGAATAAAGACATATGAAATTAACTCTAAAATGTCAAATTTAAACTAAATATTTTATTTGAAGGGGGGGGGGGGGGAGAATAATTGCAATTTATAATAAACCAGTAAAGTTAAAAGTTGATTTTTTGTTTGAGGGGAAAGGAGGAATAATGAATATATAACGGTAAAGCCGTTATATGCACCTCAATGCCTTTTAAATTATCCACCTTCAGGTTCCTCATTAATCGTGGTTTCAGGATTTCTTCCGATATAAATCTGGGGGGGGGGGGGGGCGAATTAGAGAAAATTAAACGCATTGCTAGTGATAATGGATATCAGGTAAAATTAATTAACAAATTGATTCGGAGCTCCTTTGATATTTCTAAAAATAAAAATAACTATTAATGAAAATAATATGAAAAAGGTTGTAGCAAATTATTTCTCCGGTTTCTTTGAACATATAAAAAATCATTTAAGAAATTTTGGTATATGTTTGATCGCGAAGCCGCCTCCGAAATTAAAGATGCTTTTGAATACTGAAATTGATCCTATTAATAGAGATAGCCTCTCAGGATTTTATATGATTCCATTTATTAGGGAGGGAGGAATCAAAAATCATTATATTGGTATAACCCAACGAAAATTCAATATCAGATGTAAAGAACATATAGCGGACATAAAATATAATAGATGTAATACTACTTTATCCCGGCTAAATTAAACAGAGAACATTAACATACTTTTTAACGAGAGTAAAATAATCTATAGGTCTAATTTTTATTTACAATTATTCATGAGAGAGTCCATTGAAATTTATTTAAGGGGTTCAGCAGTTTGTAGCGAAACTTTATCTTTTCGAATCCCGAATTTATGGGTTGAATGGTTGGATAACTTACAGCGTCGCGGCATAGAGTGAACACGAGCAATCGCGAAATTGTAGGGCGCGTTACATTATTACTTGTTTATATTCGATGATTTTTTCCATTTTTCATATGCATTTGTAATTTTATGCTATACATTCTGATGACGACTCAGAAAATGAGTTGAAACATGTAAATATAGATTTTAATTTACTTTTAATGTGTTTTTATAATGTCTTTTAAGCAAATAAGTATTTTAATATTGTAATATGATTAATAATGGGCGTAATTTTGACTTACTACTCGCACTTATTTACATTTGTATTACTCAATCCTTCCAAACCACATCTACGTCTTCATTCTTAAGGGTATTAAGCTTTTCCGCTCGTTTTTACTCCTGCATACAGAGCTATGTGCTATAATTTCATGTTACAGTAAAATCATGCAAATTTGCCCCTTTGCCTCTCCTGTCAAATTTACTTTTGTCGAGATGTGTCACTTTACTTGAGGGTGAGTGATATGATTAACTCTTTTTTTTTATTTTGACACATACCGCCGTTATCATCTTTTTTTTAATTATTTATTTATCTCTTAGAGGTCATATAGATTTAAATTTATAACGGTAACCTCAAAAATAAATGTATTGTAAAATAATTTTGAATTACTAAATATTGATGAAATTGTACTGAGTATTGTAATTAAAATTATGCACGAGAGGTAAAAAGTATTAGTATTTTATTTTAAGAATGTATGTTGTATCTTCAAATAATCTTCTGAAGAACTTTTTAATCAGTTTTAAATTGTAATGAAACGTTCTTCATCTTTATGCGTACGAATGCTTATAAAAAGGAGCTTTTATAGTTTGGGAACAGAATTTTTCCATTTTTAAAAAATATTATTGTTTCGCAAAAAGAACGCTTGCTTAAAAATTCACTGAATGACAAGTTAAAAACTATTAAATTAATTAAATGGATTCCTTTTGTGGTATATTCACAATTTTTTTAATTCAATCTAATTTTAAAATTATATAATTCTTTTATTCATTCTACTTTCAAAAATATCATATTTGTTTTATTCCATCTACTTTAAAAAATAATACATTTCTTTTATTCAACCTGCGTTTAAAAATAATTTTATACAGAATAAAAATAAAATTAAAAAAATGTTAACCATCTGCTTACAGAGTTCTGCACATACGTAATAACTAGTAAAAAAAATTATAAAACTTTCTAGTTTGTTCTAATCAGATCAGAGTATTAAATAGAAGAAGGGTATTTTTATATCAGAAAATCACCTAAGCTGCTGGAACTTCCTTCATAACAAAAATTGTCAATATTTCAAATAACTGAATACTCCAGGAATTTTTTTCTGAGTAAAACAATTATTGTGATCATGCGTTTATTCTAGAAGTTTTAAGCTCTTTCCTACCAACTTCTTAGTTGGAATTTGTAATCTAAAATTCTAGTATCCTTAACTACATCTGAAATCAATAAACGATGGAAAATGTTTCGCATTTATTCCAAGATTTTCCCGTTAAGTGGAACTATTTTATTTTTGTCACATACCGCCTTTATCATCTGAGCTCGTCATTTATCACTTAGAGATCATATAGAATTAAGTTTATAACCGTAATCTCAAAAATAAATGTATTGCGAAATAATTTTGAATTACTAAATATTGATGAAATTGTACTGAGTATTTTAATTAGAATTGTGCACGAGAAGTATAAAGTATCAGTTTTTTTTTTCAAGAATGGATGCTGTATATTCAAATAGTCCTCTGAATCAGTGATTCTAAATTTGGGATCAATCTTGTTAATAAGTTTTAATATGTTATGAAATTTTCCACATGTTTATGCATAAGAATGCTTTTAAAAAGGGAATTTAATAGTTAACCATTATTTTTTTCTTTTTGTTTGAAAACTACTGTTTACCACAAAGAATGCTTGCTTAAAAAATCACGGAATGAAAAGTTAAAAAGTATAAGTTCATTAAATTGATTCCTTTTGTGAAATAACTTTAAATTTTTAAAAAATTCAATATACTTTTTTAAAATATAACATTTCTTTTTATTCAATCTAGTTTAAAAAATATTTTTATAAAGGATAAAAATAAAATTTATAACCATCTACATACAGGGTAAATAACTAGTACAATTAAATTTCTAACGTTTTCTATTTTTCTCTAATAATATCAGAGTGTTAAATAGTGGAAGGGTAGTTTTATATCAGAAATTCAACTAAACTACTGAATCTTCCTGCATAACACAAATTTTTAATATTTTAAATAACTGAATACTCCAGAAAATTTTCTCAGTAATATAATCATAGTGATCATGCGTCAAATCTAGAAGTTTTAGGCTCTTCGCTACGAATTTTTCAGTGGACATTTTTAATGTTAAATTCTTCTATATTTATCTACATCTGAAATCAATAAACGACGGAAGATGTTTCGCATTTATCCCTATATTTTCCTGTTAAGTGAAAATTTTCCACTACCTTGGGCATATTCCTTCGAATATAAATAGAACTTATCTAAATTTATCTTATACACTTAAAGCAGCATTTACGTTTTGCAGGATATACTTTTAGGATAAGCACATGCCTCAAAGGCAAGTAAACTTCTATCTCGTTTCAATTATCGTATGTTAAGCAGTTTCAAGTTAAAGCCAGAAGAAGTTTCACAAAAAATTTAGCATTTGAAATAAAATGCAATAGGATTTTTAAAATACAATTGGCATTCTAAGACGAAAAGAGAGGTTTTTCTTAGACTCATGATTGAAATACTTTAACATAAATTAAAAGAATGGATGTTAAGGATTTTGAAATTTTCATTTATCATGCATAATTCTATATGTTTTAATCGAGATTTTAAAATGTTTCGATGAAAACTAAAGATTACTTAAATTCACAATAAATTTTACAATACGTATTCTTATTACCAGAGTTAATAATTGACAAACTTTTTTCAACTAAAATTATTTACACTTATTAAAAAATAAGAAAATGTTATCTTGTTTATTCTGCAAATATAAAATATTACACGTATTAGAAAGTTTATATGATATTTTTTAATATTAAACTAAGTAATAAAAGTTTGAGGTAACCAGCGATATAATAACTCTGTTTTTGAATAATACATTATTCTTTGCTATTTCTCGGTAAGTTCCTTATAATTATTCCTTAATTATAAAAAAATTAATTAACACCTCTCTGACAGAATAATGATCTTTAACATTTGTAACAATGTAACACACATAATAATTAATCCAGATACATAAATCTGTAATGAAAAGGACGATTTATTTTGAAATACCACAACACAAAATGTGTTGCAGTTGGATGTTTCTAAAAATTTGTCTATTATTTAATTAAATGATCAAAATCCATAATTAAAAATGTGTCTCCAAATGATTAAAAAATTAAAAATTGTTAGCCGATCCTTATAGGAGAAAGTACGAAAAATTGTGCGTAATTTGAATTTAGTAAATAGTAGTAAATAAATAATATAAATAAATAAAATAAATAGTAATACGTTTTTAACTAGCCGTATTGGCAATTTAGCGCGGTTATTTTTATCTTTAATAGCTGTGAAAATTTTCCAACAGTGATTTTTTCTTTATATAATTACAAGTATTCCTTGATTAAATAAAGCAGACTTTACATCTTTTAAAATCATCTTCATTAAAAGTCTATTAAAAGATGATAGCAAAGATTACGTCTATGTACGTCGATTAAATAATTCTAAAAGATATTTTGTATTAAAAAACGCGCTAAAAACAGACGAGTATATTCATCAAGGGTCAACAAAATGTTAATCGAAGACCATGACAGTTTCAGCAACTCAATTTTATTCATTTTTAACGACTTTTAAAGGAAAATGTACAATTTGACAATATACAAGGTGTCCTCAAAGATTAAACGTGAACAAAATATTAATCGTAAGACCATGACAATATCATCAACTCAATTTTTTTTTCATTTTTAACGACTTTTAAAGAAAAATGTATAATTATCAATAATCAATATACATGTTGTCCTCAAAGACTGAAAGGTGCTTTTAATTTTAACTTTTGGACATACGCATGTAATGTAAATTGCAAAAGTGTTCAAAATAAGGCAGTAATTAAGACTATGATTTGGAAATAATCCTGCTATTGTTTTTCCAAATTTTACACTTTCTACATTTGTATGCGGTACCCGAGTTCAGCTCTATAAATTACATTTAGAATTTTTACCCATGCCAGATAAATAAAAAAAAATTCATATATCATTATTCAACGACAAAAACTCACCTAATTGTGACAAATTGAATTTCTCACTTACTTCACCAAATTTATCACAATTTGTGGCAGTATAAACACATTTTCTTCTTTATGTAGTTCCTGGTAACTCCAAAATTTGATAAATTTCAAGATTTCATAACTCGATGAGTTTTAGCGGTAGATGATTTGCATATTTTACTGTTTTACTGCGGCATAGCCTTAATAATTTTTTCTAATTATAAATTTTGGACACAGTGGTCATATAAAAATTTTAAAAGTGTAATATGTATTCGCAATATGTATTCGTAATATGTATTCGTGTTTTTTAATATTCGAAAGATTATTTCAATAACATAATCTTAATTCAAAATCGGAGAAAAAGAAAAATATCCGCGGGGATTGGGAGATGACCCCGCCGCATGGGTTCAACAATGGCCTGAAACAGTCGGATTAGATAAGTTTTTAGCACATAAACATAAAAAACTACGCTAGAAGTAATTTCCATTGATGATTTCCTAGGTTAAGAGCCCACTGTCCCTTCACTCTCCAACCGGAAAACTTTTAACTGTTCATATTTTTTGTGCTTCCTTATTTTAACTTACTGTAAAGAATAAATTTACTATGTCTCTAAAAATCAGAGAAAAATAAAATTTTGTTTATTAAATTTCAAAAGCTTGGGGGTAAGGAGACGCGGGGGTCACCGCCAGCTGAATTGAACACTGCCTCTTGAACTACACTTTTGAGATATATTTTTAACTCAGAAACTTTAAAAAAAACGAAAAACTTATTTTCATCTCAAAGTTGAGGAGAAAATCCCACACACCAAAATGGAATATTCATAGCTGTACTTTCTCTTAGTTTTTAATTATTTTTAAATAATTTTTATCGACAGAAGTAACTGTCTTTTGTAATGCCCGTATTATACTTATATATTATACTATACCATATTTTCATGCATTATTACAATAGCAGAGAGCTATCACAGTATAGGCATTTTTCATTATATATTATTCAAGTTATTAAAAACATGACACGCAATTTTATTATTAAAAAAATATCTTATACTGTTTGTATACATTTATAAATATTGTTATTAATGTAAATGTATACAAAAAATATAAGAAATGCTTTGAAAGAAAAAAATAACGTGTCATGTTTTTAATAACTTGAATAACATATAATGAAAAAATGTCTATACTATGATAGCTCTCTATTATGGCAATAATGCCTGAAAATATGATATAGTATAATATATAAGTCGTATAAGTTACTTGAAAATAATAAATTTATAAATTTACTGCGTTTTTCAAAATCGGAGAATAAAAATTAAATTTAAAAAATCAAAAAACCCGACTGCGTAAAAAGCGAACTAATTAATTATTTCTCATCAATGTGAAACTATTTTTTATATTACTTACCTATTTTTTTATTTACTTGTATTGATGACTTTTAAATTGTGTTTAATTGTTAGTACCTATCTATAAACACTGTTTTAATGAAGCCTATAAGTTAGACCTCTGAAGGTTAGAGTTCAGGAAAGCTAGAGAAAGTACCTATACAACTTTCAGGTTGCGTAGCATTTAAACGGAGCTTCTAACTGTAAAATAGTCAATGAAACATCGTCTTCATTTTGAAAGACCTATCCAATGATATGCCACTCACTTTTTTTTCGTCACATTTTGTATTTTACGACAACCATTTTGAATTTATGAAAAGAAAACCTAGCCTATAACCATCGGACGGTTAAGACGAATTGCTAGAGACCTCACTCATTAAATCCATCCAACCGTTGGAATGTTTCGAGGGTATAAAAAAATCCACATACCCAAATACGCGTGAAGCACATAACCTTTCATGGCAGTCTGGTAAAAAAGAAAATTTAGTTTATCAAATATCAAAACCGTGTGAGTGGGGGGGGGGGGGGGATGTTTTCGTCGGACCAGCAGAGCGTAAATTCCAAACTGCCTTTAACCACCCGTTTGAGATTAAATATTAACAATTAAACATTAAAAAAATAACTACAAATGAATTCTCATGCAGGATTTTGGGGGAAAAGTCCTCTTTAGGTCTTTGAGCAATCTTTGAGAAAGAAGGGAGAACTCTTCCTTTCAAATATTGCTTCTTCGACATGCATAGGAAGGATCACGGAAGAAAATATTTATTTATTTTTTTAAGTTGGACTCTGGGCCATATTAACCGTCCTTTTAAGCGCACTTATTGCACACTCAAAATGATTTTTTTTAATTAATTTATTTATTTTTTTTTTTTTTTTAATCAGTAGCTCGAAAATTCCTGTGGTTATATAAATTTTAACCAAATGTTTTCGGACCAGTGATGTCAGTTGTTTCAGTAATCAGTTGTATTATTATGTATTGCCAATGTCTCATGAAATTACTAGTTCTTTGGAGTATTTGATCTTAGTATTGTGAAGTTGTCAAAAGAAAATACTGGTCTAAAAAAAGATACTCGTAAAGGTAAGACTGAATACTTTATGTTAACTTTATGATATTAAGTTCATTTAGGCTTTGAGATAATTAGAGAAATTAATAGAAATAGTTTAATTATGCCTTTTTTAAAGATTTTAGCTATCGTCACGGAAATTAAAGGTAATGGTTAATGTGAAGGCTTTTATATTTCTCTTGCTTCTAGTATGTACTGAGTTTGACTATATAATGGTTTAGAAATATTTATTGACTGTTTTTAATTTATTTCATCTAGACTTTGTTTTCAAAACCACTTTCAAAACACTTTTTTAAAAATCTGTCTGTTCACGACTTGCGTCGATATGCTTGCGTGTAAAATCAAAGAAAATATCAAAAATACTACATTCGTAATTATTTGAATAGTGTTTAAGTGTGTTTATAAATTAGCAGCACCAGCCCTTACTAATAATCGCAAACATATATTTATTCCTTTATATTACAATAAGTCCGGGTCAAAAACTAAAAATAGTCTAAAGCTTATTTAAAATCAAAAACGTCTTTTAATCAACAAAACTTCAATATGCTTGTAAATACGGTTTTTCTTAGCCCGTTTACATGTACTCTTAACCTATTTCTGTAATCAAATTTTCATGAAAATGTTTGAATGTATGAAATTCAAATAGCTACTAACATATGGTAAAGCATAATTTTTTTTCTAAGGTTAGTCACAATAAATAGAAACGAAAAAAAAAAAAAAAAAACGGATAATTTAAAAATTGAGTCGCTTTTATTTCTTGCTCTCCATTTAACTAACTGATTTCGTTTGAGATTTTTAAATCTATATGTAATAATTCAATAAATTTATTGAAGTTCATACTTATAGATTAGTAATCTTAACCCCAAAAATAGAGAAAGTGCGATTAATATAAGTAACCAGTTTAAAATGTATCTTCCGAGATATTTCATTACTAAATTTATCTATAAACTCATGATTTAATATATTTCTTAACAAAATGATTTATCATGAAAATTTATTAATCGAAGATGAAATCTCAAAATAAATTTCAAATTGACATAAACAACATCTCTATGAAAACAACTTGTTTTGACAGTAGCACTTGTTTACAAAACTGATGATCCATATGTAAAATATATTACATTCATGCCTACAAATGAAATGAAATTGTGAATTGAAAAACATTTGCCAATTTATAATGCTCTGTTTATTTGCAGATTTCACAAGAAATTTCAGAAATCAAAAATATAAATACGATTTTATATTACATCTATCAATATTGAAATTGGTATATTTTACATTATCACCGTATATTAACTCAAAGAAAGCAGATGACTGTATATTACCGAAAGGTGAAAGCATTTTCTATTTGCTTTTCAATTACGATTCGTTCCTTGCGATGGAAATGAATCGAGCAAATAATCAAAGCATTTGTTTTCAATTTTGGGATTATTGGTGTTTACAGTAAAACATAAATTGCTCCTGCATGCAATGAAGTAAATGTTTCTTCTAATTTCTGTATAGTAATCGGAAGAGATAATCAGTTTTTTAATTAATTTATACTTACATTGCTACAAAAATGAAGAAATGAAAAAAAAATTAAAATATAGAACAGAAAATTTTAATATTTATCTTTTATGAATTCAGTGTTTTTGCACTATGCTGTAGGCAGAAGGTGCAAAATGAAGAAACGGACAAATGATTCCTTACCTTCAAAAGTATACATGCTCTGCCTCCTACGAGCTACGCTCGCCAACCCCCAATCAGATTCTAAAAACACCCTAATTTGATTGCCTTTAAAAACACTACGGAAGATTGATTTAGAATTTAAAAAAATTATCGATTTCCTGTGAACGGGTTTCCATTCATTTCTCTTTTACTGAGGGATTTTAAGGCCGAACTAGCTGCTGCTAATAGTTGTTTTCGTGTTTGATTGAATAAGATTAGTTAAACATTTGAAAATTAGCTAATACAAAATAAACAAATTGAACAGTGTCTTTCCTCCTGGTATTTTTAACAACGCTTAAAGAAAATTGTTTCAAATAGGACATTTTAAATGTATCGTTTTAAATCTCATGTAATCTCCACCAAAATTTTCTTTCTCTTTTTAATATTCACGTGAAAATATTTTTATCATTAGAAAGGAAATATTATTTGCGCTGTCTTAGAATTTGGGAAAAAGAGTTAAAAAGATCTACTCAAAATATCAAATAAATGACTCGCGTAAATATATTTTCAAATTTAAACTGTTTGGTAATGGTTTATTTGGCCATTTTAAATATGGTGTAATGTCCACTATTTAGTGCTTTTATCAAATTATATTGAATTAATTTATTTTATTTTTTAATATTCACATGTAAATACAATATTTCTGACGTAATTTTCAATATTTTATTTTCAAGCAATTATTTAAATCTAATTGGAAAGTTTTTTTTTTTTTTTTTTTTTTTTTGTGTGTGTGTGTGTTTATAATAGTCATCTGTAAATATTTTTTTTATTTAAAGAAAATATAATTATTTGTGCTGTTTTAGCAATTGGCATATATTTAAAATAATAACCTTTTCTAAAATATGTAAAAAATAATCACTCGAAATGCCAAAAATTTGAATTTAAAATTGAAAAAAAAAAACCTAAAAAAAATAGTGAAATAAAAAAAATAAAGGCTGTCACGACATCGACAAGCTTATAATGTATATCCTTAGAAAAAGTGTTTAAATTCCTTTGCTCCTATGTATAGAATATTTCATGGAACGATTTTGACCAACTTTACGATTAAATATCTCTTAAAAATAATTCTTCGATTTAAAAACTGTCTGCTTCAGCGTGCTTATCAAACATTGCTCTATAGCACTATCATTTTACATATTTTTGTAAGCAGTAGTTTTCTTATTATAAGCGAAGAAAGAGCACAGGCAACAAAAAATTCTTCTACGGTGCGGCGGCGGTGAGAGTGTTAGTTACTTTTTTTAAGAATAGAGAAAATCTCTTTCCAGTTACCCTCGGTTCCGGAAAGGAGAAAGGGAAATCCGAACAGTAGCTCCAAACTGTAAACCTGATGGAGTGTTTTCCTACGAACTGCCAAAACCCATTTGTTAGTCCCTCCTTTTGACAGCACTTTTTTAAAAAGATTGGTCAATGTTTATATTTATGATATAGTAACTGAAAAAAAAAAAAAAAACTGTAAGATTCTCAATATAGTTGCTTGATTCAAAACTTGACGATTTATAATAAATACAAAATATTAGTAACAAAAACACTATTTGTAATATTATAATACCAATAATAATAATAATAATAATTAATGAATATATGTTATGATTTAGAATAGAATTGTTAGATTATTCTAACATTGGAAGGTATACTAGTGAACGAAATTACTGGTTGTTATGTTACCAGTAGTGCAATGTTGAAAATGCAGTGCTAGCTGTCTCGATAGTAGTTGTGGATCACATACAGCAATAATAGAAGTGGTCAGAACAGGTAATACGAACCTGTTTTATTAGTATAACAATTTGTTAATTGCAGAGTGAAGATTATGGAATACATCCTTCCGTGAAGTTTCCCCAGAATGAACTGAAACGACACATAAGATGAGCTCAACTCTTTATTGGAACATCTTTCAAATGGCGCAGTTTCCACCAAGATTATTTATTAGCCATCTCTCCGTAGTAGTAATTAGGTACTAAATAAAGTTCCAGATAATCGAATAAAAGGACGGTGACCAGGGAATGGATGTAAACTAGAAAATCGACTCAAATCTTTCAAAATCTGCTGAAACACAGCGAGTATCAACTTTTTGTTCCTCACGTGTAAGAATACAAATATGACGTAGTTCGCACTCTCAACCAATGAGTAATTAAGAATGTCACGTCATATAAAGAGTGCGGACAGAGCACGCGGATGAATTTGAAGGGAAAAAGGATAACCTCAGAAATGCCCGGGAAAGTAAAAATGGAACCTAAAAGAATAATCTAGAAAGAAAAAAGCGCGGAAATGGAACATTTAATTTAAAAATACTAAAAGCGTAATATTTAAGCGATTAAGACAAGTGAAACATTAAATTAAAGGAAATTAAACAGAGTTAACGATAGAGATTATTTAAGGATAAGGATTTAGTGAAAATAAAGTAGTAATTTAGAAGAAGATAAGGAAATCGCGGAATTAGATCTAATAATGTAACATATATATGAAAACTATTTACAATGGAAACAAAGGAGATAACAAAAAAAAACACCATAAAGCATCGTCTGAAGAAGTGTCCGAGAGGAATGGATAAATATTTCTAAAAATGACTTCATTTTTCTCTATAAATCTCATTAGTGCTCATATTCTGTTCATGAGAACAGGACTTTCACTAATATAATTAATCCAACCCAGAATCTCCATACTTCTGTGTTTTCTAACTTGTGTTATATACATGAGTTAATAACATGTATGTTATGTTGTCATATTACAATCCAGTACATAGTGCAGTGAAGTAGAGGGGGGACCACATACACAAAGCATTCTTTATATGCAGAAACCTCTGAAAACAATATAGATTTTTTCGCGGCTTAAGGGGACCGTGGAACGAGATTTGAGCAAAAATCGACTCAAAAATCGAAAATTATTTTTGTACATATTATGATTCTACAGTTTGCTCTGAGCCATTTTCAAAAACCCGCAAGCACATGCGATTACTTTTCGCAAAGTTACAAGCGTTTGAATTTTTCAAACTCACAACTTTTAAGCCATTTAACATACTTTAAATCTGTTTTTCTCAAAACTAATTTTTAGGTGCGTTCTTAATTATATAAATACGTAGCACCTATAGTCGTCGTTCAGTCCGTCTGTCCGTCCGTCCGTCTGTCTGTCCGCATATAACAGAGCAAAAACTACCCAACCGAATGGTCTGAAATTTTAAATATATGATTGTTGCAAAATTTTGTCAAGCCATTTCAAATTTTTTGAAAATCAGATGTATAGTTTAATTACAGGGACAGTCAAAAGTTTTCCGTTACATTACGGGGATTTAGAAAAAAATTATTGCCAGTGCATTTTAATGATGTTAGAGATTAAGCACTTATGAAGCGCAAAAAATATACATTCAGTACAATATGGGGTGCAAAAAATAATTATAAAACTAGTTATAGTACGAACGCACCTTATTTGCCACGTTTGACGAGCAATTTCCAACTTGTTCTTCCTTTTCAGGTTTTTGAAATGCTCCATGCATCCTATTTTTTTTTTTTATCAAAATTCATGAAACTTATAAGAATCCTGTTATTGTTTACAAAGGAACTGTGAATGAATTTTAAAATTCGACTTCATTAAGATAATTAAATTTGATTATTAACTTATTAAAAAGCTAAATGAAAATCGATATAGAATTCAGAAAAAAATATTTCTAAAATATTAACTATTCAAAGGATTTAAAAATCGATACACAGATTTATTTGTAATAGCAGTTTTAAATTGCAAAATTGAGGAACTATCACAAAAATAGAGACGCATGGAGCTTTTTAAAATTTCATTTTAAAATTTGATTTTTTTAACCATTTGGAAAAATGGTTATTGTGCTCGTCAGGGTAGGAAATCAAAAGCATATCTGAAGGTTTTTATGGGTTTAATCTGCAATTACTTCGTTTTCTGATTGGTCTATACAGTAATATGTATTTCCCTTTACTTTCAACAGAGATGGACAACAGAGTGTTGCCACTATGACAAAAAAGTAATAAAAACTAAAAAAAATTATAACTCAGAAACAAATTGAGATACAGCTTTCAAAGAAATTTCATTTAAAAGTACATTTATTTCTCTATACGACGGTGTAAAAAGTAATATTGTCGGATGTTTAGAAGTTTAAGAAATAAATTTCATTTAAAATTGGCCGTCAGATTTCTTGGAAATCTGACGATGGAAAAGCCTTTTCCAGAATAGCCAATGAAATGCTTGGATAATACTTAAGTTTCAGGTGGATAATACGTACGAGTCGCAGGCGATTTCTGTCGCTTGCAATTTTTACGCGTAATAACACTATTAATGTTTAATTCATGGCGTACGTCATGTATGATCACCTCCGTGCTAATTTTTACGTCTTAAATTTTAGTCTTTGAAAAAATCATTTTCCAAATGGTCGTTGTAATTTGTTAAATTGCATTTTTTAATTTTGAAATTATAATAAGATTGGAAATTTCTGTTAAGTTTATCGGTATACTTATGGTGAAATGTACATTTGCACAAAATTTCATATCCCTATGATGAAAATAATAATAAAAGAATTAACGTCCTCCGTCCCTCTAAAGAAGCATTTATAACAAAGTTTCTTTTGCTTCCACTGATTTAGGGAAACGTTTCCGATAATTTTTATAGTGTATTAATCAGTTTTTCAAATCAGAATATCGGTTTTAAGTGTTCTATCAATCCCCAATTAAATAGTTTTTGATGCGTAATTGAATTTCTATATGCAAGAGTAACAAATGAATTTTACTGTTAGTGTTAATGAAAATGCCGTTAGTTTATCATATTTTTTCTGTTGACCCCTTGTAGGGCGGTGATGTCGTTATGGCATCACATAATTTTAATCCCTAATTGCCACATTGGCACCTGAAAATTTTTTTAATGAAAATTTTACTTTTTATTAAGTACGCGTAAATAAACTTTTACTTGTTTACAAATAAATTTTCTTGTAAATACTGGAGTCAGTCAATTATTTTACCATTTTACAAATACAAGTTCCTTGACCCTGAAAGGGTTAAAATCTTATTTTGAACATGATTTTTTTTTTTTTTTTTTTTTTTTTTGTCGGATCTTCCTATCGTTTCTTTTGGCCGATCATTTGATACTAGACTTAATGAACACGTACCTGCGTGCACAAATGGAAAATTGAATTCAAAGCTTGTTCAGCATGCACTGAAAACGGACTATACTCCGCACTTCTTGATGGCCAGTATTATCAAAATCGGATGCAACGATTACTACTGTAAGTATTTTTCTGGAAGGATGAGTCTCGCGACAGGAAAAGTTTTATTGAGTGAATCTTGTGCAATATCGTGCGAATACACAGTATTTTTGAAAGTTTAACTATTTTTGTAACTTTTATTTATGGATGGTTCTTTGTGTTTATTCTGTATCGATTGTCGACAGATGTTTGAACTGAGGAGATGACACGGCGTGTCACAAAACGTCTTTATATTTATTTGCTATTGTATATAAAAATCGATGTATAATTGTATCCATATATGATTGTATATAAAATCTGATTTTAAAATTTCGGTCTTTAATGAAAGTATTTACTTGAGAATTAATAGCATACGAAAAACTCACATTCCAGTTTGAGAAATCTTATTAATGCACTGCAAAAACTAATCGTAAAAGTTTCCGAACATAAATTTCATCAGTAGAAACTTTTGTTTACTAATGATTCTTTAAATATCGATATTATATTAATTTCTGAGATTTCTATAGATTAAGAAAGCTTTTCGGAATCGTGGGTAACTCGGAAGAGTTTACTGTATATTTTCCTTTGTAGATATATTTTCTTTTCCTACATTAAGAAATATTTTTTTACAGTGCTTATTAATCGAAAAATATAACGTCTTCTAAGTACCGGGTGTTCGATAAATTTGTTAATTACTTTAAAAATTCCAAAAATGTTGAAAAGTTGGTTAATTTGATTGCGGTTTGCGGCAAAATTGTTCTCATGCGGGGGATAGGGATTTTTTTTTTTTTTTTTTTTTTTTTTTAACCATTTGGGAAATGGTTATTGTCCTCGTCAGGGTAGGAAATCAAAAGCATATCTGAAGCTTTTTATTGGTTTAATCCGCATTTAATCGTTTTCTGATTCTAATCTGTATTTCCCTTTACTTTCAACAGAGATGGATACTACTGTTGCCACTATGACAAAAAAGTAATAAAAACTACAAAAAAAAAATAATAATAACTCAGAAACAAATTGAGATACAGCTTTCAAACAAATTGCATTTAAAAGTACATTTTTTCTCTATACGACGGTGTAAAATGCAATATTGTGCGATATTTAGAAGTATATGAATGAAATTTCATTTAAAATGGGTCGTCAGATTTCTTGGAAATCTGACGATGGAAAAGCCTTTTCCCAAACAGCCAGTGAAATGCTTAGATAATACGTAAGTTCAGGTGGATAATACGTAAGTTTTAAGAAATCTGACGGGTCGCAGGCGATTTTTGTTGCTTGCAATTTTTACGTGTAATAACGCTATTAATGTTTAATTCATGGCGTACGTAATGTATGATCAACTCCGTGCGATATTTTATGTCTTAAATTTTAGTCTTTGAAAAAATCATTTTTTAAATGGTCATTGTAATTTTTTTAAATTGTTTTTTTTATTTTATTTTATTTATTTATTTATTTATTTTTTTGTTGTTGTTGTTAAGAGAAAACGAAATTGTGAAAATTTTTGTCAATAGAGGGCGCTTTAATATCCAAATCCCAAAAATGGAAAATTACGTTTATTATGGAACTATATGCAATACCCATATCTTTGATATGCCAGTTATTCTCTGTACTTCTCTTGGGCTACTTACCCCAATGGTGGGCTGTTTACTTAAAGTACCCATGTGCGAAGCTATAGCAGAGGCACGGGCTTCTGATAACGTGGTGCCCTGCTGCGAGATCGTTCACACAAACTTCCCGTTTCCTCACTAGCGTCTCATTCCTAGATGGTTCCGTATGGAAGGACGAAAAGTGGAAAATCTACTTCTTAGTTGGGGTAATGTGCGGAAGTGGAGCCATGTGTTGACAGAATTGAGATTTGTTTCAAATTTTGTTATAAGCTATTTCGGTCTTTATACCAGTATCTATGTGGTATGTCTTTTGGCTCCTAATTGGTAGACCGTGGAATCGAATCCAAGCAGAGGAGGATTTTAAAAAGTTGGAAATCTTCAATTTTTAATATTTATTTAAATTGTGAAAAAAAATTGAATAAAAAAAAATAAAGTTACTAGTTTTAAAATGTAATTAAGCCAAAAGAAACCCTTTTAAAAAAAAGCATTGAGCATTTATAATAATGATTCATAAATCCTTTTTTAAAATTGTGGAAAATAGTTTGAAAGAAAATAGCTCCTATTTTTAAAAACTTAATTTAGTTAAAAAAAAATCATTTTCATTTCAAAACTAATTTTCATTTTTTTTTTCTTTATCATTGAGCACAGAAGTATGGTGCAGCTTCTAGCGATATGATTCGAAGTTTTGGAAAGGAGTGCAGCCTCCAAAATACTTTTGCTTCGACGTTGATGATATGACTTATCATCAATCTTTTTTAAAAATGAAATAATTTAATGCATAATTTCTGCCCCTAAAACTTTGTTTATAAAGAAAAGAAATATATATGTTGTGCTAAAACCAAAATATCATGCCGTGATTTAAAAATATAAATGAAAAATGCAAAATTACTTTTTTATTTATAATAATTCAGGTATAAACAATAATACCAAAATATTATGCCATGATTTAAAAATATAAAAAATAAATAAAAGTACAAAATTATTTTCTAAATGACGCACTTTGATTTAAATAATTATATGGCATTAAAAATTGAATTTAATAAAATATTTTAATAATTTCTTATATAATGATTTCTAAACTCTTTATTGAAAATTCTATTAATTGAAATCCTCTAAAATTAAAGCTGGTGCAATAACTCTGTGACCAGATGTCTCCATTTCTGCACATCACCCCAACGAAAAAGAGCACTTTCCAATTTTCGTTCTTCCATAGGGAACCATCTAGGAATGAGACGCTAGTGTTTTTTCGAAATGTTGAATGAAGGAGAACAGTCCAACCACAAAGCGTTATTGGACCTTTTCTCTTCTTTATTCCTTTCTGTGTCCGAAAACGTCGTAAAGGTTCGATCCGCGATTCCTGACTGAAATAAAACAGCTTCACCAACAATGACTTATTTACCAACGTCAACATCATATGGAAAAACGTATGTCTGAATTACTATCAGGGAAATTTGAAATAAAATGTTAAACGTACTTATTTCGAATTCGTGCTTATTCGAAACGTGCTTATTTCCAAAGTCGATATTTTAAAGAAATCCAATTTTCATATTTCTTATAGATGAAATGCGTGAAGCGCCATCTATTGACAGAAGTTCTCCCTAAATTTCTGTTTACCAAAATAGAATCCTCCTCAAGAGCATAATTTTGCCGCAAACATCATTAAAATAAAGAAATTTTCAGCTTTGTGTGAATTTTTAAAGTATTAACAAATTTATGGGACACTCGGTATTTTTATGCTTTCCTTACTACAAGAATGATAAAATGGAAATAAATAAATTTTATGATTTATCTTTTCCGAATTGAGTGTTTTTGAACTATACATTCGGGAGAAAATATATAAAAAATTTATAATGCTTTTTTTCTAGTAGATTTTTGAATGTATTTTAAACACATAAAAAAATAAAAGAATGAAGTCATAGTACACCTTTAAACATTAAAACTATTGAATTTTGCGCAATCAACTTACATTCAATGAAGGAAAGCAGATTACTGTATGTTACTGAAACGGAAAAACATTTTCGAATTGATTTTCAATTATTGGGGATTCTTTGAAATACAAAAGAATCGAATGCATAATAAAAGAAAGTTTTTACAATGTTGACCTTTCATTTTTGGAGTAATAGAAAAGTTTCTTTACGCTCCGAAATTGAAAGTATTGAATTGAAAGTATTGAATTGAAAGTATTTTCTCTATCCAGTATATTAATCTAAAGACTGGACGCTTTCAAGTTTACTTATAATTGAAGATCTAAGTGGAAGAACATGTTAAGGAACAAAAATTACTTTTGAAGAAATTTGATTTGAAAATGTTTGTTGTCAATTTTAATGATTTATTTTCTGTTTGATAATGTGTTTAAAATATTAACAGGTGTGGTACTAAACTCTATCAAGAAAACTTATTCATATTTAATTTTTAAATATAAAAAAATATTAATATTATTTGCATTATTAAATATTAATGAATAATGTTTTAAATCTTCCCATATAGTATTTTTCTTAAGTAATTTACTGAGGAGATGTCTGATTTTTCCATAATTATAAAAATTATCCACTTGATTAATGACTTGAAAGACTTATATATATAGTATCACATATATATAACAAATTAACACCTTGTAATTTTATACTAATTTTAATTGCTACAAGGTGTAAATAAAAACTTTAACCCTTAAATGCCTGATTTTTCAAAAATCATTGCAATAATGTTTTTCGGCTTTCATTTTTTAAATAAATCATGGGAAAAATACTTAAAAAAATCATATTTTGTTTTAAGTATGGTTTACGGATAAAAAACAGTTTGTTACTAATCGGCAATACTGGTCTTTAATTGAAAAAAAAAATTCCTTGATAAAATTCTATAATATTAAACACACAAGAAATTTGGTAACTATAATAAGAAATAAATTTTACTTGCTCACTGCAAAACAAAATAGGGTATTGCGCTAGCTTCCAAACTAAACAAAATGAACAAGTAGCAACAATTGAAAAAATAAATCCATCTTTATTCTTAAACAGCACAGGTGTTGCCATCTACATGTTGAAAATCGATTTAATAATATTTTTAGAATGTATTTTATTGGCAACATTAGGCATTATATCTTCAATATTATTCTAATGGTATTTTAGAGCCTAAATTGGGTATGTTGCCGAAAAGCAACACCCGGCATTTAAGGGTTAAAACATTAAAAATAGATTTATTAGACTGTTTATGATTCAACTCTACCCGACTCATTCTCAAAACATATAAATAAAAATATTCTAAAACTGTACAGTCTATAAAATGCCATTATGCAATTTTTCACGTATTCTTTCAAATTATGCACGTTATTTTATTTCATGTTTATTTTTATTTTTAAAACCATTCTCACCAACTCGAGCCATGATTTTGGTAAGTTAATTGATGCTGCATCGTTACATATTGAATTTTTGCGTATTATAGTCTCTATAGTTTCTCTTTTAATGGATGGGTCGTATAGACTGGGGGTATAAGTAAAATAAAAAATAACGTGCATAATATGAAAGAGTACTTGAAAAATATAATGATGGCGATTCACAGACCTTGCAGTTTTAGAATATTTTTAATTATATTTTTATTTGTTTTGAAAAGGACTCGGGTAGAGTAGAAACATGTAAGCAGTCGAATAAAACTATTTTTACTGTTTTTAAGTTTTAATTTACACATTTTATCGATTAAAATTAGTATATTATTATATTTGTTATATTGCCAATATTGATGGATCAGAAAAATGTCTTCTAATAAGGCAATTTTCTATTCTGTGTTATTATTATTATTATTATTATTACTATTATTATTATTAACAAATCAATATGAAACAAAAAAAAGATCAATTTAACAGGGACAATAATCGAATGTTTTCAGATTTAATTTAGTCTTACCGACCAGCTAATAAATCAATATTAATTTTTAAGTAGAAATTGGGGTAAACATCGGCTTAATTCTTTGGCATGACTTTAAAAGAAAAAGTTTTACCATCAAAAAATTTTCAAAAATGAGAGCTTGTTGTAAATGTTTAATTAATGCTTCATTACATCAGTGAACTTTGCCATTAATTACTTAATGTTAAAAATTTTGACAATCTTAGCTAACGTTAATCTTCATTACATGTTTAATCTCACCGAGTGTGACTAAGGATATTTTTATTAAAGTGTAAATTATTAAAGTTAGTCCGTAAACATATTATGAATAAAATTTGTCCTAAAGAATATTCAGCTTCAATCGAGTACAGATTAAGTTCACTTTTAGCCGTACCACAGTCACAATTTTAACTTACGTTTTAATTATTTCTTTTTAAGTATTTAACATAATGAGCGACAAGTTAAGTTCCAGAACTTATTTTTATACATTTTTCTATTGTTCATTAAATATCTAATCTTAAAAGAATGAGAAATTTTTGCTCCAAAGATTTTGCAAATTACAAATTTTTCATTCTATTAAAATATTTTTAAATAATTAAGAGTTTCTGTAAAAAAGGGAAAAGAATTCGGAAATGGAGAAACGGAAAGATATTTTCCATAAATTTACTCTACTTCTCTTCTAAAAGCATATGATCATTTGTCTTGATCATAATTTCACACATTATTGATTGATTGGTGGAAGAGTCTAGCTTTTATGGCGTGTATTTTCTGAAACGAAAGACACTAGGTAGATTTAACCCTTTATCTACTGACGGTACTGTAGCTAGTGCCATCTTTGCGATGTCAGGATGAAAGGCATTCTATCGGACCTCCTAGGGGCTATGCATATATAACGTTATCAACTTTTTTCAATTTTGGATCCACTTCCTCCTTACGATATCATACGTAATCATTCCCCAAACCCGCCCCCCTTCGCCCAAATGATATCCTTTTCAATGTCTAAAAATTCTTTTTATTTGTACAATTTTGTCTTTATTTTTCTTTTAATACGTTTGCAATTATATACATTTATTATTAGCATATTTTACTGATTTAAATGAAGAGAAGTAATAAAATATTACTATTATACATGAAATAACTTTATAGCAAATAATACTTTAACCCTTTATCTACTGACGGTACTTATATGTACCACTTACTTTAAACTTTCATCCCATAGAATATATATCCCATATTAGAATATTACTAATGTTTTAATGGTAGTTTGGAAAAACACACTTTTAACTCCATTGTATCCGGATACATGGCAGCAGTAGGTCTAGGTTTGTTATTTTAGCGAGAAAGGAGGCTATCTTTGAAAGAGTCGATGTGTTTTGTGCCGATATTTTGTACAGATTGTCACGCTCGTCTTTTTATTGCTGAAAATACAGTAACGGATATAAGATAAGTGTTGGATTTTTTTATATGTTCATTATGATCTTAGAATACAATTTAACTAGCTATTTTAGGTGAACGGTGTACGTATTTGATTTAACAGTTGAATTACTCGGTGGTACTTATAAGTACCGCCAGTATACTGGGTGTTGGAGAAAAACTTCAGGTTTACTTTTCGTCTATGTAGTAGTTATCCATCGTTTTCACCTGCTTTAAAATGTAATTACTAAAATGTAGTGTAGTAATAATTTGCCTAGTATTTCATTATTATTTTTTATAACAAATCGGAAAATTTGTGCCACCGGTTCTTTTTTGCTATGCTAGAAATGGCATATGTAAATATATATATTGCATATGTGCAGATGCGAGAGAACACGTTGTCCCTGGAATATAGACGTCTCATAACTAAAGGACTGCTAACAAAATCGAAACCTAAAAAAAATATTTTTTTAACCCTTTCAGGGGCAAAGCATTTTCAATGCTAAAGTGTTGAAATAAATGATTGGCACCGAATTTGTCAAAATATTTATTTGTAAATAAGAAAAAGGCTGTATTTCACATGCTTATTAAATCGAAAATATTTTATCACAATTCTGGTGCCATTTGAAATACCTTGCGGGTTTTCTGTTACGATAGTATTTTAGTCATTATATACTGACAGTACTTTAAAGTACTACTTTCATTAATCACCTCTAAAAGAATTAATTTTTCACGGGTGAGCATTTTTTTATGTTTATCCTTTAATTTTCATTGAAGTAACTTACAAAAAAGTTACATGAAAAAAATTGCAGTAGATCATAATGCAGTAGATAAAGGGTTAAATTCCTTTTATTTTAAAGTTATATTCGATGTATTGCAAAGTCACTGCACAATTTGTCAATTTTGTCACTTTTCTCAGCTTTGTCTATTTGTCAGTTTTGTCACTTGCATTCATTTGGTGCAAATATATTTAAACTATTACAAATTTCTGTAAAAACACAGAGAAGAAACAGAGATTCTGTGTACATTTTCTCTAGTGATATGACACTGTATATTTACAGATAAATTTACAGGTAAATTTACAGGTAAATTTACATAAAAATGTCTCTGTTTTTAGTTCCCTTTTACATGATTCAAGATAAAAGGTTACGAGTAATTTCTCAGTTATTTCTCAGAATAATTTTAACTACTAACTTTTCAAACAGTGTAGCCATTGAAATATTAAGAAAACTAGCATCTCACATAGCTACTTTGACAGCAGCAATAAATATTTTCAAACACAACCAAACATGAATATATTTCTATTAATTTTTATAAAATTTATCAATTATAAATCCTGTTTTTAGTTTCATTACACTTTAGAATAATAGTTTAGAACGACTTATATAGAGTCTGTTTAGGTAATTATGAATATAGGACAATTCTGAACAGGCGCCCTAACGCTCGTGCGAAAACAGCTGACAGTAAAATGAAACAAAAAACAAATTTTTACATCCCTGTTGACAAGATTAAGGTATTCCTTCATTTTCTTTGAAAAATGTCACTCTTAGCGCGCATATCAAATTCCTTAACAGTGCTAAGTAACAGACAGTTTTGTAGTACCTATGAATATTCTTTGTTTCTATCAGGCAAAATAAAGGAAAGTGGTTGCTCTTAATAAATATTTGTTAAGTTATAATTTCTCTAACAGAACATTACTATATGTTTGCTGTTAATTCTTTTCAAGGACAGACAGAACCATGTTCATAATTACCCAAAACTTTTTCTGATATGGGGTAATTATGAACAGTTTTCTCTGTGTGTTTTGTTTCATATTAGCTTATATTAAGCTTCATGTGAAGTTATGATTGCACAGTTAAAACTTTAAAATTCCTCAATAACTTTAGTTTATTATTGAAAATTGATGTATCTAAAAGAGACAATGAAAACGGCAATAGTTTTACAGTTGACCCCTTAATTCTTTGGGACAGAATTTCGTTTAAAAACATAAGGCGGTGAGACCCTCAACATTATGTTCATGTAGAAAGATTTTCGGTTAAAAATATAAATTCAGCTTAACAAATGTTGTGTATGAACTTGACATTTTTCTGCATTATACTATCCCGATACAAAAATAGATGTTCAAAATTGACCCCTAATGTTTGGAGTAATTATGAACTAATTGTGAACAGACAAGTTTAGTTACTTAATTAATATGATTCAGTGCCAATATCTAAATGTTATTGACGTATAGGAGTAAACTGATAGATTTCTGGCAGTTTTACAACATGGGCCATATGCTCCTTAAAGCTGTCAGTAGTTGAAATTAGTAAAATATGGTCTCAATTATCACAATTGATCCGAATATCATCATATTTGTCACAGTGACGTTGTCGGTAGCGGCAGCTGCTGCCACGGCGGGGGCCTGGGTTCGAATCCCCGGGTATCACATGGATGTGAATATCCAATTGCAGTTATATATACTAGGGGATGAAATCCGTACTTCCCGGGTTACAGAATATAGGTGAAAACCATTTCAAACTAATAATATTTTTAAATGCAATATATATTTTAGGTTACCCACTAACACCAAAAGAGTCTTTTTATATGAAAAACATCAATTATGCAATCAAATAAAGTTTTGAAATTTATAAAAAACTATATTTTCGTATTAGTCGCATGCTAAAAGTTACTAGCCCAAGAATTTTTACTTACGGCAGCCTTTTTGATTCTGATCATTTCAGTGCTTTAAGCGCGTAGTTCAATTATATGTACGTTAAATTTGTGTTTTAATTATATCATTTTATTTATTTATTTACAGAAGAAGTTTTAATTTCTTTATGGAATATTTGCCGTATGAAAATGCTGAACGTTTTACATTGTTTTAATGGAAAACGGATTACTCTTTCGTAATCGAGCTCCACGCGATAGAGATAAATTTAAAAATATTTCATGCTTGAAAATAGTTTTTAAAACCGTAAACGATCAGTAAACTGTGATGCAGTTTGCAAGCAAATTTCATTTGAATTTTTTTTTTCCTTTTTGGCGGTGTAAAAATTAAAATCGTTCGATTACATATATGTTGAATTTGCGGATTTCATATTATTATTTTATTTATTTATAGAGGAAGTTTTAATTTCGTTATGCAAAGTTAGTCAGAAATAAATGCTGAAAATTTTTTTATTGTGCTATGTGCGAAATGTTTATTATTTTTATGTAATGGAACTGGCACGTGACAGAGATAAATTACAAAAATTCATCCTTGGAAATTATTTGAAAATAATAATATATCAGACAATTAAGATAAAAAATTGGATTTGAAAGTGGATTTTTTTCCTATACGACGGTGTAAAAATTTAAAATGTATGGTGGTTAGAAGATTAACTAGTCGGATGTACCAATCCCAAAACTTTCTTCTATCTCATACATGTTAATACTTCAAAATCCGCTATCACACTGCCAAAATTAAATGGCAATCTATGCATCTCATGAGGATTCTAACGATATGAAATTCCGTGCGTTAGTTCTTGAGATATGACTATCGCTGAAATCGTCTAAATTCAGAAAAATGCTGCCTAGCAGCGCCACCTATTGGGTGATTTATACCAAATCCCAATCAGCAACAATTTATGTCAACGTCTGACTAAATCTGAAGTTTGGAGAAAATCCGTACATTAGTTTTTGAGATAGAGCAATAAGGAAAATCGTAAAAATTCCTGCATAGCAGCGCCACCTATTGGGTGATTAACACCAAAACCTAATTAACAACAACTTGTGTCAACATACAACTAAATCTGAAGTTAGATGAAAATTCGTCCATTAGTTCTATTGATAGAGCTATTGAGGCAATCGTGAAAAAGGCAGCAGAGAAGCGCCACCTGTTGGGCGATTTGCACCAACACATAATCAGTAGCAAGTCCTATCAAGGACTAACTGAATCTGAAGTTTGATGAAAATCCGTGCGTTAGTTCTTAAGATAGAGCTATTGGGGAAATCGTGTAAATCCTGCAAAATTCATCATAACAGCGCCACCTGTTGGGCGATTTACACCAAAACGTAATCATCATCAATTCATATCAATGACTAACTAAATCTGAAGTTTGATCGAAATCCGTGCATTAGTTCTTGAGATAGAGCTATTGCGAAAATCGTGAAAAATGCAGCATAGCAGCGCCACCTGTTGAGCGATTTACACCAAAAGCTAATCAGCATCAATTTGAACTGAATATCAATTTTTATTAAATTCCGTGCATTAGTTCTTGAGATAGAGCGCCCACAAAATTTGTGTCACATACACACAGACAGACAGACAGACTCACAGAGTCACAGACAGACATTTTGTAAAAACATGTTTTTTGGAATCTCTGACCCCTAAAACGTGTAAATCCGTCGAAAACCGGAATTCGAAAATTTTCATGAATCCAATACTTTCTTCTTGTAAAGATAGAAGAAAGTAAAAATGCTATAGCCCAACTTGCAAAACCGCAATTTGATCGGGTAGTGTTGCCATTCGCAAAATGACGTCAACGTTAAGCACAGACACGTTTGTCCTTTAAATATAGATATGTAAAGGAAAAAAGAAATAACACCTTTTCGACATATAATTAGTTTTTATTATACATAATTCACTGATTTACTTTGTATGTTTTATAAGAAGAATAATACCCCGCATTTACGTCATCTAGACTGGAAAAAAAAAAGATTTTACTTGATTAAGACGCACTTAGAACTTTTCAGAAGATTTTTGGACGAACATCTTAGATGCAGTCATAGTCATAGGGGATTCATAGGGTGAAGTTCAGCATTGAGATACACTTGAAAAAACTGTTTTTCTCTTTTCCCTCGCAGCGACTAAGAAAAAGTTGTTACAAAGAGCTTCTAACTGTTACTGCTGTCTAACTGTTAAGCTTGACTGTTACAAAGAGGTTCTAAGAGACAAAAGAAAAAATTGTCGGTTCAAACTTCATTGCAAGATTTTTTCACATGCTCAAAGACTTTATCGGGGCAACTTGAAGAACAATAAATTGCAAATTAACAACTTATTGATTTATTCAAAATTCTTGTACTGTAACGCATTTTTTTACTAATGTTAAATGTATGTAACATAATCTTTAACTGCAATAGATTATGTTCATAAGATTTTGGGGAATTTTTATTATTTATCCTTTTTTGTTCATCTAATGTACCTCCACTTACGTCGCTAGTCTTGGAAAGTATTGCTGACATAAGTCGAGATATTACTGTACTTACTTCATTTTATTTCTGCCAAATAAAATTGAAAAAAAACCTCACACCTCATCAAGAAGTTATTCCAGAAATAAAAATTGGAAATAATTATATTACTTTACATAAACAAATACACTCTTTGCTTATGAGTAGCTTTATTTTATTTTCAATTCTCTTAATAAATTATCGTACATATTATTTGCCAAAAACATTAAATATGATAAATATAATTTCTTTGAGTTTTTCGGTTAGTTTTCAAACATCCTGTTTTCACCCTGGGACAAATTTAAACAGAAACATTCTGAAAGAGATTTTATTATAAAATTATCAATATAGATTACATTTCTGTTTTAAAATATTTTATTTCACTTAAAATGGAGAAAGGTAACGAAACTTATTTTTATTTACATTCTTATGTGTATTATTTTTCTTTATCTGTTAGTTAATTAAAACTAACCCTGATTTAAATTTCGAATTTCTTTAATGAACGGTACGAGAATATTACAATTTTATAGGTTCGGTAATAAATAAAGTTATCGTATATTCAAATTTGCAAGCAGAGGAAAGTCAGATCGTGTACTACTGATTTTCAAAATAAATATTAAAATTATACAGTATATTAGATAAGCATCATTAAATGCGTTATACCCAAATAGAAAGTACTTGGAATGGATACGTTCCCTTGTTCACGCGACTATAAAATAGAATTTGGATTTAGATACCAACTAGAAAAACATTAATTACATGAACGGAACAGCTATCAAGGTCGAATTTATTAATGTTACAATATCACATTAAACATGTTGGAAATTGTATGTCAAACGCGGCAAATGAGGTGCGTTCGTGCTATAACTAGTTTTATAAATATTTTTTGCGCAACATATTGTACTGAATGTATATTTTTAGTGCACTTCATAAGTGAATACCAATTTCATCCTGTTCGAAAGACTGTAACATCATTAAAATACACTTGAAATATTTTTTTCTCATTGTCCGTAATGTAATGGAACATTTTGACTGTCTCTGTAATTAAACTACACGTCCGATTTTCATAAAATTTTAAATGACTCGACAAAATTTTGAAACAACTATATATTTTAAATTTCAGACCATTCGGTTGGGTAGTTTTTGCTCTATTATATGCAGACGGTCAGACGGA
The DNA here is from genome assembly GCA_963932465.1 of Maratus speciosus. Taxonomy (NCBI): domain Eukaryota; kingdom Metazoa; phylum Arthropoda; class Arachnida; order Araneae; family Salticidae; genus Maratus; species Maratus speciosus. The sequence goes on along the minus strand of OZ010788.1, from coordinate 535,857,215 downwards.
CGGACGGACCTTACGACGACGACTATAGATGTTACGTATTTATATAATTACAAACGCACCTAAACACGAATATATGAGGACGTGAGAACTCGTCTTATCGAATTTTATCAATTTTTTTAATAAAATGTGTTTTTTCTATTAATCTATTCTATTGTTGAACCTGCCTCGACAAAACACTACAATCTGCAAAGATACTAATTTTATCGTGTATTTCTGGCTTTCTAAGATCTTGATTTACAAGGAAAACTAATACACGCAGTCAGAGGTATGTAACTCATATAAATATTTCTCCGATAGTTTCAAACAAGAATTATGGTTTTTTTTTGCCTTTTTATTGCAGTTGCACAGATATGTTATTGGTCATTGATTTTTAAAAATATCAATATTTTACGGATCAGAAAAATTGATTAAAATTATGACTTTTGTTTTTATAATATTAAAATAATTTTCATACATTCTTGTCCCATAAAAGGCAACTGCCATTACGTATTTCTGGAATAACAAATACATATTTTTCATGATTAGGCAGCTATATATAGATAGTTTTAAAAATACGTTTTTTATTTCGCTGTGTAACTTTTTGCATGTTTGATTATCTCAAGAAACTCATAACATCCCTAATATTCTAAATTACATTAATTTTCAAAATATAATTTTTTTTTTCTCGGCAACGAATGTTATTTTATTTTACACTGTTATCAACATTCCTTTAATTTGCTTATTAAAACTCAACTCTGATTAACTTCTCTAAAATTTCATTAATGGGCACTACGAGAGTTTCAGAATTTCACAGATACGATAAGAAATAAGGTTAATTTCTATTCCAAGTTGCGGTCAAAGGAAATCCGAATTGTCTATGGATTTTCCAAATAAACTTTAAGGTGATTTGTATATCACATAAACCGCATTTAATTCGTTGTACCCAAGTAGCAACTACTAACAAATGGATATTCCCCCCGTATTCTAGTGAGAGATAAAATGAAATTTGGGGTTTAGATACGAAGCAGCTTTGCATACGTACATTAATTATTTAAACATGATATATAGTAAGTTCAAATTTAATAGTATTATTAAGTGACATTTAAAAAAGAATATGTGTAATGCTCATTTTTTTTTTAACATTAATTCACTTTTATTTAATTTTTTACTGGAACTGCACATGTATACATTTTCTTTATAAATATTTTTATTTCTAAGTTATTTTTTGAATATATCAATAGTTAAAGTATATACAAGCAATGTTGTGCATTATTCTCTAAGTTTAAATTATTATTGAGCAATTTTAAAACAATATTTTTTTTAAATCCGTGATTGGATTCGCATCGAATTACCTTTTGCAAAGGGAAAAAATAGTATATGAATTGTTACCAATAATTTTTTTAAACAAAGATCAATTTAAAGAAGCAAAGCTAATTAATAGTGTAATTAACTGACATTTTAAAACGGGAAGTATTTCTATAATAATATATTTTTCTCGTGAGTAGATTCACGTACATTTTGAAAAATTATATTTTTCGAATTATCTTTTGCAAAAAAAATAAAATATATGAATTGCACAGAAAGCAATTTGAAGAAGCTTCAATTACGAAAATACAAAATAACAGCTAACTTTGCCAAGTAATTTTGAGTTGGGATTCAAAAATTTATTCGCAATCTTTTTTGTAACAATTGAAAAGGGGATTTTAAAAACCTATAACAGCCTTGCAAAAAAGGCAAAATTGTGATGTTGTTTTCACTGTATTTTGTTTTAAATGCTAAAGAAAGATGAGTCTTCCAAATTATACAAAATATATATATATATGAATATGAATGTAATCTGTAAGAGTATTAACCATTCCTCAATATATTAAAAATGCATTAAATCAATAGACTTATGTTACTTTAAATAATACTTATATTGCAGTGAAATCTGGAGCTCAGCGGCGTATTAATTCGGGCTTGTCAGGCAGAGCGTTAACATGAGGCGTTCCACTTTCTAAACCTGTATAATTCTGAATGATATCGTATTTCCTTTTAGTTTTGGAAGGGAACGGTGTTACAGCTGGATTTGCACGTAAGTATTCCTTTACATATTTGCTCTTTATTTCAATTCAATTTTAAATTTAACGCTGTAGTTTGCTAATATAGTCATCTGATGGAATAATTTGTACTGACGATCACACTTTCAATTCGCTCTGTAATGACCTTATAATCTCAGATGTAAGAGCATTTTTCATCCTCGAAATGCAATTTTTAAAGTAGGAAAAAGGAGAATGGTGGATGTGGCTATAGTGGGATAATAATGTGTTAGATAAAGTACCTACAGTCCACAATCGAACAAAGCAGTTTACTCAGTCGCTCCTTTATATTGCATTGACTTGATGTCTTAAAAACATGAAAGACAAAGCATTTGTTCCTTTAAATTTTGTACGCTAAGTTATAAAATCGGGCTCTATATTTGTATAGATTTCTATGACCACTCATTCATAGTGAGTCTCTGTTCGTCTCTTTCTTTTCTCGCATGAATGATTTTTTAGATAATTATGGGTGTCTTAAAAAGATGATTTTAATTTTACTATTCTTGCAGAATATGTAAAAGTAATTGCAGATAACGATCTGTTTTGTATACATTTCTTCAAGATACAAAGGGAAATAATACACGCCATTATATAATATATATAATATAGGTAACCAGAATTTGCTCTTAGCGGCTCATACGCTTATTAGATCACTTACATTTATTTTTTTTATTCATATTGGTATCTGAAGAAATCGGAGAAACGAGCCTCACCGTAAGTATAATCAGGATTAAAAACTAGTTTTAATTTGCTGTGCGTAATATTGACAGCTTGCATTTCAATAATCTTACTCAGTCAGCACCATCCGCAAGAAATCTCGAAAAGTAAGAAAGTTGTTTTGTATATTTCTTGATGGAAAGAATGATTAAGTGCGCTAAAGAGTAATTATAATCTTTCAAACTATACACACTCAATAAGAGCAAATGGACATCACAATGAAAAATCTCTCAGATTACAGTATCTAGTCAACTTTTTTTAAGCTTTTTTATGTACACTAAACGTAAATTTACTCTTATTTGAAAATATATTTAAAGTGTTTGTATTACGCCTTTTTTAACAAAATAAAAATCGAGTAATATCGATAATATATAAAAATACACCGATAATATCTCTTCTTCTTTTAAAATTCCGCATTTTAAAGAATGTATTTATTATATCGTCTTATTTCTTGATGCAAAAGATATTTCATTAAAATAAGTTATGTGAAATAATTATCGCCCCTATATGTAATTTTACTTCCTTTACTCTTCTAGCATCGTGACCCAAATCTGACCAAAGTGTGAAAGCACTGTGACTCTTACAGTCCATCTTTTGTCTTATCCTTATAACTGCCAATATATATCCATTCCTGTGACGAGGTGCTAACGACTCAAAAATCCGTCCGTTTGACATCACAGTAAAATGACAAAGTGGCGATGACCTGTTAATCATAATGTGACGAAATATAGATGCATCTCGTTGGTCACTGTTGCGATGGTGATCTTATTTGACGATTGTGATGTCGCAATGACGTGAAATAAACAGGAAAATAAGTACTTGGATAGTTATAATATTTAATATTTGAATATTTAATAATTATTATTATTTAGCTGTTTTGATAATTAGTATATATTTTTAATTTTCAAAATTAAGAAAAAACAGAGTTTGCCATAAAATGATTTTTTATAAGTGCAATAACATGACTTTAAGATCTTGAGGGGGAACACTTTGAATATATTTCATCAGCAACAACCTTGCTTAGCCATTTTCCCTTTTTCAGAAATTAGAAAATACTCATGGAAACAAGTTACTGAATTGGTTAATATAAACAGAAGGTATTTAAAAAGAAGAATTTTCTTTTCTTTCGAATAAACATGAAAAGTTTGTATTAGTCAAAATATAAAAAATATATTTTTTAATATATTTAGTTTACTAGCTATATTTTAGCATTAATTTAGGTACTGGCTAAAGCAATTTCAATGCTTATTTAATTTCACTCATTCCTTAAAATGTGAAAATCATTATTGCACATTTTAGCCACTAACTATTCCCCACTAAATATTAATGTCAAATATACACTTCTAACATGTTATCTAAAAAGGGTTTTTTTTTTTGTTGTTGTTGTTAGGAAGATATTCATGCATACATGATAAGCAAGAACATTTTGTTAAATATATAGGGTGGACCAATTAGTAGTTGATACCTTCCAGTAGTTGTTCAAATGTTTAAAATTCTGTGCTATTTCAGGAGGAAATTTATGCGTCGCACTAGACATAAAATTTTTGTTTGAATATTGGAGCACCTGTTGTCATATTCTTCTCAGCTTTCTGCTGTAAGAGAAGCCATTTTATGATTTTTTTTTTAATCAGAAAATGTAAACATTTAGATTCAGATTAGTTGGAGACATTTACGGGCAGTTGAAATAATCAACTTCCATCTTGTTTATTTCAACTAATACTTTAAAAATATTATTGTTAATTACAGCCCAATGATGATATTTTAAAGATTATTTTTTAGATTTTCGATTGACTTCTTTCGACTGATCAACTACTGGGAAAGTGGAAATTAAAAAACTAAGTATTTATAATTTTGTCGCTATTTAATTTCAGCAAATTTCGCTTTTGTCCTTTATAGGAGATTCATTAAGGGTTGTAGCGATCATGTTAGTTTATTTCTAAAACTTAAAAGGAAGGAAATATGATAAAAACACCCTGACTTTATTTGATCACCTACTGGCGGGGTCACACTACTGTGATTACTATATTTATATGCTAAAAGAATTTAATTTCTTTTTTTTTAATATGAAGTACCAATTTGAGATAATATTATTTTATGTTAATAAAATATATTTCATTTTTAATAAATTTTAAATAAACAATCAAATTTATTCTTATATTAAACAAAAAGCCTTTCTCTTATATTTAACTTACGCACGCAATTTTTTCCTCCGGTACTGATATAAAATATTAAACATTTATCATAAAATGTTTTCTTGAAGTCATACTCCCTTTTAGAAACAGAGTTGAATTTTATTAAAATTTCTCCCAAATGCCAACAATGTTTTAGAATGTTTTTTTAAAATGTATTCTAGAAACTTTTATATGTAAAAGATTTGTAAAAATTTTCTACATATATATAAAAGCATATGTCAGTATACAATCCATTAACATTTAAATGTTTTATTAAGGATGTAAAGATAAATGAAATTATATGAAATATCTTAGTTCAACAATGGATAAATAATAAACTCAAACTACAATAATTTTATTTGAATATCTTTTTTTGTATCATTCACATTTAAAAATTAGTCATTTATATATACTAGGAGATCGTACCCGGGCTTCTCGGGTTACAGAATATAGGTGAAAACATTTTTTTAACTGAAAACTAATAATTTTTTTATATGCAATAAATTTTTTAGATTGCCCACTTACATTAGAAAGCATTTTTCATATGAAAAATACGAATTGTACAACCAAATAAATTTGAAATTTATCAAAAGCGATATTTTCTTATTAGCCGCATGCTATGAGTTATTTGACCAAGATTTTGCTACTTACGGCATCCTTTTATATTCTGACAATTTCAGAGTTTATTCATGTCTGTTAAATTTGTGTTTTATTTATATTATTTTAATAATTTATTCATAGTGAAGATTTTTTAAATTGATATCAGCCGTAAGAAAATGATGAACAATTATTTTGTTTTAAGGGCAAACGAATTAATCTTTCCTAATCGAGCTCCGCGCGATATAGATAAATTTAAAAATATTTCATGCTTTAAAATTGTTTTTAAAACCATAGACAATCAGTAAACTGAGATTAACTTTGCAAACAAATTCCATTTAGAAAAAAAATAAAAGTTATTCCTATTTGGTGATCTAAAAATTTAAATCGTACAATTACAAATATGTTAGATTTGTGTAGTTTTTTTTTAATATTATTCTTTTATTTGTTTATAAAAGAAGTATTAATTTCGTTAATTTGTCTTTCACAAATATGTTATATAGGTGTTTTTTTAATATTATTCTTTTACTTGTTTATAAAGGAAGTATTAATTTCGTTATGCAAAAATAGTCAGAAACAAATGCTGAACAGTATTTGTTGCTTTATGTGCAAAATGTTTATTATTATTATGTATTGAAACCCGCTCGTGATAAGATAAACTTTTAAAAAATGCTTAAAAATTCTTTTAAAAAACATAATACATCAGTCAATAAAGATACAGTTTTTAAACAAATTGCTTTTGAAAGTAAATTTTTTCGTCGCATATATGCGACGCATAGTATGCATATGACGTCATTATCCAAAATAACAGACGATATTCTTGACATAGCCCGTATTTTAATATCAACTTTTTTTTTTCAGGTTTTATGAGAAAATGGCAACAAAAAGATACAGTAATATCCTGACTATTTTCCCATTACTTTTAATAGAAATTGGGTACTTTTGTTGCCACGATTAGAAAAAGGGTATTAAATACTGCAAAAAAATTAATATCTTAAAAATAAATTGAGATACAGCTTTCAAACAAATTGCATTTAAAAGAACACTTTTTTCCTCATACGACGGTGTAAAAATTTTAAATGTGCGATGTTTAGAAGTTTAAAAATTTGCAGTAGAGAAAATTGCAAAACCGAAATTTTATTTCAAATTTCAAAGTGTTGCCATTCGCAAAATGACGTATGCGTTACGCACAGATATGTTTGTCCTTTATAATATAGATACTTCAAAACTTTTTTACGACTGTTACATATTTAGAAATCCTATACAACGATAATTAAATTTAAACGGGAAAAAAGCAATTGTAATAAAAATTTTATTATTTTATTATAATTTTTATATTATTTATAAAATTTAAAATACGAGAATGGTGCTTTATTAAATCCACAACACATTAAAAAAATTCTTTAATTATTTAACTATATGGTGATATTGATGAACTTTATATTAAAAAGGTTCTTTCAAAATAAAACTTAAAAAACACTAAATAATTGTAAGAAAATGTCTGTGTAATGGTTTGGTAATGTAAAATAGATAATCTTAAACTTTTTCAGTCATGGAGCCACTTATGAAATGTAAAGTTCTGGACGCTGTACAGAATTTTATTTCGCAAATACATATTTTATTTCATAAATAAATAAGAATGATACTGAGGACGTAAGATAGTTTCAAGTTTCAGAAGGCAATGCATTAAGTTTTTTTATTTCTTTTTTAAGTTACTCCAGAAAAATCACATTAAACATAGAACTACTCACACAAAAGAAAAAACAAAGAAATACGAAATATGTTAAAAAAATTATTTCACGCGGAATTCAGAGCAAATATTGCGCGTCCACTAGTTTTTACAGACAGGTACTTAAAATATTCTCACATTTACTGCATGCATTCTCTTAGCGCCAGAGAAAACGAAATTCAGTATGAACAAGCCGGAAATTGTACGTCAAACGTCGCAAATGATGTGCGTTCAGTCTGTAACGAAGTTTTATACCATACGAACCCTTACGAATTTGTTTGTGTAGCCTTCTATATGATCTACAGCATTTATACACACAACGTAATTTGCAAAAAATTAGTAAAACTTAAAAACTCATACCACATTCCAGCAATCATCGCTAATATACAGTATTTCGGATACAGTATAGTATCCGAAATCTTTTGCGTATTCCTGTAGATACTATGTACTTTCTGTTATGTAGTAAACTTCAGCAACGTATATCAATTTCATTGTATGAGAAACAGTTTAACATAATTAAAATACGCCGCAACCAATGTTTCCCTCTATATCATTAGGTAACGGAATATTTTTGTGCGACCCTGTAAATAAGGAACAAATATTCTTTGTACCGCATATCATAAAATAATGTATATTCTAGTGCATTTCATAAATGTATATCAATTTCATTATGTTCGAAAGAGTGTAACATCATTAAAATGCACTTTAAACTATATTTTTTTCCGCTGGCCGTCATGTAACAGAATACTTTTGACTGTTCCTGTAATTGAACTATGCATCCGATTTTCTGAAAATTCTAAATGACTCAACAAAATTATGCAAAGAGTACATATTTTAAATTTCAAACCGTTCGGTTGGGTAGTTTTTGCGCTTTTATATGCGGACAGACGAACAGACAAACGGACCAGACGAAAACTATAGGTGCAAACTATTTATATAATTGCGAACGCACATAAAAATGGCAATTTCCATAATAAAAAGGATATAAGGTAGAATTTTAATGCTGTAAACGAGATTTCAGGAGCCTCTCCAACTGAAATAAATCGAAAATGGTACAGTCATATAGTTCATTTTAAAGAAACGCTTTTCAGCTTAACATCTATAATGTTGCCACCTTTCGTCATCGATAAGAATGACAACTGTTTTGTGAATTTTGAAAAATTACATATTTTTGAATGATCTTTTTGAAAAAATATAAATTGTAACCTGTAGTTGTTTAACAAAAATTAGTTTTAAGGATCTTCAATTACGAAAGAAAAGAAATGCAGCTAATTTTGCAAAAGTACTTTTTGATTGGTGCTTAAAAAATACGCAATGCAATCTAATCTATTTTGTAACAATAAAAAATAACATGAGACATTTGAAATTTTAAAAGCTGCAAAATTCCTTAACTACTTGACTGAACGAATTCCCGTTTGGAATCTGAAAGAAACATACGCTTCACTTGAAGAGACAAGCACGGATTTTTTTACATATTTACCTTATAAGGGAGCTAGGGGATGTATGGGAAAAGGGATGGATGGGGCATTCTCAATATTTCAGGCAATAAACATTTATTTTAAATTGCTTCCTAACCCCATATACCTCTACCATAGTGTGCTTCAGAACTAAAAGTAGGACCACATTGCTGTTTTCATTTTCCTTCAAAGTTGCATTTTCTGAAATCTCTGCTTAAAAGTAAGTTTTTTTTACATTTGAAGATGTGAAATATCTTATACAATATAAAAAATTAAGCTATGTTGTAGTTATTTATTTTAATGTTCAATATCAATAATTAAAATGAATGAATAGTAACCATTGTGACAAAATAATTTTTGAGGTAAAATGGCTGAGAAGGGATATTATGCATCATGGGGATGATTGAGACATTTCAAATGGGGATGAATGGGACATTCTCACTCCTCCCTAGAGATGTTGAAAATTTTATTTATTAATTAAATAGTATTATATAGGATGATAAATCAATAATTTACGTCAATTAATAGTATTAAATAGTATTATATGAGTTGTTATTGTTTAAAATTTCTGAGTGTTACTTATTGTATTGTAATAATTATTAATGGATTATCAAAAAATTGGTACTAAAACTTAATCAAAATAGATAAAATTGATAAAAATAGTATATGTGTATTGATCAAATGGGGGAAATTATATTGAATTTTGAAATGTTGCACAAATAAATCCCCACCCCTAACATATTGGGTTAATCGGAAAGTCGGGTCGTGTTGGGAAAATCAATTCGTACCGGAAAATTCAATCATTTAATTATTAGACATTGATTCCGATATCTAATGTCTAATAATTATCGGGCAGAATTCTCCGGTACGAATTGATTTTCCCAACACGACCTGACTTTCCGATCGACACAATAATTTCCGTTCTGCATGTTTCTACGATACATTTAATTAATATTAATTAATAAGTTATGATTGAAAATTATTAGCTATGCTATATTTAAAAGACATTTTGCACTTTCATTTCAAATCTAAAATGCCTCATAACTGGAAAAAAAGAACAGGTTGATAGCCGAAGTCCGCATTAAAAGTTAAAACTGCAATAAAAGAAGTTATTGAAAAAAAAACATATCGATTCGTGCTGTAAAATCATATACTACAAATATAATTTTCATATAAGGTTATAATTATAAATTTTAATTTGGTAAAATTGAATACAGGGAGGAAAATCTTTGTGTCCCGTCCATCCCTATTAGTGTCCCATTCATCCCTGCTGTGGGTATGATTGGGACAGGGAGGAACGTCGGAGGAAATCATAATCTAGAATAAATATTGTTCATATATGTTGGCAAATACCTAATGTATGATGTGTAACTTAAATTAAAAAAAAAAATATTTTTGTGAAAATGTCCCATTCATCCCCCACCTCCCCTATATAAATTCACTTACGCATTGACGTTGCAGATTTCGTTTAGTCACCTAATAGAATTTCTTGTACTGAGTATCACAGCTCTTATCGTCTCTGTAATGACCCCATAATCAGAAAGGGAGGGTTACCCTTGAAATGCTTTTTTTCTAGGCAAGAAGAAGATGAATGTCGCATGCGGGTAGATTGGGCTAATAAGGTGGTTTAAAAAGTTCTTAGAATCCATAATCGACAAAAGCTACTTATCTAGTCAAGAGAGTAGGAGATGTCTCTATGAAATGTCTGTAATATCTTAATACATTATGATTTTAGAGTGGTTTTTTTATCAGTTAATAAATTAATTTCTTCACAGCTTAAAGATCAAATTCCTCCTCAAAATTATAGGGGTATTTACAATATTCCATGTCAGTGTGGTTTGTCCTATATTGGACAAACTAAACGAAAACTCCGTTACAGTGTCAAGTAACGCATAAACTATGTAAAGAAGAAATAATTGCAAAAATCCTCTATTGCTTCTCTTTGCTGGAGGTAAGGGACATAATTTCAATTTTGACTCATATACTATTATCAATAAATGCATTACTCTCTAGATTTAGACTTTTTTGAAGCTTTTCATATTCATAGATTTTAAAATTCCTTAGTTAATGATTTGTCTAGTGTACCTTACGTTTCAACTTTCTGGGTGGATTTGTTGTGTCACGAAGTTTCACTTCCGCTTTGATTTCATTAGTTGCTGGAACTTGATGGTCTTTCGGTGTTGTGTTTACTTTCATTTGGGTTCCCACCGTTCATGTATTTGGGGGGATATTGTTTTTATACATAGATTTTGTACACTGATGATGTGAGTCCTGAAACGCGCGAAATGTATACGTCTGGTTTTATTCACATCACCTAATATATTTCTCGTGTGTATAAATGTTGATTTTGGGTGATTTAGAATCCCACATAAGTTTTTATCTACTCTGTATGAGAGGGTTCATCGTCTTGATGCCATAATAAACCCAAAAAACAAAACTTTATTTCCATAAACTTCGGTACGCTAAGTTATAATATCTTTCTCAATATTTCTATCGATTTTTAGTGCCCCTCCTTTCTAGTGATTCTGAATTCTTATATCTTCTTCTTATATCGTGTCACTGATTTTTATTGTTTTTAATAAAGGATGTTGTAAAAATATAATGTTAGAGTAGGAAGCGTTTAAGCATATAAAAAATAAATGGGCTAATTAATATTACACCTATGAACATGAAAACTATTGTCACAATCAACTTACATAAAATGAAGGAAATCAAATTTCTGTATGTTACCGAAACGGAAAACATTTTCGAATCCGTTTTAAATTACTGTTGATTCCTTGAAATGCAAAAGAATCGAATGCATAATAAAAAAATTTTTTACAATGTTGGTTTTTCATTCTTAGAGTAACATAAAAGTTGCCTCAGGCTCCTACGAATTGAAAGTATTTTCTCTCCTCAGTATATTAATCGAAAGACAGAACGTTTACCTATGCTTCCTTTACTACAGGAATGAAAAAGGGGAAATTTTTATTTCAGAAAAAATAGAGATAAATAGAAAAAAATTAAAAAAAATTTCATTTATTAATTTTGGAGTTTCGTACTTAGATTTAAGGGGATACTTTATATAAAACATATAAAACTTTATCACCTTAGGGAGTCACCTTAGGTGTCTGGATATCGTAAGGTATCTCTAGGAGGAGGTGAATTTTTTTTCTGATACCGTTAACATTTTTGATCGAAACAAAATTTTCTTTTTTTGTGGTATTTTTTTCTTTACATAAATATAGTCTGTAATCCTTTTTTTTAGTTTGTTATATAGTTTTTATAAAAGGCAAAGTTAATATTAGCACCTTTAAATGATTATAAAACAGTTTCATTCCAAAATATGGAATATCCAAATGTTCGTCATTCCTATTATTCTGTTGCATATATAATTCGTTGTCAAAGAAGCCAGGTTCGAAATTATATGCTTGTTATTTTTACTAGTTAAAGATGAGGAAGGATATTTATTGTCAACCTGTTTTGTTTATAAGAAGTTCAGCTTACTCCCGTGATGGAGGCAAGTGCAAGACGACAATATTACTGTTGAATGTATTATGTAACAGAAAGGTATCATTAAATACTTTTAAGCAGTAAATATGTCTTAGTGTTATTTGATATAAAGTTATTTCGCATATAATAGTGATATTTTATTCAGTTTTTCCCTTCACTTAAATCAGTAATGTATGCGAATAATAAATGTATAATCATATCTGTAGATCATTGGAAACGTAAAAAAGGGAAAAAATATAAAAGAAAAAAAAATAAGAAGGAAAAAGATTGTAAAAAAAAAAAAAAACATAGAAAAATATAGAAAAAAAAAATAGACACCGATAACGATATCAGTTGGGGGAAGAGGGGTCAAGACTGATAACATATGATATTATAAGTGAGGAGGGGTTGAAATTTGCCAAAAAATATAAAATGTTATATATGTACAGCCCCTAAGCAGAAACTATGCGGACAATTTATACTTTTTGTTTGTTTGAATATTTCTGAGAGCATTGTAAACGCAAACGAAATGAAAATTGAAATGCATATTACGTCTCTAAATATTAAAATTGTCGTATTATGCATAATGAGTTTTCATTAACTGGACAAAAGCAAATCTTACATCAGTGCTAAGAATCGAGATAAAAGTGAATCAAGTAAACAACAAAAGAGTCTGTTTTCAATCGGGGGGAAGGGGGGGGTCTAGGAATGATAACGCATGACTTTATAAGAAGTGAGGTGGTTCAAAATTGCCAAAAAATTTAAAACGTTACATGTGTACAGCCCCTAAGCAGAAAATATACAGAGAATTTATAATTCTTTGTTTGTTTGAAGATTTATGAGGGCATTTTAAACGCAAACGAAATGAAAATTCAAATGTATATTACGTCTCTACATATTAAAATTGTCGTATTATGCATCATCAATTTTCATTAACTGGAGAAAAGCAAATCTTACAACAATGCTAAGAATCGAAATAAAAGTGAATCGCGTAAATAACAAAAGAATCAGTTTTCAGTTTTGTTTTTGCTGATTTTTAGAGTAATAGTATAAATTGCTCCAGGCTGCATTGAAAGGAAAACATTTTATGTCTGCAGTATATTAAGTGAAAAGGATAAAACTTTTAAGGTTATGTCTGCTTTTTCTACAATAAGAAAGACAAAGCAATAAAACATTTTAGTGAAATTGGAATTCTATAATGCATTTTTTAAAGATTTTTCGTTTATTAATTTATTATTTTTGTACGTTGAGGTAATTATCATTTCCATATTTATTAAAGTGAAATATTCGGAATTGATAATGCTTGGAAATTATTCTAGCACAGGGAATAAAATCTCGAAAATTCAGTAAACTCTTTTTATTTATGTTTATTGACAACTTTATTGTTTGTTACTCCAGACTTCATGTACTGATTATGAAACTACGGAATATTACATATTTTTTACTTTCACATAGATATTACTTTCAATTTGCCTATTTGCAGACATTAGCACAAAATGTTTTCACACATAAAAAGCAAGTAGATGACTTTTTACCCAACTGCCGAGAAGGGTTATGTGTTTCACGTGTATCTGGGTATGTGGATTTCTTTATACCCTCGAAACATTCCAACGGCTGGATGGATTTTAATGAATGAGGTCTCTATCGATTCGTCTTAACCGTCCAATGGTAATAGGTCTGCTTTTCTTTTTATAAATTCAAAATGGCGGAAAAAACGGTGGTAGAGACGAAAAAATATGCATGTACCATATTGAGTGGCATATCATTGGATAGGTTTTTCAAAATGAAGACGATGTTACATTGACTATTTTACAGTCAGAAGCTCCGTTTAAATATTACACAACCTGGAAGTTGTGTAGGTTGGATCTCTAACTTTACTGTAACTCTAACCTTCATAGGCCTCATCAAAACAGTGTTTATAGATAAGAACTAACAATTAAACACAACTTAAACGTTATCAATACGAGTAAATAAAAAAATAGGTAAGTGATATAAAAAAATAGTTCCATATTGATGAAAAATAATTAATTAGTTCGCTTTTTACACAGTCTGTATTTTTGATTTTTAAAATTGAATTTTTACTTGTTTTTAAAAAAGTACTTAACTTTCTACCGTAAGGAGAATTCAGGCATTAAAAACAGTTAAATGTATTCATAAAAATGTTAAAAAATATTTTCACCCTTCACTCTAGGCCATTTTCAGCTTACTGACGCTTCTACATCGCCTTTAGATTTTGTTCAAGTTTTCCCGGTCATTTTCAAATTTAAAAGGTGGTACCATCTGTAGTCAATTGTGGTATGCAATAGCATTGCAAATCTTCGAATTTTTTCTCCTAATCTCGTGGCTACACGCTTTAATGCGTAGTTTAAATTTTTATAATTGTCCAGTTTCTCTACTTCTTTAAAATTCATTTGTATTAGGGATTTATTCTTGAATCGAGCTATTGCTGCACTATCTTTATTCGATCTTATAGCTATTTCGTGTTCTTTAAATCTTTCTACTATTTTTCGTTTCGTCATACTTATATATGCACATTCATTACTTTCATTACTGTGTCTTTATATATCTAATAAATTAATAATCAACACAATTAGAAATGAAGAGGTAGCAAAAATACATATAAACATTTAATTAACACTTCACAAAACAACTCACGTTACTATACATACGACATCACAGGACAGAATAGAATAGAATATTTATTTTACAAAGTAACTTTCATGAATTCAGGAGGGAAATTGCGTAGTGCTGCCATCGGACATATTCTTTACTCTCCTCATCATTGAACTTTATTTTATATGTTCCTAAGGCTGTTAACTGATTAATTCTTTCAATGTATATTCTAATAAATTTGAAAGTTGAGCGGTTTGGAGTAATAGGTATATTTATCCCAAGTTTTTTTTTATTATCATTCTCTTTTTATTTTAAGCACTCTAAAAAATAAATGTGTAAATTAGTTAATTTTGCCCGTGTATATGTGTAAATTTCTAAAATTACACACCTGTCGTAAAATTTAACATTTTTTTCTGAAATTTACCTGTTTTTATGTGTATTTAGCTTATGAAAGTAAGTGTGTAAATTGTTATCACTTGAAAAACTCAGATAAGTGTGTAAATGTAGAAAAACGTCTTTATTTACACGAATTTGTGAGTTATTCCAATTTAAACATAATTATATGTACACAGATAAGTGTGTAAATTTTTTAAATTACATACTTTTCATAAAAATTACACATTTTGACCAAAAATTTACCTGTTTTTATGTGTATCTAACTTATGAAATCAAATGTGCAATTTGTTATCTCTTGATAAACTCAGACAAGTGTGTAAATGTAGAAAAATACCTGGATTTACACAAACCGGCGTGTTACAGATAATTATAAGCAGGGCTGCGGAGTCAGTGGGAAAAATGGACGACTCCGACTCCGGGAATTATAACAGCTCTGACTCCGATTCCGACTCTTTCGCTCAAAAATGGGCCGACTCCCACAACGCAGACCTGCTTGTAAAATGGACGACTCCGACTCCGGGAAATTTAACACATCCTTCTCCGACTCCGGCTCCGCAGCCTGATTATAAGTGTTTTATCTGAAAAGACAGCGTGAAAAGTGCATATGTTTTTTTGAAAAAAAATCTATCCAACGGCTATTTATAATTACAAAAGAAGAACATAAGGTTCAGAAGTAAACGTTTGAGTAAGATTTTTAATTAGATTACCTGTCTTTGGTATATTCATTGCCATTACCCATATATCAAGCATAGTCGCTGTGACGTCACTTTAGACCATGGTTGCCATGTCATATCTGTGACTAAAATACCACCACCCGGTGTCTTCACATCGTGACTGCAATGCGAATTGCTTCGAAACATTTAAAAATTGCAAGAACACTACAAAATTTGTTATTCAATGTGAAAAATGCATATCTGACAAATTTTTAAATTTTTGTGACGTCTCTGAAAGCCACGTCACATGTGTAATGAAAAGATCCCACCCCGTATGTTGTGAAGTCATATTTTGACGAAAATGTGAATTTTAAAGATATTTGAAAAAGAGGAGAAATATATTAATCAGGATTGTCTAAATACACTTCTGGGATCTTGATCTGACTGATACATATATATATATATATATATATATTTTTTTTTTGCGTGTGTGTGTCATTGCAATTTAACCTACATTTTAATTTATTTACCGACTTACAGGAAAATGCTTCATATACAGATCAATTTCAATAGATATGCAATATTATGAATCATGATGCAAACATAATTTTGCATGTAATACACGAAATAAAACACTTTTTTATTAAGAGAGTTTTTTAATTGCTTTTTATATTATATTAAAAATTTATATTTTTTCTTAAACTAACAACAGCAATCGATATTATAAAGCGAAAACATATCCGTGATTGGCTGTGGCAAGACAACACCAGACGCATTAATTTACCTTTTTATTGCGATTTTTTAAACTTTTAAACATTGCAAAATTTTATATTTTGCACCGTCAAATGTTCTTTCAAATGCAATTTGTTTAAAAATTGTACCTCAATTTACTGATTTCTATGGGTTTAAAAATAATTTTCAAGCATGAGTTTTAAAAAAAGAAATCTTTTGTCTGCATTTCAATTACAAAAGATTAAAAAGTTTCCTCTTCAAGCAATAAAAATAATTAAGCGTTTGTTTCCAGCTAATATTCCACAACGAAATTAAAAACTTCAGCAAAAACATGTACATAAATAAAATTCAAATTTAATAGACATGTAATCGAACTACGCGCTCAAATTACTAAACTATTAGAATTTAAAAAAGAAAACTGGCGGGTAGCAAAATCTTTGGCGATTTCTTCGACTATTAACTCCTGTATGACTCTTGGTTTATTTTTAGGAGCACATTTTGCATTTACCATAGATTATAGAAACTTTAATTTTCTATTTTCAAAAGATTTTGCATTATTGCCTATTAAAATCATTTTTAACTAATCTGATAGTTTAAACATTTTTGTTATATCCTCATAATTTGTTATATCCTCTATATCAGTGTAATTATTGTTACATTTGACAAAAAAAAAAAAAAAAAAAAAAAAAAAAAAAAAAAAAAAGGAGATTTACAAAACTTGAACTATTCTGAAATAAATCGAAAAAAAGGTATAAAAAAGTTCTTGAAGTATGAAATTTTAATTAGAGAACTCTTATAAACGTATTACATCATAGAAATATACAAGAACGGTTGATAGGAAGAAAAAGAAAAGAAAAAAAAGCCATCTGTTCCTGTGCTTTCAAAATCACACCGGAAACCGCAAACGATAATCGAATAAAAGACATTTAATTCTTTGGAACGTTTGGAACAAGCAAAGTGAGTTTGTTTGCAAAGAAAAAAATGGCCGTTTTCGTTTTGTGTTCTAAGTCAGTCTGGATATAAAAATTTAACCAAAAAACTTCGCAGGAACCCGTCCACGTGTCGGTTACACGAAATATGTGTCCGAGAAAAGCACAATAGCTTTGCCATGTTTAAAAGGATTCATGCCATTGCTAGTGTACTTATTATCGGAACATATATATTTGTTCATCAAACAATCAATGGATTACTACTAAAAATGAAAAATTACGTCAATGGAGAATTGGTATGAAAAACATTATTTTTTCTGTTTGCTTTTCTTTAAATTATAACGATTTTATTGAAAGAAATAACTGTCTAAATTGTACTTGTCTACAATTGTAATCATATGATAAAAACAATTATTTAAATTACATTTTAATAGATTTGTTTACTTTTAAAATATTCGTTAAAATCACATGTTTTCCTCAAGTTTTAAAATTATGTGGGAAAAAAATGTATCCAAAGTTTAACATAATTAGCAGATATTTAAAGATATTTAAATAACTGAATAAAAAAGTTTTCTTATTGAATAAAATTGTTCGCAAGCTTAATTTTTTAATTTTGTATAAAGTAATGCTATGAAACAAATTGCAGTGCATATTTTTACTAAAAAAAAATATTTTCTATTCAGAAGATGAATTTATAAAAAATAAGAATTTGTGGACACAATGGGAAAGTACTATTAAAATAAATCAAAGATGTGTAGTATTAAGAAAAAAAATCAATGTCATAGTGAGTATTATTCAATTAGGAAATGTTATAAAATTTATAAAAATATATACATGGCGGTTGAGAAAATTTCATTCAATCAAATTAAACATTCTAATTGGAAAGATTTCAAAGTAATCTGCAAGTCTGAATCACATTTAATATTTTAAAGAATATTTTTCAGAAATATTAATGCATTTTTTCCCCACATACTGAAAATTGCCTATTTTAAACTTTGTTTATAATTGACACTAAATAGTGTCAATTTTGTGTAGAAAAAGAAATTTTTTTCAGAAGTATTTAAAAAATTTCCTCCATTTGATAGAAATGCTTCTAAAACTCAGAATAACTTTCTTTTTCTGTTTGATGCTACAACAAATATCGCTTAATTTGAAACTTTTTAAGGGGCTGTACATATATAACTTTATCACTTTAGGGGGCAGGGGTGGTCTGGCAATGGATATCGCAAGATATCTCTTGGGGGAGAGGGGGCTGTCTTTTGACATCATTATCATTTTTGATCCAACCTAAATTTTCTCCTTTTTTTTTGGTATTTTTTTATTTACATCAATGTATTATCTTTTTTTTCTTTTTTCATTTTAGTCTATTACTTATTTTTATTAAGTTATTATTAAAACCCTTAAATGATTATAAAATCATTTCATTCCAAAATATGGAATATCCTTACGTTCGCGATTCCTGTTCTTCTGCTAGTATATAATTCGTAGTTATAAGAAGTTTATATTCGTTTATAAGAAGTTATGCTTACCCCCGTACAACGGAAAGTGCAAGAAGATATTATTACTGTTGAATGCATTATGTAACAAAAATATATTATTAAATAATTTTAAGTAGTACGTATTTCCAAGTGTTATATGCTATAAAATTATTTCAGATATAATAGTGATATTTTATTAACTTCTTTTCTTCATTTAAGTAAAAAAATATATATGGAGCTGTCCATAAATGATATCACACTTTTTTCGATATTTTTACCCCTCCCCCCCCCCTTGGCACAAACTGTCAAAATTTCACGAACCCCCCTCCTTCTAAGCGTGGCATCATTTGTGGACGGCCCCTATATATATGGGAGTAATAAATACATAATCATATTTATATATCATTGCAAACGTATACAAAAAAAAAGAAAAAAATTGTAATAAAAAGAATTTTTCGACACTAATGACCGTATCATTAGAAAGAGGGGACTGGTAGAATGATGACGTATGATATCATAAGGGGGGGGGGGGGTGAAAATCGCCAAAACGTTGTTCGTTTCAGATGTATAGCCTCTAAGAAGATACTTTTAATAAAAGCCTTTTGTCTGTAATATACTTAATTTAAGCTATTTCAGAGAAAGTGTAAATATAGGCAAGCTGATTATACTAAAATACAGAGATACAAGAGTGGTGCGGGCGCGGACGGAGCCAGTTAAAGTAGCCGCTGGCAGGTTTCGTTCGCGCCATCAGTTACTGATGCGTCAACTATCTACAGAAAAATTAACAACGTTTTTCGCACCAGGCGCGAAATGCTGTAGCTGCGGCAATGCTTAGATATCAGAGCTTGAAATTAACTTCTTTTTTTTTTTTTTCCCAAGAGATTTCAATAATTTTTTCTGAATCAATTAAATAAAAAATATTTCATCTTTGATTCGATCCTGTTTTATGCAAAAACAGGTATATCGATGGTAAGAAAATGAATTGTCCAAATGTGGATTGTAAATTGCCTAATGACATTATGAGTACACTTTTTGCTTACTAGAAAGAACAAACACATTAGCCCTATGAGTTTGTTTTTCATGTACGTATATACTCGCGTATAGGTCGACTCGTGTATAAGTCGACCCCCTAACTTTTGAATGCAAATTCTGGAAAAAATCAAAAACCCACGTATAAGTCGACCCCCTAACTTTTTACTTCAATTTTGCTCAAAATCAAACCAAAGATTTCACTTGCCAATGCGAAAAGTTAGTAAGTAAACAAAAACAAATCATTGAAATTTTTCAAACGTTAAATTATTATTATTTATATATTTTATATACTATTTTTTTATTCATACACATAAAAAGCCATAATTTTGCAGTATTCAAAGTTTTTGTTTTTGCTTTTTTAACTGACTCGCGTATAAGTCGACCCCCCAAATTTGCTTACCGAAAATTTTCAGAAAGTCCTCAACTTATACGCGAGTATATACGGTATTTTTTTTTACTATCATAAAACATTTAATTCGCAATTTATACAGACCAAAGTATAAAGATAACACTATGTACACAAAAATCTACATATTTTGAATATTAAAATAAAATTTGTGTTTTGTAGATTACACAGAAATATGTGTAAGAATAAAATATAACACACATATCTGTGTATTTTGTATATTACACAAAAATATGGGTGTTTTATACATTACACAAAGATATGTGTATTTTGCATATTATACAAAAATATGTGTAAAAACAGAGAATTACACAGATATGTGTGTAAGAATATTACACAGAAATATGTGTATACCTGTACAATTTACACATTAAAGTGTGTATTTCAAGACTTATCACTTAATTTTTACACATTTGGACTTATCATCAAATTACACATTAAAATGTGTATTTTAAAATTTACACATTTTTGGCAATTTACACACCAATTTACACGTATAGACAAATCGTTTTTGTACCATTGATATACCTGTTTTTGCGTGTAAATTTACACATTTTTTTTTTTTTTTAGAGTGAGGGTTAGTCCATTCAAATATGGATCTTACAAATTTCATATACTTTGTGCTGATTGTACTATGTTATACTTTGATATTGTTAATCCAATTAATTTACTAAGTGTTTTAGTAGGATATCCTGCATTTTTATGTATTTCTTTTCTTTTATTTATTTCTATATTTAAAAGATCTTTGGATGAACAGATTTTGAAAGCTCTTTGGATGTATCTATTGATCACTGAAATTTTAGAAGGAAAAGTTGTTCTTCAAAAACAACTTTTCCTTTTATTTGGACATTATATAAGTACTATATGAATATTGTTTTCGGAAAACTGTTGTTTGAAGACGATCTAACGGAATATTATCGCATAAGCATTTTCTAATAGATTACAGCAGATACACTTTTAAGCGTAGTATGCAGTGTTGTGACGCATATTGCTCAGAGGATTCTACATATTAAAAAGTTTACGTAAAAATAGCTAAAGCCTTTCAGTAGTATTTTCTTTTTATTTAAACACTAGTTGGATGTGCCAATCCCAAAACTTTCTTCTGTCTCATGTCAATATTTCATTATAATTAGTTTTATTAGTATTTTTATTAGAATTAAGCATAACTTCATACACTTTTCGATGGTACAATATTGAAAATTACGCTATTACAGCGTCCCCTACCTGCAGAATTTTTCCAAATTCAGGGAGGACCTTCTTGCCATGGCCAAAAACATACAAAAAGAATTTGGTTCAATTCTATGCATAACTTCATACACTTTTCGATGGTACAATATCCAAAATGCACAAAAATCGCTATTACAGCGCCCCCTTCCGGCGAAATTTTTCCAAATTCAGGGAGGACCTTCTTGCTTTGGCCAAAAATATACACAAAAAATTTGGATTAATTCTATGCATAACTTCATGCACGTTTCGATGGTACAATATTCAAAATGCACAAAAATTGCACTAAAATCAATATTACAGCGCCCCCTACAGGCGAAATTTTTCCAAATTGAGGGAGGACCTTTTTTGCTATGGCCACAAACATACGCAAAAAAATTGGTTCAATTCTATGCATAACTTCATACACTTTTCGATGGTACAATATTCAAAATGCACAAAAATCGCTATTACAGCGCCCCTTACAGGTTGATTTTTTCCAAATTAATGGAGGACCTGCTTGCCATAGCCAAAAACTAAAAAAAAATTTGGTTCAATTCTATGCATAACTTCATACAATTTTTGATGGTACAATGGCGACACACGGACAGACAGACATTTTGTATAAACATGTTTTTTGTGATCTCTGACCCATAAAACGTGTAAATCCGTCTAAAACGGGAAGTCGAAAAAAAATTCCGATTACAATACTTTCTTCTATTGAAGATAGAAGAAAGTAAAAAGTCTTGTGAATGGCATTTGTATAGCACTTCAATTTGAGGATTACTGTTTCCGAGTAAAATTTTCCCCTTATTTCATCGCAAAATTTGTAAGAGTTGTTTGCAATTATATAAGCTAAACATATTTATTCCGAAATATCGATACTAAAATATAGAGTGTAATTTAATATCTTTTTTCGAAACGTGATTGTTAAATTTAATTGCAATTACAAAATTTACTATTTTTATTTCATTTAATATTCATCACAATGATTACACTATTTAGTAATCTTTTATAAAATAAATAATAGTAATAAAAATGAGAACATTTCGTTTACAACTTTATTATACTGTTCGGTAACAAAGTACATTAAAGACAGAACACGAAATACATAAAAAATGTATGCTTTTTTCAAACTTGATTTAATCTTTTCTTAGCATTTTGTAAGTAATTAAATATATATATATATATATATATATATATGCAAATGCTTAACACATATGCACCTAATACTAAGTGCGTATATTGTGCATCACCAGTAAAACTTTTATTTAAAGAAAGAGATGCAATTACAGTCAATTATTGTCTATTTCTTCCTAAACGAACACATCTGTTAAATAATAAAGGAATTTATTTCATTGAAGTATATACCGATATTTTCAACCATACGTAAACAGCTCTAGGCCTTTATGAATTGAGAAACTTTGACTCCAGAAAACAAATCCAAACACCCAGCATTTTTCTAGTTTATTACTACTCCAGGTACTCGAAATATTCGTCTGTTAAAAAACGCATTTCTCAGAAATTAAATCAAATTTTTAAAGATGTGATGATAACATGTTTGATGTATAATATTTTCTAATATTAAATTCTTATATTCTGAGTTAAGAAGAATATTTTATTTTATTTTCAAAAGACAGCCTAATGTTTTGAAGAAGAAAAAGAAAGAAGAATATAAATACGAATGTTAAATAAAAAATAAATATATAAATGCAGATGCATGCAATAGTTTCCTGTAAGTAACAAAATCGCCAGATTGTAAAAAATTATAATTTTATTTCATGGCATAGTACATTCCTTTTTTTCTGAATTGTTTTCAATTTTTCTAACGTTTTTGACAAAGTGATTTCAAGAAACTTTTCCTTCTGTCGCTTTCATGACATAATAAAAGCTTTGGACTTTACAAAGAGTAGATAAAGTCTAAAAAAAGTAACAAGAAAGACCCAGTAGAGTTAGAAAACATCATTTATAATATCCTTTAAAAAGATATATCTTTCACTTTAATAAGCCCATTTTGTAAAATGACTTTACTTAAAATATTTGACGACCAAAGAAAATTGTATACAGTATATTCTCGTTACAACAAACAATACTTTAAATTTTTTTTTTTTATTTTAAAGAATGTTATTTGGATTGTTAGAAAAATTCCTATTATCCTATTTAATTATAAAAATATTAACTTTAACGAATTTTTCAGTATAGCGAATTTAATCAGTGCACCCCAGAAATTCGTTGTTATTAGATTTTACTGTAGTTGTGTTTAAAAAATAAATTTAACAACAATACATGATTAATAAAATGCATGAATCATAAAATGAAACACCTTATTTTCTTTAATAAAACATAAACCCTTTCATTAGAGTCAAAACACTGTAGTAAAAAACTAGTATCGTGAAGGAATTTTCACATTGTTGTTAATATAAAGTTATTAGCAAACTCTCTGTAAGGAGGACTCTATGTAAGACGGAAATCTGTCTATCTAGCAAAGATTTCCAAGTTCCTGCGAATGCATAGACATAGAGTAAAATTTGGCTAAGGCGGAATATTGTCAACTGCGGAAAATCTTCTTGCTCTCGATCAATTCCGCCTTAGGCAGAGTTTACCGTACTTATAATTACTTAAAAGGTGACACACACATATAAATTTATTATTTATTTTAACACTGAGATCTTTCAAACGCACATGCGCTCATTTCAAAGGGAAAAGTTTTTCCCTTACATCCGAAAAGAATATATAATACATGTACACTGTAAACTGAAATGTCTGAAATTCAGACACTTAAGTGTCTGAAACGTAGTGTTCAATTTTCAGACGTTTTAAAACGTCTGAAAATTTTCAGACACTTCTTACGTCTGAATTTCAGACATTTAAGTGTCTGAAGCAGCAGTGTTCGATTTTCAGACGTTTTAAAATGTCTGAAAATTTTTAGACACTTCTTACGTCTGAATTTCAGACATTTCAAATGTCTTAATTGCGGCCTTAATTGTCTTAATTGTACCTTAATTGCGGCCATCTTTGAGCCGTTTTTTTTTTTTTTCACCAATATGCAGCCATCTTTGACCACTTTTTTTTCTAAGCCATTTTTGACCACATTGAATCATTTTTTATAAATGGTAATAATTTGTTACCATAAAGCAGAGCTGATTGCAGCATGGGAAAACTGGGATGTTTCTCTGCCCCCTAATTTTATGGTACCTCAAATTGGGTACCAAATTTTCATAAAGCTCATATTTTAAATCAGTTTTGACCTTATTATGATTGCAATCAGTATTTTGTAATTTTAGAATAGGATAATTACTTTATATATATTCGCCTAAATAATATATATGTGAATCATATATGCACTACGGCATCAAAAATATTTATTGCTTTTAGTGAGAATTTAAAATTAATTCTAGTCCAAAGACTAGTATTAATCCCCCCCCCCCCTTCATATACTGTTACTAAAAAAATTAAGCTTTTTTAATGCCATAAAATACATATATGGATAAATATATCGTTTTCTTTAACCTAATCATATTCTAAAAGTACAAAATATTTATTAAAATAAGTATAAGATCAAAGCAAATAAAATATCAGCTTTATGAAAATTTCATACCAAATTTGTGGGCCTGTAAAGCTAAAGGCCCATAGAAACAGCCCAGTTTGTCCGTGCTGCAATCAGCTCTGCTTTATGATAACAAATTATTCGCATTTATAAAAAACGATTCACTCCTTCAGAAAGAATCCCATCCCTGCTTTGTTGTACATTTTTTTTTCAATTTAAATTAGATTTTCCCAGTAAATTCGTTTAAGCATTTTTTGCATTTTCATTTCTGTGTTTTTGAGTATGAAACTCTTACCTTTTTTCTTTAAATTAACCTCCGTTTTTATTATTATACACTATTTATCATACCAAGTAATGTTGAAACATTTGACAACCGCACATCGGCGGCTAAGAGGAACAGTAGTTATAGGATTCTGGACGGACAGCATGTCTATTTGACACTTTTTAAACGATAAATAATATTGTAATTATCACTGTAAACAGAAATCCTTCATTATGAATATCCCTCATTTTTGCTCCCCATGGTGTTTGCGATCAAGCAAGCAGTGGAAGTCGCAAAAGCCATTTCTTATCCATATGATTGGTACATTGTTAACTACATTGAGAAATAAACCAAATTAAAATTGATATAAAATAAATATCTTGTACTATTCTGTTCATTTTCTTAGTAGAAAATACAAGTTTCTTTCCTTGAAGTGTGCTTTGAAATATTTTAACGTTTCAATAAATAATTCCATAATAATAGTAATAATAATAATAAAGATTTTTCTTTCTCAAAATGTTTTAAATTTGTTATAAAAATATTAACATCTAAAAAAAAAAAACAGGCTGGTGTTATGAACTCCTTCACAGAACCAGTTAATTCTAAAATTTTATTACAAAAAGGAAAATTTCTTTCAAAAGATTATTTGGTTTTGTCATGTGTCATTGTTCCTATCAGGGTTGAGAGCGCTCCGACCCAAATGAACGATTTCTACCACTAAATTTTAATAGTATTTCTCGTATTATTTAATGACCGAAGTTTTGAGATTTAAGAAAGCAAAGTATACTATTAAAATTTATTGGTAGTAATCGGTCATTTGGATCGGAGCGCTCTCATACCTGTCTTATCTCCCCATCTCCCCACTCTTATTTTCTTTTTATATTATATATATATATATATATTTTTTTTTTTTTTTACTTAGGATGTTATTCAACTTGATTTCTTTTTTATAGTTTTCCAGCTGATATAAGATTAAGTACCGTATTTTATGGAAGAAACGCCGCACTCCTTAAATTGGCCTGAATAAGCTTAAAAATATCGTAATCGCCGCACCCGTTGTAAACGCCGCATCCATCGGAACGCTACTTTTGCCGACAGCGTCACATTGACTTAACTTTAATCAAAGTTTTCTGAGCAATATAGGATGCCTCGTTTTTAATATCTTAAGATGTCTGAAGTTTTATTTAAAATATTTAAATCCGATTTTAAATATTTTTATGAATTTTTAAATTAAGGAAACTCAGTTGGAATTTTAAAAAATCGTAAACGCCGCACATGGCGTAAACGCCGCACTTGGAACAAAATTAACTTTTAAACTCTTAAACGCCGCGGCGTTTCTTCCATAAAATACGGTATACTGATGTTGATTGTTATTTTGTAGTATATTTTCAAAATGTCTCTGAATCTTAAAATTCAAGTATGTTATTGGGATGGAAGACATTAAGAGCGTCTAAATGCAGTTTTTATATTTGGAATAAGTTTTCATAATGTAATAATAAAAAAACAAATCGCTGTGCAATTGAATACTAGAGTAATTTTGATTTTTCTTTTTTAGAGGGTAAGAAATAGATAGAATTGAAAATTTATTTATAAAATATTCAGAATTTCACGATAACTTCATTCTAATATTTTATGATTTGTTTTCATGTTGACACAGACACACACACATATATATATAAATATACAGTAAATTCTGTCTAAAGCGGAATCAATAGAGGCCAAGAAAATTTTCCGTAGTAGGCAACATTCCGCCTTAGACAAATTTTACCCTATGTCTATGTATTCGCAGGGACTAGAAAATCTTTCCGAATTAGACACTTTTCCGTCATACACAGAGTTTACCATACCTATATATTCATAGTTTTCATCATGATTCTCATACTTTTCAGATAAAAACTACATAACATATATATTATAAGACATAGGAAAAACCACTTCTAGTTTTAAAACTTATTTTACCTAAATATATATATATATATATGTGTGTGTGTGTGTCTTTTTTATTTAAATGAGTTTTGGGAAAAACCGCAATTTTGTGTGCAAAATGTGTTATGGATGTAAATGTGTAAAATTCTAGCTTTTTTCAAATTTCTTTTTAAAATTTGTAATCACATTTTTACTTAAAAAACAAAAATAAAATTAGTTTTCAATTTCTCATTTTTTTTGAAAATCCAAAACTTAACTTTTGAACAATAAATCAAAGTAGATAATGATTTATTTATTTATTCATTCATTCATTCATCTTTTGGAGGAAATCAAATAATAATTTTAAATAAAATATTTTTTACATATTTAACTAAAAAAAAAAAAAAAAAAAAAAAAAATGAAAACTAATTTTATGTATAATAATCACAAAATTACAGTATTTTTGTTTTTCTTTTAACTGTCATTTATATAGCTTAGAGAGCATAAGTAGGATGTGCAATATAATTAAAATTTGCTTTCAAACGAAATAATATCATGTGGAACTCAATATATATATTTTTTTAAGTTGACATTTTTAAATGTTAAAAAAGTTTTCCCAAATCAGATTGCAAACCTAAACTCAATTTTGCCAAAAACAGATTTTTGGCAAAAAACGTCTTTCCCGAAAATTATACATCTCTAATTATAAAATATAAAAAATAAATCACAACAGGTTTTTAGCCAATATTAAAAATTGGGTGAATTGCATATCCTTCATAGCGAACAAACAATTAAATTAAAAGTAAGTTCAAAATAATATATAATTTTAACCGCGAAAGAAAATGTTACAAGGAATTCAACATGTTGATCAAAACTCTAAATTCATTAGCACACCGAAGATTTTTAAAAGGATGTTTTAAATCTAAACAAAGTATTTATTCTCCAACAAAAGATTAGAAAATTTTACATTATTGCTTGTATTTTTATAGATATTTTAAACTAAGCAAATTTTATGAAATATTACTGATATTTTTATAACCAAATTAGCTTACACTCACACAAAAAATATAATATATAATTCTGGAAGTGTTTTTTGAAAAAATATAAGGAAAAATACTGACGTATTTTTGCGTGAATACATAAATAATGAAAGTCTATGTATTGAATAAATACATAATAAATCATAACATAAATATATATACTTTTTTATTGCTTATTTATTGAAGCAATAATCATATTCTTTAGCATAAAAAATCATTCATTTATAAAGAGAGAGTTTTAAAAATTATTAATCAAGCTATCTTGTAAACAATATAAATTTAGTGGAAAATCACAAAACAATACGCAAATCTTGTAACATTAAAAAATATTTATTGGATATAAAACGGTACAGTTATGATAAAGACACATTATTCTTATAAAATTAATTTAAATAATAAAATAATATTACATAAGTAATAAATAATATTCAAGTTGAATTTGAAAACGAAAATTATTTTATTGTAAATATAAAATATGCGCAAATACTAACCTTTCATATAAAGTATTCTTTGAGGTAAATCCATATTGAAAATAACTGTGCAAACTTTCTTTACCTAAAATTATCTATTTAAAATTTCAGCTGAATATTGATAATCTGAAAATTTTATAATATTAATACTATAATGCATATTTCATCCTGATATTATTATTGAAATATGATTCGTATAATTCCAGAATTTGAATGAAAATGCCCTTATCTCATATTCCACAAAAACAGAATAAACATACTTCTATAATGCATAAATTACCAACACGAACACATGTAGAGCTAGCTTATCTAAACACAATAATATAATTGATTAATTAAAAAAAAAAAAAGAACTTGGTCGGTTTCTTCGAGAAAAACGCGGAAAAAGTTTGAATGTACCAACCAACGGACATCACATAAATGACTCTGGACAAAGGAAAAATAGCAAGTCAGCGCTTTCATTTCCGAATGCCCTGAAGCTGTGAACGGACCATCTTTCTAACTGTTATCAGTGTCGGCGTCGTTTCTTGTGGCCACGCGGTGTTTTGGATTTTTAATGACTTTAAAAGGAAAGGGACTGATGTCCTGCAAAAGAGGAACCTTTCTTTCAAGTAGGGTTGAGCTCCTTATCTCCTGACCCATTGTTGATTCCCCTCATTCTTTTGTGAATAAACTGCAAAGGGGTCCAGAATAAAAGATTTCCTGGAAAACAGGAGAAGGATGGCAAAACAATCCTTTGTATGCAGCCTGAGTCAGTGCGCTACTACGATTTACAGTAGATACGAGCTCATGGAGCATTAAAAATTTTATCAGCGGGACATAGAACATTGTATAAGAATAAATGAAAAACATTTTATTTTCTTTATTTGGTGCGTTTCGTAATGCGTTAAATTTATTAATTATCTTAATTATTATAGTTTTTATAATTTCTGACAACGCGAAAACATAATTTATATAAAGATTTTGTCGCAACACTTGCAATTGATACATCGTATTTTGATGAACCATAATCACACATAATTGCCCCTCTCTGGATTTTTAAATTAAATTAATTAAATTTTCTTTATATTTAAAAAAAGAAAAAATATTCTTCTAAATGATTATATATTATTAAACGCTTACAAAAAAGAAACTGAGAATTTTTCGTCAGAGTAGCCCTCCTCTTTAAATCCCTCGTAGAAGTAAGTTTTTTTTGGCTTTTAATGTTCATGTATTTCCAAATTCTTTTAAAATCGACATAAATATATCAACAAAAATTTGATTCTGCTAATATATTTATTAATTTATCTGTTCAATTATTTTCTTGAAGAACTCTTACGATATTGTCCCAAATTTCCTATTATGTTCTTTAATATTTAATGTTTTTTATTAATACTTATGCTTAATCTCGTATAGTATTCCATTTATTATTTTGATATTTAGATATTCATTATTTAGCTACTTATAATATATTGCTTTTTAGATGTTTGAGGGGGGGGGGGGGGGGCGGCTTCAGAAGACCAAAACGCTCTAAAAGAAAAATAAATTCAATTCTGAATTTTGAAATTTTGTTTTATTAAATATTCAAAAATGAGTTTATATTTCTTAATAACTAAAATTCTGTATTTTTTTACGGGAAAATTCTCTTGCACGAATCATTCTAAAAAAAGGTTCTTAATTTGGCTCCTTTCACGGTTAAATTCTATGTTTTAGTAAAGCGACCTAGGCTGTGAACTCCAGGCATATATGTTCAAGCATTCCATACACTTTTTTTCTACCAGCACTCGTATTTCTTAGTATTTAGGACAGCTGCCCTTTTTTGACGCCGCCTATCACCCCCCACCCCCCCCACCTACGTGCGGCCGAATGAAAGTAATTTTTGAAGAACTTTTTATTTTGTGAAAAGCAATTCGTTAATTACTTTTTGTACCAAAACTAACTTAGTTAAAAAACTGAGTAAACGGACTTTTACAATTTTGACAGACGTCCTATAGTCTAATTATGTTGCTGGTTTTATAAAGTAATACTAAATTTATTGGATGAAAAATTATTTTAAACCTCTTTCCTCCATTTGAAAACTTATGATTATGTTGGCATATATATTGCAATGCAATTGTGTATACAATCATCATAAATATGATATAATTATACTACTTTCAGACACTTAAGTGTCTGAATTTCTAAATGTCTTAATTTCAGACGTTTCATCATTTTTCAGACATTATTCTCAGTTCATTTTACCATAGTAAGACACTTATGTGTCTTAAATTCAGACATCACAGATGTCTGAAATTTCATATTTAGACACTTAAGTGTCTGAATTACTTTTTCAGTCACATATATGTCTGAATTTAAGACGCCTCTATTTGCAGTGTACATTTGCTAAGAAGGGAACTTGTCTATAACGCATTTTTTTTCTTTTCTATGCAATTCCGTCTTAGAAGATTTTACTGTATTGCATTTTTCAGATTTTTAACACTTCAATACATAGAATATGGATTAAGAATATTAATGATAACTGAATCATTTGCATACAAGAAATAGCGATTCATTAAAAAAATAAGTAATGCAGTCTGTGGCACTTCTATAAAAATGAAGATTACAAACATGAAAGAAAAGTTAAGATAAATATTTTTGATTAGAATTCCTCGTACGAGATAAATTTTTAACCAAATCGACGTCAAAATCAATGTTTTGTAGAAATTCACTCAGGCTCAGACCGAGATTTTAACTTTTTTCCGGGCCGGGCTCGGGCGGACCTTTTAAGTTTCTCACCGGGTCGGCCTACGCCAATATTTTTTTCTACTTGCCGGGCTCGGGCCGAGCTTTTAATATTTGTATCGGGTCGGGCCGGGATAATTTTATTTTCTATGAGTCGCACCGGTCCCGGGTCTGGAAATTTCGGCCCGTGCAGACCTCTAATGTACGAAGAAATGTAAAATTAACCCTTTGGACTCCGGCGTCTGATGCACAAATTTTATTCGGTCGGTATCACTTTTTTAAAAGAAATTTACTTCAAATACGCAATTTCAAAAACTCTCTGGTTAAATAAGGCAGATTTTATTTTCCTTTTTTTATTGGTACCAAAAACAGATTTTGCAAAGAAGGATGATGTCGCCGCAGTGGCGACAACGGAGTGCAAAGTGTTAATTTACGAAAAAATTAAAAACATATCTCAAATGCAGAAAGCTTTTTATTCTAACTAGCATAAAATAAATAATTTTCTTACTGAAAAAAGGCGTGTAAATAACAAAATTCATTACGTCTTCCTGAAAATAAGCCGTTTTAAAACCACATTTATTAAAAAGTATACATAAATGTTTTCAAAAATGCGTAAAAATTACTGAGACTTTTATCTTCTTTAAAACACTTCCGTGTTTTATATTACACGTCCTTCCACTAAATCCAGAAATTACTTCCAGAACTTGGTATTTAGTTTTAATGGCATGATCTTGCAAGAAATGATTATATGCAAGAAATCATTTCCTTGATAATGATTTCTATTTTAAAGATGGGAAGATTTTAATAGTTCTTTTTGAACATTGAAAATTAAAACTTTCAAATAGGATTTGTTTGTGAATTTATTTTCGAAGAGAAAAGAAACATTCTGTCGTATATATTACATCTAAAAGAAATCTGTGTTAAAAGAAAGATAAAGCAGCATAAATAAATAAAACAAAAACGTGATATGTTTTTATTATACATTTGCAAGTTTTTAGTTATAAATAAATCATTTACTTAAAACATGCGTAAATTTTTATAAACCATAAATCAGTCATAAGGTTTAAAATAGATTATTCGCTAAAGTTATTTATTTTAAAATGCATAATACACTATTGAGTTTATTAATTTGTGTCACTGAAAAAGGCAGAGTCTATTAATAAAAGTATTAGATCGATACCTATAAGAACTCTTCAATTTTTATTTTTCAGAGTCATTTTTACATTGTAAATCACTGATTTTATCAAATACATTTCCGTATTCGTAGGAAAAAACGGTCCTAGTTTTTGAGATATGAAGGAGTCAAAATATTTTTTACGAACTGGACACAGCACATCTGTGCTATTAAATATTTTGAATTATGTAAGAAATTCAAAATTACTCAACAACAATAGCAAAAAAAAAATAATAAAATACAATACAAAATATGTAATTCTAATCTTTTTATTACAAAATCCTGTCTTAAATGGTAAGATACCTTGGCTCTAAGAAAATAATAAAATATAATTATGCCTGGTAAAACGGACTGATGTCGCACATTTTCCCGCTCCTTTGCGAATTGGTCACCACATGATTTACCGTAATTTAAAAGCTTAGAAATTTTCAATAAACAAATTTAATACTACAATTTTTATTTAACTAAATTGAATAATTTGGAATATAAATGTTTACGAGTGCTAATAACCACTCCAAATTTAGATACTGCATTTGATAAAACTAAGTAGTTTGTAGACGTAAAACTCTTATACTTTGTTATTATGACAACATATGTTAGACTTAATTAACTTCTAGAGAATGCATATGATTAGAACAGTTTTAATTGTATCTGCGTTTCAGGACTGCACAGTCCGAAATTCCTGGTCTGGGTTGATCCGGTCCCAGGATTGAAAATACAAAAAAAAAATAGTCTTTAATAATAAATCTGTTTTAGTCTATGCAGTTAAAAATATTTAATATTTCTAATTATTTTTTACTTTCGACTTAGGTCGGACAAAGTCATTTCAGGAAGGCATTCATTTTAGGAAAACATAGTAG
This sequence comes from Maratus speciosus, assembly GCA_963932465.1. Taxonomy (NCBI): domain Eukaryota; kingdom Metazoa; phylum Arthropoda; class Arachnida; order Araneae; family Salticidae; genus Maratus; species Maratus speciosus. The sequence goes on along the minus strand of OZ010788.1, from coordinate 535,823,616 downwards.
TTAAAATTTTGCAATATATGCATTTCATTAATAACATCTTTAGAAAGATGTATATAGATATATTGCAATTTATAATGTTTTAATTAATCACCAAGAAATATTTTAAAAGGCTGTTTTTTAAGCATTAATCTTTTAACTGTTTTTTAAAAAGATGCTTTTTTAATTAAAACTGCTTCTGAATATTTATTTTTGTGGAAATGCCTACTTGATTATTAATATTTTTGTTCCATATTTCATGGCGAAGGGACATAAGGAACAGTAAATTGTTGTAATTTTTTGGTGAAAATATACGCAAAATTATTCCAAATATTTTTAATTTTAGGATGGTGGCGAGTGAAACTGAGTGAGTCTGGATTGGGTCCTAGGAAAACATAATCGAGCTATTTAGGCCTGGAACAAACATGAAGTTTTGAACCAGGCGAAGACAACAATCGTTCAAGCCAACCGAAAGGTGTCTAAAAATTGAGATCCTTAAAGACTTCTTATCCGAAAAATAGGATTATCAGGATTTGGTAGATCCTAATACATCTTAATAGATAATCCTGGATAGATAGCAACCTAATTTTTCTATCCTACTTTTCGGTTATATATTTTCGAGTGTATAATAGCAGCCGTTCTTAATAATCTGGTATTGCTCTATACATTAAAAAAATGTACAGGATTAGCATAAATCAATGACTGGCTTTTCTAAATTTATATTTTCAAAGCTATTACACATATTATATAATATGTCATCAAGTTCGTTCCGCACATTTTACAGTTTTATACTGTCATCGACACAGGCAATAATGAATTACCTTTATTTATGTCCACCAAGATGTAACACCATGTGATTTCTTTTAGTGCGATTACATCAAAGATCTTGTTTTTGAATTGCCGTTGCCGAAAAACATTCAAAGAACTTACTTACAGAACGCATCAGTGCTGTATTAAGGAACTTAGGCAGTAATGTTATTAGGTCATACGTTACAAAAAATGGTCAGCGGCTTCGAAATCGGAACCGAAGAACACAGTAAATCCTCTGAAAAACGGAGCTTGTCCGCAAGAAAATCTTGTCTTGAACGTAAAAGTTTCATTGACCCAATGGTAGGACAGCCAAGATACCCATGGTTCGAATCCTGGCCCGGACATTTTTCACCCACTTGAAAATTTACAACTGTTATGATTTAGTTACCAACTGACTAATTGTGTTAAAAATCAATTTAACATAATTATGATGTAACGCTTACTGCAGTTCCAAAAATAACCTTCGATTTATTCTGTTGAGCTGACTCAGATATCAGACCAGATGCTGTGATCGTTAAAGGTTAGTTGAGTGAATTAGTCCTCCATATACGTCCGGGATGGCTCAGTTGGTAAAGCATTGGCGGCTTCAGCCAAGACATCCCTGGTTCGAATTCTGGTTCGGACTTTTTTTTCCCACTTGGAAAGTGACAATTGTTATGATTTATTTACCAACTGAGTAATTGTGTAAAAAATCAATTTAACATAATTACGCATGTAACGTTTACTGCAGTTCCAAAAATAACCTTCGATTCATTCTGTTGAGCTGACTCAGATATCAGACCAGATGCTGTGATCGTTAAAGGTTAGTTGAGTGAATTAGTCCTCCAGATTCGTAAGGGATGGCTCACTAGGTAAAGCACTGTCGGCTTCAGCCAAGATATTCCTGTTTCGTATCCTGGCCCGGGCATTCTTCACTCGCTTGGAAATTTACAACTGTTATGATTTATTTACCAATTGAATAATTGTCCTAAACATTAATCTAATACAACGGTAGGAATACAATACAAATATATTTGCTAAGACGAAAGACTCTTTAAAAAGGAAATTGTCTCCTGGCACTTGTAATTTCGTCTTAGTAAACATTATTACTCTAAATATACAATCTTATACAGTAAAACCCATGAAAGCGGAATTTCATGGAACTAAAACAAAATTTCATTTTAACAGGTATAACCCAGATAGCATGAACATTAGCAGCAAGTTTGATTTTTTCTGGCATTATCTTGCCGCGACAAATTTGAATTCGGAAATTCGCAGCAATTTCCCGCATGGTATACCATCCCCCGCTTGCATGAGTAGTATATTCTGAAACTGATGGCAAGACTGTCTTTAATTCACGAAAGTGACGAAAGCAAAAAATCCCTCTTTTGAGAGATTAGACAATCAGCACATACTCAGAAATTTCAGAAATTTTATTCGATTGGCACCGCTTTGCCTAAACGCTATACTTATCAAATACCAAAAAAGGCTCATATTGAAGAGTGCAATTATTACCTTAATTTGTTTATGATGATGAAAACGATGCATGCACCTTCTGACGGTGTATTCGTATCAATAGACCTGATCAGGTCTATGGACCCCTCCGAAGAGGTTAAACATATAGTGGGACCTCGAAAGAATACTACTTTGCAGTAAGTTTGCAGTATTTTTTATTACTTGTTTGCCGTTAATTTGCAATAAATTTTATACAGCATGAATTTAACTTACACGACAAGTTAGCTGCAAGTTCATAGTATGGTGACTTCGGCGTTTGCGTTATCTTGCTGCAGTCTTGTTATAAACTTTCAGTCTTGTCATGCTGAGCTTGCTGCAACTTTGCAGGTTTTCAAAGCAAGACTGCTGCAAATTTTCTGCAAATTAAAAATGCTATTTGGGAATTGTATATTTTCTTATCATTGGGATAATGAAAATTTTGACTTTTAAAAGAGAATTACGTTATGAACACGTTTTGTTTACAGAGGGTTTGATGGAGATAGTACGGTAAAATTTGCAAATCCAGAAGTGCTATAAACCCCCTAAAATTCCGTTTCAAACCGGTTTCCGTCTAATCAGATGTATTTTAAAGATATTCCTTTGAAAGAAATTGTAAAATAATGTCGCTAATTTTCGTTTTGTCTTCAAAAGGTTTACCCTTTGAGGGGCAAGCAATAATGTCTGTGTAATATTGAATTCATAACGGAATAATCGAAAATTTTTATTTCAAAATAAGGAAAAGCAATTTTCAATTTTCCAAAGTTCAAAATATAAAATTTAGTTAAAAGTTTCTGGTGCGAATCCTGTTTAAATTAGGTGGGATATAATATATCCCACCTCCTCTCAAGGGGTTAAGTTCAGCTCGATTCCGAGTAAAGAATAGCATGATATTAAAAAAAATGCAAAATAATTTTTGCACCTCATGAAAAATCGAGACTTTTGGGGTTCCGCACAGTGGTTACACCGGACAGGTCTTGGAGCCTTGAAATTCGGGACATTCAACGTAAATCGGGACACCTCGCAACACTAGTTGGCAGTGTAAACTGCAAAATATGTGAAACGAACTTGTTTATCGATCTATGGATGTCGTTTTACGAAAGTTTCACACATTAAATATCTTTAACTAAGTAAATAAAAAAAGAAAACTTGAGAATGTTTTTCTGTTTTTTCATCTTATCCCTTCTGGGTATAAGATTCTAATTCAAAATTCTGATCATTAACTTATGCTGATCCTGTATATCATATACAGTGAAACCTCCCTGTTCGACCATCTCCATTAAGCGACCACCTCCCTGAAAGACCATTTTTTCATGGAACGAAATTTATTCTCATAGGCTCGATTCTAATTTTACCTTCATTCAGAGACCATCCCAGTTGAACTCCCTCCATGAGCGACCAATTTCTTTGAAGAAAATGAAACAAATTCCGTTTTTTACTGATCGCTTGAAAAAGGTTTTATTAGAAAAATAATTCCGAAGAGCGCATTATTCATCAAAATTCTAAACTAAGTTTAGATATATTTTTTTTTATTCCGGTAACTTTTAAGTGTTCAAACCCCTTTGTGCCTTTTTAGGGAATGAATTGAACTCTGATGACAAATTAAGAATGGCGGTCAATAAATTCCCTGCCCTATTGATTCAGGAAACTATGTCAGGAAACCCTATTCTGTCAAAGAAAAGGATAGATTAAGGAAATCGTCACTATTTGTTACCCCCTAAAAAAATGCATTTATTTACTGAACTTCGAAAAGACTTGGAAATAAAAGTTGTAAAAAATAAAACCCTAAAATCAAAGCAAACGCACATGCAATGTATTTTTTAAACTCTGCAGTAATTAACTTATGTAATTAAATTTTATTTTGATACTTAAATTTTTATATATTCCTTTTAATGTGAAAAATAAATCTGAGTAACATTAATTGTTACCTTTTTTCAACTATTAAAATCTAGATTTAAACATGACCTCTATTAAAAGACCACCTCTCGGAGTGAGCACTTTTTATTGGAACGGAATGTGGTCGCTTTAGGGAAGTTTTACTTTATATTCGAAAGTCTGTTATGTCTTTAAATTCTTCTTTTATGACAACTCGTAAGGAACATGAAGAACACTTCTTGGAAAAAAATGATTTGATAGGTGCGAATTTGACTGATGTCAAAATAACTACTGTTGTCGGTAATTTCTTTTCGTTTTCTATTCGGCGTCTTTTTTTCATCATTTATTTTAACATTTTGCTATCTATTCAGACGAAATACGGAAAATGAAAAAGAACTTGAAAAAAAATCACACAAAACGGGAAGAAACAAACTTTATTGCGATTTCTAAGAAACGGTGTGAATTGTGTCAATAAGTCAGGAGTGGTTGTCTAAATTTCAGTTTAAATGACTGATTTTCTGTGATGTATATTAGTTGAAGGAAAATGGTCTACATCACTTTCTGGATTATAGTTCGGCTCCTTATTTTAATTCCATATTAAATAAATGAAATATTTTATACAGTATAAGGAATTATTTTATTAATTACATGAAATATCAAATGGAATAAAATCTATTTTTTTTTTCTTATTATTCCATCAATAAACTTACTTTTTAATTTATTTAACTCGTACGCACACTCGACTGTTTTTGTAACGTTATCACACGCATGGGATAAATCGAACCCAATTTTGTCCCCCATTGTGTTATGGATAAATGCGTTTTAAAAACAAATCTACTGTCGTACATTGTAAAATGCGTCAATTCTATTTTTTTCGGAAAAAATCATGCTTTTTATATTTATTTACAGATTTTGTAGCAGTTTCCGAAAAAATCACTGTTTTAAATAAAAAAAAAAAAAAATGCAAGCGATTTCTTTTACACGTTAAAACATGAATTATTTCACAAATTGATATTGATTACATTTATACCCTCTTATCAATATATACAAGTAGCTTTTATGTTACTTTTTCATTAAGATTTGAATGTGTTTTATCCCGTAAGAAATGAACGTATCGAAAGGAAATGTTAATACACACGCGGAATTATACAATCCAAAGAGGCATCTTTCTCCCCTCCTAGTAATCAAAGAAACGACATTATTTTACCCATCCTTTCTCGACTTTGATCTTGAAAGGTACAAGGAAGATTAGAAGCGTCTTCAAAAAAATTATCCCTTTTTTCGAAGAAAAAACGCGACTGGGTTGAAATCTTCCCCGGCGCGTATTCTTCGGGTTAAAAATATATTCAGGTACTTTATACCACTTACAATCATGCAATATTATGCCTACGTCGGTAATAACCAAAAGTGGAAAAAATTACAGTTATTTGTTTTAGTTCATTTATAGGTGATCTGTATAACGTTAGATGTACCTTTACACTCTTTGTTGACATTAAACAATTGCGAATGTTTTTTTTTTTAAACTATTAATGCATTTGGGACCCTACGTTTTAGTCTTTCTGAAAACAAGGACTTCGTATGGGAATTGATCTTACTCTGTTAAACAAAAAGCGCTTAAGTATTAATGTTTATATGACGAATAAATGTATATAATACTGGTTCTTTTAGGTAGCTTTCATTACAAAAAGCTACCTATTGCAGCCGTTCGCAGGAAAGCGATTTCAAAAAATTTTGGTATATTTTCATCGATCATGACCCCCAGACCCCGAAACCACCCTCCGTTCAAAAGTTGATATATATATATATATATATATATATATATATATATATATATATATATATATATATCCATATATATATATAAATATATGACCTTTGTCATACTGTAACTCTCGAATTTATGAACCGATTTGGATGTAATTCGGTATGTACATAGTACATACCAATGTCTCGACCGAGTTCGTTGGCCAGCTTCATCCGCCATTTTGTTTCAAAATGGCGGCCATTTAAAATTTTCTTAAAAATTTTAAATTTGAAATGTGGTACCAAAGAATTGAAAATGGAAAAAAAAAAAAAAATTTTTTATGTATTTGACTTTTATACAACGATTCCGGAGCAGTTTTTGTTTCGTCTATATCTTAAAAAATGGCTGAGTTATAGCATTTTGAATTTCTAGCGTGGCTGACATTTTGAAACGTCCTGAAATTTGTCACGCGATAAAAGGCGTATTTATGAACCGATTTGGATGTAACTTCGTTTGTACATAATACATACCAATGTCTCGACCGAGTTCGTTGGCCAACTTCATCCGCCATCTTGTTTAAAAATGGCAGCCATTTAAATTTTTAAGAAAAATTTAAATTTGAAATATGGTACCAAAAAATTGAAAATTGAAAAAATATATTTTTCTTATGTATTTGACCTTGATACAAAGATTTGGGAGCAGTTTTTATTTCGTCTATATCTCAAAAAATGGCTGAGTTATAGCATTTTGAATTTCTAGCGTGGCTGATATTTTGAAACGTCCTGATATTTGTCACGTGATAACAGGCGTATTTATGAACCGATTTGGATGTACTTTGGTGTGTACATAGTACATACAAATATCTCGACCGAGTTCATTGGCCAGCTTCATCCGCCATCTTGTTTCAAAATGGCGGCTATTTAAAAAAATTTAAAAAATTTAAAATTTAAAATGAGATACCAAAATATTAGAAAATGAAAAAGATTTTTTTGTATGTGTTTGACCTTAATACAAAGATCCCGGAACAGTTTTTGTTTCGTCTATATCTAAAAAAATGGCTGAGTTATAGCGTTTTGAATTTCTGTTGTGGCTGACATTTTAAAACGACCTGATTTTTGTCACGCGATAACAAGCGTATTTATGAACCGATTTGGATGTTACTTGGTCTGTACATAGTACATACCAATGTCTCGACCGAGTTCGTTGGCCAGCTTTATTCGCCATCTTGTTTCAAAAGGATTGCCATTTAAAAAAAATTAAATTTAAAATTTAAAATGAGGTATTAAAAAATTGGAAAATGAAAAAGATTTTTTTATGTGTTTGGCCTTGATACAAAGATTCCGGAGCAGATTTTGTTTCTGAAAATTTGTTCTTTTGTTTATATTTTAAAAAATAGTTGAATTATAGCACTTTGAATTTCTAGTATGGCTAACATTTTGAAACGATCTTGTATTTGTCACGCGATAACACACGTATTCGCCTATTTCCATGTGAGAAAGCATGTGGATAGTATACATCAACATCTCAGCCAAATATAAGTTACTTTAAATAAAAGCAGCTTGAATAAAACTGATTAATTTCGTGAAATTCTCATTCATAATGATTTAGTATTGATAAAAATTAGTATTGAATCTCCTATATTCGGTTTCCACTAAATTGAGCTTCGTGTGTTTGAATAATATAAGTTGGCTTTTTAAAAATAAGGTATTTGAAAGCTACCTCTTCCTCCCGGCACTGGCCGGAAGGACTTTTTCAAACTGATGCATTTATACACATAATGCCCTCAATTTATAAATAATGTTATTATGTACATTTTTGAAAAATAGCATAATATAGAAAAAAAAATTAAAACAAATAACATAAAAAAGATAAAGTATCCAGGTAGGTAACGTACATAAAACACGTGAATTGACATCAGCGGTCGAGTATGTGTTAAAATTCATTCATTATGGGTTTATGCTCTTTTTAGGTGCGTTCGTAATTATATAAATACGTAGCATCTATAGTCGTCGTCTAGTCCTTCCGTCTGTATGTCCATCTGTCCGCATATAACAACGCAAATACTACCCAACCGCATGGTTTGAAATTTAATATATATAATCTTTGCAGAATTTTGTCGAGTCATTTCACATTTTATGAAAATCAAATCCAAACTTAAAAATATATTAATAAAAGTTTTCTTCATTCTATTAAATCCTATTATACGTAATTCAATGATATCCCATGATAGGTAATGATTTTAGGTTGCCATGGTGATTACATTATATTTAAAAAGTTCTCATATTATTTCCGTACTACTGAATTTAATGTATATTATCGTAACAAATTTTGTATTCTTGCATTTTCGCATAAGAGTGCAACAGCTATTGCACCAAGATCTGAATGTTTATAAATCTGGTTATTAGCAAGAACATACCTCATTTGCACGTTTGACGTACAATTTCAGACTTGTTTGTTTACATGTCATATAGCTCTTATTGTAACTGAACATTTTCAAAGAAGGAAGACATTTCCGAATATTTTATCCCATTTATCCAGTGTAATCAAAAAGCTGACCTTTTAAGTGCGATTGTGTTATGCGACATAAAATAGTTTGCATATCCCACATCTGTAAATAAAAGAAAGAAGCTGTTAGAAAAGAAATTATATTTTCTTCTGTTATAATTCGCTCTGCTATAATAGCACTGAACAAACTGTTTTCTAACAACAGTTAAGTAACAACAGGGACTCTCACTTTCCTTGGTGCATCCTGTTTTATTTACTTTTAAAATAAATCAACTTTATCTGAAAATGTAACTTATAGTTTTACTGTCAATGAAATGATAAAAATTTCTTTTACAATTCTTCTTAAAATATTTATATCAAAATTCCAATTGTTTCCTTTTTCCTGTTGTAATACTTTGATTTTTATTCCTTAAAAATGAAATTTCTTTGTATTGACAATCTGATATACAGGTATATTTTTTATTTCAAGAAGTATCCTATTATTAAAAAATTCTGAATTGTATTTTAGATTTCTTTCCTTCACCTTATGAGTGTTAAGCTTTGTTTTCAAAAATCTTTAAGCTTTTTTAAAAAAGTATATCAGTTTACGCGAATGAATAATTAATCATCAGAAAAATAACGTACATGTAAAAAAGGGAAACTAATTGTCTTTGTAATACAGGGTGAACCAAAAGTCTTGCCCTGATTATAATAATTCATTACAAATTAACAGTTTCTATAATAATATAACTTGTTGTATCATTGGATAGGTCAGTTTTAGTAGTTTTTATTAGATTTTAAACGAAACATTTCCGGATCGGTGGATTGGAAGAGATGGACCAATATACTAGACTCCGCGCTCTCCAGATATTAATCCACTGGATTTTTTTGGGGGGGGGAGGGGGGGGCTACATCGAGAGCAGAATCTTTGCTTCACCAATTGCTGACGTCGAAGAATTGGAAACTAGAAAAAAAAAATGATGTGTACATTGTAATAGAAGACATGTTAAAGAACACTTGGCGGGAACTAGAATACCGCTTAGATATTTTCTGAGCTGTCAAGGGGCACACGTTGAAATTTACTGAGGTACGTGGTCTTATAAAAAAAATTATAGCATTACTTACAATGTATCCAAACAAATATATCTCTAATTATAATAGTTTGAGCACAACATATATTTATAATCAGGGCAAGACTTTTATACACCCTATATAGTAAAGACTACAAAGACGTAACTGCAAAGGACTGGAAAAAATTTTGTTTTAGACAGATTGTCATTTTAATAGGTACACTTCGGTCAAAAGTTTCGTTATTGGATGTCAAAGCAGAGTGATGATGACAATAATGTGGTATTGGTTTCTAGAAACCTGAGGTAAATATTTTATAGCAAGGGTTTTGATTGCGGTTCAAATCCTCTATTACCTTTTCTTGAAACTGGAGTTTAAAACAACTTCTTATGAAATCCGCATTCTCCGTTGAAAACCTTGAAATACAAAATGAAAACAAATATGTACATCTTTGTAGATGGTTTGTTACAAAGTGTTTACAAAGTTACATAAAAAAACAATAATATGTTGAATCTTTACATAAATTTTAAGTAAATGTTTAAAGTCATGAAATCATTTAAATTTACAAAACTAAAATAACAAAAAATATCCAAATAAAAAAATATTTATCATGTTTAACAAGATTTTGTATTTATTCTATCATATCTCAGAATAAATAAAATAGCATAACGTAAATATACTTCAAAAATAAGAACAAAATAGACTAATAACACAATTTACATCGATGTAATTAATTTTTCGCGAAACGAATCTCAATGAAACATGCCAATTGTTCGCTGACTATGGATTTTTCCCGCACTCTTTCTGTTATATTTCTGTTATATTTTCTGTACATTGTAATCTTTTTATTATGATCACAACAATTTATTCAATATATTTACTGATCGACTGATCTGAGAGTATTTAGTATCAATATAATATTTATAAATCCTGTTCTGATCTAAGTTAACCGTTGTCCTTTATGTCTCAACGTATAAAATTGTCATTTAGACCATTTAAAACTTAAGGAACAAATTACGGTCCAAATTTAGCCACTTTTTTCTCACTACGTAATTACAAAATAAGGCTTGATGATTTTTCGTTTTCCTTACCTAAACTTCAATCTCTTTCAACAGTTTATCAAAATCCTGACAAAGAATTGTTCTTTAAATGATGACATACTTTTGAAAGGCGGGGGGGGGGGGGGTAATAGTTTTTCTACACAAGAACATTTTTCTATCGATAGAGCAGAGGGTTGTCCGTATGCAGTAGTATGAAGAACACAAGCTCTAAAAAACTATTATAATTTATATGATGCGAGCCAATATAAGACTAAATAATTCGAATTAACACGAGGGTCATTTTTTGCATCATATTTGATTGTGGTCGATAAATCACTGTAAAAATTTGGGAAATCTCCATCTTGGAACTCATAACCTTAAAAAAATTAATACAAAACAGGGGTCTTAAACTCTAATAATTTCAAATGCTGAATAATATTTAGAAACGAAGTGATATAAAAAAGCGTAGACGACTGCTTTTGCAGAATCTTTCTGAGGAGGGCGAGGAACTAATTCTACCAGTTTACTAAAATATTCCACTATTAAAAGGACATATATTTAAGTATTGCGCGGCAGCCCAATACTTTTTTATTTCCAGTGTCACTTCTCTATGTTAATTTAACATAGAAAAGCCTATCGAGCTCATAACTTTTTTGACTTTTTCTTCCCACCTTTTTGTCCCTGATGCCACAACTTTTTTATTCTTTGTAATTTTAACGATATTGTAAATTCAAAGTACGAAAATGTTTGCCTGACGTCAGGGTCAAAACTGATGATAAAATGCCTTTGCATATGGGTGAATTATAATGCCGAGAGTAACATAGCCTAAGCTTTATTTTTATTATTTAAATATTTTTCTTAATAATTCCAAATTTCAATTTTCACATTGAGAATCAACGGACATTTTTGCGATAAAATTTAACATTTTTTTCTATTATTGCAAAAAATTCAAAAGCCGTAATAATAATTTATCTACAGTAATTAATTTTTAGTTAAAATATTTACACGTTAGAAATGGAATTTTAAATACATTTTGTACGAATTATAAAGAAGATGAATATAGCGTCATACGGGAAATAAAACTGATGTTTTCAAACATTTTTTAGTAAAACAAGAAGCATTAATAAGAGTAAATGGAGAAATAAGATGACTATGACGTCAAAAAATTGCAACATATTTCCCCGAAACCTGATTTTTAAGCATGAATATGAATTACATACAGATGTGCCCATTCGATTAAAAAGGTGTTAACTTTGTGTTTTATTTATGTTTTCCTTTTATTTATTTGTTGATGAAGTTTTAATTTCGTTAAGGAATACTAGCCGACAAAAAAATACTGAACTATTTATATTGTTTTAAGACTGTGTAAAAATTGAAATCGGCGGATGCTTAGAAGTTAAAAAATTTGCAAATAACTGAAATTTATTTTACAGGTTCATCATGAATATGACGTCAGCATTATACACGGGCATGTAATATATATATATATATATATATATTGTTCATATGCAATTTCTTTTTGTGGTATTAAGAAATAAAAAATAATTATTTGTAAATTTTAAAAGGACAGAGACTTTTAACGTTAAGTAAACTTAACGAATTAAAGTTAAGCAAACTTAACAAAGTAAAAACTTAACGTTATTACCGCATTTTTTATCTAAAATTATTCCCCAAGGCCTTTTGCCATTTTCTTTTTCTTTTCCTTTATTTTTTTTTATTTTTTTTTTTTGAAAACGACTGATGTTGATGCTAAATAAATACCCCAAGTTATGTTTAGGTAACAATATAATCTTGCATTTTCATTGCCCCTGGCAGGAAATAGGATAGTAAAATTTAGAAAAAACGGTTTTTAGCCCTCGGTACGGTATGCTATTTCTTTCTCTCAGCTTATTTTGTGTATTCCAAAATATAACGTTACTTTACAGAAGCCAGCCGTAAAACACAACAGTACGATTAAATACTCTATAGCAATTTTTTAAACTTCTAAGCATCGGGCATTTTCGATTTTTATACCGTCGTGTTCGAAAAAAAAAAGTTCTTTTACATGCATTTTGTTTGAAAACTGTATCTCCATTTATTTTTGGAATATTAATTTTTTTGTACTTTTTAGAGCTGTTTGCTTAATATTGGCAACGGAAGTACTCCATTTCTGTAGAAAGTAAAGGAAAAATAGTTCTAAAACAGTAATTAGATATTTTTGTTGCCATTTTCTGCTAATAACCGAAAGAAAATGTAATTAAAATACGTGGTATTTTGAAAAAAATATAAACGAATGATTTCTGTTAAAACAATGGAGCTATTATAAACTATATTTAATTTTAAGTATCTATGAATCATTAGATAGCCGGGTTTTTTTTGTCGATTTTCTTGAATGACGGCATCTTGTTGTTGCATTTGTGCATTATTTCGCGACAGTGATGTACCATGCATGCTTTACTGTAGATGTTTAAGAGTAGAGTGTAAATGTGGAATTCTTAATTTTGTTCTGCAGTAGAGTCCCGCTTAACCGAGTTATTTTCTTCTGATGGACAGGTGGCTTCTATTATTATGAAACAGCCATTATAAATGAAGTGTTAGGTGAAGATTAAAGAGCCGCCCTAAAAAGTTAGAACTCTGACTTTCTGGTCAGAATGGAGGGGGGGGGGGGTGGCCATAATGTTTTTTTTTTGTTGTTGTTGTCGTTTTCAAAAGAAATTATGGCCATTTTGTCCCCCATTCTGACCAGAAAATCAGAGTTCTAACTTTTTACGACTGCTCTTTCACCTTTACCTAAACGCTTATTTTATAATGGCTGTTTCATAATAATACAAACCACTAGTCCATCAGAAGAAAATGAAGTAATGGAAATGTCGGGGGCGACACTAAATTCTGAAAAAGCAGAATTCTTGTTCTCTAGTTTTATGTTTATGCCAGAGGGTAAAATGTGGTAACTAAAATTAAGTAAAATTGTTTCCTTTTTATGTTCAGACTAGAAGTTTTTGTCCAAACTTTGCACTACTTCATAGATGAAACATTTTGGATTAAATATTGATAATGATTATAAATCTAGCTAATTTTTAAATGAGTTCGACTGAATACAGTAGTTATTAAAAATTTTGACCTATTAAACAAAAACATAATTTGCTGAACAAATTAAAAATATATATATTTCCTTCATTATTTAAGCCCGAGAAGGGACAGATATTAAAATATTTCATTCAGTTACTTCTACATTTCGCCCAACGTCCTCATTTGATGACGCTGTAAAAAAATGTTATTTCCTACATTAAATTGAAAAATATTGTTTTATTTGCAACTTGGTATGATAGATGACAGTATTATAGAATATAATATATGTGATTTCTTTGGAGCTAAGTAAAAACAGCGCGGGGAAGATAAAGTATTTTTCCCGATTTTTTGGCAATCACGTTGTATTTTTTATTCTACTGTATGGAACTAGATTTATAAGGTAAATTCTTCCGATTTGGCATAAATGTAATCTAGATAGTCCATATTATGCTAGTAGCATGTTTTTTAACATTTATTGTTATTAAGGTATCCGTAATAAACAGGAAATTTTATCCGTTTGAGGACGCTGGGCGTTGGAGTATAATTTTTAATCATATTCAAAAAAAAAAATTTTAAGAGTTTCTTACTTTTTTGCAGATAAAATATAAAAGAAAATTAAAAAAATGGGTAGAATTTTTTTAAAGCTTAGAAGAGGGAACTACTTATCATTTTTAAGTAGAAATAGAAGCAGATATTATATTAAAACCTCCATATGTAGATGATATCACATGAACAGCAGTTCGATGATGATAGTTTGTGTACTTCGGTTGTATCAGATGTTGCAGGTACTGTCGTGGAAAAAAAAAATAAACACCACCTACTAACTCTTCAACAAATTATCGTAGAAGAACGTTACTGGTACCGAACGGTTGGAAATAAAGACTACTTTTAAATGATGTATATAAAATTTGCTTAGGGGGCCATCTACATAATAAAACTAATCCAAACTTTGTTTTTTTTTTCAATGACAGTACACAATTCTGACAGCATAAGTTAACTCTACACCTTTCAATTAGCCTAAAAACGAATTTTTATGCATTTCGTACCATAAGTTTCCGAGAAATTAATTATTTTAAAACGAGCGTATTTTAAGGGCTGTATCCAAATTGAAGTTCCGTACTCGATTGTTAACCGAGAGAGCCCCTTTCTTGATCAAGGCAGCTTAAGCGCCACTCAAAGAGTGAATGAACCTTGTTAGATTACAGTACAGCAGAATAAATTTTAAAATATCTACTCGCTTCCATAATAGACGACCCCTTAAACCATCATTTTACCGTTTTTTAAGAATAATTTGAAAACTACTTGGAAGAAAAATGTGAAAATTTGGTTTTCCATAAAGCAGGACTTAATAAATCTAAATTCATCAAAAAAAATAGGTTGCAATTCATAATTTTTTCGAATATTAATTTCATAATGCATAATTCATATTAAAAAATTATAAAAATTGCAAATTCAGCGTATTTATGCTTGGGTATATTAGTATTATTGCTACAAAAAAAATAGCACATTAGGAGCATAATTTCAGGAGATATAAATTAAAATATGAAAATGTAATTTAACATTAGAAGCGCTAAGTTTTCAATGTTTATAATTCAAAAACTTATCATTCAAATGACTTGAAATTTGGTGTCTAGGCATATTTTGAAATGTAGATTTGAAATATATCGTTAAAATTGGGTATTGCTATTGAAAAAAATGAAGTTTGGGTTCGTTTTATTATGTAGATGACCTCCTAAGAACATTTTATATACATCATTTAAAAGTAGACTTTATTTCCAATCGTTCGGTACCAGTAACTTTCCTCTACGATGATTTGTTGAGGAATTAGTAGGGGTGTTTACTTTTTTTTTTTTTTCAACGACTGTACATTGGAAATTACATTACCAGATGATAATGATAACTCTATGATTTCAGATTTAAAAAAAAAAAAAAAGAAAAAATTCACATAAAGGTGAAAGAGAAATATCAGTCATATAAACAAAATAAAACCCCCTCTTACACATTCAGAACTTTGAAAAATTCTTCAGAGATAAATTCGGACCAGAAAAACGGAAAATTTTCTCTATTTTATGAGGGAAAATTTCCGTTAAAATACGGAAATAGTACTGGCGTCTCGATTGCCAGTACAATTTCCGTTTTTTTTTTTTTTTTTTTTTTTTTTTTTTTGTCAGAACTACTCTGCCAAAGCAGATTTGGAACTACTTTGCCGAAGCAGATGATTTAGGAGTAACAATAGTGAAGGATGCTATGGCTAGAAAGTTCTACTTAGAGCTCAAGAGATTATTACATTTACAGGATAAGAAATTACATTAGTATAACAAACATCATAAATCATTTAAAGTACGTCCCTTGTTAGAAATGCTTACCAAGAATTTTCAGAAATTGGGCATTTTCCGTGAAAATGTGCATGTTGACGAAATGATCGTTCGGTATTATGGTCCTCATGCAGTGAAATAGTTTATAAAATCTAAACCTATTAGATTTGGCTACAAAATCTGAGCTCTGTGTGGTAACGATAATTACTGTAGCAATTTTATACTGTATAGTGGGAAAGAATCAAATACTTCTGAATCTGATAAACTTCCATTAGGCAAACCAGTGGTGTTAAATTTATTATCTATTGTTGAAGATCAAAACACCCATTGTGTTTATTTTGCTAACTTCTTTACCAGTCACAGGTTGCTAAAAAACTGAAAGAAATGCAGTTCAGAACTAATGGAACAATACGCGAAATCGTACTCAAAAATGCACAATAATGGATGATAAGAAAATGAGTAAAAAAGAGATATTGTTTTACGATAGTAAATTTGACAAAACACGCTAAATTCTTGTTGTTAAATAGAAGGACAATAAGTTTGTTTCTTTGGCCACTAATTTTTATACCATATTGCCGCTATTTCCAGTAAAAAGATGGAGTGTAGAAAAAAAAATTGTGAAAGTAAATCAGTGTCATACTGTAAGTTCCTATACCTCATTTATGTGGAAATTTAATGCACATTGATTTTGACGAATAAATGTACCTTAGCTGTGGTCGGTGTCTAGAAGTAATTAGTCCAGGCAGATTCTTGAGGAAATCTTAATACTTTAATGTTCTTGATTATGTGGGTGAAATATTTACAGAGGGGGTATTTACATTTACTTTAAACATGAAAAAATATAGCTGGCCGGCGACATTTCGTCTTACTCAGGTCCATGACCCGGTATTCGGTGGAACAGCGACGTTTCAACACGTCTGCTCTCTCGAGCAACCAACAGTCATCTCATCTCTCTCACAACAGTTTTTGTAAGTTCAGCAGTTTTTTCGTTGACACAGAGTTTGGGGTGGATCGTCGATAGCCTCAGTTAAAGAATGTGCTGGTCTTTGCAATGCAGAGTTCAAACTCTGTCACCACAATTTGGCCTACCTGACAGGGCTGGGTCCTCCCAGTCACCCACCTCCTTTATATACCTGACTGGTACTGGACTACTTTTTCCAGAACGTATAATATACACACTAAAATTTCACAAACAATGTTTAAAACAAAATAATAGTAAAATCAACCACTAAATACTGATGATCAAAAGTTTTCAGTCCTTGACCAATATTTTTAGAGTTAGAAAAATAATAAAGTTTTCCTGCTTGTCACTTGGAAGCAATTCTTTTCACAGTTTATTCATAATAGTAATAAAAAAAATACCAATAACACCCAGTTAAAAAAAATATATATATATATAAACACACAAATCACTTAAAGCTCAAATATTTCGTCTTAGACAGTAGAAGTCCAAGGCTTCATGTGATTTGCAGCTGTTGAGGTCGTATTTGGACCCTCATGGTGTCCAACTTTACTCACGTTGTAGCGATCGTTTCTTTTTACTGCTCTAACCTCATAGGGACCAAGAAACTTAGGCTTTAGTTTGGTACCTGTCCCAAACTGTGTTTTTTGACCGAGTTTATAGGTGTCCTATAGATCACCGAGTTTATAGGTGTTGGTCTTTTTTCGCTTTTTGTTATACGTTTTCATGTTTTCCTGTTGTATTTTTAGTATGTCTTGCTTAGCTATTTCTCTATTCGAATTTCTTTCCGATATGAACGAATTTAATTTCTCATCATCTAGCAGCGTTTTGATTTGTAGATCATTTTCTGCCGCAGTTTCGTTCCTGTCAGTAATTCAAAAGGTGTAAATTTTGTACTCCTCGATACGGTACTATTCATGATACGTTGTACGGGCGCGACAAATTTGTACCATTTAGTGGGGTCTCTACGCTAAGTTTTGCTAAAATTGGGATAAGAATTCTGTGCATTCGCTCTATTTGACCTTTTCCTCTAGGTATCCCTGTTGTTATGGGAATATGCTCTATGTTCTCTTCCTTACAATATTTCTCAAAATCAGCAGAGGTAAATGCTGGTCCTTTGTCGGTAATGATTCGCGATGGATTTCCGAAAATATCATGTTGTCGGGTCAACTTATCGATGACTTCTTTAGCGGATGTAGTTTTAACGGGGTATAGCCAAACAAATATAGTAAATGCGTCCACAACAGTAAAAATGTGATTGTAATTTTTATTTGTAGAAGTCATGGGACCAATGTGATCGATATGATAGGTCTCGAGGGCCATATTTTGTTTGGGGATCGGGTTTAACAGACCTTCTCCTTTTCCTTGCTTTTTATTGCAAAGTATACACTCTATGCAGTTGGCAATGACACTTTCAATTTGCTTTCTTAATTGGGGTATAAAATAATTTTCTTTTAAAATAATTTCAGTTTTAGCCACTGCGTAATGACTTTTGTTATGAACATCGCGTATTATTTCCTTTTGCATATTGGTAAGAATCATCAGAAGTTCTCTATCATTTTCATATTTGTATACGATGTCGTTTCTTATAAAATATTCTGAACTTTCATTTTTTTCAATTAACTTTTTTATCGCTTGTATGTGTTCGTCTTCTTGTTGTGCATTCTTTATTTTTAATGTTAATTCATCATGCGATCGGGTAACTATTAGTACTGTATTTCTACTCAATGCGTCTACATGTTTCATTTGGGATCCTGATCGTTGGGCAATTTCATAATCAAATTCCTGTTAGAATAGAGCCCATCTGGCTACTTTTGGCGTAATGTCTTTTTTGTCCATTGTCTTTTGAAACGCAGAACATTATGTCACACTCAAAAGCTTGTTTTTCGAGGATTCCAAATTTAAATGTATTTCCCGCTTTTAATAAATCACTTAAAGGTCTCACTATAGTTGCATAACGTTGGATGTATTTTCTGAAATAAGAAGTTAAATCCAGAAAACTGTAATTGTTTAAGGGTGCGGGGTTCAGGAAAATTCTTTACTGCCAAAGTTTTGGCTTCCGAGGGCCTAGTAGTTTCGTTTTCAATAATATAGCCTAAAAATTCAATTTTCCGTTTAAGGAATTGGCATTTTGCAAAATTAAATTCAAGACCGTAATCCGATGCAACTTCTAGGACGCGTTTCAGTTTTAAAAGCACTTCTCCCTCAGTCTTCACAAGTACTATGACATCGTCTAAGTAAATTAATATTACTTTTTCTTTAATTAACTGTTTAAAAACAGCTTGAATATATCTCTGAAAATTCTGTGGGCCAATCGATAATCCGAATGGAAACTTTAAATATTCGTACTGGGAGATATGCGTGACAAATGCTGTATATTTCCTACTCTCCTCTGCTACGTCTATACGAAAAAAACCATTTTTTAAATCCAATGTAGTAAAAACCTTCGCTTCCTCAATGTTATCTAAAACGTCCTCTATTCTTGGCAAGGGAAAATTATCTTTAATTATTTTTTTATTTAAGGGACTATAGTCTACACACAATCTCCAGAAATTATCTTTCTTTTTCGCTAACACAATAGGCGATGCATAATTAGAATTACTCTCCGTTATAATTCCCATTTCCATCCATTCTTGTATTTGTTTGTCTACAAATTCCTGTTCTGGATATGCTAACCTACGCCGTCGTTGCGCAATCGGAATATCATCAGTTAATGTTATATTTACTTTTAACTCTGTGTCCTTAACCTTGTTGGCTTATAATTAGTGATCAATTCCGTTAACTCTTTCTTAATAGTATTGTTTGCAATGTGATTATCTCAACTACCTGAACATTAATAGAATTAGCTGTCTCAGCTAAATAAATATCTGTGGTTTTCGCTGAGTCTAACTGTGGGACGGAACACTGTTCACTTTCCAACAAACAATTTTTATCAGAGCTTAATTGCATGTTTATTTTTTCACCAAAGTTTCAAGCTGTTTCATTTTGACTAGTTTGTTCCTTTCTCACCAATTCAGCTGTCGCAATCGTTTTCCCTATCGTGGGATTGTTTTGCTTTTCTGACCGCAACATCGCATGAAATCTGGGTGTGACATAGATGACGCGTCTGTTTTTTGTCATGACTGTTTCTTGTGGGAAAGCATAAACGTAATTCACCCTAACTTCCTTCAATTTTCGTTTCCCTGTAATTTGCTATCCTTTTTCTGACATATTGAAATTTGCCTGTTTCAAAAAGTTATTTCCTAAAATTATAGAATGGCTCAAATTTTTTACGACGTATAAATCTGCATTCACTGTGTAACCATCAATTTCAATTTTTACGGTCGTAAAACCTACGGGTGTAATTTGACTACCACCAATGCCTGATAGAACCAAGTCATTTTCCTGCAATTTAGGGCATCCCAGGGCTGTATAAGTATCGTTGCTACACATATTGACGTCACTTCCTGTATCAATTAAAGCATCATTATTTTCCCCTAAAATCTCCAACGCTTTTTATTATTTTATCAACCGGATTTGAGTTATTGCTTACGGCAGAATTTGCATTTTTAGGAGAAATTTTTGTACACTGGTCAGACCTGTGGGCAGGAATTTTCACTTCCAGCAGACCGGACTTTCTTTTTTTCGGGGGCAATCCCTAAAACGGTGGGAAAAGTCATTGCAATTGAAACAACGGATTTTTGCATTTAAATTCTTTTGGGGGGTATGTGTGTAGTTTTTCTCATATGGTACGCGACTAATGTCATTTCGATGGAACGCTCGATTATTTTCACTACCTTGACGTTTTCTAAATTCCGTGTTCGGGGGCTTAATTTCAGTTTTCCGTAAGTTAATTCTGGCTGTTTCAAAATCATCCAATTTATTGGTCAAATCTTCTACACTCGTAATTTTCGGCAATTCGTCACAAAAGTGTTCCTTCATTTCTAAGGACAATTTTCGCCTAATCTGGTCAATGATTAAAATATTTTTTAACTCTTCGAACGCTGATATGTGTAATCCCGACAACCATTCATTCAGAAAATTTGCGATTTCAAATGAGAAATCTTTCCATGACGCTGAATTTTGTTTTCTATGTAAAAAGAATTTTTGCCTGAATTGCTCTGGTGTAAGTTTGAAACGTGTTAAAAGTATTTTCTTTACACAGTCGTAATCACTGGATAGTTCTTCACTTTCACGATTTATGAGACTAACGATGTCAAGCGGTAACAGTGCCAACAGATATGTAACCCATTCATTTTTTCCTATTCCTAGACACTTTGCTTGCCGTTCGAAAAGGGTTAAGTAAATGCTAATTTCTTCCTCCTTATTATATCTATTTAACAATTTTAGAACAATGGAACCCTTTTCGGCGATTATAGATATTGAATTATGCAATTGGGTATTTTGAGTATTTTCCAATTGTAATTTTTTCAATTCAAATTCCCGATTCTCGAATTCTTTTTGTTGCAACAATTTTTCTTTCTCTTCCCTCTCGCTTATAATCCCCGATAGCAAATTTTTTACTAAATCCTCATTATACCCTTCGGATTTTACAATTAATTCAGTCAGTTGATTTTTATTAGCATCATCTGGAGGATTTAAACCTAACTCGATTACCGCAGTAACCAGATCGATCTTTTTAGACCTTATTAAGTGTGCCATAATTATATCTAACCAATTAAGACATAAAATAAAACATTTCAATATAAATCAATAATATATAAGCACCCGATAAATCAAATATATCTATATATATAATAATATTAACAGTTTTCTAAAATACACTTACTTTGTACCAGATTTTTCCACAAAAATAATAAATATATATAGTTTCTTCACAATATAACAATACAAAAAAAAATAACTATTGAATACCAATTTTATAAAAACTTTCTTCCCTCTAAATATTCGCACAGAATATATATTCCTTTCTTTTTACATAAAAAAAATAACAAGAAAAAAAAATGATATCGTTAAAACACTTTTCTCTGAAAGAAGCAAAAAATAATCATGTATTAGGAATCTAAGATCATGTATATCATTAGGAAGCAAAAAAAAAAAAAACCATCTTCCTATATTTCCTCTTCGCAGACACGTTGAATAAATCACTTTCCAAAAAAAAAAAACTCACTAAAAAAATCTTCACTAAAGAAAAATATTCTTTTCCTTCTGGCGTACACAAAAAATCACCGTACACCTTTTATTAACACAATTCAAGCACTTATGGGGAACAATAAAAAAAACACTTCCCCATTTTATCACAAGAAAAGAAGAACATCTTGAGATGAGTAAGTAGGTCAACCGGTCACCGAGACTCGAAACACACTTTTATCAGTAGAAATAAACGAAATTTTACGAGAAGATGCAAAACACTCCGTTGACTCATCACCGGGCACCCTCACTTAGATAAAATACTCCGTTGAAATTACGAAGCGCCGAAAACACATGACTCTTTATCCTTCCCGCATGAGAAAAATTTTCTTCTTTCCAGCTATAACGGGACATTCGATGAAAGCAACTTTTTTTTTTCTTTTTCAGAACATCAGAATTTCTTTAGGACATCAGAAAATTTTTCACACAAGTTAAATCCACACTTTGCATGTAAATATCCCGGTCGACAGCCGCCAATCTGTAGAAATTTAATGCACATTGATTTTGACGAATAAATGTACCTTAGCTGTGGTCGGTATCTAGAAGTAATTAGTCCGGGCAGATTCTTGAGGAAATCTTAATACTTTAATGTTCTTGATTATGTGGGTGAAATATTTACAGAGGGGGTATTTACATTTACTTTAAACATGAAAAAATATAGCTGGCCGGCAACATTCTGCCTTACTCAGGTCCATGACCCGGTATTCGGTCGAACAGCGACGTTTCAACACGTCTGCTCTCTCGAGCAACCAACAGTCATCTCATCTCTCTCACAATAGTTTTTGTAAGTTCAGCAGTGTTTTTCGTTGACTCAGAGGTTGGGGTGGATCGTCGAGAGCCTCATTTAAAGAATGTGCTGGTCTTTGCAGTGCAGAGTTCAAACTCTGTCACCACATTTATGGGGGAGGGGGATGTCGACCTTCATGACTGGCTTCCTGAGAAACATTCTATAGTCATACGAGGAAACAAATGGTATTTTTGCCTTATTACTAGGCTCATATAAATGGCTGTCTGTTGTAAATGTCTATAACATTTATAAAAAAGATCCATGATTCTAATTTGATGGCAATCAAAGATTTTAGAAGGTATGCGGCAGTAACCTACTTAAAAAAAGGAGCCAATTCAAATGCAATTCCGGGAAGACCAGTACAAAGGCAGATAAAGTGCAGATTCAATGTGCTTTCAGACATAAAATTCGAAAAATATAGCATGTTATTGGTAAAAGGGACAAAACAAATGCGTTGCCAATATGATAACTGTTATTTAAAGACAAGAACGTACTGTATGAAATGCAAAACAATATTATGAATACAACATTTTCTCTTTTTCACACTAAAAATCAATCTTAAAAATGTAAAAAAAAAGTTTTCTTACATATCTAAAACTAATTTTTTATTTTTAACAATATTTTGCCAATTATTTTTCTTACATATTAAAACTAAATAATTTTATATATAAATTTTCCATTTTTTTAAATTTTATATTTTTTATATACAAATGTCCAGCGTCATCAAATGAGGACGGCTTAAAAATTATGGTTACAGTTAAATTTTTTCAAAATGCTTCTGAAATACTCTTAATTTATGCATTTCTACCCACATATATCAATTCCAAGAAAAATTTTCAAAATCTGTTAATTTGGGCGTTAATGGGTTAATGATAAATTTTTGTAACAAAATCATTAAACCAAGTGAACATTAAAAAGTCCTTCCGGCCAGTGCTGGGAGGAAGAGGTAGCTTTCATTTTCCTTATTTTAAAAAAGCCAACTTATATTATTCAAACACACGAAGCTCAATTTAGTGGAAACCGAATATAGGAGATTCAATAATAATTTTTAACAATACTAAATCATTATGAATGAGAATTTCGCGAAATTAGTCAGCTTTGTCCAATCTGCTTTTATTTAAACTAACTTATATTTGGCTGCCAAATTCGGCGATTTCTTAAAGTTCCTGCCATTTTAAGACAACATGGTGGATGAGGCTAATCAGTGAACTTGGTCGAGACCTTAGTAATGGCTGTGCACATGCTCACTCACATCGGAATCGGTTGATATATACGAATGCTGTCGCAGGCAAAAAATAAGTTTTTCAAAATGTCACCCACATTAGAAATTGAAACTGCTATATCTGAGCCATTTTTTAAGATAAAGACAAACAAAAAATGCTCGTGAATGCTTATATCAAGGTCAAATACTTATGAAATAAACCTTTTTCAATTTCTATTTTTTTTTTTTTTTTTTTTTTTGCACCTCACTTTAAATATAATTTTTTTAATTTAATGGCTGCCATTTTGAAACAAGATGGCTGATGAAGCTGGCCAACGAACTTGGTTGAGATATTGATGTATACTATCCACATGCCTTCTTCCATCGAAATAGGCGAATACGTGTGTTATCGCGTGACAAATACAAGATCGTTTCAAAGTGTTAGCCATGCTAGAAATTTAAAGTGCTATAATTCAATATTTTTTAAGATGTAAACAAAAGAACAAATTTTCAGAAACAAAAACTGCTCCAGAATCTTTGTATCAAGGCCAAACACACAAATTTTTTTTTTTCATTTTCCAATTTTTTAATACTTCATTTTAAATTTTAAATTACTTTTTTTTAAAATGGCAACCCTTTTGAAACAAGATGGCGAATGAAGCTGGCCAACGAACTCGGTCGAGACATTGGTATGTACTATGTACAGATCAAGTTACATCCAAATCGGTTCATAAATACGCCTGTTATCGCGTGACAAAAATCAGGTCGTTTTAAAATGTCAGCCACAATAGAAATTCAAAATGCTATAACTCAGCCATTTTTTTAGATATAGACGAAACAAAACCTGTTCCGGAATCTCTGTATTAAGCTCAAACACATACGAAGAAAATCTTTTTCATTTTCCGATATTTTGGTATCTCATTTTAAATTTTAAATTTTTTAAATTTTTTTAAATGGCCGCCATTTTGAAACAAGATGGCGGATGAAGCTGGCCAACGAACTCGGTCGAGACATTGGTATGTACTATGTACACACCGAATTACATCCAAATCGGTTCATAAATACATCTGTTATCACGTGACAAAAATCAGGACACTTCAAAATGTCAGCCATGCTAGAAATTCAAAATGCTATAACTCAGCCATGTTTTAAGATACAGACGAAACAAAAACTGCTCCCGAATCTTTTTATCAAGGTCAAACACATAAGAAAAAAATATTTTTTCAATTTTCAATTTTTTGGTACCACATTTCAAATTTAAATTTTTCTTAAAAATTTAAATGGCCGCCATTTTTAAACAAGATGGCGGATGATGCTGGCCAACGAACTCGGTCGAGACATTGGTATGTACTATGTATAAACGAAGTTACATACAAATCGGTTCATAAATACGCCATTTATCGCGTGACAAAATTCAGGACGTTTCAAAATGTCAGCCACGCTAGAAATTCAAAATGCTATAACTCAGCCATTTTTTAAGATATAGACAAAACAAAAACTGCTCCGGAGTCTTTGTATAAAGGTCAAATACATAAAAAAAATATTTTTCCATTTTCAATTTTTTGGTACCACATTTCAAATTTTAATTTAAAAAAAAAAATTTAAATGGCCGCCATTTTGAAACAAAATGGCGGATGAAGCTGGCCAACGAACTCGGTCGAGACATTGGTGTGTACTATGTACACACCGAATTACATCCAAATCGGTTCATAATTACGGGAGTTACAGTGCGACATAGGTCAGATATATATATATATACTAGAAAGGTAGCGCGTCAAAAATGACGGAAATTTAGATATAAAGATATATACAACTCATGTGCAAGAATGTGAGTTTTCTCGCTTGTTCCGCAGTGATAGATGAAAATAACACATTTTAAGAACGAAACACATTTATGAAAAACTGTGTACAGTAGAAGACCACTAATCTGCGCAGTTTGGTTCCAAGTGTTATCCAGATTTGAGGCTTTTTGCGGTCATGTCTATTCAATCTTTGTTTACATTTTTTTTAAATTCATATATTGGACAATTTAGATTGTTGAGCCTTAAAAATAAATAAATAGCACACTTGAAGTAAGGTTAAAAACTATTAAATTATCGTATACGATTTCATTAAATGGTATTATATGTGTGTGCTGCACGATCTTGGTTACGACGTTGGCGAAATTGGCTGCAACTTGTCATAATCCTAATAGTGTGGGCCGCTATAGCAAAAAAGTAACCAGTTTTTAGTAAAATTTCTGATATAAAGTAGCTTTCAAAAACTTGTGTAAAATTGCAGGCCGTTCTCGTGTTATGTCAGTCCTAGGAATAATATTTCTAACACTGAAGATTTTCCATGTATATATGGAATTTAGAAAAGCTTCTCCAAAAGAAAGGTCTTGAAATGACATTGTAATTCCTCTAACTTCAAAGTTTAATCGGGCCCTGATGTTGGGTACTGAAATCTAATAAATACAGTTATTTTGAATATTACAACAGAATTAAACAGTTAAACTTATTTAACTTAAACCCGCTGTTACTTCCCGATGTTATTTTTTAGTATTAAGAAAGAAAATTATTTAAAATTTTCAAATCATGCATTCATGATTTTTTTCCGTCTTTAATAACTAAATAATGAAAAAATAGGCTTTTGTTTTGAGCTCATAAATATGACAATAAAATAATGTAACTAAGAGACATTGCAAAATTAAATCTTTGTGATTACAAACCATAAACAAACGATACCGCCACCATTTTACCTACTATGACGTCATTAGAATATTGACCATTGATTGTTGGAGAACTTACTTTGTGAATGATTACCTCAATGATTTAATATTTTTGATGTTTCACGATGAATGAATCACTTGTGTTTGTTTAGGTTTATGGAATGAGATATTAAGTTGTGAACTTAATTTCAGTTGAAGTTATCCAAGGATATATGTATTTTTAATAGATATTAAAAACAATGCTTTGATTTCGCAATAAAAAGTTTTAGTTTGTTTAATTTGTTATTTCTGTTAATTATTTATTTAAGTACTTTTCCATTATAGCGCATTTTTAAAAAAAAGCTTGGCGCGATTCGGGCATCAGAAAGTGAGATATGTTGCGAAAATATATAAACAGCTATGAAAACAAATCTAATGAACTTTTATCTTTGTTTATATATGCACTTATATACGTAAAAAAATCGTTTCTAATTATATATAATTTTTTTTTATATAAAAATTACGGCACAGATTTCAGATATGAACCGGGATACCTAACTGGCGCCAAAATGGTGTTATTTTGCCTGCTATGGTAACCCAGCTATTGTTTTTTATTTATTAATAAATTGTTTATTTACTTTTATTTTCTATTTTTTAATTATATAAACTGCTTTGTTCTATAGTTATTATTCAAACTTTTATTTATTTATAGTTATTTCAGTTTCAAAATGATAGCAAATAATTGAAAAATATATAAGTAACTGGTATTCGAAAGCGAAATTTCTGCCAAATTGGCGTCATAGAAAAATCACGCCAACCCCCATGCGTATATGACATCTGTGCAAAAATTACTTCTGTTTCTTTATAAAAATGGGTAAATAGCTTTTTTTATATTAAATTGTCGGCACAGATGTCATATACGCCCATATTGGCGCGATTTTTTTGACGCCGATGTCATATACGCACCGGGTACTTAGCTGGCGCCAAAGTGTCGTTATTTTGCTTGTAATGGTAACCCGAATGTTGTTTATGCTGTTGATGTTTTCGCCAAATTGGCGTCGGAAAAAAATCGCGCTAATATGGGGCATATATGACATCTGTGCCAAATTGTACATATGGAAAAAATTGCTTGTGAGTATGAAGCAGTAAATAGGTTGCCAGAAAATACGTTGGCAAACTTCTTTCTTGCCAAGAAACGTTTCTCCGAAGTATTGTACATAAGTAATGATTGCTAGAAATGCATTTTTAATTATGATACGCGCTTTTATGTTTCACTACATTTATGCATACTATACTGTAAGTATAAATGCTACAGTTTATATTCAGGGCTACACAAAAGAATTCGTAAGGGTTACTGAGTATGAGAGTAAATTGCTTAAAAGTGGTTTTTAAAGGAGTTATGCATTTTTACGCTGAACTGCATTTAGTTTCCTAAGAAATGTTTGTAGAATATAGATAAAATGATATACATGGTCACGCAAAGAATTGGATACATAACCGTCTATGGATGATAATATCTGGAAATGTGATTTTAGTAGTTTTAAGAGTAGTTTAAATTAAATTTTAGCTAAATAGTGGCATGTAATAACGGTACTATTGGCTATGGACTGTAACCTCTGAAATCAATTTTTTAATTTTTTTATGCGTTTTCTAAAATGTTTACTTAGTTATCTTGGTACTTCTTAGTTATCCAGCCGACCAAATTACTGTCGCCAAATTGTAAGATTAATTGCCAATAATGGTTGCCATTAATTAATTAATTGTAAGATTAAATGCCAATAATGGCCAATAAAATCATTAATTCGACGTTTTATTTGTGTTTTTGTTACTATTAATTTGGCGATTTATATAATTTGGCGAAATTGGTCGACGGGATATCTAAGAAGTAACGTTATCTTATTTACCTTATTTCCCTAAATAACGAAGTTTTCTAAATGTTTACTTAGTTATCTTGGTACTTCTTAGTTATCCAGCCGACCAAATTACTGTCGCCAAATTGTAAGATTAATTGCCAATAATGGTTGCCATTAATTAATTAATTGTAAGATTAAATGCCAATAATGGCCAATAAAATCATTAATTCGACGTTTTATTTGTGTTTTTGTTACTATTAATTTGGCGATTTATATAATTTAGCGAAATTGGTCGACGGGATATCTAAGAAGTAACGTTATCTTATTTTCCTTATTTCCCTAAATAACGAAGTTTTCTAAATGTTTACGTAGTTATCTTGGTACTTCTTAGTTATCTAGCCGACCAAATTACTGTCGCCAAATTGTAAGATTAATTGCCAATAATGGTTGCCATTAATTAATTAATTGTAAGATTAAATGCCAATAATGGCCAATAAAATCATTAATTCGACGTTTTATTTGTGTTTTTGTTACTATTAATTTGGCGATTTATATAATTTGGCGAAATTGGTCGACGGGATATCTAAGAAGTAACGTTATCTTATTTACCTTATTTCCCTAAATAACGAAGTTTTGTTAAAGCATTCAGGATGTGTTCGAAACTGTTTCATATTCTATGCTTAACGCATGATTTTTCTTTCTTCTTTAGTCTTATTTTGCATTTATTTTATTCTTAATTTTTTAGTCTTATACTGCTTTATAGAAACTTTGGCATAGTTGTCATATACGTTATCATATATTGGCGCGATTTTTTTCCGACGCCAATTTGGCGAAAACATCAACAGCATAAGCAACAACATCCGGATTACCATATCAAGCAAAATTACGACACTTTGGCGCCAGTTAAGTACCCGTTGTGTATATGACATTGGCGTCAGAAAAAAATCGCGCCAATATGACATCTGTGCCGAAACTTTAATATTTAATGTTTAAACTCTTCGCTCCACTCCCCTTGCATATAGTACAAACTATAACACGGATAGCGCAAAATAATAGACAGTTTGGTACTTTCCCACTGTAGGGGCTTTGACATTTTTTTAAAAAAAGCTTGGTGTAATTTGGGCATCCGAAAGTGAGATTTGGGTACTTTTCCGTTATGCGGACACCATTGTGACCAAGCGTAATAGTTGGCGCAAAATCGTGAATTGAAGCATTTGAAAAATAAAAGAAAAACCATTGTCGATACTAAAGTGAGCATTTAAAAAATATAACATTTGAAAATTCCAGACTTTTACGAAGTATTTCATCAAATCACAAATATATACTTAAAATAAGTGAACAAATAACTGCTATAAAATAAAGCAATAAAATAAAACTCATATTAAACTGCTGGCATAAAATTACAAATATCTTTTAGCATTTTGAAATAATTGGCGCATTAGCATACATTTTGGCATATGGTCCGTATAACGGAAAAAATATCGAGATTTGTTGTCAAATCATATAAACAACTATGAAAACAAATTTGATGAGCGTTTTTCTTTGTTTTATATGCATATTATAGATGTTTTTATGTACAAATTACATCTGTTTCTGTATAAAATTAGAGAAACCGTTTTTTTATGTTAAATAAATCGTATAAATATCGAAAAAAATGCGTGTGTATATAAAATGAAACAGTGAATAGGTTCCGGAAAATATGTTACCAAATTTCCTTTTTCGCCAAGGCACTTATACTGGAAAAGTACCTAAAGAACATTAAAATCGCGCAGTTAGGATCTCACACAGTACACCGTTGTCTATTGGCGGTTATTTTATTAGTAGCATCGGGAGGAAGATGTAAAGATGTACTTTAAATTCTCACTCATAGATTTCGAAAAAATATCTTAAGAGTGGAGTTTAAATTAAATTTCGGTGACTTCCATTATGAAAGATTAATGGTTTTAAATGGGAATTTCGCCAAATTAGCCAGCTATCGCCAAGTTGGCTAACATTTGGCGCTACTGTGGTAACCCTGCATTAATATTTTTCAACAATTACTCATTTCAATGAGGCGGTCCTACCGGAATAGTGAGGGACACACAGAGACTTGGATTTTATATAAATATATAAATATATATATATATATATATATATTGAACGGAGGGTGGTTTCGGGGTCTGGGGGTCATGATCGAGGAAAATATACCAAAATTTTTTGAAATCGCTTTCCTCCGAACGGCTGCAATAGGTAGCTTTTTGTAATGAAAGCTACCTAAAAGTAAAAATGAAATTCAAAGAATATGATACTTAAACACTCTAAAAACTTAGATTCCGTTCAAACGAAATCGAAATAAATTTTAGATTTTTTTGGAAGATTTGTATTTTAGATGTGCCTAATCATTTCTTATCACCTACCGTAAACATGCTACAAAATCCGCAATACAAATATTTGCAACTTAAATTTGGAAAAAAATGTCTAAGATTTATTTCGATTTCGTTTGAACGGAATCTAAGTTTTTAGGGTGTTTAAGTATCATATTCTTTGAATTTCATTTTTACTTTTTAATGTTCACTTGGTTTAACTAATTTGTTACAAAAATTTAACATCAAATGTACAACTGAATGAAATATCTTAATATCTGTCCCTTCTCCGGCTTAAATAATGTAGGAAATATATTAGTCCAGGCAATAGAGACCGTATAGGGACTCTACCTAGCAAAATTAATAGTAGTACTGGAAATCGGCTTTCTAGATGTTTTTTGGGTCGCTGAATCTGAATTTGTAACTTCCCACCAAAATTTCCCCCGGCAACCACCCCAAATTTTGGTAAAAAGCCCCCCAAAAAAGGTTTTTATTAAAAAAATCAATTTTTTTTATTGTTTTAGAGAAAAAGTATCGAGAAATTCAGAAAGTAGATAAAATTTGCAACAAATTAGATATATGACATTATGACTTAGGATGAAGGGGAAGGGGGGATCTGTCTCGGAACATGCGCCGCAGTGCTGCATGGACTAAGTTGCCCAATTCCACTTAACCACTCACACGTTTAGATTAGCCCTCCCATCTTCCCTCCGAACTTTCTCTATAAGGTTTACTTTAAGTTTTTTGGATCGCTGAATCCGAATTTTTAACTTACCCACAATTTTTTCCCCCTCGATAACCCCCCCAAATAGTTGTTTTTAACTTAAATTTCTTATTGTTTTAGGGAAAAAGCATTACGAAATTCAGAAACTCAACAAAATTTGCAACAAATAGGATATATGACATTATGACGTAGGATAAACGGGGAGAGAGGGGGCTGCTTCGGAACATTCCCCGCGCGCTTTTCTCAAAAACCAAATTTTTTCAAAAAATCAATTTTTTGGGCTGTTGCCGGGTGAAATTTTGGTGGGAAGTTACAAATTCGGATTCAGCGACCCAAAAAACAGCTAGAAAGCAGATTTCCAGTACTACCATTAATTTTGCCAGATAGAATCCCCTATTGCCTGGACTTCATCATTTAGTGCACGTAGCGCCGCAGTGCATGTTCCGAGGCAGCCCTCACCCTCCCCGTTCATCCTAATTCATAATGTCATATATCCTATTTGTTGCAAATTTTGTCTAGTTTCTGAATTTCGTAATGCTTTTCCCCTAAAATAATAAGAAATTTAATTTAAAAACAACTATTTGGGGGGGGTTCGGGGGGGGGGAAATTTGTGGGTAAGTTAAAAATTCGGATTCAGCGACCCAAAAAGCTTAAAGTAAAAATCATAGAGAAAGTTCGGAGGGAAGATGGGAGGGCTAATCTAAACGTGTGAGTGGTTAAGTGGAATATCGCAACTTAGTCCACGCAGCACTGCGGCGCATGTTCCGAGGCAGACCCCCCCTTCCCCTTCATCCTAAGTCACAATGTCATATAATTTGTTGCAAAGTTTGTCTACTTTCTGGATTTCTCGATACTTTTTCTCTAAAACAATAAAAAAATTGATTTTTTTAATAAAAACCTTTTTGGGGGGCTTTTTACCAAAATTTGGGGAGGTTGCCTGGGGAAATTTTGGTGGAAAGTTACAAATTCGGATTCAGCGACCCAAAAAACATCTAGAAAGCCGATTTTCAGTACTACCATTAATTTTGCTAGGTAAAATTCCCTACTGCCTGGACTATATATATATTTTTAATTTGTTCGGCAAATGATGTTTTTGTTTAATACTAGGGGGCTCGGCCCCCTACGAGCTACGCTCGCCAACCCCCGTCCAGACACCGCAGGCTCTAAATGCACGCTAATTTGATCGTCTTTAAAAAGATTTCGAAAGAGTGAATTATAATTTAAAAAACAGTGGCGATCTCCCTATAAACGAATTTCTATTCATTTCTCTTTGATTGGGGAATTTTAACGCCAAATCCGCTGCGGTACTACTTGATTATCTCGTCGACCAATTTCGCCAAATTATATAAATCGCCAAACCACTCGCCAAATTATACAAATTGACATAATTTTTATTTTAAATAACGAAAGAACAAATAAATTCGTACAACATTAATAAAAATACAAATAAAACGACGAAATAAAAATAACTTGATGACGTAGACACGTGTAACAACATTTCAAAATAAGCTAATAAAAAAGGAATTAAGTAAACAGAGTCTTTGTCTCCTGGTATTTTTTAACAAAGTGAAAAGAAAGTTCTTTTAAATGAGACATTTTAAATTAATCGTTTTTAATCTGACGTAATTTTTACCAAGCTATTCTTTCTCTTTTAAATAATCACGTGAAAGTACTTTTGTTAGCAATTAAACATTATTTGGGCTTTCCTAACAAAAATAGTTCAAAATATCCTCTCAAAATATTAAATAAATGTCTAGCGCAATTTCTAAATTTGAACATTTTTGCAATTTTATTTTGTGTTCATTTTATGTAATAGCTATAATGTGACGTAAATATGACGTAATTTCTCCTAAGACTTCTAACGCATGTTAATGAATTTATTATTTTACAATATTCTTTCTCTTTTAAAATTCACGCGTATACTTTTTATGACGTAATTTTTAATAAGTTCCTGCTTTTTATATGTAATTATTTAATTCTAATTTGAAAGTTTTTTTCCTGTTTATAATAGTCACGTGTAAATAAATTTTCAATTTGAAGCAAACATTATTGCTTGCACTTTTTATACAGTTGGCAACAGTTTAAATTAGTTCAATTTTCTGAAATCTGTAAAAAATATCTCTCGAAATGCTGAAAATTTGAATTTAAAATAGAAATAAAACCTGAAAAAATGAGCCAAAATAAAAAAATTAATGCAATCTGCACTCCGGCAAATTCTAACGCATAAAATGATCTAAAAATGATTACACTGCCATGTATAGTTTTTGCTGCTATAAAACTTTTTTAGTGGAACGATTTTGTCCAACTTTAGCATTAAATATCTCTTAAAATAATTCTTCGATTTGAAAACTGTCTGCATCAGCGTGTTTATCAAACATTTCTGTATAAAACCACTGATTTCCATATTATTGTATGCATTATTTTTCTTAATATTAACGAAGAAAGACCTCCGGCGACAAAAAATTCAAAACCGGCGGCGGCGGCGGTGACAGCGGTAGTTACTTTTTTTTAGAATAGAAAGATATATCTTTCAGGATTAGAAATTGGACAAGTACAAATGACATGGATGGAGTCATGAATAAAGAGGATCGATGTCTATCGGTCTCCTCCGATTTGTTTACCCGTTGTGAGTGCACTAACAGGGGAAGTGTTCACATGATGGCAGCTGTTTTTTCAAATCTGATCAACAATTTCTGATTGCCGTCGGAGCAGACTACCTCTAGTAAATTCGAATAAAACATTTCGTTTTATTTAAGCGCTTTTTCATGCAAAATTTCTCTCACAAATATGATGAAAAGCTTTTTTATATTTTACTGGTGGCAGTTTTCCCATGTGTCTTAATCTTTTTCAATGACACTGACAGGATGTTGTTTAGGTTGTCACAACATGAAGGAAACGCAGAACATGACCAGTTTTGCTATAATTTATGACAGAAATACTGCATTCATAAGGCGATGAAATAAGCAGATTTTTTTTATATTTACTGGTGGAAGTTTGCCCCGGCAATAATCCACCTCTGCGAAAGCTTTTATAGTTGAAGCTTCACTATTTTAAGGATAAGTCAGTTCATCTTTATTCATAGTTCCATGATGAGATCCATCCCTATGAACTCCATAGAATACGTTCCTAAATTGGTATTAATTTGTATGCCGGGACTTATGATTACTCAACCTTTGATAAGTGCAACGACTGGAGACATACTCGCTCACTATTTACTTTTTTTAAAAACATAGCAGGAATCTCAAATTCTGGAATTTGTTTTTCGAGTACCTTATGTTTCCTACTTAGTTTTCTACTTTACTTTATCATGGAATTCTTTAATAATATTATTAGAAAGACTAGAGAACTATTATAACATAGACTATATTTCTTTATATTGCTTATTACATTTTTATTGATACTACCTGAAAAACGAAAAAGGAAAAAAGTATTTAGAAATGTGTAATAAACAATTCCAAACCTATTACAATTGATCATACATTTGCTATAACTTTTAATAAGATTGTCAGTTTTTAAGACACTATTAAGAAACAAAGATATAAGCAATACAACAAGAAAGAACGGTGAAGAAACGATGATTCAAAAAAGTGGAGCTTGGATCCCCAAAATTTTCTCAAACTAATCTTATAAGAAAATATTTGTATTACAAGATAAAAACTTTGTGATTGTTTTTTTACAATTTAATTATTTTTTTTTTTTTTATAATTTAATCAAATTTTATAAAACACAAACGAGAAATCATAAAGACGTATTAGGCGAAATTAAATGCATGCTTTCTAATCAACGGTCAAACTTTAATCAAATTTCACAATTTCAGACATTTCTAATCCACATAATGAAAAATAAATATTCATTTTAAAATCGAGTCAGAGATCGCATTTCTGCATTTTTTGCTATGTACTTTATTTATTAAATAGTTCGTATTTTTCTATGTTATTTCTAAGCCCTTTCATTTAAAGAAAGCTGAAAAGAAGCAAATAAAAGAGTAGAATTGGAAATGAATACGGAAAAACAATCCCTTAATGCTTAAATTTAGATAACTTTACTGCAAGAGAGTCAATTATATCGGCAGATTTCCAAGTTTTAAAGCTACAATAAAACTTTTCGTTCGAATTTAGGAAGTAGTGACGTTAAAAGTATTTTTCTTTTTAATATGTTTAAGTTGGAAAAATTTGTGTAATTATTTCTTGTGAAATGAGAGGTGGAAATAATTTATTATATTTGGTAAAATAAAACACTATGAATAACATTTTTCAAAAATTTTATTGTTTGTTAACGATTGCAAAAGCTATAAGCATTCACGTATTATACACCTTAAGTATAATTTATTTTTAAATGATGACACATTTTGTAAGAATTATATATATATATGTATATACTATCGAACTCGCCTAATACAAGCACGGCTAAAACGAAAACACGGTTCAAACAAGTGCATGGTTAAAACGAGCAAGTTGTACATTTGGCATGAGTCATAATTTAAGACAAATTAAGGTTTTTACGCTTTTTACGAGCTTACAAAAACATTTGTAAGGCTATTGCAAGACATGTGTTTATTTTAATGTGATTTTGAAGAAAATTACAGGAATATTCCTTTTCTTTATCAAATATTTTTCTCTCTCAACAATAATAATTCTAATTTGAAACTATCTCTTAAAATGTAGTAATTTATCATTTTCACCAGATAGAATTTATTCATCAGTCACAAATTAAGAAATTGCAAAGGATTGTCCTAAAAGAATGAATGAAAGAAGGAAAAAATATGTACTTAAATGCCGCTTGTTGGTAAAATTTACAGCAGAGCCTTGGATAGGAATGAGCATACGTGTAACCTATATTTTAAGTATAGATTAAACTTTGCATGAATTGTAATAAAAAAGCTAAAATCTTTAACAACGATGTTACGCACAAATTACATACAGAATGACAAAAGAAAATTCCCATACGACCGTTTCGAGGATTCCTGGATCCCCTTCCTCAGTGATAAAAGGGTGAAAAGGGATTCCTCCAGAAATCCTCTAAACGGTCGTATGGGATTTTTTTTTTTTTTTTTTTTTTTTTTTTTTTGTCGTTCTGTGCGTTATTTGTGCGTAAAACCGTTGTTAAAGATTTTAGCTTTTTGTTAAACCTTTATTTGTTTATTTCTTTAAATTCTGACTCTAGAAATATTGACAGATTTTTAATATTTCTACATTAAAACTGTATGTCAAAATGTAGTAATTTATTATTTTCACTCGATAGAATTTAACCAGCAAGGGGACACGCCACCCAACTTAAGAAAACGCAAATGAATGTTCTGAAGGAACGAAAGAAAGAAGTGATAAATAAGTATCTTTGAAATACCGTCCCTTGTTCAGATTTACACCAGAGCCTTAGAAAGGAATAAGCATACGAGAAACCTTTATTTGTTTATTTATTTAAATTGGGCTCTGACCATATTACCAGTTTATTAATGCACCTTATTGCACCCTTAAAATGAAAAGGCTTTTTAACATAAATGACTGGAAAATTGAAGTGGCATTTGGAATATTAGCCCAGTTGTTCTAGAAAAATATAATAATGAGTTACATTATTGTATGTGGCCCATGTTCACTGAAATTACTAGTTTTTTGGAGGATTTTACTTCAATATTGAGATTTTGACTATAAAAAATACTCATCTAATCGCAAATGTAAGACTGAATTATTTTCTGTTACGTTTGTAATATTAAGTTTATTTTGGTATTGAAATAATAAGAAAACTAATAGATATAGAGTGAACTCAAAAGTGATGAACAGGTTAACCTTCTCACCGCCGTGAACTGATATATTCGTTCACTAAGCTATAGGTTTCATTGCAATAGTAGAATTATTTAAATTATTATAATTCTACTGAAATAATATAGTTTTAAAGCATTGAATAAAGAATAATACCTCGAAGGATTATATTCATACACGGAATTAAGTTTTTTTTATATCTGGTTGCAAAAATCATCTTTATTTAGCATTTTTAAAACATTACAAAGAAAACAACCGTTCAACTTTGCGCTTTTGCTGGGCGGTCAGGAGGTTAAAAGCGCAGTTTTAGTTTTTAGCATATAAATGCTAAGCCAAGCAAAACTTTGTCATGACGGTGATTAAAATATACGAAGCAAGTATCGAAGAATACTTTAGAGTCAAGAAAATGAAGAAAACAAAAATGTATTAATTGGCATAATTTGTTTTACATAAAAGTCTAAAAACCCTACTGATGGCCCACCTCAAATTAGTAATGGCCCATCACTTCACCAGTGATAGCCCACCGAAATCAATTATATTTTTGTGATAATTTTTGGCTGCCTTTGAACCTTGGTCATTAATTAGTATTCTAAGCTTTATTGTCGGCCTTTTCAGTTTATTTTACTCCCTGTTTTACCAATATTCCTTTCTGGCTTGCCTGTTTTTGATGCACTTCTTCTTTTATCCGATCCTTGGCATTTTGCAGCTCGTGCCATCATTCCGGATTCGGGACGTAAGGTTTTCGATCGCACCTCATCGGGGCTATGCATCTATAACTCTATCAACTTTTATGCAATTTTGGATCCCCCTTCTCTTTACGATATCTTATGTTATCATTCCTCGAACCCGCACCCTCCCCGCCCTAATGATATCGGTATCAGTCTGAAAATTCTTTTTATTTGCACAATTTTATCTTTCTGTTTCTTTTAATACTTTATGATACACATTTATTATTCGCATATTTTACTGATTTAAATGAAGAAGTCAATAAAATATTATTATTATACATGAAAGAAATTTATAGCAAATAATACTTTAAAGAAACGCTCACTATTTAAAATTGTAGCATTTTGTTACACAATGCATTCAACAATAATATTGTCTTTATGCACTTGCCCGCTTGACGGGGAGGGTTTAAGCAGAACTTCTTATCAACAAAATAGGTAACCAACATTCTTCTCATTATTTTACTACTAAACATAACAAGTATTACTTCAAAACTGGTTTCTATAACAACGCATTATATTCATATATAGAAAACGAAAAGGAATGCGAAAAGGTGGGATAATCCTTATTTTGGAATAAAATTATTTTATAATTACTTAATGGTTTTAATAATACTTTTGTATTTTCATAAAAATTGATAACAGCCTAAGAAAATTGTTTATAAACTATTTTGATGTAAAAAAAAGTTAGCAAAAAATGAAAATTTTGTAGGAATTAAACATGATAACGATATCAAAAGACAAGCCCCTGCCCCTAGAGATGTCTTACGATATCAAGTACCAGACTCCCTCCCCCTAAAGTGATAACGTTATGTATGAACAGATACGTTATATTTTTTCAGACGCTTACAAAAACGACACCTTCACTTGGTCGTTGTGGAGTATTTCCGACTATCTTCATCACATTCTCACCGATGTGACGACTTGGCAGTAGTCTTCAATCTACAGATTGTGCAGATTTCGCGGCGTTTAAAGACTTATTACAACTAGTAATAGTTGACACATTGTTCATAATGGGATCCTTGCGTTTTAAGTAGACAGCGTTTTGAATCGAATGGATAAAGGCCTGTTGCCTTAAAATCATTTTCATTGTGATCGCCATATCCATTCTAGAGCGATTTTTCAAATTGAGCCGTGCACACTTTAGTTAAAGCTTCAACATTATGTTTGTGCATTAGAGTGGCGTTGTAAGGGTTCTTTAGGTTCTGGTTAATTATTACAATCTTAAGTATAAGTAGGCGCCAAAATTTTCATTCTAGTTGAAAATTTTATTTTGTAATCCTGCGAGTAAGCTGTTATACCAAATTTCGGCTCGTCAAAGGTCTGAAAGTTTGGTTTCATGAAAATTTAAAACATATGTTTCATGTTAGTCTGTATAAATTGAACCTAAGATTTCCTTTTTATTGTTCAAAAATGTATTTTTTAGGTGATTATACTGTTGAAATTTTAAAATTTTGCTTTATCTAAATACAACTTTGTATTAAAAATATCAAAATGCTTTGAAAACACATTTCTTTAGGTTCAGGGTAATTATTGCAATCTTAAGTATAAATAAGCGCTAAAATTTTCATTCTAGTTGAAAATTTATTTTGTAATCCTGCGCGTAAGCTGTTCTACCAATTTTCTTCTCGTGTAAAGTCTGACAGTTTGGAGCCCCCTATAAACTCTTGCAATTTTTTAAATATGCAGTTTTAAAAAACTATTTTTTTAAATATGTGAAATGAAAGAACATGCACACTGTCAAAAAAGACATTTTTCAGCACAAAGTACTGTTCATCTCGCGGTCAAACTCGATCACAGTCGAATGTGCTGTAGCTTTCTTTGGTTTCTTGATTATATACGAGTAAACACGTAAAATAACAGTAGTAGCGTAAAATTAACAGCACAGTGTGCTGGCAAATCTACAGTGATTTTATTATTATTATTATTATTATTATTATTATTATTATTATTTTACTGTGCAATTATTACAATAAAAATTACATTTTAAAACCATATGCATTTTAATCTATTAAATGTTGAAAATGGTCTTTTTTTCTTTTTCCTAATTTTAAGAGTCCTGAGACCCGTTAATAATAAATAAAATACTTATTTCATGCGAAAATTTTCTTGATTAAATTGTACGGAAGGGATAACGTTTTTTATCACACTTATCACAAAATGAAAAAACTTAATACCCCTTCTTTCACTGAAAATACTGTTTACGGCTTTTTTTTATTACCTATTACATGTGGTGGTTCCTTAATCTTGCAACCGACAGGAATGAACTATCAAGTCTTGTTTTTTTATCACTAAATTATAAATTACCAATCAGACAATCGGTTTCTCGGTTTGTTTCGAAAGAGTGCATAATAATTTTTCTTCCGTATTTTTCTGGGATTTAGCATAAAAAAATCATAAGGTATTGCTTTGAAGTCACTGCAGTTCAGCACTTTTAATAATTACACAGTCATATTAATAATTACACCGATATATGTCTTAAATTAAAAAATAAAAATAATGTTAAGCATGCTGTCAGATGCTTTACTTAATTTTTATATTTTTTTAGTGACATATATTTTAAGCATTATATATTAGACATTACGTTACACAAATTACGTGATTTTCTCAGTTTCATAATTCTTTTTTACATTTCTAAGAAAAATACTCAGGTTTCTAACGCAAACATTTCACTAAGTCTCGGGTACATACCAATGTTTTGTTTTGTCTTTTCATTCATATGGCTATGGAACTATCTATCTATATTATAAAGGACAAACATATCTGTGCGTAACGCATACGTCATTCTGCGAATGGCAACACTTTGAAATTTGAAATGAAATTTCGCTTTTGCAATTTTCGCTACTGCAAATTTTTAAACTTCAAAACATCCCATATTTAAAATGTTTACACCGTCGTATGCAGA
This sequence comes from Maratus speciosus, assembly GCA_963932465.1. Lineage (NCBI taxonomy): Eukaryota > Metazoa > Arthropoda > Arachnida > Araneae > Salticidae > Maratus > Maratus speciosus. Next base: position 535,782,713 of record OZ010788.1, on the reverse strand, counting down.
AAAAAATGCACTTTTAAATGCAATTTGTATGAAAGCTGTATCTTAATTTATTTTTGAAATATTAATTTTTTATAGTTTTTAATACCAATTTTCTAATCGTGGCAACTGAAATACTTCATTTCTATTAAAAGTGGATTAGTTATCTTTAATGATTATATTCTTACTGATGCCATTTTCTCATTATAATTAAAAATATCTTTAAAAAAAAATTTGAACAGAAAGTGACGTTATGCTTTAAAAAGGGCACAATTTCCCTGATGATGCTGTTATATTTCACTATTTTTTCATTTCGCTGATAGTGAGTTTGAGACAATAGGCAAAATATTTCAGCGACTGAAAATGACGTCATATTTAAAAATAAACGATAATTTTATTTGATAAAACGAGATATTGCCCTTGAATACGTCTAAAAGTTATAAATTTCTGGAATTTTTACGCGTAGGTACAGATATTATACTAAGACCTCAAATCACGAATGGGAATTTTAATATGGATAGTTGTAATAGTTGACAAACGTGACTTCAAGCTTGAAAATATATTTATTAATAACCTATAGCGCGTTAAAATGTTTTTAAATGGTTAATATGGATGTGAAACGTGGAAAATGACTTGATTCGCTTTAGCTGTAAAGGTAGAAAAATTCCATGATTATGTCAAGATGAAATCATTTTTGCGGATTTTTCATTCCGTAATACCAAGCATCAATTAATAACTTAATCAAAATTACTTATCTTGATAATATGTTACTGATTACGCATATGAATAAAGTTTAATTTTTCAATAATTTTAACAGTTGAAGTTTATGAAAAAAGTATTTTGTTAATCTTCGGTTAAAATATGTCTTTGGAGAGATAAATTAACAAGTGTAAGATGGATTTTTTATTCAAATTATTTAATTGTTGTCGATGTATTATAAATTTGATGCAACAGTTCCTTTGTAAACATTTTCTTTCGTCGAAATTCGACGGGATCCACCTCGTGTAAATAAAGAGGAACTGACATATCCTTAAAATAGAAAAACTTCAACTGTAACTGCATTCGCAAGCTTTGATTATCACCGGGGCATACTCTCACTAGCAAATTTAAATAAAAATTTTATCCTTATTTAAACGCCTTGTTAATAAAAATCTTCAGTCATAAATTATGGCAAAAACAGGTATTCATTTTTACTAGTGGAAGTTTACATCGGCGATACACAGGCCTTGCGTTTTCTCCATATTGTTATAACTTAAACAATATCCTGTCAGTGTCACTGAAATAGATTATAATACCTGGGAAAACTGCCACCAGTAAAATCAAATAGTATTGTTTATCATATTTGTAACAGAAATTCTGCATGAGTAAGAAGCTTAAATAAAACGAAATTTTATATTAAGGTTTACTGATTGTAGTTTGCTCCAACATAATCAGAAAATGTTAATCCGATTTAAAAAAAAAACAGCCACCATTATGTGTCAACATCCTCTGTTCCTTCACATTCGTATGACTTTTTGAAAAATATTTTCTGCCATAAACTTATACTAGCATATTTTCATAGAAAATCTACCACAAGCAATAAATTATAATGTGTGATAAGACTGGATATAAAAATAGTCGCCAGTCTTGGCCTGCGGTTTATAAAGAAGTGGTAAATGAAATGGATAATAGGGTGGTGCGAAAAAAGTCAAGTTGATATTTCCGAGTCGCTATATTGCGGAAAAGTTGCGATTGGTAAATACAAGAAAAACAAAAACAAAATTCTTCAAATCGGACTTTATCTTCCGATCCCGCAAACCGTCTAAAAATTCCAAAAAATTGAAAATTTCCGATTTTTTCAGAATTTTTCTTTTTTTTTTTACGTTTATATATTTTTTATCGCTATAGGAAAAAATATTTGCAGTTTGTACTGTTTAATAATAATAATAATAATAATTGTGTTTAGAGAATATCTTCCGATCGCGCAAGCTCAATAAAAATTGGCAAAAATTCAATTTTGAGTGATTTTCATGCATTAAGAATATAATCAGCTGAGGTCAGTTTGCAGTCTCAGGTTAAGATTTAAATGTTAATTGATACTATTGAGCATATTAAGTTATTTTTAAACAACCTAGACCTTACCACGAAGAGTTCGTTTCAGGTCTGAAAAATTAGTAGTGCACCCAACTGCCGTTAGCCACGTTGGAAAACAGAGCTGAAGTCGGCGTATGCGCTCCCACCTAGTCTCACGTAACTCCATAAAATTTACAGAAAAGTCAACTGGATTCAGATGAACTACATGGCATATACTATTTTGACGGAAGAAAGGACGATAACCCAGTTAAAGAAAGTTTTGCATCTAAACAGGTTCGTCAAACTATTAAAGAGGAACACTTTCCTGTCATAAAAAAACGTGACTCAGTTTATTTAGGCCATGTGCCTCCAAACTCCGGGCCTGCTAAGGACATTGTAGCTTTCATAGTGTCATGTCTTACTGAACAAGGGGTTTCACTAGAATACTTAGATTTGGTAGGCTGTGATGGTACAAATACCAATACTGGATAGAAAGGTGGTGCTATCAGAAAGCTTGAAGTTTATCTCTGACGACCACTACAGTGGGTTGTTTGTTTATTCCATTTTGTTGAATTACCTTCCCGCCATCTTTTTCAACATTTGAATGTTGAAACTACTGGCCCAAGATCATTTAGTACACCATTTGGACACAATATTATTGTTGTGTAAAGCTCTCGGTGATAAATTTTCAATTGACTGACTGTGAAATTCCAGAAGTGGACAAGCAACTGTTGAGCAAGGGCCAAAGATATCTTCTTGGCATAAGTCAAGCAATTAACAGTTACAGCTTTTCAAATGACTTATTAAAGTGTGACTCCGGCCCAATTTCACATGCCAGATTGCTCACTTGTGCAAATAAAGCCCTTCGACTTTACGCGAGCGTGTAAAACCCATCGGATGCCTTAAAGCCATATTGACATTTATTTTAAAATCTAACTTGCCAGTTTGTTTTGAAATAAAATGCTGTAAGTACATTACAGACGGGCCTATTCATCTGTACAGAGCAATTGAAACATCTCGATACTTACGTGACAACCTGAAGAAAGTGTAGTCTTTGAAACTGAACGAAACTCGTTCTTTGCTCACCCGGAGAACCAATGGTATGGTATGGATGGCAATGGTATTTTATAAGAGGAGGCACATAAGAGAGCTAGGGCTGTTTTAAAAGCCAGGCAGAATGTTTCAAAGGGTAAAGGCATCTGAATCTTTATCACTCCTACAATCCAGAATTAATTGATTACAATGTAGCAAAATTAACATTTCCACCGCTTTTTCGGAGATTAACCCATGAAGAAATACATTTCTTCGTTCAATCAGGTCATATCTCAGTCTGGGATGATAAAAAGTTTCCCAACCACACGTAAGATGTCCAGCGGTGCATTAAATCTGTAACGGAAGCATCATTTAAGGTATGTGGGCCCCAATCAAGAGAGCATCAGGGCCACACTGAAATCAATGTCCACCAAATCAATACCACCAAATCGCAGTACAAAGTTGCGTCTAAAAGTCAGACTTAAACAGATGACATAACAAATTGTATATCTTATACTGTCACGACACTAGTTTTTTTAATACAGTGTTTTGATTCTATTATAACAAATTATGTATTTAAGTAATGTAAATAGCAAACACCCTCATTGATTGGATGGAGGATAAGGGTGTGGTTTGAATTCGAAGTGCAGCTACCTTCCCGTGGTGAGTTCTGGTTTGTCTAAACATTATCAAATATCTAAACAAGCAAAGAGTTGTACATTGTACAATTTATATGCAAATGTTAATATTGGAACGCAAACTGATCTCAGGTGATTATTTTCTTTATTCATCAAAATCACTGAAAATTGAATTTTTGCCGATTTTTATTGAGCTTGCGGGATCGGAAGCTATTCTTTAAACGCAACTGTTTATTTTTATTATTATTAAACATTACAATCTACAAATATTTTTCACTATAGCGATAAAAAATATATATACGTAAAAAAAGAAAAAAATTCTGGAAAAATCGGAAATTTTCAATTTTTTAATTTTTTTAGGCGGTTTGCGGGATCGGAAGTTAAAGTCCGATTTAAATGATTTTTTTTTTTGTTTTTCTTGTATTTACCAATCGCAACTTTTCCGCACTATAGCAACTCGGAAAAATCAACTTGACTTTTTTCGCACCACTCTAATGGATAATAAAGACCAAACTGCGTCAAAGTCAAAATTTATTGATTAATTTAAATTTCAAGTAATAAACTTTATATAAAATTCGAAAGTACTAAGAAATATTTAAATAATACCAAATGACTTAAAAACTTATCTGAAATCACGAAACGTTTTATTCTTATAAGTCTAGCATAAAATAAGTAATTCTTGTTCTCAAAGAAAAATGAGTATAAATAACGTGATTCATAGTGTTATCCTAAAAAAAGCCCTCTTAAAATCATGTTTATTTTAAAGTATATGTAAATGTCATCCAAAATTAGTTAAAAGTACCGAGACATATATATTCCGAAAATCACTTCCGTATCTTATCTTACACGTCTTCCACTACGCCATTAAAGTGAGAAATTATATTCTTTGGTTTTAATGGCAGAATCTTGATACGTCAAAAATCTCAAGAATTCATTTCCTCGATAATAATATCTCTTTTAAAAATGGGAAGATTTTAAAAATTATTTTTCAATATTCAAAATTAAAACTGTAAAATGGGATTTATATCTGAATTTATTTTAGAAGAGGAAAGAAATTCTCTATGGTACTTATAACATCTAATATAAAACTGTTTGAAAAGCAATATAAAGCAGTATAAAAAAAACGTGATATGTTTTATTATACATTTGCAAGTTTTATGTGGCAAATAATGCCATTCACTTAAAACATGCATACTTTTTTATAATCCATAAATCAGTCAGCGAGTTTAAACTCAATTACTCATTAATTTTAATTATTTTAAAATACATAATGCACTATTGAGATCATTATTTTGTTTCATGGATGCAAATGCAGCGTATTATATAGTATTTCAAGTAATATATAGATACTTAAGAGCACAGATATGATATTTCATTTTTATTTTTAAAAGTAATCTTTTACATTGTTAATCACTGCTTTTTAGGTGCGTTCGTAATTATATAAATACGTGGCCCCTATAGTCGCCATCTGATCCGTCCGTCTTTTCGCACATAACAGCGCAAATTTACCCAACCGAATTGTTTGAAATTTAATGTATTTGTAACATAATAAATATATAATAAATAATATAATAAATAATAATGTGTTATATAATAATATAAATTTGTCGAGTCATTTCAAATTTTATGAAAATCAAATCAAAACTTTAAAATATATTAATAAAAGTTGTCTTCATTCTATTAAATCCTATCATACGTAATTAATTCAATGTTATCACATAATAGGTATTGATTCTCGGTTGCGATGGTTACTACGTTCTATTTCAGATGGAGTCTATTATTTCCGTATTACTGAATTTAACATATATAATCGTAATAAATTTTGTATTCATGCATTTTTGCATAAGTGTACAACAGCTATTGCACCAAGATCTCAATATTTATAAAACTAGTTATATTATGAACGCACATCATTTGCCACGTTTGACGTGCAATTTCCTACTTGTGAAACATATGTCTTAATAATCGCAGAATTTGAATAATAACTCCCTCACCTCGGAAAAGAAGGTCCTAGTTTTTGAGATATGTAATGCACAATATATCTTTTCTAATTTCCCTAGAACTGGACATAGCATATCCATGCTTTTGGATATTATTATTTATTTGAGAAATACAAAATTACTCATCAACGATAATAAAAATAATAATAAAATACAGCAAAAGCTATTAAAATCGAACCTATCTGTAACAAAATCCTTCCTTAAACGGTAAATTAGGTTGGCTGTACGAATAGAATACACTATAATTATACTTGCTAAGACAGAAACGTCTCTGAAAAATTTCCCGATGCTTTACGATTTGGTTTTCACATGTTTTGCTGCAGTTTAAAAACTGTACTGTACTTTTTCATATTTAAGTTTTAAATGAAACAATTTGAAAACTGCTGCTTATATGTAACTAAATTAAATTGTTAGGATTGTAAATATTTACAAGTACTAATGTCCTCTTACAATTTAAATTAATATTTCATATTGTAGTTGATAAACCTAAGTAGTTTCAGTATTAAAAACAAATATGATTTCGTAATTATCACGACATATGTCAGTTTAAGTGAGCTTCTAATAGCTGGAGATGATAAGAAAACTATTAAATACACATGAGTTCTCTGTGTACCCATTGAAGTCTTTAGGTCAAAAATATTCGGGCCGGATCGAGAGGACTCGGACTTGAAAATTTAAAAAAAATTCATAATTTTTAATAAAAAAATTTTAATAGTTCCTCCAACTAAAAATATTTAACAGTTGTAATTATTTATTACTATCTCATTTTAGAACCTCTAGAGTAAAGCAAATATTTTCACTACGGTACAAATCTGGCTAAGCCCAGGTTTGACTTCAGTCAGTTTCCTTTTATTATACTTGGATTGATCTCAACGCTCAGGCTGAGAAAAGCAGTCTTAGAAAGGTATTCATATTTAGAAAAGTAGTAGTTAAAGTACTAAGATATATCAAGTTATTTAATACAATCTTTAGAAAATTGTATACAGCTGTATTGCAATTCAGATTTTTTTAATTAATTGCAGAGAAATATTTCTAAAAATATTTTTTTAAATTAATATTGCAGATTTTAAGAAGGTCTTTTTTATTTAAAATTGGTCCTGAATCTGTACTTTTGTAAATCTTTGGGCGTTATATTTAAAATGTTCGTACCATATATGTTATGGAGAGCGGAAAAAAATGAACATAAACGTATTGTACAGTAGCTGTTTTACATAAAATGTATGTAATATTCTTTTCTAAAATTTTAATTGTAGGATAATATTGATTAAAACATATCAAAAACATATGTAATACAAATTATATACTTCAGCACGAACAAAAATATATGATTGCATTTGTCGCGTTTGTGTGTGTGTGTGCGTCTGTATGTGTGTATATATATATATACAAATAGGAGGGCTGTTTAATAAAGATAGATGATCATTGTTTTATATCAACATATCTACACTCATCGTCTAAATTTTAATCTTGCTTTTCAAACTATTTCATATCGTATTTCATATCCAATGCAATGCACTTGTCCCCAATGTTTTTACACTTCAAAGACTTGCTAGAAACCACATTTTTTAAATAGGTCCCTCAAAATTGCGTCCGCCGTCTTCACCAATGCTTCAAATGATGAAAAATACTTTCCACGAAGGTGTTTCTTCACATTAGAGAATTCACCTCATCTTCTTATAACATGATCTTCAATTTTAAACAAACTTCCACATGAACGTGCTATTGTTCGTGTATGAGGAGTCTCGGAACTCACCGCGCTCAAACATGTATCATGTTCACTTGCCTGTTATTAACTTGTGGGTGGCACGCAATTATAACTGCAATATTTTTAATAGTTCTCATATCTAACGATCTTCTCTGACAATAATAGAGACAGTATTAATGTTGACTTCTGAAAGCGAAATTACAGGAACTCCAGATCCATCTTCCTTTGAAGATGATTGTCTTTCTCTTCCTTAAACGTCTCAAATGATCTCCTAACTTTGCTCTTATAGCATGCGTTTTGACTGACGATTATTTCAGGAGAAAGGAAAATTTCCAGCAATCATTCTGCTCATTGCGTATTGCCTCCATCGCTCCGTAGGCGATACTGAAATTATCTGAAATTTCATGGCTGTCTCTGAAGTGCTACTGGAAATAAATGAAAACAAATTACCACGTATTCATTACACATTAAACTAACAATGGAACATAAACGTAAATTTATGTGCAATAAAGTATGCTGATAGAAACATTATGATCATTCTTTATTAAACAGCCCTCGTATATAAATGTGTGGGTGTGTGTAATGTGATTCTAAAATAAATTCTTTTTAAATAATGCTTATTTACTTATGTTATTTTAAAATGTACTAAAGAATCTCATCTTTAGTTATCGCAGGTTTAAACATTCGTTAAAATAGTTCCATTTTTTTATTTTCCACATCCTTCCACTGTCTTGAAACTCAGAAGTTACTTCTAGAACATGTAATTTTCCTTTAATGGCATGCCGTAGCTAAGTATGAAATCTCCAGAATTCATTTCCTGACTAATCATTCCTCTTTTAAGAGAGAAGGTCTTTAATGGCTCTTTTCTACATGAAAACTATAAAACAGATTTCTTTTTATTTATTTGCACATTTAGTTAAAGAAGAAGAGAGACATTTTATTATAAAGTATAAAGTGAATTAAACGCTTTGTAGAAATAATTTTTATTCTTATTGCATCCTGTTCTTATTCCTTCTATTCATAGCTACTTCCCCACACGTTCATTGAAGCTTCTTACAAAATTTTATTGAAACAAAATCCACAGGTTAACTATTTTTATAGTAGAAAATTTATTGCTTAAGGGACAAGAAACCTTCAAACTCATTTTTTTTTATTTAACTTTAAATACTATTTAAGTACGCATTATCGCATATATTTATCACACAAGAAATTTAAAAAAATTGCAGGGATATAAATAAGGAATATTCCTGAATACTTTAAGTGTTATGAAAAACATTTCAAAATGCGCCATGCACATTCCATATCAATTAAAATCTCCAGTATTTCTTATGAAGCTTGGTTAAATCGAATTTTCTACATTTGAATATAAATGTAAGAAAAAATAATATTTTCTAAATTTTATGAAATTTTCACCTTTTTGCATGATATTTCTGCAATTACTTACCTTTAACTTTTCAATTATATTTAGTTTAAAAAAACCATGCCCAGTTTTATGACATGTATAAAGACAAACCGCTATAGAAAATTTCAAAGCATTCAGATGAAAAATTATGAAGAAGTGCAGTTGCAAACATTTGTAAATGCTAATCACAGGTTAAATTTTATAGTAGAAAATTTATTGCTTAAGGGACAAGAAAACTTCAAACTCATTTTTTTTTATTTAACTTTAAATACTATTTAAGGGTACTATTTAAGTATGCATTATGGCATATATTTATCACACACGAAATTAAAAAAAATTGCAGGGATAAAAATAAGAAATATTCCTGAATACTTTAAGTGTTATGAAAAACATTTCAAAATGCCCCATGCACATTCCATATCAATTAAAATCTCCACTATTTCTTATGAAGCTTGGTTAAATCGAATTTTCTACATCTGAATATAAATGTAAGAAAAAAAATATTTTCTAAATTTTATGAAATTTTCACTTTTTTGCATGATATTTCTACAATTACTTACCTTTAACTTTTCAATTATATTTAGTTTTAAAAAACCATGCACAGTTTTATGACATATATAAAGACAAACAGCTATAGAAAATTTCAAAGCATTCAGATGAAAAATAATGAAGAAGTGCAGTTGCAAACATTTGTAAACGCTAATCACGAGATGCTTTAATCAATACTAATACAATAAAGTTTCGCTCCGTCTGTGTGTCTGTCTGTTTGAAATGGCTAGCAAAATCTACCGCACATACAAGTCTAAAAATTTAGGTGACGTTAGTCTAAGACAGGTCCTGATACACCTGAAGCTCAGATTTTTAAATTTTTAAGGGCCGGGCCCCTGTGCCCCTTTAAGTTTTTGAAGTGAAAACTTCTTTGGGCGCGTTGAGCTTTTTTTTTGAGATGGAGAAAAACCACTGATTGGAGACACTGTTACGTAACCGACATGCTAGCATTTTGACACATAGACACTAGCGCGCCAAGCGGTGAATGACAGGAACTTTTCCCTCTTCAGATCAATCCGCAAAAGAAGAACGAAGCTAAAACTCACTTTTTCTCCCGGCGTTCACACAGGAACACACACAAAATTTACATTTTCGTTGCAGTACGCTGTTGTGTTTATTGTTAAAGACAAATACTTGATACTTTCATTATTGAAGTGAAAGCTTCTTTGGGCGCGTTTGGCCTTTTTTGAGATGGGAAAAACCATTGAACTCGTGATACTGTTATTGTAACCGACACCTCTGTATATAAGTGTGTACATGTATTGTGCATAGTTCGGTATGAGGAGGGCAGGGAATTAATTGTTATTGATTGCTTAATCAATAACAACAATTTACAGGCAAGCGCGCCGCATGCTTGCCTGTGCGCTATTGGTTCCCGAAATACACGTACAAGAGTTAGAAAAAGGAAATCTCATCAAAAACATCTCATGTAAAAATTAGCCAAGTCTCGTGACTCTTGCTAAAATAAAACTTCCTTGCTCTAGCAAAATAAAATTATCTTTATTCAACAGTTGTTATTTATGTCAATAGTTGGCGGCAAAAGTGAACTATTCGATCAAATATCGGGTAAGTTTAGCAGAAAAACTCTCTTGTTTTTAAAATTCGTGTTATTTTTGCGTTATGGTGTATGTCATACCATCAAACTATAGCGATATTTCTAAGTGGTTTTAAATATAGCAAAAGCAATAGCGCAATTATTTATCAAGAAATGTTAACATACTTGCAGAATTATTTGACTTGCAGAAATATTTAAATTCACCAAAACAACATTTGGTAAAACAAATTATTATTTTGTTTTTCGTCAGTTAAAATGAATTATACCGTATTCGTGACCTACCTATTTCGTGTAACTAAAAACCGATAACGCTGTATTTTATCGTGTTGATGGTCTGGTCAATGACCAACAGTATTGGCGGGAATTTCGCTTACGGAAGATAAAATACGGGGCACAGATGTCAGATACGCACTTGGGTACCTAATTGACACCAAAATGGCGTTACTTTATTTTACAAGGTAACCCGGCTACTGTTGCTTATTTATTAATAAATTGTTCATTTACTTTTATTTTATTTTTTTAAATTCTACAATTGTTTTGTTCTATAGTTATTAATGAAATTATCGTTTATTTATTGTTGTTTACTTTTTAAAAGGGTAGAAAATAATTTTAAAATATATATTGTAACTGGTATTGGAAAACGGGCTTTCGCCAAATTGGCGTTAAAAAATCGCGCCAAACCTGGTTCTTATACATCTGTGCCAAACTCTCGGTTTTTTTATTTTTCGACTTTTTATCCAAATGTTCCGGATTTTTTAAATTTTCCCTTCCATTGTATCCCAAACACTACCTTCATACCAAATTTCAAGATTCTAGGGATACAGGATGTACCTCCGAGTTTTGATGATCGGAAATAATTAACTTTCACATTTCATGTTTTTGTAAATTTACGTTTTAAGCAATAGATTGCAATTTTTGTATGTAAAATTATATGCATTATTGTTCATGTACAATGGCGCATTAAATGAAAATTGTAATATAATTTTCGTAGTAATATTTTATAATAATGAGTAAAAAAATACTACATTTAAAAGTATTTCCTGCACAATAAAACATTTCCTGACGATTAAAAAAACACACACGTAATTGTTGAAGTTTTCACTTCTATTGGCACTCCCGGAGTGCCACTGTTTTTTTATGCACTAAATTGTTAATAACTTGCCCCCTTTTTATCCAATCTTCTTCGCTTTGGGGGACCTTTCTCCATTTAGTCATTCTCGCCTTTCTACTCTCAAGATAAGACCCTGGCCCCCTGGGGCCAGATATAGGGCCGCTTGAAGTTTTCGTGCAGATTAAAGGTTAATAAATTGCTTCCTTTTAATCCGATCTCCATTTTTTAGATAATTTTTCCATTTAGTTAGTCTCACATTTCTACATTCCAGTTTAAGTCCTGGGGCCACCAGGGTGCCGTAGAGCCCTGCTAAGCTTATTTACCTGGACTACAGTCTCTTTCTTATTGGCCTTTCTAGAAATGCATATACCTTTTGTTAAACTTGTGATTCAATATATTAAGACAAATTGGTCAAAAGACAAACTTGCGTTTTGAAAAATAAATTTTGCATCTTCCGAATAAGATTTTTCAGCTTGCTGGTGTTGGTGTTGGTGCTGGTGTTGTTTTATGACGGTCAGTTATCAACACGAGGTATATAGGCCCGAAGGGGTGGGGGGTTCCCTCCGTGGTAGTCTTTCTGAGGGAACCTAAGACGTATTTACGCAAGGAAATCCAAGGTTCAAAGAAAACCACGGAAAACTCCGAACGATTAGGCCGACGGGCGCTATTGCGTTTGATCCCAGCACCTCCCGTCTACCAGCTCCGAAAGCAGAACCACTCGGCCACTGATGGGGTATTTTTCAGCTTGCTGCAGAAATTATACTGCAAACATTCGCTATATCTTTGTTCTAATACGTTTATGATATTCTAATTAATATAAGCCTGATTACAGTATTTTTCATAAATCTGCTAGATTATTTGTGTGGTATCTTTAATATTTGAAACATTATTTTTTTTTCTTGGGTTATGTTCCTGTACATTATATTATTCTGAAATTTAATTAATTTTATAATTTATCGTGTTTGTTGCAGAAAAAGATAAAAATATCCTGGTGTATTACGATTCAAGATGTAAAATATTTAGAGTGAATTTCGGTGAGTGAATTTGAAAATGTAAGATATTTAAATTTTCTATAAGTTTAAAATTACTATTTCTAAAATATAAAGTTCAAATTAATATTAAGTCCTACTTCTTTTTGTAACGCATATGAAGCTACGGTAAGTTTAATGGAACCTTTTTATTAAGTCGCAACTTTCTTCTTTTTTGGTTCATTTCCTCCCAAATTTTTTTTTTTGAACTTTAAATGTTAAATGTAAAGCTCTGCAAAAGTGCGCAATAAAGGGGATGGGGGTTCGATACTGCTTCCCCGTCGTCCAATAAGCAGTCTTTTTCGAGTATTATATACCGTGCGTCATTCGTAACCTGGAATCATTCGTGTGTAGAGCCTATAACTAGATAAATATTGGAAGGGATGGCATAATATCGAAAGTTTTGATCATTATTTTACTTGTTTTTGTATTACATATTTTTTAAGAGTGACATTTGAAAATTGATATTTTATTTAACCCTTAAATGGCTGATTTTTCAAAAATCATTGTAATAATATTTTTCGGCTTTCATTTTTTAAATAAATCATGGGAAAAATACTTAAAACAATCATATTTTGTTTTAAGTATAGTTTACGCCTGAAAAACTGTTTGTTACTAATCGGCAATACTGGTTTTTAATTGAAAAAATGATTTTCCTAGATAAAATTCTATAATGTTAAACACAATAAAATTTTTGGAATTATAATAAAAAATAAATTTTACTTGCTCACTGCAGAACAAAATAGGGTATTTCGCAAGCTTCCAAACAAAACAAAAGGAACATGTAGCAACAGTTGAAAAAAGAAATATATCTTTATTCTTAAACAGCACAAGTGTTGCCATCTATATGTTGAAAATCGATTTAATAATACTTTCAGAATGTATTTTATTGGCAACATTAGGCATTATAGCTTCAATATTATTCTAATAGTATTTTAGATCCTAATTTCGGTATGTTGCCGAAAAGCAACACCCGGCATTTAAGTGTTAAAATGAGTAACATTTGCCTTAAGATATTTTTCGTGAAAAACTTGAGAAATTTAACAAACTGTCTAACCTTAATTATTGCAAAATACAAAATATCCTTTTATTGAGATAATAAAATATTATGCGTTAATGAGATTCGGGTATGGCTGCCACTTCTGGAATGCTATATTGAAAATCATTAAACCTTCCGACTAAATAAGTGCCTCTATCATTAAATGTGCAATGTTTTGATACGAAAAGTACAAAGTCTAATATAATTTCCTAACAAAAATCATTTAACATTTATGTAACCATAATTCATATTGTCAGCTTTCTATAGGAATTCTTTTTAATTATAACTGTAATGGACAATGTTTTCTTAATGGTGGCAACAAAGTTGCTATCATAATTGTTGTAATTAAATACCACATAAACTATTAAAGTACCAAAAAAACTGTTATTTAAAGCTCTGCCCAAATCTCTGACCAGAAATCCGACTTCGAATATCCTAAAGAACATCCTAAGAGGAAAATGGGGTCACACTGTTATGGAAATTTCCATAAAACTTACGGAAATTTTTTACTGCAATTTTCCCCTCTATATTCAGAAAGCAGCATAATTTGTAAAAGTTAGTAAACATTAGATATATAAACTCGGTTTATGGCGTCAGATTGCGCCATCCGAAAAATCTACAAGAGTCTTTTTCCATTTCTTCCAGTCAAGGGTCCATTCCTCTTCCAGACCTCTATCCCTCATTGTCTTTGAAATATCATGCATCCAGTTCTTTCGTGGTCTTCCCCGTTTCCTTTTCTTGTTTGTTTCATAATTGAATGTTATTTTGGATAGTCTTTCCTCATTCATTCTTTTGACATGACCATGCCAGATTAATTGCTTTTTTTGGATATCATCTAATATGGTTCTCTTTATTTTCATCATTTCCTTGATTCTGTCATTTCTTATTTTTTCTATTCTTGATATCCTGCATGATATTCTTAGGGCATCCATTTCTACTGCCGCTAGTTTCTTTCGTTCTGTCTCCATAATTCTCCATCCTTCTGCTCCATATAACAATATGCTCTTTACAATAGAGTTGTATATATTGTACTTTATTTTCCTAGAGATCTCCTTACTCCACCAAATAGAATTTAATAGTTTTACAGCCTTTCTCCCCTGACAAATTCTGTATTTAATTTCTTGTGAGTCTTCCTTCTCTATTAATGTCTACACCTAAATATCTATAATGCTTACAGCTTTCTATTCTTATGTTATTAGTTAGATTTAGGTATGTCTCATTTCCTCCTATACATAGGTATTTGGTCTTGCTGACGTTCATGTGAAGTCCCCATTTCTCATATTCTTCCTTAATTTTCACCGTCATTTCCTCTAAATCATTTTTACTTTTTGCAATTATAACTTGGTCATCTGCGAATTGTAGAGTAAAAATTGACGTTCCATTCATATTAAGTCCCATTCCTCTGCATTTCTTCTTCCACATTTTCAATGCTTCTTCAACATAAATTTTAAAAAGTGTTGGGGAGATACAACAACCCTGCCTGAGTCCTTTATCTGTTATAAAACCTTTTGATAATCTTTGGCCTATTTTAATCTTTGTTTTTGATTGTCTGTAAAGTTCTTGAATTGCTCTAAACATTTATAATTAAATTTTTTTTTAAAAAGTGATGATTTCAACCACAGATATGTCAATTGACATTTAAATATCCTTTTCTGAATCAAAGGGGGAGTTTTATGTAAAGGTTCATAACAATGCGACCTCTTTTTTCCATCAGGATAACAGTGGAGGGGAATTTATAGAGACTGAGAAGATTCTAAACACCAAATAAGGTGGTGTTGCTAGATCTAATTGGCATATCCTAAATTAGTTTGCAGAACAGACCAGCTGGTGTTAAAGTACACCAAATCAGTGATAGTGATTCTTTACACTAATTACTTATTGGTGTTTTATTACACCAATTTGCAAGTGGTGTTCATTACGCCACTATTAGTGGCAAGTTAGTTGCCACCATTTTCGGTGTAAAATACCACGAATATTTTTTACAATGTGCATTTGGGAATCGAACCTGCTACCGTCATGATAGCAGACGAGCAGCTAATTGCTTGCCATCACGATAAATCAATTTAAATGGCCTAATTTTGCATAATCATTTAATTAATCATATTTTTTAAATAAAACAAATAACTTATTCATTTTGTACTTTTTAGTATAAAAATTTAAAAAAAAAACGGTAGTAAAAATTTACAAAATTATGAATTTAAAATAATCCATAAAGCTATTTCCTTTCATGTTAAAAATCTATTTTATTCCATTAATAATATTAGTTATCTAGAAAAACTCATAAAAGTCAATTTATATCGTCACCACGGAAGCACATTTTATGGATTCATATGGGTACAAATAAGTTTAGAAGAATACTAAACACATGTACTCAAAAATATCCAGATTTGTTTTAGAAAATTAAAGTTTAGACTTCTAATCTAATCTCATATGAAACTCTATAATGCATTAGCTTCAGCGGCTTTGTTCTGCTACTGTGACAGCAATTACTTGGCACACACAAGAGATCATTTTCTAAATGACCATGGGGCGTTAAACAATTACCACATGTAGATAATTTTCATCTAATAGGGCAATTTATTTAAGCATTTTCATAGCGTTGGGTAATTTTGTCTGCAAAGAAAATAATCCTTTTTTAATGTGGAAGAACTCTTTGCGCACTGTAGAGTATTATCTGGGTGGTTTGGATACAGTGGTTTGGATAATGATGTTACTTTATTTTTAATGTGAATATAAATAAATAAATTCAATTCGTATGTTTCTTAACTTGTCTCACTAATCTGATTGAACTCGTCTAAGCAACTATCGCTAGATTCAGCAATCTAGGTTTGTCATCATTTGCACTATAACTGGAGTTGCTATATTGTTATACAAGCACACTATTTTATTTAATTTAAAAATAAATGCATTTTATCCAGAAATGTAACTTAGAGAATCAGAGCTCTTATGGGAATATTTTCTTTCATCAGTTCTTTAGAACTTTTCCTTTATAGATAAATGAAGTTCAGGTATCATGGAATGGTCGGGCAGTATGGAATACTTTAATATATAGCTTGTACGGTTTTTCATGCAAGCGTGAAACTGTCAAATGACCTAGCACTCCCGTGATGCACTGTGCTAAGTTTTGTTTAATACACGTTGTTGGAGTGATGCGGTCAAATGAAAACTTATCCTCAATTGTTGCAGTTTTTTGCAGCAAGTAAGTTTTATAAAATTCGTATTAATTATAAGTCCTCTTCGTCAATAATATTGACCGAGTTCAGTATTAAGTTGAACAGTTATATTTCTTGTTGTGTTAACCAGTTTAACTCTATGCTAACATGCTGACAAGTAAAGAGGTAATTCTTTTCAAGATGGCTTGTTGGGTAATAAGGAATATTAGATAGACAACTGTTTTAAGACGAGTCTGATGAAGATGAGTAATCAATCCACTCCAACGTATCATCTGAGATGGGCTTTATACCATGTTGTTAACCAGATAAGGAAGAGGCAGTGTGCCTGTTTTCTAATGAAATATATTCAGAGGATGGAAGAGGGGAGTATTGGAAAAAATGTCTGATATGCTCGACGCAGATCCCATGGACTATGGTGGGGCCGAAACAACAGGCTAAATTTGTTATTTTTGTAACACATTAAAATATTTCCAATGAATTTGATGATTTGTAGATGATGTACTAATGTCTACTCATTAAAGAATCTTGGTTATTATTGCAAATCGTATCTTTTCTTAGAATTTTAATATTCCTTATAAGCCTGTATGCATTACCCGATTAGTTGATATTGCCCAAAAAATGCAACTAATTTTTTGAAATATAAATATTGGTTAACTTTTAATGCATCTCAAATTTTGTATGTAAAAATTAAAATGTAAATAACATTTCATAATACCCGAACTTACTCTGTATATACTTGTACATATCTCCCTCTGCTCTAGTTTAAAATCAATAATATTTATTCCAAATTCAACTTTATGATAATTATCTAAATTCTTTATTGATAAACTGTCCTTTTTTTCACTAAAGAGATCACAGTTTAAAAAGCATGCTATTTGTAATTTATTACACATTTAATAAATGTTGTACAATAGTTACTTTCAAGTTCAACAGTTGGATTTTAAAGTATTTTTGCAATTACAACATTGTTTTGGGATACCCTTTTTTATTTAAAGAATGTAGTAATGTTTATGTTAACGATTGTAATTATTTTTAGAAAAAAATATAAATACAACTGAAGCCTAAATAAATTCGGAAATGCCAGTTCGTTGTGCTGGATTTATGGGTTATTAATGCTGGATTATTCTAGTTTCTGCATATTCAATGGCATTAAAGATTTATAAATAGCAACTACTCTCTACTTTACTTTCTCTCTTTAAATTCCTTTTCATTTACTTTTAAAATAAAAGCATTATTTCGGGAAATGAAACTTAAAATATGGGGATATTTTCTTTTATGATGTCTTTTTGGGAACTTTTTCTTCAAATCAATTTATTTTTTATATGTTTGCAATAAATTTATTTAATTGATTTTTGTTTCAAAAATAAAGTAATGATATTTATTAAAATCCTTTATTGATAATCTGTTTTTTTTTTTTTTTTTTTTTTTTTTTTTTTTTTTTTTTTTTTTTTTTGTGAAGCGATCATTGTCAAGAATATTGCTTTTTACCACTGTTATATTTTCATAATTACCATGTAATAAGCAATAATTTCACTATAGTTCATCATCTTCTTCTTCAGCGTGTGTTAGGCTAAATCAGCCTATTCTGCTCCATTGATCAATCCATCGCAGCGTAGGTCTACCTCGGTCCAATGCTGTAATTGGAAAAAAATATTTGTGGGAACGCACCTTTTCATAGAGTAGATGTTGATGATACCGGATTTTTACCAAGCCGAAATTCAATTTAAAACATTTAGCTAAAAGCCGCCTTTTCTCAGTTAACAATTATAATTATTATTTCATAGTTTTTCTAGTATTTTACTTGTATAGCATCCATCTAAAAGCAATATTTAATCAATCTCATAGTAACATTTTCCATTATGATCAAAATAAATTGAAATAACAGGAATAAATCCATACATTACTTACTGGTACATCTATCCTAGAAGTTTACCAAAGAACGGTAATGATATGTGTTTTCTGTGCTCTCTGATCTGTCTCGTCTGCTATTTTTCTTCCTGATCACTACCAAGGTTTCACATATGGTTCAGGCCAAAACATTTTTAATGGAGGTCCTACACGGCTTATGAATATAAGTGAAACTCATCTTCTTAAAATTAGCATAAATTACTGTTTTGCTTGAAAAAAAATTGTGCTCATGCGCGATATTATTATTTTTTTTACATTAACAAACCAAATATTTCTGGGAACGGCGTTCCCACGCGTTCCCACCCAACTACAGCACTGCCTCGGTCACGCTAAACCCCTGGGTCTGTAACTCAGAAACTTTTTTGGCAATCGGTCATTACTCATACGCTGTACGTGATTCTTCATTTATACCATTTTTAGCTGCCGGGTGATTGTTCAGTTTGGGCTTACGAGTAGTAAGATTTTTACATGGTGAGGGTACCAACCTTACGCAAAACCCCCAACCAGGAGGACCAGGGTGTTTCTTTTCGTCTGGCTCCTATCCCTCGACCTGTCCGGCTTGGGTGACCCTTCCAGTAGCTACGCTACCGCCGACATAGCTCTCCGGGTCAGACTCAGATTCAGCCAGGGGGGAGGCCAACCAATTGGTTTGAGCTCAACTAGCCCCACCCAGCAATGTTTATAAAAAAATTGCAGAACAATCATAGAGTAATAAAATAAGGGTAGGTAATAAAAAGTAATTGAGATAATGGAATAAGTATAGGTAACAATTACTCTCCGGATCATTGGTGCACACAAGCTCCACCGACCCAGGAAGGCAGAAACACCATCGGGGAGTTGTAACAATAGTTGTAACAAAAAAAAGAAATGACGCCAGAAATGTTAGTTCACTTCGTTCGACTGAACTAATGTCAGTGATATTTTGGTGCCATTACAGATATATAATTAGGAACTGGAACTTATACTTCCTCTCTCACATCTTTTTTTTAAAAATATAAATACACTTTTAAATATATACACTTTACCCATAAATAAATCTTACAAAGCTAAAATTCAAATGGGAATTTAATTTTTCATTTATGAAGCCTTTTATGGACTTTTTTTTTCTAACATCAATTTCCCCCTTCATCTTTCTACAGCTCCAAGTCAAAAAATTAGAATAATAGAAAAAAGGAATTGTGAAAATGTTTTTTTTGTGTATTGCTTATACAAAATGTAATACAGGATAAAGCTTAATCTTGTAAGAATCTACATAGTTTGTAGATTTTTTAGCATGAAAATTAAAGGAAATGATACAAAAACTAAAATAATCATTCACACTTGGAAAAAATCAAAATATTTTTACCTGGTTCAAAATATTAGAATAATGCATTGTAAATAATACGTGTTTAAAAAAAGGAGGAAATATAGTTATTCTTTAATATTTTGTAGCATTACCTTTACATTTTATAACAGCACGAACTCGCTCTGTCAAGCTAGCTAAAAGTGGTTCACAATGTTTTCTGCCCAGACATGACCATGTCGAATTTATGCTGGAAAGAAGCTTAACTTTGTTCTTTGGCGCAATATCTTACAGTCTAATCTTCATTATTATCCAAAAATTCATTTTTGGACTTAAATCCGGCAAATTAGCCAGGGAAGTATGTTCATTTGGTGTTGGTTAAGTTAGTTCTTGGTGGACACTGACCTGTGTGAAGGTACTAAATGATGTTGGAAAATAAAATCGTCACCACACAGGTCTTCCAACAATGGTATCATGAAATGTTCAAAGATTTCTTCATATATCTCAGAATTAACCAGGACAATCTCCAGTGATGCAAGTCCATACCATTACACTGGCTGCAAATTTCTCTGATCGCTTACTGCATACCTTGATCATTATATGTCACGTAAAAAACACACTCATCACTAAACAATATCTTTATACAATAATCCAGAACCCGTGAAAGACTTTTTTGCATTACTTAGCTCTCTCCCTTTTCTGTTTAATAGTCCTGAGGCACTTTATTTTTGTACACGAGATTGAAATCCACGTTTATGGAGACATCTTAGAGTTATAGATTTATTCCCATCAACACTGTGTTCTTTCCACTTTCGATGCAAATATCTTACACTTCTAAAACGGTTTTTTAGCAATACGCTTTGGCTTTCTGTATTCTCTCTGAGCAGTTTTTTTATTTCGGTTGCTATTCAGATGCTTCATTTGGAAATGTCCGTCGTTAAAATATTGCTTTATTGTTCTACTAACACATGGTTGAGAACATTTTAAATAACTGGCTATATATTGCTGATTGCTACCTTCTTTACGCAAATCAATAATACCATGCTTTGTAAACTCCGTTATGTCGGACAAAGGCCCATGTTTCACACAAAATGAAAACAGTGATGATGCAAAGCGTTTAAGTGGCGCCCCGCAGAAGCTAATTTTATGCTTAATTTATGCAACCTTCTCAACCAATTAGGAAAATTCATAAATATTCTAATTTTTTGAACTACCTATTTTAGTATTCTAATATCTTGAATAATGAAAATAATTTTACAAAAATACAATATTCACTCAAAATTTAATCTTTTACAGTTTTAATTTTTTTTAAACATGCAAATTTATTAAAACATCAATCGTTGTTCTTTTTCAATTGTTCTACGCCGAAATAAAGCTAAATGAATTTCCAAATACAAATGAAATGAATTATTCTAATTTTGTAACTTGGAGCTGTATTTTAGTTAGCTTTCAATGTTTTTGTAGTAAATAAAACGTGCTAAATGTTAATAATATAATTCCGTAAGGAGATGTATAAAATTTTCGTTTGATTTTTTTTTAATTTTTCGTTTGATTCGTCGTTTGAAATAAAAAGCCTATCAGAGTAGAGAGCGGGGTCTGCTAGGTTTCCGTTATGTTTTAACTTCCCAAATGAAAACGTTTTTTCAAAATTCCGAGAAAACTACGAGATCGATGCGTTTATAGATTAGTACGTTTATGTTAGGTCGATAGATATAGACCAGTATGTTTCATAAATTAATGGAGGATATTCCATCTCCGTTTTGATCACGTGGTCAAGGTAAAAACTTCTAGCGTAAAGAAGGGAAGGCTCCGTAGACATGTAATGTAAATCCCCGCTAGCCAATGAAACAGTTCATGAGGACAAGCAGTAATATCTTTCCTTCTTATCAGTTAGAAGTTCCTTGGGTACATTACCGGTATCACGTGACTTTTTTCAGCCTTGAACCCATATTTGGAATATCCTCCATTGAACGGTCTTGTCTACCCGGAGACGGTAAAATATAGTTTTTTACGTCTGTCGTCCTCTACATGAGGTTAATTTACAATGCAAACGAAAATTACAATTAGGGAAAATGTTTCTTTAGTCTTCCACGTGAAAAAAGTATTCTGATTTTTGATATCATTCTTAAACGCTATAATTTCAAATATAAGGATTATTTTTGTTTGTTCGTTTTTGAACAAGCTCTTCGTGGCGTATTAAAATGAAATGAAAATTGTTTTGAAATAATTGTTTGGAAATCATGAACGACTCTTATATTACTTCTTAAATTTTACCTGTTTTTTATGTGAAAATAACTTCTGATGTTTCATTTTTTTTTGTCACTGTAGTCCAATTTATCGCTGTTAAATTGTTGACTGCATTTTCTCAGATGGCATTCAAAGATAGTAAAAGTTGTAGACCTACAAGAACCGCAAGAGGACGTATATTGCGAAATATAAGGGACGTAGAGCGTTATTGAATTTAAACAAGCAGACATACACATAACGCCAAGCTGACAGGCCCTGAGTACAAGAACTAACCAATGAATGATTCATCTAAACATTATTTAGGTGCAATGGACAATCTCTGTAATCATTCTAATGCACTTTATTTTTTTACAAATTAAGTAAACATTGTAATATTTTATTATTTTTCTTTATTTTGTTATGAATATGTTGTTTTTGTTTTATATATTTTGTTATATTTCTATATTAACCATTTTATTAACCAACATTTTAACTCTTACTATTGTTATAAATAAAGAATTATAAGTGCAACTGAAAAATAAATGAAGCCAAAAATGTCAACTCGCTGTGTTCGACCGAGTTACAATCGGTGTTAATTCGAGCCTTTAAAGATATATAAACAAAACCTGGAACTTCTACTTTCTCTGTGACAATCTATTTCATTTGCTTTTAAAATAGACCAGCTGTATCTGGAAATGAAATTTACAGAACCAAAAAGCCCAGACGGGGATAATTTCTTTTACGAAGTCTCTTTAGAAGCTTTTCGTTAAATCAAATTATTTTTACGCTCCAATAGAAATTACTTTTCTATGTGTTTGCAATAAATTTAACTTGATGATTATTATAATGATTTATTGGGGACAACATAACATTTTTCTTGAAACATTGCATTAAAAACATGTTGAACATAATTCATTAGAAATTTAATTATTTCTGTATAATGTTCAGTTTTATATTCAGCTGTTGGAATTTCAAAGTTTTTTCACAAAGAATTTTTAGTCATAATTTATTATCACTGTTATACTTAAAAACTATATTAATGAATATATTAAGCATTGTTACATTTTAAAATTTTAAATAAAACTCAGAAATAAATGAGGCCGGAAATGTCAGTTCACTGAGTTCGATTGAATTAAAGTTAAAGTTTATTCGATTCCATTAAAGATTTATAAGTCACAACTGGAACTTTCACTTTATTTTTTACTTCCTGTTTTATTTACTTTTAAAATAAATCCACTTTATCCGGAAATGAAACTTGGAGAACTGGAAATCAAATGGGAATGTTTTCTTTGATGAAGCCTTTTTAGAAGATTTTCTTTATAAAACAACTTTTTTTGTCTTTATGTTTTGTTTTTGTTTTTCTTTAGGTCGTTTTTGCAACAAATTCAACATGATGATAGTCATTATGATCCTTTATTGATCATATCTCCTTTAAAACTATCTTAAAAATTCTCAACATAGTTAATACCATGAACTCTTCAGTTTTGCATTCAACATTAGAATTTCAAAATACTTTTACGACTTTACCATTGTACATTGTTTATTACAATCATTATATTTTAATTAACTCAATACAGTTTTTCACTATAATAATCGTTTTACACTGTGATATTATTGATTGTGTTAACCATTTTTATCATTTAAAACCAAGAACTATAAATGCAGCAGAAAAAAATATAAAGCATGAAAGGCCGTTCACCGTTCTCGAATGAATAGTAAACACTTATACGATTAAACTTTATCTATTTAACGTTCGTTTTGTTTTTTTATTTTTGTTGTATTTTGCGTTAGAGTTTTCATTAATTATTGGTTTTTGGTTTTTATTTTTATAAGAAGCTCTTAAGTATGTCAACTGTGTCACAAAACAATTCATGAAAAATATGATGAGTAATATACTACCTGTAGTACTTTATGACATAATAAATTATATTATGACAGGTAGCAGTTAGATATGTTGAAAAAGGGGGGGGGGAAATGCGTATTATGCATTGATCAAGAAACTGTAAGAGCACAAGGATTAATATTTTTATTCCCCTTTTAAAATTTCAAAAAGAAATTACTATTTAACTTTCGTTAGGATTTTTTATTAACACTTTACAACAAAGTTGAAAAGTGATATTGACTTCGGTTTGTCTGTCCGTCTGCCTGTCTGTCCGAGCTCTAAATCTCAGAAAGATATTCGAATTGTTTTGAAATTTTAGATGTTATTGACTTCTACCATAGCACGAGCCCTATTTCAGATGAAGCTTGTAGCACGTTTAGTTTATTTACAGGGACAATCAAAAGTATTCCGTTACATTACGGCCAATGGGAAAAAATCGTTTCAAATGAATTTTAAAGATGTTACACCCTTTCAAACATAATAAAATTGATATGCATTTACGAAGTGGACTAAAATATGCATTCTCTAGAATATGTGGTGCAGCGAATAGTTACTATTTATTTACAGGGCAACACAAAATAATTCCATTACATAATGGTATCCGGGAAAATTGTTTGCGACGTATTTTATTTATGCAATTTCATATATAATGAGATTGATATACATCGGTGAGGCTTACTGTAAGTTATTTCATATATGATATAAAGTTCAAGCATTTAGAGGGACACTCAAATGATTTCCGACCGGTATATTCTATCCGAAGTACTGTTTATTTGCGATGATGTCAGGAATGTATTTTTAATTATGATATGTGCTTTTAAGTTTCATTATGCTTATGCATACTTTATGGTGTGCATAAATGTATGCACACCAAATGCATTTGATACACAGGACTACACAAAAGAATTCGTAAAAGTTATTGATTATGAGCGTAAATTGCTGAAAGGTGGTTTTTAAATGTGGTACGCATTTTTATGCTGAACTGTATTTATTTTACTAAGAAATGTTTTTAGAATATAGGCCACACAAAGAATTGGATACGTCTATAGATTATAAATTCTGGAAATGTGATTTCAGTAGTTTTAAGAGTTATTTAGTTTGAATTAAATTTTAGCTAAATAGTGGCGTGTAATAAAGATACTAGATAAACTACAGGGCTGAACAAAAGTGTTCAAATATGTTTCTATCTATCAGTATGAATTGCTGCAAGAAAAATTTCAACTTGTTATGTGTTTTCTTGCAAGCTAAATTTTCCCCTTATATAGTATATATATATATCAGCCTACAGATCAAATACAGGGCTGTTCAAAAAAATTGGATTACATATTTTGCTATGGAAGGTAATTGCTGAAATCAGATTTTCAAATGTTTTATTTGTTTTATAAAATGTTCACTTAATGATCTTATTTACCTTATTTCCCTAAATAACAAAGTTTTGTTAAAGATTTCAGAAAGTGTTGGAAAGTGTTTCATAATCTAAGTTTAACGCATGATTTTTCTTTCTTGTTTTCTTTCATATGTTACATTCGAGTCTTTAAGAAAATATTATTTTTTAGCTTTTGTTTTTTATTTAAAAAAATTAAATGCTATTGACATCTAGCTAGAACTAAAATAAGAGTATCAGAAACTCATCGAGAAAGTAATAAATTATCTATCGCATTTGATATAAAAAGAGTATTATAAACACATTATATCGCCAGTAATTAATTCAATATAAACTTGAAAGTGTCTTACAAACATATTAATAATGAATATAGCAAGATATTTGAGACAGCTCCTGATTGAGATCGTATCTGTCTTCATTTTAATTCGATTTTAGAAATTCAGTTCCATGAAATAAACCAAAATTGCATTATAATTATCAAGAATCGCGTTTAAAAAACTGCATATCAAGATGAATAATTTTATAAATTCTCCTCATAAATTTAATATTATTAAATATTGCTTGATTGCTATTTTATTTATTTTTTTAGGCTGGTATTTTAAACAATCACATTATAAAAGCCTATAATTATAGTTAAATTGATACGAGTTATATATATCTTTATCAATAAAGAAAGAAGTTTGTGTGTATCTGTAGAAGATATTCTAAAAAGACCGCTGCAAGTAGAGCAACAAAACGTAAGATGAAGATACCTCTATATATGTTGTTTTGCACCTCGAAGAACGATTTTCGATTTTTGGATTAGATTTGTTTTTATTTTGCTTTTTATGACATTTTATGCGCTCGTTTACGTTTCAAGCCGATTTTTCTACTGCGATAAAAGTAATATGAATTCAATCGTTAAGCCCAATATAGTCAATTTTGTTCTCTTTTCAATAATGTTATTTCGAGAAAATCAACCAGTAATTGAGTCCGTTTATAGGATTTAAGAGTTTGTCCATAAAATTTTTTCCCATTTTTTTTTTTTTTTAAATATCTCTTCCTAAATATAGACTTCGTTAACCACTATTTTCAAACATCAGCGGCGCATTCTTTTCTTTGATATTATGAATCCGATTTTAACGGAAATTAATTCGTTCAACTTAGCTTACGATTCTCTTACAGTTTTTAGTGCCATCTTCCTACATTTATATAACTAGCACTAACATGTCACTAACAATTACTAACAAACACTGTTGCGTGGAGATGTGTGTCGGAGTAGGTTTATGATGTGAGAAGTATTCATAAATGAAAGACCCAAACAAGTGGTACAAGAGAGATTAAAGTTTGGGAACCGCTGCCTCATACGTACGACTCATACGCTTCACGTGAAACTGAAAGTGAATTTTTCAATATTAAAGGAAGAAAACTAAATTCACAACTATGAAACTCACCTGATTAAAAGTTTAAAGAGACGGTGGAAGTTAATTTTTTTTCATCATAGAGTTGTGAAATTTGTGCAAAATTTACATTTCATTATGAGTACATAGAAAACCTTAAAAGAATTTTTTTAATCTGATTATAAATTTAAGATATTAAAAAAAATAAAATTTTAAAACGAAATTTTAAAATGCTCCATGCGTCTAGATTTTAGACACATTATCTCGATTTTACATTTTATTCACTTAAGACTCTGTTGCAAACAGATCTGCGTATCGATTTTTTAAAATTAACAGCACTGTGCTGTTAATTTTACGCAACTACAGTATTTTTCATGTTTATATAATCAAGAAACCAAAGAAAGATACTGCACATTCGACTGTGATCGAGTTTGTGCGCGAGATGAACAGTACTTTGTACTGTAAAAATATCGTTTTTTTTTTTTCAGTGTATCCCATACCAAATAATCATTAAAGCTTAAAGGATTTTTTTTTAATTAGGAAGCTATTAAGTTTTAAATTATGAAAATATTAATTTTTAAGTATTTTAAAATTGTGAAAGAAAAATATTGATTCTATCAAATTTCCATAGACTTCCATTATAAACAAATAGAATTTACATGCTTACAGAAAATCAACAAATTGAGATATTTCAATGTAACAAAAACTAATATTAGCTTAAGGGATTTGTGGCAGATTTTATCAGCAACATATCGGTTTCACACCCCCCCCCCCCCCACCGTTTCGCAAAATCTACTTTGAACAAGTAAATTCACAATAGAAATTATTTTTTCCTAAAACAATTCATAGTTCTACATTTATTTATTTACTTATTTTCCTTTCTCCTTACACAATGAACTTTACTCAACACATATAAAGATTTATAGTTACATATATTTTTTTCACTTATTCAAAATTCTTATTCTCGCATATTTAGTTATTTTTCCATTCCTAACGGTTTTTATTTAAAACCAATGAAGAATACATTTATACCTCCGTACATCTGCACTTTCTTTTAACGTTTTATTTTCTTTATAGTATTTTATCTGCGCTATAAATAAACCACTCTCATTTCCTATTAGAATTTGACGGGTAAAAAAAGAAATAAAGAAAGAAGTATTTTTATTGGAATTGCAGTTTCACATTATACAGTAAACTCTGTCTAAGGCGGAATCGGTCGGGACTGAGAAATTTTTCCGTGGTATACAGTATTCCGGCTTATGCAAAAGAGCTTGATTTATTGGAATGAAGCATACGTCAGTCGAATAGAATTTTATGTTTTCGATAAAAAGATTGGATCTTGAGTTATAATGAATTGCTCGCGATCTTACATTCGATCTTTCATCACGATCTTTCATTGGTTGTCCTGACTCGAAAATCTGTCGAAAACTGAAATTCTCGAAGATCCATTGTCTTCATAAATAAGTGAGAAACGCTATTCAGTTTCTTAGTACCGCTGTAATACCTATAAATTTGAAGTTTACACACACAATAATAATAATAATAATAATAACATCGGGAATGAGACAGAAAGTCATCACTTTGAATTTGAGTACAACCTTAAAGCATAATATATTGTAGTCAATTCACATTTTCATAAATGTGCACTCAACTAGTATTAATAACTTTTAAATGCATATTCATACAGAAAAAAATGGCATAACCAAGAATTCTTTAAAATTTAATCAGTTTCTGTTCGTTTGAATTAACTTTTTTAAAGTATTAAGGAATTTAATTTTATGCTCGACATTGAGTATTTGACGCATATATATCAGTTTTAAAGTTTCATAAACGAAATGCCTTTCATTTTTAAAATATCCTATTTTCCGCCTTATGCAAAATTTTGGTTTCGGTGGGTCCTTAAAACCCTTTCTGTTTCCGCGTTAGGCAGATTCCGGCTTATGCAGCAAGAATTAATGTTATTTTCTATGGGTTCGCCGGGACTTTAAAAAATTTCCGCGGTAGACAGATTTCCGGCTTACACAGAGTCCGCCTTAGACAGAATTTACTGTATTTCATTTTTATCATTATTCCTTCTACATGTAACATACATTCGTTAAAGATTACTCAATCACATTTAACTGCAATCTGTTGTTAAAGTAAACAAAAACCAGAATTTATGTCGCACTTATTCTTGAAATATGTAGGGTTGTTTCACATCCTGTGGGTGCGCTGAAAGGGGGGGGGGGGTTGCCACTTTATTTGTCTGCTACACCTGCCACCAATGCTTTGTCTCTGCAATTCCGACGTCAAAAAACATTATTAGTTGGCGAAAATGCAATATGCCAAGTCATGTGATTCAGTACGCATTAAGTACAGTTCGCTCCCGACTACCCTGCTGGAAGGACTGCTGTTATTTCTTTTTCTTTTTGTGATGTTGCGGAGCAGTTTGTCATGAACGGATATGCTTCTACACATAGAGATATATTTAATCTGTGCTTCTACATAGCTCTATATCTGAGGCTGATTTTTTATGAGATGTCTTCCTTCCTATTGAGAATGAATAAAAAGTGATTGTACTTTCATCTATATGTTGGAGTTTTTTTTAATCACCATATCCTCTGAACGTTCTCGCTGCTTTACAATTAATTGGTGCATATCAGCCGAATTTTTTTCTCCAACGCAAAGATAAAAAAAAAATGAAATGAATGGAGAGGTGATATTACTTCTATCTGTCTGCCCACCAACAGTTATTCTATGAACGTTCTCGTCGCTCCTTGTCATCGCCAGTACCCTGCGTATGCTGAAAGACATTGTGAATCGTCGCACGGAAAATCCCCTGTCTGTCGAGAGTTCCGAAGTTTTTCTTTCCCGAGTGAGGGAAGTTATTTTCTTGGACGGATGTTTTCTAATGCTGTTTCACCCCTTCTCTCGCCGAAGTTAGCCATTGACTTCCTCTGTTTTTTTCTGCTTTCCTACTCTGGTCATCTTTTCGTGTCTCCCGCGGGTCTGTGAATTTTTTTTTTTTTTTTTTGTGTGTGCTCCATCCGATTCTTCAGTGAAACAAAAACCAACAGTGTTGTGCTCCAAAAAACCGCGTAATGGGTCAACGGTATTTTGTGTGAAATATGTAAAGGGTGACATAGAATCCAGTAAAAAATGCAATTTGTGAAATGTAGTGTTTATTCAAGTGTGTGACAGTAGCGCAAAGAATAGCGTTGTGTGACGGCCAATTTAGTGTGCAAAAAGAAATTCTTGTGAGGTTGTATCGTGAGATAATAAGTGTCCTCATTTTTTAGTGCTTCAGTGTTTCTACAATTTTTAAACTGTAAGCGAATTGTGTGATTTGAAAAGTGGTTTTAAAAAAAAACTTAGAAAAATCTTCGGCCCATCTATAGTAAAAATTGGTCGTAAAAAAATTGCCATCGTCGTACACAATTTTTTTTTTTTTTTTTTTTTTTTTTTGGCAGTTGATAGTAAAAAGAAAACTGCTCATTTTTTTTTCCTTACACATATAAAGAATACGAGAATTGAATATTTGTTTCAAAATATTTTTCTCTTTTCAGTAATTTACTGAAGTCACATTAAGTGTTTGCATTGCATTATATTTGATTCAGTTTTCGTATTCACGAAAGAATATTTTACAATGTATTTATTTATGTGTGATTGAAATTATTTATATTATTTTTGCCCTGACTTTCATTCTTTTTATTGATTTACTATTTTTGATTAAAAAAATAGAGGATTATTTTCAGCATACAAGTTAAATCCTTTATTTTTAAATTTGTGATTTTTTCACAAATTTAGGGGATATTTTACGTAACTATTTTTACATTCCTCTATTAAAAAAGTGAGCTATTTGCTTATGCATTTTTTTTTTTGTTTATTGGCATGATTTATGTATTTTTTTTTATCTTAAATAAGTTACAATAAGACTTTTGTTTTATTTTTATTTTTATTTTTTGGGGGGCAAAGTTAAAAAGAGAAAATTTTTCTTTTCTTTTCTTTAAATTATGCTATATTATATTTAATTATATTTTATAATGCTATAATTTTACATTGCAATTTATAATTGGATATGCTTTGGTTTTATTCAGTAGTATTATTATTTTATGTGTATTATGCAGAAACTCAATAATTATCAGTTATCGCATTGCTTAAATTGATTTTTTTTGACAATGGCTGCTAAGAACATCCCAAATGGTGTTATTGAATTCGATGGGGACCCTGAATTATTGCAATTTTTCTTTGATCAGGTCAAAGCTGTTGCCAAAATTAATAAATATAATGAGCAGACAGCTATTTCGTTTTTTTTTCCTATAAGACTGTGTAAAAATTGAAAATGTTCTATGTTTAGAAGTTTAAAAAATTGCAGTATTTAACCACACAATGGTACATCTGCTTCGTTTTACTGGTAGCATACGGTTAGGTGTAACGTTATTTTTTAGTGACGACATATTAATTGTTGTCAGAAAGAAATAGCATACCGGGGCTTACAAGTGACACTAGTGATTGATGCATGACATTGTTAATGATTAAATACATAAGTTCATCTGTATGTTATTTTTCATTTTCCCCACGATTTCATTAAAACTTGGAAATTATTTAAAGAGCATCTTGTTGTAAGGTATGCTGAAGATATGTAACAATATATCGGAATTTATTTCTCACAAATAATGCACTTCTGGAAGTATACAACATTTTCAATGGTTCGATTCGATATTTCTATGAAAAATGTTGAATGAAAATCTTGGTTTATTTCTGAATGTAACTCTAGAAAGGAACAGGCATAATCTACCTCAGAAACTAAAATTAATGAAAGATATCCAATGGATTTGCGTCGATGCAATGAAGGAAATAAATCTATTTCCTTTTAAGTTCGTGGAAATTTTATTCCTGCTTATCTGAAATTGAAATTGTCAAGTTAATTTACATTAGATAGTCTTTTATTAGAAATTTAATCTTTGGAACATGTATTATTAATTATTCACTAGTATTATTAAGGGGATTTAGAGCTTGAAAACTTTTCAAAAAATCGATTTTTTTAGTATCTATTTTTATTATTCAATTAAGTCTGAACACGGTGCAAAAAAACCGCGTAAAAATATTTCCATTTTTAACGGAGTTATAAACATTTATGTAACAATCACTTTCAAAGCCGAACCCTTTTATTTGAAACTTTAAATCGCGTTTTCACAAAACCCTCATTTTTGCCGACTATCCATAAGATTAAAAGAAAAAAAACTATTTGACGGAATGGCTTAAATTGTTTTTTGAATGCATATAACATTATTATCTATAGGATGAATTAATATATTTTAGATATTTTAATATTTTGAGTCGTTTTAATGAAAAAAATAATAATTTTTAGGGTCTTTTAAATTTTCAAATTTGATGATTTTTTTAATAAGTTTTCCTTTGAGTGATAGTTATATTCTTAACTCATTCTATAGAGTAAAGTTTCCTGATCATTTTAAAGGGTAAATTAGGTTCTTAATTCAACGTTGAGATATCTCACGGATGGTGATATGACACCTAAATTTTCTTTTGAAAATTGTGTTCTATAAATTTTGCTAGGTTATTTATTTTATTACATTGAAGTACTTCATTTTATAATTTTATAAGACTACAAACATACCTTTAAAATATCAGAAGGTTTAAGGGGACAGTGGAGTTTAAAATCCTTAAAAATATATTTTTTTATTTTTGTAAATTTCTCCTTAAATATTATTCAAAGGTACATTATAAGCATTAAGGCATGCATTTATCACAAAAAAAAATTTATTTTTGAGAAAAAAATGGAATTTTACCCGTCGTCTCAGAAATCTTCGAAATGCCCCCTGCGTCTCCCATATCAATGAAAATCCGCAATATTTTGATTTATATATAGATAAGTTTGATTTATATATAGAAATAAAATTGAGCATAGAATTTTATATATTTCAATTTAAAGGTAAAAAAAAAAAATGTGAAAATTTTTGAAATTTTCAAAATTTTTCTATTTTTTTTTTTTTTTTGTTTCATTTTAAATATTATTCAAGGGTACATTATATGCATTATGGCATGCATTTAACACAAAAAAAAAATAAAAAATAAAATTTATTTTTGAGAAAAAAAATGGAATTTTACGCATCGTCATAGAAATCTTCGAAGTGCCCCCTGCGCGTTCCATATCAACGAAACTCCCCAATATTTTTTATAAAAGTTTGATTTATATATAGAAATAAAATAGAGCATTGAATTTTATATATTTGAATTTAAAGGTTAAAAAAATTAAAAACTTTGAATTTTTTTCGAAAAAATTTTGAAGTTTTGAATTTTTTTTTTACCTTTAAATTTTTCTATTCTTTAAATTCTTCTAAAATTCTTCTATATCTTATTTTAGCTTTATTATGTAATTAAAGTTCAGAAATTACTTTAAGAACATCAATTCTGTTAAAGCAGGCATGCTCAAGATGTTTAAGAATAAATCAGAATTTATTACCTCACCAGTAACACTGGTCAATAAAATTGAACTTTTGATTTTTCACGAAACCAAAATTAATTGTGTATTATTCACTTCTTTGTGCGGATTCCAAATTTTGTTTTAAATTTTATCCAACAGGTCTAGTTTTTGAGATATTTGCATATGTCGATTTATGCAAATTTTTGTATTTTTGAAAATTTATAAGCAAATTTAAGGCATAAAACATTACCAGAGTGTCTTTTTAACACTTTCCAACAAAGTTGAAAAGTGTTTATGACTTCGGTTTTCCTGGCCGTCTGTCCGTATGGATGTCTGTCCATATGGCCGTCGGACCGTCTGGCCGCGCTCTAACTCTCGTAAATATAGTCGGATCGTTCTGAAATTTTTGAATGTTAGTGACCTCTACCGTAGCACGATCCCTATTTTAAATAAAGTTTCTAGGATGTTTAGTTCATTTACAGGGACAGTCAATTTTTTCCGTTACATTAAGGCCTATGGGAAAAAATCGTTTAAAATGTTTTTTAATGATGTTACATGTTTCAAATATAATAAAATTCATATGCATTTATCAAGTGCACTAAAATATGCATTCCATAGAATATACGATACAAAGAATAGTTATTATTCATTTACAGGGCCACACAAAATAATTCCGTTACAGAACGATATAGGAGTGGAGGGAATTGTTTGCTGCGTATTTTAATTATGTTAAATTATTTCATGTATAATGAAATTAATATACGTCGCTGAGGTTTACTATAACTTATTTCATGCATAATACGAAGTGCATAGCATTTACAGGGACACACAAAAGATTTCAGATACTATATTGTGTCCGAAGTGCTGTACAGTAGCGATGATTGCTGGAAATGCATTTTTATTTATGTTATGTGCTTTTATGTTTCACTATATTTATGCATAGTATATGATATGTGTATAAATGTGTATAAATGCAACATGTGTATAAATGTTGTAATTCATATACAGGGCTACTCAAAATAATTCTTAATGGTTACTGGGTATGATTGCAAATCGCTTAAAGGTGGTTCTTAAATGAGTTATGCATTTTTACGCAAAACTGCATTTGGTTTACTAAGAAATGTTTGTAGAACATAGATAAAAGGATATACAGGGTCACGCAAAGAATTGGATACATGGCCGTCTATAAATGATAATTTCTGGAAATGTGATTTCAGTAGTTTTAAGAGTGTTTACTTTGAATTAAACTTTAGCTACATAGTGGCGTGTAATAAAGGTACTAGGTTAACTACACGGCTGTACAAATGTATACAAGTATGTTTTGCTCTATTAGTATAAATTGCTGAAGGAGAAATTTCAACCTGTTATGAATTTTCTTGCTAAACTTAATTTTCCCATTATACGAGTACACTGTAAAAAAAAATCTGTATAGTTACTAACGTTTTTCTAGGAAACTGGGATTCCTAAAACTTTTTATGTAACGGCAACAACAAATATTCATGTAACAGACACACTTTTGCGCCGAAAATCAAAAAATCTGTAAGGTTACTAAGAAATTTTTAGGAAACTGGGATGCCTAGAACTTTTCATGTAACTACAGCCAGGTTTACAGATAAAATTTTAGTAAGATTACAGAAATTTTAATAGATTCATTTGTAAAGTTACAGATTTCTGTAGCTTTACAAAAATTAGTTTTGTAGATTTGCAGCTTTTCTTGTACAGTTACAGATGACAGTTTAGTAAGCATGTAATTTTACATCTGTAGAGCTACAGATTTTTTTTTTACAGTGTAGAGTGTTACGAGTGTAGTGTTACGAGTATGTTGAATAGTGTTACGAGTATATGTATCAACCTATAGATCAAATATAGGGCTGTTCAAAACAATTGGAATACATATTTGGCTATATACAGTAACTGCAGAAATCAGTTTTTCAAATGTTTCATGCTTTTTCTAAAATGTTTACTTAGTTCTCTTATATACTTTACCGAAGTTTTGTTAAAGCATTCAGGAAGTGTTGGAAAGTGTTTCATAATCTATGCTAAACGCATGAATTTTCTTACTTGTTTGTTTTATGTTACGATTACTGTTTAATTTACTTTATGAAAATGTTGTTTCTGAGATTATAGTGACGTGTGGCATAGAAATATTTTGCCTAACTTGCATATTAGGTAGCTTTCATTACAAAAAGCTACCTATTGCAGCCGTTCGGAGGAAAGCGATTTCAAAAAAATTTGGTATATTTTCATCGATCATGACCCTCAGACCCCGAAACCACCCTCCGCTCAAAATTTATATATATATATATATATATATATATATATATATATATATATATACTAGCAAACCCCGCGGCTTTGCTCGCGTAATATTTGAAATATGCCAAGTGATATATATGTGTCTAATTTTTATTAAAAGGTACTAACTAAATTTTTATTTTATTAAAATGTAATATTTTATTTTATTAAAAGGTTTTTTTTTTTATTAAAAGTTACTTACTATTTTTAGGAAAAATTCAAAAATTACTATTTAAAACACAGTTTGATTAAACATCATTATTACACTGCATTAGGCAGAAATTAGGACTTAAATTAATAAAATGAAATAAAACTAAATAAATGATAATTTAGAAAATATTTTGAAACATTTATGCTCAATTAATACGCTCATTTCAGTATTCATTTGAAGTTTTCAATTTTTTAGAAACCATCTTCTTACATCTTAAAATTAACCATCATGTCAAATTCCAAGTCCTACCCCCTCTCTCAACATAAAGGGCTATGTTGAAACAGGAACTGTCACCATTAATTTGCCAACATTAATTTTGAAATCGGTTTGTTATTTTCTAATATTCCACAGAAACGTAATTTAAAATGCTTTTAAAGGCCTTTTTTAGAACGTTTGTTGTTCCTGTGAATCCCAGGTGGTAGAATCACCGGCATAAAATATAGCCTGTGTAGGATAAGAAACTGTTACCATTGATTCGCAACTATTACTTTCATAATCGGTTTATATTCCCTGAAACTGCATAGAATCGTAATTTAGAACTTTTTTAGAATGCTTTTTGCACCTCCCCTTCGCTTCACCCCTTTTTAATTCGAATTTATTTTCGACATTCCTACGAGGGCATTTATATTTTATAATTAACTACCATGCCATATTTGAAGTTTCTGACCTTTTCAGTATCACAGAAATCGCAATTTAGAAAGTTTTTAGCTCCTGCAACCCTCTGGTGGTAGTGGAACAGACATAAAATATAGCTTATGTTTGAGCAGGTTCTATCACCAAAATTTGTCATCATTATTTTTTTAATCGGTTTTGTAATTTATAAGTTTGCTTAAAAATTGTAGTTTATAACGCTTTTCACTCACTTCATTTTTTTTAATTTGAAATTTTCTTTCAACTGTTCTTAGAAAGCAGTTGCAACTTGTAAGTAAATACCATGCCATACTTCAAAGTGTTAGACACCTCAGTTGTGCAAAAAACGCAAATTAGAACATGTTTTGATTTTCCAACCCTCAGATGGTAGTGACAGCAACATAAAATATAACCTATGTTATGGCAGGGACTGTCACCATTGATTTGCAACCCTTACTTTTGAAATAGCTTTGGTATTTCCACAGATTGAGTAGAAATCGCAATTTAGAACGTTTTTAGGACGCTTTTCGCGCATTTTCACCCCTTTTTAAATTTCCAATTTTTTCGAAACTGTTCTTAAAGATCATTTATATCTAATAAATATGTACCTTGCCTAATTTTAAGTTGCTAGCCCCTACTGATCACAAAAATCGAAATTTAGAACGCTTTGTTGCTCCTGCAACGTCTTGGTGATAGTGATACCGACATAAAACAGCGTCTATGTTAGAGCAGAGGCTGTCAACATCAATTTCCTACCATTATGTTTGAAATCAGATTCATTCTTCCTGAGATATTGCCGACAAATCGGCATTTAGAACGCTTTTCGCGCATTTCGCTCCTGCATCTCCTCTGGGGTAGTGGAAACAGATATAAAATATAGCCTATCTTGGAGAAAGAGCTGTCACCATCATTTTTACACCATTATATTTGGAATCGGTTCAGTACTTCCTGAGATTGCACAGAAATCGCAATTTAGAACTTTTTTTACAACGCTTTTTGCGCATTTTGACCCCCTTTTAAATTTCGTTTTTTTAGGAAATGTCCTTAGAGATCATTGATATCTTATAACTAACTACCATTCCAAATTTCACGATTCTAGGCCCTTCCGTAACGCAAAAGCCGCAATTTAGAACGTTATTCTCCTGCACCCCTTTTGGGGTAGTGGCACCGACATAAAACATCGCCTATTTTGGAGCAAGGGTTGTCACCATAATTTTGACAATTCACCATTATTTTTTAGATCGGTTTGGTATTTCCTGAGATTGTGTAGAAACCATCATTAGAACGTTTTTTAGAACGCTTTTCGCGCATTTTCACCCCTTTTAAATTTCGAATCGTTTCACAACTGTTCTTAGAATTCCTTTATATCTAATAAGTAGCTAATATTTCAAATTTCATATTTCTAGGCCCTTCGGTAACGCAAAAATCGCATTTTTAGAACGTTTTTTGCTCCTGCACCCCCTTTCGGGTAGTGGCACCGACATAAAACATAGCCTATGTTGGAGCAAGGGTTGTCACCGTCATTTTAACACCAATATTTTGACACCATTATTTTTTAAATCGGTTTGGTATTTCCTGAGATTGTGTAGAAACTACCATTCAGAAAGTTTTTTAGAACGCTTTTTGTGCATTTTCACCCGTTTTAAATTTCGAATTGTTTAAGAACTGGTCTTAGACATCATTTGTATCTTATAAGTAACTAATATTCAAAATTTCATATTTCTAGGCCCTGCAGTAACGCTAAAATGGCATTTTTAGAACGTTTTTTGCTCCTACACCCCCTTTGGGGTAGTGTCACCGACATAAAACATAGCCTATCTTGGAGCAAGCGTTGTCACCATCATTTTGACACCAAAATCTTTTAAATCGGTTTGGTATTTCCTGAGATTGTGTAGAAACTACCATTTAGAACGTTTTTTAGAACGCTTTTTGTGCATTTTCACCCCTTTTAAATTTCGAATTGTTTAAGAACTGTTCTTAGACATCATTTATATCTTATAAGTAACTAATATTCAAAATTTCATATTTTTAGGCCCTTCAGTAACGCTAAAATCGCATTTTAGAACGT
The DNA here is from genome assembly GCA_963932465.1 of Maratus speciosus. Taxonomy (NCBI): domain Eukaryota; kingdom Metazoa; phylum Arthropoda; class Arachnida; order Araneae; family Salticidae; genus Maratus; species Maratus speciosus. The sequence continues at coordinate 535,744,265 of OZ010788.1, read as the reverse complement.
TTTTTGCTCCTACACCCCCTTTGGGGTAGTGGCACCGACATAAAACATAGCCTATCTTGGAGCAAGCGTTGTCACCATCATTTTGACACCAATATCTTTTAAATCGGTTTGGTATTTCCTGAGATTGTGTAGAAACTACCATTTAGAACGTTTTTTAGAACGCTTTTTGTGCATTTTCACCCCTTTTAAATTTCGAATTGTTTAAGAACTGTTCTTAGACATCATTTATATCTTATAAGTAACTAATATTCAAAATTTAATATTTCTAGGCCCTTCAGTAACGCTAAAATCGCATTTTTAGAACGTTTTTTGCTCCTACACCCTCTTTGGGGTAGTGGCACCGACATAAGATATAGCCTATGTTCTAAGTTGGACTAACACCATCATTTTGATACCATTACTTTTGGAATCGGTTCGGTAGTTCCAGAGCTTACTTCCTACAAATAAACAATTTTTCCCTCTTTATAATAGGAGTAAGATATGTGTGTGTGTGTGTGTGTATCTGACCTATGTCACACTGTAACTCTCGTATTTATGAACCGAATTACATGTAATTCGGTGTGTACATAGTAAACACCAATGTCTCGACCGAGTTCGTTGGCCAGCTTCATCCGCCATTTTGTTTCAAAATGGCGGCTATTTAAATTTTTTTTAAAAATTTAAAATTTGAAATGCGGTACAAAAAATTGAAAATGGAAAAATATTCTTTTCTTATGTATTTGACCTTTATACAAAGACTCCAGAGCAATTTTTGTTTCGTCTATATCTTAAAAAATGGCTGAGTTATAGCATTTTGAATTTCTAGCGTGGCTGACATTTTGAAACGTCCGGAATTTTGTCACGCTATAAAAGGCGTATTTATGAACCGATTTGGATGTAACTTCGTTTATACATAGTACATACCAATGTCTCGACCGAGTTCGTTGGCCAGCATCATCCGCCATCTTGTTTAAAAATGACGGCCATTTAAATTTTTAAGAAAAATTTAAATTTGAAATGAGGTACCAAAAAATTGAAAATTGAAAAAATATTTTTTTCTTATGTGTTTGACCTTGATAAAAAAATTCGGGAGCAGTTTTTGTTTCGTCTATATCTTAAAAAATGGCGGAGTTATAGCATTTTGAATTTCTAGCGTGGCTGACATTTTGAAGCGACCTGATTTTTGTCACGTGATAACAGATGTATTTATGAACCGATTTGGATGTACCTTTGTGTGTACATAGTATATACAAATATCTCGACCGAGTTCGTTGGCCAGCTTCATCCGCCATCTTGTTTCAAAATGGCGGCCATTTAAAAAAAATTTAAAAATTTTAAATTTAAAATGAGATACCAAAAAATTGGAAAATGAAAAAGATTTTTTTCTGTATGTGTTTGAGATTAATACAAAGATTCCGGAACAGGTTTTGTTTCGTCTATATCTAAAAAAATGGCTGAGTTATAGCATTTTGAATTTCTATTGTGGATGACATTTTAAAACGACCTGATTTTTGTCACGCGATAACAGGCGTATTTATGAACCGATTTGATATAACTTGGTCTGTACATAGTACATACAAACGTCTCGACCGAGTTCGTTGTCCAGCTTCATTCGCCATCTTGTTTCAAAAGGGTTGCCATTTAAAAAAAAATAATTTAAAATTTAAAATAAAGTATTAAAAAATTTGAAAAAAAGAAAAAAATATATGTGTTTGGCCTTGATACAAAGATTCTGGAGCAGTTTTTGTTTCTGAAAATTTGTTCTTTTGTTTATATCTTAAAAAATAGTTGAATTATAGCACTTTAAATTTCTAGCAAGGCTAACACTTTGAAACGATCATGTATTTGTCACGCGATAACACACGTATTCGCATATTTCGATGGAAGAAGGCATGTGGATAGTATACATCAATATTTGGACCAAGTTCGCTGGCCAGCTTCATCAGCCATCTTGTTTCAAAATGGCGGCCATTAAATTAAAAAAAAAGTATAATTAAAGTGAGGTGCAAAAAAATTAGAAATTGAAAAAGGTTTCTTTCTTAATATTTGACCTTGATATAAGCATTCACGAGCCTTTTTTGTTTGTCTTTATCTTAAAAAATGGCTCAGATATAGCAGTTTCAATTTCTAATGTGGGTGACATTTTGAAAAATCTTATTTTTTGCCTGCGACAGCACTCGTATATATCAACCGATTCCGATGCGAGTGAGCATGTGCACAGCAATTACTAAGGTCTCGACCAAGTTCACTGTTTAGCCTCATCCACCATGTTTTCTTAAAATGGCAGGAACTTTAAGAAATCGCCGAATTTGGCAACCAAATATAAGTTACTTTAAATAAAAGCAGCTTGGATAAAGCTGGCTAATTTCGCGAAATTCTCATTCATAATGATTTAGTATTGATAAAAATTAGTATTGAATCTCCTATATTCTGTTTCCACTAAATTGAGCTTCGTGTGTTTGAATAATATAAGTTGGCTTTTTTAAAATAAGGAAAATGAAAGCTACCTCTTCCTCCCGGCACTGGCCTGAAGGACTTTTTTTCATATATTCCTACTAACTTTTCTTGACCGTCCAAATATTAAGTAGAGTCAAAATACTGTATTAAAAACTAGTGTCATGAAGGAAACTTTCCCCTTGTTATTAATAAACTTTATAACATACTTATAACTTCTTAAAAGGCGACACAAACATATAAAAATGTTATTTAATGCAACACTGAGATCCGTCGAACACACACGCATTCATTTTCAAAGGGAAAAGATGACTGACAGAATAGAAACTAAATTTTAAAATCGAAAACAAAATAGTACGCATGCGCAAGCGAATTTCAGTCCAGTGCAAAGGGTAATAAGTATGTTAATAAGAGTGATAAGTATGCTGTAAAGTCCAAATATTACTTCCACATGAGTACGCTAATATGTTTCTAAACCAGTTTTTTGTGGTGGTTTCAAATCCGGTATAAATTGTCTTCTATTACGTTTATATTTTGAAAAACGTAAAATTATATATTTTTTTTCCTCAAAAAAGGCCAGAAAATGCTTTTTATGCTACTTTGTGATTTATTTGTGCTAGTGAGGATATATTCTACTGCTTTTTTCAGTTATTTTTAGATTATACTCATTGTTTAGTATGTCCCTGTTAGGATTCTGACACTGTTCACCATTTTCACGATGAGGTACACACCCTAAAAACCCTTTTATATCAAATTTTTGTCAATGCCATACAAAAGTATACATTCATTTTACTCGAAAAACTAGACGTTTTATACGGAAACGGATTACAGATTTAAAATCAGCATAAAAGTCTAGTCTAGAGAAACATTACGTCATTTTTTGGCTACTACTTTAAAGTTGAATGTGATGTAAACATTACACCATTGAAAAATATGCAAATTAGGCTTAATAACTGAAAGATATATGTTAAGAATATGCACATTGCGACATTAATCTGAAGCAAATAGTCCAGTAGTTATTATCTAGAAAATTCAATTCAATCTGACATTTATTGTACCTAAAATTTGAATAAAATGGCACGAAAAAGCTTAAAATTGCAAATTTCTCAAAACGTCGACCGCCTAGAGAAAAACGGAAAATATATTAGGAATCAGCACGTGCAAATGATCAAGAATCACTTAATTTATGTTATGTGGTATAACTATTGCTATCCAGTTTAATTTTCCCCTGAAAGATTGAATACTTTGATGCCTCCATTCAATATTTAACCATTTATCTACTCACGGTACTCATAAGTACCATTAAAATAACTTGTTATAGAGTTCATTTAATACATCGATTAGCTGTAGTGTGATTTAGAATATGTTATAGATACATTACTGTATCTTGTTACAAAAGCATTATTGGTTACACAAAACAAAAATATTTTTAAAAAAATGATTTATTTTGCCTTTGCATATTTTCAGCGTTCTTGGCGTTGGAGGCGGGTGAGGGTGGAATTTTTCAATGCAGAAATATTTATAAATTTCTATTGTAAGAACATTGTATTTGTACATTTCCTAATTCTACGAAATACTAAAAAAAATATTTAAAATAAATCTTTGAGTGGGGTTATAAATATTGCACAAAATCCCTATAAGTTCAAATTTAATTAATCCTTCTAAACCATCAATCCTTCTAAAACCCTTCTAAAATTTATTAAATGATTATGCAAATCTTCTAATGTAGTTTAAACAATTCTCGAAAAATACTTTAGAAGATAAAATTTTCATGAATTCATAATTCAGTACATAAAGGGTTAAACATAAAATTTTGTGCTAAAATCTTAATAATAACCCTTAATAACCCAATTTATTTCTGCCAAGAAAAAGACGTACTATAACACTGAACCTACAATGAATGAATGATATCCAGTGGTTTTGAATCGATTACGGTGAAGAAAACAAATATATATATATATATATATATATTTTGTAAGTTTTATTCAGAAGCATTTGAAATTAAAATCATCATATTAACGCATTTTTATTATAATTTAAAAATTTTCGCCAAATGTATTAACTGATATTATTATTATATTATTAATTATTTCATTTAAAAATAACATTCGTTATTGGCCATTCTTCAAATGTAAAGAAATAATGTCTTCCGAATATCACTAAAATGTACAGAAGCTTCGACTTAAAATACTCCAAATAGTATCTTCTATGCCCTGTTTTTCCCTTCCTCTACAGTCTAAAAAAAAAAAAAAATCCGGGAACTGGATGAATATATCCCTTTTTTAAATTATGTTGAAACATGCAAATTTTCGCTTCGAATTGCTCACTTTTTCCTAAAATACAGAATAATCAACAATCTAGAGTAAAAATTACCCGGAATCCTGAAATATAAAGCTACAATTTTGTCATATCACAGTAATGTTCCTGCAAATTTGCTGCGTAGTACTTTTTCATATTAGAAAGTGAATTTTTATCTATCTCCTTTTCCTCTTAAAATGCGAAATATTCGCAAATCTAAGCTCAAAATTTTCGAAAAGTTTTCCCATCAAATAACAGATTTTTTTTTTTTTAAATAGCGTAAAAAAATCTTTCGATCACCGGAATGTTTCGGCTACTTGCTGCTAGTACTTTTTACATTTTTTGAGGGAAATAAATTGAGAGTGCGTCGCTTCTTAAAAACTTCTCAAAAACATGCATCCTGTTTTCAGTGTTCGAGATATATAACAGTAAATCGAAATTCATTTCCTTACAAATAATTCCAGCTTAAAAGATTAAAATATTTTAATCTCTCCCTGAAATACTTAAATGTAAAATTTTGAGCTAAAATATTGATTTATTTCTCAAGTTAGTTCCGGTAGGTGAAAACGTATCCAATTACAGAAGATGTCATGAATAAAACATATCCTGCAGATTTGCATCGAATAATGAATAGAACAAATCTATTTCCGTTTATGTTCTTGGAAGTTTTTTCCTCCGCAATTGATATTAAAACTATCATGTCAATGCATTTTCATAAGAACATTTTTTGTCCCATGTATTGATTTACATTATTAATTATTGCATTGAAAAATAAGATTTATTAATAAGTGTTTTTTCAGTATAAACTAAAAATATCTTCTTAATTTTAGTTAAATTTACGAAAGCTTACATTTAATGTACATCGAATTTTTAATGTACTTGTTTACTTCTTCCACCATGACGTTAAAAGTTAGACATAAAAAAATAAAAAATTAACATTAAAAGTTAAGAGCATGCATCCTGTTTTAAGATGTCTCAGGACTCTTAAAGTATCAAAATTTTCGAAATTTAAATTTTTTATATGCTAAACTCCTATCTTTTCTGAACATTTTTATATATTTGTTTTCTTGGAATTCCCATTGGAACAGAAGTTATGGCTTTTAGAATTATACCCGATCATTAGTTGAAGCCGCGTTTCCAAAACTTTGAAATCATTTTTCTCCAAATGACATTTTTGGCATAACGCGCATATCAATAAAACTTCTGAACATTTTTTTCATGAAATTTTCAAAACATATGATTCATGTTAGCCTGTATAAACTGAACCTAAAATTTCCTTTATATTGTTAAGAAAAATATATATTTTTTGGTGATTAATACTGTTGAAATTTTCAAAATGGTGTATTAGCTAAATACAGTTTTATATTAAAAATATAAAAAGGCTTTAAATACAAATTTATCTAAGTTCAGGGTAATTAATACAATCTGAAATATAAGTAGGCATGATAATTTTCATTCTAGTTGCAAAATTTATTTTGAAATCCTGCGCGTGAGCTGTTATACCAATTTTCTGCTCGTCAAATGTCTGGCAGTTTGGAGCCCCCCGTAAATATTAAATCTGCATCTTGAAACTTTTTAAATACATGAGATGAAAGAAAATACTTATATCTTTCCGCCCAATAAAAATTGTGTTTTAAAATCATACACATTTTAATATATTAAATGTTGAAAATAGTCTTTTTTTACCAATTTCAAGAGTCTTAAGACCTTTTAAGACATTTTCATGATATCTAAGAATAAATTGGAACTTATTTCCTCACAAATAATTGCTTCTTTAAAGATTAAAATATTTTAACGCTGCACATCCGTATTTAAGTGTAAAATTTCAAACGACGATGTTTTTATTTCTTAATAGAAATGAAATGACATACTTCGTCACAGTAGCTATAATGAATGAATGATATCCAAGGAATATCTTCGAACACAATTGAGAGAACAAATCTATTTTAAGTTGTTGGATGTTTTATTCGACAACAGTTAGTATTAAAATCATCATGTTCCATATGAATACTTCAATCCTTCTTCAAAATTATTGACTGATATTGTCAATTATACAGGATGTCCATAAAATAATGTCCCAGTTCCAATGTTATATTATAACAGTTTAATTTAGACTATTTACAACAAATCATAGATCAAAATGAAGGTAAACTAATACATATTTTCTTTTATTTGATCAATATATATACCTTTAGTTATAGACACACGTCCAACCTAAAGTTCAATTCTTCCAACACTTCGGTTAACAAGTCCGAATTAAGGGAGGCAATAACCTATTAAATTCTGCTTATCAATTTTGGTAAATCATTAGGTAGCGGCGGAACGTAGACACGATATTTTTTAAAGCCCCAAAGGATAAATCTCATGCCTCTAATGGATTTTAATCTTCAGCCAATATGTGTAAAATAATGTCTATTCAATGGTATATTATAACAGTTTAATTTAGACTATTTAAAACAAATCATACATCAAATTGAAAGTAAACTAACGTAGTTTTTCTTTTAAATGTCCAGTAGGTGCACCTTTAGTTATTCGGCACACATCCAACCTAAAGTCCAATTCTTCCCACACTTCGGCTAACAAGTCCGAAGTAATGAATGCAATGACCTCTTCAATTCTGTGTCTCAAATCTGGCAAATCATTAGGTAGTGGCGGAATGTCGACACGATTTTTATAAAGCCCCGAAGGAATACATTAAGTGGCTCTAACGGTTTTTAAATCTTCAGCCAAACAATAACGATTTACGCTCAAGAGTCGCCATTTTGCGTATCGGACAGTGGAAGGGAATAAAAGACAAAACAATACTCGCGAATGTGCTTATCTAAAACTGTATGATTTACTCTTTATTTGTGACCTTGAACCAACACTCGACAGTACTAAACAATTGATACTATTAAAATTTGTAACTGGGACACTGTTTTATGGAGACCCTGTATTATTAATAATTACATTAAAAATAAGACTTTTTATTAAATTAGTTTTTTAATTATAAACCGGCAATGTCTTCTGAGTTTCAGCAAAACTTACACAAAATACTAATTAACATACAATAAAATTTTTCCATATCTTATTTTTCATTTTCTGCACCATCTCATTAAAACTGAGAAACTACTTCAGGAGTATGCATCTTGCTTTACGGCTTGTTCAAGATATTTAAGAATAAATTGGAATCTATTTCCTCGCAAATAATTCCTCTCTGAAAGATTACAACATTTTAATGGCTCTCTTCAATATTTAAATGTAAAATTTTGAACTAAAATCTTGATTTATTTCCGTATTTAGTTCTGGCACGGAAACGATGCAGACTATCGCTCAATTGGCAATGAATAAAATGTAAAAAGTACTTGCATTGGAATGCAAGGAAGAGAATAAATCTATTTAATTTTGCATTCCTTAAAATTTCAATTCAATGCAGTGGAAAATAGAGTTACCATGTTAACTGATTTTTATTAGAACCTTAATATTTCAGTTTAGATAGTGACTGGGGTTAAAATTCTACTTTTTACTGACAACTCTTATTATTATTATTATTTTTTTTTTTTTTTTTTTTTTTTTTTTTTTACAGAATAATATTTATTTTCGATTTATGTAAGAGAAACATTTTAAAAAATTAAATTAAGATTAGTTATAAAAATAATAATCAATGATTAGCTGAAATTTACTAAATGATTGATAGAATGTATAATTAAAAATAGAAGAGTTAATTTAATTTCGCTAAATTCTTAAAAAACTCGTACAATCTCAACTAAAATAAAGGAATTATTTTAATTATTTTTTGTTAGAACGTTAATGGTTCAGCATATATAGGGTAACTGATCGTGAGATGCCGTTCCACGCCCAGGTCAAAATTCTTGCTAGTGCCAGCATAAAAAATATGCTAGTTATTGCTATGTATTGCTTTGTCTGATAGATTTTCATGCTAATATATACTTTACAATGCTAGCCAGCATCACATGCTATATAGCTAGCTTAGCAGCAATAGCATGACAAATTATATACAAGCATTTTATATTTGTTTGCTGTTTAAGCTTCTTCCAGTGCATAGAGAGGTAGGTACCTTAATGTGCTATTATATGCTTTTTTATGCTTGCCAGCATAATATGCTATGCATCCAGCTTAGGGAGAAATAGTATGGCAAGCTATGTACAAGCATTTTATGTTTGTTTGTTGTTTAAGCTTCTTTTAAAGCATGGAGAGGTAGGTCCTTTAATGTGCTATTATATGCTTTTTTATGCTTGACAGCATAATATGCTATGCAGCCAGTTTAGGTAGAAATAGCATGGCAAGCTATGTACAAGCATTTTATGCTTGTTTGCTGTTTAAGCTTTTTCCAAAGCATAGAGAGGTAGGTACCTTAACGTGCTATTATATGCTTTTTTATGCTTGCCAGCATAATATGCTATGCAGCCAGCTTAGGAAGAAATTGCATGACACGCTATGTACGTTGTACAAGCATGTTATGCTTATTTGCTATTCAAGCTTCTTCCAAAGCATGGGGAGGTAGGTACCTTAATGTGATATTATATGCTTTCTTATGCTTGGCATCATAATATGCTATGCAGCCAGCTTATTGATAAATAGCATGACAAGCTATGTACAAGCATGTTATGCTTATTTGCTGTTTAAGCTTCTGTCAAAGCATGGAGAGGTAGGTACCTTAACGTGTTATTATATTCGTTTTTATGCTTGCCCGCATAATATGCTATGCAGCCAGCTCAGGAATAAATAGCATGACAAGCTATGTACAGGCATTTTATGTGCTTATATTCTGTTTAAGCTTCTGTCAAAGCATGGAAAGGTAGGTACGTTTACATGCTATTATATGCTTGCCAGCATAATATGCTATGCAACCAGTTTTGATAGAAAACAGCATGACGTACTATGTGCTAGTAACATGTGCTAATTTGCTACACAAGTCTCTTCCCAGTAATGATGGGGTAGGTACTTAAATGAAGCATTGTGTGCTTGTTAATGCTTGGCAGAATCAAATGCTTATTTATTTATTTATTTATTTTAGTTACTCCAAAAGTATATATTTGACTACGTTTTTTGAAAATAGAAGAAAAGGAAATTTTAATTATAAATTAAATTAATTTTTCAAATCCGGAGAGAGACAACAGCTCTTTTCCAATTCCGCCCCCCCCCCCCCCCCTCGACAGAAAATTCTTACTTTCTCTTTTATTTTAAGCTAAGAGAAACGATTAAATTTCAATTTGTTTTTCAAAATCGCAGAAAAAAATTATTTAAAATTACAATTCGAGGGAGGCTTAATGGATCACCTAAGCCCTCTTCCCTTAATTCAGGTTCTTATATTCAAGACTTTGCGTTATGGAGGTTTCACTGTACATTGCAATCTTGCAAGATGAAAAATATAACTTCTATTTTTTTAATTAACTTCTATGGGGGTGGGTTAAATTCTGTAAGGGATTTAACTTCTATGAGAGACTTATAGGGGATCCCTCCCCTCCCTCTACCGCGGTCTATAAAGGAATTTTTTTTCTTCTGTTTCTTCGAATTTAAATATTCTAACTTACTCGAAAAAAATGCAGTATATCTTTAAAAAACAGAGTAAAAGAAAATTTTGTTCATTAAAATCTAAAATCCGGCCGGCCTTCTCCTGAATTCAATACTGTCTTATGCCACCCATTTGAGATTAGTTTTTAACATCTAAATATTAAATGAAACAGAGCTAAAAATTAATTTTCAAAGCGGATATAGAAGAATAACACCCCCACCCCCAACCCCAACGGAAAATTTTAAATTAGTCTTCCTCTTACTGTTAAATTACTTTAGGTTACCTGTAAATTATAAATTTTCTATATCTTTAAAAATGGGAGAAAAATGAAATTTTGTTTATTGAATTTCAAAAGCTGGGAGGGTGGAGGGCTGGGTCATCGCCACCTGGATTAAACACTGCCTCTTGAACAAGTTTGAGATAATTTTTTAACAGATAAACTTAAAAAATTAACAAATAATTTCCATGGTAGACTTAAAGGAATAAAGCCCCCCCCCCCCCCCCCCGAATTGGAAGAAAATTCATAGCTGCACTTTCTCTTAGTATTTAATTCTTTTAAGTTTCTCGAAAAGATTAAATTTACTGTGTTTATTAAAATCAGAGAAAAAATATTAGTTTGTTAAATTTCAAAATCCAGAGGCGGTAGATTTCCTTTTCGAAAAACGTAAATTCAATACTGCCTTCGTCCACCCGTTTTACACAAAATTTAAACACATAAATTTAAAAAAAACTGAAGGGTCAATCCATTTCAAGTGGTCCAGAAAATCATCAATTCGTTGCTTGACCATTTTTAAAAAATCTGAAATATTTTGTACAACAACCCTAACATAATGGAAGTTCAAAATGACTATTGTTTTAATTTTATTAATTTTTGTTTGCGCATGGCGGCCATCTTTGTTTCATCGTCTGCAGCAATTTTCTCATAAGAAGGGTTTACGGAATTGTAAATAATTCATCGTTTATTTATCCAATTCAACTGCGGATTAAAGCAATTTGTACAGAATACATTGGGCTAAAAATTTGGTTATGGAGTAGTTTCCGAAACAAACTGCTTATTGATAAAATTTAAGCATAAAAATTAAGTTTTTTCCAAAATTTGTCCGTTTACAAGAGGAAATTTTTCTAACAAGGAATACTGTCAAAATGACATAATTTTTTTACAAATACCCCGAAATGACTTGTACTCACACGCCGAGTTACAGATCTGGGACAAGCGTATTGTATGGTAGTGTTATGCACAAGAAATTTCAGAATGGAGATTTGACTACAAACTGAGATATGGCAAGGGCAACATGTCAAAACAATACTGCCAAACTATTGTTTTATTGTAGTCAGAGCTAAGTATTTATCTCAGAGTGTCACTTAAATTTCTGTTATTGATTATCTTTAAATAATAGTAACAGAAAATAAAGCCCTTTGCAAAGCTTAGCAATTAATTTAAAAAATAATTATGCCTAAGGCCATACATTTTGTATGGTTTCAGTAATTTTTGTTATAAGTAATTTTAGTAACTAAAAGAAACCTCAGCACTTTTACATAAAGAAAAAAAAATATGTTTATACAAGACCTGAGACAAAAACAACATAGGGAAAAAGAAAAGCTGTTAATGTTGTCATACTTGTTGATACATGATCAAACGTGTCAAAATACATTCTTGCTTGTTGGTTCAAAAACCACAATTTTGATCTTTCTCAAAATTTTATTTGTAGGAACCAAGTCTTGTCATCTCTTGAAAACTTGATTGAAGATCTTGGCCCTGCTGGCTCATAGAAATATACTTTGAAATCACCATGTGCAAGTCTCAATTCATTAATATTTCCTAGCTTACTTCTTATGCAAATATGTGATTTTTCTGCAGTATAAATTTTGAAAAGGCTTTAGGTATCTTTACTTTCTGAAAATTACTTGAGCATGGTAACACCGCATAATGTTTCATTTACAGGAACATACTTATGGTAGGAACAAGTTTCACGGGCTGGCAAGCAGCATTAAAATTGTGGTTTTTAAACCAATAAGAAAGAATGTGTTTTGACACGTTTGATCATGTCTCAGCAAGTATGTCAACATTAACAGCTTTTCTCTTTCCCTATTCTGTTTTTGTCTCAGGTCTTGTATATATATATATATTTATTTATGTAAAAGTGCTGAGGTTTCTTTTAGTTACTAAAATTACAACAGAAAATACTGAAACCATACAAAATGTAGGCATTAGGCATAATTATTTTTTTAATTAATTGAAAAAGGCTTTATTTTCTGTTATTATTATTTAAAGATAATTTAAAAAATAAAAATAAATGATACTCTGAGATAAATATTTAGCTGTGACTAGACCAAAACAATAGTTTGGCAGTATTGATTTAACATGTTGCCTTTGCCATATCTCAGCTTGTAGTCAAATCTCCATCCTGAAATTTCTTGTGCATAACACTACCATACAATACTCTTATATAAAAAATTTCTTATTTTTATCTCGTGCCCCACCAGAGATATCAAAGCCTGAAAAGTGCGATTTTTGACATTTTTGAAAAAATTGGGATTTTTTTTAGCGAAAAGAAAGCAAGTCCCAGATCTGGAACTCGGCATGTGAGTACAAGTACTTTCGGCCTATTTGTAAAAAAAAATTATGTCATGTTGACAGTATTCCTTGCTAGAGAAATTTCCTCTTGTAAACGGACAAATTTTGGAAAAAAATCTGAAACTTTAGGCTTAAATTTTACCAATAAGCAGGTAGTTTCGGAAACTACTCCATTACCAAATTTTTAGCCCAATGTATTCTGTACAAATTGCTTTAATCCGCACTTGAATTGATAAATAAACGATGGATTATTTACAATTCCGTAAACCCTTCTTGTGAGAAAATTGCTGAAGACGATGAAGCAAAGATGGTCGAGCAACCAGTGCTGGACCACTTGAAATGGATTGACCCTGAAAATTAATTTCTATAAAGGATTTATTGGGGAAAAGTGCCCCCCCCCCTGATTTAGATAAAATTTTAACACATAAATATTTAAAAAAAACTGAAAATTAATTTCCGTGAAGGATTTTTGGGAAAAAGCGCCTCCCTTCCTCTTCCCATCGTAAAATTCTTAACTTTTTATTCTCTTAGTGTTTAATTATTTTAATTATACAAAAAAATCCGTGCTTTTTAAAAAGAGAATTTAGTCAGCTAAATTTCAAAATTCAAGGAGCACTGTTTCGTTTAAGAAATAAGTTCATAACGATAGAATTGACAATATGTACAATTGACTCCCCCCCCCCCTCCTCCAATGAGGTCTAAAGTTTTAAAATCTTAACCCACCTGAAATTGATAAATTCTATCCTAAATACACTTCAAAATCTTTTATTTTTCTGCAACAAATAATTATGACCTTATTCAAACCATTCATTAACCAATGAAAATTCCACTAATGAATTATAATAGTCAAGCCATATTCTAATTATCCATTAAACATAGAAAAACAACCTAATAATGAATTAACCTTATTAATTGAAACTTGGAGAATAACAGCAACAATAAATTCACCCTTATCTTATAAAAATATCAACACACAGCAGAATCAGCTCTACACCCATTACTCGCATTTAAAATCGTTTACAAACATGACCCCAGTAGCCAAGCTAGTAGAGCATCGTGTTCCCAAATCGGAGGTAATGAGTTCGGTCCTTCTCAGAGGAAAAGAAAGCCCGATATAAGTTTCCCTTCTAAAAAATGTAGGTACTTCAGAAATTCTCCAAAGATGACGCCACCAGAGTCTTTTTTTTCTAACTGGGAGAATAGCAAAAAATAAAAGCAAATGATTCTAGGAAAGTAATGCTGGCATAACAAAAATTAAAAGCAAGTAATGCTAGAAATGTAATGCCAGTCTAGAAAAATTAAAAGCAAATGATGCTAGAAAAGCAAAAATTAAAAGCAACTGATGCTAGAAATGTAATGATAGAACAGCAGCAAAAAAAAAGTATCTGTTGCTTGTGAATTACTGCTAGAATAGCAGAAATTACAAGCAAGTGGTGATCTTTATTGCTGCTGGGCCGGCAACATATTCAAGCAACACAAGCTTGAATATGTATGCTAGCCAAGCTGTAAAGTGTTCCAATACACACCATGACTTGCTGCTAATTATGGTGGAACCAACAAATGTGTTATGGTAGTTTATGTTATTTTACTTTGCTGGGATACCGCATTTAATGCTTGTCTAGTAAACAAATACCAGCATGAATTTCGACCTGGGTGTGCTTTTGTAATACTCAAGCGCTGCAGAGAAATGCCACTCAGTTGTGTGGAAAAGGATTCCCTAGTGATACATACAATTTTTAATTCCAGTTTGTGTTTTTTGTTTTTGAAACGGCGCGTTTTTATTGCTATTTTGTCTTAACACTTCTGCTAAGTCTCCGAAATAATTTATGTGACTTCTCTGTTTACCTATATAGGTCATAATTTAAACATCAGGGAAATAAAATTGATGTTTATAGGAAATGTAAGTACATTTTCCTCAAGACATAAATTACGGCCAGTTTCCGCTTCTTCACGTCATTGGTTGGTTGGGGTGGGCCTTGTTCAACACTTTAGGACGCGTGTCAACGAAAAATTTTTGGAGTAAGATGACATTTATTTTCCATTACTGTCAGATGCCTGGTTGATTCTTCACTGTTTTAAATTACTCTTGGGTACTAACTAAGGTGTCAACGATTTTAATCAGCTTATTTTATTCAGTGATTATATCGTTATTTTGATAAATTGATTTTTTTAAACATTCATCGATTAGAATCGTAAATTTTCTAAGTGTTTAAAATGACGATAAGAAGTATTAAAATCTAAGGAGAAAATAAGACTAGTCAGCAAATTTTAACTTTTTTTTTGTATTTGGCTCGTAAATTTAACTAATTTTAGAGTGCAGAATTCAATTGAATAATGAGATTATCAAAATCACTCCACATTTATTAGATACAGAGAAGTTACATAAAGACAAATATGAAATATTTGCGGCAAAAATTTACCGTTTAAAATACAAATAAAACATTATATTCTTCAGTAAAAATGTTTTCTTGGTCACTTAATGGAAACTATGAGCTAATACGAGCACGAAACTCTTGCACCAAAGCTCATAATGTTAATATTAACAATTTTCTTTTTCAAAACAATATGAAGTCTTTCTTGATAACAGGGCTGGATGTTTTGATTATTATTTTTGCAGAAGAATGCATCCAAATAAAGATTTTAACCTACATTTCCTTATTATTTGACCAGAAAATAAAATTTAAAATTTACATATTACCACGTATTTTACTCTGTATCTAAAAATTAAATTCTAAAATTTTGCTAAACCCTTACATGATAGAAAATTTCTGGCAGCAGATTCGGATTCTACATGCAAACATTTATGCAAAAATATTTATTACAAATCAGATATAAAATGGCTGTTGACTAATGTAATCTTTTAAAATTTTATAGGTATTTTGCCTTATAAATAAACCTTATTTGCCTTATGAATAATTGTTTAATAATTATTCATTTTAAATAGTGTTAATACTTAGATATTAAATGCAGTTCTTAATAATTTAAATAAATGTAAATGTAGGTAGTATTTATTGTAATTTTATATATCTAGTCTTCTCTGCCCCCTACGAGCTACGCTCACCAACCACCGGCCAGACACCGGCCAGACATTCTAAAAACATGCTAATTTGATATGCTTTAAAAATAAGTCTAATCGTAATTAAACAACAAGAGGTCATCTTATGTAATCGGATTTACATTCATTTCCCTTAGATTGAGGACTTTAAAGCCGAATCAACTACTGTCGAGACTGCTATCTGTTTTTTTCGTGATTTATTAAATAAGATTAATCCAGCCTTTCAAAATCAGCTACTATAAAATGGCTGAATAAACAATTCTATAAAGACGCCGTAAGAAAATATTTATTTAAGTTACTCGTTATTAAGAAAATAGTTATCATAATAAGACATTTTAAATGTATCGTTTTAGATATGACGTAATTTTCACCAAAATCTCGTTTCTCTTTTTAATATAACATTAAAAATAATTAAAGTCTATAGAAGACAGATCAAAGCAGAGGGAGTATAGCAGATGCGAACTGCCACGTTTCAAGCCTTTTTAAAAATAACTTGTTTAAAAAGACGTCAAAGACTAGAAAAAGCGATAATATTCAACAGACGATGATATGGATGATGATGAAATTCCCTACCAAAATTCAGAAGATGAGGATTTTTATAATAACTGAGAATGGTAGTTTAGAGTGTAAAGAAGAGTACAATATAACCTCGAAAAATGTAATTGGAAAAGTGCATTCAGTTGAACTGTTGGTTGCCTGAAAGTTGTTAAAAATTCCAAAACAAATGTGCAGTTTGTTGTAGAACAGTTTTGATATATTGCTAAAAAGAAAAAGGAACATATGAAAAACGTTAACAAAAAAACTGGACTCAAAAGCACTTTATTAAATTGGCTTTGCCCTATTTCAATTTGTAAAAAAGTTTAAAAATTTTTGCAAAGTTAAGGATATAATTATTTTAAATGTGAAGAAGGAAACAACCTATTTTTTCAAATATAACTTTGTTTCTCATCAAATTCCCAATGTATGATACATTGATAATTTTTTAATTGTCTAGTGCTAAGAAAGTAACAACTTTAGTATGTCTAATATATTAAGTTATTTTTATTAGTCCGATTATAAGATACACTGCTTCACAAAAATTGTTGTTTATATTTGAATTACAACAAGCATCTTACCCCTATGTACTCGTACTTGGCCATCTTGCCCCAAGATTTGGGTGAGATGCCCAAATGCAAGCGTTTACAAAAGAAACTTTTTTGATACTTTCTATGACGTTTGTAAAATGAAATATATTTTTAAATCATTGTTAAAAGTATCAATTTAAACAAGAAATGAATTAATAACAAATAAAAACAATGGGCGATTTTATAAAAATATAAATCAAACATAAACTACGGCAGCTACACCCAATCTAACCCATGTGCTATGAATCGTAGTAGACATTCAACAATTTTCCTGATTGCACACAATGCTTAGTAATTTAGCCGGTGAAACCTTTGTAATGCCATTAAATTTTGAAAAAAGGGAGAGTCTAGTTCAGCACTGTCTGGATTGGGATAGTTGCGGCTTCGCTCATCATTTCGTGATATCGCTTTATTTTATTCAAAGGAAATTAGTTTTTTTTTTTTTTTTTTTCATTATTAACATTTATTTGTCAGATGTACCTCTAGACCTCATAGAAAGAGTAATTAAGAGAGAGCGTAAACATAACATAAATTCAATCATCCAATTGCCGCTGTAACATATGCACTTCAACTCTTAATTGTGTCTTTTTTCTGAATAAAAGTACAAATTTTTAAATACAAACCATACAAATCGTTTACATTATAAAAATTGTATCAACTTGCAATTGTCAAAATGTGTCACTTGCTTTTGAAAACATATTTGATTTCCTTGGATCTCTCCTGGTAATCGCGTTATTAATATATCTTCAACGTAATAAGATAATGAAATGATTGTTAAACTTTTATATTTTTTTAAACTGTAGTATTGGATAGTAATGAAATAAAAATAATAAAATAATTGTGCTTAAATATAAAGGGTGTTTTCTTAGAGGTGTAGTTTTGAAATTAGCAACACTAGACTTACGCTAGAGCAACGTTTACAAATTGTGCAAAACACCATCAGTTTATAGCAGAAGACATTCAATGAGCGTATAATTTCACGTATTAGACCTGTGAATTGGCTTCCACGGCCACGTGATCTCATACCGATTGATTATTTTACGTGTGGATATATGAAGCCGCTGGTCTACGCCGATAAACCACAGAAGCTGGACCAATTGGAAATTTACATTTACCATGTTATTGATGATAGACGTCCCTGCTCGATAAAGTTGTCGAAAATTATGTTCCCGATTGCGCTCCATTCGGGTCATCCGCGGCCCCCATATGCCTGAAATAATTTTTAAACACTAATGGCATAGAATTATTTATTCAATAAAACAATATCATGGCCATTAACATTATTTTTATGTGTGTTATTTCGCTTAAAATTTGTATACCTCTAAAAAAAACACTCTTTACATGGCATTCGATTTAATAAGTTAAAATGTCGTCATGTATATTGCGAAATTGAACCGTCAAGCGTTAAAATTATGAGCAAAACTCCGAGATTTGATTTAAGTTAGACTACCTGTATGTTTGAATTGCGACACTTCACTGTTAAAAATTTGCAGCAAACTGTCCCGTCGTTCGAACGTTTTTAAAGTAAACTTTTACTTAACCGTTTTTTCATCGATTCTGACCATAATATGTCCCATAGTATGGTCATAATAACTTCATAATATGGTCAAGTAACTATATTTTCAAAAATTGTCAAATAACTGAACAGTTTGCTGCAGATTTTTAACAGTGTTTTTGTACCATAAAGGAATTATCTTACAGTGTGATCAATTACCTTTTAAGGTTTATCCAATTTATTTCAAAACTCTGTATAAATATAAATTTCTAATAAATACGTATTTCAAAGAATTTCAAGAGCAATAGTTAAATTTGAAAGAAAGAATATTTATTTTTTTAACCCGGGAGAACTCGCTGCATGAGATTTTCTCTCACCGTCGTACTTTTTTTAAAACTCTTATTTAAACCACTTTTCATTTTAATTAAAATTTAAAAATGTTATTTCAATTATTTTACCTATTTGTGTGTATAAGTACTAAGCCAAGCAAAAAAAAAATATTAAGCGGATGTAAAGTAAAAGAAAAACAATTGGACACCGTGAGGAAAATTCTAACTAGCGAGTTCTCCCGGGTTAAATTAATCATATTTTACATAGAAAAGCAAATAGTCGCACTGTTTTGCCAGTTTAGATTTTTTTCATTCGGATATCTACTACTCTTTCCGAGTAGTAATATTAGCGTTATTAAATGACAGATTCTAATAGGATAATATTACATATCGGAAATAGTGGTTGATAGAATTAAAATATTCCCTAAATTTGCAACACAGTTTGTGCAATAATTTTAAAGTTCTGTACTTTTCAACAATCATACTTTTCTGAACAAATTTTTAAATTTTCATCTTCGAAAAATATAATTGTTATCGTCTTTATCCTACAATGTAGCATAAAATTTCCAATTTTCATTAAATAAATAAATTTCATTATACATCCATATGTCACTAAACTTCTAATGCGAAAATGATGAGAGGGTGACGACATATCCTGCGTAGATCTATTGATCTTAACAAAATCGTTGAGAAAGGAGGACCGATTTATATGGAATAAAATTCTCGCCGAGATAGAAAAAACCTGTTATGAGAAAAAAAAATGCAAAAAATTTTTAGATAAACTTTATTCAAATATTAGAATAATATAAATTATCTATTTATCTGTAAATGAATGCGAACTCAAAATTAAAATACTTCTATTTATACTAGGAGCTTTAATATGGGTTTTCAGGATTAGAATATATAGGAGAAAACATTTTTTAATTGAAAACTCTACTAGATTATTTACGTTTAACGTATATTGTTTAGCTTGCCCACTATAGGTGCAGATTCACAGTCACCAGTCGCCACGTGGCAACTAAATGTTTTACTATGGCCACTAACTTTTGGGGACTAAGTAGCCATGTGTGCTTTCTTTAAGATGTTTTTTCTTAGAGGAAAAAAAAAATTTCTTTTTGAGTTTTTTTTAATAGTGCAAAATAATCTCACATATTCACAATTTTTTAAATATGTACTTTTATATGACAAAATCAAAATAAGAAATATTGTTTTCTTAATATTCCTCACCATCGTAATATTCCTCACCAACTTAATATTCCACCAGCTTATACATATTTTTTTTAACTATATCTTGACCAATTTCATCTTCTGATTGAACATGATTATGATTTATATTATTCTAAATTAATATTGAAATTTCAAAAATTGCATGATTAAATTAAATATACCCATTTGAAGTAATTAGTCTGTGTTCTATTGCACATGTGCATAGCTTCCAACTCTTACGCTTTTGTGTACCAAATAAAATTTTACAGTACATTTTACTTTTTTAAGTCGTCGCAATCTGCTAATTAAACAAGACGTGGTACTAAAAAGCAAAAGAGTTGTCAAATATGCATGTATGTTCTATATTAACACTTAAAT
The DNA here is from genome assembly GCA_963932465.1 of Maratus speciosus. Taxonomy (NCBI): domain Eukaryota; kingdom Metazoa; phylum Arthropoda; class Arachnida; order Araneae; family Salticidae; genus Maratus; species Maratus speciosus. The sequence goes on along the minus strand of OZ010788.1, from coordinate 535,723,857 downwards.
GCATGGTGTTGCATTTCAGCCACATACACAATTTGGGCTCAAAAATACTATTAGAACAATATTAAAGCTATAATGCCTAATATCGCCAATAAAATACATTCTGAAAATATTATTAAATTGATTTTCAACATGTAGATGGCAGCACTTGTGCTGTTTAAGAATAAAGATAGATTTATTTTTTCAATTGTTGCTACTTGTTCTTTTTGTTTTGTTTGGAAGATTGCGAACTATTCTATTTTGACCTGCAGTGAGCAAGTAAAATTTATTTCTGATTATAGTGCCTAAAATTCTTGTGTGTTTAATATTATAGAATTTTATCAAGGGAAATTATTTTTTCAATTAAACACCAGTATTGCCGATTAGTAACAAACAGTTTTTTAGCTATAAACTATACTTAAAACAAAATATGATTTTTTTAAGTATTTTTCCCATGATTTATTTAAAAAGTGAAAGACGAAAAACATTATTACAATGATTTTTGAAAAATCAGGCATTTAAGGGTTAAATAAATTATTTTTCACTTTCAATTCCTGAGCGTTTTTCTTTAGTTTTCCCCCCATGTAAACACTATTGTTTTTATGAGTTTGTTTCACAATGTGGCCACTGGACTTTTTGGGTTTAGGAACCAGTGGCTCCTAATTTGATTTTGGGAATCTGCACCTATATTGCCCACTAATAACACCAAAAAACGTTTTTATATAAAAAATATTAAAATTTGTATTCAATAGAGTTTTAAATTTTATTAAAACCGATTCTTTGAACTTAGCCAAACGCCAGGAGTCAATAGCCGAAGGGATGTCCAAAAATGTCGCTAATAAAAGCAGCTTTTTTATTCTGATAATTTCAGTGGTTTTAAAGAGTAATTCGGTTATATAGGGTGTCCATAATTAAACAATCCTTTTTTAAAGTTGTCTACATGTGACACTTTTGTTCAAAAAGTTATGAAATTTTGCAAAAGATATAATGAAGGTATGGGAATTTGTTTGAGCTAAAAACATTAGTTCAAACTTTCGCCGCCAGAAGGAGTTATTATTGAATTATACATTTAGCATACATGTATGATAGTTTAGAAATTTTAATACAAGAAAACAAATATCATTTCCAAATACCATCTGGAATCGTAAGGTGGCATGCTTCACAGTTGAGGGCAGTGTGTTCTGGAAAATGCTAACAGCATGTCTTGAAATACTATCTTTAAAATCAGGTAAACTTAATAAACAAAATTTGTAAACAAACCTAAAAGTACGCTAAAGGGGTAATTCATTAAAAAACGCCTTCTAGTGACGACATTTTGATTTTTTTTTTTTTTTTTTTTCGCTTAAACAAAATCTCATCCCTTGATTATATCCTCCACAAAATTTCACAACTTTCTGAAAACATTTCCGTCTGTAGACAAAATTAAAGTAAGATCGTTTAATTATGGACACCCCAATATGTCTTTTAAGTTTGCGTTTTATTTAAATTATTAAATATTTTTGTTTATTTATTGGTGAATTTATAATTTCGTTGTGGAATATTAGCCGGAAAAAAATGCTGAACAATTTATATTGTTTGAAGAAGAACGAATTAATCTTTCGTAGTCAGACTTGCACACGATAGAGATGAATTTTTCAAAAAAAAAAAATCACTTCCCATTAGTCATTAAAAAATGTCAAAATCCTTTTTTCTCAGTATTACCTATAATAATGTATGGTTATAATAAGAAAATGTACTTCAGGTATAGCCCAAAGTTAAGGAGTTGAATTCGGAATTAATTAGGGGAAAGTTGGAAATTGTTTAAATCCTTTCTGTTTAGGTCTAGAATGAATATGCCATGTTGTCCCCCTCTGACTAGGTGAGCGTTAGGAAATATGTATAGATTTATAGTCAAAAAACACGTTTTTTTTGCATACCATAACAATATCTCAAAACAGATAACTTTGTCAAAAACATTGTCAATACAAATGTTGTAGAGCTAAAAATTCTGAGTAAAATGAGTTCCTACACTTGAATGAGTACCATCATTAATATTTTTGTTGAACGTTAAGGTCGCAATTCTATTTCAAAATTTTGCCTTAATCGCTAATCAAGAGCTTGAAGCCAGGAGAGACCAAGTTAACTTAACAATATCTCAAAACTGCTAACTCTATCAAAAACATTGTCAATACAAACGTTGTAGAGCCTAGAATTATGAGTAAAATGTGTACCTACACTTAATATTTTTGTTCAATATTAAAACCGCAATTTTGTGATATTGTTAAGTTAACTTGATCTCTCCTGGCTTCAAGCTCTTGATTGGAAAAATTTTGAAATAGAATTGCGACCTTAATGTTGAACAAAAATATTAATGATGGTACTCATTTTATTCAGAATTTCAAGCTCTGCAACATTTGTATTGACAATGTTTTTTTAGACTTAGCTGTTTTGAGATATTGTTAAGGTAATTAAAACAAAAACGTGTTTTTCGAAAATAAAAATGTATATAGTTTCTAACATTTACCCAAGTACGAGGAGGTAAACATAGTACGTTCATTTCAGACCTAAACTGATGGGATTAAAACAATTTCCAGTTTTCTCCTAATTAATTGTGAGTTCCAACCCCTGACCGAGGGTCTAAAACTTTAAAGTAGAATTGTGACCTTAATGTTCAACAAAAACATTAAGTGTAGGTACTCATTTTACTCAGAATTTTAAGCTCTACAACATTTTTATTGACAGTGTTTTTGACAGAGTTAACTGTTTTGAGATATTGTTATGGTATGCAAAAAAAGTGTTTCTGGACTATAAATCTGTACATATTTCCTAACGCTCACCTACTATGAGGGGGGAAACTTAGCATATTTATTCTAGACCTAAACTAAATCTATTAAAACAATTTCCAGCTTTCCCCTAATTAATTCCGAATTCGGCCTTTTTTTCTTCCCCTACCACTTGGCTAGTAAGGCAAATGACTGAGTAAATGTTGCTTGCCAATAAGAAACGGAAATGAATCCTTTTAGAAAATTCGGACCTGTGCGAGTCGGATTACACTCGATTCAAATCCAACAATTCTATTTGATATCAACTCGAAATCCAAATTGAACCTGACAATCAAATTCTCGTTAACTCAAAAACTAACACCAACCCGCGATAAAAGAAAACTAATCAATATTCCAATGCAATTAAGGAAAAACATTCTTTTTAGTAGAAAAATAGAAAATAACGAGTATATTTGTATTTTCTAATAAAATATTTGTTTTTTATCTAAAAAAATATTCGGGAATATTATTGGAACAATCAAATCAATTTGAACATGAATCGAAGGAGTAAAAATTCAACTTTAAACCTAGCTATACTCGAAACAGTAAAAATCAATCCGACCCGCAACCAAAATTATGAGCGCCAGTCCGACATGATCCAATACGCTGATGGAAGCCGGTTGGGGTAAAATCGGTTTAAACGACCCGTTGAAGATCTCTGATTCCGACCATAAAAGCATCTAAAAAAGAAAATGAGTTCCGGTTCGCCGTTACTTGTTATTCGCTCCAAATTGATGATTCGGTCGAATTAAGAATTCACTGAATATTCAAATCTTTTATAGTTCACAGAATACACAGTATGAACTTTAAAAAGCTCACCGCTTTACTTAAAAACCGACAAAGATAATAATAATATAGTGTTACAAGTTTAAAATATACATTTGTTTAAATTTCCTAGCACTTTCGGTCTGCAATCCCACAGTTCTCACCAGGGAATATTTTTCATGAATAGACTGTTCCATTTCAAACAAAGTGACGTATTTGAATGAATGGAACAGCAATTAATTAAAATATTCCCTGACGATGGCCGCGAGATTTCAGGCCGAAAGTACTAGGAAATTTAAATAAATGTATATTTTTAGCTTGTAACATCTATTGTTATTATCTTTGTCACCTTTTAAGTAAAACGGTGAGTTTTTTAAAGTTCATCCACATTTGCGTACTTTCGAAAGATGTAATCGCATCAATACCTCCTATGCGCAACATTTTGAACTACATCTATATTTGCTGTTCAAAAAATATTTTATCCGACAATGCTTTTATTCCAAACCGCAATTCAGTATCAATTTTAGTTTTTTTTTTTTTACGAATTTTTAAATTTTATACGGATTTTCTGCTCACTCTGTACTTAATTAGCACGTCTTAAACATAATGTAATTGTAATAAATTTCGTACCTCTTTATATCTTTACATTGCTTCACATTTTCATACACATTTGTTAAATAAACCGCACCTTAATACAACAGAAATACTTTCAAATATACCTCACACAGTTAGAGTGAAAGTATTTCGAGTTCAATAATATTTTCATTATCTACATAAAAAAAAATAAATATAGTCATAAATTCCATTAGTCTTTATTTAGAAAACAATTTGCTCGCATTTCATGTTCCACATCGATATACGGATTTACGACATAAGTTTTGTCATCATTCATGTTTAAATAAGTAATTACACTAGCCTACAAAATTTGCATTGTGTCATTTTTTTAGCTTTTGATACCCGATTCTCATGTATTTTGTAGCGCTGAATACAAAAATGACTTTCATTTTTTACCATCGCGTCAGGAGTTTTTGCAAATCATAAATTTGAAAGTTAAAAAGCCAAAAAATGGCGAAAATCTGATATTATAAAGCAGATAGGATGTTTGTGTTTTTTTTTATTTTTGATTATTTCTTTTTATGTATTTTATAGCGCTTAATCCGAAAAGTACCTTTTAACCATTACGTCAGGATTTTTCGCAAATCGTAAGTTTAAAAGTTAAGAAGTCAAAAAATATCTTAAATCCTGACATGATGGTTAAAAATGAAGGTCATTTTCGGATTCAGCACAAAAAAAATACATAAAAATCAATTATCAAATGTTAAAAAAAACAACCATCACATCTATTTTTTTGCCTCAGATTTTCGCTATCTATTTACTTTTTTTAATTAAAAATTTACTACTTGCGAAACATCCTGACGTGAAGTTTAAAAATGAAGGTCATTTTTGCATTCAGCGCTGAAAAATACATAAAAATCAACTGTCAAAAGTTAAAAAACACAATCATCGCAGGCTTGTCTTATCTGTAACGTTTTTTTTAAAAAAAGGGAATAGTATGCCTCTGGATAGAAAGGGTGCAAGTCACACATTTCTAGATTTACATAATTCACTGTAAAAAATATTTTTCTTTATTTTTTGTCATTATGGTAAAAAATAAAAAAAATGCAATTTAACAAATTACAACGACCATTTGGAAAATGATTTTTTCAAAGACTAAAATTTAAGACATAAAAAATCGCACGGAGTTGATCATACATTACGTACACCATGGATTACATTTTTCAGTACTGTAAATTTTTAAACTTCTACGGAGTTGGTCGTTCATTACGTACGCCATGGATTAAACATTAATATTTCTGGACCAATTTTAAATGAAATTTCATTCTTAAACTTCTAAACATCCCACAATATTACTTTTTATACCGTCGTATAGAGAAAAAAAAATGTACTTTAAAATGCAATTTGTTTGAAAGCTGTATCTCAATTTGTTTCTGAGTTATTAATTTTTTTTAGCTTTTATTACTTTTTTGTCATAGTGGCAACAGAAGTATCCATCTCTGTTAATAGTAAAGGGAAAATACAGATTACTGTATAGACCAATCAGAAAACGTATAAAATGCAGGATTCAACTAATAAAACGCTTCAGATATATTTTTGATTTCCTACCCTGACCGAGGACAATAACCATTTTTCCAAATGGTTAAAAAAAAAGCGCTAGAACTAAGGGTTAAAACTATTGTAAATTATTATATATGTCAAAACAAAGTACAGGAAACTTATACTTTATGAAATTTAGCTTTATATAAATAACAAAAATTTTATGTTGGTCTCTTAAATATTAATACACCTCATAACTCATTATATCACAGTTTCATTATATATTGGAAAGTTGGGTAATGACGCTCAGCAGGCAATCCCGCTCACCCAAATATGTCTAAAGAGAATAGAATTGAAAACATGCGATCGGTACCGGCACCTAGCGAACTTCATCCTAAGTTCCCAGTAAGTATATAGTTCCCGTCAGGAGAAAAGTACTAGGTTGAGCAAAAAGTTCTTGAAAATTTGTGAAAGCTGCGTTGTTATGCACAAATTAACAACAAAAGCAACAAGGACTATTCTTTAAAGTAGAGACCATCATAGTCCACGACTTTCTGCCATTGTTGTACCAGATTCCGGATTTGCTGGAAGTGCCATGGTGGCTTCTGGGAATCGAAAAACTCTTGACATGCTTCTCAACTTCATTAAAGGATTCAAATAGACGGCCCTTGACAAAGTTTTGCCTTGATCGAAAGAGCCCATAATCGGATTCTTGAACTCCTATAGATATACCACTAGTACTCCTATATACGATACAAATTCTGGTAATTATTAGATTAAAAATTTCCCAGAACGTTTTGCTCAACCTAATATTTTTGTGGCCTCACGTTATTAGTTTGAAGTTGTTTTGGAATAAAATTCTACAACATCTAACTTGAAATTAAGTGTACACTGTTATTTTCAAATGTTAATTTTCTCATTATTTCTAAAAAATATATGCATTTAGCTGTACGTTCATTCTTTTATTTATTTTTGTAGTGCTTTGTTACGCCATCTATAAATAACCCGAACTTAAATGTTGTATTCAAATTTTGAGCGCCATTATCCTACCATGTCTGACATTACCTCTCAATCCATTGTTAATTAAATAACGATAAGGAAAAACCAGTTCAATTCCAAATCGCTTCCATGGCCAGGCATTCCAACTTTATACCTTTCCGTTAAAAAATGAATTTGTAAATGCACTTGTTGAGCAGAGCAGTTAAGAACAGCCTTAAGAATTTTATACTTGCTAGCTTATCTAGCAGAAGTACACAATTAAACGTACCAGCAATGTCACTCTTGATGGGAAACATTTCTGTTGTATTGGTTAAAAGTGAAAACAAAGCCAATTCTCCTGAATATGTTAATTTTACATTAGTAACATTTAGTCTATTTTGTCCTTTTTTTGACTGCGGACTCTTCTGATGTTGGAATATTGTTTTCTTTAACGCAATCGGATCTCTCGGATTAACAAAATCTCTTCAGCAGATTTTTCGAGTCTGGGGCATTTAGCTGTTGAGCTGTCGTGAAGAATTTCTTCATTCAAAGGCTTTCGATTCTGATAGCCTCTGTCCTTGAGTGCAATATCAATAAAAAACTTCTAACGTCTCTAGATCTACATGATTTTCACTCAAATTATTTAGCAGGATGACGTCTAGCATAATTGTAAAATTCTTTTTAATATTTGTAGTTTCATGCGCACAGTACATATTACTTTGTCTAAAGACGACATTATGATTAGAAAAACACTGTTTAAACATGGTGCACAAAATAAAGTATTAAAGTTATATACCACGTAATAGATGACTCTAATACATGGACAAGATAAAGAAAGAGTTGGCTCTGAAAAGTGCCTTTTAAATATCCCAGAATTGTTTCAGAACACGATTAGTACGCGCTATATTTAAGAAAAAAAAAACAAAGCAAAATAATGAAATGAGAGTAAAATTGGTACAAATTTTAAAACGTATTATCGCGGGACAAAAGATAACTTATCTATGCTATTCTGGAACTTGTTTTCATATCTTTTCTTCAGCCATGTTCTTGGTAATTAGGAGTAATTTATTCGTCAATCGAATCTTCAAGTGCTTCAAAAGTATTTCTGTGTCAGCGGGGAACTTCTAAAAATAATATTTCTATCGGTTACGTTTAGTGGTTCGAGTGATGAAAGCAAAAGGCTATTCCCCTTCTGCGACAATGTCGCCGTGTCGCTGCGTTTCTACCACGGAAGGGGGGGGGGGGGCAGATCTAACTAGTTTAAAAATAAGTCAACAATATTGTTTCAGGTGGAAAAACCATATATTTGAATATAAATGAATATATACGCGCATTTTTTCCATAAAGGATAAAGTTGTTATTGGAGATATAATTATAGAGTATTTTTCCAAAGTTTCATTAAAATATGGATTATTTATTATTCGTTTCGGTTTGAAGTGCATCAGATTAGGGGTGGGATTTATCGTCATCGATTTTTTTTTTCACCGAATTTTGGGTTAACATGAAACAGAATTTTCGGCTCGAGTATAACATAACCCGACCTGAAGAAAAGTCTGTAAAAATATTCAGTAAATCAGACAATCATGACCCAGGTTCAGTTTATATTTAATGTATAAATGGAATGTAATTAATGTATTCACTGGAGCACTTGATGAAACCTGTGATTGATATGGATTAAAATATAGCTGTTGAAAAAAAATTCTATCATAATTTACTGAGAGTTCTGTAAGCATATAAATAAATTTTAAAGTAAATAAGGGTAACGTCATAGTGCGTGGGAGCCTATTTAAACAAGTGGGTTTATATTATTGAAGTATGTGCTTTTACAGTTCCTTCTTATAATTAATTTTTGAGAGATGAAGAAATTTTACTTTTCAATGGTGAGAAAGGATCGTCTTTTGTATTCGTTGGCATTCACAAAAAAAAAAAAAAAAAGCATTTTAACAAATTACAACGACCATTTGGAAAATGATTTTTTCGAAGACTAAAATTTAAGACATCAAAAATCGCACGGAGTTGATCATACATTACGTACGCCATGAATTTAACATTAACATTCCTGGACCCATAATGAACAAATTTTGAAAGAAATTTCAGTTTTACAATTTTTGGTACTGTAAATTTTAAACTTCTACGGAGCTGGTCATACATTACGTATGCCATGGATTAAGCATTAATATTCCTGGACCAATTTTAAATGAAATTTCATTCTTAAACGTCTAAACATCCCACAATATTACTTTTTACACCTTCGTATAGAGAAAAAAATGTACTTTTAAATGCAATTTGTTTGAAAACTGTATCTCTATTTGTTTCTGAGTTATTAATTTTTTTTTGTAGCTTTTATTACTTTTTTGTCATAGTGGCAACAGAAGTATCCATCTCTGTTAAAAGTAAAGGGAAAATACAGATTACTGTATAGACCAATCAGAAAACGTATAAAATGCGGGATTCAACTAATAAAACGCTTCAGATATGTTTTTGATTTCCTACCCTGACCGAGGACAATAACCATTTTTCCAAATGGTTAAAAAAAACGCTAGAACTAAGGGTTAAAACTATTGTAAATTATTATATATGTCAAAACAAAGTACAGGAAACTTATACTTTATGAAATTTAGCTTTATAAATAACAAAAATTTTATGTTGGTCTCTTAAATATTAATACACCTCATAACTCATTATATCACAGTTTCATTATATATTGGAAAGTTGGGTAATGACGCTCAGCAGGCAATCCCGCTCACCCAAATATGTCTAAAGAGAATAGAATTGAAAACACGCGATCGGAACCGGCACCTAACGAACTTCATCCTAAGTTCCCAGTAAGTATATAGTTCCCGTCAGGAGAAAAGTACTAGGTTGAGCAAAAAGTTCTTGAAAATTTGTGAAAGCTGCGTTGTTATGCACAAATTAACAACAAAAGCAACAAGGACTATTCTTTAAAGTAGAGACCATCATAGTCCACGACTTTCTGCCATTGTTGTGCCAGATTCCGGATTTGCTGGAAGTGCCATGGTGGCTTCTGGGAATCGAAAAACTCTTGACATGCTTCTCAACTTCATTAAAGGATTCAAATAGACGGCCCTTGACAAAGTTTTGCCTTGATCGAAAGAGCCCATAATCGGATTCTTGAACTCCTATAGATATACCACTAGTACTCCTATATACGATACAAATTCTGGTAATTATTAGATTAAAAATTTCCCAGAACGTTTTGCTCAACCTAATATTTTTGTGGCCTCACGTTATTAGTTTGAAGTTGTTTTGGAATAAAATTCTACAACATCTAACTTGAAGTTAAGTGTACACTGTTATTTTCAAATGTTAATTTTCTCATTATTTCTAAAAAATATATGCATTTAGCTGTACGTTCATTCTTTTATTTATTTTTGTAGTGCTTTGTTACGCCATCTATAAATAACCCGAACTTAAATGTTGTATTCAAATTTTGAGCGCCATTATCCTACCATGTCTGACATTACCTCTCAATCCATTGTTAATTAAATAACGATAAGGAAAAACCAGTTCAATTCCAAATCGCTTCCATGGCCAGGCTTTCCAATTTTATACCTTTCCGTTAAAAAATGAATTTGTAAATGCACTTGTTGAGCAGAGCAGTTAAGAACAGCCTTAAGAATTTTATACTTGCTAGCTTATCTAGCAGAAGTACACAATTAAACGTACCAGCAATGTCACTCTTGATGGGAAACATTTCTGTTGTATTGGTTAAAAGTGAAAACAAAGCCAATTCTCCTGAATATGTTAATTTTACATTAGTAACATTTAGTCTATTTTGTCCTTTTTTTTGACTGCGGGCTCTTCTGATGTTGGAATATTGTTTTCTTTAACGCAATCGGCAGTGGGCTCTTCAGCAGATTTTTCGAGTCTGGGGCATTTAGCTGTTGAGCTGTCGTGAAGAATTTCTTCATTCAAAGGCTTTCGATTCTGATAGCCTCTCTGTCCTTGAGTGCAATGTCAATAAAAAACTTCTAACGTCTCTAGATTTACATGATTTTCACTCAAATTCTTTAGCAGGATGACGTCCAGCATAATTGTAAAATTCTTTTTAATATTTGTAGTTTCATGCGCACAGTACATATTACTTTGTCTAAAGACGACATTATGATTAGAAAAACACTGTTTAAACATGGTGCACAAAATAAAGTATTAAAGTTATATACCACGTAATAGATGACTCTAATACATGGACAAGATAAAGAAAGAGTTGGCTCTGAAAAGTGCCTTTTAAATATCTCAGAATTGTTTCAGAACACGATTAGTACGCGCTATATTTAAGAAAAAAAAAATAATAATAATGAAATGAGAGTAAAATTGGTACAAATTTTAAAACGTATTATCGCGGAGCAAAAGATAACTTATCTGTGCTATTCTGGAACTTGTTTTCATATCTTTTCTTCAGCCATGTTCTTGGTAATTAGGAGTAATTTATTCGTCAATCGAATCTTCAAGTGCTTCAAAAGTATTTCTGTGTCAGCCGGGAACTTCTAAAAATAATATTTCTATCGGTTACGTTTAGTGGCTCGAGTGATGAAAGCAAAAGGCTATTCCCCTTCTGCGACAATGTCGCCGTGTCGCTGCGTTTCTACCACGAAAGGGGGGGCAGATCTAACTAGTTTAAAAATAAGTCAACAATATTGTTTCAGGTGGAAAAACCATATATTTGAATATAAATGAATATATACGCGCATTTTTTCCATAAAGTATAAAGTTGTTATTGGAGATATAATTATAGAGTATTTTCCCAAAGTTACATTAAAATATGGATTATTTATTATTCGTTTCGGTTTGAAGTGCATCAGATTAGGGGTGGGATTTATCGTCATCGATTTTTTTTTCACCGAATTTTGGGTTAACATGAAACAGAATTTTCGGCTCGAGTATAACATAACCCGACCTGAAGAAAAGTCTGTAAAAATATTCAGTAAATCAGGCAATCATGACCGAGGTTCAGTTTATATTTAATGTATAAATGGAATGTAATTAATGTATTCACTGGAGCACTTGATGAAACCTGTGATTGATATGGATTAAAATATAGCTGTTGAAAAAAAATTCTATCATAATTTACTGAGAGTTCTGTAAGCATATAGATAAATTTTAAAGTAAATAAGGGTAACGTCATAGTGCGTGGGAGCCTATTTAAACAAGTGGGTTTATATTATTGAAGTATGTGCTTTTACAGTTCCTTCTTATAATTAATTTTTGAGAGATGAAGAAATTTTACTTTTCAATGGTGAGAAAGGATCGTCTTTTGTATTCGTTGGCATTCACAAAAAAAAAAAAAAAAAAAAAAAAAAAAAAAAAACAATTTAACAAATTACAACGACCATTTGGAAAATGATTTTTTCGAAGACTAAAATTTAAGACATCAAAAATCGCACGGAGTTGATCATACATTACGTACGCCATGAATTAAACATTAACATTCCTGGACCCATAATGAACAAATTTTGAAAGAAATTTCAGTTTTACAATTTTCGGTACTGTAAATTTTAAACTTCTACGGAGCTGGTCATACATTACGTATGCCATGGATTAAACATTAATATTCCTGGACCAATTTTAAATGAAATTTCATTCTTAAACGTCTAAACATCCCACAATATTACTTTTTACACCGTCGTATAGAGAAAAAAATGTACTTTTAAATGCAATTTGTTTGAAAGCTGTATCTCTATTTGTTTCTGAGTTATTAATTTTTTTTGTAGCTTTTATTACTTTTTTGTCATAGTGGCAACAGAAATATCCATCTATGTTGAAAGTAAAGGGAAAATACCGATTACTGTATTCACCAATCAGAAAACGAATAAAATGCGAATTCAACTAATAAAACGCTTCAGATATGTTTTTGATTTCCTACCCTGACAAAGGACAATAACAATTTTTACAAATGGTTAAAAAATTTCTAAAACTTTTACGTAGATTAGTTGATTGCAAACTGTTCTTTATGCTTTGGAGTTATACTTTATAAATAAAATATTGATTTTTTGAGTAAATTTGATTAGCTATTCATGTTTTCCCTTAAATGACCGCCATTCGCCTACTTTTCCCCAATTGTCATTTTCATTATATTTTCATTATCATATTAATTTTCACTTTATCATTTCATTACATCACAGTTTCATACTCACAAAAATCGTACATTAAAACAGCAAAATTACTTTCAAGCATACATTAACACACGAAATTACAATGAAAACATTCCGATTTCTAAGGTAATTACATTCTTAAATCCAAAGAAAGTTCCATTATGTTCAGTAGATGTGTTTAAAATTCCATTAGCCATCCTTTAGAATACAATTTCCTCTCATCTCACCTTCCCCATCAATATTGGAATGTTGTTATAATTCTAAAAGCTTTAAATAATTAATTATTTATCATATTGCTTAAAGAAAAATTATTAGTATTTCGCAAGATTTGAACCATAGTTATCTGAATAATATTTTCGCATTTTTGAGTAAATCATTATAAAAATGTATTTGAAATTTACGATTTTATTTACATCAAATAAAACCGTAAGACAAAAAGCAAATTTTCACCTTGATTTAAACATAAAATATATAATGTGACCTTTAAAAAGTTCACTGTCTTACTTAAAATATTATTAAAATATTCTCTGATGATGAGCTTGGAAAGCTTGAAAGTACTAAGAAGTTTTAAATAAAATGTATATTTTTAACTTGTAACATATTTTCATTTATTTTAATGTCCTTTTAAGAAAGACAGTGAATTTTTAAAGTTCACATTACATATTTTATGTATTTGTTGTTTTTGCACTTCATTTTCAGCTATTATGGTAAAAGAAATATATACAGCGCGCACCTGAACTTCTGGTCTGAATTGTAAAGGTTATTCTACTTATTAATTTTTTAAAAATATATACAAGGCGTACCTGAACTTCTGCTTTGAACTGTAAGGGTTATTCTACTTATCAATTAAAAAAATACATGTAAAATGAACGGCATACTTCACACAATTTAACGTTATAAATAATAGTGATTGAAATGCATCTCTTATTGTTTATACGCATCTTTATGTCTTTTGAATATATCACAACTTAAACAGTTATTACTTGAATTGAGCCTTAACACAACAGAAATACTTTCAAATGTACATTAACTCACACAATTACAGTGAAAGCATTTCCATTTCCATGATATTTACATTATCTGCATTCCAAAGAAAGGTATATTACGTTTAGTCGATGTGTATTTAAATTCCATTAGCCTTCATTTAGTAAACAATTTTCTCACAGCTCATGTTCCACATCGATATTGGAATGTACAACATCAGTTTGTCAACATTCTAAAAGGTTTAAATAATTAAATGCTCACCATGTTATTTAAAAGAAAAGGAAGAGGATTTAACTGTATCAGAATGAAACGGATGCAAAAAATATACTTGTAATTCTGAGTCAGACTTTTTCTATAACTTGTTTTTAATTATTACAGTAAAAATGAATAAATAAATCTAGAAAACAGGAATTATGTTTCTTCAGAATTTAGTGTCGCCCCCGAAGAAAAAAAAATATGTATATAAATATTGATGGTATAAAACATATTTCAGTTTTAAGACTTCAAACAAGCGTTTTTATTTTTATATAAAATGACGTCATTCGCATCCGCTGAAGAATTTCACATTTACGATACAGTCTTAAACAACATCTAGAGTGAAATGTGCATAGGACGTCACTATCTCTGAATAATACATAAAAAAAAAGAGATGTCGTCATTCAAGAAACTCGGAAAAAAAGAAAAACATCGGCTATCTACTGATTCATATGCCTTCATGTGTTTGTAATATTAATATAGATACTTAAAATTAAATACAGTTTTTAACAGCTCCAGTTTTATCAGAAATAATTTATTTGTATTTTTTCAAAATAGCACGTATTTTAATTACATTTTTTAGTTGTTATTGGAAAATGGCAACAAAAAGATATAACTACTATTTTTCTATGGAGGAAAGAGATAGACTCATTACTTTCTCACTTCTTTTTTATTACTCTATGCTATTGTCCAACTATTTTCCCTTTACTTTCTACAGAAATGGAGTACTTGCATTACCAACGTTAAACAAAAGGCGCTAAAAACTACAAAAAAATTTATAACTCAAAAATATATTGAGATGCAGTTTTCAAGCAGATTGCATTTCAAAGTACCCTTTTTTCCCCCAATACGACGGTATAAAAATAGAAAATGTGCAATGCTTAGAAGTTTAATAAATTGCAGTAGAGTATTTAATCGTACAATGATACATCTGATTTGTTTTACAGCTTGTTTATACAACGGAACGTTATTTTTTAGAGACAACACTTTAATTGCTGGGCGAAAGAAATAGCATATCGGGTGCAAATATAGGAAATTAGCTGTCTGATTTTCATTTCTGTGGATATTTAAAGAATTATAACCTAAAAAACCTGCTTAAATTATTATTATTATTTTTTTTTTTTTTTTTTTTTGTCACGGTGTATTTCGACAGGCGCAGTTTCTTTTTAATTTTTAAGCTTACGCAATCCTATAAAATTTCCTCTGACCTTCAAAATTAAATAACTTTTCCGGGCGTCTTCTTGATGCATCATACATTCAAAATTTTCCTTTCTTTATTTATAGGCATTTTTTAATGGTTTTATTCCTAAATTGTACCTTTCTATCTAGATTGCAAAAATGTTTTGAAAACTTTAATTTAACATTTTTTTTTTTTTAAAACATACTTATATTGTTATATAACTCATGAACTATTTGTCCGATTTCATTATTTTTTCACTATTGTCTTTAGAAAAGGGTTTTAGTTAATTAGTCTTCAGAATTTATAAACATGTTATTTACAAAATTTATAATACATTTAAAATCTAAAAAAACAGGATTTTTGAGAGGATGTTTACTTCTAGGGACATATTTTCAAAATTTTCACATAAAATTAAAAATTTAAAAGGCCATTTATTAAAAAGTAACCTTAAACATCTTAATAATTTCATAGTCATATCTTGCAGAAAGTTTATATACAACCTTAAAAACTTGATAAATTATGAAAAAATCTATTCTGTGATAAATAGACTTAAAGTTTTAGTTACTGGAGGAGAAATACTGATAGTGCATATTAAAAAAAATTACCTGCTGATGTAATTACCGTAATAATTGGCGGGTTTTTTTTATTTAGTTTATTAAATTTTGTAGTATTTTAGCCGCAAAAAAAAAAAAAAAAAAAAAAAAAAAAAAAAAAATTGATTTTCTTCGAAAATTTTGACTCCGGATTCTCTTAATCAATTTAACTTAACGTGGTATTAATTTTATTTTAACCATAAAATAAGAATCTTTTTCAGCTTCTCGTTTTGTGTTTAACGTCAGTTCGGATTTTAGTTTAGCGACGAAGTGCAGCATCATTTGTTTAATCTGATCTTATAATGAATCTTTCTTTAACTGTTTTTAATTTGCTCTGGGATGTAAATTGTCAACTGTGACAACACTTCCACTTGTTATTTTATATTATTGAAACAGACTGGTAATTGCTGAGATAAATATTTTTTAAATAATCCTTAAAAATTATTTTCAAAGTCAAGAAAAGCCACTAAATTGAACTAAAGGTTTCAAATAAAGGTCATTTAAAAGTACACTTTTTTACCTATTCAATGATGTAAAAAATGATTATGATATTCAGAAAGTGGTGCATCATTGATAAAAATAGAAATCTGTTTTTTCAGTCGTCCAAAAATAGTCTACTCATTTGTAACAAAATAGTCCGTAGTGAAAGAAGTTGGACTTAGTCTCTAAAACATACTGAAGATTGCAGCGCCATATATCTCTCACTTTCTTTTCTTTAATATATTTTCAGTTTGAAAAACTCACTCTGAAATGATTATTTTTTTATTCTGTGTATGTATATGTGTGTGCTTTTTCTTATTTCAATTTATTAAGGTAAGAACAAATTACGTTACATAACTTATTGCAGAAACTTATTACATTTTTTTGCCCAAACGCGTTAGAATTGAAAAATTTACGTTATTACACATTTTTTTAGAAAATGACGCTTATAAGTTTATCATGGTGAGACAGATTTCTTTTTTTATTAAAGCCCATTTTAGAGGATTTTAGTATATTTTTTCTGTGAAAACAAATTAGGATTTGCTTAGATCGGAACCCTCTTTTAAATATGAGTGCTTTTAGAGGCCAAGAATGGACAAGCATCTTGGTGACCGTTTCATTTTTACCACGGCAATGCTTGTTGAATTCTGTCTCATATATACAGGTAAGTTTCACTAAATTGTATAATGGGGAATCTTGAATAAAATCTGAAATCTGTTCATGCGCCCGGTATGTATGTTGCTATTCTGATGTATAAAGACACTCTAAAGTAGATATTTTGTAATTGACAGATTGTGTAAATTTTTGTCACGATATGAAAAACACTTACAACGACATGCTTATGTGATTAAAATGACAGCGTAAAAACATCGATAGATATGATGAAAATCTGAATTAGTTAATTTCTTGCAAATTTTGAATATAAAATTAATGAGACAGAGGAACGCTTTAGAAGATCTCTAGCTCCCTCCGAAATAAACGTATTTTTCATCTTAAGGCATTTACAAGAATAAGCAGTATTGCAATACCATTGCAAGAAGTTACGTTCAGCGTAACAGTTCACAAGTTTATGAAACACTGCATTATCAAAACCTTTTAAAATCTTATACATATTTTAGTATATGACTTACCATGTGTACGTGACGAACTTTTATAACTCTATCAAATAACCTGTACAAATCCATTATTTTTGCCTTTTAGCTGTGGAAATCACCAAATTTTCAGTGGAATGTTAAAGGATTAGCAACAAATTATTACTGATATATTTTCGTCCATGACAAATTTTTATGCATTTGTTAATGTATATACGCAGGTTAAATATTTAAAGACTATTTTGCTGTATTTATCTCTCTGTATCCAGAAATGTAAACATTTGAAAAATATATATATATATTATTTTTAACAATAACATTATAATACTATGGAATATGAAAAATTGTTAGAATAAAAGCATTTATAATGTTACCGTATTTATAATGTAAAACTAATTTTTAAAAAATATTTACATAAATATGTTTTAAATTTGTAATTACCCTTTTGTACAAAAAACAACCTAAATACAAAATTCATTATAGTTTCTTATATACTTCCTTCTTACTTATTTAAATCTCTAGCATTACAGATCCTCTGGAGTTCACTATGTTTACAAAACAGGAAATTAAACATCTTCTAAATGTTTCTGCCTCATTTTTATCCCAGCAATAAATTTGCAGTAGTACAGCAAAAAGGCTTCTCTGTTAATTTCGATAATGTAGCAGAAATTATAATAAAATGGTCTTATATTTTAAATAGTAAAAAAAGATTAATTAATAATTTTCTCTTTACGTTATATAATTTTAAATAACTACTTTAACCTTTTCGGGTCTGGAATCCTCTGGAGTGGTATCTAGTTAAAAAATGGAAAAAAGCATTTTCTAGATCTTTTAGAATTATTTTTATTTAAGTATTAAATCTACAGAAATATAACAGCTAATTTTCTTTCAATTTGGCTAGAACAACAGAAACAATATTAAAATAGATTTATACTTTGAAAGATAAAATAAGATATTCAAACAAGAATTTTCGCATAAATGTTACTTAATTTTAAATAACTATCTATACTAATAAAAGAAAGTTTTGACCTGTCTGTCTGTATGTGTGTATGTCCGCGATGGTTAGCGAAATCAACTGTACGTACAATTGCTTAGAATCACCTGATTTTAACGCTAAAATCAGGAATGGGAAATTGTAAGAAAATCCTATTCGCCAAGCGTTTCTTTGTATTGCCAAAACACAACACACAGCGCTGTTTCGGGGCGCAGTATTTATAGGCGCCGATGATTTTTGACTAATATTTAAATATTCACTAAAAATAAAGACGTGCTAGAATTGAGCTCTAGGAAGTTTCGGCGAAAATTAAACACCGCGTGGAGCTATAAAGTTGATCAGAAAGAATATTTTACAAACACGAACATAAAGCAGCGAGTATACACATAACACAACCACGAGTAAAAACAGTAAATACGGATGCGGTTAATTCTGATTCTGACATTCCTCGTCGCCATTCGGAAACCAGTCACACAGAAAATTCACCTTTTTCATCACGATCTCGGAAAAGCTCTTATACTTCAGCAAAAACCCATCTACGCATCGGAACGAAGCGAAACTTGTAGCGAACAAAAAACCATTCAATTTGCTTTTTTTCATAATTTTGATTTAATCTTTATCCACCAAACCGCTCGGTACAGTCAAAATTGGAAGACATATACCGAAAGACCGTACTCTTACGTCTCAAATGCTGGAATCAATTAGAAGAAATTTCTCAGTTAACCCTTTGAAAAAAAAATCAAAAAGGGTCGTTTTTCTGAAAAACTTTTTTCTGTTTCATGGCAACGCCCGTTTAGGGCGCAGTTTTAGAGGTACCAACAAACCTAATATATGGTCTGAAAGCTGAAACTTTTTTCTAATTGAGGGTGCAATCGGTTTTTAAAAATATGATATATAACATTTTCAAATACACCGGCGAACGCACTTCATTTCGCGTCTCATGGAGACGATATTTTTTTTAAGCTGGAATTAAATGAACGTCCATATTTTAAAGTCTTTTTCGAGCATCTCTGTAGACCAGATTTACATCACCTACTAAATTTTTTAAACGTTCTAACGTGTAGAAATATTTTTTTTACAAAATAAAATGTGTGAATTTTTGACGAAATCGGTAAAAACCCGAGAATTTCGTCGCAGTTTCGGTCGCTTTTGGCTCAAGTTTCCACTACTGAATACTTTCTTTTCACGAAATTTTAAAGAGCGCTCGGATACCGTTGTATTTTTAAGCTAATAATATTTAATAAAGCAATAAAAGTAGTGCATATTTAAACTTCATTTGGCATTTCATACAACTATATACAGCCTAGTAATAATCTTTTCTTTTTACAGTGCAGCTAAAACAACACCCTTATTCAAAGTTTAAACTTGGCATTGTGCTAAGCGCGCTTCGAAAGCAGGTCGCAATATTGCAACGCCGCCTTGGTCCGTGCCACGTTTTCCCAGATAGGTTTTTAATTAACTTTTAAAGACACGGGAGGAGTATTGAGAGATCCACTCAATGCAAACTAGTCGCCAACCCCATAGTATTTATGCGATTAATTTTAATTAAATTAGTCTGTTTTTAACCATTTGACGTTTATTGCTTTTATACTACTACTATACGGTACATTACACAAATATATCATTAAAAGTTGTTTTCTTGGTTTTAAAAGCCGATGGTACATAAAGTACGCCGCCCCTGTTATTATGTATGTCAAAATCGTCCGTGTTTTTAAGGCTTAATATGTTGGTTAATTACCGACGATGTTTTTCGAAAATCATTATCAACAATGCTTATATACTTCTGCTACAAATAGGTACCTCCAGCGCTCCTCAACACCTTTGCTGAATTCCCGCAAATCAAAATTTGTGTGTAGCGGAAAAACGCGCTTTTCTCAAAAACTGTATGACCTAGAGTAATCGCTGTAGTTTTCCTGCAAGGTTATATTAAAGTCTACTACCTCTAACTTTTTCCGAATTTTAGTTTCAGTAGATTTGGAAATAAAGCGGGGGGGGGGGCATTTTTTGCTTGATATCTCTGGAATATTTTTGCACGATATATATTTTCGACGATATCTCTGAAAATATAATATCTAACATTAAAAGAAATGTATTTTTGAGTTCAGCGTTACAAAAGCTTTCACACGATACCCCAGGTGATACATATTAAAAAATATTTGTTTTTTCAAGTATAACATAATTAGCCCCTCTAAATTTTTCCTAAATATATTTGTAAATGTTTTATAATCTGTAAATATGTGGGTCAATAGTCTTTATTACTTCCCCAATATGAACTTTCCACGTTCCATAGTTTACGAGTAAAATGGCTGTGACAGACAGGGACAGACAGATCTTATAATGGTTCTGTTTTCACTTTTGAAATACGGAACCCTAAAAACGAGAAGAAAACACATTTCTTTTTTCAACTAGACACCAAATTTTTTTCAAGAATTTTTATCATGTGGTGCACAACCGACATATTTATAACCGCTGAAATTGTCGAAGAATATGAACAAGAAATTTTTTTTAACTACTGAAATAGACCAAGTGAAAAAAAAGTCGTCTTCTTACGAGCCCTTTTACCACTAAATATCAATATTTTTTCAGGATTTTTTCAACTAGGCTGCAGAAACATGTTTTTAATTCCTAAAATTTTCAAACAGTTTGGACTATAACGACACTACTTTTAAGAATTTAAAATATCGGAAGTCCCCTCCCCACTTTTTCCGGAATATTTCAAATTTACGCATAGACTCCAAAAATCAAATTACGCGGAAAAGAAAATACCAAATAGCATATACTTTCAATTCAATATTTTTTTCATTTGAAAATAGAAATTCCAACAAAATGAAACTAAAAAAATAAAGTCATAGATATTTTAATCTCATTTAAAGTCATTATCACGGGCTCGGGCAACGCCGGTCCTTTCAGAGCTTGTTTTCAAATAAAATAAATTATTCTTTTACACGATTACATTATTTTGAATGACTTCATATTAGTTCATCATTAGTATACAACAGTTTTATTTCCATTTATGATGTAATAACAATCCAGGCTGAAAAAAATATACTATGTTTCGAGTTTTAATTACCTTCCATGCTGAAACGCACCTAATTTTAAAGCTAGTATGCCCGTTAAACAATTAATTATACGTCATTTGAAGCTTTATCTTCTTCCTTCGGATTTCTGGGATTACACACCCTCTGGAGGTGACTGTGTTTAGAAAACAGGAAATTAAATATCTTCTAAATCTTTCTGCATTACTTTAAATCTAACAGTACAGCTGCAGTAGTACATACAAAATATCATTATTTATCAAATTAATTTTGTTAATGTAGCAGAAATTATAATGAAATAGTTATATACTATGCTAACATAGCAGACATTAAAATATTTGGATTACATTTTAAAAGTTAGAAAGAAAAAACTTATAAGATTGTACTTCATTTATCATTATCTGAAATAACTACTTTAAAATAAACTAAAATGAAAATTTCTTATAATCATTAAACTGTATAAAAAACATTTATTTACAAAAGACTATGCACAAATTAATGTAATATGCAATATGAAATTTCATTTAAACATAAGATTTATGCAAATATATTTTTAATTTTGCGTCCAATTCGCACTCATGATACTTTATTATTATTAAGGTTCATTTAATTAAATAAAATTTGCTTTACTCAACAGTAAAATGGAAAAATTAAAAAAACCTAAATAGTTCAAATGATTAAAATAATATTTTAAAATATTTTAAGCAATTGATAGAAAACGGGGTAAAAAGACACAAATATATATATTTTTCTCAAAGTTCAGCTTACTTTAAACATGATTGATTGGTTTTTCGGGCAAACATTCGATTTGTTTAGATATGCATAGGTTTGTAATCCAACTAGTATTTTACTATGTTTAGAAATAAATCTATCAAGAATTCCCGTACATTCACCATGCCATTAAATTCTTCTTAGATAATCAACAAATAAAAAATATATGGAAAGTTTCTCGCTTAGAAAAAGTATTGATCAAAAAGGCGAAAAAATGTGATTGACGTCAAAGCGAATGCTTTTAACTTTCAATATTTTTTACCAATTTTTCTCTTTTTTTTACATGACATCTTCTTCTAATTTTTAATCTCGCATTTTAACGTATAATATGCGAAATTATGTGAAATAATACTCAGAGGTATCATACGTAGTAATGATAACCCTTCAAAAGCTATGAATAAACTGATTTAGATTAATATTTTAGGTAACATGAAATGCTTTAAATATTTCTTCTAAATTTTGAATTTAAAAAACAGAATAACTCAGGAAGTTTCAGAAACGCAATTACTTTATATAGTTTGACAATATATAAATCCCTCAGAAGACACTAAGATTGTAAACAAATATTACAAGCACATTACACTTAAATCATTTTTTAACCTTTTCTCGAATGCATTTTTAACGCTTTCCAACTAAGTTGAAAAGTATGTTTTTGCATCCGGTTTGTCTGACCGTCTGTCCACGCTCTAACTCCCGTAAATATACTCGGATTTTCATGAAATTGATAAAGGTTATTTAAGGTCACCAAAGCATGTTTAATATTGTATATGAAGTATGTAAGATTAATCGTTCATATACAAGGGCACTCAAAGTTATTCCATTACATTATGGTAAATGGGGAAAAATCATTTGCAGAGTATTTTAATGACATTATGCTATTTCAAATGTATTGAAACTGATATAAATCACTGAATTTCCCTACGATCACATTAGAACAGGGCATTCATAGCATTTTTTATTCATTTATAGGGACACACAAAAGAAATCGGTTACAGCACAGTACTGTCTTTGAGTAATGATTGCTGGAGTGTACGATTTAAAATTTGGTATGTGCTTTTAAATTTAATTAATTTTTTGCTTCTTACTCGTTATATATAAAATCTATACCTCAAATACAGGGTTGCACAAAAGTATTCACGTACCATTCTCCTTTTTAGAGGAAATTGCTGAAGGTAAATTTTCAACTAAAGTATATGTGTATCTTAAGTGAACTAAATTTTGGCATGCGTGTAGTTAATAGATTCAAATCTAAATATCATATACAGGGCTGCTGAAAAATTTTGGATAATTTTCCGATTGTGGATGGGAACAGCTGAAATTAGGTTTTGAAATGTGTTATACGTCTCCATATGTTTGCATTAGACGTAACATTTAAAACTTTTAAACTATGCAGTTTTCCAACATTATTCTGAATGTGTTGGAAAGTGTTTCATAATCTATGCTTGACGCATGATTTTTTCTCACTTGTTTCTTTTATTCTATCTCTATAAAAAGAAATTATAAGATTCGCGAGAAATGTCGACATCACGTTTTCGACAGATTTATAGGTTACAGAAGGTCCTAAACATGATTTGAATGTTTTTAGAAAATATCAGTTCGTGAGTTGTTTGTTTTTCTGTGTGTGTATGTGTCTGTCTGTCTGTCTGTGTCATAAATTTTGTCGGCGCTCGCTCTCAAGAATTAGTGCACGGAATTTAATCAAACTTCAAATTCAATTAACCCTTGACATAAATTGCTGCTTATTAAATTTTGTTGTAAATCTCTCCTTAAGTGACGCTGCTTTGCTGAATTATTCACAATTAACATGATAACTATAGGGGAGACTAGGGAGGCTTGACCCACCTGTCAGTTTTGGTATTTAAAAGAATTTCAGAGTTTTATCAATAGGTGTCAACCAAAGCTACTGAAATGCTCAAACAACAGTCTTAGTTTCATACAGATAACCGAGGTGTGAAAAAAATCATTTGTGAATACTTTTTGAACCTAAAATTTGTGTTTTTTAGAAATATTTTGTAAGCTTTTTTCAGATAAAATGTATCATAGAAATTTAAGTAAGTAGGTTTTAAGTAATGCAGAAATACTGAGCTTTCATTCCAGGTATAAAGATTGTACGGTAAGTTAGGCTTAACATAACCATGTGCTATTCTTTAGAAAAGGGCCATGTAGGGAGGCTTGACCCAGTCAATGTGAGGGAGGGTAGACCAGATGCTCAAGGCTCCCTCAATTAAGTGGTTTTAGAAATCTTTTTATTATACACTGTGCATAATGAAAGGCTAATGATTATAAATAAAAAATAATGTAAATTTATTCTGTAAAGGTACAGTAAAAGGGGGTAATGTTAAAGAAAATGTTTAAAACTAGTTAAAAAAAATGTGAAAAATTACAATAGTATCCACTGCAAGAAAAACTTTAATGATATATAAATGGAAAAGTTGATAGGAACTTTTTTCCATTTAAATATTACTTACAATAGGTAAATAGAAACAATTGAAAAGACTAGAAAGTATGAAAGCAGCAGTCTTAACCCTTTCAGGAGCAGTGGTATGTTTATGAAACCCCTTAATTTTAATTCCCAAACGCCACAATAGCACCAGAATTTTCCTAAAATCTTTTCCATTTAATATGTATGTGAAATATAGCCTTTTTCTTATTTCCAAATAAATTTGTTCGTAAATTCCGGTGCCAGTCATTTATTTCAACATTTTAGTTCTGAAAGTACTAATTAACAGCTGAAACGGTTAAAAGATGTTAATGATAAGTTAAGTTCTCAGTCGGCTGCAAAAGATCATAACATTGGTCGAAAAACTTTAGGAAGGTATGCAGAAAAATTTCACCAGGATGAGTACAGTGAGATAAAGCAAAACTATATGACAACTAGAGTTTTCAGGTTTAGTGTAACAAAAAGTAGGACAAGGATACAAAAAAAGCGGGATAGTGGCTCCTAAATCCGGACATAACCATACATGAAAAACTATGAAAACAGAACCTGTCTCTAACGGAATACTATCTTAAATGTTAAAAATTTCATTTTCCCTGCTGTACAATTATACCTGCTCAGACAAAATAATGTTTAAAACTAAATTTTCTCCTCCGTCTTGCTATTGAGTCTAAACAGGTTTGTTCAAGCATCATATTTTCAAAAATATTTGTTTCTAATAATTAAAGCATGTAGCATAAAGTTATTTTGCTTTTTTTTAATTGATTTTATTTCTCTTCACAAATATTTCAATATAAAACAAAGTGGGTCCAGACTCCCATATAGTGGGTCAACCCTCCCATATATGGGGAGTCTTGACTCATTATTTTCTCATTATTAAAATCAATCATTTTTCAAATTTCTTATGCGTTACACTTATATAGCAATTTTATTTTGATAACTGATTGTATAACTAATAAAATGATATATAGAACTTTATTCTACATTCAATATTTAAAAAATAAAAAATCATTGTGTAAAAAGTGGGTCAACCCTCCCTAGTTTCCTCTATATCAGAAACTAATGCACGGAATTTCAACACACTTCATAAGAATTTGGGATGACCTGGAGTTCTTGTGGAAGTATTCAGAAGCGTTCTTACTATATGGAATTCTTTTAGATCTTCACATAAACAGATGCTGATTAAGTTTTGGAGTAAATCGACCAACAATGGCGCCGCTATGCTTTATTTTTCAAAAAATCCACCACAGCGATTTCGACAGAAATAATAGATTATCATTTAATTTTGGGTGCATACGATTTGATATTTATGGATGAAGGTTTTCCGATGGTCACCACATACTAGATTTAATATAAATTTAGATGCATTTTTTTTATCAAATCTATAGAAACCAGAGAGTTAAAATAGCTAATTTACTTCTTTCGAGCTATCTACAATTATGAACGTAACTGTAAAATTTCAAAGATTTCGCAGGAAATTACATCTATATATATATATACAGGGTGCAATATGTTATCTATCGCCGACCTTTAATTTCTCAACCGTCGGTCGTAGACATATAGTTCCAATTACAAAAACGTTTCAAATGAGGTAAATATTCACGTTGTGACATTATTTACAGTAAAAATTCAATTTTATAAAAATTACGAAAACTAACTTTTTATACGGTCCCCCAGCCCCTATAATTATATTTAGTAAAAGTTTACACATATCATAACAATTTTAACACAAAAAGTTTGATATCTGTACTACAAAAATTGACACAGTTATTAAATTTTAAACTTTGAGATTTTTGAACATGATTTTGTCTTTTATTGAGGGATCAGTTAAAAGATGAATTAAAGTAATTCGAGATCAAAATCAGGGCGCAGTGTCCCTTTTACGGCGAAACCACCTTTAGCCGGTATCGCCAAATCGGGGATTCACTAAATATGGTTATTTTATCTAAACATTTAAGCTAACTTTTTATGGGTCGAACAACATTCAAACGTACCGACGATACCGGCTAAAGGTGGTTTCGCCGTAAAAAGAACATTGCACCCTGATTTTGATCTCGAATTACTTTAATTCATCCTTTAACTGATCCCTCAATAAAAGACAAAATCATGTGCAAAAATCTCAACATTTGAAATTTAATAACTGTGTCAATTTTTGTAGTAGAGATGTCAAACATTTTGTGTTTTATCTGTTATGATATGTGTAAACTTTTACAAAATATAACTATAAGGACTGGGGTACTGTATAAAAAGTTAGTTTTCGTAATTTTTATCAAATTGATTTTTTACTTTTAATAATGCCACAACATGAATATTTACCTCATTTGAAACGTTTTTGTAATTGGAACTATATGTTTACGACCAACGGTTGAGAAATTAAAGGTCGGCGATAGATAACATATTGCACCCTGTATATATATATGAGTGTGTGTGTGTGGTTTTCTGAAGAGTTAGTCATTTTCAAATTAGCTTACTTTAAAAAAAAATGTTATTTAATTGTTCGTTTTTAGCCTGTATTAATCTATATAGCAATTCAAAAACTCGCATAATATAACTAAGCGTAATATTTTAAACAACATAAAATGTTTAAAATTTGCATCCTCTATTTTGCACTTAACAAACAAGAAACTTCCAGGAATTTCCAAAACCTCGGTAATTTGCATATTTTATGTCAAAGGAAATAAAATTATACATGTAGCAAGTATTTTTTTGTGTATATAAATTATTATATATTTGTTTTAAATGAGGTGAGAAAGTTAACTTGTATATCCGTTCATGAACAAATTACATACTTTTAACCCTTTATATCCTGACGTTACTTTTAAGTACCATTAAAGAGAATTCAATGTGAAATTTATTTAATTCGTCTTTTAATAAAAGTAGATTGAACTCTTGGTGCAAAATAATTTGCTCAATCCTATTTAGAAAGCACAGTGAAGCAGTCAAAGCTGAATATCTTTTAATGTGGTTATTTTCTCAACCATTTACATGCATTTAGCTTTTATCCTAATGTTATACGAAAAATTCGCAGCTACAAAACACTTTTCTGTTACAGATAGGATCACAATACATTTATTTACACTGTTCCTATAAGATTTGTAAGATTTCTATAACAATATTTTTTGTTATTTTATCTAATTATTCTTGTAAATATTTTTCAAATAGACTTATAAGTATCAATTTATTTATCCAGTTTTAATTAAAATAATTATCTAAAAATCAATTTATTATTATATATATTGTTCTTCATATCTTAGACATTAACTCAAATAATTATTCAGGTGAAGTAATTTTTGTAAATGGCGAAATATCATGCTAAATATGCTCGTTCTCAAACTTGAGAGGTCATCTGGACCCTTAAGTTCGATTGAATTTTATCTTTTGTAACTCTTCCATGCTTCTTTTCAAACCAAAGGGTTTTCATGTCACTTATACAGGGTGGGGCAAATAAAAGTGGACCGAAGAACATAGTTCCAGGTTACAAAGAAATACAGCAAAGGAATGTTTGGAATGTTTTTGGAAAGTCGGTATGTTTTTTGCCTTGTTCAAAACAGAACCTGTCTGACGCCATTTTGTGACTAATCATTGTATGGCACCCTTTGCTCACACTTTGGCGCTATTAAATTTACGAGTAAACAACCGACCACACTCTTTCCACGAATTTCTTTTAATGTAACTTTCCACAATGAACACCCTCTGTTGCAATGAGAGTACCATTTTCAGGGTGGCGAGTGGTCAGGGAAAAACAAATTTGACTTTTTAAAAAAATTGACTTTTTAATCGATCAAATAATCAAGATGGATTTTTTCATAAGAATGTACTGGTGTTTATCACATTTTTTGACTGTATTTTTTCCCGACCATTAACCACCATGATCTTCAGCTTTTCACGGATCACACTACACTGACACAGCCCACACTAAGATCTGAACCGGTTTCGATCACTTGATGTGCGCGTCAATCATTCACGTCCAATCGTATCCCCCTCCTCCGAACCACCTTTAATCTCTCACCCTGTACTACACAGATACATTAGTGAAAAACTATATTCATGATTTTTATTCCATTTTTATAAGATTTCTTTCAAATTTAAAATTGTGTAAACGTGAGCCATGCGACACGTATTTTATTTATTTTTATTATTTAAATATTCGCACATTTAATAAGCACTCCGATTCTGAAATTATATGTTTTTAACCTGCTTCTTAACATTTATGTAAAATTTAAAGAAGTTATCTGCAATATTTATTTAGAATGGTGTCCTTAGCTGACTAAGCAAGTAACTAAAAATTAAAACAGTCACACTAAATAAAATTATACATGTAACAAATATTTTTTGAGGTATGTATGTACTATAATATATCTAATTTAAATGAGAAATAATGGTATCATTTATATCTGCTCATAAACTAATTACATTCTTTTAAAAATCATGTTAAATATACTCGTTCTTCAACCTCGAGAGACCATCTGTGCCGTCAAGCTCGGTGATATGCCACGCGACTCATATCTTAATTTTTTATCTAAATATTTACATAGTTTAAAAGAATTCCGCTTCTTAAATTATGTGTTTTTAACCTGTTTCTTAATATTTATGTAAAATTTAAAGAAGTTATATGCAATATGTATTTTGAATGGGGTACTGAACTGACTGGCACTCATAAACAAGTAAGTAAAAATGAAACAATCACACTAAATAAAATCATACATGTAGCAAATATTTTTGAGATATTCATGTACTATAATATATCTAATTTAAATGAGAACTGAAGGTACATTTTATATCCTCCAAAAACAAATTGCACTCTTTTAAAGATCATGCTAAATATGCTCGTTCTTCAATCTCTCGAGAGGCCATATGTGCCGTCAAACTCTATGATATGCCACGTGCAACATATCTTATTTATGTTTTTATATAAATATCTGTATAGTTGACAAGCATTTCCCTTCTTAAATTACATGTTTTTAACCTGATTTTTAACGTCTATGTAAAAATTAAAGAAATTATCTGCAGTAGCTATTTAGCACGGTGTACTTACTCGACTGACATTATAAACAAGTGACTAAAAGTGAAAATAAATCACACTAAATAAAATTATACATGTAGCAGGTATTTTTTAGTTATATATGTAATACTATAAAATAGGGTGTCCCAAATTTATCTTTACAATTTGATCCTCCATAAAACCAAAACAAAATAAGATAGCGAAGTACGGTTTTGTGTGCTTATAACAGCAACTTATAAAAGGATCGTTAACTATGCATTTGTTTTACGGAATTTCCCTAATTAACTTACAATATATGGTTTTCTTTCCCTGTATTTATACTATAGCACTTTTAAATGACTAAGAAAATTTCTGGTTATTTTTCAGATACTGGATTTAGCATAAAAAATATTTCTTTAATATATTAGAAAAGTACATGAAATTTTCACATTAGCAATATGATATTTTCTTAGTGGAAAAAGTATTTTCGTTTTTTTGACATAGCTATTATAATGTTAAAGTTATCAGCTTTTAATTTTTCCCTAAAAAAATATCAAAAAAATATCATCTGAATTACAAATTATTTATTTTGATTTATTAAATGCGGCAATTAAAACGTATCTTGTTGGATTACATTCAGAATTTCAATGTTAAAAGAAGGTAATAAAACGCGTACCTCTTGAAGTCATCATTAACCTTTTGTCACTCAGACATCTACAATTATTTCAATCATCTTTTTTTACAAAAACTTACATTCATGTAACATTGCTTTATATTTTCTTCATTTAATAAACATTCATTTAATAATAATTTAATTTCTCAATTTTCCCAACATAGTTTATGGTACAATATAATATGCTAAATTTTACGATTTTTATCTTATTTTTGAAATAAATAAACTGAAAAAGATACTTTTCCACTACTTTAATATTTCCAACTTTCTTCGAAATTGTTTCATACTTAATTCAAATACGCAATTGCTAGATTTTATATGCAATCTTCAAACGGTAAGCATACATGTTTTAAAGAAAAGTAAAGTAGAATTTGCTTTAAATAATGTTACGTAGAAAGTTAACCTGGATATTTTCAATTATGCAAATTACTCAATTCTAGAAACTTCTACATTTAAATAAGGTTAATTATTATTTTGTAATTTGATAAACATTTGTGATATTTTATAGCATTCTTTTAAATATAGTTTAAAGTTCTAAATTTTGTGATTGCTAGACTCTATTTGAAATGAAATAACGAACGAAATTCCTTCAGAAATTCTTCAACATTTTAAACGTCTTTTCAAATGTTCTTATTTTCAAAACTATACATTGCATATTGATACATACCCCAGCTCAATAAATCTAATACACTAAAGCATAATTTACACTTAACGCCAAGTATCTAGAGAGTAAGTATCTGCTTTAGATGAAAGTAAAGTAGAATTTGTCTTAAATTATCGCATAGGAAATACAAAGTTAAATTGAATATTCTGAATGAGAATTTTAACATCTAAATTGCTATCGAAAAGCTCTTTAAAGGGTTGTTTCAGTTTTATAATATTGCAAAATACTTCTATTTAATTGATAGTGAACTTGAAGAAATATAAGAATGTTATTGATTATAGATTTGCAATAACACAGTATAGACAAAGAAATTGAATCTATTTTTGTAAGGAATTAATGAAAGAAGTTCCTTCTTAAATTTTTTAACATTTTAAACTTTCTAATTTTTTTTTCTAAACTAAACCTTGCATATTGAAACCCCAGCCGAATATATCTAATGCACTAAAGCAGCCTTTACACTTAACGGCAAGTATCTGAAAAGTAAGTATCTACTTTTAAGGAAAATAAAGTTGAAATCGTCTTAAATTATCGTATAGGAAGTACAAAGTAAGATTGGCTATTTTCAATGAGAATTTAACATCTAAGTTGGTATCGAAAAGCTTTTTAAAGAGGTGTTTTAGATAGAGTAAATATCTAAGTAAAGTAGGATTTGTCTTAAATTATCGCACACCAAGTACAAAGTTAGATTGGATATTTTGAATGAGAATTTTAACATCTAAATTGCTATCGAAAAGCTTTTTAAAGGGGTATTTTATCTTTACAATATTGCAAAATGTTTCTTTTTAATTAATCATTGAGTATAAAAAATATAATAATGGTATTGATTGTAGATTTGAAATAACATAGTATAAACAAAGAAATTGAATCTCTTTTTGAATTGAATTAACGAAAGAGGTTCTTTCTCAAATTCTTCAACACTTTAAACTTGCCTCAAAATGTTTTTATTTTATAAAACATGCCTTGCATATGGAAATAGGTCCCTGCTGAATATATCTAAAACACTAAAGCAGCATTTTCACATAACTCCAAGTAACTAGAGTGTCGGCTTTCGACGAAAGCAAAGTTGAATTCGTCTTAACTTATCGTATAGAAAGTGCAAAGTTAAATTAGGTCTTTTGAAATGAGAATTTTAACATCTAAATTGCTATAGAAAAGCTATTTAAACGAGTGTTTTAGCTTTACAACATTGCAAAATATTTCTGTTTAATTACTCATGGACTTGAAAAAATATAAGAATGTTATTGATTGTAGATTTGCAATAACATAGTATAGACAAAGAAATTGAATCTCTTTTTGAAATGAATTAATGAAAGAAGTTCTTTCTCAAATTATTTAACCCTTTATGCACCAACGGTACTTTAAATTACCACAGTTTTCTACCCCAATTAAAATACACTAATTGAATGCATTCGCAATGGTATTTTTAATAAACAATAGTAAATAAATCAAATGACCATCACTAAGTAGCAATACCAGGTCAAGTAAGCTGAAACTTGTTTACGAAGCTATTTTGGTGCGTGTGAGTGTCTGTTTTGCTCCCATTCTCTTGTCTGACACGGTATCCCTAACTTTTGCTTTGAAACATCTTAAAGGTAAGGCTGTCATTTTTTTTTCTTGTTTTAAAGAGATAAATTGACCATATGTCATGCTAAAAAAATAATTTTCAGTTTGTTTACTTTACGAAGCACTTTTCAAATCGGTACATTTGAGTACCGTCGGGATTACCTTGAACAGTATTTTTACTTAGATGTTTATCGTTTTAATACATATGGTGCATAAAAACGTATACATTTACTAGAGATGCGTGAATGCTAGAGAGGTGGATTTTAATATAACGCGGGGGAATATATTGCATGATTTACATATGATATTGATGAATAATAAAGCAAATATTATGTTCTTTTCTTTAGAAAAAATATTGTATTGCTATAAAACAAAACAGAAAACAATTACAAATTAGAAAAACAAATCTAAAAATATCTTTTACCACTTTTATGAATTATTTTGAGTTTTCTGCAACTAAAAGTTTTGGAATTTCTTTCAGATCTGCTTTCCATTGGACGATAGTGCTACAACTGGAGAATATTCTTCTGATGGCAAAATTCTCACTGATGATGCACCAACAACATAATAATCTAGTCATATATACACCATAGACATATATACACTAGATAAATGCATGATAAGTCACATAAATATAATAATAATAAATTGGATATAGTTTTTTTTCTAAGTCTCGATTTTTGTCCAAACATTATGATCCAACAGTACTTTGAAGTACCACATCACGTAACTAGCCGTAATTAACAAAGAAATTTTATTTTCAGTGGATACATCTTCTAATGTATCATAGTACTGCAAGGGAAAATGTTTCGAGGAGATAGTTATTTAAATTCATAATTTGAGGTATAAAGGGTTTTAATCTTTCTTCACAATGTTTTATTTTTTAAACTATACTTTCCATTTTGAAATAGACCCCAGCTGAATAAATGATGACACTAAAGCAGAATTTACACTTAACGCCAAGTATCTAGAGAATAAGTACAGTAAACTCTCTGTAAGACGGACGCTGTGTAAGACGGAAATCTCTCTAACGCGGAAAGGTTTTAAAGTCCCTGCGAATACATTTACATAGAGTAAAATTTGTCTAAGGCGGAATATTGTCTACCACTGAAAATTCTATCGGTCACGATCGATTCCGCCTTAGACAGAGTTTACTGTATATGCTTTAGACGAAAATAAAATAGCATTTGCCTTAAATTATCGCATACGAAGTACGAAGTTAAATTGAATATTTTGAATGAGAATTTTAACATCTAAATTGCCATCAAAAAGTTTTTATAGGGGTGTTTTACCTTTAGAATATTGCAAAATATTTCTATTTAATTATTCATGGACTTGAAAAAATATAAGAATGTTATTCATTGTAGATTTGGAATGATATAGTACTAAAAATGCAATTGAATTATCTTTCAGAAAATAAATTAATATATGAGTAAAACATTGAAGAAAGATTTCTTAAGCCATATTGGACACCGTTCTATATAGAAAACAGCTATAACCTAAAATAACTTAACAGCTATAATAAACAGCTATAACTTGTTAATAAACAGCTATAACTTAAAATAAAAATAAAATAAATAATTTAGGTAAACATATTCTTGAAAAAATCTTGAATTTAATATATATAATAAAAAAAAAACAGATTTACAAATTTTATTTAATTCTAAATTTGAACAATAACATGTCTAACATAAACAAATTAACATAAACATGTCTAATCTCTTTATTTAATATCAAACTTTAGACAAAGAATTTTTTTTCTCGGATATAGCTATCTCTATAAATAAAAATGTCGAAGTTTTTAATTAATGCAAAACAATTACAAAAAAAAAATAATAATGAATATACACCATTTATAAAACAGTAATTCTGATGTCTAAAATCTCTGAATGTCCTAAAAGAGACTGGCGGTTTAAAGAACTGATTAACAAATAAACGCTGGCAATAATATTAATGTTAGTCTCCTAGTGGATTAATATGTGATGTCGAGAATTTACTTGGTAAGCTTTCTGGTTTTAGTACCAATGTCACTGACAGATTGCTTGGCAATGTCTCAAACTGTAAGAGGGCCCAAACTCCTATATAAAGATGGATCAGAATTCACTCAGTTTTTACACATCATTCTGTTTACCTTTTGAGACGCTAAAAGATGTGTTTTAAAACTACAAGAAGGTTTTGAATATTATTAAAGTTTGAAACATGGAAGTGCGATTTGTCGATGACATTTGATACTAAAGCGAGGAAGAATACTAAATAAATGGTTTTTTTTTGTTTTTTTTTTTTTTTTTTTGCATATTAATATCTTGCAAGAAGAATTCTAACCCCTCTAATACGCAAAATAGAAGCATGATAGCACCAGTATTGTCAATTTAATGGATTTTTTATCCAGATATTTGAAATTCATCCTAGAATATCTGAATGCTAATTTTTGCTTTATTTAAAAGTAGATATTCCGTAATTAAATAAAATTAAAATTATTATTCGTAATTTCAAGTACACAAGTTGGAGGGTTATTAAACGTTATCCGATTTTTGCTATATCATTTTAAATACCGTCTAAATGTACAGTCATGGGAAAAAAGTAAACACTCCTTACTAAGTATATAAGAAACTACAATATTAGAAAGTTACTGGAACCAAACGATTAGAAATAAAGTCCATTTTTAAATTATGTACATAAAATTTACTTAGGATGCTATCTTCAGATCAAAACGAAACCAAACTTTGTTATATTCTATATACCCAAGTTGGACACCATACATAAATTCTAAGCCCTTCAATTAGCTTAAATACAAATTTTCTTGAAATTCGTATGATTAGTTTCAGAGGAAATAATTATTTTAGAATGAGTCTAGTTTATGGGCTGTATCCAAATTGAAGTCCGGTACTCGATTGTTGAAAGCCGCAGAATGACTATGTCACTTGTATTAATGTTTTGTTTCTTGCCAATATGACCATTTCACTCTTTTAATATGTTTCGACTGTTGCAATAAATGATTTTTTGTTTTCAATAAAATGAGTAAAATAAATATTTTTTTAATTATGCTTTTCTGCAAATCTTAGACGGCCCCTTAAACAATAATTTTGAAGTTTATTAATCATAATAACAAAACCACTTAGAAGAAAAATTTTAAATTGATAATTTGCATAAAGCAGGACATAATAAATATAAATCAATCAAAAAAAGTTGGGTGTTGCTAGTCATATTTTTTTCGAATCTTAATTTCATAATTCATATTATGAATTTTTAAACTTACAAATTCAATGTATTTATATTTGAGTTTCTTCGTATTATAACCACATAAAAATTATCCCGTTAGCATCCTGATTTTAGGAGATATTAATAAAAATATGAAAATGTAATTTAACATTAGACGCTCTAAATTTAGAAAGTTCGTAATTCAAAACGTATTATCCAAATCACTTGAAATTTCGTTTCTAGGCATAGTTTGAACCTAAGATTTAAAATATGTTGTCGAAAATGGGTGTTGCCATTGAAAAAAAAACGAAGTTTGGTCTAGTTTTGATTTTTAGAGGGCCCCCTAAGCAAATTTTATGTACATTGTTGAAAAGTAGTTTTTATTTTCAATCGTTTGGTACCAGTAACTTTCTTCTATTATAATTCATAGCAGAGTTAGAAAGAGGTGTTGACTTTTCTTTCCAAACCTGCACATGACTTTGTACATCTATGTACGCAAATTAAGATTTAACTGATTGGCAATTAAAACGTTTATTATTTGTTTGATAACAAACTTCTTTAATAGCACAAAATCAAAAACAAATTTTATAATTTATAGTGTAATTTTTGGTTTATTTAAAGATGGATATTCCGTAATTAAATAAAGTTAAAAATATCATTCTTGATTTCAAAAATCCGTTATTTTTAGCATGCTTGCTATTGGGTTAATAGATGTCATCGGTTGCTTGTAAGTTTATTTGAAATATTCTCAATCTATTGTACGTTAACTTGTGCATTTATGTATATAGACTAATACTATTTAACATATATTGTCGTTTAAAATGTTCTTTATTTGTTTTGATAACAAATTTCGAAAACTGAATAAAATTTAAAGACGATTTTATAAAAATGTATATGTATATATTTTTTTCAATTTAATTGCATTCAAACGTAGAATGTCGTCTAATTCATGAGAGAATTCAATAATTGCATCTTGAAACAATCAATAGCTTTTTATAAACAAGAAAATTTCAGTTTTCGCAATATTGCACTAATGGAATTTCATCTTAAACTGCATTTCAAAATGATATAAACACACATTTTTTCAGGCATAAAAAATATACAAAATGCTTCAAATAAACATAAAAATTTTAGAAATAGCACACATATTTATGTTTTAGATGAAAAAAATAATTGAAAGAATAATTTTTAGATACAGAGAACAACCTTTCTACAAATTAATGTGCTGCATAATGATATGAACACTTAACAAAAATATTGCATCGTATCTAGTGTATGCACAGAATTATTTTATTTTGGGAGATTTATTTCAGTATGAGATAAAAGCTGCTTTTAATTCTTAAATTGTGACGTATTGTTTTCTGTTTGAATAAACTGCTCTAACCAGTAAACCCAAACGTTTTTTATTGGGTATAAATCATGATAAATAAATGATCATGGCATTACCTAAATAGTATTATTCAGGAGCTAATCTCAGGTGCTATTTGACGTATGGGTAGATGAGTTGTCCTGCTAGAGCATCCAGAAAGGTCCATCAATTATCTCAGCAGACGGCAACAAGTTATCTTCAAGATAGATCTTGATAGCTTAATGCATTCATTTGGCCAAAGGGGAACAAAGCGTTGGCATTACCACCAAATCCAAATGTAGCCCAAACTAAGAGTGGATCACTTTGCTGTCATTTTGAAAATATATCACGTAGCTTACCAATAATAAAATCAGCCGTCAAGACCATCAGAATTGAAATTGTTTTCATCAAAAATGTGTCTCGCTCTTACAGGGCATGTTATCGCTCATCCATTACAGACAATTTTGCTGATGTTTTTTAGTAAGATTATTTTTGTTTTTAACACTTTCCAACATAGCTGAAAAGTTTTTATGAATTCGGTTTGTCTGCCCGTCTGTCTCTCCGTGCTCCATCTTGCATAAATATAGTCCGATTACTATGAAACTGATGTATGTTATTGGGGTTTACTGTGGCATGTTCGATATTGAACATTAAATGTGTTGCATCTGTGGTTCATTTACAGGAGCACTCAAAAGAATGCCACTACATTACGGGCTATGGGGGAAAATCGTTTGCGGTGTATTTTAATGATATTATACAACGACTGAATTGTACTACAAGGTTTTTACTATATAACGTGGTGACATAAAATTTATTGTTCATTTACAAGGACACACAAAATAATTTCACTACAGAATAAAATGAACAATAATTGATGTATTGAAACATATCAACAATAATTGCTAGATGTGTATTTTCAGTTGAGGTATGCGCTTTTTAATTCAATTATTTTTTTAAATATTACTTGGTCTGTATAAATTCTACGGACCATATACAGGGCTGCACAAAACTTTTCAGCAACATCCGTTTATTAGTGGAAATTGCTGAATGGAAATTTTCAACTGTGCTTTTCATTTAATTGAACTAACTTATAGCATACTATGCATTATACATACATATCTATACAGGGAGGAACAAAAAATCGTATATTTTCCCTACTATTCAAGGTAATAGAAGGAATTGGGTTTTGAAATGCATTATGTGTTTTCTAAATTGTTCATTTAGACATCATCTTTTACCTTAGTAAACTCTGAAGTTGTGTTATAGTATTCTGAATGTGTTGGGGGGTATTTCATAATCTATGCAGCCCGCATACAGTTCTTTCACATTGCTCATTCTCTTTATAATGGCCATTTTTGTCATTTTGAATGACTCTCTGAAGGTTTCTTTGTTCCATAATGCTCTTTTAATAGAAGTAAATTTAATGTTACACTTGGAGACCTTTTCAAATTTTTGCGACAGCTCATGATAAAAGTCCTTGAAGCTTAAAAATCACATTTTGTCTTTCTGAAACCCGTTTTAAGGCTGTTCTTATCTGCTCTTCTCAACAAGCGAAAACCGTTTTGACACATTTACAAATTCATTTTGTAACCGAAAGATATAAAATTAGAAAGCCTGACCATGGAAGCGATTTGGAATCGAACTATGTTTTCCATTTTTTGATCCATGAATTACCTATTGAGATATAAGCTATTTTGATCACATGACAAACACGTTTTTCAACCTTTCTTGAGTGCTTATTCTTGTTTCGCGCGGAAATTCGTTTCAAAACGCTCACTTTGACATTATTTCCTGAAAAATCTATTGCGTTAAAAAAAAAAAAAAAAAAAAAAAAAAAAAAAAAAAAAAAAAAAAAAACGGAAAAAGCACTTTGATGACATAGTTTTTGAACAACAACTCTTGCTAGTTTCATGCATTTACGAACAAAATAAATTAAAACTTATTTTGAAAATTTCCAAATCTGCAAAGTATCTTTACATACTAAACTTATTTGAATATTTTGGTTTATTATTTTAGAGTAGCACTCGATAGTCCTGCACAGTTTATATGCCCAGTTAAGGGTAATTTCGGTTGGTATTCATATCACTTTGCAACGCCAATTTTTAGAATTATTTTCAATGAACTTAAAGTTTGATTTTAATTTTTTTCATTATATATTCAGTGAATTATGTTCTAGATCTCCCCAGAATGGTTTTTTTTTTTTTTTTTGGTAATTTATTGTGAATTTTTGCCATGACATCACAAAACTACTTGGTGTTCATTTCATTTTGAAATGCAGTGTATAAATGAAGACACGAGTAAAAGAGACACTATATCAAACGAGATGCTACATCACTATTTTCTCAATAAATGTTTTATTTGATGGATGGAAGCGCTATGAAATATTTGAATGGGAAATATTTGAACGCTAAAATACTATTTTTTATTATTCTTGATGATCTCGGAATGGAAGAAGGTGTTATGTAGCATTTTTTGTTTGGAGGTGTTATGTGCATGATTAAAAAAACTCGCATTATATATCTCAAATAATATTTTTAAGAAGGTATTCGTAAGATATTTCTAGCGTTTGCATTAGTATTTTAAGAAAATGAATTAAGAAGAACATAATTAAAAAAAATACATAAAACCTTTCTCTTAATTACTGTTTCCATAACACCTTTTTCCAATCGTGTCTTCAGTAAGACTAATTACTTTTTTCTTAGAAAACTGTTGCCCTCCTTTTTAACATTCCGTTTGATACAGAGTGCAAAACTTTACTACTGTTACTGTTTTAAATGAAAAAAAAGATTCCTAAACAAAGATTTTTGTAGATTTTCTTTTTTTCTTTAGTTAATTTCCGATTTCCTTTAAAGGTTTTTCATTCAATATTACATATTCTAACATACGTAAATAGACCTTTCGTAATTTATCCAATACGCGGGACGCAGTACTTATGTTTTATGAAAAATCACTTGATACTAACTACATCCTCTAAAGGAAAATAAATTGGAATTTTGCTTCAATTGTCGCAAGAAAAGAACAAACCCAAATTCGAAAAAAGAATCCATTAGAATTTTAATACATGTTATTGATATTGAAAAAAAACGTTAAGTCCAATTTTTACTTTTAAGCATAGCGAAATACTTGGGATTAAGGAGAAATAGAGGCAACTGAAATGAGAATATTGTAGATTAGGAATATACAATATCGTACCACAAAGCTGGTATTTCCGAAGTATTACAATTAGAGTAACACAAAGTTGAAATCTACTAGTATATAGGGGAGATGGGGGCACATGTGAACAGTTCGCATAAATATAGCTTTTTCTCATGACTGGATTAATTTCTATAAACAAAACCTTCTCAATATAGTAAATAGAGCTTTCTTTTATACATGGTATTTTTTTAAAAATCACCTGTATAGTTCTTCTTACATTTTTTAATAGTTTTATAAATTCGAAAAATTGTTCACATGTGCCCCATCAGCGGGGTAGTTGTGAACACACGTGGGGCACATGTGAACACAAGAAAAAAATATCCTTTCGCATGCTTTTTATTCTGTTATTGATTTGTCATCGTAATCATTAGTTAATTAACTGTGAAATTCACCATAAAGAAATATATATATATGTATATTTCTCTAGTTTCTGGATGATATGTTTAAGCAAAAGATTATAAAATGAAAATAAGTAGATTTTGGGGGTGGAGGCTTAGATGATTCATTAAGTATTGCTGAAATAAAAAAAAATAAAGAAGTAATTTTAAAAAGAAACTAAAACTTTTAAATTTTGCTTAGGGGTTTTTGTTTGGAGAAAATTTTAGGGAGGGTGTATTTACATACTATTTATCTCAAATCTGCCGAAATACGAAAGATTCCCTCTGCTGTATTTGCCTTATTTACGCGTAAATTATAGATAAAGGAGGGTTTTTTAATGATTAAAAAAAAATCTCGACTATAACTCCCCCCCCCCTTCCCAAACTTCTTTTGCTTTTGAAAGAGGGAGGGGGTTACAATAGAGATTTTACGGTAGTTATCAGTTTAAAAAATTTACTTTCTTAAAATATTACTCATATCTATCTCCATTCAAAGCATCATATACATAACTGTTTTAGGTATGGAAGTAAGCCATCATTGCAAGTTTAGAACAAATGTAATAGAAAAATTTGCAAAGTTGTTCAAGGTAATATTTTTGTATTAACAATGTATAAAAAATATTGTTGTAAACTGTTTAGTAAAATAATATATAACACTTATTGCATTTTAGAAAATATTAAATTTATTTAAAGTACAATTGAATGTAAACGAGCTTGTTTCTCTTTATGTATTTGCTGAAATATGTGTTTGACGAAGTTTCAATGCAAAATCAACTTTGTGTGAGGAAAATGTCTTCCATTTCAGGAAAATTATAGATAATGGAACTGACATTATTTATCATTAAGTTAACTGAAAGGAACAGAATCACAGAATGATTATTGAGTCACTTATATACTGTTCATATCTGCCCCAACTTATCTGTTCACAAGTGCCCCACATTGCTGCTTCTGTTAGATTGATAAGTAATTAACATTTCTCACATTTAGAAGAAAAAGAACGTTATCAAAAATATTTATTAGTATTCATAGTATATGTTAAAACACTCAAATTCAAATAAATGAATAAATAAATAAAGTTATACGCTTATCAACTTGGAACAAAGATTTTACTTTTGAGATCTAAAAACAGTGTTTTGGCTACAGAGGACAAACAAAATGTCAAAAAGCTCCAAAAAAGTTTTACCATATGTCTACAGGTGCTGTCATCTTTAGTAATTTTTTTCAAATTAAAAAACTTATAATAACTGTTGAAAAATTGCGATGTTCACATCTGCCCCCTGTTCACATGTGCCCCCATCTCCCCTACACATTGTTCAAACTGGTCACAGTAGTTTTTACATTATTGTTTCATTGCAACAAATTGATTTCAAATTCAGAATACCGGCTAATTTATAAAGAATAAATCTTTACCTTTTAAAAAAATCGAAAGCTTTTTATAACCGAGAAAATTTCAAATTTCACAAATTTCAATTATGAATGTTCTTTAACTAAACTTTTTAACCTTTTTAATTTTCTGCCTGATAGCAGTTTAAAATGCAAATCTATATAATGAGTTTACTAAAGAAGGTGTTTCTTAAACATTTCATTTTATATTTCCTTTAAAATTTTTCCACTTACTAAAACATTTGCTAACATACGGAAATAGACCTTTGGTAATTTACCCAATACACATTAAGCAGTATTTACATTTTACCGTAATCTCTGGAGAATGAGTACACGCTTTTGAGGAAAGTAAATAAGAATTTCGCTTCAGTTCTCGCGTGTAAAGTAGAAATTTAAATTGGAAAAAAATCAATGAACATTTTAATAGATGCTATTGAAATTAACACGATGCTAAATTGCAGTTTAACTTTTATATGTTTTTGAGTATTTGAATTTTATCACCGATTAAAAGAATTTAAAATGAGACTGTTTTAAGTATGAACATAAAATAGCATTGCAAAAATATCCAGCTGAAATGCAATAGGATTACAGGAACACAAATTTTAAGTATATCACAATATTATAATTAGAATAAGGTCACTGTAACTATTATATTATTTTTTACAGCGCAGTGGTAGGAACATTTTTTTTTTATCCATAAACTTCTAGAACTATTTTCTTTGAAATATGTTTTCAAACAGCAGAGCTTTTCAATTTTATTTCTGAATCTCTCCACCCCTCCCCCACCTCCCATTATTCGTTCATTTGTCAATATAATCATTTAGGGTAAGTGCATCCGCGGCCTAACTTTTTTTAAGCTGTATGTAACTTTATATATGTTTTGTAGCAAGTCAATTTTTTAATCAGAAAGTGTATGCTTTATCCTCCAGAGACATAAGCAAAATAAAATACATATATTTTTCTAATATTAGATTTTTTTGTACAAATAGGCATAAAAAATGAAGTTTTAAAAAAAATTACTAAGTTTCAAATTTTAAATTTTGCTTCACAGCGCATCCATTTAAATGGATGTTGAGGTCTTGGTCACTTTAAAATACACTGCTCAAAACAGTTAAAGGATATTGTAAGTCTTGTATAAATATTATACAAATTGTATTATACAAATTTTTCTCATTTTCAAATTTCGGTGTATGAAAATTTTGAGTTTGACGTCAAAAACGATGCTTTAGAGGCAGCAAATGAAATTTGGCTTTCAATTTACTGTAAGACAAAGCGGAAAACAATGATAGAACGAATTCAGTAAGGGCTTTACTTCGATGACTGCGATGTCTCAACGAAGTCATTTAACCTAATTAGCAGCTTGGAGAGTTACTAGTTGGTTAGAGGGGGGACAAACATAAGCCAAAAGAGCAGAAGCCACTGGAGTTTCACAAAGTGTGATTTCTAGGATCTGGAACAGTTTTTGGAGACTGTAAGTGCAATCCGAAGACCAGGCGAAGGTCTTAGACGTGTAACAACATCCAATGAAGATCGATATTTAACACTAATGGCCTCGGAGACATCGAAATTTCAATGCCATTCTTCTTCATCAACACCTTCGCCCGGCTACTGGCACCACAGTATCGACTAAAGCTGTCCTAAACCGTCTCCACGCTGTAGGTCTGTATGTTCGCAGATAAATGTTATGTGTTACTTTAACAGAAAGGCACCATGGCGCCCGCAGGGAGTGACAACAGGCCATGTGAACAGGAGAAGAGATGAATGGTGCAATATTCTTTTCTCTGACGAGTCCTGTTTCACTGTTCATCTTGTCAATAGGCGTATTGTCAGGATGAAGGAACTTGAGGGTCAAAATAATAAAGGTGACTGAAAGGAAGGAACTTGAAGGTCTTGAAGGAACGTGGCACTAAAAATACTCCTGAATTTGTACAAGGAAGTGTCATATTTGGCGGTGGGGGAGTGATGGTCTATGGTAGTATCTCCATTGATGGACGCGATGAGCGAATTGGAACTCTGACCGGCCGTCTATATAGAGATGAGTGCCTCAGACCTACTGTAGTCCCTTACACTGCAGCCATTAGAGAGGACTTCATGGTAATAGACGCCTCACTTTGTGGATG
The DNA here is from genome assembly GCA_963932465.1 of Maratus speciosus. Lineage (NCBI taxonomy): Eukaryota > Metazoa > Arthropoda > Arachnida > Araneae > Salticidae > Maratus > Maratus speciosus. Next base: position 535,679,808 of record OZ010788.1, on the reverse strand, counting down.
ATTTCCTTTTCGAGGAAGGAATCACATGACTAGAATGCCCAGCGTGTTCTCCGGACATGAACCCAATAGAGCATGCTTGGAACATTCTAGGCAAACGTGTTGCTGTCCGTCTACCACACCCACAACTCTCCAAGAATTGGAAAGAAGTCTTTTCGGGGAGTGGAAAAGAATACCACACCTCCTCATCAATAGTATCAATGACCCCATGACTCAAAGGTGTTCAACGTTTCTGGCCATCCGGTGAAACCATACCCTCTGCTATAAACAGTTTTCTTTGAATGAAACACTTTTTTTATTCGTTTTTTTTTCTCATATGTAAAAATTGTATTTTCCCTTTTGTATCCAAATTGTCAATACAGTGCATTTTTGTCTTCTAAATATGTGCAATTTTTTTCTCATATAGCCTACAACGTCCGTCGATCATGTATCAATCATCTATACAATTCACCAGCCGTACCATCCAAAACCTGAATATTCTTTAATTATTTTGAGCAGTGTAATTTAAAAATTACTAAAAGTATGGGAAAGAATAGAGTTTATTATAAAACACAAAATGCAAATATTAATATACTTTAATAGTAAAAGTCTTGTTCCTCTTTCCTTTTCCGTAAGTATTTTGTCCGATAGTAAATTGTTTCCCTTTGGAATTCTATTTTTCATTATTGTGCTTGTTCCCCCTATTCCCTTTCTATGTAAAATTTCTACCAAAATAACAGTTGCGAAATAACTATCACAATATACTCGAAGCAGAAAATGTTTCACAGAGCTTGAGTAAAGATGCTTGAGCAACAGGGAAGAATTTAGTGTCATTTTATATTGGAAATGAACCTTTACCCAGATAATATACGAAATCTAACACAATTCCAGATATGCTTCTAATGCTGTAATTCCTATAGAATATTAAATAATTCTAAATAATTACATAGAATATATATCAACCATACTTTTAAGCATTAAATGTTTATGATTTGTAAATATGATTTGTGTTAAAGCAAGCAAAATGTTTACTTTCTAATTGTCCAAACCTAACGACGCAATAAATGAATTAATACCATTTAAATGGATGTCAATAAAAACAAGCAAAACAACAACTACTTCACATTTCACTTTATTCATTATTCATATTGTAAAATTATAGATCTAACTACTATTAAAATCGCAAAAGAATAGTTGAAACAAATTAAGATAATATAAAAAACAAAACTTAACCAACAGAGCATCGAATTCGAACTTGACTCACTTATTCCGCCATTTTGTAAACAAAGTGGTTGCCGTTGCCAAAATCCAAGAGCTGGAAGTTTATTTCCGATTCATACATTACAATATCAGTTTGGTTTTAACTTATTACAATGAAGTTTAACGCAACAGAAGGAGAAACCAAAACATTTATTTTTATGGATGCCAGGTCTTAGGAGGATAAATAAAGAGATCACATGTTATATGGGGTCAGCTTTCCTACATATTTCTGCTGTTTTAACAATGTTATTAAATCTTCAAATTAAAACAATCTTGCTAATATGAAAAATCTAGAGATTTTGTTATTTTTAATGTATAATTTATGTTTTAAGAACTTATAAGTCAATAGATGTCGGTATTTATGTAAGTGTCGCGCGCAGGACATTTTGTCCTTTTTTCGTGGAATAACCCTGAAATAGGCAGACCACTTAGGTCTAGGACTTAAAATGTGGGGATTTTTTTTACCCACTATTTATATTATTTATTTATTATTAAATAGGGGTAGCTTACTGAAGAGTCGGGTTTAAAATGAGATTTTTAAACCTATTAAAGTGTCATTCCATATCACGTGTGAAACAGATCTTCTACATATTGCATCTGTTTTAACAATCATATTGTATTTTTAAATTAACACAATTATGCTAATATGAAAATATAGCTGATTTTGTAAATTTTAATGCATACTAGTTTATATTTTAAAAACTTATAAGTTAATAAATATAGGTATTTATGTAAGGGTCACGTGCGAGATATTTTGTCCGTTTTTCATGGAATGGCCCAAAGGCTCAATTTTGAAATTCTGTTCTGAATGTCCCCAAAGATCTAGTTATGAATAAAAATGACGTGGCATATAAAGGCGCTATTTTAAAGACTATATGTATGTGGAGAGTATCTTGTAATATTTATGGTCAGTTCATGGTGATCTGAGAATATTTCGAAAATATTACTTTTAGTTCAAATTTTAATATTTGTGAGCATAGCTAGTAGTTTTTAATGTACGTTAAAGAAAACTAGAAATAGCTCTATCTCGTCATATTTGAAGTGGCAGCAACATTTGTGAAATTCTCTGGTAAACACTTGCTTTGGAATATTTTTTAGGAACTACTAAAGTGGTTTAAAACATTTTTAAATAGCTTTGGCAGTAAATAAAGTATTAATTGATCATTTGGCAAGGAAAAATTCAATGGTTGCGTGATTTTTCAAGTAAAAAGGAGTATTTTTAAAAAATTTACATTTAAAAAAAGAACAGATTTTCCCGAAAAACAAAGCGGTCTGAATATAGCTAATTTTAATACCAAAATATAAAAATACATATTAAAATTACTTCAGTAGTTACCAAGAAAAAGTAATATGCTATAATATCAACGCTATTCGCTTTCCCCACCTGTTCTCATATCGCTTTCAAATTGCCACTCGTGGCTTACTTAAAGTTCGGCAGCAGATGAAAAAGTTCAAGGAGTCCAATTTAGGCGATGCAGTTTTTGTCCATTCGATCATTATTGGATCATTACATTGGATCATTACATTGGACTCTTATAGCAAGCATTCTTTAAAGTTCCCTGTTTTTTAGAACAAACATATAGTCACTAAATCAAGGCTTTTATATAATTATATTTATATGATGAAACAGCGCGTGTGATTACCATTTCAAAGGTATCGTATGCAAAGTAATCTCTTATTTCAGTCATTTATGGATTGTGCAAATTTTAGTAAACTATAAATAACTGAACATTTGACATCCGGACAGAACAATTCGATATCAGATAAATCGATTGGTAATATGGTATCAAGCAAACTTTAAAAGTAATTTTGGGTGTATCGGTGCGCACACCTAAATATGATATTTTTTTCACCTTAAGCGGCAAGTGATTTTTTTTATAACATAAGTGGTGGGGTGGTGTGTATGTAACCCCAAAATTTGACTTCTTGTGCACTCCACAAAATTTAGCGTATTAAAATAAGAAAATTTTGCATTATTTACTTATATAAAAACAAAAGAAAAAGTACTGAAAGTGTAAATACATATGTAAGTGTACAGTCCATCTAGTAATGTAAAATCGCAATAGTTCAAAATTAAAATTTCTGTGCAAAATGCCCCACCTCACCAATTAAGGGTTAAAAGAAACAACAAGAGAGTAAAAAAATGGCAATACTTAATTCAAAATTTAAAATGTTTATTGACAAAAACTGTAATAACTAATATCCTAAAATCTTTAATATACTAATTAGTACAACTCTATATAACTAACTATATATAAATTTTATACTACTGATTATATAGTAATTTACTGATATGATTTTTTTACCTTTATTACATAAAATGAAACTCACATTTTTAAGGCACGTTTCAAAGTTCAAGAGAAAGGACTTATACACGGAAATATACACCATATTTATACACTAGAGAAAGGGGTACATTAAAAAATATATGTTGAAATTCCAATTATATCGTTCGAAAAAAATAATACAATTTCTAAAATAAATATAATAATTTGAAAAAATTCGTCACGATTAACTTAAATTAGAACTGATGAAATTTTAATTGAGATTTTAATGTATAGAAGCTGTAACAATAAATTATTTTTAACACTTTCCACCATAGTTGAAAAGTGTTTATGACTTGCGTGCCTGACTGTCGCCTGCCGTATGTCTGCCGTCTGTCCGAGCTGTAACTTGCATAAATATAGTCCGATTACCATGAAATTCATAGATGTTATTGGGTATCACTATGGCATGTTCGGTATTGAAAATGGAGTGTGTAACACTTACGGTTGATGTACAGGGATAATCAAAAGAATTAAAGAATTCTGTTACATTACGGTCTTTGGGAAAAAAATCGTTTTCCGTGTATTTTAATGATATTACATTATTTCAAATATACGGAAATTTATATATATCACGAGTGAGTTGTACTATACGGCCCTAACTGTAGAATATGGCGAGCACATAATTTATCGTTCATTTACAGGGAGATACAAAAAAGTTTGGCTATAGAACAAATTGAACGATAATTGATCTATTGAACCCTATGAACAATTACTAAAACTGTGTTTTCGGTTATCGTACGCGTTTTTAAATTAAAATATTTTTTTTAAATACTACTTGGTATACTTAAATTCTATCGATTACATACAAGACTCCACAAAAAATCCGATATTTTTCCAACTATTGATGGGGGATAGCAAAAATTGAATTTTCAAATGCGTAATACGGTTTCTAAATTGTTTATTTAAACATCATATTTTAAATTAATAATCTCCGATGTTGTGTTACAGTATTCTGAATGTGAGGGAAGGTGTTCCATAATCAATTCTGGACGCATGATTTTTCGTTCTTGTTTTGTTTTAACATGTTAACTGAAGTTTTAAGATATCCGTAAGAACTCACTTAATCAAACATTTTTCTTTATTTCGTCTAATTACAATAGTGTAACTTACAAGATGAAACAACAAAATAATATTTTTAAAAATGTAGCTTCTTTTAAAACCTATTTTATAATTAAAAGTTCTCGATTTCTAGTTTCTACTCTAAATTCAATGATATTATCCAGTTTAAAATTTTTAAATTTTCATCTAATCTTATTATGAACCTTCTTGTCTCCACTTCAAACTTTATGATGACGTAATCATTTTCCAAGAAAAAATATAATTTTCATTGAAATGATAAAAAAATTTAATTAAAAGAAATGTCGAATTTTATAACGTTATTTTTAACATTAAATCTCAATATTTACTGTAATGAAGTAAATTTCAAAATAGATGGCATTTAATGAGATATTTTGAGAGAATTTCGTATGGAATTCTCTTAACGAGATACGGTAGCGTCTACAAAATTTAATTCCTTATTCCGAAAATTAGCTATTTCTTAAATACCAATGACATATCATATGCGTTTTTATCTTTCTACTCATATAAACTTCCCAACCTAATTACAACACACTAGAAAGGGTTAAGTATTCATTAGTCTACGGATGTATATCTGGTTAATGCGAACTGGAACATCAGTCGATCGATCGAGGTAGAGTAATAAGGTATTGATCGAATTACACATTTATTTTGAATATCATAAGATGCATGATGTCATGAAAATAACGCATAACACGCTAGGATGTCGTTTATATGTTTTTTCATTACCCTAAGGAACGAATGTCATTTGAAAAACCTTGTCAAAAAAAGATATTTTTTAAGTACCAATATTCTATGTAAAAAGTACCCGGAATTGTTAAATAAAACACAAAAAAAATTAATTTATTCATCGAGTTTTATTTTGTTGCCTTCAAAATAGGCTCCCTCTAGTTCAGTGCAAATATATCTGTGCAGGATCTAATCTTTCATACATTTTTAGAGGCAGCTTCGTGCAGGGACTTTAGCGTCTAAGGTTGTTAGTCACTCAGCTTCCAAATTCCCATCAATGATGCTAGGTTTATGGGGATGAGATGCATTCGTATATTTCAAATATTCGTATATTTGAAATATATTTAAATTAATGTTTTCAATTGCTTTTTGCTTTGTACTCTCCTTAAAAGATGTCTCTTTTGTCCTTAATTTTCAAAATATTACTAAAATCTATGCTTAATGTAATATTTTATGTGTTAAACGCTGACGAACTGTGAGTAAGATTTTAGCACTTCATATGAAATTTAGTATATATTTTAGAAATATTTTCTGAACTAAGGGAAAAGAGACATACTTTCAGAAGAGTACCCAGAAAAAAATAAGTTAAAATATTAATTTCTCGAGGAGATAGTTTAAATATATGAATGTATTCTACGCTCACAGACTTAGCATTATCGAGAGAAAATCAGAATCTAAGTGAGTAAGAGCCTTATGAGAAGACGCTACATTTATCTACTTATACAGGATGTATCAACTTTTTGAAATACTTTGATTATTCGAGATACTAAAACCTTGCATCAAAGTATTTTGCTGAGTAAAACTAGGAGAACAATATTTCATACCTCGTAAAAGTTTTTTTTTAATACTCATTTAAATTCATAAAACTTTCCACGGATAAGAAAGTTTACAAAAGTATGAGTTATTTTCCTTTGTCTGCAAGTAGCAAATTCGAAATAGTAAATGAAACAGAGAACCTATAGAGAAATCTTTTCAGCAACTTCCATTCGCCATTGTTTTCTTCCATAATAAGACCAACCAGTATACACAGAAAACGCCAGCTGACGTTGGATAACATTCTGAGATATTTGGGGCTTTCTGATAATAGTTTTATTGTTTGAAAGGTTTGAATAGATGCATCTGTGGCATGCATTTGAATCTTGAAAAGGATAGTTTTATTGCTACAAAAGTTTGAAGGGATGCATCCGGGGTAGCTTATAGAACCGACGCTGTTTCTTTCCCGATACAGGTACTGCTTATTAAATTGTATTAAAGAATTTATTTAAGGATAAACGTAAAAGTATTCAATTTTTGTTTTTAAATAATGTCATATGTTAAACAAATCATAATACGGTCAGCTACAGACAAAACAAAAGACTATCAGTTAAATTGTCAGAGAATTTCTAAAAGTGCAGTGAAATTTTGATTTTTCAGACTAACACGATTACCGTATTTGGACTTTCTCGACGCATTTCGGGTAATTGTGGCAATCGTATAAAAGGGATATGTATTTAGATAAAAATTTCTTTAAAATTGCTTTTGTTTATTGCGTCTGGTACCTTTTAACGTATCAAAAAATCAAAATGTTTTTAATACTTTATAGTAACATTTGATTTCTTAGGAACATTTTAAAAGAATCCCCCATTCACTCTATAAGGGAAGTTATGTCAAAAGTGTTTGAGCTCTTTTAATGTAATCAAGGGATAATTTTATCTTTAAAGTCAATTTTTCACTCAACGCTGTTTTTGGTAACTGTGCCCATGATTTGTATGGAACGGTTGGATAAAATTTCAAGACCTCTTGACTAAAGATAGAAATATATATTCATAGAGTGATGTACAGTTTTGTTCAGCAAGTAAATAATTTGTAAATTTTGACCATTTTTTAAATCAAAATTTTGAGGGGCTTTTTATTTTTCTTTAAGAACTAATCATTATATTTCTTCTAGTGTAAGGTCATTATAAGGACAAGTTATACTTATACTCTGCAAAAGGAAAAATAATTTGGCTCGAACTATTTTGCGAAGTAAAACTAATACAGTGATATTTCATACATCATAGAGGTTTTCTTTTTAATACTCATTTAAATTCATAAATATTTCCATGGATAATTGAGTTTAGAAAAATATGAGTTATTTTCCTTTGTCTGCAAGTAGCAATTTCAAAATAGTAAATAAAACAGAGTATCTATAGTGAAATCTGTTCAGCAACTTCCATTCACCATTCTTTTCTTCCTTAATAAGACGAACCTATATACACAGAAAAGGCCAGCTGACGTCGGATAACATTCTGAGATATTCGGGCATTTGTGATAATAGTTTTATTGTTTGAAAGTTTGAATATATGCATCTGCGGTATTTGAGTCTCGAAAAGGTAGTTTGAATACATGTATCTGGGACAGCTGGTAGAAACGACACTGTTTCTTTCCTGATACAGGTACTGCTTAATAAAATGCATTAAATAATTTATTTAAGGATAAAACGTAAAAAAAAAATATATATATATTTTTGTTTTTATATAACGTCATGACTTAAACTTAAAAATTCACAAAGTGACCTACTATTTTGTTCATCAAGTAAAGAATTTAAAAATGTTGACCATTTTTTATTTTTTAAAAAATCAAAATTTTGAGGGTTGTTTTATTATTTTTTCATTACGAACTAATCATTACATTTTTTTTTAGTGTAGGTCATTTTAAAGACAAATTATATCTATACTCAGTAAAAAGAAATATAATTTGGCTCAAACTATTTTGTGGAGTAAAACTAGTACAGCAATATTTCATACATCATAAAAGGTTTCTTTTTAATACTTATTTAAATTCATATAAATTTCCATGGATAAGCGAGAGTTTACAAAAGTATGAGTTATTTTGCTTTGTCTACAAGTAGCAAATTCAAAATAGTAAATAAAACAGAGTACCTATATAGTCCAGGGGGAATGTACATTTTACCTTGCAAAAAATCGGGTAGAAGATTTTTTTTTCTGACTTGTTTATAATGATGCCAACATGGAAAAACCAAGTTTTCCAACAAAATTTCTTAAGGCTAAATTTTCTGTGGCCAAAAAACAACAAAAGTTTGGGACTTTTTTCTATTTCTTTTAAATATCTCGATACCTGTTGCCGTAGCATGATTTTTGTCAATTACAATATTAAAGAAGACAAAATTCTCTACAAGTTTCATATTTACAACTTTTTTATACACTCAACAGCAAGCGCAATACGCCGTTTCAAAAATAAGACAATTTTTTCAATTTTCTTAAAAACTGTGAAAACGTAGTTCTCCCCCGGTTATTCATATGTTTCCCACGGATTTAATCACGTATGTCAACTTCTAAAAATTGGTAGCAGTAACTTATGTGTTTGAGGGCCAAAACTAGCCTTTCGGGGGGGAAGGGGGCAAAATTCATGCATATTTTGCCCCATACCTCGTTAATTATTTTAATAAATCTCTAATAGCCAGATTTTGAAAGTTTTAAGTGTGTAATCATTAAATACGTAATCAGATTTTTCAAATATGGATTCATTAAAACCTTGAAAACCGAACCGAAATATATTGCGCGTTAAACAGGTTTCCATCTTAGGAGGTATAACTGGTTATATTCTTTCTCTTAAAAATATATAATTTTTTCTTTAAGGACCGGATTCCGTATATGATTTCATTTTCAAAAATTTTATGATAGTTGTAGTATTGAGGCGTTTAATGTCATATATGAATTATGAGACTAAATTAGTCATACAAAGACATTGTTAGATATCGACCTCGGTATCATATGAAAAAATAAATAAATATTAAAATTCAAGCAAGAATTCTGAAAAGAACATTTTTGTAGGTTTAACATGAGCGTGCAAAAAAAGAATACTTTAGTATTTAATAACTTATTGGTACTATAGTTTCAATTAAGAAAGAATTTTTGTTTAATTTTAATAATTTTGTAATTGTAATAATTTTTATAATGCATGCATATTTTTCCAGGAGACAATGGGATAGATATGAAAATTTGCGAAAAACATACTTTATTCCACATTATTACACACTTAACATATAATGGTATATTTTATTTACCAATTATTGATAACATATATTTTAATGCTTTATTTTTTAAAGATAGTAAACATTGAATTATACTTCCATATAAAATGGGGGAGGTGAGGCACTCAGAAAATAAATATATTTTATGTAAGAAATGCTTTTACTTTATAAAATAGCTACAATAAAAATGACAACAGGTTATTTCACTAACTGATGTTATATATTTATCTCCTGTAAAATTTAAAAATTTTGTCAATAACATATTTGAGATCACTATAAAAATATTTAAAAGATTAGTTTTAATAAATACTGTCAGTTTTTTCCTACTTATATCAATAAATGGAACAAGAGATTATATCACTTTAGCATGCAAAAATATATAAAACTTTAAGATTATCTATTAATTTCTTTAAAGCTTAAACAGAAAAACTTAATTCGATTGTTGAAAAATACACTTTGTGGAATATTGTAATTTTCTGTATTATGCACTGGTTTGAAACTGTGTCTGTTTAATGATCTCAGTGATAGCATTTATCAAATGAAATACCAATTTACTTATGATTGTAGACCATATAAACATTTTTATTTTGGCATTGATCCACTGTCGCATTCAACTCCACTTTTCCTACAAAATAATAAAGTAAGGTACGCAATATGACTTAATAAGCTAAATGAAAAAATCTATTTTAATAATAATAATTTTTTACAGGCTATTTAACAATATTTTTTTCTCTTTGATGACACTGTTGTAGGATCATTAGCGTCCCGTTTCAAAAGAATATCATTATCCTGAATAAACGAAATTTACAAAAGAAATGAAAGAAAAATTTGCAAAAGAAATTTACAAAAAGAATTTTACTAATTTCTAATAGCCGAATTATTTTAAAATTTAAATGTAATCATGAAATACCTAATGATGAACTGCTTAACCAGCTTTGTCTAATATTGATTCATTAAATCCTTTAAAAGGAACCCAAAATATTCCGCTTTATACAGGTTTCCCTCTCAGCAGTTGCAATTGCTAGTATTCTTTCTGTACTTTTTTCATTTAAGACAGGATTCCGTTATCCTATTTTAATGCATTTGTTTAAATTTTTCTTTTGGATTAACAGGTAATTTTTTCATTTAAAACAGGATTCATTTATCCAGTTTTAATGCATTTGGTTCAATTTGCATTTTCAATTTTCCGGCTGTGAGACAATTTTAGCCAAATTTCATACTATATATTTTTTGGTATAAAACGACAAAAAAATCTTTATTTGGCGACTCTTCACCTTCCACTCTGGCGCTCGGGGCACATGCTCCCTCTATCCGCCCTAGTTTCGGCCCTGATATATATATATATATATGAAATTTGGATAAAAATGTCTCGCAGCCGGAAAGCTGACCAAAAATAAAAAATAATAAAAACTGTAATCAAAATAGAAAAAGTAAACACTAATACGGTTGGAATTCAACGTCAGCACTTCTAAGCCCCTCAAAAAAAAAATCATTTAAAACTATTAAATTGCAAACCAGAAATTGTAAAAGGAACGCTTCCATAGGTTTAACCTTAGCATTCCAGTTTCTTCGCGTGAGTAGTGAAGTCTCACGCGAAAACATTTGCACGCTCATGTTAAACCTACAAAAGTGTTCTTTTCAGAATTCTTGCTTGAATTTTAATTTTTTTTTTTTTCATATGATACCGAGGTCGATATCTAATGATGTCTTTGTATGACTAATTTAGTCTCATAATTCATATAACTATGACATTAAACGCCTCAATACTACAACTATCATAAAATTTTTGAAAATAAAATCTTCATATACGGAATCCGGTCCTTAAAGAAAAAATTATATATTTTTAAGAGAAAGAATATGACCAGTTATACCTCCTAAGATGGAAACCTGTTTAAAGTGGAATATATTTCGGTTCGGTTTTCAAGGTTTTAATGAATCCATATTTGAAAAATCTGATTACGTATTTAATAATTACACACTTAATATTTTCAAAATCTGGCTATTAGAGATTTATTAAAATCATTAACGAAGGGTGGGGCAAAATATGCATGAATTTTGCCCCCCCCCCCCCGGAAGGCTAGTTTTGGCCCTCAAACACATAATTTACTGCTACAAATTTTTAGAAGTTGACATACGTGATTAAATCCGTGGGAAACATATGAATAATCGGGGAAGAACTACGTTTTTCACGGTTTTTAAGAAAATTGAAAAAAATTGTCTTACATTTGAAATGGCGTACTGCGCTTGCTATTGGGTGTATAAAAAATTGTAAATATGAAAGTTGTAGAGAATTTTATCTTCTTTAATATTGTAATTGACAAAAATTATGCTACTGCAACGGCTATTGAGATATTTAAAAACAATTGAAAAAAGTCCCAAAATTTTGTTGTTTTTCGGCCACAGAAAATTTAGCCTTAAGAAATTTTATTGGAAAACATGGTTTTTCCATGTTGGCATCATTATAAACAATTCAGGAAAAAAATCTTCTACCCGATTTTTTGTAAGGTAACTCCCCCTTTTTTGTACATTTCTCCTGGATTAATAGTGAAATCTTTTAAGCAACTTCCATTCACCACTCTTTTCTTCCATAATAAGACCAACCAACCAGTACACAGAGAAAACGCCAGATGTCGTTGGATAACATTCTGAGATATTCGGGACTTTCTGATAATAGTTTTATTGTTTGAAAATTTTGAATAGACGCATCTGTGGTATTCGAGTCTTCAAAAGGTAGTTTTATTGCTAGAAAAGTTTGAATAGATGCATGTATGGTATTTGAGTCTTCAAAAGGTAGTTTTATTGCTAGAAAAGTTTGAATAGATGCATCTAGGACAGCTGATAGAAACGACACTGTTACTTTCCCGATACATGTACTGCTTATTAAAATGTATTAAAGAATTTATTTAAGGATAAAACTCAAAAGTATTTAATTTTTGTTTTTAAATAATGCAATAAGTTAATCAAAGTATAACACAGTCAGCTACAGACAAAACAAAAGACTATCAGTTAAATTATTAATTAAAAATTTCTAAAAGTGCAATAACATTTTGATTTTTCAGACTAATGCGATTAACGTATTCGGACTTTCGCGACGCATTCCGGGTAATTGTGTCAATCGTATGAAAGGGATATCTTAGATAAAAATTTCTTTAAAATTGCTTTTGTTTATTGGGTCTGGTACCTTTTAGCGTATCAAAAAATCAAAATGTTTTTAATAGTTTATAGTAACATTTGATTTCTTAGGAACATTTAAAAAGAAACCCTCATTCACTCTATAAGGGAAGTTATGTCAAAAGTTATGTTAAAAGAGTTTGAGCTCTTTTAGTATAATCAAGGCATAATTTTATCTTTAAAGTCAATTTTTCACTCAACGCTGAATTTGGTAATTGTGCCCTTGATTTCTATGGAACGGTTGGATAGAATTTCAAGAATTCTTGACTAAACATAGAAATAAATAATCACAAAGTGATCTACTCTTTTCTTCATCAAGTAAAGAATTTGTAAATTTTAACCATTTTTTTAATCAACATTTTGAGAGGATTTTTATTTATTTTTCTTTAAGAACTAATCATTATATTTTTTCTAATGCAGGTCATTTTAAGGACAAATTATACCTATTCTCAAAAAAAAAAAAAAAAAAAAAAAAAAAGAAATATAACTTGACTCAAACTATTTTTCGGAGTAAAACTAGTACAGCATTATTTCACACATCATAAAAGTCTTCTTTATAACTCATCTAAATTCATAAGAATTGAAGTGAGAGTTTACAAAAGTATGAGTTATTTTCCTTTGTCTACAAGTAGCAAATTCAAAATAGTAAATGAAACAGAGTACCTATAGTAAAATCTTTTCAGAAACTTTCATTCAACATTCTTTTCTTCCATAACCAGTCGACACAGAAAACGCCAGCTGACGTCGGATAACATTCTGAGATATTCAGGCCTTTGTGATAATAGTTTTATTGCTTGAAAAGTTTAAATAGATGCATCTGGGACAGCTTATAGAAACGTTACTGTTTCTTTCCTGATACAGGTACTGCTTATTAAAATATATTAAAGAATTTATTTAAGGATAAAACGTAAAAGTATTTAATTTTTGTTTTTAAATAATGTCATGACTGTAAGAGAAATTGAGAGAAATATTCTAAACATACAGTGAAATTTTTATTATTCGGAGTAACGGGATTTACTTATTCGGACTCTCGTGAAGCAATCCGGGTAATTGTGCCAATCGTATAAAAGGGATATGTTGTTATATAAAAATTTCTTTAAATTCGCTTTTGTTTAATAAAAAAATGTGTGCCTTGCATATGTTGAAAAAAACATTACATATGCTGTTATATAAAAATTTCTCTAAAATCGCCTTTATTTAATAAAAAAATGTGTGCCTTACATATGTTGAATAAAAAAGATTACTTCTGCTACAAACATTAAAATGAAATACAATACAGTAATTACATATACAACTATTAGTTAAACATTTGCAACAAACATAATTGTTTTAACGCGCACATTCGTTTAAGTGCTACACTTTTATGCAAACATGTAATGAAAAAAGGGTTAACGACCATAAGGAACAAAAACAAAGGGAAATCTATACCATTTTTCTACTTCTACCACATATATTAGTACTAATTATCAATACTTGCTTTTCATTTTGATGTCCGTTTACAATATCTAAAATATAAATGAATTCATCTGTTTTTCTAAGGTTATGAGGAAAGAGAAAAACATCACCTTTGAAATTTGTTAAATACCGGCTTAAAATTATCAAAATATAGACATGGAAAATTCTAATGTAGCAAAAAATTAATCTTTAGTTTAAATAGAAAATCGTATCACATTAAATATTTTGTTATGTAAATACATGTTTAGTTAAAATAAAATGTATACATTATTAAATAATATAAATTTATACTACATACTTTTTAGTGTATATTGTTCAACGGATAACGCACTAGGTCGCGTTTTTCATGATTTGTGAGATAACTATAATTTAGGACATATGAGATGAAATTACACTAAAGTTAATTATGTTTCATGTACAACATTTATTATGAAAATTATCCTGATTCAATTTTCTGCTTCCCTCAATCAGAGACGCTACTATGTTTCGATTTTTTCAACTGATATTTAGTTGTATCAAAATTTCTATTGTGCCGAAATGCACCAAATTTAACATTAGAGGTTATTAATAAGAATATATCTTATAGTCTATTTTTCGGCTTTGAATGTTCATCAAGGCTACGATATTACAATGCCATTTTTTAATCAGTAATCATTGTAACTCTATGTTGCATGTCTACTATGTATTACCTAATTGTACGTTATATCTCAGCATTTTTTCCTTACTCAGCATTTTTTCCTTCTTCAGCACTTTCGGAGATAACATTTGGCATTTTAAGAGACACGCGGCTTAGGTTTTCGCTCTTTTCCACATAGATGTATTGATATTTTTTTTTAATACGTGAACAGAGAAACATACGTTTTAAAAATATAAAAAATTATTAACTCCAAAGCTAAGTGCAGAACAAACAGCTGTTGAATTTAGAAATTCGTCATTCAGATCAAATTTCAACAAAAGAACCAGATAGAAGAGGATAGTGCAAAAGGAGTTATCTTTCAGCACATTCACTTAAACTTAATTAGAGAACGTTATCATATCTCTAACTTAATTACTTTTTTAATATTCCAAATACAGGGTGATTCTAAATTGTTTTTACAAAATAAGAGGGTTGATAATACCCATCCTGACGACCAATAATTACTTTGGAACTTACGGTCGCAAACCAATCAAAAATATAGGGTGTTCTAAAATGATCCAACTTTGGTTGACGGTAATGATTTTCAGAAAACAGAATTATACTAGTAAATCTGCAGATCAGAAGCCTCAACGTCATCTTTGCAAGTCATTGTTTTTAACACTCATTGCGTAATATTCAACTTCCTACAAATCGCTTTTTAAAGTTTTCAAATTACATAAATATTTATAAGCATACTGTTACGGCTTCTCTTAACCTTGACTGTCGCGCGCGCCTCCATGGCGCATTCTTCTGTAATTTAGGTTTGGCCGTTTGGCAACCTTTAAGAATAGTTCAGTTGTTTTGTTTTTCGGCGATCTCTGCGGACCTATGGTGCGTTCGCTGGATCCAATATTCTTCAAATCATGTATATAATTCTTCGAATAATGTATAAACTGTAATAATATTCTTGTATATAAAGTAAATTAAATTGATAAGTGTAGTTAATGAACCAGCGACTATGGTATTTCGTTACTCGCACCATTCGACCCTCGACATTGGTCCGCTCACCGGAAGTGGTTTTGGTTTTAATTCTTCGTTTACATTAGGATTGTATTTTAGTTGTTGTGAAATTACCAATTGAAATGGTCACATTAGTGTCCTTAAACAGATCGAGGGGCTCGTTAAAAGCTCAGCTCACTAGGCTAGAAACTCTACTAAATGATGAGACCGTTACGTGGTCAAAAATCAAAATCGATACAAAACTCAAGACTCTTGAAAAGGTTTCCAATAACATCGATTCGTTACGCACCGATTATTACACAACAGCTCCTGACGATCATGATATGACGGAAATCGACTCTTCATTAATGGAGTTGGAAGAACGAGTGGAACAGCTAGAGGTAAGTTTCAATCTATTATTAAATTCTGATAAAAATGAAACTAAAAGTCCTGAATTAAAATTTAGTAATTGTAAGATCAAATTGCCAGAAATTCCACTTCCTCAATTTAGTGGAAAGTATGAGGATTGGAATATGTTCAAAATCGAATTTAACAATATTGTTACGAATAACGAACAGCTATCTGAAATTCAGAAATTACATTATTTACATTCCGCATTAAAAAATGAAGCTAAACAATTAGAAACTCCAGAAGACACATTTGATTCATTGTTTAAAGCATTAGAAAATAGATTTGAGAATAAACGAATTATTGTAAATATACACTTAAAGGCTATATTAGATTTCGAAAGAATTGCACACGAGTCATCTAAAGAACTAAGGCGATTAGTAGATGTTATAAACAAAAATATCAGAGCTCTAACCAACTTAGGATTTGAGAGAAATAAACTCTCGGACATTTTGTTTACAACCGTAATTTTAGACAAATTGGATAAAGAGTCTCGGAAACAATACGAATTGTCAATAAACACATCTGAAGTCCCAAGCTTTGACAGTTTAATGCAGTTTTTAGAAAAAAGAAGTCAATCGCTCGAAAGTATAAATAGAAACGTAACTAGATCAAAAATCAGTAGTGAAATAAAATCCAAATCTTTGTTAGTAAATTCGAGTTCTGAGAGGCAGTGTGTTATTTGTGATCAATTTCATCCTCTATATAAATGTAAGAAATTTCTTAATATGCAGTTTGGTGAACGATATGCTATCATTAAAAAGCATAAGCTTTGCCTGAAATGTTTTTCGGAATCTCATTTAGTTTGTAATTGTGTGTCAAAACATATGTGTAAACATTGTAAATCACCTTCATCTCATAACACTCTATTACATAGAGACAAATCAATTGCTTCTAATAATGAATCTCGAAATCAAAAGGCAGAAAAAGAGCAGACAGTGGACCGGGGGGAAAGAAATGCGGCGCCTGATCTAGCAGTTTCGCAAAGTCTTTCAAATTGTTTTCCTTCTTCGAATAAAAGCGTCATTTTATCAACTGCAATAATTGAAATTAAAACGAGTAAAGGGAATTTTATTCAGGGAAGAAGTTTATTAGATTCTTGCAGTCAAATTAATTGTGTATCATTTGAGTTTGCAAAAAAATTGGGTTTAAAGAAAACAAAGGTTTTTGCTCCTATATCTGGGCTGAATGGCACCGCTACGACACTGAATTATAAAATTGAAACTGTGATTTCAAATAAAAATAGAGATTTCACAAGGGAACTGGAATTTCTTTTAGTGCCAAAAATTACAGAAATAACCCCACTTACGCCCATTCGAGTAGACATTACTGATATACCCACAAATATCTCGTTAGCAGATGCTAAATTTAATATACCAGGAAAAATACATTTATTATTGGGTGCTCAATGCTTTTTTGATTTATTGAAATCCGGTCAAATTCGCTGCTCATCACAAAACTTGTTATTTCAAGACACCGTGTTTGGATATGTAGCTAGCGGTATTGTGAGTAATTCCCCAAACGATTCTCAATATTGTGGTCTACTCACTCAAAATGAAAAAATAGAACAATCCTTGCGACAATTTTGGGAAATCGAAAATATTAATGATTCCAGTTCGTTGCTTAGTGAAGAAGAGAAATTTTGCGAAAATCATTTTAAAACTACGCATTATCGAACTGTCACTGGTCAGTACGTTGTGAGCATGCCTATGGAGGATGCTACATTTTTAGGAGAATCAAAAAAATTAGCCGAAAAAAGACTCGATCAAGTTTGGCACCGATTAGATAGGGATTCGAACTTGCAACCTCTGTATTCGGAATTTATGGACGAGTATAAAAATTTAAATCATATGGAGTTAGTGGAGGAATCGGAACCCGTAAAGGACTGTTATTATATACCTCATCATGGAGTTTACAGACCAGAAAAAAGTACTACACGCTTGCGTGTTGTGTTTAACGCGTCAACGCCAACGACGTCTGGGTTGTCATTGAATGACCTCCTTTTAAAGGGTAAAATTCCACAACAAGAATTATTCTTAATTATGATTCGTTTTCGAAAACATAGATATGCATTCACTGCGGATGTAGAGAAGATGTATCGAATGGTATTAATTAATCCTTCGCAAAGAGACTTTCTTCGAATTTTGTGGAAGAACAATATTGACGCGCCAGTACAAACTTATAAGCTCAATACAGTGACTTATGGGACATCTAACGCTCCTTATTTAGCTACTCGTGCTCTTAAGCAATTAGCTCTAGATGAACAAAAAAACTTACCTCTAGCATCGTCAGTCGTCTTAAAGGACTTTTATGTTGATGATCTTCTTTCCGGGGAATCAACTCTCGAAAAGGCTAAAATCCTTAAATTACAATTAATTCAACTTTTGAATCGTGGAAACATGAAATTGCACAAATGGTGTGCAAATCATAGAGAATTAGTTGAATCTCATGCTAGGGTTGCCACCGAATATAGTTTCGATGATCAGCCAGATTGTACTTCAGTAAAAACATTGGGTGTTCTATGGGAACCACAAAGTGACTGCTTTCTGTATAAATTGAAAATTCTTAACAAGGAATTTTATAGTAAACGAGATGTTCTATCTCTAATTTCAAAAATATTTGACCCGTTAGGATTAATTGGGCCTGTAGTAACAAGGGCTAAGATATTTATGCAGAAGCTCTGGTTAGCCAAAATCGATTGGAATGAGCCATTACCGGATTTTCTGGAGAGAGAATGGAATGACTTTCTATCCACCCTCTCAGAGTTAGAGAACTTAAAGATTTCTAGATTTGTTTTTCATGAAGATCGCATAATCATACATGGGTTTGCTGATGCCTCTTCGTTAGCCTATGGAGCTGCAATTTATGTTCAGTCTTTACCAGTTGAAGGATCTCCTGCTGCGCAACTATTGTGCAGCAAATCCAGAGTCTCTCCTATAAAAACAGTGTCGATTCCTCGCTTAGAATTATGTTCTTGCCTCCTATTAGCGAAACTAATTCATAAAGTTCTACCGTCACTGGACATTCGAATAGAAAATATCGTTCTCTGGAGTGACTCCACGATCTCGCTTGCTTGGATTGGAAAATCACCACATTTACTAAAAACATTCGTGAGTAACCGAGTCGCTGCTATACAAGAACTTAAGACTCTTACCAATGGCAGCATGTGACATCGGATAATAATCCAGCTGATGTAATATCTAGAGGACTGGACGCTAAGGAACTTTTAAATTGTAACCTTTGGTTTTGTGGTCCGAACTTTCTTCGTGACAAAATTCAGCATGCAGAAAATAATCCAGTAGATCTAGAAACAAATAATGACTATGCGTTAGAATTCAAATCAGTTCAGGACATTAACCTCGCAGTTAAGACTGAAAATTTACTGTATAATTGTTTGTTTACTTTGACTAATGATTTTTTGAAATTGATTCGTGTTATTAGTTATATTTTTAGATTTATAGAAAATTGTAAAAATGTTAAAGAAAAAAAAAGTGGTCCTTTAACAATTGATGAGTTGAAAAAAGCGGAAGTTGTCCTGATTAAACAGGTACAGTATTCTACTTTTTCTGAAGAGATAAAACAACTGAAGAACGAGAAGAGCCTGTCAGGTAATAGTAAATTAAGATTTTTGAATGCATATTTAGATTCTGCAGGAATTATCAGAGTTGGAGGTCGCCTAGACAACTCCAGTCTGACTTTTGAAAACAAACATCCTGTTGTTTTACCCCATAATAATAAATTAAGTGAAATTATTTTTGAATATTTTCATAACAAGTTTTTCCATCTAGGGCCACAATCCTTATTACATCATGTCAGGCAAAAATATTGGGTAATAAATGGGCGATCTTTAGCGCGTAAAATAGTTCATAAATGCATAACCTGTTTCAGAAACAAGCCAATAAGTGCGAACCAAATAATGGGAAATTTGCCTTCAGAACGAGTAAACCCTAGCCCACCATTTAAAAAATGTGCGATTGATTTCTGTGGACCCTTTATGATTAAGTATAAAAATCAGAGAAAGGGCAATTATAATAAAATTTATGTTGCAATTTTTGTTTGTCTCGCCACAAAGGCAATTCATTTGGATATAGTAACAGATTTAAAATCTGAATCCTTTATTGCCACCCTGAAACGATTTTTCGCTAGAAGAGGTAAAAGCACAACTATAATGTCAGATAATGGAACTACATTTGTAGGTGCAAATAAAGAGTTGAAGAAATTACATGCCCTGGTATGTAAACCCGATGATGCTTTGTCTAATTATTTGGCCTCTGAGGCTGTTAACTGGAAATTCATCCCTCCTCGTTCACCCAATTTTGGTGGATTATGGGAGGCTGGGGTGAAATCCTTTAAATATCATCTCAAAAGAGTCTTAGGCAATTCTCGAGTCACACTCGAAGAATTTTGGACATTAACCACAGAAATTGAAGCAATTTTAAATTCTCGACCTTTAGTCCCTTTGTCGTCAGATCCAAATGAAATTGAAGTCTTGACCCCTGCCCATTTTTTAATAGGCCGACCAATTACTTCAATTCCTGAACCGGATTTGACCAAAATTAATGATAATAGGTTGTCTAACTGGCAAAAATTAACCCAAATGACCCAACTTTTATGGAAAAAATGGAACACGGAATATTTGTCTAATTTACAGCAGCGAACCAAATGGTACATTGAAAAGGAAAATCTAAAAGAAGGATGTATGGTCATCCTAAAGGAGGATAATTTACCTCCTGGCAAATGGGCATTAGGTCGTGTCCTTAAAGTAATACATGGCTCTGATAAAAAAGTCAGAGTTTTACACATCAAAACAGCAACAGGTATAGTTACGAGGTCCGTCTCAAAAGTGTGTCCTCTTCCATTAGATGATTGCTGATTTCTATTATCTTAAAACATTTAACTCATTGCATTATTATCATCACTATTGTATATTTTTATTTTGAACATTTTATTATGTATATCAAGTTAAAATTGGGAAAACAGAACGCAATTCTTTGCTTCAGTTTTCACATAGAATCTAAATCTAACTGTTACCGTATCTATATATTTTCTTTAATTAAATATTATAAACTTTGTTAATTTTATTAGTTTGCTATGTGTATTGAGTGCTAATTTTGATAATAGTCTTTTATGATATTCAAGTGTAACCACTGTTTGCATTATAATTTATCTAATTCTCATCTTTGAAAAACTTAAGTGTATATTATTGGAAGTAGCATATTTGTAATTTTTTTTTGGAAACTAGTGTATATTGTTTTTAGAAATTTAATTCCTATTGTTTATTGTTATATTTAGTATTATTATGTTGAATGTTGACACATGTCAACGGGGGCCGGTATGTTACGGCTTCTCTTAACCTTGACTGTCGCGCGCGCCTCCATGGCGCATTCTTCTGTAATTTAGGTTTGGCCGTTTGGCAACCTTTAAGAATAGTTCAGTTGTTTTGTTTTTCGACGATCTCTGCGGACCTATGGTGCGTTCGCTGGATCCAATATTCTTCAAATCATGTATATAATTCTTCGAATAATGTATAAACTGTAATAATATTCTTGTATATAAAGTAAATTAAATTGATAAGTGTAGTTAATGAACCAGCGACTATGGTATTTCGTTACTCGCACCATTCGACCCTCGACACATACAAGATACTTCGTAAAGTTTCAGAAATTAAAAGTGTTAAACAAGTGGTTATACACTGATGTTCTGAAATTCTGATGAGCTACTTATTCTGGTAACTTTTTAAATCAAAAATTGCATTTCTTCAGGGGGGGGGGGGCTCTGTCCCCCTGAACCCCCCGTAGTCTATTTAAATTTACATTCATAATTTTTTATTGATTGTGCGGATGGTTATAGTATATCTTAGATTTTTTTTACGTTGTGATTTATAAGGATAAACATAAGTTTTTTTATAAATTAATAAAATTTAAATTTAAAATAAAATATTCATGTTAACCGTACACAGGCAATAAATCTTGAAGTGACGCCAAAAATGTAACCCTAAAATCCGCTACATTCGGAACAACACAACGACGTGCTTAAAAATACAATAATATTTTTAGTAATACAGTTTTTAATTCATAATACAATGAAATGCTACCTTAGAATGCTTATTGCTTAAATATAAGCAGATCATTTTCATTTTACAGGAAAAATGCACGGATGAAGTCAAATAATTCGGTCCCTGTTCCGCGTGCTTGTTTTGTTTGGGCCGAATGAGGGCATTTAAATCTGAGCGAAAACGCACATCACATTGCAAACTGCTTTTACGGCATACTGCATCTCCATCTATCTCTTTCCTCCGTGAATAATAGTTAATTTTATTTTACCCAAGATCTTTTTATTCCAGCATCTTTTTTTTTTTCGATAAATGACGTCTAATTCACCTGCTGTGCGTACTTACTCAAAACTTTTCATCTTGTTATATTAAGAAATACTCGAGAGTTTTCTTTTTATTTCCAATATGCCGCCATATTAATTTTTCTATTCTTAATTTTATTTTTCATTTTCCTGTTTCACGACAAAACATTTGAATTGAAAATTGTTTAAAAGAAAATATTATTCCAGGTTTTGATTTTCTTGGCAACAACTAAAGAAATATTTGTAAATGTTATGGAAATATGTTACGTTATTCTCTATGAAAATAATGAACTTTTGTATTTTTAAGCAAAATATTTGAATAAAATAAATAAAATAAATGAAATATTACCTATTCTTATTTCTGGGCTAAAATCCAACTATATGCAAAGATACAAATGCATTAATTCATCCGTTTTGACGCTGGCTTTACTCAAACATTATACACGCAATTATACTAATATTATTAGGACCAAATATGTTGCTAGGCAACAGATGAAAGAAAAGGAAAAAAATGAAATATGCATTATGTCAAATTGATAAAACAAAACCCTTTATATTATTGGAAAACATGCATAAAATTCCCCCCAATATTATAAACCAATTAAAAAAATCTCGCAAATATATTGACAAATTTTCAAACTAATTGGAATAATTTAATAATCTTATTTAAAAATTTCAGCATCAAAAATTTACCATTTAAATCCATTTTTCATATGAGCATTTCTTTCAACAAATGAAAATCTGAAAATCGTCTGACTTGCCATAGACAAGCATTATAGAGAAAAATAAAATGTTCCATATTTCCCGAACGAGTGAACCAAATTTAACCAAAAACTATACAGCTAAGTCCGGGTACCTCATCAATATGCCCAGGGAATTTCAAGCCGATCGGATGCTTTTTGCGGCAGTTATCGCGGAACAGACAGACAGACTAACAGAAACCAAAACTTTTCGTGTCTCCACAGTAAGCCTTCACTGACGTTTCGGCAATTATCAATTAATTGTGTTAATGTCCTTTAGTAAATTCTACCAATAGACAGAAACGTACATGAATTCTTTTCTACAGCCCTGTATATTACGTGAAGATTTTTACGCGTCGTCTATAACATTTAAATTTAATGCAGACAAAAAACCCTCTTGAAACTGCTCATATCACATTTCCGGGGATTAGTATGCATAGTGTGCACCATATATCCAGTTTCTGCGGAGTCCTGTATATGGTTCTATTTAAATTCTGCAAACATTTGTTAGTATACTAAATGTAATTGGGCTGGAAAATACATAACTCAAAAAAAAAAAAAAAAAAATCACACTGAAGCAATTCGCGCTCATTTTCATTTATACTTACGAATTCATTTGTGTATCCCTGTACATGGTCTGTACAATATTTAAGCACTACTTATTAAGCACAAATTTACTTAACGTTAAAACGCACACCATAATCGAAAATGCTCTTCAGCAATCATCCCTAATAGACCAGAACTGTATCCGAAATTTTTTATGTTACCCTATAAATGAACGATAAATACGATTACAAATCATATTCAAGCTTCTTGTAGTCAACCACAGTAATGTAATTTAATTTCATAATGTTTGAATTAGTGCAACACAATTAACACACTGACGACAGGCAATTTAATTAAATCTGGGTTTAAAAACAGTAGAAGCTCCTCCCTCTTCTGAAAGTGTCTCGGAAATTGGTTTCTGAGATATGTTTTTCATGTTTATGCAGCAGTAAATATCTTTCAATGTACGGATGTAATATATAATGTCTTACAATCTATAAAAAATATGGACAACACAATATAAATGTCTTTTCTGTAAGGTAGAAGTCACTCCCTTAGCCAATGATGTATTCTGAATAAAAACGAGAATTTTCGTTTCCCGTCGTTAATGTGTTAAAATAAGCTGTGAAGAGTTTTTTCCCCCGTAGACCACATTTTAATTGACCACTTTTGTGTGACCCTGAAAAAAAACATATGCTTTGCACCCCATATACTACAAAAATGTTTCAAAAATACATATCAATTTTATTATTTTGTAACAGAGTAACATCATTAAAAAACGCCACAAAAGGATTTTCTTCAAAGATTGTAATCTTATGAATACTTTTGAGTTCCCTGTACGCATGCTGTAAGTGCTACACATAACATATTTTATAGTAACCAGGTTCTAGTGCACCTTAATAAAGT
Organism: Maratus speciosus; assembly: GCA_963932465.1. Classification (NCBI taxonomy): domain Eukaryota; kingdom Metazoa; phylum Arthropoda; class Arachnida; order Araneae; family Salticidae; genus Maratus; species Maratus speciosus. The sequence goes on along the minus strand of OZ010788.1, from coordinate 535,655,232 downwards.
ATATAAATTTCATTACGTTTAAAATTGTGTAACATTATTAAAATACACCGCAGACGATTTTTCCCAAAGACTATAATGTAACGGAATAGTTTTGAGTGCCCCTGTAATTAAGCTATGAATGCTACACTCTTCATGTTTAATACCAAACATACTTTGGCAAACCTCGATAACGTATATCAATTACATGTAATCCTGACTATATTTACGCGAGTTAGAGCACGTAGAGAAGCACGGCAGGCGACAGATAGAAAAACTGAAGTCATAAATACTTTTCATCCATGTTGGAAAGTGTTAAAAAGGATTTACATGCCTTTAACTGTACTTTTTTTTTCAGCATGGTTAAACATTAGTTTAAACATCCTAATCCATGCGATAGCAATAACATATTAAAACCCCCCCAAAATATGCATATCTGGAGATCTATAAATCTACTGAAAAATAATTCATTATCGTGTCCACTGTTAATTGCATAAATTGCATCGATTTGGCGCGATAAAATATTTTTTGTGATAGCCTTTTAATAGTACCTGCAACTAAATTAACGTAATTTACTAACTTCATTCATATTTGACGCAATGATAGGCTACGAATAACAGTCGCTAGGCAACGAAGAAAAGGAAAAAAAAAAGAAATATGTATCATGTAAAACAAGAAAATTAATTTAAAAATTCTTTATATTATTGGAATACATGTATAAATGTCCTCAAAACATTATACACGTAAATAAAAAAATCTGATAGATATATTGATATAACTTCAATATAATAGGAATAATTTAAAACCCTCATTTGGAATTTTAGTATCCATAATTTGACACTTAAATCCATTAATCAAACGTGCCATTTTCTTTCAACTAATCGAAATTTGAAAATCGTCTGACTTGCCGTAGAAAAGCATTATAAAGAAAAATAAAATCTTCCATATTTTCCGAACGAATGAACCAAATTTAACCAAAAACTATACAGCTACGTCCGGGTATCTCACGAATATGCCCAATTAATTTCAAGCTGATCGGGTGCTTTTTGCGGCAGTTATCGCGGAACAGACAGACAGACAGACAGACAGACGGACAGACAGACAAACGGAAATCAAAACTTTTCGTGTCTCCACAGTAAGCCTTCACTGACGTTTCGGCAATTATGATGAAAGTATTAATAGACATATTCACCTTTGTTGTAAATAGGATAATACCAAAAAAAAGTGGTAGAAGTTTCCATTATACGTACCAGCAGTATGCATTTCACGTTCCACATTTTGGACTGTGATTATCAGTTCATACGGTATCATCGATTGCATGAGCACCCTGTTTTTCAAGAACTTATTGTGATGTCATCACATTTCATGCAAAACAAGGTACATATTTTTACAATTTTTCTGCAATATTATTTTTTGCAAAATTAGTATCGACAAGCCGACTTCAGTTAGAGTGAAACACCATGTACTTGTGACTAAATAAGTGGTTTGCTACCTTATGTCCTATGGTAATTATTTCTCATCTGGATGGGTACTATCACCCCTCTTACTTTCTAAAAACAATTTAGAATCACCCTGTATATGAAAAATGTATTACGATTTTCGGCTTGTTCTAAAGCGCGTTCTTGTAAAGATTTGATTCTAAAACAAAAAATATACCATTAAAATTTTAATTAACATGCTTTTAACCCAACATTAAACCCTTTATTTGCCCGTATCTCATATTGGCAGCATGTTTTCGCCCAGCGTGATTTGCTTGTGCTACGGACGAGTGCCGCATATTCTAAGCTTACATTTTTGTGTACCCTGTTTATTTCAATCTAGTTGACAATTTTGCTTTATAAATGGCATAATTTTGCTCTAAAATTTATATTTACATACATCATCTTTATTTTAGATCTGTAATTGCCTATTAAAACATATTTCGTTTTAATATGGCAAGAAAATATGATTTTTAGCAATAAAAAATAGACACTTTTTGAAAGTTTTTTTTTTTTTAAGTATTGAACTGGTAAGTGGTTAATTGGTTAATAGAGCAGATTATTTGAAGATGAATTTGACTTAATTTTTTTTTAAATTGCCTGTTGGTTATCTTTGTTATCGATTGATTTCATTTTAAAGTTTGTACTTTTATGTCTGATTTAAAAATTTATTCCATTTTAAAGATAGTATACTCGTAGAAAGCATTTTCTTTTTGTATGGGGTAAAATACCTTTTGGAGTTTCAATGTAAACAATAATTTTTCTGAAGCAGTGTAAAACACAATGAGATAAATAAAAGTAACTTTAATATTTTAGACATACTAAAATTGTTAACTTACTTAATATCAGGAAATTACAAAAATCTGAATGTAACAAAGCTTGGAAATTTAATAAAAAACAACCTAATTTTGAACAAAAAGGTTATGTCCTACTTAACACTTAAGAATTATGTCTCTTAAGTATGCCTACTTTTAAAACAATATAACAAGTTTAAATACAATAAGCAACTGTGATAAAGTGCTTTAGAGTTCAGCTTTTCAAAATTATATTTCATGTGCCCTTTTGGTCTTTTCAGCAATACCTCAGATCTGCCACAAATTGCACATTTGTTTAGGAACTTCGAGCAACTTATATGTAACCAAAAGTTTCACTGAATGAACTTGATATAATCACATTTTTCCGAAGTTTAATTTCATTGTGCAAGACACTCTGAACACAACTGACACTCTGAACAGTTGATTAAAATCATGATTTAATCACTGATTTAAATAATATGATTAAAATCGTCGACACCTTAGTTTTTTACTCAAGAGTAATTTTAAATAATGAAGAAATAATCAGGCATTTGACCACATTAGAAATTGACCAGCATCTTACCCTAAAGGAAAATAACCAACATCTAACCTCAAATATTTTCGTCGACTCACCCCAAAGTATTGGACAAGTCTTCGCCCCCCTCCCCATTGACGTGAAGAAGCTGCGACCAGTCATCAATTAATCTTTGTAGAAAAGTCACGTTCAAGTACTCTAAAAACATCAGATTTATTTCTCTAGTGTTTAAACTACGCCTTATATAGGCAGATTAAGAAGTCATGTAAAAGATATTGGACACTTGTCAGAAGTGTTATGATGAAATGCCGATAAAAAAAAAAGCACCAAGGAAATCCTTTAAAAAAAAGGAAAACAAAATTAAACAAAAACATCAGTAGGGAACTCTCTACATTACAAGTGAGCGGCGTTTCCCTACAGCCTCTGTTTTTTTTGCAAAATTTGAGAGAAAACCGTTCATTAGATAAGTGATTTCAATAAAAAACGTAAAAAACATTTTTACCCAGTGACTCTCCCCTGTTAAAATACAGCACTAGCAATACACGAAAATTGCAGCGTCATTGCCAATGAACTCCTAATCACTATTTTTAGAAAATCGGTTCGACAGAAATGGGTCAATTTGAAAACAGGAAGTCTGCTTTTTCAGAATTTAGTGTCGCCACCGTTGAAAAAAATATATATATGTATATAACTATCGATAGTACAAAATATATTTCAGTTTTAACAGTTAAATCACACGCTTTTATTTTATATAAAATGACATCATTCGGATCCTCTGAAGAATTCCTCATTTACGACCCAGTTATAAACAGCATCTACAGTAAAGTATTTATATGACGTCACTATCCCTGAATAATACTCAAATCTAAAAAATAAAAAAAAATTCGACAGAAAAATTCGACAAAAAAATTTGGCTACCTAATTATTTATATGCCTTCATTTGTTTGTAATATAGATAATTAAATTAAATATAGTTTATAATAGCTCCATGTTTTATCAGAAGTCATTCATTTCTATTTTTTCAAAATAGCACGTATTTTAATTACATTTTTTTCAGTTGTTATTGGAAAATGACAGCAAAAACATATACGTAATTACTATTTTCCAACTGTTTTTTCTTTACTTTCTACAGAAATGGAATACATGGAATACTTAAATTGCCAAAATTAAACAAATGGCGCTAAAAACTACAAAAAAATTATATCTCAAAAGTAAATTGTGATGCTGTTTTCAAACAAATTGCATTAAAAAGAACTTTTTTCCAATAAGACGGTATAAAAATCGAAAATGTGCGATGCTTAAAAGTTAAAAAAATTGCAGAAGAGTATTTGTCAGTGCAATGATACATCTGCTTTGTTTTACAGCTGGTTTATACAACGGAACGTTATTTTTTGGAGACGACACTTTATTTGCTGGAAGAAAGAAATAGCATATCGGGGGTTAAAAATCTGTTGTAAAATTTGATCGAGCAAGACAGAGAGACAGACAGTCGACAAACGAAGTTAAATAAAAACATATAAAAAGTTTGGTTCAATTAATAAACGATTCATGAAGGACGTAGTTTTTTGGCTTATTTTTTAATCACCCAGGTACCATAATCGGTCGAGAACAAACACGCATAAAAATATAATAATATAGATAACAAGATAATCAAATTGTTACTATAAAACAGAAATCCTGCTTCATAGAAATGTGGCTCATTTATGGAATTTTATTTGTAATCATTATTATTAATTTACAGTTTGTAAAAGTATTTTGCATAAATAAAGGCCGTAAATAAAAGAAAGAATGTTTGGTCACCATATACCATCGAACAGACTTAGGACATGGTTGTTGATTATTAGTTTAAAGGGAACTGCACCCTTTAATCCAGAAACAGCATACTTAAAATTTTGCAAAAATATAACTGTAATTTTAGAAAGCATTGCATAATCTATATGAGATGCATCATATTCCTTTCTTGTTTCGTAAAACATTAAATAGAGCTATCAACCAGATGCTAACTTGTTTTAACCATACCACTGTATGAACATTTATACGTATATATGTGTAGTGTATGCGTGTATGTATGTATGATGGACGATTTTTTGTGTAAGCAATTTTTTTAAATATCATTCAAGAAAAAACTATTGTATTAATTAAAAGACAGTTGTTAAAATTTGTTAAAACACAATTCATCAAAAAAATTTCAATCACTAAAAACAGCTTTTTTTTTTTTTTTTTTTTTTTTTCAAATATGTATGTCATTAGAATTTTTTCTATGATCTGAACATGATCTTTACACTTTTTTATTGCTGATGATTAATGATGAAATAATTTTATAAAACGACCATTATGGTTTTGTAATGTAATTAACTGTTTTTTCGCAGTATTTTTGTTCTCTTTTTATTGGTTAATTATTGTATCACATGAGTGCTAGAAATAATCAGAAAAAAAACATCAGAATTTTTTCATGTACTTTAGGCTTTTTTTTTTTAAATAGAAGAACTGTTTTTCTTATTTAATCATTTATTTTTATAGAAAAATATACCGTTCATGCCTTATTAGGGTTTGAAATTCAACGTTTTGTTATCGTAGAATACGATAACAAAAATCGTCGTCATATCGTTGAATACGATGGATTTTTCCCAAAAATACTTGAATATATTTATTTTTGACTATTTATTTTTTTTCCTATGAAAATAAAAAAATTAAATTACTAGTTTTAAAGTTAAATCAGAGTAGTTTTTCATATTCTTATTTTCAATAATTATATTTCATTAATCACTTTCTTATACTTCTTTAATCTACAGGAAAATGTAAATGTATTCATTTGTCTCTTTTGTAATATACTTTTCAAATACTTCTGAATATTAAATTATTCGGACATCAAAAAAACACATTTACAAAAATACTTTGAAAATCTACTGCAATTCATACAATTTTATAAACAGCCGATTTCGAAGAATGACAGAAAAAAAAGTTCCATACAATAATATTTTGTTTTTAAAGATTTTTATTTTTGTCGTTGTTGTTATTGTTAACGCAATACCATTATCTTTTCTTGAATAGTTAACCACACTTGTGAGCTTCATAGTTTTTTAAAAATGTAACACTTCAAGTATAATGACAAATGTTATCATCAAATTATGCTTGCATTATAATTTGCAATTTTAAATGTTTCGAAGCAATAAAAACATTTCATACCAATATTACCAAATTATTCTCATAGTATAGCTTTAATAGCCTGTATGCCGTTGTTTTTGTACCTTATTATAAACTATAAAAACGAAGAACGCGGCTGTATCTCATGCGATGCACCTATAAAGCATTCAACCAAAGTTGGATCTCAGCAGTGAACAATAGCCATATACAAGAAACTTTCAACTTCTAACTTGCATTTAATTATACTGATAGAATATTATTAGCTGCTTTTAATTCTTGTTTGCAGGTATAACTATACAAACGTCACATTTCGCTGAAAACAATCAACAATATTTAACAGGAAATTTGATCGAAGTTAATAAACCATTTAAAAACATAGAAAAAAAGGACAAAAACAATGCACATGATCACACTAGATTCTGTGACTTCACAATAACTTCATAGTGGAATCACGAGGTTAGAGTCATAATGTGAAGAATAAAAGGCGTCACATTATTGTTATAATTCTAACTGCAATCATGAATTCTTTTGTTATGCCACAAACCCGTCACATAAACTGGTTTGTGTTATTAGCCAGTTTCTTGAGTAATTCTTTGAAAGTACAATTGAGTTTTATGAAAGAACAGAAAGCTCCAGAGTAAAAATAAACTGACTTTCCCTGTTTATAAGAATTTATAGATAAAACAGATAAACACAATGAAACAAAATTGTATATTTCGACTTTTGAAGATATGAGGAAATGAATTCCATAAATAAAAATAGTGTCATTTAGTACAAATGTTGTGACACTGTGATAATCGAAAGAATCAAGTATTTGCATTAATCACTAATAAAATGAATTACGGAAATAGCACTATGTGTGCGTAAAAGCAAAGCTACTAATTACCATTTCAACGGCATTGGGAATATTCAAGCGAGTAATTCATTTGAAATACTGACGTATTGTACTCAATATCCCAATCTTGCTACAACTAACTACATAAGAACTCTGTTGTTTAACTTTTTGCAAATTTTGTTTTGTGAATTTCGTCCCCCCATACTTTCGAATGTCTAAATATTAAATTCGGATCCATACCGTTCATTAGTTTTAGATGCAAATACCTCCAAATGGGAAAAGTTATTATATCATTTTTTAGTGATATGGTATTTTTAGTTATTTTGTTTCTTTTTATTAAAAAGTCACACGATCAAAATCATTATTCTTAACTGAAACAAACACTTTATACATACATTTTCTATCTATTCTAATATATTTTCTTTTCTTAAACTGTATCATTAAAAATATAAACGAATTTTTATCTTGAAGTAAGTAATATGTATATGCAGTTGCTTAAGCAATTCCAAGTATATTTTAATCGATGCAATTAATACATAAACATATATTTATATCTTTCATTCATTCAAAAAATAATAAACAACGATTACTGCAAAATATTTTTCTTGCTTAGTTCACTTTCTTTCTGTGACTTTCTTGCAAGCGGAAGAGTAACAATTTTCTTTTTCAACTTCTCTTCTTAAAAACTTCTAATTCTTAAGAAATTTGCATTCCTCAGACAAATGTTTAAATTGGCAAGTACAGTAAATTCTGATAAGAGTGAATCACAAGAAACCAGCGAAAAAGTTCATTTTAGGCTGCTTTCTTTCTCCGAAAATATAACTATGTGGCTTCTTTTCACCAGGAATATATTTTCCTTTTTAAGATAAGGTTTCGTTATACTCAGATTCCATTTTCACAGGTTTTTTACTCTTTCATTGATTTATAATAAAAATTGTTCAGAATGTAATGTTTGAAAAAAAATTACAGATTGTGTTATGTATGAGCGAGATAACTCTAACGTGGTGCATCAGTCTTCATAATGGGAAATTGTTGATGTGCGCGATGATATTAAGTGAGCAGCGTTATGTATGTGTATTATGTCTGTACACGAGTGTGTGCACGTCTGTATACGAGTTCAGAGAAAGTCTCAAATGCATTGTAATTAAAGTCTACATCTGTATAAAGTTCTAATATAACATTTAATATCATCCTATGGTGCTTTTGTTCCCTTTTTTATCAACCATGCAATGATATTGCATGGCATATGAGATTTTTTTTTTTCAGATCAAGACTTCAAATGAGATTGGTCTTTTACCTGCCAGAGTAGATGTAATCTGTTTGCTCAGAAAACAAACTACAAGTTCCTGTTGACAGATATCATCGAACGCATCAATAGCTGTGCATCATTAAAGATAACATGAAGCTCATTTGAATCATCTCGCTCATACCTAGTGTCATCTATAATACATTTTTCAAGTATTATCTTCCGGGCCTCATTGCATGTAAATAGATGTATTAGGAGTACATACAAAATATTTATATCTCATCTTATCAAAATATCAGTCACTAATGCAATTGAGGCCTAGTTATGGAAACGTTACTGAATTAAATTCGATTCTCAGCCGATGCCATTAGAGATTTATGAATACCAAACAAATATGTCATTTTATGTTTCTAAAAACATCTCTTTTTTAACTTTTAAACTGAATCCCGCTATTTATAAATTGAAATAAATAAAACATCGGCAAGAAAATAAGATATTTTTCTTTTTCGCGTTTGTCTAAAAATGTCTCATGAGAATATGACCCTCATCCCTGTTTATAATAGCAAACTTTTCGTTATTTAATTAAGTAATTTTTAAAAAAATCTTCAGTAATAATATGAAAATATCATATATGTGCCATATTATTAAATTAGTTCAGCAATTCTTAGTTTTATTCATATATTTCATTCAAAAATACTCCAAAAAATATTTCGTTAGATTTTGTGTCTAATTCGGCATAGTGGAGGTCCACGAAGGATTGATAAGCGCTGTTGGAGAAAAATGTGGTTACTTCTGTGTATCAATGTAAATTAGACGGAAGAGCATGTAAAAATAAAATTTAAACAAAAAAAGCACACTGTAAAAAATATACTGCCAGTTTTCCGGAAGGAATCGGAAAAATAGTTGCCCTTATCGTACCGGAATAATTTCCGACCCAGCTCGGAATAAAATCCGTAAAAATAAGGAAATAGTCAGTAAAACGGTATTTTACGGATTTTATTCCGAGCTGGGTTGGAAATTATTCTGGTACGATAAGGGCAACTATTTTTCCGATTCCTACCGGAAAACTGGCATTATTTTTTTTACCGTACAGGTAAAAACAACATAAAAATAAAATGCAATAAAATGTTAATGTAAGTTCAACCCTGGTTACAACGATGCAGTTAATTTTGTGCAAAAAAAAGACAGCTATAATGTGCAAGTTTGATAGAATACTCAAGCATTTTTTTTTAATTTTTTGTCACTATCGGATTTGAAACGAAATCTTACGAAATTAACCACATTGTAAAAAAAAAAAAAAAAAAAAAAAAAAAATAGGACCAGATTTCCTGTAGGAATCGGAAAAATAGTTGCCCTTATCGTACCGGAAAAATTTCAGACCCAGCTCGGAATAAAATAAGTAAAATCGGAATAATATCCGTAAACTTGGAATAAAATCCGTAAAGTACCGTTTTAATGAATGTTTCCCTTTTTTCGGATTTTATTCCGAGCTGGGTCGGAAAATTTTCCGGTACGATAAGGGCAACTATTTTTCCGATTCCTACTGGAATACTGTTCGGATTTTTTTACAGTGCAGATACAACAAATGTTTTCTTGCTTACAGCAAGTTTTTTTTTTTTTTTTTTTTTTTTTTTGTGTCGAGCATGGCGATAATTGGCGAAGCTTGCCAAGTTTTGTGATAGTTGAGAGTGCATGGCTTTGTATGTGTATGGTCACAAGCAGGTATTGCTCTAGGTATGTATGTATCGTAAAGAATTATTGTTAATAGTTTAACAAATATTCTCTCGACCTTTTTGCAAAATCCCTAACTCTCTTCCTGATTAAAGTAAATTTGAAATTATTAAAAAGGCGTGTTACTCGATGAATGCGATTTATTTGACGAATATTCTCAATACACGACGAATATCATTACTATTAGTTGAACAAAAAACAAGAAATAAAAATAAATAAAGCTGATCAAAGCGCAGATTTCACTAGCCACACGTGTCGTACACTGTAAAAAAAAAAAAAAAAAATCTGTAGTTCTGCAAATGTAAAGTCACATGCTTACTAAACTTTCATCTGCAACTGTACAAAAAAAGCTGCAAATCTACAAAACTAGTTTTTGTAAAGCTACAGAAATCTGTAACTTTACAAATGAATCTGCTAAAATTACAGTAATCTTACTAAATTTTTATCTGTAACCAAGGTTTCAGTTACATGAATAGCTCTAGGCATCCTAGTTTCCTAAAAAATTGTTAGTAACCTAACAGATTTTTTTTATTTTCGGCGCAAAAGTGTTTCTGATACATGAATTTTTGTTGTTGCCGTTACATAATAAGTTCTAGGAATCCCAGTTTCCTAGAAAAACTTTAGTAACTTTACAGAATTTTTTTTACAGTGTATTCAAAATAAAATGACTTGAGAAAAAATAGCTGGTATTTAGGTATGGTCTTGTTTATTCTGTCACTTTTGAGTATAACGCCATTTGAGTGTGAACCGATGATGAACTTCTTTAATTTTTTTTATATTGTTGTTTAAGGGGTCTCAAGACTCTTAAAGCTTTAAAATTTTCGAAATATTAATGTTTTACGATGTTAAACTCCCATCGTTTTTGATCATTTTCATAAAATTGTTTCCTTGAAATTCCCATTAGAACGGAAGTTATAGCTTTTTAGAATTATACCCGCTCAATAGCTGAAACGGCTTTTCCGAAACTTTGAAGTCATTTTTCTCCAAATGACGTTTTTGGGCATAACGCGCACGATATCCCAAAAAACTTCTGAATATTTTTTCATGAAATTTTCAAAACATGTGTTTCATGTTAGTCTGTATAAACTGAACCTAAAATTTCCTTTTTATTGTTAAAAATGTATATATATCTTTTTTTAGGTGATTATATTGTTCAAATTTTCTGAATTTTGCATTAACTAAATACAACTTTGTATTAAAAATATAAAAATGCTTTTAATACTAATTTAATTAGATTCAGGGTAATTATTATAATCTCAAGTATAAATAGGCACCGGGATTTTCATTCAAGTTGCAAAATTTATTTTGTAATCATGCGCGTAATCTGTTATGCCGATGTTCTGCTCGTCAAATGTCTGTCAGTTTGGAGGGTCTGTAAATGCTAACTCTGCACCTAGCAATTTTTTAAATATTTAAAATAAAAGAACACATTTATATCTTTAATCCCAATGAAAATTGTGTCTTAAAATCAAATAAATTTTAAGGTATTAAATGTTGGAAATGGTATATATTTTTCTTTCCTCAGACCCCTTAAGGAATTTGGTAAAATTATATTCACTATCAGCTACGGTGTAAGATCATAACGTCACACTGCAATTTGAGTTACACTTCCAGTATTCTTAGCCGTTTATTACATTTTATAACATTATTTTAAACAATATAGACTTTTGTATGAATATTGCAATAAAGATTGCAACTATGAACCTTCAAAATTAGAAATTTCTTCAGTATATCATTAGTAATATGTCTTCTTCAGTATATCATCAGCAATATGTCTTTCTAAAATTTCTCGCCTAATTTCATCAAACGCCTATTTCCTCGAATACATTTCTTCATTATGAAAGTATTTAAGTTTAAGCTGAAACGTACCACAAAAAGAACTACTTTCTTATAATTTGAATTTATTATATTTTTTAATGCAAACGTCATTATCAGCCTTAAAGTAATATGCAGCTCCGTATCAAAGGTATATTTAAAAATTGAAAAGGATATATTTTGCAGATTTTTAAAGGAAATGTGAAATTAAGAACTTTATTAATAAGTTTTTTGCATAGTAAAAAATCAGATTTCTCTTCTCTTGTGTTTTAGGTGATGCACTCAACATTTTAATGAAAAAAAAGAAATTAATCGTTCCAGTTATGTGAAAGCAAAATATATTCTAGTTTTTAAATTCTTTTTAAATTAAAATTTTATATTTTTTTTTTGTTAAAGCTCTTTAGCTAAGTAATAATTTATTAATTTTTAAAAAACCCTGGATAAGTCCGATGCAAGAAATCCTCAGTCCAGCGCAAATCGCAATAAAGTAAGTGTTTTTAAATTATTTTATTTGTACAGAAATAGTTTTTGTATAAATGAAGTTGCTATCATTACAGAAAAAAATCACATTCATAAATATTTCATGTTTAATTTTACTTACTTTAATAAAAACCTAATTTAGCAAACTTTTTAAACAAAAGTGAATATATAGTTAAGTGGGGACAGACGCCGTGGTGGGATAGATGCCGCAGAGATTGTGTAGGCGACACTAGCGTTCCCTAGACCAATTTTAGAAGTTCGTAGTGTTCCTCTGTGCTGTGTTCTGTGTTCTATGCGTTTCCACCGCTTAATTGTCAGTATTTACATATTTATACCAGTTTTTATGGATCGAACCTGCGTGATAAGTTGCTAAAATTATTCTAATGAAGTGTTATTACATATTTTAAGAAAAATAAACAGAGATTTCATCCCAAAATCGATTGCAACTATAGACTAGATCCTCGTAGAATACAGACATGTGCTTACCTCTCCATCGTGTCGCTCACATAACACAAAATGGCGGCGCGGCATCTTAACCGCCACTATGGGACAGATGCCGCACCGAGGTTAAGGGACAGATGCCACAAAATATATTTTTGTTTATCGGTTCAATAAATTCCTCACTGCGATTTAAGTAGACCTTACATTTAAATGACTGTATATTAGCGCATTCTGCTACTTATTCTCAGCAACAATGTTGGTTCACCATGTGTAAATAAGGAAAACGTACGCCGTTTGCAATTCTCACCATCTAAACTGTTAAACAAAATATCTCCTACCCCAATGGTCAAAAGACCTATACATCCAAGTAAGAGAAAGTAAAAGGATGCAAATATTACAAGCACAGAGTTTATAAACAATAAAAAAGAAGAAGGAAATGAAAAACAAAAGAAACTAGAAAGCGTCAAAGAACCACAACTTGGCGGAAGTAAAATGTGTAAAAAAAAGGAAGGGAAAGAACAACTTGAAAACGCCTGACTTGAGGAAAAATCTAAAATATGAGTCATCTTCCGACAATGGGTAAATTGTTCCCCTTATGGATTCTGATGGCAGAACTGGATAGGAATTTGATCACTTTGCATATGTTGAGTGGCTGGATTCTTATCAAGGAGCAAAGTCTAAATTGAACAGGATTCAGGGCATCAAATTCAATCGACAGCTGCATGAAAAACGCTTACTTTGCTTTTGCAACGGGTAGTGTGGTGTGATTGTGGCGAATGGAAATACAAAATCAAAGAATAAGAAGAAAGGCCAAAAATGCGATTTATATCTTTTTTTGGAATTATGCTGTCTATTGTTTACAGTATCCTATGATCCTATTTATTCATGTAAATTCAAATGATTTTCTTTTCATTTTCACTTTTTGTCTTAAGTTTTGTTTATAGAGATTACACTTTTGCATTTTCGTTAAACTTTTCACAATTTAGTGCTATATATAACTTTTAAAAGCTTACTGTTATTTACTTTCGTTTTAAATAGTTTGAGAAAATAAAAATGAAATTTGTTTGAAAAAAAATAAACAGCCTAGCATTTTTCTCCATGCGGCATCTATACCACACCCCATGCGGCATCTTATCCAGCACATCAAAAGTGATGTTAAAAAAGGACCTGTGGAAAAATAATTATGCCCACTTTATTAAGAGGGTTTTAACTTGTTTAACATAGAAATTAGATTCTAAAGGGTTTGATCAATGATTTCTGGTACTTAGTTTGTTGTTTTTTGCTTTATTGTACATTTTACAAGAAGAAAAGAAAAACTGCGGCATCTATCCCCACGTTACTATATTTATAAATGAAATGATTTCAACCAGCTTTCTGTTATCTCTGTTTTAATTATCATTATTAATATTACAAGTTAAAAAACAGTTTTAATAACGAAAATGTAAATGAAGAAATATGCGAAGTTTAGCTTCATATATGTGCAAAACTTTCAACTATACTCTTTTAATATACTCTTTTAACTATACTCTTCTTGTTTTAATCAAATGTTCCTGATAACTGAGAAATGACAAAATACTTCTTGGGTTTACAAACAGCCTTTACAATAACTTCTTGAAACCAAAAAATGATCTTATCTCCACATAATGAATCTATAATTGCATATAAATACATTTAATCAGGTTTTGAATTCACTACAAAAAAAACGATGAAATTAAAAATACTTCAGCTATTCCATTTATCTCATATAAAAACGTAAATTATTGTTTAGAATAGCTCCAACATAAAATTTACTTTCTATATGATTTTTTAGGTCGGATTATCTTTAATAAACAGTACAATATCAGTAAAAGAAGAACATAATAAATTAATCTAATTCAGTGTTACTAAAAGATTGAAATTCAAACAAAGTTTCAGTACAACAGAACGCCAAACACCAATACATCATACAATTAATTACCTATTATAAATGAATGAATTATCGTCGATAGCCTAAATATTACCGTATACGAGGGGTTTTATGTTAAAATAAAACTCATAAATATTTACGACAATCGCATTTTTATTAATCAACTGAATAACCTTTTTTATCCAAATTCCCACAATCTAAAAATTAACTAATTTTAAAAAACGTACGTCAGAATATTTCATGCAGTGACGCAATCTTTATTTATTTCTGATGATAATTTATTGCTGCGATAAATTTAATATAGTTATTATTTAACGTAACTCTGTGTTTCAGTAGTGTAGGAAGTATATAAAGATTTTGTTTTTGTTTTTCTTTCTCGAATTAAGATTTTAGAAAGTTCTACTCATTTTTCTTCGTAGCCTTTCATTTAATTTATCATAGGATAACTACAATTCTGTTTATATATTTACCTTACACGTTTAAGCAGCATTTAGCGCTCAATATTTCGAGTTTATTTCCTAAAATGAAAGTTGCTCAGTAAATGACACGCAAGCTTTATTTCCTGAAAATATGTGTTTCCTGGAGAAAATCTTCAATAATAATGATCATTTTGTAGACAGAGATTCTTTTTGTTCATGAACTTTCTACCGAAATTCTGTAAAACAGATAATTTATATCTTTTGTGCGTACATTTTTATATAGTTTTTCGTTAAGGTTTTCTTTAGAGAAAAGACATGTTTAAATATTTTTAAACTGGAATATTCTGTTTATGAACTATAAATATTTATTTTTCTCCTGCAGAATTTATGTGAAACTTATCTTTACTGCATGGAATCAATCGATAATATAAGCAGAATTTGTCAATAATCCTTCCTTCAATACATATATACCGTGAAAAGGCAAAAGGATTTATTATTTTTTTTTCCTAATAAGTGAGCGATGTTTTTGTCATATTATTTTTAATTGAACGACTATCTATTGCTAACTTGAAATTTTTATAGCTAATAATAAAATAGGTTATTTGAAACATCCTGAAATAAGGTACGACTATTTAAAATAAAAATATTAAATAAAGCCATGCACAAATGTTCATAAACTTCTCTCTTTTATAATGCATTGTTTCTGTTTGATTTAAATCCCTCAAAACTTTTATGGTGCAGTATATTCTTTTACTGAATATCCGTATTTAAAATAGATGACAAAGAACTTTTAGTAAATTTATGAACAGTTTAATATTTATACAAGTTTAATAGATAATTATGACAAAGTGTAATTTCATTACTTTAATAAAGAACTACTTATAATAAATTATAAAACATTTATTTGAAAAATCCTTTAAAAAGGAATGGTTATTTAAATAAATTCACGTTCAAATGTTCATAAGCTTTCCTCTTTCATAATCAACTGTTTCTGCTTAATTTATATCTCTCAAAATGTTTATGGTTTAGTATATTTATTGTTTTGCTGAATCTGTGTATTTAAAATAGATACCAAAGAACTTTTAGTAAATTTATGAACAGTTCAATATTTATACAAGTTTAATAGATATTTATAACAAAGTGTATCTTCATTACTTTAATAAAGAAATACTTATAATAAATTGTAAAAAATTTATTTGAAAAATCCTTCAAAAAGGAATGGATTCTTCAATAAATTCATGTTCAAGTGTTCATAAGCTTTCTTCTTTCATATTCAACTGTTTCTGCTTAATTTATGTCTCTCAAGACGTTTATGGTGGAGTATAATTTTTTTACTGAATATCCGTATTTAAAATAGATGGCAAAGAACTTTTAGTAAATTTATGAACAATACAATATTTATACAAGTTTAATAGATATTTATGACAAAGTGTATCTCATTACTTTAATAAAGAAATACTTTGTATAAATAAATAATAATGTATAATAAAGAAATAAATTGAGATATTTTAATGTAACAAAAACTAATATTAACTTAAGGGATTATATTAATTATATTTAAGGGAGTCCAAGTAAATTCATTCTGAATAAAAGTAACACGATACAATGCTTAGCATGCTTTCCCAAACATAAATTTTAAGGGTGACCAAACTGGTCGCCAAGGGTAGCTAGTATTAAATAAATTCACGTTCAAATATTCATAAACTTTCCTCTCTCATAATCAACAGTTTCTGTTTAATTTATATCTCTCAAAATGTTTATCGCGTAGTATTTCTTTTTGTTTTGCTGAATCTATGCATTTAAAATAGATGACAAAGAACTTTTAGTAAATTTATGAAGAGTTCCATGTTTATACAAGCATCATAGATATTTATGACAAAGTGTATCTTCCAAATATTCATTATTATTCAATATCATGTATAAAAGGAATACAATGCAGGTTGTCCACAAAAAAATGTCCCAGTTATAAATTTTAATAGTATCATCTGTAAGCGTTGTAGTGTGTTGGTTCCAGATCACAAAGAAAGAGTAGCTCAAACAGTTTTACATAAGCGCATGCCCGAGTACTGCCATTACCGTCTCAATACTCAAGGCCTCCGGACTGATTTCGTGACGTACCAAATGAAGATTAAACCCTTATGGGCAAGCAATTGCGTTTGTGTAATGCTTAATTCCCACCGGAAATTTAGAAAAAAAAATTTTTAAATAAGGAAAAGCAATTTTACGACTTTTCTCCACTAAAGCCAGAAAATTAAAATTTCGTAAAATATTTCTGGTGCAAATCCTGATTAATTGTAGGTGGGATAAAATATATCCCACCGCCTCTCAAGGGGTTAAGGGGTATATATTATATACCACCTACGATTAATCAGGATTTGCACCAGAAAAATTTTTGGAAATTTTAATTTTCTGACTTTAGTGGAGAAAAGTGGTAAAATTGCTTTTCCTTATTTTAAAATAAAATTTTTCTAAATTTCCGGTGGGAATTAAGCATTACACAAACGCAATTGCTTGCCTTTCAATCTTCATTTGGTACGTCACGAAGTTAGTCCGGAGAACTTGAGTATTGAGACGGTAATGGTACTGCTTTGTTATTTACACTCTTAGAGTGCCACATACGCAAAATGTCGACTCCTGCGCTTAAAAGTTTTTGTGGTGTGCAATTTGCTAATAGTGAGTCTATACTTTTAGTTCAGCGTGAGTTTCATTTAAATAGCAAAAACACACAGAATTGAAGAGGCTATGGCTTCCACTACTCTAGACTTGTTAGCCGAAGTGTGAGAAGTGTTGGACTTTATGTTCGAGGTGTGCCGTATATTTATAACAACACTTTTTGCTCAATATTTTTATTTGGCACAACACATTCACAACGCAATTGAAAATTATTTTAGTTAGAAGTCATAAGTATTATGTTCAGTTAGTGTTGCAAAAGTGTTTCACGAATTTGCAGTGTATATGAGGACGTGAGTTTTAAAGCTCGCCTTATCCAAAATTTAAAAAATTGATTTTTCTCTATCAATTTATTTTATTGGTGAACCTGCATCTAAAAATCATTACGGTCTGCACAAAAAAAACTAGATTTATCTTGTATTTCTGGCCTTGTGAAATCTTGGTTTACAATAAAAACCAATAGACGCAGTCGGGGGTCTTTCGCGATTTCCCAAAATTTGATTTTCTGGATGATAAAGCGGTTTTGAAACTCACGTCATCATATAGAATATCAGTCTGACGTCCTCAATTCTCAGCATTTAGATGTCACTATGGAGTCACCTACAAATGTTGGAATTCAATATTGCGATCCTCTGACATTTCTCAGTATACAGAATATTGCTGAAATATTCATAAAATGAGATAGTTATTGTATGGATACTGGCCTTTATCTTTTAACTTAATCTTTTTATTTCTCATTATTCTACTATTAATGACTACAAAAACATTTAAGAAATTACAAAACACTTTATTATTATTTCAATGCATATAACTGATTAATCGATCAACACTTTTGCCGTTAGTAAAAGTAACATGCTACAGTTTAAAAAGTATTGTCTCAATATGTTATTTGTATACGCTAACTCACTCCAAATAATTTATAAAGCACAAAATGAAAAATGAAAGTCATTTCTCAAATTTATGTTCGATATCAAAATCACAAAAAAGATGCATTTGTTGTTACGTATGATTAAACGATTAAATATTTCATGGATTGATAAATGATTTAAAATAACCAAATGCTAAGCATATAAGCCTAAATGTAATATTAAGAAACCTGCAAATAAAAAAATATAAATCAGTGATGCAGGAAATGTCCATTTCGCTGAAATCGACTGTATTCAATTTTGTTTCTTTTTCGATGCCATTAGAGATTTATGATAACATCTCTGACTCTTGCTTTCCCGGAACATTCCATTTTATTTACTTTAAAGATAAATCCTTTTATCCCAAAAGTAAACTTAAAGTAATGGTGGCAGCAAAACGAATCTATTTACTTTTATGAGGTTTTCAGAAATCATTTCATCAAAATCTAAACCTTCTTTTATTTCTCTTTATTTAAAAATAGTTATTTTTTTTTAAATATTTGATTTTTTCCTTTATAACAACAATCCATACTCTTTTTTTTAAAGGAAACCTATGTATTGGAAAAGGAAACAAAAACTGAATTACTTAAAAAATGTATTACACATTGTTTTTTTTTACTTGTATACACAGTAGTTCAAATTAAATTGCACATCAGTTATTGCTCTAAGTGTACGAGCCCTTTGCGTCTACTCCAATGAAGATTTTTGTGTATGTGTGACGCTACTTCTACTACACAATTCGGGCGATGACCACCATACTCAACGCAGTGATAGTTGTTACGACCGCCGTGGTTCGTATAAAAAAATCTAACACAAATCGTATCTTTGAGGAATAATTATATATACTAAGAGTCATAAACTAACCATGGAAACGCATGATGGTTGTTTCAAGTTAAGTTTTGCTTTTATTTCGATTTAAACATGTATCAAGATTCGTTGGCTGAATAATTAGTTTAAAAAGAGATGTCAATGAAAGATTCTGATTTTCCTAACTGTTAACCGCAATCTTTGACAGCGAAGTACGTTACCAAATCTATTGAAGATACCTTGTTACTGCCAATACATTGTACAACAATAACAATACATGGGAAGAGAGGAAACTGGGTTAAAGATAGAAGTTCGCCGTTCGACAAACACTTTGATAGGATTGTTTCGCATCCATTATTTCGTTGTCAAAGCGTTGAAACTAATATTGTCAACATCTTTCGTATAGGATTGGAATTTTGGGATGTAGGAAGAGAAATTATTCAAAACTGCTTTAAGCATAGAGTTTGAAACACTTCAAAATTTTATGGAAGCTGTATAAATATGAAAGACCAACTCTTTTAAGCGTTCCAAGACAAACTTTCTTTCGACAGCTAAAGCAATTTTGATGTTCATTTCGAAATTAGAATTTATCAATGTCTCCTTGACGATAACAAACGAGTAATTGCAAATTAGATCACTCATTTCAATTTTGTGCGGGTCCCTTATGCACTTCTCTTGTATTTATACATATAGAGAATATGTATATTTAAATGATATCCATACAATATGTACCAACGCGAAGACCATATGATTTTGATAGATGGGGTTTGATAATTCTAATGAAGATTTACACCGAAAAGAATGATTTTGACAAACAGTTTTAGCTATTTTCTATAAAAATAAATAAAGGTATGGAAAGATATTCCTCCTAGTTAATTTGCAGATTGAATAAAAAAATTTCCACATACCTATTTCATTTGGCATTTTCTACTACTGAGCGCAGCAATTCATTAGAAACTGCAAAGCGAGTCGGAATTTTACAGATACAATGGTTAGCAAACATAACTAAAGAAGCCACATTCATTGGAAAACAAGGGCTAATTCGTAGCTATTATGAGTACATTTATCTAGATTACTTTTCACTTTACGTTGTATTTACTTTTATAAGGTTTAATATAGTTGCCCTATTTACAGTACGGTCCAATATGACTTAAAATGAATTTTTAAAATGTACAATCATGTCTTATAAAACTGTTTCATATTCTTCTTTTTATTATTAAAAAGTTTTTGGATGCAATTTTTAACAAATTCTTCAAATTATATAAAAAGGCAAGCAATTATTTTTTAACGTTGTAATAAGCAGTTTTATTGAACCCACTTTTTTAGATTTAATTAATGATTATTTCAATATTTATGTATACACTTCTATTATAAACGTATTTATATATACCATTTACCTAATGGCAAATGTACTTTTATGTGACAAACATGTGGAATATAGTTGAAAACAACACAATTTCACGTACTTAGAATGAAAAGAAATATCAGTTGACTTTCTTCTGGAACATACCATTTTAACTAAATAGCCGTCAATTCTTTTTTTTTTATTTAAACGATTACGTCTTCAGCATAACAAAGATTTTTTTCCGACGCCTTTTTTCTTTTCCAAACCGTGTCATGAAAGCTGAAAAAAAAATACTAAGGAAATAATTATGATTTAAAAAATATACGTAATGACATATCTTTTTTAGAAGAATAAGACAAGCTACGTGCCTAAGCACTTGTTTTTATGCAACAGAAATTGTTTCGACATTAATTCTTTAACGGAATTTTTTTTAATTGTGTATTTCATTTTGTCATATGTCACAAATGTTATGCATATTATTACTTGTTTTTTTTTTTCAACATTTTTTACTAAATATAATACACAGAATTACTTTCTTTAATATTAGAAAGCCATTCATAATGAAAATGCAACCTAATCTTAATGTTGAATAGATTCATTAATTGTATTGAATGAACGCTTTTTTTTCAGGTTCATTGTTTATCATTTTAAGCGAATAAATTAAATCATCACTCCATTTTCTTATTTTGTTTCTTTTTTAAGTTTGAATATTTTTAATTTTTATCAAGATATTTAGGATATGAAAACTGCATTTTTTGTAACTAATACATAATTTTTTCAATCAACCACTTAAAATTGTTATACTAAATCTAAACAAAACATTCTTAATGTTATTTTCAACGTTGTTGGAAGAGAATAAATCATAACTCCATTTTCCTATTTTGTTTCTTTTTAAGTTTAAATATTTTTAATTTTTATCGAAATATCTAGGATATGAAAACATTTTTTTTTTTGTAAATAATACGTACGTGTTTCAAGCAACCACATAAAATTGCTATATTAAATCTATACAAAACATTCCTAATGTTATTTTCAATGTGCTTGGCCGAGAATAAATCATCATCCCATTTTCTTATTTTGTTTCTTTTTCAAGTTTGAACATTTTTAATTTTTATCGATATATATAGGATATGAAAACATTTTTTTTTTTGTTAATAATACATAACTGTTTCAACCAACCACTTAAAATTGCTATATTAAATCTATACAAAACATTCCTAATGTTATTTTCAACGTTGTTGAACGAGAATAAATTATCACTCCAGTTTCTTATTTTGCTTTTTTTTTAAGTTTGAATATTTTTATTTTTTATTGAGATATCTAGGATATGAAAACAACATTGTTTTGTAATTAACACACAATTTTTTCAACCAACCACTTAAAATTGTTACATTAAATGTAAACAAAACTTTCTTAGTGTTATTTTCAACATTGTTGTCCGACAATAGTTATAATTTGGGATATACTTGTTTCTAACCCCCTTTCAAAATTGTGTTGGCTTACGAGTGATGTTTTTGGAAATTATAAAGAAAGAAAGAAATAATATAATGATTACATTTAACTCTATACGGAAGATTAGGTGAATGGTTTGGGAATGGAAAAGAGTGTTCCTTTAAAAAGAAAAGGGAACTATTAAAGTGTATGAATATATTTTAAAAAATTGCTTATGTGTTATTTTGTAATGGATATCACTTGAATGCATATCTTCCGGAAAAAATATAAAAGTTTTTTTATTTTTTTTATATTTTAGCAACAATATTTCAGTTTAAGAATCTTCGTGTTATTTAAGAGGGGAATTTCTGTCATTATATGTAGTCAAATATTAATATACAGGATTACAGGTTTTCACATTAAAAGAGAGCGCACAGACTATGTATTTTGAACCACGTATGGAGCCTACGTTGCCATAGTCAAGGACTTAAGTGGTGCTGCGTACGAAACCAGTCTCATTAGTCGACCTAATCATTTGGGCGAACAGAAACTTTAAAAACTGCTCAGTGGTTTCCGCTTCAACAAGAAAATGCCAATTATGCAATTTGGAAAAACGTGGACGCCATTATATAAAAAAAATGTAGAATGCAAAAATTGAAAATGGTCAATAAATGATTTTTTAAAGTCTAACTTAAAGAGGTAATATATTTTTACATTTTATTTCGCCTTACACATTTATTTTTTTATAAGAATATTACAGTACACATAGTACTACTATCGTCATGTGTGTATCTGTGTGAGTATGGGTTTTTTGTTTTTGTGGTGATGTTAGAAATGCACCTTTTAGCACAAAAGTACTAATTAACATAAAACGACTATAAAATATTTCTCTGCAGATATCATTTACATACTTTGATATCTTTGTTTTACTGATTTATATTTAAAATCACCCTAAATGCCTTTTGCTGTTTTATCGGTTAACACGAATTTCGGGTAATACGAAAAAAATTTTCTGCCCTGCGACTTCGTCTTAACGAGGTTCGACTGTATTCCTTTGAAGCGTTTTATAAATTAGGGAGACAATTTAACTGTTAAGTCAGGATGTTGGCATTGACGTTACAAAATACTTTATATTACTGCCGATGTAACTCTGGGGGATTTGTTGTGTGACAATATTGCATAAAAAATTCTTTTAAATTATGAGTACTTGTTATATTTGTAAAAATGTGTGAATTGGAAATACATTAATTAAGCATATAAATATAGTGCTTATGATCATCTTAGTCCTAATATATATATTTAGCTTTAATTTGAATAATTCAAATTTTCTTTTTCTGATCATCTTGTTCTGCTGCTTTTATTTTTTATTTTGGTTGACTTTAGATAACCGTTATCTAACAAAAAGGAAAAAATTCTAAACAATTAAAAAATTACGATACACTTTATTTTTAGCACATTACAAAATGCATTTACAAAGATGGTCGCAATTTAAGTTACTTTCGTGAGACTAATTTTCAGTGACCTCCCTTATAAAATGTAAAGTAAAGTTTATTTTCTTGTCCGTGCATTATTTTTAAAATAAATATTTATTTCCATAAATACCATTATGTAAAATATGTCAGTGGTCATTTGCATGAAAATTTAATATAAACACGCTTTTCTCTTTTAAAAATGTTTCTTTTAGGTAACTTTCATTACAAAAAGCTACCTATTGAGCCTTTCGGAAGAAAACGATTCCGAAAAATTTTGGTATATTTTCACCTATCATAACCCCTAGACCCCCGAAACCACCCTCCGTTCAAAATTGATATATGTATATATATATGATCTTTGTCATACTGTAACTCTCGTATTTATAAACCGATTTGGATAAAATTTTGTGTGTACATAGTACATACCAATGTCTCGACCGAGTTCATCGGCCAGCTTCATCCGCCATCTTGTTTCAAAATGGCGGCCATTTAAAAAAAAATTTTAATTTAAAATTTAAAATGAGGCACAAAAAAATTAGACATTGAAAAAGATTTTTTTTTTATGTGTTTGGGCTTGATACAAAGATTCTGGAGCATTTTTCGTTTCGTCTATATCTTAAAACATGGCTGAGTGCACTTTGAATTTCTAACATGGCTGACATTTTGAAACGATATGATTTTTGTCACGCAATAATACACGTATTTATGAAAGGATTTGGATGCGACAAGGAATGTGCGTAGTACATAGCAATGTCTCGACCGAGTTCGTTGGCCAGCTTCATCCGCCATCTTGTTCAAAATGGCGGCCATTTAAAAAATTAAAAAAAAATTAAATTTAAAATGAGGCACAAAAAAATTAGACATCGAAAGAGATTTTTTTCTTATTTGTTTGGGCTTGATACAAAAATTCCAGAGCATTCTTCGTTTCGTCTATATTTTAAAAAATGGCTGAGTTATAGCACTTTGAATTTCTAGAACGGCTGACATTTTGAAACGATCTGATTTTTGTCACGCGATAATATACGTATTTATGAACCGATTTGGATGTGACAAAGAATGTGCATAGTACATAGCAATGTCTCGACCGAGTTCGTTGGCCAGCCTCATCCGCCATCTTGTTTCAAAATGGCGGCCATTTAAATAATTTTTAAAAAAATTAATTTAAAATGAGGCGCAAAAAAATTAGACATTGAAAAATATTTTTTTTTATGTGTTTGGGCTTCATACAAAGATTCTGGAGCATTTTTAGTTTCGTCTATATCTTGAAAATGGCTGAGTTATAGCACTTTGAATTTCTAGCATGGCTGACATTTTGAAACGATCTGATTTTTGTCACGCGATAATATACGTATTTATGAACCGATTTGGATGTGACAAAGAATGTGCATAGTACATAGCAATGTCTCGACCGAGTTAGTTGGCCAGCCTCATCCGCCATCTTGTTTCAAAATGGCGGCCATTTAAAAATTTAAAAAAAATTAAATTTAAAAGTGAGGTACAAAAATTTATAAATCGAAAATGATTTTTGTCTTATGTGTTTGAGCTTGATACGAAGATTCCGGAGCATTTTTTTTTGCTTCGTCTATATCTTAAAAAACGGTTGAGTTATAGCACTTTGAAATTCTAGTGTGGCTGACATTTTGAAACGATCTGATTTTTATCACGCGATAACACACGTATTTATAAACGGATTTGGATATAACTTGGTGTGTACATAGTACATACCAATGTCTCAACCGAGTACGTTGGCCAACATCATCCGCCATCTTGTTTCAAAATGGCGGCCATTTAAAAAAAACTAATTTAATCTAAAATGAGGTACAAAAAAATTAGAAATTGAAAAAGATTTATTTCTTATGCATTTGACCTTGATTCAAAGATTCTGGAGCATTTTTCGTTTCGTCTATATCTTAAAAAATGGCTGAGTTATAGCACTTTGAATTTCTAGCATGGCTGAAATTTTGAAACGATCTGATTTTTGTCACGTTATAACACGCGTATTTATGAACCGATTAGGATGTGACAAGGCATGTGCATAGTACATAGCAATCTCCCGGCCAAGTTCGTTTGCTAACTTCATCCGCCATCTTGTTTCAAAATGACGGCCATTTAAAAAAAAAACTAATTTAATCTAAAATGAGGTACAAAAAAATTAGAAATTGAAAAAGATTTTTTTCTTATGTGTTTCAGCCTGTTACAAAGATTCCGGATCATTTTTTGTTTTGCCTTTATCTAAAAAAAAGGCCAAAATATAGCAGTTTGAATTTCGCATGTGTGTGACATTTTAAAAAATCTGACTTTTTGCCTGCAACAGCACTCGTATATATCAACCGATTTAGATATGACTAAGCATGCGTACAGGAATTACTAAGGTCTCGACCAAGTTCATTGGTGAGCTTTGTTGCACCCATTATGTTGTTTTAAAATGACGGGCTATCATCGATAATTCGTGTTAATATAATTATTAATATAATTCGGGATATCACCGAATTTTGCGACAAAATGTAAATCACTTTAATAAAACCTGCTTTGATAACGCTGACTAATTTGGCGAAATTCTCATTCATATTCAATATTGACAAAATTTAAAATTTTAATCTTCTATAATCGGGCTCCACTAATTTGAGCTCCGTGTGTTTGAATAATATAAGCTGGCTTTTAAAAAATAAGGAATATGAAAGCTACCTCTTCCTCCCGGCAGTGGCCGGAAGGACTTTTTATATTTTTGACGTTTGACTTCTAATTTAGCACTGTCAGATGAAAGCAATTTCTGCTAGTGTCATATTCTTCAACATCTAAATTTATTCCATAAGTTTAAAGCCATCCTATACCTAGATTTTACCTACTAATACATGAAGTTTACTGCCGTGATATTTTTTTTAAATAAGAAATTAGTTATGATCCATTATTCGCGATTTTGATTTCACAGCCTGATGCATTACATCCAACATTACATCGGAAAATCAGAATTTGATTATAACAAAGTCTTTATGCATTAATCTGTTTGTGAACATTTCAAAATGGCATAAGCGGAAGAATCTGTCATTTCATATAATTAAATATTCATTTCCTGTTGCAGTCCGTTGTTTCAACTACCGTAAATTTAAGTTTAAACTTGGCTCATGTTTAAGTATAAAAACCTAATACAGTTAGTACTATGGTTTTTAGAAAAACAGAAATGTTGGTTCAAATTTAAATTTAATTTTTTTAACAAATTTATTCATGTGTTGATTGTTCGCTCAAAAGCCCTTCCTTAAAATTACTTTACAAAAGAATTTCTAATGTAATATGTATATAATTTAATGGTTATATATATACATATTATATATATATATATATATATAGGGGAGAGTAGCCATATTTGGACAGCTTTAAAGGGGCCGTTGTCATTCTGCTGTTAATTAAAGAAAGAGACGCCATCTACCGCAGAAATTCAACTCGTCAGAATGACCTCATTTATGATTAGAAGAAGCACCCGCTTACCACGTGCTGTTTTCAAACAATTTTTAAAAACCTGAAATTAGCTGTATCGATCTCATTTTTTTCTGCTAAACGTAAGAGAATACCTCAAAACTAAGGAAAGTTCTTATGTTTTCATATACAATATACATATCTAAATTCATCTGTTTACTGCGCATGTTTTGCACGCGGATTTGCTTCATTTAGTTTTGTTCTTAGTCTGGAGATTATCTATTTTAAAAAATGGCGCACTTGCCTTAATTGGGCCAATTTAAGTTGCTCCAATTAAACCAGATATACGATCATAAATTCGAAAAGTAAGTACTGAATACCGAATTTCGCTTTGTACACTATTCTTTTTATTTTTTAAAATTTGATAGTAGATTACTATCTCTATGCAAGTTTTGAATTTCTTTTTTTTTTTTTTTTTTTTTTTTTCGTATATTTAGATTAATTTTCTTGTATGTATTTGTATTTTTTCCTTTGAATTCTTTATTCCTATGGCGTATTTTATTAACTAATTTGAACTCAAACATTTTCTGTCTGGAAGATATTTGCGGATCCGTGAGATGGGGGGGGGGGGGGGGAGGTGCAAACTTTTTACAGTTCTGAAGGGTTTAATTACACTTTTTTTGCCATTAAAACGCATAATTCCCAAACCTTCCGGGCCCCAACAGTGGGCGAGAGGTTCTGCTCTCAAAGCTAATAGACGGGAGGTGCTGGGTTCGAACCCAATCGCGCTCATCGGCCTAATCGTTTGGAGTTTTCGTGGTTTTTTTCGAGCCATGGATTTCCATGCGTAAATACGGGTTAGGTTCCCTTAGGAAGACCCCCACGAAGGGCACTCCCCCTCGGGCCTATATCCCTAGCGTAGATAATCGGCCGTCAAAAAAAAAAAAAAAAAAAAAAAAAAAAAAGAATAAAAATAAAAATAAAAAAAACAACCGTTGGCCTAATCGTTCGGAGTTTCCCGTGGTTTTCTTAGAACCTTAGATTTCCTTGCGTAAATACAGGTCAGTTTCCCTTTGAAAGACCCCACGGAGGGCACCCCCCCCCTTTTAGACCATATCACTCGTGTTGATAATTGGCCGTCATAAAAAACACACCAAACAACTAAATCTTCCGGGGCGGAGTGGTTATTTCAAGGCTCCGGTGGGGATCCCCTGAATTCAACACGATGATTTATGATTTTTTATTATCTTCTTTGTTTCCATTGTAAATAGTTTTCATTTATATCAATTAATTATTATTTTTATTTTTATTTTTATTGGTATTATAGATTTTACAAGTAGTGTTTTTGTTACTAATATTTTGTATTTATTATAAATCGTCATATTTTGAACCAGGCAGCTATATTGAGAATGTTACAGTTTTTTTTTAGCATAAATATAAACATTGACCAATCTTTTTAAGACTGTTGTTAAAAGGATGGACTAACAATTAGGTTTCGGCCGTCCGTAGGAAAACACTCCACCAGGCTTACAGCTTGGAGCTACGGTTCGGATCTCCTTTCCCCTCCCCCTTTCCTCTATTTGAATATATAATGTTTTGTGTTTGATTAATCGGTTGCATTTTTTTTTTCAATATAGCATATTTTTTAAACACTTTTTTAATATAATTGAAAAATTTTGAAAACGACACAGACAAACTGTCTGGAAGAAACGCCATGACAGCAAAAGCTGTTAAAGATATAGGAAGCAAAAAGGAGAGAGTAATTTGTGAAGAAATTGACCAGCAAGAAGGCTGCAGCTACAAATCCCCCCAAAAGTCAAAGAATAAGTAGAAATGTTTACTCCCTTCTTAAAATCAGTTAAATCAAAGTACAGATGGTGCCAAAAAACAGCTGTGTTAACATCTTCGCCATGTAAAGTAAAACCTTGAAAAGAAAAAAAACACCAAAAAGAGATATTTCAAAACACAAAACATATTGCAACATCAAGTTTTAAAAAATAGGCGTGATGCAATTGGAAAGAAAATGATGGAAGGGAAGAACTACAAACATAAGGTAAAAAAAATCTGTTGCAAAAAAAAGTCTAATGCTTCAGAATCTAAAACGAAAAATCTAGACAGTGACGATTAGTTTTGCCGAATTTAGAAGAAAAATAAAATAGCAGAAATGATTCAGCGTTCAGATTGCCAAACACGGTTCCATGTTTTGTACCTGGAATAAAAAATGAATTAACGAAATTCATGTGTAAGCTTTACATCGCTTCTTACATGATATTCAAGTAACTGGAAATTAGTTCCATCATTTCTATACTTAACCGCTGATAACTCTGATTTTCATTTTGAATACAATTAGATTTAAAACAAAATAAAATTAGTTATATTCCCTAGTCATTAAAATATCCTGATATTGTTTGTTCCCGTTTAGTAGATTGTGGGTCCAACTTAGGCCACCAGTTGCTGAATTTGGACCACTTTTGACAAATTTTTCAAATTAAAATAAAACAAGATTTTCAAAAGAAATTGATCTAAAGATTTATTTAGTTAGTAGATGAATAGATTGACCCCGTGTAGGGATTGTTTGTAGATATTCCAAAAATTAAGTGAGTTACACCTAAAAATATGTGAAGCGGTCCAAATTCGGCTACTCTCCCCTATATGTAGTAGAACTTAAGCGATAGAAGTATCAGAGTTTGAATGCTTTTCTTGATTTAATATTTAACTGTAAATTTAATTCTTTTCCGCTTTTAAAAGAACATTTTCTATAATTAATTGTAAGTTTAATTCCTTTTTCACTTTTAAAAGAAGATATTTTTTTTTCACGTCTAACAATTTGAATAAGATTTAAAATGAAATAAATTAAATAAAGAAATTTTTTATTCCGTATTATATTATTTATTATCCTATCCATAAAAAATGTTTTTTTCGAAGCATCATTCTTTAAACATCAGTAAATTTTGAAACATAACATAACCCCAAACCAGCAAAACATTTCGTTACAATCGACTGAATTCAATTA
The DNA here is from genome assembly GCA_963932465.1 of Maratus speciosus. NCBI lineage: Eukaryota > Metazoa > Arthropoda > Arachnida > Araneae > Salticidae > Maratus > Maratus speciosus. The sequence goes on along the minus strand of OZ010788.1, from coordinate 535,625,378 downwards.
AGACTGAACTTTCATTTTGTGACATCGCTATTTTAGTTTTTTTTTTTTTTTTTTTTTTTTTTTTTTTTTTTTTTTTTTTTTAAATAAGTGTCTTTAGATATGTACCCATAAGTGATTGTGGCAGCGATACAAGAATATTTTCTTTTATGAGATTTTCTTAAAAGCTTTTCGCGAAATTTCGTTTTATTTTTATTATTTTGTTTCATTCGGCAGCAGTCAACTTCCGATGATATTTTTTTTAAATATATTTTTTTCGACTTCATGTTTCATCATGACAGTCTGTCATTTTTTTAAAGAAAGACACTTGTAATAAAAACTTTTGAGCAAGATTTTATTAGATGACATTTTAGATTTCAGAATGTTTTTTATCCTCTTCACGAACGAGTTTTTTTTTACGGTGAGAAAAAAAGGACTTTTTCTAACGATTTATTCATTTTATATTAATAGAAATTCAAAAAGAAAAAAAAAATGGGAAAAACTATAAAAATTCAACAAAAAAATGATGTCAACATTTGTGGCCACTGAGCATTAATTTTAATTTATGAGTTAAATAATTTCTCACAAAAAAAAAAAAAAATCTAACGGTTAAATTTTTTCTTATGTTTCTACAAATTATTAAAACTTAATGTATTTAATGTATCTGATATTATTTTTATCAAATACTAACGATTTTTTGCTCTGTTGGAATAAACTTCAACTGTGCTGCTCCAGCCTTGAATGTGATTTAATCCAGTTGGAAAAAATATTCGTTCTCTTCATTATGACCTAATTACATGGTATACAGGAGTTTCCATGTTCAAACACACTTTGATCATGTAAATGCTATAGTTAGATCTCGGATGAATGAAGCTAGCGCTGCAGTTCGCAGCCATGTCCAACAAATAAGAGTGAATTATGTCAGCCTCGTATCGTCCGGATAGCTTAACAGATAAAGCATTGGCACGGCACTCAAAATATCCGGTTCGATTCCTGGTCTGAACGTTTTTCGCTCTGTTGGAATAAACTTCAACTATGCTACTCCAGGCTTGAGTATGATTTAATCCAGTTGGAAAAAATATACGTTCGCTTCATTATGTACTAACGATTTGTTTAAATAATCTAACAACGCTGATTGCCGAAAAATTAGGGTAGACCGGGCCACGTTTACGCATGGGGCACGTTTGCGCAGTGCACTTTTTCCTAAACGAGTTATAACTGGCGCGACACCAGTTCTGATCCCTAGTGGGTATTCTGATACGTTGTTGAGCATCAGTCGAGCTTCGGTCTAGCATGAAGAAAGGATAATCTGTTTTCTGTCAAGATGAGTAAATTTTGTGTTGAACTTATTGAAACTTATTGTGAACTAATAATACTTAGTTAAGTATAAACAAATATATGAACATTAGCAGAATTTTATCCTTTTTTGAGAACTGTATTTGTATGAACAAAAATGTTATTAATTTTCGTTGCACGTTAAAAATAAATACAAACATGGCGGAGGGGCACGTTTACGCATTGACATCGGGCACCTTTACACACGTTCAAAAAGAAGAAATTACGTAAAGATTTACTAGTTTCTATGGACGTAGAACAAGAAGACAGCAAAGGAAAAAGTATGAAACCAAAAACTGCAAAAGGGAAAAAGTTTATACACTATGGAATAAAGAAAATAATGAATGGATCTGATGACGAAGATGAAAACTGTGTATGATTGTTTGAAATTATACAACCAATCCAAAAAAAGTCAAGACTGGGTTCAACGTCTTAGATGCAAAAGGTGGTACCATGACAAGTGTGCAAAAGGAAATACTTTATTTTTTGTTTGTAAAAACTGTAACATTGATGATGAAGATGACTAAATAATTTCTGTTTTTAATTAGCAATAAGCCCTATGTTTTCAGTTTAGCCCATAAAATGTTCTATAATTAATTCTCTTTAATTTTTTTAAACAGTGTTTTAAGTTATAAATAAAACATTTCAATTTGATTAAATATTTATTTCACTTACTCCTTGCTATCACTTATAATATGCGTAAACGTGCCCCACTTGGTGCGTAACGGGGCAAGTTTACGCAAAGGACTTGGACCTAAAAAAAAAAAAAATTACGATTAAAAACACAAATAGACCAACAACTGAATACACAAATTTTGACTTTATTAACTCCTTTATAAAACCACAATGCCTAAAATTTCCTAAGTTGAAACATAAAAATTAGAAAATTCATTGAAAAAAATCCGCGTAAATGTGCCCCGATCTACCCTACTTCACTTTTTTTACACCTCTGAGTGTACATCCGAAATGACGTCATCAGTTCAAGCCAAACCATAATTTTTTTTTTTTTTTTTTACTTCTCTTGTTGAGCGTTTCAGTAGTGAATTTATTATTATCAAATTTTTGGTGGTTTTATTATTGACAATAATTATAGTTATAAAAAACTAAGCGTCCACAAATGTGTTAAAGGCCGCGAAGAGGTTAAGTATGCTTTTTTTATCGAGAAGTATTGCAATTTTCTTTCTTTCAAGTGCTTGGGGGTTTTGTACATTTTCTCTTGCAGTAAATTTATGGTAAAGACATCATACATATATATTTTAATCTATTTCGTTTTCTTTTCGCTGGCAAAAATAGGTTTCAACAAGGCACTTGTACTAATTTTAGACACATATATCTTATACTTTTTAATTTTTACTTAATGCATAGATAAAAATTATATTTATGGTAAGCTTTAAAGACTGATATTGTTATCAAGAAGTTTTTCTCTACTTCGAGTGTGTTTTTTATGCAAATACGAACAGAGATAATCCGTATACGTAATGCAAACTACTGAAAAGGTTCTAACTGCATAACAATTTAAATTTTTTATTCTATATCCAATTTCTATATATATATAGGGGTGACAAGGTTAACATTTTGTTTCTCTTTAACGAAGATACCAATCTACCTGAAAATATTTTCGAATATTCTTTAAACCTTTCTACATGCCTCTTAATTTTCGCAGAACATAGTTCCCAATACATTTTTCAAAAAACATTATATACACCCACTGGGACACAGTGGTCCATTATTAGTTATTGTCTAAAATGCAATATAAATCTATTTATAATTTATCTAATTCTTTTTTATTTCCCCTTTACCTCCAAAATAATATAATAATACAAATTTGCAAGTAGCATTTTGAAACAAAAAACATAAAGTTAAAGAATTATCAAAAAAATTATTATATTTTGAAAATAACAATATAAGATACAGAAATGATTGCAAATACGTTATTAATTAAGTACAAAAAACATTCAGCAAACATTAAAACAAATATCATGATGAAAAATTTATTAGAAGCTCAAAATATTCAGGATAAAATAGTTTATTATGAGCTAACCATGTGCTCTGAAGTTTTAAATAACCAATCCAGTGAGGTCATCTATTACTTATTAGGCTACAGTTATATTTTTCAAAGGCAGTAAATACAAATCAAAATATTTCTTACTATGTTAACTCTACAATTAGTCTAGGCAATAGAGACCTTATAGGGACTCTACCTAGCAAAATTTATGGTAGTTATGGAAAAGGGTTTTTCAAAGATTTTTCATTCATGTTTTTTGGGTTGCTGAATCCGAATTTTTAACTTCCCACCAAAATTTCCCAAGGCAACCGCCCCCCCCCCCCCCCTAAAAAAATAGGTTTTTATTAAAAAAATCAATTTTTTTTTTATTGTTTTAGGGGAAAAATATCTAGAAATTCAGAAAATAGACGAAATTTGCAACAAATAAGATATATGACAATATGACGTAGGATGAATGGGGGGGGGGGATCTGCCTCGGAACATGCGCAGTGGTGCTGCGTGGACTAAGTTGCGCAATTTCACTTAACCACCCATATCGTTTACATTCGCCCTCCCGTCTCCCCTACGAACTTTCCCTATTAGGTTTACTTTAAGTTTTTTTGGGTTTCTGAATATTGAATTTTTAACTTCCCCCCAATCCCCCCCCCCCCGCAACCCTACGAAAGTAGTTGTTTTTAAATTAAATTTTTTATTGTTTTAAGGAAAAAGTATGTAGAAATTCAGAAAGTAGACAAAATTTGCAACAAATAGGGCGTATGACATTATAACGTAGGATGAACGGGGAGGGGGAGGGCTACTTCTGAACATGCACTGCGCACAACGTACACTAAGTTATGCAAGTGCAGGCAATAGGGGATTTTACCTGGCAAAATTTATACTAGTTCTGGATTTCGACTCACTTTGTATTTTTTGGGTCATTGAATCCAAATTTGTAACTTCCCACCAAAATTTCACCCGGCAACCCCCCAAAAAATTGACTTTTTGAAAAAATTTGGTTTTTGAGAACAGCGCGCGGCGAATGTTCCGAGGCATCCCCCTCTCTCCCCGTTTATCCTACGTCATAATGTCATATATCCTATTTGTCGCAAATTTTGTCTACTTTCTGAATTTCTACATACTTTTCCCCTAAAAGAATTAAAAATTTTTATTTCAAAACAACTATTTTTTGGGGGGGAAGGGGGGGTTGCGGAGGGCGGAATTTTGGGGGAGAGTTAAAAATTCGGATTCATCGACCCAAAAAACTTAAAGTAAACCTTATAGGGAAAATTTGGAGGGCAGACGGGAGGGCGAATGTAAACGATGTGAGTGGTTAAGTGAAATTGCGCAACTAGTCCTCGCAGTACCGTGGCGCATGTTCCGAGGCAGATCACCCATCCCCATTCATCCTACGTCATAATGTCACGTATCTTATTTGTTGAAATTTTTTTCTACTTTCTTAATTTCAGGATACTTTTCCCCTAAAACAATAAAACAATTGATTATTTTAATAAAAACCTTTTTGGGGGGCATTTTACCAAAATTTGGGGGGGGGGGTTGCCGGGGAAAATTTCGGTGGGAAGTTACAAATTTGGCGACCCAATTCAGCGACCCAATAAACATAAAGTAAGCCAATTTTCAGAACTACCATTAATTTTGCCAGGTGAAATCCCCTATTGCCTGGACTAAATGCATGATTTTCATTTCTCTCCTTCTCTCCCCCGCCCCCCCCCCCCCAAAAAAAAAACCCTGCTATATTGAATAAGAAAATTTTTTAAAAATCACACGTGAACTGTGTTGTCCATAATTTAGGAGAAAACTAAAGTGTAAGATGGCTACATAATCTAAACAACATATAACATGAAATTTAAAGTGTGTCAAATGGCTACTCTATGCATTGTAGAGTTAAATAAAATGTCATTTTTTTTGTTTACCTTATTTTATAGTTAACTATTTTAAAACAATATTTCTTCATAGAGAATAAGCAATTATTAAATATTTTGAAAATTCTTCATTATTCTTCATTGCGGAGCACTGTACCCCAGCAGTGGGCGGTCCACTGTGCCCCATGTTGAAGTTCAATACATACTCATAAAAATATTATTTAAAGTTTTCTTTTAAGCACACAAACTTGTAATTAAATAAAGACCAGTGTCTTACCTTTTCAAAAAAGTTGTTTTATCTTATTTATCCATAACCTTTAATCACTCAATAAAAAAAAGTATGATGTTGAAAATTTTTACTTTTAGGAGCTCAAAAGAACCAGTCAGGATAAAAAGGTACATTCTGAGCTAACGATGTGTTCGGAAGGCTATAAGTAATCAATCCAGTGCTGTTATCAATTAGCCTAAAAGAAAAGCTTTAAAAATTTAAAAATAAGTAAAATATAAGGGGTTGTCCACTATGTACTTAGGTCCACTGTTCCCCGCTCTCCCCTATACATTGTTGCAAACTGCTACTGTTTTTGTCACCATTATTTACGAATAGTAATATTTGACTTATTAAATCGTAAAAAATCTAAGATTAAATTTGACGAAAATTTGTATTGGGATTTTTTTAAGATGACAAAAAATGGTAGCAGTCATTTCCTTTACAGACTAATACTTTACAAGATATTTGTACTAATTTCATGCACATATATTTTATACTATTTTACTTTTTACTTAATGCATAGATAGATATGACATTTATGGTAAAGCTTTAAAGACTGATGTTGTTATTATGAAGTTTTTCTATACTTTGAGTATGTTTTTTACGTAAATACGATCTGAGATAATCCATAGCGTATGATATGTATTGCAAACTACTTAAAATGTAATAACAATTAAAAATAAAATCATAAAACGAAACGCAGTTTTTCACCTTGTTTCAACATAAAATATATAATGTAAACATTAAAAAGGTTCACAGTCTTACGTAAAAGGTGACTAAAGTAATGAAAAAGATGTTACAATTTTAAAATATGCATTTTATTTAAAACTTCTTAGTACTTTCAAACCTTCCAAGCTCATCATCAGAGAATATCTTAATAACTAAATGTTGTTTATTTATACAAATATGTCACTTTGTTTTGAAAATGAGAGAGTCAATAATTACTGGAGTTGAAAGTAGAAGTTGAAGTAGCAGTTTCTTGGATTGAATTTAATTAGAGGAAATATATATTATTATTATTAATTGCAGTTTCATTTATTTTATGACATCACTCTGTTTCACATACGTCACTTTAAAATTTAATGCGTTAATATGTATAACAATTAAAATGTTTTACTGTATATTTAATTTCCATTGCTGTAAGCATAATTGCCAACTGCTACTACTTTTTGTCACCATTATTTACGAATAGTAATATTTAGCACATTAAATCGTAAAAATCTACGATTAAATTTGACGAAAATTTGTATTTGGATTTTTTTAGGATTGCAAAAAGTCGTAGCAGTCAATTCCTTTACAGACTAATACTTCACAAGATATTTGTACTAATTTTATGCCCACATATCTTATACTTTTTTTACTTTTTACTTAATGCATAGATAGATATGATATTTATGGTAAACTTTAAAGACTAATGTTGTTATTAAGAAGTTTTTCTGCTTGTGTTTTTTTCGTATATACGATCTGAGATAATCCGTAGCGTATGATACATATTACAAGCTATTGTAATTATTATTATTATTATTATCGTATTTATTATTATGGTATTATAATAGTATTGTTATCATTATCATTATTGGAATTATTATTATTACAATTGTGTTTATTATTATTGTAATTATTATTATTATAATTGTATTTATTATTATTGTTATTGTAATTATTATTATTATAATTATTGCAATCTATTGTAAGTCAAAAATGCTTTAATAAAATTTCTCTTTACTTTATATTATAAAACATTTCATGAAATGATGTAATTAACGTTTAACTGGAAAAATGACCCGATTACATCGAGTTCGATATGGTATTTAAGAGTAATTAACAATTAATATACATCGTCAAATTATATCACTGACTAATAAGTTGAAACTTTTCTATGTGATATTTGGATGACACGTTATTTTAGTTTTATCAATCGTAAAATCTAAAATTTGGTGGGGCTAGAGCCTTTTAATGTATTTTTTTTCGTAGAATCTTACAGATACATTTCAATCATTCTCTTACGGAAATCGAATAAATGCAGAAAACACTAAAAATACATAAAATGCAAACCATCATAACTTGGGGAATTTTACTAAATATCTTTACAAAAATAATTTTTTATCATTTTACTAGTTAGAGAATAAAGAAACTTTGCTAAATATAACATATCTTTAAAGTAAAAAATTATATTGTGTCTGTTCATAATTAATTTAAATAAAATACCTAAATACATACAATTTACGAGCACCAAAAACCATCATAAAAATTAAATTTCGTAACTTTTACAAAAAATAAATTTTGACTTAAATGGCTTTTCATACGTAGGAAAACAAAATGTAAAAACTTTTTGCAATTGGAACCTCTCCTCCGAAGGGAAAGTTTAAAGAATCATCTATTGGGAACAAAAATAAGAGGAGGTACCATGTATATATATAGATACAGGGTTGTTATACTTAAAGTTCGCTTATTCAGAAGGCTATAGAGCCGGTTCTGTGGCTCCAAACAAACAAAAAAATTCACTAGTACGTATTTGAAGACATGCGCTCTGCGAAAATCGAAAAAAAATAGTTACATTTTTCGCCAGTAGGTGGCGCTGCGTCAATATTTATGTCGATGTTTGCAGATTCATTATGTCGATTTCAGTCTATCAAGATCAAGCACACAAATTTAAAAGTTTCAACAAACTTCGAGGAACTGCGAATTGTTATAATTAAGGTTCAGCTAATCAGACAGCTCTAGAGCCTGACCTATGACTCCAGACAATACAGAAACATGAATATAATTTCATGTGATGTAATCTGCATCAACAAAAATAAAACATGTCGCTCGGCAACGAGGAAATAACGAAGAATAACACTACGCATGCTCAATGAATCCTCCACCATTTTCAATAACGCATTCCATTCTCAGGATTGTGCTTTCTACAGCATTGCGTAAACTGTCCGGTGAGATTGAGCGAATATGAAGTCTAATACTGTCTTTCAGATCAGAGATTGTCTGACATCTGTCTTTAGAGACAGTATCCTTCAAAAATCCCCACAACCAAAAATCGCATGGTGTTAGATCAGGCGATCGTGGTGGCCAGACTGTTTGAAAATAACCACTTATGATGCAGTCTTCTGTAAAATGGCTTGTTAAGAAAGTCCGAACTTCTCTGGTAATGTGCGGTGGTGCACCGTCTTGCATAAACACGATATTTTGAAGGCAGCCTCGCTGTTGCAGCTCGGGAATCAGAAAATTTGACAACATATTGAGATGCCTTCTCCCATTTACGGAACATGTAATGGGTCCTGTGGATGTTAGTTCCTCAAAAAAATATGGCCCTATCATAAATGTAGCTGTGAAACCATACCACACCGTCACTTTAGCTGCATGCAATGGAACTTCTTGGACAACATTAGGATTCTCTTTCGCCCAAATTCAACAGTTGTGTGTGTTCACTTGTCCGTTGAAAAAAAAAATGCGCTTCATCAGTCCATAGAATATTCCAGTGCCAAGAATTGCCCACATTCATTCGTGCAAGAAACTGTAGTGAAAATGATAGCCGACTTTCGGTATCACCCTGTATTAGTTGTTGCACCCTCAGAATCTTGTATGGATAGTAGCGCAAAATTTGACGCATCACTTTTCTCACAGTGGAAATCAGCATATCGACTTCATTCGCAATAGCTGGCACATTTGCATTACCAAATGATGACTGGCTTGCTAAATCCACGGCAGCAGTAGCAATATCTTCAATGCTAGAAATGTCTACCTTTTTTCGTCCTCTGCCAGGAAGAATGTCGAGTTTTCCTGTTTCCTCGAACTTTTTAATCATTTTGTGAACTCCACGATCCGACATTGGTCCACGTCCAATAACTTTTAGTTTCCGGAATTCTCGAAGAGCGGCATCTGCGTTGCTGTTATTTTGATAAAATAACTTTACAAGAAGTGTCTTTTCTTTCAAGGTTACCATTCTCCACAAAGCGTAGATTCAAATGCTTTTCAGAAAAAAATCAACTGTTCCAGTGTCAAAGAAATCACAGACGCACTTTATCAGCAAGTTTTAAATCGTCAGGTGGTTAGAAGGGTATCTCAAGATTTCGAAGTTGCGACGTCACTTTGACGTCGTTCGTCTAAAATTTGATTAAAATGTGATCTTTTTCAAGCGTTGGGTGAAATTTTGTGATTCTGTGTGTTTCATCTGGATTGACCGAAATTGATATAACGAATCTGAAAAAGTTTTCTTTTACCAAATGTGAAATAAAATTTCCTCAATTTTGTTTTTTACAAAATAAAGGAATCTGCAAATATCGGCTTAAATATTGACGCAGCGCCACCTATTGACAAAAATGTTAACTATTTTTTTCGATTTTCGCAGAGCTTATCTCTTCAAATACGTACTAGTGAAATGTTGTTTCATTTGCAGCCATAGAACCGGCTCTAGAGCCTTCTGAATAGGCGAACTTTAATTATAACAACCTTGTATATCGTCTAAAGCAAAAACTGTTTTCAATAAATTGCTAATTCTAGGTCTCTCCTAGATTTTTCATTATTTCCTGTCTAGCGATTTGATCATCCAATTGATTCCAGTCCCTTTTCTGATTTCGTCGCTTCATCTTAGCACAGGTCATTTTCTTGATTACTTAATAGCTCTGGAATACCATTGTCTTGTCTTCTTCTAATCTGCACAGCTCATTTCCATTTTAACCATTTAATTCTCTGAATGACATAAAAACTTTCCTCAGGCTTATTACCCCGATTATTATGATCTTAATCTATCTTTTCTATTTATGCCTTGCATACATCTTTCCATACTTCGCTCTGTTGTATTTAATCGCTTCTACCATCTATTTATCGTCCAGGTTTCTACTTCATAAGATAATGTAGACAAAACCTATTTGTTAAATACTTTTCTTTTAAATCAAAGGTGCATGTTACTCTTCATAAAATATCATTCTTCCCAAAAGCACTCCGTCCATTTCGAAAATTTCAACTTCTAATTATCAAATCACTCATTATATATGTGCATTTAGCAATTTATACATACAGTACTGTAAGAGCCATGAATGGATAAAACTTAAAAGTATAGGTAATTCATACTCCCGTCACATATTAATGAAAATTTTAAATGATCGAAAAATTTACAATACAAAGTTTTTAATCTAGTAAGACAAAAAGCGTCAAAATTCAGGGTTTCTTTGTGATATGATAATAATTTGTCACATTCATAGTATCTTATAACCAATAAAATATGGAATTTTTAGTCTTTTTTTAATTGATAATTTATTTTTTATTTTTAATTATTAATTTTATTTTATTATAATATCATGCAATTTTATAAGCCGCCTATAATTTCATAAGACAATTTCTTAAGAAATGTAAAAAATGCGATGAAGGGAAAATGGATTTTATTATTTTCCATTTTAAGCTTCAATTTTCACCTTAAAATATTTTTAATATTTCATAGCGTTAGTTTTCTGGTACAAAACTTACTTAAAAATAATAGCTTTTGGTTTTAAAATTATTTCTAAATAGTTATTCTATCTCTTTATTGGTTTTGTTCCAAAATACCAGAATTGTTATTTGTTCAGTTGTCAGAAGAATTTCTTAGAACTTAATAATATAAATTGCTAATTATTACCATAATCATAATATAAAAAACAATAATTTTGTTTAAATAAATTTTAATGCTTTCACCTTTTAGCAAAAGCATTTTGTAATGGTAAATTAGAAAACCTATAAATATTTGGGTAAAATCCTTTACTTTCAAAGAATATGATATATTTTATTTTCAAACAAAGACTGAATTAGAAAACGTTTAATGAGTTAATTAAAATTCGTTTCCAAAGATTTCTATTGTTTCCCGTTTTGCAAGTATATGATATTCAATTTTTAATGAACAGTTTCTTTTCCGTTTCCTTTACTAATAAAAATAAGATTTCCCTTTACACAATCGGCAATATTAGATATTAAAATATCAAAGAAGAAATAAATTTTTTAAATTGATTTCTGTCAAATACCCCACATCCACTTTAGAATTTCCAATACATACAACTATTAGGTTCGCCTGAAATGAATAAGTCATTTATCTTGTAAATTACGTACAGCTTTTGAATTCTGAATGATTCAAATGTCGTTGTAGTTCAAACCTGTAAGATAAAATGCAACGGAATAGTTTAAAGATATGGATGATTAAGTTTAAATAGATTTTATTTGGTAATGCAAAGATTAACCCTTTATTCCGCGACGGTACATTAAAGCAGTGTTGCCAGATTGGGGACTTTTTAAATTCAGATTGTCTCACTGTCACCACTTTTTAAAAATAGTATAATTCGCCTTATTTTTGAGAATTTTTAATCTATTTTTAAATAGACCAAATATTTAAAAAAAAAAGCAGTGTCAATCAACAATCCGGGGACAAAAAAGTCCCCAATGGCAACACTGTTTTAAAGTATCTATATAATAAAAGCTCAAGTCATGTGACTGTCATCAATAGTTCCGGGTTGACCGCTTCGCTATTTGTATGCCAGGCGTCCAATTTGGCAATTTAATGTTAGCCGAGAGCAGTTGATAAATCGCCAAATATTGTTCCATCGCTATCATGTCATCAGTATTATAATAATCCATTTCATGCGACTGTCATGAACAATTTTTCGCGTGGTAAATTAAAACAAAGCTTTGATGTTGAAATTAAATGCCATGGTTTATGGTATTATTTATTGCTTTTCTTTATTCTTTTCTTTTTTTAAGCAATAATTGAGAGTTATAAATTTAAAATATTTTAGTTTTAAATTAAAGTTATGTATTTTAATTAAAATGAGTGGAAGTACTATATTTTAAATGAAATTAAGGAAATACGAAAAAATGCGACGGGAACAATATTTGGCGATTTATCACCTGCGCCCGGCTAACATAAAAATGCCGAGTTCATGATTTCTGTATCAGAATCTTCGGATTTGGCGAAGGTTTGATCAAGTAAATTAAATTATGTATAAAATTAAGGTATATAATGCTTAGCATGTATTTAAGGGAGACCAAACTGGTCGCCAAGGGCGGCTAGTTAGTAAAATAACTTGTTATGAAATTAATTTATTACATTGATTATCAGTAATACAGTTTAGAAACAGTTATAGATACATTGCCTTCTTTTGTTCCTAAAGCATTTATGATTGCACAAAATAAAAATATCTTTAAAAGGATGAGTTCTTTTTCATTTGTATCTTTACAGTTTTTTTTTTTTTGTTTTGTTTTTTTTTTTTTGTTTTTTGACATTGAAAGATTGTGGGAGAAAAGTTTTAGTTAGGAAATATTCTTATATTTCTTTTGTACATTTGCCCAATTCTATAAAAATATTTAAAAAATAATTAAAATAAAAGATTTGAGTGGAGTTTTAAATATTGCACAAAATCCCTATAAATTTAAATTTAATTAGTTAATTTTGATTGAAAAAATACTTCCAAAACTTATTAAATGATTGTGTAAAGCTTGTAAATAAGTTCCAAAAATTCACGAAAAATGCTTTAGAAGTTGAAATTTTCCTGGATTCATAATTTGGAATGTAAAGGGTTAAGAAATCTCAAAATGTTCCAGATTTAAAATTGAAATAAAAACTAAATCTTCTGATCATGCTCTACTTTTTAGACAAAACTTTTTTAAAATAATGAAAATAAAACAAAATTAATATTTTTATATTGCGTTTGATAATTTAGTTAAATATAGAATAGATTTAAAAAATTTTATTGAACCAGATACAAATCGTGTAATTTCGTTTTACGTCGACAAGAAACTCATTTATTATTTTGGCACGATTGAATGTTAAATAAATCATTGAATGTTAATCTCGAGGAATCGTGTTAAATTATATTTTATATTAATTTCTTTTTTTCTCAGTGAAATTATTAAAAATAATTAAATTTCGTAATATGGATTTTACAGAAAATGTTTGAGATATTGCAAAATGAAAACTTTGTTTTGTTATGTCCTTCATTTGAATTTTAACATATATATTTTTTTAATCCTCTAGAACTAATTCAGAATTTTTATAGATACTAGACACAAAAAAATAATTTCTTCATATAGTTGAGTTTTTACCTAGTTTTTATTAAGACATTGAGAAGCAAACATTTAAAATTATACAGTGTGTCCACGTATAATCTGACCGACCTTTATTTTCGAAACCGTTGGTCCTAGATGCATACTTCCAATTACAAAAATGGTCAAAATTAGGTGCAGGGTTAAGATAAAAAAAAAAGTATGTAGCGGAAAAGCAATTTAGTGAAGAATTACAGAATCTAAATTTTTATACGATCCCCAGGTCCTATAAGTTATATTTAGTAAAATTCCCCGGTTACGCTGGCAAGTAAGACAAAAAGAGTCCCATTATTCTACGATTAAAATTGACCGAGTAATAGCTGTTTAAAGTTGGAGTATACTTTTTGCTGCATATTAGGGGTCATTCACAAATTTTGTAGAAATATAATTTCGTCAGGTATATTAAAGAAATGGTTGAGAGCAAAATTAGCATTGAAATATAAATTTGAAATCTTTAATCAACCTGTCATATTACTGCAAAATGCACAATTTGTACTGAACATCATAAGAGGATAAAAATAACAGATATTTTGCTAAATAAAAGGATGAAAAGCAACAGCCGCAATTCTTTACAAAATGATACATATTTTAAAATGCTGTTAGATTACTCTGTCTTTCAAATTTTGGTTGTGGCATGTTTTTTAGCTTTTGAAAATTGATTCTTACGTAATTTTTAGCACTGAATCCGAAAATGACCTTCATTTTAAACCATCACTCAGGAATTTTCTCAAATCGCAAATTTCAAAGTTAAAAAGCTAAAAGTTAAAATTGATCCCCCCCTTCCCTCCCAATCTCATCGGACACCCGAGTTGTTTAGCTGTAAGAAACCCAGTATAAGCCAAAAAATCTAATAAATTATTGAATTAAATAAAATTAAACCGAATAAAAAAGTCTTACATCTATTTTATACTATCAGATTTTTCGCTATTTTTTAACCTTGAAATTTACGATTTTCGAAAGATCCTGGCATGATGGTTAAAAATTAAGGTAATTTTTTTATCTCGCGTTAAAAAATACATAAAATGTAATTATAAAATTTAAAAAACAGAATCATCGTATGTTTATGTTATCTAATCTAAAACTCTTTCTTAAACTTCTTGCCGGTAATCTATCCGAATTTTTTTGTGTTATCCTCTAATATAAGTATGTATAAGATGGTAAGAGTGGAAAATCATAATAATATTGGATTGTCATCGGATTTAAGTCAGTATGTCAAACTTCACTTCGATCGGACATTTGAAAGTAAGTTAAAGTTCAAGTACAAATTTTAAACTGGAAAGACGATCATTGCAAGTTAAATAAAACTGTATGAAAATAACACAATTTTAGTTAAAAGAAATCATAGCCTCAAGTCCTTACAAAATAAAACATATGTTAAAATACAATTATTTTAACTAATCTGAAACTTAATTAATAAAAATCGTAATATTTGTACTATTTCTTTCAAAGCGCAGATACCTTGAAATAAGTTTAAGTACTTTAAATACGATCCCTGAAAGCATGGCAGAAATCACCTGTTTTGAGATGCATTAAAGTGGTTTAAGTCGTGCATTTCAAAATTTCATAACTCGGTCAATTTTAATGTTAGATGAATGGGACTTTTTTGTCTTACTTGTTAATGTTACAGTAAAGTTTTACTAAATATCACTTATAGGATCGGGGGGGGGGGCGTATAAAAATTTAAATTTCGTAATTTTTAATATTTTTTTTTCTTCACCTAAATCGCTTTAAAAATAATTCTTTACCTTATTTAAACCATTTTTGCAATTGGAAGTATGCATCTAGGACCAACGGTTGCGAAAATAAAGGTCGGTCAGGTTATACTATATATTCATACTATCAGGACATACTATATATTTATCTACTTGTTTTAGGGAAACCATCGAAAGTAACTTTTTATAATAAAATAATTTACAAAACATTTCAGAGATCAACTGAAATAAACATTTAAAAATTATTTCATCAATTTAAATTTTTACGAATATATATATATTTTTTTTAAATATCTGGCGAATTTTCAATTTATTTCTTTGGTTAGCAGATAAATGATCTTTTTAATAACATTAAATGTTAAAAAAGGTCTTCAAAATTTATCTCAATTCATCACGTTTCAAAAACCCTCCTATATTTCCAGCATTCTTTTTTTCTTCTGGATATCTTTCAAATTAATTGCATTATCTGCAAAACAAGTTACGAACCTTAAAAAAATCAAATAAACAAAAATATTTCTAACTTATTAGTTCATTCACTTGAAAACCTGGAATGTTTCTATTTATTCAATTGTATATAAAATGTTTTATTTTATCAGAAAAAAGGTTACGATTTTGGTTATAATTGTGCTCAAACAAGGCATCTAGATTAACTTATATTAACAGGAAACATAAAAAGTAATTACACTTATAATTTTTCTTGGATACATTAAAAAGGTGATTTTCATTACTTTAGTAAAAGTAACTTTAAATAATAATTTTAATTGATATTTCTCAAGAAAAGACATCGCATCATAACATTTATTCATATGAGCTAAGAAAAGTTCAATACGCGAACATTTTCCAGATATTATTTGTTGATGTGATATGGTACTTCTGGTGTCTTGGTGTCTGCATTGGTTAGTTCTTCAATAGTGTGACGAAATTTTCTCAAAATTTACACAATTAAATGTGGCTTGGCAGTGTTTAATGGTGCTATTCGCCCAAATAAAAAGTCACTATTCAATACTAATAAAATAAAGTTTCGCTCTGTGTGTGTGTGTGTGTTTTCAATGACTAGCGAAATCTACGGCAGGTACGAGAATGAGACTTTTTTGCATAGTCCAAAGTCTAACCTAATGCATCTGAGACTCAGAATTGTAAACTTATAATACTTAGCTGAGATATTAATTAAAAATTTGGCCAAATTAAACAAGTATTTCTTTATTCAAAACCACAAGATGACTAGAATTGGCCCTGAGGGTCACGCACAACTGTCCAATCGACGCTCTTCCCTTGAAATCGCTTCGAGGCTAGCCGTTTGCAGAAGGAAAAAGAATAGATAATCGGGCCGCAAAGAAAATTATTTCTCAATTTTTTTCATTAAGAGGTGTAGGGTTTACACAATTTATAGTTCACCAGGTTGCCACATTTCAAAGTACACTAGGAATTTTTAATTGACGTTATATATTTTTTAATATTGCTTTTATCGATCTGAAATTAATACACCTATGCGTATTTTTTACTGATGAATCCAAATATCTAATTACCTTTTAAATCCGACCACAATTAAGGAATATATACTAATTAACAATTTTAATTTTTCGAGTGTTTTTTTATCTGGCAGTTGTTTGATAATTCATTTGAGCAGCAGATATAAACTCATACAATTTTAAGGTCTATTTAAAAATATTATCATTGGCCCGGGCAATGCCGGCGGGTCAGCTAGTTAACAATAAAACAAACAATTATTAACAAAACACACACAAAAAAATCAATTATCACCTTACTGCATCATGCCATTGCTCCCAACCGACTCTCTCCCCCACCCCCGGGATTGCACTTATACTCTAAAGCGAAAGCTGAGTTCCCAGGGCGGTCATCCCTGTCATCCTTGCTCCAAACCGACTGACTCGCTAATAAAAATTACGTTACATACCGTCTCACTTTTTTGATATCGGTGCCAATAGCATTATAATAATAACAATATGAATACAGTTACAGATATAAAGCAATGTAATACAGAAATAAAAGAATATTACTCAATAATACTTCCTACATAAATACAATAGTATTTCTTAGTATTTGAAGACATCGGAGCAATTGGACGCAGGTAATTTAACTGCTACTTATAACAAAAAAATTTCTTCTAAAAACTATATCGCAAATTGCTGACCGAACTGCGATTAAATGGCGTTTGATCAAGGCGATTTTAAAAGAATCAGCTGGATAAGATGTCAAGCAGCTTTTTGTTTTTCATTACGTAATGGTTCTTCTTCATTACATTGTTATGTTATCTATCTTTTTTTTCTCCTTGTAACTTAATGAACTCTTCCATGCTTGGATGCCAACTTATTAAAGACAAGCTACACCTAGAACTGCAAAACTTCCAAATAATCCGGAATTTTAGCGAATATTAAAACTATTAATATATTATTTAGATATTTCTTAACATGTGATGTTTATGTTGTTATTATATACATTTTCATTCTAAAAGTTATTTAACCTCAATGTGCATACAATAAATCCCGAAGCAGCAAGTCTAAAAATTTCTGCATAAAATTACGAAATCAATAATCTATACAAGAAATTAATTTCCATATAATGTTTACAAACAAAGCAACATCACAAGAGTGCTGAAAGTTTTTCTTTATTTAATCTTTTAAAAATAACATGAAATCAAGTTGTGAAATATATTTTAAAAGGGAAAATAATTACTTAATACCAGGAAAACAAATTTAAACACAAAAAATTACTTTTCAGATATGCGTACTTTATTTTATATATGAAAAGATAATATTAAAAAAAAAAGATAATCTGTATCTTTAATTTCAATGTCTGTATTAAACTTTTTGTTATTTGTACAACCAATTTATTATCAGATACTGTTACAGTATTCGCCAAAAACACATCTGTAATAATGTCTGAAAATAAATTGGTAATATAAATAATAAAATATGAAAAGGTGATGTTTGACACTAATTCCTATATGAGCATAAATAAAAAAAAAAAAAAATAGAATTTTATATGAGGTATAATAATATCTGAAAACCTCAATACATTTATTCCGATATATTGGATTTTTTATTATTATTATTCCCAATAGACGCAAATTTCCCAGTTTCTTCCACAAATTTCCCCCCGATTTTTGTCCTTTTTCCATTTTTTGGTGTTTTTTTATACAATAATAAGGGCTACATATCTCCATCGGCATATAATTTACGTATGAATAAACTAAATCCTACCTGTCGATCATTTCCAAACAGTCATTATAGAAAGTTAAAAGGTATACAGTAGCCTCCCTCTTAATCGGCCTCCTCTTAACCGGAACTCCGCTTTAACCGGCCGAATTTTTTTTCCCAACATGAGGCAAAATTCAGAGATGACGGCCTCGGAAGCTCATCTTACGCTTTCGAGATTGTGTGATCCTGAGGGGAAGGAGGCAAAATTCAGAGAGGAGAACGTCGGTTCTAAATGGATACGCGTTGACCTTCACCAGTGTTGAATTCAGGGTGTTGCCCTGGAGGGGGGGTCATCCCCCCCCCAGGAACAATGAGATGTCCCCCTGAAAGATTTGAGATTTTGTGTTTTTAATGGTCAAAAGTGTAACTTCCCTCCTTGGAACTTTATAATGTGTGATCTATCTGCAAACTGTTTTGTACAAACATTTAAAAAGTTTGAGAAATGCGAACAGATCAACATAGATGCATAAGAGTTGTTTGAGTTTGATAAAGATCTCAAGCATGGAACAATTTTTGAAGAGGATATAATTAGGACTGTAACTGATGTTATTCAATACGAAGACTATACTGATGATGATCCAGTTGAAGTTGACATTTATAAAATTCCACACACGGAAGGGGTTAAAGCATTAAAGTTGGCGCTGAGGAGCGGCTAACGGTTTTCTCGGTTAAACTTATGATGTTAAATAGATGGGGGGATTATGCTGCAAAATGTCCGCCATCTTGCCTTCAATAGAAGCAAGTCACCGATTTCTTTATGGTTCATTAACTTAAATATACATAATGTAGAACAATTTCAACTTCTTATAAAAGGTGTGTGACACGATTTTAAACAATTTAATGTGTGTTAAATATTTTTCATTATTTGTTATCAGTGATAATTTTTCTTTCAATTCAGTTAATTATAACTAGTATTCATTTCATAAAATATAGAAAATATGAACCTTTTTAAAACTACACAAAATGAAAACTAAATGCATCGTACGGGTTTAATTAATTAAATTACGTAGATACTTATTTAATTTTTTTTTAATTCTCCGCTTTAACCGGCCGACCCTCGGTCCCGTTTAGGCCGGTTAAGCAGGAGGCTACTGTATTTGCAGCAAAACACTTTAGAAATTTTCTAATCCTATCCCCTTTCCTTCTGACGAGTCACATAACCATATTGTTGCAAGGTATTGTTAAATAAAACAGTTATAGAAAGTTACATTTATCACTAAGTATTTTTTTTGTGTGTGTGACATTTCTAAATTCCTCTGTTTGTTGCTGTTGGTTTCTTGCGTTACATTGTTTTTTATTGCCAAAATTTATATAAAATTAGCGTAAGTGTTAAATTTTAAAACATTAGGGGGGGGGCGCCCCCTGCTCGCCACGCTCACCAACCTCTCGCGTAATCGCTTTGCGATTCCGTTCGGTATCGTGGGGCAATCCCTATTTTTTAGTCAACCCCAGACGTAATTGTTTCACACTTCCATTCTGGATCGCTTCGCAATCCCTTTTCTTCTAGGCATCAATTTTTAGATTCCACTTGGTAAAAACGCGATCTTCCCACCCCCCACCCCCTAATTTTTGACGCGCCATCATTTTTAAATTTTTTATTATGTGTTATAAGCTATCGTAAACTTTCAAACAGATCGCCTTGTTAGATTTCTAATTCTGTGCGTGCCCCTCCCCCTCCTCCCCCCCCCCAAATGTGACGCGCAATTCTTTTTTGTAATTTCTTATCATCCGTTATAAACTATCTTAAAGTTTAAAACAGATCACCTTGTTAGATTTCAAAATTTTAACAACATCGCGTTCTGTTAGTTCCACATTCCACCACCAGGGAGCGCGCTCTACTCGTAATAATACTGTATCTGAACGAAACTCCGTTAAACAACCTATCAGTAGATATATTACTGAAGGGGGTGACGCTTTTAAGCAAGAATTTAAGAGATTTGATTAAATTACTAATCAAAAATAGTGGTAACTAAAGTTTTAACACTTTTATATTAAAAAAGTAGATTGAATAAGTAACATTTATTCTGTATTTTTAAATATTCTAGACCGCTCTGAAGAATGCTACTATAAAAAGTCACGTGACTGCCATTTAAAATGAGCATTTAATAGAAATAAACCAATTTGTAAAATAATAATTGATATCTCAGCTTATAATTAAAATATAAGAATAATTTTTAGAATATCTGAAAGGGAAAATTTTTGCCATTTGGCTGTCCAAGTTTCGAGTTTTTACTCTCCTTAGATTCTAAGATGGGGGCCCCTTTTAAAGACACCGGTACACTTTATTGCTTAACATCCGCATCTGGAAACCCTGCCTTTCTCATTCTGGTATTTTTTTTTCTGTACGATTTTCGAGTTTTTCGGTCGGGTAGTTTCTAAGATGCGAGTCGATTTAAAAAGCCCCAGATTACTTTTTTGATGCGGTTTCGCTGCATCTACGCAGATTTTCATTGGTCCATTTCCAAATCATTTGTTTTTTATATAGAGAGAAGGATAAACACTTGTTAATTTTACGTTTTTAACTTTTAATAATCTTGCGTTAACTTTACAACGCTATTGCCTATAAAATGAACTTCCTCCATCAACCTCAATGCAAATATGCTCTAAAGTCGAGTTTTAGTATTATCTTAAAAACTAACAATTATATTCTTTAATTAATTTTAATTGAAAATACAATCGTCTACATGTATCAAATTAAATCTTATTTAAATTTCAATTAAAAGTTATATAAATTCGATTTAAAATTCAATCTGAATGCATTCTTAAAAATAATTTTCCTGTAGAACTAAATAGAACATTATAACTGATGAAGAACATTATAACTTAAGCAGCCAATGATATTAAATTTTGAAAATGCAAATATTTAATTTTAACTAAAAATGCGATGTTTATCAAATTGTTCTGACATAAATAAGATCCACGATAAAAATGTGCACAGTTCAATTTCATTTTACTTGATGTTTTTTATTAACCTTAAATTAAATAAAGGAGAAATCATTTCATTCTCAGATTAATTTCCCTATTTTTTATTATTATTTTTAAAATAATGTAATAAAAATCATTATTTCCAGAAACAGAAATTTCATGCTTGTTGCAAAATAAAAAACTTCTGTATATAGATGTATTAGTTTAGATATATGACGGCTGAGAAAAGTCATTATAATGTAAATTAAATATAGAACTAAAATGTTCAATTCTTGAACTGTATTTAAAGGAAAATATATTTAGGAGTTATATAAAAAAGTATTACATAAAATCCGACAGGAAAATTATTGGTCTTCTTATTTATGTTTGACTCGATAAAACAATTTAAAATTTTAGAAACAAAAGGCAAGTAACTTTCATTTATGAGAATGTTGGTGTATGCTGAAATTCATTAAATGTGCTGACTGTAGCAAAATTTCGCTGAACCCTATAGAACCTACTAGGATTGGATTTGGTCAGTTTTCTGTTCCGGGTCGATCTCAGATCGGACATTTTCAACAATTTCAGGTTTAATGTAGGTTCGGTTCTTGCAGGTCGAATTGGCATATTCATATTTTTTTACGAGAAATCAAGATCGGAAAAACTATATATTGGTATATTATGGATGAGGGTAGGTATACATATTTATTTTATTTCAGAAGAGAAAAAAAATTATGTTACGGACACAGTTGTAGACTATCTTTCCATAATACAATTTAAGTATGGTATTTTCTCTTATGTGAGATTTCGGACCGGGTTTAGGTTTAAAAACTTTGAATTCCAGTCGGATTGCAAGTCGTCAATAATTTACGCAGATCAATTTGCTTCATTGGTTTGGAGTAGCTTGTGTGTTGAAATGTGCTGACTGTAGCAAAATTTTCGCTGAACCCAATAGAACCTAAAAGGATGGGATTTCGTCAATTTTCTTTTCCGAGTCAATCTCAGACCGGACATTTTCATCAATTTCACGTTTAATGTAAGTTCTTGCAGGTCGAATTGGCATATTCCACATGTTTTACAAGAAATAAAAATCGGTAAAACTATATTGGAATATATGGATGAGTGTAGGTATACATATTTATTTTATTTCAGGAGAGAAAAATAATGTTGTTACGGAAACAGTTGTAGACTATCTTTCCATAATACTATTTAAATATGATATTTTCTTTTTACGTCAGATTTCGGACAGGGTTCAGGTTTAAGAACTTTGAATTTCAGTCGGCTAACAAGTCGTTAATAATTTACGCAGGTCAATTTTCTTCATTGGTTTGGAGTAGCTTGTGTGTTGGCTTCAAATGAAATGTCTGATTTCGGCTCGGATAACGCGATCTGGTGTAATATATTCTCATCAATCTTAAATACTCAATTGTTTCATCTTAATATTTCCTAATAATGAAACATTCTGTTTAACTTTGTAATATCTTTATATTCTAAAGCATAAAGTTAATAATGCTGTCTCTACCGCTACCATTACCACTGGTATTTAGTCAACCTCTTGAGACCCCGCGTCCATACTATTGGACATTTTTATTTTTTGTATAAAATACATAATTTCAGTTGGAACTTGTAACTACTTGCTGTCCATTATACTAGATAGTCTAGTTCTGCTATCTGTAAGCTGAAATAATAAAAATATTGCATCTAAATATAATATTTAATCATTTTATCATATTTAATCATTTGAAAGTGGCAGGGAACAACAGAAAGACTGTTGAAGGTAAGCCGACAGTTTTAATGCTAATTATATATATATATTTTTTAAATATTTTAATATTACTGCTACACATATTTAATTTTGAATGTTGTATCACTGCAATGACATTGCAGTTGAAGTAATCTAATGTATATTTTAGAGGATAAACAAAAAAAATTTTAATGTCCATTCTATTGGACATTGGGTCTTCATCAATTGTTTTTAGTCATATAAGACTCTCTTTGAATTGGGTCTTACGAATAAGACGGAATTACGGGAATAAGAATTGGGTCTTACGACGTTTCCGCCTTCTCACCTTTTCAAGAATCTGAAACTATTCCAGTTGCACACTTGAGAAAAAGAGGAAGACATAGAAAGCATCCTGTTTCCTCTCCGAGACGTAAATCGGAAACAGAAAGGGGGGATGTAACGCGCGCTACCCATTTCGAAAATAGACTTTACCGGCAATAACGGAACCGATTTGCGTGAGCTTTGCCCAATAAGAAATTCTGTTAGTTTGTTGTAGTTCTGTTCTGTTTTGAGTTGTGCTAACATGTAAAAGTTAGATTCGCGCTATTATTATTTTGTGTATATGTGTCATGTGCCGTTCTATTTGTGATGTGCCGTCTTACCAAGAATAAATAAAAATTATTTAAAAAGTTATACTCCGAGAAATTGATATCTTGAAATAATGTGAAATTTCTGTGTGAATTTAATTTGAGCTAGACCGACATCATAACACAATCAAAAGCGCTGGTTTAAATAGGAATTATATACTATATATCATCAAATGTCGTTGGATTAACATTTTAATATTACTAGTAAATCTGCAGATCAGGAGCCTCAACGACAGCTCTACAATTCATTGTGTTTCGCACCCTTTGAGTAATATTAATCTTTCTACAAAAAACGAAATTTAAAGTTTTGAAATTACATAAACATTTATAAAACGAAAAACTATTTCGAAGGTTTCTGACATTAGAAGCGTTAAATTAAACCCCTTGTTATGTAATGGTATTCTGAAAATCTCATGAGCTACTTATTCTGGTAATTTTTAGA
The DNA here is from genome assembly GCA_963932465.1 of Maratus speciosus. NCBI lineage: Eukaryota > Metazoa > Arthropoda > Arachnida > Araneae > Salticidae > Maratus > Maratus speciosus. The sequence goes on along the minus strand of OZ010788.1, from coordinate 535,601,231 downwards.
TAATAAAGTAGATTTCTTTATTAAGTAGGTTCAGAGGGGCAGAGCCCCCCTGAACCCCTTCGTAGTGTAATTTAATTTACAATTGTAATTATCAATTAATTGTGTTAATGTCCTTTAGTAAATTCTACCAATAGACGGAAACGTACATGAATTCTTTTCTACAGCCCTGTATATTACGTGAAGATTTTTACGCGTCGTCTATAACATTTAAATTTAATGCAGACAAAAAACCCTCTTAAAACTGCTGATATCACATTTCCGGGGATTAGTATGCATAGTGTGCACCATATATCCAGTTTCTGCGGATTCCTGTATATGGTTCTATTTAAATTCTGCAAACATTTGTTTGTATACTAAATGTAATTGGGCTGAGAAATACATAACTCAAAAAAAAAAAAAACACTGAAGCAATTCGCGCTCATTTTCATTTATACTCACGAATTCATTTGTGTATCCCTGTACATGGTCTATACAATATTTAAGCACTACTTATCAAGCACAAATTTACTTAACGTTAAAACGCACACCATAATCGAAAATGCTCTTCAGCAATCATCCCTAATAGACCAGAAATGTATCCGAAATTTTTTATGTGACCCTATAAATGAACGATAAATACGATACAAATCATATTCAAGCTTCTTGTAGTCAACCACAGTAATGTAATTTAATTTCATAATGTTTGAATTAGTGCAACACAATTAACACACCGACGACAGGCAATTTAATTAAATCTGGGTTTAAAAACAGTAGAAGCTCCTCCCTCTTCTGAAAATGTCTCGGAAATTGGTTTCTGAGATATGTTTTTCATGTTTATGCAGCAGTAAATATCTTTCAATGTACGGATGTAATATATAATGTCTTACAATCTATAAAAAATATGGACAACACAATATAAATGTCTTTTCTGTAAGGTAGAAATCACTCCCTTAGCCAATGATGTATTCTGAATAAAAATGAGAACTCTCGTTTCCCGTCGCTAATGTGTTAAAATAAGCTGTGAAGAGTTTTTTTTCCCCCGTAGACCACATTTTAATCGACCACTTTTGTGTGACCCAGAAAAAAACATATGCTTTGCACCCCATATACTACAAAAATGTTTAAAAAATACATATCAATTTTATTATTTTGTAACAGAGTAACATCATTATAAAACGCCACAAAAGGATTTTCTTCAAAGATTGTAATATTATGAATACTTTTGAGTTCCCTGTACGCATGAGGTAAGTGCTACACATAACATATTTTATAGAAACCAGGTTCTAGTGCACCTTAATAAAGTATATAAATTGCTACTCCACCCTTGAATATGAATAAGAATATATATAAATTTCATTACGTTTAAAATTGTGTAACATTATTAAAATACACCGCAGACGATTTTTCCCAAAGACTATAATGTAACGGAATAGTTTTGAGTGCCCCTGTAATTAAGCTATGAATGCTACACTCTTCATTTTTAATACCAAACATACTTTGGCAAACCTCAATAACGTATATCAATTACATGTAATCCCGACTATATTTACGCGAGTTAGAGCACGTAGAGAAACACGGCAGGCGACAGATAGAAAAACTGAAGTCATAAATACTTTTCATCCATGTTGGAAAGTGTTAAAAAAGATTTACATGCCTTTAACTGTACTTTTTTGACTTATAGCATGGTTAAACATTAGTTTAAACATCCTAATCCATGCGATAGCAATAACATATTAAAAGGCCCCCAAAATATGCATATCTGGAGATCTATAAATCTACTGGAAAATAATTCATTATCGTGCTCACTGTTAATTGCATAAATTGCATCGATTTGGCGCGATAAAATATTTTTTGTGATAGCCTTTTAATAGTACCTGCAACAAAATTAACGTAATTTACTAACTTCATTCATATTTGACGCAATGATAGGCTACGAATAACAGTCGCTAGGCAACGAATAAAAGGAAAAAAAAAAGAAATATGTATCATGTAAAACAAGAAAATTAATTTAAAAATTCTTTATATTATTGGAATACATGTATAAATGTCCTCAAAACATTATACACGTAAATAAAAAAATCTGATAGATATATTGATACAACTTCAATATAATAGGAATAATTTAAAACCCTTATTTGAAATTTTAGTATCCATAATTTGACATTTAAATCCATTAATCAAACATGCCATTTTCTTTCAACAAATGGAAATTTGAAAATCGTCTGACTTGCCGTAGAAAAGCATTATAAAGAAAAATAAAATCTTCCATATTTTCCGAACGAATGAACCAAATTTAACCAAAAACTATACAGCTACGTCCGGGTATCTCACGAATATGCCCAATTAATTTCAAGCTGATCGGGTGCTTTTTGCGGCAGTTATCGCGGAACAGACAGACAGACAGACAAACGGAAATCAAAACTTTTCGTGTCACCACAGTAAGCCTTCACTGACGTTTCGGCAAATATACTATTCAAAACATGTTTGCCACAGTCTTTTGCTTCCCCTTACACCACAGAACATACTGCAATCCTTCTCTAATATCGTAAGCATTTCACTATTTGTGGTGCTATTGTCGTCGTCCGTATGACTTTATACGAGGGTGGTTCAATAACTAGTAAATCTGCAGATCAGGAGCCTCAACGTCAGCTCTACAATTCATTGTGTTTAGCATCCTTTGAGTAATATTAATCTTTCTACAAAAAACGAAATTTAAAGTTTTGAAATTACATAAACATTTATAAAACGAAAAAATATTTCGAAGGTTTCTGACATTAGAAGCGTTAAATTAAACCCCTTGTTATGTAATGGTATTCTGAAAATCTCATGAGCTACTTATTCTGGTAATTTTTAGATAATAAAGTAGATTTCTTCAGGGGGGCAGAGCCCCCCTGAACCCCTTCGTAGTGTAATTTAATTTACATTTGTAATTATCAATTAATTGTGTTAATGTCCTTTAGTAAATTCTACCAATAGACGGAAACGTACATGAATTCTTTTCTACAGCCCTGTATATTACGTGAAGATTTTTACGCGTCGTCTATAACATTTAAATTTAATGCAGACAAAAAAACCCTCTTAAAACTGCTCATATCACATTTCCGGGGATTAGTATGCATAGTGTGCACCATATATCCAGTTTCTGCGGAGTCCTGTATATGGTTCTATTTAAATTCTGCAAACATTTGTTAGTATACTAAATGTAATTGGGCTGAGAAATACATAACTCAAAAAAAAAAAAAAAAAAAACACTGAAGCAATTCGCGCCCATTTTCATTTATACTTACGAATTCATTTGTGTATCCCTGTACATGGTCTATACAATATTTAAGCACTACTTATTAAGCACAAATTTACTTAACGTTAAAACGCACACCATAATCGAAAATGCTCTTCAGCAATCATCCCTAATAGACCAGAAATGTATCCGAAATATTTTATGTGACCCTATAAATGACGATAAATACGATACAAATCATATTCAAGCTTCTTGTAGTCAACCACAGTAATGTAATTTAATTTCATAATGTTTGAATTAGTGCAACACAATTAACACACTGTCGACAGGCAATTTAATTAAATCTGGGTTTAAAAACAGTAGAAGCTTCTCCCTCTTCTGAAAGTGTCTCGGAAATTGGTTTCTGAGGTATGTTTTTTATGTTTATGCAGCAGTAAATATCTTTCAATGTACGGATGTAATATATAATGTCTTACAATCTATAAAAAATATGGACAACACAATATAAATGTCTTTTCTGTAAGGTAGAAGTCACTCCCTTAGCCAATGATGTATTCTGAATAAAAACGAGAATTTTCGTTTCCCGTCGCTAATGTGTTAAAATAAGCTGTGAAGAGTTTTTTTCCCCCGTAGACCACATTTTAATCGACCACTTTTGTGTGACCCTGAAAAAAACATATGCTTTGCACCCCATATACTACAAAAATGTTTCAAAAATACATATCAATTTTATTATTTTGTAACAGAGTAACATCATTAAAAAACGCCACAAAAGGATTTTCTTCAAAGATTGTAATATTATGAATACTTTTGAGTTACCTGTACGCATGCTGTAAGCGCTACACATAACATATTTTATAGTAATCAGATTCTAGTGCACCTTAATAAAGTATATAAATTTCATTACGTTTAAAATTGTGTAACATTATTAAAATACACCGCAGACGATTTTTCCCAAAGACTATAATGTAACGGAATAGTTTTGAGTGCCCCTGTAATTAAGCTATGAATGCTACACTCTTCATTTTTAATACCAAACATACTTTGGCAAACCTCAATAACGTATATCAATTACATGTAATCCCGACTATATTTACGCGAGTTAGAGCACGTAGAGAAACACGGCAGGCGACAGATAGAAAAACTGAAGTCATAAATACTTTTCATCCATGTTGGAAAGTGTTAAAAAGGATTTACATGCCTTTAACTGTACTTTTTTTTCACTTATAGCATGGTTAAACATTAGTTTAAACATCCTAATCCATGCGATAGCAATAACATATTAAAAGCCCCCCAAAATAGGCATATCTGGAGATCTATAAATCTACTGGAAAATAATTCATTATCGTGCCCACTGTTAATTGCATAAATTGCATCGATTTGGCGGGATAAAATATTTTTTGTGATAGCCTTTTAATAGTACCTGCAACAAAATTAACGTAATTTACTAACTTCATTCATATTTGACGCAATGATAGGCTACTAATAACAGTCGCTAGGCAACGAAGAAAAGGAAAAAAAAAAGAAATATGTATCATGTAAAACAAGAAAATTAATTTAAAAACTCTTTATATTATTGGAATACATGTATAAATGTCCTCAAAACATTATACACGTAAATAAAAAAATCTTATAGATATATTGATAAAACTTCAATATAATAGGAATAATTTAAAACCTTTATTTGGAATTTTAGTATCCATAATTTGACATTTAAATCCATTAATCAAACGTGCCATTTTCTTTCAACAAATCGAAATTTGAAAATCGTCTGACTTGCCGTAGAAAAGCATTATAAAGAAAAATAAAATCTTCCATATTTTCCGAACGAATGAACCAAATTTAACCAAAAACTATACAGCTACGTCCGGGTATCTCACAAATATGCCCAATTAATTTCAAGCTGATCGGGTGCTTTTTGCGGCAGTTATCGCGGAACAGACGGACAGACAGACGGACAGACAGACAGACAGACAGACAAACGGAAATCAAAACATTTCGTGTCTCCACAGTAAGCCTTCACTGACGTTTCGGCAATTATTGTCCCTAATGCATATAAAATATTTGTACTGTGATGGTTGTTATGGAATATTGAAGCTTAATGTCTTAGATATCTATATACTCAATTTCAGAACCGTAGCTGCTATATTCACATAGTTTTGGAGGGAGAAGTAAACGGGGGGGGGGGGGGGGGGAGTGGAATTGAAAGGCTGATGTTAACTTATGGGGCTAGATTTGTGACAGTAGATGAGATGTAACTACTGTAGTTTGGACTTGGGATTTTGTGATGTAGCCACATCTCATCCACCGTCACAAATGTAGCCTCACAAGCTCCAAACATGCATTTCACCCTCACCTCCTCCTTAAAAACTCCCCCAAAAATAGGTCTTTAAAACTTCACCCCTCCCTCCAAAACTATTTTTAATATAGCAGCTACGGTTCTAAAATTGGGCATATAGGCATTTAAGAGATTAGGCTTTGATATTCCACATCAACCGTCTCAGTACAAATATTTTATATACATTAAGGAAGATAATTATCGAACCAGCCACGTACAAGTATAATATCTTATTACGGGTGATCTGGTTATCTATTGATGCTTATTGTGAATAGCTTAAGAAGAAAAAACATTATTTTAAAAATATATTTTAATAATTTCAAATGTGTCGTAGTTAAAATCGTTTCTATTTCTGATATAATTTGAATTTTTTTTTTAAATACGAGTCCTCAACCTCATTTCATTATATCACAGAAGAGTTTAAGTCGTGCATCACATATGATAGTAGGGAAAAGCATCTATATCCCGAAGTCTGAGTGTTACCCTATCTAATACTATTAAAATTAAATTTAAAAAATAAAAAAACCCGGCAGCGTTAAAAGCGAACTAATTAATTATTTCTCATCAATGTGAAACTATTTTTTTATATTACTTACCTATTTTTTTATTTACTTGTATTGATGACTTTTAAGTTGCGTTTAATTGTTAGTTCCTATCTATAAACACTGTTTTGATGAGGCCTATAGATGTCTATGAAGGTTAGAGTTGCAGTACAGCTAGATATCCTATCTACACAACTTCCAAGTTGTATAATATTTAAACGGAGCTTCTGACTGTAAAATAGTCTAAGAAACATCGTCTTCATTTCGAAAGACCTATCCAATGATATGCCACTTAATATGGTGCGTCATTTTTTTTCGTCTCTACCGCAATTTTGTATTTTACGGCGGCCAATTTGAGTTTATAAAAACAAAACCTAGCCTATAACCATCGGACGTTTAAGATGAATTGATAGAAACCTCATTCCTTAAAATCCACCCAGCCGTTCGGATGTTTCGGGGGTATAAAGAAACCCACATACCCAGATACGTGTGAAACACATAACCCTTCTTGGCAGCCGGGTAAAAACAAAGCAATTACGTGAAATATGTTCAAATCTATTAATAAAATGTCTGTGTATCAAAATTAGAAATAGGAAAGGAAGAAACGAAGACTTACTTAGCAAAGATTACTACATGTTTTTACAATAAGGGGCTGCAGATATCATGTACATTTTTAAGTGCTGAAAATATCAAGTACACTTTTGTAAACACTTTTTTTTCATCGATGAAATTTATTACAGTGCTGTTTGTTTGAACAATAATACAAATATTTTACAACTGTCAACATTTACTTTACAATTTTCGTCAATGATCACTGTTTACAGTACAGTTTTTTTTTTTTTCAGTTAAATTAAATAACTACTTATATTTTGAAAATGCTTTTATTTTCCCTGTACACATGACGGAAATTTAACATTACAAATATAGATAATGGGTTTTGTAATAAAAAGATTGCATGTAAGAACAAATATATCTAAATTGTTCTTTATTTTTCAGTATCATATCTAATGATTTATCATGTCAAAAGACGATATTTACGTTCTGAAATATTATCATGAAACTAGTTTTTATTTCTACCTAGTGATAACATCTTTTATAAGTTCAAGAAACTTCAACGCATTTTGTTTTGTCGTAGTAAACAACATTAATAGCGATATGAAAATGTCATTTTCTGGAATGCAATCACGTACATAGAGAGATATCTTATAAAATATTCTTAATAAAAGCTTCATTACAACATCGCTTTCCTTTTAAGATGAAAAGAAAGCTACATAAAATTTGTTGTGTTTAGATTAGATCATAAAATATGTGACCTGTTGATATCGGTAGTGTAACATAAGTTTCAATTTGTTTAAATTGATGTAATGGATTTTTTTATTATTAGAACGGTGGCTTTTACGAGATTGTAAATCTTATAAATCATAATACAACTACAGTTCTACGTCGTAAAAGGAAGTGTTTAGTAAAATCTTACAATTTAAAAAAAATGATTATATTTAAGCTTTTATAATATGTAAATATATCATACCTTTTCAGTTAGGGACTCAGTCAAGGTAGCTGTAAAATAAGCCACAATTCAAAATTCTTTTATAATTCTACTATTACAAACTTGTCCGATGTGTCAATATTAATTTTTTCTTCTATACCATACTTGTTAATACTCGAAATTATACCCAGTCAAAGTCGAAAATTAAACCTAGTTTGGACAATTGGGCAAGTCAATATCTCTCACCCGCAAGAAAAGAGACACATCTCTCAAAAATTCTTTTTAATTTTATTCCACTAGGTCTATCATTGATGTATTGATCATAAGTTCACTTCTTTTTCATCGATGAAATTTGTTACAGTTCTGTTTGTTTGAACAATAATACAATTATTTTACAACAGTCAACATTTACAATATTCGTCGATGATCATTGTTTACAGTACAGTTTTTTTTTTCAGTTAAAGTAAATAACTGCTTATATTTTGAAAATGCTTTCATTTTCTCTGTACTCATGACGGAAATTTAACATTACAAAAGAGATAATGGGTTTTATATTAAAAAGATTGCATATAAGAACAAATACATCTAAATTTTTCTTTATCTGTATCATATCTAAAGATTTATCATGCCAAAAGACGATATTTACGTTCTGAAATATTAACATGAAACCAGTTTTTATTTCTGCGTAGTGATAACATCTTTTATAAGGTCAAGAAAGTTCAACGCATTTTGTTTTGTCGTAGTAAACAACATTAATAGCGATATGAAAATGTCATTTTCTGAATGCAATCACGTACATAGAGCGATATCTTATAAAATATTCTTAATAAAAGCTTCATTACAACATCCCTTTCCCTGTAAGATGAAAAGAAAGCTACATAAAATTTGTTGTGTTTAGATTAGATCATAAAATATGTGACCTGTTGATATCAGTAGTGTAACATAAATTTCAATTTTGTTTAAATTGATGTAATGGATTTTTTTATTATTAGAACGGTGGCTTTTACGAGATTGCAATACTTATAAATCATAATGCAACTACAGTTCTACGTCGTAAAAGGAAGTTTTTAGTAAATTCTTACAATTTAAAAAAAAATTATTATATTTAAGCTTTTATAATGTGTAAATATATCATACCTTTTAAGTTAGGGTCTCAGTCGAAGTAACTGTAAAATAAGCCACAATTCAAAATTCTTTTAGAATTCTACTATTACAAACTTGTTGGATGTGTCAATACCAAATTTTTTCTTCTATACCATATTTGTTATTACCCGAAATTATATCTAGTCAAAGTCGAAAATTAAACTTAGTTTGGACAACTGGGCAAATCAACATCTCTCACCCGCAAGAAAAGAGACACATCTCTCAAAACTTCTTTTTAATTTTATTCCACTAGGTCTATCATTGATACATTGATCATAGGTTCACTTCCTTTTCATCGATGAAATTTGTTACAGTTCTGTTTGTTTGAACAATAATACAATTATTTTACAACAGTCAACATTTACTTTACAATTTTCGTCAATGATCATTGTTTACAGTACAGTTTTTTTCAGTTAAAGTAAATAACTATTTATATTTTGAAAATGCTTTTATTTTCCCTGTACTCATGACGGAAATTTAACATTACAAAAATAGATAATGGATTTTGTATGAAAAAGATTGCATATAAGAACAAATATATCTAAATTTTTCTCTTTTTTCAGTATCATATCTAATGATTTATCATGCCAAAAGACGATATTTACGTTCTGAAATATTATCATGAAACTAGTTTTTATTTCTACGTAGTAATAACATCTTTTATAAGTTCAAGAAAATTCAACGCATTTTGTTTTGTCGTAGTAAACAACACTAATAGCGATATGAAAATGTCCTTTTCTGGAATGCAATCACGTACATAGAGCGATATCTTATAAAATATTCTTAATAAAAGCTTCATTACAACATCCATTTCCCTATAAGATGAAAAGAAAGCTACATAAAATTTGTTGTGTTTAGATTAGATCATACAATATGTGACCTACTGATATCAGTAGTATAACATAAGTTTCAATTTTGTTTAAATTGATGTAATGGATTTTTTTATTATTAGAACAGTGGCTTTTACGAGATTGTAAAACTTATAAATCATAATACAACTACAGTTCTACGTCGTAAAAGGAAGTGTTTAGTAAAATCTTACAATTTAAAAAAAATGATTTTATTTAAGCTTTTATAATATATAAATATATCATACCTTTTCAGTTAGGGACTCAGTCAAAGTAGCTGTAAAATAAGCCACAATTCAGAATCCTTCTAGAATTCTGCTACTACAAACTTGTCGGATGTGTCAATACCAAATTTTTCTTCTATATCATACTTGTTAATACTCGAAATTATACCCAGTCAAAGTCGAAAATTAAACCTAGTTTGGACAATTGGGCAAGTCAATATCTCTCACCCGCACCAAAAAGACACAACTCTCTAAAATTCGTTTTAATTTTATTCGACTAATTGGTCCATCATTGATGAGCTTTCTGCAGGAAAAGTTTCATAATTGTATTTATACTGGAAATCGCTTTATTACGCTTTTTGTCCATTTGTGACCACATATGCGGGGCAAATTGTATGGGAGAGGAAAATTACTCAACCCTCCAAGCCTCATCTATGTCTTCATTCTTAAGGTTTAAGCTTTCATGTACATTTTTACTGATGTATGCAAAGGTAAGTGCTATAATTTCGTGATACAGTGAAGATACAATATGCGAATATTCTTTTGCCTCTGTCTTGAAAAATTTCTTTTTTGTCGAGATGCGTCATTGTTTTTGCGGGTGAGCGATATGATTTTGCTCCATCTTCTCTGGTTAATTCAATCTTATGCCGTTTCCTTGCGCACCAACGATTCTCCCTGCATCCCGCTACCACGAGGCAGTCATATTCTGAGCAGCTGGTAGACCACAGCGCAGCAGCTTGTCTACTGCTTTTCTGTTCCGAAAATCGGACAAAATTTGCAATCACAGAGGCCCCTTCAGACCGATTTCCTTCCAAATTTCATATAAACCTCAGCCTATTACATTACATCTAATTATAAAATTTCGTTATGAAACATTCAGAAATCGTTGAAAGAAATCGAGAAAATCTCTCACAAATTGCTATCACAGGACTTCCAAGGGAATATCCCCACTGTTAACGAGGACTTGACGTCCATAATCAAAAATATATATTTAAAGTTTGGTTCAATTTTATGCATAACATCGTACACACCGATAATAAAATAGTGATAATAGCACAAAAATCGTTATCACAGCGATATGTCATCGGGCGGAATATCCTCTAATTCAACTGACGCTTGTTGGACATAGCCAAAAACATACATATAAAATTTGGTTCTATTCTATGCATAACTTATACACTTTTAGGTGATAAAAAGAGGACACGCACAATGAGAGACAGACAGACACAACCACGGAGAGACAAACATTTTGTATAAACGTGCTTTTTCTGGATCCTTGACCCATGAAACAGTTAAATATGTCGAAAAACAATTTTATTACGATGCTTCCTTCTGTTAGGTTGGTGCAGAATAAATTCATGATTTTACTGTGCAACTTATTTTATAAGCCTTTTATATACATATTAATGCTAGTGGTACGTATTATGTATCCATTTAAAGTTTATTTTAAGCACTTTCTTTGCAATATACTTGTTTCATTTCATTCAGTTTTTTAGGTTATTAATTGAATTCAGAAGCTGAGCTGTCAAAGCAAGATTTTTGTCAAATATACTTTACGAGTGTAAACTCAATCGCAGTATGGCACGAACCCCGTGAAACATGAATGAAATTTGGGACGAAGAAAGCATCAACGTAAGAACAGTTTCGCGTTACTTTCAAAAATTTCATCGAAAAGATTCCGACCTTCAAAACAAGCGTGTTCGTGAGCGTCTCTCTCTTGTTGACAATCATCGACTAAAGGCAATAGTCAAAGTTAATCCAGCCAAAACAATTCGAGAAGTTACGAATGAACTCAACGTTGACCATTCATGTATTGTTAGCCACTTAGAGAAAATCTGCAAGGTGAAGAAACTTAATAAGTGGGTGCCGCACGAGGTGAACGAGGGCTCATGTCGCACATTGACCCTCAAAAGCTAGGCATCAGGGAGACATGCAACATAAAAGCGTGAGACAGGAGGCAACTTCACCCTGTTAACAAATACAAAACCTGTTTGAACAGCAGAATTTGCCTCCTGTCTTATTTTTAACGTATATCTTCCTGGTGTGTGGCGCGCCTTACACGCGTTGGCTTACGATACAGTACCTCACCTACCGTACTCACCGGATCTCTCGTCACCCTACTACCACGTTATTAACCCCCTAGCTAACTTCTTCAGAGGTAAAATTTTCGCCAATCAAGAAGATGTCGGAAATGCCATACGAGAGTTCGTTCCCTCCAGAAGCCCAGCCTTTTATGTCACGAGTCACTAACTCGTTTCTCGTTGGCAAAAATGGGTTATTGTAATGGTTCTTACGTTGATGAAATATCTTTAGTTTGAAAAAAAATTATATAGAGTTTTAAATTTGAATTGAAAATCATATATTATTTTTGCATCAACCTAATATTATAGATAAAAGAACATGAAAAACTAATTACACTGGGAGCTTTTATGTTTTTAAAGTATATTTAAACTGCCATTCAATTTATTTTAAGAAAACATATTCATACGCCCTCGCTTACTAAAATTCCTTGTCACGAAAAAATACACTCAAAAAATATTGTTGATCCAGCATAAATATTGTTGATTCAACAAAACCATTATTTATTTAACAAAATTCATCCTCATACATGCTTAAATCGAAACTTTCTGTTTTGTGAAACAGCGTTTTGGTAACTCGTTAACGATTGATTGTTGTTCCAAAAAAGAGACTTGTTTGCCTTGACAGACAACATTTTCTTTCAAAATTGGTTCAATCGGAATTTTTTTTAGCTCAATTACATATTTTTCTGGATGCATCGTACAGGTACCGTGAAAACTTGGTAAATTGAAAAAGAAATTCATTGAATCTTTTATGGCATATATTAAAATAATTTATATAATTTGCGTAACCGTTTTAAAAAATTTAAAAAAAAAGTCCTTCCGGCCAGTGCCGGGAGGAAGAGGTAGCTTTCATAATCCTTATTTAAAAAAAGCCAACTTATATCATGCAAACACACGAAGCTCAATTTACTGGAAAACGAATATAGGAGATTCAATACTAATTTTTATCAATATAATGAATGAGAATTTCACGAAATTAGTCAGCTTTATCCAAGCTGCTTTTCTTTAAAGTAACTTATATTTGGCTGCCAAATTCGGCAATTTCTTAAAGTGCCTGTCATTTTAAGAAAACATGGTGGATCAGACTAAGCAGTGAACTTGGTCGAGACCTTAGTAATTGCTGTGCACATGCTCACTCATATCGGAATCGGTTAATATATAGGAGTGCTGTCGCATGCAAAAAATCAGATTTTTCAAAATGTCACCCACAATAGAAATTGAAATTGCTATATCTGAGCCATTTTTTAAGATAAAAACAAACAAAAAATGCTCCTGAATCCTTATATCAAGATCAAATACTTAAGAAAGAAACCTTTTTCAATTTCTAATTTTTTTTGCACCTCACTTTAAATATATATATTTTTTTAATTTAATGGCCGCCATTTTGAAACAAGATGGCTGATGAATCTGGCCAGCGAACTTGGTCGAGGTGTTGATGTATACTATCCACATGCCTTCTTACATCGAAATAGGCGAATACGTGTGTTATCGCGTGACAAATACAAGATCGTTTCAAAATGTTAGCCATGCTAGAAATTCAAAGTGCTATAAATCAACCATTTTTTAAGATATCAACAAAAGAACAAATTTTCAGAAACAAAAACTGCTCCGGAATCTTTGTATCAAGGCCAAACACATAAAAAATATCTTTTTCATTTTCCAATTTTTTAATACCTCATTTTGAATTTTAAATTACATTTTTTTTTTAAAAAATGGCAACCCTTTTGAAACAAGATGGCGAATGAAGCTGGCCAACGAACTCGGTCGAGACATTGGTATGTACTATGTACAGACTAAGTTACATCCAAATAGGTTCATAAATACGCCTGTTATCGCGTGACAAAAATCAGGTCGTTTTAAAATGTCAGCCACAAGAGAAATTCAAAATGCTATTACTCAGCCATTTTTTTTTTTTATATAGACGAAAGAAAAACTGTTCCGGAATCTTTGTATTAAGGTCAAACACATACAAAAAAAATCTTTTTCATTTTCTAATTTTTTGGTATCTCATTTAAATTTTTTTATTTTTTAATTTTTTTAAATGGCCGCCATTTTGAAACAAGATGGCGGATGAAGCTGGCCAACGAACTCGGTCGAGATATTTGTATGTACTATGTACACACCAAGGTACATCCAAGTCGGTTCATAAATACGCCTGTTATTACGTGAGAAAAATCAGGACGTTTCAAAATGTCAGCCACGCTAGAAATTCAAAATGCTATAACTCAGCCATTTCTTAAGATATAGACGAAACAAAAACTGCTCCGAATCTTTTTATCAAGGTCAAACACATAAGAAGAAAATATTTTTTCAATTTTCAATTTTTGGTACCACATTTCAAATTTAAATTTTTCTTAAAAATTTAAATGGCCGCCATTTTTAAACAAGATCGCGGGTGAAGCTGGCCAACGAACCCGGTCGAGACATTGGTATGTACTATGTATAAACGAAGTTACATCCAAATTGGTTCATAAATACGCCTTTTATCGCGTGACAAAATTCAGGACGTTTCAAAATGTCAGCCACGCTAGAAATTCAAAATGCTATAACTCAGCCATTTTTTAAGATATAGACGAAACAAAAACTGCTCCGAAATCTTTGTATAAAGGTCAAATACACAAGAAAAAAATATTTTTCCATTTTCAATTTTTTGGTACCACATTTCAAATTTAAAATTTTTAAAAATTTTTTAAATGGCCGCCATTTTGAAACAGTATGGCGGATGAAGCTGGCCAACGAACTCGATCGAGAGATTGGTATGTACTATGTACACACCGAATTACATCTAAATCGGTTCATAAATACGCCTTTTATCGCGTGACAAAATTCAGGACGTTTCAAAATCTCAGCCACGCTAGAAATTCAAAATGCTATAACTCAGCCGTTTTTTAAGATATAGACGAAACAAAAACTGCTCCGGAATCTTTGTATAAAGGTCAAATACACAAGAAAAAAATATTTTTCCATTTTTAATTTTTTGGTACCACATTTCAAGTTTTAAATTTTTTTTTAAATTTTAAATGGCCGCCATTTTGAAACAAAACGGCGGATGAAGCTGGCCAACGAACTCGGTCGAGACATTGGTATGTACTATGTACACACGGAATTACATCGAAATCGGTTCATAATTACGGGAGTTACAGTGTGACATAGGTCAGATATATATATATATATATATATATATATATATATATCAATTTTGAACGGAGGGTGATTTCGGGGTCTGGGGGTCATGATCGATGAAAATATACCAAAATTTTTTGAAATCTCTTTCCTCCGAACGGCTGCAATAGGTAGCTTTTTTGTAAAGAAAGCTACCTAAAAAAAAAAAAAAAAAAAAAAAAAAAACATGAGGAAAAGATGACTTAAGACTGGAAATTTCTTAAAAGGGTTAATTTTTAATGGGGATAATTTCTTAATACTTTCCGTTATAGTGTAGAGATACGAGCCATTTCTCGCCCTTAAGAATTTGCAAATTAAAAATAGAAAATATAGAAACTTCCATTCCTTATAAATTATCAAACGAATATAATATCGAATTAATATATCGAATAATAACAAAAGTTAAATAAAATTATAAATTATAAATATTGAAAAATATAAAATATATAAGTAAAATTGTAAATTAATAATATCGAAAAATATAAAAATTATAAGTAAAATTAAAAATTAGACATATCGAATAATCACAAAATTATAAATAAAATTATAAGTCATAAATAGCGAATGATAATTAAAAAAATTACAAGCAGAATATGTTTTCAATTTAAACTGAGCTTTTGATTACGATTGGACTTTAATATTTTAGCGTCGCGTTTTTTAAACGGGAGGTAAGTGGAATATTAGGCTGTGGAACATTGTCCTTCAAAAAGTGTACCGCAAAAAAAGTTGTCCTCTTCTTTATCTTTCTATTTTTTTTCTGAGCATTATGCATTCTGTAAATTTCACATATTTGGATTGAAGTTAAATCAAAGTGACGAAAGAAATATTTGGCCATTTTTTTAGTTTTGTGTCGATTCATATCAGGATTTGTTATCTGTTTATTTACAAACAGATTATTTATTTATATACATACACAAGATGTTCCGAAAGTGACAGAAGAAATAAAAAAAAAATAACTCGAAAATTATAAGCAATAGCGCGCCATACAGTTTTCACATAAGTACACGAGAAAACGTGGAATGTTTTAGCAAATGCAAAAATATTGCATGAATAGTTGTATTTCTCACCAACAATTAGAACTGTAGTGGTTCCATGATTTACTTGTCATTACTTAAACCAACATTTCATAGTAATTACAGCAGAAACCTTTTTCTAATGGTGTGCAGAATATCTTAACACCTCTGACAGATTTTCTCAATAACTACGTTAGGCAAATTAGAGATTTAAAATCCTAGTTTCTTTGTGAACTGTTCTGCAATATTGTAAAAACAGCTCAAATAATAGAAATGCCACTTGTTGGCTGCAAATGTAATTTTTCTTGCAATAAAAATTTTGTTACTAAAAAAAAAAATCACTTGATTTTTTTAGTACATTTTAATGAAAACCGCAGTGTGCTATTGTCTGTACTTTTTGAATTATTGAATTTTATTTGTTTTGGGATTTTTGGATCACCCTCTATATGTATACGAGGTATGGCTATTAAATAACCAGACTAGAGCCATAAAACGTTTTTTCGTCACCAATTACATCTAAAACTTCACCGCCTTCGATATACTCACCTTAGCGATCCCCGCAACACTCCATCGGAATTTTCCTTTTTCAAAGTAGTGCTAAAAGTCCTGTTCTTTTAGCTTGCTGAGAATCCCTGTCGCTTTTGCTTTGACCGATTTCACGTTCTGAATCCACGCTGAAATCTTGTCCAACTCAGCTCAAATATGACCTTTGGAAATAAAAGTAACCCTTGAGGCTACTTTGGATGAGTACAGTAGACGACCTAATACAGAGATGCTGTACTTTGCCAAGAACGCTTTCACAGACAAAGCGAAATGGGTTGCCACATTTTCCTGTTGAAAGATCCACGAACGATGATTCTTACACAAATCCGATGTTCTTTTCTTGCTCATTTAAGAAGTGCAGCTAGATCATCCTCAATGTAGTAATGTTAAATGACAGTTGGATCAAGTGACAAATTTATCTTTTGCGGCCGTTTTTGACGTTCAGTTCGTGCATCGTCTTAAGTTGTTTTGCGCCCTTTGTTGCCTTTTAAACCGCTCACAAACTTAAATGCGCGACAAACATTTATGTCCTCATACTTTTTTAAAATATAGAATAAGTTTCTGTGGCAGTTTTGCAAAATTTTAAAAGAAACATGAGGTCCCGTTTCTCCATGTGAACACTTATCGTTTCTAAGGCGAATAACTGGCGCAGAGTTCACCCCGAGCAAATACTATACCCAAACTAAGCGACACGTGACAGTACTTGATGGGGTAAATGTCGTGTAATAGGGTCAAGGAAAGATTCCCAGTGCCGTGCTTGTAAGTTGCCTGTGGCTGGACCAGTCCAGTCATTTAATAGACACACCTTGTATAGTGTCTGTATGCTACAGGAAATATTTTAATTATTTACCATTTTAAACTATGTAAATGTATTGCTCTTAAGGCTACACAGTACACTTTTTCAAAAACTTTTTTGGAGACATTTATATTAAAAATAATTAATGACTTTGTTTGAGATTATAAAATTAAACTGATTCTGGTAAAAAAAAAAAAAAAAAAATCATTTTAGCAATCACCATTTTTTTAATTTAATTTTTTTTGAAAATTTTGAATTTTTTAAAACTTTTATGACAGTTTTATTTTTTAATACTTTTTAGTTATTTTAAGTGACTTATATTCATTGGATTATTGGAAACAAAAGTTAGTATGGAATTAAAGATGTAAATTTTATTTAAATTTAAAAAAAATCTGGAAATATTAACTTTGACATTTTCTTTTTAAATAACTATAACCCTCAGACCTAAATCCATACTATATATATATATATATATGTGTGTGTGTGTGTCTACAAAAAATTTCAAGACTCTATCTGTAACAGAAAAAAAGCCTTCGGGCACTAACAACAACAAAAATAAAAGTCAGATAAAAATGCACTTAAAGTTTGTAAAGGAACACTCAGAACACTCTGAAAACACTCAGAAAAGTTCAAATATCTTTAAAACTATTTGGATTTCAGATCTATAATTTGGAGTCCTGATTCACAACCGTATAGACGACTGAAAAATTTAAAAATATATATATACATATATATATATATATATATATTGGATATTTTTGTCATTTTTATGCTACTGTGTAACCTAAAAAAAATTAAAGTTGAAATGTTTTGACAAATATCTTTTAAAAACTTTCTTTCTTAAAATTGCTTTCTCACAGAGTATAATTACAAAAATCAAATGCATTTAAATGTATTAGATTGGATAATAAAATCTTTAAGGAAAACACCATAAGTGAAAAATATATATAATGCCATATAATTACAGACTCCTTAAAACTCAAATCATCTCCACTTGCGTAAAACATGCAATGATTAAATATGCAAAAGTATTAAGGTTATATTATTTCGTACTTTTCTACAGTTTTTCAAAAATTCAAGAAAATTTTCAAGTAATATTCCTCTATTATATTTTAGCGTTATCCAACTGATATACCATCCATCATATATTCGTATTAATTTTTTTAACAGAGATTCTCAACTGTAACAATATTCATAAATTTATAAATGGATATTCTATTTTTTCCAAATATATGTACATTTAAAGTTTCTTCAAAAACTCGTTTTCTGAAAAATTTTATAAATATATATCTTAGCGCAGGATTTTTTAAAACTTGTATAACTAGATAATTTTATTCTTATTTTTATTCTACATGAATTTGGCATCTTCCCTAGAAAAATTTTGTGTTACATTATTTCCTTTAATAACCAGATAAAAGAATCTAAATCTTCGTCCTATCTATTCAAATAGTTTGCAATGTGTTATTACATTTAAAACAGAGATTCAAAAAGATTTAACAAATAATGTCTTTTAAATATGAAATACTATTTTTTAAAAGATTAATGCATTTTCAAGATTTCTTATAAACGATTGCTGCATTAATACTTATTCTTATAGATTTATTTTTGTAGGCATAAAATATGCCAATTTATATATTTTGTTCTAATAAATAATTTGTCTTTAGATGTAAGAAATCTAAACAAAGATTCCACTTTCAACAAAGAAGTCTATTTCAACTTACGAGGGTGTATCAATACGTTTTTGCCCTCACATAGAAATAATTGAGTGGAATTTATGAAATTGCTACATTGTATGAGTCCTTTTCTATATAGTCACCGTGCACAGTAACACATTTCTGTAAACGGTATTCAAAGTGAGGGTGGAGGATATATTCCAGGAGGCGCGATAGTAGACGCAAAGGGGACATTTTTCTAACTTTTGCCGACCCTACATCTACATATTGTTGGAAAGGGCTGTGACCACTTATTCGTGTTTTGCACCTCCCGAGCCACCACCCCCCCCCCCCCCAAATTTGCCCGGCCGGGGAGCATGAATGATGTCCGCAAAATTTAGAATAGGGCCCGAACTAAAGATATCTTTGTCCGGCCAGGCACGGTGTAAAAATTAAAAGTTCGGTCCGAGCCCGACACGTCCCTTTTATATTTTCACAGTTCACGGCCCATCCCGGCCGGTACAAAAATTAGTGAAAACAGCCCCCGGACCATGGAAAAATCAATTAAATCAAGCCAGATCCGGTCCGATTCAATTTCTACAAAATATTTTGATTTTTCTTAACATAAAATTATGATTATTTTAAAGAATACTGCATACGTATTTATGGGATAATTTTACACTATATTTTAAAGTTACGATATGTTTGCAAGACAGAAAATACACAATAACACCATTAATCATTACTTAGAGTCTTAGACGTTTCACCATTTATATAAGGATACATTAAAGAATTAATGTAGTTTAGAATTAAAGAAAACAAGTAGGGTCAAAAACATGATAACGTTTGAAGCTGTATATTAAAAAGTAGAAAACACTTCTCTGTCATTTATTAAGGCTTTTCTCAAATCCAAAAGAGATACTTTCTGACTCATTTCTGAATTCTTTTCTTTTCGGAAACGCATAAGATTAGCATGTGTTGTTATTCAGAAACTATGTAATCGAATGGCATTATAAATTTTGTGATAAAGACAATATATATTTGATAAAATTGTCAAAGTTAGCGTTTTGAATTGAACTTTCGGGGGCGATAGCACGGAAAAGGATAAATTCCTGCAGCCATGTGAGAAGAATCACTTATATATCGATAAATAATATATTTATCAAAACCAGAAAACGCTATTCGATTCCAAATCCCTTTAATACTCAGGCCTGTCAATTTTATGCCTTTACAGTTAAAAATTAGTCAGAAAATGTATCAGGAACTTTCATATTTTTGAGCAGTGAATTTGAGGTTACATTAAGGTAGGGTAACTCCGGGAGAGTCGCCGCATACGGGATAGATGCCGCACCCCTTCTATTTCTTGTAATTATCGATAGATGATCGTCAAACGCACAGTATAGGTGCGTAATGAGATTATTTTAACCAGTTTATAGCGTGAATCCCATTTCGATGTTTACTTGTAGAAGTATAATCCTTAATTTGACGTAAGTGCATGATTTCACTGTCCAAACTTTTAAACACGTTATGTTTAAATACTTTTCATGCACTAATTATTACTAAATGCATGAATGATTTCGAGGTCAAAACTGAGTGTAGAGTTTCTATAGAGTACTGTGTGTATGATTACGCCCTTCCCCTTGGCGATGGCAGGTAACTGTGATGGCCGACGTCTGCACCATGCAAAATGGGATACATGCCGCACTGCTATTCCGGTATACATGCCGCAGTTTCTTTTGCGCGGGATGATTAAGTGTTATTAACTTTTCCTTTTCTTTTTGCACAGACTAACCATGTTAGGCATGTTATCAAATTTATTAAAACCAAAGAAGAGAAGGGGGTAAATAAAAGTAAGAAGGTCAAGAAAGATGCAAGTCAAGATGATAATAATGAAAATTTGGATTACGAGTAACGGAGACGTTCTTTGCAAACTACTCCAAAAAAGAGAAAGTGCAATTGGCTTTGTTGCATCATGTGTTTAAATGTAGCTCATAAAGACTGTACTTTTTTGACAGTTTTTCTGTAGATTGATGTCGATCTCTTAACCCATTCGGGACCATGGGTGCATTTAATCACCTTCATAAAGAGCTTACAAAAATTGTTTCTGGCACCAGTAAAAAAGAAAAGTAATATTTGCTTTGTTTAATTAGAGCATTTTCATGATTATTGAAGTAAATGTAACTTCTTTTAAAAAAGTGGTACCAACAGAATAAAATTTTTGAAAAAGCCACCGGTCCTGAAAGGGTTAACAAATAAATTATGTAACACAATTTTACTTTTTTTCTTTTCCCTTTCTAATACATTGATGTTACGTTGTTGCTGAAATAACAATTAAAATTGAATGTAAAAAAATAAATCGATTATTTTAATAGTGAAAGTAGGCAACAATTATTAATTTGAATCTGATAATACGTTTCATTGTACTCATTTAGTTTCATTTTGTTATTGCATCCATAATTATAGTCCAGATATGAATATTTTTGTTAAATATTTTTATTTATAACTTCATTCTGTTCTTATTACAAGCGCGGCATAACTACCGCACAAGTGCGGCGTCTCAGCCTGAATGCACGGGTGATGCGCCGCAGTGTAATGTTTTAGAAAAAAATTGTTAAAAAATATTAATAATTTGTTTTGAATTTTTTTGTCGCAGTACACGCGTTGTATATTTAATATTAAATAGCACAGCATGATTTTTTTTTTTATGTCTACCATGGGACTTTATACACAAGTTCAAAAAGAATGTGCGGCATAAATCCCGGAATTACCCTATATTTACGAAGATTCCGTTAACAGAAGTCAGTTATCGCTATTACTATTTTTACAAAACATATTGCCTGCCCTATACACCTTTATAACAATTAAGTCCAGTTCCGACCCGGCTCGACTACTGTAGAAGAAAAATACAAGCCTCACCCGGCCAGGCAGGAGTCTGCTGAAAATTTAAGCTCGGTATCAGACACCATGTAACTGTCCGATGCCAACCTCTAGGTTGGATATGCTCTGAATTTCTGTATTGATGTTGTCAAACTAGCATCGACGTATTACTCACATTTATACTTATTCTCGCGAAGGTAATATTCATTGAAAATGACTCATATTTAATCGGCCTCGTCCTAAATTTTTATATCGGGCCGATAGTCACGCTTAATTCTTTTTTTTTTATCGGTAAGGCCCGGCAGGTCAGTTCCATTTTTTTGCTGTCCCGGCCTGTTTGAAATTTCGCTTTCATTATGTTTCATTCACAAATATATTTAGGAAAAATGTTGAGGGACGAAGTTAGTTACTACAAAAATAATATTTATATATATATATATATATATATATATATATATATATATATATATATATATATATATATATATATATATATATTATATATATATATATATTATATATATATATATATTATATATATATATATATATATATACCGTGTGGGATATCGTATGAAAGCTTTCGTAACGCTGAACTCAAAAATAATTTTTTTTTAATTTTAGGTATTATATTTTAAGAGATATCGTCGAAAATGTAGTGCAAAAATATGTCACCCCCCCCCCCTCCTATTTCCGAATCTATTCATACTAAAATTAGAAATAAAATTAGAAATAGACGTTAATTTAAATCTTACAGGAAAATTATAGCGATTAACTTAGGTCACATAGTTTTTGAGAAAAGTGCATTTTTCCGTTACACACAAATTTCGATTTTCAGGCATTCATCAAAGGTGTTGAGGAACTCTGAAGGTACCTATCGTAGCAGAAGTATAAAAGCATCGTTGATAATGATTTTTGAAAAGATATTAACCCTTAAAAACACGGATGGTTTAGACATACATAATGACAGGAGTGGCATACTCTATGTACCATCGACTTTTAAAGCCCAAATAACAAGTTTCAATGATATATTTGTGTAATGTAAAATACAATAGCAGTATAAAAGCAACAAACGTCAAATTGTTAAAAACGGACTAACGTAATTAGAATTAATCTTATAAATACTATGGAATTCACTACTGGTTTGCATTGAATGAATCTCTCAATACGCCTCCCGTATCTTTAAAAGTCAACTAAAAACCTATCTGGAAAAACGTGGCACGGACCAAGGTGGCATTGCAACTTTGCGATCTCCTTTCGAAGTGCGTTTAGCACAATCCCAAGTTTAAACTTTGAACTAGGGTTTCGTTTTAGCTACACTGTAAAAAGAAAAGGTTATTACTACGCTGAATTTAGTTTTATGAAATGCCAAATGAAGTTTAAGTATGCAGTACTTTTATTAAAAGGCAGAAAACCAACGTTTAAAAATGCACAAATAATACCCAAAGAGTAGAAAACTGCTGTTTAGAATCTACACTGCTCAAAACAATTAGGGGAGTAAGCAAAAAAGTGAAAAGAACAGTGCAAAACAGCAATGTATGGGCATAAAATAGATAGTACACGTGTAGCAATGCGCAATATACAAAAAAATGGTAAGGGAGCTTTTATTTTGTGAAAAGATGAAAATAATCTGAAGAGATGATTTAAGGCAACAATTTGGTTTCATGTAAATCATAAAAAAAATATTGTTTAGAAATGATGAAAGATTTTTAATATGGCGTGCGGTCTCCTCGAACAGCTAAGACTGATGCACACCTGTTTCCCATAGATGCGATGAGGTTATCGATAAGACTTTGGGGAATACTGTTCCACTGCTCAAGAATTGCAATCTTCAAGTCCCGGACAGTAAAAGGAGGCCATGGTCTTGCAGCAATGCGTCGTCTGAGTATGTCCCAAACATGCTAGATCGGATTTAGGTCAGGAGATCATGCTGGTCAATCCATACGCTGTATTGTTTTAGCGTCAAGCATATTTTCCACAAGACGAACTGTATGAAGTCTGGCATTATCATGCATGGAAAAAAAGAAATCACGAATTACTGCAAGATAAAATACGACATGAGGTCTCGGTATCTGGTCTGTGTTACTCTGGACCGTCAAAGTGCCATTCCGAATGATAAGCAGGCCCGTACGTCCACCTATGCTGATTCCAGCCAAGAGCATCAACCCACCTTCTCTGTAATGTTATCTATCACGAACGAACGTGGAATTATTTTGAGTGCGTCTTTCTCTCCATGCCAAAACACATCAGATGTCACATCCAGACTGAATCGGGACACGTCAGTAAACAGATTTTCATTCCAACAACGTTGCCTCCAAACTCGATGTTCAGTTCCCCACATTCTTTGGGCCGCACAATGGCTTGAGGTCAACGAAATACAGTCCATTGGCTTACGTGCGTAGAGACCACCCTGATGAAGCCTATTTTGGACTGTTTGGCTGGACACCCTTCGTCCTTTGGCCAAGAACAACTGTGTTTGCAGCTGAGTAGCATTGCCCGTTCCGTCTCGACGGGCTGTTAACAGGATATATCGGTCATCAGTTTCTGTGTTAGCACATTTTCGACCTTGCACTTGTCGATGACTAACATTCCTATGTCTTGGAATCGATTCCACAGCCTTTCATGGACACTTTTTGCGACTCCAACAGCGTCCACTACACTTCGTTGTGTTTCCCTAAATTCAACTGTCCCGATAACACGCCAAGCCATGGATTGCAATAAATCATGTTGTTGTGACATTTTTAAGCCACTTTTTCTCAAAACACAAGCTGAGCAATTGAATTTTACAACTGAGGCAGTGAAACAGACGTTTCTGCAAAATCCCGATTTTTGCACTTATCACCTTTTTCCAGTTTTTCGCGTCAAAAAGTTTAATTTACGTGTGAAGTTTTCTTTATGTGTTTTCTACAGCACTTTAAATTATGGATGTTTTATTTTACGTTACTTATCGGTGTAAATATTTGCGTAATTTCGTTAAAACCACGTGCTCCCCATATTGTTTTGAGCAGTGTACAAGCAAGATTATTCTTCAGTGCAAGATAAAGCAAGGCACAGCGTGCTAGAAAAAAGTAAGACTTTTATTGTCAGTACCGAATTAAGTTCATCATAAATAGATTAGGATAAGATTTAAAAAATAATTATACAGCATAACAATATTTGATATTATTTAGGCTTCAATATCTCTTTGAACTTTTATAGTATACCCATCCATACATCCATACTTTTCTAGTATACCCAACCCTACGTTGTATAGTTTTTTTACAAAGTCTTAATATTCTTTTAGCAACGATTTTTTAATAATACAGTTCATGGTTCATGTTGTACCGTCATATATCAACTCACTTAAGAAAGGCTCTTAACTAGAAATTAAAAGAACTTGGCGTTCGTTTCTTTTCTCAGAGTTTTTATTAGACAATACGGGACACACACATAACGAGCACACGTAATATTTACACGGCGAAAAAGTTAATTTTTTTCCGGAGCGAGACGCTCCTTTCCGGCAGGACCGAGAACTCGACCGTCTCGGGTCGTGTCACAGCAGATACTCTCCCTCCACGGGGCCTTGGTTTTCTGACCTCAGTTCATCTCCGAAATACACCACGTGGTCTTGACTCATCTTAGTCAACAAGTTCAGTTTATCACATTTTTACGCAGCACTTTTTTTCTCCAGATATTTACATGATTAAAACTGTTTACATGTACCATCTGGTTTTTGGTGAAACTGACAGGCGAAGTTATAGGAGGCATCTGGAGGTTCAAATTAACGATGTTTATTTCGTTAGGGCATCTGGTCTCTGAGTCCTCGCAGATAAAACGTCACAGTCCCTCCATGCCCCATATAAATTTTTCCTTAAGGGAAAAATTTCCACACTCGGGTGCACAATCATGGTGAAATTTTGGAGTTAATGCTATCCCTAACAATGCTCCAAATTTAATAAAATTATAAATTTTAAAATCAAAACTTTTATCAGAAAGTACTTCGTTACCATGGAAGGGATTCAGCATAACACACAACAAACATAATAAATACAGTAACAAACACATTGCAATTGCACACCGTTATATAATAATACTAAGATTTATAATAAGCATTTCAACAATTTTATAATAAACCAGCACCTTCATTATGAATTTTCTTTTAACACAATCAGAATAGATAAAAAGTTGGAAACATCACAGGTACTTGCAATAAAAATTCGCTCTCTCATGTTCACATGGATAACCAACAATACTAATATATATTTTTTCCTTATATATATGGATAATCTTAAGAAAGAATTCTAATACACTAATAAAACCAAACACTTTTAAACCTTTTATATACAATAAGTTACTTAAAAGAATTTTAACACAATCAGTAACTAAAATTTCAGTACTTCTATTATAAGGTTCTTCTTACCCTTTACTTGTTCAAACAAGAGGTTTTTTTTTCTCTCAATTTAAAGGAGTTTAAAAGAATAATATTAACAATTTTAACATTAAGAACCAAAATGTATATTCTAACGATTTTGTACGTAATACAATTACTAACTCAAAATACAAGTTCCAATTCAAATTACAACTTCTAAATTTCAACTTATTAACTTTCTTAAATTACAATTTTTTTTCTTTTTCCCCAAGCCAAAAAAATAAAAGCATTTATAATCTATTATCTAAGATATCCAAGAATAGTTATATTTCTAATCCTCTTACTTCTAAATACTGAAACAACAGTCTTTCATAAAAACACTTAACTCTTCTTTTTAACATATGAAATCCTTTCACGTTTACTTTATAAGTTTCATACAATGAACAATTTTTTTTTTTAAATGGGGTGTATAAAAATCTCTTTTCAAAATAAACACATATTCACACTCTATAAACTAAATAACACAATACATAAGTCACTCTTAGCAAAACAAACAAAATAAACAAACCAAAACATCCCTAATCTATACTCTCTGTCTAAAACTCTCTTACATATAAACAGAATTGTTTTCCAAAAAATTGAAAACAGATACGGGATTTATCTTCTCGTTCTTCTTTTTCGTCCGAGAAGAATTGACCCAATTCCGCGATCGGAACCCATTCCTCCGATTTCCCTCTTTTCGTCGTTCGCACTCCTCGCTCTCGAACCGGGATTGTCGCCACAACACCGCCAGAAAAATCCTTCTCCCTGACCAAATTTGTGATCTGAAGGGTGTTTTCGGGTAATCTGCTACACGATTTATAACGTACAGGAAATTTTAAAATTTGTTTTCCTTCACCAATTTCTTCGGAAATAACCTCTAAGTTATTCGCCGGTACAATGGGAGTTTCACTAAACTGTACTGAATCAAATTCTTCCAAACCTTTAATTTCGGAATTAGCGTTTATTTTTTTGACCTGCTCGCGCTTTTCTGATGCCTTATTTATCACTTCGGGTTCAATTTTCGCACTGCCTTTAAAACTCTCTCCAGTTTTAAATTTACCTAACCCTGCATCCTCAACTTTATTTTTTTCTGGCACCCTGGTATTTGAATTATTCCCCCTCGCGTACCTGCGATCCGATTTTCTCAATTTAAATAAACGCCTACAAATACAAGGTGTCAGCAAAGCTTCACAATTTAATTCCGGCACCAGTGCTGCCGTGATATAAATCCTAGGTGAATTTTCCTGGTTCCCGTTCCACAAAGAAACTGGAACCTTCGCCAGATCTGCTCTGCGAATTTTTCCGATGGCCGGAACTAACTCGATCTGTTCACCCGTTTTATATTGATCTGGAATCAATTCGCCTCGAAAAACCGATAACTCCGTACCCGAATCCTTTATTCCCTTAACCCTTCGGCCCCAAAATATTGATATCAATGAGTGGTAATTTACTTTTGCCTACGGCCTTCTGTTGTTTATCCCAGACACATCTAGAATTTAACTTCTCCACTCCTACATAGCTTACTCTAGCTTTCGCTCCCGTTTCAATATCTTCACTCGTATTCCGCGATCCCGAATTCTTTCTCAATTCTGGACAAAAATTCCGCAAATGGTTCCTGGAGTTGCAATGGAAACATCTACGCTCCACTCTTTTTTCGAATGCTTTCTCCCTACTCATGGTACCGCGTTGGGCTGACGCACCAGGGAGGAGAGTTTCATTCTTCGTTTCTACCTGTTTTTCATCCGATTTCGGACGCGTATTTCCATCCTCTGCGTACCGATTTTTCTTAAACGACGCTCTGACACTCTCATAACCATCCAATAATTCCACTATCGCTGCTTCGGTCTTAAGCTGTGGCCATTTGTCAATGAAATGTTCACGCATTTCAAACGTCGCACGCCGTTTAATCTGATCGGTGACCAAAAGGTCTTTTAGTTCGTCTAAAGAAGATATTCCTAAACCTGCTAGCCATTCAGTTAAATAATTTCGGATTTCGAAACCGAAATCCTGCCAATTTAAAGATTGCGACTTCTGGTGACTAACAAATTTCTGCCGAAAACTTTCTGGGTTTAATTTAAATTTTTTTAACAATATACCTTTTACGTTATCGTAATCTTCTGACTCTGTCTCGGGTTGTCTGGCAATAATGGAAATAATGTCTACTGGCAGAAGCCCAATTAAATGAGAGACCCAATTTTCCTTCGGTATCCCAACCCGTTTTGCTTGGCGTTCAAACAGAACCAAATACAAGCTAATATCTGTTTTTTCTGGATTAAAATCCGGGATTAATTTTTTTAAGTTCTGTTCAGGGGAACGCGAATGTATATTATTTGCATTTACTGAAGACGGGGCAATTCCTTTCTCGATTTTTAGTTTTTCTAACTCGAATTTATTTTTTAATTCTAATTCCTTTAATTCTTTCTCGTGCTCCAATTCTTCCTTCCTAATGGTTTTATCACGTTCCCATGTCTGTTTACGTAACATGTCCTCCCTTTCGATAGCTTGTAACCGTGCGCGCTGACTTTCTTCCCGTTCTAATTCCTCCTTAGCTGTCTCTAATATAGTCTCATACAGAGCCCGTACTATTTCTTCCTCATATTCCTCAGATTCCAGCACCAAGTGCGTTAACTGAATCCGAGTTTCGTTTCCGGTCCTGTGAAGTTCCAGTTCATCCACTAACTTTTTTATATGTTCCTTTTTTCCTTTACCCAGGAAAGCCATATCTAACCCCTTTTTTTTTTCAAACAAAATTTCTCTATAAAAAGGTACTTCTCTACACTAATACAACAACAACAAAAATATATACTATATTAACAATAATCACAATCAATCATAAAATTTCTTTCAATAATACAGCAATATGTAAATACTGACTCACTTCCATGACTAGTACCTGTTCAATTTTGTCATTCCCGTTTTTGAATTTTCCCAACAAAATCAGCAATTTTAAATAATTAAAAATCACTATACATTAACTCCAAATTCAAAATTGTGACTTACCCCAATTGAAAGCTCAGACACTAACCGGTAATCCACTTTTTTCTTCAGCCGGGTGGCTCACTGAACACACTTTCTTTCTGACCTTAAGGTCCACTAAAAATAATATATCCACAGGCGCGGAACACCTGAGCACTATCTTCGACCCAAAACGGGGCCCACTCACATTTACAACCAGAATTATCTTCTTTTTTTTTTTCACTCTTCCGCAATCCTTTCATCACCAAACAGCGGCGTTGTAACTCTGTTTCCTTTCCGCAGTCGAACAGCTGATCACAGACGGGGGAAAAAACAATCTTCCTCTTTTTCCGACGCTGGGTAAGGATTTCTCAAGTCTTCCTTTCTCCAAGTCTTCCAAAACCGAAACCAGATAACACCAAGCTTTAACACCAAGCTTTTTTTTTCTCCTCCAGCAGGGGAGTGAAAACAACCCCCTTCTCTTCTCTCAGGTGACCGGGTGAAACTTCCAAAACTGTCTCTTTCTTCACAAACCGAAACCAGGACGGTTCTCTATTTTTTCTCGAAAGAATGAGCTTTCACCTTATCATTCCTTCCGTGGGTAACAACGACAGAGGCCTTGTGTGCGTATGTGCCCAATTTTTCGAAGAACTCGAATCCCAAACTCTGACACCAGCTGTACCGTCATATATCAACTCACTTAAGAAAGGCTCTTAACTAGAAATTAAAAGAACTTGGCGTTCGTTTCTTTTCTCAGAGTTTTTATTAGACAATACGGGACACACACATAACAAGCACACGTAATATTTACACGGCGAAAAAGTTAATTTTTTTCCGGAGCGAGACGCTCCTTTCCGCAGGACCGAGAACTCGACCGTCTCGGGTCGTGTCACAGCAGATACTCTCCCTCCACGGGGCCTTGGTTTTCTGACCTCAGTTCATCTCCGAAATACCCCACGTGGTCTTGACTCATCTTAGTCAACAAGTTCAGTTTATCACATTTTTACGCAGCACTTTTTTTCTCCAGATATTTACATGATTAAAACTGTTTACATGTACCATCTGGTTTTTGGTGAAACTGACAGGCGAAGTTATAGGAGGCATCTGGAGGTTCAAATTAACGATGTTTATTTCGTTAGGGCATCTGGTCTCTGAGTCCTCGCAGATAAAACGTCACAATGTATTTATTGTACGGAACCCTCTGAGCGCGAGTAATACTCGCACTTAACCGTTAATTTATCTTTTATAATAACGTTGTTCAACACATTATTAGAATCATTATTATTATTGTTATAATGATTTTAAGATAGTGTTCTAAAATCCAAAGCTATATTTAAAGATTTTAAAGAACGTTTAACCACAAAATCATAAAACAAAATGAATAATCTCTCTTTCCCCTTTTAATTGTGAATTGTTAAAATAATAATTTTATGTCTTAATTATCACTTCCGATAAGCAATTAGAAAAAAATGTTCCACTTACAATTCTTTTTAGTGGTATCGCTAATGAAAAAGAATGGTATATAGTTCGTTCTCAAGAAAAAAAAATCGTAATTATGCTTTTTCCTGTCATTAAAATTCTTTAAAAAATACTTGTCATACTCTAATAACACAAATTAAAGAACTTTTACACATGTTTTTTAGAAGTTCTTTTTATAATCATGTCGAGCGTTTAAAAAAATATATGTATATTTTTTCTACTAGACAACAATTCAAAATTATGCAAATTATATTTAAATATTTCGTCTTATTTAGAACTTTTTAATTTATGTCTTAAACTATTAATTAACTTTTTAAATAATAACAAGAAAATTACATTCTTTACACATATTTTTCTTCTCTTGCATTTTCTTTGAAATTAAATCGTAAATAACTAAATTTTAAGTTAGAACAATATTTTTTGACTCAGATATAGCATTAATTGATATTTTTAATCGTATTAAAAAAATAACAGTCTACTACAATATGTATTTTTTTCATGCCTAAAAAATCTGCTCAGGAAAAATAATTTGTAATGCATTTTAATTAATCGTATTTTACTTAGTCTAATTGTTTCTTAAATTAAAATATAACTTTTTTTTATTTAATTGTTTCAAATTATATTCTGCATTAAATCAACGTTTTAGAGAGATCAATCTTTCAAATTTATTGAAAAAAAATTAAAAAGTTGAACATTAATACTTTTTCAAAATAAGAAAACTCTATATAGGGTGATCCAGCCAGTAGTTGATACCCTTCCACTAGTTGATAAATTTTTTGAAATATTGTGTATTTCTGGCGGAAATGAGTTTTATACGCGGCACTAGATTAATATATTTTTGTTTTAATGTCAGTGCTCCTATTATTACATTGTTCGCAGCTGACTGCTGTAAGAGAAGCCATTTTATGAAGATTTTGTATTAGAAAGTGTAAATATTTGTTGGGTCATCTGGAAAGTTATGTGGTTTTTTGCGATAAATTTCCATAAAGAAGTACAAAAACATGAGAAGATTTTATTGAATTACGTAAGTACCATTTTCTTCTGTGACTTTTTGCCATCTTTCTGGCTGCTGGAAAATTTTTTTTTTTTAAGTCATTAGATTTAGTCGTAAAGAAATGATGAAGGTGCTGTTTGACAGACTCCAAAGAAGTGAATTCCTGGTCTCTCAGACAATTTTGAAGTGACATAAAAAGATAAGAAACTGAATGGGTCAGGTCTGGAGAATATGGTGGGTGAAACAAAGCATCATAGCCATATCCAATAAGACATTCCCTGACATTCATTGCAATGTGGAGTCGAGCATTGTCATGTTGGAACACATCACATCAGCGTTTGATCACTTCTGATCTGTTTTCTTCAATTTTTGCTTTCAAAACTGCCATTTGGGAACAATATTTTTCTTACTTTATTGTCTGATTTGGTGACAACTATTTATAATAAATAACTCCTAGTCCCACAATACATATAGCTTTACTTTTTTGCTGCCCTCCTCTCGATGTTAGGTAGGGAAGGTCATTTGACTTACCCCATGATCTTTTCTTTGAAAGAGTATTGTATAGTACCCATTTCTCATCCTCATTAATGAGCCGTTTTAAAAAGGTGCTTCTTCATTTCGTTTCAACAAGGAATTGCATGACGAAACTCGAGGAAGCATATTCTGCGGTATTAAAGTATACACTGTTAAAAATTTTGCAGCATTCTGGCAGGTCATTCGACCGTTTTTTGAAAAAACGGTTTCATAACCATAATTTAACTATATTCTGACCATAAAATTGCTAATAATATGGTCGGAATAGTGTTAAATTCACGGTTGTGTAACCGTTTTCGGAAAAAACGGTCAAATGGCCTGCCAGAATGCTGAAAATTTTTAACAGTGTAGGGTACCCCACATCATAGCGGCTTACACACTCAATCTTCTTCAAATGATCAGGCACTGTACTTTTTGGAATATTTAATCTTTGTGACAGATCCTGAACTGTGTAACGTGATTTTTTGGGAGATAGCTTCTTTTAAGAGGTCGTTCTTTACAGATGAGGATCGTCCAGAGGGAGCGTCATCTTCGAGGCTGAAATTTCCGCGCTTAAACTTATCAAAACACTTTCGAACGGTGTCATCTGAAACACCACTTTGTCCATATAAAGCACAAATTTTACGAACAGTCGGACGAGCATTTTTACCTTTTTTGCTCTGTTAAAAATTTGCAGCATTCTGTCTAGTTATTCGACCGTTTTTTGAAAAACGGTTTCATAACCGTTATTTAACTATATTCTGACCATAAAATGGCCAATAATAGGGTCAGAATAATATTAAATTGCGGCTGTATAACCGTTTTCGATAAAAACGGTCAAATGACTGACAGAATGCTACAAAATTTTAACAGTGTGAAATAAAAAAAGCATAATATGACGAAAATGAACTTTTTAGCTCTCCATTTTTAGCACTGCACTGAAATAAAAATTATGTCAAGCCAAATATGTTAAATAAACAAGCCAGAATTTTGCAGCGCAAGCAAAAAAAGGCTGAATGAACATCTGTGCCGAAAAGCGAAATATTATTTTGAATAACATTTAAATAAACCTATACTTTCTTGAAGAAAACATAATTTAACATTATATTAGAATTTTCAAACACAATAATTCATGTTGTAAAAGAACAAAGAATTTAACAAGGATATGAAAAAGCCATTTTTCGTTATGCTGTTGCTTGCAAAGGCGAATATCTTTTAGGAAATTCTTATTAAAAGCGGCAAAGTTCTCATCAGGTAGAGGAAATATGCGTCTAAATTTTGTTCAGCTTAGATTAGATGAAAACAGAAGAGATTTTCTGATAACAAGAATATAATTTGTGACTTTATTTTTGCCGAGGCATGTTAATATTTCTTTTTCTGGTCCAGGAATATTTATGATGCCGTGATTTCTGAAATGGTATTTTCTGCTGAAATATTAGATAGATACAAAGTTAGATACTTTTTTAACTTTAAATAAAAATATTTTTATTTTTTTTATTTTTTTAGTGCTTTTTGGATTTCTTCTTTTAATTCATCTTTATTACAATAACACAATTTGTCCTTCCTTTAACCCTTGAACATTTTAGCTGAATCAGAAAACTACGCATAATTCACTTTTCATAGTATCTTCATCATATTAACAAATTTCATAGTTCATTAATCATTTATGATTTTATATTATCATTTACTTGACACGTTAATCATTAAAATGTTAGATATTTAAATAGTTTGAAACATATAATCTTTAAGCTTTTTGTAGCACTTTATTTTTTTCATAAGATGCTACAAAGCTTAATATGTGACGCTTCCATAAAGTTTTGCACAGGTGAGTAAAACGAAACCGGTACTTACATATAACAATGGCACAAGATCAACTATATATATCAGAATATGAACCTTAATTAGAACTTCTCCACAAATTTCTCTTCATTGAACAAAAAGACATAAGATACGTAACGGAAAATTTCCTTTAACATGTTAACAATAAAACTAATAAAATATATGAATTTATTTTAGTAATTAAAGCCCAGTAGCGTAGTGATCAGTGGCTACCTTGTTACAGGCCCAGTGTTCGACTCCGGGATGGGCAGGTCTCACTCATTCTTTTGGGGTCGATAAAATGAGTATACCAATCTTGCTTGGGAACTATGCACTGCTCCTGTTATAGGCTGATCACCCGACATAAACATATGCTCTGTAGAAAGGATCACCAACTTGAGGTCTGTTGCCCACTAGATGTCCGCAGAAGATTTTTAACGTAATTTTTAGTTTTATACTTTAATAATAATGAAACAAAAATAATATTCTATGAAATTCTTATATTTATTAAATTTTAGACTTTCAGTTTTTAATATTTAAATTAATCACAAGCATTTATAATTATTTTAATAGTATTTTGTTATTATTTTTTTCGCAAAACTAGTATGATTAAATTTCCATATTAAAACCTTATGTTTACTCTCAGTAAAAATTGAAAACCTTTTGCTGAGTGAAAACGTGATGAATATTTTATACACTTTTATTTTTATACATTTTTCAATAATATATTTATAAGAAAAGTTATTTTCCTCTGGTTACAATAATTAAAACTCGGTACTAAAGTTTACTCGACAGAGAAACAATGGGACAGTGTTTGGTAGCGATAGCATAATCCTAATCCTAACACACATCGGAAAGCATCCACTAAGTGTTCTCATATGGAGTTGTATGACATCAAAATATGTGATTGTATGTGGCAAAATTTATGTGAATAATCGGAATATAAATGCCCAAAAATACATAAATGAAATACTTTAACGATTTATGAAAGAATAAAAGAAAAGCATAATTATGGATATTAGTGCACTTAAATTTCTATTCGAAAATATTTAGAAAAATGAAAATTTCTTTACTGTGATCCTTTTAACCATTGATGCCCCAAAGTTAGATTTAAGTACAGTAAAAGAAAACTAGTTGTAAAATTCTTTTGACACATTTAAAACAATTTAGATCGAGCTATAGATACTTTACTTTATTATTTTCCGTGTAGAAAGTTCCATGTCCGTTGCACAAAGATTACATTTTTTAAATGGATTATTTATTTTCTAATAGTAACTATTTAGCTTCTTTAATGATGAAAGACAAAGTTTAGAAATTTTCAGTCCTAAAATATCTTGTCCTGTCATATGTTATCAAAATTTAAAGCTAGCTTCGAGTCACACATTAAGTCTAAAATATTTAAAGATGTCGGTTAACGTAAAATTTAGTCGGAAGAGTTCTTTTATGCCACTGTTTTATGACCTAAGATCTCCATATGAGGCTTAGGTGAGCAATTGGGGTAAAGAAATAGTATTGCTCCGATTAAAGAATAATTTTTCATATCGTAACTTTCTTTAGTTTGAGTGAAAATAGTGATATTTAAATTAATTTATTCATAATTATGCTATAGAATTTTTTTATTATTACAACAACTTGTTCTTTGTATTAACAGTCTATAAAACCAGGTGCTTTTTATTTAATATATTTTTATTTCGGCCTAAGTACATTGAACGTTTTAACACATTTTTGCTAAATATTAGTCGGAAGAGTTTTTCCAATCCACTATTTTTGTGACTTAATATTCTCATATGAGGCTTAGGTGAGTAAGGGAGATAAAGAAATATGATTGCTATGATTACAGCATAATTTTTCATTTCGTACATTATTTTAGGTTGAGTGAAAACAGTGATATGCATATTAATTTATCTATAATAGTATTATAGAAGTTTTTTTATCAGTATAACGAGTTATTCTTTTTATTAACATTCTGTAAAACCAGGTTCTTTTTATTTAACTTATTTCTATTTAGGCCTAAGTACATTGAACGTTTTAACACATTTTTGCCAAATATTAATCAGAAGAGTTTTTCCAAGCTAGTATTTTTGGGATTTAATATCTGTATGAGGCTTTGGTGAGTAAAGGGGTTACGAAATATGATTGCTATGAATAAAGAATAATTTTTCATATCGTAACCTTCTTTAGTTTGACTGAAAACAGTGATATGTAAATTAATTTATTTATAATAATATTATAGATATTTTTTATTATTGTAACGACTTATTCTTTTTATTAAAAATCTGTAAAACCAGGTGCTTTTTATTTAATATATTTTTATTTTGGCCGAAGTACATTGAACGTATTAACACATTCATGCCAAATATTAGTCGGAAGAGTTTTTCCAAGCCACTGTTTTTGTGAATTAATATCCTCGTATGAGGCTTAGGTGAGTAAGTGAGTTACAGATATATGATTCCTATGATTATAGCATAATTTTTCATTTCGTACCTTTCATTGGTTTAAGAGAAAACAGTGATGTGTAAATTAATTTACAATTAATGTTATTATAGAATATTTTTTTAATTATAACAACTTATTATTTTTTTTAACAGTCTGTAAAACAAGGTGCTTTTACTTAATTTATTTTTACCTGTTCCTAAGTACATTGAATGTTTTAACACATTTAAGCCAAATATTATTCTGGGGAGTTTTCAAGGCCACTATATTTATGACTAAAGATCCTCATATGAGGTTTAGGTGAGCGAGTGAGTTAAAGAAATATTGTTGTTATAATTAAAGCATAATTTTTCATTCCGTACCTTTCTCCAGTTTGAGTGAGAACAGTGGCATGCTAAATTAATTTATTTACGATGTTCTTAGAGAAAATTTTGTTTTATTATAATGGCGTATTTTTTTAACCTCTTTAAAACAATGTGCTTTTATTTAATTCATTTATATTTGGTCCTAAGTACATTACAGTTTTTAACACATTTTAGCGAAATAGTAGTTGGAAGAGGTTACAAGGTCACTATTTTTATTACTTAATATCCTCCTATGAGAGGTAGGTGAGAAAGTCCAAAGTACATCAAGGGTTTTACCTTATTTTTACCACATATGTCAAGATATGATATGCAGGCTAGATTGCAACGTTTATTTTCTGAGAAATAAATTTCTCTGACGTTTTGTAAATTAATTTTTCGTCATTGATAAAATAAGATGGTAATTATTAACAAAAATTTCTCCCTCTTCTCTTGCTTTTTACATAAATACATCTCTATGGCTATCCATTTATGTATCTGTTAGTTTACCTAACTATTAATTTACCTATTTATCTCTATACCTATATTTAGCTCTTATTATTATTTAACCTATCCTAACTACCTGTATTTCTTTCCGAATACAGATATATTCGAGATTTTAGATTTTTTTATGAGGTGCAAAAGAAAAACTATTTTGCTATGCAAACAAAAAAATAAATAAATTCATAGAAGTGCATGAATTGAAGTGTGAAGAAAGTTCACAGTTCACAGATAAAATTCAAAATTTGCTGCAAAAATAGTTTTATAAACAAATTACAATACGAAATACTGATTTTTGCTACAGAAATCAGCGATTTCAGAATTCCATGATTTTTTTTAGCTTTATTTAATATCTACACTTCATCTTTGAAGAAATTCAACTGTATACGAGTAAAAACTCAATTTTTTTATCATTTATATTCCAAACTGCAAAATTTAAACATTTAAACTGTCGGAAAACATAAAAAAATTATTTTACCTCATGAATTCTTATTTAATCTATCTAGCTATCTACATTTATTTTCTATGACAGCTATATTCGAGATTTTAGATTTTCTTTAAAATATATAAAAGAAAAACTGTTTTACTTTGCAAACAAAAAGACCTAAAGTGACAGAAATACCACGAAATGAAATCAGAAGAAAGTTCATACATTTGAAAGAAAATTCAAAATTCACTGTAAAATTAGATTTATAAACAAATTGCGATATAAAATAATTACTTTTACTACAGAAAACAGTGATTTCAGAATAATGTGATTACTTAAAACTTGACACTGAAATGTTTATTAATAATACTTTCATTTTCAATTACGTGAAATGGGTCTTTTATGCAACATTAGATAATGTACATCTTTTTATATAGCTCTATTAAATTTCTTCCCTTTCTTTTTGAAGAAATTCTCCTGTATATAAAGTTAAATTATTCTGTCGGAGACTATAAAGAAATTCTTTTACCTGATGAATTATTGTTTAATCTGTCTAGCTATCTATATTTCCTTCTTAAGACAGATATATTAGAGATTTTTAGATTTTCTTTATGAGATAGAAAAGAAAAACTATTTTACTTTGCTAACAAGATCTAAAGTAACTTTTATAAACAAATTACGGTACGAAATACTGATATTTACTACTGAAAACAGGGATTTTAGAATAACGTGCTTACGTAACACGTGACACTGAAACGTTTATTATGACAATAATTTCAATTTTCAATTACGTTAAATGGGACTTATATGCAACTTTAGATACTGTCCATATTTGTTGTTGTTGTTGTTGTTTTTCTTTTGTTTTTGTTTTTTTAGCTTTAATAAATATATACACTTCATCATCGAAGAAGTTCTCCTGTTTATAAGGTCAAATTATTTTCATCATTTATATTCTAAACTGCAAAATTCAAACTGTGGAAGACCAAAAAAAAATCTTTTACATGGTGAATTATTATTTAATCTACCCAGCTACTCTTCTACAAAAGATATATTGGATATTTTAGATATTTTAGATATTAGTAATGAGATAGAAAAGAAAAACAATTTTACTTTGCAAACAGAAAGACCTAAAGTGATAGAAATATCATAAAATGAATAATGTTCATAGTGAAAAAAAATTCAAATTCACTGAAAATTTGCTTTATAAACAAATTATGATACTGAATACTGATTTTTACTACAGGAATAAGTGATTTCAGAATAACGTGATTATGTAAAATGGTGACACTACATTGGCTATTAATATAATACTTTCAATTTTCAATTACGTGAAATATGTCTTATATGCAACTTTAGATACTGTCCATATTGTTTTTTTGTTTCTTTTTGGCTTTAATAAATATCTACACTTCACCCTTGAAGAAATTCTCCTGTATATAAACTCAAATTCTTTTCATCATTTATATTCCAAACGGCAAAATTTAAACATTTAAACTGTTGAAGACTATAAAGAAATTCTTAGACGTGATAAAAAATATATTTTATTCTGTTGCTAATTACTTATTTATCTGAATACCGACAAGTTTCGTAGAATATTTAAGAATTTTAACTGAAAAATACCTAGCTTTCATTTCAAAAACGAAAATTTAAGCTACTAATACAATCTTATGTAATACACTGCAATGGATTAGCTTTACAGTTTTCGTTCTATTAATGTAATAGTAATTACTTGGCACAAGAGTTCATTTTCTAAATCACCGTGCAATGTTTAACAAGCACCACATCCAGATAATTTTTTTAATGGATTTTATTTCTATTCATTACGTTGGGTTATACGCTGGATTACGATTTTAAATTTTATCTTTTCACTTCATACGAGTTATTCAACTAAGGTTTAATATTTTATAATTTATTTTTTAGTATCTTTCTATTGTTTAAATGAAAATAGTTACAAATTAAATCCCTGTACTTATAACACTATAAACAACAATAGATAAAGTTAATACTTCCGATATAAAGAGGCATAGATTTTAATTAATTCCATATTCTAAATATGAATATGACCATACAAAAACTAAATTGACTACAGTTTTCTTGTAATATACAGTTATATGTACGACTTAATACCTCTATCTTTCTATACAGTGTGTCGACTCTCACTGGTATCCAATGGCTAATTCCTAAACCTCTAGGCATAGACATATAGTTCTAAATACAAAAATATTTTAAATGAGGTGAAGTAGCATTTTAAAAGCAATTTAC
The DNA here is from genome assembly GCA_963932465.1 of Maratus speciosus. Classification (NCBI taxonomy): domain Eukaryota; kingdom Metazoa; phylum Arthropoda; class Arachnida; order Araneae; family Salticidae; genus Maratus; species Maratus speciosus. The sequence continues at coordinate 535,561,197 of OZ010788.1, read as the reverse complement.
GTCAATATAAACTTTTCTTAAAAAATTACGAAATATAAGTTTTTATGCGGGGCACTGGTCCTATAAGTTATATTTTGTAAAAATGTCCTATTATAATAAGAAGTGAGAAAAAAAAAAGTCCCATTTTTCTACGATTAAAACCGACCGAGAAGGCTATTTAAAGTTGAAGCATCTTTTTGCTGCGAAATTGGCATTATCACAAATTTACTAGAAATATAAATAATCGTCAGACATAAAAAAAAACGATAGTTGAGAATAAAATTAACATTATAATATAGATTTGAAAACTACTTTAAGTCTGACATACCAAAGAAAAATATACAACTTGTACAAAAATATCAGTTTAAAAATAACAGATTTTTTCTTAAATGATATGGTGAAAAATAACAGTTACAATTTACAAAATTATACATATTTTAAAATGCTATTAGATTATCTAATCTAACATTTAAGGTGACCGGGAAAGTCCTATCTCCGCCATGTTAAATTCACCAACTTTATGTACCTTTTTCTCAGAAAGGGTGAAAGAAAGAGGTCTAGATTTTTTTAGAGTAGTTAAAATAACATGATTTACGTATTTTAACAGACCATTTTCTTTCTAAGTGAAACTCAAAATTAATTATTAGTTATTTATTGAATCATTTATAAATTAGCATTTTTGGTAAGATTTCACTGCCTAAAATAAATAATTCTCAACAAATCATTAAATCCCTGTGTTAAAGTATACAATATAACATAAGTGTTAAATAAAAATCTGAGTTCTTAAGTCTAATAGATATTGAAGAAAAGGAACATAAACATGAAAAATCCAAGTTTTGAGAAAAAAATCAATTAAAGATTTAAATGGCCTTTAAGCTGTGAAGTACTCTTAGAAAGAATGAATAATTTCAACACCTTTTTTTTTATATATAAACATGTGTGACACATCGTTGGAACGATAAAAGTTTAAACTATTTAATGATATAAAAAAGTAAAAATCGATTTTTTGCTTGAATTTCGCTTTCCCGGTCCCCTTAATTAATCAAAATTAAACTTAACTTAAAATTTGCTCGAAGTGACTCCTTTCGGCTGCAGTGCATAAATGTACGCTCTAAATAAATCGTTCTAATACTTTATGCACTCTGTGTACGATCCCTCGAAGCATGGCCCAACTGATCTGTGTTCAGATGCAGAAAATTAGCATAAGTCATGCAATTCAAAGTTTCATAATTCGCTTAATTTTAGTGTTAAATGAATGGGACTTTTTCGTCTTACTTGTAAGTGTAATAGAATTTGTTTTTGCAAAATATCACTTAAAGGGCCAAGGGACCGTATAAAAATTTTAATTTCGTAAATTTTTAAGAAATGTTTTTAATGATCAAAACAACGTTTAAAATAATTTTTTAGCATATTTAAAGCATTTTTGTAATTGGAAAATATGTCTGTAACTAACGATATAGAAATTAGTCATTGAAGACCGTTGGGAGTGGACTCCTTGCATATTACGTACATTACATAGAGTTCTTTGTAAATAGATCCAGTCAGAAACAAAAAATGTAAATGAATTTATGAAAAAAATAACTGTACTTTGTACGATAAACATTAAACAGCCACAAAACACATTTGACACTTTTATTAAATATACCTTAGGTATATTAATTTGATTTCTCTTTCTATTTTTGATAATTATTTATCTAGACAAGCTCACCTAAGTAAAATTTTATCGTCATATCGAAAACATATTTAATACATTCTTATGAATGTTAATATATTTTGAAAATTACTAAATAACATTTAAAATATTTTTATCTTGAAAGTATCCAGATTTTATTTTAAAATTATATATTAGACTTCTAATCCAATGTAATACCTTACACGGTAATTGGTTAGCTTGAGAGTCATCATCCTACTGCTATAACAGCAATTACTTGGCACAAGGGAACATTTTCTAAATCAGTGTGGGACGTTAAACAAGTACCAACTGCAGATAATTTTCATTTTATGGGGTATAAGTCTTTTCATTACGCTTAGCGATTTTATCTGCGAAGCAAAGAATCCTTTTTTAATGTGGGAGAGCTTCTCCCTAATAAGGAGCTTGAAAGATTGGACCTATGAAGGTGATTTAGCCAACGATTTCAATTTTTGTATTTTAAACAAATACCGTTACATAGACTGGCTTAATATTTTTACATTTTGCATTGTTCTACAGGTCATTTGAAAACAGTAAGATATTATTCTTTTTACTTAAAGAAAAGTCTGTGCCGATCAAATTTCTAAATGTGTATTTATTTCAAATAGGAAATAGTCGAAGGTTGGTAAAAAAGGACGTTTTAATGTATTTTAAGCAACTTTCAAAAACTAGTTTTTGATTATGTTAAAAAAGGATTTTTAGATAATGCCATACATTGACTGGTGTAATATTTTTCTATTTCCATCGTTTTACAGATAATCAGAAAAGAGTGAGATATTATTCATTTTACTTAAAGTCTGTGCACATGAAATTTATAAATGTGGATGTATTTTATGAAGGAAATAATCGAAGATTGATAAAATTTTAATGTACTCTAATCAAGTTTCAAAAACTGTTTTTTTTTTAGATAATATTTAGATAATATTATACTATAACATTTTGAAGCAATAGATTTTATATTGGTTTAAAACGACAGGGTTATTATTAGATATTGCCGTGTTATTATTAGAAAAGCACTTTGATCACATGAAAGAATATTGTTGTAGAGACTTTTCTGCTCTACATTGGGATTGTGAAAGCCGTTTAAAAAGTGAAAATGAAAGGCACCATAGTATAGAAAAAAACAATAATAATTTATGCAATAAATATTATACAGCGCAATACTGTTTTTACACTTTTATTAAATATGTATTCCGGATATTGATTTGATTTCTCTCGCTACCTTTCATAATTATTTTTCTAGACAAACTCACCAAAGTAACATTTTATCGTCACATCGAAAACACATTTAATACATTCACATGATTGCCAATATATTTTGAAAATTACTAAGTAACATTTTAAACACTCTTAAAAATCTTAAAACTATCTACATTTTCTTTTGAAATTAAATATTAGACTTCTAAACCAATCTAATATCTTCCACGGTAATTGATTAGCCTGAGAGTCATCATTCTACTACTATAACAACAATTACTTAGCACAACAGTACATTTCTAAATCAGCATGGGACGTAAAACAAGCACCACATGCAGATAATTTTCAATTTATGGGGTATAAGTCCTTTCATTACGCTTGACGATTTTATCTGCGGAACAAATAATCCTTTCTTAATATAGGCGAACTTCTTCCTAATAAGGAACTTGATAGGTAGGAAATAAAAAGGTGATTTAGACAAATATATCAATTTTTGTATTTTAAACAAATACCGTTGCATTGACTGGTTTGATATTTTTACATTTTACATTGTTCTACATATCACATGAAAACAGTGAGATATTATTCATTTTACTTAAAGAAAGTCATGTGCACATCAAATTTCGAAATGCGGATTTATTTTATAAAGGAAACAGATATGTTAATGGATTTTAAGCAGCTCTCAAAAACTTGTTTTTGATTATGTTAAAAATAATTTTTAGATACTAAAACATTTTGAAGCAATGAATTTTATGTTGCTTTAAAACAATGGAAACATCTCGTGTTATTATTATAAAAGTACTTTGATAACATTAAAAATATTGTCGTGGGGACTTTTCTGTTCTGGAATGGGAATGTAGAACCCATTTAAAAAGTCAAAATGAAAAGCAGCATAGTACGGAAAAAATAACTATAATTTATACAATAAATATTAAACAGCTCAATACTTTTTTTCACTTTTATCAAATATATCAATTTTTAATATAGTGATTTAATTTTTCTTTCTATCTTTGATATAATTATTTTGCTAGACAGGCTCACCAAGATAAAATTGTGTCGTCACATTGAAATCGCATTTAATACATTCATATGATTGTCACTAAATTTTGAAAATTACTAAATAACATTTAAAACACTTTTACATTAAAAGTATCTAGATTTTCTTTTGAAATTAAATATTTGGCTTCTAAACCAACCTAATACCTTCCACTGTAATTGATTAGCTTGAGAGTCATCATTCTACTACTATAACAGCAATTACATGGCCCAAGAGTACATTTTCTAAATCAGCGTGAGACGTTAAACAAGTGCCACCTGCAGATAATTTTCATTTTATGGGATATAAGTCTTTTCATTACGCTTGGCGATTTTATCTACAGAGCAAATAATCCTTTCTTAATATGGGAGAACTTCTCCCTAATAAGGAGATTGATAGAAGGTGATTTAGAAAACGATTTTAATTTTGGTATTTTAAACAAATGCCGCTACACGGACTGGTTTAATATTTTTATATTTTACATCGTTCTACAGGTTATTTTAAAATAGTGAGATATTATTCATTTTACTTAAAGAAAATTCTGTGCACATAAAATATCTAAATGTAGATTTATTTTATAAAGGAAATTGTCGAAGATTGAAAATAACAGACATTTTAATGCATTTCAAGCAGCTTTAAAAAATTTGCTTTTGATTGTGTTAAGAAAGAATTTTTAGAAAATATTATCCTAAAAGATTTTGAAGCAATAGATTTTATGTTGCTTTAAAACGATGGTCATGTTACTATTATAAAAGCACTTTGATCACATGAAAAAATATTGTTGTACGAACTTTTCTACTCTCGATTGGGATTGTAGAAACCGTTTAAAATTTGAAAATGAAAAGTATATTTCTGATTGCCTATACATTTTGATGTGCACATTCGAATATTTTGTTAACTTTTAAAGTTTCGTAACACTTCTGTTAAACTAGCTATTTTCTAATCTAATATTTAAAATATTCTTCGACATACTTACAATAGTATACAGAAACATATAAATCGTTTGCAGATACAACATAAAACTTAATTTTTGATAGGATTTATTTTATAAAGAAAATAGTCTAAGATTGATAAAATAAGACATTTTAGTGTATTTTAAGCAGCTTTCAAAAAATTGTTTTTGATTATGTTAAACAGGGATTTTTAGATAATATTGTACTAAAATACTTTGAAGCAATTGGTTTTATGTTACTGTAAAACAATGGTAAAATCTCGTGTTATTATTATAAAACTACTTTGATAACATAAAACAATATTGTTGTAGGGATTTTACGGTTGGGTAATGGTAATGTAGAAGCCATTTAAAAAGTGAAAATAAAAGCAGCATAGAACGAAATACTATATATTTTGAAGCATATTAGAAATATTTTATTATATTCAATTTTAAATTTTCTTAATACTTTCAGTTAAACCTTTTATTTTCCAGTCTAATATTTACAAATCTTTGCATCATCCTTAAAATATTATAAGAAAATACAGAAATCGTTTAAAGATACAACATAAAACTTAATTTTTGTAAATAATAATAACTTTTTAATACTTGCTCGAACATCAAACTTTTTCCCAATATTTAATTCGTTGTGCAGTAATAATAGGGAATAAAAATTGCGATTACATGGAAAATTTTGCCGTTCGGAAATTTTGTCTTCTGAGAATGGATGGATACAGCACTAAATTTGAAAATTTCAGTTTCAAAGAGGGCACAGTGAAACAAATCGTAATCTTTATCGTTGGCGAATTTCTAACAATTGCAAAATATTTTAGCTGAAAGTTTGCAAATATAGACTGTGAAACTGGAAATTGCATAGTCTCAAACACTCATGTCAAACCTATTTAACTTGGAAATTATAATAATGCTCACATTTAACATAATGCAGAAAAGTAACAGATTATTTACGAAACACTGGACACGCTTCAAACAATGCATGTACCCAGCTCTAAAATTGAAAATTGCAGTTTCAAAGAGGACAGAGCGAAACAAATCGCAATCGTTATCTTTGGCGAATTTGTAATATTTGCAAAATGTTCACACTGAAATGTATGCAAATATACACTGTGAAACTGGAAATCGCAGTGCCTCAATAACTCTTGTCAAACACATTTAACTTGAAAAATAAAATAATGCACACATTTAAATAATGTAATAATGCAACAAACTATTTCGGAAAAGGCTGGACACATTTCAAAAAATTAATGAGGAAAGTAATATTTCTTTTGCAAAGTACTCATGAAGTACAGTAGAACCTCGATTATCCGAAGTAATTGGGACCGACCCTCTTTCGGAAAATCGAAATTTTCGGATAATCGAGAATGCTTCAATTTTAAAATTAAGGACAAATAAATGCAATATTTCTTATAATGGTAACAAGTGCTTAGTAAAAATAAAGAAATAGCAAAATAGAAACAAGAATAAATTACCTGAATTTTAATTTTGAAATTAAGTACCTTTTACATACATCACAAAGGTTTGAAAAAATGTTTTGTTTGTCGCAGTTTCGATAGCCTTTGCTTTGAAGCTCTATCATGGAGTTTTTTAATATTATTAGTTCACCAGTATCACAGTCTTTCTGCGGCTCCAGCCATGCCAAACCTTTTGCAAAACCTTTAAAAGATTCAGAATTGCTAATTTGTTCGTTTTCTTCGTTCCACTCCGTAGTTTACGGGATCTCAAGTTAAATTCGAAGGAATTCGAAGGATTCGAAGAAAAGGGATCGAAAATATTTATATGTACTCGTACTTTGAAAAGAACCGCTTGCAAACAAGGAATATAATAGTTAAAAAAAAAGCTTTCAAAATGTATTTTCTACACTAAGAATGTGATAGTAAAAAAAAAAAAAAAAAAAAGCTTTCAAAATGGATTTCCTACACAAGAAATGTGATAGTAAAACAAAACAAAAAGCTTAAAAAATGGATGTCGGATAACCGAGATTTTCGGTTAAAAGAGCTTCGGATAAAAGAGGTTCTACTGTATATGAGATTTGTTATATGTTAGTGTTTTTCACATTCTTGCCAGGCGTTCCGATTTCATGAACTCCAAGACCTGTCCCGCGTAACTACTGCTCGGGACGCAAAAAGTCCCGATTTTTCATGACGCACACATTCTTTTAAATTACTTTTCATACCATGTTATTCACTAGCCTGAATCGAGTAGAACTTAACTTTTTATGTACTGAATTATGAATTCATGAAAATTTTATCTCCTAAAGCATTTTTCGTGAATTATTTAAACTGCATTAGAATATTTACATAATCATTTAATAAATTTTAGAAAGAGTTTAGAAGGATTTAGAAGAATTAATTAAATTTGAATTTATAGGGGATTTATGCAATATTTATAACCCCGCTCAAATCTTTTATTTTAAATATTTTTCTCGGTATTTTGTAGAATTAGGAAATGTATAAATATAATGTTCTTACGCTATAAATATAGAAATATTTGCGAATTGAAAATTCCCCCCCCCCCTCACTCTCACTCCCAACATCAAGAAAGCTAGAAAGCTGAAAAGATAAGGCAAAAGGAATAATCCTTTTTAAAATATTTTTGTTTTGTGTAACCAATAATGCTTTTGGAACAAAGATAAAGTAATGTATTTATAAGTCATTCTAAACTTTATTATAATTAATCGATATATTAAATGAATTTTATAACAAATTATTTTAATGGTACTTATAACTACAGTCAGTAGATAAAGGGTTAATACAATAAAAAGTGTGTAGACAGAACCTATCTATAACGGAAAACTTTTACACCCCCTTTGAAAAGAACGTCTTAATATATCTACCTGCCTAGACGAAAACCTATCTAAAACTGAATTTTTCGCTGATCCCATGAATTTTGCGTTTACAAGTTTTTCTGTACGTTGTTCAGTATACCCTGTATAAACGGAACCTGCTTATAACGATTCTCTGTTTAAAAAGTAAAGATTTCATCTGTATTATAAGTATACTAAACAATTATATCTTCTAAATTAAAATTTTGCTTCACTGCCAAGATATTCTACTTTCATGGGTTTACTGTGTAATATTGTTGTAGTTTTCTTTAAATATAATAAAACCTGTTGAGTCGGAATCGCAAGGGACAGGAGAAGAATTCCATTCTCTTTCTTACCAGGTACAATAATTCCGGGATTTATGCCGCATATTTTTTTAATTTGTGTATAAAGTCCCATGGTGGACATAAAATAAAAAGAATCATGCTGTGCTGTTTAATGTTAAATATACAACACGTGTACTGCGTCAAAAAAATTCAAAACAAATAATTAATATTTTTTAACAATTTTTTTTCTGAAACATTGCATTGCGGCGCGTCACCCGTACATTCAGGCTGAGATGCCGCACTTGTGCGGTAGTTGTGCCGCGCTTGTAATAAGAACAGAATAAAATTATAAATAAAAATATTTAAAAAAATATTCATATCTGGATTATGATTAACGATGTACAGTAGAGCGCCGATTATCCGAACTTCCAATTATCCGAACAGCCAATTTCTGTCAAAAAATACTTTTTAAATGAACTTCAAATTATCCGAACAGCTTATTTCTCTCTGTTTTTTTTTTGTTGTTGTTGTTGTTTTTTTTGTTGTTGTTTTTTTTTTTCTTTTATGAACTACCAATTATTCAAACACCCTATTATACCTGGATATCAGATTTTAAATGTTGATGAGATTGTGGATGATATTCAAGACGAAAAAGAAATTGAAAATGAATACCCTGAAAATGATCATTTTCAGATCATTCGTTTTCAATATTTTTCATCCATCACATAACAAAGCCTTTGAATGCTTGGAAACAGCTATGAAATGGCTCAAACAGGAGAAGAATGCTGTTCCTATTCAACTAACGTATTTTAGAAGAGTTCGAGATATGGCAGCATTGAAAAGAAAGTCTTCTTTGAAGTAAGCAACAATAGAAAATTCTTTTGCTTAAATTATAATCTCGAGAGTTCAGAAAATGAAAATAAAAAGTAAACAAAAAAATTAAAAAGACAAAAATCAATTTTTAAACATGCCAGCATTAACTACTGCTGTCCGTCTAAAGCGTGGATAAAGTGTGAAGATTTCAGAATAGTCAGGAACGTCCGTCAAATTGTCTGTCCATTTATCCGAACTAGGGTCGGTCCCGACTTGTTCGGATAAACGGCGCTCTACTGTAATAACAAAATGAAACTAAATTAGTACAATGAAACGTATTAGTAGATTCAAATTAATAATTGTTTGCCTACTTTCACTATTAAAATTATCGACTTATTTTTTTACATTAAATTTTAATTGCTATTTCAGCAATAACGTAACATGAAAGTATTAGAGAGGGAAAAGAAAAAAAAAGTAAGATTGTGTTTACATAATTTATTCGTTTACCCTTTCGGGACCGGAGGCTTTTACACAAATTTTATACGGTTGGTAACACTTTTTAAAAAGAAGCTACCTTTACTTAAATAATCATGAAAGTGCTCTAATTAAAGAAAGCAAATATTACTTTTATTTTTTACAGCTGCCAGAAACAACATCTGTATGCTTTTTTTGAAGGTGCTTATATGCACCCATCGTCCTGAATGGGTTAATAGACCAGTTTTTTTCGACCGCAATCTACACAAAAAGTGTCGAAAAAGTACAGTCTTTATATAACTACACTTGACACACGATGCAACGAAGCCAATTACACTTCCTCTTTTTTGGAGTAGTTTTCTAAACATTCCTTGCAAAGAACGCCTGCGTTACGCATAATCCAATTTTTCATTATTATCATCTTGACTTGCATCTTTCTTATCCTTCTTACTTTTTATTTCTCCCTTTTTCTCCTTTGGTTTTAGTAAACTTGATAACATGCCTAACTTGCTTAGCCTGTGCAAAAAGTAAAGAAAAAGTTAATAACACCTAATCATCCCGTACAAAAGAAACTGCGGCATGTATCCCATTTTGCATGGTACTGACGTCGCACATCCCAGTTACCTACCATCGCTAAGAAAAATGACGTAACCATACACACAGTACTCTATACAAACGCTACACTTATAGTTTTGACTTCGAAATCATGCATGCATATAGTAATTAGCGTATGAAAAGTATTTAAGCATAATATGTGTTTAAAAGTTTGAACAGTGAAATCATGCACTTACGTCAAAATAAGGATTGTACATCTACAAGTACACCTCGAAGTGGGATTCACGCTATACTCTTCTTAAAATAATCTCATTGCGCAACTATACTGCGCGTTTTACGACCATCTATTGATAATTACAAGAAATACAAGTAGTGCGGCATCTATCCCGGATGCGGCGACTCTCCCGGAGTTACTCTATAATTGTATAATATTCCTACAGTAGGGACAATGAAGTTTGTACATTTACGAGTTCCATTCCGCTATTAAAGTGTTTACTGTATTTTTATGTCCCGATTTATAAGTCGCTGTCCCTTTTTTTGTCTTTCTTTCCCACTTTTTGTGGCACTGAACCTGACAACACTACCAAGGAGAGGGCCAACCTTGTTAATCACAGATTTTGATAGAGACCCCTTAGTGTCAGGTTCAACGGATTTTATCCAACGCTCCTTAGTTCTTGAGAAACCGGGGGTGGGGGGTGGGGGGGTCTAATAATAGTACACAACTGAAATATTTACTTTGCAATCGCAATGATAGGTTGGTTGTAGCTCGGTTGGTGTGGCGTTTGCCAGCTGATCCGCGGGCCCGGGTTCGATGCCTGAATGCGCTGCATTTGCTTTTCTCATTTTTTGTTTTATAAATATACTTGTAAGTATAATTAATAATCTCATTGTCAATTAAAATTTATAATATTGTATATCAATTATAATTTTAACTTATTTAATTTTTTACTTTTAACTAAATAGTTGTATAAAACATCATAAAACTGTTAATTTTTTGAAAATCACTTTTAAAATGCATTTTATATATTCTTTATCGATTCAATGATATTGAGCAATTGTGTCAATTCGTGATTTAAAAGAAATATCATTTACGCATTGCTTTAACATAGAAAGTCAATGCGATAATACTATTATTCAGTTTTTAATGTAACAAGCATAATTATATTAAAAATTAGCATCAGAATTAAATTACAACCGATTTTTTGCATATTAAAGATTTTAAAATTTGTAATACGTATGCTTGCGCTTTCAATTATTTTGCTTTCACCTTTATCTTCTTTCTGCTTTTATTTTTATTTTATTTGAATATTCTTTTATTTTATCATAACTAGATGACACCACAACATTTGTTGTCACGATTTTGGAATTTTTATCATTCAATAATATATCCAATTTCTTTTTAAACCTCTTTAAAGGATGAGAAATAATAGTTTAAAAAAAAAAAATGATAAATTTAAGTTTGTTAACATTATAATTAATGTAGGATATTAAAATTTGTAATTTAAATTATTAAGTTACAATTGCAAGTATATTTATAAAACAAAAAATGAGAAAAACACATGTAGCGCGTTCGGGTACCGAGCCCGGGGCCGCAAATCAGCCAGCGAATGCTGTACCAACTGAGCTACGACCAACCTAGCACTGCGGCTGCAATGTAAGTATTTAAGTTGTGTACTATTATTAGACCTCCCTGTTTCTCAAGAACTAAGGAGCGTTGGATAAAATCCGTTGAACCTGACACTAAGGGGTCTCTACTCTACAACATATATTAAAATAATCAAAATCTGTGATTAACAAGGTTTGCCCCTCTCCTTGTAAGACGTGACTTTCACAAAAAATCTACACGCGGAAAAAGAAGCCTTCGCGTTCTACAACCTTCTACCGATGTCTCCACGGTAAAAAGCGTATGCAGCCATTTAAGTGCGAAAAACTTATAAATATAGTGCCTATGCATAAGAATGTGAAACATGATTAAACTATTTGCAGCTTCCCTAACAGCCAGGGCCAAAACTTAGTGATTCTATTTCAAAAACTACTGAAAAATGTTAATTATGACTTTGTTCAGCACAAACTGAAAGCAAATCTGCAACTGTCGGTGCTATTTACATTTTCGCCACGCATCGCTTCTGCTCATTGCTTTGACGACGCTTGCGAAGCAGTAACCTATGACGCATTCTTTCTTAGTGCTTTACAGAGAAAGTTATTACGTATTTCTAATTATTATTGAAGTTATGATTTTTGAAAGTGTGTCCTGCTTTGAAGATAAAAAAGAAATGGATCTAGAAAACAAATCACTAAACTGATTTTAATGAAAAATAATCAAAATCCTATGTCTGAATAAATCTGAATAAAACATTCTTATAAATATTCATTCGAGAAATCTCTCCTTTTTTTATTTAAAAAAAATCAAACATTATATAATATAATTAATATATTATTAAACATAATATATTTTTGTGGAAGAAAACATTTCCAGCCTGTGTTGTTCTTTATGCAAAAGAAATTTCGGGATTTAATTTTTAAACCATATGTCACGAAACTTCAAATGCGAAAACAATGGTAAAGTGATGTTATAACGCCTTCAAATCGATTAATCGAAATAAAAGTGACGCGCAAAAGATAATCGATTTATTTGCCAAAAAAATCTTACAAAGATTGGACGAAATTCTCTCTATTCCTTCACCTAAGCTAAAACGTCTAGAAAATTAATAAAAATGATAGTTCAGAAAATAATACATAAAAACATTTCAAAAATTAAGTATGCTTTAGTTTAACAAATTTGAAAATTCTAGTAAAAAAAAACAGAATTTTAATTCATTTATTCTGCTAAAAACTCTATAAATCTCTCTCCTAACACATTGATGACTATCATTGTTGCCAATTTAAAGCATTGTACCAGTATTTGCCTACCGTAGGTTTATACAGGATGTTCCAAAAGCATTGACCTCAGCTTTTATTCCTTAAATATTGATCATAGACAAACGCGCATATTAAAAATTACAAAGTTACGTAAATAAAGGTACAGTGTGACTTCCAAAATCCGGCATCAAAACCATATTTTCCCTTCCTTTTTCTTTGACACTTTCAAGTTATGGGAGAAGAAAAATCGTAATTCTTTATGAATTAAAAACTTAGAGATTGAAGTAAAAATGAAAAAAAAAAGAATATTTGACTATTAGAATAATGACTAAAAGAATATTTGAATATTTCTTCACTTGTCAGAGGCGATTATTTTCTGAACAAATTTTCTGAGAGCAGCACAGTTGCTTAGCATAGGAACAACTTTGGGGACAACTTTGGCGAATGCATGGCACAATATATGGCCAGAACGAATTTTCGGTAACTGCGACATCAAAAATGAGGAAAATTTTTCAGGCTTTCACATTTCCTGTGAAAGGAACGCAATTTATGAGCTGTTCCGAATATGCCGAAAAAAGACATATAGATAATCGGCTAGGCATTGACGAAAATGCATCAACAATGAACAATTTAATGGACAACGAGATCGGTGACGCTGCACTGAATAGAATCGCCGATAATGCTAGTAGCAGCTCAGAAGACGAGTATGGACAACCGGCAGAATATAAGGTGTCACTAGAAAAATGCATAAAATTGACTGGGGAATTAATATCTGGTGTGGAGAAACAAGACTGTATTTCCGAAATAGAATTTCTTTATTTGCATAAAATACAAAAAAAAAAAATCTCGTTAAAGAACGGCCAAAAAAATTGAAGCAAACAAAGTTGACATCGATGTTTGCGACATTACAAGGGAAGAAATAATTTCACTCTTTGTTAGATTTTTTTTTCTGCGAAACGTAGAAAATATCAATGAAGGCAAGTTTTTTTATATTTAATTTTCTTGTTTTCTTACATAATTATCACTTAATAATTAATTACATTTTGGCTAAAGGCACCATTAAGAATATTTTTACTATATATTAGAATTACTTTTGATATTCCTGGTTACTCTTTCGATATTCCTTCAAAAATCCGGAATTTTCAGAAATCCGTCATAGTCTGGGTTCCGAAGATGCCGGATTTTTGAAGTTATACTGCACTGAATTTTATGAAATTGATTAAAATTTTAAGGGGTTTAATTTTGAAGAAATACAAAAATCAACTTTTTATACGGCCCCGTAGAAAAAAAATTCACAATAAGTAAAATGTTCCCCATACACTAATAAGGACATGTACAAAATTTCAGCATTTTATCATAAAAAGTCACAGAGATATGAAAATATATAAATGCTGACCCCTTTGCGAACTCATATTCAGGCAAAAACTTAATATGGTTTCGCAAAGGGGAAAAATCATGTGGATGGTTGCGTGTCAGGGGTCGTATACAAATTACGAAGGAAAACAATGATTGAAATTCAATTGAAAGCATTTACATTTTAATTTATGATTAACCCTGCACCAACTTTGTTTAACGACATCTCTGCGACTTTTTATGATAAAATGCTGGAATTTTGTTACATGACCTTATTATTGCTTGGGGCATATTTAACTCATTAGGAAGTTTTTGTACGGGTGTCGTATAAATATATTAATTTTGTATTTCTTCAAATTTAATCTCCTGAAATTTTTAATCGATCTCATAAAATTTCGTACCTTTTTTTTTATGTAACTTTGTAATTTATAATGTCTATGATCAATATTTATGGAATAAAAGTCGAGGTCAGGGGTTTTGGGACACATTGCATAATGCCAGACATTAGTGGCTAAATAAAGCAAAGAGTATTGGTGGATATTCTGGTGGATATTTTTAATAAATAAAACGCGTTATATTAGTGACGAACATACGTGCAATGGGTTAACAAATTGTTGACTGGATATAACATTTCCCTACGAATATTCTTTCGCTAAGAATTGGTGATAAAGATCATCAGTTGTTGAAGCACTGACGCTACCTCCTGAGTTTTTCATATTTCATTGAAGCTCTAGATTTATTTTATGTTACGGCAATTATTATGTACAATATTATAGTAAAAAAGTGTTTATTATTGCGTATTGACTCAATAAAAACTCATTTTTCAACATTATTTTTAAAGTTGTCAAAAATCGGTAAATTAAGTTTTTAAACAAGTTTTAATTGAAAGAACTTTTTTTCTCTAATCTATGAAATTTTCAATAAATTTTCAGATATTTAAAATCAAAGGTATGTGAAAACAGAGGCGTAGCGATGGGTTGTTATGGAGGGGGTGGGAGCTTCCCCCTCCAATACATCTGAATTTGGGAAATTTGAGCTTAAAGTTGGGAAATTCTAGACTTTCGAAAGACTCTCTTTTTTTTATAATAGTAAAAAAAATTAAATTTTTATTGTTTTGCTAACGACCTTTCTGAATATTGTAACAGTAAACAAGTTAAATTATCAAAAGAAGTACAAAAAGTAGCCAAACTCAATTTGTCATTGTGTTTCTCTGTGCTACAAAATATCATACATGTACCAGACCTGAATTTCCCTACTGTTGTCCATCAACAGGGTGTCTAATTCTATTTCCTTTATTTTTTCCAAAACTTTGTTCTTTTCGCAAAATAACATAACGGTATTTTCATATGAAATGTTTGGCCGTTGAAAGAAAACCCTCCCCAGGTCATTACGGATCCTCCGCTTTGTTGCCTGCTGAGTCAGTTCTTGGGTTCTTTTCTTAGGTCATGCCAGTAAAATTTATGACCATCAGGGCCGTTTTAATTCCATTTCTTTTCATCACTGAAGATGACAGAAATCCATTTTTCACCGCATGACATATACTTTCTAGCCCACTTTAGACGTGCATCTTCATTTCTCTGCTTTAAGCAAGGTTTTGCTTTCATTCTCCTGTAAAAAATATTTTTTGAAGCTTTAATTCTTCTGTGTACAATACTTTTTGAAATTCTGGAAATTGATGCAATTCCACGCACAGATAAATTATCAACTGAAGACATTTTTAATAACATTCTATCATCACTTAATTTGAATTTGGTAGCAGGACCGGACTTATGGGGCAACAAGATGGCGCATCCATCCATAACTCCACATCATCTAAAACATGGTTTAAACAAAAAAAATATCACACTATTAGACTGGCCAGCACTTAGTCCAGACTTGAATTCCATGGAGAATATATTGGGGATCTTATCTCGTAAAATATATGAAAATGGAAGACAAAATACATCTATAAATGACTTAAAAATTGCAATTGACAAAGCATGGTATGAAATAACTCCTTCTGTAATGCAATGCCTAGTTAATTCTATGGAACAACGTGTATTTAATGTTATAAGGTGTCGTGGCAGTACAATTAAAAATTAAAAGTAAGTTTTTAGTTACTTTTATAAATGTAAAACCCAAAAAAAACTACATGTGTCTATACTTTTGAGGCAGCACATTTTAATATAATTTAATGTATATTTCTTTTAAATTTCAAACATTTGATCATAATCTATATATGTATATCAGCAAACTGCTTTTATTTATTACCTATCTCACGAATTTTAATTGTACCTTATTACTTTTTATGTTAATGCAAATTTTATTGATTGCCTAAACTTTTGGGACGCGGTGTGTATTTCTGTGCCAATTAGTAACCATATTTAATAAATTTAGATTTTTAAGAGTATAAATTACAAAAAATAATCTATATATTAAAAAACTATCATAAAGTAAAAGTAAATGAAGCCGGAAATGTCAGTTCGCTGCCTGCGATTAAACTAAACTTTTACTTATCCAATGACATTACACATTTATATATGCTAAATGGAATTTTTACTTTGTCTCCTGCATTCTGTGTTATTTACATTTAAAATAAAACCTTTTTATCCGGAAATGAAACTTACAGAACTGGAAATCAAAATGGGAATATTTTGTTTTATGAGACCTTTCTAAAGTCATACCTCCATAATATCAATTTATTTTTTCAGTCTACGTGTTATATTTTTCTTTCAGTTGTTTTTGTAGCAAATATAATGCGATGATAATTATTTTTTATTTTGTGATTATCTTTATTATTTCTTTAAAATGATCATCATTTAAAGAAACATGTTGTACATAATTTATTATAGACTTAATTAATTTTGTGCTATGTTCAGTTTTAAATTTATTTTTTAGAATTCTAATGGGTTTTTTTTTTACGACTTAGCCATTGTCCCTTATTTATTGCATTTTTAATTTAAAATCTACAAGGTGTCCACAATTAAACGACCCTATTTTAAAGCTATCTACTGACGAAACAATTGTTCATAAAGTTGTGAAATTTTGTGAAGCACATAATAAAACGATATTTGTTTAAGCAAAACAAATAATTCAAAAGTTTGCCACTAGCGGGTGTTTTTTAATGACAATGTTAGTATAAATTTACGAGAGTTTAGAAATTTTTTTTTACTAACTTTACCTTATCTTAAAGAAAGCTTTTCACGACATGTACTTAGAATTTCCCAGAACACACTGCAGTTAAGTGTGGAACATGCTATCTTTATACG
Organism: Maratus speciosus; assembly: GCA_963932465.1. Classification (NCBI taxonomy): domain Eukaryota; kingdom Metazoa; phylum Arthropoda; class Arachnida; order Araneae; family Salticidae; genus Maratus; species Maratus speciosus. Next base: position 535,543,957 of record OZ010788.1, on the reverse strand, counting down.
ATTCCAAATGATATCTGAAAATGATGACCATCGTGTGGAACATGTTTCGTTGTATTAAAATTTGTAAACTATCGTAAATGTATGCTAAATGTGTTTTTCTTTTAAAAAAAACTCCCTCTAGTGGCGACATTTTTTTCACTCAAACAAATTCCCATACATTTATTATGTCCTCCACAAAATTTCACAACATTCTGAATAATAGTTTTGTCTGTAGAAAACTTTAAAATAGGGTCACCCTGTATATTAACGATTATATTATCCTTCATTGTTATTTTTTTAAGTACTGTAAATACAAAGGAAAAATAAATGAAGTCGGAAATGGCAGTTCACCCCGTTAGACTGTATTAAAATTGGTGCTTAATCGATGACATTACCGATTTATAAATAAAAACTATTACTTTTATTTACTATCTCTTTTACATTCTGTTTTATATACTTTTAAAATGAATTGACTCCATTCGAAAATAAAGCTTAAAGAACTGGAATTCAAATCGAGATATATATATATGAAATAACTTATCTTTACTATGAATTAAACCTGCAAGCTCCTCTGACGATTCTGTAGGTTTTACATAGTACTTGTTATGGTTCATGTACATGTTATTATACATCTCCTGTTTCCAATTTTCATATTTTGTTCATCTTTGGAATTTTACCAATTTGTTCTTACAGTTGTGGCTTCATTTTAATTAAAGATTATATATATAGTGTGTAGTGTGAAATATTTTTTACGAAATTTTCATCATAATATCAAAACCCGTTCAGTCTGGATTTCCCTCTGCTATAGTTTACTATCTATGCCATTTGTTTCAAATTCAAAGTGATTACAACGATCTTGATTCTTTATTGAGGAGCTAACCTATTTCTTTAGATGATCGTTGTTTAAATTGCTATCGGTAAGTTTCCGGACTTCTATTACTGCGACAGTCTTTGTAAAAGCGATGACGAAAGTCGGTCAAAGTCACATTTCCCAAACCCTCCTCTACTCATTTCATTGGTTGAGATCTGCGAGCACGCAATTTTTTTACGAATTTTTTTTTCGTTTTTCGGACTATTTGCGATTTATCAATGGACAGCAATATCGAGCAGCTTGAAATTTGGTGTCAAACACTGTAAATCTGCAACCGAAACTTTTGTAATCCTTCGTACGGCTTTAGTGCGATGAAGCTTTAAATCCGACAGCGGTTTTTTAATGGCTCTCGCGTTTTAAGGCGGGTCGTCATTCATTTGAAGATGACAAGCGTTCAGGGTAGCCAAGTACCAGCAAGACAGATAAAAAAGTGGAACAAATCTGAAAGCTCATGCAAGAAAAATGTCGCCTAACTATCTGAGAACTCACAGAAAAAGTTAGCATCGGTTATGGAGTTTGCCAAGAAATTTTAATGGAGAATTTGAACATGCGGCACAGTGCTGCAAAGTTTGTTCCAAGACTCCTGACAAACAATCCCTAAAGACAACACAGTTTTTAGCTCATACCAACATGGTTGTTGTTCATTATTCCCAAAATTAAAAATTGAACTGAAAGGAATCGCAGGCGATTCTTGATAGCTTTCGAGAGATAATGATTCCAGGAGTTCTTTCTAAAAGTGGAAAACGTGATGGTATCGGTGTATACGTTCACAAGGTGACTTTTTGTAGGAGATGACCGCCAAAATTAGATATATTCAACAAAACTTGTTTTTCCATCAAGTCCGGAAATTTTCCGATAGCACCTCGTATTACTTATTATTACAATTACTCATTTATTACAAATTTAATTAATCAATGTTCAGTTTTGTAATCAACCATTGTAATTTGAAAAAACAGAAAAAAATTCACAATAGACAATCCCCAATATCAGACAGCTCTATTCAGGGAATACTATTTAAAACCTCCATACATATGTAATTGTTGTTGTTGATGATACTGATTGGAGAGAAAATATAAACAAGTAAGAAAAATCATGCGTTAAGCATAGATTATGAAACACTTTTAAACACTTCCTGAATGCTTTAGCAAAACTTCCTTATTTAGAGAAATAAGGTATATAACAGAACTAAGTAACCATTTTAGAAAACGCATAAAACATTTGAAAACTGATTTCAGCAGTTACCATCCGTAGCACATATGTATTCAAATTCTTTTGAACAGCTCTGTATTTGATCTGCAGGTTGATATTTATGTTATATATTGGGTAAATTTAGTTTAGCAAGAAAACGAATAACAGGTTGAAATTTCTCTTTCAGCAATTTATACTAATTGATGGAAACATACTTGTATACTTTTGTACAACCCTGTAGTTAACCTAGTACCTTTATTACACGCCACGATTTAGCTAAAGTTTAATTCAATATAAAACACTCTTAAAACAACTGGAGTCACATTTCCAGAAATTATCATTTATAGACGGCCATGTATCCAATTCTTTGCGTGACCCTGTATATAATTTTATCTATGTTATACAAACATTTCTTAGTATCTAAAGTGCAGTTCAGCGTAAAAATGCATAACTCATTTAAAAGCCACCTTTAAGCAATTTGCAATCATACCAAGTAACCATTACGAATTATTTTGTGTAGCCCTGTATATGAATTACAACATTTATACACACCCTATACTATACATAAATATAGTGAAACATAAAAGCACATAACATGTATAAAAATGCATTTCCAGCAATCATCGCTACTGTACAGTACTTCGGACACAAAATAGTATCTGAAATATTTTGTGTGTCCCTGTAAATGCTATGTACTTCGTATTACATATGAAATAAGTTATAGTAAATCTCAGTGACGTATATCAATTTCATTATACATGAAATAATTTAACGTAATTAAAATACGCCGGAAAAAATTCCCTCCACCCGTATATCATTATGTAACGGTGGTCCTGTAAATGAATAATATTTATTCTTTGCACCGCATATTCTACGAAATGCATAATTTATTGCACTAGGTAAATGCATATCAATTTTATTATGTTTGAAAGCATGTGACATCATTTTAAATCATTTTAAATCATTTTAAACGATTTTTCCCATAGGCCGTAATGTAACGGGAAACTTTTGACTGTCCCTGTAAATGAATTAAACATGCTAGAAACTTCAATTGCAATAGGGTTCGTGCTATGGTAGAGGTTACTAACATCCACAAATTTCAGAACGATCCGAGTATATTTACGGGAGTTAGAGCGCGTACAGGCGGACAGACGGACAGACGGCCAAACAAACAGAATGCATAAACACTTTTCAACTTTGTTGGAAAGTGTTAAAAATGATAGCATTAGATTTGGAAAAAAATTTTGAAATGTGGGAATAACCAAAATTGTAAATTAAGGTATTTTTTTTTTTATAGCTCTGCCGCCTTATATCTAGAAATTTACCAACTTGTTAGAGGAAGGGGGGGGGGGATAAAATGGGGAACATAAATTTCAAGACGGCTCGAATTTAGAAAAGTCAGTATTTATTTATCGTTATTGGAATATAACAAGCAACTTTTACCTCTGAATAGCTGGCATCTTCGAATGACGGACAAAATACGCGCTGCAAGGTATCTGTAATTCTCAAGTTTTATTATTTTTACACCTTTAACGTTGAAATTGATGTTTATTATTGCTGCTATTCGCTCAATATAGTTTAAATTAGGTTATAGTTTAAAATAGGTTAAAAAATTCGTTCAATATAGTTTAAAATAAAACTATTGTTATACTATATTTCAAATGAAAATCAAATTTCAAAGTGATTGCTTAAAAGGCGCAAAGGCCAACATAGTGAAAAAGATTCCAAGCCGGGATTCGAACCCGGGCCATCAGTATAGCGCACTGACGTTCTACCGACTAAACCACTTGGAACGATACCTAGCTCGTAAAATTTCTCACTATTATATGTTGGCAAGGCTACAAACGTAGCACAAGATGGAATATTTATCGTGAGCCACCGACCTGGGGCGAGCACGAAACATAATTAAATCCAGCATCGATAGAATCTATATTAATACATGGAAATTATTCCAGAGAGAAATATTCGCCTTGCATACAATATTTCAAATGAAAATCAAATTTCAAAGTGATTGCTTAAAAGGCCAACATAGTTTGTAGCCTTGCCAACATATAATAGTGAGAAATTTTCCGAGCTAGGTGTCGTTCCAAGTGGTTTAGTCGGTAGAACGTCAGTGCGCTATACTGATGGCTTGGGTTCGAATCCCGGCTTGGAATCTTTTTCATTATGTTGGCCTTTGCGCCTTTTAAGCAATCACTTTGAAATTTGATTTTCATTTGAAATATTGTATGCAAGGCGAATGTTTCTCACTGGAATAATTTCCATGTATTAATAGTGTTATACTTTCACTATAACTATAAATACAACAGAAAAATAAATGAAACCGAAAATATCAGGTTGCTGCGTTTGATTGACGAAAAGTTTGTGTATTTTCTTTTTTTATCCCACTAGAGTACTTTGCTTCCTACGACATATTCTCGCCAAACCAAAGAACGTAGAGGAATGTAGGACTTCATTTTCTTTGCCCAACCCCTATTGAGACACCGCAAACTCTAAAAACACACTAATTTGACCAGCTTTAAAAAGATTGCGGAAGATTGAACTATAATTAAAAAAATCAGTGGCAATCTCCCTGTAAACAGGTCTGCGCTAAGATATTATATATTCCCGCGGCCACCATCTTGGATTTCTCGGCGATGTTTTGATTACGTTTATCGAACAGGCAACCCCGTTAAGCCTAAGATGAGTATAAATTTGCTTGGCAACATTTACTTGGCGGAAAAGTGGTTTTCATGCCAAGAAAAATCCAAGACGGCGGCCGTGGGAATATATAACATCTGTTCCCGGGTTTCCATTCATTTTCATTGATTAGGGAGTTTTAAGGCCTGATCAGCTGCTGTTTAACATCTGCTGGCTGTTTTCATGTTTGATTAAATAAGATCAATTGAACGATTGAAAAAAATCTAATTTAAGAATGAACTTTGATCTCCTCGTATTATTTTTAACAACGCTATAAGATAATTGTTTCAAATAAGACATTTTAAATCTATCATTTTAAAACTGGTGTAATTTTCTTTCTCTTTTTAATATTTAAGTGAAAATACTTTTGTTGTTAGAAAGGTAATAAATATTATTTGCGCTGTCTTAGAATTCACAACAATAGTTTAAAAGATCATCTCAAAATATGAAATAAATGACTCGTGTAAATATATTTTTAAATTTAAACTGTTTGACAATATTATTATTTGGCCATTTCAAATATGACGTAATTTCCTCCATTTAAGAAATTTTCATTATTTTCCTGCTTTAAATGCATAATCATTCAATTATAGTTTTAAAGTTTTTTTTCCCTTTATAAATGTCACGTGTAAAAAAATATATATATATTTGAAGAAAATATCATTTCTTGCTCTTTTTTTACAGTTGCCAACAATTTAAAATAATAACCTTTCCTAAAATATGTAAAAAATATCTTTCGAAATGCTGAAAATTTTAATTTTCAATGGAAATAAACGTTCGAAAAATTAGCCAAATTAAAAAAATAAATGCTGTCTGCACATAGGGAACTTCTATCGGGAGCTTCTTCGGTCCATAGAAAAAATTATTAAATTCCTATATATAGTTTTGTTCCAATAAAACTTTTTTAATGGAACGATTTTGACCAAAATTTACATTAAATATCTCTTAAAATAATTCTTTGATTTAAAAACAGTCTGCTTCAGAGTGTTTATCAAACATTTCTCCATAAAACTACCAATTTTTATATTTTTGTGTGCAGTAGTTTTCTTAATATTAGCGAAGAAAAACCCTACGTCACAAAAAATTCATTTACTGAGGCGGTGACAGCATTCGTTACTTTTTTTAGAATAGACAGATTACATACTTATAAGCAAAAACTGTAACTTTTACTTTTCTCTTACATCCAGATTTATTTAGTTTTAAAGTAAATCCAATTTTTCAGGCAATGAAACTTGGAGAACTGGACCCAAAATAAAGATGCTTTTTTTATGAAATCTTTTTACAAGCTTTATTCATAACATAATTTATTTCCTCCCTGCTATAGTTGAATTTCCGTGATTTTTGTTAGCAATATCAATTAAATGATTGTTATCTTAGTTCTTTATGAAGATTTGTCTTTCTCCTTTAAAATGATCATTGTTGAAAAAATAATAATAATGAGTTGCACTTAATTTATTACTATGTTTAGCTTTATATTTAACTAGAAAGATAGACCGTCAAAAATGGCGGAATATGAGATATAAAGATATATACAACACATGTGTAAGGTTATGAGTTTTTCTTGCTTGTTCCGCAGTGATAGATAAAAATAATAGATTTTAAAAACGAAACTCATTTATAAAAAACTGTAATACAGTAGAAGACCACTAATCCGCACAGTTTGGTTCCATGTGTTGTGCGGATTTGAGGCTTTATGCGGATTACAGGTCAGGTCGATATTATAAAATTAGATATATGGCTTCTTTATGCTAAATAAATTGTATAAATATTGAAAAAAATGCATGTGTTTATAAATAGAAACAGCGAATAAGTTGCCATAAAATATATTTCAAATTTTCCTTCTTCGCCAAGGACCCTAAAGTGGAAAATTACCGAGAATTCAACTTTTCTATTCGACTATATAAAGCGCGGTACTTTTCCAGTATAGGGGCTTTGGAGTACTTTTTTAAAACTTGTTATAATTTAAGCTTCAGAAGTGATTTTTTTTTTTTTTTTTTTTTTTTTTTGCCAAATGATATAAACAGTTACGAAAACAAAATTAATGAACTTTTAAGTTTATTTATATAATCTATAAACATTTTATTTATATCTATATTATTGTTGTTTTTTTATATGCAATTTACTTCAGTTTGTATAGAAAAATAGTTAAATGGCTTCTTTATATTAAATAAATTGTATAAATATTGAAAAATTACTTGTGTATATGAAACAGTGAATAAGTTGCTGGAAAATATGTTGACAAATTTCATTTTTTCTATCTCGCCAAGGCCCCTATAATGAAAAAGTACCGAAAACACATTAAAATCGGGCAGTTAGGACCTCAGACACTACAGCGCCGTCTATTGGCTGTTATGTTATTAGTAGCATCGGGATGAAGATGTAAAGACGTACATTTTCGAATATTGCACTTCAAATTCTCATCCATACATTTAAAAAAAAACCCTTAAAAGCGTGGAGTTTAAATTAAATTGCGGAGACCTCGATTATGAAATATTAATGGATTTAAATGGGAATTTCGCCAAATTAGCTAGCTATCGCCAAGTTGGCTTCATATATGACAACTTATTTTTGTCGCCAAATTTGCGATATTTTGTCAAATTTGGCAATATTTTGCCAAGTTGATCAACATTTGGCGCTACTGTGGTAACTCTGCATTACTACTTTTCAACAATTACTCATTACAATGAGGCGGTCCTACCGGAATTGTGAGGGACGCACAGAGACTTTGATTTTATATGAATAAATTGTTGTAATTTAAGATTTCTTTTAGACTTATTGTGTACTGTTTATGTTAAATATCCATTTTTATCCCATTGCAACATAGTTGAAAATTGTTTATGAATTCGGATTGTCTGCCCATCTGTCTGTCCTCGCGTAAATATACACGGATTTTCATGCAGTTGATATATGTTAATGATGTTTACCATGGCACGTTCGGTATTGAATATTAAGTGTTTACCAATAAGATTTTATTTACAGGGGCACGTAAAAGGATTTCGTTAAGTGGTTTGTGGTGCGTTTTAATGGTATTACACTATTAAAAATGCACTAAAATTGATATAAATCCCTGTGTTTCACTACAAAATGATACACTATTGAATACGGCATTCATAGCATTTATCGTTCATTTACAAAGATACACAAAAGAAATCGCTTTCAGTACTGCCTTTGAGCAATAATTGCTGAAAGAGCGTTTTCAATTTCGGTATGCGCTTTTAAATGAAACAAATTTTATGCATGTTACTCGTTGTTTATAAATTCTATAGCTCATATGCAATGATACAAACCAGAATTCAAGTACCATTTTCCTTACAAGTGGAAATTTCTGAAGGGGAATTGTTAATTTTTGTATGTATTTCTTAAATGAACTAGATGTTTACGTGCATATAATTTATAAATACAAATCTATATATCATATACAGGGCTGTTTAAAGAATTCGGATAATTTACAGACTGTAGATGGGAATTTCTGAAATTGGGTTTTCAATTTGTATTATCCAACATATTATACATTGTTATTATTAGTTGAAAAAGGACTATAATTACTACTGTAAAAATACATGATGCCGGATATGTCAGTTCACTACATTTGACTGAACAAATGTTTGTGCTTACCTGATGTCATTACAGATTTATAAATAACAGTTGGAACTTTTATTTTCTCTCTTACATCCTGTTTTATTTTCTTTCAAAATAAATCCGCTTTATCCGGAAATGAAACTTTGAGAACTGGAAATCAAAATAGGATATTTTCTTTTAAGAAGTCTGTTTAAAAGCTTTTCTTCATATCAATTTCTTCAATTTTTTCTTTCTACTGTATTTTACTTTTTAAGGTTTTTCGTAACACATTCAACAAAATGATAGTTATTAGGATTTATTATTAAGAATTGTTTTTTTTTTCTTTAGAATGCTTGATGTGTGAAAAACATGTTGTACATAATCGATTACAAAATTCGATTACCTGTGATCTTTAGTCTTTTTATTCTCTTGTTGGAATTTAACGAATGTTTTCAATTTCATATTTGTTTGGAAATTATTTACTTATTTCCTAATTAATGACTTTAGCGTTTCATGAAAATATCAATATTATGCCAATTCTTTCTTTTGTTTATTCATTATTATAAGTCTCTATTAAATATTTTAAAATTTTAATATGTTTTCAGGAAAGTTGCTAGAACATTTAAGGAAAAATATGATAAAAATTCTACTTACTATCTCTAAGATGTTAAAGCACCATAAATATTTTATCAAAGGAAGCAACAAGATATAGTGAAAAATGAGAAAATACATGTTATATAACGGTCAAAAAACTTTTTGTTTTAGTAACTTTTGTTTTAGCAACTTTTGTTTTAATAACACATAAAATACCTTAATTTTAAAAATAATTTAAAGATACAATTTTTTAATGAGGTCTTGATATGTTTATGATTTTAGCTCTATTAGGGAAAACCCTTACTCTGTCACCGAAAGTACAATGAATGATAGGTGTCAAATGGACTTGCGTCGGATAAAAAGATAGAACAAATCTGTCTGCTTTTAAATTTATGGAAAATATATTTCCGCAATTTTGATATTAAAATAATTATGTTACATGATAATGTCTTCCGAATTTCTTTAGAAATTATAAAAGGTTCTACTTAACATGCATTAAAATACATTATTTCGTTCCTTAATAATGAATTATTTTTCATTTTCTCGACCCTCTGATTAAAATTTAGAAATTACTCAAAGAGCTGCTTTAATGCGCACTCTAATAAATTTATGTAACGTTACTCCATAAATTGGTGGCAGCCTTGATGCCCTCCTTGCTACTCCATTTTATCAATATAACTGGTATTAGGTTACACTAATGTGTATTATTACACCGGTTATATCAGTTTAAATTACATCATTATATAAGTTAAATTACTCCATAACATTGGAGACAACATGTTCCTACCAATTTTATGAAGTAACGTTACATAAATATTTTACAGTGCACGAAAAAATAAAAAAGAGTGAAAATTTATTTTCTTGGAATCTGTTGTAAAAGATTAAAACATTTCAATGGCTCGCTTCAATAATTTAAATTTAAATTTTTAAACTAAAGTCTTGATTTATTTCAGCTCATACTGATAATTGATAACATTAATTTTACTATTAGATATTACATTTCAAAATAAGACATGTTATTAAAGTGTTTTCCAATATACCCCTAATATATTTCGAATTTCAGTAAATTAACCGAAGCTTCTAATGAATGCACATGAAAAGTATTTCATTCTTTCTTATTTTTCACTTCCTCCACTATGTCCTTAAAACTAAGGAATGAATTGCTTTAAAGACATGCATAATTCTTAAAAGGGTGCCCAACATAAGTAAGAATAAATCGGAATTTATTCCCTCGCAAATAATTCCTGTCTAAAAGATGGAAACAATTTTATGGCTCTCTTCAGTATTTAAATGTAAAATTTTGAATTAAAATCTTTGATGTATTTCTATATTTAGTTCTGGTAAGGAAAAGATGCACACTATCACAGGATTGGCAATGAATGAAATGCCATAATTATTTGCATCAGAATGTTGTACAGCGAAGACAACGAATATATTTCCTTTACATTCGTAAAAACTTCATTTGGCTGCAGTGGAAATTAAAGTTATAATGATAATTCATTTTTTATTATGGTAATTCATTATTTCATTCCTTGCTAATTGATTATTTTTTATTTCATCGACCCTCTGATTAAAATTTAGAAATTACTCAAGTGGCATGCATTCTCCTTTAAGGCAAGCTGAAAATATGAAAGAATAAAAATTCATTTCATAGAAAATAATGCCTAATGAAAGGTTAAAACATTTCAGTAGCTCGCTTCAATAAATTGAATTTAAATTTTCGGACTAAAGTATTGATTTATTTCTCATATTATTCCAGAAAATATTAATAACTGATAACATTAATTTTACTATTAATTAATACATTTGAAAACGAGACGTAACTTTAAAGTGTTTTCCAATACACTGTCAGAAAAATTCGTCTTTATACATTAAATTATTCGTCATTTTCAAACAAATAAATTCGGTACTCCTAGAATACATGCTTTTTCCGTTAATTCTTTCAGGAAGTCTGAAAAGAGGGGGGAAGTCCGTTTATTCCTTCGATGCATGCGTATTGACTGAATTAATACCAAAGTTCGAGTTTATTTTTAAAATGAAAAACCGAAAATTCAATAAATTAAAATTTCTAATTTATTTAAAAAGAAACAAACAAAAATAATGTTTTCTAATTTAATAAAGTAACAAATTTCTCATTCATTTAAATTTATTTTCAATTATTTTTTAGAGTATTAAAAAATATTCGCATGTAAAATATATTCTAAACAAACACATTTAAAATACATATAGTAGTTCAAACAAGTTTAAAAACAATCGATTTTATTCAAAAACGCAAACATTTCTTCTCAAATTTAATTCAAAATCTAATATCTATATTTTATATCTAACAATCAAATTATGTCTTACTAGAAATATATCTAATATGTAATAATTTGTATCATCTATTATTCTATAGGTGTTAAAACACCAACCATTATTTCATAACAATGAAATTTTCCTGCAATTAAGTTTAAATTTCCGAGCTCACCGTTTTACTTAAAAAGCGATAGAAAATAATAATATAGATCTTACTAGTTAAAAATATACATTTTATTTAAACTTTCTTAGTACTTTCGGCCTGCAATTTACGCGGCCGCAAGTACCGGCCGCAATTTACATCGTTAGAAGTTGTTTTTATTATTAATTCCTGTTCCATTTATTCAAATACGTCATTCCGATTGAAATGAGAGAGTCTATAATTATTTGAGTAGCTGAAAGTAGAAGCACGAAAAAAGTAGAAAGAGTAGAAAGAAGTAGAAAGTGGCCACGGAAAGTGCAGGCCGAAAGTACTAAGAAAGTTTACATAAAATGTATATTTTTAACTTTTAACATCTATATTATTATTTTTGTCGCCTTTTATGTAAAGTGACCTTTCAAACTTTCATATTATGTATTTTGTGATTGAATCAAGGTGGAATATTGCATTTCGTCTTATGGTTTTATTCACAAAGTAAAAATTCATTTCCTCGGAAATAATGCTTGTCTGAAAGATTAAAACATTTTAACCGCTCGCTTCAATAATTTAAAGTATTGATTTATTTCTCAATTTATTTCTGCACATAATAATAGCTGATAACATTAATTTTACTATTAATTGTTACATTTCAAATTAAGACATGTTATTAAAGTGTTTTCCAATATATCAGTAAAATCTTTATAATTTTAGTAAATTTACCGAAGCTTCTAATTAAATTGAATGAAAATTATTTTATATCTTATTTTTCACTTCCTCCACTATGTCCTTAAAACATAGGAATTAATTCCTTTAACTACACGCATCTTTCAACATATGTAAGAATAAATCGGAATTTATTCCCTAAAAGTAAATAATTCCTCGCTGAAAGACTGAAACATTTTCACGGATCTCTTCAGTATTTAAATGTAAAATGTTGAATTAAAATCTTTGATTTATTTCTACATTTAGCTCCGGTAAGGAAAATCAGAATCGTTAATGAATGAAATGTCCAAATTATTTGCATCAGAATGCAGTACAATGAAGACAACGAATATATTTCCTTTTATATTCATGAAAACGTCATTTTGCTTCATTGGAAATTAAAGTTACCATGGTAATTCATTTTTGTTAGATCATTAATCTTTCAGGATATGTAATAACTGGTATTAAACATCTACTTCTTACTTAACGTTCTCAATATTTTATTTATTTTACAGAATAATATTCCTTTTCGAAAAATGTCTTCGAAAAGCCTCTCTGAAAGTTTAAAACATTTTAATAGTTCTCGCTTCAATAATTTAAAGTATTGATTTATTTCTCAATTTATTTCAGCACATATTAATAACTGATAACATTAATTTTACTATTAATTAATACATTTCAAATTAAGACATGTTATTAAAGTGTTTTTCAATATACCAGTAATATTTCTCTAATTTCGATAAATTTACCTAAACTTCTAATTAATGAAAAGTATTTTATATCTTATTTTTCACTTTCTCCACTTTTTCCTTAAAACTCAGGAATGCATTAATTTAACGACATGCATCTTTCTTCAAGGCATGCACAACATATGTAAGAATAAATCTGAATTTATTCCTTCGCAAATAGTTCCTCTGTGAAAGATTGAAACATTTTAATGTCTCTCTTCAGTATTTAAGTGTAAAATTCTGAATTAAAATCTTTGATTTATTTCTACATTTAGTTCTGGTAAGGAAATCAGAATCGACCATGAATAAAATGACCAAATTATTGTCATCATAATTCTGTACAATAAAGACAGCGAATCTGTTTCCTTTTACATTCATAAAAACTTCATTTCGCTGAAGTGGAAAATAAAGTTACCATGGTAATTAATTTTTATTAGAATAATTCATTATTTCATTCCTTACTAATTCATTGTTTTTCATTTCCTGGACCTTCTGATTAAAATTTAGAAATTACTCAAAGAGATTACTAAATTTTATAACATTCTGCTTAAAGGCAAGCTGAAAATAAGGAGTAAAAATTCATTTATTCTGAAACAATGCTTCTCTGAAAGATAAAAACATTTTAATAGCTCGGAATGTAACTCAATAATTCAATAATTTAAATTTAATTTTTGGACTAAAGTATTGATTTCTTTCAGCACATATTAACATTATAGCATTAATTTTCCAAACTAACAAGGAAGGTCTTCTTACTGGGCATACTTAGAATATTTTGAAAAAAATACTAATTAAAGATTCTTATGTATGTAATGAAGGATAAGTCAAACTTTGCGGCGGAATATATGTAAATTTACCGAAGGTTCTAACTAATGTAAATGAAAGCTATTTCATACCTTATTTTTCACTTCCTCCACAACGTCCTTAAAACTTAGGAATGACGTACTTTAACGGCATGCATCTTTATTTAAGGCATGCTCTGCTCAACATATGTAAGAATAAATCGGAATGTATTCTTTCGCAAATAATTCCTCTCAGATAGTTTGAAACATTTTAATGGCTATTTTCAGTATTTAAATGTAAAATTTTGAATTAAAATCTTTGATTTATTTCTTCATTTAGTTCTGGTAAGAAAATTCAGAATCGACAATGAATGAAATGTCCAAATTATTTGCATCAGGATGCTGTACAATGAAGGCAACGTATCTATTTCGTTTTACATTCATGAAAACTTCATTTCGCTGCAGTGGAAATTAAAGTTACCATGGTAATTCATTTTTATCAGAACATTAATCTTTCAGCATATGTAATGGCTCATATTAAACATCTACTTTTTACTGAACGTTCTCAATAGTTCATTTATTTTTCAGAATAATATTCCTTTTCGGAAAGGGTTGAATAAAGTAAAAATTATTGAATATGAAATTACAATTAATAATAAAAATGATAAATATTTAGCAACTGATAACATTATTTTACTATTAATTATTACATTTCAAAATAAGACATGCTGTTAAAGTGTTTACCAATATACTAGTAATATCTTTCGAATTTATGTAAATTTACCGAAGCTTCTAATTAATGTGAATGAAAACTATTTCATATCTGATTTTTCACTTCCTCCACTAGGTCCTTAAAACTTAGGAATGACTTACTTTAACGGCATGCATCTTTATTTAAGGCATGCTCAACATATGTAAGAATAAACCGGAATGTATGCCTTCGCAAATAATTCCTCTTTGAAAGATGGAAACATTTTAATGGCTCTTTTTAGTATTTAAATGTAAAATTTTCAATTAAAATCTTTGATTTATTTCTGCATTTAGTTCTGGTAAGGAAACTCAGAATCGACAAGAAAGGAAATGACCAAATTATTTGGATCAGCATGCTGTACATAAAAGACAACGAATCTATATCCTTTTAAATTCATGAAAACTTCATTTCGCTGCAGTGGAAATTAAAGTTACCGTGTTACTTCATTTTTATCAGAACATCACTCTTTCAGCAAATGTAATGAGTAGTATTAAAAATCTACTTCTTACAGAAGGTTCTCAATATTTTACTTTATTTTTCAGAATAATATTCTTTTTCGCAAAATGTTAAATAAAGTAAAAATTATTGAAAATGAAATTATAATTAGTAATAAAAATAATACATGTTTAGATTTTTTCTAAAAAAATCAACGAAATGTAATTAAAAAAGAAAATAATGAATTATTTTTTTATTAAATTCTTGGAGAGCATTGAATTCTTTTAATAAGATCTCGATATGTTTTTGAATTTAGCTCTAGTAGAGAAAAGCATTACCCTGTCACCGAAAGTACAATGAATGATAAATGTCTAGTGGACTTTCGTTGAATAAAATAACAGAGTAAATCTGGGTCCTTATAATTTTTTGGAAGCTTTATTCCTCCACTGTTGATATTAAAATTAAATATGTTATCTGATAATGTCTTCTGAATTTCATTAGAAATTATAAAAGGCTCTAACATGCATTAAAATTAATTTTTCCATTCCTTACTAATTCATATTTTTCATTTCCTCGATTCTCTGATTAAAATTTAGAAATTACTCAAATAGTATGGATTCTGCTCTAAAGCACGATGGAAATACGAAAGTGTAAAAACTCATTTCTTCGGAAATAAGACTCTCTTAAAGATTAAAACATTTTAATGATTTTAATTTAAATTTTTGGTCTAAATTATTGATTTATTTCAGCTAATATTAATAAATTTTAACATTAATTGTACAATTAATTACTACATTTCAAAATAAGACATGTTATTAAAGTGTTTTCCAATATACTAGTAATATCTTTTGAATTTATATAAATTAACTGAAGCTTCTAATTAATGTGAATGAAAACTATTTCATACCTTATTTTTCACTTCCTCCACTACGCCTTTAAAACTTAGGAATGACTTACTTTAACGGCATGCATCTTTATTTAAAGCATGCTCAACATATGTAACAATAAAATGGAATGTATTCCTTCTCAAATAATTCCTCTCTGAAAGATTGAAACATTTTAATGGCTCTTTTCAGTATCTAAATGTAAAATTTTAAATTAAAATCTTTGATTTATTTCTACATTTAGTTCTTATAAGGAAATTCAGAATCGACAATGAAGGAAATGTCCAAATTATTTGCATCAGAATGCTGTACAATGAAGAAAACTAATCTATTTCCTTTTACATTCATGATAACTTCATTTCACTGCAGTGGATATTAAAGTTACCTTGTTAATTCATTTTTATCAGAACATTAATCTTTCAGGAAAAGTAATGATTAGTATTAAACATCTACTTCTCACTGAAGGTTCTCAATATTTCATTTTATTTTTCAGAATAATATTCCTTTTCGAAAAATGTTAAATAATGTAAAAATTATTGAAAATCAAATTACAATTAATAATAAAAATAATAAACGTTTGGCTTTTTTTTTTTTTTTTTTTTTTTTTTTTTTTTTTTTTTTTTTTTTTTTTTTTTTAGAAATCGACGAAATGTAATTATTGAAGAAAATAATGAATTCATTTTCTCTTAAATTCTGGAGAGCCTGAATTCTTTTAAGAAGATCTAGATGTGTTTTTGAATTTAGTTCTAGTACGGAAAAGCGTCTTACTCTATCACCAAAAGTACAATGAATGATAGATGTCCAGTGGAGTTGCGTCGGATAAAATAATAGAGCACATCTGTTTCCTTTTAAATTTTTGGAAGATTTATTCCTTCAATGTTGATATTAAAAATATTATGTTGCATGATAATGCGTTCCGAATTTTTTTAGAAATTATAGAATGCTCTACTTAAAACGCATTAAAATTCATTATTTCATTCCTTAATAATGCATTATTTTTCGCTTTCTAGACCCTCTTATCAAAAGTTGGAAGTAACTCAAAGAGCTTTCTGAAAAGTATTCAGCAAAGAAAATTCATTCTGATTTAAGAAACGCTGAAAATTTGAAAAATAAAAATTCACAATATGAACTACAAAATGCTCACCGTTTTACTTAAAAGACGACAAAAATAATAGTATAGATGTTGCAAGTTAAAAATATGTATTTTATTTAAAAAATTTTAGCTCTTTCGGCTTACATTTCCCCGGCCATCGTCAGAGAATATTTTTATTATTAATTGCTGTTCCATTCATTCAAATACGTCACTTCGTTTGAAATGGGAGAGTCTATAATTATTAGGGTAGCTGAAAGAAGAAGTAGCATCAATTAATAATAAAAATATTCTCTGTCGAAGGCCGTGGGAGTTTCAGGCTAAATGTACTAAGAAATTTTAAATAAAATGTATATTTTTAAGTTGTAACATCTATATAATTATTTTTGTCACCTTTTAAGTAAAACGGTGAGTTTTTTAACCCTTTATTCCCCGGCGGTAATTTAAAGTACAATTAAAATAACTTGTTATAAAATTCATTTAATACATCGATTAGTAATACAGTTTAGAATGAGTTAAAGATACTTTACTTTATCTTGTACCAAAAGCATTAATGGTTCCGCAAAACACAAATGTTTTTAAACGGAGGATTTCTTTTGCCTTTGCATCTTTTCATGGTGTTGAAAGATTGAGAGAGGAAATTTTTCAATTCGGAAATATTTCTATATTTCTATTGGAATAACATTATATTTTTACATTTCCTAATTCTAC
This sequence comes from Maratus speciosus, assembly GCA_963932465.1. Taxonomy (NCBI): domain Eukaryota; kingdom Metazoa; phylum Arthropoda; class Arachnida; order Araneae; family Salticidae; genus Maratus; species Maratus speciosus. Next base: position 535,526,574 of record OZ010788.1, on the reverse strand, counting down.
AAAATATTGTAAAAATATTTTAAATAAAAGATTTGAGGGGAGTTATTAATATTGCACAAAATCCCTATAAATTCAAATTTAATTCGTCAATTTTAACTGGCAAAATTCTTCTAAAATTTATTAAACGATTGTGTAAATCTTCTAATGTAGTTTCTAAAATTCCCGAAAAATGCTTTAGAAAATGAAATTTTCATAAATTCATAATTTGGAACATAAAGGGGTGAAGTTCTTATTGTGTATTTTGAGATTGAACCAATGTGGAATATTGCATTTTGCCTTGTGGTTTTACTTAAAATGTCAAAATTTATTTCCTCGGAAATAATGCCTTTCTCTGAAAGATTAAATCTTTTAATCGCTCGCTTCAATAATTAGAATTTAAAATTTTGGACTAAAGTATTTATTTATTTCTCAATTTATTTCAGCACAACTGATAACATTAATTTTACTGTTAATTATTACATTTCCTAAATAAGACATTTTATTAAGTGTTTTCCAATATACTAGTAATATCTTTCGAATTTCAGTAAATTTACAGAAGTTTCTAATTAATATGCATGAAAAGTATTACATATCTTATTTTTCACTTTCTGCACTATGTTCTTAAATCTTAGGAATGAATTAATTTAACGGCATGCATCTATCTTTAAGGTATGCTCAACATATCTAAGAATAAATCGGAATTTATTCCCTCGCAAATAATACCTCTCTGGTAGATGGAAACATTTTAATAGCTCTCTTCTGTATTTAAATGTAAAATTTTGAATTAAAATCTTTGATTTATTTCTTCATTCAGTTCTTGTAAGGAAAATCAGAATCGACAATGAATGAAATGTCCAAATTATTGGCATCAGAATGTGGTACAATGAAGACAATGGATTTATTTCCTTTTATATTCATGGAAACTTCATTTCGCTGCAGTGGAAATTAAAGCTACCATGGTATTTCATTTTTATTAGAACATTAATCCTTCAGCATGTTTAATAACTAGTACTAATCTACTCCTTAATGAACATTCTCAATATTTTATTTATTTTTCAGAATAATATTCCTTTTCGAAAAATATTAAATGGAGTAAAAAATATTGAAAATAAAATTACAATTAATAATAAAAATAATAAATTTTTAGCGTAAATTTTCTAAAAGGTGAAGTAATGTAATTAACACAGAAAATAATGAATTCATTTTCTCTTAAATTCTTGGAGAGCTCGTACTGACTTAGTTTAAAAACGGTTTTAACGTTTTTTTAATTAACAATAATTGTTTAACGCACACACAGACACATATATATATAGATATTACCTTGCAGCCTGTCTTTAATGGATGTGTTCTTTTTGTTTATACTTTTGTTAGTATGAATTTTCCATGGTTATTTTGTTAATTTTTCTCTGTTGATAAGGAGTGTGTATAGTATGTGGTTTTGGTATTACATATTTAAATAAATAAATAAATAAATAAATAAATATATATATATATATATCACGAGCCCAAAGCCTTTAGACTTTGAAAGTTAGAAAATAGTCAGTCTCTTATTTGTCCATCATTCAATAAGAATTGGTATGGGAAAGGCCAAAGGTGATATAAGGCCGAATTAGACTATTCTACAGATTACATGTTTTAAGTCCTAACTCTAGTATGTTTGAAAAAGCTAATTATAAAGCATTGTAAAATTATCTTTTAGGTCTTTGAATCGAACTTCGTATTATTTCAGCATTCAGTTATTACACGAATACTTCAATAAATTAACGTTTTGCATATCATCTTCCAACATGTATGTGTGTGTATTGTTTGATATCCTACTCTTAACAATTTCCATGATGCACTTATGATGTCCGCATCAAATTTCAACAATATTTCAAAATAAGTAGAATCTGGTTTAGCACTAGTTTGGATGTGGATGGTTGCCACTTCCCAGATTTCTTGTGATATCGTTTCATTTTACACAGAGCAAGATAAGTATATTAAAAGTAATAGCAATACAACTTCATTATTAACACTTAAAATTACCGTTAACTTCAAGATAAATTATGAACTACAAATTTTTTGAGTCAAATATAAAACAAAACAAAAAATGGATTTTAGTGAAATGTTATATATATTGTTTCACAGTAATAAGATAATAAGACGATTTAAGCATTATATTTTTTTCAAATGTGGTAATGGTTTCAGTTAAAGGAACGAGGCACCTTTAAAATAATTCTTTTAATTTTTTGTAAAATTCACTTTAAATATATTCAAGAGTACATTATATGCATTACGGTATACATTTAGCACTTTTTTTTTCTTTTTTTTTAGAAAAAAAGGAATTTTTCGTGATATTTTAGAACCTTTCAAAATGCCCCATACGAACTGAATATCAATGAAAATCCCCAATATTTTTTATACAAGTTATTATATATATATAAATAAAACTGTGCATGGAATTTTATATATTCGAATATAAAAGAAAGAAAAAAAATATTTTCTAATTTTTTATTTAATTTTAAGCCTCAAAATTTGAAAAAAATTAGAAAATATTTTTTTTCTTACCTTTATATTCAAATATATAAAATTCGATGCACAGTTTTATTTATATATATAAACCAAACTTGTATAAAAAATATTGGGGATTTTCATTGATATTCAGTTCCCATGGGGAATTTTGAAAAGTTCTAAAATATTACGGAAAATTCCTTCTTTTTACGCCCAATTTTTTTTTACATTTTTTTTTTTTTTTTTTTTTTTTTTTTTTTTTGTGATAAATGTATTATGCTATAATGCATATAATGTAGCATTGAATAATATTTAAAGTGAAATTTATAAAAAATAAAAATTGATTTTAAACCCTTTGTCCCCCTAAGGGGTAAAATAAAAAGTAACTTGTGCCTTCGCTTTGAAATCTGGCACTTTATATTTTTGACTTAATAAATGAAACCGTTGTTTCCAATATGCAATTTTTAGATATAGTGGGCAGAGTACTACAGTCTTTTAAAGTTTGTTCCAAATCTTTTTAAACACCCTATATAACAACGTCTGAAATATACATGTATTTCAAAGAATGGTAAGGTACACTGTAAAAAAAATAGGACCAGATTTCCTGTAGTAATCGGAAAAATAGTTGCCCTTATCGTACCGGAAAAATTTCCGACCCAGCTCGGAATAAAATCAGTAAAATCGGAATAAAATCCGTAAACTTGGAATAAAATCCGTAAAGTACCGTTTTAATGAATGTTTCCTTTTTTTTACGGATTTTATTCCGAGCTGGGTCGGAAAATTTTCCGGTACGATAAGGGCAACTATTTTTCCGATTCCTACAGGAATACTGTTCGGATTTTTTTACAGTGTATAAATATTGCACAAAACCGTTTCGTTAAATTTGAACGAAATAATGTTTCTTTTTCCAAAATTTATCGTCTAAAATTTAATAAATATTTTTACGTAGAAAAATAAACATTTGCATAATTTATATAACATAATAAACATTTGTTTTATTTCACGGTCAATTTATCGATTATTTATACATATATGTATCACTATATCTGAATAGTAATATTTGCCTTATTTACTGACGGATTAAAATAGGATAATATTACTATTTGGAAAAAAGTTAGATATCTGAATAAATAAAATCCCCAAAATTGACAACATTGCGTGTACAATACTGTAGAAAATTAAGTTTTTCGTAACATTGATTCTTTTTTTAGTAAAATATTAAAATTCATCTTAGAATAAAGCTATTGTTGTTATTCGGATCTTACTAAGTAGCATAAAATTTCTAATTTCCTTTATATAAATAAATTTCAACCTGCCACCTATCCAGCCATATGTCACGTGACTTCAAATGCGAAAACGATGGGAGGGTGACGACATATTCTGTCGAGATCGATTAATCTAAACAAAATTGTTGAACAAAGGATAATCGATTTATTTGGAATAAATACCTCGCTGAGATAGAACGAACCTTTCAACTGAAATATAATATTACAAAAAAATTAAAAGAAAGAAAAATGAAGATAAGCTTTATTCAAATATTAGAAAACACAAATTATTAACATAATATGTATTTACCCGTATATTAACCCGTATATTAATAGAAACTCAAAACTAAAAGGAAGTATTTGTATTTATACGTAATTTAAAAACAAACGAAAGCATGCTAAATTAAAGTTATTTGTTTACAATTATTATGACGATCTTTGCATCAAGTAAAAGTGTTCCTTAGTTTATCAAATGCGGAGTCTTTTCATTTTTAGGGTTCCGTACTTAAAAAGTAAAAAAATAATCATTATAAGATCATTCCTGTGTCTGTCTGTCCATCTTCCACAGCGATTTTACTCATAAACTTTGGAACGTGGAAGGTTCACATTGGCTGAAAAAATAAAGGCCCACATAAATTGTCCCACATAATTCTACATTATTTACCCTTCACAAATATAATTAGGAAAAATGTAGAGCTGCTAATTAAGTTACTTGAAAAAAAAAAATCTTTTCTTTTTATATCGTGTGGGGTATCGTGTAAAAGCTTTCGTAATGACGAGCTCAAAAATACATTTATATTAATTTTAGGTAATGTAATTTCAGAGATATCATCGAAAATGTAATTCAAAAATATGTCCTCTCCTCTATTTCCGAATTTACTGAAACTAAAATTATAAAAAAATTAGGAGTAGTAGAAGTTAATTTAAACCTTGCAGGAAAACTATATAAATTACCCTAGGTCACATAGTTTTTGAGAAAATCGCATTTTTCCGTTACACAGAAATTTCGATTTCCGGGCGTTCAGCAAATACGTTGAGGAGTACTATTATTTTAACATAATCAAACTGTTCACAATCAAAACTATAAGGTTGTCTGAGTGAAATATGATGGCTGGTTGTTCTATGCCCAGTTAACTTAAACGGTAAAGCATTGGCCTGGTAAACCAAGGATCTGGGTTCGATTCCCGGCCTGCGCAATTTTTCGCTCAGTTGGAACTATTCAATTCGTACGTTGAGGAGTGCTGGAGGTACCTTTCGTCGGAGATAAAAGGATATAAAAAAGATAAAAGAGTATAAAAGGATTGTTGATATTGATTTTCGAAGAAAAAATGTCGGTAATTAGCAGATTTATTAACCCTTAAAGACACGGATGGTTTGGACGTACATAAAGAGACGAGATGTGTACTTTATGCACCATCGGGTTTTAAAGCTTGGATAACAACTTTTAAAGATATATTTGTGTATCTGAATTACCCAATAGTAGTATAAAAGCAATAAACGTTCAACTTTTAAAAACAGATTAATTTAATTGGAATAAATCACGTAATTAGTATGGAATTCGTGGCAGGTTTGCATTGAGCGACTCTCTCAATACGCCACACGTGTCTTTAAAGGATAATTAAAGACCTATCTGGAAAAACGCGGCATGGACCAAGGTGGCATTGCAACTTTGCGACCTCCTTTCGAAGCACGCTTAGCACAAAGCCAAGTTTAAACTTTGAACATGGATTTTGTTACAAGTAGACTGTAAAAACAAAAGATTATAACTGCTTTGAATTTTGGTTTATGAAATGCCAAGTGAAATTTAAATGTCACTACTTTTATTGTCAGCACCGAAATAAGATCATCGTAAACAGATTACGATAAGATTAAAACTAGTTGGATTTACCAATCCTAAAACTTTCTTCTATCTCATACATGTTAATACTTCAAAATTCGCTATCACACTGCCAAAATTAAATGGCAATATATACTCATCATGAGGATTCTGAAAATATGAAATTCCGTGCAGTACTACTTGAGATATGACTACCGCTGAAATCATGTAAATCCTGCAAAATGTAGCCTAGCAGCGCCACCTATTGGGTGCTTTACACCAAAACCTATGTTACACCAAAACCACCAAGCAACAACTTATGTCAACGTCTAAACTGAATCTGAAGTTTGGGTGAAAACCCGTGTATTAGTTTTTGAGATAGAGCTATTGCAAAAATCGTGAAAATTCCAGCATAGCAGCGCCACCTATTGGGCGATTAACACCAAAAACTAATCAGCAACAACTTGTGTGAACGTCTAACTAAATCTGAAATTAGATGAAAATTCGTGCATTAGTTCTTGAGATAGAACTATTGCGGGAATCGTGAAAGATGCAGCACAGTAGCGTCACCTGTTAGGAGATTTACACCAACACGTAATCAGCACTATTATATCAAGTACTAACTGAATCTGAAGTTTGATGAAAATCCCTGCATTCTTGAGATAGAGCTATTGCTGAAATCGCGTAAATACTGCAAAATACAGCATAGAAGCGCCACCTGTTGAGTGATTTACACCAAAATGTATAAAACGTCAATTTATGTCAAGGACTAACTGAATCTAAAGTTTGATGAAAATCCGTCCATTAGTTCTGGAGATTGAGCTATTGTGGAAATCGTGAAAATTGCTGCATAGCAGCGCCATCTGTTCAGCAATTTACACCAAAAACTGATCATCACCAATTTATATCAGGGACAGACTGAATATAATTTTTTATTAAATCTCGTGCATTAAATCTTGAGATAGAGCGCCCACAAAATTTGTGCCATATACATACAGAAAGACAGCAGAAAGAAAGAGTCACAGACTCACAGACATTTTGTAAAACCATATTTTTGGGGATCTCTGACCTCTAAAATGCGTAAATCTTTCGACAATTTTCACGAAAGTCGAAAATTTTCACGAATCCAATACTTTCTTCTTGTAAAGATGGAAGAAAGTAAAAAGAGTTATACAGAATACCAATTTTTGAAAAATTTAGGCTTCATATCTATTTGAACTTTCATGGTATATCCATTTATACTTTTCTAGTATATACATCTTGCCAGCCCTATAATGTATAGTTTTTTACAAAGTCCTATTATTCAACTTCAGGAACATGTTTGAGACTACAAGACTGCTAATTATCTTAGACAAAAATAGTTACTCGAGCATCAATTCTCTTAGTTATCAAAATCCTCATTTTACCACGGTTTTGTGAATATTTATATGGAAACCTTATCGTGCTAAATAAACTGCTGTCTATATTTTCGAATGGTTGAATTTTTTTTATTTTTAGATTTTTAGATCACACTGTATATAAATCATAATAATTTTTACTGGATAGGTAAATAATAATAATAATAATAACAATCAATATGAATAAAGCTTTTTATGATGTTTTTTTATTATGATATCTTTTCATTTCGAATGAAAATTCATTTTGAAATATTTTGTCCTTAATATTGGTATCTTATTTATATTTATATATACCTAGGCAGCTAAATTTTTTAGCAATCTTTTAAATATCATACGCTTAGATCCTTGCTGCAAATTGCGCATAATCTTTGTGTATTATCTATATGATTTCTACTTGTAGTTATCTGATACCTCCCTTAGGAAATTCCATTAATTTTTTCATTCTTATCATCGCAAAGTTTCATTTTGTAGTCAATCATTCACAATATTGCAGTTTTTGATGATGGTCGGTAATGTTTAATTAATGGTTATATATATATATATATATATTAAAGGCAAGTGTGTGTACGTAAAGACACACTTTTCGCCGTGGCCACCCACTGCCATCCAATCGCGGTTGTAGTAGTAGTGGCCCTTAGTCTCCTGCTGTTAGTAAAGGAGTTTAATCGCGGTGGGTTGAAGTGGGTGGGTATGGGTGGCAAAAATGTAAATGAGAAATATCTCTCTTTTTTATCATACATTGTGTTTATGAGTGTCGTTTCACGTATCAGTTAAAGGCAGAGATATATTTGGAATTTTCCAGAAAGTTTCAAAATTTTCTAGAATGATCCTGATTTTTCCAGAAAGTTTCAAAATGTTATAGAATTTTATAGAATGTTTCAAAATGATGTTTTAAGCTAAAATGTTCCAGAATAATCCGAAATGTTCTAAAATAATCTAGAATGTTATAGAATGCTCGATAATAATATAAAATGTTCTGAAACGATCTAGTATGGTCTATAATGTTCCAGAATAATCTAAAACGCTCTACAATAATCAAGAGTAATCTAAAAAATTCCACAATAATTTAAAGTGTTCTAAAATAATCTAGAATATTCTAGGATGCTCTTTAATAATCTAAAATGTTTAAAACGATCTAGAATGATTTATAATGTTCTAGATTAATCTAAAACACTGTACAATATTGAAGAATAATCTAAAATGTTCCAAATAATCTAAAGTATTCTAAAATAATCTAGAATGTTCTAGGATGTTCCATAATAATCTAAATGTTCTAAAACGATCTAGATATAATCTATATTGTTCCAAAATAATCTAAAATGCACTACAGTAATCAAGAGTAATCTAGAATGATCGAAAATAACATGAAATTTTCTAAAATAATTTATAATAACATAGAATGTTCAAGAATGTACGAAATTTCGATAGTCAATGCTATATAAGTCGAATCTCAGCGCGTTTTCGTCACTTTTTTGCAACGGTCAAAAGAGAATCAAAGAGAAAAATACCCCAAAATCAAAAGTAAATATTCAAACGATAAATTCAAGTGATTCAGAAAAAAAAATGTTTTTTTTTCTTTTATTTATATTCATTTGTTTCCTTAAAAACTTTATCCAAGTCAATATACAACTTTTTTTACTTTTATTATATACTGCTAATGATTTACTTTTATTTATTCATTTTTTTCCAAAGTGTGTGTTACAGGCCAAAGCGTAAGAGAGTATTTACACAATCTTATATGAATTCGCAAAGAAGAAACGAAACAGAAGAAGAAAGAAAAAGACGACTTGTGAAAATTCGAGAAGGAGTGCAAGAGGTAAGAGAAATCAAAGGGAAGAACAAAGAGCAAGCAATTATGAAGAGACGCGAATTAGAGTACGTTAAATTTGAAACCGTAAATCAGCTCATTAACGTCACTAGGGGATCGTACCCGGGCTTCCCGGGTTAAAGAATATAGGTGAAAACATTTTTTTTTAAAATTGAAAACTAACAATTTTTTTTTATATGCAGTAAATGTTTTAGATTGGCCACTTACATTAAAAATGCATTTTTCATATGGAAAATACGAATTACACAATCAAATACATTTTTGAAATTTATCAAAAGCTATATTTTCTTACTAGCCGCATGCTAAGAGTTATTTGCCAAGATTTTACTACTTATGGCATCCTTTTATATTCTGACAATTTCAGAGCTTATACATGTCTGGTAAATTTGTGTTTTATTTATGTTATTTTATTTATTTATTCATAGGGAAGTTTTTTTAATGGTAATTAGCCGTAAGAAAATGATGAATTCTTTATTTTGTTTTAAGGGCAAACGGATGAATCTTTCGTAATCGAGCTCCGCACGATATAGATAAATTAAAAAATATTTCATGCTTTAAAATTGTTTTTAAAACCATAGACAATCAGTAAACTGAGATGAACTTTGCAAACAAATTCCATTAAAAAAAATTCCTATTTGGTGATCTAAAAATTTTCAATATTATTCTTCTATTTGTTTATAAAAGAAGTATTAATTTCGTTAATTTGTCTTTCACAAATATGTTAGTTTGGTGTTTTTTTTAATATTATTCTTTTATTTGTTTATAAAGGAAGTATTAATTTCATTATGCAAAAACTGTCAGAAACAAATGCTGAAAAATGTTTGTTGCTTTATGTGCAATATGTTTATTATTTTATGTATTGAAAGCGGCACGTGATAAGATAAACTTTAAAAAAAAATCATGCTTAAAAATTATTTTAGAAAATATAATACATCAGTCAATGGATACAGTTTTTAAACAAATTTCATTTGAAAGTACATTTATTTCCCTATGCGACAAAAATTGAAAATGTATGATGGTCAGAAGATTGAAAAAATGCAGTAGCGAAAAGTTCAAGACCAAAATTTAATCGTGAAGTATTGTCATTCGCAAAATGACGTCAGCGTTACGCACAGATACCTTTGTTCTTTATAATATAGATACATAATCAATAAAATATAATAAAGATCAGTTATTAGGATGTGGTTATCAATTGAGGTTCTTATGCTTGGATTTCTGGAATGAAAACAGCAATTTTCACCTTTTCAAAATTTGTCTACCCACTTCTCATATCCATATTCATCATTTTTTTAAAAATTGTATTTTGTTTGATCCTTTAAAAATCATTTCAACTCAAAACTTGAAGTCAAGATTGCCAGCAACATCTTTCATGTGAACAGACGCACTCTTTATTTGAGATTCTAATCTCAATTTTGGAGAGTAAAAATTTCCGTAATTTATGGTTTTCAGACGCATTTGTGTTAAAAGACTTAGTTTTATCTAAGAAAATGATCGTTTTCTTTTAAATATGACTTCATTTTCACTTAAATATGCATTTCGCCTGAAACTTACTATTAGTACACATGCAGAAGGAAAATCACTATAGAAAATTTATGAGGAAAAATGCGTGTTTTCAGAAGCAGTATGTCATTTTCCGTTATTATGCCCCTAATATAATATTCTGCTCCTAATGGGATTCCACTAAACCCATACAACAATTTTTATCAACAATTTTGAATTTTTATCAGAAAATATCATGAATAAAGTTTAAAATACCTCATTATTTCTCTCTTGTCTGCAGCAATGAAAGCTATCTAATTTTCATCATTTCGAAGAAATTTTATAAAATGGTTTTAAAATTAAAATATAAAAGTGGGGATATTTAAAAAAAACAGATAGTGCGACCACATCTACAAAGGAAGAGCTTTCATTTAAAAAATATATATATTAGTAAAATTGGTTCAGCAGAAAGATCAGGGCAGATGACTAAAAAATACACTTGTGTTTTAAATACATAGGTTATATATAATTAGGAAAAATTAAATCAAGCAAATTATGTTATTTTGATAAAATTATAGTAGAATGTCCTAAAGAATAGCATTAAAATTTTATTATTCGAGAGAATTTTTGACAAAAACTTCAGGAACACGATATTATTTTAAACCACGAATTACTTTTTGCTTGTCTAACTCGGCGAAGCAAATCCATCCAGGCGAGAATCATCAATTTCTGTAATATAAATCGCTATTATTTGCATGTCACCTCTCTTTTATAAAGACACTCTACATTTTTGTAAAACATTGCGTTTATCAGTGTGTGCTTTCGATTACATTATTTTCAAAAGTGAAGCATTTTCATCTTTGAAAAGTTTCAAAGCAGCTGGACTGTGAAAATGACGCACTTCTACAAACCATAATTCAGGTTTAAGAATTAAAATACACGCATTTTATAAAATGACGTCATTTGCATCCGCTAAAGCAATCTACTTTTACAACCCAGTCTTGAACTTCGTCTATAGAAAAGTGTGCATATGACGTCATTATCACGGAATAACTGACAATATTCTTGACATAGGCCATATTTTATATTCAACTATTTTTTCAAGTTTTATAAGAAATGGCAACAAAATGATACAGTATCTCTTATTTTCAACTATTTTCCGTTTACTTTCAATGACTTTCAATAGAAATGAGGTACTTTTGTTGCCACGATAAGAAAAATGGTATTAAAAACTGCAAAAAAATTAATATCTCAAAAATTAATTGAGATATAGCTTTCAAACAAATTGCATTTAAAAGAGCATTTTTTTCCTTATACGACGGTGTAAAAATTTAAAATGTGCGATGTTTAGAAGTTTAAAAATTTGCAGTAGAGAAAATTGCAAAACCAAAATTTCATTTCAAATTTCAAAGTGTTGCCATTCGCAAAATGACGTATGCGTTACGCACAGTTACGTCCGTTTGTCCTTTATAATATAGATATGCGAAATAGATAAAATAGAGAAAGAATGGCCACTCTACGTAAACATCAACGAGTTGCAGTACGTAGAAACTAGAATTTAGAACGTGGGGCATTCTATTATGATTCCATGAAAAATGCAATGAACATCCAAATATCGTCAATGGAAAAGTGGACAAGACATGCAAGTACTGCAGCGCAAAAAAAAAAAAAAAAGTTAAGGGCGAAGCTGTAGGTAAGTGCTACAAGTACCACCACCAGAACTATTCGCTTATAATCATCATATCACATTAAAAACAAATACGATAATGTCTGTTAAATGTTTTATTATAATATACTTCAGTTTTCCGGAAATTTTTATCGTCAACACAAATTGAGTTTGGATTAATCACCCTGTATTTGTAACTAAATAATTGGTTTGCGACCCTATGTTTCTATGTAATTTTTCATCCTTGTTGTATGCCTGATTTACCATGTCATTTTGTAAACGTTTTTTTTAATCACCCTATATATGACTCATTCAAACATTACCATACTTCATACATTTTTATATTTTTCATTATATCATATTTTCAAACTTTTCTAGTTCTCTAATCTCGCATTAATACACCAGAAATAGTTTCTAATATACATTAACTGACACAATTACGCTGAAAGCATTTTCACTTCTATGATATTTACATTATCTACATTCCAAAGCATGATCTATTACATTCAGTCGGATGTTTATTTAAATTCCATTAGATTTCATTAAGAAAACAATTTACTCTCATCTCATGTTACACATCGATATCAGAATATACATCATTTTGTCTTCATTCTAAAAGGTTTAAATAATTAATTATTTAATATTTTCTTTAAGGAAAGAGATAAGGATTTCATGGCGATGAAAACATGGACATATATTTGCAGTGTTGAGTACATTGTAAAAGATTCTTTTGTTTAAAATAAGTAAACATTGTTTAACGTCTGATATATAAAATTTAAAAGTTATAAATATATTACAAATCATCAGACATACAAGTAAAAATTACATAAATACATATACAATTAAAAACGCAAACGTTTTGGGCTACGTTTTAGCCCCTCATCAGTGCAATAACATTCAGATGACCAGAAAACTGCATGTTTACAGTTAATAATTACTGACAGTTAAAATGAAATAAATTATAAAGAACCATATCAAACCAATACTGCGTATTCAGGTGGAACTGCACATTATTCATTAATTGGGAGTTATTACAGATTAATGATATACAGAATTATTAATTCTTTGGAAACCAACCATAGTCAAATTTCGAAAATATGACAGTTATGGCGCATTCTCACAATCTTTTGACTTCCATGTCGCTGAAAAATATTTTTTTATTTAATACACTTTTTTGTGTTTGTTTTTTTTAATTTCATATACCGGGGAGCATCCCATTGCATGATTGCATAGCAATATTAACGAGATAAATAAGTTTTGGACGATGTTGGAGGTTCAAATGCCAGGAAAACTCATCTACCGTCCCGTGTCCCTGATGCTGATTTTTAAGTTTGGAGCTATCTGTATAAAATTGTTTCAATAAAAGTAATTCGATGTAATTTTTTTCCAAAACTGCGACAATTGTTTTATATAAATATGTAGCAAAAAATTAACCTGCACGCATTTATACGGTTGATAATATTTTTTGAACTCTGTCCCTGGGTTTTTCATCCTTATGGTCTCTCTTGCTAAACTTATACAGAAAATCACTTCAGATGCAGCCAAAGAATTTTTTTTTTCAAGTTTTTTCTCATGCAGAAGTATGCTAGAGAAAGAATGTCTAAAATTCTTTGACAAGAAATTTACTGTAGAATTTAAATCAGCATTTAAATATCAATTTCAAGATCGTGCCTTTATTGGTAGTCTTACCGTCCCCAAGGTTTATTCCTGCTCTTTTCGATGTAAATTAAAAAATATATATATTTAATCCAATGTTAACAACTGTTTCTAAAAATCAATGAACATTGTGACTATCACTTAGTCTTAACATGATTATCCTAAAAATAGGTGGTAATTTTCCTTACCGTTGCATCCTTACCGTCCCATTTTTTACCATTTCGTCCCTTTTTTCCTATACCATCCCCCTTTTTTACCTTACCGTCCCTTCTTTAACAACCCTTTAAGACAATGCTAAACAAAAATTCTGTATTAAAAGTACTACATTTTTATTATTTCTTATTTGAATGCCCTATTGGGTACTATGCAAATTCATTATAAGTAAAAATTTAGAAGAAAATAAAAAGTTATAAGGGTAAAACGGTAAGGAAAATTAAACTCGCAAGTTTAACTTAAACCTCAGTTAAATAAAAAGAATTTCGCTGCTGACCCTTTTTTCTTTATTTTGAATCATTAAGGCGTTCGTCTATCAGATTAAAATGTTATTTTAGCAAGTTTAATTTCGCAGATTTTTTCCCCCAAAGTCAAAAGATTGTGAGAATACCCCTTATCAGATCCAGTTGCATTAACGCTAAAAGTAGAGTTTTTCTTCAAGGTGTGTTCACTCGTAAGCAAATTTTGCCGATGGATGAATTCTGTGCAATTTCACTTGAATACACAGCATCGCTTCGATATGGTTCTTTATAATTTATTTCATTTTAACTTTTAGTAATGATTAACTGTAAACATGATGTATAGTTTTCTGGTCATTTTAATGTTATTGCACTGATGAGGGACTAAAACGTAGCCCGAAACGTTTGCGTTTTTAATTGTATATTGCATTTATATAATGCATACTTGTATGTCTGATGAATGATAATATATTTCTAATTTTTAAATTCTTTTGTTTATTTGTATTTTGTTACTTCCTCTTATTACAGTAAGGAAAAAAAAAGGTTAGAATTGTAAGGGAAAACAATGTAAAAGAAACTAATACTTTGCATCCATACTTTACGAAATTTATGATTTTCGAATGACAAATATTTGATTTGAATCTCTTTAATGTTAATACGCTTCAGGCCTTTTTATATTTTTTTCATTAAATTACATTTTCATACTTAGTTTCTCATTAGAAAAATTCTTCAGTTTTTGATTAATTGCTTTTAAATTAATTAAGTATTGAATTCGGGACATATTGCTAAATTTTATAAGTACTTCCTATTACAGTCACCTCTCACTTATACGCGTTTGAAGGAAGATATTTAAAATCGCGTATAACTGGGAGTATGCTGATTTCGTAATTCTTTATACACATTATGGAAAAGGAAAATATTTTGAAATATAAGAATTATAATTAATAATATTTTATAAAATAAAAAGGGTGTAATATTAGTATATTGTACTTAAGAACAATACTTACAATTTCACTATAAAATTTAGTTTAAAAAATACAATAAACGTAAAATTTAAGTTTGCATAGAGCACAAAAAAGCTAATTAGTCCTCTTTAAAGAAGTCATCAATGCTCGTTTGTTTTTGCTTAGGCCGTGTTTGTACAACGACGTTTTCTGATCATTAAAGTGCGTCATTGTATTTTATGCTACATTAACATCTTGAAGGTAATATCTTAATGTGTCCAGGGCTCCTAAAGCAGTAGCATAAGATGGGACAATTACAGTATCAGTTTCATCATTATCATCATCTTCTCCTTCTTTTTAAGCTGTCACGTCACGAAAAACAGTTTCAATATCTATTATTGCCGTTGATGTTAAGTTTTCATCAACATTGACGAAATCTTGAAAAGAAAGAGAATCTCGGCTTTTGCTGTTACAATCTTCTTCGCCTGAGTTAAAATCATTGCTGTCGTTTTCACTTTCCTGTAATGGAACAATTTGACAAAGTGAGTGCTTTTTCTTTGAATAACTCACCAGTATTGAGTAAAGTCGAAGCTCACATTTCTCTGAACCACTTAATTAAAGTGGTTTCAAAAATCTCAAATTTTCCTTTCTGAATTCTTGATTGTTTCTTCACTTGTGTAGAATATTCACTGTTACTTTTTTGATAGAGACTTGTTCTAATTCCTCTCAGCGTTGATTCTGGAAGTCAAATTTTCGAGCTAAACTTATTTTTGACAGATTAGGATCATTTTTGGCTTCTCCTCTATAACTTCCATTTTGAACGAAATTGTTAACTTTCTTTTAGTCGTTTTTATTGAAACAAAAATCAAAATCCACATGCTTCGGTAAAAGCAAAGACTAAAAGGAACACGTACACTGCAAATAAGGGCGTCTTAAATTCAGACACATATGTGACTGAAAAAGTAATTCAAACACTTAAGTGTCTGAATATGGAATTTCAGACATCATAGGTGTCTGAAATTTAGACACTTAAATGTCTTACTATATGATCATGACATAAATACTGTAATCTGAAATGTCTGAAATTCAGACACATAAGTGTCTGTAACTGGAGTGTTCAATTTTCTGACATTTTAAAGTGTCTTATTTTTTAAGACACGTGTATGCATCTGAATTTAAGACATTTCAAACGTCTGAATCGCATCCATTTTTGACCAATCTGGAAGTTCGGTAATAGGCAGTCAATTTTTCACTTTTTTTGTAAGCTTTATACAATGTAAAAAAATATCCGTTAAAATATGGAAATTATACTGGCAATTTACGTATTTTAATGCAAATTTTCTTCCTTAAATTCCAGAAAATTTTCCATTTTTTGCATATTTCTGTATTTAAAAATTTCCATTTAAAAGGTAAAATATACTCTTTCAAGGACAAATCCATATATTTCGCAATCAGCATTTTCTAAACCCATGTATATTAGACATGATTTATTTATTTATATTCAAACCAGTGCATTGCCCGCCCACGGGGGGGGGGAGGAGGGGGGGGCAACTAAGAAGGCTGAATCCCCTCCCAGACTAGACTAGATATTGTTATTTTTTTTAATTATGAAAGAATATTATTATTATTTTTAATAGGTTTAAAAATCGGAATTTTTGAAAAGATATTAATTTTGTCACACATTTTTTTTTCTCTTTTATAAATTTTATAATGAAATTCGAAATTATAGCATGTTTGAAATTTACTTAATTATAAATTTAAGACCCAGTGTAACCTCTTGTTCACTTTAACCTTCATAATATTTTGCTAATTTAATAATAAAACTTTAAATTGTTTGATTGCAAGCACACTTTAAAATTATCCAAATACAGAAACACACCAAAAAAATCGCAAAAACTAAGATATATTTTAGCACAGTATTTCATTATTTAACATCTTAAAAGCATTCAGAATTACACCCACTAAAACTTTCCAGAGCTTCCTCTGGCTTCTCTGGCTGGTTACGACTTATCAGTGTTGAATTCAGGGGGTGGCCCGGGGGAGAGAAATTTCCCCCCCGGAGCAAAGAGATGTCCCTCCGGAAAATTTGAGATTTTGTGTTTTCAATGGTCAAAAAGTGCAATCCCCCCCGGAACTCAATAAAGCCCCCCTCCCCCCCCCCCCCCCCCCCGCCGGAGCCTCAGAAATCCCTCCCGAAGAAATGTGTCTGAATTCAACACTGACGACTTTGCTCCAGTCTGCAGAAAAATAAAAGTCAGGACCTGATCTGGCATGTCCCATCAAATCAAATGAAAGAAAGACCGGGCCAGATCTGAGCACATATACTCCTCTAAAATATGCTCCTCCAAATCGCAATCCTGGATAGAAAATGTCAAGTTTAATTACGAAAATTTCCCAAGAGCAAAATGACTTGAAAGGACCAAAATCAGTAGCGCCATCTAGTTTGAGTCGAACGTATTATTATTAGTGGAACATATTATTATTAGAACGTGTTTTGAGAAGTCGAACGTATTAATTTTTTTTTTTTTTTTTTTGATTTATGGAATATTTCTGAAAATTCTTACTATGTAACTTTTTAGCTAATGATTCAGTATCGATCTACTCCAGGTATGATTTCACCGTGATTTCAGGATTTCACCGTGTTAAAATTAGTTTCATCAAAAAATTTTACTCTGTAAAATTTGTGCGTAAACCAATGATTTTTATTATTTTTGCAGAAAAATTATATACAATATTTATAACTGAGAAATTTTGTTCAGAATATTTAGCATATAGGATGGAAGTAATGAGTCCAATTTCAAAAATTTTGCATATATTCACCTGATCAAACGAAAAAAAAAGAAGAAATAATCAAAGAAAACAGAACACTATATTCCTTCACACACTTTCATATACACATATCTTCGCATTAAAATTAAACACAGGCTTTTGGCAATAAGAAATGCATTTATTTTTGAATGAAAAATTGATTTTATTTTTAAAGGTTACCTTCCCCACACACAACTGAAACGGGACAAGCCCGAATTAAATATATATATATATATAATATATATATATACATACGCACTGTTAAAACATTTTAAATATTTTAATATTTCAAAAATAACGTGTCTTCTGATAAACAATAATATTTGTGTTCTGAACATTTCTTCGATAGAAGTAAAAAAATTTTCTACTGGTTCTACATCGCATGAAATTAAAAAGCAAAATATTCAAAATTCTAGAGAGAAGATGTGTGAAATCTTTCAGAATTATAAGCAGATTGACAAAATATTTACCGTTTCCGTAAAATAAATTGTGAGTCACAAATAACTAACAATATTTGAACTTTCTAGCTGTGAAAGCGTGGCCGAGAGGGATTATCGCATAGTCTACGGACCATAGGGTCATGAGTTCGTATCCCGCGACGGGTAAGTGCAATATTGCTAATGTTGTAAAATGAATTGGATAAGTAAATCATGTGAAATCTCTGAGACCTACTGAAATGTGGGTGAAATGTCCTTTCCTTGAGAGCATAATTTTTATTTTTTAAATATAGAAATTTCCAAAAAAAATTTAAATATTTCTGGTAATTGAAGAAAATTTCCACTAAAATACGTAAATTGTACTGGCGTTTTGATTGGCGGTACAGTTTTTATATTTTAAAGGATTTTTTTTTCTTCTGCGTATTTACCGAAAAAAAGGTGGAAAAATGCTTTTGCAGAGAAATTAAAGGTGGTCAAACATGGATGCAATTCAGACGTTTGAAGTGTCTTAAATTTAGACACATACAAGCGTCTTAAAAATTTAGACACTTTAAAATGTCTGAAAATTGAACACTCCGTTTCAGACACTTATGTGTCTGAATTTCAGACATTTCAGTTTACAGTGTACGTGGCTTGATAAAAATAAAAGAGAAAGAAAAAAAGAAGATACCGTTTGAACTGGGGTAAGACGGGGAAAAGTCGAATTGTAACAACCTCTTCCCCCTCTCAGGTGCTTTGCGGTACGATCTTTTGACCTTCGTACCTGCAAAAAATTCTTTATAGATAAAAAACAATTTTCGCACCTAGCTCAAAATTTTTAAATTGCGTTGTTATTTCCGTGTATAACTGAGAGATACAATTCAAAGTTGTGCTTAAAGCCGAGAGATCTATAGCATATTTTCCCTATTCCTCGTGGCAGGACCTTACGAAATTCGTCTATAACTGAGAGACGCGTATAACTGAGAGGCGCATAAGTGAGAGGTGACTGTAATTGAAGGCAATAGATGGTGCTACCAGTCTAAACTGTTCAATAAAGTGAAAGAATTATTATTTTGTAATTTAACCAAATATGTTTACTTTTTATCAGACGATTAACAAAAAATATTCGGCAGAACATTTATTTTTACTTACTACTGTATCAATGTTTTTGAAAAAAATAACAATATTTAGTATATTAAAGCACATAAATTAACGTCTGCATTCCATTTTTATTTATTAAAGGTACACATATATTAAGACAGACTTTAAATACAATTAAATACAATAAACCCAACTGGAGTGAAAAATTAGCCGGGGCCAGGAATCGAACCTGGGTCGACAGCATAACAACAGCACGCAGAGCAACAGCACGTTATGCTGTCGACCCAGATTCGATTCCTGGCCCCGACTAATTTTTCACTCCAGTTGGGTTTATTGTATTTAATTGTATTTAAAGTCTGTCTTAATATATGTGTACCTTTAATAAATATTTAGTATTTTCCATTTTTTTAACTCTCCGAGCGTCTTGAGTGTATTCCTGCATTTTTATAAAAATGCTTAAAAAATAATCCTAATTAAAATTTTCTATCCCTGTTTGTTTCTAAAATACACTTCCTGCCCCTTTATTTGATATACATTTTGAAATTCAATTCTGTTTAAAATATTTTTGTCTACAACAGATAAAAGACGTTTTTAGGAAACGGGCAACTGCTCAGAAGGTTAACGACACGATCATTAAAAGCTGTCATGAATTTTATTTTTATCAGTCACATTCTCTAAAAGCCTAAATTTGAGTTTTGATACAGATAACGATTAATAATATATATTTTTTTATTACTTAAATTTTATTTTGCATTTTTATACATTTTTTAAATATTAAAACAAGGATATCAATACATTTTCTTTTATAGTTCTTATATGAATATTTTTTTTCTTTCCGCTTTCTTTTTCATTTTTTTACGAAAAAAAGGAAAAACTTTTCTTTGTGACACACATACTAATTTCTAGTGTATTAAGATGCAATTTAAGTAATTAAATTCCACCTTAATAGACTAGAAATACTTTTGAATATACAATAACCCCTCATAGTGTCAGTCAAAGTATTTCGCTTATTCATGATATTTTAAACTATCTGCATCCAAAAGAAAGAATTGTTACGTTTAGTCGAAGAGATTTTAAATTCCATTAGCTTTCATTAGGAAAACTATTTGTTCTCAACTAATGTTTCTGGAATGTACGTACCAGTTTGTCATCATTCTATAAGATTTAAATAATTGATTATTCACTATTTGCTTCAAAAGGAAAGAAATAGCATTTCACAAGTTTACAAGCTTGACCAAACCCACAAGCAAATATAGTCACATATTTGCATTTTAATAAATCCCTATAAAAATATGCACTTATATTCTGTTATTACGGTAAATTAGACGGATGTGCCAATCCCATAACTTTCGTGTTCCCGATACATGTTAATATTTCAAAAAAAAAGTTACACACATGTTAATACTTTTGTGTTATTACTTCAATACTACACAAACTTTGACTTTCACCTTAAATTTCTGCTTCAGTTTACTGATCAGAGTAAAAAAGGGTTAATCTCGATCATCATATACAGGGTGATTCATAAAGATCGAAACAATAGGCTATTTCCTTAAATATTGCCTCTAGATATATATTTCCAACTGCAAAGATTCATAAAAAAATGTGCAAAGTTTGATGAGGTAAGTTGCAATTCCACGGGGGGTCTATTTGAGAAATTATGAAAAATAAATTGTTATACGGCCCCCATAGGGTAAAATTTCCAATTAGAAAAATTTTCATTATCCATTCCGAAATTAAACACAAAAAATTCCATCTTCATTACAAATCGTTTGCAAACAAATCTCACAGAGATATGCCCGTTTAAATAATTCGTTAGGTTTTAAGGGATAAGATACAACTTGAAATGCATGTAATTCAAGAAACAACGTTATTTTAAGAGTTCCGGGAAACATGAAAAAAAAATATTTATTGAATAAGAATTTTGATTTTTTTTTTTTTTTTTTTTTTTTTTTTTTTTTTTTTTTTTTTGTGATGGTTAACCATATACACACTGCTCAAAACAATTAGGGGAGCACATGGTTTTAACGAAATTATGCAAATATTTACACCGATAAGTAACGTAAAAAAAATACATCCATAATTTAAATTGCTGCATCAAACAGATAAAAAACGAGAAAAAGGCGATAGTTGCAGAAATCGGGATTTTGCAGAAACATCTGCTTCACTGCCTCAGTTGTAAAATTCAATTGCTCAGCTTGTGTTTTGAGAAAAGGTGGCTTGAAAATGTCACAACAACAGGATTTACAGCAATCCATGGCTTGGTGTGTTATCAGGACAGTTGAATTTGGGGAAACACAACGAAGTGTAGTGGACGCTGTTGGAGTCGCAAAAAGTGTCCATGAAAGGCTATGGAATCGATTTCAAGACGCATGGAATGGTAGTCATCGACAAGTGCAAGGTCAAAAATGTGCTAACACAGAAACTGATGACCGATATATCCTGTTACAGCTCGTCGAGACGGAACGAGTAATGCTACTCAGCTACAAAAAGAATTGTTCTTGTCCGCAGGACGAAGGGTGTCAGCCAAAGAGTCCGAAATAGGCTTCATCATGGTGGTTTCTATGCACGTAAGCCAATGGTCTGTATTCCGTTGACCTCAAGCCACTGTGCGGTCCAAAGAAGGTGGGGAACTGAACATTGAGTTTGGAGGCAACGTTGTTGGAGTCAAATTCTGTTTACAGACGAATCACGATTCAGTCTGGATGTGACATCTGATGTCTTTTGGCATGAAGAGAAAGAGGCACTCAAAATAATCCCACATTCGTTCGTGAAAGATCACATTACAGACGAGTTGGGTTGATGCTATTGGCTGGAATCAGCATAGGTGGACGTACGGGTCTGCATATAATTCGGAATGGCGCTTTGACGGTCCGAAGTTATACAGACGAGATACTGAGACCTCATGTAGTATTTTATGTTGCAGCAATCAGTGATTTCTTTTTTTCCATGCATGATAATGCCAGACTTCATACAGTTCGGCTTGTGGAAAACATGCTTGAAGCTAAAACAATACAGCGTATGGAATGATCAGCATGCTTTCCTGACCTAAATCCGATCGAGCATGTTTGGTACATACTCAGACGACGCATTGCTGCGAGATCGAGGACTCCATATGCTGTCCGGGACTTGGAGATTACAATTCTTGAGCAGTGGAACAGTGTTCCCCAAAGTCTTATGGATAACCTCATCGCATCCATGGAAAACAGGTGTGCAGCAGTCTTACATCTGTTCGGGGAGACCACAAGCCATATTAAAAATCTTGCATCATTTCTAAACAATATTTTTTTTTTTTATCATTGACATGAAACCAAATTGTTGCCCTAAACCATCTTTTCGTGTTCTTTTCATCTTTTCAAAGAATAAAAGCTCCGTCACAATTGTTTTGCGTCTTTTTTTCTGTATTGCGCTTTGATACACGTGTACTATACATTTAATGGCCATACATGGCTGTCTTGCACTGTTCTCTTCACTTTTTGCTTGCTCCCCTAATTTTTTGAGCAGTGTAGTTTGCAAACAGAATCACATCCTAAAACACTTTTTTTTTTTTGAATGATTATTATTTTTTTTTAAGTGTGGTAATTTAAAATCGTTATAACTCAAAACATTATTTGTCGAATTTCAAAATTCTTTTATTTAATTAAATAGGAAAATATAATTTTTATTTCGCTTCAGGCGTATTAAAATATTTATTTTTAAAATATTAAAAATATAAATTTAAAAATGATGTAACTTATTTTTATAAGAATTTATATTTTCAAAAGTAAATATTTTTTCCGATTTGCCGAAACAAAATTAATGCAAAATAACCAAAAAGACTTGTTCCAATTTTGCACCTTTATCTTTAATAATTCTTGACTTATAATAACTTAAAGACGAGAAATGGTAAAAAAGTAAAATACCATCATGCAGAAAAACGCATTTAAAGTTTTAAACAAAGATTGGCTCCTAATAAAATGTTTAAATGCTATTATATTCAAGGCTGGAGTAGCACATTGGAAGTTTATTCCAACAGAGCGAAAAATGTCCAGACCCGGAATCTAATATGAATACTTGGCGTGCCGTGTCAATGCTTTACCTGTTAAGCTAACCGGACGATACCTAGCTGACATAATTCACTTTTATTTGTTGGATTTGGCTGCGAACTACAGCGCTAGTCCTAGCTCTAGATACTATAGATCACTAGTAGCGCTACGAACTGCAGCGCTAGCTGTTCGCAGCCACGTCCAACAAATAAGAGTGAATTATGTCGGCCAGGTATCATCCGGAAAGCTTAACAGGTAAAGCATTGGCACGGCACGCCAAGTATCCAGGTTTGATTCCTGGTCTAGGCATTTTTCACTCTGTTGGAAAAAACTTCAACTGTGCTACTCCAGCCTTGAATATGATTTAATGCAGCTGAAAAAATATTCGTTCTCTTCATTATGTTTAAATGTTTTTTTAAGAAATTGCAGGTGAGTAAGCAATTCGTTCCTGTAGCTTAAACTCCCGATTCAGTTTAACTTTTGTCCTTTCCATCTTCTTTCTGTACTATTAATGTCTGTCAGTTGATTTAAAACAAGATTTTTATATCATGCGGATAAAGATATTTTTCATAATTTTAGCCCTGGCAACTTCAGGTTTTGCATCGAGGCTGTTAAAAAATGTCTGTATTATGGGGCCGGACCAGGCCCGGACCTTATTTTATTTTAAAGACTCTTCAATGCAGGGCCTAACGTATTTTTTCATACTGAACCGGGACTGGCTTTCTTCTTCCTTAATCTGCACGGAACAAAATTTTGCGCTCCGATCTCGACCCAACCCCTATTAAATTCATTGTCTCTGTCTGATCTGATCTGTACAAAAATCATTAAAATTTGGCTCAGCCCAAAAATTTTTACAAAAAATGCATATATTTTTAAATCGCCATTATTTTATAATTAAACTTTAAAATTCATTTTTTTAAAGGATATTAGATTTAAGGGCGAATATTAAAACCCAGTAAAATCAGGGAAAAAGAACCAGCATATGATGGAATACTATCTTAAACGGAAAAATATGTTGATCCCTGCAAAATGAATATAATGATACCTGAGAAAAGAATAAACTACATTTTTACACCTCCTAAGAAGGGAACTTGTCTATAACGCATTTTTTTTCTTTCGTATATGATTCCGTCATAGACGATTTCACTGTATAGCATTTTCAAAGTCTGGAATACGTGGAATATGGATCAAAGATACTAAATGATATTAAATATTAAAGATATTAAATGATATGTGAAACATTTACATACAATTAGTGTTTCATTAAAAAAATATATATATATTTTTTTTTTTGGCGCTTCTTTAAAAATTAACATTATAATCATAAATAAAGAAAAGCTATAATAAGTATTTTTGGCCGGCGGGCTCGGTTTAAGATTTAACTTTTTTCCGAGCATTTTTTTCTATAAGTCGACTCGGGACCTGACCTGGATATTTCGGCACGTGCAGACCTCTAGTGCAGGCCTCCAACATACTTTGAAAGAAGTTTAACGTAAAATCTATACGCTGCGATTTTATGTCCAAAGCACGGTCACTGTCTTAAATCGACTTTTAATAACGTACAGTTTGTGGATGACCCTATCTTTCATTCAAAATGAGTCAATAATTCGTTTCTCAGAGAGATGGGTAAATGTTGTAGGTCATGAATTTTGGATTTTAATATCTCTGCGAACTTTACAGATATCGAGATGATTTTTTTTTTTTTTTTTTTTTTTTTTTTTGTGTGTGTGTGTGTTTAATTCAGAATGGATAAGGAAAAATTTCCTAGCTGGAAATTTTACTCTATAGAGGCCGTATAAAAATTTAGTTTATCTTTTTTCTCAAACAGATGGAGTTGCAACTTATGTCATTAAATTTTGCACCTTTTTAATGAAACTTTGCAATTGGAAGTATGTGTCTACGGCAATATTTAAGGAAATAGCCTATTGTTTCTATCTTTATGAATCACCCTGTATATTAAAACGTTAAGGTTTTTCTGTAAGATCAGTTGAGGGCAAAGCTGACACATTTGAGCATGCGTGAAATTAAATTTAGTGCCTGTTCAATTTAGAGAAAGACAGCATGAGATTCGGTTAGCGCTAGAATAGTCCCTAAAGCATCAGTTTAAAGCTCTGAATTTTTGTAAAGGACGCGGGTTCGACCCCAACAACCAACAAAATGATTTCAGTTTTGGCGATAATTCATTTAAATAATGACATATTTTATTATAAGGAAAAGTTATATGATTTGAATTTTTTCATTTTCTTATTGCTTTTTAATTAAATAAAATTTAACACTCAATAATCTTTAAAAAATAATAATGATTTTATATTTTTAAGTTAAAGTATTTTGCATGTAATTATCAATTAAATAAATAGAGCTGGTCTACAAGTTTTGTTATATTTTCTTACCATTATCAACAATATATATATACATGTGTGTGTGTCAGAAAGAAAAAATTTCATTCTCTTCCGTAAAAAACGAAAAAGAAAGTGGAAAGGAAGAAACGCGAATTCATGCGACTGCGGCTTGACATTTCTTTTATTATTTCTGTGTTTTGTTAACTTATTATTATTCTAATAATACTTTACTCTTTATACAAAGATTAATAAGGATAGCTTTTTCTTGTTATATTAAAACTTAACGACTTATCATAAGGATACAAGTTCTAAATATGCTTTTAATAACTGGTTTGTACTTCAAAGGTATAATATTTTTGGTCTGTGTAAAAAAAAAAACAGCTATCAGAAAAAACATTTATGTTCCTTTATTTTTTGTTTGTAATGATATTAATCGACAAAAAAGCCATATTTGAATGCATTTTTATTTTCAGTTATGTTTAAACTCATAACTTTCAATTATGTTTCTTGTCCTATAAAAACAAACAACGAGTTAAACTTGAATAGAAATTGTAATCTAAATATGCGTACAATTATCGACCGTAAACATTAAATGAAAGATCTACAGTTCATTTAAAGAATTAGATATGTAAATAAGCCCAATTCCTGCAAATTATGCAAATTACAGTTAATACGCAATCCCTCTTAATACGCGACTGTTGTCCAATGCCTTGAAACGCATCTTAACCGGGTTCTACTGTATCCACTTTGTTTAACAACTGAAAGCTTTCGATTGCTTAAGGAAAATATTTCCGTACGGAAAAGTGGTAGCAAAATTCTTGAGACTTGCCAACAATAGTTTACGTAAAATAAATACTAAGTAAGATATCTCTCACTGATATTGCATACGTTTAAAAAACTATGTAAAACTAAACTTAAATATTCTTTTATAGCTATTAAGGTACTTTGATCGTCTTCATGTTCGCATATAACGTCACTGAAAAGTTTTGAAAAGGTTCATTTCCATTTATAATTTTAAAATAATTCATTCTAAAAAAATACATTTATCTAAATATCTTTTGATTTTGTAATTATCTTTCATAACAAAACGCATCTGAATTTAAATCTACGTCTTTTACAAAATTCATTATAGTTCATCTGAGGCGTTATTTTTACTCATTCGTATCTCTGGGGTTACACATTCTGCGGTGTCCAAGAATGTCTCTGTCCTAGTCTTATGTGTTTACAAAACAGGAAATTAAACATTTTCTAAATCTTTCTGCCTTATTTTCATTTAAAACTAAATCTGTAAAGGTACAGAAGAAATAATACTGAAATTGGTTTATACTTTAAAAGGTAAAACAAGTTATCTAAAGATAAAAAAATTCACGCTATATAATTTTAAAATCTAGTTTACACTTCTACCAGAATCTTTAAGTAAATTTTTTGCCTTATTTAATCCCAGAAAAATATTACGAATTCTACTATTAAGAATTAAATATAAAATTTTTAATCTAAAACAATGATGTCAAACTCCTTTTAAATTCTAGAGTGCACGGCAATGAAAGGTAAATACACCTATATTGGGTTCTGCACCAGTAGTGAGCCACTACTTGTTAAAGTTTAAAAATAACCCAAGGATGCATTTCTGAGAAACGACTGAAATAAATCTGATTTACTTACATCCTTAAATATTAATTTTCTATAAACTGTTTGGAATAAGTGTTTTTTCTGCTGAAACGTTTGTTTATATTCTAGAATATCTTCAAAAACAGATTTTTGGCAAATTCTTACAGATTTCATCAAGAGACAAGCTTTTATTACATTGTTTCTTTAATATTATGTTTTATTTTGAATTAAATTGCTGTTGATACACAGTGCTGCTACATTGTAAATAATTTCTTGGATAAGCCGAAAACTTAAAAATTAATGCATGAGAAATTTACTGTCCCCACTACTGGAGCATAGAAAAAGGTAACATTTTTAGGGTTTCGTTCAGCTGACGAACATTCAGATGACGAGCTATTCGTCTCACTCCTCTGTCTGTCTGTCACAGAGCTCGTTCTCAGAAACTATACATGTTGGAGACTTGAAATTTTGGATACTTATAGCTGAACATATCACTTCAAACGACAAATCATAGAATTTTGAAAAAGTCTTATATTTACCCGTCTGGGCTCTAACTTGTGTTTTTTTAAGCTTTTTTTTTCTAACTGAGCTCCTAATTAAGTTGGATACTTGAAATTTTGAATACTTATAGCTGAAAACTTACAATCCCACGACAAGTCATAAAAATTTCAAAAAGTCTTATATTTACCCCTCCGTTCTCTAACTTGTGTATTTTAAGCAATTTTTCTAACCCCTAGATTTTTCACCGGTGGGGGGGGGGGGGGCACATTTGGAAGCAGGACGTTTCGGTCCCGACACTTCGGTCCCGCCATTTCGGTCCCGCCGTTTCGGTCCCAAGACATTTCGGTCCCGAGACATTTCGGTCCCAAGACATTTCGGTCCCGAGACATTTCGGTCCCAAGACATTTCGGTCCCGAGACATTTCGGTCCCAAGACATTTCGATCCCGAGACAATTCGGTCCCGAGACATTTCGGTCCCAAGACATTTCGGTCCCGAGACATTTCGGTCCCGAGACATTTCGGTCCCGAGACAATTCGGTCCCAAGACAATTCGGTCCCAAGACATTTCGGTCCCGAGACAATTCGGTCCCAAGACAATTCGGTCCCAAGACATTTCGGTCCCGAGACAATTCGGTCCCGAGACAATTCGGTCCCAAGACATTTCGGTCCCGAGACAATTCAGTCCCAAGACATTTCGGTCCTGAGATATTTCGGTCCCTTCTCCAGCAAGCTGAAATTTTGTGCACTTGAAATAGGTGACAATTTTATAGGGGACATTGTAGAGTTTTTTAAATAAAGGCCTTAAAATTTTAGTAAACACACACAAATTTCGTATGGTAATCATTTTAAAAATCAAGGGGGGGGGATTGACATTTTCTATATTTTAGTGTATCATAAGTATAATGGTCTGTTAAATTAAGACATTTATAACTCGATCTATAATTATCGCAAAACACTCATATTTTGTATGGTAAACGTAATCTTTATAAAAGGAGGGACATTATCAAATTTTTTAACTGAACTCCCTAAATTTTAGTATAATTCGAATATAAGGACTCGAAAACACAAACACTTATAACACAGATCAAAATTGTCGCAGCCCACACAAATTTCCTATGGTAATCATAATCGTTTTATAATGCAGTGGGGGGGGGGGGAGGCTCTGTTGGCTTTTTATATATTTTAGTGTATCTTAAGTATAAGGTCATGATAAATTAAAACATTTATAACTCTCTCTGTAACTATCGTAATCACACTCATATTTTGTACGGTAAACGTAATCTTTAAAAAAGGAGGTACATTATAAGATTTTTTAACTGAACCCTTGAAATTTTAGTATAACCGAATATAAGGGCCCGAAAACCGCAAACACTTATAGCTCGCAATCAAATTGTAGCACCCCATGCAAATTTTATATGGTAGAAGTAATCGTTTTCAGGAGTGGGGGAAGGGAGAGTTCTGTGGATTTTTTATAGAAGCTCCTCATATTTTAGTCTATCATAAATATAAAGTCCAGACAATTTAAAAATATTTATAAGTCGAGCTTTAATTTTCATATGCAAATGCCCATGCCAAAATGCACATATTCAATTGTATATAATTTGCACACTATGTGATTAATAATGAAAAAATCTTCAAATATTTTTACAAATCTTTATTTTATCCTATTATTTAACGGCGCATCAATTTTAAATGTATTGCATTTTACATATTTTTTAAAAAGGGGGTTCTTAACATGGAATTGTGATAAAGACACATTATTTTTTAAATTCTGCACCGGAACAGACTAGAACTTTCTATTTTATTTTAATAGTTATTTTAATTTACTATTTTTTGAAAATCTATTTAAAAGTTTGCATTAATCTTTTTACATGTAACAATAATATTACCGCTATTTCTACCGGTGTCGAATGACAAGTTTAAAAATATTTTTAATTTTGAACCACTTCACCGTTTGCCCCGAGATAACTCGGGGATAAAAGCACTTTTTCCCCATACCTGTCGACGGTGAAGTGGTTTGCAACAATTACAAATCCTTTTTAATATATTTAAGACTTTTATATGCTTATTACATTCAAAAACTACGAGCACAATAAACATAAATCAAAAATTTAAAATTTCTATTGTCATAAAATATTCTTTTCGTATTTAAAATTAATTCTGTATTTCAAATATTTCTTTGTTATTTATTTGACTTATATACTTAGAATTAAAGCAGCCTGCATGTTTTAATATGACAAATAAAAAATAAAAATGAAAATACAAAAAAAAAAAATAACATAAAATCTCAAAATAATAATGTATAGTGAATCACTTTTACGTATAATTTCATTTTAAATTAAGAAATTTTATAAATATATCACAATGAAGAAATTTGGAAATTTAGAAAACACATTTGGCTTTTCTTGATATCTATATGTTATTCATTCAAAAGAATATTATACATGTATATATATATGTCAAGTGTAGATGTCCTGGCTTCCCCCATTTGATTATGCTAAATAAAGATCCCGATAGAAGAATTATTCTACTCGCGCTCTCTTTGTTCTAGTCAGCCGGCGCTTTTTTGTGGCCACACGGCATTTTTCATCTTTAATGGCTTTAAAAAAACGGGACGACATGCAGTGGCATAGCCAGGATTTCGTTTCGGGGGGGGGGGGGGGGGAGAGGGTCCAGAATTTTCCCTTCATGTTATATATATAGTAAAACCTGTCAAGATGAAATTGTAAATATTGGTGAAAATTCCGTTTTACACAAGTTTCCGTGTTATTTGGTGTATTTGTATAGTATTCTTTTCCGTAGCACTATGGAACATTTACGTTTAAGACAGAACTCCGTTATAGGCAGGTTCCATTTTTAAAAGGTTTGTGTATTTATATAAATATACTTATTTATATCATATGAATAGAATAAAACTTGTCAAAATAGTAATTGTCTATAACAGAATCCTGTCTTTAACGTAAGCGTTACATGGTCTTAATATGAATTGCGATACAATTAAATTTGCTGGTCTGAAAAGGGGATATTCACCCTTCTTTAGTGAACCATAGTGAAACCTGTGAAAGCGGAATCTTTCTATAACGGAATCCTATCTCAAACGGAAGAGTTTCAGAATCCCTGCGAAACGAACAATAGATCTTATTGAGGTAGTGTATCTTAGAAGTATAATTAATTACACTTCTTTACATGGAAGCCTGTCTAAAATGGAGCTTTTTACCAGTCCTTGGAATCTTGCCTTAACTGTGTATATATGATAGAAGTATTTCGAGTAACTTTAAGAATTTAGGTATATCCTTATTTAATTTCTTAATTTAAAAAAAAAGCATGGATAAAAAATATAAGGCCAATCTCTATAACTGCAACTAATAATACATTCAAGTTACATTAATATTTACCAGTGAAAAAGATTCACTTATGATGTAAAAAGCTGAGCCCATACTGAAGAGTTAAATTTAATTAACCCATTCGCTGTCATTCACGAGTATACTCGTGGCTTTAATTCATTGATTACTTTGTCACCACTATTTTAGAATTTAAAAAAAATGCCTCATTTATTGGCAGAAATTTCGCTGTATTAGTAAAGCGAAATTTATCTTTCTGAATTTGTGCATGCAAACGACCTTCAACAATAAATTTGAAAATTCTTAGTTTTGGCAGCGAATGGGTTAAATCAAGTTTCATATTACATAACATTTGCCTACAATAAAGTTAGGGCCAAGTGGTTAAGTGTAAAACAGCAATTTTCATGTTTAATTTCTTGCCATTGAATTAAGAATTTGTGCTGTAATAGATATTGGATAAATATTTCACATAAGTGTCAATCGCATGAGCCGTTCATGCGATCCGCCGCGCTCCCCATGGAAATTTTTGAGGTAACCCAGATAGCATGAACATTAGCAGAAAGTTTGATTTTTTCTGATATTATCTTGCCGTGACAAATTTGAATTGAGAAATTCGCAGCAAATCTCCCGCAAAGTATATCATCACCCACTTGCATGAGTAGTTTGTTGTGAAACTGATGGCAAGACTGTCTTTAATTCACGAAAGCAAAAAATCTCTCAGTTGAGAGACTCAACAACAATGAGAATCAGAACACACGCAGAAATTGCAGAAATTTTATTCGGTAGGCACCGTTTTTTCTAAACGCTATACTTATTAAATACCAAAAAAATGCTCGTAATGAAAAGTACAAATATTACCTAAACTTGTTTATGGTGATAAAACCTATGCATGCGCCTTCTGACGGCGCTTTCGCATCAATAGACCTGATCAGGTCTATTGACCCCTTCGAAGGGGTTAAACTTATAGTGTGATATGGAAAGATTACTACTTTGCAGTAAGTTTGCAGTATTTTTGATTACTTGTTTGCCGTTAGTTTGCAATAAATTTGATACAGCATGAATTTAACTTGCACGACAAGTTGAAAACACTCATAGTTATATTGTTAAGTAAAAAAAAAATTCAAAAATTGAATTGTTTTTATTAAACGTATTTATCAATTCAAAATTATTTTAATTATTAATTGTTTAGATAACTAATTTATCAATTGCTTGTTTAAAAACTATTACATGAACTATATAATAGTTTTTATAGGGTAAATGCAAATGTATATTTTTTTAATTTTCGGCTATTATAACGCTATTAACTTCATTAGGATGTATAAAAGTGATAAGGGTTCTGAAGATAAACATGTTGTTTATTCATTTATTAGTTAGCTTATAATATTATTTTTGCTCTTTAATTATAATTAATTAATAATTTCTTACTTTTTGCGAATTGTAAATTATAACTGTACTTAAAAAATTAAAATCTGCATAATATCACCTAACACTGTTAAAAGGTATTTTTACGTATTTGCACAATGTTGCATTATTATTATTATTATTATTATTATTATTATTATTATGTTTAATTAATTAATTAATTATTACTTAGACTTTATGTTTTTGACTGATTTTTCAAAAAAATCCTATATTATTTTTTGGAAATTATAAATTAAAACTTTTGAATAAAAACTTTAAGTGCTATTAATAATTGCTACTAATAATTGCTATTAATTAATTCTCAAAAAAATTAGGAATTTTAGTATAAAAATTAAATTAATATTTTATTAAATATATTTTTTATTTAATGTATCCTTAATTTATTAAATTAATAACATTATTAATATACATTACATTTTTTTACTTTAAAATAAACTCAATACATAATACATTTTATATTCAATTTATCATATAGTAGTTATAAACTGAAATTTATCTTTTACATGTTTATTTATTTTATATTTAAAGTCACCTAAATTTAAAACTATTAATATAATTAATAATAAAACTAAAATAAAAAATTATTAATTTTTTTTCTGGGAAAGTGGGAGGAAAAGGGTAATATTAAAAATCAATAAATAAACGACAAATACAAACAAGTTGGAAATTGCTCGTCAAACGTGGCAAATGAGGTGCGTTCGTACTATAACTAGTTTTATAATTATTTTTTGCACCCCATATTGTACTGAATGTATATTTTTTTTGCACTTCATGAGTGCATAGCCTGTGACATCATTAAAATGCACTTGCAATATTTTTTTTCCCATTCCCCGTAATGTAACGCAAAACTTTTGACTGTCTCTGTAATTAAACTATACACCGATTTTCATAAAATTTCAAATGGCTCGACAAAATCTTGTAACAATTATATATTTAAAATTTCAGACCACTCGGAAGGCTGTAACATCATTAAAATGCACTTGCAATAATTTTTTCCCATTGGCCGTAATGTAAAGAAAAACTTTTGACAGTCCCTGTAATTAAACTATGCATCCGATATCCATAAAATTTGAAATGGCTCGACAAAATTATGCAACAATCATATATTTAACATTTCAGACCATTCGGTTGGGTTGTTTTTGCTCTGTTATATGCGGAGACAGACGGGCAGACGGACGGACTGAACGACGACTATAGGTGCTACGTATTTATATAATTACGAACGCACCTAAAAACCTTAGTTTTGTCAGTTAAAAATTGGAAATAAAATTAATTAAAATAATACTTACACTATTACATAAAATAAAGAAATAGGCCCAGTTTCAATAAAATTAGTTCACAAAAATCGTCTGCAATGGGTGAAAAGACTGTTAAAAATGCAACCAATAATTATTTTTAAAAAAAATGAAGCGGTGGGTGTAGTTTTCTGACAACAAAATATTTTTCCTGGCACACCTAATTACCAAATCACTATTGTTTTCCCAATGTTTATAATGGTGAAGTAACTTATGAAAACAAAATTATAACTTTGTATTATAAAAGTAATAAGAAAAATTAAATATTTTTGCTTCAATAAATATATCTCATTTCTGAATTATTAAAGGAGAGGATGTAGAAGAATGATTTGAGGAAATATTTACCTACAATAGCTTATAAGTGTCCAATTGAATTATTGAAGACATTTATTATTAATCTAATTGTAAGAAGGAGAAAAAATAAGAACAGTTTTTTAAATTATTTAATTAATGATGATAATTTAAAGGTTCTAAAAAACGTATGAAAACAACCAAAAAATCATCTATGGCAGTTTATAGTATAGATAAAATACCTAATATTAATAACAAATAATACAGCTTAAAAAATCCATTTTGTTAAATAATAATAATAATAAAAAGAATGTCCCCTGTAAAATTATATCACATTGTTCAATCAAACAAATTTTCAGCTCGCTGTGATTTCATTATCACGAGTTATAAAACTTTAAATTTATCGGACTGTTATATTCAGCTTTTTTTTAATTTGGGGGGGTGGGGGGTGTTAAAAAAATTTAAAAAGGTCCCAAATAATGTTTAAATTACAGCGTTTGGCGACCCACGACAATTAGAATACGAGTTATAAGGTGTTGGGCACCGAAATGACAAGGGACCGAAATGGCCAGGGATCGAAATGGCTGGGGACCGAAATGGCCAGGGACCGAAATGTCTCGGGACCGAAATGGCCAGGGACCGAAATGTCTCGGGACCGAAATGGCCAGGGACCGAAATGTCTCGGGACCGAAATGGCCAGGGACCGAAATGTCTCGGGACCGAAATGGCCAGGGACCCAAATGTCTCCGGACCGAAATGGCCAGGGACCGAAATGTCTCAGGACCGAAATGGCCAGGGACCGAAATGTCTCGGGACAGAAACGGCGGGACCGAAATGGCGGGACCGAAGTGTCGGGACCGAAATGTCGTGTACCCGGCACATTTATAACTTTTACCGACACCTCTTTGACCACTCTTTCATATTATGCACCATAGCCTTACACATTTTAGTTCCATTTTTTACCGCCAGGGAGCGCCTAACTATATCGGGTGCTATGGGCCCGATCCCCTCGACTAATATATCTACGGATAGGTTGCAAAACGGAATTTCGTTCGCATAGAGGTTTGTTTAGAATAGAGTGCGCCTCCTGATTGCAAAATGTAGAACTAAGAGATTTTGCAAAAGGATAAAGTGTTTTGAAAGGAATATTAAACGAAACCCCCTATGCGACTTACCCACTTGTTTACTTTTCATTTTTTCCAAAGAGTGTATTTTGAAGCTTTGAATATTTTTTTCTAATACATGAAAGTTATGAATAGGACAGAAAGATATATATCATTTGGAATTCGCTAACACTTTAAAAAATAATTATATAAATGCCCTTAAGTGGGCCTCTACTGGTACGTTTACCTTATGTTCTTTTACCTGTGTTAATTTATTTTGAGTAGTCAAAATCATGACTTATTTTGGTGAAATCAAAACCGGGAAACAAAACAGGAAAGAATAACTTCCGGTAGCATTTTTATTTCCGTTTATAACTTAAAAGTAATTCGTATTAAAAAAGAAAACTTTTTTCCAAAAGAAAATTAATTTTTTGTTATCTTTCAAACCGAAACTCGTATGAATTTAAGAATATGTCTGTTCTAAAATTCATTATATTTTAATCAATACTTTCTTTTCATTCGTTGAATCTCTGGTGTTACATACCCTATGGCGACATTTACGCTTACAAAACAGGAAATCGATTTTTTTTATCTGTCTACATTATATTTATTTAAACAATAAATCTGTAGATATACAGCAAAAAAAAATATTTTTTTTTTTTTTTTAAATTTTGGTAAGGCAACAGAAATGATAAAAATATATGTTTGAAATTTAAAAGGTCAAAAAGTAATATAAATAAGAATTTTCTCACTCGTACTGTTAAATTTTAAATTACTTTAAAATAAAATAAATATTTTTACCGGTTTTAAATTCTTTTGAACGACTGTTCGTACATTAATTGACTTGAATCTCCTCTGAAAGTTTCGAATTCATTGCGTACCACTAAATTTTTTATTTGCAATTATCTTTTCACACCAAAATACATCTGAATTTAAATCTATGTCTATTCCAAAATTCATTACATTTCATTTAATACTTTCTTTTTATTCATTCAAATTTCCGGGATTACAAATCCTCTGGAGATGTCTGTAGAAGGAAATTAGACATCTTCTAAATCTTTTTGCCTTATTTGCATTTAAACGTTAAATCTCTAGAGCAGGGTTGGCGAACCTATAGCACGCGTGCCAGAGTTGGCACGTAAGACAATTTCTGTGACACGCGAAAAAATAAATTTTATAATCATTTTACAGATAACACATTTTTTCTGTTATAATCAATAAAATTTTGTTCCACAGACTATCACAAAAAATGCAAAATTTCTTTTCCTGTTATGTTATGCAGAGTTTTTAACATGTATTTTGCCTTTCTATACGAATTTATAAAGTTGCATTTTTCAAACTAATTTTGTTAGACAGTCAATGCAATATGATGGTAATTGGATCCAATTTCTATGCCTATTTATAAAAATATCAAAATATAAATCAGTTATAAAGAAATTTCCATCGAACATCAGCAAAAATCTCATCAGTAAGTTTTCTCATCAATACATTGTTGCAACTTGGATAATTATAACCAGATGTTGCATTAATAATAAACTCAAAAATTACTAAAATAAAAAAAAAATCTTTATTTCCTTGTTACAGTACGTACAAATCATACTTACGAATTAAAATTTCGTTAGTTTAATCGCTTATTCCAAAATACAGAGAAATTGTATTTTAATTTTTAATAGTTTTTAATTTTTAATTATTAATGCATGAAAGAAACTGGTTTCTTAACTAGTGTCTTGTTTAAACATCGCAACTGCAAAATTATTTTATGTCAAAGTTTGGCACGTTACATTGTTGACAGATATTGTTTGTGAAATTTTGGCACGCGCTCGTAAAAAGATTCGCCGATCCTGCTCTAGAGGCACAAAAAAATTTTCTTCTTTTCTAATAAAGCAACACAAATTTTAATAAGATACATTATAAAAACCGTGTGTCGCGACACACTGGTGCCCAATGAAAATATTTCAAGTTTGCTGCCAAAATTTTTATGAAAATTATATAAAGATTTTAGGAATTAAGTAAATGAAATAAACTGTATAGAAAAAAAAATACAAATTTTTGATTTGTACTACGAAAAATTTGAACGAATCCGCCCACCAACACTTCACACAATCCTTTCTATTTCAGGAAAAAAAAAAAAAAAACCTTTGTTTAAAGTTCTGTGTGCATGAGCTTAAGCAAATTTAAATACATGGTGTCATTAAAAGTATGTCCCAGTTTCAATGGTACATATTAACTGTTTATTTTAGACTACCGTCAACCGGAGCTACTTCAGTATGAATTGAATATGACTGTTCTAAAATTCATTATACTTTCCTTTTATTCGTTTGAATCTCTAGTTTACATATCCTAGGGCGACATTTGCGCTTACAAAACAAGAAATCGAATTTTTTTTTTTTTATCTGTCTACATTATATTAATTTAAACAATAAATTTGTAGATAACAAGAGCAAATGGGCTACTTTGGGACACTTTTTCCTTGTTTCACTAATATTTCCATTATTAAAAAATATTATATATGATTTTTCGATGTTGAAATTGAATTGTAATCAATTAACAGGAAACAATGAAGCAAACTGTATCAGGGTTCGTAGGGATGCTTGAATTTCATGGCTAAAAAATTCTTCGGTACCAGTATTTTCTTATGGAAAATCTCTCCTGAAATAAGGCGAAATTTCGACCGTTTAAACTAGATTTATTTTTCTGTAAAGAAATTCTGATATCGGGCCTTGAAAATAACGGTATCCGTACGAACCCTGTGTATGGTTTTAAAGAGGCAATTTTATTATTATTTTTTTATTTTTTAACTATTTTTAAAGTTTTGGAACAAAGTAGCCCTGCTTCTTTGGGGGCTTCTTTGGTCCATTCATTTATTTTCATATAAAATGAGTACAATTCATATGTTGGAATATTAAAACCAATTAGCAATTGATTGCAATAGGATCTTCTAATGAATTAACACTGCAAACTTGATAAACAAATGTTTTTTTTTTTTTTTTTTTTATTTTTTATTTTTTTTTTTTTTTTACATTTAAACACAATAAACCAAATGTTAATATTAAAGACACGAGAAACAGTTTTCATCATGTTATCCTCAGCAACTGGAACAAAAATAATTACTGTAACATTTTGATAAAGTAATATATTTGAAAAAATGGTACTTAATACATGTTTTAAAAGATTTGATTGTATAAAAGGCATTTCTGAGTAACTGGGGCTACTTTCGGACCAAAAAAGGCCTGGTACAAAGTAGCCCCGAAAAACTAGTTTTCATGTTAGCTTTATCAAAACGTAAACATTTTCTGTCAAAATAAAAAGTTAAAGGAAAAACCATGATCACACATGGGTTACAGGTCACTAAAGATAACATTTTGACACTTACCTTATTTGTATCTCTTATCCAGATTATCTCACTATAGAAAGTTTGGGGATTTAAAATCCACACATGAAATGTTTACAAACACATCCAGTGTTGCCACTATAAAAATTCTAATTGTTCCCAAACTATACAAATACCGTATAGTAGGGTCTAAAATACTTTTCAATGGCAAAAACTCAGAAGATTTTTTTTTTTAATGGCAAGGACCAAAGTAGCCCCGGTTGACGGCATTTACAACAAATCATAAATCAAATTGAAGGCAAACTAACTTAGTTTTTCTTACAAATGTTTAATATGTGTACCTTTAGTTATACGGCACATATCCAACCTAAAGTCCAAATCTTCCCACACTTCGGTTAACAAGTCCGGAGTAATAGAAGCTAAAGCTTCTTCAATTCTGTATCTCAACTCTAAGAAATTATTAGGTAGCAGCGGAACATAGACACGATCTTTTATAAAGCCCCAAAGGTAAGCATCGCATGCCTCTTACGGCTTTTAAATCTTCAGCCCAGCAATAATGCTTTACTCTCAGGATTCGCCATTTTGCGTATGTGGCATTGCAAGCGAGTCAATAACAAAGCAGTACTCGCGCATGCGCATATCTAAAACTGTTTGAGTTACTCTTTATTTGTGACTTTGAACCAACACTCTACAACGCTTACAGTTGATACTATTAAAATTTACAACTGAGACATTCTTTTGTCGACACCCTATATTACGGAAATGAAAAGTTATCAAAAATAAAAATTGGTAGAGAATTGTAATAAAAAGAACTAACAAGGAAGGTCTCCATACCAGCATACTTCAAAAAATCTGAAAAAAATACGGAATGTTCTTCTCATGAGAGTAGATATGTTTATAAGAAAAATTTCGGCGCGATTTATCACCTGTTGGCGATGGAATAAAATTTCAAAAAATACGTTTTTATGTCAAATACTCTTTAAGGTAAAAATGTTTCATGTTGAACTTGTTTAAATAAATTTAATTTAAATAACGTTAGTTTTTTCAGTTTTAGTTTGTTTTAACTATAGTTTTGTCATACACTTATAATGAAAGTTAACTATGAAATTTTATAAATTAAAACAAAATTTAAATTAATTAAAATTGTTTCAATCTCAAAATTAAATCAATCTCATAATTCAATTTCAAAAGTTCAATTGATCGCTGTCGATTCATGTTGCTATGGAAACAAAAACTTCTCCGATATTGAAATGTATCACATCACTGCAGCATTCTTCATCTGGCCTTTATTTTGAAATACGCTTATGAAATATATGAAAAAACATTTCTCAATATGAAAATATCTTTTATGTATGAAATTTTTAACAGTGACAAAATTAAATAACAGCAGCAACGAGCAACATAAATATGTAATACAAAAAATATATACATTAAACTCTCTCATTGTTTGAGTTAAAATTCATTAAATACTACTTACACGCATTCTAAAAATCAACTAACAAGCAATTTTCAGATACATTAAAATCGTTTGCTTTTGGCCAGGAAATGTGCTGCTCGCCAAATCGCGTGACACTTTCGTCTTTTCGTGCCAAATACTCGAAATTATTTTATTTTTTTACAGACGTTCTATTGTAATTCCGCCGTTAAATTTGACTGATCCTTTATTACATACATAAGTAATTTAATTAGTTTTTTTTTCAAAATATTCTGAGTATGCCCAGTAAGGAGACCTACCTTGTAAGAGGTCTCAGGAATCGCAAAGGTTCGTAATTTTTGAAATTTTAATTTTTTTAGATGTTAAACTCCTATCTTTTCTGAACAATTTGGTATAATTTTTCCCTTGAAATTCCCTTTAGAACAGAAATTATGGCTTTTAGAATTATACACGCTCAACAGTTGAAGTGGCGTTACCGAAACTTTGAAGTCATTTTTCTCCAAATGACGTTTTTGAGCATAATGCGCACATTACCTCAAAAACTTCTTCATTTTTTTTCATGAAATTTTCAAAACGTATATTTCATGTTAATCTGTATAAATTGAACCTAAAATTTCATTTTTATTGTCAAAGAAAATATTTTTTAGGTGATTATACTGTTGAAATTTTCTAAATTTTGCATTAGCTAAATACAACATTGTATTAAAAATATGAAGATGCTTTAAATCCAAATTTATTTAGGTTCAGGTTAATTATTGCAATCTTAAATATAAGTAGGCATCAAAATTTTCATTCTAATTGCAAAATTCATTTTGTAATCCTGCGCGTAACCTGCTATACCAATTTTCTGTTCGTCAAATGTCGACAATACGAAATCTGCCTCCAACCATCAAGGGCAAAAACGTTTGTCCAATAAAGGTACGTAAATGACATTAATTGCTTCAGAAATTAGCTGACGTTATTTAACTGAACCGTGACATGGTTGGTAAATGCGCTATCTTTCCGCCGACACGGGGGGGGGGGGGGGGGGAGTGTGTCAATGGAAATACGTTGGATCCTCACGAGGACATTGATAAAAAAATTTTCTTGCAAGGAAGCTGGATTAAAAATTACATATCTATTCTATTTTTTTTTAAATTGTTTTTAAATATGACTTGCAATTTAATTTATTTCTGTTTAAAAGGGTATTTATTTTAATCAATTATCCCTCAACATTTTTTTTCTCTTTAGTATATTATAATAACATGATATCTATAAAATCCTTTTTCACTTATCATTGATATTTAAGAGGAAGAAACTTTTCTGAAATGAATATTATTAAATAATGGTGGACGTTAATTTTATTTTCATCATAAAGATATGAAATTTTGTGCTAATATTTTCATCATAAGGATATAGAGCATCTTAAAACAAATTTCCAATCTTGTTATAATTTTGAGATTTCTAAAAAAAAATTACAATATTTTAAAGCGAAATTTTAAAATGCTCCATGCGCCTTAATTTTTGAGGTATTTCCTCAATTTTATATTTTAATCACTTAAAACTCTATTACAAACAAATCTGTGTATCGCTTTTAATCCCTTGAACACTTAATTTTTTAGAGATTTTTTCTGAATTCCTTATTGATTTTCATCAAAATTTTGCCTTTTTATAAGTTAAAAATCAAATTTAATTATCTTAATGAAGTCGAATTTTAAAATACATACAGAGTTCATTTGAAATACATACAGGTTCATTTAACCGATAATTGGTATGCAAAAAGCCAATTTCATGTGTTTTATTGGAAAAATTTTAAAAAAAAATGTCCATTTTTGATTTATCATATCTCGCTTACTATTGGTGCAGTTTTAAGTCTAGGGCACTTAATCGACGCTGAATTTAAGGATGTTTTCTGTAGAGTGAATGGTTTCTGAGTTATTTGTGAAATACTGAAAGATGTCCGAAAATTTTCAGGTTTTCGTTGTGCCATGTCTAAAGCACCAGAAAAAATGGGACAAACTTCAAATCCTTTTATCTGGATGTAAATCAAAGTTATTAAAACGATATCCAGCTTTCCGGGAATTATCGGTTAGTAAAATTATATTCTTACTGGCTTAATATGAGTAATGCACCAAAAAGAAAATACTTATATGAGTACGCTTTAATTTTGTAGTTAACATTTTCGACCAAAACGTATCTCAATTTGAATCCATGTCTTTTCCAAAATTCAGTACAGCTCATTTGAAACTTTCTTCTTATCCTTTCAGACTCTGGTATTACACTCCCTCTAGAGACGAATGTGTTTATAAAACTGGAAATTAGACAACTTCTAAATCTTTGTACATTATCTTCATTTGAACCTAAAAGTAAAGCCGCAGAAATGCAACAAAATAATTTTCTTTAAATATGAGTAATGCACCAAAAAGAAAATATTTATATAAGCACGTTTAAATTTTGTAGTTAATATTTCGCACCAAAACGTATCTGAATATATGGCTTTTCCGAAAGTCATTGCTGCTCATTTGTATTTTTTTTATCGGTTCAGACTCTTAGATTACACATCCTCTAGAGAAGAATGTGTTTATAAAACAGGAAATTAGACATCTTCTAAATCACTGTACATTATATTCATTTGAACTTAAAAGTAAAAACGCAGAGATGGAACAAAATAATTTTCTTTCAATATGAGTAAATGCAGCAAAAAGAAAATACTTATATAAATACGTTTCAATTTTGTAGTTAACATTTTACAACAAAACGTATCTGAATTTAATCTATGTATTTTCCAAAATTCAGTTCAGCTCATTTGATAATTACTTTTTATTCTTTCAGGCTCTGAGATTACACACCCTCTGGAGACA
Organism: Maratus speciosus; assembly: GCA_963932465.1. NCBI lineage: Eukaryota > Metazoa > Arthropoda > Arachnida > Araneae > Salticidae > Maratus > Maratus speciosus. The sequence goes on along the minus strand of OZ010788.1, from coordinate 535,483,749 downwards.
AACATGCTTATAAAACAGGAAATTAGACATTTTCTAAATCATTGTACATTATTTTCATTTGAACCTAAAAGTAAAACCGCAGAGATAAACAAAATAATTTTCTTTAAATATGAGCAATGCACCAAAAAGAAAATACTTATATAAGTACATTTTAATTTTGTAGTTAACCTTTCTAACCAAAACGTATCTGAATTTAAATCTATGTCTTTTCTAAAATTCATTACACCTCATTTCATATTTTCTTTTTATCCTTTCAGACTCTGAGATTACACATCCTCTGGAGACGAATGTGTTTATAAAACAGGAAATTAGACATCTTCTAAATCATTGTACATTATCTTCATTTGAACCTAATTGTAAAACCGCAGAGATGAAACAAAATAATTTTCTTTAAATATGAGGAATGCACAAAAAAAATACTTATATAAGTACGTTTCAATTCTGTAGTAAAATTTCCCACCAATAGGTATCTTAATTTAAATCTATGTCTCTTCCAAAATTCATTAAACTCATTTGATACTTTCTTTTTATCATTTTAGATGCTGAGATTGCACATCCTCTGGAGACGAATGTGTTTATAAAACAGGAAATTAGACATCTTCTAAACCTTTGTACATTATTTTAAATTGAACCTAAAAGTTAAACGCAGATATGCAACAAAATATTTTTCTTTAAATATGAATAATGCAGCAGAAATAATAATGAAATGGGAACTTTAAAATACAAAACAAGATACTTAAGTAAGAATTTCTCGTTCATATTATAAAATTTTAAATAACTAGTTTAAATTCAAATTTAATAAAATATTCTTTTACTGCCATTAAGTAACTTTAAATGGCTTCATATTCGTATATAAAGTTCGAAAAGTGTTGCTGAAAAGTTTTGAATTCATTAGCAGTTTTATTTCAATTTATAATGGAAAAATAATTCACGTTAAACAGAAGAAAATATTTATCTTAATACATTTTAAAAGTAATTATCTTTTCATACCAAAACGCATCGGAATTTAAATGTATTTCTGCTTCAAAATTCATTAAAGTTTATTTGATACTACTTTTTTATTCATTCGGTTGTCGATGTCTGTTGTTGCATATCCTGCAGAGAGGTATATGTTTACGAAACAGGAAATTAAACATATTCTAAATCTTCTGCATTACATACATTTAATTAATAAATCTGCAAATTCATAGCAAAAAGAATTGTCAAATTAAACATTTCTTTATTACACCTTCTTGTGTTAATTCAAAATACAGGGTGTCACATGAAACCTCCCTGATTTCAAATGTTAATTCTACAGAAACTATGCGTCCTAGAGATTTTTTGTTAGCGGTATCTGAAAAAGCAACACAATAAGTTTATTTAGATTCATTTTTTTTTCGAAACGTTTTATTTTTTTATACGCATTATTGATATGTCATGTAATTGCCACTTCGTGCTGCGCAACACTTGGATTGAGATTGAATATCGGCTGGACATTCCTAGAGCTACGAACGGAGCCCATATCCTGTTACAATATATCAAGAATTTTAATTCCCAAAAGAACATAAATAACGATTAATTTTATAAAGTTCTTTCATGTGTCCCAGTTAATCAAGAAAAGTCAATCACGTTTGACAGATGAATAAGGAAGTAAAACATTTATTTATGTAATCTCTCTTGAGTGTTTCAAGGACATTATAATTATCAATAATGACTTGTACAAACTTTCAAACATTCTTTAATTAATGACTATAAATTAATTATAATAAATCACTTAATTTTTTTTCATTCTTCCTGTTTTCAAATATATGTTTTTCATGTGTAAAATACGTAGTTAGGTATTGTCGAAAGTCTCGATATGAGTCATGAAGTTTTGTCACTGCTACCGCTTTATGGATATTAAATAAATATATTATTTTATTCCAAAAGTAGGAATGATCAAGGTAAATAAAACTCACAGCATCTCATACTACACACAATGAAATACGTAAACAAAAGTGAGGATTACAACATCTTCGATATTGTTGCTGAATTCTTAAATACATAGATGAGTAGAAGACCAGACAAATTGGATATCTTAGAAAAGGTAAGCAAATTTAACTTACCTACATTATATTATTATCAATGTTACAAAGATAAAATGTAATTTGAGGATTTGAGAGGTCATGCCGCTAATGTTAATTTGCAAACAGAAAGTTTGCTAACATGTCGAAGGGCATACATAGACAAAAATGTAACTTTTTTGTCAAATAAACTTTTGCAGTAAAATAAACTTGTTGCCATGACATATGAATAATGCATACAACAAACATTAACTGTTTCGGGGGGGAAGTTCCAGCAAAATTAACTTGTTACGTTGCTTTTCGTGGTATCGCTAACCGCAGATGTGTAGGCCTCATAGTTTCCGTACAATTAACATTTGAAATCAGGGAGGTTTCACGTGGACACCCTGTATATAGATGGTGTATAATTGTCTTCAACTGCATAATGATGCTGAAAGAAGTCTTCCAATTTCAAAACGCAAAACCATTTTCTGTCACCTTTCTACAACTAATCAAAATGTACAGAGTTAACTTTCATCCATCTTTATACATTAAGCGTTTTTACAATCTGGCAGAGGGTTACGACATTTGTTCATGATATTTGGAATTAATATATTTAAGCATGATAAAAAATTCCACATCTTCACACATGAAAGGTTGACTTCAAGCAAGATTAACTTTCCCTGCGAGATTAATTTAAACAGCTGCTACAGTTTACGTGTTATTGAATTTTGAAAATCAATTTTGAGAAACATTATCTATTTCAACAATAGTGAGGTTTTTAGTATTCAGAGATTCTTATGATAAAACTAACTTCACAATTTTGTGCTGATAGTTGTTGGAGATATAAGAAGAAATTTAATATCGAAACATTATTTATAAAATAATATCTGTATGATTACATAACGAATAATTCAAGCAAAATACTTAGCAATGGAAAACAGAATATCCAAACGCAAGGGACTAATTAAAGTCGGACCCGGTTAAGACGCTCTCTGTTAATATGCAGTCCCGCTTAATACGCGGATTGCTTCCAATCGCTTGAACATCACCCATAAGGCTAATGCAAGAATATCACGTTTAATACGCGAATGATTATTACTCAAACGCGCCTAATACGCGATTAATATTTTCGGTCCTTTGAAGCAAAAAATATCGCTTAAGACGGGAATCCATAGATCAAGATGCAAATTCCTTTTCTCTTCTCCTGTGTTGCCAATTTGGCGGATTTCTTTATTCAGATAAAAACACTGTATCCGAAAGGTTAATGTCTACTTTATTTAATGACAGATTAATTAAGGCAAATATTTCTAATCGGAAATAGCGGTTGATATTTGAATTTAAAAATCTTCACTAAATTAGTAACACTGTAATTCTTCTTTGATCCCGAGAGAGATGGACGAATTTTGGATTCTCAGATACGTCATAAAAATAATGATTAGAGATGATTATGCCTGTTGTTATTGATATTTTAAATGTATTTTACATCACTACTATGTTTTCTAATGCCTTTTATAGACGAAAAATATTAAACTCATAAAGATGAAACAAATACGACTGCAGTTGTATAATTCCTTGTTTTCTATGTTTTCTTTTCTTTTGTTATGCCAAAAATATTTTGCAGTAAAATTAATAAGGATATTTTTTCTTATTATTTAAATAAAGGACAGATTACAATGGTACTCATTATCACAAGTACTAAATATGATTTTAATAACTGCATAGTGTTTCAAAGATTTCATGGAAAATTATTTTTGTTTGTAACGTACTAATTGACAATAAAGCCATCTTTGAATCCATATTTATTTTCAGTTATTATTCCAGTTGGTCCTATAAAAAGAAACAATGAGTTAAATCAAACTTTAATCTAATGCGTGTACGTAACAGGCACAGTTTTAGACCGTAAACCTATAAATGAAAGCTCTAAAGTCCTTTAGACTGTTAGATGTGCATAAACCCAGTTTCTGCAACACTATACAAATCACGTTCAATACGCAATCCCGCTTAATACGCAACTTTTGTCCAATGCCTTGAAACGCATCTTAACCGTATGCGACTATATTCTTTTCTTAGGAAATAATAAAGTAGTTCATGATAAATAATGAAACCCCAGCAAAATCCGTTTGGAAGGCAAAAAATACATGAAAAACTCCTTAAAAAATGTAGGAGGTCTCTAGGCCAAATATTTAGATTTTTTAGGCTAAATATTTAGTTTTTTAGGCTAAATATTTAGTTTTTTAGGCTAAATATTTAGTCTTTTAGGCTAAATATTCAGTTTTTTTAGTATACATTTTTAGAAAATATTAAAATAAGCGGTCAAGGCACATTTTTTTTTCAAAAATCAACTTTTTGGGTAAACGTTTGATTTATTTATATATGCATCGATGTATAATCTAACTAGCATTCGATATTTTAAGAAATGCATCTACCTGGAATTATTTTGCATTTCGCCATTCTATTAAATTCTGCTTAGACTGTCAACAAATAAAAAATATATGGAAAGTTCCTCTCTTAGAAGAATTATTGATCAAACGGGAGAAAACTTTGATTGATGTCAAAGTAAATACTGTTATCTTCCGATATTTTTTTTACCAATTTTCAGCTTTTTTTTGTGACATCTTCTTCCAATTTTTATTCATGAGTATGTATAATATGCAAAAATATGTGAACTGAAAGCAAGGGATATCAGCCGTGGTTATGATAACAATTCAAAAGCTATTCGTAATTTCATTTTTAATGATATTTTAGATAACATAAAGTGCTAAAATTTTTCTTTTTCAATTTTGCATTTTAAAACAAGAAAGACTTAGGCAATTCAAAACATAACTAATTTATATAATTTCGCAATATGCAAATATTATTGAAAAACGAATATTAGTTAAAAACAAATTATATTGCCTTAAATTATTGGAGAGACTCTTAAGTTTGTAAACAAATATAACACGCATTTTATGCAGATATTTTTATTTTAAACTAACAGCTAATTTGTTTTTTAGAGTTATCTAACTTATGAATGTAAAGTAATATTTCAGATTTTTCACAGGATATATTAATACACCCACATACATACACACACACATATATATATATATATATATATACACACCCATTTACCGGGTGTCCTATAAAGGACTGACTGATTTTAAAATTAAAATACTCGCAAACGGTGACATATATTTAAGAAATTCTTGTAGGAGGGTTATGTATGATGTCAAAAGTTTTTTTTTTTTTTTTTTTTTTTTTTTTGTTTACCGTGATTCTCGATTTGAGTTCGAATTACAAGCAATAGATAGATCTGCAAGCAATAGGCGCTAAATTCAAGCTGGATTTTGGGGCCTTTCTCTTCTCCTATGCCAAAAAAGGAGACTAAAATTGAGTGGGACCCGAAGTGCCAAAAATCGGGCCTGGATTTAGAGCATATTGCTTGCAGCTCCATCTATTGTTTGTAATTCGAATTAAAGTCGAGAATAACGGTAAAAAAAACTCCTGACATCATACATAACGCCCCTGCAAGAATTGTTTAACGATCTGTCACCGTTTGCAAGTTATTGAATTTAAAATCAGTCAGTCCTTTTTAGGACACCCGGTATATACACACATACATGGATACACACATATATAGTATATATATTAGAGTGGAACTAAAAAATGAAGTTTCGAATTTTATATTCTAATAGTGATTATTTTTTTCCTTTTTAACTCCATAAAAAGAAAATATTTTTCTTTTAATTTTAAAATGATATTTTCCGGTTCCTCAAAGCGCCTGATTTTCCATAAAAAACGAAAAAAAGCCAATAATTGCATGAAAAGTTTTTTAAGCTTATTGTTAAATTTATATTTTGCAAAATTAAATTAATTAAGTGTTAATGTCCTGTAATAAAGAGAATAATTTAGTTTGAGTGCCTTAGAAAAGTTAGCCCCACTTTATTTGACTTTTGTAGAAGCCAGCGTCGTGGGCGTCAGCTTTCATTGTCTCTGATTTATTTGGCTGCGACACATAACAAGTTAGTCCGATTTAACGGGTGTTAACAGTTTCTTTAATTATTTTTCGATAAACATTCAGTGTCAAAAGTGACAAAGTCTGTTAACGTACCTAAATCTAGATAATTGTTGAAGTGTGCTGTATTTCGTGAACCAAACCAATTAACATTAGACTGTCATCTTTGATGAACATATGAAAAAGTTATGAAACATTATTTTTGGGTTCAATTTAACTTAAAATCTGACAGCTGGAATCTGGTACACACTATTTCTAAAATATCTAAAGCTGTTGATGATACAATTAAAAGTGTATTGCTGAGACCTTCAATTCCAACGGTTTCTGATACACAAATCATAAAAAATGATTAGAGACTAGTGCGAGAAATGTCAAAATTTCAAGAAAAATATTAAGATTAGAAAGAATAATCCCACATCCAATATAAATTGCAAAATGTTTGGTAATCCTGTAAAAAACATTTCTTTGTGTAAAAGCACTAAATATTATCGTGTATCAGAACAAGAACGTCACTTTCTCAAAGACCAAAGAGGGATGGGGTGATGACAATAGGATCAATAGATATAAAAACTACAAAAAATGTATAGCAAGACTGGAAATGGAAATATCAAGGAAAAAAGTTATTTTAAAACAAAAAAATGATGTTTTGATTGAATGATCGTCAAGTGTAAAAAACAGTTCGGAAGGAAATAATTCAATCGGTTGTTTTTCTAAACCTGAATTTGATAATCAACACGGTGAAAGAACCGGAGTATTAGACAGAACTGCAAATATTATTCCAAATGGCACCTTAGAAGATATGGGTATTTCTGATGATAATAAAGAAAAGGTAACTGAAAGAAGGACTTGAAGACGACAAAGAGAAAAGAAAAGGAAGAATTTGAAAGAACAGGAAAGACGAAATGAGTTAATTTTAGAAGGTTAGTATTTTTATGGCAGAAAGGATAACGCTATGATAACTGAAGCAGAGGGAAAAAAGTATAAAGAATCATTAAAGACGAACATCTGGTCTCAGTTCAAAAACCAGGATAAAAATATATTGGTCATATTTCATTGACATCTTCTTCTTATATTAATGTAGCCACTGCAATTTTGGTGTATTTTCAAAATAATAACACAGACATTTCAAGTTTGAGAGTTATTAGGTGAAACAGAAACGCCTTTAATGCAGGATGCAAATCTGGAGTTGGTAAAACATCGGAAGCAATACCCTAAAAACTTTATAATGGATAATTTGATTATTACATGCAAATGAACTTTTTTCTTAGATACTTATTTCAACATCTTGCTGAAAAACTACGGGTACAAAAGGATTTTCTGGACCAGTAGGAAAGCGACTTGAAAAAATGCGAACATATTGAAATTATAGACTATAAAAACATTGATCCTATCTTGACGGTCTGATCGGATGAAGAACTTAAAAAAAGTACAAACAGGGGATACACCTGAATTTTAGATTTTCCTTGTCATACTCAAACAGTGGAAACGTGTGTCAAAATTGTCCCGCGAGCTGCGTCAACCGTCTTTAAATATTAAGCAAAATACGGCTTAATCTCGGGAAAGTTGAATTCCCACTATGTAATGACAAAGTTTGCCTAAAAAGACAGTAGGTTGAATATCCAATTTAATTCATTCATAACAAAGGGAGGTAAGGAGGGTGGAAGTCGATATTTAACCACCTCCTCGTGGTGACTTCTGGATAGTATTTGCAAAATAAAAGTAGATATGAGCTAACAGTTATGTTGTTTACTTTCAGTTACTTTATACTGAAATTTCAAAACTTTGACCTCCTTGAGGAACCGGAAAACAACTTAATTTAAAAAAACCTTTTCAGCCAAAAGTTTAGACATCCAAAAAGGAAAAAAGTTTTCACTATTACACATTAAAATAAAAAAGTTTTTTTTTTTACCCTATACTTAAGTTCCACCCTAATATATATACACACACATACTATATATATATATAGCCATAATATAACTACAAATCATCATCTAATCCTATTACAATAATTAATTTAATAAATTTAGCAGCAAATTATAACTGTAACGTTATACTAAATACAGATGGAACCCTATACATGTAATATTAATTAAGCAAAATCCACAACTTAGCCAGCACATTGCATACGATTAATCCATATTTACATATGAAAAACCACCAAAATATTTTTGAAAAAAAAAATATTAAAGACTTATGAAACAAGAAACCAGCCAAAAATCGTTGAACACTTAAAAGACATATTGTAAACAGAGAATAGATCAAGTGGAAGAAAGGAAGGAGCCGGAAGCTTATATAACATTTCACTTCATCAGGGGTACATGAAACGCCAATATAAGCAAAACCATAGTCGATTACTGTACAAGAATCCAGCATAAGCTAAAAATTGATTCTTGATGCACCCAATCGACCACACACCATAAAAAAGCTTAAAAAGCCCATGACAAGTAAATTAAATAATATAAAAATTTAATTATAACATGACCCATAATAATAAACAATTTTAAATTAAAGAAAGAGTTAAATTCGAAGACATACCAAGATATAGGATATCAAAGACCACTTTAAACCATGAACAAGTAGCAAATTAATCACAGCAATTGTCCCGCCGGTTTATTTTTACAGTTAAAAACGAATTCTTACTGTTGTGAAACTACATAGTGTTCCGAAAAATTACACAACGACAAACAAAAATAAAATGACATATCGTCATTATTATATAAAAATTATTAGCATAAAAATATTCTATAATAAATTATTACTAAAAATATATATAGAATAAAATTATTTAAATTTAAGCGTATAATTACATATATATATATATGTTACATTATTAGATCTAATTCCGCGATCTCCTTATCTTATTCTAAGTTACTACTTTATATTCACTAAATACTTATTCTTAAATAATCTCTATCGTTAATTCTGTTAAATTCCCTTTAATTTAATGTCTCAGTTGTCTAATTTACTTAAATATTACGCTTTCAGTATCCATAAATTAAATGTTCCATTTCTGATCTTTTTCTTCTAGAATGTTCTTTTAGCAACCATTTTTTTCGCTTCCGAGAATTTTACTTTCCCGTGAATATTCCGGGGTTGTCCTTTTTACCTTCAAATTCATCTACTCGCTCTGTCAGTACTCTTTCCATGGCGTGTTATTCTTACTTATTAATTGGTTCACAACGCGACCTAGGTCATAATTGTATTACTACGCTAGATGCTCAAAAAGCCGATGCTCGCTGTGTTTCCGCAGATTTTGGTCGTTTTTCCATTTGCCATACCACTCCCCTGGTCACCGTCCGGTTATCTCTAACATTGCTTACCTCCTAAATTACTACGATGAAGCGATGGCTGAATATCTCTGTGGAAACTGTGTCGCCTAAAGATGTTAAAATAAAATCCTGAGTTGACTTTACGTTTTGTTTCAATCATTCTGGAGAAAGTACAATGGAGAATGCGTTCCATGGCCTCCCCTCGTTGACTTCAACAACTTTCAAACAACCATGTTGATCTACTACAGAAGCGTTCTGTTTTAGCTTATTCTAATGCATGACTTCAGATTGATTATTCAATCACTTCCGTTTCGAAGTTATTTCCATTTTCGAATCATCATATAATGTCAATGTCGTTAACCTTTAACACGACAGGATTTCCAGTATTTTCGTAATACAAGTCAACAGGGCCGACTTTACGTGTTCTGACAACTTGCCTACTACTGCTAGACGTGATCTACTACTAATATCATGACAGCCAGATACTTCATTTCTACTAATAAAACCTTCCAGTGTTGGAATAATCTAACATATATATATATATATATATATATATATACGTATATATATATACATGTTGTTCATAATTAAACGATCCTATTTTAAAGTTATCTACAGAAATTCCATCAAAAATTTATATGAATTCCGTCCATGATGAATATCGTCCATAAAAACATTATATGAAAGTTTATATATTCCCTGTTTTAACTAAAAACATCTATGTTTGATAAAAATTTCATATTTTTCAAAAAAAAAAGTGTCTCGAAGATAGGCACATACCTTAAAACAGTAAGCTCCAGTCTCTTCTAAAAGTCTTTCGTAAATGGGTTTCTTGATAGGTTTCTCAAGTGTGTGCATCAGTAAATATCTTTCAATGTACGGGTATAATATAAAACGTCTTACAATCTAAAAAAAAATGCGGACAACAGGGTATAAATGCATTTTATGTAAGATAGAAGCCACACCCTTAATCGATGATGTTTGGTTAAAGAAACAAGAGAACTCTCGTTCCCGGTCGCCAATGTGTTGAACTATAAAATAGTGGAGGATATTGTTCAGAAAGTTGTGAAATTTTGTGGAGGACATAATAAAGGTATCGGAATTAGTTTGAGCAAAAAAAAGTTCAAAATTTCCGTCCGAGGGCGTTTTTAAAAAATTAGAAATTTAGCATACATTTACGATAGTTTATAAATGTTATTACAACCAAATATTTTCCACATGACGGTTCCACAGTTCACTGCAGTGAGTTCTTGGAAATGCTAAGAACATGTTCTGAAATGCTGTCTTTCAGATCAGGCAAAGTTAATAAGTAAAATTTGTAAACTATCGTAAATGTATGCTAAATGTGTAATTCATTAAAAAACGAGCTCTGGTGGTGAAGTTTTGGAGAAAAAAGACTTCTTCGCTCAAACAAATTCCCAACCCTTTATTATGTCTTTCACAAAATTTCCCAACTTTCTGAACAATAATTTCGTCCGTAGACAACTTTCAAATACGGTCGGTTAATTATGGATATATGGGGATACATATACAGTAGAACCTCTTTTATCCGAAACTCTTTTAACTGAAACTCTCGGTTAACCGAAAATCCATTTTTAAAGATTTTTTTTTGAGTATCAAATTTATGTGTGCAAAATCTAGTTTTAAAGATTTTTTTAAGACTACCATATTCCTTGCCGGCAAACGGTCCATTCCGAACCACGAGTACATATAAATATTTTCGATCCCCTTTCTTAGAGTCCCTTTGAAGTTAACTTGAGTTCCCGTAAGCTGCTGAGTGGAACCAAGAAAATCAACAAAATAGCAGTTCTGAAGCTTTTGAATGTTTTGCAAAAGGTCTGCCATGGATGGAGAAGCAGAAAAACTGTGATACTGATGAACTTATTATAGTAAAAAACTCCGTGATAGAGCTTCAAAGCAAAGGCAATCGAAACTACGACAAACAAAACCTTTTTTCAAACCCTTGTGATATATGTAACAGGTATACTTAATTTCAAAATTAAAATTCAGGTAATTTATTCTAGTTTCTATTTTGCTATTACTTTATTTTTATTCAGCACTTATTACTATAATAAGAAATATTGCATATATTTCTCCTTAATCTTAAAATTGAAGCATTTTCGATTAGCCGAAAATCTCGATTTTCCGAAATATGGTAGGTCCCAATTACTTCGGATAATCGAGGTTCTACTGTATATATATATATATATATATATATATACATGAAAATTTATTTTTTATACATCTCTGGCATTTTAATTGGTTGTACCCCGACCGTGCTGTTTTTTAAGTTGTGACGTTTTGAAACGGTTTGAGAAGACGACGTTTAGAGAAGAAAATTTTCTTCTCATAGTTGAAGATTTTAGCTCGTTTTTGTGAGTTTTTACTGCAGTCATAGTATGAAGAGAGGCTTGATTTAGCAAATAAATTTATGACCTCGACATCCAGATTAATACCAAATCATGATTCCAGTCAAAAAGCAATTATGTTTTCCAGAATACGTTTTCCCAGAACCACAAAATCAGATAGTTCAGTTCAAGGCATTTATCATAGTAGTCATGTTCTAGAGGCATGATGGGAAGATTCCCAGTCACAAAGAAACAACTCTTCACTTCAGCTTACTAAAGCCTCGTAAATAAAGATTCTATAGCTCAAGGATGATTGCATAGATCTGAATAACAAGAAACAAAATTATGTCCCTGAGGGCGCGAATTCGCTTTCATCGGTTAGTACGTGAAAACAAACAGGCGAGGAAAAAACTGATTGCGGAGGGTGGATGGAAAAAATTATGTAATAAAGTACTGGTGTTGACGTTTTACGCGAAAAAAATATTTTTCTCATAGTTGAAGATTTTTGCGCGTTTTTGTGAGTTTACATTGCAATTGTAGTATTATGAGAGAATTGATTTAGCAAAGAAATTTCTGATCTCAACGTCCAAACTTCGCGTCGAGTCGAAACCAACGTCGAGTCGAAAAGCAATTATGTTGACCAAACTAAGTTTTCCCAAAACCACAAAATCAGATAGTTCAGTTCAAGGCATTTATTATAGTAGTGACATTCTAGAGGCATGATGAAAAGGTTCTCAGTCACAAAGAAACGTCGCTTCACTTCAGCTTACTAAAGCCTCGTAAATATTCCCACTACAAGTCCCCATAGAATTCTATAACTTCTCCATAACTAACATAAAAAAGATTCTAGAGCTCAATAATGGTTGCATCTGATTATCTGAATAACAAGGGAGAAAATTATGTCTCTGAGGGCGCGAATTCGTTTTTGTCGGTTAGTACGTGAGAACAAACAGACGAGGAAAAACCTGATTGAAGATGGCGTATGGAAAAAATTACGTAATAAAGTACTGGAGTTGAAGCTTTACGCGAAGAAATTTTTTTCTCATAGTTAAATATTTTAGCTCGTTTTTGTGAGTTTATATTGCAGTCGCAGTATTATGAGAGAATTGATTTAGCAAAGAAATTTGTGATCTCAACGTCCAAACTTATATCAAATCGATATTCTAGTCGAAAAGCAATGATGTTGACCAAAATAAGTGTTCCCAGAACCACAAAATCAGATAGTTCAATTCAAGGCATATATTCTATTAGTGTATTCTATAGTTCTATTAATTACTGCGGAAAACCCGGTAACGTATCCCTTTGAATGTTAAATGGAGAAAAAAAAATATTCTAAAATTGAATGAATTTTGATACGGAAAACCTAAAACAACAGGCGTACATACAAATGAATTTTGAGCTAGGCAAAGTAGAGAAAAAGGATTTGAAGTTGCAAATAATTAAATTAAATGCAAACAATATAGCTACTTAAAATAATTGTACTTATTTATTTAATCATTTATTCTTTTATTTATGTATAATGCTTGTATTCCGAGTTCATGACAGTGTTAGTAATTAATTTTTAAATTCACATCTTTTTGTGAAAAAAATTAAATTACATCTTATTATTAAATTATATTTTTTTACCTTGTGTGTAAAAATTAAAAAAGTTATATACAAGGCTTATTTAGAGAAAAGTACATAACTGACTAGTATTCAAATCATCATAATGATAATATAAAATTATAGAATGCGTATCTCTGGAAATATCATATCTCTGGCATATCTCTGTATATTACTTATTTCGAGATTCATAGATACTTTCCATCTCTTCTAACGGCCTTTTTTAACACTTTCATACGTAGTTGAAAAATGTTTATGAAACAGGTTATCTGGCTGTCTGACCGTCTGTCTGTCTGTCCACGCTCTAACTCGCATAAATAAACTCGGATTTGCATGTAAATGATATATGTTGATTATCTTTACCATGGCATGTTCGGTCTTGAGAATGCAGTATGTAGCATTAATATTTCATTTACAGGGGTACTCAAAAGAATTCCATTACATTATGTCCAATGGGGAAAAATTGTTTGCAGTATATTTTAATGACATTACGCTATGTCAAATGTATTGAAATTGATGCAAATCCCTGGATTTCACTACAAGATTATTACTATAGAATAGGCGGTTCATAACATTTATCGTTCATTTACACAGATACACAAAATAAATCGGTTACAGTACTGCTCTTGAACAATAATTGCTGGAAGTGCGTCTTCACTTTCGGTATGCGCTTTTAAATTTAAGAAATTTTTTGCATTTATTCTTTGTGTATAAATTCTATAGATCGTATACAGGGATGCACAAAAAAAATTACGTTAATTTCTTCTTATTAATGATTAATGCGAAGGGTGGGAATGTTTCAACTGTGGTTTGTATTTCATAACTGAACTAAATTTTTGTATATACAGTAGAGCGCCGATTATCCGGACCGGTTGGGCCGAGCCGATTAAAGAAAATTCCGAATGATTGGACAACTTTAAAAAACGCCGATGCCTGTGGCAATGTTTTTTAGGTAAGTTCCCTTCACACTTTTTCCAGGCTTAGGAATGGCGATTGTGGTAGTGTACAATTTAGCATATTACAAATGGCATGTTTAGAAGTTGTTTTTTTTTTTACTTTTTAAAATTTTATTTTCTACAAAATTGGTACAAACTTATACATGGAAGTACACATACAAATTAGTGATTGTATATATACATACACTGTACAGTAGACACCTTTTTAAAAAAATTCATTGTAATAGAGAAAAGAAATTCTTGATAGTCTTCAATCTTCATGGAAGGTATTTTTTTTCTGCGTGGAACTCTCGTGCGTTATAGTGGAATTTCTGAGGATCTAGAAATCGCTGATTTTAAGCATTACTGTATTTGATTTTGTTGGTGAATTTATATTTCAAGATTAGGAAATGGCTATTTTACAATTAATTTTCGTGGCATCCAACCAAATTTACCCAACCGCGCCTAAAGAACATTCACTTAAAAAATTTTGGAACAAAAAAGTATGGGCCTTGTTCGATCCGGTTAATTGGACAATCCGGTTAATCGGCGTCCGGATAATAGGTTTTCTACTGTATATAGTTTATAGATACAAATTTATATGTCATATACAGGCTGCCCAAAAAAATTCGTATATTTCAGACTGTAGATGGGAATTACTGAAATTGGCTTTCCAAATGTGTTCTGCTTTTTCCAAATTGTTCAATTAGACATGGTTGGGGCTAGTTGATCTTTAGCTCTTGGGTAGCACTCCTCACTTAGTTGAACTTGCTTAATTACACATCATGTTTCAACTTATTAATTGGTGAAGTTTTGTTGCCTTTTTCTGAATGTGATGGAAAGTGTTTCATAATCTATGCTTGACGCATGATTTTTCTTTCTTGTTAAACTGAAAATGCTAAATTTGAAGATTTTAATAACCACTTTCCTCCCAGGCTTAATTTCGCTGGTGAATGTAAAAAACTGTGTGTGCTGTGCGATGTAAAAAATTTGTGTCATAAATCATTTCATAACTTCCGCAATATAACAGTAATGAATTTAAGGTCATTAAAGGATTTAAACATTATCATAATACGTATAAAATAATATGTAAAACTTGCACATTATATACATACATACAATACATACCTAAAACTCAGGAATTTATTTTAAAACAGAGGTAATTTTTCATGATATTTTTAACAGTGATGGTCGAAAGCTTATTTTCTTTCTTATAATGACGTAAGATGTGTAATGAACGTATTTGTCATTGATTATTGAAATGAGAGGACGTACGCAGCATGTGTCCTGGTCGCTGATTACTGAAATGAGAGGACGTACGCAGCATACGTCCTGGGAGTGAAGAGGTTTTAACGAAAGAAGATGCTTCTAAAATATTTCAACTTTTTCAAATTATTTCACATTTTTTTTACTACTCAAAGCATTTGGTTGCATACCGAAATAGACCCGTGCTGAATTTATCCAATACACATAAATCGGTATCTACAATAAACGCTAATACCATTGACAATAAGCACACATGCTTTAGAAAATGTAAAGTAGTTAATGGCTTAAATTATTTATCGCATGCGACGAATAAAATTAAACTGAATATTTTCAACCAAACTAAGTTAAAAATTGCCAAAAATTAAAAACAATACACTTAAAAGGCATATAAATACCTTTAATCAGATCGACACATGTTTCATAGCACAAACGGGGACAGTTTCAAGATCTTTGTTGATACAAATATTTTCTCAAAAAAAAAAAAAAATCGCAATTTTTCTTTTGATATCTTCAATTAACCCAATCAACATATTTTACGAAATCTTAGAATCATATAAGCCTAAAAATTATTTTCGAGATTTAATAAACATTTTCATTGTTTTCTAACTTATTTTTTAATGAAGTTTAAAATGCTAAGTTGTCCTATTTCTATCTTCTTTCTGAAATCAATTAACGGAAGCAGATGCTTTTCAAGAACTTCAATCTTTTAAACTTCTTTCAAAACTTTTTTATTGCCTAAAGCATTTGCTTGTTCATGTAAATAAATTCCTTGTAAATTTACCCAATAAATCTAAAGCAGCACATAAGTTGGTAAATTCATGAGATAGCACATACTTTGCAAAAAAGTAAATTAGAATTTGGCTTAAATTATCACTTGTGAGGTAGAAAGTTAAATTGGATATTTTAAAATTGAAGTTTAACATGTAAATTGCTATTAAAACTTCTTTTAATTGTCTTTGTTTTTTACAACATTGCAAAATATTTCTATTTAATTACTGATAAACGTGGTGAAATAAAAAAGTACTATTCACTGCATTTTTTAGAAAAACGATTTTTTATTTATATTACTGTATGTTTTAATTAATTAAATCGGAAAACGAGGTTTTCTTTAATAACAAACTTCCGCCGTTATACAGAATCTATTAAATTTTATAAAAACGTATCTTGTTTAATTACATGACTTTCAATGCTGAATGATTATCATATAAAATAACATAACCCGTATCTCTGGAAAGCATCATTAACCTATTTGTCTATGACTCAGACACTTTCATTTATTCCAAACATTCAATTCTTAAAAACTTACATTGATGTAAGGCTATCATTTATTTAAAAATAGCAAATAAAGATTTTGTGCAAGAATATTAAAAAGCAGAAAACCAACGTTTAAAAATGCACAAATAATACATAAAAAGCAGCAAACAGCTGTTTCATTCATAGCCATTTCGCCTAGATAAGTGGGGTATTTACCAAATCTCTTGCTAGTGGGGTCTTTCTTTTATTGGAAAGACTATATGTGTTCTTAGATTTCATTTAAAAGAGCATGAAGGTAATATTAAAAATCAGGATCTTAAATGTTCTGCTATTGCTCAACATTGTTGGTCATTTCAACATAGGTTCAATTTTTATTCAGCCATCATTATCCAAAAATGTTCTTCTAACCTTGATCTTGATTTTTGGGAAGCTTACCACATCATTAAAAATTGTCACTCTTTAGTCAATGACTTATCTAGTACTACTGATTTTCCAAGTATTTGGAAAGCATTAATATAATCCCCTCCCCATCTTTTTTCTTTTTATCTCGTTCTCCGGTAGATGTCGCTACGTGTACACCCAGTAGTTTCATCTGTTTCTCTCTCATTGGTTGTTTTTAGCACATTCGCTACCCGTATCGGGAAATAAACCAAGTCTCTGTCATTTTGCCCAGCCTTGCTTTTTCTAGCACGCTGTCCCTTGCTCTATCTTGCACTGAAGAAGAATCTCCCTAGTAGATTCGAAACAGCTGTTCACTGATTTTTATGTATTATTTGTGTATTTTTAAACGTTGGTTTTTCTGCTTTTTAATATTATTTATTTATTTACTCAACATTTTGATCTTTTCTAAAATAATTTTAAATAATAAATTTAACTATTTTCATCTTCTTCTTTCATATTAATTAACGAAAAAGATACTTCTCAAATACTTCAACATTTTAAACTTTCTAGAAGATATTTTTACTACCTATAATATTTGCATGCATATGGAAATAAACCTCTGCTGAATTTATCCAATACACCTAAAGAATTACTTTCATATAACTTCTTCATCTCTAGAGAGTTAGAGGAAAGTAAATTAGAATTTGGCTTAAATTATCGCATATGAAGTAGAAAGATAAATTGAATACTTTGAACGAAGATTTTAACACCTAAATTGCTACTTGGCATCAATTAAATTTTATAAAAACGTATTTTGCTTAGTTACATACAGACTTTCAAAACAGAATAATGATCATTAACCCTAGAATACTAACCTGCGTAAATTTTACTCACACACCGTTTTTTTCACATTATTGAGTATGCTTATTTTGCTGAATTATATTACAAGGATATGTTTAATAAATAATTTTCTGAATAAAATTTAAATGTATAAGTGTATATATAAGAATTATTTTTTAAATATGCAAATAATAAGTACTAAACCAATCTCAAAGTATCAAACCAATATGTACTAAATATAAAGTTTAGTATTCTAGAATTAAAAATAACAAATGGCATTTCTCTCTAAATCATCACTAACTTACTATAACTCAGACCTTATCAGTTCTGTCAATCATCCAATCCAACCCTACAAATACTGAAATTCATATAATACTAATGACACAAGTCTTCTAAATTTATTTCAAAAACATGCTGGTTTTATACATTTTTGGCGTGCTTATTCCAAAAATGGCCTTAATGTTGCTTTTATTATGTACAGTGTTTTCGGAATCTGCGTCAACACGCGTTGAATTAATGTGTATAACATGCTGGACTTCTTATATATCAAATAAATAAAATAGAACAATTTGTTTGGAAGTTTATGAATATATATACGTATATGTATAGTATGCATTAAAATCGATCTAAATTCTTTTATTTTTCTAAGTCAAAGATCTAATACAGTCAGTTTTTCTTTGCTGTGAAAGCTGCTTTTTGTGAGTGTGTTATGTAATATATCTGCATTTCCGCTATTAAACATCCGGCAATAATTGACTATAATATATACCACTAACCCTGCTACAATAAGAGTATAGACATGTTTGTCCACATTATGTAAAAAAAAATCTAAAGAGTTCATTTAGTATAATCAATAAGAAATCTCCGTTCCTGCACTTTATATATAATGCCAAACTTATGCATCAATCTATTGAAATGCTTGTAGTCACCATACTGTATAAAGTAAGACAAGAACTTTTTTCTCTGGTTATATACATCGTAGTAGATGATTTAGGATCAAACAACAATTTCTGTCGGTCTGCAGATTAAAATTTCAGCGGATATCTTAAAATAAAACAAATCTCCAATTCAATCAGGGTAATCCAATTTATTGAATAGTTGAGGCGAGGGCATCGCTGTCTATATTATACTGAAAATCATCAGCAGCAGCATTATCGAAATCAGAATCAGTTGCGTAAATGAGGGTCAGATGTTATGGACTTTGTGGAAGAAGTCGAAAAGCTGGGGAAGATAAGTCTTTCTTGTATTTATACATACTCCACTCTATGCCATTCTCAAAGCTATCCAATTGTTAATTTCTAAACCGTTAGTCATAAACCCAAATAATTCCGATTATAAAAAGTCGTTTTCATCAATAAAAACAATTCTTAAACAGATACGAATTTTAAATTTTTATATGGTCCTATAAGTGATATGAGTAAAAATTTCCTATTACACTAACAAGTAAGACAAAAAAAAAGTCCCATTCATCTAACACTAAAATTGACCGAGCTATGAAACATTGAACTGCATGTCTTGTAGTCGAAGGGATTCACTTAGGTCAAGTTTTAAGATAACTTTAATTTTTATTTATTACATTTTAGATTAGATAATCTAATAGCATTCTAAAATATACTAGTGGGCTCTGCCCCCTGCAAGCTACGCTCGCCAATGTCCTTTCATACACCGCAGAATCTAAAAGCACGCTAATTTGATCGGTATTAAAAAGATTAGAGAAGATTGTGTTATAATAAAAAAACTTATAGCGATCTCCCTGTAAACGGGTTTTCATTCAATGTCCTTTGATTGCGAAAATTTAAGGCCGAATCAGTTGCTGTTAAGACATCCAATGGTTGTTTTCGTGTTTGATTAAAGAAGACCAGTTAAACATTTGAAAGGAAGCTAAAATAAAATGAATTAAGTAAACAGAATCTTTGCCTCCCGGTATTTTTTAACAGCGTTATAAAACGATTGACATAATACACTTTAAGACAATTTACTGCTTTAACCCCTTCAAGGGTGGTGGTTTATTTTTGGACCACTTAATTTTAATTCTTGAATGCCACATTGGCACCAGAATATTGGAATGAAAATTTTCCTTTTATTAAGCAAGTGAACAAAACCATTTTCGTATTTTGAAATTTGATTGTAAATTCTGGTGCCATTCACTGATTTCAACATTTTACGAGTAGAAGTACCTTGTCCCTGAAAGGGTTAAGCACATATTAATGTATTTATTATTTTAAAGTTTCATTTCTCTTTTAATATTCACGTGTAAATACAATTTTTAAGATATAATTATAATTATTTTCCTGCTTTTAACACTTACTCATTTAATAGTAATTTTAAAGGTGTTTCTTTTCTCTTTTTAATAGTCACGTGTAAATAAATTTTTAATCATTAGGAAATATTATTCTTTGCGCTGTTTTTAGAATTGAAAACAATCGCTATACTAATGACCTAAGTCATGTGACTATTATCAGCAGTTCCGGGAGGGTTCCCTTCGATTTTTATATTCCAGGCGGCCATTTTGGTACTTTAATGTTTGCCATCCACAGGCGATAAGTCGCCAAATATTATTCTATCGCCATCATTTCACTTATATTATAATAGTCCAAGTCATGTAACTGCCACAAACAATTACAACCCTTCGCTTTTCATAAGAAAGGTTTCCATTTTGATTAAAGAATCAAAGTTATTTTTTCGAATAAAACCACATAAAAGTTGCCATGATCGCAAAGAATTCTTGGTACTTTTATGTTAGCCGGGTGCAAAGCACGACAATAGCTTTTTTTTTAAATCGCCAGTTAGCATTTTTTTATTTTTAGAGTGTTAAATTAAAACGGTACTATTTGGTTATCCCATCGACCAAAAATCTATCACTAGACTATAAGATTAAAAATGCCAATAATGGCTTATCGTAAATGTCACATTCACTTGACATTAAACGCATTACACATGTTTATTACGTTATCAAGTGCTTTTTAATTCGACTTTTTATTTGTATTTTTATTAATCTTTTACTAATTTATTTGTTCTTTCGTTATTTAAAATAAAAATTACGTCAATTTGTATAATTTGGTGAGTGGTTTGGCGATTTATATAATTTGGCGAAACTGGTCGACAGGATAACTAAGTAGTACCATTAAAACATTGCTTTGAATTTGAAATTAAATGTCAGGATTTGTTGCATTATTTAATCGGATTTGGCGTGATTTTTTTTTTTTTTTTTTTTTTTTTTTTTTTTTTTTTTTTACGACAATTTGGTGAAAACCTCGTTTTTGAATGCCAGTTACATATGTATTTTTAAATTATTTTCTATTATTTTTAAAATGAAACAACAATAAATAAAAATTAATTAATTGATAACTATAGAACAAAACAATTTATAACATTTTTTTTTTAAATAAAAGGAAAATAAATGTAAATAAACATTTATTAATAAATAAACAACAATAGCCGGGTTACCATGTCAGGCAAAATAAAGCCATTTTGGCGCCATTTAGGTATCCCGGTGCGTATATGACATCTGCGCCTAATATTTTTATTTTCATTTCGTTTAAAAAAAAGAAAGAAGTGAAAGCCATTAATTTTAAACTTTTTATTTTTAAATGAAAGTTTTGTATTAAATAAAACGATAATGAAATACAAAAAAAAGCATTGTTTAACATACATTTAAAGGTGGCCAAACGGGTCGCCAAATTTATTTAAAACTAGCAGGCTACACCCGCTTCGCTGGTCCATTTTCCAAATGATCATTGATCAAACAAAATTATGAATTCGACCTTGTATTTTAAATTAATATGGACCTTCACCGGAAAAATCTTTCCGCATTTGCTGAATACTATGCGAACGCTATTTAGCTACTATAATATCTTATGGGTTAGGCAAAATTCGGACTATTCAGAAGAAATCCTTTTTACAGTATATATTTAAAGTAGAGGTTGGGAAGAAAATACGGCCGTTGTGATAATCAGAAATGTTAAAATGTTCTCTAGTCACCACACTACTAAAAGGAGAGATAATTACAATGATTGCAGAGAGTGACCACTGAACATTACTTATGTTCAGATTATTCACTTTCGTTTGATAGTTCTTGAACTCCGGGCTTCTCAGCTTGGTGCTATGTGTATTTTTGGTAGCTTAAATACAATTTCTCTCTACGTTGCATTATATTTTGTAATACACGTCTTCTAGCAGGTCTACTGCAGTTTTCTATCTTCGGATTACAGCAGAGTAAATACGGTAAAAAAATGTAATAAATTGTTTGCACACAAAAAGTCTTTAACTTTCATTAAAAGAAATGTGGATCACATAAAAGTGGATTTTTAAAAATGAAGTGTTTGAATAAAATTAAAATAATGTCATTTTCATTACCATTTCCTTTTTATATATATACCACTTGCAATTATGTAACTGTTAACCTGAAAAAAAAACAGTCGATAACTCATTATGATAGAAAAATAAACCTCTTGTTTTCATCCAATCAAAATCTTCCCAATCGTTCATAATCAGGTGCACAGTTAAGTTTTACGGCAAACATTGGAAGTATTTGCTAACTATATGGTTACAAATTTACCAGAGTCAACACACGTAAAACATACGTAATTATGCGCCAGACTACATCCCATTAAATAATCGCCAAAAATACTCTTTGTAAATGACAAACAAAGTCAGTTATACAAAACTTAAGAACCTAACACGTTATAACATAACGAAATAATCTTTTTGATGCACCGAAGACCTTTTTTTCATTTCTCTAAAGAGTGCAATAATACGGAGAAATAAATACACTTTTTATTTTCAAAATTACATTATTCTTCAGTCTGCTGCCTAAATATACCTAAATTCGTTATTTTTCCCTCAGTTTAGCGAATAGGATTGTGCGTCAGAAGAACTTGCTTTATAATGATTTCTATTTTCATTTTTATCTGCATTTCAGGTACTTTTTTTCTTATCTACGCTAAAATGATAAATCAACAAATATTGTTCCACCAGCCACCATTGGAATTTCAAATTTTTTTCCCAAGTATTTATTTTTTAGTGACAGTAAAATAACTGCAAATAAAAAAAATATATAATACTAAATCTTCTGTTCTCCGTTTGCTTCATAATGAAAAAACATAAATTTACTAATAGCTAAGTACAAATTTCATGTAATCTTCTACAATCGCGATCACTGTCTGACAGTCACTGTCTGATCACTGATCTGACTCTTTCAAATATAAAAGAAACATCTAAATAGTTCAGTAAATACACTAATTAGCAGGTAACCTGATTACGGAAGATTAATCCAATATCAAAAACCTTAAAAAAACTGAAAATGGGATGACGAATTAAAAAGACAATCGAAAATGTATTTCAGTAAGCAATTTTTATTACAAAATATTTTCTTTTGTGGTATTAATAACGCAAAATTGCATAAATTTTCTTAAGAATAATCTTTAGTACATTTGAAACAGTAGACTTTTCTAAAAGGGAAATTGGCGATATATGTTTTTAAAAAAAAGAGAGAGAGAGAGAGAGGACAATATTTGTTGATCTGAGTTCGAGGTTATAAAAGTCATAAGTTTGGGAAAAAAAACAAAATAGCATGTATCCGTAGTAAAGTACGCGAAAAATATTTTAAATATCTGAAATTAAATTATTTATAATATGTGTGTGTGTGTGTGGGGGGGGGGGGTAAATGTTTGCATTAAAATTTAAATATTTGACTCCACTTTTATAATATCAACTGCTATTTATGTAATATCATTATTTTTATAATTACATCTGCTAGTTTTTTCTGTAAGAGATACATAATAATAATAATAATAATAATAATAATTGTTACTCACAAGGAAGGTCTCCTTAAAACGCGTACTCAAAATATTTTGAAAAAGGAAATGCTAATAAAATGACTCATGTATGTAAAAAAGATCGGTAAAAATATAGCGGTCGAATCGCAGTAGAAAATCTGTAAAAAAATATTTTTTCGAGTATTTGGCGCGAACGGACGAACGCTCGACGATCTTTGGCGAACCAATAGGTTTCCTCGCCAAATGCAAGAGATTGAAATGCATTTATAAATTCCTTGTTAAATAAGTAATTAAATGCCTAATGCTCAATGAATTTAAACTTAAACTGTGGATTAGTTGACTATTTTTGATGTAAGCTTATATAATATATGCAAATTGCGTGTTACTTGTATTGAGCTATTTAATTTTATGCGGTGTCACCGGCTGGATAAGTTTTAAGGGTATTTTAATTAAGAATGCTATCATTAAACATTTCGATATTAAATTGTTGTTTCCATGGCAATAAAACTCTCTTGTTGTCTCTGACACTAACAATATCGAAGTCAAATTGCCAATGCTCAGAATCGGACCTTAATTTGAGTTTGAAAAACTTTTAATCCATTTAAATTTCATTGTAAACGGCATAAATACGATCGTTAAACTTCATTGTTACATATATAAATGTATATGACAAAACTGCAGTTATAAATATATATTTATTTAAGTTAAACTTACTTAAACTAGCTTTGTATCAAGAGTTGAGAAAGTTTTTCTTCTCACTGACAAGCCCGTGTTAATACGTTCACTAAGCTCCAGGTTTCACTGCAATACAAGCAATATTTAAAGTAATATAATTCTATTGATTTAATGTATTTTTAATACATTGAACAATGATTCATACTTCCAAGGATTGCATTCATATTCGTTATTAACTTTTTTATAAAATGTTCAAAGAATAATTTTTTTTTAGCATTTAAAACAAAATGCAGAGAAAACAACATTACAATTTTGCCCTTTTCCAAGACAGTCGGAGGGTTAAAGAATATTTATCATAGTATTATTCAAAATTTTATCGTGTCGCCATCCAGCGCTAAATCGCAAAAAATGAAATTTTCATTATTTTTTTAGGAATGCTAAATAGAGGTTCTGTCGAATTTTTTATGGATGTATAAATATTTATGAGAAGAATATTCTATAATTTTTTTCAAATAATGCTGAGCATGCGCTTATGGGGAACTTTCTTGATATCATTTTATCAATTTTCAGATGCATTTTTCTTAACCTGATGCAAAAGATGAATCGCCAAATATTTCAATTGCAATATTTCAACTGAGTAATTCTTTAAGTATTACGAACATTCTCTTTCATGTTTAAATTAAATATATTCGTTTTTTAATATTATAACTCATTAAAATGGATTTCTTTTTTTTCTTTTTTAAAGATTTTAAATAAAATTAGTAATAGTTTTTTGTCTTTTATTTTTCTAGGTGTAATAGTCGTTTCAATTTTTTCAACAACAAAAAACTTCGCCAAGAAATAAAATGGTAACCTTATCGCCCAAAATAACAGAATTTTCCGTCATAATTCTAAAACTAATATAGGTAGAATGATGTGTTATAGATCAAAACCTTCCCTGAAACGATACCTATCTAACGGTATAGGTTCCGTAAAAATACATGCAGTAGAACTCGAAATCTAGGCGTTCGGAACGAAATTTCCGTTTGGATTTTATATATATAATAGATAATAGAATAGATAATAGATTTTATATATATATAATAGAATAGATAATAGATTATGTGTTATGAACTATCTCAAAGTTTAAAACAGATCGCATTGTTAGATTTTCTAATTTTAACAATATCGCGTTATGTTAGTTCCACATTCCACCACCAGGGAGCGCACTCTATTCTTAACGAAAGCGTATCTGAACGAAACTCCTTCATGCAACCTTTCCGTATATACATGAATCGGGAGGGTGGCGGTCTTAACCAATAATTTAAGATAATTGCTGAAATTACTACGAAAAATATTTTAAAGGGGCTCTACGCGGGCCCCTAATAGAGTTAGAGGAAATCGGAAGACGGCAAAATAATCGCGGGGAAAAGTTTGCTTGGGTGCTTCGGAGCTACTTTTGGCGCGAGATCTAAGCTCTACGACCAATAGGAGCCCAGATATTTAAGGAAATATGAAGTAACAAAATCCAAAATAATAGAATTTTCCGTAATAATTCTATAACTAATCTAGGTAGAATGATGTGTTATAGCTTAAAACCTTTCGTGGAACGATACCTATCTAACGGTATAAGTTCCGTAAAAATCCATGCGGTAGAACTCGAAATCTCGGCGTTCGGAACGAAATTTCCGTTTGGATTATATATATATAATAGATTATATATATATAATAGATAATAACCTTTACTAAAATATGAAAAAAGTATCTATTATGATTAAAATTTGAGTTTCCATCATTAGAAAAAAGTATTTAAAATTAGAAAAAAATTAATATTTCGAAAACTATTTCGAATTTAAGTATTCCATATTTTAGGAGAAATCGCCGCGAAACATAATCAGTTGTTTAATCAGTCGTTTCATAGAATCTTTTCATAAATTCGTTACATTTCAGTCGTTTCATATATCCGTTTCATAAATTAGTTTCATTAGGATTTTATATATAGAGGGTAGATATCATTTTGTAAAGAATTGCGACATTTGCTTTTCATAATTTAAATTTTTTTAAATTCTTTTATTTTTTAACTTATATTTCAGTAAAAGTTGTATATTTTTTCTTTAATTTCTCACAGTGAAATATATTTCAAATTTATATTGTAATGTTAAATTTACTCTCAACTATTATTTTTTTATACCTGAGGATTATTTATATCTCTAGTAAATTTATGAATGAGCCCTATTTCGTAGCGAAAAAGATTCTTCAATTTTAAACAACTATTACTCAGTCGGTTTTAATCGTAGATGAATGGAACTTTTTTTCTCCTTACTTCTTAGCGTATTGGGCTATTTTAACTAAATATAACTTATAGGACCGAGGATAATTTAAAAATTTAAATTTTATAATTTTTAAGTAATGATTTTTTGATCTAAATCGTTTTAAAAATCTTTCTTTACCTCAGTTAAAACATTGTTTTCCACTCTAACTATATGTCCATGCCTAACGGTTAGGAATTAGCCATTGAACACCGTTGAAAGTGGACACCCTGTATAAGCACTAACATCTTATGAACAATAAAGGCAATTATCACTGTGGTATTTAAGCACATTTCATACCAATATGGTACCAAATCTCAGTGCTTAATTTTACCTTAGGACAATATTTTAAAAAGTCTGCATATCAGAGGTTTTGTGTAGCCGATTAATTTCATAATTTCACTCCAAAACAGGTGAAATAATTCTTAATGGAATGTGTAACGATGTATTTATTTAATTTTGTAGAATAACGCAATTTTTTTTACCTTTGTAAAAAATGAACATGTAAAAAATGAACATTTAAAAAATCTAATAGAAAAAAAACTTCTTTTTTAAAATAAAATTAAAAAAACAAGCGAGAAAGATGCTTTTTTCCTTTGGATAGAGCTATTATATAAATACAAATGCTGAAGAAGAAAAAACAATTTAATTAATACAAAATAAATACAAAATAAAAGTGACTATAAACCAATAATGAAACGTAATAAATACAAAACAAATTAATAGCTAATATACTGGCGAGAAAATTATTGGAACGCATATAAAAACTCTTGTAACTTGCATGATGCTAAAAACCAAACCTTGAACAAGGTTTTTAAGTAGTCATTCCTGACAAATTTTTAAGATGTAGAATACCCTATTTCAGCGGAAAATAAATTTAAATGGGGATATAGAAAATGTGATATAAAGCGGCATAGGGAAAATTTATGTTACTTTTAATAACTTTTTAGAGATACATCGAGCTATTTTGTGGATAGCTTTAACCGAAATGCAAGTTTTATAGCTTTTCAAGCGTGCTATCCTTCTTACATTCTACTAATTAAACGCCATTTCTCACTGTCCGTCGAATGCTTTCTCAACGACATGTTCCACATTCCACATGTGAACATTTTATAGAATTTGAATATATCTGTGTAGCGAAGATGAATACAATTGATTACGTGATAACGTTGAACTTGAGCTGCGAAACATACTCTCTTTCATTGTACTTCACTTAACAGAATTAACATAAAGTACCGTTTTATTTCCTTTAATCATTCCGGCCAGTATAAATAAATTCACATTTGTGATGTCTAATGTTACGCTTGAACTAACAGGGTGCCCTAAAATAAATTGGTGATTTAAAAAATGGAATAACTTTCAAACAACGACAGTAATTAAAGTTTTTTTCTTGCAGGATATTAATGTGTGAAATAAAGAATTCAATAAGTAAGTTTACTTGGTGCAATGTCAAATGTCACCAGCATATAGCTCTGCAATGTCTCACACAGCAGAAATGGGCAAGCTAACGTGTGAGAAGGGATCAGTCCGTCGAATGCTTTCTCAAGGACATGTTCCACTTTCCCAGAGTGAGAATTTTATAGAATTTGACTATACCTGTATAGTGAAGATGAGTACAATTGATTACGTGATAACGTTCAACTTGAACTTGAACTACCAAACCTACTCTCTTTCCTTGTACTTCACTTAACAGAATTAACCTAAAGTACCGATTTATTCCTCTAATTATTCCCGACAGTATAAATAAATTCAAATTTGTTATGTCTAATGTTATGATTGAACTAACAGGGTACCCTAAAAGAGATTGGACATTTAAAAAATGAAAAAACTTTCAAACAGCGACAGTAATTAAAGTTTTTTCTTGTTGGATATTATGTGTGAAATAAAGAATTCATTCAGTAAGTTTACTTGGTGTAGTGCCAAATGTCACCAACATATAGCTCTGCAATGTCTCGCACTGCAGAAATGGGCAAAATAACGTGTGAAAATGGATCACATTTCACTCAATTTTTACGCTAACTTCTGCTTAGCTGTTGAAACTCTAAAAATGAGGTTTCCGTTTTAAGGCTAACTAAGGAACATCCCCAAATTTCAGTTCAGGATTTTGACGAGAGCGGTATCATTCGAAATCTCTTGTCAGGAGAATCAAGAAATTTATATGAACTATACTCCGAATTTAATAGTTCACGAGATGTGGGATTTTTTCTGTAACGGAAAAAAAGAAATAAAGAAGTGAAAAACAGAATGCGATTCCTGCAAAAGTTATTGAAGGCAGGAATGTTTTCTTATAATTAATCATGAAAGGGTTTTTCTTCCTAAAAGTATTGAAAACACAAATATTTTCAACACCAGGCACTGACGATGAAGAGCATTATTGTTTGACAGTAAAATCGCAGTTTGGATCCACTCCTATAACTTCCCACGTAGAACCCTGACAATTCCCTTTTTTCATCCCATAGGATCAGGCGAAGAAAAATTTCCTGTTACTAATCATACTGTATTCACAGTTTGCATTTATTGCTCATTTATTCGTGAAACAGTTTTTAAATCTTTTCTTCTTCTTCATTTCATTTTGCTATTTTCCACTGTGAATATTTCGTGAATTATTGGATTTGGGAGTATAGTTCCTGTACATTTCTTGATCTTCGTATCAAAAGCTTCCGAACGGTACCATTCTCGTCAAAATCTAGAACCGACATTTGATGATGTTCCCTAGAGAGATGTTATTTTGTGCATTCTTACAACTCAAACAGTATAGTGTGCCACCTGTTGGTAACATATAGTAGTAACAAAAGAAAAAATACCAAAGAAATTGGTGATTTCTCATACAGGTTTCGCACGCTATTAAGCCACGCCCCATTTTTGTAAGTACTCTACAACCCGTTACTGCATAAAACTATCTTCTAGCTAATGAATAGTGAAGAAAATTGTCTTTATAATAATACTTGTGGTAGAGTCCTTGTAAAATGGGGCGTGGCTTAATAGCGTGCAAACCCTGTCATATTAATCTCTTAAAAAAGTAACTTTAACGGCTGTGTCCGTTTACCTGTTACTTCATTTTAAAACCGTTAATCTATTTTACATTAGCCTGTACATTTATGTATACAAATTAACGTTTAAATAATTAATTATTTGTTTCATAAGAAACTTAGGTAAATGCATAAATATTAAATACAATATTATAAAAAAGTATTTTATTCAGTGTTATTGCATTTAAACATATAACATCGGCTAATACATAAGAGAATACAATATTTATCCCTTGAAGCAATCCCTAGCATTTTAATTCCGAGGAAATTTCTATTTTCACAATATTTCAATTGGGTACGTCATATAATTGATGACAAGAGAAGAAAAAACTTTTACGTCACCATTTTTCTCAATAATTGCTTTATTTGATGGATGAAGTTGTTATAAGATAATCTATCATGGGATAAAGCGAAAATTTTACGATTACAATTATTATTTATGATATAAGAATGGGTGAATGGATTATGTCACATTTTGATTACTTTTGATGTCAAATATTTGAAGGCTTATGTATATCATTTCTAACATTAACATAATATTCTTCAAATTAAAGTTTTAAACAAATTCTGAATGAGTTTAGCAGCTATCCATTAACAATATAAACTAAGTTGCCAGCATTAAAATGAAAAAGAAAATAATTACAACAAAACACCTTTCACTCAAGTTTTCTCAAACATAATTTTTGTTACAAGACAACTTCTTCCAAACGCATGGGAAGAGTAAATATATGCTTTACAAAAAGAGTAAATTAGAATCTCGCTTCAATTGTCACATGTAAAACAGACATTAAAATTAGAAAAATTGCAGTAGAATTTTAATATAGGTTACTAAAACTGAAACAAGTGTTAAACATATTACCTTTTAAACGCTGATAGATATTTGGGCTTGATAAACAATAGAGAAAAATTGAAAAAGAAAGTTGTGGATTATAAATATACAATAGTGTTTCCCAAAACAAGCAGGTTTTAATTAACTTTTGAAGGTGCCATAACACTGACATAATATAGCGAAACAGCACCAAAAACTGGCGATATGAAGCAATTAAAATAATAAAACTTTGTAAAAAATCTTTGTAAAAAACTTTGGTGATTTTTTACAAAGTTTTATTATTTTAACTGACATAATATGCTTATAATGAAAGTAAAAAACTGAAATCAACAAAACAAAATGGAGGCTTCCATTTCTTTGTTTTATATAGAATGCTCCTCTACTACACAGTTTAGGAAATTCATCGATCAAGATGTTCCCAGTGTGTTTTGTTTTTCAAATCTGCCATATTGTGGCAAATGAATAACTAATGTATTTCTAAATTCTTTATGATTTAACAATTTCTTTAACAGCAAATGTGGAGCATTGATTAAATAATAATAAAAAAACAGTGGCACTCCGGGAGTGCCAATAGAAGTGAAAACTTTAACAATTACGCGTGTGTTTTTTTAATCGTCAGGAAATGTTTTATGCGTTGAATTGTGTAGCAGCACTAATGAAAGCATCTGGGGACACGGCTGTGCCCCTGCCAAGTCTTGAAAGCACAGCCGTAAGCATCTTTTTCTGGAAGCAACTCAGGGTAGTTTTGAGCCCCCAATATCTTTGTGTTGGTGATTCCCAGAAACTTGAAACTTCGTAAATCTAAAGTAATGTGGAAATGGAACTAAATGCTGAAATTTCACGTTTCTATCTTTTTTTTATTTCAGAAGATATATGAACTTAAACTTTCGCCTTTTCGACACTGATTCACCGATCATCAAAACTCAGAGGTACGTCCTGTATCCCTAGAATCTTGAAATTTGGTATGAAGGTAGTGTTTGGGATACAATGAAATGGAAAATTTAAAAAATCCGGAAAATTTGCATAAAAAGTCGAAAAATCAAAAAACCGAGAATTTGGCAGAGATGTGATATACGAACCAGGTTTGGCGCGATTTTTTAACGTCAATTTGGCGAAAGCCCGTTTTCCAATACCAGTTACAATATATATTTTTAAATTATTTTCTATTGTTTTAAAAAGTAAACAACAATAAATAAACGGTAATTTCATTAATAACTATAGAACAAAACAATTGTACAATTTAAAAAAATAAAATAAAAGTAAATGAACAATTTATTAATAAATAAGCAACAATTGCCGGGTTACCTTGTAAAATAAAGTAACGCTATTTTGCTGTCAATTAGATACCCAAGTGCGTATCTGACATCTGTGCCCCGTATTTTATCTTCCGTAATCGAAATTCCCGCCAATACTGTTGGTCATTGACCAGACCATCAACACGATAAAATACAGCGTTATTGGTTTTTAGTTACACGAAATAGGTATGTCGCGAATACGGTATAATTCATTTTAACTGACGAAAAACAAAATAATAATTTGTTTTAGCAATACGCCGGGAGAAAAAGTGAGTTTTAGCTTCCTTCTTCTTTTGCGGATTGAGCTGAAGAGGGAAAAGTTCCTGTCATTCACCGCTTGGCGCGCTAGTGTCTATGTGTCAAAATGCTAGCATGTCGGTTACGTTACAGTGTCTCGAAATCAGTGTTTTTTCCCCATCTCAAAAAAAAAGCTCAACGCCCCTAAAGAAGTTTTCACTTCAAAAACAATCTAAAAGATTTTAGTACTGCATCAGCGGCGTACACGACGTGACCTCTGTGCGCCTGTGAAGGTCATGCGGCGTACTCTTAGAGGAGGGTTCAAGGTCATGCGGCGGTGGAGGGTACGCGTCATCTTATAAGATGAGGCTTTAGATAAGAATTATTTTTAGCGGAATTTTTAGGAGATTGATTCTTTTGTCGTACTACAGTACGAAGTGTCTTATAATGCTCATCTTTAATTTTATTCTCGACGACGCTTCTGGCTACCACTTAGCTCTTTTCTTCTCCTCATCGACCAACATGTTGGGTACATCTGATTATCCCAAAGATCACCCTCTGTATAGTGAAAAAAATAAAAAAGGTGATCAGGAAATTTAAGGATGAGCTTAAGAGTAGACCGATTCATGAATTTATCGGTCTACGAGCTAAGATGTATTTAGTCATGTTGGTCGATGTGGAGAAGAAAAGAGCTAAGGGGGTAGCCAGAAGCGTCGTCGAAAATAAAATTAAACATGAGCATTATAAGACCTGCTTAGAGAGTAGGGTTTCAACGAGAGAGATCCAACATCGAATTCAAAGCGAGAGGCACCATCTCCACACAATGGAAATAAATAAAGTAGCTTTGTCGGCTTTTGACTACAAACGTTACATTTTAAAAGATGGTGTCCATACACTCGCGCACGGCCATTACAAAATTCCAAAATAATATTTTTCTTCAAATCATTTTTTCAATATAAATATCAAGTTTCTTCTACTCATTTTTTTCTTCAAATCAATAATAAAAAAAATCAAGTTTCTTCTTCAAATCAAAGAACTCTTTTCTTCAAGAAATCTTTTTACATACGACGTGAAATATTCTTTCAAGATAAAGAACTCTTTTCTTCAAGAACTCTTTTTACGTACAAGGTGCATTTTTTCATGAAAAATATATTCTTTTTCAAGATGATTCATTTTTTCATATGGGGTGCATTATTCCCGCATTATTCTTTAATTTTTTTTTTTTCTAATTTATAAACTGAGGATTACATGGGATGCTAGCGGCAGTGGGCGAGAATGCAATGGGCACTGAAAAAAAAAATCTTTTCTTAAGACTATAAAGTCTTCTCAAGTCTTCGAAATATCAAGTCTTCTCAAATCTTTTCAAAATCAAGGCTTTTTCAAATGTGTTCGTCGAAAAATGGTCGTCAAATTTGCAATGGCCGTGTTAAAAAAAAAAAAAAAAAGCATTGGGTGGTTAAAATTTTTTCTCCTCAAATGAATTGTGGTGTCATGATTAAACATGGCGGGTGGACGGATGGGCACAATTCATAAAAATAAATAATTTTTTCTTCAAATATTTCTTCATCAGTACAATCTTGGATGATTTTATAATATCCAACAGCAAAACTTGTTATTCCATCATCTAGCAAGTAACGCTTATCGTCGAAAGGATTTAAGCTAATTTTATTCTGTGTTATTGTAAAAAGGCGATGGTCATCTTGGGAGATCCTTGTCTGCTTCTTCATGCTTGTTTTTACGCCACGCAGACACTCTAAATAATCTCCATGCTTGATTTTCTGCTGAACAATTTGAGAAAAAAAACCTCAAACCTTATAATGAGCATTCTTCGAATGAACTGAGCAAATTTAAGAGCTAAATGATATTTATGGTCAAAAATCAAGAACTTTCATGGTGCTAAAACTTTCATTTTTCATGGTTCTAATCAATGTTGTGGCGCATAAAAATTAAGAATGGTGCAAAATCATTAAACTGTTGATGTTAAAGTTCAACAAAGCAAAAAGTTTTCTATTCTGCGAATGACTTACCTGGCTGAAATCAACAAACCTTGCTGAGTTAAAGACCTGCCTGCGAATGACTTACCTGGCTGAAATGAACAAACCTTGCTGAGAACGCCTTTCATTAAGAACCGTTATGGGGTCTTCATGAAGAGAGTCCCTTGCAGAGATCGTCTAAAGGAAAAACTGACTGTTTTGCAAAATAAGGTAACTAAATTTTCAACAAAAGATTCAAAATTTCTTCTTTCAAAATTATGTATAAGATATTTAATTTTTCTTTTCTTTACAGAAAAATCTACACAAACACACTTTTATACAATAAATTGTGATGTCAGAAAAGCTCGCCTTTCATTGTGAACCATTCTGGAGTTATTAAGCAGTCTGTTTTGTAAAACAAAGTAACTAAATTTTCAAAAGAGATTCAAAAATTTTTCTTTCAAAATTATGTACATGAAATTTAATTTTTCCTTTCTTTACAGAAAAATCTACTTTTCAAATAAAATATAACGTTGGGAAACTGTGCTGACTATGAAAAATAATGCCTTTCGAAAAGAACCGTATTAAAGTCTTCATGCAGAGAATTTCAAGCTAATTTTCACTTGCCTTTCGGAAAGAACCGTTCTGGAGTCATCAAACAGTCTATTTTGCAAAACAAGGTAACTAAATTTTCAAAAGAGATACAAAAATTTCTTCTTTCAAAATTGTGTACAGAAAATTTCAAAAGTATTTTCTTTTCGTTACAGGTACCTTGCTGAACCTTGTTAAAAAAAAGCGCAGAATTGGTAAAAAAAAAAAAAAAAAAAAAAAAAAAAAAAAAAAATTGTGGCATTTTGAATATTTTTTAAAACGGGTGGTCATGGTGGGTCCACAATTAAAAAAAAACTTTTTTTTCTCCAAAAACGAATTAACTAAATGTTTAAAATTTCTATCCCCTCTTCTCTATCAAATCCCCAAATTAAAAATTATCGTAAAAAAAGTTAAAGTCGCCAAATTAATATTAAAAATCTAAAATCGTCACCAGTAAAAAATTCACAGTCTTCCCAAATTACCCCCTAAAAAATTAAAGTCCCCACCTTAAAACCGAAAAATACCCCTCGTACTGTAGTACGACAAAAAAAAAATCAATCTCCTAAAAATTCCGCTAAAAAAATTCCTATCTAAACCCTCGTCTTATAAGATGACGCATACCCTTCACCACCGCATGACCTTGAACCCACTAAGAGTACGCCGCATGGCCTTCACAGGCGCACAGAGGTCACGCCGCGTGCGCGCTGATGCAGAACCGGCAAAATATAACTACTTACATACATTAACCTGTTAAACATATGCTTCCAATCATTAAAATAAGGAAGAAAAAAAATACAACAAAAAACATTTCGTTTAATTTTTCTCAAAATTTAATTTTTGTTTCACGACATCTCCTTCCAATCGCATCTTCATTTGGATTAGGTATGTTTTTAATTGAAAAGCAATTGCACTTTCTCTAACATTCTTCTTGACACGGTAAAAAGCGCAAAATCTTTCGTTTTTTATTTGTTTTTAAAATGAGTTTACGAAATAACTCATAACCTCAAACCCTTCATTTCATACGAATTCGTACTTCATTCTTTGGAAACTTTTTCAGTACTTTAAACATTTTTTGTATCTATAGTAATTTACCTACTACACTGTAAAGACCCGAGTGGGTGCATATAGGTGTTGGATAGAGGGGAGTCACTCGAATCTTTTGTAACTGGTCAAGACTTTATTTAAAATAGACATTGGCCTTCACCCTGAACGCTTGGGATCAAGCAAATATAGCCGGTAAAGAAGCTATTAGCAATAAACGAAAGTCAAAACCTATAAATAAGATACAGTTCCAATTAACACTGGAAAGTTCATTGAAGTATTAAACGTAGTCTTCACTGTCTTTTCTCAATATGAGAAACACTATCCGAAAAGTAGTCCTAGGGATCCCACAGCTGCATCCGTTCCACACATGATTCTAACTCACCCCCCTCTTCATAGATAATTACGACTTTCTCCAAGAGAATAATCCTTTTTCTCTCTATGCTCCGCGATGGAGAGGGGGAATATAGTCCGTGCTTCTGTGCGCTCTCTTCTCCTAGATTGATCATTTATTTATTTATTTATTTATTTATTTATTTATTTATTTATGCCTAAGTGGAGCAAGATCACCAGATCGCTAGGATTTGGTATCGACCCTATTTGCTCCACCCGATAAGTTTCCCGGAACTCGGGGATTCATTAAAAAAACTTCCAGTCCTCAGACCAAAAAACAACATAATGAACAAGCCGCTAGAGCCAGAAACACCTTCGCGACAGACATCGGTGAGTTGATGCTGTAGAAGTCTATTGATAATAGAAAGAAAAATTGAAGATCATGAATCAGGACCACAACGCCACGATGGTTTGCGCGCCGGAAGTCTGCTCCTTCGTGACAAGGGGCGCTAGGACTGCCAGAGTTCGACAAAGGCTATAACGCGACAATGGGAGATTCTTAGGAGTAAATATGCAGAACAGCTGGGAGGTAAGATTGGTCAGGTCATCAGAAATCGAAAAATTTCTGCCAAATGGCGGAGTAGTTTTAAGCGGGAAATATATTTTTGAGTTCTTTTCTTTCGGAGCATGAGTGTTGCTATAGATGGCTGGACCTTCTACGTGTCGTCAAGGTTAACTGGTCCACCGGACAAGTTTCTTTCACTAATTTCTAACGTCACGTTCTTTCCACCGAAATGAATCAGCCTGTTTAAAAATCACTTCTAGGTTTCTCTAATGTTTTCTGCACCACCTTGTAGGACTCTAACTCGTGCGAACTATTTCATGGTGAGAAAACTAACTGGGAATATTCAATATGTCACAGCACATTAAGCCCTATTTACATTTTAGGGTAAAACAAGGGAAAATATATGCTTTATAAAAAGTAAATTAGAGACTCTCTTGACATGGTCAGCAATAGGAAGATTTTAAAAGAGAATGGATTATGAATATACAATGGTGTTGCACAAAACAAGCTATTGCAATGCATTTACGATTAAAGAAACACAAAGTTGGAGTATACCACAACGTACTTATTGTTGAAACTGCCCACTGTAACTTTTAATATATTTTTTTACGCCAGGTATATATTTTTTTATTTATAACTTAGAATGCCGGCTAATTTATCAAACAACACAATAGTTATCTTTTGAAACAATCAGTACCCTTTTTATAAAAGAGAAAATTTCCATCTTTACAAGCTTTCAATTATGAAGATACTTCCTACAAATATAAAAATTATTTTTATTTAAGTATTGCGCGGCAGCGCAATACTTATTTATTTCCAGTATCACTTCTCAATGTTAATTTAACATAGAAAAGCCTATGGAGATGATAACTTTTTCATTTTTTCTTCCCGCCTTTTTGTCCCTGATGCCACTCATTTTTTATTCTTTACTAATTCTAGTAATATTATAAATTTAAAGTTTTAAAACGTTTGCCTGACGTCAGGGTCAAAACGAATGGCAAAATACCTTTGCATATGGGTGGATTATAACCCAGAGAGAAACAAGGGCCAATTTTTTTGTATATTATTCAAATATTTTTCTTAATAATTCCAAATTTATTTTTTTTCATTGAGAATCAACGGACATTTTTAATAGAAAATGTAACATTTTTTCTTCATTGTTGCAAAAATTTCAAAAGCCGTAATAATAATTTATTTGGTTTTAGTAGAAAGATTCCCACGTGAAAAATTTTAACTGAAATAGTTTTTTTTTTTTTTTTTTTTTTTTTTTTTTTTCAAAAATTAAAAAGGTGAATATGGCGTCATAGTGGAAATAAAAAGAATATTTTCAGAATACGTTTTTGCTTTGGTCATGTTTATATTTTAGTAAAAAGTTTCTTATGGATAGCTATTTTACGCAGGTAGCAAACTTAGTGGGGAATTACGTAACTTAAATTTTAAAATGTATTTTTTTTTTCGAGTTGAGAACTATTTATACCCCAAGTTAAACTTAGGTAATAATTTTCTGATGTGTTTACATCACCCTTTGGGAGAGAATAAAGTTTAAAAATTCAAATAAAACTTTTATTTTTTACAGTATCACAGCTATAATATTGTTAAATATTAGCAGTAAGGATTCAATAGAATTTACATTTACATTCATAGCGTTCCTGAGTGGGAAATAGGGTATCTAAATTTAAGTGAAGTTAATTTTTTATGTTTTGATTATAGATTTTTTACTTTCAGATTGGAAGTTTTTGTCCAAACTACCGCAACCTGCATTACTACAGTGGTGAAACATTTTGAATTACACACTGGTAAACTGTACACATTGTGATGCAATACCGCATACATTAAAGCCTGATGATGATACTCTGTATTAATTTTGAAATGTGTTCGTCTGAGTGCTGTAGTCATTAAAAAACTTGACATATTAAACAAAAACATAATTTGAAGAACAAATTAAAAAACAAAATTTATTTCCTACATTGTTTAAGCCCGAGAAGGGACAAATATTAAGTTATTTCATTCAATTAGTTCTACATTTAATGTTAAATTTTTGTAACAAATTAGTTAAGTCAATTGAAGATTAAATAATAAAAATAAAATTCATACAATATGATACTTAAAACATCCTAACACTTAAATTCCGTTCAAATGAAATCGAAATAAATCTTAGAATTTTTTTAAAGTTTTGTATTTTGCATGCATCTTATTATTTTACGCACAATTTTCATAAACATAATACTAAATCTGCAATACAAATATTTTCAATTAAAAATGGAAGAAGTCTAAGATTTATTTCGATTTCATTTGAACGGAATCTAAGTTTTTAGGATGTTTTAAGTATCATATTGTATGAATTTTATTTTTATTTTTTAATCTTCAATTGGCTTAACTAATTTGTTACAAAAATTTAACATTAAATGTAGAACTAATTGAATGAAATAACTTAATATTTGTCCCTTCTCGGGCTTAAACAATGTAGGAAATAAATTTTGTTTTTTAATTTGTTCTTCAAATTATGTTTTTGTTTAATATTTGTAGGAACAATTTGTAGTTACAAACACAATAGCGTACCAGTAGTTGTAAGTGTAATACTTAAATATTTTAAACCTTTTTAAAAATAAGTTTACGTAAAGTGTTTCTTAAACGCTTCAGTTCCTACTTACTTCTAGAATTTCCCACTAACTAAAACATTTGTTAACATATGGAAATAGACCTTTTGTTATTTCCTAAATATACATAAAGCAGTATTTACATTTTATGGAAAGTCTCTGGAAATAAAGCACATACTTTCAATGAAAGTAAATTAGAATTTCGCTTCAGTTGTCGCGTGCAAAATAGAAGTTGCAAATGAAAAAATTCAATGAACATTTCAATAAATGTTGTTGAAATTGAAAATATGCTACATTGCAGTTTACTATTTAGACACTGAGATGTATTTGTATTTCATCACCGATAAAATTAAATAAAAATAAAAGTATTATGGATTATCAACATACTATATTACAAAAAACAGGCCGTTGAAAGGCAATGCTGATGAAAACAAAACTCGAGTATACCAAAACATGCCCCTGTTGAATAAGGTCACTGTAGTTTTTACATTATTTTTCATGGCGCGGCCATACAAAAACTTTTAATGAATAAACATTTACATCTATTTTAACTGAAATTGTTTTCACGAAGTTATAGTTCTTCAAACTGCAATACTTTTCAGATTTATCTCTGTATATTTTTCTTCTCACCCATTAATCATTATTTTGTCATCATAATAAATTAGTATAATTACATTCGTGGCAAATCTTTTATAAAAATGTTCTTTATATAACTTTTGTACCACTTCAATCGTAATTGAAAAGTATATGTTTCATATAGACTGAATTTTTCAATTCTGTTCATGGCAGCATTCGTTGGTATTTGAATTCAAAGAAAACTAAAAATATCAGCTGTAGATCATTAACAGGGCATGAACACTTGTGAAAACTTCTCGGCAAATTCAATGTAAAAAAAAATCATGCGTCAAGCGTAGAATATGAAACACTTTCCAATACTTCCAGAATACTTTTCAAAACTTTTTCGCTTAATAAGTTACAGAAGATACCTAAGAAAACATTTTAGAAAAAGCATTACACATTTGAAAACTAGATTTCAACAATTACTGCGCATAGTCGGAAAAGTACTCCAATTCTTTTGTGCAGCAATGTATGTTTATGATCTATAGATTTGCATATTTTCTACACAGTATGCTAAAATTTAGTTTAGTTAAAAAACAAATAACACAATTGAAAGAACACTTGTATCAATTTCTTCCAATGGACGGTAACGTACTTGAATACTTTTGTACAGCCCTGTATGTTAGCTATTGTCAGAAAACTCAGAAGTCATCTCCAACTGAACCATTAATGTTAAAGGAGATCCCTAAACTACCATGGGAAATTCTTGCATCTGATGCATTTACCTACCAAGATGATGATAATCTACTTACGATAGATAGTTATTCTGGTTTTATTGATTTCAAACCTTTAAAAGATTTGTCTGTCAAGTCAGCAATAGAGATCCTCAAAGACTGGTTGGTTTAGTGTTCATGGAATTTCTAGAATTTTAGAAACTGACAACGCTCCTGATTATTCATTTGCTAAATTTAAGGAATTTTCTCGAGAAAGGATGTTTAATCATCAGACTTCAAGTCCTCGGTATCCAAATTGAAATGGTTTGGCAGAGAGAGCTGTACAGACAGCAAAGAATTTGTTAAGAAAATGCAAGCTATCAGGCCAAGATATACATTTAGCATTACTGAATTTTAGACATACGCCAAAAAAAACTTAGGATCACCATCTCAACGTATCTTCAGCCGACCCTTGCGAACCACAGTTCCGACTGCTGAAAAATTGTTAAAACCTAAAGTTATAAGCAATACTACAGAATATTTAACTGAAGCTAGATTAAAACAAAAATTTTACCACGATCTTCATGCAAAAACATCTTTAAATATTCCATTACAACCGTTCTTTACAACCAATTCAAAAAGACTTTTATATACGCCACACATTAAGCTGAAATTTAATTGGGGCAAAAATACGTTTAAACTACTGAAATCAAGCTTCCAAGAATTACGATAGGCGGCCATATGTCCAGTTTTTTGCTTAGCCCTGTATTTGTTTTTGTTTTTATAGGCTACAAGTATCTCTGAGCATACTAAATGTAGTTAATCTTGAAAATTCATAACTCAAATTAAAAAAAGTACCTTCAAACAATTCATATTTATTCTATGTACTGCGTACGAATTTGTTTGTGTAGATATGTATATGGTCTATAAAATTTATATACGCTACGTAGTGTGCAAAACGTTTTTTGAACTTTAAACGCATACCATAACAAAGGGATACACAACCTGTGGCCCGCGATGGGTTAGCTTCTGGCCCGCGAATTTCGTTAATTTACAACCAGAAAATTCGCAATTTTTGTCCATAGGTCGCAGGAAAAAATCGTGAATTTCATCAATTTTTCGCGGGAAATAATTGCAAAATTCATCAGCAGTTAAAAATCGTGAATTTCGTTAATCGGCCGGCCGATACCATAGCTATGAACATAGGAAATTCCCAAGTCCTGAATTTCGTCAGTCGCTAGTCGAAAAATATCTCGAATTTCATCGAGCGGTCACGGAAAAATCACTAATTTCGTTAATCAGGTGAGAAAAAATCGCGAGTTTCGATGATCGGGTGAAGAAAAATTGCAACTTTCGTGATCAGGCACGAAAAAGTCGCGATTTTTGTCGATCAGGCGCGGAAAAAAAGCAAATTTTGTTGTTCAGCCACGGAAAAATCGCAAATTTCGTTGTTCGGGCCCTGAAAGATCGCGAGTTTTGTTGATCAGGTTCGGAAAAATCGCAAGTTTTGTTGATCGGCTGGGGAAAAAGTGTAAGCTTCGTCAGATTCACGCGAAAAAAAATCGCGATATTCGTCAGTTTGGCGCGAGAAAATTTCAAATTTCGTCAGTTAATTAAGAATTGCGAATTTCATTGATCGGGCGCTGAAAAATTGCGAATTTTGGCGACCAGGCGCGGAAAAATAAAAAATTTCGTTGATCGGGCACAGAAAAATCGTGAGTTTTGTTGATCGGCTGCGGAAAAATCTTGAGTTTTGCCAGTTTATCGCGAATTTCGTCAATTTGCCGCGGTAAAATAATTGCACATTTCATCAGTCAGTTAAGAATCGTGAATTTCGTTGATCGAACCAAAAAAAAAAGTCAGAAAAATCAGAAAAAATCATATTTTGTCGATGAAGCGCGGAAAAATCTCAAATTTCGTCTATCGGGCACCGAAAGATCACGAGTTTTGTTGATCGGGTTCGGAAAAATCGCAAATTTTGTTGATCTGCTGCGGAAAAATCGTGAGTTTTAACAGTTTATCGCGAGACAAAATCGCAAATTTCGTCGATTGGCATGGAAAAATCGCGAGTTTTGTCCATGAGACGCGGAAAAGTTGCAAATTTCCTTGATCGGCTTCAGATAAATTGCGAATTCTGTCTATCAGGAGCGAAAAAAATGCAAATTTCATTGATCGGACGGGGGAAAATAGCGAATTTCGTTGATCGGGTGCGAAAAAATTTCAAATTTCGTTGATTGATTCCTCCTCACCCCCCCCCCCCCTTCATTCATAAAGTTCTCTTTTTTTCTGCTAGCTGCTTTCATGCCTGTGTTTGTTTTTTAGTAGTTCTAATAAAGCAAAATTTACTCAACCGAATAAAATCAAGGAATATTATCACTCCTTGAAACTAAGCCTTGTTATATCTCTGTTATATATACGAATGTAAACTGTTGATATATCCTTCCCAACTGAATTGGATATGTTGACTTGGAAGGGGAACCTAAAGTGTTTAAAATCCCATCCCCTCTCTGAAAACATGCTTTTTTTTTTTAACTGATTGTAGGCCACAGATCAACTAACCCGAAATAGAATTCTCTCTGTGTTACTGATGTGGCCCGCGACAACCCGGACATTTTTGTAAGTGGCCCTTCTCTTAAAAAGGTTGTGCACCCCTACCATAACAGAAAACACATTTTCAGCAATCATCCCTAATAGACCATACTTCAGAAAAAGTATTGTATCCGAAATCTTTTATGTGTCCTTGTAAATGAACGATAAATGTGATGCACATTATATTCTACTGCAAGCATGTTGTAGTGAACCTATGTAATGAGTGTCAATTTCATCATGTTTGAAATAGTGCAACAGAAATAAATTTGCTGCAAACATTTTTCCCCGTCGATTATTATATAAACGACTCATTTTTGTGACCCTGTAAATTAATGATAAATGTTTTCCACCCCATATTCTACAGAAAGCATATTTTACTGCACCTCAAAAATCCATATCAATTTCACCATGTTTGTAATTGAGTAAAATCTTTAAAATACGCCGCAAACGATTTTTCTTCATAGACAATAATATAACGATGTACTTTTGAGATTCCCTGTAAGTGTATTGTATGTTCTACAGGAAACATAATCTATAGGAACTATCTTCTAGTGAACCCCAATAATGTATATAAATTTCATTATATTTAAAATTGCGTAACACTATTAAAATACGTTTAACTGTAGAAACTTCATTAACTAACATATTTTCTAGATTTAAAGAAGCTTTATGAAAATAAAGTTTCTTTTGCTGCCATCGATTTTCGAAAACGTTTCCGAGTAGTTTTTATAATATATAAATTAGATTTCTCAACCCGGAATATCGGTTTTAAAGATGATTTTAATTCTCAATTAAACATTTTCAACTGCGTAACTGAATTTATACTGGCTAAATTTATACTATTTATCTCTTGACTCTTTTTTGAACTATGAATAATTCACAGGCTATTTGTGCCAGCTGCCATGTGTTATGCATACATAAAATGTCAAATGTATGCCATTTGTAATTATGGTCCAGTTGACAACACAACAAAGGTGCAACGGCACACACTGCTCGTCAAACCATCAACTTATTGAACGAGAAATTTCCAGATCGCGTAATTTCAAGAAATTCTTATGTGAATTGGCCGCCAAGATCATGCGATTTAACCCCAATGGATTATTTTCTTTGGTGGTTTCCAAAAGGTAAAGTGTACGCTAACCCCCCCCCCCCCCCCCCGCACAATCCATGACCTCAAACTTTACATCCAGGCTGAAATTTTGGCCATGGATCCGCCCATTCTGGGAAAGTCATCGAAAATTTTCATGTTCGGATGATGGCATGTAAGCGGAGACGCGGTGGCCCCATGTGTTACATTATATTCCATACATAGACCCACTTTCCAT
Organism: Maratus speciosus; assembly: GCA_963932465.1. Classification (NCBI taxonomy): domain Eukaryota; kingdom Metazoa; phylum Arthropoda; class Arachnida; order Araneae; family Salticidae; genus Maratus; species Maratus speciosus. The sequence continues at coordinate 535,439,421 of OZ010788.1, read as the reverse complement.
GTTGAATAAATAATTTCGATTTTCATTCATAAAAAATACGTTTTCTTTCATAATAAAGAAAAAGAACCAACAGATGGACCACCTTGTACATGCAAGAGCAACAAAATAATATTAATTATAATGTAAATGTTAATGCTATTAATTTATCATGTTTGTCTTTTAAACATGAAAACGTTTTCTTCAGAATTGTTAGCTTCCTGAAAACTTACATTCCAAGTGGAGAAAACTGATTCATATACTATATAAACTACTTGGAAATGTTTCTAAAAATTATTGGCAGTAAAAATAACATTTTTTAAATATAAATGCTTCTTTAAATATCGGAAAAAACATTAGTTTCTGTGGGTTCTAAAGTTAAAGAACGCGTTATTGTATATTTTCGATTGTAGTTTTATTATATTTTCTTAGATTAAGACACGTTTGTCTTTTTTTGTAGTGTAGTGATTTAAACACATTTTAAAATTGTTTTGGCAGTAAAATCACCATTAATGAATAATTCGGCAAGAAATTAAATAAAATGTGTATTTCATTTACAAATACAAGTATCTATTTTTTGTTTGTTCGTTTTTCATAATTATTATTGGCGTTACTAAAGAGAAATTAGTTTTCCAGAAAAACAGAATGAGTCAAATATGGTTAATTACAATGCTAAAAAAGTATTTGAAAAATGTATTAAAATTTCTTCGTTAAATACCAAGAAAAGGGCACATTAATACTATTTTTCATAGTACTTCACAGTAGTTTCTAACAGTTGTTGTCACAACAATTTTTTTCCACTTTCAAATCCAAAAAAGAAAAAAAAAGTGCGATTAATGTAAACCTTACACAGCCATGCCACTTGGATAACGCAGACTCGAATTCGGTAAACGTTGATCCATCGTAATTATCGTGACGCGTCGTAAAATCGGGCAGTAGCGTTAACCATTAAACTCAGTGGTCTCCATAGGAGCAGCGATAATAAAAAATAAATAAAGATTTTTCAGAACAAACTTCTAGTTTAAAAATCCATACTTATATTTTATCAAGCGAAATAGACACGTATGAAAGACAACACTGAGAAATTCCATTAGCTGCAATTTCATCAATGACTTACATTTTTCAGCTAGTCATTTTTTGCAAAGTATTTGCAAAGCATTTATGAATTCAGTTGTCTGAATGTCTGTCTATGTGTCTGTCTGTCCGTGTGTCTGCTGATCGTGCTCTAACTCTCGTAAACATTCTCCGATTGCCAGGTAATTTTTTATAGTTTGTTCTTTAAGTGTGTAGCATTTATAGTTTGTTTACTGCGACACATAAAATATTTCATTACATTATGGTATATGGGGACAAAATCTTTTCTGGTGCATTTCACTGATGTTATAATACTTCAAACATAATGAAATTGATAAGCATCTATGGTATTATTATTTATTGTTGAACATGAAGTAAAAAAATTAATCAAACTGATAGTGAAACTGAACTATTGTTTTGTCTGTAGATTTATAAGAGAAGGGATTAATTGTTTATAAATCTAATCGTTTCTAAAATTCTAAATCGTTTCCTAAATCGCATAGGAAACGCTATAATACGTTTCCTAAATCTCAGACAATAGCTGCAGTTCGTTTCCTGAGTAATACTAAGAATTAAGTTAATTGAAGAAAAAAACATAAATCCATGGAACTTTTTTATTAAATGCCAAGACGACAGTAACATCGTGAGGTAATCCCCTTACAACAGCAAAATCTTCGACTTTACACTTCGAAGATTAGTAGAAAAGAGTGTACCACATCACATGTTATAACGCATCAAGCCACCAATATACAAAATAAAAAAAATACATTAACATTACAATATATAAAATTTAAAATATAACGACGTCAATTTGGAGATAGATAATGAATTTAAATGTTTCATAATGATTAAATGAAATGAGCATTAAATCTTTCAAATTATTTATTTAAATTTGCGCTAGATGCTAATTTTATCTTCCATAAGTGAACATATTATCATTTTGTTTATATCTACTGACAAATGTTTAATTTATATCTTAGAAATTATCTAAAGCTTAGCAAATATGCAAGGCACAGTTAAATTACAAGCGAAAGTATTTTAGCTACGATAAATATTTGTTTTAGAAGGAAATTAATATTTTTTTATGATTACGTCTGCATCCGTTATCAATAACCGTTAATTTCAGAAAGATATATTTACTTTTGTTAATAGCGAGCTTTTTAGATGGGATAAAAATTGAATTATATTAAATATTAAATGATTAATCTTATGACTACTGAAATGAATAACAATAACTAATTTTGAGTTTATTAAATTGTCAATACCGGATGAATCAAAAGTTCGTTACAACTTTAATAACACATAAAAAATGAAGAAATTATGATAAAGGAGTGCGGTTTGCAAGAAAGGGCTCACAAGGTAATCGAATTTTTTTTTAGCAGTGAAAAAAAAAATTATTTAAAAAATCACATATAGAGGGCGCTGACGACGCAAAACATAATGGACAACAGTTGTGTCGTAGAATGATCTAGAGGTCATGTTAAACATTTGTTATTGGAAGTACAAATGAATGGAGAGTAATGTTGTCCTGTTCATTGTGTTTCGGGTCATCAGCACCCACTACATGTGATTTTTTAACCTTTTTTTTTTTTTTTTTTGCTGCTAAAAAAAATTGACTTCCTTGTGAGACCTTTCTTGCAAACCGCACTCCTTTATCATAATGTCTTCCTTTTTTTACGATTTTTTAAAGTTGTAGTGAACATTTGGCTCACCCGGTATATGCTTTTACATCATAGAATCACTGGTGTAAGCCAAAATATGTTTTCTCTGGAGAATAAGCAGCATTTAAAATCGTTTACAGAGATTCACAAAAGAGTATGATTACAGAAAGGACTATGATTGATTTCGTTGTATTAAAAATAAAATTTCCTAAAAATATTTTGTTTGTGTAAGACAATTTTTCATAATCTATCTCTGATGTAATATTTTGGTACTTTTCGGTTAGTCGGGCGTCAATGTTATATTTACATACATATATACATATATATACACACATATATATACATATATATATACATATGTATGTATATATTTATGTCTGTGTGTGTACATATATATATGTACATATATGTGCATATATATGTATATATGAATGTAAATATAACACTGGCACCCGGCTAACAGAAAAGTACCAAAATTTTTTGTTACTGCTTTAATTAAAAGCGCTAAACAATAAAAGTTTATAAAATTTCTATTAGTATTAATCTTTAAGAAGCCCAAATAAATATACTAATATTAAGATTTGTAACCGATGAAGGTAGAAATTTAAATACATACAAGAAATTTTATCTCTCTCATAGTAAACAGTATCAAATTAAAAGATCAGTGAAGACAATAGCACATAGCAGTTTTTGGGTTTGAAGGATTAGTAGGGCTGAGAGTAGATATGGGAAATAGTGTTAATTTTGGTTAACAGATTCCATCGTTTCACACTTGCACAAGCAACAGGTACCAACAACTTGTTATTTTTGTAGCATATAACTAGTCGCTGCGTTTAATGTCAACGGATCTTTTAATTAGAATTTATCCTTTAAACAAAATGTTTGAAATAATTTTGGTAAGTACAGACGCTATTATCTGATGAGATGAATCCACACCATTAAAATTATTTTGTGGTTAAAAACTTAATTTTTACAAGACAAAAATTTACCTAGTTATAATAATTTGAATAACATGCATTTTCAGTGTTTTCTAGCACTAAAAACACGTTTTTTCCATTTACTATAAGTAAAACGTTGATAATTCATAAAATTCAAAGTATGATAAATCAGTACGTTTTGGTCATGGAAGAATCCATTTTTACTGTTTTACTTGTTACTTCATGTATTTCATGTATGTTCATATATATTCATATATGCATTAACCAAAAAATATATGCATTGACCAAAAAGTACAAAGTATCATAAATCAGTAAGTGTTGGTTATGGAAGAATCCATTTTTATTGTGTTACTTGTTATTTCATGTATTTCATATATGGATTGACCAAAACGTACAAAGTATCATAAATCAGTACGTTTTGGTTATGGAATAATCCATTTTTATTGTTTTACTTGTTATTTCATGTATTTCATGTATGTTCATATATATTCATATATGCATTTTCAGTGTTTTCTGGCACTAAAAACACGTTTTTCCATTTACTGTAAGTAAAACGTTGATAATTCATAAAATTCAAAGTATCATAAATCAGTACGTTTTCGTCATGGAAGAATTCATTTTTATTGTTTTACTTGTTAGAAAATGGACGAACTTTTTCTAAATACAACTTATGGAACCCAGGCATTGTATAAAATTTGTAATCTCTTAAATATTTAAAAATTAATTATTTTAACATAAATCACTTTTTATATCATGCTGAACAAATTTAAAAAAAAAAAAATGTAATTAAAACTACACCTCTAATTTTTCTAAAACTAACGATTATTAGCTATTGGTAAACGATAATAAAAGATACCCCGTATAAAAGTAAATGCAGTTTTAAAAGTCCGATGTGCAAAAAAGAAATTTGATCTCTGACTTCATTGTAGTCATATCCATCGACGCATATTTGAAACGAATCCCACAAGAACTGGAAAATATTATTTATGCACTTTTAATCAAATACAATACATCCAAACAAATTTTTTACCTACAAATATGTTTTTCAAATTAATTACAATCCTATTAAAAATTAAGTGGTCCTCACAAATTATATGATACTATTTTCTTTTCTTTTTTTCTTTTTTCAGTGAAATTAAATCACAGAAATAAAAAAGCTCTCATTTTCTCAAAACGCAATAATAACAAAGTAAGAAAAAATGAAATTAATAATAATAAGAAGATTTTAAAATATCCCCCCCCCCCCTCCAAAAAAAAAAAAAAATAGCGTCAGAAACCCGCTTCCCTCAATTTAAATATTTAAATTGAAAGAAACCACCATCTCCCAAGTTGCAAGCCAAGGTCGTCCAAAGAATCGAAATTAAAAGGCACATTTACACTTCACAACCATCCTTTCCACATCTCAGTTACTAGAAACGTATTTTTTCTTTTCATTCAAAAAAAAAAACTCGGGACAGTTTTATTTCCTTTCCATTCCAAAATATTCTATCGACTCAAATGATTCCACACTACCATTTTTGTCTACACAACAAATTGTAATTATTTTATGTTTTATCACTCTGAAATATTAAAACGATCTTTGCTTCGTACCGAACGAAAGGAGTTACATGATTAAAAGGAACAATAATAATTATTTGCAATAAGAAATAACTGTCAAATTATAAACGATTGCCAGAAATTGAAACAAATGTTAAAAAATAAATATTAATCAAACACGTGTTTTCCTTAGAGCCTCTGAGGAAAGCGTTGTTTTTTAGCGAAAGGCCAGATTTTCTAACGAACTGGACTGTGATTGGTTTATTGCGAGAGTGCTTCCCAGCCATTAACTCTAGGACCGCCATTAAAGATAATTTTGACCCCTGCCAAATTGATAATAGTCGATTGGAACCAGAAATTATTTCATAAGATATGTTAAATTTATGTAGCACAAAAATAGGCTAATTAGATAAATAAATAGTTTTAAATAAAAATTCTGGTGTAAAATACTTTTTATAAAACTGGAGGGAAATTGCAGCGGTTCTAGTGTTAAGCTTTATTCATTTTTAAATAGCTGATAATGCTGAAATCTTGAAAGACGTGAAAAGCAGATTTTTGATTTCTTCTCACTTTGGCGCATCATAAAAGAGTTTGTAACCATTTAAAATATCACTTTCATTTTTTAAGTACATACTTTAAGTTCTTTTTTTAGTAATACAGAAAGCAAATTTAGGAAATTTAATTTTTATCGTAATTTTAATGTTTACTTCCAAAAAACTACTGTTTCAACTTTTTTTAATACTCTACTGGTATTGCGTTCCAAATTTAACAGCGACTTTTCGTTAATCTGTTACTAAATCGTATACCATAAAACAATAATAATGTTATTTATCCTAATACGTTAAATAATGCCTATTTTTAGTTGAGAGAAACAATTTCTGAGATACGATATAACAAAGAATAGGAATTGTGTGTTTTGCAGCATATTGGTGTATTTTGGGGGAATTTACAAACATGAAAATTGTGTGTAATGTAGTCATTGGCAAATGCCACTTTTTTCTTTTAGTAGTCATGTGTCCTGTAGCCGCTACTTTTGCCACTTTAGGCCCATATGATTATCATGTCAAAGGTATACTACATAAAGTAATCTCTTATTTTAAACATTTCTGTATTTTTAAAAAGTTATTAACAATGCAATTGTTAGTACAGATAACTCTAATTACCCGAAAACAGACATCCGGACAGACCCGATTGGTGTCAGAAATGAAAAGTTACATTTAAAAATTGTTTTGAAATACGAATTTTATCGTTTGAAGAAATTAATGTAATAAAAAGTTAATATAATAATGGGAAAACTGCTGTCACGACATAATTTAAATTAAAACTGATAAAATTTTGTTTGAACTTTTGACCAATTGAAGCTGTAATAATAAATCTTTTTATTTTAACATGTGAACTGAAGAAGTCATGTTATATCCGTAAGAACTGCCTTAATGAAACATTTTTCTTTTATTTAATCTAATTATAACAATGTAACTTGCAATATGAAAAAGCAGACTTAAAAAATATTCTCCCTTTTTCAAAACATATTTTATAATTAAAAGTTCTTGATTTCACGTTTTATCTCACAACGCCAGTGATATTATTGTATTTGAAATTTCTAAATTTGTATCTAACCATATTACGAAACCTCTCGCCTTCATTTTATAGTTTACGATGATATAATGATAAAAAATTATAATTAACATGCTTGTATGTTTTAATAACGTTATTTTTAAAACTTACTGTAATAGAGGAAGTTTCTAAATAGAAGACTTTAATAAGATACATGAAGATAATTTAGGATGTAATCCTTTTAATGAGATTCAGTAGCAACGCCAAAATTTAATTTTATACTCTGAAAATTAGATATTTTTTAAATGCCAATGAAATATCATATACAGTTTTTGTTCTTTTTATTATTGAAAACTTCCTACTTAGAACTCACAATAAAGGATTAGGCATTGATAAATCTACTCATGTAGTGCATCTGGTTATTACGAACTGAAACAGAAATGTATCAGTTCGATTTAGACTAATAAGGTATTATTAGAATTATACAAGTATTCAGTGTATCATAAAATACATGATGTGCAGAAAAATGAAACATTGGAGTTATGAACAGCTGGGCATATTGGAGGTTATCATTTGAAATAGATTTTATAACCTGATAAGACATTATTAGAATTACACAGATATTTTATGAACCGTAAAATGCATGAAGCAGTGGCGTAGCTAAGGTGGTGTACAGGGGGGCCCCGAACGAAGAACTGGGTTACTGAGTCAAGGATACAACAACTGTCAAAACTTCTAAGACAGAATCACACAGAACCTATGAAAAATGTCTCTTCAGACAGAGGTTCATCTTAGAAGGTGAAATTCAAAGATATGTTTTTCATCGGGACTATGATCTTTTCCATTTTAGAGAGGTTTTTCGATTTTCCTCTAAAACTACTAAAACGTATTTATTACATAGTACTACGCTGTTAAGATGACCTATCTTTACAGGGAAAAAATTCATGATTCGATGAAAACTACACTATACAGGGTGTCTCAAAAGGTTGTTTACAAACTTAACATGCTGGTCTGTCATATCATAATAAACAATATTTACATAGGAATTTATGTTCGAAAATGCAAACTGTGACCGCTAGAGGGCGATGAGCGTAGGCTTGAGGGAAAATGGGAAGCGTAATCATTTCAGGTGAGTACGTTGCAGGAGAAGGATGAATCGGTTTAGTAACGCAAAATTGGCGATATGCATTACGTATATGGCGCTGCGGATAGAAATGCACGAGCCGCGGTACGAATGTACCTTGAGCACTTCCCAAGAAGATGTCAGGCAAGACATGTTTTGTTTGGACAATTGCACCGCAGATTGTGTGAAGCAGGAGCTTTCCAAGTACGTAGCCACATCGGTCGAGAATGCAATAACGCACGCCTGTCGTAGAGGAAACCGTGCTACGGGAATTTGACAGGAACCCGCAAACAAGTCTCCGAGCAAGCGAACGCGTCTTGGGTGTACATCATTCCAGAATTACGCGCATACTGAATGAGGACACGCAACACCCCTACCACTTACAAAGAGTTCAGCCATTGTGCGTTGACGATTATCCCCAACGCGTTGCATTCGCACGCTGGTATTTGCAACAACGGGTCGCACAGCCGGATTTTCCATCTTAGATTTTGTTTTCGGATGAATCCTGGTTTACACAGGACGGTGTCGTGAACCTGCAGAAGATGCAGATATAGGTGCATGAAAACCCAAGGTCTACACGTGCCCATGCACGTCAACAACGTTTCGCCGTAAACGTTTGGACTACTATTATTGATGACATGTTAATTGGCCCTTACCTACTACTTCAGTGCCTAGACGGGAATACCTATCGCATTTTCTTAGAAAGAGTCTTGCCGGATCTGATGGGTGACGTTTGTAGCCGCTACACGTGAAACATCTGGTTTCAGCATGATGGAGCGCCTGCTCCTTTTCAGCTCCTTTGCCCCTTCAGGACATATACTAATTGCTGGATTGGCAGAGGTGGACCAGTCGCATGACCACCGCGATCCCCTGACCCGACCTGACCACAGATAGACCCTCGATTTCAATCTGTGGGGACACATGAAGTCCATGGTGTACGAGACGCCCGTAACATCGGACATGGATCTCGTCGCCAGGATCGTGGAAGCGGCGGCACGTGTCCGTGACACACCTGCCCATTTTGAACGGGTCCGTGAATCCATGCGTAGACGTTGTGAAGCATGCATTGCGGCGAATGGAAGGAATTTAGAACACCTTCTGTAAATTAAACCATGTTCTTTAATAAGAGTCGTATTAATACCTCTTTCGATATCATTTCTTTCTTCCCCTCCACACCTGCGCTCGTCGTCCTCTAGAGGTCGCAGTTTGCATTTTCGAACACAAGTTTCTATGTAAATCTTGTTCCTCGTGATATGATAAACCAGCATATTAAGTTTGTAAACGACCTTTTGAGACACCCTGTATATTTATAATTGCTAAGACTTGAAACCTATCTAAAATAGAGCTTTATCCAGATGTGATTTCGTCTTGGTAGGTTTTATGCGTACACGGAAACTTCTCGTAAACGGAAATATTTCATGGCCCCGACGACGGAAGGATAACTATACTGGTATACCTGCTAAGAAGGGAATCGCTCTAAAATGAATTTGTTAACAATTCCTAGCGATTCCGTTTACATAGATTTTACTGTAACTAGATTAAGGCTACATGAAAAAGGAAAAAATTCTCTTTAATCTACAAAAGAAATAAAAGTGTCAACTGGCCTTTCATTCCCAACTGTCCTGTGGTTATGAATTAAAGAAAAGGGGGTCTCAAGAATAGAAAAAGGCGGAGATGGATTCGTCGGAAAGATTTCCGACAGATTCTGATCTTACAAAAGTAACAAAACATAAACAGCACCCCCTAACCGGAACAAAGACACCGCCATTTTTAGGATATGTCTATTTGGAACTTAAATATGAAACTTCTTCACCGTGGACTTCGGTGAAAGCAACTGTTGCACACACTTACGGTAAAAGACGAGTTTACACAAACGCAATAATAGCACATTGATGAGTTTCGCGGCCCTTTTCTTTGTTCATTTTAGAATTTTATAACGGATAATATTATCAATTACTTTAACCCTTAAATGTGAGATTTTTTTTTTTTTTTTTTTTTTTTTTTTTTTTTTTTTTTTGTTTCGAAAAAATTATATATGATTCTCTGAAAGGTTTATTACACAGGAAAAAATAATTAAAAACAAATCAGATATACATTTTTCATATAATACGTCAATCTTTTCTTCTGTTGCACATCTGCAATACCAGTAAAAACTACTGTCTTGTGGTTGTTTTACGCTAAAATATTGTAAATTTGTAAATATGTTATGAAGTATGTCTCCAAATACCTTTTTATTATATAATTATTTATTTTATAAAACTTAACCTTTAACCCTTTAATTCCCATGATAAACTAAGTTGAAGAAATTACGTAGTTCAGAGAATCTGACTTTAAACCAGAAATATTCTATGGTTAATTTCATTTTCTTTATATACGGAATGTCTGTTATTAATTAAAGCAAATATTGCTATTTTAATTTTCTGGTGTGAATTAGGTATATACGAAAAGAAAAATATTAAATTAAAAACATTGTTGTTTGCATATATGCAAAGCTGCGCACTAAAGGGTTCAATCTGATTGCTGGAATTAACAAAAGTAACTTTATTCTTGGACTGATTATTTGTAAACTGTTATTGCCACTTTCAAAATACCTTCAGAAATCTTAATATGATTTATCGTCTGTTGTAAAACATGCTAATGATATCTTTTGAGCTCTAATGAGTTTGCATCAATCAGTATGCAAGAAACAGGAAACTGCTGTTCAAAAGTTTGCTGGCCTGTTCAAAAGAGCAGAATCCTTCGCTAAACAAAACTTTGGTACAATTTTCTTTAGGCATGCATATTCCTTGTCAAGTTGGCCATCCGACAACGAGGTATAATAGATCTCGTAACAAACCTAATGAATGTTTCAGGAGATCAATGTTTATTTCTTGCTTGGATAATTTTGATGACTGTTTTAATTTCGATAAGGAATGTAAGCTGGAATAAAATCATGACTTATTTATATTAATATAAGTGCAAATGGATTTACCGTTCGTAATCGTCTGTAGGGGATAGATTTTTTTAAATCATGTTTAAAAATGAATTTAAGATCAGTAGAAATTGAGTAATTTACAATGCGGCAAATAAATTGCGATATAGTTTTCAAACAAATTGCATTTGACAGTCGTGGAAAAAAAGTAAACACCCCCTACTAACTCCTCAACAAATTATTGTAGAAGAAAGTTACTGGTACCGAACGATTGGAAATAAAGTCTACTTTCAAATGATGTATATAAAACTTGCTTAGGGGGCCATCTACATATTAAAACGAATCCAAACTTCATATTTTTCAATAACAATACCCAATTTTAACGAAATATTTCAAATCTTCGGTTCAAACTATGCCTAGACACCGAATTTCAAGTCATATGAAGGATAGGTTTTTGAATTATAAACATTCAAAATTTAGTGCTTCTAATGTTAAATTACATTTTCATATTTTTATTTATATCTCCTGAAATTATGCTTCTAATGTGCTAATTTTTTGTGTAGCAATAATACTAATATACCCAAACATAAATACGCTGAAATTGCAATTTTTATCACTTTACGATATGAATTATGATTTATGAAATTAATACTCGAAAAAATTATGAATTGCAACTTACAATTTTTTTTTTGATGGAATTAGATTTCTGTTTATGTAAATCCAAAATTTCACATTTTTCTTCCAGTTTTCAAATTATGCTTAAAAAACGGCAAAATGATGGTTTAAGGGGCCGTCTATAATAGGAGTGACTAGATATTTTGAAATTTCTTTTGCTGTCGTGTAACATAGCAGGCTTCATTGACTTCTTAAGTAACCTTGATCAAGATGAGAGCTCTCTCGGTTAACAATCGAGTTCCGAACTTCAATTTAGATACAGCCCTTAAAATACGCTCGTTTTAAAATAATTAATTTCTCAGAAACGTATGGTACGAATTGCATAAAAAAAAATTTTTAGCCTAATTGAAGGGTGTAGAGTTCATTTATGCTGTCAGAATCGTGTACTGCGATTGAAAAAAACAAAGTTACGGTTCGTTTTAAAATGTAGATGGCCCTCTAAGCAAATTTTATCTATATTATTTAAAAGTAGACTTTATTGCCAATCGTTCGGTACCAGTAACTTTCTTCTACTATAATTTGTTGAGGAGTTAGTAGGGGATGTTTACTTTTTTTTCCCACGACTGTACATTTTTTTCTGTATTCGAAGATGTAAAAATTCAAAACTGCGGTATTTAGAAGTTGAAAAAAATGCAATAACAGTTAATCAAAGCGAAATTGAATCGTCAGCATTTGTCTCCGTCAAAATAACGTCAGCGTTACATACGGAAACGTTTGTCCTTTATAACCATTCAGTTATTATTTTAATTACTAAATTAATCTTTTAAGGGTGAAAGTTTGTTAATTATTAAAGTGATTTTAATTCCAGCAGAGAAAATGTATTTTCTAAATATTGCGTTTTTTGGAAGTATTAAGAAAACGCAAAACATAAATTTAGAAAATCATTAAAAATCGTTAGATTAGGATCAGGAGGATATTGAAAGTTTTTGATGGTCTTATGGATTTCTACATAATAATGCCGATTTTTGCTATTGAACTTTTCAGTCGGAGGTATTTTTAACAGATTGTTAATGGGAATATTACGTTGGGTTTTTTATTTTGAAGGGCAGATTTTTATCTATTTGTTTAGAATTCTAATTTTGTTTTTCGCCATTACAGGATATTTAAGGCAATCACAGAACTATGGGAAAGTTCGTATTTGTACGAATTCAAAATACGAAAAATGTCAGGACGATTTTTCATTAATTACACTGCATCGTCTAATTCAACGAGTGCTCCCACGGAGCATCTAAATATTCTCCCAGCAGATTTGAGATTTTATGCTTATTATTTTCGGGTTTTTACACTAGCATAATGATGTTAAAATAGCTCCTTGTATGTCGTGCTAGTCGTAGCGTTGTGGCTGTAGACTAATTATGACACACTACAACTGCAGATTATTACCTGTCGAAAATAGGCAGTAGAAAAAATCACTCGTACATCACCAACCAAAAAAATTAAAATGCATGTTCGGCGGTAAGGCAAGGATGTGATGAAATCCTACTCATGGAAAACTTTTATTTTCCATGAATAACGAAAGAAGCGTGAGATCAAATCAATAATTTATTGATGACAGGTAAATTTCTGCAACTCCAATAGTCTAACAGTTACTCATTTCGAGTAATGCCACATAGCTTTAAGATGAGAAAAAAGATCAGAAGCGTCATCACGACTAACAAACAAACCCCTCTCCAAGTGACGTGGATTTTTTAAGCAACGCAATATCGTTCAAAAAAATTTGCTCTCCAAGCGAATGTAACCGTATAAGTAAGAAAATTTACGCGTAGGCTACACGACAATAAACCAACCCAGAAAGAGAGGGGGGCGTAAGGGAAAAACCGAGGATTAAATAGGATTAAATATAGATTAAATTCCGAGGCGGGGTGGAAAAGCATGACGTGGACTCCGGAATCTTTATCTAGCAGCGTAGAATTAAACGGGGAAAAAGATCGGGCGCCAAAGATCGCGAACACTCATGGGAAATCGAATGAATTTAGTAAAAATAAAAATTTATTTAATAAACCTTCGAGAGAAAAGAAAAGAATTTAATGTCTCAAAATGTGAAAGAATAAAGTAATTTAGTGGGTTTTTATACGGAGTATAGTTATTATTAGATTAAGTTTTTTAGAATAAGAAATAAAAGAATGCGTTAAATTAATGGTATCAGATTAAAATATAAAAGATATTTAAGTTGGTTGTATTTATGACGGGCAATTATCTGCACGAGGGATATAGGCCCAGGGGGGTAGTGCCCTTCGTGGGGGTCTTTCTAAGGGAACCTAACCCGTATTAACGCTTGGAAATCCAAGGTTCGAAGAAAACCACGAAAACTCCGAACGATTAGGCCGACGGGCGCGATTGGGATCGAACCCAGCACTTCCCGTCTACCAGCTTCGAGAGCAGAACCTCTCAGCCACTGGTGGGGCAAAAGATATTTAAGATATTATTAAAAGACAGGTAAAAAAGGAAGATATTATAAGAATTTGGAATAAGTTAACTAAGATAAAAGGGCGAAAATTTTTATTATTACAAACATGTCTAGAACGGTTTCTTTAAAAATTACTGAGAAATATAAAGATAGTTATCACAAGAATAGCATTTCGAGGAAGGAACTCTAGTTAATTAGTAATAAAAATCTATTTTATAAAACGTTATTTTAGATAGATTCCTTTTTTTTATTAACTTAAGTTTATAAAAACTCTCCATGTTTTAAAATTGTTCGTTCAGATTGATTATAGTAAACTATTTTCTTCTAAAATTATTAAATTTTCAGAGTTCATTTAACAGTAATATTAAACTGGAATTTCAATAATTAAACAAATGTGAATTATGTTGACAATAAAAATCTGAAACAGATTTAATTTAATAATTTTTTTTAAATTTAATTATGTATGTTTACATGTAGAAATTGTAAAAGAAACCTACTAGCAGGATAAGCTATAATTTTTGCCGGAAATCGATAGCTACGATCTGGAATCGATCTTCTAAAAATCGATAACTCATACTTTACAGTTCGCATTTTTTTCAAAATTTAATTCGAAATTATACAAATATTGTAATACAATAAAGTACAATATAAAATCTAATTGCTTATGTTGCCTGTAAAAAATTTAAAGTAATGGAAACTAAAAGTAATTATCAATTGCAAACTATTTTTTTTTCACTGCCGCGGGAATTTATTGAAATTCAAATAAAAATAAAAATAAAAGTATCAGCTGTATAATTTTTTATTGCTGAAATATTAAATCTGTCATTAACTATATCTCATATCAGGATTTCACCTTTAAGAAAAGATGATACAGAATCGTCGACGTTAAAAGTTTGTATCAATCTTTTGAATACTTTGTTTATTCATAGTATATATCATAGTATATATCAAAATATTTTGCGGAATAAAACAAATACAACATTATTTCACGCACCATAAAAATATTCGCTTTAATAACTATTTAAACTACTATCCTAATTTCCATGAATAAGAGAGCTTAGAAAAGCATAAGCTATCTTTCTTTGTCGTGAAGTAGCAAATTCAAAATTGTGAATGAAATAGGGTACCTATAGAGAAATCTATTCAGCAACTTGTATTCGCCATTCTTCGCTTCCATAATAAGAGCCACCGGTCGACACAGAAATCGCCAGCTGACGTCGAATAACATTCTGAGATATTCAGCCTTTATGGGAGTAGTTTTATTGTTTGAAAAGTTTCAATAGATGCATCTGTGGCATTTGAGTTTTCCAAGGGATAGTTCTATAGCTAGAAAAGTTTGAATGGATACATCTGGGACAGCTGATAGAAACGAAGCGTTTTCTTTCTTAATATAGATACTGTTTGTTAGATTTCTAACCCCTGAAAAGTGAAAGTAAAAATCACAGAACATTTCATTTTATTCAAGACAAACTTTCTCATCTCCAATAGACGTGGATTCCTGTGGTCGCCGTGCCCTTTCTTATCTCTACGCGTACATGGAAGGGTTACCGTTATGTTGACGTCACGGACTCACGAACTTTGGACTCTTTTTTATTCTTTTAACCTTTTTCCAATGTATGTTTCACTCTCTTTTTTTCGCTGTAATAAAATGTAGTCGCTCTGTGAAAAGATGCAGGAAATATAATGCCTGTGTACCAACATATTTTACTCAAGATATGCTATTAAATATATGTGAAAAGAAAACGTATGATCCGTTCACACAACAATTTAAATACACATAATTTACCAAAGAATCAATTTCTTTTCTTCACTATAGATAAATGTTTGTGATTATACAGAGCGCTTGCGGAAAGAAGATATCGCCATAAATGTTAGTGACGGGACCGGGGTTGCGCTATCGAGATAACAGGTAAGAGTATTTTTTCTTATTCCTGTTAATGAAATGATTAATAATATAAATACCTTACGGCACACTGATTATCAGAAATATTAAATTATATGAATATATTTTTGTAATAGATAATGAGACCGAATTAGTGCTAAAATAGTGTGTGCCATATTAGAAATGTATATATAATAAGAAAGAGTAAGCATAGGACTAAATATTTTGCTACACGAATATAAGAAAGTGTAAGCACATATTATATGAATATATTGAATGTTATCATATAATTAATATATTGAATTGTTATTCAAGTCAACTTTATATTACTCACTGCAGTTTACAGTTAGATGAGAATATATAAGATTATTTGCAATCTATATAAATTTGAAAAAATATTAGAGTAATAAAGAAAATAAACAAAAATGAGCATACTGAAAGATGCTATAATTGAAAAACTCACCGTAGATAACTACGATGTGTGGAAATTTCGCTTAGAGAACTATTTACAAAAAGAAAATCTCTATGACGTAATTATAAATGAGCCCCCAAATCCCGTCACCGATGATTATACTAATAAAAATCGCAAAGCCAAAGCGATTATAAATTTACTAATAGACGATTCACAGATTATACACACAAAAAATCTGCAGACAGCGCGCGAAGTGTGGAATGCGCTTAAGAGTGTGCATGAGAGAAGTAATCTTAGCAATAAATTGTACCTGCTAAGAAAGTTGTATTCTAGCAGGTTAGCCGAAAATGGCAATATGATAGAGCACCTAACTAACATTTATCAGCTTCGCGATAAGTTAACCGCTATTGGTGAGAATATTAATAATGAACACCTAGCGGCCCTGCTTTTGTGCTCTTTACCACCAAGTTACGATACATTAATCTGTGCTCTCGAAACAAGAAATAATGATGAACTTACCCCAGAATTTATCCGCGGAAAGCTGGTAGATGAATTTAATAAGCGACAGAACAATCACGAAAATTTTCACAACAACTCTGCTTTGAAGGTGAAATGTGCACAAAATAGATATAGTAAATTTTGTAAATACTGCAAGAAGACCTCGCATAATATTGAAGATTGCTGGAAATTAAAAAACAAAAACAATGAGAAACCAAAACCAAAAAATTTCAGAAACCAATTTAACAATATGCCTAACAGGTCGGCAGTGTGTTTTCAAGATAACGTAAGCGCGAACGGTTCTAAAAACAAAAATTTCGATAAGGAAAAACGCGCAGACAAAAACATAACATTTTTCATTGGTAATGGTTCTAAAGTTCTCTGGGTCATAGATTCTGGGTCTTCAACCCACATTTGCAACGATAAAAATAAATTTCACGACTTCAATTATGACAAATCGAATGTCACTATAGCAAACGGTCAAGAATTACATTCTGACGGTTACGGATCGGTAATATTAAACACTGTTATGTCAGATAACACAAATAAAACCATAACATTAAAAAATGTTTTATATGTTCCAGAGATCGAAACAAATTTAATTTCCATCAAACAAGCTACCGAAAATGGTTGCGTAGCTATATTCAAAGATAATATGTGTAAAATAACTCATAAAGGTGTAACATACCTTGAGGGTCATATAAATAATAATTTATATCAAAGTAATTTGAAATCCGGTTCTACTCAAAATGTAAATATAATAAATCATTGTGAAAAGAAAAATTGTTTACATAAGTGGCACGTAAGGTTGGGTCATCGAAATATTAAACACATAAAGGAATTAGTTGATAAAAACATGGCATCAGGGATTCAAATTGATAACTGTAAGCACAGTAATGAATGTGAAGTTTGCCTCGCGTCAAAATTAACCGACATGCCTTACCCCAAACACGCTAGTTTTAGAGCTACGAGAGCAATTGAGCTGGTCCACAGTGACCTATGTGGCCCTATGCAAACAGCAACCGTTGGGGGGAAATATTATTTTCTAACCTTCGTCGACGATTTTAGTCGTTTTACAGTTATATATTTGCTAAGGAACAAATGTGAAGTTTTTTCAAAATTTAAGGAATACGCAGCAATGACTGCTAACAAATTTGGCAGAAAAGTGCAGGCAATTCGGTCCGATAACGGGGGGGAGTATTCGAGTCAGGAATTCGAAGATTATTTGAAAAATGAGGGAATTGAACATCAATTTACCGTACCGTACTCCTCGCCCCAAAACGGGGTTGCAGAGCGTAAAAATCGCACCTTAATGGAGATGGGACGCTGTCTTCTTAAGGAAAGTGGTCTTCCTAATTCGTTCTGGGGGGAAGCGATATGTACAGCGACGTACATTCAAAATAGGCTCCCAACTTCATCCTGCGATCGGACTCCGTATGAAAAATGGACTGGTCGTAAACCAGACCTTTCTAACATTAGAACTTTTGGTTGCCGCGCATATGCATATATTCAAAAACCAAACAGGAAAAAGCTGGACGACACCGCGCAAGAAGGTATATTTGTCGGATATGACAACAGAAGTAAGGGTTTTAGAATTTGCACGGATGGAAGGAAAATAGTTATAAGTCGGACAGTAAAATTTTTAGAGAATGATAATCATGACTTAGTTAAAAATAATGCGTCAGATGGAAATAAAGAAATAGTTAGCGATAAAAATCCGCAGCCAAAATTACAACTAATTGACGAGGAAGAGAATAACACCGAAAATGATATGCAAAATCAGGATGGGAACACAAATGTAACAGGCACCCCACAGACTTTACCACGTAGATCTGATAGATCTAATAGAGGGGTTCCCCCTGACAGATTCGCGTTTTTAACAAATGATGTAAGAATAAAAGAGCCAAAATGCTGGGATGATATACTGGAAATAGAAAATCCCCTGGAAAGGCAAAAATGGATAGATGCTACCTTGGACGAAATAAATTCTCTCAAAGAAAATTGTACTTGGGAATTAGTTGAGGTCCCACCAGGGACAAAGGTCATCGGTAGCAAATGGGCATTTAAGTCGAAATACAACAGTCAAGGTAAAATAGAAAAATACAAGGCAAGGCTAGTGGCTAAGGGTTTCTCCCAGAAATACGGGATTGACTATGATGAGACTTTCGCACCCGTTGCGTCTCACACTACTATAAGAAGCTTTTTGGCAATGGCTTTGTACAAAAACTTACGCCTTAGACACATAGACATTAAGACGGCCTTCCTACATGGGGAGTTAAAGGAGGAAGTTTATATGCGTCAACCTGAAGGATATGTTGTCCCCGGATCTGAACATAAGGTTTGTAAACTTAAAAAGGCGATTTACGGGTTAAAGCAAGCAGCGAGAGCTTGGAATATGAAAATACATGATTCGTTAACAAAATTAGGGTTTAGCCAAAGTTCGATTGACAAGTGTCTATACAAACGAACCACAAATAATGAAACAATATATATAATCGTTTACGTTGACGATCTCCTCATCGCGGGGGAAGATAATAACATTGATAAACTAATACGTCAGTTAAAGAAAGAATACCCTGTGACGGACTTAGGCGATGCTAATTATTACTTAGGTATAAACATTAATAGGCCTAATCAAAATACAATGACCCTAGATCAAATTAACAAAATTCATGAACTAGTAATTAAATTTGGCTTGGAAAATTCAAAACCAACCGATACTCCAATGGAACCGGGCTATGTTAAGTTAAACGATGACGAAAATCTTTTACCAGATAATGTAAATTATAGACAGGCGGTCGGCGCATTACTTTACATTTCAACCGTCTCCCGACCAGATATTAGTGCAGCTGTTAACATTCTATGTCGTAGAAATGAACGTCCCAGAACTAAAGACTGGGAAGCCGTTAAAAGAACCATTAGATATTTAAAAACTACTATCGATTTAAAATTAACGTATACCAATTTCGAAGAACCTGTCTTGAAGGCATACGCCGACTCTGATTGGGCAAATGACCCACAAGATCGAAAATCTGTGTCAGGCAATCTATTTTTCTTGGGGTCCAACCCGATCTTATGGACATCAAGACGTCAAAAGTGTCTCGCAATGTCTTCAGCAGAATCTGAATTTATATCAGCTTCCAGTGCTGCGCAAGAAATTTCTTGGATAATAAACTTATTAAAAGAACTGGACATGCCACAGCAGTGCCCGATAAGCTTGATGGATGATAATCAATCCGCAATAAAACTTGCAGAATCCGATAAGTTCCATCATAAAACGAAGCACATAGATCTTCGTTACAATCATATAAGACACTTAGTGGACAGTGGAATCATAAAACTCCGCTACATCAATACTGACTTAATGACTGCTGATCTTCTAACCAAACCCCTTCCCAAACCTAAGTTTGGCTTCCACAGAAAAACAATTCTTAACAATTGATATAATGCTTCAGGGGTTAAAGGGGGGTGTTAGATTTCTAACCCCTGAAAAGTGAAAGTAAAAATCACAGAACATTTCATTTTATTCAAGACAAACTTTCTCATCTCCAATAGACGTGGATTCCTGTGGTCGCCGTGCCCTTTCTTATCTCTACGCGTACATGGAAGGGTTACCGTTATGTTGACGTCACGGACTCACGAACTTTGGACTCTTTTTTATTCTTTTAACCTTTTTCCAATGTATGTTTCACTCTCTTTTTTTCGCTGTAATAAAATGTAGTCGCTCTGTGAAAAGATGCAGGAAATATAATGCCTGTGTACCAACATATTTTACTCAAGATATGCTATTAAATATATGTGAAAAGAAAACGTATGATCCGTTCACACAACAATTTAAATACACATAATTTACCAAAGAATCAATTTCTTTTCTTCACTATAGATAAATGTTTGTGATTATACAGAGCGCTTGCGGAAAGAAGATATCGCCATAAATGTTAGTGACGGGACCGGGGTTGCGCTATCGAGATAACAGGTAAGAGTATTTTTTCTTATTCCTGTTAATGAAATGATTAATAATATAAATACCTTACGGCACACTGATTATCAGAAATATTAAATTATATGAATATATTTTTGTAATACTGTTTGTATCAATATATTATAGAATTATTTAAATATGAAGCAGAAAGTATTTATTTTTTAATTTTTAAATAATATCGTGGGTTAAATAAAGCGTAGCGTAGTCAGAAAAATTGTGAGGAACATGCTAGAAGTACAGAGATACTGTAATTATTTGGACTAACATGTTCTCTAAGCAATCCAAATAAATGGGCCAGTCATATAAAATCTATATGTTGTTACATAAAAAATTTCTTTAAAATATATTTTGTTTAATAAAAATGTGTAGCTAAAATATGTTGAAAAAAAAAAACGTTAAACAAGCGTTAAAAAGAAACAGAATCCAGTACTTACATACAGGGCTGTTTGTTGAATATTTCCCATATATTATTCAAATAATGTAAACATCATCTAATCCGACATCCTAAGATCCGGCATGCTGGATAATCCGGCAAGACTTTCAGAAAAGGTAGCATTCCTTTTTTAACTCTTTATCGGGCGGTTTCCACGAAAAAAGACACCTAATTTTAAGAGTACTGACACCAGGAATATTTAATTAAAATTTTCCCTTTATAAAGTACGGTAGAATAAGAAAGTATATTGTAATAAATTCGTTTGTAAATTCCTGTGTCAGTCCAGCATTTTATCAGTTTACAAACAGTATACTCCGCGCCGGAAAAGTTTAATCATTCCTGGTGTTTATAATAATCTGATGAACTTCAGAATGATGAATTATGTAACAACCCATTACAAATGATTGAAAATTGCGAATCTATAAATAGCTTCAGTCACCCCATCGACGGGGGATAAGAAAAAAATATTTATCTGTATAATTTACGAAATCAAACTGTTGAAATAAAAAATAATTTTTTTATCATCAGAATTAAATGTTTTTTCTATTTCAGAAATATATGCACAACTTGAAGAGTAAATTGATAGGAATCATCAAATAATAAATGATGAATGCATATTGTTAGATTCAAATGTTCGTTTTATTTCTGCGAAAGATAAACAAAATAATTTGGATGAATTTTCTGAGTACATAAAAATTTACATCGATTGCAAAACATCGGAAGCACCACTAAGTTTCTGTTTACGTTTCACGTTCAGTTTATGCTCTTCCCTCTTGCTCTGCGTCTATGTTTACGTTTCACGTTCAGTTTATGCTCTTCTCTCTTACTCTGCGTCTATGTTTACGTTTCACGTTCAGTTTATGCTCTTCCCTCTTACTCTGCATCTATGTTTACGTTTCACTATTCAGTGACACTCAGACTGATAGTCACTTACATACACGTCGAATTAACATGCAGTGTTTTAGTATTTTGTAGAGCTTGTGAGTGATTTTATAGTAACTGGCAAGTGGCATAAACCTATAGTTGATATCGTATCTTCAAAAAGAAAACATCTGACTCTCAATTTGGCTCAAAAGCTGAAAATCGTGAAGAAGCTTAAAAATGGTGTAAGTTATGATAGACTATGACATACGGTCGTCTACAATTTATGGCATTTAAAAAAATTGCCAGTTGAAACAGTTTTCGAACGAATCGGAAACTTCGAAATATCTCAGTGAAAGGCAAAGTTTAAAAAACTCCAAGTTAGACAAACTAGATTCGGTCTTGTACAATTGGTTTTCAGAAAAAGTCCGAGAGTAAACGCATGATTGGCCCTATGGTTGATGAAAAAGCTAAATAGTTTCAAAGAGATTTAAACATTCATGCCTATTGCACATTTTCTGAAGCCTGGCTGAGATATTTTTAGACTCGTAATGATATCAGAAAATTAGATATTTCTGGCGAGGCGAAATCTGCCGATATTGCAGATGGTGAAGAGTTTAAAGTTAAATCCAAATCTACTGTGCTTACCAAATATACTTTGCTTACCAAATTCTACTTCTGGTAGGAATGAGACGGTTTCGAATGGTATGTAAAACTTTTTAAAATAATAAAGATCGGTTAACAGTATTGCTCTGGTCCAATTCATCCGGTGACCACAAAATAAATCTTTCGTGATATGAAATTCAAAGAATCCTCGGGCCTTAAAGTGCGCGAAAAGCTTGCCTGTGATTTATGGAGCCCAATCAAGTGCATGGATGAATCAAGAGTTACTTAAAAACTTGCTCTTCAAAGACTTTGTGCCATCTGTTAAAACGATTTTCCAAAAATTGAAAATTATTGATGACATTAAGGCTAGTTTGTTTTTAAATAAGTGTAAAGGACATACAAATAAGGAAAAATTAGTGTCTGGTAACATTTCAGTAGCTTATCTTCCACTCAATGTCACGTCCTTTCAAAAACTCATAGATCAAGGGGTGATGCAGAACTTCAAGATCACACTACAGACGCCTGTACAGAATTTACTGGCATCGGATTGTAATGTGACAGATTTTCAACGACCTTTTTCTATTAAAGACGTTATCTTTGCCACTGCTTTGGCTATGGGTGAGATAAAACAGGAACTTTCAAAAAGTCATGGTATAAACTTTGGTCTGAAATAATGGACGAAAATATCGGAGTTAATGAAAGCGATTCAGTTGATGATGAACTAGAAAATGATTTAGATTGTTTGCCTTTAGAGAACCCCATGCCTCACCTTAATCGAGACGAAATAAAAGCGTGGGTTAAAGCAGATTTTGATGAGCCGACAGAGGACATTTTGACAGATGAGGTCATCATTCAGAGTGTTATCAAGCTTTCAGCCCCCAGACACATTGACTGAGCGTTGAATTCAGACACTTTTTTCCGGGAGGTATTTCTGTAGCTCCGAGGGGGAACTTATGGAGTAGCGGGAGGTATTTCTGTAGCTCCGAGCGGACCTTATAGAGTTCCGGGAGGGAAATTGCGCTTTTTGACAATCGAAAATACCAAATCATATATCTTCCGGGTGGGACATCTAATTTCTCCCGGGGGAATGTCTCCCTCGGCCACCTCCTCAATTAAACACTAGCTCTGATGAAGATGATGCTTAAGAGTCAAACAACATCAGTTAGAATCAATTGAGTTGGAATCAATCAGCTTCTTAAGAAGCTGATACCTTGAATAAACTTATAAAATTTTCTGAGCACAGCAGTTCGTTCAACGGTGCAGAAATTATGAAACCGCACAACACACAAAATGACTTCCTAGAAAAAAAAAGTAGAGAGAAGACTATTGCAAAACAAACTGATTTTCGAGATTTGTTTAAGATCTCTTCTACGTGTAGGACTACAGTGCACGTTTTCGTTTTATAGTAATGTACATATGTTGTAGTTTGCATTCTTGAGTGTTTTTTTTTATGAAGCTTAACAAAGAATAAAAAATATACTTTACTGTCGTTTTTTGTTTAATTCTAACATCTACATGTTTTTTCCCGACATTCACCCTATAATCCGAAAAAAATCGTAATCCAGCATTCTTCAAGTCCCGAATGTGCCGATTAGAGGATTTTTACTGTATATAATTTTTATTGTCACCATTCCTATATCTGTGCATTAGCAAGACACAGAACGAGGAATGACGTATTATTCAAAACTTTTTTGAACCTGATTCTTACATAATACACTCGTATTTCTTTAAAACATGTTTTTGATTAAAAGTTGTAATTAAATGAAATTTAAATCAGCATTGTTTCCTTAAATAACATGAAAGGTTCTCAAAAATTATTGTTGCCTCAAAAATAAAACACCGCATTATATTGTACTTAGCAATAATTAGAAAAAATAAAGAGTACAAAAAAGTGACATCTCCCAATGAACTGTATACCTCTTGTTAAAAAGCAAAATTTCCCGACATTTTTTCCATCTTTTTATAACATACTTCACTCACATTTCGTTAAAGGACGTTGCTTGATTAAAAAAAAACTGTTATTATTCAAAAATTAATTAAAAATGTAATGTATGTGAATTCTTTTGCGCAGCATTGCTGTATATGACCTAAAAATCTCGCAATATCCTAAAAATTACTTAAGCTACGCCAAGAAATTCGACAATTAATAGCGTATATGATATATATATATATATATATATATATATATATATGTATATATATATATATATATATATATATATATATATATATATATATATATATATATATACATTTAACAGCAATATCTTTTTATATAAAGATTTTAATGAAAATTATAATTACGTAACGCCAAATTCAGAAATTCCTTCACTATATCATTAATAGAATTTCTTTCAAAAATTTCTCATTTAAATTATCATTAAAAATTTCTGAATGCTTTATCTTCGTTAACAAGGTTTTAAATTTTAAGCTCAAAAAAGCAAAAAAAAAACGTAGTACATTTTTTCTTATTATAATTATAGTTATTTTTATAATGAAAAAAACTATTTTTTATGTGCGAAAGTCGTCGTTATCAAACTTAAAATAATATGCAGCTTCGTATTAAAATTGTATTTATAAATGAAACAGGATATTTCTTGTAGAATTTAAAAGGAAATGTGAAATAAAGAAGTTTATTAATAGGGGTTTTTTACGTGTGAATAAAAAGTTGTAATTATCTTTTTTTGTATGTTCTAGGCGCATTAAAATGTATTTAAAAAAAATTCCGGCTACGTAAAAGTTAAATATATTCTTGATTTTTAATTACTTATAAATTAAAACTTTCATATTTTTAATAAAGCATCATAATTACGTGTGTTAATGTTCAAAATACGCTAATTAATGCAATTTTAATTCCGATAAAGTAAGTGTTTTAAAATGAAAAAGAAATAGAACAGGAATAGTGTCATTTTTTTCGGTATATAAGTTGATTTTGTTAAACAAGAAATCGCAAAGAAAATTCAAGAGATAACTTATATACTGGATATAAATTAACTAATTCGACGGTCACCATTTGTATCTGTAGCGATAGTTACGAGATAAGCGTCGATCTTTCCCTTATCGTTCGAAAGATTTATTATTATTATTTCCGTCATATTTTGCACAAAAATTAAAAGTCATTGATATGTTCTGTAATTATTGTTATAAAAACATTAATTTCAGTTTATGAAAAAAGTTAATTATTGACTATGTGTCATTTTTTTTGTGAGTGAGTTCAGTGGTTGACGTATACACTAAACACACGCAAAATACGTCATTTCAGTGTTAAAAGTTAGGATCAACTTATATATCGGAAAATACGGTATATTTGTTGAAATCTAACCTCATCAGATGCAATATAACTTGAGCATCTAATTAAAATAGAACAGATCCCAATTTCCAAACTAAAAACACTTTAATAAACTGTTGTACATCTTTTCTTCCTCGCTTTAATGACGAATTACTGCACCACAGTATAGTAACTTTCGAATCATATAACTCTTATGATCAAGAACAGACTTTCTTTTTATGTAAATTTTTATTCGCAGATGTTCTGTGATTTTTCACCCACTTCTCTCTCTATTTTTCGACAATGTAACTGCTTAAAGTAGACGGAGCTTTTAAGCGCCGTAAGTGTAATTCTATTTATTATAACTAATTGTAATCCTTTTTTTTCATAGACTTGTTATTCATTAACACAAAACAAAACCAATTAGCGCTACATTACTTTCCAGAAGAACGCGAATTAATGTACGTATTCAAGCAGAATCTAATCAATTAAATAAATCCAAACGAATTCTTCAGTTTGCTACTCATCAGATGATGAATGATTGCTCTACAAAAATCCCTGACTAGCGATGACTGCCGAGCCGATATAAACAGGTAAGAGCTTTTTACTTACCTATATTATTGCATGTGCAGCATAAGAAGTTTTCTTATGAAAAAGTAAAGTAGGCCAGTCAACGTAACGTATATTTATCTTTTCCGTTTATTCATGAGAGAGCGCGTTTTTTGCTACCGAGTGCTTTGGCTTTAAAAGCCATAAACCTTTCAGACAATATTTATAAATGAAATATCTATCATAACAATAAAAAACTCTATGTCTAGATTAGTTTACACCAAATTTAAGTTAATTTAAGAAAAATTATTATATCAACTTTAAATATATATATATATACATACATTTTTCCTGATTGGTTGTGTACGGTAGACTAAATTTTGTATATTTTAGTCTGTTTTGGTTTATGCAAGACTGAAATCGTACATGTTATTTGTGGAACTTGGGGCAATTCGGCCTGTGAATCTGTCTTGGTTCCACAAGTATTTAGATTTTTCCTATTTTCCTAATACTTTTTCAATTCCTTGTTTCTGATTATATGGTTATATATGTTTTTAATTTATAATGATTAAACTTCATTTTTAATTTGCATAAAACTTATAATTTATAATTTCTATATTCACATTGTAGATGATCATTTGTAATATTTTATAATGGTTTTATATATAGTATATATATATATATATATATATATATATATATATATATATATATATATATATATATATACATATATATATATATGTATATATATATATATATATATATATATATATATATATATATATATATATATATATATATATACTAACAACTGTAATGATTTCACCCAACTTTATATTTATTTTGATTATCCTTATTATTATTCGGCGGATTATCATTATTATAATTTATTATTAAACTATCATGATAAAGTTATTACAACGATCATTTAATGTAACTCTTTATTTCAATATTTTGTGAAATTATGTTAATATTTTGTTTTTCTATATCATGTGCAATTTTTAAATGTTTTACATATCTTTCATTTAATCCCTTCTATACAAACAATTAAACAAATATAAACAACTGTTCTCCTTACTTCTTTAACTTATTGCTGTTTAAGGCACATTAAGCGTTCAACTTTTCGAAGTATTTCCTGAAATCAATGTTTCTGAGTAAATGACGCATAAGTTAAATTTCCTAGAATATGCGTTTCCTAAAGAAAATCTTTAATATCTCAGTGGGATTATTTCGCAGATAGAGATTATTTTGGTTCCTGTTTCATCGAAATTTCGCGTGTTTTCTTCAAACATTCTGGGGTATAAATATTTCATCTATAATAAGCAAATTTTATTTTATTTTGTAAATTTAGTGCAATGTTAGTTCTTTAAATAAAAAACATGTTTCAAGCTTTTTAAACCAAAGAATTCTTCTCCTAATGGACTATAAAAGATTTGCTTTTTCTTAATGCACTTATAAGTGCATTTTCTTTAGTAAATATTAAATTAATCAATAACGTAAGAAGCTTTATTCTACCTCAACCCCCGAATACTCATTGTGGCAAATTTACTGCAAAATTTTCAAATATTTTAAAAATGTAGGGTATACCGAGGCACGCTTACGCAATGCATTTTTCCCGAAACGAGTTATATCTGGCGCGCCACCAGTCATGACAGATTGATGCTGCTCCTTACTAAGTATTCTCACAAGTTTTTGAGCGTCAGTCGAGCTTCGGTCTTGCAAGAGGAAAGGATGATCTGTTTTCTGTCAAGCAAGGTGAGTAAATTTAGTGTTGAACTTATTGAAAGTTATTGTGAATTAATAATACTTAGTTAAGGATAAACAAATATATGGACATTAGCAGAATTTCATCCTTTTTTGAGAACTGTATTTGTATGAACAGAAATGTTATTAATTTTCGTTGCACGTGAAAAATAAATACAAACAGGGCGGTTGGGCACGTTTACGAATTGACATCGGGGCACGTTTACGCACGTTCAAAAAGAAGAAATTACGTAAAAACTTACTAGTTTCTATGGAAGCAGAACAAGAAGACAGCAAAGGAAGAAGTATGAAACCAAAAACTGCAAAAGGGAAAAAGTTTGTACACTCTGGAATAAGGAAAATAGTGAATGAATCTGATGACGAAGATGAAAACTGTGTATGTATTTATTGTTTCAAGTCATACAACCAATCCAAAAAAGGTCAAGATTGGGTTCAATGTCTTAGATGCAAAATGTGGTCCCATGACAAGTGTGCAAAAGGAAATACTTTATTTTTTGTTTGTAAAAGCTGTAACAGTGATGATGAAGATGACTAAATAGTTTCTGTTTCCAATTAGAAATAAGCCCCATGTTTTCAGCTTAGCCTATAAAATGTTTTTTAATTAATTCTCTTTATTTTTTTAAACAGTGTTTTAAGTTATAAATAAAACATTTCAATTTGATTAAGTATTTATTTCACTTATTCCTTGGTATCACTTATAAAATATGTAAACTTACCCCGCTCCCGGGGCAAGTTTACGCAAAGGACTTGCACCTAAAAAAAATTCTTTACGGTTAAAAACACAAATACGGCAACAACTGAATACACAAATTTTGACTTTATTAACTTCTTTATAAAACCACAGTGTCTAAAATTTCCTAAGTTGAAACATAAAAATTAGAAAATTCATTGAAAAAAATCCGTGTAAATGTGCCCCGGTCTACCCTATATAATAAATGAAGGTTTTTTTACGTGAAATCGTTATTGAATCTGCATCTACTCCAAATTATCACGGCAATCTTTTTGTACTTTTTATAGTGAATGATAGAGCCCTTTTCAGAAAAAAGACCTCAAAAATATGAAAAATAGGGAAAAAGCATTAAACATTTCATGTAAAAATATTATGTCTTATCTCAATACTTTGTCGATAATAGAAATAAAATTAATATATTTTATTTCATGTAAAATTATGCAGAGTGTCCCTAAATTCATGGGCCAAACTGTAAGGGTAGATACACATAGAGTAATAGTACACATAGAGAAGCAGTTTTGGTATAGCAATGTGGGGTCGGAAATGTAAAGTTTTGGCGAAAAATAAGAAATGCGGAGGAAATGAAAACAGGAGTTTTATTGATGTAAAAATTACAGTAAGTGCTCAAATGTGCCACCACTAACATTAATGTAAAACTGGCAGCGTCTAGAAAGTGATTGGCGTACCTTTTTGAAGAATCCAGATGTCTCATCTATGAGACTTTGATGAGGATCTCATTGCAAGACTTTCAGTCGTTGCTGCAAACGTTCGTGAAATACTTGGAATCTGGTAAAAGGTACGACAATCACATGCTAGATGCTGCTAGTGGAACAACTGAGCGCTTACTGTAATTGTAATGTCAATAAAGAGTTTGGTTTCATTTCCTCCGAATTGCTTACTTTTCGTCAAAACTCTTCATTTCCGACCACACATCGCTATGCCAAAATTGCTCCTCGAAGCATGGCCCAACTGATCTGTGTTCAGATGCAGAAAATTGGCATAAGTTATGCAATCGAAGTTTCATAATTCGGTTAATTTTAATGTTAGATGAATAAGACTTTTTTTGTCTTACTCGTTAGTGTAATAGATTTCTTTTTTCTTTTTTGCAAAATATTACTTATAGTGCCGGGGGACGGTATAAAAATTTGAATTTCGTAACTTTTTAAGAAATATTTTTATTGATCAAAACAACCTTTAAAAGAATTTTTTAGCTCATTTAAAGCATTTTTGTAATTGGAACATATATCTGTGAACAACGATTTAGAAATTAGCCATTGGACACCATTGGGGGTGGACTACTTGGGTATTACGTATATTTCACAGAGTTCCGACTGTAATCTGCTGCAAAAGTTCGTAAAATACTTGGAATCTGCTAAAATGTACGACAATCACTTGCTAAGTGCTGCTAGGGGCACAATTGAGCGCTTACTGTAATTGTTATCTCAATAAACCGTTTGTTTTCATTTCCTCCGCATTGCTCGCTTTTTGTCAAAACTCTTCATTTCCGACCACACATAGCTATGCCAAAATTGCTCCTTTATGTGTACTTCTCCTTCCTTTACAGTTTGACCCACGAATTTGAGGACACCGTGTATAGTAAATTCCCGTGCGTAATTATTTGTGTCAATCATTTTAACTCATTTGTGCCTTTGAATTTTAATAAATTTATATAATATTCTTCTTCTTTTAACAATGAAAACTGTATGAAATAATTATCTATAATTGTCTTTATCTGTTACGGAGAGATGGCGTATAAGATGATTATTTATTTGCGTAAATGAAGGCTTTTTTTGGTGTTTATAGATTTTTAGGTAGCTTTCTTTACAAAAAGCTACCTATTGCAGCCGTTCGGAGGAAAGCGATTTCAAAAAATTTTGGTATATTTTCATCGATCATGACCCCCAGACCCCGAAACCACCCTCCGTTCAAAATTTATATATATATATATATATATATATATATATCTGACCTATGTCACACTGTAACTCTCGTATTTATGAACCGATTTCAATGTAATTCGGTGTGTACATAGTACATACCAATGGCTTGACCGAGTTCGTTGGCCAGCTTCATCCGCCATTTTGTTTCAAAATAGCGGCCATTTAAAAATTTAAAAAAAAATTAAAATTTGAAATGTGGTACCAAAAAATTAAGAATGGAAAAATATTTTTTTCTTATGTATTTGACCTTTATACAAAGACTCTGTAGCAGTTTTTGTTTCGTCTATATCTTAAAAAATGGCTGAGTTATAGCATTTTGAATTTCTAGCGAAGCTGACATTTTGAAACGTCCTGAATTTTGTCACGCGATAAAAGGCGTATTTATGAACCGATTTGGATGTAACTTCGTTTATACATAGTACAGACTAATGTCTCGACCGAGTTCGTTGGCCAGCTTCATCCGCCATTTTGTTTAAAAATGACGGCCATTTAAAATTTTAAGAAAAAATTAAATTTGAAATGTGGTACCAAAAAATTGAAAATTGAAAAAATTTTTTTTTCTTATGTTTTTGACCTCGATAAAAAGATTCGGGAGCAGTTTTTGTTTCGTCTATATCTTAAAAAATGGCTGAATTATAGCATTTTGAATTTCTAGTGTGGCTGACATTTTGAAACGCCCTGATTTTTGCCACCTGATAACAGACATATTTAAGAACCGATTTGGATGTACCTTGGTGTGTACATTGTACATACAAATAACTCAAGCGAGTTCGTTGGCCAGCTTAATCCACCATCTTCCCACACAACACAGATTCGTCCAATTTTCGCCTAAAGTACGTAATTTGGATGAATGGACGTGTCCATTTGAAGTCTAAAAGTCCTCCGGACTTCACCTAAATTTCGTCAAATTACGTCCAAATGTCACCCCTCTTTACGTCAGAAGTACGTCTTTTGGGCCATGAAATGAGCATAAAATGAACATAAAATGAACGAAATTTGGATCGGCCAAAATTTGTCCATATTACGTTCAAAAAATACCTCCATCCGGACGAAATACACACGAATTTTGGCTGTAATATAGACGTCCAAAATTTGTCCATATTACATCCGAAAACACCAACCACATTTGGACGAAATATAGACCCCTTTTAGCCTTAATATGAATGTGTTTATTGATCCAAAATACGTAGTTTGGACCAAAATGAGACGAATCTGTTATCTCCCCCAGGCAAGGATGACGTTATATTAAAAAACTGAAATAACAAAAACTTTTAATATAAATAATTTTGATAGAAATTTACTTAGAACTTTTTTTCCCAAAATCATATTAAATACTTAAATATTTTAAATTCCTTGCCGGGACTCATTCATATAAATCAGTAAAAGCATATATATTTTATACATATTGCTAATAAACTTTTTTTATGATACTTTTAATTTTCTAAGATCTTTAAAGAAAATACATTAATTCCTAAAGTATATGTTATAGCTTGATTTGAAAAACAGAGGCTATACGAGACTTTAATCCGCTACATTCGGCCCAAACACAACTACGTTCTTTCACGAAAAAAGAAGAAAATTTTTAGTAATACAGTTTTTAATTCATAATACAATTAAATGCTACATCAGAATGCTTTAACATAAGCCGTAAATTTTTTAAACTTAAATGAAAATTTTGCACTACTGGAAAGAAATGAATATAATGGATAATGAATACAAGGACATTTAATCATTTGTTTTGACGTTAAGTACAGCCAAACATTTTCAAGCTTCCACATTTATAATATTAGGATTAGTATACTATGATTACTACATGGAGGTAATAACGAAACTAATCATTAAGATAACACTCTATGAATTCAACAACACTCAATGAAAAGAATAGCGTCCTATTAAAAGAATTATGTTTTGTGCATTACTAGATTCTAGAAATCTATGCATTTCTGCTATTCTTCACATTTTTATTTTATATACTTTTTCTCGTGGAAAAAAAAATATATATATTTCTTGGTTTTCTTTTATATTATCATTGGTGATGATAATGCTTCTAAAAAGGTCTTATATTTGCATAGCTGCCAACTGCTACAATTTTTAGCTAGCACTAATTTTTAATGGAAATCTTCGCTTTACTTAATAACATATATCTATAATTAAATCAGATGAAGATTTTTAAAAGAAATTAGTGATGGCTAGAACTCGTAGAATTTTGCCGTTGTATTTTGAAATTTTATTATATTATTCATTAGCATACAATATCGTCAACTGCAAAGTTTTACATTTTGTGAACAATGGATTTTTTCTCTTAAATTCTTTGTAAAATCAGTGTTATTCAACTACTCCACTTTTTTTTTTTCACTTGAATTAAAATAGCTCTAACAGGGAATATGATTTTCCTTTTAAGGATCCACTTAAGAATGGAATGCATCAAAGAAATTGAAAATTTTGAGTTTTTCAAATGCTGCTAATTCATGGAAGAAAATGTGATATTCCCTAACAACTTTTATGTATTGTGAATAAAATTTTACACACTGAAATTTGCATTTGTTGCCAGGTGTGCAAAAAAAATATTTTACATTTTTAATAATAATAACAAACATTATTTTGAAATATCATTAAAGAAATTTAAAATGTAGTACGAGCGTGAACTTTGTTTTTCATAAGCAGACCTACTCCCTACTGCTCCATCATAATATGTAAAAAAAAAAAATATCCCTAGACTGCAAGATTAACTTTCCATTACTCATGCATGGATTATTAAAAATAGTTCCATTTTATTTATTTTAGTAATTGACTTTTCACTGATTAATGTAAAAATACATACTGTATATTCTGGTATGTAACAATTTTTGATAAAAGAAAAATTATCAAAATTTATAGGTGCATATTATGAATCAATTTTAAAAATAAATTATAAAAAATATGATCATAAGAACTAAGATTTTTGATTTAATAAACATGCAATTTATGTTTAAAAAATGTTGCTATTAGAGTATATGAAAAATAATAGTATTGTACTTTAAAATAATTTAAATCTTATTTTTCACTATGTATCTCATGAAAGTTTTTGCGAACAATCTGCACAACATATGGCAATTATAATAAAAAATACAAAAATTAAATCTAAAAGTATATGTATGTGTTACATGCCAGAATACAATATGAGTAAGAGTACAAAATTTAGTATATGATCAAAATTTATTCATTAAAATACTGATTTTTATTTAGGTTATCACCAAACTAAGTCTTAAAAAATTAATCTGTGCTCTTAATTAAATATCATTCAATTAAATATTGAATAATTATTTATAAATGAATTTACATTTTGTACAATTAAATATGTAAATTATGAAATATATTTCAGATTAACCTGATTATTTGCAGTACATTATAAAATAACAAAAACAATACATTCAGTGTATTTAAGTAATGTTTTGAAATCAAAGTTTATTTAAAACATTGCTTAAGCATAAAAAATGAAATTTATCAAATATTTTCATGCATAAAATATGGTTAAAAATTATGTACAAACTTTTAGTTTAAAATTATTCAAAATCTTTAGTGAACAGTGTACATATATTATCATTGTTATAAAGGAATATACAATAAAGATGCAAGAAATATGTTCAAAAATGAAGTTTTATTTATTTATTTTCCAATTTGGCTCTTGTTGACAACAATATTTTCTTTTTACAATTCATATATAAAATATATTTTTCACAGAAAGGCAAAAAGGGTGCTATATTTCATTACTATAAAGTAGGCAGGATGATCCTGCGGAAACTGTTTGGGGAAAACTCTGTTCTACGTTAATGCTTCTCAGACTTATTTTCAGTATATTTAACAGACAGCAGCTTCAAAGCCTATAAATAAAAAGAATAATAATTCATTAAATAGCACATATCAATAATTCATAACGTTAGATGCAAATTAAAAATAATTTAATTTTAGTTTTAATTTTTGCTTACAGATAGATAGCATCATCAAACATCTTGTATTATTTCATAATAAAATGAAGTTTTTTCATCCAGCTTTGAATGATATAAAAAAAACCTTTATATATTTTTAAAAATTACTAGCCGGTGTTTAATTTAATCTATTTATCAAATTTTTATTATTATTTTTTAAACAAACAACTACTGATGCAATGTTTACAAAATATATAAAAAAGTACTTTATAATGTTCAATTGCGTCCTTTATTTTGAGTATTTAAAGATCTATATTTATATAAAGTAAGGATAAGAAAAGAAAAATCAAAATTTGGTGCTTTCTCATTATAGCAGCCTCCTCATTTACAATTATGTCAAGGTAGCAGTTTCAAATTTGCAAAAGATCAACACCAAGCTTATACAGTACAACCTCGATATCTCGAATCTGTGGGGAACTGAAAATAATTCGAGATATAGAGGTTTCGGGTTATCAAGGTTTTGACAAAATTTAATCTCACAAACTGCTTTTTGCTGTAAAAAACAGGATTCATCAAAAACGACACATAATCTATTAATAATTAACAAATTACACTTCTCAAAGCCTTAATAATTTCAAAATTGTGTTACACACAAACTTGTTTCGATTAAATAATATCCAATTTGTCATTAAGAAACGCAAGCAGTTGTTTCGGAAGAAAAAGTTCTTAATTGAAGTCTGCCGTCTCGCAGAATCTTTTTGCAATCGCACAGTCTCCTCTCACATAGCAATGGTACCAAATGCTGATGTTCTGATATTTTCATTTGATTCAAGAAATCTCCGCAGCAATTAAACTTCCGTCTCAGCTTCTTTCACTGTAATTTTTTCATGCTGTTGTTGATCATGTAAGTCTTTTAATTTCTTCATCAGAAATTTCTGCATTAATACTCGAAACAATCTCCTCATCCGTCATAGTGTCGCATGTTTCAAGCTCATTGTCTACATTCAAGAATTCTTCGAATGAAATCTCAGTGTGACACTCTTTTTTTATCGATTCCCACTGTTCTGGATTCAGTTCTCTTTCTTCAGTTGCTTGCTTAATGGAATCAACTTCCTCAGTTTCACTGAAAGTTACATATTCTAAAAATTCTGCTATTATGAAACAATTTCTTATTGTTGTTTCTGTAACATTTTTCCATGCATAGTGAGCCATTCGCATTGACTGTAAGATGGTGATAGGTGCGCTAGAAGGTTTACCTTCACCGATATTATTCAGAAGTTTCTCACAGTTTGAGCTCGATAATCAACTTTGAAGCTAAGGATTATCTCCTGGTTGAATGGTTGTCCCGGTTGAAGCTTCGAAATCTTGTTTGGCAGCAAAAATTTAAGTGATATTTTTTAGCGTTGGAAGATTAGAGTGGTCTTTACAATTGTCTATGAATAGGAGAATGCGTATTTTACTTTTAGCCATTGTTTTACGGATTCCTGTCAGCCAATCAGCATTAATTGCGTTTGCCATACAAGACGTTATATTTGATTTGTACAGCATTAGAAATTACTTAATTTTAGCAAAGCACCTTGGATTTTAGATCGTCTTATCATAAGAGAAGGAAGCTTTCCTTTACCACTTTGATTTGCTGCCAAAAGCACAGCTACACGAAGTTTACTGTTTTCCATGTCAGATTTCTTCACCTTTAAATGCAGCCGTTTTGTTGGGAAAACATTGGTACAATAATACACTTTCATCTGCGTTAAAAACACATCATTTGCTTTATAGTCCTTTAAAAGAGAAGGAAGTTCTGAAAGCCACTCTTCACAGGTAGCTAAAAAACCTGATGCACTTTCCCAGCAAAGTTTCCAAAAAACGATGTTGTCCAGGCCTCTCACTGGTCCATTTTTTGAAAACTAATAATTTTTTAGAAAGAAATTCGTGGAGGGTTTCTGCAACAATTACAAGAAAAACGCACTTCCCGGTAGGTTGCTGCGAAATTTATAAAGAATATTTTTCTTTAAATAAAATTGGTGTTCAAAAAACGGACTGAGTGGGAGCCCTGTGTTGTCCCTTTTTCAGTTTCAAACGCCTTCCATTCTTACACTTTAAGTTCTTTGTATCAACAAAGCGATAAAAGAATGTGAAACCAGCATCCAGATCAAATTCTACAGCTGACAATAGCCAAAAGTAAAAAGTCGAACTAATTTCTGTGGAAAAAATTTCGACATATCAAGGGTTTTGAAAAATATTTTTCGAGATAAATATGGAAAATACATAAGAATTTTGATGAAAATGCAGGAGAAATTTCTTTTTTCGAGATATTGAGGGTTTCGAGATAAGGAGGTTCGAGATATCGAGGTCCGACTGTATATACATCATACAAACATCATGCACAATATGTATAAGCCAAATGCTCATATATGAGCCATATAAGTAATATTTATATCATATATCAGTCATATAGATCATTAAACAAAAACATAATTTACAGAACAAAAAAAAAAATTATTGTACACATTGTTTATGCTCGAGAAGGGATAGATACAGCAGATTCGCTCAAATCCGCACAGCTTGGGACCAAAGGTTGTGTAGATTTTAGAATTTTGTGGATTTCTGGTTTGTTTACATTTTTTAGACAATAATTTGAATGTAATAATGCAATCAAATGTATAATGAATGTTTGCAATACAGCAAAATATTAAAATAATTAAGTAATAAACTAAAATAATAATAAAAAGTCAGATAATTTAAAAAATGATTAAATTATTAAAAGTAAAGGTCAAATAAATAGTAATTAATAATGTATAATTAAAATTGCATAATAAAAATGAGATACATTTTCCTTGAATCATTCAATGACACTTCCCTCATAAAGGTACCCTATTAATTAACATCAAAATCAAAAAGTAAGGAAGATTTATTTCAGGTTTGCCAGTGTTAATAACTATAGAAAAAAAATTGATTAATACATATATATGTTTGGTAAAAAGGCTGATTAGCAGTGATATCAACAATATCCTTTTTTTTTCAGTGATAAATTTATATTTCCTTCATGAAAAACAACGAGTTTAGTCTCATCATATTATCGAGAATTACATATTAAAATACATACGAAATGATATAAAACTAAAAAATCCTGTTACTTTGCCTCTACAGCTTAACTGAAATTTTCATTGTTTACATCTGCGATGATGTGCAGATTTTAGGCGGTTGCAGATTTGAGGGAGTCCTGTATTATAATTTTTCTTCAGCTGCTTCTACAGTTAATGTTAAAGTCTTGCAAAAAATATGTTTAAACCAAATGAATTTTTAAAAATAAAATTCGAACAATAGGATACTTAAACTACCCTAAAAACTTAAATTACAAAGATACATGGAAAATGCAAACCTTTATAAAAGTTTCAGCTTTATTTCCATTTCATTCGAATGGAATGTAAGTTTTTAGATTAGTTTAAGTATCATATTGTTCGAATTTTATTTTTATTTCTTTAAGATCAATTGGTTTAAACGTATTTGTTGCAAAACTTTAACATTTACTGTAGAAGCAGCTGAAGAAAAATTCTAATATCTATCACTTCTTGGGACTATACAATGCATGAAATGAGGGGTTTTTTTTTTGTTGTTGTTGTTGTTTTGCAAATTATGATTTTTTTAATATGTCAAGTTTTATAACTAGTGCAATTCAGAGGAACTCATTACAAAATTAATAGAGGATGTTATAATTAGGGTTGGATATATAGGGTCAGGGTTGGGTTTTTGACGTCAAAAAGTGGTTTTTGACATGACAAGCGTCAAAAACTGGTTTAAACTGTCATAAACTGGTTTAAACCGTCGAAAACTGTCATAAACTGGTTTAAACCGTCGAAAACTGCCAAATACATGTAACACACTAAAACATTTTAACAATAGGTAAACATTAAATAAGTCAATGATTTATGTGATCTTTTATTGAAATTTAATAATTTAAAAAATATTATTTGCAATAAAATATTTTTTTTTTGGACTTTTCAAACAGAAGAAAATAATTTTGTACAATTAAATAATCCGAAGCAATTTTACCCTGCAGCATGCTACAGCACACCACGTGTTTCACACATCTATTTACACCCAAAAGATTTTTGAGTTTAGAGTGTATGAAGTGTTAGAAGATAGTTTGTCTCTTAATTGATGCTGAGCTAGTAGGATTTGATAGCAAAAGCATTGCTAGATGAGCAAGTTTTGAAGCAGACTCAAAAAGCTGTTGCATTTAATGATACCTTTCCACCAAGCAATGGAGTCCTCTCTATAGCACTGAAATAAGACGGGGGGGAAAGGGGATTCTTTAGCTTCATACACAATCAGTATGGGTAAGGATCCATAAATTTTCTCTGTAGCTCAAGTGCGAGCTGAATCAACTGATACAGCAGTCAACCCTTGCTCCTGATGGTTGGGATGCAAAGTATAAGCCAAACAATGGTATGGTTTCATGATTTGATCCCTTCTATTATGCACTTTTTCAATATGGGCTTAAAGGAATTTCCTTTTAGATGATTGGCCAATTTTGTTCAGTTTTAAAATCGAAAACATTTTTATATATTGAAAGAAAGCATGTTTTAAAAAGATTTTGACTTTAAGCTTTTTTTTTTTTTAATTTCTTCTCTTATTTTGTAAATGTTTAAAATTAATAATCCAATTTCAATTTTGAATGGAATGGTTATTGCCTAGACTAGAATAACATCGATGCATATTACCTTGTTATATATACAAAAAAATCTGCACTTTTCTAAGTTTTTTTTTTTCCCATAAAAAAAGCTAGCTAATGCTTTAAGCTCTCAAAAGTAAGAGAAATTAAAATGATTTTAAGTAAGAGAAAAAATGTACAGCTCAGGTGAGCTTAATGTCTACTTTTTAGAAAAACACAATTTTACAAAAAAAATTTAAAAATTTTACCCTGTTAAAAAGTTGTACTTAACAATAATACTTTACTTGTACTAATTACTAATATACAGTAAGAGTGAATTTAAAATATTACATGTAATGTTGTCATGTGTGACATTTAATTTGAATTTTTACAGATCAATTTAGTATTTGAGGTTTTTGACATGAAGGTTTAAACTATGGTTTAAACCCGACATAAACTGACACATGTCAAAAACCTGCCAACACTGTAATTATTACTAATACTATATACTAATTACAGTAATAGTGAATTTTAAATATTACATCTAATGTGTGACATTTAATGTGAAATTTTACAGATCACTGTAATATTTGAGGTTTTTGACGAGGTTTTTGACAAGGGGTTTTTGACATGACGGTTTAAACCACAGTTTAAACCGTCAAAAACTGACACGTGTCAAAAACCTGCCAACCCTGTATAGGGTATTGCATCACAATTTGTGATGTAACTAAAATCCATAATAAAAACAAAAAATTCAAATTTACTTAAATTTGGTTATCCAATTTTCCACTGGTAGTGGTCTCTATGAATGCAAAAGTAAATTGTGTTGCATGTTTGCTGGTTATTTATGCTACTATGAACGGCAATTCTGCGGCATTGAAACATTTCACCTCTGAACTGGGAAGGCCGGTGAGTGAATTAATTTCTTTTCACCAGTCTCTGACAGAGGAGTTAATTAATGGTAATATTAAAGAAAGTTGAAATCTTTTTGAACTGCTTAAAAAAATATATATAAATAAATAAATAAATAAAATAAAATAAATAAATTTATCTTGTAATCAACACCATTACATTTTAAGTTGTCCTATCAGAGGCTAACACCATTTGTCAGTTTACTGGTTCATAAATGTCAGTTATTGAATACTTGCATTATTAATAATTTAAAACATGAAAAGAGAGACACATCTATAGTATTGTATCATATATAAATAAGGTTTAAGTAATTTGTTTTTATAATAAATATTTAAAGTATTTTTAAAGCATAATTTTTTTTTTTTTCGTCGCAAGTAAAGTGTGAAACACTGGTTCATTTTGTGTCAGTTATTGGTTTTTCAAAATGGGGTTGTGTCAGTTACTGAAGTTATTCACCATATTTATGAAAAACATTTATTTTTAATAATACAATATATAATTTTTCAAAATTTTGTCAACAGTAATTTTTAAATGTATCTCTACCACCCATTCAAAAAAAAAAAAAAAAAAAAAGTGTAGAATGGATTTAAAATTTTGTAATAGTGATTTGAACACTAATTTTTAATGTGTCAGTTACTGGGGGGTTTCAACCTAAATCAAGTAATAAAGAAATTTAAACAGATTATTAAATAGAACATAAATTTGTTTTTAATACTTTTTCCATTTTAAAATTTTAAACTATGTATGCATATATAACCGAAAGTTATTTTCTTTATTGGAAAAAAAACTTGGTATTCGACTGCCGAATATTTGGTATTTGGCCAAATCACTATTTGTCCCATCCCTAATTACAAGTTCTTTGATTCATTACTGTTTATTGATTATTTTTAGATAAGGCAGGGAGGGGAGGGGGGGGGGTGTTGGCACGTTACAGTTACATAAAATATATTTTTGGAAACCTTTGGCATGCGAATGTGAAAAGGTTTGCCATCCCTGAACTATTATTTATAATTGCATTACATTTAGCTATTCACTCTCACAATTTTAAACAATTAATTTTAATATCAACATTTTTATTAGTTTGTGGGCTAAACCTTAAAATTCAGGCACGCTACACCTGCTGAAATCCCAACCCCCAGGCATGTAAAATTGTTTTATGTTTTTAAATTTACATATCCAAGGACTACATAAAATATTGGCATTAAAATATTATTTAAAAATGGAAATGCTTGCAATTTTTTTTTTTTTTTAAATATATATATATACTACCTTCCAATATATTTCAATTTAACCTTAAAAAAATATACTGTTTATTCTCCAAACAGAAATTTTTATGAGTTATAAATTATATATGTTTTCCGAAATTGAGATTATACACTGTGCTGTAAGCGGGTGATGCTGCCCGCCACAAAATTGAATAATTTGAATTTAAATAGCCCTTTCTTTAAGTATCTCAATCAAAAAATTTAAACATAATATCACATTAGAATTGATAGTAGATAGATAGACACATTCACACACATATGGTGTTATATAGTAACAGAATATAAGAAAAGAGATTAGAGATAGAAAAAAATAGTTGTAAATAGAGTTGTAAATAATAAATAAAATAAAACAAAAGATTTTTTTTTCACTCATCATTACAGTTGAAGTAAAAAGATTTAATAAGAAACAATAACACAAACCAAAACATTTTATTTCAATTTCTAATCGTTGTTTCTAATATTTACTATGTGGAAAAAAAAGTTGCTACTGGCAAAGAAAAAAAAAATTCTGTTAACATAATTTGCACCTGACTAACATAAAAGTACCACATTATTCATTTTTTATGCAAGCTGACAATTGTAAAATCAAATACCCACAGACATATAAATTGAAAATTTTATTTAATAACAGCATTTATGGACTTTAACTGAAAATTTACCTTACTCAAAGTTAAATCATGCTTGAAAAGAGTTGAGTCCTGCTGAGTCCAACTTTTATTCAATCAATAATGATATCTATCTACAAAACAGTTGTTTTTCCAAAGACAAGAAGCTTGTATCTACTGGGAGAAAAAGGCGGAAAAAAAATGAGTGGATCCAGTATAATCTTATTTTAAAGCAATTTTAAAATGCATGAATTTTGCAAATATTGTGATTACTTTAACTCATACACACACACATAAAAAAATAACAACATTAGATTAATTTGTCTAATTCACCATTTTTTCTTCTCTGATCGAGAATCAAGTATTGATCGATTCTCGATTGTCTTGTTCACAAAAGAAATTAGCAACGGATAAATGTGCTTTCCACAACCAATGTTTTATGTGCATTGTACTATAAAAGAACATAAAGCTACTCAGTAATGTAATGATTGTGTTGACTCTAGGCCAATTTGGCAGGGGTCGGCAGCCCTTTATGCACCTAGTGGCCCATTTTAATTATTTTATATCTATTGATTATAAGAAATATTAATTTAATTATTTGGTTGCAGGGAAGTAACGTGAAATATATCAGATGCATGAAACAAAAATCAAGATACTCATCCATAGATCTATCACATAAAAAAAAAAAAAACCTTGATAGTTTTGCCAGTACTAAGTCAAAGGGAAAAATTCAGAAATTCACCAACTGTTCATGTAAAAGAAAATCATGAAATTTGCGGATTAGTCGCAAGAAAGATCTGCAAAATTCTGCAAAAATGAAAAAAAAACTGCGAATTTCACCAATCGGTCATGAGGAAATTAAAAAAAACGCAAAATTTGACAACTGGTAGAGATAAAATATTGTGAAATTCATCAATTGGTTGCAAAAAACAAAAGCGAAAATTGTCATTTACTGGTCAGAAAAAATCACGGATTTGCCAGTCGATCCTCAGAAAAAAATTGAGAAATACTTCAGTTGGTTGCTTTAAAATATTGCAAAATTTGCCAATCTGTCACAGGAAAAAAATCATGAAATTCATCAGTCTATCGTTAGAAATATTGAAAAATCAGGGGTCGATCCAGACAAAATTTGGGGGCCTATTTAGGGCCCCTTCACAAAAATAAATTTAATAAAATGGGCCCCTTCACAAAAATAAACTTAATAAAACAGGCCCCTTCACAAAATTCCTTTTAATAAAATAGACCCTCTATGTAACATTCTTTTTCATAAAAACTGTTTTAAAATGTGTAATTTGTAAATAAAACCACGTCACGAAAAACAAAAACTTTAGCAAAGGGATTTAAAGTATGTTTTTGTTCATAAATTCTGGGTTCGAATTTTAGAACTGGATTTCAACTTTCGTTACAAAATGTTATTTTTCACAAAAATAACTTCTACTTTACACAAAATGGGCCCCAAGAATAAAAGTCTGCATCGACCCCTGAAAATTCATCAGTTATTTGTAGAAAAAAAATGAGAGATTGCTCGATAGG
Source organism: Maratus speciosus (assembly GCA_963932465.1). Classification (NCBI taxonomy): domain Eukaryota; kingdom Metazoa; phylum Arthropoda; class Arachnida; order Araneae; family Salticidae; genus Maratus; species Maratus speciosus. The sequence continues at coordinate 535,395,767 of OZ010788.1, read as the reverse complement.
TCGTGGGGAAAATCACAAAATTCGTCAGTTGATCAGGGGGTAAGGGGGGGGATCACAAAATTCAATCGGTCACTGAAAAATATCACAAAATTCTACTGATAAAAGGTAACTTTAAACCAGTTCAATTTTTTTTTCTTTTTGATGAGCTATAAGAGTGCCTTTTTGAAAACAGTATGGCCTTTTTTAAAAATTACCACCTGATGACATTTTTTTACTAGAATCAACACCAACAGATGCCACCACTTACTCTTGTTATATAATAACAATCATATGTAACTTGATTCATGAATTTAATACTCTTTAGAAAGGGGTTATGAAAATATTGAAATAAATTATCTGCAAAATGCATGAGTGACATAACCTTACTTAATTACTTGATTGCTTATTTAATTACTAATGATACCTAATAATGATAATGTTGTTTAAAAAAATATATATATTAAAATTTTCTTTTAATTGCATTAAAGGCTTATAATGCTTCATAACATAATGTTACATTATTACACAAAAATAGAAAATAACAAAATTATGTTATTCGAAAGTAAACATCTATTTTTCTTGATTTAATTTTTTTATACTTTTGGGTTAAACATAATGTCCCCCGAGAATGAATGACCAACCCTGTGGCAGAATGTGTGCGACACCGCGACGAGCGTCGCAGACGTTTTAGGGCTTCTGCAGACTAAAAACATATAATACACAGCGGGAAAGAAAAAAAAAGAGGGGAAAGCGATATTTTTATGAAAAGTCAAACAGAATTCGCTAAGTGAGAACGGGTCTATGGCAGGGACAGTTCGTCTCTGAATTTTCTGAAAATTAAAAAAAAATCGGTTATCGGCCCGAACATTCAGAAATAAAAAAGAAATCCCTGAAAAATATAGTGAATTATGACAACTGATTGCAAAATAAAGCCTTTCTCGTCAATCATTCGCAGAAAAAATCGCCAATTTCGCCAAAGGATTGCTGGGAAAAAAGCAAATTTCGGATTGCGGAAAAAACGCAGATTTCGGCATATGACCGCGGAAAAACACAGAGTGCTGCAAACCACAGCGGGAAAACGTAGATTTTGGCAAAGGATCGCAGTAAAACGTGAATTTCAACAAAGAATCGCAGAAAAATAACAAAATTTGTCAAATGATTGCAAAAAAAAAAAATGCAAATTTCTTCAAAAAATTGCGTAAAAAGGGGCAATTTCATGAAATGCAAATTTCGTTAAATTATCTCAGAAAAATGCAGATTTCATCAAATAATTGCAAAAAAAACCACGGATTTTGTCAAATAATCTCGATTAATCGCTGAATTCGTCAAAGGATCATGTAAAAAATGCGGATTTCGTCAAAGGATCGCAGAAAAACACGAATTTTGAAAAGGATCTAGGAAAAGCACGAATTTCATCAAAGGATTGCGGTAAAACGCAAATTTCGTCAAAAGGTTGCAATGAAAACGCAAATTTCGTCATAAAATCGCAGTAAAAACACAAATTACTTCAAATGATCACAGAAAAAATGCACAGTTCGTCAAAGGAAAATCACGGAAAAAGTGTGAATTTCCTAAAAGACTAATAAAAAATGCCAATTTCATCAAAGAATTGCGTAAAAAATGCAATTTTCATGGAATGATCGTGGAAAGAACGTGAATTTCGTCTAAGGGTCATTAATGCAAATTTAGCTGAAGGATCGTGGGAAAAATGCAAATTTTGCAAAATGATCGCAGAAAAAATGCGAGTTTCGTCACAGGATCGCAGAAATCACGCGAATATTGTAAAAAGATTGTGGTAAAAACACGAATTTCGTCAAATGATTGAAGAAAAAATGCGGTTTCGTCAAAATATCACAGAAAAAACATGAAGTTCGCAAAAGTCTCGCATAAAAAATGCCGTCAAAGAATTGCATATAAAACACATTTTGAGAAATGATCACAGAAAGAACGCAAATTTCGTCTAAGGGCCGTTGAAGAAAAGAAAGTTTAGTCGAAGGATCGCAAAAAAAATGCAAATTTTGTAAAATGATCGTGGGAAAAAGCGAATTTTGTCTAAGGAACATTGAAATAATTTGAATTTCATCACAGGACCACGTAAATAAGGTGAATTTCGTCAAAGGATTCAAAAAAAAAAAAAAAAAAAAACACGAATTTCTTCAAAGGATCACGAGAAAACGCAAATTTCTTTAAAAGATCGTGAAAAAAAAGTGAATTTCATAAAAGGATCACAGAAGAAACACAGCGGTCTCTTTAGAAAACAGCTTATACACAAACATCTAGTTTTATTATTATACATATATTTAATCTGAAATAATACATACTGAACTAACTTTTGAAAAATCAAGTTACCCGAACCCAACCAAACACAGAATTAACCCGACCTGCAACAAAAGTAATTAGCGCTGGGGGAGAATTCCCCCCCCCCCTTCCCTTCTGCTGAAACATTTCTGGAAATATATTATAGGTGAAAACTGGGAAATTGAGTTAGTAGCCAGTGGCCGGTAGACTCAGTTTCATTAGTAGCCACTTTTTAAAGTTAGTGATCACTATAATGTTTCAAACTTTCTTGACATCTACATAAACTATAATTGTTGTATATATACATATTTTTCTATAAGTCAGAGTTTTATACACACCAATTATTCATGATAAGAATAGGGAAGCAGTCAAAATTCAAGAAAATTACTTTAAAACCACAGAATCTGTTATATTATTTTTTTTTAGTTTCTTTGTATTTCATATATATATATACCATCAAAGCAGAATATGCTTATAAATGTGATGTACATCGCAAAATATTTCAAATCCTCATTTTCAAGAAAATTCACCATTCAGTCTTAGAAAAAATTGTGAAATTTGCACTCAATGGCTGGAAAAAAAAAAAAAAAAAAAAAGCAAAATTCTTTAATTGTTTATTTAAAAAGATTGTGAAATGACAACTGGTCACATGCAAAACTCGTGCAATTCGTCAGTTCATCATCGAGAACAAATCATGAAATTCTTCAGCCTGTTATGGGAAAACAAAAAATTCAACAAACAGTTGCAGGAAAAAAATCCACGATTTTCGCCAATCAGTTGCAGATAAAAAACCGTGAAATTTGTCAGTGCACCAAGGAAGAAAACTGTAAAAAAAAACATGATTTTCTCTAATCGATCTCAAGAAAAAGGCCTCAAAATTTGCTTATGATACAAGGAAAAAAAATCGTGAAATTTGCAAATCGGTGTCGGTTTAAAAAATCGCGAAATTCGTCAATAGATCGTTGGAAGAAACTGCGAAATTCATAGATCAGTAGCAGAAAAAACTCATGATTTTCTCTAAGTGGTCTCAAGAAAAAGCCACAAAAATTTGCCTATTGGTTCAAGAAAAACATTGCGAAATTTAAAAATTGGTCACAGGTTAAAAAAAAAAAAAAATTCATCAGCAGATTGTCAGGAAAAATCAGAAAGTCATTGATCAGTCGTGCACCACCCCCTCCCCCCCGCCCCCCTCGAGATTTGGCCGATGAATCGCAAAAAAGCAACGAAGTTTTCCAATTGACGGAAAGAAAATGTTGCGGAATTCACTGATCTGTCGTGGGTAGAATGCAAAATTAGTCGATCAGTTGCACTCACAAAAAAAAAATAAAACGTGATTTTTACCAATCGTTCGCAAGAAAAAGCGGAAAAAATTGCTAATCAGTAGAAAGAAACTAGTGTGAAATTCATCAGTGTCTCGTCATAAAAGCTGCAAAATTCGTTGATCAGTAGCAGAGAAAATGTACGATTTTCTAAAATTGGTCGCAAGAAGCTGCTGCAAAATTTGCTTATCGGTACAAGGAAAATTTTTCAAAATTCCCCAATCTGTGATGAAAACGGCCTGTGAAAATCATCAAAAATTGGAAATTCATCGACCAATCATGGAAAAATCCACAATTTTTGCCAATCGGTCGCAAAAAAACCGACAAAGTTTGCCAATAAGTAGAAAGTAAATATCGCAAAATTTGCCAATCAGTCGCGGCTAAAAAATTGCAAAATCCTTTTGTTGATCTTTTAAACAAATCAGAAAATCGTTGATTCAATCAGTCGCAAGAAAAAGAGAAAAAATTTGCCAATCGATAAAAAGAAAATATAATGAAATTTGAATCAGTCACGTGTAAAAAAAAATTGTCAGAAAAATCACAAAATTCTTTGATCAGTCACGAAAAAAACAATGATTGTTTCCAATCTGTAGCATGAAAAAGTTGAAACATTTGCCAATCAGTTGTTGGTAAAAAACATGAAATTCATGGATCAGTTATGTGAAAAAAAATACGATTTTCACCAAACGGTCAAAGAAAAATATCGCAAAATTCACCCACCAGTTGCAGTTAAAAAACGCGAAATTTGTCAGTGAATTGTAGAAAATATCTCGAAATTGTTCAACCAGTTGTGGGGAAAAAAGTCCCACAATTCGATGATTGGGTCCGAGAAAAAAAATGTCAAATCCGCCAGTTGACAGAGGGAAAATTCTGAAATATTGCGAAAATCAATTGATTGTCGGAAAAAACAGTGAAATTCATCATTTGACCACAGTAAAATCACAAAATTTGCCAATAGTTTCTTTCGGTTGAGTATGTCAGCATTTTACAAAATGTATTTTGCATTCCTATAAAAGATGCCATTGCACTTCTTCATATATTAAGAAAATCTCCCTGCAACTTTCTTTTTTTAAATTCCCACAGAACATTTCTGTTCAGATGAAGTTCGTTGCAGAACATTGCAAAGTATTCTGCTTTGTGGATATATACATTTTTGTATGAAACGACAAACAAAATCTTCACTTTGTGCCCCCCTTCGCCTTTCATTCTGGCACCCGGAGCATATACCCCCTCTGCTTCTCTGTACCCCCCTAGTTTCAGACCTATATAATAAAAATATGATATAAGATGTATAAATGGCATCCAGGAAGTAAATAATATGCATATAATGATACATATGAGACACATATATATGAGCATTAGTAGTACTGTTTCTTTTAGGCCATCATTTAAGGGCGCAGCACCCTGCTTATTCCAAAATTGACAAAATGCATCCTGTCCTTTTTAAAAATTGTGAAATGAACCTCCAGTTGTATCTAGAACATACAAGTAAAAATTTTCCTCATACATTTTTCATGCACACAATAATAAAACAATTCATGTTGTTCAGCAAAATAGTTCAGACTTTTTTTTAAAATTATTAGTATTAAGTAAATAAGTTCACATTACAATATGATAATGAATGAATAACATTTGAGTAATGATCTTTCCTTAGAGCACTAGAAAATTTAAAATATAAAAAGTCTGGTGTCTTAGTAAGAACTGGATATTACATAAATTTAAATGTCAAAAAAAGAAGTTGCTATCAAATGGGAAGTTTTTAGAAATTACGTACTTGCAACACATAATATATTAATTGTCAAAGAATTGTTTTTTTTAATATGCCCCTAAATCAATGTAAAATTCGTTTCAACCCAATAAATTTTTATTTACTTTTTATAAAACTGCATTATGACCGAGAAAAATCATGTAAACAAAGCATTCTTATTTACGTAATCAAACGCTGATTTCTCCTATCAAAAAGTCCAGACTAAAGTCAAAACTATTGATAAATTAAATAAATAACAAAACACAGAATCGTGACAGAAATGTTTTATGTAAAGTATGCACACAAACACAATAAATCTAGAAAACAAAGTCAATTTGCTTACCAGCATTCACACTCATTTTCACTATTTCGGCATGGCTTTCATTTCCGCGATGAGATAAACAAATCTTCCACACGTTGATTGATTGATGTGGAGCGTAACTCCACAATGTGATATTCTGATAAAAATAAATGCATTAAATTCCTTACTTGTTGAAAACTGTATAAAAAATTAATAAAACAAACAAAAATAAATAATACAAGTTTCGGTCAATTAGGCCTAAGTCTGTATATGCCGCCATTTTAAGATGGCGGTTGATAGGTTAAGTTTTTGTCCAGATTATGTCCGTACGAGTCCGTTACATTATAGGAATACAGGTTTACCCGGTAGGTTAGTTACCTCTAGAAGTTGCCATAATCTATATGGCAAATGGGCTGCAGCAGTAAGGTAGTAGGGTTGATAGATACTGTTAGGAATCGCTATTTTGGCGCAAACGTATTTTGTTTATGTAAAATTAATAAATTCGTTTTGTTCCAAATCGACTGTTTTATTCGAATTCGACCAGATAAAACCAAGATATGTTTTTATTTACATTTCCATATTGCGTTTGTTATTAAATCTCATTTCACATTTATTAAATGAATTTAAAACTGATATCGCTTAGAAGAAAAATCAATGTTTGATCACATACATATCTATTAATTATACTTCACTTATGTATTATGTATATATTTTTAGCTATTTGAATTATTTATGATAAAGGTTTCTCCATTCTCATATTAGAATGTGACACAATTTAAAAGCAGTAAAAACTCGTATCAAATGATAATATATATTTTTTTTCTTTAATTCAAAAAGTTGCTTTTTTATGGAACTGCTTGTGTAAAATAGAAATTGTAGTTGGGAAATGTGGGGGCATAGTGAAGTACTTGAAGACAATTGCAATTTTCCGAAATTTTACACTACACAATTTATAATACTTGACTTATTTTTTTCGAATTTTTATTCTTGAGTTTCTGTGATGTATTATTAAAGATGTAACGTAATAGCAAAAAATTATCACTTTACCCGCCCCCCCCCCCCCCAATATAGGGCAAAGTGAAATATAAACAAGTTCGCTTCTTTACAGGATTTTTTGCAGTTCTGTGATAATTATGCTGATCCACATAAGAAACAAATCTGTCCATGTCTGAGTTCTTCCATTTTACACACCTTTCCTGTATCTCTGTATAGTATAAAAGACTTATATCATCAGTTATAGGCCACACATAAACATCTTTTTTTGTCTGTGTGGTCGCATGAACTTAACTGAATAACAACAAAAAAAAATATGATGCATTTTGCGAGGTAACTAAATCATTTTACTAACAAACTGCTTCTTAGTTACATGGACCTTAATCTGAGTGTGACTCAAGAGAAAATCCCCCATTCTTTATTTCACTCAGTTCCACCTTTTCTGGAACAAGCTTTGACAAGAATATGTACATGACTGGCTCTAGTTCATTCAATGAGTTCTAAATTGCTAGTATGTGTCTTATGCACATAAATTATAAGTAAAACTGGTAGTTATTTCGTTGGCTTACTATGTTCCACTAAATGATTAATCATTTTTTTTAAATTTTTTTTCAGAGAAGCACAGTGAGAAAAATTATTTTTAAGAACAAATATTGTGTTCATATCCTGATAATATTTTAATAAATTGTCCAAATGAATGCTTTAAATATAACTCATTCTGCTTTATATGTGTTTAAGTTAGACATATCAATTTATGTAGGAGAGACTAGGGTGGGATGGGACACCTGCAATAATTCTTAAAATAAGCTTTATTTTTAATTTATGACTCTTCCACTAGATGGAATAATCATTGCATTATACTTGTTGCTATAAATCTTTTTAGTTGCAGGCAACCTATGAGTTTGTAACTTAAAAAGACTATGTTACAATATTAAAAGCAAGTAACTACTCGGGTTTTTAATGTAAATTTTCAATCTCATTCTTTGTTGCTAACTTAATTGTTTTTAATATTTTGTAAATTCAACAATATGCCATTTGTAAATGAACAGTTAAGTAAAATCTAAAAGCTGAAAATTGATGCAAGAGATGTCTGATTCCAATTCTGGGTCTGAAACCTATAATAATGTTATAGAGAAAGAAGCAGGTGATACATCTAGTGCAGTGGTTCCCAACCTTTTTTTAACCGCACCCCACCTAAGCATCTGTAAAATCATGATGTCCCCCCTTCACTTCTCTATCATATAAATCTTAATTTTATATCAAAAATAAACTTCTGTTTTCCTGGAAGAATTCGAAAATAGCATTAGCACTGATAAGTGATTTCATATTCTTTAATTTATCGAAATCATATTTTTTATTGCAAGTATGTTTTTATCATAACTCTATTATTCAATGAGTTCATGGATCTTCTTCTTTACATCTTCAAAAGTTTTATTTATTTTTTCATCTTACCTCAAATTTAAAAGTGATAAATAGTCTACATTTTAATCTTCGTAAAATTTCTTGAAATCTCTCCCACATTTTGTATTACATCTGATAGAATTGGTACATTTTATAATGGATTTTAGTACTTCATTAAGAAAAAGTGATATTTGTTTATCACCAAGGCTGTCTGGATAACATAATTCACAAGTAACATTTGAGGATTCGCGCTTTTATGCCATTTTAAGTAACTATTTTTCTTTCCCATCATAACATGCTTCTTTGATAGCGGGCTTTCTTTTTCCCATTATTATTATTTGGACACCATGGTTTCTCCGATTTTAAATTTTAAAATGGATATGTCATGAATCTATATATTGTGTATGTGGTTTGCAGAAGAACCATAAGAAGCTTACTTTCTAATTTCATAAAAGTAGTACCTCATTTAGCTAATTCAAAACATTTTTTAGGTTGGTTGATTTTTGACGGCCAATTATCAACACGAGGGATATAGACCCTAAGGGGGGGAGGAGTGCCCTTCGTGGGGTCTTTCTAAGGGTACCTAACCCGTATTTACGCTTGGAAATCCAAGGTCCGAAGAAAACCACGAAAACTCCGAACGATTAGGCCGACGGGCGCAATTGGGATCGAACCCAGCACCTCCCGTCTACCAGCTTTGAGAGCAGAACCTCTCGGCCACTGGTGGGGCTATTTTTTAGGTTAAACATGTCCAAATAGTCAATTTTAGATATATCCTACAAAATTTCATATGTGGAAGTTTCTTCACGGAGTATATTGTACTATGAATAGATGTAAAAGTTAAAAAAAAATAATATAAAAAGAGGTGTGTTTTACTAAAATAATATTACAACCACAAAAATTTAAGTGTCCTTTTTAATAGATAAAAGTGTAAAAATATGTAAAAAAAAATCTCATAACTATTCCGGTGTCAGTGTATTTTGGAGTTTCAAAAATTAATTTTTATACAGTTATTTTCAAATTTTTTCATCTATTATTTCTATTTTTAGACTAGGGCCTCTCATTAGGAAAAAAAAAAATGACAGAAATTTTGTTAATAAGAAATTTGAAATTGCCCCCTTGAAGAGCCATATTGCCCCCTGCGGGGCGTACGCCCCACGTTGGGAACCACTGATCTAGCGGTTCTGAATTTATTGTCCCAGATGATCATGCAGTTTCATCATCTAGCTCAAGTGAAAGTGAAAACGTAATAGCTCATGCAATTTCCAGTTATGATGTATCTAAGAACGCCAAAGCAGGATGTAGTGGAGACTCAAAAAAAAAAAAAAAAGTGAGAAAAACAATCAAAGAACTAATTGTGAAGAAATTGCTAGAGATGGAACCAGGGCTTAATTTGCGCCGGAGCCCAGCTCTGTTTAAAAGTTTTATTTATTCATGTATAGGAAAAAAAAAATTCCTCCTTCAAAATTACGTATTCTATTCTATTTCAAATCATGTTAATGCTATTTTGATCAGAATGAAAATGAAGGGAAAACAGACATCCTGTTTTTCTATTCTAATAATATTTGCAAATTTATGTCAGCGCGCATTGATACAACCCCACTCAAGAGACTGAACAATGAATTTGCTTTCAGTTCGATTTTCTTTTGTGACAGTAGGATAATTTTATTTATTTATTTTTTTTAATTTACTATCTAATTTGAAAAGAATATATTCTGTTATTAGCTAGCAAGATTTTGTTTGTTCGAGGTTTTTTTTGTCTTCTATTGCATACGAGAATAAAAATCACGTTAGTGATTTTTCTATTTATTTTGTATCATGAACGCTGCCCTTGCTAAAGCTCTGCTCTGCACATTTATGAAATCCTTTTCATTTCTAAGTAGAAATAATTGCCATATTCTGATAGAAAGCAATCGAGCAGTGTTTCCCCTTTTTCTATAAAAGCATCAAATCTTTCCGATAATAGTGTCAAATATCTAATTTAATCTAATTTTCAGGGGCTCATCACAAAAGATTGTTATGCGGAAGTAATCGATTACAATTTAAGATATGCACCTTTTATAGAAAATTGAAAAACATTGTTCGATTCTTCAGAATATAAATATTAATTTCTGTAAATTTCTTTCATTTTTTCATAAAAATGTATAGCTGCGAATTATTCCTTTTTAGGTAGATTTCGTAAGAAATACTACCGATTACATTCTCTCCTATGCTGGAATTTCTGAAAATTTTTTGCAGATACATGACCCCAAGAACCCAAAACCACCCACAGTTCAAATCTTTATATATCTATGTATCTATATCACTTTTTTATGGACACGATAACTTCCACAATTCTGCACAAATCTCTTCCTAACTGATATATAAAGTCAATGGGCAGAAAATCTTGGTCAAGTTCGTTAATGGGCAAAATTGGACCAAAGGGGTGGAAATAGGGAGGGGTTTTGTGAAAAAGAAAAAAACCCATAGCTTCTTAGTTATAATACATATCAAATCAGTTTAAAGTTATTATTAGTTCTAGGGAAAGGGCCAAAAATTTATGTATCACAAATTTTTGATAAAATTAAAAATGGGCTCAAGGGGCGAAAAAAACAGGATTTTATTTAGAAAAAAAATCATAACTTCATCAATTCTTAATATATCAAATTCACTTTAACTTATTATAAATCTTCTTAATACTATCTACAACTTTTATGTTGACAAGTTTTTGATAGGGCCAATTTTTACAGCAAAAAAAAAATAAATAAATAAAATAATAATAAATAAATAAGAAAAAAATGGGGGGAGTTGAAGAAGAAAAAGTATCTGCTAAAAAGATTGTGATGACTAATTATATCAGCTATCATTACATCATTAATTGGATCATTTCTTACCACTATTTTCAAATAGTAATTTCAGCTAATATCTTAAATTCTTGGTTAAGACCGACACCGCCTGACGAATGCATCTACGGATAGTTTGTTTAAAGGTATTTGTTTCAGATACACCTTTGTTAAAAATAGAGTGTGCTACCTGGTGGTGGAATGTGGAACTAACAGACTGCGATTTCATTTTAAGTAGGCAATCTAAACAAGAAACTGTTTGAAACTTTAAGATAGTTTATAACACGTAAGAAAAGTTTTAAAAAGAATGGCACGTGAAATTTCAGGTGGGGGGGGAAGGATGCTAGAATTTTTTTTAAAAAAACCATAGCGTTTCTTACCGTTTGGATGCGTTTTTTTTATGGAGTCCTGAGATAAATGCTACTTATTAAATATAAAAATGTCAAAAGTTTAGCTACCACTATTTTAGAATAGTAATTTCAGCAAATATCTTAAACTCTTGCTTAAGACAGCAAGCCCCTCGAGTAACATGTCTACTGATAAGTTGTTTAACAGAGTTTAGTTCAGGTACAGTTTTGTTAAGAATACAGTGGTGGCGGAATGTGGAACTAACAGAACACGATTTTGTTAAAATTAGGAAATCTAACAAGACGATCTGTTTTAAACTATAAGATAGTTTATAAAACATGATAAAAAATAATAGCGCATCACATTTCGGGGTGGGGGGAGGGGGAGGAGCGTGAAAGAAATTAGGAATTATAACAAGGCAATCTGTTTAAAACTTTAAAATAGATCATAACACATAACAAAAATTTAAAAAATGAGGCCGCATCAAAAATAGGGGGAGGGGGAGCGTATTTTGCCCACCCGGGGAGTGCACTTTTTGAAATGTTAATGATACACGTCATGTGACATATCGTTAGAAAGGGCTGTGACCACTTTTTCATGTTATGCACCACCGGTGTCCCCCCCCCCCCATTTTCCTTACCGGGGAGCACTTTCCTAAATTTTGCCGACACCACTCATGTGATATATCGTTGGAAAAGCCTGTGACCACTGAATCATGTTATGGACCTCCGGTGTCCATCCCCCCAATCCCCCCCAGGGTGCTACATTTCTAAATTTAGCCGACGCCCCTCATGTGATATATCGTACGAAAAGCCTGTGACCGCTTAATCATAATATGCAACTCCAGTGTCCATACCCCCACTTTTTCACCCAAGGGGAGCATTTTTCTAAATTTTGTAGACACCCCTCATGTGATATATCCTTGGAAAGCCCTGGGATGTGGATTATAAGATTTTTGCAGTGCGTGCGCGCGCAGCACCCCTGCTATACTGTGCCGTAGGCAGCGGTGACTCGGTTCGAGATTTACGTATACATTACAGATTCGTTTTAAAGGAGGGGCCGCGCAGTGCGTGCGCAGCACTCCTGCTATACGGTGCCGTAGTCAGCAGGGACACGGTTCGAAGTTCGTTCGCTTCGAGATTTTACAAAAAAGTAAGGGCCCGCTAGCGGGCGAAGCCAGCTAGTCTATACTATTAATGTTGGTAAACGTCTGTCTGTGTGTGTTGTTAGTTGGGACTACATTTTTCTCGGAGGGCGCACAGAGATGTAAGAGGCGAGAGAAAAATTCGGGGAACCTGGTTTTTCATGTCGCGAAAGAATCGTGCGGTAATTACAGCACTGGGAAACAGAATCAAAATCTGTAAATACTTGCTTGTAAATTCCCAAGCTAATGTTTGTTTACATGTTTTACTTGTTTAAGCATGTATACATAAGCTTAGCGTGACCAGAAACTTTGGATGGGGGGGGGGCACCAGGGCCGTGCGAAGTAAAAACTGTGCCCGGAATAAATTTTGCACAACTCTCCACCCCCCCCCCCCCAAAAAAAAAAAAAAATATTTGCGTTCTTATTCAGAAATTATGCAATCGAATGGCTATTTCCATTTTTTGTTAAAGTCGAAACATCTTTCAGAAAATACTGTCAAAGTTGGTGTTTTGAATCGAATTTCAATATGCAATAGCACTGGTAAAGGGGAAAAACCTGACGTCACATGATAAAAATCGCTTATAACTAGAGAAGTAATTTATTTATCAAAAAAAAATGGAAAACGCTATTCGATTCAAAATCGCTTCAGTAGTCAAGCCTGTAAATTTAATGTCTTTACAGTTAAAAATGAGTCAGAGCATTTCATCTTGATATAAGAATATTATAAGAAACATTTCTTCATAAAATTATCAGGGATTACAATGAGGTTAATATTAGTTACTTTTAATTAAAAAAATTTAATCTAATAATGCTCCTTTTTAAATCTCTATGATAATGGATACATTAATCCATCTTACAAAAATAAAATTGTTTTATCATCAGTATATTAGACTTGTTTTTAATAATAAGGAGAATTTTTTTTTTTTTTTTTTTTTTTTTTTTTTAAATTGAAGGTTACAACGATTTGAAAGCAAATATGACACTAGAAACCCTTTTCTTAAAACATAATCATGGTACAGTAGATTCCCGATTATCCGACATCTATGTATATTTATCGAGTCTATGAAATAGAATAAAGTCACAATCAAACTGAAATATTGCATTTCGTCTTATGATTTTGTTTAGAATAAGGTTTTTTTTCTAAAAAATTCAGACTTTTTTTTTTATAAAATAACATCAAAGGTTGGTCTTGTGATTTCCGAATTCGAAGGCTGACAATTATAAGACGGATCCATTTAGTAATCCACTTTAACCCTTACTGGCGCGCAATAACGCTGTTTATAAACTGGTGAAATAATGGGCTGACACCGGAATTTATAAATGAATTTATTAGAAAATACGAGCTTGCTTATTTTTACGTATATTACAATAGGAAAATTTTAATTAAATATTCTTGGTGCCGTATGTCAGTTTTTGAATTAAAATTATGTGTCCTTTTTTAAGGACACCGCCCTCGAAAAGGTTAAATCAAGCTGCTTCGAATTAGGAAAAGAGAGAACGCTACTCGAAATGGAAATGAGTTTATGAATGTCCATCCCTGCCCCTCTACAATTATTATACTGTTAAAAAAGAAAAAAAAAGAGGGTTACTATTTTATCTTGCATATATTTCACCCCTTAGTCTTTAGTGTCATTGGCCGGCCCCAGGGTCGGACTGGGTCAATGTAAAGGGCGCAGATCTTGGATTTTCAGAGGACGCAAAAAATTTAACGAACTCAAGTCAATTTTACTTGTTTGTGTTGTATCTGGATTGACAAGGATTAACATACTCGCATAGCACCAAGTAAATGAAAATGGCTTAAATTATATCTTTAACTCTAGATAAAAGACTTCGTTATATTATCCGTGCATGTTTAAAGTTCCATCAATCCTACACAATACTACGCAATTTTTTTAAACACATCATATAACATCTAAAAGCTCCATCAAATTGAACACAGTAGTAGATTACTGATATCAAAACTAGAATTTTCTTAATTTCTTCAATCGATAGACACCTTGCAGAAAAAAAAAAATGATCGCCCCTACCAATTTTCATGAAAATCGCTGTATAAAAAAAGACATAGGATTCCAATTGATTAGGAATAATATTTACTATTAAATGATTTTCATAAATTTTGCTTTGGAGGCTGTCTACATATTAAAAAATACACGAACGTTCATTTTTCAAATGGTAACATCCACTTTTGACACCCTGTTTGAGTTCCTTGCTAGCCAAGAAAGAGATATAGCTTATATGCTTTTCTTAAATCTTAATACGGTTATAAAACAAAATGTGTTAGGGATTTATCCTTAAATTTCGGAAAATAAATTGAAGATCTTACAAGAAAAAGAACCAAACACTCTCAATTAGTCCCCAGTAAAATTTTACAGGAATAATAATTTTATTAAAAACTTACTTTACATTAAAAAAAATTCTACAAAATATTTCTGGTAATTTTCTACGATTTTTTTTTTGGCTGATTTGATAACGGAATACGGCCCCCCTTAAATTATGGAAAGGAAAAAAATTCTCTATATCTCGAAAACTAATTATTCAAATGAGCTGTACGCATCAATGCTTTTAACAATTGTGGTTTACTCATAATATATATATATATTTAATATGACTTTGTTAATTTTTTAATTAAGAAAAGTTTTTGAATCGAAAAAAAGACTGGAATAAGTTTGGGTCTATTCACTATATCACTAATGAATTAATAAAAAGTCAATCGGATAGTATTTATGATGTTAAAAATAAGTTTCTGAAATGGATTTATCTTTAAAAACCTCAAATTCAAACCCTTCTAACCCTATCAAGATTTAAGATAATGTATATAAACTATGCCTTTTTCCGGGCTGTCTCGATCCATAAGAAACTCAAATAAAGTGTCAAAAATGGGTGTTATTGCTTGAAAATTAAAAGTTGGTACAATCCTTAATAAGTATACGATTTCGGTCGGTTGGTTGGTTGGTTGGTTGATTTTTGACGGCCGATTATCTACTCTAGGGATATAGGCCCGAGGGGGGAAGTGCCCTCTGTGGGGGTCTTTCTAAGGGAACCTAACCCATATTTACGCATGAAAATCCATGGCTCGAAGAAAACCATGAAAACTCCGCACGATTAGGCCGAGGGGCGCGATTGCGTTCGAACCCAGCATCTCCCGTCTACCAGCTTCGAGAGCAGAACCTCTCAGCCACTGGTGGGGCTATACGACTTCGGAAACATAATTTATACATAATAATAACTAGTAGATATTATTTTCAGTCAATTGGTACCTACATATATTTTTACGATCATTTTTAGCAGAATTTGTAAGTTGTAAACCACATTTTTTCCCACTCTCACCATTGATGCACTAAGGATCCTTAGAAAAGTTAACACGATTTTTTGCACCAAGCGCCAAATAGAGTTGCTGCGGTGCTGCTAAGGGCTTCAACCTATTTTTTTAATATATTTCTTTAAAGTAATATGAATTAGTTATCAAGCCAGTTTAAAATGTCATAAATTCAATTTCTGTTACAATCTGAGAGAAATTTCTTTTTTATTATCTACCGTTTTATTAATATTATTAACCAAGTAACATTTTTAAATGTGGTATCTGCAGATATCTCCTTCAACACACACAAGAAACATTGAGTATGCAAACTTCGTTAAAAAAATATTTATGTAGAACAAAAATGTACTTTCCGTTTGGAAATAGAAATTTTGAAAACTAAATCTCAGGCTTCTTTTGTTCTTTTATAAAAGTACCACGTATTATAGGGCATTGGAATGCTGAAATATAAGGCTATTTGAATGTGAAAATAATACTTGCTTGTAAAATTAATTGGTATTTTTTATTCTTAAAAAATTACTATTATGCATTCATAAAGAGCTGAATTGATATCACGTTGTGGAAAGGTTTCTACAGAAAAAGTACACCCTAAAAAATTTCTTTGTTAGTCTAAAATCGCTAAAACAATTTAGTAATCTTACTATTCTCAGCACACTGTTCCCATGATTTTCAAAACTTTTATCATTGTTAGAGATCAAGGGAAATATTTAAGTTTCCGTACTTGAATGTAGTGCCCCAGGGATTGTATTCATGCAGGATATAGCCAGTATTTTATAACCGACTTCAAAAAAAGAAGGAGGTTCTCATTTCGACGCATATATATATATTTTATGTATTTTCACTGATTACTCCTAAACTATGCGCGAGATTACTATCCGAAAATGATGGCAGATTTTGTGAATAAAAAACCGCTGTCCGCGAGAACCCACAGCTTGCAGGATTGCAATCCAAAAGTATCATCAACTTTGTATTCCCCGAAAAGAAAGATCTTGTTTTCCAATCAAAAACAAAATCCATACAAAAAGTTTTTTGCCTTCTGATAGTCTCTTTTTTTTCTGTCAAGTTGCTTTCAAAAAGCACGATTATATGTGCATTCAGGGGCGGCTATAAGGAAAGGGGGCGCAGAGTACTCAAAGAAAAGGACTGAAAATTTGCAAAATACTGGTTAAAATCTAAAAGATATCATTTAAAGAAGCGATTAAAAAAATTTCGTCCAGGGCGCAATGGCTACTAAAGCACTCGTTGGGTGCATATTTTCTCTTTCAATTGCATGCAAAGATGTCCGTTTTGGTTTCCGTCCTGAATTTGCTACCATATATTTTTATTTGTGATAATAAAGAAATACATCTCTTGTGCTATCAATTAATTGATGATTATCCCTAAACGAATTCTCGAAATTTAGTACACTAATCAGAATGTATGTATACAACAAGTGAAAATATATTGGAGCGGCTTAGGCACTTAGGAGCACGACGTTTTCCCTGGGCGAGGGCGCACCGGCCCTCGGGCCGATGGGCCGGCGTGCCAGTCCGAGCCTGGCCGGCCCTCACGCCCTTTGAGGCTGGATCTGGATATTAAAAAAAGTAACTAGTAAAAGGCCATAGGCGGAATTTTTCAGTTGGTGCCTACTTAGAAATGGTAAAAGGACGAGAAAAATAATTTGGGAGACTAAAGGCAGGGGCAATTGCGGCTTTTACTAGCCATGGCGCGCTGGGTGAGATTTTTTTTTTTTTTTTTTTTTTTTTTATCACGGGCAGTCGCCCAAGCACTACTCCTCTAAGAATGGATTTGGTTGGTTGCAAAAAAGAATTGCACCAAAAGTAATGCAAAAAAGAATTGTACCAAACGGAACAGGACAGCGTTTTGCAAGGGGTGACTTTACTAGCCATGGCGCCTTTTGCGAGATTTTTCACTAAACCACTACAAATGCTACACTCTTTTATTTAAGGATTCTACTAAGAATTTTACTTTTTTAAATGATTTAAATCGTAGACATGGTACATTTTTAATGAGAAAATGAACAGCTCTTTTTCCTAATTCATATGCAATCTTCTATTATAGGTGATACTTTTTATCCGTTGTTAAATTTTAATGCATTAGGTTCAGTTTTCTCTTTGGATTTTCCAGTCGCAAGACATTTTTATGCGAATTCCAGATATATGTGCATTTTTGTATCTAACGACAAAAAAAATCTTCATTTGGCGCCCTCTACGCCTTCCTTCTGTTTTGGATCCCGGGGTGCAGAATGGTTAGCACATGCGCCACCTCCTCCCCGACGCTACGCCTATGCATGTATGGTAAGTTCTGTATTGTGAGTTGCGATATTTTGGACGAAAACTTATGGAGACATAGGGACAGAGCCCGTGATGGGCTCTGTGCCTATGTCTCAATTCTCTTACAAAAGCACTGTAAACAAGATCAAGATGATTGTGAAAAATTGATCGAGATCTAGAACAAGTGATGGGTTACGGCTTCCTATCTTTTCGTTGATTGCGTTTCCTGTGTCAACGGAAGACGATGTTAATCAGTTTTTGGAATCGGAAAACGAGAAGGAATCATCCATTCGGGCCTGAACAATGGTGCACCATACAATGGCGGCTCGTGAATTCTTTCGAGAAATTAAAATCGGTTCCTATAATAAATGAACTTTCAGATTACATTCTCGCAATAAAATAACCGTAAATATACAAGCGAAAGTGAAACTATGAGCTGTCGTGCTGTTAACTACTGCAGGAGTTTATTTGTGTTAAAAGTACACACGGCCGGAAAATATAAAGTAAAGCAAAAGTGCAGCAACTCAAGAGAAATGCTGACGCAATAAACTTTCGGCCAGAATCCGGAGGGGAAATTACGAGTAGACTTTTGCAGGAGAAAAATCGGTTTGGCGCGCTTCCCCTGCCCATCATCATGGGTACGAGACCTTCAGTCTCAGGACTGATTTCAGTCTTGTAAAGATTTTTGATTGATACTAAATTCTACTTTATATACTTAAATAATAGCAATTTTACCATCAAGAACTTTTAATCACTTTCTTTTATTGCAGGAGATCAATTTTTAGCCAAAATGCAACGCATAGAAAACTTCTAACCCACTTTCATTTGGTTATTTTAATAGTACTCAGAAAACTTTTCAGTCTTGTCTTGGATGGACTTCTTGCACCCATACCCACCATCACGTAACGGTGGGCAGAGATGTATGCCTTAAGAAAAGCTGACCAGTTCTGAGTCTGCTTATATGAGAAGTCTGTGCATGGCCCTATATAAGAATGGCGATATTTGATGTTCAGACTATTGCAAACCTAGGCATTTTTTTTTCACAATCAGAATCAATGAGATTGCGGTGCCCTAAGATAGATCGTAAATACGCCTATCCTACGAACGAGCGTAAGATTTAAACTAACGAAGTACCATAATCCTATCCCAAATATGATACCGCATATGTCGCTTCTCTCATACCTAATCTCTTTAATATAAGTCTTTGTTAATACGAAGTTCGTCCCCTCCCGGTTGTCCGTAATCGACCCCTTGAGTGGGGGAGAGAACCTGGAGGCCGGAAGAGCTTTCAACTTGACGGAGGCGCCGGATCGCGACCAACGATACACAAGGCCAGTTCATGACTTTTAAAACGTCAGACGGAGTGGATCATCTTTACACGGTGATTGGTAAGTCATGAAATGGTCTTGTTTTGCCGTTGGTCGTGGCTGGATATGTACAAATCCCAGCCTCCTAGATAGCGGCCGGCGAATAGTGAAGCATTGTGTACTCTGTAGAGCAAGACTCAGAGACTCTCTAGTGTCGACACGGTGCGCAGGAACGCAATGCAGGATCTCTTGCCCAGGTAACACAAAGGTATTGACCCTATTCTCCCTTTGGGTTCGACGCTGTGATTTAACGCAACTAATGAACTATATTCCAATCTGGGTTCGAGGCTGAAAAAAGTCACGTGGTACCGGTAATTTACCCAAAGAACTTCTAACTGATAAGAAGGTAAGCTACTACTGCTTTCCCCATGAACTGTTACACTGGCTGGTGGGTCGGTCACATTGCGTCTACGGAGTTTTCCCTTCTTTACGCTAGAAGTTTTTACCTTGACCACGTGATCACGACGTAGATGGAATATCCCCCATTCCCGAATGGTAGACCAATTACGGGGTTCGGAGGAGGGGAGCTCCGTGCACTTCCGAAATCACTACATAGCATCTACGATTTCCTGATAAGGGGCACATTGCACGGGGGAGAAGCATCTGAGTGCTCGGAAACTACGCCCCAGGGAACCTCGGGTTTACAGTCGGGTTTACAGTTGATTTTGAGTAGAATTTTTTTCTCTGAAATTCACATTAAATTTTCTGAAAGATTACAGCAGAGGGGCGAAGGGGGCGGATTACCCTCCCGGCACTAAGCATGCGTTTTTCACGCAGCCCTTTGATGAAATTCGCATTTTCCACGATTCTTTAACGAAATTCGCGTTTTTTTCACATTCTTCCGGCGAAATTTGCGGTTTTTTCGCGATCTTTTGACGAAATTTGTGTTCTTTTAGCGATCGTTTTGGCGAAATTTGCATTTTCACTAGCTTTTGACGAAATTTGCATTTTTTGCGATCTTTTGAAGAAATTTGCATTTTTTTCGCGATCCTTTGACGAAATTCGTGTTTTTCCCGCGATCCTTTGACGAAATTGACGCTTTTTTCTTGAAAATATTGACGAAACTGATTTTTTTCGGTGACCATTTGCCGAAATTCGCGATCTTTTTATGTCCGAATATTCGGACTGATGACTGATTTTTTTAATTTTTGAAACCGAATGCCTTAAAATTTCGGAACAGAATCACCCCTGACTCACAACCAGACGCGCCCGTCGGCTTAATAGTTCGGAGCTTTTCGTGGTCTTCTTCGGGCCTTGCATATCCTTGCGCAAATACAGTTTAGGTTCCTTTAGAAGGACTCCCCCTTTAGGCCTATATCCCTCGGTCATCATAAATGACACACACACCTGCATGTTAATTCTACAAAATACGCCATCACAATGCCTAAATTAAATGACAATTTATGCTCATCATGAGGATTCTACAGGTATAGGTTTGTCAAAATGTGGCCATTTAAAAGAGAGATATAAGTATTGCATTTTTCAAACAAATAATTTATTTCGACACCTACCCTCTTATATGTCCGCCACGAAAATTCACAACTCAAAAAGCATAAAAGCGAAGCACGTTCGGCAGTATACACCCAACCCAGATACAACAGATCCTGCCTTAAGTTAAATAACACTTTGGGATATTATCTATGCAATAGATTTTCTCACTATAAATGCACTATTCTCGTGTCTTTTAACTGTACTCAGCTAGCTTTATCCAATGATAAGACCATACAGATCTGCCTGAATTCTTATCACATGCACTTCTCAAGGAAACACTGCACACACAGTACAAACCACTACCTTCAACTTCCACTTCAGACTTTCAACATAAAAAACTGATTCTCTTCTGCTCTCCCTATCCCTTCTTTCTTCCAGTCTCTGGGGTTTACCCATGTATTTTCAAGAGCACCCACATGATCTACTGACTCGCTTGCCTACCGACAGGTCATCACAAGAAATTATCTTTTGTTCGCAACTCTCCTTTTTATTGCCAAATATCTGGCTATTGTATTACCTTTGTTTTACTGGACAATAGTAACCACCCCTTTTGGAATAACCTTCTTTTATACCAAGGTTGTAGTGTGTAGTTGCCCGGGCTGTTTTTTTAAACCCGGTTTTTTACAACCTTGTTTTATACACTTCACTCATCTTAATCTCATAGAATATAATATGAAACAGTAGTCCAAGGGCTTTCTAATGATATATCACATGATGGGTTTTGGAAAAAGTTTAAAAGCGTCCTCTGGTGGGGGTGGGGGTGGCAAATAAGGGTTGGGGGAGCAAGGTTCATAATAAGTATATAACAACACTTCCGTATTCGAATGCAACTCAACCCGTAAATTTCAAAGCGATCGGTGAAGAACTTTCGGAGATTAGCGATTTTGAACAAACGAACATTTACATTTTTATTTATATAGATGAAGAATATAAACGTGAAACAACACATTAAAAATCCAATTAACTTGTACCACTTTTATTTAAAATAAAGGATTGAAAGAATTTATTATTTTTTCATTAGATTAGGAAGACTCTGATCTCCCGTTTAAGATATTGTCTTCCACAGGGGATTCAGGGAAAATTCTTAGTTCCTTATTGTCTTAGTGTTAATAATTTTAAATCACTCAACAAAACATTTTGCCTTTTTTTTTCAAAATCATGAGAAAAAAAGAAAACCTGGTTAATTAAATTTGATAATCCAAGGCGGGGTAATTGCCCTGCCTTGCAGGCACCCATGACCCATCTATACTCCATATAATTTCAATAGGCTTCTGAAGGACACCCCCAGAATAACATAGACTCACACGCGCACGGCGTGCGCGGCAAATTTTCCGCAAAATTCGGAACTTTGCGGAAATTTTTTTAGAAAAAAGAAACACAAAAATTTTGTTTTTGTAACTTTTTTTTAAAAAATACCGAAAAATTAAAAATATTCCCCAATTTTAGGTACGATTTATTTATTGTTTGCCAGGGGTGATTATGTTCCGAATTTTCCGAAAATTTAAGGCATTCGGTTCCGAAAATTTAAAAAAATCGGGCATCAGTGCGAAAATTCAGACATAAAAAAAATCACTGAAATAAATTGCGAATTTTAACAAATAGTCGCCGAAAATAACCAATTTCGTCAATATCGTTCACAGAAAAAATTACTAATTTTGTCAAAGCATCGCGGGAAAAATGCTAATTTCGTCAAAGGATTGCGAAATAAACGCGAATTTCTTCTAAAAAATTATGAAAAAAAAGATAATTTCGTCAAAGAATCGCAGAAAAAACGCAAATTTCGTCAAAGGACAGCAGAAAAAACGAATTTCGTAAAAGAATAGGGGGAAAAGCGCGAATTTTGTCAAACGATCGCAAAAATAATGCAAATTTCGTCAAAGAATCGCAGAAAAAACTAATTTTGTCAAAGGATCGCGAAAAAAACGCGAATTTCGTCAAAGCGCAAATTTCGTCAAAAGATGGCGAAAAAATGTGAATTTGGTCAAAGGATCGCGGAAAAAAACTAATTTCGTCCAATGAGTGCGAAAAAAGGGAATTTCTTCAAATAATCATGAAAAAAGGCAATTTCGTCCAAGAATCGCAGAAACAAACGCAAATTTCGTCAACGGAGCGCAGGAGAAAAACGAATTTTGTAAAAGCATTGCGGAAAAAACGCGATTTTTGTCACAGAATTGCGAAAAAAACTGCAAATTTCGTAATGGAATTGCGAAAAAAACTAATTTCATCAAAGTATCACGAAAAAAAAAAAAAACACAAATTTTGGCAAAAGATTACAGAAAAAACGCTAATTTCGTCAAAGAATCTCAGAAAAAAAGCAAACTTTGTCCAAGGAACGCAAAAAAGTGAATTTTGCAAAAGCATAGCGGAAAAAGCGCTAATTTTGTCAAAAGATCGCAAAAATAATGCCAATCTCGTCAAAGAATCGCGGGAAAAACTAATCTTGTCAAAGGATCGCGAAAAGAACGCAAATTTCGTCAAAGTGCCGCGGGAAAAGCGCGAATTTCGTCAAAATATCGCGAAAAAATGTGAATTTCGTCAAATCGATTCCAAAAAAAAAAAAAAAACTGATTTCGTCAAAGCATAACAGAAAAAACGGGAATTTCGTCAAAGGATCGCGGAAAAAACGAGAATTTCGTTAAAGGACCGCAATAAAAACTAATCGGTCTCTTCATTGATGATACCTATGAATGGACCTCTCCTTTCAAAATGTGATTTAGTTGTTTCAGAAGCAATGTCAAATTATTTCTTCGAACAGAGTGACTGGCATTTTGTGCTAAGAGGTCACAATACGAGAATTGGGCTCTTTCTAAATGCATTGACAAAATATAATTGATAGGAATTCCCCTTCTTATCATAGATTTTTAGCTTTATTATTTTTTTAACCAACATAATTATTCTGTAATTAGTATTAATTAATTTTTAATTTAAATGGCAATTATTTTAAAACTACTGTTTTTAATTCATATCGTCAAAATAATATAACACGTTATTTTATTAAACATTAAATTAATTTGCAGAAAGTTTTTGACCCAATATTTATGTGCGCAGAAAGTTTTTGGTTTTATACAAGTCTGCTCTCCCCTCTACTTCATCCTTTCATTGTCATGGGAAACTACAGAAAATGTTAAACAATGTGGGTCTGGAGGTTTATATTAAGCGTGCTTATAAAAAGTGTGTGTCCATGTGGCCTAAGTCAGTCTGCGGTTCTTTATTCCAGAACCTTGTGAATTCAACAAACTTTATTTATAAAACAATAAAAAGCACAAAAATAGAAATACAAACTACATCACATAAAAAGTGATGGGGTTTAAAACACAAAAACATATAAAGGAATTCAAAACTAAAAATTGTCTTCCACAAAAGATTCAGGGAAAATTCTTAGTTCCTTATTGTTTTAATGTTAATAATTTTAAATTAGTCAAGAATAAATGTTTCTTCCCTGCCTTGCAGGCACCCATGATCCATCTATACTCCATATATTTTCAATAGGCTTCTGAAGGACACCTCTATCCTCTCTACTTCATCCTTTAACTGTCATGGGAAATTTCAGAAAAGGTTAAAACATGTGGGTCTGGAGATTTACATTAAGCGTGCTTGTGTTCAAAATAGATGTTGTGAAAACAAAATAGTTTCTCTGACTATTATTTGTCTCATCCATTTAGAATATTTGTCAGAACACCTTCTACATATCGCTATCATTTGAAATGTTCCAGGATCCAAGAAAGATGACAACAATCGCTTCGACCTTAGCAGTGCAATTTTCCATACTCAACTTCTTGGCAAGATCTTCATACTTAGTGAGTTCCGGACTGATAAAAGCTGAACATTTATTGCATGCTTGTAAAATAAAAATAATAATGTTCTTATAATTTAGCTTACTTGTTTGACATGTTCATGAAACATGTCTAAACAATTTTTTTTGCATATCTGCTTCCCTAGCGCACATTTATTCAGTCCTAACTCAATTTCTATTAAGTTATATTGAGAGAGATTCATATTATCAAGCATTAGGCTTAGGGGTATACTTTTTCCTAATTTTTATTAACTTTTTATAGTTGAGTCAGAATTCTATACATCTTTAATTCTTTTTATAAGCGATTAAATGAAAACAGCACAGCGAATTCACTCCTGACATAATTATAACGAGTCATTGGCATGAGGTAGCAGCAAAGAACAAAAGACAAATTGAATGCAATATTTAAAAATATATATATATATGTACTTTGAATTGCAATTACAAAAATAACGTGAAAATATAAAAAGTGAAAATACACATTTTTATGTATTGATTAGGTACATTTATGACTTTTTTTAACAAAAAATAAATCCTCTCTAACAGCTTAATTATTTTAAAATTTTCTTTCTGTTATAATATTCACATGTAACTATATTTTTCCGCTGAAAGATGTTTGGAAAATGGAAATATTATTTATGCTTTTTAATAATTGGCAACAATAACTAATAAAATGATTTTTGCAAAATATGAAATAAATCTATTGAAATAGGGAAATTTTGAATAAAAAAATAGATAAATGATAATAAAAAAAAAGATTGCATCGGCACACTACAAAATAGTCAAGTATGTGCCAGCGAAAGATGGTAAAATTGTTATACCTAGTTTTTGATTCTATAAAACTTTAACCGAACAATTTTAATTTTAAATAGCACTTAAAATAATTCTTCGATTTAAAAACTGTCATCTAGATAGCTTGTTTATCAACATTTCTCTATAAAATTACCAGTTTTCATATTTTGAAAAGTCAAAAGGTCACAGTAAACACAATTGCGATGGCAGTTACTTTTTTTTTTTTTTTAGAATTGAGACTGAATTGAAGTTAGCTCTTCCATCCAACAATACATGAATCTACTTACCCATACATATGAAATACAGTGTAGACTCCCTCAAATCCATACAGCTTGGGACCAGAGGTTGTGTGGATTTTAGAATTTTGCAGATTTCTGGTCATTGCTTTGTTTACATTTTTTAAACAGTTATTTGAATGTAATAATGCAATAAAAATTATAATGAATGCCTGTAATATAGTCAAATATTAAAATAATTAAGCAAAGTAATTAACTAAAAGGATAAATAGTAAGATAATTTAAAAAATGATTAAATTATTAAAATAAAGGTCAAGTAAGCAAGCAATAACGGACAGTTAAATATGCATAATAAAGATGAGACACATTTTTCTTGATGAACTTTCAACAATGAAACTTTCCTATAAATTAGGTACCCTATTAATTCATATCAAAATCATAAAGTAAGGAAGTTTTATTTAAGTTTAGCCAGTATTAATAATCAAAGAAGCTTTATTAATAATTATTACATAAATATATTTGGTAAAAAGATTGTAATACCAGTGATATCAGCAAAATCTTAATTTTTTTCAGAAGTGAATTTATACTTCCTTCGTGAAAAACTATCAGTTCAGTCATATTATCAAGAATTACAAATTAAAATACATACAGAATGATACAAAAGTAAAAAATTCTTCAATTTTGTTGTTACATCTGCACTGAAAGTTTCATTTAAAGGTATATAAATATTTTACAGACATACAAACAATACAATAAACCCTACTGGAGTGAAAAATTAGCCAGAGCCAGGAATTGAACCCGAAACCACAGTATAGAAGACTGCTGCTCTAACCACTGAGCAATTCCGGCCGATACCTGGGTCTGCAATTTCTCACTAATAAACCATGTTAGGGAAGTCACCAGCCATACGACAGATCAGACAATTATAATTATTGTAAATCGATGTAATAGTAAAATCTATTCATCGTTGTAAGGTCATCCAAGGCTGTCGTATGGCTGGTGGCTTCCCCAACATGGTTTATTAGTGAGAAATTGCAGACTCAGGTATCAGCCGGAGTAGCTCAGTGGTTAGAGCAGCAGTCTTGTATACTGTGGTCCCGGGTTCGATTCCTGGCTCTGGCTAATTTTTCACTCCAGTTGGGTTTATTGTATTTATTGTTTGTATATCTGTAAAATATTTATATATACCTTTAACTGTTGAATGCAGGCATTATTTATGTGCGTATGTGTGTGTTTAATATATATTGTAGTATGTGTGTTTTATTATGAAAGTTTCATTACTTACATCTGTGATTATGTGCGGATTTGAGTGAGTCTACTGTACAAGATTACCAAACCATGTTCTAACACAACCCAATTTTTTAATTTGATCACCCAGTAGCAAAATTTCTGCCAATAAACAGTGGTGAACCAAGCTTACTATCATAAGACATCAAAATAATATATAAAATTCGATAAAAATTACATTCTTAAAGAAAATCTAGAGACATAAAGGTAAATTTTATGTCTTTTTAAGTTGTTAGATAGGATTATTCAGTTACGTCTAAAATAATCTGTAGCACTTAATCTGCTACTGGCTCTAATCCTATTAACCAGTGACCCGGAGCCGAACAATTTTTGATGTTCCAGCTCCGTCCTTAGATAAAATACTGTGGCTCCAGCTCCGGCTCCAACTTCGTGCTTTTAAGTTGCAGATTTTAATTTACACATTTAATGTTTTGCTCACAAATTCTTTCTTCCTTTACCTTCATTAAAGATCTGACAAAATGCATTTTTCTTCTCATCAAACTTGAAATGTTTGTTCCGAAAATAGGACATCGTTTAGCTTTTGTTTTTAAAACAGAAAGTTTGGTGGGATTTTAAACACAAAAATCTTAAATTTCTTCTACACTTTTCAAACAACCAAAATTGTACAACTACACATGTAAACAACAGGTGGCTATATTTGTTTATAAATAGTGTTGTCACTTAGCTCAAGTAGAAAGTAGAAGTAAAGTGTAGTGTTACCATGTTTTGAGAAGTTTTCCATCTCTAATAATAAAAAAACCCCTAAAAAATGATATAATTAAAGCACTGAATAATGATGTACTAATTAAAATATTTTAAGCCTGGAAATTTAAAAGGCTGAAAAAAAAAAAGATTTAAAATAATATTAAAAACTAAAGGAGCCCTGGAGCTGGAGAAAATTTAGAGCTCCAGCTCCAGGGAAAACACAGCTTTGGAGCACTCCGGCTCCAGCTCTCTGCTATAAATAAGCGATTCCTTTAACCTCTATAATAGTTATTCCTGCCTAAAGTTATAAAATTCTCATAATAAGGTCAAAAGATTTAATAAAATAAAGAAAGATTGAAGCATTAAAACAATGTATAAAAACAAGAGAAGGGTATCTTGATATGTAAAAAAGATAGATGAGTGTTTTATTTTGTAAAAGTGTTTTTTTTTCCTTAATGACATGCTGAAAACAAAATTCCCAGATTTGAAATATTATGCATTATTCATATTCATTAAGAATCAATTTTTTTTTTTTTTTTTTTTTTTTTTTTTTAAATGTGCATCTTATTTTGTTGAAACATTTTGGGTATTGTTTTTTATCTTTGTTTTCAAAGGTTATTAGCAGAGAAACACATGACATAATCAGCTAAAGACAAGGCATTATATTGACATATTTATTAATGGTAAAAAAAAAAGTTAAATATATATGCAATGCACAGTGTTGTAGTTGGAAAAAAATATTTGTGGGAACTCACCTTTCATAGAGTAGATGTTGATGCTACCGGATTTTTGCAAAGCCAAAATCCAATTTGAAGCATTTAGCCAAAAGCTAACTTTTTTCAATTAGCAGTACTACAGTTCACTCTCGATTATCCGAATTAATATGGACCAAGCTCACCTCGGATCAGCAAAAAACTCGGATAAACCGGATTTACACAAATCGTCACAAACTAAGGAGATGAAATATAAATTTTCACTTTATTCATTCATTTTTATTGTACGTGTAACATTTCTTTGATGTACATTTCTGTTACTTTTAAGAGAAATGGGGAATGAAAAAAGAAAGTTGAAAAAGCCCTGGATAGTTTTTTGTTTGTTGGATGTCAATTTTGCTGCAGTATTACGCTACTGCATAGCTACCAATTTTTAAGATTTTTTCCTACCACTAAGACTTTGTCTAATTCAATTGCCGAAATATAAGAATTGTGAACGATTAAATAGGGCAAAAATTTGTATTAAATTTCAGAGGTAGCAAAAACCGTACAAATTGGCAGCTATGTGATTCTGTTAGTGTCATGAAAATTGCAGGTGTAGCCTCTTCTTTCTGCTCAAAGTATTAATAGATTTTTTCAATCAAACTTATGCCTTTGGAATGGATCATTTTCTTCTAATAGGTTGATGGCTTCTATTATTATGAAACAGTCATTATAAATGAAGTGTTAGGTGAAGATGAAAGAGCAGCCGTAAAATGTTAGAACTCTGATTTTCTGGTCAGAATGGGGGAAAAAAAGTTCCTCATTCTGACCCAGAAAATCAGCGTTATAACTTTTTACGGCTGCTCTTTCATCTTCACCTAACACTTCATTTATAATGGCTGTTTCATAATAACAGAAGCCGTCAGTCCATCAGATGAAAATAACTTGTATGGTAGAAAAAGCGATTATGCCAAGCTAAGCTATACTGCCAAGATGCCAGAGGTAACTGTCATGCGCAGTTTGTTGCTGTGCCTGACGGTTAAATAGAATGATCATTAAGGCAGCCGTATCTTACGGCACAATAGACACTCTGTAACTTGTACGCTTTTCTCTTTATACATTTGTGTTTTCCACTCGTTACTCGTTAACAACATGCACAAGACAATACAAATGAAATATGGGTGGGGAATACTAACACTTACTTATGCATGCAAGTACAACCTGTCAGTTTTTAAGCCTGTAGCCTTGGAATCCATCTACCAGCATATACACTTCATAAAAAGAACATAACATATATTGTATGAAAGCTACAGTTTCAATCATATGAGGAATTCTTTTCTGTTTTTTAAAACTCGCAAGATTCAAATAAACATTAAATACAGTAAAAAGATTAAAAAGTGCAACAGCACTACCAAAGACACCTAGTGAAAAATAAAGTATTTATAAGGGTTTTTAGAAATGACAAAATAAAAATAAGGATTTACGAGCACTTTACGAAAGAGAGGGAATTTTGCTAATACTAATATAAATTTTTAAACTTGTATTACTATTAGTTTCATATTACTGTTTTATATTTAACAAGTGATGTTATGACACAAAGAAAATTCAAAAGTACAAAGCTTTACACACCATTATAATCCTCACCCCTTATGTCCCTGATATTGATGTGTCCTTTAGGGATTGACCGAATACCGAATAGTCGATTTGGTATTCGGTGATTCGGCATGTAAACCGAATATTCGGCTTCGGCCGAATATTTTTAAGTATTCGGCCGAATAATTGCGGATAAGTATTTTCTTAGAAGTAGAAGAATTCTCTTTTACTTAGAAGTAGAATAGGCTAAATGATGATTTTCAATATTATGTGCATGAGTTCAAAGTTCAGCTATACTACCAAAAACAAGTCAAAGGCCATTTTTAATTAAAAAAGCTTTTTTTTTCTTTCCTAAAATAGTCTATATAGGGGTGAAATCAGAACAACTGTCTACGATATAGGGAAAAAAAGTAAGGAATATGGGCATCTTTCCATTACCATTTAATTTTAATTATTTCTACATTAGTTTTTTCAATTTAAATTTATTTAACGTGTATTCTCTTTAATATACACCTCAAATAAGTATATCAGAGTTCATCTCTGTATATCTAAGATTTATATTAAAGAAAATACATGCATCAAATAAGTATACTCCTATGCCTATCCTATAGCTTTTATAACCATTAAATTAAAATTGCTCAAATTTATCTTCATCACCGCAGTGATAAATATTAATCAAAATATAAATATGTATCAATAATTTCACAGAAAATAGTTAAATGTACAAATTGATATGATAGCTTTTGTATTTGAGAACATTCCAATTCAATATGTATATAATTAGACAATCAGTAAATCAGCTTAATGACAACATTGTTTCTTTTTATTTGAATGAACTTTTGTTTTTTTTTTAGAATCCTTATCCTTAATAATAGCCTGTATAGTTTAATACTTTCATTGGGTTAATTTGGATATTGACTAGTGATAAAATAATAAAAAATAAGTGATGGGTTAATGAATTTGTGAGTTGAAAGAAGTCATTAAAATTTTTTGTGCAATTAGATTTAAAAATAAAAATGTAACTGAATTAAATTATTAAGAATTTAATTTTAATTAAAGTTTATTAAAAAAGCTAATAGGGGAAGACGGGGTACAATGAAACACGGGGTACAATGAAACATTACTTGTAAAATCAGTCAAATTTGTCATAGAGAGTTGCAGTTTATATATATGTTATACAACTATATGTTCCAATTACTGATGTGATTTGGATACATTCACACTTCTACAACAGTAGCAATAGAAGATTATTGCTTTTACGCCATTGAAAGTAACTTTCTTTACTAAAAGTAATTTTGTTTATTTTTCCTTGTTGTTATATGTAATAATTATTTTTTCTATACATTGTTTTCTTTGGGTTGTTGTCTTCATACCACCAAAACCAAACTAAAAAAAAAAAAAATATTAGAAGTTTGAAAATAAATTTTTATTTAGTAACCTCAGTGCGGGGTACAATGAAACACTTGCAGACGGGGTACAATGAAACATGTTTTATTATAGTAATAAAACAATAAAAGTAGTAAATAGAATATATTAGAAGTAAGAGTAGGAAAACAGAAAAAAAAAAAGAGTTTTGTTCTAACCAGGTCAGTAAAAAATGCTCTTGTTAAGCAATTAAAAAACAGAAAGAGAAAAAAAGCTGAGAAGGGATTGTTTTGTAAACAAACTCTGCCTGCTACAGACTCTGATGATGATCCAGATTTTTTTTCCAGGCCCAGCTGGTCATCGAGGTACTAAGAATGAGATATTCACACACAACATGTATGGCACAAGCAGTATCCGTATAAATGAAAACATAAGGAAATATATACTGTTGGAGAAATCATACATTTAAATGAAGTCAAATGTGAAATACTTGATATAAAGACTCCAACCTAGGTTTTTTTTTTTTTTTTAGAAACTTACATTTAAAAAAAAAACTCATTCTGTTGAAACTACCACCCCATATTCCTTCAGGATCAACTGAAATATAAACAGAAATGCTAATTTTTGAAACTGACTTGTGCCAATTTAATGTAAAATGAAAGGTGTTTTCTTAAACTAATAGAATTTTCTTATTTTTCATCTTAGACTATACTATTTTTATCAATTTCCTTATTAATCAAGTTTTGTTTTTCTATTTATCTCATTTTTCATAAAATAAACTATACTGGGTGAAAATTGCTTCTATCATTTGGAGTGTTTCATTGTACCCCAGTATGTGTTTCATTGTACCCCGGCATACGGGGTACAATGAAACACTGTAAGACATTTATTTTTTGTTATTTTTCAAGCATAAAGATATTGTTTAGAACCTAATAAAAATTTATTTAGATGGGGAAAATACAAGATTAAAAATATGCATCAATTATATTTTTGTGCATGCAAAATTGTGGATAGGAAAAAAAAATTAGTAAATTTTGTTTCATTGTACCCCGTCTTCCCCTATATGCAAAAATGTGTATTAAAATTTTTTAAGTATTCTGTTGCCGAATACCGAATATTCGGTATACACTTTGACCGAAGCTTCGGTATTCGGTATTCGGCAAAATTGCTGATTCGGTCAAACCCTAGTCCTAATTTTTGCATCAATCTTAAAAAGAACAAGAACGACATTAAAAGTAGCTGATTTAATTGACAATACAAATTTTAAGATTTTTAGTAACATTTAACAAAATATCTGGATAAAATTGTCCCCCATCCACGAAAAATAATATAATTTTCAAGAGAAAATAAAAGATATATAAAGATTAGGCAGATTATTAGTAAAAATTAGCAATTAGTTATGGGTAGGCTGGAAAAAATTCTAGTACCTAACACTTAATAAACGCACATTAAAAACATTAGCAACAGACGAAAGAGAATCTAAATTAAAATTTCCTTAGTAATCCATGTAAGAAATTAATAGCAGTAGTAAAATAAGCTAAACATTAAATTAAAAAAATATATTGAAGAAAATTAGCAAACAGCAGCACGTGCTGGGTGATTAAAGAAATTAACAAAACATACATTATAAATGCAAAGAAAACAATGACATAATTATGTTAATAAGCATTCTTATCTGAAATTAAAGAGAACGTGGAAATATTGATTAAATTTTATAAGAAAATCAAACAATCACTCATTAACGAGCCCGCTCCACTCCCTAGAAGAATCCGTGTTTACCTGGTAGGTTAGTTACCTCGTTTACGCCACTCGCTAGCCAAGCTGAAAATTTCGCCAAGATACCGAGTTAGTGACGTACGTCATTGATGACGTAGGTCACTAACTTCCAGGTAAACCTGTATTCCTGTTTTCTGCAAAACTCATGTCCGTACATGGCGAGGTCAGGTTTTTGTCCCGGAATTAACGAAAATTAGATTAGTACTGTTTTCATCCAGTTTAAGTTATTAAAACAGAAAATTGGACAAACAGGTGAAGGTTTAGTTTGGGAGTTGACGAAAATTGGATTAGTTGCGTTTTCATCCAATTTATGTTCTTAAACTGATGTCCATATTTTGTAGTTATTTCGTAGTTACGTCTATGTCAAACATTCAACAAATTCTGAACGTATTTTAGCTCGCTGTATACGTCCAAATTACATATATAGACGTATTTCGGAAATGGTGGATGAAAACTGAATATAATCTGGACGTATGTGTTGTGTGGGTTGTTTCAAAATGGCGGCCATTTAAAAAATTTAAAAAAAATTAAATTTAAAATGAGATACCAAAAAAATTGGAAAATGAAAAAGAGTTTTTTTGTATGTGTTAGACCTTAATACAAAGATTCCGGAACAGGTTTTGTTTCGTCTATATCTAAAAAAAATGGCTGAGTTATAACATTTTGAATTTCTATTGTGGCTGACATTTTAAAACGACCTGATTTTTGTCACGCGATAACAGGCGTATTTATGAACCGATTTGAATGTAACTTCCCAGACAACCACAGTCGTCCTTCGGACGCTCTACAATGATCCTAAAAATCCTGTAGTCGTCATATCCTATAAAACTATCCTGTGAATGTCCGCAGAATACTAAAGAACGGACCAATTGAAACCGTCCAGCTGCAACCGTCCTCAAAACGACCGGAGGATATTCCAAGACGGATCTCGAGAATGCAACCGTGAAACCAGCCAACCTACTTACCAGAAATGGCGTTTATTTTGATTCCTCCGTCGATGTTTAGATGAGATCTGTCGCTGGTCATGGCAAATTCAAATATGAAGAAAGTGAATGTTGATGTAAGGTAAGAATTTTCTTTCATTTTGTAATGCATTTCTTTATAACTATTCTGTCTATATATTTATATTATGTTAGAAAAACTTTTACTTTATTAAGATGAAATTTAAAAAAGAAATTAGGCCTAGTCATCGCACGATTAAAACGTGGAATAGAAGGAAAAAGATGTCAGCAATTCTTGTCAGTTGAATTAAAACTACAATATATGTTAAAGTTAAAACAGACAGAATTAAATGAATTGTATTCTTAATTCCAAAATAAACAGTAAGCGTATAAGATTTTTTATAGACACATCAATTTAAGCTGACATTTTAAATTCATTCTTTAACCACTTAAAAATAAATTTGAAAAATAGCCGCGTTTTTCGACACCCCTTTTTCGCTACTTGTTCACATTAATTTAATATTTATCAATGTTTAGGTTCTAAACAGGGTAGGTAACTTGAACTTCTTATTACGATATTTTTTTTTAAATTTCTATGCAGGTGTTTTTGCATATCAAAACATTAAATACATTTAAGGATTTTCTTGAAAAAAAAATATTTCAGAAAATTAATATTACTTCTAGAAAAAATAAATAATACTTCTGAAAATTACCATTACTTCTTGAAATAAAAAAATACTTCTGAAAATTAATATTACTTCTTGAAAAAAAAATAATAATACTTCTGAATAGTGTGAATTTCTTGGTGCATTGACAAAGTCATTTTTATATGCGCATAGAATTTGCAGGCATTAATATTCAAGTGCTATAGAATTAAAGGAATAACTTGAGTATTCGCCATGAGTCCGCTATCTATTTTTTTTTTTTTTTTCATTTATAACCAGTTTAAGCTTAATTTTCGAAAATTCAAAGATTAAAAATAACAACAACAAAACAATCCAAATGGAAAAATTTTAAACAGAAATCGGCATTCTAAACCTCATTTGTAAAAAGAAAAATAGGGAGGGGGAATTTGTAAATAGCAGACAGCAAATATACATAAATTTTAAAACAATAGAATAAAGGAAATATTCATTTTTAAAAGTATGTATTTCAAATTTACAGGCAAAAAAGATTCGGATATTAACATAAAAAATTTACAAATGAAGAAATTTAAAATCGGCAAAAAAAATCTTGCCCATCTCCAGGCGAATACTCAAGGGTAACTGAATTGAATTAGCATTGGAGATTTTATTATAAATGCATTATTATATTACATCTAGTAATCCATGGAAAGCTTATTTGATTTATATGTTCATTTCTCTCAAAACATAGCATGATTTCAGTTTAATTATTAAGATGCTACATGCCGCAGAATGATATACATTTTAAAAGCAACGTTAAAAACGCCAGAATAAACAAAAATTCGCAAAAAATTTTTGTTTATTCTGCCGTTTTTAACGTTGCTTTTAAAATGTATATGATTTCAGCTTGTCTTGATAATGCATGTCAATGATGAATTCAGAGGGTGGACCAGCGGGGATATTCCTCTCCCTCTCCTGAAAATTCAAGAAAAATACTGATTTCTATAATTCTGCCAGGCTGTTTTTTAAAAGAAATGTGAACACTATTTTATATGGTTTTCTTTGTAGAAAATGTTTTGGTAGTTATCTCGTAGATACACCAATATTTCTTTTTGGTGCAAAAATCATAATGTTTTGTCTGGTATGACAACACGGCAAAACAGATAGTGTGTTTTTTATTAAATTAAACTTTGTGTCTGTTTTATAAAACAATTTGTATTTTAAAAAAATGTGTAATGTTTTATTTATTATAGAGTAAATGTGTGTGCCTTATAATAAAAAAAATGTGTTTTTTTTTTTTTTGCAATAACGTAAATGTGTGTTTTATATATATATATATATAAATGTGTGTGTTTTATATTAAAGTGCATGTGTGTGTGTTTTCATTATAAAATAAACTGATTCAAAATATAACAAAAATAACATGTAGTTTTTGCACAGTATGCCCAACAAGTATTTCAGACCAGGGTTTTCTTGCCAAAATGGCTCAAAAAAAAAAAAAAAAAAAAAAAAAGCACCAACCTTGGTGTGGCTGCAGCATCTGTTCAATTTTGTTTTAGTATTTTTGATGTAGCAAGGCTGTTTAAAAGATTCCGATAATAAATCAATTTGAAAATGTTTACAATGATGTAGCAGGTCACTTTAAAAAATTAAGATGATTTGGATTATCAATTTTCTATTAATTACATGTTGTAAACAATATATTTTTGCTTTATTTTGTTCGATACATAAAAATATTCAATCCTGTGTTTTTATGTACAGGTCAGTAAAAAAATAAAGCACTCCATTGTTGCTCAACACTTTGTGTTGTTACATTTCAATTAAATTAAAAAAATTAAATATTTTTCTTTAATGTAATTATGAAATTTTAGATGAACTTCATGTTGACTCTAGAGAAAAAGAAAAGGGGGGGGGGGTTCTCGGATTGGAATTTTTTAAAAAAATGGCACTTGTGTCGCAAAAAAAATTTTTGAATTTGTTTGTTTAGACTCCTTTTTATCAGTGGATTTTTGCTATATTTTCCCGCAGTTGAGTGAATTTTGCTAATTTTCTCCTTATTGATTGATGAGTTTCAGGATTTATTCCGTGCAATCAGTTGATGAATTTTGCCTTTTTTTTCTGCAACTGGCTGAAAATTTTCATGATTTTCTCTCATGATTGACTGTTGAATTTCATGTTTTTTCCTGTGATTGATTAACAAATTTTGCTGTATTTCAAAGCAACTTCCTGAACAATTTTTTTTTTTTTCCAGCGATCGACTTGCGAATTTGTTTCTTTTGAAAACTGAAAGGCAATTTTTTTATCCAACCGATTGATGAATTTTATGATATTTTTTCTCTTAGTGAAATTTACCTTTTTTTGTCCTTTGCTACCGATTTGCAAAACTTTTGGGGCCTTTTTTTTTTTTTTCATATAATCGGTACTTGAATTTCACAATTTCCCCATGGCAGATCGATGAAGCAATTGATGAACTCCAGATTTTTCCTCATGATTTACTGGCAAAACTTGCAAAGTTTTTTTCCATGTGATTGAATGGTGAAATAAGCGATTATATTATTTTCTCATTACAGACTGAAGAATTTTGCAATTTTTTTTTTCTCTAACTAAATTAATCTGTCAAATTTCTTTTTTTCCCCCTCCTACATGACCGATTGACAAATTTTGCAACACTTCCCCACAAACAAATGCTGAAATTTATATAATATTTCCTGTAAATAATGGACATATTTCATGAGTTATCCCCCCCCCCTTCCCCTCACAGCTAAGAAAAGAAATGAGTCGAAAGGGTGCATCATAAATGTCAGCAAGGGACACAGGGTGTATAAAATAATTAAAAGGGCTGCCAGATGCATACACTGTGTAAAAAAGGCTGTTCTGACGCCACATAAACGAGTTAAAAAGAGCTGCCAGGCGTTGCGCCCTGCAAAATTGGCCTAGGGTCCACACTAGAATTGCATTTATAACTTTTTAAAATATCTTTATTTAAAACTGTACCGTAAAATCCTGTTATTTCCCCTCCCCCTAAGAAAGACATGACGAAAAATTGTAAATTATTCTGGGGGGGGGGGGGGGGTGCTTGCACAAGATTTTTTCACGACATTTGTGGGGGATTTTGGGGACATTTGGTGAACCTTGCAGGAGTTTTTTTCGCATTGCTCTGACAAAATCACGTTTCTTCCGTAATACTTTGACGAAATTCTTTTTTTTTTCATAACTCTTTGATGAAATGTATCTATTTTTGCGATCCTTTGATGAAATGTGTGTTTTTCACTGGATTCTTTGACTGAATTTCTTTTTTCTGCAATCTTTTGATGAAATTTGCATTTTTGCAAGATCTTTTGATGAAATGCATGTTTTTTCTGCGGTCGTTTGACGAATTTGGCTTTTTTCGTGATCTTTAGACAAAATGTGCAGTCTCTGCTATCATTTGGTGCAATTCATGTTTTTTTGCAGTCCTAAGACAAAATTGGCAATTTTTTCTGTGAACGATTAATGAAATTTATTTTTTCTGTGACCGTTTGTCGAAATTCACATTTTATTATGTCCAAATTGTTGGACTATGGACTGATGCCTGATTTTTTTATTTTCTCAACCGAATGCTCAATTTTTCAGAAAATTCGGAACAGAATAATCCCTGTGTTGGGAATGTCATGTTTAGAATTCACGCCCCTTTCTGATGTGGCGAAAAAATAAAATACTTGGTATTGATTCTGACATTGACATGCAGGGTGGAACTTTTTTGGAAGTAGGTGATGCTTTCTTGGGATTTTTTATTTTTTTTTTGGTTCTTCTTAGTTATCCCGTCGACCAATTTCACCAAATTATATACATTGACATAATTTTTATTTTAAATAACGAAAGAACAAATAAATTAGTAAAACATTAATAAATAAACAAATAAAATGTCAAATTAATGGTTTTATTGGCTATTGACATTTAATCTTACAATTAATTAATGAATGGCAACCATTATTGGCATTTAATCTTACAATTTGGCGGCAGTAATTTGGTCGACAGGATAACTAAGAAGTATCTTTTTTTAACAAAAGGTGGAGGGAGAGGGCGTTATCAAGAAAAGTGGATAAACGGGATATTATGGTGTACCAAAAACCCATGATAAGTACCACCTGTAGTTTTAGCTATAATATTTTACACATAATTTTAAATGTATACAGTAGTCTCAAAAACATCTCCGTATAAAACTTTGTTTTTTAAATTGTACTTTGACACCATAATTATTATTAAAGTTATTCTTTTATTTTAGATACCTTGGAAATAATTAGTGAAAAATCTATATACAAATCAAGCTGCATGCTGTCAAAAAAAATCATCAAAAATTCTCCCCAACAGTGGTAAGTTTAACTGAATTTTTTTTTTTGTTGTTGTTGTTGTTTCTTCTAAAAAATATAAGATCATGTGAGCATGTATTTATTATAATATTTAAATTATTATATTTTATTATTATTTAATACAGTATAATATTTTTCTTTGAATAGTAATAGTTTTGGTTTCAAACATAATTATGAATTGTGTCAGTTTGGGATATTTTGATATTTAAAAAAAGAAAGTTTGCTTTGTTATGAAAACTTTTTTTTTTTTTCCGATAATTTTAAAAATGTTTCTGTTGTCAGAAATTCAACCTAAGTTTAGAGAATAGACTTAATTTTAAAATGTAGTCCGTCCCGCTTAATTGCATACAGTTGGTTCCACTGAATTGTATGCATTTAAGCGAGGACATTAATTAATGTTATCAGCAAACGCTATCATTTGATTATATGCCACAGATATGATAAATATTAATGGAGAATAATTATTTACCTAATAAATTAAAAACTACTGTATTAATAACTTTAATAAATAATTTATTATTACTCTATATATAAAATTATATGTAATAAAGTATAAGGTATTATAACACTATTTGCGGTACATGGTTTAATTTTTCATTATAATTTATGTGAAAAAATTAAAATGAAAGTTAAATAGAAAATTTTTGTTTTTAAATCATACCTTTGAAAATAAAAGTTTCTGCATAAATTCTTTTTTATTTTTCAATTATTTGTCAATTTATTTCTCTTTTTTTCTTTTGCCTACACAAAAAATACTTTAGGATTTTTTTTTTTTTTCCATATCTTGACATTGCATTTCTCCACTTCCAGCGCTAAATATTGATCTTTTATTGGTCTACTTTCCCCCGATTCCAGAATTTTTCAAAAAATACCCCCCAGCATCTTGCGTCACTATATGTACGAAGAGCTTTAAAAGAAAAACACAATTGTCCAAATTCAACACTCTCATAAGTTGCCAGAATTAAGATAAGTCATCTTACACGACTATTTCTGCTCTTTGATTGTAAATATAACAAACCATTGTTACAAAAAAAAAAAGTTCTTCCTTTTTTTCTCATTCACCACTATAACATGAATTCATAAAATCCGGATTACTACTAGTAGATTGGCGATATTTATGCAGCAATTAACCGGGTATTGTTATACGATAAAACGAGTACATTTAAAATTAGCCTTATGGGAACGTCTCTGTTCCATGGCATTCTATGCATATAAGCGGGGTATGCAATTATCCATTACCCGATTAAGTGGGGCCGACTGTATTTTATAATTTAAACATTATGAAATGTTTTTTTTTTCCTGGTATTTTTCACATGAATTTGAGTACTGCAGTATTATTTATGGATATCCCAAATTAACTTATGTATAGAAAATTACAATATCATACCAGCCAAAAAGCAATGACTATTAAAATGCTTATGCCAAAGATTTTTTTTTCAGTCGTGTGACTATTGAAATTTTCTATTATACATTTTACCTGCCAAATACATTTAATTCAACTTGTATTCTTTTTCAGCTCGAATAAATCTTTATTTTATGTTGGAAATTTTTTATGTTATGACCAGGGGTGTAAAAGTGTAGGTGCCCAACGCGTCTCTCACCTATAAATTTTATTAGTTTTCTTCGTTTAAATTTTATTAGCATTCTTACAAAAAATTTAGACGAAAAATAATGAATAAAATTTATTGATGAGAGACTGCCCGCTGGTGCTTAGATTTTCACATCCCTGGTTATGGCTATGAGCTTTATTTCGAATGTAAACATTCTGAAACATATTTTGATTTTTAATATTTAAACTCTAGGTGCGTTTCTATTATATCAACACCATTGTACCAAGCATGATAGTTGGTGCCAAATAGAAAAAAAAAAACTGTTGGTATAAAAGTGATCATTTAAAAAATATACTGTTTCAAACTTTCACACTATTTTACTATATCAACACAAATATATACTTACAATAAAAGAACAAATGAATATTATACAATAAAGTAAAACTAGGTTTTTAATTCAGTCATGAAGTTATAAGTGTCTCTTAGCATTGTTTGTAGCAAACATTTGATTTATATATATATATATAAAGACGTCACACGATATCAATGCGATAAAATTGTAAACAATGACATATATTGCTTTTGTTATAGCATTTTGCGACGATCTATATTCTCTTAATAGACTGGGTATGATATTCAGCACCAACAAAATTGTATCTAATTAGACTGTGAAATGTTCATAGTCGGTATCTCCAGGGGTCAATGCAGTTTTTTTTTTTTATGAGGCCTATTTTATGAAAAGTAAAAGTTGCTTTCGTGAAATTTAATTTTTTTTTTTTTTTTTTGTGAAAAATAACATTTTTTAATGAAAAATGAAATCTAGTTACATAAATTTGAACCAATAATTTAATAATAATAGCTTATTTAAGGCCTTATGCTAAAGTTTTTCTTTCTGGCAAACTTTTTTTGTTTGTAAATTATAAACCAAGAAAATGGCATGGTTTGCAATAAAAATCTGTTGCATGGATAGGATTGTGATATTAGCACACATTTTGGCAAGGTGTTTGTAGGGATCTGTCCAGACTTTTCTGACAGGGTCCTATTTTTGTGAAACTGAAGTTTTTCTTATTTTTGTGAAAATTCTACTCATAATTTTGTGAATTTTAAATTATCGATGTCTTCATGTTCTATCCTTCTTGTATAAAAAGCTAAGTAATAAGCTCTTTGGTGAGTTCAACTGCTTACTTACAGGCCTGATTTTATTTTTAAATGACTAAATTTGTGGAAAAGTTCAATTTGAAAGCGAAAACATTCTATGAAATCTCTATTTAAGAGACAAATAATTTTGTGAAGGGTCCTGTTTTAAGATAAATAATTTTGTGAAGGGTCCTTTAAAGGACATAAAATTTTCCTAAACATATCCCTGGTTTGTGTAACAGAAAAGTATGAAACTCATTTAGTATTATTTAAGATATTTGTTATAGTTTTTTATGTTTATGAAAAAATATAATAGAATAACACCCCACCTGTCTTTTGGTTTATATAATAGCACCTCTCTGGCCCCTCTTTCAAAAAATTAGCACCCATCTTGCTGCTCATCCAAAAAATTTGCACGCTTCTTGTCTCTCAGTTGACAAAATCTTCCCTTTCTCTTTTTGGCATTAAAACAATTGTTTGCATAATAAAAACTGAAGTGCCCTAAGCAATCCGTAAAATTCCGTAAAGATTTTAATTCATTATATGTTGGTGATCAGTATATTTGTACATTATAGTAGACACAATTCATTAATGATTCATTAAATTAAAAATAGATGATCCTGCTTTATTTTGTATAATGTCAGTGTAATGTATTGATGCTCAATTTATTCATTTTATTTTTAATAAACGGAGAAAAGTGATGAATTGTAATTATATAATGATTATATATATTATATATACACATCCAGAATTTTTTTCCCAATGAAAGTAGTTATTTTTAGTTTCATTCGTTCCCCATTTTTAGTTTCAAAGTTATTGCACCATCGCTTACCCAACATGCCAAAACAAATTTCTGACTAAGGGCTTCTTCCATTTTAGAAATTGTTTTAGGTCTGTTTTGTTTAATTTTCTGAACTGTGTGTAGGGGGAAGTTACTGCACTGCTGGTTGGATTAGCAGTTACCTTCTCTTTTCTTGCAGTGTGTGACATGCCTTATGTGGCTTCTCCTTGTATCTGGCTGGGGTCGAGAGCTGCGATCTTTCATGGCTTTGATCTCGGCTTGTGGTCTAGAGGAGTGATTGGGCCGCCCGTTCTACTCTTGTAGGCCTCTAAAAAGGATATCTTGAACTTTCGTTCGGTACCTACCTGGAAGGTGTTTTGTTACATTCCCCTCGAGGCATAATGCCTAGTGACAATCTAGGATGCATGTAGCTTTCGGCTTTATGGAGTGATGGTTCTGCCCTGTTTGATGTGCAGAGTTCTAAGTGAGGTAGCTCTTGTGCTTGACACTTATAGTACTTGAGGGGTACCCTCGAGGTATAATGTTAGCAATTCATGGTGAGAAGTTTCTGAACATGGAGTACTTGTTGGTTTGATGGTATCTGTTGTTCACCAGTGGGAAACCCACTGGCTTTAGCCTACTTGGCAACATCTTATTTATTTTGCGACATAGCGACCCTTGTGCAGATGTTTCCTTGACTCTCGGACTCGTCAAAATATTCCATGTGTAATAAATTATCAGGCTGCAGCAGAGACTATGTTGTGTTGGGGCCTTATGTCTTCCTCGCTTAGCTGTTTCGAATGGCAGGTTGATGTCGTGGTGATTGGGCGTCAGTTGATGCCTTTTGGGACAGGTTGCTACGTGATCCCCTAGAAAGGAGGACCGTATGTATCTGCTTGGCTCTGGTTCAGGGAACTTTGGTTTTTACATTCCTTAATCGGGAAGGTCTGTGTGTGTGTGTGCGGGGGGGGGGACAGGCAAACTAAACTTTACCCTGGGCACAGTTTTCTCTTTGCATGGTCCTGTTGCTTGTAATTACCATAATTTTTAATTATTAAAAATGGTATTCTCATCAGTTATAAATATTAACTCTCTTTTGATACAAAATGAGACAGGTGCTTCATGTTGATGTTTGACATAAAATAAGATGTGCAATTATGCTGCTTTGTACTTTTTAATAGTTTTTTCAAGCATTTCCTAGGGCTTAAAATAATAAAATTCCTAAAAATAACTGTAAATTTTACAAAAAGATCTTTTGAAGAAACAAACAATAAGAAATTATTGTATATCTTGTGTATATATATATTGATTTATTCCTTTTGAATGAAAGTGATGCACCAATAAAGTTTAGTAGAAATGTATATTTTGTCTTTTCTTCATTATAGATGTGTGCAGCGTAAAAATTATTTTGTGACAAGTGCAGACAGGAGAAACTGGAAAGTTGGATTGTTGTTAAAAAAAAGTTTTGAAACTATATTTTGCAATGTGGAAGGTTGTAAAAAATATTTGTTTTGTATTTTACTGTGAAAGTTTTAAATAAATATTTTTTGTATTTTGCTGTGAAAATTGTAAATAAATACTTGTTTTGCTTTTAATGTGACTGTTTTATTGTGTAATTCGTAACTTTAAGCTTTTTAATATAGGAATTATTTTAATAATTAATAAACAAAATAATTCAACAGCGATTATCATTTTTTCGTACTATCATTCTTAACACTGCAGAATATATTTTATAAGTATTTCTTTTTGTCTTTTATTTTTTTTTTCCTTTACTGGTCTTAAATTAAATTAGGAGTAAACTTTGACT
The DNA here is from genome assembly GCA_963932465.1 of Maratus speciosus. Classification (NCBI taxonomy): domain Eukaryota; kingdom Metazoa; phylum Arthropoda; class Arachnida; order Araneae; family Salticidae; genus Maratus; species Maratus speciosus. The sequence goes on along the minus strand of OZ010788.1, from coordinate 535,351,538 downwards.
TTTTATTTTGAATAACATTTTCAGGTATTCACTTTTGATAATTTTTACGTAGAGATTAAACTTTTCTTTGTCAAATAATTTAAGTTTATTGTTTTATATTCAGCATTTAGTGTAATATGTGCAATCATTTAAAATGTAGAAGTTCTTATTCATTAAAATAAGAACAAAGGATGAAAAGAGTATCTTAACTTTTCTGCAGTTTGTGTTAATTCTTCATGTTTATAAAAGGCATTTACTGAGCTATTACCAATTGTATAAAGTTAAATGTATCCATGGCACTATCATATTTTGTTAAAGTAAAGTAATGTATTTAAAGGTAAGTAAAACATTAAATTTAAAGTTGTATTTTACAGCCAAATTATCAAAACAGTAAAATGTGCTTTGGTCACTAAATATAAAATGGCATACTTTTTGTACTTTATTTATTTGACTTCAAAAATATTAAGATGTCTTATGCAGTAGCTTTTTTCTATAAAAAAAAATGTAAAACAATCATCGGAGCAACAAAATTATACTTTTTAATTTCATGTGGCACTTCATCACAGGACAATCAAATGCATAACATTTGTTACAGATACTGGGTGTTCCTAAAGTGCATAGTGGATCAGGTAGTCCCATGCTTTTTTTAGTAAGTAAATCAATTTCAAAATGAATAAAATTGTCATTGAAAAAATGGTTCTTATGGCAAAAATAGTAAATTAGAAAAATGTTCAACTCCAGATATTAAAAAATATCTCAAGACAACATCTTAAATAGTGATGAAGCTATGATGGAAAATTTTTAAATTGCACCATTTTGGATAATATTTGTTTAAATTAAGAATAAAGTATGTAAAACTATTATTGTATGCAAGTAAGGAATTTTACCAAATTTCTTAAATATTCTTGAATCTTATCAAAAATATGTAAGATATATTACTATCTTCAATTTGCATTTTTGAAATTCCTATATTGTCACTGAAAACATTTTTTACTTAATAAATTGTATAAACTAAGATATCTTGAAGATTGATTTTTTTTTTAAAGAAAGGTTTACTGAATAATCTTTTTACAGGCTATATAATTTATTAAATAATTATGTTATAATTGATTATAATAATTAAAAGTGACAAGACATCAATGAATTGCCATAAATTTCAAAAATGTAAATTGTAGGCAGTAACATTCATTAAGCCATCCAGAGGTTATTGAGCCATCATAAAAAAGTCATCCACAGGATGTTGACAGGTGTGACATTTCGATAGCCAGGGGATGTCCTATTACTGTCTGCAAGATGACTGCATCCATCCACGGGATATCAGCTTATCCTGAATATGACATTATTTGGATGATTTTAGGATGTCATTAGGACCATACAGAGGATATCATACAAGTGTCCTATAATCGTCCAAAAGGTGTCATGAAATGACATCCGTAGGATGTTGACAGGTGGGACATTTCGAAACCCAGGGGATGTCCTAAAACGGTCGGCAGGACCAATTCATCGGTCCGCAGGATATCAGCTTGTCCTGAATATGACATCTTTCGGATGTTCTTAGGATGTGTTTGTGTTGTCTGGGTTGGTCTGTACATAGTACATACCAATGTCTCGACCGAGTTCGTTGGCCAGCTTCATTCGCCATCTTGTTTCAAAAGGGTTGCCAATTTTAAAAAAAATGTAATTTAAAATTTAAAATGAGGTATTAAAAAAATGGAAAATGAAAAAGATTTTTTTTATGTGTTTGGCCTTGATACAAATATTCTGGAGGAGTTTTTGTTTCTGAAAATTTGTTCTTTTGTTTATATCTTAAAAAGTGGTTGAATTATAGCACTTTGAATTTCTATCATGGCTAACACTTTGAAACGATCTTGTATTGCTCTCGCGATACCACACGTATTCGCCTATTTCGATGGAAGAAGGCACATCAATATCTCGACCAAGTTCGCTGGCCAGCTTCATCAGCCATCTTGTTTCAAAATGGCGGCCATTAAATTAAAAAATATATATATTTAAAATGAGGTGCAAAAAAATTATAAATTGAAAAAGGTTTCTTTTTTAAGTATTTGACCTTGATATAAGGATTCAGGAGCATTTTTTGTTTGTCTTTATCTTAAAAAATGGCTCAGATATAGCAGTTTCAATTTCTAATGTGGGTGACATTTTGAAAAATCTGAATTTTTGCCTGCGACAGCACTCGTATATATCGACCGATTCCGATGTGACTGAGCATGTGCACAGCAATTACTAAGGTCTCGACCAAGTTCACTGGTTAGCCTCATCCACCATGTTGTTTTAAAATGGCAGGCACTTTAAGAAATCGCCGAATTTGGCAGCCAAATATAAGTTACTTTAAATAAAAGCAGCTTGGATAAAGCTGACTAATTTCGCGAAATTCTCATTCATAATGATTTAGTATTGCTAAAAATTAGTATTGAATCTCCTACATTCGGTTTCCACTTAATTGAGCTTCGTGTGTTTGAATAATATAAGTTGGCTTTTTTAAAATAAGGAATATGAAAGCTACCTCTTCCTCCCGGCACTGGCCGGAAGGACTTTTTATTTTTCAAGAAGCCGAAATGCTAAATGCAAGTTTATTTGTATTTTTTCTATCAAGGATCCAAATAAATAATTCATAATCTCAGCTTGTAGACTTCTTTGAAATATGTATTTTTTTTAATTGTGAAATTATATGTTCAGGTTTATTTTTTAAACATTTATGTAACGTGCAACATAAAGGGCGCTAGGCACAAATGGGTGCATATTTTCAGTAGCCTTTTAGGGGGCAGTTATTTATGTAAAGTCCATTTTAAGATGATTATGAAATGAATTGTTTTTAAGTCTCAAAACCTATTACTCTTAAATTATTATTAATCTACCCTATATATATAAAATCTTAATGAAACGGATATTATGAAACGAATTTATGTAACGATTCTATGAAACGACTGATTAAACAACTGATTATGTTTCACGGCGATTTCTCTTAAAATACATAATACTTTGCGATGAAATTAACACCAAAAATCCGTATTGATCTGCAGATCTCAAAACTGATATTAGAATTTTTAAATTCGAATTAGTTTTCGAAATATTAATTTTTTTTCAAATTTTATGTACTTTAATGATGTCAACTCAAGTTTTAATCATAACAGATATTATTTTTTTCAGATTTTAGAAAAGGTTACTATTTTAAACTAATTTGGTGAGAAGTTTAGTCTCCCTTAAATGTATGCTAAGAAATGTATCATGTTACTTTTATTCATATTTCAATTTGTATTTCATTATCATTTTATTTAATACAAACTAAAACATTTAAAATAAATGGCTTTCACTTCTTATTTTTTTAAATGAAATGAAAAGAAAAATATTAGGCACAGATATCATATACTCACCGGGGTACCTAATTGGCGCCAAAATGGCATTATTTTGGTTGACATGGTAACCCGGCTATTGTTGTTTATTTAATAATAAATGTTTATTTACTTTATTTTCTTTTTTTAAATTACATAAATTGTTTTGTTCTATAGTTAATTATTTTTTTGGTTATTTTCCTTTCAAAATAAAAAATAATAGAAAATAATTAAAAAATACGGTACTACTTAGTTATTCCATCGACCCATTTCGCCAAATTATATAAATCGCCAAATTATACAAGTTGGCATAATTTTTATTTTAAATAACGAAAGAAGAAAGAAAATAGTATAACATTAATAAATATACAAATAAAACGTCGAAATAAAAATCACTTGATGACGTAAAGACGTGTAACTTGCTTAAAGTCAAGTGAATGTGACATTTACAATCAACAATTATTGGCATTTAATCTTATAGTTTGGTGATAGATTTTTGGTCGACGGGATAACTAAGTAGTGCCAAAAATACATCTGTAACTGGTATTCAAAAAACGAGGTTTTCGCCAAATTTTCGAAAAAAAAAAAAATCACGCCAAACCCGGTGCGTATATGGCATCTGGCTAAATATTAAATGATGTAACAAACGATGACATTTAATTTCAACTTCAAAGCAATGTTTTAATTTACCACTCGAAAAAAAATGCTAGCTGGCCACTTGAAAAATAGCTATTGGCGAGATTTCCACCCGGCTAGCGTAACAGTACCAAGAATTCTTTGCGACCATGGAAACTTTTATGTAGTTTTATTCGAAAAAGAAATTTGATTTTTTAATCAAAAGGGAAAACTTTCGGCACAGATGTCATATACGGACCCATATTGGCGCGATTTTTTTCTGACGCCAATGTCATATACGCAACGGGTACTTAACTGGCGTCATAATATCGTTATTTTGCTTGATTTGATAAGCCGGGTGTTGTTGTTTATGTTGTTGTCGTTTTCCCCAAATTAGCGTCGGAAAAAAATCGCACCAATATGGGTCCGTATATGATATCTGGGCCAAACTTTCATATGAAAAGCGAAAGGATCAGAGCGTTATTTATGGCCGTTACATGACTTGGACTATTATAATATAGATGAAATGATGGCGATAGAATAATATTTGGCGACTTATCACCTGTACATGGCTAACATTAAAGTACCAAAATGGCACCAGGAATATAAAAAACGAAGTGGTTCGCCCGGAACTGTTGATGATAGTCAAATGACTTACGCCAGGGTTGGCGAACCTATGGCACGCGTGCCGTAACTGGCACGCGGGAAGATATTTTTGGCACGCCGTTTATTGAAGTTCTAAATCAAAATTCCATCAAATTCCCAAAATTCTGCACCTCTTTATTCTTTTTTTTTTAAATTAATACACGAGGATCATTGAAAATAGCTTTTGTTTTCTATAATAGGTACTTGTGTACTTGTTATATCACTGAACTTCCCACTTAGAAGTATTTCACCCTTCCCAACTCCCCATTTCCTCGATTCCGTTATGATGGCACCTATGATTCGCATAGCAAGAGAGAAATCTAAGAAATCAAATTATTCTTTGCTGTAATATTTCTGCACAATTTAACACGTTTTGACCTGCACATGAGGCTTTGTTTAACTTTTGCTAGAATTTGATAACTGATCTGTAATTTGTTAAACTGCAAAAGTATTAATAAAACTAATAAAGCATGACTTTTTTCATAAGTTATGAAAAAAATAATAATTGCTAAAACATTTGTAAAATGAAATGAAAACTATAATTATATTTTTCTATAATTATTTCTATAATGCGTATGTTGGTATTACCCGCAGGTATGTTAGCTATTATAACAGTCTAATAATGATATATAATTCTGACACTATTATTTATTATTATTAGAATTAAACTAACTTATAATTCGCTATTTTTTTTTTTTTTTTGCAGGAATGAGAGGTCGGGGGCGGGGCATTTTTGGCACGCCATATTCAGTTGAAAATTTTTGGGGAAAATATTGGCACGCGGATGTAAAAAGGTTCGCCGACCCTGACTTAGGCTATTGTTATAGAAATTGTTTTAAAATACTGGGAGAAAAAGACTCCGTACACTTAATTCATTTTATTTTAGCTTCTTTTCAAACGTTTAATTGATCCTCTTTAATCAAACACAAAACAACCATTGGATGTCTTAACAGCAACTGATTCGGCCTTAAATTTTTGAAATCAAAGGAAATGGAATGGAAACCCGTTTACAGGGAGATCTGCAGAGCTTTTTTCAGTATAATTCAATCTTCTATAATATTTTTAAAACCGATCAGATTAGCGTGTTTTTAGATTCTGCGGTGTCTGAATGGGGGTTGGCGAGCGTAGCTTGCAGGTGGCAGAGCCCCCTAGTAATAATTATAATGTTATTATTTTGTGTAAAGGAATAAATATATTCTTTAGCAGTTCACTATACTAATTATAATATATAATATACAATTTAAAAGCTTATTTTATATAAATTTTGACAAAAGATATAACTATGCATATTATACTATTATAAATATTAGGCATATACCTATATAAAGAATGTTTACATTTTATCAAATAAATACAAAAATATTTTAGCGTAATTTGTTTACTATTTTTTTAGTTCATTTTTCAACATTTTAAAGTGATTTTACAAACAAATTTTAGAAAACAAAAATTCAGGCATAAATGGGTTAATGAATAAATGGAAAGTCATAACAACAGATTTGCTATAAAATGGTTTCTACTAATTATTCGTTCTTACTAATCTTTATAATCCACTAGCTGTTTAACCCATTTCGGCGCGGAGTAATTATTTTTATAAACTGATGAGATAGTGGACTGACACCAGAATTTGTAAACGAATATATTAGAAAATACAAACTTAGTTATTTTCATATACATTATACATTATAATCTTTAAGTAATTTATTTATGAACTGTCAGTAAAATTTTAAATTCTTTTTATTTATTTTTTAATTGAGCTCAGGAATTGTTTGTTTGTTTCCCCCCCCCACACTATATTTTTAAGTCTTTTTCCCAGTACTGCCATGATTCAGTTCCTGTTAGTTTTCCATAGTGTTACTGTCGGGGACGTGGGGCAGTGGCCCCACGCTCCTCGATAAACCGTCAGAAGTCTCATGTACATTATAAAAGGGAAATTTCCATTAAATATTCTTGTTGCCGATTGTCACTTTTGAAATTAAAATTGTATCTTTTTTAAGGGCACCGCCCTCGAAAGGGTTAACCCTTACTACACACGGGAGTTCATGAATTTAATTCTAAAACCAAAATTAAAAATAATAACTCGATTTAGAAAAATATTTTTCTACTACTGTGCATTTTTTTACCGCTACAGCTTCTTAGTATTACAGCGTGGCGAACGTAATATGTATATCTCACATTGCAGTAAACATTCAGAACTGGTTAAAACTCGCGCGATTACGGGTTGACCACTAAAAAGGCAAAAATTCGTCTAAAACATAAAAGAAAAACTTTTTAAAATTTTCGATTTTTTTGCACCAATCGATCATGGGCTCCCGACCAGCAAACCGTGTGCCAAATTTCGTAGCCCTGCGCCCTGTGGTTTCGCAATTTATGAGGTTACATAGATACGCGCACGGATTTTAATATTCCTTAGATTTTCTTTTCGCGCGAAATTCCTTCAATTTAAAATTAATTACTGAGAAAAAAATATTATTCCACTTTTTTTTTTTTTTGGCAACAAAAAAGAAAGATGGTTAGATTTTACAGAAAAATTGTCAATTGGTTCTGTATAAAAAATAAGGAAATATTGAAATATTAAGAAAAATATTTGAATAAAATAAATGAGGCACAGCCTTTGTTCATTTCTGTTTTCTGATCGATGCAAAGGTACAAAGGCATTGATTCATCCGTCTTGTCGTTGACTTCATTCAAACTTTCGGACACACATTCACATTTATAATATTATAAGGATTAATAAAACATTAAAAACAATTCTCTTTGTTATTTATGTTTAATGTTTTTCAAAGAGCATTTAGTATTCAATTTTTCGAGTTATAATTTCTGAAGTTATAGTTTCTCAATAAATAACTAATTTAAAAATGTTGAATGAATGGAATCCAATGTTAGGAGAAAGTTCATTAAAATTTTGCTATTCGTCATTAAAATAACAGTTTATAATGGTCTATTCATCTTTTCTTCAATCTCTTCTGAACAATCAATTAATCAAACATTTACAACTGTTCTCTTTATTTTTTCAAACTTACAACTTTTTAAGCAGAATTTAGAGCTTAATATTTCGAGTTGTTATTCTGAAATCAAAGTTTCTCAGAAAATGACATACAAATTGTATTTCCTAGAATATGCCTTTCCCGGGGAAAATTTCAATAATATTTCGGTGGGATAATTTTGTATATAGATATTATTTTAGTTCTTGTATCATCAGAATTTCTGATACTTTGTTCAAAAATATTGTGGTATAGATAATTCATCTCTATTGTGCAAGTTTAATTTTTATGTAAGACCTTTTTTATATAGGAAATGCGTTTCATTTTTTTAATTGAAACGTTCCCTTAATAGAATACAAATGTTTTATTAACAATTTATAAATTCCTGAACTCTTGTTACTTTTAATTTTGAATGACTTTGTTACTTTTGTTTATGAATGAATAAGTATAAGAAATTAGCTCAAAAGGATGGGAATATTTTTTAAAACAGTTTAAAATCATGATTAAACATCCATACTCTTTACTCCTTCATAACAAATTGTTTTTGAGTAATTTGCATCCCTCAAAAATTTTATCACTCAGTATATTTTTCGTTTTACTTAATCTATGTATTTAACATTGATGACACAAAATGATAGTAAATATACGAAGAGATCCATGCTTACACAAGGCTCATAAATATTTATGACAAGACATATTTTCATTAATTAAATGAAGGAAATTTTATAATAAATCGCTTAAATATCTCAAAAATAGTTATTTAAGTAAGCGCGCTGTTGCAAATTACGACAAAAATGATTTTTTAGAAAGTTTGTTTTCACGAATGACATGAAAAATAAATTCAAATTTTGCTACAGACATAATTATTCTAATATTGGTACTGTTTCTAACATGAAATAGCTTTTATGGGCAAAGGTGTAAATACTGTGCATTTTATACATTTAGAATTTTCCGAGATTTTTTTCCTGAAATCAAAGTTTCTCAGTAAATGACACGTAAATTTAATTTCCTAGAATATGCGTATCCTGGAGAAAATCTTGAATAATATCTCAGTGAGATCATTTTGTAGATAGAGATTATTTTGGTTCGTGCATCATCAGAATTCCGGATATTTTCTTCAAAACTTCTGTGATATAGATAATTCATCTCTATTGTGCAAATTTAATTTTTTTATATGACTTTCTTTCTAGAAATGACTATTTATTATTTTTCTCTACTGCTTTTCAAGAAGCATTTAGTACTTAATTTTTCTTTTTCGAAATATCTTTCAATCCCTTCTAAACAATCAATTAATCAAACATTTACGACTGTTCTCTTTACATCTTCAAACTTACTACTTTTCAAGCAGAATTTATAGCTTAATATTTCGAGTTCTACTTTCGGAAATCAAAGTTTCTCAGTAAATGACACACAGATTGTATTTCCTAGAATATGCCTGTTCCTGGAGAAAATCTGAATAATATCTCAGTGGGATCATTTTGTAGATAGATATTATTTCAGTTCTTGTATCATCAGAATTTAAGATAATTTCTTCAAAAATTCTGTGATATAGATAATTCATCTCTATTGTGCGAATTTAGTTTTTTATAAGGCTTTCTTTATAGAAATGACTATTTATTATATTTCTCTACGCTTGTCAAGAAGGTTTTAACTTAATTTTTCGAGTTATACTTACTGAAATTATAGTTTCCTAGTAAATAACTAATTTAAAATGGTGAATTGAAAAAAATCCAATGTTAGGAGAAAGTTCATTAACATTTTGTTATTCGTCATTGAAATAACAGCTTATAATGTTCTATTCATATTTCCTTTAATCTCTTCTAAACAATCAATTAATCAAACATTTACAACTATTCTCTTTACTTCTTCAAACTTGCAACTTTTCAAGCAGAATTTAGAGCTTAATATTTCGAGTTGTTTTTCTGAAATCAAAGTTTCTACTGTGCCTACTGACATCAAAATTGTATGTTTTCTAGAATATGCCTTTCCTGGAGAAAATCTTGTATAATATCTCAGTGGGATTATTTTGTAGATAGATATTATTTTAGTTCTTATATCATCAGAATTTCGAATACATTCTTCAAAAATTCTGTGATTTAGATAATTCGTCGCTATTGTGCAAATTTTTATATAATGCTGTCTTTATAGAAAATACGTTTCATTTTTTCTAAACCGAAACACTCTGTTAATGGAATATAAATGTTTTAGTAAGAATTAATATAAGTGTTATTAATTTTCTGCTCATCGAATCAGTCCTTAACACAGGATAGATTCTTCAATAGCCTTCGAATGCACATATCACGAAAGGTCCAAAGGTTTTTTACATAAAAAGTTAAAATTTCAGTGCTACATTCACCTTGTTTAATGAATAAAGTTTATAGAAAAATACAAATAAATGTATCATCATTACTTAAAAGTGCATACAACACAATATAAAAACATTTAAAATGCATTAAAGTTTTTTAAGATCAAACCGTTTTTAACAGAACTTACTCGGCCGTCATCAATTTTCACTGACGGCGGACGAGTAAGTTTATTTGTATTTCCTTCTATATGTAAAAAAGTAACGATTTGGAAATAGGCCAAAAGACTTGGAAATGGACCAATGAAAATCTGCGTAGATTCTGCGAAACGCATCTGATTGGTCAGGACTTTCTGACTTTTCTTAGCGGGAATTGTGCTTGTCGAAAACCATGAAAGTAGGAAATTTAGATATGATGGCCCCATTATTAAGCTAAATTTTAAAATCATGAACGAAAAGAATTCAATGTTATGAGAAAGCATATTTTTTATTCTTTATCAAAATTAAATTTTATAATGTTCTGCCCATCTTTCATTCAACACCTCTTATAACACTAATTAATAAAACATTAACTAACGTTCCCTTTACTTCTCTACCCTATTGCATTTCAAACATCATTCAGTGCTTAAAGTTTCGAGTTTATTTCCTGAAATTAAAGTTTCTCAATAAATTACATTCAAATTTGATTTCCTAGAATATATCTTTAATGATATCTTACTGAGATCATTTCATAGATAAATATTATTTTTCTTCCTGTTTCACTAGAATTCCTGATGTTTTCATCGTAAGTTCTGTGACAGATAATATCTTTCTACTGCACAAAGTTTGTTATTTTGTTATTAAGAAAGATTTTCTTTTGTGAAAATACGTATTGCAAATTTGAGAAAGACAATTATAGTCCTAATGCATTATAAATCTTTTATTTCCTTTTAATGAATTTATATTTAGTATTTATTTTGTAAAGATAACACAGACAATAACACAGGCATTTTTCACTAACCATCGAATGGAAATATACTATGAAATGTCGAGATAAAATAGTTTATTAGTAAATGAAAAATGTTTTAGCGTTATATTAGTGTTAAATGAACTTCTACTTTTCATTTCATTTGTCATTTTTTATAGTTTATGAAAGAATGCATTTTACAGAAAATTGATCATGAAGTATGCTTATTTTTTGAAATAACATAAATTTAAGAGCAAAAAGATCTTCTTAAAACACAATGAGAGACATTTAAATGCGCTAGGTCTTTCGAAACATCTGAGTCTTTCTTCGTCAGGCGCATGAAAGACGTGCTTCTACTATGAAAGCAGTAGCAAGGCTGAAATGAGAGATAAGGGTGTGGAATATTTTGCAACATCCTTCGCGGCGCCCGCCTGGCTAAGAGAGGCCCGCGAGAGAAGGTTGCAAAATATTCCACAAACTGCCCCCCGATGAACAAGGGTTCATCAAAATGGGGATTCAAATAATTAAAGTAGAAATAAAAATTATTCTAAAAAATTATCAGTTACACTATACATAAATACAATACAAAATCAAAATATATACTTATATACTGGACTTCAATAAAATAATTAAACAATTTAAAAGATTTGAGAACAAGTTTCTGCTACTAAAAATAGAAAGAACAATTTAAATCTATACAACCTTTTCTGGAATATTCAATACAAAAAAAAATTGAACTAAAAATTAGAAATATTATCAAACAAGAAACTCTTTTTTTTTTTTAAGTGAAAAAAAATAAAAATCTTTTTTTTTTTAAAGTCAATAACAAAAAGAGTTCAAGATTTTTTTTTTTTTTTTAAGTCAAATGTCAAATGAGAGTTTTTGAGTCTCTAATAATATCAGAGTTTTTTTTTCAGTTCTATTAATAAAAAAGTTCAGAGTTTTTTTTTTTTCTTCTAAATTATACACAAGAATCAATAGGTCTTTTAATGATGGAATTATTTGCCTTCAGTTCATAAGACCTCATTTTTTTTTTAAATCTCTGTCCACAAATACCTAACTTCCAGAAAGTTCTTGATACATGTTCATATGCATAAAAATCACATCATATATTTCAAAGTCAGAAGTTTTATTCTGGTCCGTGTAGTGAGCAGATTGTAAGTTGAGAAGATACTCATTTTTCAAGCGCTTCCAAAAAGGATTCAGAAGAGTCTCGCGCAAACGGAAGCGTTTCACTAAGGATTCTTTGGTTGCAGGTAAACACAAGATATGCTTTAGAGTTGCTATAACTAGTTGACCAGGGCGAACGCTAAGTTTATTGGAGATTGCACGTTTGTTTAAGATTGATTTTATGCATTGTCTGGATCTTAAAATCCAAATTTTTTCACGACTTGATACTAATGTACTGGGCACTCCTGAAGGAAAAACTTTTTCATGTGCATCTTTCACGATTAATTCAGTCAAATTATGTTTTGCAGGAATCACAAAGGAATGTTTTTCATAAAATGAGGAATCAAACTTTTGTAACCGTCCTCGTACCAACAGCAAAACTTCATCTGACAACATAGGAATTAACTGTAGAAGATTCAATTCTTTAGGGATACTCTTGCTACATTTCAAGTATTTTACAACTTCAGGGAAACTTTTTTCCTGCATTAGCTTTAACCAAAAATTTTCAGCATGTAACATTTTCTCAGCTGATAATTCTGAAAAATCTCTTTTTTCTACCTCCAATTTTATATTAGAAATAAATCTAAATAGCCAAGCAGTTACTCGATACAATTTCTTTAGGGAGCTATATTTTTCAAGATTAAAAATAGGAATTTCATCAGCTTTATTTGTTTGAACAACACAAGAAATGGTTGCTGATTTTCGAGACTTCTCTTTAGAAACATCAGGTAATTGTGTAGCAACAATTTTAACGCTAGGGCACTGATCTTCGGGCAAGGAAAGAAATTCAGGAACATACACATTAGGGTTAGCACCAGGAAAAATATGCAATTGGAGATGCTCCTTTTCCATGATCAGGTTGCTAAAATACTGCCAGGGAATTTTCAAGTGAGCGAGATCAGGGATTTCTGAAAGCCAATTTTTCCAATCATTTTCTAGCTCACCACAAAAACTGTCATCCCATGATATTTTCATAACCCACAATTGCTGTAAAAGGCATTTGACACGAATAACAAAAGGGGAAATAAATCCGGCTGCATCAAAAAACATAGTTGCAATTTTCAAAACATTGCGTTTAGTAGAAGAATCATTATTTAATTTTTCTAACAAGGGTCGTAATTCTAGTCCTAATTTATCTTCTGTATTGTTCCAGATCAATCCTAAAATTTTCAAGGAAGTATTTGGGGGTTCGAAACTTGAAACAGGAATGTTTTCATCATCTAAAACATTAGAGTTCAAGTTAGGGACATGATACAAAAATTCGTTTAATGATAGAGAATCACCATATTTGGAAGAAGCATCATAGACTATGCGCATTTTTGTTGTAGTTTTGTCGTCACGCATAACAGGTCTGTGGGGAATGTAATAGGAATTATTAAAATCTTTCTCGGTGCACAATTCTATTACACCCTCATTAAACTGCTCTAGCAAAATGGAGTTATATTCCTTAATTAAAGAATCGTTTTTCAAGAATTTATTTTCTAAACTAGAAAACCGCTTCTTTGCTACTTCAAGATTATTTCTAAGCAATTCACGAGAATTTTTCCACAATAATTTTGATTCATAACGCCCATTTACGAATTTTAAATTTTCTTTAAATTCCTTTATTACCTCATGATCGGTAATGTTCTTTTCATTGCTTTCAGCAATGCCAATTGCTTCAAGATCACAAAATGCTTTCAGCTGAGTATTTATATTTTCAACTGAAACACGAAAACAAGCTACTTCTTTTTTATTCGACTCTATCTGCCCTTGCACCGTATGACCGAAAATAGTTTCTGCAACGTATAATTCTTTTGTCAATTTTCCCTCGATTCCCTTTAATATTTTCCACAAAAAGTCAGACCCTAGCAAAATATTTATTTCCTGTTCAAGACCTGTATCAGCAGGCTTAAAGCCTCTTGTTCTCATTATGTCTAGAAGTTCTGGTTCTAATGTTTTCACAGAAGCTCCAGTTATATTATCAACCACTAGTGCTTCGATATTTATCGAGTTAATAGGTTGCACAACACTGGATAATTCTAGAGCAACAACTTCATAACAAGATTCATAAGGGCGTCTCCGCCCAAAAGGATAAACTAATAAATTTTCTCTTCGCAATGGCTTCAATTTTAATTTTTGTACTAGTGATCTCTTCACGAAGCATTTTTCTGAACCACTATCACATAAAACGCGAGCCAACAAGCATTGTTTACCAGCAGACACAGAAACTGTACAAGTCTGCAATAATGTTGCTTTATTTTGTTTATATTTTTGTTCCGACATCATAGATACAATTGCACCTTTCATTTCTTTTTCAGGATTTTCTTTTGTTGTTTCTTTAAAACAAAATAAAGGACTATGGGTAGTGTTACCACATTCGGAACAAGGGTTAATTTTTGTTCTACAGTTAATTGATAAATGCGACTTCAAAAAGCATTTGTAACAGCGACCTTCTTTCTTTAATTTATATCGTTTCTGTTCATCAGTGAATTTCGAACAATTTAGTCCTACATGATCAGAAGATTTGCAAAATATGCAAAACTGTTTTGTAGATGTATTTAAAGCAGCAGCTGAAGGTATATTTTTCTTTTGAGGAAAATTTTGATATTTACTTGAAGAATTTTCATATTTAGTTTTAGAATTTTCAAAAGCCTTTCTTTGGGAATTATTTACTAAATTAGTAGCTTCATGACATCTTAATTCCGTTTTAATAAAATTTATTAAATCGGTGACTTCACAGTCCTTATCGGGGTCACGTTTTCGATGGAAATCTAGTATCAAATTTTCGGGTAATAATCTCAGTAATAAGGGTAGTAATAAATGGCCATAGGAGCCTGATGTTACTCCTAACGCATCAAGATTTCTCATAGAAGTTTCGATATTATCATACAACTTTCTTAAAGAAATAACATTGTTAGAGGATTTCACTGGTTCAAGATTTAGAATTTTATTCATGTAACAGTTTATGATATTTTCCCGCTTACCATACCTCTCTTCTAACAATTTTAAACAAGTAGAATAATTTTGATCTGTCAGTTCAAACCCAGATACAATATTATATGCAGGACCAGACAACAAGGATTTGAGATATTGGAATTTTTCAATTTTTGATAACGATTCGTTTGAATCTATCGCACTAGTAAATAAATTAAAAAATTCTAAGAACTGGCTTGCATCACCAGAAAATTTTTCTATGTTAAGTTTAGGAAGCTTCACTGCCGAAACTGGCTTACTACCGATTTTTGAACCGTTACTTGATTCTAGTAAAACTTTTGGTTCAGTTTCGATTTTACATTTTTTAAGCCTCATCTTAATTTTAAATTTCAAACTGGATATTTTTTCAGAATATTCTTCTACCGATTTTAGTTCTTTTTCATATTCAGTTTTTTCCTGAATTAGCTCATCCATTTCGGAATCTAATTCCTTTAGTTGAGCTTCCTTTTCATTTACGAGCTCTAATGATTCCATTAATGAGTCGCAATCAGTTTTATCAATATCAACAGATAATAATGTATCACATTTTGTGATTAATTTCGTAATGGCTGCACGAACAGTAGCTCTTTTACTTTTAAGCTTATCAGGCTTATCCATGTTTAAATTTAAATTCAATGTTCAAAATAAATGATCATGAAAAATGTATATTTTCAAAAAATCAACAGTCATGCAGAATAATAAAGGTATTTCTTACCTTTTTTCCGGGTCTTTTCGGCACCAAAAACTGAAAAATAATCTTCATATATATTCCATGAAATTTCAGGTGATCACAATTTAAATCCAAGGTTGGGAGAGCTTAATTATTGACTTCACGATTCATGTAAAATCATATTAAAATAATAAAACATATTTCACAACAGAAAATGGCGCTAGTGTTTTTCAGTATAAATCCAAGTCAAGCACAGGATAATTAAAAACTTTGTATATTTACACTTATAAATATTTACAAAGGGAAAGGAAACAAGCTGAAGAAACAGCCAATAGGAAAGTGGAAATCGACAGCCAATAGGAAAGCAGAAGATAACAGCCAATCACAGAATAATATAATCAAAACAAAAAAAAACAGAGTAGAATGGAAATAAGCATACAAATTCAAAAAAAAATTAAATAAATTAAAATTAAAAATAGATTACAATAAAAATTAAATCACACACATATATTAAAATATGGAAACACATGAAATTAAAAATACATAAATAAATAAAATAAATAAAAAGATTTAGAAATTTCTTGATGAATTACAGAACGAGAGAGTTCTTTTAAGCGGATTTCGAGATTTCTTTCAGTTTGACCAATATAAGATAAATGATTACAAGGAACATTATCAACTGTCCATTTACGAAGATCAGGCACGAGAGATTTAGTGGAGAAAAATTTTGAATTTATTGTCAGGTTTATAGATAACGTTAAAATTATCGCGTATTAAATGCCTGTGCCTGTCTATGTCTGTGTTAAAATTAAGCATGTGCCAACTTATCCCATTGGAATAGGCAACTTGCCCCGCGACGGGGTAGGTTGGCACACATTCTTTTTCTAGCTTAAGGCTTCTCTAAACATAAACTACAAAAGCTATAAACTCAGAACTCCGGGTATTTAGAGCCAAATACCTGTCCTTTAATGGTGCAGTTAAATTTTGCTAAAAAACTTAAACAAAAATTAATAAAAATCAATAACTAAAATCTGTGCCTACTAGCCCTGGTCTCCCCTAGTTGCGTTTACAAAACTGCAGCTTAATTTCATAAGTATTCTGTATTCTAGAAAATTATTCCTTGTCTTCTGAAACCTTAAATAATAGAAGAAAATTTGAGATCTTAGAAAGCAATTGGTTTCCGTATTTTACAGAAACATCTTCCCGCCTTCTTCGTGCATCAAATCGGCTACTTTATTTCCGGTACCTATTACAACTAAGTTTTATGATTTGCAATTCTTCAAATGGTTTGTGAATATAATGTCAAGGTTTCCATAGTATTTGGTAACTATATTGAATTTTCATAGGGCATTTTTCTTTTTTTCAATTTAATTCAACTGTGTACAAATATTTCATATGGCAAAAGTGTCATCAACAGGATTAAGTTTTTTCTAGCTCAAAAAACGCTAATTTGCATAAATAGCCCTTTGAATTAAATGTAAATTAAAAGTTTTAAAATATTTAAAGCAGATTAAAATATTTAACTTAAAAGTCGTTTCCTTATAATACGCAGTCCGGTCTTACAGCATCGCAAACAATGTCCATAGAATGCAATGGTACTTGGGTGGAACATTGCAATATATATAGAATATCATTGGTACGTCGCCAATTATCAGCATATAGAGGTCGACTGGCAATTTCCCACAGGCATTACTAAGCGATATTTCATTTTCCGTACATTTTGCAGCATTGGTGGAATGTTATAAAATATAAAGCACTGCCGATGAAATAGCTACTATAATAATACTGGTGCTAATTTTTATTTAATTCCCGTTATTACATTACGTATACTATAAAAAAGTTCCGAAATTGCAAAACACTTTAGTTTTACTCCAATGCATAAAACCGACAAATCAATCACCGCTACTTCCTTCTTTACACAACAGTATTCCATACATTTAAAAAAAAATAATCTCTGCAATGAAAGGGAAAATTATGAATTTGTTCGAAAATGTATATACACTGTTACTTTATGTACAGGTAATGTGCTTCAATATAAAGAGTATTGACTTTATAATTTATTTATCTTTCCAAGCTCATTTCCAATAATTTTTAAAGTACGAAAACGAAAGAGTGTTCTTTGTCAGACATTTCTCAAATTTATCATTGACATCAAAATCACAAAAAAAGACATATTTTTTTCACATATGATTAAGCAATCAAGCATCATATCCGGTGATAAATGCTCAAAATAAGTAAATTTTAAAATATAAACGTAAAAGTAATAATTCTTATTAAAAAACCTATACATAAAAAATATAAATTGAGAATGCAGGAAATGTCCATTTGGTTGAAACCTACTGAATTCAATTTTGTTCCTTTTCGATGCTATTAGAGATTTATGAAGAACATTTCTGACTCTTGCTTACTCTAAATCATTCTATTTTATTTACTTTTAAAATAAATCCTTTTATCCCAAAAAGAAATTTAGAGTAATGGTGGGTGCAAAATAAAGATATTTTCTTTTTATGAGGCTTTCTAAAATCATTTCATCAAAATATAAACCTTTCCCTTTCTTTATAAACCTCTTTATTGCTTTCCCTTTATTCATAATTTTTTGCTTTTATGAGTTTTGAATATGATTTTTTTTTCGTTCAGTAACAACAATCCATAGTTTTCGTTAACGTTAGCCTCTATCTTAGAAAGGGAAAATTTTGATTTACTTTAAAAATGTAGTACACATTTCTTTATGTATGTAGCAGTAGTTCAAATTCGATACATATCAATTAATAAACATGGTATGAGTAAAGTTTTTTGCGCCCACTGCAATGGCTTTTTTGTGACGTTACTTCTCCTAAACTATTCGGTTGATGACCATCATATTCAGCACAATAACAGCTCCCATGGGTGATATGGTTTACGTAAAAGAAACATTCACACAAATTATGTTCTTGATAAATAAATACAGATCATAAGGATCATAAACTTAACATTAGGTTTCAGTTTAAGTTCTTTTTATACGCTTTAAAAGTTCATACGTTCCATAAACCTAACGTAAAACGCGCAAAGTTTTAATTTTTTTTTTCTGCGTTTTAAACATGTCAAGTTCCGTTGGCTGAAAATTGAACACAAAAGATGATGGTCATATATAAAACGATTTGACCACAGCTGATCGCAGTCTTTCACAGGGAAGAACTGAGCAAGTTTATTTGAAAACATTCACTTTATATCGTCAAGTTGCTGTTGATAATTTCCAATAATTTTAAAATAAACATTATCATTACTTTAGTTGTCAAAATAAAGTGTATCTTAAAGCATTGCAAAAACTCAGGTTTTCGTGCTTGCACTACAGGAATCAGTGTTGCCAGTGGGCTACTTTTTTAAAATTCAGATTTCTTGATTGGCACCACTTTTTGAAATAGTAAAATTCGCCTTATTTAATGACATATTAATTAAGGTGAAATAAAAGGGAATTTTATCATTTCAGAAAAGTGGTGCCAATCAAGAAATCTGAATTTAAAAAAAAAGGAGCCCACTGGCAACACTGACAGGAATAACAGTGACATGTTTCAAACTCTCTGTTTAAAGCGGTTTTGAATATTTGCACTGCCTGCATCTCCAAAAACGACTATGCCTTAGAATATGTTACCGTTGGCATCAACCAATTTTAGTTTCAACGAATGGACAATGAAACACTGGATCGGAAATAATCTAAGCAAAGTGCTTCGATTCCATAGAAGATATTACCGTTAGCACCAACCAATTTTAGTTTCAACGAATGGACAATGAAGCACTGAATCCGGAATAATCTAAGCAAAGTGCTTCGATGCCGTAGAAGATGTTACCGTTGGCACCAATCAATTTTAGTTTCAACAAATAGACAATGAAACACTGGATCCGGAATAATCTAAGCAGAAGCTCAGTTGACGACGAACTTCTCAAAGATTCAACTCCCTTGTAATGGGAGAGTTTCCGCTAACAGCACAATTTTTCCTTCGGTATATTAGCATCAACAACATATCTGCAATAGTTCTGTCAAATTTCATCGCTGTCAAAAATTGCAATCAACATACACGAAGCAAACCGGAACTTCCATTGCTATCTTTTATTTTAACTTCTGAGAGTTAAAAAAAACTTAGACTGAAGCAAGCGTTCATTTCAATTCGGAAATATTTTTATATTTCTATTGTAAGAACATTATATTTGTACATTTCCTAATTCTACAAAATACTAAGAAAAATATTTAAAATAAAAGACTTAAGTAGGTTTGTAATTATTGCACAAAATCCCTATAAATTCAAATTTGATTAATCCTTCTAAATCCTTCAACCCTTCTAAACTCCTTCTAAAATTTATTAAATGATTATGTAAATCTTCCAATCTAGTTAAAAAATTTATGAAAAATGCTTTAGAAGATAAAATTTTCATGAATTCATAATTCAGTGCATAAAGAGTTTTAAAGCATTAAATAACCTAGATCAAAACAAGCGCTCATTTTGACGTTAAGCTTATGTCTCTTATTATCTATAACTATTCCTCAATGATGAATGATGAGGGGTTTTTTTTACATGAACCATACCAACCATGGTAGCTTTCATTGAGTTGAATATGATGGTCATCAGCCGAGAAGTTTAGGAGGAATAGCGTCACAAGCAAAGCATCGCAATGTACTCAAAGAGCTTTGCTCGCTAAGTTCAGTAAAAATTTTATTTGAACTACTGTGGTATGATGTACTGTGGCATTATGAAAGACATAATGTGTAATGCATTTTCAAGGCAGTTCTTTTGCCTAGTCCAATACAGAGGTAAACTTTTAAACAAGAAAGAAAAATAATACGGGAATCATAGATTATGAAGCACTTTTCAACACATTCAGAACGCTTTAACAAAGCTTCACTATTGAATAAGGGGAAATATAATCTCTAAATGAACAATTTGGAAAACGCATAATACATTAGAAACTAAAATTTCAGAAATTCTGTAGACGGAAAAATATCCGAATTATTTTGTGCAGACTAATATGTGATCCATTTATTTGTATATATAAACTACATAGTATACCAAAATTTCCGTTAATAAGCGCAAATGTACTCGAATTCCTTTGTGTAGTCCTGTATATGATCTATAGAATTTATAAACACCAAATAATATGCAAATATCAATTAAATTCAAAAGGGCATACCATAAACGCAACTTATGTTTTATGGTATCTCTGAAATGCACTCTATATTCTACAGTAAGCATCTTATAGTGCATCTCATTGATATATATCAATTTCAATATGTTTGAAATAGTTTAATGTGACTGAAATACACTGCAAACGATTTTTCTTGATTGACCTAACTGTAATGGTATGTTTGTACTATAAATGGTCCTCCATTTTCAATACCGAACATGCTAGAATAAACGACAAGAACATATAGAAATTACATTGTAATCCGACTGTTTTTACGCAAGTTTCAGCATGGACAGACGGACTGACAGACAAGCACATAGAAAGACAAACCTAATTCATAAACATTTTTCAACTACATTGGAAAGTGTTAAAAAGTATCGATTGTTAATATATAAAAAAATAATACCTTGAAACAATATGCTAATTTTAATTCCTAAAAGATGCCAAGATGATTAGTAGCTAAACAACCTCTGAAATCAAAGAATATTATTTGCATTAAAATTTACATCATTAATTTTGAGTATTAACTAGGGGTATATGAAGTACTATTATTAGGGCAGATGTATAAAAGATTTAGTATATTGGTAGGACCAGTGGGAAATTGAAGTATAGAAAAAAGGAGCAGGTAGCAGATATTAAATATAATAGGAAAACCACAGCCCTAGCAAGATTATATCAAGACAGAAACCATTCAAATAAATTTCAATGAAAATAAAATCATTTTTCCTGCTTTCAATACTATCCATCCAGTACAAGAGAAACCACACTGAAAAAAATTCTGCCACTGGCATCTAGAAAATAAATTGTGTCTCTCGCAAAATGTCATCCTTATAAATTCTAGTTCCCTTTGTTAGAGAGTTCAAGTTATACCGATTATAATTCAAGTGAGTTTTCCTATATTATCGTGGTCAAACTTATTTAAAAATCTCCGCAAATAAATGCACAAGAAGTAAGTTTTAGTAACTATAATTCTAGTATATGAATTAATTCTAGAAACCAAGTGATAATTTCTCGTAATTTAAACAATCCATAGGTTGTTTATAAAGTCCCGGACCCATTTTGATGTTTAATAACTCATAAAATAATAAAGATAGATTAAAATTAATAGCATAAATGGTTAGATAGACTCAAAAAGTTTCATGACCCTTGTCAATGAACTTCCACGTGTGCCCCCTTCGTCGCACGGAGAATATCAAGTCGATAGTCAATTTCACGCCAGGTAGCGGCAAATTGCTATCAATACAAATTACATTTTCCAGGAAGATGGATTGGGCGAGGAGGTCCAATTCCTTGGCCACCCAGATCACCTGATATAACGCCGCTGGACTTTGTCCTTTGGGGAATTGTAAAGGACAATGTTTACAGGAGGAGAGTGTCGAACATTGATGACTTAAAAGCCAGAATTACAACCGCAATAGCCTCTGGGGATGCCGACATGCTTACCGCTACCTGGCGTGAAATAGACTATCGACTTGATATTCTCAGTGCGATGAAGGGGGCACACGTGGAAGTTCATTGACAAGGGTCATGAAACTTTTTGAGTCTATCTAACCATTTATGTTATTAATTTTAATCTATCTTTATTATTTTATGAGTTATTAAATATCAAAATGGATCCGGGACTTTATAAACACCCTGTATAATGTATCGTTTCATCACCTAGAAAACTATAGACTAGAAATTCTCAATCATTTCGTCTATTCAATTTATTTGTTTACTTTATTCGCATAACTCGGAATCTGTATTTCTAGTCTAAGGAATTGGAAAATGACTACCTATTTGTTCTAGATGAAGGCCGTATATTTTTTCTTTCAGTGCATAGAGATTGTACCCGGCAAAAATGCAATATGTAACGATGCAGCAACATTTAACTTACCAAAATTGTGACTCAAGCTACTCAATGGTTACGAAAATAAAAATAAATATCCAATTTAAATAAATAATACCTTGCATAATATGAAAAATTGAATGGCAGCGTTTAGTAGACCGTGCAAGTTTAGAATATTTTTATTTATTTGTTTTGAAAATGACTCGGGTAGTGTCAAAACATGTAAACAGTCAAATAAACATACTTTTACTGCTTTTTAAAGTTTTAATTTACACCTTTTAGCAATTAAAATTTGTATATTAGTATAGTATCGATTGTTGTTATTAAACGATAACAAAATCAAATTAAACTTTCTTTAAAACAAGAAGTTTATAAAAGATTTACATTTTGATAAAATGATTTCAAAAAGCCCCATAAAAGAAAATGTATTCCTTTTTTCAGCAACTATTACTTTAAGGTTTTCTCTTAGGACAAAGGGACTTATTTGAAAAGTAAATTAAAATGGAATATTTCAGAGAAAGCAAGAGTTAAATATGTTATTCATAAATCTCTAATGGCATCAAAAAAGAACAAAATTGAACTCAAGTCGATTTCACCGAATTGGATTTTTCCTGCATCACTGATTTATTTATTTTTTTATTTTTTTAGGTTCTTTAACAAGAAATATTACTCTTATGGTTATATTTTAGAATTCAGTTATTTTAAAAGCATTGATCTGTGGATGTAATATTTGATTGTTTAATCATACGTAAAAACAAATGAGGACATCAGAAGCCAAGGGGTACAAGTGACAAAATTTCGATTTGGAATAAATTGAGTTCAAAGATAATAGATGTTATAGTTGAACATCAATAATAATTGACTGAATTGAAATAGGAAACTGCTGCTTGTTTCACACAGGTCTTTGAACTCTTATTTCAATAAAAGTGAAAAAAGTAGAGTGCAATTTTCTTTAAATTTATAATTAATCAATATTGATCATTATTCGGAAAAAGTGGTTGATCTCTAAAACACAACACATAATTACAAAATCACTTATATTTCTTTACCTGAAAAGAAAAAAGCATATTTTCAGGTCGTCTGTACACTTAGTTCATTTTTTTCAATTTCGTCACTTATACTCTTTGACTTCTGGGGTCCTCAAATGCAAGTCTTTTTTGTGATTTTTATGTCGATGATAAATTTGATAAGTGACTGTCAATTTCTTTGTCATATTTTATAAAATTTTAGAAATGAATTTGTCATGACAAAAAAATATATATATATATACAGGGTGATTCATAAAAGATGGGCAGAACTTTAAGGGGATATAGACACTTAAAGACAAATAATATTAAATAGGAGACTAAGGGTCCCAGACGTATTCCCAAGGAGATAGGGGGCATTAAAGTTTAGGGTCCGAAATTTCAAATGATTATAAAACATGGAAAAATTGGTCGATTCGTTTGCGGTTTTTGCAAAAAATTTTCTTTTTGCCAGTATTTTCTTGAAATAAAATTTTAAAGTTCAATTTCAAAAAATGCCGATAGGGGGCGCTTTAGACTTTGGAGTAACAAACAACTATTTTTTAACGTTATTTTTTGTATTTCTTTAAATGATTTCGAAAGCTTAGACTTAAACTTAAATTCTGATCTAAAAATCTGAGTCCTAACGAGTAGTTAAGTAGCATAAACTGAAATTTGAAATTTGAAACCCTTCTCCCCCCAGAACAAAAATCAGTTATTCCCGATCTTTGTGTCGTAGATTAGGCTCTAACTACTGCCGAGTTTTGCTAAAATTATTCTTTATGTCAGTATTTTCTTGAAAATAAATTTTAAAGAAAATTTTCAAAAAATTCCGATAGAGGGCGCTTTAGACTTTGGAGTAACGAACAACTATTTTATACCGTTATTTTTTGTGTCTCATTAAATGCTTTCTAAAGCTTAGACTTAAACTTAAATTTTCAGCTCAAAATCTGAATCGCTGAGCGTGGTTCAGTAGCGAGGGGAGGGGTTCAAATTTCAACTTCTGAACATAGTTCAGTTTGCACTACTTAACCATGCCCAACGATTCTGTGCTGTGATACGAGGCAAAAATACAACTTTCGTCAAGGACTGCATAGTCGGAATTCACTCATAAAGGCACTGGCACAGTTGGAAACGTCGCTCATGCAAACGTTAAAGCTCCATTCCTGACGCTAGTCACCGGGTGAAGAAGGAAACAGAAAGTATGCAAATGTCAAATGGGGAAGAAGAAGAACACGTATGCAAAATTTCGACACGATTCAGGCATAAAAACCACTGAACGGTGAGTCAAGTGTAAGTCGCTGTAGTAATGAATCGGAAGATGGTGCCCTTCACGAATAAGGAAAAGGCTGAGATGCATTTAATTTATGGAGCGGCAGATGGAAATGGTGCAGAGGCACAACGAATGTACGGAGAGCGATTTCCCAACAGGCGGTTGCCTAACCGCAAAACTTTCGAGCGCTTGCACAGACAGTTGTGTGAGACGGGATCATTTCTCGCTTCCCGGTCGAATGCAGGTCGTGCAAAAAAGGACGAATCAGTAGTTGTTGCAGAAGCCATTCTGGATGTAGTAGCGGCGCAGCCAAGTACAAGTACACGAACAGTGGCTAGGCAGGTGGATACCTCACAGTCCATGACTTGGAAGGTACTGAAGGATGAACATTTGCTCCCGTTTCATGTGCAACGAGTCCAGAAACTGTCTCCAGGGGATTATCCAAATCGTATTGAATTCGCCCGCTGGTTTCTGCAGCAGAACGCGCTAAATCCACATTTTGGACGAATTGTGCTTTTCACCGATGAATGTACTTTCGCACGTGAAGGTACATTTAACACACACAATGCACATGTATGGGCGGATGTCAATCCACATGCTACGTATCCACATGCTCATCAGAGACGCTTTTCCATCAATGTTTGGGCAGGAATCCTCGGAGACCACCTAATCGGACCGTACCTTCTTCCTGAACGCCTCAACGGTAAAACATACCTCACATTTCTGCAACATGTGCTGCCAGACCTGTTAAACGTTGTTCCTCCACGCATCCGGAAGGTCATGTGGTTCCAGCACGATGGAGCACCAGCCCACTACGTACGAGACGTCCGCAACTATCTGGACATCACATTTCCGAACAGATGGATTGGTCGAGGTGGTCCTGTTGCTTGGCCTGCTCGCTCGCCAGATCTTTCACCCCTCGATTTCTTTTTTTGGGGACGATTGAAGGCTCTTATGTATGAGACACCCATTGAATCCACCGAGGAACTGGTCGCCAGACTTTCCGCCGCTGTAGGGGAAGTGCTCGAAAAGCCTGATGTTTTCGCGAATGTTCGCCGTTCCATTCTTCGCCGTTGTTCTGCGTGCATAACCTCTGGTGGTCACAATTTTGAACATTTATTGTAATTACATGTTAATAAATATGCTTTGGTAACATAATCCTAATTTGTGTCTTTTTACCTCGTATCACAGCACACAATGTGTGGACATGGTAAACTGAACTGTGCTCAGGAGTAGAAATTTCAAACCCCTCTCCCCAGAAACTTAACCACGTCTAACGATTCAGATTTTGGGCTGAAAATTTAAGTCTAAGCTTTAGAAAGCATTTAATGAGACACAAAAAATAACGGTATAAAATAGTTGTTCGTTACTCCAAAGTCTAAAGCGCCCTCTATCGGAATTTTTTGAAAATTTTCTTTAAAATTTATTTTCAAGAAAATACTGACATAAAGAATAATTTTAGCAAAACGCGGCAGTAGTTAGAGCCTAATCTACGACACAAAGATCGGGAATAACTGATTTTTGTTCTGGGGGGAGAAGGGTTTCAAATTTCAAATTTCAGTTTACGCTACTTAACTACTCGTTAGGACTCAGATTTTTAGATCAAAATTTAAGTTTAAGTCTAAGCTTTCGAAATCATTTAAAGAAATACAAAAAATAACGTTAAAAAATAGTTGTTTGTTACTCCAAAGTCTAAAGCGCCCCCTATCGGCATTTTTTGAAATTGAACTTTAAAATTTTATTTCAAGAAAATACTGGCATAAAGAAAATTTTTTGCAAAAACCGCAAACGAATCGACCAATTTTTCCATGTTTTATAATCATTTGAAATTTCGGACCCTAAACTTTAATGCCCCCTATCTCCTTGGGAATACGTCTGGGACCCTTAGACTCCTATTTAATATTATTTGTCTTTAAGTGTACTATAACCCCTTAAAGTTCTGCCCATCTTTTATGAATCACCCTGTATATATTTCCAATGCCTTTAACACTGCAGCATTTGTGTTGGGCTTGTCGAAAAAGTACTGATTGGAGAGGTAGTTTTTTGCAATGAAATATTCCAGCCATTAATAATGAAATAATGAGAAATAAATCGATTCAGCGTCAGAACCATATGTATCTCAAGGACATAACTTTAAATTTTATAAGCACTCCAGCAATGCTATGTATGCTATGAAAGGTCCAGGACCCATTATATTATATAGCGACATATGTACGAGATTGTTGGGCTAATTATACGTTGATTATTGGCGACGTGCCAGTGATAGTCTATATTTGTTGCATTGCCCGATCCCAGCAACACCACATACTATGGACATTGTAAGCGATGTTGCGAATCCGAACTAAAAATTATAAAGAATGTTTTTGGAAATGAAAACATTTTATCCAATTTTTAAATATTTTAAAACTTTTCATGGATTTAAAAGTAAACGCTCATTAACCCTTAAATGCGCGATTTTTAGGGTTTCGTACGTAAAAAGTAAAAAACGGTTGGTTGGTTGGTTGGTTGTATTTATGTCGGCCAATTATCAGTACGTGGGATATAGGCCCTAATGGGGTGAGTGCCTTCCGTGCAGGTCTTTCTAAGGGAACCTAACCCGTATCAACGCTTGGAGAACCAAGGTTCGAAGAAAACCACGAAAACTCCGAAAGATTAGGCCGACGGGCACGATTGGGATCGAACTCAGCACCTCCCGTCTACCAGCTTCGAGAGCAGAACCTCCCGGCCACTGGTGGGGCAAAAGTAAAAACGGAACCATTATAAGATCACTCCTGTGTCTGTCTGTCTGTCACAGCCATTTTACTCGTAATCTATGGAACGTGGAAAGTTCAAATTCGGGGAAGTAATAAAGACCATTGACCCACATATTTTCAGATTAATAAACATTCATAATTATATTTAGTAATAATGTAGGGGGGCTAATTATGGTACTTGTAAAAGAAACTTCTTTGTATATCGTGTGGGGTATCGTGTGAAAGCTTTCGTAACGCTGAACTCAAAAATACATTCCTTTTAATTTTAGGTATTATATTTTCATAGATATTGTCGAAAATTTAGTACAAAAATATGGGATGTACCTATCGTAGCAGAAGTATAAAAGCATTGTTGATAAGGAATTTTTTAAAAAATCATTAATTAGCCGAGATATTAACCCTTAAATATACGGCCGATTTGGACATACACAATGACAGTGGCGGCGTACTCTGTGCCTAGTTAACAACTTTTAATGATATATATGTGTAATATAATCTCCAGTAACAGTATAAAAGGAATGAATGTCCAAATTGTTAAAAACATACTAATTTCAGGGGGGGGGGGAGACTCTAAAAATTTGAGAAAAAAAAAAGACCATTTTCAACATATAACGTCTTAAAACGTATATTATTTTAAAACCCAATTTTAACTGGGATGAAAGATAAAGTATGTTCTTTCCTTTCATGTATTTAAAAAAATGTAAGATGCAGAATTAGTATTTATAGGGGGCTCGAAACTGTTAGACATTTGTCGAACAGAAAAATGGCATAACTGTTTGCAGGATTACAAAATAAATATTGCAACTAGAATGAAAATTTTAGTGCTTATTTATACTTCAGATTGTAATCATTACCCTGAACTTAAATAAATTTGTATTTAAAGCATTTTTATATTTTTAATGCAATGTTGCATTTAGCTAATACAAAATTTTGAAAATTTCAACAGTATAATCATCTAAAAAAATATTTTTTTGGACAATAAAAAGGAAATTTTAAGTTCAGTTTATACAGACTAACATGAAATATATGTTTTTTAAATTTCATGAATAAATAATATTCAGAAGTTTTTGAGGTATCCTGCGCGTTGTGCCCAGAAAACGACATTTAGAGAAAAATGACTTCAAAGTTTCGGAAACGCCGCTTCAGCTATTGAGCGGGTTTAATTCTAAAAGCCATAACTTCTGTTCTAATGGGAATTTCAAGGAAACAATTATATCAAAATGTTCAAAAAAGATAGGAGTTTAACATCTAAAAAAATTAAAATTTCTAAAATTTTGAAGCTTTAAGATTCCTGCGACAACTTAAACCTTTCCGGCGCAGAGTAATTCTGTTTTTAAACTTATGAAATAATGGACTGACACCAGAATTTATAAATGAATTTATTAGAAAATACGAACTTGCCTATTTTCACGTACATGATAAAAGGAAAATTTTAATTAAATATTCTTGGTGCCGTTTGTCTGTTTTGGAATCAAAATTATGTGTCATTTTTTTAAGGACACCGCCCTCGAAAGGTTTAAGTAGAATTAATCACATAAATACTGTGGGATTTGAGACTAGTTTGCATTGAGTGTATCTCTCAATACGCCTCGAGTGACTTTAAAAGTTAATTAAAAACGTATCTGGATAAACGCGGCACTGACCAAGGCCGCGTTGCAACTTCGCGACCTCCTTTCGAAGCGCGCTTAGCACACTGTTAAAGTTAAACTTTGAACAAAGGTTTTATTTTAGCTACACTGAAGAAATAAAGGTTATTACTAGGCTGAATTCAGTTTTATGAAATGCCAAATGAAGTTTAAATATGCACTGCTTTTATTGTCAGTACTGAATTAAGTTTATCATAAACAGATTAGGATAATATTAAAAAATGAGTTATACAGAATAGCTAAATTTCATATTATTTAGGTTCCATATCTCTTTGAACTTTCATAATATAGCCATTTACGCTTTTCTAACATATACTGTTATACCCAATCCTACGTTATATAGTTTTTTACAAAGTATTCTTATAGCAACGGGGTTTTTTAATAATACAATTACAAATTCATATATTTATTCTACGGAACCCTCTATGAGCGAGTAATACTCGCACTTGACCGTTTATTTTATTTTGTTTCGAAAAAATTATATATGATTCTCTGAAAAGTTTATTACACAGAAAAAATAATGAAAAAAATCAGAGATACATTTTTCATTTACTAATATGTCAATCTTTTCCTCTGTTGCACATCTCAACACAAGTAAAAACGATTGTCGTGTGGCTGTTTTACGTTAAAATATTGCAAATTAGTAAATATTTTAATAAGTATGTCGCCAAATACCTTATTTTATATAATTATTTATTTTATAAACTTAACCTTTAACCCTTTAATTCCCATGATAGAATGCGTTCTAGAAATTACGTAGTTCAGAGAATCTGACTTTACACCAGAAAGTTTAAATGGTTAATTTCGCTTTTTTTTAAATACGGAATACCTGTTATTAATTAAATCAAATATTGCTATTATAATTTTCTGGTGAGTATTAGGTATATACGAATAAAAAAAATCTATTAAATTCAAAACACTGTTGTTTGCATATACGCAAAGCTGCGCACTAAAGGGTTAATGCAGTTTAGCTTTTTAGTACTATACAAAATTCGGTACTTTTCGGTTAGCCGGGCGCCAGTGTTATATATACCTACATGTATATGTCTATATGCATATATGTATACATATATTGTATATATACAGATATATACATATATATCAACATATATGTATATGTATACATATGTATATATATACATGTATATAGACATATACATGTATACATAACACTGGCGCCCGGCTAACAGAAAAGTACCCAAAATTCATATGTCATTTAGATGATAGTTTCTTAATATTAAATATTTCTCTACAGTTGAATTGAACTGAAAAAAATGCATGAAAGAACTTACGAAAATTTAATGTAATTGCGTCGTTTTACAAGATTCCCGAAAACTTTCCGTTACCCTCAAAAACTATTTCTTCAAGATAAAAACACATATATAAAACACAGACGCAATAGGATTTCGAGATTTACAGGAAATAAAGAAGACAATTAGATGCCCATAAGCTGCTGAAAAGATGCTTCTATTAATTTCGGAAACCTATTACTTTCTGAGATTTTTACTTTCTTCTATCTTCAATAGAAGAAAGTATTGTAATCGAAATTTTTTCGACTTCCGGTTTTCGACGGATTTACATGTTTTAGGGGTCAGAGATCCCCAAAAACATGTTTATAGAAAATGTCTGTCTGTCCGTGTGTCCGTCTGTCTGTCGCCATTGTACCATCAAAAACTGTATGAAGTTATGCATAGAATTGAACCAATTTTTTATTTTAAGTTTTTGGCTATGGCAAGCAGATCCTCCCTAAATTTGGAAAAAATTCGCCGATAGGGGGCGCTGTAATAGCTATTTTTGTGCGATTTTGAATATTGTACCATCCAAAAGTATATGAAGTTATGCATAGAATTGAACCAAATTTTTATTTTAAGTTTTTGGATATGGCAGGTAGGTCCTCCATGAATTTGGAAAAAATCGCCGGTAGGGGACGCTGTAACAGCGATTTTTGTGCGATTTTGAATATTGTACCATTCAAAAGTATATGAAGTTGTGCATAGAATTGAACCAAATTTTTATTTTAAGTTTTTGGATGTGGCAGGCAGGACCTCCCTGAATTTGGAAAAAAATCGCCGCTAGGGGGAGCTGTAATAGCGATTCTGCATGTAACTGCGTCGTTTTACAAGATTCCCGAAAACTTTCCGTTACCCTCAAAAACTATTTCTTCAAGATAAAAACACATATATAAAACACAGACGCAATAGGATTTCGAGATTGCATAGAATTGAACCAAATTTTTATTTTAAGTTCTTGGCTATAGCAAGCAGGTCCTTCCTTAATTTGGAAAAAAATCGCCGGTAGGGGGCGCTTTAATAGGGATTTTTGTGCCATTTTGAATATTGTACCATCGAAAAGTGTATGAAGTTATGCATAGAATTGAGCCAAATTTTTTGTGTTGCTTTTTGGTCATGGCATGAAGGTCCTCCCTGAATTTGGAAAAATTCCGCTGAAAGAGGGCGTTATAATTACGATATCTGTACCATTTTCTTTATTGTACAATCGAAAAGTGTATAAAATTATGCATACAATTGAACCAAATTTTCTGTGCATGTTTTTGGCTTTGGCCAACAGGTCCTCCTTGAATTTGGAAATATCGCGCGGTAAAGGGGCTCTGTGATTGCGATTTTTGTATACTTTTCTTGATTTTTCGTAGTTCTATTGTCCATCGGTGGCTCGTACAAAGGCGGGAACTCACTTCCTGCTAAGCCAGCTATTCGCAAACATCTGATAACAACAGAATAAGGAAAAACCATTAATTTTAACAAATATCATGATATAGATTAACTCGGTTTTAGTTCATTTAATTGACTGAAGCAGGAATTTAAGATGAAAATCAAAGTTGGTATAGTAATGAACTAATAATAGTGAAGTATTAACATGTGTAACAAGTTTTTGAAATATTAAGATGTATAAGATAGAAGAAAGTTTTGGGATTGGCACATTCAACTAGTTTATTGGTTTTTTCTTACAAGTTTCTGAAAATATGAATAAGATTCCAGTATCTACCGAGGGTGTTCACACGTTTTTGAAACGATTTTGACTTTCTGCTGTGTTGAAAGATAGTCAAAAGTCAATTTCCCCAAAATTTCTGAACTTTTCCCCAAATCAGTGTTTTTTTTTCTGGAAAAGTCCCTAACTCAGTTTTTACTCAAAAAGGGCACTTTTAAATTTCCAATTTACCACTATAAAAAAAATTTAAGTAATTTAAGCTCAAAATTTTTCCCCAAATCAAACCTTTTTTTGAAAAAATTCCCCATTTACAAAAAACAAACTTTTAAACTGGGTTGAATGCATATTCTGTAGCTACATTAAGAGAATGAGAGATATATTTTGCTGTGATACGTTATTTTACGTTTGTTTTTAAAAGTATTGTCTAACAATGTTGGACTATTGTTACACTAGCTCTATAGCTTTAGACAATCTCTAATCAGTTGGGATTTGAATGAATCCGAGATGGTACGCTGTTTTAATGTTTTTTTCAACCCTGTACTGAAGTACATAATCATAATGCAAAGTATTTTCGCTGTATCAATCGATGTGCTTTTGTATATCATAAGAGAAAAATATCTGCTTTCCACATAGTATTTAAATTATTTTTTTTAAGTACGGCGAAAGAATTTTTCGTACAAGTCCTGCAGTTTTAGTCACATGCAGGTTTAAGCTGCTTAAGACTTTAGAATCTGGTGCATCTGTAATACGTGTAAACTGTAATGTAGTAAACAACGAACACGACCACATCCAATAGAATAAGGATTGGTATTTCCGATTTCTGGATTGTATTTCGGTTTTTTAAATCAAAATTGAGTTCGAGACAGATCCAGTTTTTCTACAGGACAAAAAGAAATCATTACGGAAAACAGTAAAAAAAAATCCCCAAGTTTTTCCCCAAAATTTTTTGTAGTCTCCAGAAATTTCCCCACGAACTACTTGTCCCCCAAAAATTCCCCTAGAGGCTCAAAATTCCCCAGAATGGGGACAAAATCCCCAATCTGGCAACACTGACTTTCTTTAAGATTTAAATTTAAAAGAAAAATATAAAACCTATATGGCATTGATTCAGAATAGTGCTTAATTATCGTCTGCGTCATAAAAAATATTAT
The DNA here is from genome assembly GCA_963932465.1 of Maratus speciosus. NCBI lineage: Eukaryota > Metazoa > Arthropoda > Arachnida > Araneae > Salticidae > Maratus > Maratus speciosus. The sequence continues at coordinate 535,318,170 of OZ010788.1, read as the reverse complement.
TTGTTTTAAAATGATGCTGGAAAATAAAATAAAACCTATATAGCATCAATTCAGAAAAGACTTTAATTATCGTCTGCGTCATAAAAAAATATTATTTGCTTTAAAATGTTGCTGGAAAATAAATAATAGATCAAAGGCCGTGTATTTGTATTTTCCGAAGAGAAATGCTTTTATTTGATTATTAAAAAATGGTGTGAAAAGCATTGTTTTAATATTCCTACACTTAAAATAAGGGACATAAATGATAAAAAAGTAAAGAATCATCAAAGTTTACATTAGACTGGGATAAAAGTAAAAAATGTATACTACCCCACAATGGTTCAACAGAGGAAAAAAAGACCTAGAATCTTGATTCCGTGAAAACAAGCCAAGTTTTGCGAAAGATTTATGGTTTCTGCTGAATTCTATTATAAATGAAATATTAAAATAAAAAAAGTAGAAAAAATATCAAAATGAACTCTGATTCCTATCAGAAATATGGTTTAACACCTGTTTTAAAAGAAGACATTCTGTCACTTTACTCAAGCCAGACTTCTAAATCTATTACTATATTATTAGAAAAATAAGAAACGAAACCGTAACCGAGATCTGTGAGACCGGTGAGACCATTTAACTGCATCCCACTCAATTCTCCCGACTTGTCTCCTATGGATTACTGTGTACTTGAACTTCTAAAACAAGCCATTTATAAACGGCAACACAAACAATCGGATGGGCTCTGGAAGGCTGTGAAGGAGGAGTGAAACAAAATCAACATTGATATTTTAAGAAAACCTCTTTAACCTTGGAAATCAAGAAAAAAAATGAAAGTTCAAGAAAAGTGGAGGTGAAATTCTTATATTTGTTCTAAAATCGTTACAAAACTGTATCAACACCACCTGTATAATACCTATAATATTACGTGAAATTTTTGCAAGCTTTTCAATAAACTTTATATCGTGCATAATTGAAATTGAAACGGAATATAATTGGAATATAAGGAATAATTATTTCTGTGTTTATGAAACGTGCTTGAATCTATTTTAAATAGATAGAATAAGTAAAGCGGGAAAGATACTGCATCATAACTTGTTTAAGGGAGGCAAATTACACAGAAAGACTTATTTATGAAAAAGAAAACAGCATGAACATTTAACCATGAATAAATTTATCTTTTATGTAAATTTTTATATCTTATGAGTGAATTTTTGCGAAACATGTTCTTTCAAAAAATTTAAAAAACTTTTGTTTATATGAAATAGAATAATAATAATATCTGACGAAAACATCGTTAATTTATTAATAAACAATTTACAAACATTTGGACGTTTCATAGTATAGCTACGTTTGCATGTTAGTGAAGTATTTAGTGTATATTGTGGATTGATTTCAGATTCCTATAATAAATAATATTTAAAAATTCGTTGAAAGAAATTAAAATATTTGTAATTCATTAACACCACGATATTTATTCTGAATTTTGTAATATGTATTTTCTCTAAAGGAAGTTTTATCAAAAGTAAAATAATATAAAATTTGTACAATAGTGGTAAGTTATCTGTCGTAGAATTTATGAAGAAAGCATTCTAAATTCACGGGAAACAGGAACCAAAATAACTTTTATCAATGAAATAATCCCACTGAGATATTATTCAAGATTTTGTTCAGGAGAGGAATGTTCTAGGAAATTATATCTGTATGCCATTTACTAAGAAACTTTGATTTCATTAAATAAACTTCGAAAAATTAAGCGCTAAATGCTGCTTGAAAAGTAGTTATTTAAAGAAGTAAAGAGAACAGTTGTGTACGTTTGATTACTTGATCGTTTAAAAGGGAATCGATGAAAGGTGAATGGAACATTATAAAATTTGAAAAAAAAATTCGAAGTACTAGTATTAAAGGCTGCTTGAAAAGCGTTAGAGGAGACAAGTAAAGAGAACTGTTGTTTATGTTTGCTTAGATGAATGTTTATAAGTTATTGAATGAAAGATGAGTAGAACATTATAAAATTTTATTTCTCTTAAGAATAAAATTTTATTGCTCTTACTCATAATGTTAGATTCTTTTCATTGAAGATTTTCATAATGTACTAACATCTTAAATTTTTAGAGGAAATAAACTCGAAAAATTAAGCTTTAAATGCAGCTTGAAAAATAATTAGTTAAAACCATAAAGAGAACAGTTATTTATGTTTCATTAATTCGATCGTTTAAAAGGGGATTCAGTGAAAGATTAATTGAAAATTATAAAATTTCAAAAAATAAACTCAAAATACTAGTACTAAATGCTGATTGAAAAGCGTTAGAGAAAACGAGTGAAGAGAATAGTTGTTTATGTTTGCTTAGTTGATTGTTTTTAAGTTATTCAATGAAAGATCATTAGAAAATTATAAAATTTGATTTAGCTAAAGAATAATAATGTTTTATTGTTATCTTTCATAACGTTAGATTCTTTTCATTGATGATTTTGATAATGTAGTAACATCTTAAATTTTTAGCTGAAGTAAACTCGAAAAATTAAGCACTAAATTCTGCTTGAAAAGTAGTTAGTTAAATAAGTAAAGGGAACAATTGTTAATGTTTGATTACTTGATCGTTTAGAAGGGATTCAATGGAAGATGAATGGAACATTATATAATTTCAAAATATAAACTCGAAATACAAATACTAAATACTTCTTGAAAAGCGTTAGAGGAAATAAAACGAACAGTTGTTTATGTTTGCTTGGTTGATTTTTTATAAGTTATTGAATGAAGGATGAGTAGAACATTATGCATTTTGATTTCGCTAATGAATTCGCTAATGAAGTTTTATTGTTCTTTCTCATAACGTTGGATTCTTTTCATTGATGATTTTGATATTAGACTAAGAACTTAAATTTTTAGCACAAGGCACATGACATTTTGTTTGCCCATAATATTTCTGCTAATACAAATGGGAGACATTTCATATCAGAAATAATGTTTGCATTAAAAATCAATTATACAATGTGTGTAGTAAATTTTTTATTTTAATTTCCGTGCCATTTGCGAGAACAAAATTTTAGAATATCCATTTCTGTCCTACAGTTTGTAAGTGTGCACTCACTGGAATTTAAAATAATTACTTTTTGTGTTGTTTAAAGGATTTATTATAAATATTTATTCATTTAAGTAATGCAAATATGTCTTGACACAAATATTTATGAGCCTTATATAAAAATGAAACTCTTCAATATATTTACTAAAGCCTCTTTGTCGTCAATGTTAGAAAAGGAAATTATAACTGCACCCTAAAATTCTGGATGTCTGGTTTGCGCAAATATTAGCAGAATTATATATTTTTATATGTATTATCTTTGACAAAATTAAATAATTAATAGACAATTGAATTAAAAAAAGAAGCTAGAGATATTTCAAGTGAATGAACTAAATAGAAATATTTTTGTTTACTTGATTATTTCAAAGGCTTGAAACTTTTTTTAAACATGAGATTAATTTGAAAGATATGTCGAAGAAAAAACGAATGTTTAAACAATGACTTTTTGCAACTTGACGACTTGAAATTATTCTCGGAAACCTTTTTTTACGTTTATTATCATCAAAAAAATATTTTTGCTTGCTAAGAATGACAGAAAATTGAAAATTCACCAGGTTATTTAGAAAAAGAAATATTTATTTGTAAAAATTCATAATTCATGAAATAACAGAATTAAACTTTTTATTAAATGTTTATTTCATTTGATCTCTGAAACATTTTGTAATATTTTTATGTGAAAATAATTTTCGATTGTTTCCTTACAAGAAGTAGATATATACATAATTTTAAATATTTGTTTATAGATGTCATAGTATTAATTTATACTTAAATATTTTTTATTTCGAATAAAATTTTTGTCTACTACATATAAGAATACTGGATGTTTACTAGGAGATTAAAGAAAAAAAAATTAAGTAATGAAAAAGTGCCTTGTATGAAAATAGAACTCTTCAACATATTTACTGAAGTTTCTATGTCATCAATATTAGAAACGGAGAATATAACTGCATTATAAAAGTCTGGATGTCTTGTTTGCGCAAATATTACCAGAATTATATCATTTTCTATTTATTTTCTCTCACAAAATTAAATAATTTATAAACATTTGAATTTAAAAAAAGAAACTCGAGATATTTCATGTAAATAAACTAAATAGATATAAATACTTTATTTACTTGATTTTTTCAAGATTTGAAACTTCGCGAGGTATTTAGAAATAAATAATTTATTTTTTTAAATCCTAATTCATGAAATAACAGATTTAAACCTTTTATTAAATGTTTATTTGATCTCTGAAATATTTTGTAAAATACTTTGATATAAAAAAATATTTTCTATCGTCTCTTTACAAGACATAGACAAATATATAATTTTAAATGTTTCGCTAACTATGTCGTAGTGTTTATTTAAACATATTTTTTTTTTTTTTTTTTTTTTTTAGAATTAAACTTTTGTCTACGATCTATAAAAATGCTGAATGTTTACTAATAGATCAAAGAAACACTAAATTAATGGCAAAATTCAAATAAATAACGTAACTAAATTAAATTTTCATTTTGCATTATCTTGAAATATTTTTATAAAATGTTGCGAAATTAAATTTTTCATACCTTCTCTGCATAAAATCTCAATGATTTGAAATCAGAGTTGGGCAAATTTGTAATCTCAATTATCCGCAATGAAATTTTTGAAGTTAATTGCATGTAATTAATTATATTTACATACATTCAAACACAGACATTTTGTGAAATAATGGGATAGAAGCGGTTCTGGCTACAGTGCTACAAGAATTTTTTACTTCATGTAATTTTAACTATGATTAATTACATAAAATTAAACTGTAATCAGGGTAGTCTGACCAGTAAATGAACACTTAAGCACATTTCAAAAGAAAATGATTCATTATATTTTAATAAACAATACCTATTGGTGTTTGACAGCGCAAATACATTTGTTGGTTCACAAATTATTAAAAAATAACAAAAAGAATTTTAAATTTTACTTGCTTGGGATGCTAGAGAAGTCTTAATAGAAATCGATGCAAAAACCAAGTAAATGAACAGTCGTTACCAGTGAATGAACGCAAAAAGTTCCAGTGAATGAACAGGCAGCAATTTAAAAGTACTTAAATTTCATAATTCTTTATTTATTTTACCATTTATACAAATAACTTATAACAGGTTTTTACTAAACTACTTTTTTTTTTCTTCTTTAATCCTAGAACGTTAATTATTTAGTTTGAAAATTTGGCACTTTTAAGTTTTGAAATTACAGATTTTTTTTAAAAAAAGAAAAAAAGTAATTATATTTCCTGAAACCATTGGCCCTGTACTTGTCTACTCCGCGATGTGATGTCATATTTCAGTAATAACTCCGGATGAACGAGTGGATGTTTCAGAAATAAGTTCAGGTGTTTTTATTGTGCCTTTTCATATTATCTTTAAAATACCTCATCTTATACTTTACTGCAGACCACTTCCAATCCAACCACATGTGGACCTGTGGTCCACATATTGTTATGGCGCTTACTTCATATTTCCAACCTTGGATGCTATTTTAAAAAAAGAGTCATCTATTTCTCCCCTAAATGTTTGTCTATAAATGGATTTTTCCTTCCTGTTTGTTTCATGACTTTGTAAACATCACCTTTTACTGCATCCTTATGCACTGTAAATCCAATTTTCCCTTTCCAACTGACCAATGTTCAAGGAGTTTTTCTTCTTCAAAGGACAACACAGACAGTGTCCCGTTACGCTTACTTTCAATTGTTTTCCCTCGCAGTTTCATAGACAACGTTGTTTTTGGAATATTAAAATGAACAGATGCCTTCTTCAAACTGAGCTGACCTCACCCTCATAGCTTGTACAGCGTTTTCAAGGTCCTCTGTAGAGTACTTGAAACTCCCATATTTCTTTTTTGAGGAATCTTCTTGGTCATCAGTAAGAATATTTCTATTAATCATCTAAAAACATAGAAAAAGTGAAATTTGAATGTCATCAATAATTATTACCTTTAAAAATGTCTGTGCATATGTTCTTTTGTTACTTTTTTAAATCTGTTAATTTTTCGTTTGTTACCATTGTTGAAAAATCACTTAAGTCAAACTATAGGTATAAAAGAATCCACAAAAACATAAAGCCCGAAACTGTTCATTCACTAGGAAAAGTAACCTAATGTATTCCTTCAAGTGAATGAACAGCTGTTCATTCATTGGATTTTTACCATTTGCCTAACCAGTTATTAAACATCCCTATTCTCAAATTGTACATATTCTACAATGGTTAAAACAATTAGAAATATGGCTATAATATATATTATATGTATAACGTATGTACAATAAAATTAGTGCATAATGCAAATAAAAACAGTACATTTTTATCAAATATATGAAATGACATGGCACTTACCTTATTATTTCAGCATTTAAATAATGTGTTTCTGAGACATGAAAAATACAACATGTTCCCAAAGTAAACTAATGTGACTTTAGTGACCGAGCAGGAATGCAATAGCTTCCTATTGAATAGAATTAAGAAAATGTTGTAACCCCATCTAGTGGGGATGTTTTCAAACCTTATTCTATTAAAATATATATAAAATGTTCATTCACCGGGGCTGTTCACTTACTGGTCGGACTACCCTGCATTGAAGACAATTTGCAACTACGAATTTGCGCAACTCTGTTTGAAACTATAATGTAACACTATTGTCTTTTGATACTATAACATTAACGTTTAGTGATATTTTTAAAATTCTGTATTACCAAAAGAAATTGTGTGATTATTTCCGGTACAATAAAAAATGTTAAATTTATTCACTGTTATTTAACTAAACTATTGAATGAAACGAAAATAAATTCATTTTACTTTGTGTTTCAAATATTTTACTGTAAAAGAAAAGTATGAACAGAAGATTGATTTTTTTTTTCAATCTTTTTTAGATTTATTAAATCTTGCTTTACCAAATAAATCCTATTCAAACTTAATCATCTGTATCTTTATATGATTTAGTTGCATATCATCTTACGAGTTCGGACGACAGCGACATTTAAAGCATTCAGAATTCAAAAGCTCAAAGTAATTTGTAAGACAAATGATTTATTCATTCCAGGCAAATCTAATAGTCATATCTATTGGAAGTTATAAAAGATGTTTAAAGATATTTGACCGAATTCAATTGAAAAAATGGATTTATTCTTTGATATTTTAATATGTAGCACAAGTGGTTTTATAGTTTTAAATCTTTGTTCTTATTATTAAAGGAAATACGTAAATAGTGTTTTGTAACTTTTTCAAAGGTTCAATATTCGTTGATTTTAGTAAATGGAATACATTAGACATTAAAATAAATAAACAATGTTAAACGTTTGATATAAAAAATTTCAAATTAAAAGATATATTGCAATTCATCAGACATAAAAGTAAAAATTACATAAATACACATACAATTAAAAATGCAAACGTTTCGGGCTAAGTTTTAGCCCCTCATTAATACAATAACATTCAAATGACCAGAAAACTATATATAATGTCATGTTTACAGTTAATAATTTCAAATAGTTAAAATATTGAAAAACTATCGAACATTGGATATTGAATATTGTACGTGATATATAGTATGCAAACGTTTCGGGCTAATTTTTTGCCCCTCATCAATGCAATAACATTTAAATAACCAGAAAACTATATATCATGTACAATATTCAATATTCAATGTTCGATAGTGTATCAATATTTTAACTATTAGCAATTATTAACTGTAAACATGACATTATATATAGATTTCTGGTCATTTGAATGTTATTGCACTGATGAGGGGCAAAAACTTCGCCCGAAACGTTTGCATACTATATATCATGTACAATATTCAATATCCAATGTTCGATAGTGTATCAATATTTTAAATATTAGCAATTATTAACTGTAAACATGACATTATATATAGATTTCTGGTCATTTGAATGTTATTGCACTGATGAGGGGCAAAAACGTAGCCCAAGACATTTGCATTTTTAATTGTATATGTATTTATGTAATTTTTACTTGTATGTCTGATGAATTGGAATATATTTTGTAATTTTATGCATTAGACATCTTTTAAAATAAGTTTTAAAAACTCCTATTTTCTAATTTAGGTTTTTGTTTAAAAACAAAATTACTATTTTTTTTTGTTCAAAATCGACTTTATGACACTATTTATAGGTTATCTAATGTAACTAGTCATTCAAGATTCATTTGGTAAGACAGAAGCGCAGCCTAAACAAAGCTATAGATTTTTCTCTAATTGGATTCTTGTAATAATTAGCAATGTATTATTAAATTTAAAAGAATTAAGAAAATATATAAACAAATAAAAATTCTGATACATTGAAATTAACAAATATTTTGAAATAATTTTAGCACCCAGAAACTATTATTATTAAAAGAAGTGTGAATCAGAAAATTAATGGTAAGCATTATTGAAAATGTTTAGTTTCAAATTTTAGTTGAAAATAAGAAGACTAAAAGTCGTTTTACATTTATTGCAGTTCTTTAGACATTGTATTATAAAATTTTTGAAGTGTTGTGAAATTGCATGATATTATTTCTTCTTAGTAGAGAGTAAAATAAAATACATAATTTTTTTAAAAATAATAAAAAATCTACATTTTATTGTTTCCGAGATAGGATAAATATGATAAATTAAGATTATATCACAGAAAATAAACTTAATTTTTGTCTTTGATACTCATCATATTAAAAACTTTGTATTTTAAATTTACTCGATAATTTTAGATATTTCATTAATATATAACGCGAGTAAAAAATATCCCCTTTTTTCATTCGTTGTTCTTACAAGACTATACATGTATTTATGCAATTGGCTAAAAAAAGTATGCCCCGCTATTCTTTCGCTCTGTACAGCACACTACTAGCTGTACAGAAGACCACCATTTAAAAAATGTGAGTGGTACCTATATAAATTAACAATAACTTTCTTCTATATAATGCTATGCTTAAATTTTGCTCAGGAGATCGTCTACATATACAAATTGTAGCAAAAATTTAAATTTTCAGCGATAACACTTAATACACTTTTACACACTTAAACACTGCGCCGCAAGTAGAGTAACTTAGCAAATAGAAAACAGCAAATTTAACGTCAAGGATTTTCCAGTTTTAAAGTAAGCAAAAAACGGTTAAACATTTCAATAATAAGAGATTTAACTTTCAATTTTATGTATTTCAAAACGTTATTAACTATTTCAAAAACTGATAACAAATAATTTAAGATGAACTGGCGTGCATAAAATGCATTGTCACATTTAGATGCTTTTGGCGTCTCGTTTAGTTTTTAATTACCGTAAAAGTGACAAAAGAGTTACTTAATCTTTTCTTGCCTTTTGACGCTTTCTATTGGTCTTTTGATGAACTATTATGTGTTACATACATGTGATAAAGTGCATTTAAGGTCTTGAAGTCTGTTTTTGTTCTGAATTATCACAGGGATGTTATAACTATTTTTGTTGATACTGCTTGCAATGTGCTCGACTGGCGTTTTTTATCTATCTTTATAAGGCAGTCATTATTAATTCTACAAACTATTAAAAGTATTACAAAAAGTATTATATCGTTGAATATTTGTTATTGTGCAGTGTAAACACTTTAAAGTATGTATATAATTTAAAATTATCAATTTTTGAACAATTTTTGTTATGTAATTCAGGAGTGACATAATGGCATTATATCCAACAGAAACAAAAATATTTTTTTCCCTATTTTTCTAGTGGATAATTAACAAAAATAGACTCAAATATTAATTTTTTTCGTAAAAAATAAAAAATCACGCTTTAAAGGGTTAATGTGACAATGATATGTTGTATGCATAGGTTACGGATAATGTTACAATTTCTACAAAATAAGTTAGTTTTGAATTAAAAGGAGGGTATTCAATCACTTTATGCTTAATATAATGTATATCTGTTTGACAAAACTATGGGTAATTGCGTCTTATTTATTTACAATGACCTTAATAATACAAATTTACTAGAGGCAGCATTCTTTGTGCTAACTTAGTTTAGCTTAAAAATTCATGTTTCATATCTTTTAAATAATCCATCCATATCTTTTAAAGAAAAAGTCTCCAAAAAAATATTTAAAAAGTGTGGAAAAAATAAAACAGCAAAAATGTTTTTAAATATAAACATAACATTTAAATTTCTAAATTGAGTAAACATTGAACATAAGAAAATACACCGAAAGCGACAATAAGCAAAATATTCTTGAATAAATACGTTGCAAAACGAAATTTCATTTTGGATAATATCTGATAAAGCTATTTTTACTGCATAAGAAAGCATATTTTATCATTATATTGAAATTCTCAAATACAGTGGTTTGCATTATAAAAGAACAGCAAATTTAACAGGGATATGAAAAAGTAATTTTCTTTTATGTCGTTGCTTCCGAAAATGGATATATTTTTAAATATTCCTATTAAAAGCGACAAAACTCTCTTATAGAAAAATGTATAAATTTCGTTCAGATTAGAATAGATGAGAGTTGAAGAGATTTCCTGATAACAGGAAAGTAATTTGTGACTTTATTTTTGTCAAGACATGCTGGCATTCCTATCTGTTTCTAGGCCTATGATATTTATGATTCTGTAATTTCCATATTTGTCTTTCCTATCAGTAATGTTGATTCTGAAACATTTTAGATACAAAATCTAGAAGTTATTCGATTTTAAATATGAATATCTGTTTAAAATGTACTTTTAAAATGCTTTTTTAATAACTTGTTTAACTATTTTTGTATTAAAGGTATATACAAATATTATAAAGACATATATACAATAAATACAATAAACCCAACTGGAGTGAAAAATTATCCAGAGCCATGAATCGAACCTGATACCACAGCGTACTAGGCCGTTGCTATATCATAATTATAATTTTATCATAATTATAATTATAATTATACTATTAATAGAACAACAGCCTAGTACGCTGTGATTCCAGGTTCGATTCCTGGTTCTGGCTAATTTTGCACTCCAGTTGGGTTTATTCTATTTATTGAATCTATGTCTGTATAATAATTGTATATACCTTTAAGTGTTGAATGCATGCGTTATTTATGTGTGTACGTGTGTTTTAATATTTTTGTATTGATTATTTGCTTTTTATATTTTATATTGTATTATGTTATTAAAAATAATTTTATTTTAAATTTAAGCAGCAAAACTCAATAATTAAATTTCTAGCCATTAAATTGACGCCAAGGATGCTTTAATTATTTTGTTATCCTAATACATTATTCTTGAAACATTTAATCATGGATTGTCTGACATAAAATAAAGCTACTAATAAAGATTATTATTCAGAACTATTGGTAGATAGTTTTAACAAAGCAATTTTCCTAATTACGCAACATTCCGTTTTGCATATATAGCAATTTCAAATGTATGATAAAGCCCTCCAAAAACATTTAACAGAGCAGAAAACAGAAAATATTTAAAATTGTTTTAAAAATGAATGTAATGTTTAAATTTCAAAATTGAGTATGAAATATCGAATATAATAAAATGCGTCGAAAAGTGAAATTAGGAAAATATTTTTAAAAAAAATACGTCGAAAATCAACATTTTGATATCAATAACATCTATAAACTTATTTTTACTACATAAGGAAACAATTTTTATCATTATATCAAAATTCTCAAATAAAGTTGTCTGCATTATAAAACAGTACCAAATTTAATAGGGATGTGAAAACGTCATTTTCCGTTATGTAGTTGCTTCCAAATATGGATATATTTGAAATATTCTTATTAAAAGCGACTAAACTTTCATCTGATACAGGAAACGTATCTAAATTTCATTCAAATTAGATTAGATGAGAATCGAAAAGATTTGATGATAACAGGAATGTGCGAGTAATTTGAGATTTCATTTTTGTCAAGATGTGCTAACATTTCTACCTTTTTTCTAGTCCTATGACATTTATGACTATGTGATTTCAAAAATTCCTTTTTCTATTGGTAATTATAATTCCGCATTAAATTTTCGATACAAAATCAAGGAATTATTCGATTTTAAATATGAATAATTATATAAAATGTACTTTAAAATTTTTTTGAATAGCTTATTTAATTCTTTACGTATTGTTTATTTGACTCTTTTTATTTAATATTATATTATGTTGTTAAAAACAATTTTATTTTTAAGCTGCAAAATTCAGTAATTAACATTCTTGTAATTAAATTGATGTCTATGATCAGTTTACTTTTTAATTATAATTTGCTTCTTAATTATTTTTTTTTCTAGTCCTATGATATTTATGATTGTGTCCATATTTCCTTTTTCTATCGGTAATGCGGATTCTGAAATTTTTTAGATACAAAATCAAAGAATTATTCAATTTTAAATATGAATACGTCTTTAAAAGTTCTTTTAAAATGCTTTATTAATAACTTATTTAACTATTTTCATACTATTTATTTCACACTTTATATTTAATATTGTATTATGTTGTTTTAAAAAATTATTTTTAATTTATGCTGCAAAAATTCAGTAATTTGCTTTCTTGCTATTAAATTGAGGTATAGGATCAGTTAACTTTTGAATTATCATCCTAATTTATTCTTGTAATATTTGATTATGGAATGTCTGACATAAAATATAATTTCTAATAAAGATTACCATTCTGAAATATCGGTAGATAGTTTTAACAAAGAAATTCCCTAATTAGGAAACATTGTCTTTTTTGCGTGCATAGTAATTTTAAATATATGAAAAATGTCCCAGAAAAGAAATATTTAAAAGATGCAAAAACCAGTAAATAGAAAAAATGGTTTTACAAATGAGTGCAATATTTAAATTTCTAAATTGAGTTTGAAATATCGAATATAATAAAATACGCCAAAAAGCGAAATAAGGAAAATATTTTTGAATTAATACGTTGAAAAACAAAATTTTATTTTGAATAAAATCTATAAACCAATTTTTACTACATAAGGAAACACCTTTTTATCATTATATCAAAATTCTCAAATAAAGTTCTCTGCATTATAAAATAGCACCAAGTTTAATAGGGATATGAAAACGTCATTTTCCATTATGCAGTTGCTTCCAAAAATGGATATATTTGAAATATTCTTATTAAAAGCGACAAAACTTTCATCTGATACAGTAAAGATGTATCTAAATTTCATTCAACTTAGATTAGATATTTGTGACTTCATTTTTGTCAATGTGTGCTAACATTTTTTTCTTTTTTTCTAGTCTTATGATATTTATGATTGTGTGATTTCCAAAATTCCCTTTTCTATTCACTGTAAAAAAATTCCGTAACGTTCCTGGGAAAAAAAATGGGCAGCTGAGTTGCCCATTATTTCCAAGAAAATGACTGGAACTTTACTGTATAACTTTGAAACTTTCCACAGAAATGCCAGTAAGCTTCCTGCGAAATACCAGGAATGTTTCTGTTAAAAACAAAACATTACTGATATTTCTCAAAAAGCTTACCATATTTTCTATGGAACGTTTCAGAAGTGTTCAATAAAATCTGTTCAATATTGTCAGAAGCGACAATAAAATCAATATTTATGGCTGTTACAAAAGTAAAAATTTTACTTTAAAAAATGAAACCATTATTTATTTCTCACAAAATATAAATGAATAAATATCATTAAAGTTTATTTTTTATAAGCAAATAAACTGCGTAAAAAAGAAGAGCTTACTGAGCAACACAAATAAAACTGTACAACTGCATGTTATATAAATAGAGTGAAAATGAAAAAAAAAAAAAAAAAAAACAGAAAATAATAGCGTAAATATAGATTAATATTAATTTTAAATCTTAGACATAAATGTATAATTCTTAAATGGAAACTCATTAAAACATAAATAATATTAATACACATATTTGTTAAAACAAAATTTGTTCTAAAAATAATATAGCATATTAAAAATATCAGCGGAGCAAGATAAAATATTATATTTATAGCCACTTACTCTTTTGCGATTATCCTTTTCTTTTAAGTTATAATCCTTTAAAAGAGGGGGAGGGACCTCTTATGTCCAACAAGGATGTTCTAGATAATTGATTAATTTTTTTTTCATTTAAATTAACCAATCTATCATAGAATACCCAGTTAGATTGAAGTTTTAGAATGAATATGGAATCTTAATGGAAATCCAAATACTAGGCGTATTTTTCTACTTGTGCTGCTGGCTAAACATTCCGCAGACAGGTACGGAGGATAATGTCTTACAAGGAGAGGGTCCGAGGTTGGTCTCACCGAAAACGATGAACATTTGTATTTCGATAGAGTATAGTTAGTATATGAATATATGACCACCATAAAGTGCAACCCCCAGGGGGTCTTGAGAAAATAAGTCCCAAAGTTTAAGCTATTGTTTATAATCGAATAAATTTCCTTCTATTGCAAGCAGCTCCGTGGCATGTTCGGTAGCATGCTGGGTTTGAGTTTTTTCTAACCGGGATCAAACCCGGCTCGGACTTGTTTTTCGGAACGAAAATTTTTATCAATAATTTTCGAACCGCAATTGAAAAAATGTGTGTAATAATTGAAATTTACGAAAAATGTGAATTAAATGTATGTTTTGTAGCATATAAGTGCTTTTTAGCTACGATATTTTGCATGCTTAAATATATAAAGAAAAAAAACCGCATATTTAATGTCTATCGGCCAGAAAATTTTTGTTGTTATTTAAAATTTTTTACAGTTATTTCAATGAATAATCTACTATTTTTCACAGAGAAATAAATTAAAACACGTGATATAAATGCGTGAATAATTATATTACTTTAATTATGTTTTTATATGAAAGTATTTCAAATATTTCATGCTTTTTTTTTAATACCCTTTTTAAAATTCTTAATTTGACTTTTTTTATTTCCCATATTTGTTTTGTAATTATTACCTACGTAATAACAATTTTCAGCAGCTCAATATCTTTTTAGAACTTATTTTTAAGCAAAAAGACAGTTATTCTAACTATAATCATAAGAATCCAAGATTTTAAAAAATCAAAAGTTAAAAAGCTAGTTGGTAAAAAATGATACATTTATTTCACTGTGAAAAGTAGTAGCTTATTTATGTAAATAACAATAAATAAATTTTAAAATTAGCTTAATTTTATGATCTATAAAAGTTCTAATTGTCTTATTTTTATTTTGTTATTATTATTATTTATTTATGTTATCTTTACTTTTCATTAAATATATAAACATGCGAAGATTCACACTTAAAATTTTATTTATGTAATTAAATTGCATTATATAAAAATATTAAACAAGAAAAAAATGATTTCCGAAAGAAATTACTACGTATACATTTATTCTAATTAAAAATCAAGAATCCCAGACTTTAAAAAATCATATTAAAAATATAAAAGCATATTTTTCAAACAATGAAATATTTGAAGTATTTGAATGAGGAAATAAAATAAAAATAATATACTTGTTCACTTATTTTAATTTATTTCTCTGTTAAAATTGGAGATGTTCATTGAAATAACTGTAAATAATTTTAAATAAAAACAAAAATATTCTGGTTTATAGACATTAAATATGCGTTTTTGTTTTCATTATATATTTAAACATGCAAAATTTAGTAGTTAAAAAAACACTTATATGCTACAAAAGATACATTTAATTCGTATTTACGTATTTTTCGTAAATTTCAAGTATTATACACATTTTTTCAATTGCGGTTCGAAAATGATTGATAAAAAATTTCGTTCCAAAAAACAAGTCCGAGCCGGGTTTGATCCCGGGTAGAAAAAAACTCAAATCCAGTATGCTGCCAATCATGCCACGGAGCCGCTTACGAAGGACTGAAATTTATCCGGTTATAAACTATAGCTTAAATTTGCGACTTATTTTATCATGATCCCCTGTGGGTTGCGTTTTATGGCAGTCATATATTTATATACTAACTATACTCTATCGAAATACAAATGTTCATCGCATTCGGTGAGACCAACCTCGGGCCCTCTCCATGTTAACGATGTCACAGAGGTATTGCATTTTCATCTGAAAGACCTTGACAATAGAGACGGAAATGATTATGTTCTCCATTCATTTATTTGCATTCCACAATGATTTTTTGACATTCGTATAAGGAATTCGTTTTCGACAGTCGAGCGCGAGCGGCGGACAACAACAAAATAATAAAATGGCGGCCGCAGCGTTTTGCTGTTGACAACTTTTGTTCAGGAACGTTTGAGATAAGAAAACCAGAATTTCACAGGAAAGAGCTAAATTATTCTGAAAACCTGAGAAAAGGCGAAACGTTCCTGGAATTTAAATGAAAGTTAGCCCTTTTTCTTACAGTGTTGGTAAAGTTAATTCCTCATTAAATTTTTTATACAAAATCAAGGAATTTTTTATTTTAAATATGAATACTCGAACTTAAATATGAACTTAATTAATAATTTTCATATTGTTTATTTGACTCTTTTTATTTAATGTTGTATTATGTTGTTAAAAACAATTTTATTTTTAATTTAAGCTTCAAAATTCAGTAATTAACTTTCTTGCAATTAAATTGATGTCTAGGATCAGTTTACTTTTTAATTATCATCGTAATTTATTATTGGAATATTTAATCATGGAATGTATGGCATAAAATAAAACTTCTAATAAAGATTACTATTCGGAAATAAGGGTAGATACTTTTAACAAAACAATTCCCTATTTAGGCAACCTTATCTTTTTCGCATACATAATAATTTTAAATGTATGATAAAAGTCCGAGAAAAAATATTTAACGTATTCGAAAATCAGAAAATACTTTAAGTTGTTTTAAAAATGAACATATGTAAATTTCTAAATAGTGTATGACATATCGAATATAATAAAATGTACCAAAAGCGACAATATGCAAAATATTTTAGAAGAAATACGTTGAAAAACGAACTTTTACTTTGAATAACATCTCATAAACCTATTTTTATTACATAAGGCAAAATCTTTTGTCATTATATAAAAATTCTCAAAAAAAGTTGTCTGCATTATAAAACTGTGGCAAATTTAATAGCGATATGAAAAAGTCATTTTCCGTTATACAGTTGCTTCGAAACACGAATTTATTTAAAATATTCCTATTAAAAGCGACATACTCTCATCTGATGTCGGAAATAAATATCTAAATTTCGTTCAACTTAGATTAGATGAGAGTTGAAGAGATTTGCTGATAACAGGAATGTAATTTGTGACTTTATTTTTGTCAACAAGTGCTAACATTATTTTTAGGTGCGTTCGCAATTATATAAACACGTAGCACCTATACTCGTCGTCTGCTTTGTCCGTCTGTCTGTCCGTCTGTCCGCATATAGTGGTGCAAAAACTACCCAACCGAATGGTTGGAAATTTAATATATATAATCGCTGCAGAATTTTTTCGAGTCATTTCAAACTTTATGAAAGTCAAATTAAATCTAAAAAACACATTAATAAAAGTTTTCTTCATTCTATTAAATCCTATCATATGTAATTATTATCCCATGATAGGCAATGAATCTAGGTTGTCATGGTGAAAACGTCCTATTTAAGATATATGTCATATAATTTCCGTGTTACTGAATTTAATAAATATAATCCTAATAAATTTTGTATTCATGCATTTTTGCATAAGAGTGCAACAGCTATTGCACCAAGATCTGAATATTTATAAAACAAGTTTTAATACGAACGCACCTCATTTGCCACGTTTGACGTACAATTTACTACTTTTTTTTCTAGTCGTATCATATTTATGATTGTGTGATTTCCAAAATTCACCTTTCTATTGGCCATAAAAATTTTAATACAAAATAAAGGAATAACTCCAATATAAATATGAATGTTTGTTTAACATGTACATTTAAAATGCTTTTTGAATAGCTTATTTAGCTATTTTCATATTGCTTATTGGACTCTTTATATTTAATATTACATTATGTTATTTGAAAAAATATATTTATTTTAAGCTTTAAAATTCAATAATTTAATTAACTCTCTTGCAATTAAATTGGATTCTAGGATCGGTTAACATTTCAGCTGCCGTAGTAATTGCTTTTTGGAATATTTTGTCATGGAATGTCTGATATAAAATAAAGCTTCTAATAAAGATTGCTATTCTGAACCAATTGCAGATAGTTTTAACAAAGCAATTCCTCAATTAGGAAACATACTATTTGCATTCATAGAAATTTTAAATGTATGATAAAAGTCCTTCAAATTATATTTAATAGATGTAGAAACCAGAAATTAGTAAAAATTACTTTAAAAGTTAACATAATTTTGAAAATTCTAAATTGCGAATGAAATATCAAATATAATAAACCGAAAGAGAAATATGCAAAATATTTTTGAATAAATACGCTGAAAAGCTAAATTTTAATTTGAATAACATCTGACAAACCTATTTTTACTACATGAGGAAACATCTTTTATCATTATATAAAAATTCTCAAATAAAGTTGCCTGCATTATAAAACAACATCAAATTTAATAGGCATAAAAAAAAGTCATTTTCCGTTATGCCATTGCTTCCAATTTAAAATATTCATATTAAAAGTGACAAAATTCTCATCTGATATAGAAAATATGTATCTAAATTTCGTTCAACTTAGATTAGATGAGAGCTGAAGAGATTTACTGGTAACAGGAATGTAATTTGTGACTTTATTTTTGTCAAAACATGCAATTTTTTTTTCCTTTTCTTTTTTTTTTCTTTTTTTTTTCTTTTTTTCTTTTTCTTTTTTTTTTTTTTGTAGTCTTATGATATTTATGATTGTGGGATTTCCATATTTCCCTTTCTATCGGTGATGTCGATGCTGAATTTTTTTAGATGCAAAATCAAATAATTATTAAATTTTAAATATAAATATTTGTTTAAAATGCACTTTTAAAACGCTTCTTGAATAACTTATTTAAATATTTTTATATTGTTTATTTGACTCTTTATATTTAATATTGTATCATGTTATTAAATGCAATGTTATTTTTAATTTAATCTACAAAATTCAGTAATTAACTTTCTTTCAATTAAATTATGGTCTAGAATCAGTTAACTATTTAGTTATCATCTTAATTTATTCTTGTAATATTTAATCCTGGAATGCATGGCAAAAAAAATAAAACACCTAATATAGATTACTATTTTGAAATAATGGTAGATAGCTTTAACAATACAATTCCCTAATTAGACATTATTGAATTTTTTGCATATATAGTAATTTTAAATGTGTGATAAAAGTTCCAGAAAAAATATTTAGCATATTCAAAAACAAGAAAATATTTAAAATTGTTTTAAAAACGAACCTATTATTTAAATTTTTAAATTCAGTATGATATATCAAATATAATAAATGCGCTGAAAGCAAAATAAGTAAAATATCTTTGAATAAATATGTTGAAAAGCGAAATTTTATTTTGAATAACATCTGATAAACCTATTTTTACTACATAAGAAAACATCTTTTATCATTATTTCAAAATTGTCAAATAAAGTTGTCTGCATAAGAAAATAGCAGCAAATTTAACAGGGATATGAAAAAAGTCATTTTCCGTTATGCAGTTGCTTTCAAATATGGATATATTTAAAATATTCTTATTAAAGGCGACAGAACTCTCATCTGTATGATGTAGGAAATAGGTATCTAAATTTCGTACATCTTAGATTAGATGAGAGTTTAAGGGATTTGCTGATAACAAGATTGCAGTTTGTGAATTTATTTTTGCCAACATGTGCTAACATTTTTTTTTTCAGTCCTATGATATTTAAATATGAACCTAATATTTAAATTATTTCTAAATTGAGTAAATATCGAACAGAATAAAGTGCACCGAAAGCGACAATAAGGAAAATATTTTTGAATAAATATGTTGTTAAACGAAATTTCCTTTTGAATAATATCTGATAAAGCTATTTTACTGCATAAGAAAACATATTTTATCATTATATCGAAATTCCGAAATACAGTGGTCTGCATTATGAAAGAACAGCAAATTGAATACGAATCTGAAAGAGTAATTTTCCTTTGCGTAGCTCCTTCCAGAAAGGATATATTTTTAAATATTCTTATTAAATGCGACAAAACTTTCATCTGATATTAAAAAAAATTATCTAATTTTGTTCAGGATTAATTAGATGAGAGTTAAAGAAGTTTTCTGATAACAGGAATGTAATTTGACGTGCTAACATTTCCTTTTTCTTTTCTAGTCCTATGATATTTATGATTGTGTAGTTTCTTAAATTCCTATTTCTAATAGTAATTTTGATTCTGGATGAAATTTTTGATACAAAATAAAGGAATTATTCAATTTTAAATATGAATACTTGTTTAAAATTTACTTTTTAAATGCTTTTTGAATAAATTACTAAACTGTTTCCATATTGTTTATTTGACTCTTTGTATTCAATATTGTAGTATGTTATTAAAAAAGGTATTTTTAATTTAAGCTGTAAAATTCAACAATTAACTTTCTGGCAATTAAATTGGATTCTAGGATCAGTTAAAATTTCAGTTATCATTGTAATTTATTCTTGGACTATTTTATCATGGAATGTCTGACATAAATTAAAACTACTAATAAAGATTACTATTCTGAAATAAATGTAAATACTTTTAACAAAAGGATTCCCTAACTAGGCAACATTGTCTTTTTTGCATTCTTAGAAATTTTAAATGTATGATAAAAGCCCCTGAAAAAATATTTAAAACTTGCAGAAACCAGAAAATAATTAAAATTGTTTTAAAAACGAACATAATATTTAAATTTCTAAATTGAGTATGAAATATCGAGTATAATAAATGCACCGAAAGCGAAATAAGTAAAATATTTTTGAATAAATACGTTGAAAAACGTAATTTTTGTTTTGAATAACATCTGATAAACCTTTTTTTACTACATAAGGAAACATATTTTATGATTATATCAAAATACTCAAATAAAGTTTTCTGCGCAATAAAATTGCAGCAAATTTAATAGATATATTAGAGATATAACAGAAGTTATTTTCCATTATGCAGTTGCTTCCAAATACGAATATATTTAAAATATTCTCATTACAGGATTCGTACACTTCAAAAACTTTCAAGCACCTCTTACCAGAATATTTGTAAAGTAATATTTACATTTTTTAATGAAATTAAGTTCTATCTATACATATTGCAACCAGTAGTTTCAAAATTTCTGTTACTAAAACAACTAAAATTCCCTGAATTCCTAGATGCGTACGAATCTTGTATTAACCCGCTAAGAGCTGACCTACACAATTGTGTAGGTGATCCTAAAAACAGGAAAAAACAATTTCGTTTTTTTCCAGAGATTTAAAGCCGAGTCTGCACTCATACAATGTGTGGATTCTTCCTTGCCATAAACTGACTTTGGATATATTTTTTTAAGTATTTTTTTCAATCAATTATGATCCTATTATTTAGGGGAACCCACAAAAACTGTTAATTTCTACCAAAAGTGTTCAGGTCTTAAAGGATTAAAAATGACATACTCAGACCTGATACAGGAAATATGTATCTAAATTTCGTTCAACTTAGATTAAATGAGAGTTGAAGTGATTTGCTGATAACGGAATGTAATTCGTGACTTATTCTTGTCAATGCGTGCTATCATTTCTTTTTTTTTTTTTTTTTTTTTTTTTTTTTTTCTTGTCCTAAGATATTTATGATTGTGTGGATTCCATATTTCCCTTTTCTATCAATAATGCTCGTTCTGAAATTTTTTAGATACAAAATCAAGGAATTATTTCATTTTAAATATGAATTCCCGTTCAAAATGTATTTTTAAAATGCTTTTGAATAACTTATTTAACTATTTTCATACTGTTTATTTGTCTTTTTATACTTAATATTATATTATTAAAAAATATTTTTTTAAATTAAGATGTAAAATTCAGTAACTAACTTTCATGCAATTGAATTGAGGCTTAGGATCAGTTAAGTTGTTAGTTATCATTAAAATTTATTCTTTTAATATTTAATCATGGAATGTCTGACATAAAATTAAAATTCTAATAAAGATTACAATTCTGAAATAATGGCAGATAGTTTTAAGAAAAAATTTCCTAATCAAGGCAACCTTGTCTTTTTTGCATACATAGTAATTTTTAATGCAGGATAAAAGCACCAGAAAAATATTTAATATATTCAAAAATCAGGAAATGTTTAAAATTGTTTTAAAAATAAACATAATATTTAAATTTCGGAATTAAGTATGAAGTATCAAATATAATAAATTACACCAAAAGCCAAATAAAGAAAATATTTACGAATAAATGCGTTGCAAAGAGAACTCTTATTTTGAATAACATCTGATAAACGTATTTTTAGTACATAAGGAAATATCTTTTACCATTATATCAAAATTCTCAAATAAAGTTGTCTGCATATTAAAACAGTAGCAAATTTAATAGGGATACGAAGAAAGTCATTTTCCGTTATGCACTTACTTCCAAATACAAATATATTTAAAATATTCGTACTAAAAGCGACAAAACTCTCATTTGTATGATATGAAAAACATACAGGGTAGTCATAAAAAGACTTCCCCGATACATGTAACCCTAGCGACCTAACTGCTCAATCTATCAAATTAAAATTTTAGATTTAGTTATTTGATGGTATACGCTCGAGATCGTAACGATTTAAAACAATAGAACACTCACGGTTGCGGTTACAGGGGAAAAATTTCGAAATTTTCGAATGGCAACATCATTTTTTTTCCTGCGCAAATTCAGCAGCGCTTTGAAGAACCACGAATGGCGTTGGAAAGGTACACGTATGACTAAAATTGCATGTATAATATCGTGCACTCAATCCTAATCAGTTCCTATGTAACGTAATATTCAGCACTCTAAAACAAATTATTACATTTTTATTTTCCACTATGTGTATACAAACACTTCTTAAAAACACATTTTAATATAAATCTTACAACATTAGTCAGTTCACAAGTAAAAAAAAAAAAAAAATCGGCTACTAGAAAACATGTCTTGTGGCTACAAGACATGTTTTTCAATTTTGTTTTTCAGTCTTTTTCAGTCACATGTTTTTCAGTTTTTCATTCCAACGCCATTTATGGTTTTTCAATGTGCTGGTGAATTCGAAAATTTCAAAATTTTTTCACTGTAACCATAATCGTGAGAGCTCTTTTGTTTTAAATCAGCACGATCTCGAGCGCATAGTTTCAAATAAGTATATCTAAAAGTTATTTCCGATTGGTTGAGCGGTGAGGCCGCTATGGGTTCATATATCGGGAAGTTTTTTATGACCACCTGTATATCTAAATTTCACCCAACTTAGATTAGATGAGACTTGAAGAGATTTGCTGATAATAAGAATGTAAATTGTGACTGTATTTTTGTCATCACGGCCTAATATTTCTCTTTTTTTCTAGTCCTATGTTATTTATAATTGTGCGATTTCCAAAATTAACTTATTTAACTATTTTCATATTGTTTGACTCTTTATATTTAATATTGCATTATGTTATTAAAAATATTTTTAGTTTTAAGCTGTAAAGTTCCATAATTAATTCTCTTGCAATTAAATTGGATTCTAGGGTTAGTTAACATTTCAATTAGCATAGTAATTTATTCTTGGAATACCTAATATGATATAAAATATGATATAAAATAATGCTACTTATAAAGATTTCTATTCTGATACAATAGTAGATAGTTTTAACAAAGCGATTCCTCAATTAGGGAACATACTATTTGGATTCATAGAAATTTTAAATGCATGATAAAAGTCCTACAAAAAATATCTGAAGGATGCAAAAACCAGGAAAAGTAAAAATTAGTTTATATATGAACATAATATTTAAATTTCTAAATTGAGTGTGAAATATCGAATATAATAAAATGCAAGGAAAGCGACAATAAGCAAAATATTTTTGAATAAAAACGTTCAAAAACGAAATTTCCTTTTGAATAGCATCTGCTAAACTTATTTTTATTGCAAAAGGTACACATATTTTATCATTATATCAGAATTCTCAAATAAAGTGGTCCGCATTATAAACCAACAGCAAATTTAATAGGGATACGAAAAAGTAATTTTCTTTAATGTAGTTGCTTCCGAATACGGATATATTTTTAAATATTCTTATTAAAGCGACAAAACTGCCATCTGATATGGAAAATATATCTAAATTCTGATCAACTTAGATTAGATGAGAGCTGCAGAGATTTGCTGATAACAGGAATGTAATTTGTGATTTAATTTTTGTCAAGACATGCAAACATGTAGTCGTGTGATATTTGCAATTGTGTGATTTCCAAAATTACGTTTGGTGCTTGTAATGTTGAATCTGCATGAAATTTTAGATTGAAAATCAAGCAATTATTAAGCAATAATCAAGAATTTAAATATGAATATTAGTTTCTTGTTTAATATATGCTTTATGAAATACTTTTTGAAACTTATATAACTCTTGCTTATTTCATATTGTTTATTTCAATCTTTATATTTCATATTGTATTAGAGTATTAGTTCAAAGCAATTTTATTTTTCATTTAAGCTGTAAAACTCGATAATTTGCTTTCTTGCAATTAACAGTTGGGTTTTCGAATCAGTTAACCTTTCAGTTATCATAATAAGTTTTTAACGGAATATTTAATTACGGAATGCCTGTCATAAAAACGTACTATTTTAAAATAGTGTTAGATAGTTTTAACAAAAGCAATTTCGCAATTTGGCAACATTGTCCCATTTTAATTCAGAGTAATTTAAAATAAGTAATTTAAATGAAGTAGAGTGCTAAAGAGCATGTGAAATAGCTTCCATCAGAAAACCTGCCCAACAGATGACTGCATCTATGCAATGTTATTCTGAATAAGTACTCTATTGCAATACAAGTACGCTCCTTGCCTTCTATCCTATATTATTTTCCCCAAAAAACTTCCATTTTGGTACTCCCTCGTTTTCAAGATTGAAAATTCCAGTTTCAAAAATAAGTATGAGTAGTAACACAATATTTAAAAAAAACTATATAATAATTGTACGCACCTATGCAGCGTTAGCAATTACCGGTCATTAGTCGTCAAATGCAACTTAATTATGGCATTTCACGACCACAAAATTATGCCTAGTCGTCTAATTTTATCCCTAGCTTTTTTTCACATTAATTTTTGATTAGCAAACGCTCTCATTCGTACGTTAGCGTAAGTCCCCCCTCCCCCGTCGCATACACTTCAACAGCACCTCTTTTCGATAAAAGATTCGACAGCGGCCTATACCTGGTTGTATCTAAAAGTTCAACATTTCTTTCTATAGACATAATTGCTTGATAATGTTGTATGAATATTATATTTTTAAAAAGAAGAAGTTAAACGTTTTTTTTTTTTTTTAGAATCCAAATATTGTAGTTTAATCACATTTTACACTTTTATAGAAAACCAGTTTTTATTTTGTTTTAGTGATTAACATAGAGATTTGCTGTTTAATTATGTAGATAACAACTGTTTATTATGTACAGCCTCTCCATTGCCCTTAACACATAAAAATAGAAACAATATCATTGTTATATATACATATATATATATATATATATATATATATATATAATTAAAGAGTTCCTAATTTCTAATCCTATACCTAAGCACATTTATGCGGAACTGGTATTTGCATGGATTATTGTCACACCCGTCTCTTATGGCCTTGCCTGCCTGAGAATTCATCGCCATTAGAGCATGGATGCTCTGTACATACACCACCCGGCCACATCTAATATTTTGGTTATAGGCCAAAACATCAATTGCGAAAATTTAACTAATGTGGTTACCTAAAAAGGCTCAAAGAAACACTTTTAATATTTTTTTTAATTTCACTATGGATGTCTTTTTGATGGATACATATATCTAAATCAAACATCAAGGTATCTCATATAGATGTATGCGAAGTTGCATCCTAAATTAATGTTCCTACATGCTTTTAGCAAGTCGATTTATTACTGTTTGCACTTTGATATATAACTTGAACTATAAAAATTTAACTTGATATTTTCCCTTTTCTCTCACTTGAAAACAAACATTTCGATTTCTTTGTCTTGGAAAAAAACGTTTAATTCTTAACATTCAACAAGTAAAGATAAAAAGAAAATTTTCCGTTTTGTCGTGGAAAATTTAGGATTTCCACAGAAAATCAAAAGTTTCCGTTAAACGACAGAGATTTCCCATAACATCACCCGTATACTCGTATATACGATTTTTATTTCGTGGTGATCAAAGTTCAAGCAAATCACAAAAATCACGCAAATAATGTTTATGAATCCTGTAAAGAACTTTAGGTAAATTACTAAATTACAAACATTAACAAACATTATTGTCAAGCAATTCAACTTTTCGTAAGAAAAATTTGGTTTATTTCACGATAAGATCGGTCTATCTGAGTTGTTGACTTTAATATACTACGATAACATTCCAGGAGGTTACCTAAAAAGGCTCAAAGAAACACTTTTGAATATTTTTATAATTTCACTATGGGTGTCTTTTTGATAGATACATATATCTAAATCAAACATCAAAGTATCTCATATAGATGTATGCGAAGTTGCATCCTAAATTAATGTTCCTAAATGCTTTTAGCAAGTCGATTTCTTACTGTTTGCACTTTGATATATCTTGTTTTCTAGATATTTTTAATTCTTGTTTTAAGTGAAAAACATCTCAGTTTTGCTATCATGAATATTAGACTGCACGACGATTACCGGAACTCCAATTAACTGAACTTCCAATTATCCGAACAGCCTATTTCTCCCCAAAAAAATTTTAACCCATCTTCCAATTATCTAAACAGACTATTTCTCCCAAAGAAATTTTGTAACCGAACTTCCAATTATCCGAACAGCCTATTTCTCTCAAAAAAAATTTTTAACCGAACTTCCAATTATCCAAACACCCTATTTCTCTCATTTTCCCTCTTCACGTTTAGCATGCGAAATAGAATCCCTGATAAGTGTATCATTCGTTTCGCCCTGGACTCTTCCTTTATCCCCTTCGCAGTGAACCTTTCATAGCTAGCGCTTCAATTCCAAGCTCAGAGGAGGGGTGTTTCTTTGTTTCCTCACCTGCAAGCGAAGTGGACTGATACACTCCATAGAGATCGAGATTTCATTGAAAGACAGGTTTCGTGGAAGAGTTGATTATTGCACTCGTGATATGTTACAGTCTATTTTTTTTTTTTTTTTTTTTTTTTTTTTTTTTTTTTTTTTGTCATTTAGAACTAAGGTGAAAATAAGATATCTAGTAAGCAAAAAAGAATTGTTCTTTCGTTAGGAGAAAAAGTAAAGATAATAAAGAGACTTAAAAAATAGAGAGCCAGGTACAAAATTAACAGTGGGGTTGATGTAACAAAATCTACGATATCATAAATGAAAAAAAAAATGAAGATTCCGTTATAAATTTTGTAACGGTAATTGAAGGTGAGCAAGGGAGCTTAGAACGAAAATTTATGAAAAGATCGTTCGATGATAAAGTTGATAAAGCCTTGTATATGTGGTTTTTGCAAAAACGCTCATCTGGTCAACCAATGTCTGGATTCCTATTATGTGAAAAGGTACTACTTTTCAATGAAAAACTTAATGGAGAAAATACTTCATTTCAAGCAAGTTCTGGGTGGCTTCGAAATTTTAAGTTACGCCGTGGTATATGAGAAATCGGATTACGTGGCGAAAAATTATTTGTATCTACTGTGGTCGCTAGGAATTTGGTAAAAGAATTTACATAATTTATTGAATAGAAAGAACACGAAGAAAAATTCCTTTACAATGCAGATGAGACTGGTCTTTTTTGAAGATCTCTACCAAGGAAAACATTAGCATCTGGATTCGAAAAGGGTGCTTCCGGAACTAAATTAATTAAAGAAAGAATAACGATTCTCCTGTGTGCAAATGAAACAGGAAACCATCGAATGCCATTGTTCGTGGTCAGAAAATCAAAGAAGACTCGATGCTTCAGAAATTGGAACACTTTACCAGTTAATTACATTTCTCAAAAAAAAAAAAAAAAAAAAAAAAAGGCTTGAATGAATATAGAAATTTTCACCTAAAGTTAAAGAGTATAAAGAAAATTTCAAGAAAACAGGCAAAGTGCTGTTGATTCTAGATAATGCACCTTCACATCCGTGTGAAGACAAACTTGAACGTGAAAATGAGAAGTTTCGGATAAAGTTCTTGCCACCTAATGTTACAGCTGTAATCCACCCATGGATCAAAGGTTGATAAGAGACATTCAAATGACTTTATAAAAAGCAAATGTTAAGAAAGCTTCTTTTATCAGAAGAAATAGAAGAAACTGATTCCCAAGATAGCATAAAAATTGATTTGAAAGATTGTTATACGATGGCTGCTGAGTCCTGGAATCTAGTAAAATCCTCAAGATTAAAAAAAGCTTGGAAAAGAAAATTTAATTAAAAAAAAATGATAGTGGATCAGAAAATCAGAAATGTAAAACAATAAAAGATATGTGAAAGATCCTAAGCTGTGAAGAAAATAAAATTAACGAGTGGTTAAATAGTGGCGTACATGACCCCGGATATCAGATTTTAAATGATGATGAGATTGAGGATAAGATTCAAGATAAAAAAGAAATTGAAGAAAATGAAAACGAATGCTCTGAAAATGACCCAGGTCCATGACATAACGCAAAGCCTTTGAATGTTTGGAAACAGCTATGAAATGGCTCGAACGACAGAAGAACGCTGATCCTATTCAACTAAAGTATTTAGGAAGAATTCGAGATATGACATAATTGAAAAAAAAAATCTTCTTTGAAGCAAGCAACAGTCGAAAGCTTTTTTGCTTAAATTATAATCTCTGGAGTTCAGAAAATAATAAAAAGAGAAAAAGAGAATTTAATTAAACAAAAAAAATTAAAAAGACAAACAAATAATTTAAAAAGGTAATAATTTCTAAACACTCCAGCACTAACTGGTGCTACCAGTCCTAAGCCTGAATAAAGTGTGAATATTTTAGTATAGTCAGGTACATCCCTTAAATTGTGTGTCCATTTATCCGAGCTTTTGCTTATGCGAACTAGAGTCGGTCCCGTCTTGTTCGGATAATCGATGCTCTACTATATATGTAGTGATACGTCATTTTAAATTCAAAAGAGCATATATAAATTTTATAATTAATAACTTATACCAAAGCTTTTTACCAAAATAGTATAAAAAAAGCTTTATGCTAAAAAAGCATGAAATCCTTTTTAGTCCATTTGTGATTGTTTATAACTACAAAATAATTTATTCATTTTTCATTTAACTCCTTTTCAGATTCATAGAGTACCACCAACATTTCATCTCATTTTATTATTCTGTTGCTTTTCGAGTAGAACTAGATGCATAATTTTTCAAATTCTACGTCCTGAAATTAAAGTTGCTATGTAAAAGACATATGTTTAGTTTCCCAGAATATGAATTTCCTGGAAGAAGTCATGAATGATATCTAAATGACATTCTTTCGTAGATAACGATAATTTCAGGTCTTGTTTCATCAAAATTTCTACTGCTTCCTTTAGAAATTCTATGATGGGTAATTCATCCGTATTATCTAAAGTTTATTTTATCTTCCCATTTGCTTAAAACTTTCTATAAGTAAGTTACGTTATTTGATAACGCCAAATATATCCTTTTTTTAATGTATTTGTGATATGATTTGTAAGTACTGGAACAATCAACGTAAGACAAGCAGTACTATTCATTGTTAAATCAAGATGTCAGTTTTATAAATTATATAATTTTAAGAATCTCTATATTCAATTGAAGGTTCGAGGGGAAAACTATGATAGTCCGCTTTTATGAATTTCGAAAGGACATTGAAATCTGCTAACTTGAGACAAGTACTATCGTTTAACGACCTTGAATGGGGTAAAGAAATGAATGTAATCTTGCGAAAATACTAGTTGAAGAGTTTATATATAAAGTGGAATAACGATGAATGTCCTTTGAAGAAACGCAACTAATGATTATTAAAAAAAAAAAAGTGAAAATGATGAAAGTTGGTGCTCGTAAAACAAAAAATCATGTATTTCGCTTTTTTTATGTAATAGATATAATATTACTATGGATTGAGATATTGAATATTTCTGTTTGCTTATTAATGCTTTTAAGAAAATGAAAGTAAGGGGGCATGAAAGTAATATTGCTCATGAAAGTAAGATTACCCATGATAGTAAGGGGCCATTAAAGTAAGATTGCCCATGAAAGTAAGGGACCATGAAAGTAAGATTGCCCATGAAAGTAAGGGGGCATGAAAGTAGTATTGCCCATGAAAGTAAGATTACCTATGAAAGTAAGGTGCATGATAGTACAGGGTGCGGAAAAAGTATTGATAATTTTTTCTTAATGCTTGTGTGTGTCTTTTAAATGTTGTAGAATTATTTTTTTGTGTATATTTGTTCTGTATAATCTAGATATTGCATTATAAGTAAGTATTTTTGGGTTATTTTTTGCATTTCGTCTTCTTCAGAAAAAAACTGTTCACTATTGAATAAGCTGTTAACCATCAGAATGACTGCATATTAGCCAAAAACATTAAAAATGCTAATTCAAGTATCGGAATAGTAGCCAGAAAAGCACATCCAGCCAGCGTGATGGTTTTTGGCTGCATCACAAGCAATGGGAAATCCCTTTAGTCTTTGATGATGCTGGTGTCAAGATTAATCAGATCAATTATCTCAACGATATTCTAAAGGAGGTCCTTCCATGTCTAAATTCTCATTTTGGAAACAATCCATATGTGTTCCAACAAGATTCAGTACCAGCCCATAAGTCTTGCCAAACGCAACGGTGGTGCCAACAAATCTTCGCGATTTCATTTCATCTTAAGACTGGTCTCCGAATACTCCGAATTTTAATGTACTTGATTACCTAGTATGGGAGTGTTGCAAGCAAGAGCCTGTGCCAATCCTCACAAAGATATCACTTCTTTAAAAGCTGCTCTGACGCGTAAATGGAACGGTCTCAATGCGGACTACTTGCGGCGCACCGTGGATGCCTTACCGCACTTTCTCCGCAAGTGTATCAAGGCAAAAGAAGACCGAATTGAAAATGAATGATAGAATATCAATTGATACTTAGTTGTTAATCTTACGCAATAAAAATTATTGAAATAATTGTATCTATGGCGTTCTAGTAGAGATTTATTTTATTATCAATACTTTCTCCGCACCCTGTAAGATTGCCCATGAAAGTAAGAGGCCATGAAAGTAAGATTGCCCATGAAAGTAAGGGGGCATGAAAGTAGCCCATGAAAGTAAGGGGTAATTTTAAAATTTTAGGGGATTCAGAAAAAAAAAACACAGCATTAAAACGTTTCCATCGGGCCACAGATTTTTAAAAAATAAATAAATAAAAAGCAATACTAATTTTAATTCATTTTTGCAATGGACAATGTACCATATGAACTTTATCATTTGGATTTACTATTAAAATGAATAATTAAATGAACACGTACATAGTGAAAAAGTAAGTCCATAAAGTGTAAAAGTTGCAGTGTTAATTATTTTCTTAGAAAATTTAAAGAGACATTTTATAAACATAAATTAAATTTGTATCAAAAGTAAAAAGAATCTTATAAACAAACTTACCAAGTAAAATTTGTTTCCCATCTCTTGTTATATATTCCGTTAAAGTGATAAGTTAATGTATGTGCTTGTAAATTAAATGCAATTAAAATGATAAAGTAATATTTTCATAATTACTGTACAAATGCCAATATAATGCAAAAATTTAAAGTAAATCCCAAAATTGAAGGGCAACAGAAACTTTAAAACAACAGTTTCTTTTAAGCGTACGGAAATCTATAAAAAACTCAAAGTGTATATAGTGAAGCAGAAAGTTTAATAAATTTTGCTCATCCGTGTAATTAACTATTTGTAAAGGTAATTTTTGTTTTCAGTTTTGAAAAAAAAAACATTTTCTCTTTTGATTACATTTTATGCTTAGTCCATAATGTTGAAAATCTGTAGTTTTAATTATTTTTTTAGAAAATTTAACGAGACATTTTATAAACATAAATGAAATTTGTATTAAAAGTAAAAAGTGTCTTACAAAAAAACGTACAAACTAAAATTTGTTTCCACTCTCTTGTTATATATTTTATTAAACTGATAAGTATGTGTTTGTAAATTAAACGCAATTAAAATGATAAAGTAATATTATCATAATTATTGTTCAAATGCCCATATATTGCAAAAATTTAAAGTAAATCTCAAAATTGAAGTGCAATAGAAACTTTAAAACAACAGTTTCTTTTTAGCATGCTAAAATCTATAGAAAACTCAAAGTGTATACAGTGAAGCAGAAAATTTAATAAATTTTGCTTATCCTTGTAATTAATTAATTGTAAAGGTAATTTGGTTTTTAGTTTTGAAAAAAGCATTTTCTTTTAGATCACATTTTATGCTTAGTCCATAAGGTTGAAAAGCTGTAGTTTAAATTATTTTCTTAGAAAATTTAAAGAGACATTTTATAAACACAAATGAAATTTGTATCAAAAGTAAAAAGTGTTTTATAAACAAACTTACCAAATAAAATTTGTTTCCACTCTCTTGTTATATATTCAATTAAAGTGAAAAATCAATGTATGTGTTTGTAAATTAAACGCAATTAAAATGATAAAGTAACATTATTATAATTGCTGTACAAATGCCGATATATTGCAAAAATTTTAAGTAAATCTCAAAATTGAAGGGCGATAGAAATTAGAATAGACATTTATAATAGAAATTTCATATATGTTTCCTATTTATAATAGACAATTATATTAAACAATTATGAAAGACAATTATAATAGACATTTTATAATAGAAATTGGGTAGAAATTAGAACAACGTTATCTATTTAGCGTACTAAAATCTATAGAAAACTTAAAATATATACAGGGAAGCAGAAAGTTTAATAAATTTTGCTCATCCGTGTAATTAACTATTTGTAAAGATAATTTTCGTTTTCAGTTTTGAAAAAAGCATTTTCTTTTAGATCATATTTTATGCTTAGTCCATAATGTTGAAAAGCTGCAGTTTTACTTATTTTTTTAGAAAATTGAAAGGGACATTTTATGAACATAAATGAAATTTAGTGTCAAAATTAAAAAGGGTATTATAGAAAAACCTACCAAGTAAAACTTGTTTCCACTCTCTTGTTATATATTCTATTAAAGTGATAAGTCAATGAATGTGTTTGTAAATTAAACGCAATTAAAATGAGAAAGTAATATTTTCATAATCACTGTACAAATGCGGTATAGAGCAAAAATTTAAAGTAAATTTCAAAATTGAAGTGCAATGGAAACTTTAAAACAACAGTTTCTTTTTAGCGTACTAATGTCCATAGAAAACTCAAAGTGCATACAGTGAAGCAGAAAGTTTTAATAAATTTTGCTCATCCGTGTAATTAGCTAATTGCAAAGATAATTTTTGTTTTCAGTTTTGAAAAAAGCATTTTCTTTTAGATCATATTTGATGCTTAGCCGATATTGTTGAAAAGCTGCAGTTTTAATTTTTTTTTTTAATTTAAATGGACATTTTCTGATACTAAATGAAATTTAGTATCAAAATTAAAAAGGGTCTTATAAACAAATTTACCACGTAAAATTTGTTTCCATTCTCTTGTTATATATTCTATTAAAGTGATAAGTCAATGCATTTGTTTGTAAATTAAACGCAATAAAAATTATAAAGTAATACAGTAAACTCCCTCAAATCCACACAGCTTGGGACCAGAGGTTGTGCTGATTTTAGAATTTAACAGATTATCAGTAATTGCTGTGTCTACATTTTTAAACAATAATTTGAATATAATAATGCTATCGAAATTATAATGAATGCTTCCAATATAATAAAATATTAAAATAATTAAGTAATAAATTAAGATAATTTAAAAAATGGTTAAATTATTAAAAGTAAAGGTCAAGTAAATAGTAAATAATATATAATTATATATACATAATTAAGATGAGATACACTTTCCTTGAATTTATTCAATAAAACATTCTTCTTCAAAGTACCCTATTAATTCACATCAAAATCGTGAAGTAAGGAAGTTTTATTTCAGGTTTAGTTAAGTCTTAATAATCAAAAAAGTTTGATTAATACATAAATATATGTGGTAAAAAGATTTCGATCACCAGTGGTATCAACAATCTCTTGATTTTTTTCAGGAAAAAAAATTATACTTTCTTTATTAAAAGTCATGAGTTCTGTCATATTTTCGAGAGATACATATCAAAACACCTTCTGAATGATATAAAACTAAAAAATTCTGTAACTTTTTCCTTCCATCTGAACTGAAAATTTCATTGTTTACATCTGTGATGATGTGTGGATTTCAGATGCTTGCGGATTTTAGGGTTGCGGATTTGAATGAGTCTACTGTATTATCAATATTACTGCACAAATACCAATATGTTGCAAAAATTTAAAGTAAATCTGAAAATTAAAGGGCAATAGAAACTTTAAACAACATTTTCTTTTTAGCGAAACTAAAATCGATGGAAAACTCGAAATGTATACATAGAAACAGAAAGTTTAATAAATATTGCTCAACTGCACTGTAAAACATTTATGTAACGTTACTCCGTAAAATTGATTTCCGCCTTGCTGAATTCATTTTATTGAGTAATTTAACCGATATAACTGGTGTTAGGTTACACTAATGTGTAATATTACAGCACTTATATCAGTTTAAATTACACTATTATGTAAGTTAAATTACACTATAAAAGTAGAGGCAGCATGTTTTCAACAGTTTTATGGAGTAACGTTAGATAATTTTTTTAAAGTGTGTGTAATGAACTAATTGTAAAGCCAAATTTGTTTTCAATTTTGAAAATTGCCTTTTCTTTTAAATCACATTTTATGCTTTTTAAAATATTCTTTTAAGTAAAATGAAAAAACTTTTTATTATTCTATATACATATATATATATATAAAGATTGAAATTTCTTCAAAAATAATAGAACTTCTTTCGTTATCTAAGCATCAGGGAAATAAGAAATGTATAATATATCCTCAAATCACGAAGTCTTCCGTTGGAAAGCAACAAAATGCAATTAAAGCCGAACTTATATTTTGTGGAATCACCATTTTATTTTATTTTTAAATAAAAAAGGTACTTTGGAAATGTAACCATAAGTGTTTGTGGCAGCAAACGATGAATATTTTCTTTTCGAGAATTTCTTAAAAGCTTTTGGTGAAATTTTATTTTATTATTGTTATTTTCTTTCATTCGGCTACAGTCGTTTCCGATGAAGTTCTTTAAATGTATTTACTTTTTATATTTCATCTTTCATCATGACAGTCTGCCATTTTTTATAGAAAGACACTTGTAATAAAAATTGTTAAGCGTGTTTTTATATCACTTTTTTTATTATTGAGATGATAGTTCACTTCTTTAAAGCTCCTAATGTATATTTAATTTTTTTTTTATCGAGAATTATAACCTTTTTGTGTCTTTTCAGTGTTTGGGGATTCTGTATATTTTCTCTTGAAAAAAATTTAAAAAAAAGGTTGCGGATATATTTTAACTAACGGTGTGCGGTTAATCGATTAATATATAAATGCTTTATCTCATTCAATGGTAATATTTTTATAATCGAGTTAAACTCTTTAGTTAATTCGATCAAAATTTTTCAAAATACTATTAAAATTCATTAATTAAAAAACTGAACTAAAATTTAAAAAGCAATTTTGTCCTCAAAATTATTTTCTCTGATATTTCGCTAAAAGCATTATCTAAAAGCTTGCTCGAAATGGATATTTAGTTGATTTTTTATTATATATATATGTTACATTATTAGATCTAATTCCGTGATTTCTTTATCTTATTCTAAATTACTACTTTATATTCACTAAATCCTTATTCTTAAATAATCTCTATCGTTACCTCTGTTAAATTCCCTTTAATTTAATGTCTCACTTATCTAAATTGCTTAAATATTACGCTTTTAATATTCTTAAATTAAATGTTCCATTTCCGCACATTTTTCTTTCTAGAATGCTCTTTTAACAACCATTTTATTTTCTCTTCCAAATTTTACTTTCCCGCGCATTCCGAGGTTATCCTTTTTCCCTTCAAATTCATCCGCTCGCTCTGTCCGCACTCTTTCCATGGCGTGGTTTTCTTAATTATTCATTTGTTGAGAGCGCGATCTACGTCATATTTGTATTCCTACACTTGACGAGCAAAAAACCGATGCTCGCTGTGTTTCAGCAGATTTGAGTCGTATTTACATTTTTCATACCTCCCCCTGGCCACCGTTTATTTATTCGATTATCTATAACTTTGTTTA
This sequence comes from Maratus speciosus, assembly GCA_963932465.1. Lineage (NCBI taxonomy): Eukaryota > Metazoa > Arthropoda > Arachnida > Araneae > Salticidae > Maratus > Maratus speciosus. The sequence goes on along the minus strand of OZ010788.1, from coordinate 535,281,871 downwards.
GCCCTAATTACTACTATGGAGGGATGGCTAATATTATTGGTGGAAACTGCGTCGCCGAAAGATGTTTTAATAAATTGCTGAGCTGATATTATGTTTTGTCTCAATTATTTCTGGGGAAACTTTCACGGAAAAATGTAATCCATGGCCTTCACTCGTCGACTGCTACAGCTTCCAATCATCATCCAGTCTTCCTTATACTAATACAACAGGATCGAATTACCTGTTCTGACAACTTATATTACGCTATTACTGCTGGATGTGATCCACTACTGCTATCGAGACAGCCAGTAACTGCATTTTCAACTATAGAAATAAGCCTATGTTGCTATAATGCAACATATATATATAAATTAATTTAGATTGATCTTAAAAACTCAAAATTTGTAAATGCACTTATTCGTTTACGGAACTGGTTAAAATGCTATGGTATATTCTTTTTGAAGAATGTTTTGCACTATATAAAAACAAACATGCATATGAATTTAATTCTGATCTTTCATTATACATGTATATAAACACAATTTTCGTTTTATTTTTCGAATTTATGTAATATCCACAAGATTTTCAATTACACAGAGTGTAGCTAAAAAAAGCGGCAAAACTTTACGGTGTGATAGAATGCAGCTATACGTGCAAATTTCGTCATAGAATGTTTGGTCGTAACGCAAGCGGTGAGAAGTTAAAAGGTAGTTTTCGACTGTGGCAGTTAAATAATTAACACAATAATGTTAGGAGATACTTCAGAAAACATTTTATTAACAGGAATGTAATTAATGTAACTGTTCAAAGAAATTGCTCAAAAGATCTTCCGCAATCTGTAATGCACGCTTCACATATGAGGGATAGGGACTGACGCACATTTACGAAGATAGCAGGCATTTCCCGAATATCACTGACAACAACGGCAATCCTGACTACTTTCTAGCTGTTTACTCTTTTTTCTACGACTGTAGTTACATTCTACACAGATTAAGTGATTTATTCTTTTGATAAAAGCAAACAATGTTAATCTGCTAACGTCAAAAGACAGAAACGTTAAACTACACTGCTCAAAACAACTAAAGGATATTGTAAGTCATATAAAATAATGGTATAAGCGACTTTTGTTTTGCAGAAAATGGAGGAAGAGAGTCACAAATGCAAATTTGTCTCATTTTCAAACTTCTGAGTCTACAAATTTTGAGTTTGACGTCAAAAGCGACGCTTTAGCGACAGCCAATGAAATTTGGCTTTCAACTTACTGAAAGACAAAGCGGAAAACAATGCTTGACATTCAGTAAGAGCTTTGTTTCGATGAATGCGATGTCCCAACGAAGTCATTTAACCGAATCAGAAGCTTGGAGAGTTGTTGGTCGGTTAGAGGGGGCCAAACACAAGCCAAAGTAGCGGAAGCCACTGGAGTTTCACAAAGTGTGATTTTCAAGATCTGGAACCGATTTTTGGAGACTGGAAATGCAGGCCGAAGACCAGAGCAAGGTCGTAGACGCGCAACATCGCCCAGTGAATACTAATGGCTCGGAGACACCGAAATAGGAAAGCCACTCTTCTTCAACAACACATTCGCTTGGCTACTGGTCACAGTTTCGACCCAAACTGTTCAAAACTGGCTCCACTCTGTAGGTCTGTATGCTCGCAGACCTATGGTATGTGGTACGTTAACAGAAAGGCACAGTGGCAGGGAGTGGGAAACAGAGCATGTGAACTGGAGGAGAAATGATTGCCGCAATATTATTTTCTCTGACGAGTCCCGTTTTTCTGTTCATCTTGATAATAGGCGTTTTTTCATCTGGAGGGAACGTGGCACTAGAAACAATCCTGCGTTCATTCAAGGAAATGTCAGATTTAGCGGTGGGGGAGTGATTGTCTATGCTGGCATCTCCATTGATGAGCGCACCGGCCTCCACATTGTTCAAAATGGAGCTTTGACCGGTTAACGGTATAGGGATGAGGTCTTCAGAGCTATTGTAGTCCCTCACGCTGCAGTAATTGGAGATGACTGCATCTTAATGGATGACAATTGCAGGCCACATCGTGCTCACCTGGCGGATGATTTCCTTTTCAAGGAAGGAATCATGCGAATGGAATGGCCAACGTGTTCTCCAGTCATGAACGCAATACAGCATGTTTGGAACATTCTCGACAGACGTGTTGCTGCCCGCCTACCTCCCCCACAAACTCTCCAAGAACGTGAAAGAGCTCTTTTGGAGAAGTGGGACAGAATACCCCAACTCCTCATATTCTTATTGACTCTATCCCTCAAAGGTGTTTAAAGTTTCTGTCTGTCCGAGAAAACCATATCCCCTACTAAAAACGATTTTCTTTGAAAAAAACACCTTTTTTTATTCGTTTTTTTCTCATATGCACAAATTGTGTTTTTTTTTCTTTTTTTCTCATATAGCCTACCACGTCTGTCAATCATGTATCAATCATCTAAACAATTCCCCAGCCGCAAGATCCATCCACAACTTCAATATCCTTTAATTGTTTTGAGAAGTATATATTTAAAAAAAATAATTTTCTCTTTGAAAATAATAAACAAATTTAATTCTTCAAAAAATTCTTTCAACATTGATGCAACGAAAGATGAAAATTTAAATTTGTTTTTGTCATTCTTTTGAACTTTGCCATATTATGTAATTTCTCTTTAAAATTTTAGAAATAATTTAGCTTTCTTATAGACAGCAGATTAAAAAAAAAAAAAAAAAAAGCCTTTTGGTTTAATATGAAATTTAAAGAAGTTGAACTAAACACTATAATATTAAGATGCAAGAGATTTAAATTACACATTTAGCTCCTTTATTTTTTAAGATAAACCATTCGATATAAGCTTTTGTATCAAAAATTTTTACAAAATGTTTTCCAATATGAATAAAAATTTCGAATTTTGCTATTTCATCCATTTGAATTTCAACAAAGAATGTTTTCTATTAAAGTTCTTGAAAAATTATTTAACTTTGTTTTGTTGCAAACTAATAAATATTATTTTTGATAATATCAAAAGTTAAAAAAGTTTACGAGTTCAAACTCACTATATCAACTTGAAAAACAAAAATTAAGTCATATTCTATCAGTCATTTTTTCTGCAACATTCCTTTAAAATTAATATCATTATGTTTTGAAGGTGGTTATAATTTTTGTTATTATCAGTTAAATGAAATTATGTCTTAGTTCAAACATTGGAAAAATCGCAAGCGCATTTTGTATTGAATCTAATGTAAATTGTTTTATTTTTACGGAGGTAATAAATAGAAAGTTTTAACATTTTAGTAATACAAATGCTCAAAGAAGACATAGATAATAACATCCCCTAATAGTATCCATAATAAAAGAAATAATAATAATTACATTTTTTGCTTTTCTCGGAGAATTTAATGACATTATTTCATGTTGCATAAAAAAAACAATAATATTAAATCATAACTTTAGTTTGCATTTATACTCAAGACAATAAGAATAATTCGTATGACCTTGGGACTGTTACATATCGGAACGTATTGAAAATATTATTTGTTGATCTGATACAGTAGAGTAGACCGGGGCACGTTTACGGATGGGGCACGTTTCGCAATGCACTTTTTCCGAAACGCGTGGCGCACCACCAGTCATGACAGATTGATTCTGCTCCCTAGTTCGTATTCTCTCAAGTTTTTGAGCATCAGTCGAGCTACGGTCAAGCATAAAGAAAGGATAATCTGTTTTCTGTCAAGGTGTGTAAATTTTACGTTGAACTTATTGAAACTTATTGTGAACTAAAAATACTTAGTTAAGGATAAATAAATATATGAATATTAGCAGAATTTTATCCTTTTTTGAGAGCTGTATTTGTATGAAAAGAAATGTTATTAATTTTCGTTGCATGTTAAAAATAAACCCAAACATGGCGACGGGGCACGTTTACGCATTGACATCGGAGCACTTTTACGCACGTTCAAAAAGAAGAAATTACGTAAAAATTTACTATTTTCTATGGAAGCAGAACAAGAAGACAGCAAAGGAAAAAGTATGAAACCAAAAACTGCAAAAGGGAAAAAGTTTGTACACTCTGGAATAAAGAAAATAGTGAATGAATCTGATGACGAAGATGAAAACTGTATGTGTATTTATTGTTTGAAATCATACAACCAATCTAAAAAAGGTCAAGACTGGGTTCAATGTCTTAGATGCAAAAGGTGGTCCCATGACAAGTGTGCAAAAGGAAATACTTTATTTTTTGTTTGTAAAAACTGTAACAGTGATGATGAAGATGACTAAATAGTTTCTGCTTTTAATTAGCAATAAGCCCTATGTTTTCAGTTTGGCCTATAACATGTTTTTTAATTAATTCTCTTTATTTTTTTAAACAGTGTTTTAATTTATTAATAAAACATTTCAATTTGATTAAATATTTATTTCACTTACTCCTTGGTATCACTTATAATATGTGTAAACGTGCCCCACTTGATGCGTGCTTGACTTGACTTCCACCTAAAAAAATTATTTACGGTTAAAAACACAAATAAGGCAACAACTGAATACACGAATTTTCACTTTATTAACTGCTTTATAAAACCACAATGTCTGAAATTTCCTAAGTTAAAACATAAAAATCAGAAAATTCATTGAAAAAAAATCCACGTAAATGTGCCCCGGTCTACCCTACTTGATATCTGCATCGAATAGCTCATACATAGTATAACAATATTTTCTGAAAACGTACATATATAAATAGAATACAAGAATTTACTTAATATATGACTACAGCTGAGCCATTTAACCCAACTCAACCTTTCTTATTTAAATTACTAGTTATAAAACAATTTTTGTCTAAAAACTACATTGTACGTTACAATATTACTCCAATAAATTGCCATTTAATTGAGTTTTATAAAAACCTATCGCTTAACAATGTGTCAAGCAGTACTTCGCTTTTCATTAGATAATGCTTAGTCTGCCAAATCCCTGGTATTTTCAGCATCACTGTTTTCTAATAAAAATATTTGATTCATTTAAGGACAAAGATTTCCGATCAAATAAGAGGAATAGAAGTATTCAGAGAGATTTATATTCAAAATACGGGAAATTTAGTAGGTAGAGGAAGTTCTGGTATTTTGTAATGGTCATGCAGTATGGAATAGTTCAGTATCTGGCCGTGCTCCAGCCAAACTTAAAACACGCTAAATGACTTTCTAGAGCTCCCATGATACACAGCGATGAATTCTATCTGAATAGCTGTTGTCGGAGGGACGCGGCGACATCAAATCTTAATCGCAATTGTTGCATTTCTTTGCAGGTAAGTTTTATAAAATTCGCATTAACGGGACCGGGAAAGCCCTATCTGCGCCATGTTAAATTCACCAACTTTATGTACCTTTTTTCTCAAAAATAGTGAAAGATAGAGGTCTATATTTTTTAGAGAAGTTAGAATAACATGATTTACGTATTTTAACTGACCATTTTCTTTCTAAGTGAAACTCAAAATTAATTATTAATTATTTATTGAAAGACATTTTAAAATTAGCATTTTGGTAAGATTTCACTGAATAAGATAAATATAATTCTCAACAAATCATTAAATACCTGTGTTAAACTATAGAGTATAATATAATATAAGTATTTAAAAAAATCTGAATTCTTAAGTTTAATAGATATTGAAAAAAAGGAACATAAACATGAAAAATCCAAGTTTTGAAAAAAAGTCAATTAAAGATTTAAATGGCCATTAAGCTGTGAAGTACTCTTAGAAAAGAATGAATAATTTCAACACTCATTTTTTTATACATAAACGTGTGCGACACATCGTTGGAAAGATAAAAGTTTAAACTATTTAATGATATAAAAAAGTAAAAATCGATTTTTTGGTTGAATTTTGCTTTCCCGGTTCCCTTAATTTAAAAACCTCTTTATCAGTGATGTTAATCAAGTTCAGTATTGATTTAAACATATTTATTGATGTGTTAGTCCATTAACCTCTATACTAACTTATTGACGGGTGAAGAGGTGATTTTATTTCAAGATGGCATGTCGTGTAACATGGAATACAATCTATACAACTCTGTGAAGACGAGTCTACAGAAGATGAACAATCATTCCACTCCGTCATATCGTCTGAGATGGGCTTTTCACGAGATTGCACATCAGATGAGGAAGATGTAGTCCACCTGTCTTGCAATGGAAAATATTCAGAGGATAGACTACATTTGCGATTTTTGTAAAACTTAAAACAATTTTTCAAAGAATCTCATGATTTATAGATGATGTACTAATGTGTACTTAATTAATAATTTTGGTACTTCTTGTAAATTGAAGTTTTTCCTGCAAGTTTCATTTTCCTTATAGCCATGTGCCTTATTACCCGGTTGGTGGTCATTACCTGAAAAATGTAACTTTTTTGTAAAGCTAAACATTGATGTGTATTTTTTCTTCCTCTTTAAACGCATTAGAAATGTGTTAAGAAATAGTCAAAGTTTGTTCTTTACTAACTTTCAATGTGTCTCATTTTTTTTATGTTGACTTACAACTAAAAATGTAAATGGTATCTCTTGATACCCAAACTCCTATATATAACGAATCTTCTTCGCCATAATATCATGCTATTAATCCTCCAAGTATAATAAACTCTTTCAAACTCGGAAGCAAACATCTGAAAGCCAAAGATTATCTCAGTTAATTTCAACACACAAAAGATCAGGAACCACCATAACTACAGAATATCAACTTCCGGTTATGAATTTACGATTTCTTTTATTAAAAATTTGTAACAAACTGTCCAGTCATTCGAAAGTGTTTATGGAATACGGTTAGATAATCGTAATTTAGCTCTATTCTGACTATATTATTGCTCATATTATGATCGAAATACAGTTAAAGTATGGTTAAACAACTATAAAAACACTCGAAATATGGACAATTTGCTGCAAATTTTTAACAGTGTATTGTCTACAGACATATATCTGGATATAATTTATTTTTGAATAAACTAAAGCATCTCTGTTTGTCATTTCCAAACAGTGATTATAAAAAATTAAAATAAAAAATTAAGTAGGGTATATTAAAGTGTCACATAAAATTGTTAGAAAACATAAAGTATCCACTATTTTGAAACTTGGTAAAAACACGTTTCAAACAATCCCTTTCATTATTTCCAAAATTTGTGGAAAATCTGTGTAAAATTTGGGTGTTATCGTAAATTTTAAATTTTAAAACATATATATATATATATGTTAATAATCTTACGTTATGTACACTGTAAACTGAAATGTCTGAAATTCAGACATTTAAGTGTCTGAAACGCAGTGTTCAATTTTCAGACATTTTAAAACGTCTTAAATTTTTCAGACACTTCTTACGTCTGAATTTCAGACATTTCAAATGTCTTAATTGCGGCCATCTTTGAGCCTTTTTTGGGGGGGGGGGGGTGCATAAATATGAAGCCATCTTTGACCATTTTTCTTTCTAAGCCATATACGCAGCCATGTTCCACATTGAATCATTTTTTATAAATGGAATAAAAACTACATTGTATAAAAACTACATTGTACGTTACAATATTACTCCAATAAATTGCCATTTAATTGAGTTTTATAAAAACCTATCGCTTAACAATGTGTCAAGCAGTACTTCGCTTTTCATTAGATAATGCTTAGTCTGCCAAATCCCTGGTATTTTCAGCATCACTGTTTTCTAATAAAAATATTTGATTCATTTAAGGACAAAGATTTCCGATCAAATAAGAGGAATAGAAGTATTCAGAGAGATTTATATTCAAAATACGGGAAATTTAGTAGGTAGAGGAAGTTCTGGTATTTTGTAATGGTCATGCAGTATGGAATAGTTCAGTATCTGGCCGTGCTCCAGCCAAACTTAAAACACGCTAAATGACTTTCTAGAGCTCCCATGATACACAGCGATGAATTCTATCTGAATAGCTGTTGTCGGAGGGACGCGGCGACATCAAATCTTAATCGCAATTGTTGCATTTCTTTGCAGGTAAGTTTTATAAAATTCGCATTAACGGGACCGGGAAAGCCCTATCTGCGCCATGTTAAATTCACCAACTTTATGTACCTTTTTTCTCAAAAATAGTGAAAGATAGAGGTCTATATTTTTTAGAGAAGTTAGAATAACATGATTTACGTATTTTAACTGACCATTTTCTTTCTAAGTGAAACTCAAAATTAATTATTAATTATTTATTGAAAGACATTTTAAAATTAGCATTTTGGTAAGATTTCACTGAATAAGATAAATATAATTCTCAACAAATCACTAAATACCTGTGTTAAACTATAGAGTATAATATAATATAAGTATTTAAAAAAATCTGAATTCTTAAGTTTAATAGATATTGAAAAAAAGAAACATAAACATGAAAAATCCAAGTTTTGAAAAAAAGTCAATTAAAGATTTAAATGGCCATTAAGCTGTGAAGTACTCTTAGAAAAGAATGAATAATTTCAACACTCATTTTTTTATACATAAACGTGTGCGACACATCGTTGGAAAGATAAAAGTTTAAACTATTTAATGATATAAAAAAGTAAAAATCGATTTTTTGGTTGAATTTTGCTTTCCCGGTTCCCTTAATTTAAAAACCTCTTTATCAGTGATGTTAATCAAGTTCAGTATTGATTTAAACATATTTATTGATGTGTTAGTCCATTAACCTCTATACTAACTTATTGACGGGTGAAGAGGTGATTTTATTTCAAGATGGCATGTCGTGTAACATGGAATACAATCTATACAACTCTGTGAAGACGAGTCTACAGAAGATGAACAATCATTCCACTCCGTCATATCGTCTGAGATGGGCTTTTCACGAGATTGCACATCAGATGAGGAAGATGTAGTCCACCTGTCTTGCAATGGAAAATATTCAGAGGATAGACTACATTTGCGATTTTTGTAAAACTTAAAACAATTTTTCAAAGAATCTCATGATTTATAGATGATGTACTAATGTGTACTTAATTAATAATTTTGGTACTTCTTGTAAATTGAAGTTTTTCCTGCAAGTTTCATTTTCCTTATAGCCATGTGCCTTATTACCCGATTGGTGGTCATTACCTGAAAAATGTAACTTTTTTGTAAAGCTAAACATTGATGTGTATTTTTTCTTCCTCTTTAAACGCATTAGAAATGTGTTAAGAAATAGTCAAAGTTTGTTCTTTACTAACTTTCAATGTGTCTCATTTTTTTTATGTTGACTTACAACTAAAAATGTAAATGGTATCTCTTGATACCCAAACTCCTATATATAACGAATCTTCTTCGCCATAATATCATGCTATTAATCCTCCAAGTATAATAAACTCTTTCAAACTCGAAGCAAACATCTGAAAGCCAAAGATTATCTCAGTTAATTTCAACACACAAAAGATCAGGAACCACCATAACTACAGAATATCAACTTCCCGTTATGAATTTACGATTTCTTTTATTAAAAATTTGTAACAAACTGTCCAGTCATTCGAAAGTGTTTATGGAATACGGTTAGATAATCGTAATTTAGCTCTATTCTGACTATATTATTGCTCATATTATGATCGAAATACAGTTAAAGTATGGTTAAACAACTATAAAAACACTCAAAATATGGACAGTTTGCTGCAAATTTTTAACAGTGTATTGTCTACAGACATATATCTGGATATAATTTATTTTTGAATAAACTAAAGCATCTCTGTTTGTCATTTCCAAACAGTGATTATAAAAAATTAAAATAAAAAATTAAGTAGGGTATATTAAAGTGTCACATAAAATTGTTAGAAAACATAAAGTATCCACTATTTTGAAACTTGGTAAAAACACATTTCAAACAATCCCTTTCATTATTTCCAAAATTTGTGGAAAATCTGTGTAAAATTTGGGTGTTATCGTAAATTTTAAATTTTAAAACATATATATATATATGTTAATAATCTTACGTTATGTACACTGTAAACTGAAATGTCTGAAATTCAGACATTTAAGTGTCTGAAACGCAGTGTTCAATTTTCAGACATTTTAAAACGTCTTAAATTTTTCAGACACTTCTTACGTCTGAATTTCAGACATTTCAAATGTCTTAATTGCGGCCATCTTTGAGCCTTTTTTTTTTGGGGGGGGGGGGCTGCATAAATATGAAGCCATCTTTGACCATTTTTCTTTCTAAGCCATATACGCAGCCATGTTCCACATTGAATCATTTTTTATAAATGGAATAATTTTTTACCATAAAGCAGAGCTGGTTGCAACCTGGGTAAACTGGGATGCTTCTCTGCCCTCTGATTTTAGGGTACTCCAGTATATAGTAATTAACTACAATATAAATACTATACTATACTTACTACAATATAAATGCTATTACTATATGAATAGTAATTAACTACATTCATTTCTTTTTACTTTAATTACTAATACACATTTCCAACCCAATTGTAAAAATGAAAAATACTGACAAGACTCAGACAACACCACCTAGAAAGTCCTACAGGATTCTAAACTCAATGGTAGGAGGAAAACACACAACAATTAAAGAAGAGGTTCTGGTATAATCATATTAGATCGAAAATTAAAGAACATTGTTTTAACAAATTTTTAAAAAACATATGGAAGGTGGGGGGATTTAAAATTTCGAAAAATACATGGTAATTAATACAGAAATAAATTAATTAGAGAAAACATTCCTAACAATAGTATAAAAATATATACTCAGATCGAAAATAATTATAAAAATATTCTACATTATCATATATAAAATAATCCTAAAAATCCGATTTTTGTTTCCCCCAAATTAATTTTTTTTTTCATGGATCACTCTTCTCTCTCCCCATTAAATACATAAAAAGTGACTTGAGAAAGAAGTCAAAAACATATTTTCTTTTCTGTTAACATAACGATAAAAATAACTTATAAAAACAAATGATAGTGTTGTGAGATTTTCTCCTTAAACACTGAGTTACCAATACTCTGAATCCTGTATATGACTATACGCTAAATAGTAATTAACTACATTCATTTCTTTTGACTTTAATTACTAATACACATTTCCAACCCAATTGTAAAAATGAAAAATACTGATAAGACTCAGACAACACCACCTAGAAAGTCCTACAGGATTCTAAACTCAATGGTAGGAGGAAAACACACAACAATTAAAGAAGAGGTTCTGGTATAATCATATTAGATCGAAAATTAAAGAATATTGTTTTAACAAATTTTTAAAAAACATATGGAAGGTGGGGGGATTTAAAATTTCGAAAAATAGATGGTAATTAATACAGAAATAAATTAATAAGAGAGAAAACATGCCTAACAATAGTATAAAAATATATACTCAGATCGAACATAATTATAAAAATATGCTACATTATCATATATAAAATAATCCTAAAAATCCGATTTTTGTTTCCCCCAAATTAATTTTTTTTTTTCATGGATCACTCTTCTCTCTCCCCATTAAATACATAAAAAGTGACTTGAGAAAGAAGTCAAAGCATATTTTCTTTTCTGTTAACATGACGATAAAAATAACTTATAAAAACAAATGATAGTGTTGTGGGATTTTCTCCTTAAACACTGAGTTACCAATACCCTGAATCCTGTATATGACTATACGCTAAATATTAATTAACTACATTCATTTCTTTAGACTTTAATTACTAATACACATTTCCAACCCAATTGTAAAAATGAAAAATACTGACAAGACTCAGACAATACCACCTAGAAAGTCCTACAGGATTCTAAACTCAATGGTAGGAGGAAAACACACAACAATTAAACAAAAGGTTCTAGTACCATATTAGAACAAAAATTAAAGAATATTGTTTTAACAAATTTTTAAAAAACATAGGAAAGGGGGGGGGGGTTGTTTAAAATTTCGAAAAATATATGGTAATTAATACAGAAATAAATTAAGAAGAGAGAAAACATGCCTAACAGTAGTATAAAAATATATACTCAGATCAAACATAATTATAAAAATATTTATAACTTCAACCATCATCACCTTCTCAAAATATTAAATATCAGCACTTTTTTAATAGGATTTTATGCAGCTTGATTTCTTTAAATAATTTTGAGCACAGTTTAGATTAATTACAACGATTTTTATTCGTTGTTTAAAGTATATTTTCATGATGTCTCAGTGTCTTGAAAATTAAATATGTTATTGATATGGAACACAGAAAATCAAAGCAGATTTTGTATTTTTGAAACAAGTTTTCAGGAGGACTATTTAAAAAGAAATAAATACTATATAAGTAGGATTTATTTACCATCGGAAAAAATAATTTTTTTTTTAAATAAAATATCGAGGTATTCACAATAACTTCACTCTGGTGCTTTCACGATTTCTTTTCATGTTCTATATCCGTCATATAAAGCTTGTGCATTTTCAAAAGATTTACCCTATGTAAATTTAAATTTGATAATATTAAAACATTTATTCCGAAAATATACTCTGTAAGAGAATTAAATGAAATGATACTCTTATCATGATGTTGCAAAAAATAAAAATTAATATGTAAAATTATATCATAAATATGAAGTAACTGGAAACTGTAAGGAAAAAACTTAATAATGAAATATCATTAGAAAGATCCTTTTTATTTATATATATAAGCTTTGTTTATATAGGTTAAATGAAAACTGCAATTCGATCGATCTATTTAGAAATCATTAAATATATATATATATAACAAGCAGGAAAAATTACTTCGAGACTATAAAATATTTATTAATTTATAAAACGGAAGTCTAAAAAATATTAAACAAATTCATTACATTGAAAGTCATGATTTATTGAAAACACACAAATGAACACACGAGCCTTTTAAAACAAAAAATATTTATTGTATATAAAAAAAACTTAAATATGCAAATTATTCTAAAAAAATAATGTAAATGATAAATACCATTACACAAAGTTCACTATTTTACTATAAAATTTCTATTTCAAACTAAGTTCACATAATCATACAAATGCATTATTTCTTACCTTTTAAAGTGTAATCCATTAAGATGAATTCCACAAAGTACCGGTAAAGCGCTATTTTTGAAAAATGTTGTATGTTTTTTTTTTTAATATTCTTGGCACTGCATTCTTCTACCTAATGCACTAATGCATAACAGATATAATGAAAAATATTAATGTGAGTTTCTAAAATCCGTAGGAATTTCTCGATTAGTAATCAATTATTCTTTTTCCATATGCCTAATTTTGAACACACGCCAAACAATAGACAGACTTGCCGTAATAAGAACGTACTATAATGAGTATGAGTTTCCAAATCCAAATAGTCCAAATCCATACAATGCATTTTAATAAGAATATTTCTATTAGCATTTCACAATATTTTAAACTAAAAAAATCAGGAAACCATTCCAAACACACTCGTTGAAAATATCTTCATTTAAAATATTAACGAGGTAACAGGCTTAATGTGTCTTCTCAAAAGATAATTCACCCCTGTCAGCACTTTTTTCCCCTTTCCGTTAGTGACGTAATCATTGACTTTGAGCTCGGATTGGACAGGATTGGAAATACGTTACCAGAGAAGGGAGTTCAAATCATTAGATTTTTATCGCAGGAAGTGAAATGGTGCACGAATATAAACAGATTTTTTTTTAATTAATCCTCCTTTAATATTTTGTTTATTCCGTTACAGTTACCCACTATAAGATATAATTATTACAATTATGATGCTTTCAGGCAAAGGCAGTAGGATGTTACTTCAGTCAAGTGAAAAGATTCGTTCGCTAATGGAAGAAATTTATAAAGATATCTTGGTTGCATTTCATTTTTTTTTTTTTTTTTTTTTTTGTTATTGGATAGCTGAGATCGATCTGTATAACGGCCGTACTTTACTTTTTCGTTTTTCATTGCGTATAATTTTAATGAGGACACTTTCGTTTTCGAAACCTGTTTCGAAACTGAAAGCATCCTCATAAAAAAAAATGTAAAATCAAAATCGTAAATGTAAAAAACCGCCTTTGAACAGATCGAACTCAGCTATCCAATGCAAAAAAAAGTCATTTAAAAAGAGCGAAATGCAACCGAGATATCTTTATAAATTTTTTCCATAGGATTAGTATTAGCGAACGAATCTTTTCACTTGACTGAAGTGCCTCTTAAATAAAAATTTTGTCATCACACTTTTAAACAATTTTTATATTTCAAATTTTTGTTTTACATTTAGAAAAGTCCAGGGATTACTTCTATACAGCGATTCCCTTCGTCAAGCCATTAAAAACACTATAATAGCCCACTACGGTAGGGTCGCACTATTTTAAATTGCTTCTGGTCGGCGAAACCCATCCTAAGACATTATTAGGAAATTGCGTGTTTGTGGAAGGGGGGGAGGGGGGGAGAGGGATGATAGCTGGTAGATTATTTTAATATAATTATTTGGAAAACTTTATATTTTGTGAAAGACAATTCGTTAATTAACTATTGCACTAAAAATAACTTATTTCCAAAACTTAATAAATGGATTTTTATAATTTTGACAGACATAATATGGTCTAATCGCGTTGATTGTTTTATAAAATAATACAAAATTTAGTGCATGGAAAAGTATTTTAAACATCTGTCATCCATTCGAAAACGTTTCTTGATTATCCTGGCATATATATTGTAATGCAATTGTATATACGGCCATCATACATATGATACAATTGTATTGCATTCAGACACTTAAGTGTCTGAATTTCCAAGTGTCTTAATGTCAGACGGTTCATCATTATTCAGACATTTCTTTCAGTTCATCCATACCATAATCCCAGTAAGACACATATGTGTCTTAAATTCAGACATCTGTGATGTCTGAAATTTCATATTCAGGCACTTAAGTGTCTGAAATACTTTTTCAGTCACATATGTGTCTGAATTTAAGACGCTTCTATTTGCAGTGTAACTTATTATAACTTTGAATCAATTCTGCAACGTTGTTGAACAGTATAATGAGACTTCCCCCATCGTCTTTAATGTAAATATTCTCTAACGTTTTGTTTTTAATAATATTTTAGCAATATCTTGATAATTAATAACTATATTCTGTCATTAATTTTCATGGAAAATACAATCATCTACATGCTTCAACTAAGTATTATTAGAATTTCAATTAAAAGTCACGAAATTCAGATTTAAAAATCTAATTGCAATAAATTCTTAAAAATTATTTTCCTGAAGAACTGAATATTATTGATTAAGCATCTAAGGATAGTAAATTTTAAAAATTACAAATAATTAATTTTAGCTGATAAGTCAAATATCAAATTCTGCTGAGATTAATGAGATCCATGTTTAAATATATCTTTACAAATTTCATTTAATATGAACTTTTTAGTAACCTTATCTTGATGTAAGTATAAAATTATAACGCTCTCAAATCATCTTAATTATTTTTAATCATAATTTTTAAAATTATTATTTCCAGAAAAACAGAAAAATGATACTTATTGCAAAATAAAAAGCTTTTGTATGTAGATATGGTAGAATAAATATATGGCGTCTGTGAAACGTCTTTATAGTTTAGATGACATTAGAAATATATCATGGAATTCATTCAGTATATTTATAAGAAAATATGTTTAAGATTAAGTTAAAAAATATTATATGAAATCAAGGCAAAAGAAAGTATTGGTCTATTTATTTATGGTTGACTCTTAAGGAGGCCCGGAACACAAAAATCTTAAAATTTTCTTAAATTATTTTATTGCATTACAACTTTCTCTGTGTTTTCTACTTAAAAGGAAGTTTAAATCATTTTTCTATCTTAATTGGAAAAGATTTACCATTTTTGACATGGTAAATCAATACGGATAACTGGAGTTAATTTCACCTCCAAACGTTCCATATTTTAAGAGAAATAACTGTAAAACATTATCAGCCGTTTCATAAAAGCATTTCTTAAATTTGTTTCACTAGGATTTTATGTATATAGGGTAGATACAAATGTATATCGTGAAAGAAGATTTTTATTTCTACGTAGTAATATCATCTTTTATAAGTTTATGAAACTCCAACGCATTTTATTTTGTCGCAGTAAACTACTTTAATGGGCATATGAAAATGTCATTTTCTGGAATGTAATCATATACATAGAGTGGTATCTTATAAAATATTCTTAATAAAAATTTCCTTACAACAACACTTTCACCATCGCATGGAAAGAACGCTACCTAAAATTTGCTCTTTTTAGATTAAATCATAAAATACAAGACTTGCTGATATCAGTAGTGTAATATAAACTTTATTTTTACCTAAATTGTTTTTATGGGTTTTTCTTAATAATAGAGCTGTGACATTTACGGTATTTTAAAACTTAAAATTACTATCATACTATGACATGCGATGTAATGTTAAATAAAAGTAATACAGTGGAGCACCGCTTATACGTTTCTCGTTTATACGTTTTTACCATTTATACGTTTTTTTAATGATCCCGACAAAATCCAATGGATATTAACGTTAAATAATTTCATTTATACGTTTTTCCTTAAATCGCAAATTTCATTTATACGTTTTTTTCAACAAATCAAGAAGAGAGAAAATGTGCATTTCAACCTCATATTCCCAACTCCCGATTGTCCAGTCTTAAAAAAGGCACGTGACGTTGACCAACATCTGCCCAGTTGAACGAAAGCCGTACCCCTAAGGAATGCGAACATCCCACTTTCTACAGATAAGGGTTGTTGTTGTGCTCTCCCCAGGCCCAGCAGCGCAAGCTCTTTTCCTGACATCTTCAGTGCCCGGATTTGTATCGTTCATTAGCAGTTCACGATGACTTCACGTAATAGAAAATCTCTGTCGTTGAAGGAAAAAATGTGCATTTTAAAAAAATTGGATGAAAACCAACATTTAAAAAGAGTAGATCTTGCCAAAAAATTAGGTTTACCGGTTTCGAATTTAAACACGCTAATTTATAAGCGTAAGATCATCGAAGAAAGTCATCATCAAAGTGGATGTAGTGCTTCAAAAAAAACTTCGAATCCAAAGCGGAAAATTCGCTGCTGTTGAAAAATTGCTTTTACAGTGGTTTAATCAGTGTCGTAGTGTAAAAATTCCCATCAGCGGTCCTTTGCTTATGGAGAAAGTGCGAGAAATTTCGAAGATGCTGAATGTGGAATGCGATGCATCATTTTCTTCAGGATGGCTTCACAAGTTTAAATTAAGACATGGTATAACAAGCAAATCCTGATTATGGAAAATCACGTATAAATCGACATAGGAAAATAAAGTAATTATTTTCGGATTGTACTTTTTTATAGGGGGGGGGGGGGGGGCATATGTTATGAGAGCTTGGTCCGTGCAAAATTTCAAGGTTCTAGGTAACCCGAAACTACCTTATAAGTTTGATAGTAAAATCTATAGGATATTTCCGTTTGACCTAGAACTTTCAAATTTGGTAGGATGGAAGGTGCGTTATAGCACACGTAAAATAAAAAAGCGAAAAATCCTTAACTTATAAATTTATGTCGATTTATTACTTAACAAATTATAAAAACACTGTTTTCTAACTACACCATGAACACAATATGGTTGGAAGTATGTATCCAATTGGCTTTCAAAAAGCTTGTTACAAGTACAAAATGATTTAATTAAATAATATCGATTGAACAAAGCTAGAATTATCTATCCCTCTCTCTCTCTTCCTCTCTCTCCCTCTCTCTATATATATATATTTGTGTGTGTCTTGAAGTCATAAGAATTTTTAAAAATGCAAAAAGGAGAAACACCTTTTGTGTGTGAGAGAGAGAAAGAGAGGGGAGGCGTAGATGAATCAGAACTTAATGGAGAACATCTGCGTTTAGCAATGAATAAATGAAAACGCATCATCAAATTCAAAAGATCAGACGATACAGAAAGAAGGAAAATAAATTTCGAGAATCGTAACTCATATATGCTGAGATGACATATGATGATAGAATTAACAAATCAGCACATAACACTATTTATTCCCCATTTTAGAATTAAATTTCTCCTTTTGCAATTAGAAATTTAATCAAAATTCCCTTTCCTTTCTAAAATATATCTTTCTTATTCTCTTTTGCGCTATACAAATTACATTCACTTTAGGTTCCCAATTTCAAACCAGCCGTTAATAAAATAAATCAAAAACAAAGTTACTTCATCACCTTAAATCATTATTGTGCAATGCATACTTTTCTTTTCGTTAACGAATATACATAAAAAAAATATTCTTTGACAATGAGCGCCTTTGCAGGTGTAATTTAAACACTTTATTAATGCTCAAATTGATAGTCAATACAAAGGATTATTTCGTTTCTAACATATCTACTGTGTTTGTCATAAGGAAGGTGACATGCACGCTGTAATGTCTACGTGGGTGGTTCAATAACTATTGTCCCTAGTCTATATGAAATATTTGTACTTGGATGGCTGATGTTGAATATTGAAGCCTAATGTCTTAAAAACCTATATGCTCAATTTCAGAACCGTAGCTGCTATATTAACATAGTTTTTGACGGAGGGGTGAAATTTTAAAGCCCTATTTTTGAGGGAGTTTTAAGGAGGGGAGTGAGGGTGGAATGCTGGTTTGGAGCTTATGAGGCTACATTTGTGACAGTGGATGATGTGGCTACATCTCTATGATCTCAAGTCCAAACGACAGTTGTTACGTCTCATCCACTGTCACAAATCTAGCCCCATAAGCTAAGAATAAGCCTTTCACCCCCACTCCCCTCCTTTCACTCCTCTCTCCAAAACAATGTGAATATAGCAGCTACGGTTCTGAAATTGAGCATACACGCATCTAAGACATTAGGCTTCGATATTCCACAACAACCGTCGCAGTACAAATATTTTATATACACAAGGGACAATAATTATTGAACCACCCTCGTAAATGATTGCTCCTAAATACAACTTCTCCATTTTCTAATCCTCAGCATCGAAGAAGTACGTTAAAATTTCGTTTACCTCAGCTAATGAATCGCTGAGCTGTTTCAGAATTCAAAATTTTCGTTAGATGACATATTCTTTGGGGTTATAATTGTCCAGTGTTCGAACATTTGTGGCTCGATGCACTTACTATCAGATCTGACAGCTAGTTTTCATTCTATCTCTCATTGCGCTGCTAAAAAGATGCAGAGCATCCCTTGTCTCTCGTACTGGGGGTCACCTCGCAGCAATATCTTATTGCTTATCATTAATAAAATGCTACATACATATCTTGGATTTTTTTTTACTGAATTTAATGGACTGAGTTCTTGCGTATACACAAAGTACTCAAAACTTATATGGCTGATTTTATATAGCTAAAAAAACTATGCCAGGAATATGCACAAATTTTCATATTTTTAAAAACTGTTACCGTAAATCGGGAAAACTTTGCCGCTATTCTGTTTTCCTACCCATCTTTTGCTCACACATAATGTTCAATGATACTTCAAAATCGTCTTAACACAATTGTGCCAGAATTTTTGTTTTCTCAAATTTGTTGGTAAAATCATTTTAAAATGTTGCAAAATAAACTGTAAAAATACTAAAAAAATAAATTACGCTAAAAAATTTTATGTATTATATTGATAGTAGAACATTGACTGTAGAACATTTGATAAAAGGTAAACATACTAAATAAAGGAATATGCATAATGTATCTAATAGTATAATATGCATAATTATATGTTTTGCCTAAATTTATATAAAATAAGCTTTTAAATTGTATATTATGTACTATAATTAGTATTTTTATGAACTACTAAAACATTATGTTTATTTCTTTACAGAAACTATTATAAGTTTTACTAATAATAAACTAAGAATAATCGTATTTGAGGCTTAAAAACAAATTGTTTCATAATCATCTTCAAAAGGACTTCCACAAATAACTGTCCACTAAATGGTTAATAAAAGTATTTGCCCATTCGTGCCTAGCGCACTGTATTTTGTACGTTACAAAAATGCATAAAAAATAGGCTTGCATATATAGTTTCAATATTTAAAAAAATAAATATTTCAAAGAAGTCCACAATCTAAGATTATCACTTATTTAGATCCTTGGTTGAAAAAAGACAAATAAACTTGCCGTTTTACATTTCACCGTCTTGAAAAATGAAAACTTTATAAACTCCGAAAAAAGCCTTCATTTAAGCAAATAAATATCCATCTTATGCTATCATCTCTGAGTAACAGATAAAGACATTTATAGATAATTAGTTCATACAATTTTCCTGTTATAAAGAAGAAGAAAATTATAAAAAAATATTAAAATTCGAAGCATCACAAAAATGGGACGCTAGGCATAAATGGGTTAAACTATTAATCTTGAACTCTAATTTAAGAATATGTGGTAAGTTGGTAATTTGAATAAGCATTTTTCTTTTTTTTTTAGCGTAAAACCGTGTTGGCAAAGTTAAATGAGAAACGGGGCAACTTCGCCAAATGTTTAAAAAACAGAGAATAACAACAAAAAACACAGGGAAATTCTTTTTAATAATTCAAATAATGTATTTAAATCGTGACATACATTTGAATAAAAAGAAGAGAAATAAAAGAGCAATTAGAAAGAAACTTCGAACATTCTTGTTAGAAAACGAAAAATTTCCTGTATTTTCTATGTAAGGACGTTCAACATTGTACACAAAGTTGATTACGTGGACATGACTCCACCCATAGTCTTTCTTTCTAAGGTATGACACCTCAAATTCTCCCTGTCCGAAATAATAAGTGATTTTGTGGCATAATGTTTCACACTTTTTCACCAAGAACTTAACTTTCACAAACATCACAAACTTCAAATGCATGAAGTTCTGACCATCTTGGGCTAACTTGATGTCTTCAGTCATTGATGATTGATTATCATCTTGAGAAGAAATGTCCTGCACTAACTCTTCACTGGGTTCTGCAGGTAGCTCGTGTTCTGCATCTTGTTCTGGTTATCCTTCTTCTTCTGGTTCTAGATTTTGCTCGGATTCTAATTCAGATTTGTCATGCAATAAAAACTAGCAAAAAACCCAAAATAATAATTGAAATCCTCCGATTTGAAGAAAAAGTACGAAAGAATCTAGGGAAATGAGAAAATTCTAGGTTGGCAAATTTGTCCAACTATTCCCAGGATTACTGGTGCAACTTCGCCAACTAATATTATTTAAAAAATAATAAAAGTTAACCATGTTCTAAAATCAATTCCGAAATCTTATTATATACTCTATCGGACAAAATTAACGGATTTTACTTACGTTCGGATAAAAAAAAGTGAAACGGAACACTTTTTTAGACGTCCAAAATCGCCAGTTTTGCAATTACAAAATATTTTCACAGATGAAGACCATAAAATAACAGATAAGACAAAAACAGCGCTCAAATAATATCATACAATGTCTTTTTAGTGAAATAAAAACAGTAGCTCCTATATTAATTGGATCTAGAACTTCCCAGAGAACCAAACAACATATTTTTCAAAATGTGGCAAAGTTGTCCCGGTTGACGGTACATATAATAAATTAAGGCTTTCTTATATCATCACCAAACCGGTATATCAGAAAGAACAAGAGGTGGCTAGCCCATAAAATCTGCATAAATATTCCTTTTTCTTTCAAACGGTTAATAAAATTACGGATTTTTTTTTTTTTACTCCCCGAAGTTGAAATATGAGTCAGGACAAGAGACATAAACTTCCTACAAATCTGTACACATTTTTGTATTTTTCTAACTATTCCTAGAATTAATTTGCAAACGTTTGCTTAGGAACATATTAGAGTTTTGAGTTTAAAACTGAAATATAAACTGGTACATATTTATAAGCAATAACTGCATAATGTGCACATAAAGAGTGTATTATAATTTATTTGTACAGCATGTTTGTCTTTCTTTTTACATCATTACTGTTGAAATTAAACGCATATTTATTCCTTACATATATGTATTATGGTGTCATTCTGTACCCTTAAGGGGCTACTTCACTCACGGGAAAACATCCGTTTGCAAATGTTAATCCAATAGAAGAAATTCTTTAAGATATCTCGTTTCGATTTCAATATTTTTAAATGAGATTGAATAGCTGAAGTCAATCGCTACAAAGGCCCGTTTTTACATTTTTGACTTTCTTTGCAGGTTTTTTTAGTGACAATACACTGACATTTGAAACGAGTACCGAAAGTGAAGGTATCTGGATAAAACAATCTGTAAAAAAATCGAAAAAGTAAAAAACGGCCTTTGTAGAGATAGACCTCAGCTATTCAATGCAAAGAAAATAATCATTTATAAATATTGAAATTCAAACGAGATTTCTTTAAAAAATCTTCCGTAGTATTAACATTAGCGAACGGGTGTTTTAGCGTAATTGAAGTAATCTCTTAAGGCTGTACTCAAGTCCAAAAGGGCAACTTTATGACATAAGTTTTAATTTATTTTTGTTCGGAAATGCATGAAACTAGCAGGTGTTGCTGTTCAGAAACTATGTAATCAAACTATTTTTTTCCGTTTTTTTTTTTTTTTTTTTTTTTTTTTTTTTTTTTTTTTTTTTAACGCAATAGATCTTTTAGAAAATAGTGTCAAAGTGGGCATTTTGAACCGAATTTCCACGCGAAAGAAGAATAACCACTCAGTGAAGGGTGAAAAACGTCCTTGTCACGTGATCAAAATCGCCTATAACTTATTAGGTAATTTATTTATCAAAAAACGGAAAACACAGTTCGATTCCAAATCTCTTCCATAGTCAAGACTTCCAGTTTTTATATCTTTCCGTTAAAAGTGAGTTTGTAAATGTGTTTTGCGCTTGTTGAACAGAGCAGTTGAGAACAGCCTTAACTCCTTCGCGAAAAGTGTCGCTCATTACTTGCCGCATAAAGTGCTTAGAATCCTTGATTATTCCTACCAATGAAAAATTTGCTTCGCCTAATCAAAGCATATTTGCAATTAAATTAGACAAAAATATCTATTTTGGAAAATCGGTGATAAAAGATTAAAAATTCTGTAAAGAAGGCTCGTCGAGAAGGGATTAAACAGCTTTATTTTCTTTATAAGATATGGTTTCCGAACTTCCTTAGCTTGTACAAACTAAGCTAACGATTGCTAAAAGGGATAAAAATAAAAATACGCCTACATAAGTAATTCAAAACCTTCCATAAAATTTAAAAATGTAGTCTGTGACAAAATATATCCCATAGAACCAAATCAATTATCAGGAGTATATGAAATACTTTTCGTCAAATATGATGGTACAATGCAACTTTATATAGGTATGACAAACAGAAAACTTAGAACTGGAATGAAAGAACATATAGTAGATATCAAATACAACAAGAGAACTACAGCTTTGGCCAGATTGTGTAGCAAAGAACCTTTACAGATTCATTTTAAAAAATAGTAGAATAATTCATCCATCAAGATTTTTTCACCATACATTATCCGCGAATCAAAAGAGGTTTACTCAGTGAGAATATTTGAAATGATTCAGCCTCCATGATTTACCAAAAATTTGGAAAGAGATGCTCTACAGAATAAGAAACAACACTGTTAAAACTACAGGTTGCATATGGCACCTCCTAGGGGTGAAACGCTTGTCTCGCCTGCGACCCCTCTAGGGAAGGCAGAATTGCACCCTTAACTAGGATGAAAGAGTAGCACCCCAAAACCAGGGTGCCCCAGAGGGTGAAAGGATGATGCACAATGGAGAATAATGGCACGCCTACAATGTTGGCCAATATTTCTAATATTCCAGAATAACATTTCTAAATATTAAATTATGATTTTTAAATTTTGATTTCTTTTTTGAACCCCAACAACTGCGATTTGCAAATGTGGTGAACGTAAACGTCTCACTGAGATAAAAAATGTTTATGCTCAAGAGATTTCTAGTTATATTCGACATAAGGCAGAGAAACCTGGCTCTATTGAAGAATGAAGAAAGTTACCCTGGAAAAATGTAGCAATAAGAAACTTTCAATAGAAAGTGGTGGGAGCAGACTTTTCTGTTAGTGACGAAAAAAGTGCCTGACAAAATTATAATTTAATTATCTCATTCTTTTCAATTACAATCGACTTATTTTTTTACATTCTTTTAACAAAGATTTATTTAAATATCACTTTTTATTATTAAGTTTGTTAGAAATTTAAAAATAAATTATGTTGAAAACTAATGACCTACTTTTGAAACTAAATTTCTTTCAAAAATAAAAAATAAAAATATTTTATAGGTCTGAAATTCGAGACCATTTTAGAAAGATAATCATAGGATGCATTAAAAAACACATAAATTGATCTCTTTCTTTATGTAAAAACATTATGTAATAAAAAAAAGAATCTGTCATTTTTTCTAAAGCTAACAATTGTTATATTTTAACATCGTTATAGGCACTACATTATTTTTTTAAATAAAAATAATTCTAGAGCAATAATTGCAAGTATCCTTATTAAGTATTTATATAGTATTATCAATAGATTTTAATATTAAATGCTTTTCTTGTGAAATTTTTCTTTTGCAATCTCTATAAATTTCCATATAAATTGTACTACAGAAAATTTTCCATACCAATTTCAAACGATTTCTATGTAATTTTTTTCAAATATATATACATATACCGGGTGTCCCAAAAAGGACTGACTGATTTTGAAATTCAATAACTTGCAAACGGTGACAGATATTAAAAAAATTCTTGCAGGAGGGTTATGCATAAGGTCAAAAGTTTTATTACAGTGATTTTCAATTTTAGTTCGATTTACAAACAATAGATGGCGCTGTAAGCAATAGTCGCTCAATTCAGGCTCGATTTTTGGCACTTTGTGGCCCGGATAATACATTTCCATCTCCTTTTTCTGCATGGAACAAGATAAAAGAACAAAAATCGAGCCTGTATTTAGCGACTATTGCTTACAGCGCCATCTATTGTTTGTAAATCGAACTAAAATTGAAAATCACTGTAATAAAACTTTTGACCTTATGCATAACCCTCCTGCAAGAATTTTTTTAATATCTGTCACCGTTTGCAAGTTATTGAATTTTAAAATCAGTCAGTCCTTTTTGGTACACCCGGTATATAAATAACATACATTCCTAAAGAAAAAAAAAATTATAAAGCAAATTTCATAGCAGGCGTCTCCATCAAATACTCTTCGATGAAAACGATAGAAATGGGCGGTCCTTCAGAACTTTCCATTCACTGTCAGATATTCTAAATGTCGGCATATATCTTAAAATGTCTGAAAAATGATATTTTTTCTTTTTTTTTACAAACGTCGATAGATATCTCTGAATGTTGGAATACTAATATCATTTTTACAACATTGACTAATGTAAATAAAATATTAAAAATTAAGCATTAAAAAATCAAGTTTTCTAAAATTGGAAAGTTTTTTAAATTTTATTGTTAAGAAATACTATTTACGTATTATAAGTAATCCAAAAAATTCGTTTGGATGCTTCCTTTTAAAAACTAATTTTAAGTTACATCTGTGAATATAAGCAGATATTGTAAATTTGACGTGTGACATCCAATGACTTTGAAGATACCGGCCCAATTTTGATCGGGACATTGGCCGATATCTGTGTGCTCACAGCCGTAGATTTCACTTGCCGACGAAGAGATGGGCACACGTCACAGCACATGCGTTAAGTGCACAGTTCGAAGCCTCTTGGTTTCAAATGATACCGTTTTTTCACTCCAATCTTCCAAATGAAACCGATAAGTCACCTTCAGTTTTAACAGTGAATAGCACAAAATAATTCACTTTCACAAACATCCATTTTTATTTTATTTTATGTTTGTAATTGTTATTCATTATACATGTGGTCTAGTGAATTTATTTATTAATTTCTTGTTTTTAAATTTGTTTGCGAAAATATTTGTATTAACGAAAATCTTGAGAATGTCGCCTTCTGAGTATTGAAACATATGATGGTCTGAATAAAGGTAATAAATAAATGTCTTTTAAGTGTATTTTGTATCACTTTTAGCAATTGTTAGCTTAGTTTGGATGATTTTAAGTGATTTTCATACATAATTTTTTCCTTAACTTGCTTTACCCTTATTTTAACCCTTCACTGTCCCACGTGCCGTATCTACCACATACCTAGAAACATTATAATTTTCATTGTGTAACATATATTTGCCTAATATGATCATTGTAACCGATCAAGAACAATCCAAAGAATAGAACAGCACTTATTTTGTCCATGCCAGATGGCTGCTTTAAACAATAAGTTAGAATTTGTTCTTCGGAAAAAAAAAATCGATCAAGCTATTAAGGTAAGATTTACTTTTATTATTTTTACTGAATACTTGAAAATGTCGCCGTCTGAGCGATGAAATATATGACAATCTGAATAAAGGTAATGAATAAATGTCTATTAAGTGTATTTTGTATCACTTTTAGCAATTGTTAGCTTAGTTTGGATGATTTTAAGTGATTTTCATACATAATATTTTCCTTATCTTGTTTTATCCTTATTTTAACCCTTCATTTTTCCACGTGCCGTATCTGCCACATACCTAAAAACATTATAATTTTTATTGTGTAACATATATTTGGCTAATATGATCATTATAACCGATCAAGAACAATCCAAAGAATTGAACAGCACCTATTTTGTCCATGCCAGATGGCTGCTTTAGACAACAAATTAGAATTTGTTTTTCGGAAACAAACAAAAAATTCGATCAAGCTATTGAGGTAAGATTTACTTTCTTTATTTTTACTGAATACTTGAAAATATTAATATAAAAAAGTTGTAGAGTATTAAGTAGATAAAATTAATTAATTTAAGATCATTTAGGTGCAAAATATAGCAATACAATGTTCTAAAACCCTGTACACATCCATAAAATATCACACACTCCATAAAATATCAAACTCTAGCTGAAAAATTTAATATTTGTTTACTATTTTTCCCATTATTAAACCGATATATATTTTTAAAAAAACATTTCATAAAAATAGAAAAAGTCGGGTAGTGAAAGGTTAAGATTAGTGTATTCATCGCTCATTACTATAATGTCATAATTCAAAAGTCTTTAGCTTTGAGGTATTAAAACTGTTAAAACGTACTTTTTTTAAACATTACACTGCGCTAAGTAAAAAAACTTGTCAGCAGAGTACATTTTCAATTTATATTGACCTTCAGCATTTAATTGCATTAAGTATATATCTATCTTTCTATCTATTTGTCTATCTATCTATCTAGATAGATAGATAAGTAGGTAGGTTGAAAGTTAGGTAAATATAGCTAGACAGACATATGTGACCTATATTAAATATTTTACTGATTTATCAATTTTTAGAAAGTTTTATATGTTTTATAAAGTTTTATTTTTTGAAATGAAAATAATAAAAACATTTAACAAACACTATTTAAAAGCATACCTTCTTCAAATCGCTTTCAGATGCAATTTATTTCAAATAGTTCTAGCTCTAAGTATTTTGGATAATAAAGTTTTTAAAGAAAACGCCATAAATGAAAAAAATCCTACATAATCGCATATCATTACAGACTCCATTGAACTTGCATCATCTCCCTTTAAATAAAATATGCAGTGATTACTTATGCATAACTATTGAGATTATATCATTACGTACTTTTCCGTAATTTTTCGGAAATTCTAGAAATTACATTTTAGAGTTATTCATCCGGTATAGCTTTCATCATATATTCTCGTATTTTTCTTTCACGGTGCTTTTCACCTGTAACTAGATTCATAAATTCATAAAATAATATTCTTATTTTTTCAAACCGAATTCGTTGAAAGAGATACATTTAAACTTCACTAACTTGTTTTTTTAAGAATGTTATAAATATATATCTTATTGCAAATATTTTTTTCTTTACGTAAAGATCATTTCTATTCTTATACTTATTATATCTGAATTATCTTCCCTGGAGAAATTTTGCGCTGAGATAACTCATTCGCGTCATAATAATGCTTTTTCATCTCCTGCTTATGCATTATTTTCTTTTATAAGCAACCATAAAGAAGAATGACAGATTTATTCAAGTAATTTGTAAGTTGTTACTATATTTAATACATAGTTTCAATAGTAGCTACCAAATATATTCTTTTAGATAATTAAATTTAAAAAATCAAAAAACCCGACTGCGTTAAAAGTGAACTAATTCATTATTTCTCATCAATGTTAAACTATTTTTTATATTGTTTACCTATTTTTTTTATTTACTTCTATTGATGACTTAGTTGTGTTTAATTGTTAGTTCCTATCTATAAACATTGTTTTGATGAGGCCTATAGTTGTCCATGATGGCTAGAGTTGCAGTAAAGCTAGAGATCCTCCAGGTTGTATAATATTTTAACGGAGCATCTGACTGTAAAATAGTCAATGAAACATCGTCTTCATTTTGAAAGACCTATCCAATGATATGCCACTCAATATGGTGCGTAAATTTTTTTTTCCTTGTCTACCGCCATTTTATATTTTACGGCCGCCATTGTGCATTTATAAAATCAAAACCTGGCCATAACCATCGGGCGATTAAGACGAATCGATAGAGACCTCATTCATTAAAATCCATCCACCCGTTGGGATATTTCGAGGGTATAAAGAAATCCAGATAAGCGTGAAACACATAACCTTTCTTGGCAGTCGGTTTAAAAAGGACCTCATTTTTAAGTAGACAAGACATTCTTAAGGTTTCACAAAAACTATCGCAGCATTAAGATAACTAGTTGCATGGCAACCCAATGTTTTTGTTTTGAATTGCATGAGATAGAACACAGGCCGATTTTCATTCACGGCACTCGGACCGGGCCGGACCTGGTCTCCACTCTTTTCGGGCAGGACGGGCCCGGGCCATAAATTTTTCTGAAAGCTCGGGCCGGGCCTAACTTATTTTTTATGTACAGAACCGGGACTGATTTCCTTCCTAGTCTTCACGGCCCAAAATTTTCAGTCCTAGTTTTGACCCAGCACGTATGAAAATGATTGTCTCAGTGTGGCCTGGTCTTTCAAAGGTCTCTTAAATTAGGCATGGCCCAAAAATTTTTGCAAAAAATGCATACATTTTTAAATTGCCATTATTCTACACTTAAACATTAAAATTTATTCTTTTTAAAGAATGGTAGAATACTACGCTTATTAGAATATAGTAAAACGTGTGAAAAGGAACCTGCCTATGACGGAACCCTGTTTTAAACTGAAAAACGTATTGATCCATGCAAAATTAATATACTAATGCGTAAGAAAAGAATACATAATACATTTACACTTGCTAAGTAAGGAACTTGTCTATAACGCATTTCTTTTCTTTTCTTTGCAATTCCGTCTTAGAAGATTTTACTGTATTGCATTTTTCAGATTTTTAACACTTCAATACATGGAATATGGGGTAACAACATTAATGATAACTGAAACATTTACATACAAGAATTAGAGATTCATTAAAAAAATAAATATCGCAGCCTGCGGCATATAAAAATGAAGAATCTAAACATGAAAAAAAAGTTAAGATAAATATTTTGGTCAGAAGTAATCGTACGAGAAATTTTTTTAACCAAATCGATGAAAAAATCAATGTTTTGTAGAAATTCACTCGGGCCGGGCGGGGCTCGGGCCGAACTTTTAAGTTTTTTACCGGGCCAATATTATTTTTCTACGGGCCGGGCCCAATTTTTTTTCTGTGAATCGTGGCCGGACCCGGGACTAGAAATTTCGGTCCGTGCAGACCTCTTGCATGATATCATTCCATTCTTTTGAGGAAAATGAAATCTAACATTATTGTAAATTTAGAAAGCAATTATAGTAATAATTTTATTAAATACAATATTTCAACCAATAATTATTGTAAATTTAGAAAGCAATTATAGTATTAATTTTATTCAATACAATATTTCAAACAATACATTATATTTACATTTTAAGTCAAAAGCTTTCCCAATAAAAATGCATATATTCTATAACTTTATTTGCGAAAAGCTTATTGTTCTTCCAAGATTTGGCTTCTAATTTCGGAGCTGGTAGAAATTGCGTCATTTGGGGGAACTTATACAAAAAATACTTTGCTTTGGAGAATTTATTCAAAAGCATTTCATATTTATGCAATTAAAAAAAATGCTTAGAGAAATGTATTTTTTATTGAAACTTTCTGCTTTTAACGTCCCTGGGAAAAGTTTTAATCGCCATTTTAAGGAAATAGTCGAAAATCTGTTTTTCTACTTTAAATTAAATTTTAAAAACTGTTATGCATTTATTTTCTTTTTATTTCAATGGAATATATCTCAACGTTCCAGTCGACAGACGATTTTTCGCTTTCTAAAATAAACTGCTTCCTGAAGCTTGTGTGAAAATAAGTTTGTTTTTCTGGAAATTTTTTTGAAAAATGAAATTCAATCACGATTTTATTTTCACTGTCTATTTAAATAAAAATTAATTTCAATTTCAGAATTATGTCAAACAGAGGAATCTAATAGTCCCTATCGTTTTACCTTTTCTTCCTTTTATCCACAAAAATGGAGCAATTTAGTTTCTTTCATTACAGAAATGTCATTAAAAATTAATAACTCGAAAATTAATTCAAATTTTAAAATTCTGAGACCGCTTTTGACGCCCTTAGATCCATGTAGATAACTGAAGTTAATTTGATAGTCCAACGCTCCATATTCTAGGATAAGTCGCCGTGAAATACAAACGGACAGTCAATTTTAAATTGAGAGATTCATGAAGTTTTAATTTCTAACTAAGCCACAATTAACTAAGATAGCTAGCCACAGACAAATGCTGAACTATTTATATTGTTTAAAGTGCAAATGGGTTATTTCGTAATGGAGTCTGCACGCGATGGAGACAGATTAAAAAATATATGCTTGAAAATTATTTAAAAAGCCATACTAAATCATTCATTAAGATACATTTTTCAAACAAATTGCTTATGAAAGTAGATTTTTTTTCTTTATGAGGGTGTAAAAATTAAAAATCTGCAATGTTTAGAAATTTAAAAAAATTCAGTAGCAAAAATTGCTAAACCGAAATTTCATCGTCAAGTGTTGCCATACGCAAAATGACGTCAGCGTTATGCACGGACACGCTTGTCCGTTATAATATAAAAATACGTTTAAACTTCTTTTTATAGTCGTAAACTATTTCAATTTATAACTTTTCTTGTATTAAGTGATTTTTAGTAGAGTGTTTTTTTTAAATAGTGATTAGATGATAATGCTTTTTTAATGTCACTATAAAAAGAAAAATTGTCAACACTTTTTATTGCAGCACGTGTTGATACGCTAAAGTTAATCTAATTTTTTTGTTTTCTTCTCTAAAGAAGTTTCAAACAATTGATTTAAAAAATATCCGACTACGGATTTTGTCTAATATAGCGATTTTTTCGCACGTCATTTTCAGAATTAGTTTAAAATGTTTTTAGGCGTGCCAACAATTTTTTTCTACAAACAAAATTATTCAAATTGCTTAAAAATGTGTTAAAATAGTTTTGTCAGATCATTGCAAATTGGATTGTCTTTATAGTGTAACAATCTATGAGAGGGATTACCAAACACTGTAAAAAAAAATAATGCCAGTTTTCCTGTAGGAATCGGAAAAATAGTTGCCCTTATCGTACCGGAATAATTTCCAACCCAGCTCGCAATAAAATACCGTTTTATTGACCGTTTCCTTATTTTTACGGATTTTATTCCAAGCTGTGTCGGAAATTATTCCGGTACGATAAGGGCAACAATTTTTCCGATTCCTACCGGAAAACTGGCAGTATTTTTTTTTTACAGTGAACGTTTTCTGTCACGCGTGCAGTTGAACTTTATAACCATATCTTCACGGGCGCGCTTTCCTTTGAAATACGCACGTTTATTTAAATAAGTGCTTGTGATTTATATTGCAATATGCACAGTAAAAAATTGTATTCTATTTATTTAAGCTCGTATATATTATTTAGATATTTGATTGGATAATTGCAATGTGTATTTACGAAATATTTCATATGCTAAAGTTAAAAAAAGAACTTCTCAACTATGAAGATTCCAACTCATGAAAAAAATGTCCAACAATGCTGTTTGTTTGTTGTTGTTGTTGTTGTGTTACTGTTCAAATGAAGCATTTTGTTCATAATAGATTTTAGGAAAAACTATACAAATAGGCTAATGTTAATCTAATTTATTTGTTTTCTGCTCTAATGAAATTTTGAATATTTAATGATAATAATTTTTAAAAAAATTCTTCTTTAACCCTAATCTGCTTCTTTCTACCTCAAAACCAACATTTACTAATCATAAATGTAAGATATGCGTTTATACCTCTAAATTCATAAAAGTTTTAGAATTACACTTTTAGCGCCAGATAAGCATTCCGAGGGCGGAAGTGCACTAGACTTGCGGACGAGCGGTTGGCAAACTCGGGAGGTACTGTCCATTCCTGGATGCATTTGATCGCAAAAACAAGCAAACATGGTTCCATTATCATCAAAGTGCTATGTTTTCACTTGTATTATGATATCAGGCCTAATTTTGTATTCATATAAAGATTTTTTTTCGTGAAGCACTTTATGTCCTAAATGACGCATTATTCTATCCAACATATTACAGTTTAAAAGGTATTGGCGATACATTTTATTTGTCATCGAAAACTTATTTTCAATAACTTATAAAAAACAAAAAAGTGCAAAACTCTTCGCAAATTTATCATCGACATCAAAATCACCAAAAAAAAATATCTAGTCTTTGCTTTTATGTATGATTAAGTTGGCAAATGTTACGTTCACTGCTCAATGTCCTAAAATAACCGAATTCTAAGGTAATAAGCATAAAAGCAATATTTCTTATTATAAAACATATCAATAAAAAATATAAATCAGTGTATCAGGAAATGTCCATTTCGTGAAATCGACTGAAATCAATTTTGTTCTTTTCGGATTCCATTAGAAATTTATGAATAACAACTCTGACTCCTGCAACATTCCATTTTATTTACTTTTAAAATAAATCCTTTTATCAGAAAAAGGAACTTAGAGTAATGGTGGCAGCAAACCGAAAATATTTTATTTTATGGGACTTTCTAAAAACAGTTCATCAATATATAAAATTCTTTTTTTTTTATATAAATGATTGGTTTTACGGATGTTTAATGTTATAGTTTTTCTTTTATTATTTTAATAATACACAGTATGTTCTTAAAAAACATGTCTGAATTTATATTTTTTAATACACATCTGGAAATATTTTTTAAATATAAGGTAAAGCTAGGAGAGTCTGCGCACATTTCAAAAGAATAATAATAAAAAATCTAAATATTAATTTTTTGCTAAGCTATGCGTGAATAATTTTGGTTTTGTGTATAAGTAACATTGATTGCACTGTGTTTCCTTTTTCATTTCGATAGCATTAAACTACTGGGAATGAGTAAAAGCTTTTCCAAAACATTGTAGGTGTTATTAGAAAATTTATTTTAGTTAAGAAAATTAATTTATTAACAAATTAATTGTTCATAAAGTAAATATACATATATATATATATAAATGTTTAATTAATTTATTAACAAATATATTATTAATTTCAAAAATAATTACATAAAATTAATTTAATAACAACTTTATTATTAATTTATTAACAAAATTTTTATACGAATTTTTTTTTTTTTTTTTTTGCAAATTAATTTGTTTACAAATTTAGTGTCGATAATTATGTGTTTTTCCAAAATTATTTTAAAATTGATTCATTCATATGTTTTACACGTAATTTGCGATTCATGCAAATTTACCAATGAGCTGCGTAATCTTTCCTAGTAATTAAACTTATGGGGAAATGCGCCATCTCTCCTAAGTAGTAGATGCACGAACGCTCCTATTTTAGTAGGAGAGACTGCGCAGCCTTTTATTTAAACATGGCCACTTCTATAACGATTGTTCGTGTTCGCATCTTTAGTCTAGGTTAGTATCTTATCAGAAATCATTTAAGTTTAAAATATTTCGTACTACTGGCATTCTATAAAAATCCTGACGAACAGTTATGAAAATTCAAGCAGTTATTTTGCAGAGTTGGGCAGTATCGAAAACACATGTATTTGAAATACATTTTCAAAATACATTTGTATCTTGTATTTTGTATTTTAAACCGATAAGATCAAAGTATTTTTGTAATGTATTATCTGATGGTTTTACAATGTATTTTGTATTTTGAAAATACTCAAAATACATTTTCTCCAAATTTCAAACTGCCATGATTAAACCGCACAGAGAAAAACTGCGATTCATTAAAAGGAAATACACGACTATCTGTTTTGATTAGTTTTCAAATTCTGTTCTGGAAGTTAATATAAACACACTTTTCGACTATTGTTGAGACAAGGAGATTGATGAATATGATGTTTTGTTATGTATGTTATGATGATGTATGCTGATTAGTTACAAAAATAACTTATATAAATCTTAATGTTGCTGTGGGAATTACCAGTAAAAAAACATGTATTGCGATAAACCGGAAGGATCTTTCAGAGTTGCGCAGGTGCAGCGCTCTATTACTAACTATTGCCCATTGACCACACATATAAGGAACTCAATTTTTTTTCTGGTCTAGTAGTTTAATTTAAAAATATCGAAAAGGATTTCTTAAAAATTCGCGTTTCATTCATTAATATAAATTTTGTTAGACAGTAACCGCAAGAAAATTGCTACAATGAACTTTTAAAGGAAAGATTTGATTATGAAAAAATCAAATTTATGACTTTGCAAATTTTGCATTCGAATTAATCCTACTTTTTATGAATATTTTATAAATGCTTTCTTTTTACGAACGTAAGAACTTTCATATTTTTTCTGCTCTATATTAAAAGTTTCAAGACTTTCATAGTAAGTGCAAATGATTTCTTATTGCTTTGCGCTTATATATGGTTTGATATTTTACCTGAGTGTTTTAATTTTAAAACTACTTTATACGAAGGATTCGTACTTTTGTTAATAATAATAATTCAACTTGTGTTAAAAATTATCTAATTTTTTCATTTATATTTTTGCATTCATTAATACATATTTTTAATTTCGGATGCATTATTTCTAAAATGCACCACAATCGAAAAGTTGTGCCCCAAATATTTTATTAGTGGAAGGCCTAAAAAATCTTGCGTAGTTGGGAGCTCTTATTAAACACACGCGCATTTTATAAAAAGAGAAAAATACATTTAAACAATTTTATTCGGTGTCATTGTACATATAAGATTATTATAAAATATGTTCTTTTGTACACTTATACTAAGAAAGACTGATTGAAAAGACTGATACTAGACTAATTTATTTTTACATTCTTCTAATAAATAAGAAGAAAGTATTGGAATCGAGAAAATTTTCGGCTTTCGTTTTTTGCTTGATTTACACGTTTCGGGATGTCTTGAACGCGATTTAGCTATTTTTGGGAAATGTGTGCATGTCTGTTAGTCTGTGTGAGACACAATTTTTGTGGCCCTTTAATCTCAAGAACTAATGCATGGAGTTTAATAATAATCAAACTTCAGATTAAGATAGACCTAGG
The DNA here is from genome assembly GCA_963932465.1 of Maratus speciosus. NCBI lineage: Eukaryota > Metazoa > Arthropoda > Arachnida > Araneae > Salticidae > Maratus > Maratus speciosus. The sequence goes on along the minus strand of OZ010788.1, from coordinate 535,246,471 downwards.
TATAACTTAGCTTTGGGTTTATATCGCCCAACCTGCTATTCTTAATTATTTTATTCCATGATAGCTATATTGTAAGAACCAATATACAGAATTCCATTTAACTGCATATAGGCCTGAACAGAAATACTTGCCGATTAACTTTCAGTATATATCGCTCAACAGGTGGTGCTGCTATGCGGGGTTTTTCATGATTTTCGCGGTAACTATTATCCAAAAACTAAGGGACAAAATTTAATGCAATTTCATATTAATTTAGATCTTCAAATAAATTAATGCTGATAAAATTTGGGATGCATCGCTCAAGAGGTGGCGTTGTTATGCTGTGTTTTTATGATTACCGTAACATGTACGCAAAATTCTCGAGGTTTTTCTGTTTGTTTGTTTGTTTTCTTCCATGTCAAAATGATCATATTTGTACATGAAATTTAAATGAAATAAGTACCACGTACCTTTTTAAAATAATTTTTCTGGTTCGTAGTGCTGATTTTTTAAAAATCTGAAGTTGGCAGTGAGAGCTATATCTCAAGAACTAGAGCACGGAATTTCATCAAACTTCATCATATTCAGTTAGTATGGATGACATTTTGGTGTATATTGTCCTACAGATGATTTTTTTTTTCTGTGCTATGTTTTTTAGGATTTTCGAGATTTTTATGTCTCTGCACTTATTGAATAGAATTGCACCAAACTTTTTATGCTTTTTCTGAAAATCAATACTGTCTCAATTTTGGCTTAGAACACTCAGTAGCGCGCGGTGCTATCCTATGCCTCGTGAAAGAGATTCCTTATCAGATCAACAATCTAGAGGTCTGCACGGGTCGGAATTTCCAGGACCGGCTCCGGCCCAACCCGCACAAAAACAATCTTGGCCCGAGCCGGCCCGATGAAAAAAATAAAAGTTTGTCCCGAGCTCGGTCCGTTTATATTTTCACAGTTCACGCCGGGTACAAAAATCAGTGGAAACAGGCCCGGCCCGTGGAAAAATCGATTAAATGAGGCCTGACTCACTTTCTACAGAAAAAAAAAAAACATATTTATGGGATAATTTTACAGTATATTTTTAAATTACTATGTGTGCGCAAGACAGAAAATACACAATAGCAGCATTAATGATATATTATAGTCTTAGACGCTTCAACATTCAAATAAAGATTCATTAAAAAAATAATGTAGTTTAAAATAAAAGAAAAAAGGAGGGTTAAACACAGGATAATTTTTGAAGCTGTATAATAAAAAACAGATTTGTGAAACTATTTTTCTGCCATTTAATAAGGCTTTTCTCAAATCCAAAGGAGCTACTTTCTGATACATTTCTGAATTCATTTCTTTTCGAAAACGCGTAAGATTGACAGGTGTTCTTATTCAGAAACTATGTAATCGAATAAAGTTATCATTTTTTGATAAAGACAATATATCTTTGAGAAAATAATGTCAAAGTTAAAGATTTGAATCGAATTTCCGGTAGCGATAGCACGGGAAAGGAGAAAAACCGGCAGTCACATGACAAGAATCTCTTATATCGCGATAAGTAATTTATAAAAAAAAAAAGAAAAAACGCTATTCGATTCCAAATCCCTTAAATAGCCTGTCAGTTTTAACCCTTAAATGCGCGATTTTTTATTTTGCTTCGAAAAAATTATATATGATTCTCTGAAAGGTTTATTACACATGAGAAACAATGAAAAAAATCAGAGATACATTTTTCATACAATACGTCAATCTTTTCTTCTGTTGCACATCTGCAATACAAGTAAAAATTACTGTCGTGTGGCTGTTTTACGCTCAAATAATGCAAAATAGTAAATATTTTAATAAGTATGTCTCCAAATACCTTATTGTATATCACTATTTATTTTTTAAAACCTAACTGTTAACCCTTTAATCCCCATGATAGAATACGTTCTAGAAATTACGTACTAGTTCAGAGAATCTGACTTTACACCAGAAAGTTTCAATGGTTAATTTCGCTTTATTAAAAAAAGCGGAATGTTTGTTATTAATTAAAACAAAAATTGCTATTTTAATTTTCTGGTGAGAATAAAAAAAACTATTAAATTCAAAACATTGTTGTTTGCATATGTGCAAAGCTGCGCACTAAAGGATTAAGCCTTTATAGTAAAAAATTAGTCTGAAAATGAGTCAGGAAATTTCTCATTGTTGAGCAGTGAATTTGAGAACCACCTTGAGGTATGTTTCCAAAAATTCCGTTAAGAGAAGTTCATTATCGCTATTGATATTTTTACAATACATATTGCCTTCCCTACACAACGCATCCTGAATAAAGTCCAGTTCCAGCTCTGCTCGACTATGTAGAAAAAAATGCAAGCCTGATCTCATCCCGGCCCGAGTCTGCTGAAAAAATTAAGTCATGGCTCCGACACTATGTAACTGTCCGAGGCTGATCTCTACGCTGGACATGTTACATTTCCGTATTGATGTTGTCAAACTAGCATCGGCTCGTGACGCACATTTATACTTATACTTATTCTCGCAAAAGTCACATTCATTGAAAATGGCTCATATTTTACTGGCTTCGATTAAAATTTTATAGAGGGTCGGAAGACCCACTTAATTTCTTTTATCGGCACGGCTCGTTTATTTTGTTTCTCGGCCTGGTCCGTTGAAAAAATTGTTCTAATTCTGCCGGCCCGTTTGAAACATCGCCTTCATTTCAGCCCGGACCGCGGTCCGGGCCGGGTACGGACCTCAGGCCAAGCCCGGGCCCGTGCAGACCTCTACCACAATCAATTCATGCAGTTATCTCTACTGAGTTTACCTTTAAAGGGTAGTTTATTCATTATTAGTTATTCTTGCAACTTTCATACACTTTTAAGCACATTGTTGCCCCAATCTTTCAGTTTTGTTTTCTTTAAATTTCGTTGAGTTTTAATTAATTTTGCTTCGTTATTTGGAAATTTATAATTTCTAAAAATTTAATCAGTTTTGCAAACCAGCTTTGCATTTGACTAGTGCAACTTAATGCACAATCGTGTTTATGTTTTTTAAAATGTATTTTGTATTTTAAATGTATTTTCAAAAGACATGTATTTTGTATTTTGAATTTTTGAAATTTGGAAAATATTTTGTATTTTGTATTTTAAGTTGAAAAAACAATGTATTTTGTATTTTGTATCGAAAATGGTTTTTGGATGTATTTTGCCCAACTCTGTTATTTTGAAAAAACAAAACAAAATAGCAATGCTTTATCCAAGACGCTCGGAACAAGCAGTGTGTAGATTCATGTAGACACTGCACTAATGCTGCTGTACAACTACCTCGAGTCACTGCGCGCGCAATCTACTCCTTCCCATCGAATCTCTTTGTGCGCGATCTCTCCGGGCTTTACTTTAGTAAAATAGTTTCTCGCCTTATTGCGCCTCGATAGATCGCTCATTCAGACATATCGCTTTTCTTGTGTCTACCGGAAAGTAAAGTAATAAAAAGATCTGCCTTTATAACATTTTTAACACTTTCCAACATAGTTGAAAAGTGTTTACGGCTTCTGTTTGTGTGTCAGCCATCTGTTTGTCCGAGGTCTAACTCGTGTAAATATAGACGGATCCTCGGGAAGGTGATATATGTTAGTAAATAAATAAATAGAAATGCTTAATTCATCTTTAAAAGTTAAAGTTAAACTTACACTACGTGCAAAATTACTTAAAAGATGACACAGTATTTAAAAAATTATTTTAATACCTTAGAACTTTCAACTATAAAAAAAACATAGTCTTCTTCAGAGGAATATAAAAAATACAACAGTTATTGACGCCTAAATTTCAAAATCCACGTAGATGGTGACGAAAGGAGTGAAAGTGGAAGTTAATTTATAGATCCGGAAACATTGGAAAAATAAAACATGGATATAGGGAAGTGGAAAATTACTCGTTTTATCATTCTTTAAGTGAACTGAGCCAAATTATGGGTATGTTGTAGGATAAAACGTCATGTCATTACAAACAGTATTTTCTTTTGTAAAAATTTCTATTGATTCGCGGATAATTAAATCATGATAATTCTTTGAGGGATATATATTTTTTGCGTCTTCGAAATTAACTTGTATATTCTGCTTCTGGTTAAGTTTTGATAGGGCTGTTGTAGGTCGATTATACTTTAAATCTCTCAAATGTTCTTTAATACGAACTTTAAGTTTACGCGAAGTCATGCCTATGTATTCGAGATAAATATCTTCTGTTTTTAGTGGAATTACATATACCCCAGAAACTTCATCCCTCGGGATCGGGTCCACTTTGGCTCTAATCAGATCTTTCAGTTTTGCAGGAGGAGTGGCGACCAAGTTTACGCCAAAGCGAAAAAGTGCATGTCTGAGTTTTTCGAAAAGTCCTGGTTTGTACTTCATTTTGCAATATTTCATATTACTCCGTGGAGTTTTTTTGTATTTTCATATGGTTCTTCTGCTAGTTGATTAGCTTATCAATAATGCGTATTGGGAAACCATTCTCAACAGCAATGTTTCTAATGGTATTTAATTCATTTTCAAGATGATTAATAGAGCAAACACTAAACGCTCGTCTTATATAAAAGTTGAACGGAGCAAGTTTGTAGTTAAAAGGTGATGTACTGGATCTAACTGGTAATAATATTTTCATATTTAATACGAAGATTTATAAGCAGACAAAAGGAGAACCAATGAGTTCCCCCATCTCAAGTATTTTAGTCGAAATCAAATTACGTCCATTTGAAGAAAGAATTTTAACAGACAGCGTTTTAACTTCGTCAGTATGGTATCGTTATGTGGACGACATTTTCATAGTATGGGATCACGGTTTATCTGAGCTGTATGCATTTCTTAACAGAATAAATAATATGGACCCTAACATAAAATTTACCATCGAAATAGAAAATAATAAGCAGCTGTCATTTCTTGACGTAATGCTAATTAAAAATTTATCAAACTTAACAATTGACCGCACAGTCTACAGGAAAGTAAGTAAGTCTAACAGCACTATTCCTTTTGAAAGTACATCACCTTTTAACTACAAACTTGCTCCGTTCAACTTTTATATAAGACGAGCGTTTAGTGTTTGCTCTATTAATCATCTTGAAAATGAATTAAATACCATTCGAAACATTGCAGTTGAGAATCGTTTCCCAATACGCATTATTGATAAGCTAATCAACTCACAGAAGAACCATATGAAAATACAAAAAACTCCACGGAGTAATATGAGATATTGCAAAATGAAGTACATACCAGGACTTTTCGAAAAACTCAGACATGCACTTTTTCGCTTTGGTGTAAACTTGGTCGCCACTCCTCCTGCAAAACTGAAAGATCTGATTAGTGCCAAAGTGGACCCGATCCCGAGGGATGAAGTTTCTGGGGTATATGTAATTCCACTAAAAACAGAAGATATTTATCTCGAATACATAGGCATGACTTCGCGTAAACTTAAACTTCGTATTAAAGAACATTTGAGAGATTTAAAGTATAACCGACCTACAACAGCCCTATCAAGACTTAACCAGAAGCAGAATATACAAGTTAATTTCGAAGACGCAAAAATTATATAACCCTCAAAGAATTATCATGATATAATTATCCGCGAATCAATAGAATTTTTTACAAAAGAAAATACTGTTTGTAATGACATTTTATCCTACAACATACCCATAATTTGGCTCAGTTTACTTAAAGAATGATAAAACGAGTAATTTTCCACTTCCCTATATCCATGTTTTATTTTCCCAATGTTTCCGGATCTATAAATTAACTTCCACTTTCACTCCTTTCGTCACCATCTACGTGGATTTTGAAAATTAGGCGTCAATAACTGTTGTATTTCTTATATTCCTCTGAAGAAGACTATGTTTTTTATAGTTGAAAGTTCTAAGGTATTAAAATAATTTTTTAAATACTGTATCATCTTTTAAGTAATTTTGCACGTAGTGTAAGTTTAACTGATATATGTTATTCATATTCACTATGGCAAGCTCGGTATTGAAAATGAAGCATGTAGCAGTTACAGTTCCTTTCAAATGAAATCCGTTACATTGCGGCTGGAAAAAATTGTTTGCAGTGGTTTTTAATAATATTTCACAATTACAAACTCATTTAAATTTATATAACTCTCAAAGTGCACTACAAGATGCTTACTATAGAATATGATATGGATGGCGTTCTTCGTTAATTTGCAGGGACACTCAAGAGAATTCCATTACATTACGTTCTACGGAGAAAAATCGTTTTCTGTGTATTTCATTCATCTTACATACTGGAATTTATCTATATATATCTGAGATGAACTTCAAGATATTTACTATAGAATATGATCTGCATAGCATTGATCATTGATATGCAGGGACACACAAAATAATTCGATTACAGTACGATCTATAAACAATAATTTCTGGAAGTAGTACGTTTACTGTTCTGGTACGTGTTTTTAAATTAAACTTTTAAAAAAATATTTTTTAGTGTGTATAAATTCTAGAGATCATATACAGGGCTGTACAAAACATCTGAAATATATTTCCGTTTATTGATAGAAATTGCAGGAAGATGAATTTTCAACCTTGATATGGGTTATCTAATTGAAATAAATTTTATCTTACTATTTATTATGTGATAAATCTATAGGACATATACAGGCCTGCAAAATAAATTCAGATTTTTTCTTGTCTTTTAATGGAAAATGATGAAATTGAGTTTTCAAATGTGTTATGGGTTTTCCAAATTGTTTATTTAAACAACATTTTTCAGTTTATTAAATGTGAAATATTATTATAGTATTCTAAATGTGTTCCAAAGTGTTTTATAATCTATGCTTAAAGCATGATTTTACGTTCTTGTTTAAATAACTGAATGATGTAGATAAAAATATACGCATTTAAATTTATAAATTTATATTGTTATTTTACCCAAAAAGTTGTAATATGCGTATTAACTGTGACAAATTCTTTGACCGCATCAGCTAAAAGAATACCTATGAAACAAGATTAACAATACCAGCAGTTTATTTAAAAGCAATAATAAGTGTGATCGGCAGCAGAGGGGACAGACTTAAATTAACAATGGTCGAAATTAAGCTTGAAACGGAACAAGACTAAGTGGGGAATTCTTTCAATAAATAACGTCTAAATCCAAGCACTGGCTCCAAACGAAATGGGTACGCTGATTGGTTGTATGAACCTAAAAATTCACTGCAGCTCGCTATAAAATGTCACTATGAGTACTGTAAATAGTATATATATGTGACATATTACTGTCGATTTCTGCGACATTCCGGCGACACTCGTATATATTGAAGTAAATGTAGTATCTCCGTTATCATGAGACAACCGAAGTGCAGTCGTAGTGGCGAATAGAAGACAGACTCAATAAACATTGAAAGAATTTCCCATGGAATAATTAATAGAGGTATCGTAAATTTAAACTTTGTTTATTTGGCAGACACATATCGTAAACATTTCCAGTAGCTTATCCATCAGCTGTCGAATAATTGCTGATCCACTTCATAATAAACTTAAGATGTTAAAGGTATTAAAATCTACACATTAAAAATCGTACCACCAAGTGACGAGGATTTATTAAACAAACGAAAAGCGTAAAAATTCTGGGTTCCTAGTCGAAGCAACACTATAAATACTCAAAGAAACAGAGCGCAAACGAATACATTACAAGTGTAAAAACCAACCCCTTTAAAATAGCCGGGAGGACGGGGCAGGAGACAGGCTACGATTCGATGGGAAGGGAGAAGAACGCATGACGTCCATAATGAACTCTTTATTCTTGGCGTCAGCATTATAACGCAAACAAATGCTGGCGGGGAGCTTGCAAGGAATTGTGGGATATTGAACATCATCAAACAAAAATATTGAAAACATTGAAATAAAAAAGAAATGTCTCAGAATAAAATAAAAGAAAGTAATTTAGTGGTTTTAAGAAGTAAGTTACGAATGTATTAAGGTTTTTAGAATAATAATTAAAGAATACGCAGGTTTAAACGCATGAAATAAAAGGCAAAAGATATTTAAGATATTATTAAAGATAGGTAAAAAAGGGTAGACATAAAGAATTTGGAATAGTTTTAGTAAGATAAAAAAAATGGGGAATTTTTATTATTACATATATATATTTATTTACATTATAATATATATTGAATATAAAATGTCACGTTTAATGCAGCAGTAACTATCAAAGGGGACCACGTAGATTTCGATACTCTTTTATTTGCAATACCAAACTTCTTCTCCTTACCACCCTGTCGAATCTTAGCCGAAGATACTACACCAAAAGCAGCTAAATTGAAATTTCATTGGCTACGCAGCACGTGGACAAAACACTGCCTTCAAAAGCGGGAAGCGATAAAAATCTTACTAACTTACCCCTAAAGGTGAGATGCGTCTAAGGCTCCGTTCAAATGCTTGTTTTACAATCATTCAACACTTTACCAGGAACGGTATTATTTTCTACCTTTCTGTAGTTTATTCACAAACGCACGAGGGCATCCAACTATGGGTCAGGAGATAAGAAGATTAGACCAAACTCAAGGAAAGACTCCTCTCTTGCAGGACGTCCTTCAGTTTCCTTTTAAGCCATTAAAGATGAAAAATACCGCGAGACACAATAAGGCGCCTCCTCACCAGAAAAAAAGAGACCACGAGTAAAATCATGCATCTACCGGGAGCTTAATACATGGGATCTAATTCCTACCTCAGTATCTACAGCATCTAGATGACCATAGATACCTACCCATTACAACCTTAAACAAAATAACAGTAAAAATCAGATTCCCAGAGATTCAGACATACTGTGCGAAATTTAATGAGATGGCTGAATAGGTTGCTCATTCACGCAGATTACAATTCATAACAACATGATCACACGCAAAATTTCCAAAACTCATTTGACCACAGAGTACCTTTAGAAAGTATTAACTAGGCATTGCGACATAATTCATGTTTTGGATACAAATGTAGAACATTTACATTTACGTTACCTTTCATAATCATCACCACATCTTAATTATTATATTTCTTATTTTCTTAAGTCCTCAGTTACATCCCGCATAATAAACACTGCTATTTTTCTTTTCTTCGAACAAGCGTGATATAATGAGGACGAGGAGTTATTGTACTTATTATTCTTCGATAAGTAAACAATGAGAATTCAAAATAAATACAAACCGCTGAGTAGACTGTTGGGTAGAAAATACAGACAATTAAATTTAGAAGTTCATTCTCTACTTGTATTTAAATAGCGAAATAAATGTTTAACTATATAAATAGTCTTGATACTATGCAAATTGATTATACTAGTCTAATATAAGCTAATTAGCCCTAATTTATGCCAATTTAGTCAAGTTACGCAACTTTCGCAAATTGGGACAAAAACCATTAAGCTAGGTATGAACTACCTCATCAAATATCTATTTTCTTGATGTTATGCTTCTTTTTTAATTAGACAAAATTAAAGATTAAAAATCAGGCAAATTGCTCAAAAGAAGCATATATTTTGTAAGTTGGAATTTTATCTATTTCTATAATAAAAATAATACATTTCTACCAAAATTGACATGAACATTTCACAATTTAAAATTATATCATGATCATTTACGTATCGTACCCTATCATATCGTATATGAGGGATATTTATTTCAAAATAACAAAAATATTGAATTTTATGTTTTTACTCTCCGTATGCATTACAGAGCATCGCATCAAAATCCAGCGTCCAATTAAGAAACGAGATATGGCAGTTTTTTTAACACGTTGTCGATTGCTTGCCCTATTGAATGAAATCATTATTTCTATATATTTTTCAGTAAATCTCTATTTTTTAAATCTTTATTTCTGTATTATATTATTATTATTATTATTATCATTAATGTTGTTGGTGTTATTGCTATTATTATTATTACTTATGATATTCTAAGACATTGTTAAATAAATACTAAGAAAACATCACATGTTTACTTCCTCGTTTATTCACTCTTTACACACCTGAATAAGGGCAGGTATAATTTATTATGTTATTAACAAATTATTTTATACTTCTGGTGGATTTAAATTGTTGAAAAATATATACAAAAAAGAAGTGTTCTAAGTAAACACTAAAAATTTTTCATTTAATAGGGTATTTAATGATTATCAATCCTCTATCAGTTTACATAAAACAATCAGGAATTTTGTTCTTTCAACTTGAAAATTCTGCAATGTTATATTATTACACGAATTGAATATTTCCATCTGAGCGAAAAAATGCCCAAGTCGGGCATCGAACTCATATATTTGGCTTACATTGCGAATGCTGTACCGTTTGAGCTACCTGCGCCGACAATCGGCGAGCATATTTCGCTCAGACAACCTTATTGGTAATAGCATCTGGTCTGTCAAGTAGACAGCTCGACAGAATAAACCGCAGGTAAAGAAACTCCGTATAAACGATGGGTAAGCAGATATACTTTTATCTGGCAGACCAGATGTTATTACCAATAAGGTTATCTGAGCGAAATATGCTCGCCAGTTGTTAGCCCGGGTATCTGAAACGGTAGAGCATTGGCAATGTAAGCAAGGGGGCAATTTGGGCATTTTTCGCTCAATTGGAAATATTCAGTTCGAATGATAACTTTACCAATCAGTATGATTGTGTTAAAAATTATAGTATGTTACACTGTAAAAATATTCCAACCGTTATCTGATTTTTAAAGGAAAACTTTCCTTTACGATACGGAAAACAGCTGATAGAAAGAAGATTATGGATGGCAATGGAATATATTACCAGCGTCAGAAAGATAAACTATTCGAATCGGATTGGTTTCCGATATCATGAAGACGTATTTCGCAGGATGTTCTTTGCAAATTCAGCTGACGTGTGATAAAAGAAGGTGTGACGTAGTGTAAGAAAATAGAAGCAAGTTTTTGAAATTACTTTGAATGTATCGCGTCCATTTTGTCCGATAGAAGGTTTTGTTTGCAAGTCCAGCTGCTCTTATTCTTGGTAATAGTAGTAAGTACAAATATTTATGTACTTTAATTACTTTGCATATTATTAGTTCCATGTTTATATTTGAGTATACGTTGTGGCAATTTTCGTTTGTACTGTTAGTGTTCTGCGCTGTAGAACTAAAATATTAAATGCGAAATTAAAAGAAAATCAAAACATATAAATCGGTAACTTTCTGTTTTGCAACATAATAAAGTCCCGACGTTTAGCGAGATATTTTCTTTTAGATAGATATCAGTAATGTAACTAGCTGATCAAAAATTTCATTTATAAACATATTTTGGATTTGATCGCTGTTCACTGCAGTTCATTTATATTTTGTAATCTATAAACCTATACTACTCAAGTACGTTTCTATTTGGCATATGTACCTTTTTAACAGAGCAGGATTATCAAATAGAATAGGCATGTCCATACAGCCATTGTAGCCTGAGAAATTTAATGTATTTCTTATTTCTCACTCCGTTTATAAGAAAAATATTCCAACAATAAAACATTGCTATACGTTAAATTTTATACATTAAAAAGAAAAAAAAATCTGACTGTATTCCACTAATCAGTGATGAGAATCAGTGATTTTCAAAAACCACAACAGTTTTTTATAAATTAATTGAAAAAAAAGCAAAGTTTAGAAATGTTAGTTACATAATTTCACTCCCCCCCCCCCCCCAAAAAAAAACCGCATTTGTCAAGCCCTGAACATACCTATTTTTACGCATAGCATTGGAATTTAAATTAATGAATTATAATATTTTTTTCTGTGGTATACATTGAATACTATTATATACTATTATATCTGAATCATATTTTGTCTGTTTTCAGTTTACATATATGTTGAACGGTTAGTTGTGAAATTGATGCTAGAGTGCTTTATAATGAAATTTATTATATCATAATTTACGAAGAAATTTCTTTTCGGTTGTCTGTGCATGTTAAACAAAGTTTTATTTATAACAATATATACTTAAAAAAAACATATAAACATATTTTTAATCAAGAGAATGTTTAATCAAAAAAAGAAAGTTTCGCTCTGTCTGTGTGCGATGGCTTGCAAAATCTATCGCACGTAGAAGTTTGAAAATTTGGGTAAGGATAGTCCAAGGCAGGTCCTGATGCACCTAACGCTTAGATTATTATTTTTTATTACCCCGGGTCCCTGGGCCCCTTTAAGTTTTCAATGCCCTAAATTGCTAATATTTTGTCCTCTATTTTTCCAATCTTCTTCGTTTTGGGGCCCTTTCTCTATTTAGTTATTCCCCATTCCTACATTCCAGTTACGATTCTTGGGCACTGTACAGGGCTCCTTGAAGTTTTGTGCCCTAAATTGTTAATAAATTGTCACTTTTAATGCGATCTTCGTTTTTGAGGCCCCTTTTTTCATTTAGTTATTTTCCCGTTTCTACATTCCAGTCAGGACACTGGTGCCCCAGCCCGTCCGCCCCTCCCCCCAATCCCTACCCGGGGATTTTTTTTTCTTTGCGCCATGCATATTTTATCCCATAATTGTGTCACCATCCGAATGCATAACTTGAAAGTTAAATCTTGGACTCCTCTCTCCGGGCCAACACCCTGATATTTTTATTGGGGTCATAGGGTTCTGTTTTAAGCATTTATCCCCATTTTTGCGCATTTCTTTTAAAATTTTTATCTAAAGATGAATTCATGCCCTGTACTTAATTTCGATTAACTGAAGATCTAAAGTTCTAAGTATTCGGACCTTTATTAACATGTTTTCATCTTAGAACCTTGCTCTCAACTATTAATTGACAACTTTTGTACCCTCTATTATAGTTTCTTAAAAATGTTCCGATTTACTAGCTTTTGTTCTAACCGCTTCTTAGGTCCTCTAGATACTAAATGAACGTCAAAAAATATGTTAGACTTCAGATACCACCAATTTTGTATATTAATTGCTTTCTTGGGCCCTCGGTGCAGCTTCTTTAAAAATTATCCTCTTTTCTTGCAATTTTCTTTAACATAGAAATAGCTTCCTCCGGCTACGTTATAAACTACAAAAACATTTCCTTGCACTCCATTTAAGACCCTGGCCCTGGGGCCCGGTACACGTCCCCTTGAAGATATTGTGCCCTATATTGTTAATAAATTGAACCTTTTAATCCGACGTTCATTTTCGGAGCCATTTTTCCATTTAGTCATTCCCCTATTTCTACATTCCAGCTAAGAACCTGTCCATCTAGGACCCGGTCCTGGCCCCTTGAACTTTTTTTGTGCCATGCATTTTTCACCTCCTAATTATGTCACTCTCTCAGTATATATTTTTAATGCTTAGTCTTCTACTTCTCTCCCCGCACAACACCCTCAGATTTTTATTGCGGTCCTACACTCTCAGAAATAAAACTCTCAATTTTGACGATTCAGCAATCCTCGAGCTATATTTCGTTGTTTTTGACGATCATTTCGTATCAAAATCACCTGACTTTTAACGACACGTAAACTCTCAAATATTTGACAAAGGTGTTTCTTCACTCACGGCCAGACTCAATGCATTTTAAGGAAACCGTACCTCCTCAAATCCTGCGACTTTAGCAAGCAGATATAATATCTGCTTGCTAATGTCGCAGGATACAAGCAAACATAAACAAGCAAATATCTGAGATATTTCCTTGTTTATGTTATTCCTGTCATACTTTATTTAAAAAATTGCACTTTTTAGCGCTTTTCAGAAAATGCTGAAATACAGGTAGTTATTGTTTCTGCATTAGTTATTTTTTTAGCTCTTAAAGTTTTTAAGAATGTTTATTATTATTATGATTATTTTACTTTGCTCGCTATGGTTTAATTAGAAAAGAATAAATTTCCTGCGTTTTACAAAATCGTTTAAAAAGAAAATTTGGTCAATAAAGTTTTAAAGTTCAAAGATCCCTTTTTCATTTAAGAAATGTATTCATATAACTATCAAATTAAATATGCATAATTGATCCCTCTCCCCTTCTCTTCTGTAAACAGTAAAGTATTAAAATCTCAACCACATACTCAAATTGATAAAATCTCCCCCACATGCACTTTAAAATTCGTTATTTCTGAGCAACAAATTAACCAGACCATATTTTAATCATTCATCGAGCAAAGAAAATTTTCCTAATAAATTATATTAATCAAGCCATATTATAATTATTCATATTAACCATAGGAAATAATAATAATAAATTAGCCTTACTAATTAAAATTTGCAAGAATTATAAGTATAACAACATCGATAAAATTACAGTCAACCTTATAAAAATATAAATATACAGTAGAATCCATTACATGCATCTAAAATCATATACCTTCGAGGACTCAATAGCGTAATAGCTAGAGCGTCCGTCTCCCACACCGGAGGTCGTGAGTTCGAATCACCCCGAAGCTATTATTTTTTCTCCTGTCGATACAAGAGCTTCTAAACTCTTCAATAGGTGGCACCACCAGCCCACTGATTGCGCTATTCAAACATGCACTTTTGACGAAATTGTTATCCTCAAACAAGTGAAGAAAGTAATTTTCTCAATTTGACGAAATATTCGCTCGGAGCATATCTCAGGAAATGGTTTCGTCAAAAACGAAGAAAATTTCGTGAAATCTGAGAATCCATTTCTGAGAGTGTAGGTCCCTTTCTAAGCATCCCCCCCCCCCCCATTTTTTGCGCATGTCTTTAAAATTTTATTATAATGATTGAGTCATACCCTATGCTTAATTTCGACTAATTGAAGATCTAAAACGCTAAGTACTAGTAAAACTTAGTTGTATAAGCATCACCTACAGTAATAACCTCTACATTCATCCTTGCGTTTTAAACAAATTATTCTATATTCACTAATAGTTTAGATACATTTTCTAATTTGAATTTATTATCATCTAGTCTGTATAACATTTGAACTAGATTACCGTACTCCTCAGGTAAATGACAGATTAACAGAAAACATACTAACAGTTCTGGCATATCAAATCCTGCATCTTTAATTTGAACCTTTTTTCTTCAATTTTTTTAATATATAAACCAATGATTTATTCTTGCGAGTTTAACTTCGATCAATCAATACGCCTTTTACGTCGAGTTTCCACGCAGGATAGTTATAATCCAATAGTTTCGGGAAAGAATAAGTTAATTCTTGAACCTGTGCCATTATACTTTCAAAACAGTATCTATTTCAACTAAAACACACCACATTATATCTATATGACCCAGTGCCGAAACTAAGGGGGTGGGGGGGGGGGAGGTTGTATGTGTCCCGGGCGCCAAAGCGAATGGTCACCAAATGAAGATTTTTGTTTGTCGATTTTTCTCACGTCTATGTTTAGCACGGTATTGTGAAAATCGTCCTATTTGGGGTATGCCAAAGCATAGAAGAATCTGAGGATGACATTGCATAAGGATCCTGTATAAAGCGGATTTTTTTTCCGTTTTCAAGCTTTTAATGAATCAGTATTTGACAAAGCAGATTGCGCAGTTCAGTATTATATATTTTATGATTACATATTTTAATTTTAAATTTTAATATAAGTCAGCAATTAGAAATTTAGTAAAAATCTCTTTGTAAATATACTTCGAGGAGGAAAAGGGGGGGGGGCGCCAAAATCCATGTTTGTCCCTGCTGCAAAGAAGGCTAGTTTCGGCCCTAATTTGACCTTTAAATAGCATGACATGGCTCTTTAACCATGATAGAAATTGAGCAGATTTTTTAAAAACGCAGGGTTTAAGGTCTTTGGTGTGGTGTCAAGTATAAAGTACATTGATGAAACAGTTTAATTTGAAATAACAGTTCCATTTAATAATACAGCTTGAATGTTAAACTTAAATAATAAAGAAATATACATGTACTTCCAGCATCTGATGGAAACATGGTTGTTTTCACATGTTACTAACATAACTAAAATATAATTTCTACAAAGAGTAAGCTTAAACTCGTCGGTTTATTCCTCCTTCCATCACCATCCATGGAGTTCTTTCACACTTTAATTTTTTACCAGGCTGTCTCTCAGCTTTAAATAAAAACTTTTTAAAGTATTCGAAAACTTCGGTTTTATCCTTAATTATATAAACTTCACTCCTTCTAGAATAATCATCAATTTTTGACAGAAAGTATTTCCCCCCTCCTAACGAGTTAGCCGGGCTAGGACTACAAAAATCCATATACACTCTATCGAGAATTTGCCTAGAAAGGCGTTTATACAAATAATTTCTTTTAAACGATTTTCTGTTAGATTTTGCAATTAATTCTATTAGATTTTTTTTATTGGGGTATAATAATACACGCCAATTTTAAAAGGTAACTTAACATAACTTTTAGGCAAATCTTTATATTTTAGTTAGGTTAGTAACATGTGATAATAACCAACTTTCCACCATGTGCTGGAGATACATGTATATGTCTTTATTATTTAAGTTTAACATTCAAGCTGTATTATTAAATGGAACTGTTTTTTCAAATTAACCTTTAACTAATGTCACACAAATTGTCACATAACTAGTTTGAAGTGGTCTGTGAGACCGCTTCATCGAAAGATGAATAAAAAGTCACGATTAACTCATAGAATGGCATTCTTGTACTAAACTTTTTGTACAGGACTGTTATAATTAAAATTCACGCATTCAAAAGTCTCTAGTGATAGTACTAAAGTTCCAAACGGAACAAAATTTCGGTAGTGTTTGTAGTTAAACTGAAAATTGCAAGTTAAACTATAAACATTAAAAAAAGCTGCGGTCTGATAGACCGGTAACATCAGTTAAAGGTTAAACTGTTTCATCTATGTACTTTATACTTGACACCACACCAAAGATCTTAAACCCTTGCGTTTTTAAAACTCTGCTTAATTTCTATCAAATATTAATCTTCTTTTTCGGCATCAACTTACGTTAACATATTACACCTGTTAATTAAAAATCGCATTACTGTTAAAAGTAAGTGGTTAACTTTAGATTGGGGAGATTTCATCGGTAAATTAAATATCGCGTTAACGTTAACCTTTAACAGATGTTACCAGTCTCACAGACCGCTGTTTTTTTTTTTTTAATTTTTATAGTTTAACTTGTAACTTTCAGTTTAACTACAAACACTACCGAAATTTCGTTT
The DNA here is from genome assembly GCA_963932465.1 of Maratus speciosus. Classification (NCBI taxonomy): domain Eukaryota; kingdom Metazoa; phylum Arthropoda; class Arachnida; order Araneae; family Salticidae; genus Maratus; species Maratus speciosus. The sequence continues at coordinate 535,229,434 of OZ010788.1, read as the reverse complement.
CCTTTTGAACTTTAGTACTATCACTTGAGGCTTTTGAATAGGTGAATTTTAATTATGACGTTCATGAATTTAATTATGATTACCTGTGCAAAAAGTTTAGTACAAAAACACCATCCTTTGAGTTAAACGCACATTAACTGAAGACATGAATTTTCTTACGCGTTCGGAGATGTAATGTTATTTTCCTTTTTTGTCTTTTGTAAACAGCATTGGAATTTTTTTAGAAACGCAATATATTCTGGAAATCATGTAAGACGTGACTCTGTACGTGCACCGGCCACTTCTGACCACAACACGGTGCCCTCCAAAAGGACCGCCACGGCACCCACTGCAAGGGGGTGCCCACAAGACCGGGCTAGTCATTCTGACCTGCACCGATATGTCTCATAAGTAGGGCATCCCAAGCAGGATTGTCCCTCTTTAGTCTCCTCTGGAGCATTGCACAAAACGGGGAACCACGGACCAACACTCTCGTTGGTCAATGACGGTCCCCGAACTTTCCACTACCAACGTCTGAACGCCGACGAAGCAACCCGGCTCAATATAACTTCAGAGAGGAGTCGGAACAGGTTCGACCCGATGCAGAGCCACCGTCATCATCGAATCCTAATCGCGGGACACTTCATAGGAAGAGCCTGCGCTCGGAAACTAATGAGGGGGACTCCACACCAGCTTGCTTTACCGCGTGCCGAAATTGAGAAACTCCTATAAAGGTTATCTCTGCGATTTCAGCCCGCGGATAGAGGGTTAGTAGATAGTAAAAAACAGGAAAGTTAGACCTCAACCCACAGCCAACTCGTTGGCTGAGGAAGAAATCGGCCGACTATGAGCCGAGGGAGAAGAAAAAGATAACACAAAACACAAACTTAATCTAAAACATAAACACGTCATTACACCATCGGACCAAGAACGGAAGTAGGGGCTTTACCTCACGACCCCGGACGAGGTCAACATCGGTGTAATGATAGGCCTTAGAGCGTAGGAGGTCCCGGGCAGAGTCAAGACAGAATACTGAAACGTGCGTAGGCGGACGAACCGCATCACGACGCACCTGATCGGTCCACCCCTTGACTCTAGCGAGGAAGATCCAAACCCACAGGAAGACAACATGATAAAAATACACTTTAAAATAACTATTTACAAGGCGAGTCCGTGCCCATGAGGACCCGTGAGCTACGTGTCCCGTGGGGGACTACGCCACCCACTAGTCAAGGACTGAGCCCGGACCCTAAGACGACCCATCGAACCAAGAGGCTTCGCGTCCCCTGGGGGACTCCCCCACCTAAAAGTCAACATCGTGTCGTAGGTTAGTAGACAGAATAAAAAATAGGAAAGTTAGAACGCATAGGGCATCAGATCCACACGCCGCAGCAGTGCGGTCAATTTGTCCGAGGACTTAGCGCCGTATACACCCAAGGAATAAATTTACAAGAAGCAAAAAGGGTTCGAGATTTGATCGGACCTCGTGAGCACGGAGGGTGGCAAGTCCTCCCAGATGTTCAAGGGCCCACTCAGTCAATGCCCAGTCAATCCCGAGGACTACACACACAACACAAAGTTAGTAGATAGACATAAAAAATAGGAAAATTAAAAATCCAACACCCGATCGGATCGTCCACAAGGGGTCGCTAAATCCCCTAGGACCGTCAATTTAAGGAACCCCAAGGACAACGGCCCACCCAGTGGACGATCTACTTCCGGGTGTCAAATTAAGAGAAAAAAAGTAAAAACTTTGGCCCGACCGGACCCTGTGGTGACCGCCTGTGTTCCGTTCGCTCACCTGCCACCGACATGCCCACCTGCTTTGACGATCCAAGGGCATTTGCACCCCAGACCACTCAGGGTACCTTGGTTTCCGACTCGCAAGCCCTTTGTTTTCCGAGGCATAGGGTTACGACGCTAAGTCGAGCCCCTCTGAGACACCGCAACGCTCGACAGCCTTGAAGATTCACATCAAGGCAGCTCCGAGCCCCACCCACTTGCTCGCTCAGAGAGGGCTGGACCGCATTCGCCCAATTCACCTCGGTCAAGCCGGTAACTGCTCGTCGGTCCCCAAGACAGTCGTCTCCACACGATGACATGCTAGCGACAGGCTACCCAGGCTCACGTTGTGCCCTCGGAGGTAGTCCGGGCACTGCACGTCAAACTCCATCGGCCACCTGAACCACTCTGGGTCCCCGCTTTAGTCCCCTCTCCGAAAATGGAAAAGGACCACCACGGCGACCTCGGCCGAGCTCTCGGTCATCCTTCCGCGCCAAAGCCGGGTCGATTCGAGACCACTCGGGGGTTCACAAACCCGGAAATCATGTAATGATAAAAGAACTAATTGTCGGTACTGGGGAATGATTTTATTCAAGGAAAAAAAACACATGATAATCAGAGCCAAAGAACAACGCGGAGTCACTCTGACTCCCGTCTCCAGTTACGGGTTAAATTCATCTTTCGATGTAGCGGTCTCACAGACCGCTTCACAGTAGTTATGTGACAGTTTCTTTCACATCAGTTAAAGGTTAAACGTAATTTGTTAAATTTACGAGGGTGGGGTACCTTCTACCTCTTGGGCTCAAGATCATTCCTCGGTTTCCATGATCCCGATTACAGCGGGAATTGCTTCATTCAACTTAGCTTACGATTCAACTACTTTCTGTATTATGAAAATTTATCTTAGATTTCAGTTACCAACATTTACGAATATTAATGGTGCATTTTTTTCCCGGTTTCTATTGGACCGATTTCAAAGGGAATTTTTTCATTCAACTTAGATTACGAATCAGCTATTTTCTGCAAAATGAAAGTTTATATTAGACTTCTGTTACCACCATTTTCGAACATTAGCGACGCATTCTTTTATCATATCCTTGTTTCTATGGGCTGGATTTCAACGGAAATTGGTTCATTCAACTTAGCGTACTATAGTTTTACATGTTTTTAGTTCCACCTTCCACCGCCAGGGGCTGCATTCTTATCTCCGGTTCAAACTTGTTCAACTTGTTATTAGAATGACTCCGGCGCATGCGGAGCACTCCCGGTGTACGCTGACTTAGGCAGTTGGCAGACAGATTACAGGTTCGTTCTGAAAGAAGTTTGTTGGGAGCACACTAGACTCTGCCAAAGGCCCCGGAAACTAAGTTCATTTGAAACACTGTATGCTGCCTAAGGATGTGAGACCCCCAAAACTAGGTTCATTTGAAAGATTTTTCGAAGATATAGATCATACAAATTTGAGTTTCGTTTAATGTTATTATAACGGCACCGGGCAACTTTGGGCTGGTCAGCTAGCATATAAATAAATTCAAACATTCTCAAACTAAAAAAGAGGGTGGGAGAGGTTACTTGTTGATGGAAATGTTACCGGGAAAATATCATTTGGAAATAAATGAAAGTGTTAAAAGAATTGTGAATTTAAAAACAAATAAGGAAAGGTTCACAGTGATTGTATGCTATTTAGATTCAGTGCAACTTCTGTCATTATATTTTAAACATATCTTGTTTTATTTTTATTATAGAAATAATGAAAAGTTATTGTTATTACTAAGTGCTCATAGTCATATTTTCTTCTGAAGGTACAATTGGAGATTCTGAAGATATAATTTGAAGATCGATGGCATATTGGTCTACATTTCGGTATGCACCCAGTATTTAGCTGATTTCTCACCAAAACCGAATTAAAAGCTTTTTTTTTGTAGGTGCTGCTGTGAAGAAGTCAGAAGAAAGCCGTAGACTTTTAGCAAACTTTTACATACTCCAAGGAAAGAAAATATCTTTAAAACATAATCTAAAAAACTATAAACATAAAATTAATTATGGAAGATAATATCTCCCAAAATTTTATGTACATATTTCTTATTGTGTGTTTTGTTTTAATAAAAAAATAATTTATCCCCGCCTTTAAAATTTAACTCCTTTTCATTAAGGTTTTTTTATTTTAAATACACACACACACACACACATACACCAACACACACACACACACACACACACACACATATATATATATATATATATATATATATATAAGAATTTCGAAACTGTATAGCTGATTAGAAAATTAACTCTTCGGCCCTGGCGGTCACATATGTGTTCCTTACTTTTAAAATGCTTTAAATATGAAATGATCATGTAATGCTGCAAGACCTAATGGCCACATATGTGTGTATTTGATAAAATGTATAATTTTCAAGTAATCAAAATAAAATAAATTTATATGTATTTTACTACTCAAAACTGCTGCCTGACAAAAGTTTTAATTTTTTGGACTTTAAGAAAAAAGTCAAGGCCGAAAGGGTTAACAATATTTTTTTTATGATTGCGGAGTATGTGTTTTCTCGTAACAAGGCCAGTGTTGCCCTATTAAAATAAAAAAAAGTATATTTGAACACGATACTAAACAGGGGTTTTAGAACCTTTTCCTTCACAGAATAATTTGAACAAGCTTTCAATATCAACAAAGCGATTAACATATTTCCAAGCCATAAAAGATTGCTTTTAATATACCTATAAATAAGCATGTATATATTTCTATATATATTATAAAAATTTCTAATTTTACAAGAAAACTTATTTAAAGTTTGTTAAAAAAAACAATAGACATGTATATTAAACTTCTTCACTTTCTAAAGTTAGCCATATTTTATAAATTTTCATTTTATAAAGTCAATTAGTGTAAAATAAAATTTTCTGTGCAATTTAAGGAGCAGTAGATTTTAGCATGAAAAAAAATATGATCCGAATAGATTAAGACAAAAATAGAAATCCTTACATTTCTCTTTTCAGAAATTTTAAATTTCAAGATAAAAAAAACTTTAATTTTGAGATTTTTTTGTGAACTTGAAAATATATTTTGTATAACAATATTTTTGTACATATAGGATTTGATTTTATTTGTACTAAAGACCGTGTATGCATAAAAATAAAACCATGGGAAAAGGATATTTGGGGTAAAAAAAATGGTCGCATGTGTTATGACCCAGACTGGAAAATGGTTAAATTAGATTTGCCGTACACCAAATATAAGTACTAGTTTTCCCTCTTCTTGCATACAAGTAAATTGGTCATCCATGATTTTTTAATTAAATTTTATGCAAATAAGTAGTTTTCTTTATATTTGATACATTGTTTTTCGTTATATTTGAATCAAGTGCACGGAGTACTGTGTTTAAGGGTTTGTCATTAAAGATTAGCAATTGAATATTTGTTGCTTTCATATTGTGCAAATCATCAGTATTATATATTTTTAACTTCTGCCGGTGTCAAATGACACCAGTAGAAGTAGTGTCAATAAAGTTTGCTGTACATTCAGTTAAAATTCATTTTACTATGCGAAACTTTCTTAAGTGAATAAACTTACAGGGAGAGAAATATAATGCAAATTCAGAAATAAAAGTTATGGTTTTAAACTGAACTGAAATAAGTAATTTGTGAATTTTATTTAAATCATTTTCATTACGGAAAATATTTGTTACCACCCAGTAATTTACTCTATAAAGTGACTTCTGTAAGATGACTTCTCAAATACAATCAACTAAAGGCAAGCACATTTAAATAAAACAATGTACGCGTCAGAGATCTAAAGCATCATCTTCTCCCACAGTATATCATTTTTCAGGATATTTAAAATTATTTATAACCGAGAGATACATAAGTAAAAGGTGGCTGTAATGAATTATTATTTGCACAAGTAAAAAACAAAAGATTTCATAACAAAAAATTAATTTATGTTAATTGATAACTTGTTACAATCAGTTGAAAGTAAAATTAAGAAAATGACAAGTTAAAAAAATGCAACAAATTAATGTGCAAGCAAAGAGAAAAAAAATCCAAATAATAATAAAAGAAAATTGAAATGCCCATTCTACTGGAAATTGTCTATTGAAAAAAAAAAATTAGTTTTGAGGGTTGTCTTCATGCTGAAATTATAGCAAACTACAAATATTTCCATTCGTACACATAATTTTGATATTCTGTTTGGCTTTTGCACATTTGAAGCTTCTAGAAGTCTATTTATATTAAAAATTCATAGGTTAAAATTATTTTGTTTTTCGAAAATGAATTTAAAAAAAAAACATTTTTATAAAGAACTATAAAACATAATCTATATTTTTTAAACAGAAATTGATTTCTAGTTCTTTTAAATATGCGAATCCAAAATTAAAGCTTATTCCAGCAAGTACTTTATGAATTACGCTTAAAAAACTATGGTCATTGCAATCTGTTTTGCATAAATTGCAGATTAATTTAACATTAGGAGTTCCAGACTTTAAATTTCATAATCCTTAAACTATTTGACAAGTGACTTCCTATATTCTAAAATAAATTTACCATAAAAGCCAAATATAATGTCAAAATTAGGTTACAGTGAAATGTTTAAAGTTTGGTACAATTTATGAATGAAGACAACCCCGTAAGCTTATTATTTTTTATCTTTAAGTGAAAGAAGACAATTTTCAGTGAAATGGCTATTTCTGTTTATTTATTTTTTTGGGGGGAGGGGTGGAGGGATGTATAATGACTGAAAAATGTATGGGGTATTTATTTTCTTTTGGTTGTACAGCAATAGAAATTCTTTCCAGCGCTAATGAAACGTGAGTGTCGTTCATGAATTTAATATGCATGCAACATACCTTATACTTGTGCTATACACAGGTGTGGGTTTTAAAGTATCCAGGACAATTGAAAATGTTGTGTTCACTTTATAATACTTTATATGGAAAAAATTTTGTGTATGATCTAAATACTTAGTAACCGGAGCAACCATCTTCCACACACACTTTGCTATTGGCTACAACTGTGCACAGTTTGGCTCTAATAAGTTGGCATCTCATCTTTATACAATTCTCTTTGTTGTATGTATGAGCATATTTTTTCGCATAATGAAAAGAGCTATTTCAAGGCGAGAAGTTAATTTGTTTGAATCAGATTTGTTTTCCATTTATAGGACAATTTACATTCCTCACAAAACTTTTATTTTGCTTTTAGGAGAGCAGGGACATATCAACAGATGAAAAGATTTGTTTGAACACTATTTTGGTTTCCTTTTATTTCTCTTAAATATATTAAGATTTTTTGAGGATATATATAAACATTCAGGATTACAAATAAAAGAAAAATATGTTTTGTACTTTATGAACATAAAATCTATTTTAATGGTGTACTTTTCATTATACTTGGACATTATTTCGATTTCCTTTTATCTCTCTTGAATATTATATATTCTTTTGGATGCATATATACACATTCAGAATTGCAGATAAATAGGAAACAAGAGTTAATATTTTAAGTATTTTAATATCGTAAAACATCATATCTTATTATAAGGGTATACTTGTACACTTTTTAAAGAAAATTGTTTTATATCACCTTAAAATTGTTCCTCCTTGTTTAAGTTACTTATAATCTTAAAATTTCTTTTAGCATAATTATATTGTTTGAAAAAGAAATTTAAATATAAAAAAAACACTAATATTTCATGTATAAAATTCGTGTTTTCTAAAAATATAAATAATTGATTAATCTTAGTATAACTATACTAGTAACAAAAAAAATATAATTTCAATGTGATAATACGTTAATAAATTGTACAATTGTAATACAAATCATACGAATGTTTTGTGATCTCAAAATACTTGAAATATTAACTCTGTTTCCCATTTATCTGTAATTCTGAACGTGCATATATGCATTAAAAAATATTTAATATTTAAGAGAGGTAAAATGAAATCAAAACAGCATCAAAAAGCGACTATTTTCGTCTGTCATTGTTTCTAATCCCTATAAGAAAAGTTTCTCTACGATACAGAATATTTTTCTGATTAAAAAAATACATTTCCATAAATAAAAGAAAAAGTTCCTGTTCTACACGGGAATTTTTACTTTTTTTCAAAATTGGTTTATCGACTGATTCGGAAAAGTTTCCGTTTTAACATGGAATACTTTCTATCCATTCTACCATTCTACCAAAACATTTCTTTGTGTGAATGGAAAAATTTCCTTATTTTGTCGGAATACGTTCTATTATTACAGATGAGTTTATTTATTTATTTGGAAAACTTTCCTTTATAAAAGGGATAGTTTTCTAACTCTACAGAAACTTTTCTTTCTTCATAAGGAAAGATTTCCGTAAGAAACCGGAATTTATTCTGTGTTTAAAGATTAATTTCTGAATCCAATAGGAAAAGTTTCCTGGCAAGATAGAGGAAACTTTCTATTTTTTTCGGATTTTATTTCGAGCTGTTTAGGAAAATTTTCCGTACCGATAAGGGCAACTATTTTTCCGTTTCCTACAGGAAACTTTTTCGGATTTTTTTTACAGTGTATATTATTACGTTTTATATTTATTTTATCGCTAATACTACTTTTGTTTGTCGCGGAAACAAATGACACTATTTTTTTTTTACAACACTAGGGGGCTCGGCCCCCTACGAGCTACGCTCGCCAACCCCCGTCCAGACACCGTAGACTCTAAATGCACGCTAATTTGATCGGCTTTAAAAAGATTTCGAAAGATTGAATTATAATTTAAAAAACAGTGGCGATCTCTCTATAAGCGTATTTCTATTCATTTCTCTTTGATTGGGGAATTTTAACGCCAAATCCGTTGCGGTACTACTTGATTATCCCGTCGACCAATTTCGCCAAATTATAAAATCGCCAAACCACTCGCCAAATTATACAAATTGACATAATTTTTATTTTAAATAACGAAAAAACAAATAAATTAGTACAACATTAATAAAAATACAAATAAAACGTCGAAATAAAAATAACTTGATGACGTAGACACGTGTAACAACATTTCAAAATAAGCTAATATAAAAGGAATTAAGTAAACAGAATCTTTATCTCCTGGTATTTTTTAACAAAGCGAAAAGAAATTTCTTTTAAACGAGACATTTTAAATTAATCGTTTTAATCTGACGTAATTTTGGCCAAACTATTCTTTCTCTTTTTAATATTCACGTGAATGTACTTGTGTTAGAAATTAAATATTATTTGCGCTTTCATAACAAAAATAGTTGAAAATATGCTCTTAAAATATCAAATAAATGTCTAGCGCAATTTCTAAATTTAAACCGTTTTGCAATATTATTTTGTGTTCATTTTATGTAATAACTGTAATGTGACGTAAATATGACGTAATTTCTCCTATTTAAGACTTCTAACGCATGTTAATAAATTTATTGCTTTACAAATTCCTTTCTCTCTTAAAATTCACATGTAATTATAGTTTTTATGACATAATTTTTAATAAGTTCCTGCTTTTTGTACATAATTATTTAATTCTAATTCTAAATGTTTTTTTCTGTTTATAATAGTCACGTGTAAATAAATTTTTAATTTATTTACACGTATAAATATTTTTTTTTTGAAGCAAACATTATTACTTCCGCTGTTTATACAGTTGGCAACAGTTTAAATTAATATCACTTTCTAAAATCTGTTAAAAATATCTCTAGAAATGCTGAAAATCTGAATTTAAAATAGAAATAAAACCTCAAAAAATTAGTCAAAATAAAAAAATTAATGCAATCTGCACTCCGGCAAATTCTAACGCATAAAATGATCTAAAAATGATTAAATTCCTATGAACAGTTTTTGCTCCTATAAAACTTTTTTAGTGGAACGATTTTGTCCAACTTTAGCATTAAATATCTCTTAAAATAATTCTTCGATCTGAAAACTGTCTGCATCAGCGTGTTTATCAAACATTTCTGTATAACACTACCGATTTTCATATTTTTGTATGCATTATTTTTCTTAATATTAACGAAGAAAGACCTCCGGTCACAAAAAATTCAAAACCGGCGGCGGTGACAGCGGTAGTTACTTTTTTTTAGAATAGAGAGACTATTTGCAAAAAAACATAATTCTACATTTGCAATAGAAATCTACAAACACAAAAATATCCCTGTAAAATTACAGGCAGAGGCCTTCAGCAGAGATTCCAGTCATACCCCGTAAAAAAAAAAAAAAAAAAAAAAAATCATATCCAATTACCAATCCGTATTTTTGCTAACAGATGGGCTAGAACTGTAAAAATACGTGAATTGCCCTTAATTTTCTAAGTATAAGGGCTAAGGCCGCTCATTTAATGGATCAGACCGTTTTTCATCAAATAAGGTTATTGCCCGTGAAAACTGAAGGGCAAACGCTCATAATTTACAGTTTTTTGTGAGAATGTACCACGAAATTTATTGTTTCAAAATAGTTGTATTAAATTTTTTTGGTAGCATTTCTTTCCCAACAAAGGTTCAGCGCTACTGATAGTTTTAACTTTGATATACTACTTATGTTATCTTACTATTTTAATTTCATTTTTTGGTTTCCATACTTAAAAAGTAAAAAAGGGATCATTATAAGATCACTCGTGTGTCTGTCTGTCAGTCAATCACAACCATCCCGAAAACTATATAAGTTGGGAAGTTCAAATTACCAAAGTTATAAAGGCTATTGACCCACATATTTATAGGTTATTAGTCATTTCCAAGTAATTTAAGGAAAAATTTAGGGAGCTTATTTTGTAAATTTGTTTTTTTATATCGTGTTTTGTACAGTTGGGAAGATTTCGTAACACAGAACTCAAAAATATATTTATTTTAATCTGAGTCATTACATTTTCAGAGATATCGTCGAAAATGTACTTAAAAAATGTGTCCCAAATCCTATTTCCAAATCTACTGAAACTGGAATTATGAAAACATTTGGGGCAGTAAGAGTTTATTTAAACATTGCAGGAAGATTATAGCGATTATCCTAAGTCACGCAGTTTTCGAGAAAATGACATTTTTATGTTTCGAGCAAACTTCATTTTGCGGGCGCTCAGCTGGGAAGTTGAGAGGCGATCGAGGAACCTATCATCCAAGCATTGTTGATAATGATTTTAGAAATAAATTGTCGGTAATTAGCCGAGGCTTTAATTAAAAACAATCTATAAAAACAGCGGCATGGACCAAGGCGGCGTTTAAATTTGGAACTTCCTTCGAAGCTCGTTTGGCGCAAAGCGAAGTTTAAACTTTGTACAAGGTTTTTGCTGTACGAAATCCTTTGTACGCCAGTAAAAATTGCACTTGACAATCGTAAACCTTTAAGTTTGTTGCGACCCGAGAGAAAAAAAAGTTTGAGTATGACCGTTCTAAGGTTTTAGAATATCCGATGGACGGAAATCGAGAATTTGGATGACTTGGAAAATAATCCCTGTTCATTACTGCGTTTACTAATCGTTAGTGATTTGGTTCAAACTAATAATAGTTTAATAAATATCTCTAGCACTAACATCCGAAAACAAAAATTTATGTCGCTTTGCCTTCAACAAATAGATTTCTTCTTAAAACTATATGAACATGCATAATAGTACTAAAGTGACCGGATATTTTGTGTGTAGCGTAATTTAGTATATATAAATACAGAGTTAGTCTAAGTGTTTCATCGGGTTTCAAAAGATTGTTTATTTATAAGCATACGACGTTGATACGTGAAAAGATGCATACACTCACCAAATTCCTGATACAATATTGGTCACAGCAGCAGTGATGCTTTCCTGCACGCGATCCAGGATTTGGGCTTTTAAACTTGAGTAAGTCGTATACCTCTCAGTACACAGTGTTTTGAAAACCGGTGAAACATTTAGGCTAACCCTTATTTTTAATGCTGTTGAGACAAAAATTCTTTAAAAAAATATTACAAAGATGTAGCGAATAGAAAAAAAGTTAAAATTGTGTTAAATACCAACATTTTCTTTAAAATTTCCATATTGAGGAAATAATACAAATATAAGAAAATATACGTAAGGCGATCGTAAGAAACATATCTTTTAATAAATTACTATGCCAAAAAAACGGAATTTCTTCCTTTTAATAACATCTAATAAACATATTTCTCCCAGAAAGCAAACATATTTTATCATTACCACGAAATTCGCAAACACAGTAATCTGTGTAGAGTAGCAAATTTAATGGGTAGATGAAAAAGCCATTTTCCGTTATGTAGTTGTTTGCAAAGGATCATATATTATAATGTATTATTATTAAAGGCGACAAAATCTTCGTCAGATATCTGAAATATGTATCTAAATTTTGTTCAACTTAGATTAGATGAGAACGGAAGCGATTTGCTGATAACAGAAATGTAATTTGTGACTTTATTTGTGTCAAGACATGATAACATTTTCTTTGTTCAATAATATTTACGATGCTGTTATTTCAGATTTTCTTTTCCTTCTGTTTTTGATCTTGATGCTGTATTAGATACAGAATTAGACAATTTTTATTTTTTAAATACTGATAGTATCACAAACTGTATTTTTTAGATTCTTTCTGAATTACTTGTTTCATATAAATGCTGCCTATTTTAATTTTTTTATTTATATTTAGAACGATATTAATCTTAATTTAATCTTGATTTAACCCTTAAATGCCGTGTGTTACCTTTCGGCAACATACCCAATTTAGGCATTTAAAATACTATTAGAATAATATTGAAGCTATAATGCCTAATGTTGCTAATAAAATACATTCTGAAAATATTATTAAATCGATTTTCAACGTGTAGATGGCAACACTTGTGCTGTTTAAGAATAAAGGTAGATTTATTTTTTCAATTGTTGCTACATATTCTTTTTGTTTTGTTTGGAAGCTTAGGAAATACCCTATTTTGTTCTGTTGTGAGCAAGTAAAATTTGTTCCATATCATAGTTCGCAGAATTCTTGTGTGTTTAATATTATAGAATTTTATGAGGGAAAATTATTTTTTTGAATTAAAGACCAGTATTGCCGATTAGTAACAAAGTGTTTTTTATCCGTAATCCATACTTAAAACAAAATATGATTTTTTAAAGTGTTTTTCCCATGATTTATAAAATGACAGCCGAAAAACGTTATTAAAATGATTTTTGAAAAATCAGCCATTTAAGGGTTAACTTGTGAATATTCCAGTTGAATTAATAAATCTACTTACAATTTAGTTATCATACTGTCATAACAAAATTAAACTCTTTGTACCCATTGATAGTACATTGCTTAAAATTTCCAAATTGTAATATAAGAAGTTGATTTAAGTAAAAACCTATCAAATAAAATAAAATAAAAAATCAATAAAATAACAATTTTATAGAATTTTGGGGCATTTACTTTTTAAAAAATTAAGTGTGGCTTAGTTTTTGAAAAAGAAACGAAATCATCAAGGTTTTAGAAAAAATGAGAGAAAAAGATTATTAAACGATTACGAAAATTAAGACATTTTAAAAAGGCTTCTATAGTCATACCTTCTAGAAAAAATGAGAGAATAATTTAATAGTTTAATTAAATTAAAAAAATCAAAAAACCCGACTGCCGAACTAATTAATTGTTTCTCATCGATGTGAAACTATTTTTTTTATATTACATACCTATTTATTTTTTTTATTTACTTGTATTGATGACTTTTAAGTTGCGTTTAATTGTTAGTTCCTATCTATAAACACTGTTTTGATGAGGTCAATAGATGTCTATGATGGTTAGAGTTGCAGTAAAGCTAGAGATCCAACCTACACAATTTCCAAGTTGTGTAATTTTTAAACGGAGCTTCTGACTATAAAATAGTCAATGAAACATAGCCTTCAATTTGGAAAACCTATCCAATGATATGCCACGCAATAGGGTGCGTAAATTTTTTTTCGTCTCTACCGCCATTTTGTATTTCACGGCCCCCATTTTGAATTTATAAAAACAAAACCTAGCCTATAACCATTGGGCCGTTAAGACGAATTGATAGAGACCTCATTCATTAAAATCCATCCAGCCGTTAGGATGTTTCGAAAGTATAAAGAAATCCACATACCCAGATACGCGTGAAACACATAACCCTTCTTTTCAGTCGGGTAAAAAGATTATTAAACGATTACGAAAATTAAGACATTTTAAAAAGACTTCTATAGTCATACCATCTAGAGATAATTTGTGGATTATTTTATATTTCTTCCTCAGTTAGAAAGGAAGCTGAAAATTTACATTTCATAATGTTCTTTCTTGTACAAAATAAGGTGATTAATATTTGATTATCATATGTTCAAAACAGGAGGAAAAAATTTTTGCGTTTTTTGAAGATTCTGCAGATGAAAGCACGCCAGTTTAATAGTCCCTAAAACCAACATACTATAACTAGTTTTATAAATATTCAGATCTTGGTGCAATAGCCGTTGCACTCTTATGCAAAAATGCGTGAATACAAAATTTATTACCGATTATATATATTGAATTCAGTAAAACGGAAATAGTATAATTCCATCTTAAATAGGATTTAATCACCATGGCAACCTAGAATCCTTACCTATCGTGAGATATCATTGAATGAATTACGTATGATAGGATTTAATAGAATGAAGAAAACTTTTTAAATACTTTTCAAAGTTTTGATTCGATTTTTATAAAATTTGAAATGACTCGACAAAATTCTGCAACGATTATATATAATAAATTTCAAACCATTCGGTTTGGTATTTTTTGAACCGTTATATGCGCACAGACGGACAAACAGACGACGATTACAGGTGCTACGTATTTATGTAATTACGAAATCACCTAAAAAAGAAATGTTGGCACATGTTGACAAAAATAAAGTCACAAATTACATTCCTGTTATCAGCAAATCTCTTCTACTCTCATCTAATCTAAGTTGAACGGAATTTAGCTACGTATTTCCTACATCAGAGGAGAATATGCCGCTTTTAATAAGAATATTTTAAATATATTCGTATTTGGAAGCAACTGCATAACGGAAAATGACTTTTTCATATCCCTATTAAATTAGCTGATGTTTTATAATGCATACAACTTTGTTTGAGAATTTTTATATAATGATAAAAGATGTTGCCTTATGTAGTCAAAATAGGTTTATGTGATGTTATTCAAAATAAAAGTTCGTTTTTCAACTCATTTAATCAAACATATTTTGCTTACTCTCTGCTTTTTTCCGCTCTCTTTCTCTTCTGCTTTTTACTACTCTGCTTTTTTTCTTTATTAGAAGTTTTATTTTATGCCATACATTATGCTGCGTACTTATATTATTACGAAAGCACCTAAAAAAAAAAGATTTGAACATTGCTGTGAGTAATAACCGATAACTATCATACTTTGGACTAATATATCTTTTCACAAAAGCAGTCAAAAGAAATTTTATCAGTTTTAACTGACCCTATAAACTTTATCGAAAATTAAGCTAATTTCACCATAGCTATACACGGTGTCCACTCTTAACACTGTCCAATGGCTAATTTCTAAACCGTTAGTCATAGACATATATTTCCCATTATAAAAATGTTTTAAATGAGATAAAAAATTATTTTAAAAGTCGTTTTAATCAATAAAGAAAAAGAAAAAGTCATGAAATTTAAATTTTCATACAGCCCCCCGGTCCTATAAGTGATATTTAGTAAAGATTTACTATTACACTAACAAATCAAACAAAAAAATCCTATTCCTATTATAAAAAATCCCCAAAATTGGCCGGGTTATGAAACTTTGAATTGCTTGACTTATGCCAATTTTCTGCATCTGAACACAAGATGAGTTGAGCCATGCTTCAAGAGACCGTACGCAAAATGGTTAAAGTATTAGAAGGATTTATTTCGCTTGTACATTTCTGCATAGACACTGACGGGAGTCACATTGAGAAAGCTTTAAGATTTCGATTAGATAATATAATAACATTTTAAAATATATATATGATTTTGTAAAGAATTGCGACTGTTGTATTTCATCAGTTCATTTAAGAAGAATTCTGTTTTGTTTGTTTTTTATATATTTTTAGTACAATTTGTGTATTTTTCTTTAAAATGTCAGAATGAAAATTGATTTTAAATTTGTACTACAATGTTAATTTTACTCACAACTATTATTTTTTATATATCTGACAATTATTTACATTTCTAGTAAGTTTGTGAATGACCAATATTTAGCAGCAAAAAACATGCTTCAACTTTAAACAGCTCCTACGATCAGTTTTATTCGTAGAAGAATGGGGCTTTTGGTCTAGTGCAATAGAATATTTTCACTAAATAGAGCTTATGAGACTGAAGACCATATAAAAACTTAAATTTTGTAATACTTTAAGAAATGTTTTTATTGACACAAATCTATTTTTGCATTTCTTCTTTACCTCATTTAAAACATTTTTGTAATTATAACTATATGGTCATGCCTAGTAGTTTAGGGATTATCCATTTTACACCGTTGAGAGTGGACATCTTGTATAAAAACGGAAAAATAAAAAGCAAAGAATGCATAATGTTGGAAAACGTCACAGTGTAAGTAATTTTATGTCCAACATCACTTCGCTTGTGAAATGACAATTTCCTCGTGAAATATGCAACGCGTTTCTTTTAGTTGTGAAATATGTTCCAAGATGGCGACACTTCCCTGAGTTATCGTGGCGTAAGGTCACAAACTAAAGAAGGATTGTGTAAAAGACTTTTGTTTCGAAAAGGCAACAACAGATCGCAGCACCACAGAACTTTTCTGATAGACTGATTTTAAATAGAACCTTTTTGCTTATTAAGCAGTCTGTATTGTTTCAAGTTTTTTTACTCTGTTTTAACTCTTGTGGGCCCCCTTTTTTACTTCTTCACTTGAAGGCCCGATTTTGTGAGGCCAAGACGCACGGTTTTTCGTGCGTTAACTCTTTGTTCAATGGAAGACTTACATCTCCTACTGGATTTCCAATGTTATTACTTTTATAGTATCCATATTTAATCCTTTTATTTTATTCTTTTTTAGTGTGTGTGTGTGTGCATCCATGTAACCCAGAATTCGTCGTGCATTAAATAGTTTTTTCTCTACAAGTTCATCTGCATCATTCTAAGAAGATATTTTTCACGATTTACAATATCTACTCATTAAATAAAAATTTATAGGTTGTTTTCACATGAAGGAAACCAGCGAATGTCTGCTTTACCAGAAAGGTAAGAAAATAAATTTCTATCTTTCATTATTAATGAAAAAACTTTTGGTATAACAATTTTATATTTATACTGGGTCCTTAGCTTCACGCTAATCGCGAACTCACCCCTTCTAGATATTTTAATAGATTATGAAGGCTGAGTTGAAGGGGAAAGTAAATAAATAAATAAATAATTAAAAAAAAAACCCAGTAATAAAAATTTGTTTATCTGATTGTGATAAAATGATGAACATATGAGATATGAAATATTGAAATATATACATGAAAATAAAAATAAATGTGCATGAATAAATAACGATATATATAATATCGCAAAAAGAGTATTATTGTGAACGAATATTGATTGATTATTGTGAATAACTGACCATTTTATTTATATTTATGAACATATTCTAAGAAATTATTTTAAGAAAGTCACAAACTTCTTATAGTAAATATATTTGTTATCAAAGAATTTATAAAACTTGAATAACACGCTATGTCTGCCACAAAAGAAATTACGGCAGTAGAGAAACTAAATGATAATAATTACAATCATTGGTGTTTCAAATTAGAAAATCTGTTAATTAAAGACGATTTATACAAATATATAACAGAATCTCCACCTGCCACACCCGATGATACATATACTAAAAACGCGGCTAATTCGAAAGCCATAATTTGTTTGTGCATTGAAAATACACAAATCGTGCACATCAGACATTTGACATCTCCCAAAGAAATTTGGGAAAGATTAAAAAGTGTTCACCAAAGGGCGAATTTATCATCCAAATTATTCCTTTTGAGGAAACTATATTCGCAAAGGCTCAATGAGGGCGGAGACTTAAATCTACATATCAACAATATTTTAACTATCCGCGACAAACTCGCTGCCATTGGAGAGCTCATAAATGATTCGCACATCGTGGCTCTTATGCTTTGCAGCTTGCCTCAGTCATATGCTCCTCTTATAACGAGCATGGAGGCTAGAGACGAAAAGGATCTAGACCTCGAGTTTGTGAAAAACAAACTCATCGACGAGTACTCTCATCGAATCGAATACAAAAACACCAGCACACGACCAAGGGACACAGCATATAAAATAATAAATAAAGGAAACAAAAAATATTGCAGCTTCTGTCAACGAGATGGGCACGCTCGTTCAGAATGTTACAAATTGAAAAACAAACAGAAAAACAATTACCAAAGAAGTGAAAATTATAACAGTAATAAATTTAACAACCATGCCAACTTTAAAGCCAATTCGGTAAACCCCAAAAATCAACACAATGGTAGTAAAACAGACTCCTCGAATTTTTGCTTTAACAGCAAATCAAATATAGAGGATGAGGTCAACCAATCGATCATTCCTCTCTTCCCAGTGGAAAACAATTTTGAAATTGAGTCAGTAAAAATTAACCAAACACAAACAACAGATCCAAACACATATATCATTGACTCGGGTTGCACCAGGCACGTTGCATCAGCAAAAACAAATTTTGCTACATTCACAGCCGGGAATTTTGGGAATATAACAATCGCTAATGGAAAAAGGCTTAATTCGGAAGGTATGGGCGACGTAAAAATAAAAACAGACAAAAACCACTACATTACACTAAGAAACGTCTTATACTGTCCAGAACTAAAGGGCAATTTATTGTCAGTTAAGAAAGCCACTGAAAATAATATAAAGGTAATTTTCGAGAAAAATGCATGTTTATTTGTCAAAGATGATAATATAATCTTGACAGCTAAATTAAATGATAATCTCTACGTATTAAACCCTGAAGATGATTACGGCTATACTATAAGTACTCAAACTTTCTGTAACAATACAAATTGTATTTCATTGTGGCACCGAAGACTCGGACACAAAAATTTTGATGATATTAAATACCTTGTTAATCATGAATTAGCCAATGGGATAACAATTAACAAATGTAAACATGACACGCGATGCACCAAGTGCATTGAAGGAAAACTTTCCACTCTGCCCTACCCTAAAGCAGACACAAACAGAAGCAAAGACATCGGTACCCTCGCACATTCCGATATATGTGGCCCCATGAATACTGAAACGATAGGAGGGAAAAGGTACTTTATAACATTCACGGATGATTATAGCAGGTACACAATAACATACTTAATCGCGCATAAATCGGAAGCGGTTATCATACTGAAAGAATACATAGCGCTAACAAAAAATAAATTTGGCAAGTTGATAAAGGCAATCAGGTCCGATAACGCAAAAGAGTATATCAGTGACGAATTTGAAAACTGCCTGATAGAAAACGGGATAGAGCGTCAATTGAGCGTTCCCTATTCTAGCCCACAGAACGGTGTTTCAGAAAGAAAGAATAGAACGATAGTGGAAATGGCTAGAACCATGTTGTCGGACGCCAAGTTACCTAAGCAATTCTGGGGGGAAGCTGTCATGTCCGCCACCTACCTCATCAACCGTCTACCAACAAAGGCTAACAAAAATAACATGACACCCTATGAACTTTGGCATAAAAGAAAACCCGATCTCTCGAACATCAAAACATTCGGATGTAAGGCATTTGCCTATGTCGACAAACCTAAAAGAAATAAATTAGATGAGAAAGCCATCGAGGGAATAATGTTGGGATATGATTTCAGAAGCAAGGGCTATAGGATATATACGGGTGAAAATAAAATTATAGTATCTAGAACCGTAAAATTCTTCGAAGAAGGTATAAAAGATGAGGAAATTATACCCGCCAAAGAAAATCAAAACATCGAACAAACTCCCGCAGATAATATTGAAATTGATCTAGAAGAGCGCGACGATGATCAGAATAACACCCCGACCGACACATCCCTTGAGCCGAGAAGATCGCAGAGACAAAATCGTGGTGTACCACCTAACCGTTATGGAATAAGCGCAAACCTGTGTCACATTCAGGAGCCAAAGTCATGGACAGACCTACAAAATATCAATGACGCAGAAACTAAAGATAAATGGCTAAAAGCCACTAGTGAGGAAATAGATTCTCTGAAGCAAAATAATACTTGGAGATTAATAAAACCTATCCCGGGAAAACGCGTCATAGGTTGTAGGTGGACGTTTAAGGCAAAAAGGGGAGCGAACGGGTCTATAGAGCGATATAAAGCCAGATTGGTCGCTAAGGGATATGCTCAAAAATATGGAAGCGATTTCGACGAGACCTACGCACCCGTTGTAGCGCATACCACCCTACGAGCATTCTTAAACGCAGCGGTGTACAAAGATCTTAAAATAACTCACCTAGATGTCAAAACTGCTTTCTTACATGGCGATTTAGAAGAGGAGGTCTATATGCATCAGCCAGAGGGATACATAACAAAAGGGGAAGAAGATAAAGTCTGTAGTTTAAACAAAGCGATTTACGGCCTTAAGCAGGCAGCTAGGGCATGGAACCAAAAAATAAGTAAATCTCTAAAAGAACTAAATTTCGTTGAATGCGCGTCAGACAAATGTCTGTACAAAAGAGTCCAAGATGGAAAAATCGCATACATAATAGTGTATGTTGATGACATCTTAGTCGCAGGAGACAAAACAGACACACACGAAATATACACTGAATTATCAAAGCAATACGAAATCAAAAATTTGGGTCAAGTAACACAATATTTAGGCATAAACATAAAGGAAAAAGCAAACGGTAATCTAGAATTAGACCAGGAACACAAAATAATACAAATCGCAGAAAAATTCAATTTGTTAAATGGTAAGCCTACGTATACACCCATGAATACTAACTACTTTAATCTAGATCCAAACGGGAAACTAATGGGAGATAACGTAAAATTTAGACAAGCTATAGGAGGGCTTCTATACATTGCAACTTTAACTAGACCCGACATAGCATCAGTCGTTAACATCCTGGGAAGAAGGAATGAATCCCCAAGGGAAGTCGATTGGCAAGCTATCGAGAAATTAATTAGATATCTGCTTACTACCAAAGATCTTAAATTCGTCATAGATAAAACAAAACCTCCAATCCTAACGGCATATAGCGATGCCGATTGGGGGAACGACAGAATAGACAGGAAATCAACCACTGGAAACTTGTTTAAATTAGGAAATAATATATTGGCATGGTCATCGAGGAAGCAGAGTTGCACAGCACTCTCGTCCACGGAAGCTGAATATATCGCTGCCTCTAATGCAGGTCAAGAGATTTCGTGGTTGTTAGACCTGTTAAATGACCTCGAACTGTGTCAACAACTACCCGTAACATTGTACGAAGATAACTTATCAGCCATAAGATTGACCGAAAACGAAAAGGCACAGACAAGGACTAAACACGTGGAAGTTAAGTATCACCACATCAGACATCTATGCCAGAATGGTATAATCAAAATAACTTATTGCCCATCGAAGTTAATGCTGGCAGACGTGCTCACCAAGCCGTTGCCTAAGCCTCATTTCGAGTGTTTGAGAAACAAGTTAAACATTCTACGCTCGTCGGTTTGACATAAAAAGCGGGGGTGTTGGAAAACGTCACAGTGTAAGTAATTTTATGTCCAACATCACTTCGCTTGTGAAATGACAATTTCCTCGTGAAATATGCAACGCGTTTCTTTTAGTTGTGAAATATGTTCCAAGATGGCGACACTTCCCTGAGTTATCGTGGCGTAAGGTCACAAACTAAAGAAGGATTGTGTAAAAGACTTTTGTTTCGAAAAGGCAACAACAGATCGCAGCACCACAGAACTTTTCTGATAGACTGATTTTAAATAGAACCTTTTTGCTTATTAAGCAGTCTGTATTGTTTCAAGTTTTTTTACTCTGTTTTAACTCTTGTGGGCCCCCTTTTTTACTTCTTCACTTGAAGGCCCGATTTTGTGAGGCCAAGACGCACGGTTTTTCGTGCGTTAACTCTTTGTTCAATGGAAGACTTACATCTCCTACTGGATTTCCAATGTTATTACTTTTATAGTATCCATATTTAATCCTTTTATTTTATTCTTTTTTAGTGTGTGTGTGTGTGCATCCATGTAACCCAGAATTCGTCGTGCATTAAATAGTTTTTTCTCTACAAGTTCATCTGCATCATTCTAAGAAGATATTTTTCACGATTTACAATATCTACTCATTAAATAAAAATTTATAGGTTGTTTTCACATGAAGGAAACCAGCGAATGTCTGCTTTACCAGAAAGGTAAGAAAATAAATTTCTATCTTTCATTATTAATGAAAAAACTTTTGGTATAACAATTTTATATTTATACTGGGTCCTTAGCTTCACGCTAATCGCGAACTCACCCTTTCTAGATATTTTAATATAATGTAACGAAAAACTTCATATATTCTAATAATATGTCATAAATAGAGAATACAATACAATGACAAACAGCAAAACAAAATAAATAAGAAATTCATTTGACTATAAGGTTTGACTGTAATTTTCTTTATTCTTTTCATTTGATGAAACCAATATGATGAAATTAGAAGAAAAATATTGAAATTTCATGTATATACTGTCTCTAAATATATCCTCATGTTAATAGAGTTTATTTGAGATTCTTACAGCGAATTTTTCATGATTTTTTATTTGAGTTTTTCACGTTTCGTGGCAGTTTTTGACATTGGTAAAAATAATTCAGTTCCAATCTTTTGACCATTATAGTAATTTTTCTCCTCTACAATCTTTGAATTTTCGCGATTTTTTATGTGAGTTTTAGCATCTTTTCGCGTTTAGTTGCGCTTTTTCCACATTAATAAAAGGAATTCGGTTTCAATGTTTTAACCAGAACATCGCCGGGTGGATCAGCTAGTAGAAAAATAAAATAAATAAAAATCCACCTCTTTCAACAAAATCTTACTTGAAAAAGTCAATATTATTTTTATTATCAAATATTTTAAATTAAAAGAAATAAAATCAGAACGGGTGATACACAGAAAAGATAAGAAATTTAAATCTCGTTACTTTTTTTTTTTTTTTTTGAAAGCAAGAGAGGGTTAAACTAAATTTGTGTAAACTGCATTTCTAAAATAAATAGATTAATACATCATAAAAATATTTCCAAAGAAGACATTTCTTAAAAATAAGATTCATTAAAAAAAGTTTTTTTCTGTCATAAATATCTTGTCATTTGTAACTTTCTGAGAATTAAATAAATCTTCGAAAATATGCAGAAACTGCTTGTTTAAAAAATATAAATAATGATGTAATATATTTTAAAAACCGATCTATTTAATTGTATGAATACAACTGTTTATTCTGCACTTTTTTTACAGACTATGTTATAAGTTTAAAAATAGAAACTGTATAGTTTAAAAGAATATATCCAACAACTTTTTTTTTAAAAAAAGAATACAACATATTATGTGACTAAGTATTTCTTTTTATGATGCAAACGTTTTTTAAACTGAAGCTGATTTTTTGTTAATTGTTTGTTGCATTCTGTTATGAAACGGACATTTTACTTATACATTTTTTCTGTAAATCTGACGTTTTGAATCACTTTTGTTAGATATTAATAAGTAGTTCATGTAGAAAAGATTCATTAATCGGTATTTAATATGCACTTTCTTACTGAAGAAATGTTCTTTTTTTTTATATTAGACTATCACTTCTTTTTTAATTTTATTTTACTATCCCTTGTATTTTTTTTTTCTCAAATTTGAGTTATTCTACATTATGGTTACCTTTTATTATTTGTATTAATGAAAACTAATTTAAAAAGGGTAAGCATGCACAAATATATATACGGGAAATTATAGAACATGTAAAATATTTAAATGTCCATTCTTAAAATATATTAAGAAAGCGAAAGCGGAAAGAATCATATTCCATGTTGCAATTGTAAATCGAATCACTCTCTTTCAATGCAGAAGAAAATATAATTATAAAAGTATTGTAATCTATTCAAACCCCAAAGCATAGATGTACGATATATAGCACAAATTTATACATACAGATAAACAGTACAAATACACTATATTGCCATTAATGACCGGCAAATTTCAATTTTAGACATTTTGTGTAATATTTAGAAATATACTTGGCAGATTCTTCTGGAATTTCAGGATTGAAAAGAACAGGTATGACCTCATATCTAGCAATGTCGATTTGATAAGTGGGGCAATTAGGGCGCCAACAAAAAATCAAAGAAAAAAAATAATACTTGGGATCACCCTGTAAAATAAAATGCACGAAATGAATCTATCGCTACCGAATATAAATAAACAGACATTGTGCAATATGTGTATCCTTTTGTGTAAGAATAGCTTGTATATTAATAGATATATAGCGATTTATTTAAAAAAAATTAAAAAATCTTGCAAGTTTTTTGCTAATAACATGCAGGGTTTTCAACTAAATTTAACGCCGGTTTCAAACAAATTGACAAAATATAGTAGAAACAATATAGTGCAATTGAAATATAAATATATTATATATTTTAAGAAATATGAGCAGTTGTATAAAATAATTTTTATCTGCGCATGCGCGAACGATAACAAGGATCATTTTACATAATTTAATAGTCAACTCTATGGAGCAACTTATTAAAAAAAATCTAGTCAAATATCGTAAAAATTGAGAAAGATATCGGCGTGAGAGTGAGAAAATTTTTAGTTGTTCTCTAAAAGCAGCTAAATGATAAGGGATTTTCCACAAATTGTCATTTTTAATTTTTATTATTTTTTTTCATTTTTTATTGATGCTTTAGTTCTTCTTGGATAACCACCCGAACGAGCCTGTACCATGGTCAGAAGAAGTATCAAAATCGAAGCATTTTTTACAAATCTATTCGTTGATACTCACTAAATACTAACTTTTTTTTGAAAGTCAGTTAATAAAAAATGACGATTTGTGTAAAATCCCTTATCATTCAACTGTTTTTAGAGAACAACTAAAAATTTGCTCACTTTAACGCCGATATCTTTCTGAATTTGTATGATATTTGACTAGATTATTTTAATAAGTTGTTCCATAGAGTTGACTGATAAATTATGTAAAATGATCCTTGTTATCGTTCGCGCATGCGCAGATAAAAATTATTTCATACAACTGCTCATATTTCCTAAAATATTTCATATATTTATATTTCAACTGCACTATATTGTTTCTACAATATTTTTTCATTTTTTCTGAAACCGGCGTTAAATTTGGTTGAAAACCCTGCATGTTATAAGCCAAAAACATGCAAGAATTTTTTAATTATTTTAAATAAATCGCTATATCTCTATTAATATACGTGCTATTCTTACACAAAAGAATACACATATTGCACAATGTGTGTTTATTTATATTCGGTAGCTGTAGATTATTTCGTACACTTTATTTTACAGGGTGATCCCAAGTATTATTTTTTTTCTTTGATTTTTTGTTGGCCCCCTAATTGCCTTCCTTAACAAATCGACATTGCTAAATATGAAGTCATACCCGTTCTTTTTAATCCTGAATTTCCAGAAGAATCTGTCAAATATATTTCTAAATATTCGACAGAATGTCTAAAAATGAAAGTTGCCGGTCATTAATGGCCATATAGTGTATATAGACACAGATATATAGTAGTTGAGGTAGAGGAGGTATGATACACTTTATTTTACTAATTTTTTACAACCCTTAGAAACCTATTTTTAAACAAATTTTTCGTGTTTTCTTATAAAGTGACCTTTTATTAACTTATTAAAAATATAGTGAATTTAAAAAATAATCATTCAAAAAATATATTCCAGTTACTGTGAATGGTTACTACGGTATCAAATCTCCCCACTGCTGGGGAGGGTTGATACACTAACAAGGAAGGTTTGATACATTGTTATGTAAATTGAAAAAAAAAATGCAGACAATTCAATTTATGTGTCATACAATTTTTTTATGATAAATCTTGAAATATTTAAGTAAAATTTAAAAAGAAATGACATTGACATATTTTTTGTTTCAGAAATGTTTTTTACAAAAATATTTAAACAATTGCTATTATTTAACCAATTCTATTAACACACTTTTTTAGAAAATAAATAATAAAAATAAACCTAGAGATCTTGCTGCAAGGAAAAAGGAAGTGAACATTGCTGATTTGCAAACAATTTAACATAAATTTAGCACATTTAAGATTTCTTTAACCCGTTCGGGTCAAAGCATTTCCAATGCTAAAGTGTTGAATAAATGAATGGCACCGGAATTTACCAACAAATTTAATTGGAAATAAGAAAAGGGCTATATTTCACTTTCGTATTAAATGGAAAATATTTTACAAAATGCTGGTGCCACTGTGGCATTTGGGAATTAAAATTAAGTGGTTTCATAAACATATAACCACCCCTGAAATGGTTAAAAGAAAAACTAATAACTCTATCATTTTGGTAAGTAAAATCGGGTGAATTTAATGTTTTTTTAATTTGCCCTTCGTCAGTTATAGAAACATCTTCCTTTTCAGGCCATTTAAACTTTATTCCTTCTACATGACGAACAAAACGACCTGACCATCTATCATCGCATTGCTTACCTATGTAACCTACATAAGGTCTATGAATAGTCTCTTTGTTCTTCCATACCAATTTCAGTAGCTCTTGCTGTAAAACAATAATGAATTTTACAGTCCTATATTAGTTTACAACTTAAAAAACTATTACATTTCAAATATACAAGTGTATCATTTCTCCCTATCATGCCTTATTGGATTTTCAATCACTTTGTATAAATACAGTTGCAAAATGCCAATCTGCTTTCTTGTAAAACTCACCCTAACAATGTGTGTTATAAATAAAAAAAATTACAAGATATTATCTTCACAATAATAAGATTTATGACAGAAAATCAATATTAAAAAAAATTACATTGACATTCCAAAAGTCTTCAAAATTGAAAGAAAAAAACGTTGTCAGATCTTCACTGCTAAGTCCAGCAGCTGATGATGACCTCTGCTAATAAAAGAAGACTTTACATCTGTTACAATGGCTGTTAATGCCATTTGTTGAGAAGAATTGTCAATGTATCAACCCTCCCTATGTATCAAACCTCCCCTACCTCCCCTACACGTTGTTCGAAAATTCGCATACAAAAAATGCAATTCTCGTAAACATCGACTAAGTTTTTTTTATTGCTAAAGATGGTATACCTGCAAGGAAGATTTTCCCCTTATTATAGATTCCGGTTGGCAGGCACCGGAATGCTCATTTATCAGTCGTGTGTGGACCAGTAATGGTGTAATAAAGGGCATTTTTCAAGGCTGAACTATCCGAAGCTGTCCCTGGAAAACATCGACTGGCTGGCAGGCACTTGGCAATGGTCGTCAATATCATTTTTAGTGAGATTTGTGGAGCTTTGTTTTGTAGTTCTGTAGAGTCAGATTAGTTTTGGTCCTCTGTTGTATCTAGTGCTATTGCTTGCTGACTCCCTTGGCATCTCACTCTTTATTCATTCTCCATCTTTGTTAAGTTTATGCTGGCCTGTCGACCAAGTGTAAGGTACCCTAAATATTATTTATGCTCTATGCACCATTTTTTAAAAACCCTATTTGCATCAAGTGCTCCAAACTCTGGAATTGCCCTGTTGAGGGATTTTCACCCATGTTCTCAAAAACATTTGGAATGCTTATTTGTTTCTAAAAATTATTTTATGTTTCTTTTCGCTTTCGATGAGATTAAGCATAGCTGCCTTTACGTTCCACGATGGCACTGCTTTAGCATCACATTGGCTTGGTTTGAACGAAAAAGGTCCTACATTATCGTCCCCGCATGAGGAAAATACTGAAAATCTTATAGTCACCGGCTCCTGACCATGATGATTTCGAACCCACGAGGATCGGTCCAAACTTATATTGTGTCCAGACTGGACACAAAATGAGCAACTTGTGCTTATTTCGCACACATCAAGTAAACCTTTTAACATAAATTTGAATCGCAGTTCTAGAATTTACATCATCTCTCGCTGTATGACACTTTAAGAATGCAAAGAACGAGTATACACACCATTTAGTGGTCATAAGACATTGACATCTTCATTAAAACTCTGTTTTTGTTGCTATTCATGCATGCCCTTTTCCCAAAAGCAAGGACTTTTTATAATTGAACAAAATTATGTCATTCCTTTGTATGCACGAGTTCTATGCTGTTAAAAAGTTTGTGACGTGCTAAACCAACTTTTGGTGCTGAACTAGTTGCAACTGTAAGATGGTGAAACCTGGTTCTAGCATTTGGAGTTATACTTCATTCGGACTTTCAAACATTGCAGTGATATTGCACCATCTTACGGCTGCAGCTACTGCAGCACCAAACGTTCCTAGAACCATCCGAAAAATTTATAACAGCGTCGTGAGTTTTGTCTGAAAAGACTATAAGAGTTTTGTCAGAAATGTTCGGCATTGAACATAATAATAACGATAGCAAGATTAATCACCTTTATCGGGAAATCAGATTACTTGCGCAGAGGAAGGGACCCTGGATATTGGCTTTGCGACTAAATTTACGTTCACATTAGGAGCGTTAGAATCTTCCTTTTAGTTATTGAAGTGTTCAACGCAGAATTAGGATTGACTTCTCCATAGATTTAAGTAAGTTGAGAGTGTATTCTTAGGGTGAAAATCTTAAGTCAGAGCTTTTACTCTGCAGGCTTTCTTTTATATTTAAAGTTAACTAAGTTTAAGTATACCGTAATATGAACGGTATAGTATATGCTAAATTGAGGGGAGTTGAAAGAATCATGCAGAATTCTTCCTCAAAACGCTTCAAGAGACTATCCTTTATACATAAGCCCCAACAGTGGCCGAGAGGTTCTGCTCTCGAAGCTGATAGACGGGAGGTGCTGGGTTCGATCCCAATCGCGCCCGTCGGCCTAATCGTTCGGAGTTTTTGTGGTTTTCTTCGAACCTTGGTTTTCCAAGGTAAATACGGATTAAGTTCCCTTAGAAAGACTTGCACGCAGGGCACTCCCCCCACTTAGGGCCCATATCTCCCGTGCTGATAATTGGCCGTCATAAACACAACCAACCTTTATACATAAATCTATAAACTTTAAGTAAATTTTTAATTGATTTCTTTTGAATTTATTATGACTTTATTCAGGACTCTTATTTCAGTTTTTTTAGTTTATTTCTTTAAAGCAAATTAATGATTACTTACTTTATTAAGTTTTGACAATTTTATATTTCTAGTTTGTTTTGTTTTGTTTTTGTCTTGAAAGTTTAATTTTATTTTAGATCTTCAAATTTTTATTAAAAACTACTTTATAATTCTATGGTTTTGAGGTTATAGATTTATTACTAGCTGGTGACTAGATTATATTTCTAAGCGATTTTATAGATTAACTATTATTTGTCTTTCTTCTTATAAAATCTTTGAGACAGAATTAGAATCTTGTCCAACGTACAACCCAATATTATTCTGTTTTCAGGTAGGTGTTCGCTTTCACTTACGCCGTGGATGGGTCAGAATAAAAGGTTACAAGAGCAGTAAAAAATTATTTATCAAATATAAACAAAAAATACAAAATGGAGGCATATTTGCCGATCACTTTTCCACATAATCCCCAAACCTATTTAGGCATATATCTGAACGCAGGACCAACGTGTTAATCCATCTTCGTAGAAATCATGTCACTGCCCATTGAGCCATTTCTCAGAAGTTGTTTTTATATTACTGTTTGAAAACCCTGTTCCAAGTGTTTCCTTCAATTTTGGAATTAGGAAATAATCACTGGGTGCCAAAATCTGGCTTTTATTATTTTGTGAGTGGGGGGGGGGGGGGGGGGGGGCTGCAGACACTTCCTACTTGAACGTTTAGAGCAATTCTTGGGTTTGGTGGTATGGGGCTTGTTATGTCATGCAGAGTGATAAGATCGTCATTTAACATGCCAGGGCGTTTGCATTCGATGGCTTCACGTAACCCTGTCAAAGTGGCACAAGCGAGACCACTTTTCTAAAAGTCTTACCATTTCAATCGCTCTGACGCGTTTCCGAATTTACACTACGTACCCGTACGGCCATTGTAAGATAACTAGCGCCATCTGTCTCCACAATGGGAAAAAGATTCACTCCACAATAATTACTTTTCAAATGCTGCTTCTTGTAGCCATTTATTCTGATCCATCCTGGTATGATGTACGATACTTTTAATCCCTATATGTATGTACACCAGTATATCTTACGATAGGGTAGACCGGGGCACGTTTACGCGGTTTTTTTCAATGAATTTTCTCATTTTTAACACTTTCCAACAAAGTTGAAAAGTGTTTATGACTTCGGTTTGTCTGGCCGTCTGTCCGTCTGTCCGCGCTCTAACTCTCGTAAATATACTCGGATCGTTCTGAAATTTGTGGATGTTAGTGATCTCTACCATAGCACGATCCCTGTTTCAAATAAAGTTTCTAGCATGTTTAGTTCATTTACAGGGAGAGTCAAAAGTTTTCCGTTACATTACGGCCTATGGGAAAAAAGCGCTTAAAATGGTTTTTAATGATGTTACATGTTTTCAAACATAATAAAATTGACATGCATTTATCAAGTGCACTAAAATATGCATTCTGCAGAATATGCGGTGCAAAGAATAGTTATTATTCACTTGCAGAACCAGAGAAAATAATTCCGTTACAGAACGATATAGGGGTGGAGGGAATTGTATACAGCGTATTTAAATTATGCTAAATTATTTCATGTATAATGAAATTGATATACGTCGCTGAGGTTTACCATAACTTATTTCATGTATAATACAAAGTGCGTAGCATTTACAGGGACACACAAAAGATTTCAAATACTATATTGTATCCGAAGTACTGTACAGTAGCGATGATAGCTGGAAATGCATTTTTAATTATATTATGTGTTTTATGTTTCACTATATTTATGCGTAGTGTATGGTGTGTATAAATGTTGTAATTCATATACAGGACTACACAAAATAATTTGTAATGGTTACTGGGTATGATGGGAAATTGCTTAACCTCTTCGGGACGAGCGTCTTTTACAGAATTTTTAATCTTTTGTCAGCGGTTTTTTAAAACAGAAATGTTTGCCTCAATGAATCGGGAAAATGCTCAGCTTAAATAAGGCAAAATTTACAATAAAAATTTTCTAGTGAGAATAATCACTGATTCTGAGCACCTTACGCGGCACGAATACCGGTCGCTCGTGTCCAAGGGGTTAAAGGTTGTTTTTAAATGATTTATGCATTTTTACGCGGAACTCCATTTGGTTTACTAAGAAATGTTTGTAGAACATAGATAAAAGGATATACAGGGTCACCCAAATAATTGAATACATGGCCGCCTATAAATGATAATTTCTGGAAATGTGATCTCAGTAGTTTTAACAGGGTTTTAACTTTGAATTAAACTTTAGCTAGATAATGGAGTGTAATAAAGGCACTAGGTTAACTACAGGGCTGTACAAATGTATACAAGTATGTTTTGATCTATTAGTATAAATTGCTGAAAGAGAAATTTCAACCTGTTATGCGTTTTCTTGCTAAATTAAATTTTCCCATTATATAGTACATATATCAACCTACAGATCAAATATATGTCTGTTCAAAAGAATTAGAATACATATTTGTCTATAGACGGTAACTGCAGAAATCAGTTTTTCAAATGTTTCATGCGTTTTCTAAAATATTTACTTAGTTCTCTTATATACCTTATTTCTCTAAATAACGAAGTTTTGTTAAAGCCTTCAGGAAGTGTTGGAAAGTGTTTCATAATCTATGCTTAAAGCATGATTTTTCTTACTTGTTATTTTTACCTTAGGAAATTTTAGGCAGTGTGGTTTTATAACGCAGTTAATAAAGTCAAAATTTGTGCATTCAGTTGTGTATTCAATTGTGTATTCAGCACTATTTGTGTTTTTAACCTTAAAAATTTTTTCTTTAGGTCCAAGTTTTTTGCGTGCATCAAACAGGCATGTTTATGCATATTATAAGTGATACCAAGGAAGATGTGAAATAAATATTTAATCAAATTGAAATGTTTCATTTATAACTTAAAACAATGTTTCAAAATAAAAAAGTTAAAGATAATTAATTAAAGAACGTTTTATAGGCTAAACTGAAAACATAGGGCTTGTTGCTAATTAAAAACAGAAACTATTTAGTCATCTTCATCATCACTGTTACAGTTTTTACAAACAAAAAATAAAGTATTTCCTTTTGCATACTTGTCATGAGACCACATTTTGCATCTAAGACATTGAACCCACTCTTGTCCTTTTTTGGATTGGTTGTATTATTTCAAACGATAAATGCACACACAGTTTTGTTTTTTCGTCATGAGATTCATTCACTATTTTCTTTTTTCCAGAGTGTACTAACTTTTTCCCTTTTGCAGTTTTTGTTTTCATACTTTCTCCTTTGATGTCTTCTTGTTCTGCTTCCATAGAAACTAGTAAAGATTTACGTAATTTCTTCTTTTTGAACGTGCGTAAAGGTGCCCGATGTCAATGCGTAAACGTGCCCCGTCGCCATGTTTGGATTTATTTTTAACGTGCAACGAAAATTAATAACATTTATTTTCATACAAATACAGTTCTCAAAAAAGGATAAAATTCTGCTAATGGTCATATATTTGTTTATCCTTAACTAAGTATTATTAGTTCACAATAAGTTTCAATAAATTCAGCACAAAATTTACTCACCTTGACAGAAAACAGATTATCCTTTCCTCATGCTAGACCGAAGCTCGACTGACGCTCAAAAACGTGTGAGAATACCCACTAGGGAGCAGCATCAATCTGTCATGACTGATGGCGCGCCAGTTATAACTCGTTTCGGAAAAAGGGCACTGCGTAAACGTGCCCCGGTCTAACCTACTATTAATTTACTCAATATAGCATTTTAGAAAAGCCCAAAAACGCGTTATTATTCTACTATTCTATACGCGTTATTTTAAAACGCGTTATTATTCTACGTAAAGAAATGGAAATATAGATAGATTCCTATAAACTGCATTTGTATAATTTAATGTTTAATTATGTCACTCTAGCTAAAAAATATAATTTTAAATCACTTACCATTATCTGACACAAGTCTGCTGTTATATGTATGTCGGAGGATTAAAAAATATATCATTTCAGATTCTGCCGCAATATACAGATTTTTCTATCCATTTAACGATTTATTTCTTTTTAAAAAGGAATCTATTATATCTTTAACATAGAGAACTTTTTTTTTCTCTTTTTTCTTTTTCAAACTGTGTCTTTCGGGCAGAAAAAAACACCAAAAAAAGTCATTTTAAAAAATGTGTCTAGACTTTATTTTTAGAAAAATAGGACATGTTAAGTGCCTAGGCATTTGTTTTATGTGTAGCAGAAAATATTTCCACATTAATTCAACAATTAACATTAAAAAAACTGTCTTACATTCTGTCATTACTTTATGCATATATTTTTTACGTCATTTTTTAAAACTAAATCTAATGTATTCAATTACTTCCCTTAATATAAGCGAGCAATTAATAAAATTAACAAGAAAGACAAATCATGCGCCAAGCATAGATTTTGAAACACTTTCCAACACTTCTAAACTTCTGTAGCGAAATTTCACCGCTTAACCCTCTAGTGCACACTGTTGCGAATTGGAAACAAATTAAATTTTCTCTCCTTATTATTTATTTACTTTTGCCTCTTTACAACTTTATACTTTATGTACTCATTTTGGCCCTACATTTTAGGTTTAGTTCACAAAAGTAAAATAGATGGTAATAGTTGTTTATAAATTACAAATAAAAAGCAATTTTTGACACCTTCCATTTTGATAACCATAGACGGATTTCTAACCCATATAAAAAATATTTAACATGCAAAATTTCATTTGAAAAAACTTTTCTCAAAAGAATACACTTTTAAAAGTCATTTCAAACAATTTTCAATCATGATTATAGCAACAAATACAAATGTCTTAAAGTTTCTTCAAAAAAATCTTAGAAGTTTAGAAAGTTGTGTTATGCAAAATATAGAGATGTTAGCATCTTGCTCATGTAATAATTAATTGTAAATGTAATTTTAACCTTCTGCTTACCAGACGGGTAGAATGGACTCGACAGATATATTCAAAATATTTATTCAAACCAGAATTTTTTTCAAATAAACTAAGTACATAAACCATGCAGTGCAAAACAATGCTAAACGGTTCAAGAATGTAACCCTGTCGCTGCGCAACACCTCGGGCAACGTAAAAGTAGCAAAATTTGCGCAACCCGAGATTTCCTCGGGGATTCATTTTTTGCACTGGCGACTATTTTTTAATTTAACTCGGACCTCTTTTTAAATACAAAAAAATCCATATAGACTTTAGCATCATCTACAGGAAAAATATACTGCAAAATTGATTTTCTTAAAATAGTGGTGCGGGAATATAAAAATGGTCTCCAGTGACAACCCTGATTTAGCCTGATTTAAATGTAATTTTGCGCAATTTTTTAACACTAGAAAGACGGGGAATTTTACTCAAATTTTCTAAAAAGTATTTCGCACCAGAATTTTTATTTCAAATTATTAACTTATTTATTTAACTAGTTTTTTTTTCCCCTTTTACCTATTAAACTAGATTTATAAAAAAAAAAATTCTGGTTCGAACCGCAATATATTCATTTGGTAGCGGTCAAAATGACCGCTCGCCGCCTTTCTAGTGTTAACCTAATTTGATAAAAAAAAAAAAAAAAAAAATTACGCTACGAGAGGTTTAAGGGGTCTCCTAGTAGAAATTCACTTTATACCCAATCGAAGGTTGTAGTATCTATCAAAGCATGAGTACGTACCGGGAAAAAATGTTACTGCAGAGAAAAATTTGCTCTAGAAAAGAAAAGTAAAACAGCAAATAGGAGAAGAAATTCGATTGGAGGAGACCCGTAAGCCCCGCCCACTCAAGATCTAGCAAGAATGAAATTGAGAGGCATTCGATAAAATAAATAAAGCAGGCATTAATAAGCTAAATAAATAAGTTAAATAGTTTTAAATAAAAATTCTGGTACAAAATATTTTTATAGTATATGATTAAAATTTCCGGTAGTTCTACAGTTAATTACATTTTTTTTAATAATGTCTATTATCTCGCATTTTATTCTTCGTAAGAAATTCCACAACGGTCAACAATATACAAAACGAACTATTTTTATTATTTTACATATAAAAACAGAAATTCCTACAAAAATGTGAAAACATATTTCCTTATCTAACCATCAATAAAATTCGAGTCATATAATATAACCTCAAAGCAAGAAAACATTTTGTTAGAATCCACTGAATTCAATTAAGCCTGAACTTTTACTTTGTGACACGACCATTTTATTTATATTTTAAATAAATAAGTGTCTCAATGAATGTAACCATAAGTAATAATGGCAAGAAAACAAGAATATTTTCTTTTATCTTAAAAGCTTTTCGTGAAACTTCATTTTATTAATATTATTTTCTTTCATTCGTCTGCAAACGGCTTCAGAGCTTTTTTATTTTTCGCCTTCATGTTCTTTCATGACAGTCTGTCATTTTTTAAAGAAATACACTTGTAAAAAACTGTTGATCATGGTTTTAAATTTTCTTTTCTTTTCTTTTTATTTTTTTTATTAGGATGACATTTTAGTTTCTCTATAGCTTTCTATGTGTGTTTAATGTCTTTTCTCATGGAAAGTCATAGCCTTATTTTGGATTAATAAGAATCGAACGCAAAAAAATAAACCGAAAATTACACATATTAACTTATTTTTATAAAGAGGTTCATATCTAATAACAATTTTACAAATTCATTCGGATTTTCATTCGGATTCATAAAGCGAATAAAATCAGAATAATTTTTTCTACGAAAAAACTGCAGCAAGTTAAATGTAGTATTTTCTACATTTAACATGTAGTATGTATAATAGACTAATGAAAAAATCCTTTATTACATATATATAATATCATGCGTATTCAGAAAATCCAAATTTATCTTGAGCAATATTTTTTATTGAAATGAAGTGAAAACATTCCACTGTTAAGATCATACACTGTTACATATCTGCAGCAAACTGTCAGTCATTCAACCGTTTTTATAGATAACGCTTAATTGACCATAATTCCAAGCATTCTTTTTTATCAGAATGGAGATAAATTAAGGTTATGTAACCGTTTTCTATAAAAACGATTGAATGACTGGTCAGTTTGCTGCAGATTTTTAACAGTGTATTGATAATGTATAAAAAGAACGCCAGGGATCTTATACTGCACATGTTAAAAATCTGCAGTAAATTGATAAGTCAGCCAACCGCTTTTATAGAAAACGGTTACATAACCTTATAGTCCGGGAGTCGGCAGCATACAAACACATGGTTCATACGGATACCGTTATTTCTCTAGGAAAACTACCAGTATCTCTCTTCAGAAAAAAAAATTTAGGTTAAACGCGCAAAATTTCGCCTTCTTTTAAGTTGAGATTTTCTGTGAGATAATACTTGTGTCGAAAAATTTTCTGGACAGCAAAATTCAAGGAGGCGTACGAACCATGAGACAACCACCTCATCGAGTTGGAGGCTGAAATTCCAGAATTAGCTAAAACTCGATTCCCATATTAAAACGCAATCGGTCTGCCAAGTCATATACATCTTAGTGGTAAACACCTAAAAACTCGATTTTACTGGTTGACGCGTAGGTTTACCATTGTGTTTCTCTACTTCCAGTTCGCCATGTTTTCATACCTTTGGGTGCAGGAAAATGCAATGGTAAACCAACGAGTCGACCGCTAAAATCAGGTTTTTAGGTATTTCCACGAAGATATCACTTGCCAGACCGACTGCGCTGTAATATGGGAATCGAGTTTTGGGTTATTTCTGGAATTTCAGCCTCCAACTCGACGAGGTGGTTGTCTGTGCTGCCGGCTCCCGGTCTATTAATTTATCTCCATTTTGGCCTAAGAGAATTCTTCAAATTATGACCAGCGATGACAGCGATAACCACCTCGGCAACTCAGCTTTCGCTTTAGAGTGTTAGTGCAATCCCGAGGGGTAGACCACATCCACTCCTCCCGACTCTCAACCAGAGTCTGAGAGGGAGCGTCGGGTCCCTGATCAAGCTGCTGAGATTTATTTCGGTTACTGTGAGATTTACAATTACAATCACAATTGGTTAACCAATTTTTCTGGGCGAACCGAAGATTTCACTTCGAGATATATGACTGTATGTAGTGATTACATGAGGATCATTTCACCTAATGTGATTGCATAATTGATTACAATTTTCTTGGATATATATACGTCACAGTACATTTAGCACACAATCTTTAACATGACAATTAGAAACACATTACAACACAATATCAAACACCTACTATTTACATGACTGTATGTAGTGATTACATGAGGATCACTTGAATGTGATTGCATAATTATTTACATTTTTCATGGATTTACAGGGATTTCACAGTACATTAAACACACAATATTGAACATCACAATTAGAAACACATTACAACACACCTACTATTTACAATTTGCACATACTGGAGTTTGGAGAGATGCACAAGATAAAAATTCAAAAGTGATAAAAGTTTCTGGCACCCGCTAACAACCCGTTTCTCCCTCCGTGCTACACCCTAGTGATGGAGTCGGACTAGAATGGCTCTGTATTTGAAAAGATGTACTCTATTGTTTCTATAAACCTCATGCATTGTATGATCTTGTTGAGTAGTTGTGGTTTCTCTTTTACATCCCACCACCAACTTGCTAAATTCATACACGTGTGTTTTTTGAGATGATAATGCGATGTTAATGTACAGTATAATACATAGTGTAACGATGTTGACGGCAAGCCACAAATGCATAGTGGGGAGTCTCTTTTGTTAATTTTGTATAAGTGTTCCTGAAAGGGGCCGTGATTTGTTAAAAATATGTGTAAGTATCTGTTGTTTACGAAATACTTGTGGTCAACCAATGGCAAGAATTCCTTCGTATATCGGCCTGTGTCTGAATCCGTCCAGCGTTTTTGCCAATTTTTTAACAGATTCTGCTTTGTCTGTGATTTTAGTGAAGAAGCTGGATATGGTAAAAATGTATGTATTAGTGTTTCATCCGTTACTGCCGATTTTGCCAGTTGGTCAGCTGCCTCATTGCCCTCAACACCTGAATGTCCTTTTGTCCAATTGAAGTATATGTCTTTTACTGTTGTTTGTAATTGTTGAAAAATTTTTAGTATTAAATAGTTTGTATTGTCAAAATTGTTTAATGCTTTTAAACTTGATAGGCTATCCGTTATGATTAAGTATTGAAAATGTTTGTCCGACTCTATCCACTCTAATGCTGAAGAGATCGGGAAGAGTTCTGACTGGAAGACGGAGTTATCCTGGGACAGTTTCGCTCTCCAAGTATAGATTTGCTCGTTTTTTTCGTACACACAAAATGCCGAGGCTGTGCCTTCGGACATTTTGGAACCGTCCGTGTACATTGTAATTTTGCCTACATAGTCGTTTATTTCACAAATTTGTATTTCACTTGTTAGTGGTGATGTTTTGTATTTTGAGCATTTTGGATAGTATAGCGGAGCAAAAGCCTTTTCTGTTGACTTGCCGAGACGAATCGTCCCCGAATACTCCGCCTCCGCCTCCAACTGCAAATCCAGTGGGAGGAGACCTGTGAGGACCTGCAGGGCGTTTGTTGACGTATTGCGATATGCTCTCGTTATCAGCAACAAAGGTTTCCTTTGTGCCGAGAGCAAATGTCGACGACCGTGATATTGCGCCATACGCGGAAACCAGACAGCACACGCGTAAGCCAGTTTCCTTTGTAAGATCGTCGAGTACCAAATCTTAAAAAATTCCGGAGGGAGTCGACCTGAGATTGAGGAAAATTTATAAAGATTTTGAATTATTTTTCCGATTTCTACTCTCTTTTGTGCCACATGTGGGAGAAATGATAATTGTTTATCTAATATTACCCCCAGGTATTTTAGTGTTGTTTCTGATTTTATTGATTTATCTTGAAGTATAAATGTGGGGCCCCGCTTAAGGTGTTTGGGTTTGCCAAAACTTAATGACGAGGATTTTTCATGTGAAATTTCTATTTTGTTGGTTTCTGCCCAATTCTGAATAAATTTTAAAGCTTTCTGACCATTTTGTACAAGTTGCTGTCTCGACTGTGCCCAGATCAGCAATATCACGTCATCCGCGTATACCACCAGTTCACAGCCCTGTACATCAAAGGTCCCCAACAGAGTCTACAAACAGAACCAACCAAAGAAAAGGACCCAGACACGATCCCTGCGGGCAACCCTTACTAAAGAAGTACAACAAAAAGGGTGCCATCCAGTCCACCTGAGCTCGCCTACCCGAAAGGAAGGAAACGACAAGATTAATGAGTTGTTTAGAAATGCCTAGTCTTTGCAATGCTAGGATCACCTGGTCCCAAGGGAGGTTGTCAACTGCTCCTCTGAAATCCAGTGACACCAATGATGTGTATTGTTTATTTTGTTTGTGTTGTTCTACTAATGAAATCACTTGCTCCAAAGCCGTTTCCGTAGATTTATTTTGCGTGTAGCCGTGTTGCTTACCCGATAGGAAATTCGTTTTGTCTAATGCGTGATCTATTCGTCTTAGAATTAATTTCTCTAAGATTTTTCCGAATATTGGTAATAGAGTGATGGGGCGATATGAAGAGCTCTCATTCAAGGGTTTTCCCTCCTTTCAAAAATACTCGAGCTCTCCCAATTTCCAGTCATCAGGAAAATAGTTTAGCTTTAAAAGACTGTTGTACATATCCAACAGAATATTAGGAATTTTTGAAAAGATGCACCTGACCATCCTGTGATCCATTTGATCAGGTCCTGGCGCCTTGTTAATATTGAATGAGAAAATAACATTTCGCAACTCTCTTTTCGTGAATTTTGCCTGGTCGTGCGAGTTTAGTCGCTGTGGTAGTTGCTTTGGAGTTTCATCGCCAAAAATGTCCCTCGTTAGTTTTAAAAGGGTTGATGACGTGGAAGTGGGTGACAAAGAATCAAATTGGTAACTGATATGTGAGTCCTGGAATCGCTGGAAGGCTAACTTTTTCGTTAAACCAAAAGGATCCGTCTCTCTGCGACAAAGGTTTGTCCAAGCTTTTTCCTTCTCCGATAAAATCTGTTTTTGATAAATTGCCCTTTCCCTTTTGTATTGCTGGTTTATATTTGACTCGTAGTTTGAATTTTTTGCTCTTTTTAAAAGAGCTGCTACTTTATTTCTTTGGGCCCTCAATTGTGAAGACCACCAGGAAATTTTAAATTTCTTGAAGGGGGCTTTCTTTTTAAAGGATTTATTGGCTTGCAATAATATTTCTTGTTTAAAAGTTTCGTATTCTTCGTTAAACTGGTTTATAGTTTCTATGTCATTAAAGTTAATCTGTGAGCATTTTCGAGTTAGTTGTTCGGAAAATTTTGTCAAAGGGATTCCCTTTGTTTTGAATCTTGTTCTTGGTAGTTTGGGTATTGTGAAATTTAGCTCTGTTTCTATTGGGTAGTGGTCTCCAAAAAGGGAAGGAATTACTTCCCAGTGTTTTATGTGTGAAAACATAGCCTGCGTGCAGATGGGCAGATCCGGCCTCCCCAGGTTCTTCCCCTACTCATACGTTGGTGGACTGGATGAAGAGTTTAGAATAACTCGTTGATACGCTATGACTCTATCGATAAGAACTTTTCCCTGGTGTCTTCACTCCTATAGCCCCAAAGCTGACTGTGAGCGTTAAAATCACCGAGAACCAACTGCAATGGGCTCTGATTTTTAGAACCCAGCCAGTTCTCAATATCCTCATCAAAGTCAGCAGTCGGGGGGCTATACAGGCTGCCAATGCTTAAGGTTAAAGGCTTAAGGTCTAAATTTATAAAAACTGAGTTGTAGTGTTTAGAAGAGAGATTATGTTTTAAGTTTTGGTCTAAGATTAAAATATGGGCTTTTTTAGAGCTTGAACTATAGCATGGTGTTGTTCGAGGAAGTGATAGAGGTCTATTTTCATAAAGGTATGCATCTTGAAGACAAACCAGGGAATAGTCCGAGTCTGAGAGGAATTTCATAAAAGCAGCGGTTTGTGATCTGTTGTTCTGTAAATTTTGTTGAATTAATTTGAATTTTTACCTCTATAAGACAATGACGCTAGCGCTTCTTGTTTCTTTCGCTGATACACGCTGCAGGATGGATCGTAAGATGGATGTTTTTCATATAGTCCAGCTTTCCTATGGTCCCCTTGTAGTAGTCGAGCACTTTTTTGCAGTTAACACACTCTTCTTTTTCTGAGGCACAATCCTTGATGTTGTGGCCTTTGCCACATTTAGCGCAGTCCTCTGCATTCTGGCACACTCTTGCTGTATACCCTATTTCCTGACAGTGATAACACCTTTGAATGAAGACATACCGTCTTATCGTGCACCGGTTAAATCCTATGCACAATTTTCCTGCCATTAGTTGCAGTACATCTCTCTCCAGTAGCTGCAACACCAAGTGCGAGGTTTCCTCGCCCTCTCTTTCTTTCAATACTCTTATCAGCTTATATTGCACCTTCCTCCTCAGAGCTCTTTCCAAAGCCGGATAGAATACTTGTTTTTCATATAGCTCTTATTGCTCTTCTAAGTTGTTCTGTGAACTGTCTGCTTCTCTTTCGACGTTTTTCTGTGTGACTACTGGGGCTTCTGGGGCTCCAAAGACTATCACTCGGGCTGTTTTCGAGTTTGGTTCTTTAATATCCAGTTTTTCCGCCGTATCTTCTGTAGTGCAGATTTTATCTTTCCCCTGTTCTAGGTCAAATTTGTTTTTACATGTTATTATTATTTTATTTTGTTTAGTTGTTTGGCAGTCTACTGGTGGTAATTCAGCCATATTCATAGAATTGAGAACTTTCTTTATTATTGGCATTTTTGTTTCCTTGTCTTTTGGTGTTAATATTAGTGTCGGTCTTTCTTGTGGGAGCGGTGGAAAATTTGTCATTTCTGCATATGTTGGTCGGTCATTTTCTATTGCTGTTTCTCCCTCTCTATGATTAATTGAGTCCTTTCGGTTTTCTGCCTGAAGAGTGGTAACATGTTCGACGAGTCTTTTTTCCATTTGTTCATGGTTCTGTTGTATGATTTTGTTCATATAATTGATCAATTGATCTTCTCTTTCGATTTTATCTTGTTTTGTCTGTTTGATTAACTTTTCTTGGAATTTAATTCTTTCGCTGAGTTTCGTTATTAAATGATCTTTTTCTGCTGTCTGTTGTTTGAGCTGCTTAAAGTTTTACATTACTGATGACATGGTATTCTTTATCTTTACTTCTTTGTTTGACGCTAACTGCGTTTGTAGTTGGTGCATGAGTTCTAGTACTTGGTCTGCAATTTTCGACAACGTGTCTCGTTCTTGGTGTTCTTCCTTCTCAGCCTTGTCGTGTTGTCTTACGCTTTCTTTCTCTATTTCCACCGCTTTCTCTTCCAAAAACTTTCGGTATTTTTGTGCATTTTCATTACTTCCTTTGTCGCGTTTCTTTTGATGTCTAACCATCTGATCTATTAAAACCAGTATCGTCATTCGTGATGCTGTTT
Organism: Maratus speciosus; assembly: GCA_963932465.1. Lineage (NCBI taxonomy): Eukaryota > Metazoa > Arthropoda > Arachnida > Araneae > Salticidae > Maratus > Maratus speciosus. The sequence continues at coordinate 535,187,077 of OZ010788.1, read as the reverse complement.
CGGCGTCAAATGGCAGCAATTCATCTCCCGGCTGGTAATTTTTGTTTGCTCGCTGTGGTAGCTGTGTTTCTTTGTCGTTAGACTTCACCCCGTCTTCATCTAACTCTGTTATGACAGAGGAATCATTCCTTTGCGACTGCAACTCTTTTTCATTTCGCGGATCGCCCTGTTTCATTGTGAATATATATTTTTATAATATCAGTAGATAAAAATACTTGTGATTTTCTCAATCAGCTTATGTCTTCTATTGTGACTTTTTCGGTCCTGATTATACTGTTTGCACAGCGTGTTCACTTAGTATAATTAATTCACTTTTTCAATTATGGCCCAGGCATCACCAGGACCCAACCACACTTTTTGAAGGAAAGGGAAAATAGAAGAGTTTAAAGTAAAAATCAGTGACCTAGATCACCGTAAATGACTAAGATAAAAAATTAATGATCGGACAGCGGGGGGTTTTTAGTAATCTTTAGGGGAAAAAAATATATATAGAGAGAGAGAGGCTTTGGAAGATAAGTTACAAAAACTAGGGGGTATAATTTTGGAAGAAAACTGACCAAAAAAAAAAAATACAAAAAAAAATAAATAAAAAATAAAAATAAATAAATAAATAAATAAAAAGAGTTTCAATGCTCATATACCTCATTGCTCTCGATGTGTCATTTACAAACATTTTTCTCTTCGTTACTTTCAAGTTCTTTTCATTTAATCTTTATTTACATTTATGTACACATTGTTGACAAGTTTATTCAAGTTTCCTGTTTCTCTCCACCAAACCTTACCAATGATATGTGGTATATCCTGTGAATGTTTTTCACATTTGATAATTACGCATTTTGCCATAGGTAGTTGCACAAAATGTCTAATATTAACTGTAGACCAGTCCTGCAGTTTTGAGGATTTTCACTGAAGTAAAACCAGACAGGGAATATTAACAACTAAATGAACTTTTTAAGGTTTGCCTGTGATTGAAAGAAGTTCATGCTGCACTTGGTATGATAAAAAAGTAATGGTGGGGGAAGTTGGGGGAGTAAATAACGTCAGGGATCATGAGTGTTCAACGAGAATTTTAATTTGATATGTCACCTGCCATGTTTCAGAGCTTATTTAAAAGAAGTTGAAAAGTTAACCCTTTTAGAGTCCCCTTACAATACCAAAATGGCATGTAGCATATGCAATTGTGAATTTAATCTATGAAGTTTAAAATACTGGCTTCCTGTACGACTCTCTATAAGATTTTGAGAAATAACTGAAAATGCGCCTTAAAGAGCCTACTACTGCCTAAATTGTGAGTTGAAATAGGGGATGAGATCATAGATGAAGAGCTTATGTCATGACGTTTCTGTAGACACCAAACTTGGGGGTTTTCAAACACCTTCCAAAAAACGCCTAAAAACGCCCCCTGGAGGCTAAAAAAAGAACTAAAAAAAGAAAACGAAAGTCAGGGTTGTGGAGCTTAGGTCAAGACCTAACTATAGATATGTCACATGACCCTCTCTGTAACAAAAATTTAAAATCCCCCCTCCCCCCGGTTCTCCCCAGGTGACAGCTAGGAAAAAATGGAGATAGCCAATCGATGCTCCGTCCCAAAAAACTTCTGACATACGTACATGTGGCCCCCTCCGAGCAATATTTCGCTTAAAAAAGACGAATTTTGAAAATTACTCTTTGTAAGTTCCGGTTTGGAACAATTGCCCTAAAGAGCCTACTACTGCCTATAGCCTTTATATATAAAACGGTTGAATGACTGCACAGTTTGCTGCATATTTTTAGCAGTATACTGATAATGTAAAAAAAGAACGCCAGAGATCTATACCACACATGTTAAAAATCTGCAGTAAAACGATAAGTCAGTCAACCGTTTTTATAGAAAACGGTTACATAGCCTTATTTTATATCCATTCGGACGAAAGGGAATTCTTCAAATTATGGTCAAATAAACGTTATCTTTAAAAAAGTCCTTCCGGCCAGTGCCGAGAGGGAGAGGTAGCTTTCAAATTCCTTATTTTAAAAAAGCCAACTTATATTATTCAAACACACGAAGCTCAATTTAGTGGAAACCAAATATAGGAGATTCAATACTAATTTTTATCAATACTAAATCATTATAAATGAAAATTTCGCGAAATTAGTCTGCTTTATCCAAGCTGCTTTTATTTAAAGTAACTTATATTTGGCTGAGATGTTGATGTATACTATCCACATGCCTTCTTACATGGAAATAGGCGAATACGTGTGTTATCGCCTGACAAATACAAGATTGTTTCAAAATGTTAGCCATACTAGAAATTCAAAGTGCTATAATTCAACCATTTTTTAAGATAAAAACAAAAGAACAAATTTTCAGAAACAAAATCTGCTCCGGAATCTTTGTATCAAGGCCAAACACATAAAAAAATCTTTTTCATTTTCCAATTTTTTAATACCTCATTTTAAATTTAAAATTTTATTTTTTTTAAATGGCAACCCTTTTGAAACAAGATGGTGAATGAACCTGGCCAACGAACTCGGCCGAGACATTGGTATGTACTATGTACAGACCAAGTAATATCCAAATCTGTTCATAAATAAGCTTGTTATCGCGTGACAAAAATCAGGTCGTTTTAAAATGTCAGCCACAATAGAAATTCAAAATGCTATAACTCAGCCATTTTTTTAGATATAGACGAAACAAAAACTGTTCCGGAATCTTTGTATTAAAGTCAAACACATAGGAAAAAAATCTTTTTCATTTTCCAATTTTTTGGTATCTCATTTTAAATTTTAAATTAAAAAAAAATTTAAATGGCCGCAATTTTGAAACAAGATGGCGGATGAAGCTGGCCAACGAACTCGGTCGAAATATTTGTATGTACTATGTACACACCAAGGTACATCCAAATCGGTTCATAAATACGTCTGTTATCACGTGACAAATATCAGGACGTTTCAAAATGTCAGCCACGCTTGAAATTCAAAATGCTATAACTCAGCCATTTTTTCAGATATAGACGAAACAAAAACTGCTCCGGAATCTTTGTATAAAGTTCAAATACATAAGAAAAAAATATTTTTCCAGTTTCAATTCTTTTGTACCACATTTCAAATTTAAGATTTAAAAAAAAAATTAAATGGCCGCCATTTTGAAACAAAATGGCAGATGAAGCTGGTCAACGAACTCGGTCGAGACATTGGTATGTACTATGTACATACCGAATTACATCCCAATCGGTTCTTAAATTCGAGAGTTACAGTATGACAAAGGTCAGATATTAATATATGGATATATATATATATATATATATATATCAACTTTTGAACGGAGGGTGGTTTCGGGGTCTGTGGATCATGATCGATGAAAATATACCAAAATTTTTTGAAATCGCTTTCCTCCGAACGGCTGCAATAGGTAGCTTTTTGTAATGAAAGCTACCTAAAAAGTTGAATGACTGGGCAGTTTACTGCAGATTTTTATCAGGGTAATAACAAATGACAATTTGTGGAAAATCTTTTATAGTCCAGCTACTTTTAGAAAGCCTCACTATATCGCCGATATGTTTCTGAATTTTCACGACATTCGATTGACCTTTTGTATGGGTTGTCCTATATAGTTCATAACAAAGCTAATAGGCAGAGAGAAAAGAAAAGGATTTGATTTTCGCGCATGCGCAGTTAAAAATTAATTTATACAAACTCTCATATTTCATTAAATATTTAACCCTTAACGACCGAAGTATTCCTCTCAGGTATAAACATAAGTTACATGAATGTATTCGGTATGCACCACTTTTTTTTAAGAAACATTTGTACTTTAATTTGACAACATGTACAAAAGAAATTTATTAGAACATGTACTTTGCATTGAATTATACATATAAAGCTTGTCAACACTCGACCGCTAAGGGTTAATGTTATAAATGTTGTATATTGTTTTCACTACATTTTTTCAAATTTTCTGAATGTGGCGTTAAATTTGGATGAAAACCTTCATGCTATAAGCAAAATATATGCGTATGTTTTTCTTAATTTTTTAAAGAAACTTTTTATTTCCATGAATACTCGTGCTATTCTTGTACAAATGAACACGGATTCTCCTGCTCACGGCTACTGCTGCAGATCATTTAAAGCATTTTATTTTACTATGATTTTGAAAACATTGTTTTTTTTTTATTCCTTTTTTTTTATCCACGCATTGCCCTCTTGACTAAAAATTCCCTGAAAAATACGTCCAAACATGTTCATTAGATTCCTGAAGTTCCAAAAGAATTCGTCAACAATATCTGTAAATACTCGACAAATTTTTAATTTCTTCTCCTCTGCTCTACTTATCAGCAACAATATGCAATTTTGAAATGAATATTAAAATTGAATATTAAAATTACATTTGCTATTTTTCAGTTTTAACTAGTCATCTCTTTAACTATTTCTTTTCAAAATACTGGAACTGCTATTTATTCAAACGTTAATATCTTTATTAAATTTCAGGATAATTATTACCGGGATCCAATTTTAAAAATACGATAAATGCGTTTAATTAATATTTACTCCCTTATCTGTTACTAAGTGTATTTTGAAAGACTGGATTAGGAAAGCTATAAATGGTATGCTAAAGTTCATTCGTTTAAAAGAATTTGATAATCGGTTTTTCAGCATACAAAGACTAAATTAAAAACCTATAAGAAGTTTAATAAAATTCCTTCTCAATGATTTCTGTAATTTAAAAAAATTTATATTTATTATTATATTTAAATATTTGTGGAATATTTTTATTCAGTTTTCTTTGATAATAAAAACAAAATCTTAAATTATAGTTCGTGCTAAAATATTGAACTTTCGAATAAGAAATTGATTTTTGGACTTGATTTTTCTTATATATCCCAGAATTTCTTTAAAACTTCGAATAAGTACATTAGATTCTCTTGAAAAGAAAAAGAAATTTGTCTTGCAAATAACTTTGAGCTTTTGAATTCTGAATGACTCTAATGTCGTTGTCGTTCGAACCCATAAGATAACATGCAACTAAATCCTTTGATAATAAGGATTATTGAGTTTAAATAGATTTTATTTGTAATGCAAGATTTAAGAAATCTTAAAACGATTGCAAATGAAAATAATCCATGTCGTATTCATGCCCCAAGTTTTCCGTAAAACATTTTTAAGAAAAAATAAAATAAAGACTTTTACATTTCCTTTGGTAATTTACTTAAATATTTGAAGGGCTTAGTAATATTCTAAATGTTGTACATTGTTTTCAGTACACATTTTCAAATTTTCTGAAAGTGGCGTTAAATTTGGTTGAAAAACCTTCATGCTATAAGCAAAATATTTGCGGCTATTTTTTTTTTAAATTTTTTAAAGAAACTTTGTATTTCCATGAATATTCGTGCTATTCTTGTACAAATGAATACGGATTCTCCTACTCACGGCTAAAGCAGCAGATCATTTAGAGCATTTTATTTTGCTAAGTTATTGAAAACATTCTTTTTTAATTCTTTTTTTTTTTAAATCTACTAACTACCTTCTTGACTAAAAATACTCTGAAAAATACGGCCAAACATGTTCATTAGATTCCTGAAATTCCAGAAGAATTCGTCAACTATATCTGTAAATATTCGACAAATTTTTAATTTCTTCCTTTCCTTTACTTATCAGCAACAATATGCAATTTCATAAATCATCAATAAATGCATATTTAAGGTATTCAATAAATATCATGAATATTAAAATTACATTTGTCATTTTTCAACTAACATTTCAACCTCAAATCAGTTTTCAATAATTTTAACCCGTAATTCTCACATTCACAGCTCACTTAATGATAACAAATTTGGTAGTTATAATTTCTTTTAAATAATTGCCTCATCTCTTTAACTGTTTCTTTTCAAAATACAGGAAGTTCTATTTATTCAAATAATATCTTCTTTAAATTTCAGAATATACTGCTTATTATTACCGGAATCCGATTTTAAAAATCTGATAAATGTGTTTAATTAATATTTTCGCTCTTTATCTGTTATTAAATGCATTTTGAAAGATTAAATTAGAAAAGCTATAAAGGACATGTTTATGTTCATCCGTTTAAAAGAATTTGATAATCTCGTTTTCTGGATACAAAGACTAAATTAAAAAACTATAAGAAGTTTAATAAAATTCCTTTTCAATGATTTCTGTAATTTAGAAAAACACATTTATTATAATTTAAATAATCGTGGAATATTTTTATTCAGTTTCCTTTACTAATAAAAACTAAATCTTAAATTATAGTGCGCTCCAAAATATTGAACTGTCAAGAAATAGATTTTTCGAATTGATTTTTCTTAAATATCTCAGAATTTCTTTAAAACTTCGAATAAATACATTAGATTCTCCTGAAAAGAAAAAGAAATTTGTCTTGCAAATAACTTTAAGCTTTTGAATTCTGAATGACTCTAATGTCGTTGTCGTTCGAACCCATAAGATAACATGCAACTAAATCGTTTAATAATACGGATTATTAAGTTTAAATAGATTTTATTTGTAATGCAAGATATAAGAAATCTTAAAACGATTGAAAATTAAAATAATCCACATCGTATTCATGCCCCACGTTTTCCGTAAAATATTTTAAAGAAAAAATAAAATAAAGACTTTTGCATTTCCTTTGGTAATTTACTTAAATATTTGAAGGGCTTGGTAATATTCTAAATTAGCACAATAGACCCCTGGTCGCGGTGCTTTGGCTCAGGCCACCCCCCCCACCCCCACCCCCTCAGTAATGCAGTAATATTCTAAATATTGTATATTGTTTTCACTACACTTTATCAAATTTTCTTAAAGTGGCGTTAAATTTGGTTGAAAAATCTTCATGCTATAAGCAAAACATATGCGGATAATTTTTTAATTTTTTTTTTTTTTAAAGAAGCTTTTTATTTCCGTGAATACTCGTGCTATTCTTGTACAAATAAACGCGAATTCTCCTACTCACGGCTACAGCAGCAGATCATTTAGAGCATTTTATTTTACTAAGTTATTGAAAACATTATTTTTAGTTGTTGTTATTGTCGTTGCTGTTGTTGCTATTGTTGTTAATCTACTAAGTACCTTCTTGACTAAAAATTCTTTGAAAAATACGGCCAAACGTGTTCATTAAATTCCTGAATTTCCAGAAGAATTCATCAACTATATCTGTAAATATTCGACAAATTTTTATTTTCTTCCTTTCGTCTATTTACCAGCAACAATATTCAATTTCATAAATCATCAATAAATGCATATTTAAGGTATTCAATAAATATCATGAATGTTAAAATTACATTTGTTATTTTTTAACTAACATTTCAACCTCAAATCAGTTTTCAATAATTTTTACCCGTAATTCTTACATTCACAGCTCACTTAATGATAACAAATTTGGTAGTTATAATTTCTTTTAAATAATTGTCTCATCTCTTTAACTGTTTCTTTTCAAAATACTGGAACTTCTATTTATTCAAATAATATCGTCTTTAAATTTCAGAATATACTGATTATTATCACCGGAATCCAATTTTAAAAATCTAATAAATTTGTTTAATTAATATTTTCGCTCTTTATCTGTTACTAAATGCATTTTGAAAGATTAAATTAGAAAAGCTATAAATGGCATGTTTATGTTTATTCGTTTAAAAGAATTTGATAATCTCGTTTTCTGCATACAAAGACTAAATTAAAAATCTATAAGAAGTTTAATAAAATTCCTTTTCAATGATTTCTGTAACTTAGAAAAACATATTTATTATTATAATTTAAATAATCGTGGAATATTTTTATTCAGTTTCCTTTACTAATAAAAACTAAATCTTAAATTATAGTTCGTTTCAAATTATTGAACTATCAAATAAGAAATAGAATTTTGGAATTGATTTTTCTTAAATACCTCAGAATTTCTTTAGAACTTCGAATAAGTACAACCATTAGATTCGCTTGAAAAGAAAAAGAAATTTGTCTTTCAAATAAGTTTGAGCTTTTGAAATCTGAATGATTTTAATGTCGTTGTCGTTCGAACCCATAAGATAACATGCAACTAAATCGTTTGACGATACGGATGATTAAGTTTCAATAGATTTTATTTAGCAATGCAAGATTTAAGAAATCTAAAAACGATCGAAAATTAAAATAATCCATATCGTATTCATGCTCCACGTTTTCGGTAAAACGTTTAAAAAATAAAATAAAATAATTTTTTTGCATTTCCTTTGGCAAATTACTTGAATATTTCTGAATAGATTTTACTGTACAAAGGCAAGAGACTCAGTTCTTCTGTTAATAATATTGTTTTAAAAAACAAACTTCAAATTAACCCTTTATCGGGTAATGGGAATAGGCTTCCTACTTAATTTTTATTGAAAACTGATCGATTCGTACCGGAATTTTTAGTAAAATATTTTGTTTTTATAATGTACATGATGAAATGTTCTACAACACTCAAGTCCGCATAAACAATATTCTTTCTATTATTCTCCTTATCCTAGCGGGCATCCTCCAGGGGAGCGTGTTGGGCCCATTTTTATTTAACATTTTCTTTAACGATATCCGACGCTCCTTGCGCACTCACCTCGCTCTTTATGCGGACGACACCTGTATTTATGCTTCGGCACACCACCCGTATACTCTATACAGGTACCTACAGACTCATATTGATGACTTCATGAACTGGTGTATGCTTTGGCGCGTTGTATAAATGAAACTAAAACTACTGCAGTATATTTCTCTCGCAAAATAATATTCCCTAACAGAATCATTATTAACAACACTGTTATCCCTTGGTCAGACCAAGGTAAGTATTTTGGGGTCATTCTGGACCGCCGCTTAACTTGGAAAAAGCACATTCTCTCCATCAGAGGTAAAGTCGCTGGAGCCTTTAACTCTATAAAACCTCTCCTTAACAGTAAAACCTTGTCTGTCCACAATAAATTAATTCTCTATAATTCTTGCATCCTTCCCATCATAACCTATGCTAGTCCGGTCTGGGGCTTCACATGTAAGACCACTATGGACACCCTTAGTCGCTTGCACAATTCCAACCTGCGTACTGTCCGTAACGAATCTCGTTATCTTCGCAACTCCACGGTCCGAAGAGACCTAAAAACTACTACCTTACGTAAGCGCATTAACGACTTAGCCAAAAAATTTTATGAAAAAATTTTCGACCTCCCTAATGAAATCGTAGCGGAGCTACCGGATTATGACGCTTTTGAACCCCACCATCGGAAACGGCCCAGGTTTTCCATAATTATGGGCACTCAGTAACATCTGAGTTCACCACGCTATACTTTGCCTCTTTTATATTTTTCTTACCTTTATATATATTTTTCTTTAATTAAAAAAAAAAAACCTCTCTATATACTATAGAGACCATAAAAATTGTAAAACTTAAAAAATAAAATGTATGGCCCTGATTAGTCCCTTTTTTGGTTGGATGTTGTGGTCTTTGCCACCCTAGCTTTTCTTGCCCATGCTTGGTGAGTGTTTCTCTGAACAGTACTAACTTTAACTTCTAAATTCCTTATAGTAGTTATACAACTACAGTTTGACTTTACTTATTTTAAGATTCTAGTATTTTTTAAGATTAATCGTTAACTTTCTTTCTTCTTAAGTTTATACCTTAAAATTCAATTTTATTCCTTTCTTTCTTAAACTTCTTTTTTTCTCTTGTTAACTTCTATTTCTCTTCTAGTAGCTTTGCTACAGTTTAACTTTATCCCAATGGCTCATTAAAACATAAGACATTTCAATTTCCTAGTCTGGGTGTTAAGCTGCTATCAGCTAGGAAACCCCTCAATGCTGATTACCTGTTCAGTACCTGTTCAGTTCTACAACAAATTCAATCAAAAAAAATTCTATGTCTGAACTTCTCGTCCTCAGTGAGATGGTAACTGGAAACTTTAACACTTAATTGCATGAATTATTTTTTTTGAATTGTGTTTTTTATTTTTATATTAAGGATTAGATTTATATTAATGACATACACCAGAAATCTTAAGATAGATTTTTAACTTTATTTAGTAGCATAATTTTGAAACTTTCAGAGGAGTAATATTTCTATATAAATATAGTGGTTGTAAGAACTTAATTTATGTATTAAAAATTAAATAAAAAGGTGATGGAAATTTACATCACTATGTATTTAAGAGTTAAACTTCCAGTAGCGAGTCATAAGTTCGTTTATGGCTCCTACCGTTATTTAATTTTATTATATTTTTATTTTTGTAACTTTAAATGAATGGTCACTGAAAAGTGCTTTTTTGGTGAGGAATTGGGCTTTACTAGGTTTTTTTTCAGCTATTCTGAACTTCGAACATTTTTTTCTTATACTATCCTTCGATTCTCTACTGCGGACTTCATGTAATAGTGAAGCCCCGCCCTACTATTTTCGTACTGGCTATCAGTTCCTCTCTTTTTTCCCTCATTCTGTCCTTGATTCTCGACAGTGATGCTGGGAATTAAGGACACTCTCTTTTGTGGTAGTGATTGCACTACACTTAGACTAACATTTACTCTTTTTTTCTTATGATGTGCTACACAAATACTCATCGACAGGGCGTGGATTTGCTCTGCAAATGAGAAGACCCTGGAACTATCTGCTGTTCGCTGTTGAAAGTCGCTTTTTAGGTGCGTTCGTAATTATATAAATACATAGCACTTATAGTCGACGTCTGGTCCGTCCGTCTGTCTGTATGTCTGTCCGCATATAACAGTGCAAAAACTACCCAACCGAATGGTTTGAAATTTGGTCGAGTCATTTCAAATTTTATGAAAATCGGATGCACAGTTGAATTACAGGAACAGTAAAAAGTATTTCGTTACATTATGGCCAATAGGAAAAAATAATTTCAAATGCATTTTAATGATGTTACACTTTTTCGAACATAATGAAATTGATATGCATTTATGAAGTGTACTAAAATATACATTCTGTAGAATATGCGGTGCAAAGAATATTTATTATTCACTTACAGAGCTACACAAAAGAAATCCGTTACATAATGGAAGAAGGGGAAACTTTGTTTGCGGCTTATTTTAATTATGTTAAACTATTTCACATATAATGAATTTGATATACGTTGCTGCGGCTTACTACTAGTTACTTCCTGTATAATAGAAAGTGCAATGTATTTACAGGGACAAACAAACGATTCCGGATACTATGCTGTATCTGAAGTACTTTACAGTAGCGATGATTGCTGGAAGTGCATTTTTAGTTGATATCAGTTTTTAAGTTCAACTACATTTTTGCATACTATATTGTTTGTACAAATGCTACAGGGCATATACAGGGCTACACAAAATAATTAAATACACAGGGCTACACAAAATAATAAAAGGGTCCCTGAGTATGAACAAAAATGTGGTTTAAATGTGGTTTTTAAATGAGTTATGCATTTTTACGGTGAACTACATTTAATATAGTAAGATGTATTTGTAGAATATAGATAAAATTATATACAGTAACCTGCAAAGAATTAGATAGATGACCGTCTATGGATGATAATCTCTGGATGTATGATTTCAATAGTTTTAAACATGTTTAGTCTTAATTAAATTTTAGCTAAATAGTGACGTCTATATAAAGATAATAGGTAACATACAAGACTGTACAAAAGTATTCAAGTATGCTTCTGTCCATTGGTATAAATTGCTGAAAGTGAAATTTCAATCTATTATGGGTTTTAAACACTTTCCAACATAGTTGAAAAGTGATTATGAATTCGGTTTTTCTCTCCGTCTGCCTGTCTGTCTTCCGAATTCTAACTTGCGGTAATATAGTTGGATTGCTCTGTAATTTATATATGTTATTGAGATTCACTATGCCATGTTCGATATTGAAAATAAAGTATGTAGCGCTCATAGTTCATTTATAGAGACACTCAAAAACTATTCCATTACATTATGGTCTATGGGAAAATATCGCAAATATGTAAATACGTAGCGTCTATTATCGCCGTCTGATTCATCCGTCTATCTATCCGTCTGTCCGTATGTAACAGTACAAAAAGTACCCAACCGTTTGGTTTGAAATTTAATATATATAATCGTTGCGGAATATTGTTGAGTCATTTTAAATTTTATGAAAATCGATTCAAAACTTAAAAAGGTATTAATAAAAGTTTGTATCATTCTATTAAATCTTATCATACGTGATTAATTCAATGATGTCCCATGATAGGTAATGATCCTATGTTGCCATGCTTATTACTCCATATTTAAGATGTTGTCCTATTATTTCCATATTACTGAATTTAATATATATAATCATGACAAATTTTGTATTCATGCATTTTTGTATAAGAGTGCAACAGCTATTGTACCAAGATCTTATTATTTATAAAACTAGTTATAGTATCAACGCATCTCATTTGCCAAGTTTGACGTAACATTTCCGACTTGTTATTTTCAAATCAACTTGTTTGTAGATTCTGGTGACAGTGAGTCTTTTCAACATTTCAGCCACAGAATTGACTTTCCTGATAAAGAGTTAGCCCCTTCGGGACCGGCATCTGTTACACAAATATAATTCGGTTGCACCATTGTTTGTTTCTTTAAAGTTACCTCTATATTTGTAATCCCAAAATTGCTCTAATTAAATAAGGTAAATGTTACTTTTTTATATTACTGGTACCAAAAACATATTCTGTATGCACCTTTTTAAGGTGCATATATGCACCCATGGTCCCGAAGTGGTTAACCCTTTCATTCCCATGGTAGAATACGTTCTAGAAATTACGTAGTTCAAAGAATCCGAATTTACACCAGAAAATTTCAATGTTAAATTTCGCATTATTCAAATATGGAAATGGTCTGTTATTAAATAAACCAAATATTGCTATTTTAATTTTCTGGTATGAACTTGGAATATCGGAATTAAAAAATCCACTAACATCATGATGCCATTTGGACTCACTGGGAGTGAAAGGGTTAATGTCATGTCATCGAAACACTGAAAATTGAAGTTAAAGTATTTTATGGCAGAAATCATTAAAAATATTTGTTGTTAATGAAAAAAATAAAATAATCTTGAATTTTTTCTTGATACAGCACACCTTGTAATTACCCACATTTTTCAAAACCTTTCTATATCGTCAGAAACTATTTAGACCAACTGAACACAATAGATTTCCGAACTTAAGGAAAACGTTTCTGCAGAAAAGAAGCCCTTGTAATTCCCATAAATTTCAATAAAGATGTTTTTGTTTATTTCGAAAACTTTTTTGCCTCTTGATATTCCTGACAGGCAGGGCATAATTTATGCCGGAGCCCACTGGAGCCCGGCTCCGGTATTTCTCTTTTCTTAGTAAATATTAGCCCCACCAGTGGCTGAGAGGTTCTGCTCTCGAAACTGGTAGACGGGAAGTGCTGGGTTCGATCCCAATCGCGCCCGTCGGCCTAATCGTTCGGAGTTTTCGTAGTTTTCTTCGAACCATGGATTTCCATGCGTTAATACGGGTTAGGTTCCCTTAGAAAGACCCCCACGAAGGGCACTCCCCCTCGGGCCTATATCCCTAGTGTAGATAATCGGCCGTCACAAAATCAATCAATCAATCTTAGTAAATATTTAAATATAGATCGAAATTCACCGGATCTTATAAATACAGGGCTTCGGAGCCCATTACAATAGCGCTTCCGAAAAACCGAAGCCTAAATTACCTTTTCCTGTCCTTCCCATCTCCAAGCTTTCGCATTCTTTTTTACTAAAACACTTATATGCGACGTAATGTGTCGCACACGTAGGAAATGGAGATAAAAGAGACTCAATTTTTATATCAGTTTTTGGGCTTGGATTGACTGGAGCTCAATTTTAGTTCATTTAAAATGTTATTTATTCATGTATAAAAAAAACTTTTCTTCCGTTAAAATTACGTATTATATTCTATATCAAATCATTTTAAGGCTATTTTGATCAGAATGAAGGAGGAACAGAAATCGTGTTTTTCTATTTCAAATTTATGTCGGCGACTTGTTCATACAGCGCCACTCAAGAGACCGAACAATGAATTTGCTTGCAGCTCGATTTTCTTTTATAACAATAGAATATTTTTTTATTGGCTTGTTTTTGTTTTATTTTTTAGATATCTAACCTGAAAAGAAAATTGTCTGTTTTTGCTAACGATCATCAGCTTGAGGTTTTGTTTGTTTGAAGTTTTTTGTCTTCTACTGCATGGGAGTATAAAAATCACGTCAGTGATTTTTCTATTTATTTTTTATCATGAATAGAACCCATGCTAAGGCTCTGCTCTGCGCATTTACGAAGTCACTTTCATTACTAAGTAGATATAATTGCCAGGTATTGTTATTCTGACAGAAAGCAACCGAGCAGTGTTTCCCCTTTTTCTATAAAAGCATCGACTCTTTCCGATAACGGTGTCAAATTTTTTAATTTAATCTCATTTTCAGGGACTCACTACAAAAGAGTGTTATGCGGAAGGAACCGATTCTAGTTTAAGATACGTACCTTTTATAGGAAATTGCAAAACATTGTTCAATTCTTCAGCATATAAATATTAATTTCTGTAAATTTCATTCATTCTTTTTTTAAAAAATGCATAGCTGCGGACTATCTCTTTTTTTGTGTTAACGCTATTTCCTAATCATAATCCTTACCATATTTAATCGCAGAATTCTGCAATTAATTAACATTAGAATTAGACAAAAATTACTATTCAGAAGGAATATAACTAAAAAGTGGAATAGTTGACAACTAAGAATATGCTGACTGATTGATATTTAAAGTTTTTATTTTGCTAAAAAAAAAATGCTTTAAATTTTACAAATAATGTGCGAAATATAAACAGATTGGAGTGACTGGGGGGAGGGGAACGGTACGGTTGTTGTACCGGTACCGCAGATTATTAGGGCTCCAGTACTTCTGTTGTTAGAAATTAAGCCCTGCTGACAGGCATTTGGTCCGATGGTTTCAGGAGATAAAGAAAAGATTTCCAGTATCGTGAGAAAATAAGAAGATCATATATGAATACTGTATACGCTGAATTTTCGTAAACGTGTACGCTGTCAGAAAAACTCGTTAATATACACTAAATTATTCCTAATTTTTTAACAAATAATTTCCATACTCCTAGAAAACATATTTTATCCTTGAATTCTTCCTGAAAGTTTGAAGAAGAGGGAGAAAATCCGTTCATTCTTAGCATGCATGCGTATTGGTTCTATTAACATTAAATCCAAATTTATATTTAAAATGATAAATCAAAAATTCTATAAATTAAGATTTGTAATTTAATTAATATTATTTTAATAATAGAAAAAAGTTTTCAAATTTAAAAATAAATAACAATTACGTTTTTCATTCATTAAAAAAAACTCACAATTTATTTTTTAAAGTTGAATAAGTTGAATAAATTTAAATAAAATTAAAATTATAAAGTTTTTTTTATAAATAAATATTCGCATTTAAAATACAGTGAAACCTCCTTGTGTGACCACCTCCCTGAACGATCATTTTTTCATGGAAGAAAATTTATTCCATAGGCTCAATATTAATTTTACCTCCATTCAGAGAGCATCCCAGATGAACTCCCTCCATGAGCGACCAATTTCTTTGAAGAAAATTCCGTCTTTTCCTGATCGCTTGAAGAAGGATTTATTAGAAAAATAATTCCGGAGAGCACATTATTCTAAACTAAGTTTAGATTTATTTATTTTTTTTAATCCAGTGACTTTTAAAAGTTTTAATCCCTTTGTGCCTTTTTGGGCAATAAATTTAAGTCTGATGACAAATTAAGAATGACGTTTAATAAACTCCTCTGCCCTATTCTGTCGGGAAACTCTCAAAGAAATAGATAAATTAATGAAATTGTCATTATTTGTTCCCGTCCAAAAAAAAGACTGCCTTTATTTACTGAACTTCGAAAGGACCGGGATATAAAAGTTTTTAAAGATAAAGCTGTAAAATCAAAGCAAACGTCAATGCATTCATTTTAACTCTGAAGTAATTATCTTATGTAATTAACTTTTGTTTTGATACTTAAATTTTTATATTTTTTCCTAATGTGAAAATAAATTAGTAACATTAATTGTTACCTTTTTCCAACAGCTAAAATCTAGATTTAAACATGACCTCCATTAACAGACCACCTCTCGGAGCGACCAATTTTTATTGAAACGGAACATGGTCGCTTTATGGAGGTTTTACTGCATATTTTTAATGAACACACTTAAAAGATATTTAATTAAAGTATTAAATGGAAAAAAATCAATATCACTCAAAATATATATATATTATCAAATAAAAATATGATATTCATGTTTTAAAACTAGCAATCTACTTTAAATTACTTATAATTCATATTTTTATATTATATTAATACTAAAGTATTACAACCCCGGCCACAATCTCATTAAAGACTAAATCGTCACGAAATGAACTTCAAAACAAGTAATATAAAAATTTTGTTTTAAAGTCAGTTCCTACTTAGGTCATCAAAGAAAAATTTAATATAATCCCTTAAGCTAATATTAGTTTTTGTTGCATTAAAATATCTCAATTTGTTGATTTTCTATAAGCAAGTAGGTTTACAATGGAACTCTATGGGCATTATATATTTATATGCGAAATATTAGAGATATCGCCAAGTGGGTGTCACTTTTAGCGATCCATTTTGGCCGCCAAATTTGGCGATATATCGCCAAGTTGGCGACAAACGTGGCGGTATTTGGCGACAGAACAGGGTCGCCCCTATGATAACCCCTTATTGAAAATACTTTCATTGATATTCAATAACCAATGGCCGCCATTTAGTTTCCCATGCAAAACTAAAATTAATTAATTAAAATTTAATTAATTAATTAATATTTGAAAAAACTGTATTAACATCAATTGTCATCCAGTACAAGTTTAAAAAAATTTATTTTAACTTGATAGGATGAATAATGAGTATTTTATTAACGATTGAAAATTTGAACCAGATATATAAATATATAAATATATAAATAAATAAATATATAAATAAATAAATATAGGGAGAGTGTGAACTAATAGAAGGAACTGAATAAAAAGCTTTTTATAGAAATGGAAAGTCATACCAATCTGAAGCAAACATATTTACTTCAAAGTACTTCGATGCTGTACAACTGTAACCCAGTGGTTAGCATACTCGTCTCGTAACGCTAAGATGGCTGGTTAGAATCCGAGGTCAGCAACTTTTAATTTTTTCCCAACTTTTTTTCAACTGACGGATATTTTACCTCTTTTAACGGATAAAAAAACAGATTTTCGTCAATTAACCGAATAAACCTAACCGTACTGCTGCCAGGAAATTTCCGTGAATTACAGAAAGTGTTTTTGAGAGTGTATCAAGAAGCGTTTCTGCATTTTTTAGAGCGCATTACAAAACTTTTAAGATAAAATAAAATGAAGTTTTAATTTTGGTACGTAATTCACTCGAATTTCAGCAAATAATTTTATTTCTTTCTAACCTGCGATAAATCATTTAGTTTTCTGTTAAAAGAGCAGGCAAAAGAAGGTTGAAAAACTCCTTTTGTTACAATAGTACTTTAAAAGAAATTGTCCAAATCAACTTTATGGTACTGAGAAGCAAATATTTTAAATTACATCTTTAGGTAATGTGTTTGTTTTCTTGTTCTTTTCGTTTTGTTGTTGTTTGTTTGTTTGTTTTGTTTTGTTGGTTGGTTGGGGTTTTGGGGGGAAGGGGAGTATCATCCAGAATAAATCCAGAAAAATATTTTTCATCAAAATTTCATAATAAATTTCTTTATGAGCAAATCAAATAAAGAGTAAATAAAATATTTAAATTTTGCTAGTTCATCTACTTGGATTTTGACAAAACATTATTATTTTTTTTTTCTAAATCTTCTTTAAATTATTTCATTTTTTTATATCACACAAAAATATAATAAAAGTTGTCCAAATAGACCATATAGATTTTAAATTATATATTTAACTACAGGTTTTCCCAAGGAAATCGTCCAAAAGAATCTCATTTCGTCCACATATCGCTCACCCGCAAGAAAAGTGACACATCGTGCAAAAATTCATTTTGCGTTTTATTCCATTAATAGGCTGGTCATAGTTGTGTCTTGCTACACAAACAGGTTCATAAGTGTAGTTATGCGGAAATTCCTTTTTTACGCCATTTGTCCATTTCGGTCCACAGAAGAAAGGTGGATTGATTGGGGAGGTAAAATGACTCAACCCCCCGAACCTCATCCGACGTTTTCATTCTTAAGGGTATTATGTTTTTATGCAAGTTTTTATCCCTGCTTACAGAGCTAAATGCTGTAATTTCATTTTATATTAAAATTATGCAAATTTTGTTTTGCCTCTTCAGTGAATTTTACTTTTGCCGAGATGTGTCACTTTTCTTACGGGGGGGGGGGGCGATATTATAAGGTCAAGTGAAATAAAAAGCAAATAAAGACATTTAATTGTTGTTAGTTCATCGATTTGAATTCTCGCAAAAAAGTCGAAACTTATTCCGAAATTCCCCATAAATCATTTAATTGTTTTATGTCTGGCAAAAAGATAAAACTTTTGTTCATATTGAACGTTAAAAAGTCATCGTGATTAATCTCATGACATGAAGAGTCAAAAACTTCAAGTCATGTGTCTAGTAATTGCTTTTTCACTAAGAAAAAATTCAGATTAATCATCTTACGTTGAAAACTGATCTTTTTTTTAATTTATTTAATGGAATGAAAATGTTTTAATCTCTACAATTTATTCTTTTGAAACTTTGAAAGTTTTTTTAATTGAATTTGCTGTAAAATATATAACTTTTATTAAAAAATAAATAAGTAAATAAATAGAAAGGTTTATAATGTTAATTATGATAAGATGTGTTCAGGTTATTAGATGCAATACATAAATCAAATGCACAAAAGCAATTGAAAGCATATCACGAACACTCCCCCGCCGTTCGTGATATGCTTTCAATTGTTTTTGTGCATTTGATTTATTCATTAAGACAATCTAGCTGAAACCCACCGCCACTGCTGCAATAGTTTGTTGTGCATGTGCATGGTATTTAGTCTGAAACATTGTGTGCTTTTTTGCCCACTGCCGACGAGGCTACAGCTTTTTGGTTTTGTTTTTCTTGTTCAGGCTGTATCTGTTGACATTTCTTTGATGTTTTGTTGTTTATTTTCAGTTTAATTATGGTGTGAAATTCTGGGTTTGCCGAAAACATTTTATAAATAATCTGCTGTCTATAATTTGTGTGGTTATTTACAGCTGTAGCGCTTATCGCATGGATGTTATTTTTATTTTTAGTAGGATGTTATTTTTATTTATATATATATATACATATGTGTGTATTTATGTATGTATGTGTGTATTTGTATGTATGCATACCACTATATTATTTTATAAAATGCATTTTGTAAAGTCATCATCATTGTGTTTGAAGTATGATACAATAAAAATAAAGTTAAAGCTTCTACATTTTTTCCCAAGAACCCATTCCTTGTTGATCGTGAGAAAATACAGCAGTTTTTAAGTAATTTTGTCCCTTAACCCCTTGAGGGGCAAGCAAAAATGACTCTAAATATTAAATTCTCACCGGAATAATCGAGAAATTTTATTTTTAAACAAGGAAAAGCAATTTTTTAACGACTTTCCTCCAAAGTTAAATATATAAAATTTAGTAAAAATTTTCTGGTGAGAATCTTGTTTAAATTAGGTGGGATAGAATTTATCCCACCGCCCCTCAAGGGGTTATGAAAATACCTGTTTAGAAGAACATTTGTTTTGAAAAGTACAATGTTTCTTTAAACTAATTAAATTATTTTTGTTGTCGAACGCAATTTTTTATATTAAAAAATATTGTGGCGAAAGTGATAAAAGAATGCCTTTGACTCTTTTGGAACGATGCAAAGTGGTTATCCTTCCTAAACTGTTTTGAAATATTTTACAACTAGCAAAAATTTGATATACCGCGACTTTTTTTTAATAAGGAAGTTAACTATGAGTAATATTTTTGTTTTTCTGATTTATATCGATATGTGTTTACATGAATTTTGTTAATTTTTAACCCTAATGGTGCGTTTTAAAATTCCTAAGCTAATGAAGCTTTTTTTATTTTTTTTTCCGTTTGGTCAGTATTCTGACCTATTTATCATAAAATATGAGTGTGAAGCACATATTTTAATAAGAAGCTAGTGTGGCAGGGAATTGGTTAATAACCGCAATACTGAAGCAAAATATCACAAGTTTGGTCTACAGCGTGACATAATACTACCTTCAGGAATCTTCTCTATTAGCCAAAGAGCATTACATACACAAAAATACACCTGTACAATTACGGTCAGAGGCCGGTAGCAGAGAATCCAGTGAAATCCCATAAAAATATTCCATATTCAATTACCAATCCGTATTTTTGCTAACAGATGGGCTAGAGCTGTAAAAATATGTGGATTGCCCTTAATTTTCTAAGTATCTAAGGGGTAAGGCCGCTTATTTAATGAATCACACCGTTTTTCATCAAATAAGGCCGTTGTCCGTGAAAATTGAAGGGCAAACGCTCATAAATTTACAATTTTTTCTGAGAACAATTTACATTTTTTCCTGAGATCCACCATGCAGCTATTATTATGATTTTAGGACCACAAAACAACTCTAATAGAAAGATGGCATGCAATAACTATAATTTCCGGCTATCGTGTTTCATGTAAATTTGTGGGTACGCACTCATTTATGACCTTAAAATAAATTTGTAGAAAGAGAGCAAGCACACCAAGCATGTGAATTTGTTCTTCATACAATTTTGTTTTGCTATCATAAAAATATTTAATTCACAATTTACACTCCAAACTATAAGGTTAAACTATGTACAAAAAAATTGTCTATTTTGTATATTACACTGTAATATGTGTAATAACAGGGTATTACACAGAAATATGCGTAAAAATATTACACTGAAATACGTTTACTTATAGACACTTTACACGTTTAAACTGTGCATTACAGTCTGATCAGATAACTTTTTACATATTTAGGTCTTATTATCAAAATACACACAACTATATTTAGTTTGAAATTTGCACATCATCCATGTAATTGGTAATTTTCACGGAACTTTACACAGATAGAGAAATAGTTTTTGTATAATCAGAATATCTATTTTAAAGTGTAAATTCACTATTTATTTTTATTTTACTGAGATCTGCATACCTTCCATACTTCATCGATTCATAGTTTCAAACAAGTTTATACATTTTATGAAGTTTTATTTTTTCAAGGAAAATAAAATGTTTTGACATATAACTTTTATAAGCTTGCTTTCTTCAAATAGGTTTCTCATTCTGTATAGTTTAAATACTTTCAATTCTAAGTAGTTCGGATAATAAAGTCTTTAAGCAAAACGCCATAAATAAAATAAAAAAATTCTCTATAATGGTATATCATTACAGACTCCACTGAACTTAAATCATCTCCATTTCGTAAAATATGCAGTGATTACTTATGCAAAACTATTGAGATTATATTATGTAGTTTTTCAGAAATTCCAGAGATTTTCCATTTAATATTTCTCGATTACATCTTAAAGTTATTCATCCAATACATCATTCATCATATATTCGTCGTATTTTTCTTTCACGGTACTTTTCAACTGTAACTAGATTCATAAATTCATAAATTGATATTCTACTTTTTTTTAAATCAAATGCGTTGAAAGAAATACATTTAAACTTAGTTCCTTCAAAAACTTGTGCTCTGAAGAATGTTATGAATAATATCTTATGGCAATGATTTTGTTACGCAAAGATAATTTCTGTTTTTATTCTTATTATAACTGAATGTAGTACCTTCCCTGGAGATATTTTGTAAGGAGATTCGCCTGATAATAATACTGTTGTATCTCATACTGGTTCATTATTTTATTTAATAAACAAACATGAAAAAGAATGTTAATCTTCAAAATTCAAGTACTTTGCAAGTTGTTGCCATAGTTAAAACAGTATTTGAGCAACATTGTACATATTAAGTTTTTTTAAGAGTAAAATACATAATAAATAAAATAAAATAAATAAAAATCCTAAGGCGATATGCAATATTGCATCCACTAGCACTGGATAGGCTCATTGCAATAAAACTGAAAAAAAAATCAGGGTCATTTTTCAATAAGCCTAACGCTATCTAAGGCCTTTTGCAATAAGTCTAATCGGGTTACGGTTCAATAGAATTTTTTTGCTCTGTTCGGGCCGTGTTTCGTAATGACTTCAAATGGAATTTTTAGGTTATGGTCGGAATGCGTGCCAGCGGAAATTATTTTGTCTTGCGCGGATTGAGTTCTGTCTCACGTAACTTTTTTTCGGGTTATGGTCGGTTTTGGGGTTGAATTTTAAATTCGAATCCGGTTGCGTGTCGACGAAAATTATTTTGTCTTGCTCGGCTCGGGTTACGGTTCTTTAAAATATTTTTGTGGTTTTCAGATCGGACTCGGGTTTTAGTTTGGCTTTGGAATTTTCAGGTTCTGGTCGTATTGCGTATACACGGAAGTTAATTTGCCTTACTCGTAACGAGGTACGGCCTAATCTATTTTTATTTCGGATTCTGGCCGGGTTTTGGATTAACTTCAAGTAGAAATTTCAGGTTCGGAGCACGTTGCATGCCGACGGAAATTATTTTGTCTTGCTCGGATCGGGTTATATTTCATTGGAATATTTTTGTCGTATTCAGATTTGGTTCGGTACAGATTTCGGGTTTTTTCTAATGGGATTTTTAGGTTACAGTCAAGTTGCGTGTCCATGGAAATTATTTTGTCTTACTCGGATTGGTTTATGGTTTTGGGGGATATTTTTGTCGGATTCAGATTTGTTTCGTATCAGATTTCAGATTTTTTCTAATGG
The DNA here is from genome assembly GCA_963932465.1 of Maratus speciosus. Taxonomy (NCBI): domain Eukaryota; kingdom Metazoa; phylum Arthropoda; class Arachnida; order Araneae; family Salticidae; genus Maratus; species Maratus speciosus. The sequence goes on along the minus strand of OZ010788.1, from coordinate 535,164,259 downwards.
AAATTTCTGGTTCTGGTCTGGTTCATGTCCACGGAAATTATTTTGTCTTGCTCGTATCCGGTTATGGTTCTTTGGAATATTTTTATCGGTTTCAGATTTCGTTCGGGTCGTGTTTCAGGTTTTTTTCAAACAAAATATTTAAGTTTGGGTCTTGTAGCGTGTCCACGGAAATGATTTTGTCTTGTTCTGATCGGGTTATTCTTTATTGGAATATTTAGTTAGGTTCAGATGTGGTTTGTTTCAGATTTAGGGGTTTTTCAAATGATTTTTTTTTAGATTTGTGTCGGGTTGTGTGTCCACGGAAATTATTTTGTCTTGTTCGTATCGGGTTATGGTTCTTTAGAATATTTCGGTCGGGTGTAGATTTGGTTGTGTCAAATTTCGGGATTTTTTTAAACGGAATTTTTAGGTTCGGGTCGGGTTACGAGTCCACGGAAATTATTTTAACTTGCTCGGATCCGGTTATGGTACTTTTTAATATTTTTATCGGTTTCAGATTTTATTCGGGTCATATTTGGGGGTTTTTTTAAACAAAATTGTTAGTTTGGGTCGGGTTGCGTGTCCACGAAAAGGATTTTGTCTTTTTGGATCGGGTTATGGTTCTTTGGGATATTTTTGTCGGGTTCAGATTTTGTCCGGTTCAGATTTCGGGTCTTTTTCAAATGAAATTTTTAGGTTCCTGTTGGGTTGCGCGTCCACGGAAAGTATTTTGTCTTACTCGGATCGGGTTATGGTTCTTAATATTTTTGCATTCGGGTCAGATTTCTTTTTTTTTTTTTTTTTTTTTTTTTTTTCTTAATGGAATTTTCAGGTTCTGCGCAGGATGTGTGTCGACGGAAATTATTTTGTCTTGTTTGCATCGGGATTCTGTTGTATTTATTTTTTTCGGGTTCGGTACCCTTTATGGGTTAATAAGCCTAAAAATATCACGCTGATTGAGAAATAAATGGCCATTTTTCAATTAGCCTAACGCTGTCTAGGCTCTTTGCAATAAGCCTGAAATACACCAGGCTGATTGAGGAACAAGTGGTCAGTTTTCAATTAGCCTAATGCTCTCTAGGCTCTTTGCAATAAGCTTGAAAAATATCAAATTGGATAAATGGAGATGATTCTCCAATTAGCCCGGGTTTTTGCAAACAGATTAGGCTCTTTGCAAAGAGCCGGACTTCTCAATTAGCCTACAACATATATAATGAGTACCCGGGCAACTTCTTTAAAATTCAGATTTCTTGATTGGTACCTCTTTTTTTCAATGGTAAAATTCCAACTGTTATCTCCTTAATTAATATGTCATTAAATAAGCCGAATTTATCATTTCAAAAAAGTGGTGCCAATAAGGAAATCAGAATTAAAAATAAGTAGCCAACTGGCCACACTGTAGTCGGGTACCCCGGATTGGATCGCCTGATTTTTAATACTTTCCAGTATAGTTGAAAAGTGTTTATAAATACGGTTTGTCTGTCTGTCGGCGCTCTAACTCTTGAAAATATACTTGGATCACCTTGAAGTTTTTATATGTTATTGAGGTTTACTAGTTTGACAAACATTTATAAGTTTACGTTGGATATTTTTTTTCTTTCAGGTAAGGTATTAGGGTGGATCAAATGAAAATGGAACAGGAGCAGCATAATAAAAAGGGATAATTTATTTGAAACATCATCTTCAAAGAGCTTGTCCCAGTGTTTTCCAAATGGTGACTATCTGATTTTCTGACAAATTAATGTTTTTTTTTTTTTGTTTTTGTTTTTTTTTTGGGGGGGGGGTTACCTACTGAACTCGTTTCTTGCGTTGCTGAAGATTTAAAAATGTTTTTTTCTTCGGAATTCTACCTTTCAGTCCAAAACCTGCTAGTCTTCTCCTTATTGTTCTTGAGCTAACTGAAATACCTATTGCATTCCTTTCACATCTAACAGCATCTGGGGAAATTCTTCTATCTTTGAAGCATATCTTTCTATCGTCAGAAGCACTTCTGCATTTTTATCGGCCTGATCTTGCCTTATTTATCACTCATTTAGTTTCTTCATAACGTAAGCACAACTTTCGTACGTCAGATAAAGTGACTAACCCAACAACCTGTCTTACAATTCTATAGAAGTCCAATGGCTGAAATTTTAACCAGGTTCGAATACTGACCATGACTTCGATGTCCGTGTAAAAAACAAAGATGAGAAGGTCATACAGCCAAAGATCCGGATTACACGATAGGCATTCCAACACTGTCCACCAAATTTCACCAGACTCCTTTGCGGAAGTACTTGTATTCATCTTACAGGCTTGTCAATGACAATCAGAGTTGAGAAAAAACGGTTTCTGACTTGGTTTATTTTTGATGGAACAGGTTTATTCCCAGATTTAATCCCAAAGCACTTGGTTTGTTCCCAAAAAACCCGATTTATTACTAAAAAACCCACTTTGTTTCCAGGCTTAAACCGTGTTTTCTCTAGTCTTTGCAACTCTAATGACAATGCATGTTCTTCGTAAGCTGTTTTCATTCGCCGATGCATTTTGCGATACCAACTCCTTTAGCCGCTAAAATAACGAATAACAGTGCGTTGAACTTCAATAATTCCAATCATTTCGCAGACGCAGATGAATAACAACGACAACCGATGACCTCCTGGAAGATACTATGGATCAGTGCCTATCACGTACTTCTGTGTGACTGCCTCGGACAAGTCCATTTCCGCAGTAGCGGTTGCCTTACTTACTCCCGATCTATCTCTACACAAAATTTCACCCCATTCATACAAAAATAAAGCAAATTATAACTACTGTTCCGATTCCAGTTGATACACCCTTACAGAAAGTTACAACTAAAAAGCAAAACAAATTGCTGTTGCCATTACATTGTATATGTACGACTTAGGAGCAAATAACAGGATTTGTACTGTTGCTACAACGTTTGATTATCACTGTTTTTGAACAGCAAGGTTCATTGTAATGTATCGCAAAAAATTTGTCGTTAATTAGTATAAAATTGGTTCTTAGGTATTAGTGGTTCAGATCCTGAAGACATATTGCAGAAGTCTTGCCATTTGGAACAAACAGGTTAATAATGGCTCTTTTTTGATGCGCAGTAGACGGTGATATGTTAAAATTTCGATTTCTCCCTGCAGAAAGACTATGTACTATACGATTATTTTAAAAACATAAAATAGTATTATATACATTAGCACCATATTCTCAAGTCGTACAAAAATAAACCAAATTATAAGCACCGTTCCGTTTTTATTTCATCCACTCTTATATAACAGACATTTAAAATATTAGTAATAGCTATTTTGAATCACTGCAAAAAAAAAAAAAAAAAAAAAAATATTTTTAATTTTAATTTTGAACAGCAGTGTATTATTATTATTATCGCTTTGAGATTCTTTAGTTAAAAAATAATGATGTAATTAGAGAACTTTCAAGAAACTCTGAACCACAAAATCAAAAAAGAAAAATGAGCTCATTTTTTTTCCTTTTATATTTTTAATTGCTAATTGTTAAAATAATAATTTTTAATTATTAACTTAATTAATACTTATAATAAAAAATAAAAATGAATTGCTTGACTTAATATTCTTTTTAAAAAATACCTCTTCTAAAAAACCATATCAGATGCTTCTTTCTCACAGCGAAAAAAACCATAATTATGCTTTTTCCTGTCATTAAAATTATTTAAAAAATAATTGCTATATTCTCGTAACGTTATTTAATTTTTTTTTTTTTTTTGTACATATGTTTTTCAAGAGTGTTTTTTGCATTCGAATATGATGAACGTTCTTAAAAATAAATAAATAGATTTTTTTCAGCTTAACATCAATTAAAAATCATACGCAGCTTATTAAATAGATTCAATTCAAATGTTAAAACCTTTGTTAACTTTTTAAATCAAAAAGCAGCATTAAAAAAATTACAAGCTTTAATATATTTTATCTCATGATTTCTTTAAAAATATCTTATTATTTTCTTCATTTTAAGTAAGGAAATTTTTTTTGTTGATTAAATGATTTTATATACCTCATATATTTTTTGCTGGATGGTCTTGTATAACAGATATTTTTGCTGAAATAGAGGGTTTTATAAAACTACATGTTGAGCTTTTTCCGTTAGAACAATTTTAAATCTAATATGAAATTAAATGCCTATTAGAGTAGGAGAGGGGAGGGAAATTCCTGAAAAATCTACCAAGGGAAAGATCTTGTACTTTAACTTAATTAAGAGGAAACGCTACTTTTACAACTTTTTTTTTTTTTTTTTTTTTTTTGCAGCAAGAATTATGATAAAAATTGATATGGCATATTATTTAAATATTCAATTAAAAGGAAAATTTCAAAAAAAAATCTTTTTAAATCTCACTTTTTAATTAAAATTGTTAAAAAATTAAAATCTGTGATCTTTTTTAGGGTTTCGTTCATCTGACGAAACCCTATTCGTCTCGCTCCTCTGTCTGTCTGTCCGTCCGTCTGTCTGTCCGTCCGTCTGTCTGTCCGTCACAGAGCCCATTCTCAGAAACTATACTTGTTGGAGACTTTAAATTTTGCATACTTATAGCTGAACACCACACATCATACGACAAATCATAAAATTTTGAAAAAGTCGTACATTTAACCCTTTGGGCTCCCACATGTGTATTTTAAACAATTCTTTCTAAGTCAGCCCCGTAATTAGGTTGGAGGCATAAAATTTTGGATATTTATAGCTGAACACCTCACATCAAACGAAAAATCATAAAATTTTGAAAAAGTTGTAAATTTAACCCTTTGGGGTCTCACATGCGTATTTTAAACAATCCTTTCTAAGTGAGCCCCTAATTAGGTTGGAGAAGTGAAATTTTACATACTTATAGCTGAACACCTCACATCAAACGAAAAATCATAAAATTTTGAAAAAGTTGTAAATTTAACCCTTTGGGGTCTCACATGCGTATTTTAAACAATCCTTTCTAAGTGAGCCCCTAATTAGGTTGGAGAAGTGAAATTTTACATACTTATAGCTGAATACCTCAGATCAAACAACAAACTATAAAATTTTGAAAAAGTCGTACATTTAACCCTTTGGGCTCCCACATGTGTATTTTAAACAATTCTTTCTAAGTGAGCCCCTAATTAGGTTGGAGAAGTGAAATTTTGCATACTTATAGCTGAACACCTCACATCAAACGACAAATCATAAAATTTTGAAAAAGTCGTACATTTAACCCTTTGGGCTCCCACATGTGTATTTTAAACAATTCTTTCTAAGTGAGCCCTAATTCGGTTGGAGGCGTAAAATTTTGCATACTTATAGCTGAACACCTCACATCAAACGACAAATCATAAAATTTTGAAAAAGTCGTACATTTAACCCTTTGGGCTCCCACATGTGTATTTTAAACAATTCTTTCTAAGTGAGCCCTAATTCGGTTGGAGGCGTAAAATTTTGCATACTTATAGCTGAACACCTCACATCAAACGACAAATCATGAAATTTTGAAAAAGTTGTACATTTAACCCTTTGGGCTCCCCCATGTGTATTTTAAACAATTCTTTCAAAGTGAACCCTTAATTAGGTTGGAGGCGTGAAATTTTGCATACTTATAGCTGAACACCTCACATCAAACGACAACTCATAAAATTTTCAAAAAGTCGTACATTTAATCCTTTGGGCTCTCACATGTGTATTTTAAACAATTCTTTCTAAGTGGTCTTCTTTAGGTTGGAGGCGTGAAATTTTCCATACTTATAGCTGAACATCTCACATCAAATGACAAACCATGAAATTTTGAAAAAGTCGTACATTTAACCCTTTGGGCTCCCACATATGTATTTTAAACAATTCTTTCTAAGTGAGACCATATTTAGGTTGGATGTGTGAAATTTTGCATACTTATAGCAGAACACCATCGTGCGACAAATCATAAAATTTTGACAGTCGTACATTTAACCCTTTGGGCTCCCACATGCGTATTTTAAGCAATTCTTTCTAACTGAGCCCCTTATTAAATTGGAGATTTGAAATTTTGCATACTTATAGCAGAACACCTGAGGCCAGGCGACAAATCATAAAATCTTGAAAACGTCTTACGTTTAACCCTTTGAGCTACCACTTATGTATTTTAAGGAATTCTTTCTAAGAGAGACCTTAATTAAGTTGGAGACATGAATTTTTGCATACGTATAGCTGAATACCTCAGACCACACGACAAATCATAAAATTTTCAAAAAGTCTTATATTATTTACTCCTCCGTTCTCTAACTTGTATATTTTAAGCAATTTTTCTAACCCCCGCCCTTTTCACCCGAGGAGCACTTTTCCAACTTTTGCCGACACCCCTTTGACCATTCTTTCATGTTATGCACCATAGCCTTACATATTTTAGTTCCACTTTTTAACACCAGGATCTTACTTATCTCGGGTGCTATGGGCCCAATCCCATCGACTAATATATCTACAGATAGTATGTAAAACGGAGTTTCGTTCAGATTGAGATTTGTTTAGAATAGAGTGCGCCCCTGGTTGCGAAATGTGGAACTAACAGATTTTTCAAAAGGATAAAGTGTTTTGAAAGGAATACTAAGCGAAACCCTCTGTGCGATCTGTGATCACACTTACCCACTTGTTTCTACTACTTTTTTCAAAATTGATTTTTACTCAATTTTAGGTGCGTTCGTAATTATATAAATACGTAGCAACTATATAGTCGTCGTGTGGTCCCTCCGTCTGTCTACATCTACATACAACGCAGCAAAAACTACCCAAACGAATGGTTTGAAATTTAATATTTATAATCGTTGCAGAATTTTCTCGAGTCATTTCAAATTTTACGAAAAAACATTCAAAACTTAAAAGATATTAGTAAAAGTTTTCTTCTTTCTATTAAATCCTATCATACGTAAATAATTCAATGCTATGCCATGATAGTTAATGATACTAGGTTGCCACGATTATTATGTCCTATTTAAGGAGGAGTGATATTATTTCCGTATTATTGAATTTAATATATATCGCTCACCCGCAAGAAAAGTGACACATCTTGCAAAAATTCATTTTGCGTTTTATTCCACTAATAGGTCTGTCATAGGTGTGTCTTGCTACACAAACAGTTTCATAAGTGTAGTCATACGGAAAATCACTTTTTTACGCTATGCGTCCATTCGTGACCACAGAAGAGGGGTGGATTGTGTGGGGAGGTAAAAAAAATCCAACACTCCAAACCTAATCCCACTCCTTCATTCATAAAGGTTTTATGCTTTTATGTACTTTTTTACTCCTGCATGCAGAGCTAAGTGCTATATTTTTATGTTACAGTAAAATCGTGCAAATTTTCTTTTGCCTCTCCTGTGAAATTTACTTTTGTCGAGATGTGTCACTTTTCTTGCGGGGGAGCGATATAATCGTAATAAATTTTGTATTCATGCATTTTTGCTTACGAGTGCAACAGCGATTACACCAAGATCTGAATATTTATGAAACTGGTTATAGTACAAACGCACCTCATTTGCCACGTTTGACGTTTAATTTCAGACTTTTTTTTTTTTTACTAAAATATATTACATCGATTGCGCATGGATTTTTAGATTATCTAATATTAGATTTAATGTATTTTTTTTTTCATATAAAACGAAAAACGATGAAATGTAATGCTTCTTTATATAATTTTATTTATATGTATTTAAAAAAAACCAAAAACCGTAATGCTTATGCCATGCACAGTTTTATGACATATATAATAAAGAGTCGATGCAAATATATACCTCGTCTATCTCAAATACAGAGTCCTTCCGATTTTACCGGGAGGAAAAGGTAGTTTTTATATGTTCGCGAAAATTATAAATAAAAATTTACATATTTAGAAAAATTATAAATCTAAATCAGAAAAATGTACGTACAATTCTGTTAGCTATGTTACAGCTATACTTATTTATTTTGACATTCCGTCAACTGGGGTAACTTTGGCCCAAATTTCTTTGTTTCATGGCGTGTTCAGCATCTCCATTCTCTTATTTTGTTTAAAAAATTAATATCATGTTAATTTTTTGTTTGCTAAGAACATATGGAACCACACCATTATCATAAATATGACAACATTGATTTTTTTTTTTTTTTTTTTTTTTTTTTTTTTACCAAAAAGTATTTCTGAAAGTTTTGGGCCAATGTTACCTTGAATTGGGGTAACATTAGTCCATGTGTTAAAACGAATGTTAAAAGGCCTACAACATATGTGGACCATTGTTACCCTATTGAAAAGACGAGGGAGAGAGGGTAAGAAGTGTAAACATGCAAAAGAACAGTAAATTAGCATATATTTTAATAAAATAATTATTACAAAATTCATAAATCTTTCTTAACGTGGATTGTTCAGGTCTGGGACTGAATACTGGTTTCTCTTAGACAGCGTTTAAGTCAGCTAATATTTGCAACAATATCGTTCCATTCATCCGATCCGGTCGCTGTGGCCAACGCCAACTCTTTACCTTCTTTTCCATGCAGTCAATAACACAACCCTCCTTTGATTTCAAAGTAATGTTTTCGGAAGAGATATTGCCATCAAACAACACAAGTACGAAATTTCCAACGTTAGTCATCTTTGTCAAGAGTTTTCTTGTTTCGTTCAGTTGGAAATAAAAACACAGGGTGAATTTTCAACAAAATTATTGTTCGTATAAGCACAAATGTCTATTTTCAAAAGTATACCAAAAATAAACAAAAACATTATCTCAAAAACATCAATGTTTAAGTTTAACAAAATGAGAAAAAGCTCGCTTTTAAATATAACATTTTTTATGCATTAACAGAAAGTATGTGCAAAATTTTAAGTGGTGATTGGTTGGGCCAATGTTACCCCAACTTAGAAAAACGCTTTACTTTATTATCTCCGGGAAAACAACGGATTATCCTATATTAGTCTTGATCTACACTAATAACGTTGTAATAACAAGTACTTACCAAGGTCCAAATGAATTAATTTACAGCTTGGCAGACAAAAGTTGTAAGAGCTAAATTCTTACCGTCTTCACATGTTTGTGTTTGACTGGCGCTTCTACGGTGGAAATTTGGCGAATTACTTACACTGAGCTGCCTGCTTCAAGTTAATGCTACTACTTATATTTTGAGACCAAAACTTTGTCGATAACTCAAGCGATGTGGAAAATATGGCAGATTTAATCTTTTTTCGCTATTGTATCAAAGTTACCCTTAATGGGCCAAAGTTACCCCAGTTGACACTTAAGGGATCTCAGGACTCTTAAAATTAGAAAAAATGAAAAAAAAGGACCATTTTCAAAATTTAATATCTTAAAATGTATTTGATATTAAGACACAATTTTGAATGGGAATGAAAGATACAAGTATGTTCTTTCCTTTCAAATATATGAAAAATTGCAAGATGCAGCAGAATTAGCATTTACAGGGGGCTCAAAACTGTCAGACATTTGAAGAGCAGAAAATCGGCTAACAGCTTATGCGCACGATTACAAAATAAATTTTGCAACTAGAATGAAAATTTTGGTGCTTACATATATTTAAAATTGCAATAATTACCCTGAACCTAAATAAATTTGTATTTAAAGCATTTTTATATTTTTAATATAATGTTGTATTTAGCTAATGCAAAATTTAGAAAATTTCAACAATATAAACCCTAAAAAAGTATTTTATTTTTACAATAAAAATGAAATTTTAGGTTCCGTTTATACAGACTAACATGAAACATATGTTTTGAAAATATCATGAAAAAATATTCAGAAGATTTTGAGATATCGTGCGCGTTATGCCCAAAAACATCGTTTGGGGAAAAATGACTTCAAAGTTTTGGAAACACCGCTTCAGCTATTGAGCAAGTATAATTCTAAATGCCATAACTTCTATTCCAATGGGAATTTCAAGATAACAATTATATCAAAATGTTCAGAAAACATAAAAGTTTAACATCTAAAAAAATTAAATTTTCGAAAATTTTAGAGCTTTAAGAGTCCTGAGACCCCTTAATATTATTTTCAGAAATTGCCTTTTTACACTCTCTCGGAAATTAAGAGGTTCAAATCTAACTGTTGTCCCTAAAAGCTATAGACTCTAATGTTTGACTTTCGAAAATTGTGCTCTACAAATAAAATTCCAGAAAAGATAGTTATATACAGGGTGGCCATTAATTAAAACACCTCTGCTTCGATCACTCTATATATTAAACTACTTAGTGCATGACCTTCAAATTTTGTGCGCATGCTATTCAAGACATGGGGAAACCAACTATGCAAAAAAAAAATTTAGTTTCAGAAACAACTGATAAAAGGCGCTGTACAACTGGTTAAACGCTGAAAATATGCAGCCCTACAAACTTTATTTGAACTTACCAAATGTTGACGTGACAAGTACGTTATCTACACACATAATGCTGGTCAGTATGGTTTCCTTCGAGAAGATGTAAAATCTACAGTCATTGTACAGCTTTTACAACTGCAGATCTTAATTAATCGACTCAGATGCTTCTCACAAGCAGAATGATACCTTCTATCAGCTATACAAAGGTAAGTAGAAGTCCTCCATAAACAAGATTTTTAAAGTATCCCCACAGCAAAAAATTACACGGATTAAGATCCGGAGAAAAAAAGGGCCAGGTTGTCAGAAACGCATGGCTGATTGCTTTGTCATTATTAAAATGTTGTACAATAAATAACATTCTCCCCCACTTTTTATCCTCTTTTATACCAGAACGTGACTGCAAACCATGGATTTAATGGAAAGTTTTGTGCTTACAAAGTGAAATTGCAATTACAATGGCAGTCGAAGATTATTTACTTTCTTTTTTTTAGGGCAACAAAAATTAAACCAGAAAAGTTTATTTCCCATGTGTTTGTTTTTTTTATCATTATATTTGTCATGATTCCTATTTTTTGTCGTACAGCTCTATCTCTCGGTGTTCTTGGAACTAAATTTTTTTGCGTAATCCATTTCCCAATGTCTTGAATAGTGTGTACACATTTGAAGCGTTTACACCGAGTAGTTCCATATATAAGAAAGTCAGAGTAGGGATGTTTTAATTGTGGGCAAACAGTGTTAGATTAAAAGAAAATTTAAAAGGTGGAGATTCATAATTTTTCCAAGTGTAGAAAATGTACACAACTCTTTTTTATCTGGTTATATTAGTTAAGATTTTTATTTATTCTAACATTCATTTTTTTTTCACAAATTGCCTTTTTACACTGAATCTGAAATGAAAAGATTAAAATCTAACCGCTGTCCCTAAAATAGAAAGACTCTAATGTTTGACTTTTTAAACTTACATTCTGCAAATAATCTTCTAGAACTGTTAATTTCATATGGTATATGAAAATAAAATTTTAAAGTTGGGGATTCATAATTCTTTTAAATAATGAAAATGTATTTAACATTTTCTTGTTCTTCTCTAGTTAGATTGTGCATGATTTTTCTTTTTCTTTTTATATTAATATTATTTTTAGAAATTGGCTTTCTATGCTGTCAGTTAAATTAAAATGCTGAAACCTTACGGCTGTCCCTAAAATCTAAAGACTCTAATGTTTGTCTTTTAAAAGTTACATTCTGCAAATAATATTCCAGAAATGTATATATTATATGTAGACTGAAAACAAAAATTTTTAAGTTGAAGATTACTAAGTTTACTAAATGCAGAAAATGTCTGTAACTTTTTATTGCTCTTTTCTAATTAGATTGTGTGATATTTTTATTTATTCCTATATTTGACATTAATATTATTTATAGAAATTGGCTATTTACACTGTTTCTTAAATTAAGATGCTAAAGTCTAGCGGCTATCTCTAAAATCTAAAGACTCTTAGGTTTGACTTTTGGAAGTTGCGTTCTAGGTATAATACTCCAGAAAAGTTAATTGTATGTAGATTTGACGAAAATAACAAAATTTAGAAGTTGGAAATTACTAATTTTTAAAAATGAGAAAAACGTATATAACATTCTGTTTGTTGTTTTCTAATTATACTGTAATCGATCATAGTATATGTTATTTCAAACGTTTGATATGCTTAAGTAAAACACACGGCGATGAAAGAGTTTTGAGCAGGCTTTTGTCATAGTACAATCACATTTCGTTAAAAGACATTTTATGATAAAAAATTACAGTTAATGAAAAATTAATGAAAATGTATCAGCGTACACTGTTAACAATTTCTGTAAAAACACAGCAAAAAAAGCGAAACTCTCTGTAAATTTACAATAGTTCTCGGTTAAATGCATTCGATTGAGTTTTTTGATCACCATTTTACAGACATTTCCCTTGTCTTATATCTAATTCCCTGTAGGGATTTCCATGTCTTTATTTAAAGATATTTTTATATTTGTTAAAACTTATAATTCAAAATACACATTTTTAAAATTCTTTTACAATTTTATTAGAACATTTAAAGAAGAAAATTTAGTTTAAAAACTGTTTTTTTTTTTTTTTTTTTTTTTGTTTTTTTTTTTTTTTTGTTTTTTTTTTTTTTTTTTTTTTTAAACTTAGAATAATTTAAAAAGGGAAAAATAATCTCCTCGGAATTAGTGGAGACTTTTATCGACAATCACTTTGCAGTTGTTCCCTTGTCCCTTCACCATATATCAGAAGCTTGGCAATATTAAAAGTAAAGTGCGTAGTATTATTTCAAAGCTGTTATTATTATTAAAATGCTATTATTATTATTATTTCATTGGTAAATGCGTCATAAAAATATATTAATCTTCTAGAAACATATGACACACGGTGAATAAAATAATGAAAACGTAAAAAATTACTTTTAAATAATAAATTACATTTATTCTGTTTATTTTTCTCTTATTTCTTACTAAAAAATTATTTTAAACAGTATTAGCGCATTAAAAAATAAATAGTGTGCAACAATTTCGAAAAATTCTCTAAAACATTATTGTTGTAAAAAACGAATTGGATTAATTTTTTTATTATTTATTACTTAAACTAGTTAAAATAATAAAATTGATTTTAAAAAATAATAGGTATTATGTATCGGTCTAAAATAAATTCAAATAAACCGTTTAAGAACTTTCTAACGAATATATTTGAAGCGAAATCTTTGAAAAGCCTAAGTACAGTAGATTTTTCCCCGCTGAATCATAAAAGTCATACTTTGCACTCAACAACAACAGCTCCTATAGCTTAGTCAGTAAGATGTTCTACTATCTGGAAGGCCCGGGTTCAAACCCCAAGACGGCTAGAGACAAATTGTGTAAGTATTAATTAATTAATTAATTAATAATAAATAATAGCAGTTCGAATTTCCTCGAAAAATTCAACTTTCTTGAAGCTCACTGAAAATTGAGTGTTTCACTGATTTTGAAAGCTAAATTAAATTATTAACATCAAAAATAAATTTACATAGTCTTGTGTATTTTTAATGATGTTAATTTACAGAGTCTACAGTAAATTTACCGTATAACTTTTCCGTTATTTAACTTTTTATTAACTTTTATTAATTGTTATTAACTTTTTATTTATTTAATTGAATCTCTGTTTTCCTAATCTCTGCAATTTTACATAACACTTAAGATAATGGATTACCCGTAGATTCTCTGTAATTTCACAGAAAGTTTTTTAACAGGAATAATATAATCTCAAAGACTGCAATGTGAAAGCCTCAAACAGGTCCATTGATTTTTATTTATTTTGTCTTAACATTGTTTTTGGGTACTGACTTGTAGCACAATGCATAGCTGTAGTGAACGAGTGAGTTTTTGTGATTTTACGTGCTTTCGTGAAGTCCTGAACCTCTAACATTTGTACTTTCTAAAACGAGAAAAATATCCTAATAGTATTCTGGTTGTTGCTATCTGTTTATGACAGTTTTAATTAAAAACTGACCAATCACACTAACTCCTTGTACACGGCTACCAAACCTTTTTACTATCACGTATGCAAATGTATTTTATAAACATATACTTTCGCGCGCCATTTTACACACACTGTTACTTCATAATTATAATAAACTCTAGATAACTACTTCTACTTCCAAATTAGTTCAGATGGCAGTATTGTAGCTACATTTTGAACATGGAGTTGGTACATTTCAATATTTTAGATTTAAAAAATAAACTATTCCATTTTCTTTAATTATTCACATAGGTTGTAATATTTTACATCGCTTCTTTGAAATTTCTTGTAGAGTGTTGATTAGTTTCTTGTTTACTGTAACATCTTGCTCTTCTTCTAAAGTTGATTGAAGTACTTGGAAACGGTTTTTAAGTTCCAAGTGAAATTCTTCTTTATGTTTCTGGAGATTTATAATATCGATTGATTTCTTTCAGTGTTGCAAAAGCTTCGTTCTTTCCCCTTTAGTATTTAACAGCAATTTGCATCTAACCAATCTCTGATCGCTTACTGTATTGAAGTTATTGAGAACGCTGCAATCCTGAATAAGATGCTTTTTGTTTGTCAAGATGTAGTCAATTTCACTTGTTGAGCCATTTGCCAAACACCATGTCTATTTTCTTTGTGTCATTTATTTAAATTGAATCATATATATATATATGTGTGATATATATATATATATATATATGGTCTTGGCGAGTGAAGGGGGACGTAGCATGCGTAAAGTCTGACTTAACCCTGCAGAGTATGTCGTTAGCCATACCGCTCGCCTTCTGTTCTGTTCTGTTATGTCTTGCAATTATATATATTTTCTTTAGTTTGATTATTCTGTTTGATTTTAAGAGTTAAAGTTTATGTTGGTTGTTTTAATATTTTCGATGTGAGTTTCAATTTAGATATGGTGTGTGATGGATTTTGATATTTTGTTTGTGGTTTTAAATATATATATATATATATGATATGCTTTCAATAGTAGGATAGAAACATATCGGTATTAAGCAGCAATCGTACACTCGTGATATGTCTCCAACTGAGAAATCAAAGTTTTTCAGCCATGAAATCGTGGTCGGAGTGGAAGATCAGGCCTGCATCCCTTGGTTGTTTTCCTGAAAATAGCAACTGAAGCCGTTAGATTCATCAACTATTTATTAGATGATCATAAAATGTACTAATTCCACTAGTAATTGTGCTACCCATGTTCGGGTCGTTGTTACGTCGTAAATATAAACCGCTAGATGTTAAACATTAGAACGGCTTGACGAAAATACAGGAAAAAAATGGTTCTCCTGGTGACAACGGATTTTTTTCACCAATATAATAATCGTAAAAATCTAGCTCTCCAAGTGAATGTAAAAAGTTAAATACTTGCGAAAAACACATGCGTAATCATACAGGTGCCAAAGAAAGGCCAATCCAGCAAAGTGGTAGGGGGGAAGGAGAGAGGAGGCTATGCCAGCGATTGAATAACTCCGGGCAGGGGGTGGGGGTTGATGGTTGATTGGGGTTTTATGGCGCAAAGTCCCTATAGGGACATGCTGCGCCAACAGGGGGTGGGGGAAACGTGACCTGTTAACAGGGACCTAATAACTCCCGAGGTAACTTTATTGAGAAAACAGGAGGCCTAGTGGGATATAGAACAAAATAATAGAACAAATGATATTAAATACATTCGGGAAAAAAGAATTTAGTGTCAGAATAAAATGAAAGAAAGTAATTTAGTGGGTTTTATAAGAAGTATAGCTATGAACGGATTATGGTTTTTAAAATAACAAACAAGTAATATAAAAAAATTTGTTTTTAAAGTCAGTTCCTACTTAGGTCATCAA
Organism: Maratus speciosus; assembly: GCA_963932465.1. Lineage (NCBI taxonomy): Eukaryota > Metazoa > Arthropoda > Arachnida > Araneae > Salticidae > Maratus > Maratus speciosus. The sequence goes on along the minus strand of OZ010788.1, from coordinate 535,148,620 downwards.
AGAAAAAATTAGTATAATCCCTTAAGCTAATATTAGTTTTTGTTGCATTAAAATATCTCAATTTGTTGATTTTCTATTAGGTTTACAATGGAAGCCTATGGGAATTTGGCGAAATATTAGAGATATCGCCAAGTTGGCGTCATTTTTGGCGATATATCGCCAAGATGGAGACAAGCTTGGCGGTATTTGGCGACAGAACAGAGTCCCCCCTATGTTAACCCCCCTTATAGATAAGAAGATGCATTAAATGCTGTTCAATAACCAATGGCCGCCATTTTGTCTCCGATATAAAACTAAAATTAATTAATTAAAGTTTAATTAATGAATTAATATTTGAAAAATCTGTATTAACATCAATTGTCATCCAGCACAATTTTAAAAAAATTTATTTCAACTTGATAGAATGAATAATAAGTAATTTATTAACGATTGAAAATTTGAACAAGATATATTAATAAATATAGGGAGAGTGTGAGCAAATAGTAGGAATTGAATAAAAGAACACGCTGGATCTAAAGCATGGGAAAAAAGATAAAAGATATTTAAGATATTATTAAAGGTAGGTAAAAAGGTAGGTATTATAATAATTTGGAATACTTTAACTAAGATAAAAAGGCAACAATTTTTATTATGACACACACACATATATATATAATTAGATAAGTAAAAATATTACATGAATTATAAATTATTTAAATAATGATTCAATTTAAATAAATGTACTAAATTACAGCAAATTAATAAATTTAAATCTTTGTCACAGTGCATAATCACTTAAATAATTAAAATAAAAAATATTGTTGGTGATTAAATCTAAATTAACAGTTTAAAACGTTGAAAATAATAAATAACAATTAAATTGTCCTCAAACTTGCAAAAAATTTTAAATACTACATAATTATGGGGGATGGGAAAGAATAAAGATTAAAACATTTAATTAATACGTACACTTTTTATGCTATTGTAATAGAATTTCCTATGTATCAGATATTTGTATAATATTGTCCTCATTGGGTTAAAAATTGAAATAAAAATTAAACATTGACCAATATTATTTAATAAAAAATAAATAAATAGAACTATTCATACAGGCCTTGAAATGTGCTAAATCAAAAACCATAATAAAATATGTAATATTGCGAAGTAATTATTATACAAATGCATTCCCTGTCTCAACCTTTATCTATATATATACCGCGCGAAACAAAATAGATATAATCTCAATTATCTCTTGAACTGATTGATGATAGAGCATACTTAAAATTGCAAAAGTATGCAAATCAGATATAGTTTTCAGATATGGCATTTATTTTACAAAAGGGTTCTATTCTATAAATATTAAAATTAGATTTTTTTATTTTATTTATTTATTTATTTATTTATTATTTTATTTTCTTTCTTTCTTTATTTTTTATCTTATAACTTATATTTAAAATCCTTTTCTCCTAGTTATGAAGAGTAAAACAGTAAATATTCTGTACTTCTACGATCGAAACTAGTGCTCCCGATGGGATACGTATTTGAGTTATACGTTTAAACGATATACGCACATACGTGTAATACGCTTCTTTAAAATACGAATACCTTAAAATATACGTTTAAACGTATCCGGATACGTATAAGGGGACATCGGTTAAACGTATATTTAAGCATACGTACATTTAAAGTATACGGATATTTCAAGTATCGTATCTACTTTTATTAACAATGGACCTCATCAGTCTTACGTCACTGAATGGAGAATAAGCTGGAAATCGGTGGCCTTATCGTAGCAATCTGCATATCATGTTTCATATATAACATCTTGTTATTTTTCTCTTTAAATATTTTATTTCATTTATGTTTTTCTAATTTTCATTAAATTAAGTGATAAGATGTTATATAAATTTGTTGGCACAGTTTAAATTGTTTTATAAATAAATAAAAATTGCTGAAAGTAGCAATTATAGGTGTTTTAATTAATGGTTTAAAAAATAAGTGTGGTATTGGTTCTGTTCACGAACTGCTTGTCGGAGTAATCATGGTCATGTATGCCTATTAAGAAAGTGTTTTGGAAGGATAAAGAGATGTAGTTGTTGATTTTGCCTGTTCTGGACGAGATTTTTCAGCTTCAGGTAACATAGTAACATCAAAACGTAGTTGTTTGAATACCGAAAATGTTAATATGTTAGTGTTTTTATTTCAGAACCGAAAGTTACCGTGAATTGAAAAAGTACTTACGCAAATTTTTACTTTGAATATATTTAGATTTTTTGTTAATCTCATGGTATTGAGATCAGATACCCCATTATATCTATATATTGTGTATATAATACAGTAAAATCTCCATAATGGACACTCCCGAATAGCGGATACCTCTATTTAACGGACAGTTTTCCAATCCCCACTCCAAAAACCTAGGTTTTTGTATGTTTAACCTCTGAATAACGGACATTCCGAATAGCGGACAGTAATTTTGGCAACAAAGGATGAAAAAAAAATTAACGAAAAAAAAGTAAAAAGCCTCTATTTTTCGGATTCAAACAATGTTTCGGATAATCTTATACAGTGTCAAGAAACAAAGAAAAAAAATTCATTTTAGTAGGTCTCGTTCACAAAATTCAAAAAGTAATTAACTGGATTGCATCATTGCATAACATAGAAGAGAGAAATCAGAAACGTCACATGGCGTCATATAATCTGAGCAAAAGAAAAATAATCACTGAAAACCTAACATACGATTTTATTTATTTATTTTTACACTTTTATAAAACAAAGAAATGAGTTACTCTGTTTTATTTACTTTTTCATTTGGAAATTGCGTACTGAATGTTTGGGAGCGAGAATTAAAGGCACCCAGATTGCAATAAGAGCAGGGAAAAAACTATTTTGCAATGTCGATTATTGTTTGATTCTTGTTTGTGATTATTTCGAGAATGGCGTCAAAAAGAAAACGATTAACTTTAAAAGAAAAATTTGAAATTGTACGTGTATCTGAGAAAGAGAAATTGAGTTTGCAGATAATTGCTGAACGTTTTAAAATAGGTAAAACACAGGTGGGAGAGATTTTACGGAACAAAGAAGAAATAAGAAATTTGCGGATTCCTAACTCCAACAAGAAAAACAAAATGTGAAATTGAGGAAGACTAATTCCATTGACATTGATTCTATAATTCTGAATTGGCTCCCTTCAGTTCGTTCAAAAAACATTCCTGTCAGTGGGCCTTTGATTAAAGAAAAGACTTTAGAAGTTGCTAAAGAACTCGGATTACACGATTTTAAGGCTTCGAGTGGGTGGCTGGAAAAGTTCCGATCTCGGTACAACATTTCTTTCAAAACAATATGTGGAGAAGCAAAATCTGTAGATATTCAAGAAGTGGAGGATTGGCATGAACGACTGCAATCAATTTGTGAAGATTATGAGGAGAGAAACATTTTTAATGCTGATGAAACCGGACTCTCAGAATTTTTCCGAATAAGACTTTGTGTTCTAAAAAGGGCGACTGTATCGGCAGAAAAATGTCAAAAGAGCGACTCACTGTTTCATTATATTGCAATGTGTTAGGAGAATTTGAAATCCCTCTTATTATTGGAAAATCTCTGAAACCCAGGTGTTTCCTAAAGAACAATTTAATAAATTTCGTATTGTGTGGAGAGCGAATAAGAAAGCGTAGATGACCAGTCCTTTAACTGGTTAACTTCCTTTGATAATAGGATGAAAAACAACAAATAAAAATTCTCTTGTTTTTAGACAATTCAAGTTCTCATCCAAAACATTTGAAATTCGAAAATGTTAAAATTGTGTTTTTCCCCCCAAACACAACTTCAGTATGCCAGCCACTTGATCAAGGCGTAATACACAATTGTAAAGCCTGGTACAGAAAGCTTTTATTACGCCACATTCTTTCAAAGTTAGATTCTATGAATACACTTGAGAACTGTCTAAAATTAGTTAATGCTCTCGATGCTATAATTTGGATTTTCTCAGCTGTAAAAAACATAAAACCGGAAATCTTACGACATTGTTTCAGAAAAACGGGTATTATCTATACTCCTATTATAAAGAGGAAAGAATTGTTTATTTGTAGGAGGTAAGCTCTGGAACTACCGAACCGATTCCAAAAGTAATGGTATCACAATGATGGTGTTAGTCCAACTTAGAACATAGGCTATATCTTATGTCGATGTCACTACCCCAAAGGGGGTGTAGGAGCAAAAAACGTTCTAAAAATGCGATTTTAGCGTTACAGAAGGTCCTAGAAATATGAAATTTTGAATATTAGTTATTATAAGATATAAAGGATTTCTAAGAACAGTTCTTAAACAATTCGAAATTTAAAAGGGTTGAAAATGCACAAAAAGCGTTCTAAAAAACGTTCTAAATGGTAGTTTCTACAAAATCTCAGGAAATACCAAACCGATTTAAAAAATATTAGTGTCATAATGATGGTGACAACTTTTGCTCCAAGATAGGCTATGTTTTATATCGGTGTCACTACACCAAAGGGGGTGCAGGATCAAAATACGTTCTAAAAATGCGATTTTTGCGTTACTGAAGGGCCTAGAAATATGAAATTTGAAATATTAGCTACTTATCTATACTTCTATACTCATATTATAAAGAGGAAAAAATTGTTTATTTGTAGGAGGTAAGCTCAGGAACTACCGAACCGATTCCAAAAGTAATGGTATCAAAATGATGGTGTTAGTCCAACTTAGAACATAGGCTATATCTTATGTCGGTGCCACTATCCCAAAGGTGGTGCAGTAGCAAAAAACGTTCTAAAAATGCGATTTTTGCGTTACTGAAGGGCCTAGAAATATGAAATTTGGAATATTAGTTATAAGATATAAATGATGTCTAAGAACAGTTCTTAAACAATTCGAAATTTAAAAGGGGTGAAAATGCATAAAATGCGTTCTAAAAAACGTTCTAAATGGTAGTTTCTACGCAATCTCAGGAAATACTAAACCGATTTCAAAAGTAATATTATCAAAATGATGGTGTTAGTCCAACTTAGAACATAGGCTATATTTTATGTCGGTGCCACTACCCCAAAGGGGGTGCAGGAGCAAAAAAAGTTCTAAAAATGCGATTTTTGCGTTACTGAAAGACCTAGAAATATACAATTTGGAATATTAGTTACTTATAAGATATAAATGATGTCTAAGAACAGTTCTTAAACAATTCGAAATTTAAAAGGGGTGAAAATGCACAAAAAGCGTTCTAAAAAACGTTCTAAATGGTAGTTTCTACATAATCTCAGGAAATACTAAACCGATTTAAAAAATATTGGTGTCAAAATGATGGTGACAACGATTGCTCCAAGATAGGCTATGTTATGTATCGGTGCCACTACCCCAAAGGGGGTGCACGAGCAAAAACGTTCTAAAAATGCGATTTATGTGTTATTGAAGGGCCTAGAAATATGAAATTTGAAGTATCAGCTACTTATTAGATATAAAGAATTTCTAAGAACAGTTCTTAAAAAATTCGAAATTTAAAAGGGGTGAAAATGCGCGAAAAGCGTTCTAAAAAACGTTCTAAATGGTGAGTTCTACACAATCTCAGGAAATACCAAACCGATTTAAAAAATAATGGCGTCAAAATGATGGTGAAAACCCTTGCTCCAACATAGGCTATGTTTTATGTCAGTGCCACTACCCCAAAAGGGGTGTAGGAGAAAAACGTTCTAAATTGCGGTTTTTGCAGGACGGAAGGGCCTTGAATCCTGAAATTTAGAATGGTAGTTAGTTATAAGATATCAATAATCTCTAAGGACATTTCCTAAAAAAATCGAAATTTAAAAGGGGGTCAAAATGCGAAAAAAGCGTTGTAAAAAACGTTCTAAATTGCGATTTCTATGCAATCTCAGGAAATAATGAACCGATTTCAAATATAAAATGATGCGGACACATCTTGCTCCAAGATAGGCTATATTTTATATCAGTTTCCACTACCCCAGAGGAGATGCAGGAGCAAAATGAGCAAAAAGCGTTCTAAAAACGTTCTAAATGCCGATTTGTCACCAATATCTCAGGAAGAATCAAACTGATTTCAAAAGTAATGGTAAGAAATTGATGCTGACAGCCTCTGCTCTAACATAGGCGCTATTTTAAGTCGGTATCACTATCACCTAGACGTTGCAGGAGCAAAAAAGCGTTCCGAATTTCGATTTTTGTGATCGGTAGGGGCTAGCAACTTAAAATTAGGCAAGGTACATATTTATTACATATAAATGATCTTTAAGAACAGTTTTGAGAAAATTGGAAATTTAAAAAGGGATGAAAATGTGCGAAAAGCGTTCTAAAAACGTTCTAAATTGCGATTTCTACTCAATCTCAGGAAATTCCAAAGCTATTTCAAAAGTAATGGTTGCAAATCAATGGTTACAGTCCCTGCTATAATATAGGTTATATTTTATGTTGCTGTCACTACCATCTGAGGGTTGGAAAAGCAAAACATGTTCTAATTTGCGTTTTTTGCATAACTGAAGGATTACACTTTGAAGTATGGCATGGTATTTACTTACAAGATGCAACTGCTTTCTAAGAACTGTCGAAAGAAAGTTTCAAATTTAAAAAGACGAAGTGAGCGAAAAGCGTTATAAATTACAATTTTTATGTAATCTTATCAAATACCAAACCGATTAAAAAAAATAATGATGACAAATTGTTGGTGATAGAACCTGCTCAAACATAAACTATATTTTATGTCTGTGCCACTACCACCAGAGGGTTGAAGTAGCTAAAAACTTTCTAAATTGCGATTTCTGTTATACTGAAAAGGCTAGAAACTTTAAATATGGAATGGTAGTTACTTATAATATATAAATGCCCTCGAAGGACTGTCAAAAATAAATTCGAATTAAAAAGCGGTGAAGTGAAGGGGAGGTGCGAAAAGCATTCTAAAAAAGTCCTAAATTACGATTTCTATTCAATTTCAGGGAATATAAACCAAATATAAAAGTAATAGTTGCGAATCAATGGTAACAGTCTCTGATCCTACACAGGCTATATTTTATGCCGATGATTCTACCACCTGGGGTTCACAGGAACAACAGACGCTCTAAAAAAGACCTTTAAAAGCTTTCTAAATTACGTTTCTGTGGAATATTAGGAAATGACAAACCAATTTCAAAATTAATGTTGGCAAATTAATGGTGACAGTTCCTATTTCAACATAGCCCTTTATGTTGAGAGAGGTGGTAGGACTTTGAATTTGACATAATGGTTAATTTTAAGATGTAAGAAGATGGTTTCTGAAAAATTCAAAACTTCAAATGAATACTGAAATGAGCGCATCAATTGAGCATAAAAGTTTCAAAATATTTTCTAAATTATTATTTATTTAGTTTTAGTTCGTTTTAGGTAGCTTTCTTTACAAAAAAGCTACCTATTGCAGCCGTTCGGAGGAAAGCGATTTCAAAAAATTTTGGTATATTTTCATCGATCATGACCCCCAGACCCCGAAACCACCCTCCGTTCAAAATTGATATATATATATATATATATATATATATATATCTATATATATATATATATATATATATCTGACCTATGTCACACTGTAACTCCCGTAATTATGAACCGATTTCGATGTAATTCGGTGTGTACATAGTACATACCAATGTCTCGACCGAGTTCGTTGGCCAGCTTCATCCGCCGTTTTGTTTCAAAATGGCGGCCATTTAAAATTTTTAAAAAAATTTAAAACTTGAAATGTGGTACCAAAAAATTAAAAATGGAAAAATATTTTTTTCTTATGTATTTGACCTTTATACAAAGATTCCGGAGCAGTTTTTGTTTCGTCTATATCTTAAAAAATGGCTGAGTTATAGCATTTTGAATTTCTAGCGTGGCTGACATTTTGAAACGTCCTGAATTTTGTCACGCGATAAAAGGCGTATTTATGAACCGATTTGGATGTAATTCGGTGTGTACATAGTACATACCAATCTCTCGACCGAGTTCGTTGGCCAGCTTCATCCGCCATTTTGTTTCAAAATGGCGGCCTTTTAAAATTTTTTTAAAAATGTAAAAATTGAAATGTGGTACCAAAAAATTGAAAATGGAAAAATATTTTTTTCTTATGTATTTGACCTTTATACAAAGATTTCGGAGCAGTTTTTGTTTCGTCTATATCTTAAAAAATGGCTGAGTTATAGCATTTTGAATTTCTAGCGTGGCTGACATTTTGAAACGTCCTGAATTTTGTCACGCGATAAAAGGCGTATTTATGAACCGATTTGGATGTAACTTCGTTTATACATAGTACATACCAATGTCTCGACCGGGTCCGTTGGCCAGCTTCACCCGCCATCTTGTTTAAAAATGGCGGCCATTTAAATTTTTAAGAAAAATTTAAATTTGAAATGTGGTACCAAAAATTGAAAATTGAAAAAATATTTTCTTCTTATGTGTTTGACCTTGATAAAAAGATTCGGGAGCAGTTTTTGTTTCGTCTATATCTTAAGAAATGGCTGAGTTATAGCATTTTGAATTTCTAGCGTGGCTGACATTTTGAAACGTCCTGATTTTTCTCACGTAATAACAGGCGTATTTATGAACCGACTTGGATGTACCTTGGTGTGTACATAGTACATACAAATATCTCAACCGAGTTCGTTGGCCAGCTTCATCCGCCATCTTGTTTCAAAATGGCGGCCATCTAAAAAAATTAAAAAATAAAAAAAATTAAATGAGATACCAAAAAATTGGAAAATGAAAAAGATTTTTTTTGTATGTGTTTGACCTTAATACAAAGATTCCGGAACTGTTTTTCTTTCGTCTATATCTAAAAAAAAATGGCTGAGTAATAGCATTTTGAATTTCTCTTGTGGCTGACATTTTAAAACGACCTGATTTTTGTCACGCGATAACAGGCGTATTTATGAACCTATTTGGATGTAACTTGGTCTGTACATAGTACATACCAATGTCTCGACCGAGTTCGTTGGCCAGCTTCATTCGCCATCTTGTTTCAAAAGGGTTGCCATTTAAAAAAAATTAAATTTAAAATTCAAAATGAGGTATTAAAAAATTGGAAAATGAGAAAGATTTTTTTTATGTGTTTGGTCTTGATACAAAGATTCCGGAGCAGTTTTTGTTTCTGAAAATTTGTTCTTTTGTTGATATCTTAAAAAATGGTTGATTTATAGCTCTTTGAATTTCTAGCATGGCTAACATTTTGAAACGATCTTGTATTTGTCACGCGATAACACGCGTATTCGCCTATTTCGATGTAAGAAGGCATGTGGATAGTATACATCAACACCTCGACCAAGTTCGCTGGCCAGATTCATCAGCCATCTTGTTTCAAAATGGCGGCCATTAAATTAAAAAATATATATATATTTAAAGTGAGGTGCAAAAAAATTAGAAATTGAAAAAGGTTTCTTTCTTGAGTATTTGATCTTGATATAAGGATTCAGGAGCATTTTTTGTTTGTCTTTACCTTAAAAAATGGCTCAGATATAGCAGTTTCAATTTCTATTGTGGGTGACATTTTGAAAAATCTGATTTTTTGCATGCGACAGCACCCCTATATATTAACCGATTCTGATGTGAGTGAGCATGTGCACAGCAATTACTAAGGTCTCGACCAAGTTCACTGCTTAGCCTCATCCACCATGTTGTCTTAAAATGACAGGCACTTTAAGAAATTGCCGAATTTGGCAGCCAAATATAAGTTACTTTAAAGAAAAGCAGCTTGGATAAAGCTGACTAATTTCGCGAAATTCTCATTCATTATATTGATAAAAATTAGTATTGAATCTCCTATATTCGGTTTCCACTAAACTGAGCTTCGTGTGTTTGCATGATATAAGTTGGCTTTTTTTAAATAAGGATTATGAAAGCTACCTCTTCCTCCCGGCACTGGCCGGAAGGACTTTTATTAATTTAAGTCTCATTTCTGCCTTATAGAGTTGTAACAATGATATTTAATCACACTGTGTTTTAAATAGTAATTTTTTTAATTATCCCTAAAAGTAATAAATACATTTTAATAAAATAAAATATTACCTTTTAATAAAATAAAAAAATATTTAGTACCTTTTAATAAAAATTAGACATATAAATATCACTTGGCATATTTCAAATATTACGCGAGCAAAGCCGCGGGGTTTCCTAGTAATCTATTCTATACTCCTATTATAAAGAGGAAAAAATTGTTTATTTGTAGGAGGTAAGCTATGGAACTACCGGACCGATTCCAAAAGTAATGGTATCAGAATGATGGTGTTAGTCCAACTTAGAACATAGGCTATATCTTATGTCGATGTCACTACCCCAAAGGGGGTGTAGGAGCAAAAAACGTTCTAAAAATGCGATTTTAGCGTTACAGAAGGTCCTAGAAATATGAAATTTTGAATATTAGTTACTTATAAGATATAAAGGATTTCTAAGAACAGTTCTTAAACAATTCGAAATTTAAAAGGGTTGAAAATGCACAAAAAGCGTTCTAAAAAACGTTCTAAATGGTAGTTTCTACACAATCTCAGGAAATACCAAACCGATTTTAAAAATATTGGTGGCATAATGATGGTGAGAACGCTTGCTCCAAGATACGCTATGTTTTATGTCGGTGTCACTACCCCAAAGGGGGTGCAGGAGCAAAAAACGTTCTAAAAATACGATTTTAGCGTTACTGAAGAGCCTAGAAATATGAAATTTTGAATATTATTTACTTACAAGACATAAATGATGTCTATGAACAGATATTAAACAATTCGAAATTTAAAAGGGATGAAAATGCACAAAAAGCGTTCTAAAAAACGTTCTAAATGGTAGTTTCTACAAAATCTCAGGAAATACCAAACCGATTTAAAAAATATTAGTGTCATAATGATGGTGACAACTTTTGCTCCAAGATAGCCTATGTTTTATATCGGTGTCACTACACCAAAGGGGGTGCAGGATCAAAATACGTTCTAAAAATGCGATTTTTGCGTTACTGAAGGGCCTAGAAATATGAAATTTGAAATATTAGCTACTTATCTATACTTCTATACTTCTATACTCATATTATAAAGAGAAAAAAATTGTTTATTTGTAGGAGGTAAGCTCAGGAACTACCGAACTGATTCCAAAAGTAATGGTATCAAAATGATGGTGTTAGTCCAACTTAGAACATAGGCTATATCTTATGTCGGTGCCACTACCCCAAAGGTGGTGCAGTAGCAAAAAACGTTCTAAAAATGCGATTTTTGCGTTACTGAAGGGCCTAGAAATACGAAATTTGGAATATTAGTTATAAGATATAAATGATGTCTAAGAACAGTTCTTAAACAATTCGAAATTTAAAAGGGGTGAAAATGCACAAAATGCGTTCTAAAAAACGTTCTAAATGGTAGTTTCTACGCAATCTCAGGAAATACTAAACCGATTTCAAAAGTAATAGTATCAAAATGATGGCGTTAGTCCAACTTAGAACATAGGCTATATTTTATGTCGGTGCCACTACCCCAAAGGGGGTGCAGGAGCAAAAAAAGTTCTAAAAATGCGATTTTTGCGTTACTGAAAGGCCTAGAAATATGCAATTTGGAATATTAGTTACTTATAAGATATAAATGATGTCTAAGAACAGTTCTTAAACAATTCGAAATTTAAAAGGGGTGAAAATGCACAAAAAGCGTTCTAAAAAACGTTCTAAATGGTAGTTTCTACATAATCTCAGGAAATACTAAACCGATTTAAAAAATATTGGTGTCAAAATGATGGTGACAACGATTGCTCCAAGATAGGCTATGTTATGTATCGGTGCCACTACCCCAAAGGGGGTGCAGTAGCAAAAACGTTCTAAAAATGCGATTTATGTGTTACTGAAGGGCCTAGAAATATGAAATTTGAAATATTAGCTACTTATTAGATATAAAGGATTTCTAAGAACAGTTCTTAAACAACTCGAAATTTGAAAGGGGTGAAAATGCGCGAAAACGTTCTAAAAAACGTTCTAAATGGTGATTTCTACACAATCTCAGGAAATACCAAACCGATTTAAAAAATAATGGCGTCAAAATGATGGTGAAAATCCTTGCTCCAACATAGGCTATGTTTTATGTCGGTGCCACTACCCCGAAAGGGGTGCAGGAGAAAAACGTTCTAAATTGCGGTTTCTGCGTGACGGAAGGCCCTTGAATCGTGAAATTGAGAATGGTAGTTAGTTATAAAATATCAATGATCTCTAAGGAAATTTCCTAAAAAAATCGAAATTTAAAAGGGGGGGGGGGGGAAATGCGCAAAAAGCGTTGTAAAAAACGTTCTAAATTACAATTTCTATGCAATCTCAGGAAATACTGAACCGATTTCAAATATAATGGTGTTAAAATGATGGTGACAAATCTTGCTCCAAGATAGGCTATATCTTATATCTGTTTTCACTACCCCGGAGGAGATGCAGGAGCAAAATGAGCGAAAAGCGTTCTAAAAACGTTCTAAATGCCGATTTGTCACCAATATCTCAGGAAGAATCAAACTGATTTCAAAAGTAATGGTAAGAAATTGATCCTGACAGTCTCTGCTCTAACATAGACGCTATTTTAAGTCGGGATCACTATCACCTAGACGTTGCAGGAGCAAAAAAGCGTTCCAAATTTCGATTTTTGTGATCGGTAGAGGCTAGCAACTTAAAATTAGGCAAGGTACATATTTATTACATATAAATGATCTTTAAGAACAGTTTCGAAAAAATTGGAAATTTAAAAATGGGTGAAAATGCGCGAAAAGCGTTCTAAAAACGCAAATCAATGGTGACAGTCCCTGCTATAACATAGGTTATATTTTATGTTGCTGTCACTACCATCTGAGGGTTGCAAAAGCAAAACATGTTCTAATTTGCGTTTTTTGCATAACTGAAGGGTCTAACACTTTGAAGTATGTCATGTTATTTACTTACAAGATGCAACTGCTTTCTATGAACTGTCGAAAGAAAATTTCAAATTTAAAAAGATGAAATGAGCGAAAAGCGTTATAAATTACAATTTTTATGTAATCTTATCAAATACCAAACCGATTAAAAAAATAATGATAACAAATTGTTGGTGATAGAACCTTCTCAAACATAAGCTATATTTTATGTCTGTGCCACTACCACCAGAGGGTTGCAGGAGCTAAAAACTTTCTAAATTGCGATTTCTGTTATACTGAAAAGGCTAGAAACTTTAAATATGGCATGGTAGTTACTTATAAAATATAAATGCTTTCGAAGGACTGTCGAAAATAAATTCGAATTAAAAAAGGGTGAAGTGAAGGGGAGGTGCGAAAAGCATTCTAAAAAAGTCCTAAATTACGATTTCTACGCAATTTCAGGGAATATAAACGAATATAAACCAAATATAAAAGTAATAGTTGCGAATCAATGGTAAAAGTCTCCTATCGTACACAGGCTATATTTTATGCCGATGATTCTACCACCTGGGATTCACAGGAACAACAAACGCTATAAAAAAGCTTTAAAAGCTTTGTAAATTACGTTTCTGTGGAATATTAGGAAATAACAAACCAATTTCAAAATTAATGTTGGCAAATTAATGGTGACAGTTCCTATTTCAACATAGCTCTTTATGTTGAGAGAGGTGGTAGGACTTGGAATTTGACATGATGGTTAATTTTAAGATGTAAGAAGATGGTTTCTAAAAAAATTTAAAACTTCAAATGAATACTGAAATGAGCGTATTAATTGAGCATAAAAGTTTCAAAATATTTTCTAAATTATTATTTATTTAGTTTTATTTCGTTTTATTAATTTAAGTCTCATTTCTGCCTTATGCAGTCTAACAATGATGTTTAATCAAACTGTGTTTTAAATAGTAATTTTTTTAATTATTCCTAAAAGTAATAAGTACCTTTTAATAAAACAGAAATTTAGTTAGTACCTTTTAATAAAAATTAGACATATAAATATCACTTGGCATGTTTCAAATATTACGCGAGCAAAGCCGCGGGGTTTGCTAGTATTAAATAAAATGAAGCACACATTTCCGACACAAATGAAGAACTAAGCGAAACAAGTGAATTAATGAAATGTATCATGAGTGAATAAACTGCCGAACATTTCATTTATATTCATGATGAGTTACCTAATGAAGAAGAATCAGTTGATGTGTGCGATTATATTCCTTCAGAATTTTCGACAAAAGCTGACTCTATTAGTGATGATGAAACAGATACTAAAACTGGAGATGCTTTCCTGCAATTTAGAAAATTTCCAAGAAGCGCCAAAATACAGTGAGCAGTTACACAAATCTGTTATAAAAAAAGATGACTCAGAAGCATTAAAACTACTGACAGAGTTAAAACTTCACATTGAAAAACAAATTACATATAATCGCAAGCAAAGGCAAACTTATGTAACACATTTTTTTTTTTTCGCAAGACTGTAATAAACAGTGGATAAAGGTATGCACAATTTCATTTCAGTTTTATTGCTTAAAAAATAATTTTAATTTGGGATTAACCATATAATAAAGGTTTTAGGAGCTATAAAAGTCAATTAATGGAACATTAAGCATTTCTTGGCAATTTTTGAATTTCTTATGTTTTCCCAATAGCGGACACCTCCGAATAGCGGACAGTTTCCGTGCTCCCGAGGTGTCCGTTATTTAGAGGTTTTACTGTATATACATATTGTATTCATTGTAAGTAACTAGCAAAATTAAACACTTTTTGAGCAAAGAATGAGAGTATAATTCTTTCAGATTTATTGTGAATCCTTGTTAAGTATGTTTTTTTTTCTTTTTAATCTTTTAAAATTTCTTTATTCGTGAGTGTGACACTCAGAATTGCACCCGGACGCAAATGTTTTTATTTCGACGGAGATGATGTTTTCTACTCTGTTAATGTATAATGAAAATCCATTTTTTTTAATCATGACACTCATGGTACTTTTTATACAAAATGTAAGACAATTACGCTTAAGATTTGTTAATATTGACATCCATAATTTTATTGTATAAAGTACCTATAAATTGCGATTAGTTATAGACTGGCAAATAACGAACTTGCAGGTTTTAGAATGCAATTGCACATTCTTGAAATGATTTGCCTTCTCTTTTCTTTCTCAAAGTAAAATATATTTTCAAAACATTTTTAATTTAGAAAACAATATTCTTAAATACAATAAAGGTATCATTACAAAACTATCCAGGAGTCGGATTGATCAATGTCATTATAAAATATAAAGTAAATTTAATTCTGGTCTCTGGCCGTATGCAAAAATAATGCGCGAAGTGCTTATGCCATAAATCAAAAAAAGCTGTGCAACAGACCTGCGAAATGTAGCTTTGAAGCTATCGACTACCAATAGTAAAACATTTAATAATTAATAGCTTAGTTTTTAGGGAAAACAACCAAAATCTAAACAAAGGAAAAGTATTCAGATTTTTTAAGTACCTGTGCACCAACCAGAACGTAGGTAAACCCCAGGCCATCGTGCTTCTTTGAACAAAGAATCGCGATGGCCCCAATAAACCACTCTATATACGGGACTCTAATAGAGGATATTTCTCAATGTTTCTAGTCCGCATATAAGCATTAAAACATCTATTTCCATGCCTTGAACGAAAAACGTTTAGACGTTTATACGTTTAACCGCTTGGGTAAGATCCGTATATACGATGTACCGTATATGCTGTTTTGCATAATACGTATAACCATCGTAGCCATATTATACGTATCTGAAATGCGTACCTCGTATAATACGTATTATACGTATACTCGTATAAACGTTTAATAGGGAGCACTAATCGAAACACATCGAGTTATGATAGGCTGAATTTTGTAAAATTCCGGATCTTATATATTTAAATCATTAATCGAGGTGTCATATAATTTTTTATAATACTTTTCAACATAATACTTTTCATATAATAACTACTTTGCTACTAATAATGCGGAGGGTAAATTCTACACAGAAATGTCAAATGATCTATAAAATTTTACGATGAACAAAACGTGCATTATTACAACTATATTAACAGTTACCGTCAATCTTTATAAAACATGGCATTAATCCAAGTTAACATTTCATCAGCAAATTCATTTGAGAAAAAAAAAAGTCCGAAATTATACGTCAAACGTGGCAAATGAGATGCGTTCGTACTATAACTAGTCTTAAAAATATTCAGATGTTGGTGCAATAGCTCTTGCACTTTTATGCAAAAATACATGAATGCAAAATTTATTACGATTAAATATATTAAATTCAATAACACGGAAATAATATAACTCCATCTGAAATAGGACGTAATCACCATGGCATCCTAGAATTATTACCTATTATGGGACATCATTGAGTTAATTACGTATGATAGGATTTAATAGAATGAAGAAAGCTTTGATTCTATTTTCATGAAATTTGAAATGGCTCGACAAAATTCTGTGTCGATTATATATTTTAAATTTTAAAGCATTCGGTTGGGTAGTTTTTGCGCTGTTATATGCGGACAGACGGACGGATTAGACGGCGACTATAGGTGCTAAGTATTTATCTAATTATAAACGCACCTAAAAATTAAAAAGTTTAATCAATCACATTTACATTAAAAGGTGAGAAAAATTTCTCAGCCTTATTTTTTTTTTCTTATATTCTTATTTGTAACATATTTCAAGCTTTGGGTTAATTTATATATTTTCATTTCACGAAAATTAGTTTTTATTATAAATTGAAATTGCTTTTTTTATTAACATTTCTTGCTACTTTTACATATAATTATAAAAAAGTCTGAAATTTGTTTAAGGCAAACATTTTTCAATTTTTCGAAATCAATATAATTTGCCTTTTTCCAAACGGTATGATGAAAAAATATTTCCTGAGAGTATGGTGCATCTTCGAATCGTTAGCGCCATCTATTAACGAAAGAGAAAAATACAAACTTGTTTATTAATTAATGCTACTTAAAGATTGTCGATTTCGTGTCGCCATGTGTTAAGAAATAATGAGTTCTCTTATAATTATACAAAATCTCATTTTTAATTAATAATTGAAACGTTTAAAAGCAAAGTGGTGTGAGGGGCATTTTTCAATTCTTATTTTTTTTTTTTTTAAATGATTTTCTGGAACCACTTCAATGATTTTGTATGATGTAAAATATTTTCGGGTGCTATTTAGAAGGAAATATAGTGAAACGATAACGTATGCTGATATTCTTATATACAGTAGAACCTCGATTACCTGAAGTAATTGGGACCGACTATCTTTCAGAAAATCAAAGTTTTCGGATAATGGAGATTGCTTCAATTTTAAAATTAAGGAGAAATACATGCGCGATTTCTTATTATGGTAACAAGTGCTTAATTAAAATAAAGCAATAGCAAAATAGAAACAAGAATACATTACCTGAATTAAAATTTTTAAATTAAGTACCTTTTACATAGTATATCACAAAGTTTTGAAAAAATGGTTTGTTTGTCGCAGTTTCTATTGCCTTTGCTTTGAAGCTCTATCACGGAGTTTTTTTAAATTATTAGTTCGCCAGTATCACAGTCTTTCTGCTACTCCAGCCATGACAAACCTTTTTCAAAACATTCAAAAGCTTCAGAAATGACAATTTGTTCGTTTTCTTCATTCCACTCCGCAGCTTACGGGAGCTCAAATTAAATTCAAAGGAACTCTAAGAAAGGAGATCGAAAATATTTATATGTACTCTTAGTTCGGAAAGGTCCACTTGACACAAGAAATATAATAGTTAAAAAAAAAAAAAAAAAAAAAAAAAAAAAAAAAAAAAAAAAAGCTTTCAAAATGGATTTTGGACTCAAGGAATGTGATATAAAAAAAAAAAAAAAAAAAAAAAAGAAGAAGAAGAAGAAGAAAACGCTTTAAAAATGGATTTTGGTTAACCGAGAGTTTCGGTTAAAAAAGGTTCTTCTGTATATATTGATGTTTCTAGATGGCCTCCATGACTTTACGCCTTAAATCGTTTTTTTTTTTTTTTTTTTTTTTTTTTTTTTCAGAATTAGTGAATTGCCCTACTTCACCTTTAAGCGGCTCAAGTTTGAACTAACGTAGCTTTATTAATTTAGTTTAACAGTCCGAAGGTCGCTACTCTTACATCATACAGAAAGTCGCTATTTATCTGTGAGATACATCTCATAAAATTGATTTATTCCTCAAATGCATGGACGAATTTCTTATTTTTTAGTGGCAATATGATTTTAAGTGCATTTTAAATACATTTATTTAAAAAAGAAAGAAGATTTTCTTTATAAAAATAAAAATTTAATCAAGGAATAGAACTGAAAAAACATATTGTGTATCTCTTAGATCCGGTGCGACCTTCCGGGTGTTAAATTCATTTGATATAAAAAAGGCTTACTCTCATGAAATGGAAAGTATGGGAATTGAAAGAGAAACAAGAACAAAAAATCGTGCATCACACATAAATTATGAAACATTTTCCAACACTAATGGAATATTATAAAGAAATTTCATTTTCCATCCAATGAAATCTATCATAGTCTGTCCTGTAATCGATTCCTTCTGTGCGTACTTGTAATGAAGATAAATTCTACGCACTCCTTATAGACAGCAGGCAGCACAGACAATCACCTCATACAGTTCACGGATGAAAGGATTCTAGGATTAGTTAAATCTGGATTCGCATATTAAAACGCAATCTTCTGTCAAGTCGTATCTTGGTGGAAAACACTTGAAAACCATTGTATTTTCCTGCTCCCAGTCCGCCATGTTTTCCTATCTTTTGGTGCAGGAAAACACAATGGTAAATCCACGAGTCAGGCACTAAAATCGGGTTTTCAGGTGTTTTCCCCCCACGATATGACTTGGCAGACCGATTGCGTTTTAATATGCGAATCCAGATTTAACTAATCCTATAATTTCATCCGTGAACTCAATGACGTGATTGTCTGTGCTGCCGGCTCCCGGTCTATTAGTATGTAATGGTGAACCTGGGTGATTCTTTTTAATTTTATTATATTTGAAGTATCGTAGCATCATTAAAACGCATCACAACTTTTTCCCCATCTATTGTAATGGAATGGGATTCTTTTGTGCGTCCTTGTAAACGAATTATAAATGCTACTTATTTAAAAATCCAACAGAAAATATCTTTCTGTCCACTTACGTAATGCATATAAATTTCAATACGTTTGAATATCATTAAAATGCATAAAGGACAATTTTTCTCTATAGACCACAATGTAATAGAATACTTTGTGAGTCCCGTAAACGAGCTTTAAATGCTAGACCCTTCATTTTCAATGTCTAACATTCAAGAGCAAACATAATTAAAACATAAAAATTCCATGGCAATCCGTGTATATTTACTCGATTTAGCACACGGACAGGCGGCAGACAGACAGACAAACCGAATTCATAAACACTTTTCAGCTATGTTGGAAAGAGTTAAAAATAATAATAAATTAGATGTATAAAATTCAAATCCCAAACTCATCCCTTGCACTATATAAAATATCTGGCGATAAAACTTTAAACTCTACGCATTAAGGCTGTTCTTAACTGCTCTGCTCAACAAGCGCAAAACGTTTTGACGCATTTACAAATTCATTTTTAACGGAAAGATATAACACTGGAAGGCTTGACTAATGGAAGTGATTTGGAATCGAACTGTGTTTTCCATTTTTTGATATTCAGTTATAAGCGATTTCACGTGGCAAAGACGTTTTCCTCCCTTCGCTGACTATGTTTTGTCTGCTTTCTTCGGGAACTTTACTTCAAAACGTCAACTTTGACATTATTTTCTGAAAGATCTATTGCGTTTGAAAAAAAAAAAAAAAAAAAAAAACGGAAAAAACAGTTCGATTACATAGTTTCTGAACAACAACAACTGCTAGTTTCATGCATTTTCGACCAAAAATAAATTTAAACATGTCATAAAGGTGCTTTTTTGGTTTGAGAACAGTCTTTAAACTCTTATGATACTTTTTTATAATTATATTGTAATACGTTTTATTGAAAAATTGATGAGGATGCACGTAACTTTCTAGAACTGTCTAAATAAATACATTAAAAACATGAACGAAAAATTAGAATTCATATTCGAAGGAAATTTTCTGAAATTAATGCTCACCTTGCGATAATTGTTAAAAACAAATCTGCTTCTTTCATTATTTTAAAAAATGATCTTTGAATTATTAAAAAAAAAAAACAGACCTAGCAAAAAATATTTTTGTGTAAACTTATGTGTTATAATATCAATATATATATTTTTTAATGTGTTTAAAATGTTTTATTTATGAATAAATATATAAATAAACAGACTTAAAAGGTTTTTGATTTAATCACGTATTTTTTTATTTTTATGTTGTATCAAAATTTTATTTACTAAATTATTTTCATCAATAAATTGCTAATATGTCGTAAAAAATATTTCATTATTAACAGAAATATAAATCTGAAAAATATTACATGGTACCTTTCATAGATTTGCGTATTTCTTAATCATGTACATTAATTCATCCGATTGAGCCAGAAGGGCTTTCAATTTACTCGTACTTCTTTTTGTAACTCTTTAACGAAACGTAATTAATAATCTGTAACAAAAATCTTTCCTGACCGTTTCATCTTATGTCCAATGTTTCATGTATTTTTTACGGTTACAGTAGTACCCCGACTTACGACCCTCGACTTATGTCACCTTGCACTTACGTCGTCTGGCCTGGAAAAAATGTCCTTAATTAACACTCACCTTGAATTGGTTCTGTCAAGGGAAAATTTCCTTCTACAGTCACGTGACAGTAACAAGCAAATAAACAAAATCACTAGAAAAAGCTTAGAAAATTCACTCCGCTGTGCTTATTAGAGAAGATAAGAAAAATTTGCCGGTTCAAACTTCATTTCAAGATCTTTTCACATCCTCAAAGACTCTAACGGATCTGCTAGAACGACAATAAATTTTACGTTAACAACTTATTGATTTATTCCAAATTCTTGTATTGCAAATGCATTTTTTTTTGTTAAATGTTAAATGCATGTAACATAATCCCTAAATACTATAATGGAATATGAACGTTAAACATTGTAGAATTTTTATTTCTTATCCATTTTGCTTATCTAAATATACCTCGACTTACGTCGCTAGACTTGGAACGAATTGCTAACTTAAGTCGAGGTGTTACTGTATTTCAATTCTTACCGTGATTCATATATAGTGGGGGGGGGGGGGGTCCATCCTTTTCTGATAGTTTCTGCCTTTCTTGTATAACACAGTAACATTTCACTTGTTTGGTCTAAAGACGTAGACAACTTATATTTTTTTTCATCCACATTTGTCATGTATAGTATAAAATAATTTAATATAGTAACTGAAGACATGAGTAGAAGATATTTATTTTGCGTTTTTCTAAAAAAATGATTTCTTTTACAAATAAAGATATTATGAGCTAATCTATTCTAAGGTAAAAAGTAGATCCAACTTAATCTTGAAGGTATAAGAATGGCAATATTTCACCTTTTGCATTTTTTTTATTTATTTCATTTTTTATTTATTTATTTTTGTTGTTGTTGCTGTTGAAGAAGAAAATGATATGTACAGGATTGAAAAAAATAGACTTTATATACCTCAAATGAAGGCTTAAATGTTTCTCTAAATTTAGAAAGAATTTAGTGTCACCTGCATTAACATTTTAAAAATATGCTACCAAGAAGAAAACCTGCATGTTCTACCAAGCGAAAAACCCTATAATGATATATACAGGGTGTTTCATAAAAGATGGGCAAAAGTTTAAGAGTTGGTAGTACACATCCAAACAAACAACTTTCATCAAAGAATGCATGGTCGGAATTAAAACGCAAAGGTGCTAGAAGTCGCCAAAGGTGACGTTTTTATGCAAGGCAAAAATACTCAAATGACGATTAAATGGCAAAAGCAAATTTAATGACGTGTGCTTGGCTGATCAGCCACCATATCCAAAATGGCTTCGTCCACAACTAATGTTTTGTTCATCTTTGCACGATATGCGTCCGACCGGGAAGCGAGAAAGTATTCTGTCTCACACAATTGTCGGTGCAAGCGCTCAAATCTTTTACGGTCGGGCAACCGCCTGTTGAGAAACCACTCTCCATACTATAGTTGAGGCTGTGAGCCATTTCCATTTGCAGTTCCGTAGATAAAATGCATAACAGCCTTTCCCCTATTAGTGAAGTGCAACATCTTCCAATATGCTCCTACTACGATTTTGCACACTCGGATCAGCGGCTTTTATATCGAGGCGAGGAGAACGAGGCGAAATTTTCCATACGCATTCTTACTTTTTCACATTTGCATGCTATTAGAGTTGTTCTTCTTCCGATAACTCGCAACAGGAATGAAGCTTTAAAGTTTGCATGGACAAATTTTCAAAATGCGTCAACCCCTTTGCGTTTTATTTCCGACCATGCATTCTTTGATGAAAGTTGCTTGTTTGGATGTGCACTATCAACTCTTAAAGTTTTGCCCATCTTACCATGATACATCCTGCATATAAGAGCGTGAATTTCAAAACTCGCCTAAACGAAAAGAAAAATCTTGTTTCTTTTCTATTCTTCTATTTTGTTAGTAAACCTGCACTGAAAAAACACCACAATCTGCTTCTAAACTAGTTTTATCGTGTATTTATGTCGTTGTAAAATTATGGTTTACTGTCAAAACTCGCCTTATATAGTAGAGATTTGGGAACAGTTAGAATCTGTATTAGTACCGTATCCTAGATAAGGCGAGATTTGAAAGCCACGTCCTCATATACCCTATCTGGTCAAATGAATCCGGACACTTTTTATTTTAGACGTTTGGTCAAAAATCTAGTGAAATAGTCGACGAACTATTCTTAAACTACGATGGTATGATGAAAATGTTTGACCTCCAAATTTTCACTGCAGATTTAATCATGTGGTGAATTGTGGGAATTCAACAAAATGTAAAAAACAATTAACGTCTCCATTCACATCGTCCGAAAGATGTCGGAGATAAAGTGAGCTAGATTTCAGTTGCTTTCTAAATGTAGCTGGGTGATAAGAGGAACAAATTGTTATCTGACCCCTAATTGACCAGGTGACTAAACATTCATTGAAAAATATGATGTCATATATATATGTATATATATTTATTTAAATTATAAATAATAAATAAAAAAATTCATTAATAATTTTAATAAATTTCATAAATAATTATAGAGGATTTCTCTTTCTTAATAAATACTATTGTCACGCTTTATTATATCTCATCGAGCCATGGAGTATTTATTTATTTACCAAAAATCTTTTCATGTTGGTAACGCATAAATGTTAAAACTTTCAAATACGAAATTCACTTTCGTATTTTTGCAACCTTATATGAATAGCAACATAAAAAATTTCTAAATTTATCTTCTTCAAAGAAAAAAATGTCTTTTCCCGGAAACGACTGCAATGTCCACAATTGCTGTATCTCAGAATACGTCAAAAACACTTCGACATTGATATTAAATGTCATAGGAAGACGAAGAAGAGTTCGATATTTCAAGTGAAATGCAGAAAGGTTTATACATGTAACAGTATTGCTAAGGAACGCTGGACTGTACTCTCATATATCAGCGTCTCAAAGAAATTTAATATGATGAAAACAGTAGTTCCGTTACTCTTTTTCTTATTTTGAGTTTTGTTTTTTCTTTCTGTTCGCTTATTTTGTAAAGGGTATCATGAGCATAACATATGATCCTGAAATATGCTATTTTTGTTTTTTATAACTTCTGATATACTTATAGAAATATAGTATCTGTGGTAAAATATTGTGCAAAAGGTTAATTTATTGAACTATTAAAAAGAATTAACACAATGCTGAAATCACATGAACTTGAATTCAATTCCTTGAAGTCATTTAATTTTACAATGCGTTATAACGAGCTTATTCAAACATACCAGGTTTAACACAGAAAAGCATTACTTTATACAGTACATGTAGAATATTCTAATTAGGCCTAATAGAGTGAATTGTCTAATTGACAGCTTCTGTGTCAATGTTCATGAATGATGGAAAAATAAGAGACTTACACTTTTCTGATTTTCAAAGTCTAAAGTCATTGTGCTCGTGATCCGTGA
The DNA here is from genome assembly GCA_963932465.1 of Maratus speciosus. Classification (NCBI taxonomy): domain Eukaryota; kingdom Metazoa; phylum Arthropoda; class Arachnida; order Araneae; family Salticidae; genus Maratus; species Maratus speciosus. The sequence goes on along the minus strand of OZ010788.1, from coordinate 535,124,610 downwards.
ATTATACTCTGATATCTCATGCGTTCAAATCCTAAACAATAATACCAGAGAGTCAGTAATTTTGATCACTTGCGTCATAAGTGAAATAAATGATGTAACCTAAATTCAACATCTGCAGATCGGTTATCCTGACTTGATGGCGCATCGACATCGACATATTGATTTGCTCTATATTTATGTTTGCATAGCTGAATTTAGATGTACGTTCTTTCCTGTACAGAAAATTTTGATTACAATACAGTCTTACACGTTCAGCGTGCATACACATATACTTAATCTATAATAACTTATTCAGGAGTTTAACCCATAGGCCATGGTTTCATATATTCAGCTCCGGTTGACATCTTTCATGGCTTTCATGAACTCCTATTTTTACGTTCTTCTATCTTTACAAGAAGAAAGTCTTGGATTCGTGAAAAATTTCGACTTCCGGTTTTCGACGGATTTATACGTTTTAGAATGCCCAGAACACAATTTGATGGTTTTTAGAAAATGTCTGTCTGTGAGTCTGCCTGTCACTCTGTCACTCCGTCACTCTGTGAGTCTGTATGTGACAAAAATTTTGTGGGCGCTCTATCTCAAGAACTAATGCACGGAATTTCACAAAACTTCATATTTAGTTAGACCTTGATATAAACTGGACCTGATTAGTTTTTGGTGAAAATCTCCCAACAGGTGGCGCTGTTATGTGGCATTTTTTACGATTTCTGCAATAGCTATATCTCAAAAACTACTGCACGGATTTTTATAAAACTTCAGATTCAGTTAGTCCAGGATATAGTTTGGTGCTGATTACTTTTTTGTGAAAATCGCCCAACAGGTAGCGCTGCTATGCTGCATTATTCATGATTATCGCAATAGCTCTAACTCAAGAAAAGATGCACGAATTTTCATCAAACTTCAGATTTAGTTAGTCCCTGATATAAAATAGTGCTGTTTAATTTTTGCTGTAAATCGCCCAACAGGTGGCGCAGCTGTGCTGCATTTTCACGATTTCCGCAAGAGCTGTATCTCAAGAACTATTGCACGGATTTTCATCAAACTTCACATTTAGTTAGTCCTTGACATGAATTGACGTATAAATTAGTGCTGTTTAATTTTTGGTGTAAATCGCTCAACAGGTGGCGCTTCTGTGCTGTATTTTTTGCGATTTCCGCAATAGCTTTATCTCAAGAACTAACGCTTAGATTTTCAACAAACTTCAGATTCAGGTATACCTTGATATCATTTAGTGCTGTTTATTTTTGGTGTAAATCGCTCAACAGGTGGCGCTGCTATGCTACATTTTTCAGAATTTCCGCTATAGCTCTATCGCAAGTTCTAATGCACAAATTTTCACCCAACTTCTAATTCAGATATACTTTGACATGAATTGGTGCTAAATTCATGTAATTTCTTGTACTATTTAAATGATTTAATTGACGTGATTTATATAGAAGAAAGTTTTGTGATGGCCACAACATACTAGTTTCTACTTCATTTAGATCATGATTATCTCATATGGCCCCAAATATTTTTCTTTCTCTTTCGTAATGTTACCAAACTTAGTCCTCTTTATAAACATGAAATCTTCTACCTCGTACATTCTTGACAGTTTTCTGTTCTTATATAAATTGTGGTTGGAAGTCATTCAAGCATGATATACTTACAGTTACCAAGAACTATGTAGCTGTACCGCCAGAGCTCTTAAACACTCTGCCATGCAAATGTGCAAAGGAGTGCAAAGGTGGTTTATGTTCTTGTAGGAAGAACGGGGTTAAATACTCAACTATAATTTACCACTGTAGAGACGCGTCGTGCACAAATATCGCAGAGGAAGAAAACCCACAAACCGGATACGACGAAAAAGTAGATATGGACGAGGAGGAAGAATAATTGACATGGACAGCTCAAGGCCCAGCAAAAAAAAAAAAGCTCTAAGCTCGATTTCCGTGTATTTCCTTCAAGTAACTTGAGTTGATTTTATTACCATTGCTTTTATACTAATTTTTTTTAAAATAGATTATTTATCTTGATTTTCTGTTATTATTACATCTTTCTCTAACATTTTATAAAATACGTAATTTTAACTACACGTACAATTCTCTCATCTTTTAATTACCTATCCCTTATATTCACCATTTTATTGAATTTTCAAAACATAATAATTTAGGCACCTCGAAAATAATTTCCTTACAAACAATTAAAAGAGACAAGAATTAAAATTAATTTGGGGACATCGGTTGCATTTCAGGTGCAATCATCTGATGAAAACGTTGGTGAAAATCCCATATTGATATAATTATTTTTTTTTAATTTTTAATTACACAGTACCAGTCGGTATTTAGGGAAAACATTCATTTAACTGATAATTGGTACGTAAGACACCAATTTTATGAGTTTTTTTAGAAAAATTCGGAAAAGGTCACCTTTTTGACTTATCATATCTCGCTTATTATTGGTGGAATTTTTAGCCTGTTGCACTCAATCAATGCAGAATTTTGTGCTGTAGAATTTTTGAACAAGGATTGTTTTCTGTAGAGTGAACGATTTTTGTGTATTTACGAAATACGGAAAATAATCCGAAAGTTTTGGGAGTTTCCTGATGCCACGTCTAAAGCTCACCAGGAAACAGGGGGCAAACTTCAAATCCTTTCATTTGGATATAAAATAAAGTGATTAAAACGATTTCCAGATTTTCGCGAAATATCGGTTAGTAAAGTCCTATTTTTACAGACCTAGAAATAGTTTGTGTCGAAATACATACGTTTAATTACTTTTAGCATAGAAAAAAAATCGACTCTAGGAGGAGCGAAACTATCTGCGGTCGCCGATGTATTTGAGAAATTTTAAATTCACATTTTTAAAAATAAATTGCATCATCGAAAAGAAGAAAGTCTCAGCTTTAATAATACATTTGTTGTCTGTAGGTAACCTTTAAAATTGCACTGTGTGTGTGCGCGCGGGGGGGGGGGGGGCATTTTCGGGATTATCGTCCCATTTAGGGATTTATGGGACGCTTGATAATGAATGACGTGTGTTACTGTAACTTGATATTTTTTAATAAAAAATTAGTGCAGTAAAATATTTCGCGTTTTATTCCTCGAACTCAGATGTTTTATTATATAGAATTGATTCTTGCGTTAAAATTTTAAGTACTGGGTTCTTTCCTGAATTTTTTCTATATGTTTTAAGGAGGTTAATATTATCATTTTTATGAATAATGCTGACAATATTCTCTCAAATAACATATCTTTACTATGAATTATGGATATCGAGACTTCTCTGAAGATTATGTATTGTATTCATAATAGAAAAATGTGACATAACATCACTTTTACTCGTGTCTTCAAATGTTTAATTGGATTTTTTAATTCAATTGCGAAAGAGTTGCGGAGTAAAAGTTTGAATTATAATACACGAGGTATTTTTAAAAAATCGGACATGGAAAGAAAAATTTCTACAAGGATGCAAAAGCATTAGATTGGAAAATTCCCGGGTCAATTTAGCGCCTCGTAAGCAAATATTGAGTGCCCTGGGACACACGGGCATTCATATTTGCTCGGTAGAAAAAAATTATTTTCAGCATCCATGTTTTTCTTGTCGTTGTGGGTAAACAGATAATAAATTCTGAGAACTCTTGTCATTATTACCATTCATTACATTAACTCTAATTTTCTTTGGATTTAATGTTTGAGAGCAAATGGTAGAGATTGTTGCAAATTCGGTGTGATAAAAGTGTTCATTTAATATGTATTAATATTTTTCTAAAATTTTACATCTGCATAGTGACTAATTTGTATAAAAGTTCTATAGATTTTGAACTGATTTAATAAATAAAATATGATAAAAAGGGAATTAATTTTCTATTTTGGTAAAGTTTTATACTAGCGAAAATCATTGGTTATTTAATTTTATCACCTTAATAAATGTCTTAATGGATTTTTTATCCAAATTCCGAAATAAATTGTTGAATTAAAGCTTTAATTATGTAACTTAGAGAATTGAAACAAATATATCTTGCGTGAAAAAAAAATTCGACAAAAAATATTAAAGCACTAAATTGAAAACCACCCTTTAATTTAGCTCCTCAAATGAAATTCTGGGTGCAGATGTTCCATATAGACGCTTCATATTTGCTCAGTAAGATAGAATTTTTTCCAGCGTTCATGCATTGTGTTTTTCGTAACGTTGGAGTTAAACAGATAATAAATTTTGAGAATTCTCGAAATTGTTAAATGTTCATTAAATTCCACAAAAAAATATCCCTTCTTTCTTTGGAGAATGCAAGATATTTCTAAATTCAAGTTTGATAGTTAAATTTAATACATAGATTGATCATTCTTCGAATAATGGGAGTTCTCTAATTTTCAGAATTAGAAAGAATTTTTTTTTATTGTTTTATTTTACTTCTTTTTAAACTGTTGTAATAACCATATCAGATAACACAGTTGATTACTCGCTTTCAGATTTGCTATATATAATCGATGGTATTTATTCATTACAATTTTTGCAAACAATGTTATCTAAATTAAATATATTTTCAGATTTACTAATTACCTAACTTTTTAAAAACTGCATCAATAATAAAAATTTCCGAGAATATGTGAAAATAACAAATTTTATCATGATGATTTTGAGATTTTTAAATGTTCCCAGTTTAGGGATTTTAGAAATAAACTTTCAACGACTATAGAATTTTAATCATTATTAATGTTCTATTCTACTCAAATTAATCTAAAAATTCATTTAAAATCTAATCTAGTTTCTTGTGTAGCTCGGTCTTATGAATTCTACAAATAATCTCCAAGCTACGCAATATATCTAAGAATTCTACATGTCAAATAAAAATAATTTCTTTTCATTTCGGAAGTAGAGAGTTCAGAAGGAGCATACGCTGGCTATATACCTGTTCTGCTAATTAACCAAAAAATTTATTATTAATAATAGATTTTTAAATTTAGATAATTTTCACAAATTTATTTGATTTTTCTGAATTATTATTACCTCTTATAGACTTCAGTGAACTCTCCAATTCCCCTCTCTGAAGTTAAACTTGTGAGCGTAGTATGCATTCGTACATTTAAAAAATCTCCTCAAGAAAATAATATCTTAACTTTTTATTGTACTCTTCTTTAAGGATGTCTCTTTTTTTCTTAGCTGTCAAAATATTTCTAAAAAATAATAATATTCTTAATTTAATATTTTATGTGTTAAAATTTGAAGAATTGCGAATTAAATTTTAACACTTCACATAAAATTACAGGTTTTCTACAAGTCAGGAAATTTCCTTGACTTCAGGTCAGAGAAACTTCAATATTTTCTCAGAGAAAAACTCGCCTTATCAACAGGTCAGAAGGTGAGAGTTTCTAGGTGCTTCCTATTTGCGAAGCAACTCAACGCCCTGTACATGAGTAATGGTAGATAAATGAAAAATCATGAAAAAGAAGTGATAAAAGTATAACTGTAGTACTTTATGCGACTACTTTAAAAAAGGAGTGCAGAAAGGTGAATGAATAGCAAAAAGCATAAAGTAGAGTGTATCGACAACTTAGCCAAGCGCCCACAGCTGTACGAATGGCGGTAGCAGATAATATAGTCCTTAAGTTCTGTCCCTACCGCAGAACAAACATACAATGTGAACACCTAGAGTATAGTCGGCGAACCTATGGCACGCGTGCCATAGGTTGGCACGCGAAAGAATAATTTTGGCACGGGGCGGTATTGATTATGTCTCTACATCAGGATACAGTGGTTTTACACAAAATACACGAATTTAGACGACCTGATTTAATTCTAAATTCGATTAATTGGAAATTGAAGAATTTTAATCGCATTCGATATAGTTAAAAAAATTATCAAACAAAGAAAGTATTTGAAAACTACCAAAAAGGAAAGATTATTATATGCATTAATAAAAATACCGACGGTAAATTATGGCAACTTGAAAATTAATTTGAGAACTATTTAAATATAAACTGCCTTTTTTTTTTCATTTTTCCTACTATTTATACCAGTGAATCATTATTTTCTCAAATGAATAATATAAAAAATCAAATAGAGAGCAGTTGGCAGATAAATCCATTTTAGTTTGCATTCTGTTAAAATTAACTGAGCATTGAAATGATATTAATTATTTTTCATCCAAGATGCAACACAATTAATCACATTATTTTTTTATTATTATTATCTTCTAAAATATAAATGTTTCTAAATTATTTCAGTGTAATACTTACATGTATGTTACCCATATTAGAAAAAAAATCTTAATAAGTAATTTTCAAGTAGCTTTGATTCATTATTTTTTAATCCACTAAATTTGTTTTATAGTTGGCACGTCAAAGTCATGTAAAATATTTTTTGAAAAAAATTGGCACACGACTATAAAAGGTTCGCCAACCGTGACCTAGAGAATTGAAGACGAAATGAAAGGACTTGGACGAGACATGGAGAGGAGTAACAGTAATCAGAGACTCCACACCTCCAGTAGTAGCCTGTGGATATAAATATTCAAAACCATAGCCAATGTCCAGACAACTGGAAACGCGTAAAAAGGGGGGAAAGCCTGTCCCAATTATTGAAAAAGCGCTATTTAAAGGCACTATACATTATAAATAAATACAAAATAAAATAGTACGTAAAATGTAAAAAGAAAATTAATAAAAGAGATGTGAGAAAATATATACAAATACATACAAAAATTTACAAAAGAATTATATAGTGAGCGACCAGGAAAGTAAAACCTGTCAAAGTAACAGGTAATGAAACTAACCGGGGTCGATATTTTCAGGAAGATATGAGGTCTACGCCAACGGGCGCGTTCATCATAAAAAGAAATATTATGTAAAGCAGGATTAGGAATATTAGGAATGCTATTGAAGAATTTGATAGCTTGATTTTTGATGGCAGATCTGATCGGTGAAATATTGACATCATGGTGAATCGTAGTATTTCTTTAGCATGGTGCACGGAAAATGCCTCGAAGAGTCTTATTTTGCAGAATCTGGATTTTTTTAAGTTTGGTTTTATCCGCAGAGCCTCAGATCTGCGCAGAGTAGAGTACACTAAAGTACAAAAAATGAGTAGAAAAACTAGAAAAACTCTAAATTAGCAGGCGGCCGCATAAACAGCCAATCCGAAAACACATAGGGCGTGGCTTCCCCTGTAAGGGGAAGTCCGCTGTAGAAAGATTTAAAAAAAGGTACAGAAAAGTATTAAAGATGGGTCTGACAAATTGAAAACAGCCCAAAATGTTAAGTAAAGCCTAAATCCTTAAAAAAAGACACTTTTCAGTGACCATACATTTTAAAATAGCAGGTAAAAAGATTTTGAATCAAGGATAGGAACCAAAAGTAAAGTTATCGCGTGATTGTATAAGTCGACTTTTTCTACATAAAAATATTGATATTTCAGCTGAAAGTATAGGAACCTCGATTTAAATATATATTTTAGAAATATTCTAAAAACTAAGAAAGAAAAAAGACGTTATTTAAGAAGAGTACACAGAAAACAGAAGTTAAAAGTATTAATTTCCTGAGAGTATATTTTAAACACGAATTATTGTCACTCCATAGGTTTAGCATTAGCGAGAGGAATTGGGAAATTCACTGATTAACAACTTTAAGGCATTTTTCCGTTAGACGGGCATGTGTTGAATCGTCACATATTGTTTTTGGTTACAAATGCATAATGTGTTACAACAATGATGGAGTTAATTATGCGCCAAACCATGTTCGCTCAAATATGCGCATTGACTTGGAAAAAGCAACAATGAAATATTTTAAAAGTAGAAAATGAAATTTAAATAAACAATAAGTAGTGTAATAATTTATTTTAAGATTTTATTTAAGTAATTGTAGGAAAAACATGCCAAAATATTCGTCAAGTTTAATCATGAAAAGTCATGTACTGTTATTACTGTTGAGTAAAACCGAGTATTGCTGAACAGTTAAAAAACAAATACATTCAATATATAGGGTGTCCATAAAATAATGCCACGGTTATAAATTTTAACAGTATTAACTGTAAGCGTTGTAGAGTGTTGATTAAAGGTCACAAATAAAGAGTAACTCAAGTAGTTTTAGATCAGTGCATGCGCGAGTACTGATTTGTTAATGACTCGCATGCAGTGTCACATATGCAAAATGGCGACTCCTGAGCTTAAAGCTTTATTGCTGTGCTGAAGATTTAAAAGTCGTTACAACCATGCAATTATTTCTTTGGGGGCTTTATAAAAGATTGTGTCTCCGTTCCGCAGCAACATTATGATTTGCCAAAGTTGAGTCACTGAATTGAAGAGGCTATTGCTTCCATTACTCCGGACGTCTTAACCGAAGTATGGGAAGAATTGCACTTTATGTTGGATATGTGCAGTATAGCTAAAGATGCACCTATTGAACAGTAGAAGAAAAACTAGTTTAGTTTACCTTCAATTTGATGTATGATTTGTTGTAAATAGTCTAAATTAAACTGTTTTAATATATCATTGAAACTGGGATATACTTCTATGGATATCCTGTATATGAGTGTATTATTACACCCTCCTATGTATGAGACATCTTGTAAAAAATTAAACCAATTAAAATTTTGGAAATTATTGATTCAATTTAAGTATTTGCAGAAAAAAGTATGCCGAAATTCTTTTCAAGTTTAATCATGAAGAGTTTTAAATATTACCTTTGAGTAAAACCGAGTATAGAGGAGTTTGTACAAAACAAATGCACACTTTTTATATTATTGGGTAAATCCACCTCTTACGTACATAACAAAAAAAAAGTAAAAAAAGCTTGTAAAAAAGGTAAGCGATAAAAATATGGTAAGTTTTCTAAACGATTTAAGTATTTATAGGAAAACTATGCCAAAATTCTTTTCATATTTATTTATAAAAGTCGTAAATCACTATTGAGTAAAACCGAATATTGGTGAGCAATTACTAAACAAATGTACTCATTTTATAGATGTGGATTGTACAATCGTCTTACATATAGGACAACTTTAACCCATTGAGGACCAGCATGTTTTACAGGAATTTTATTCAGTTGACACCACTTTTTGTTAAACACTTACTCTTTCTTTATGAGCCACTGAAATGTTGCAATTAAATAAGGAAAATTTTACTTTTCTCTTTTAATCGTATTAAAAATTTTTAAAAAATCGCAAATATAATGTTGCGAAAACGTAACGCCAGTCTTTAATGGGTTAAAAAGGAAAACAATAAAGATTTGGTAAGTTTTGAATTTTATAGTTTAATTTGTTATCTCAATTAATTTGTTATCGAGAATTTTTATTAAAAATATTACTCTTTTTTAAATATGAGATAAAATATACTTAAAAACCTTTTAACGGGGGGGGGGGGGCTCTATCAAGAATACATGTTAAAGCCGGAGAAATGCTGTTCGATCCCCTGTGTAAAGATTAACCTATACACAGGGTTCGTACGAGTTCTTGAATTTCTTGACTAAAAAATTATTCGGTACCAGTATTTTGTTATGGAAAAATCTCCCCTTAAATAAGCCAAGATTTCGTCCGTTTAAACTAGTTTAATTTTTGTCTAAAAAAATTCTGATATTTGGCCTTGAACCCTTTGCACTCCAACGGTGAGTGTCACTCACCACGCTATTCTTTACATCAACTCCAACGGTGAGTCTCACTCACCATGCTATTCTTTACATCAACTCCAAAGGTGAGTCTCACTCACCACGCTATTCTTTACATTAACTCCAACGGTGAGTCTCACTCACCACGCTATTCTTTACATCAACTCCAACGGTGAGTCTCACTCACCATCTTAATTTACATGAACAATTTACATTTAATTCCAACCTTGGTTCTTACTTACTGTTCTATTATTTACATTAATGAAGTGATATAATTCGAATCTGTACAGATGTGATAAAAGGAAGTATCCAAACTGTATTTTATAAAAAAAAAAAAAATTGTAAAGATAAAAAATGACTGATATGTATCATACACAAAATTTAGCATTATTAAAAACGGCACTGTTATTCGATGTGCTCTCTTTTGACAAAGTAATGGTGTAACAATATAAGAAAAATAAAACTGGTACTCACTTCAGTATAATATTGTCGTGGCATTAGAACTTACTGATTAGGCATTAGAACGTACTGATTAATTAATAAATTTTGTTTAAAGAAGAAACACGTGGAGACATTTTTTGAATAGATAATAATTATCTTTGTTGAGTATAAACTTGTAAAACAGCAGAGAAATGAGCGTCCACTCAGCCATTTAAAATACGTGAAACTATTGATTAATCAATTGAAAGGAGATTTTTAAGAAAGCCATGGGGCTTCAACATCCTATGATACCCACTCTAGTGTTTTATTTAATAGAGGGCTCCATGTAATGCTGACAGGTAGAGCCAAAGATTCTCGAGTCTGCTCTCACAGAACAGGAAAAGGTAAGAGACATCAAACGACATACTTTTGTGACACTTGTCCCGAAAAGCCTGCAACGCACCTTGGTGAGTGCTTTATAAAATACTGCAACAGAATACCCAGCAAAACTATAGAGTACATGATTTAAATATTATATTTCTAACATGTATAATATATAAAACATTCAAATAAAAAATTATTTTAAATTTGACTATATAAGTCCATATTTTATTTGCTTTAAAAATGTCGGAAAAAATCTTGGATTGCATAGGATGAAAATAACGGTACCCGTACGAGCCCTGATACACAGGAGCTAATTTTCAAGCGTTGTTAGATTTTGCACGTTTTTTACTGAAAATCTAATTCAATAGCATTTAGACCGGTGTTGCCAGATTTTTAAAGCGAAAAATAATACATCTACCTCTGAAAAAATTCTTCAAAATACTAGGCCATAAATTTGACTTTGGCGCCATCTATCGAAGTCAATTAGAATTATAAAAATCAATTAATCAGTCCATAATAACATGAAAGATGACTATCGATTCTCTGAAATATATATATATAAGATTTTTTTCTAATCAACAAATTTGATTTATGTAATGAGAAAGTTCCATTATCGATATTTTTCTTACCTTCATAATTCCATGGAGGTAAATAAACAGAGAAACTAATGTTTTGTTACAATTGCTTTTTCAGATTAGCAGCATTTGCATTTTTCTTACCTTTGTGTTTTTACACGTTTTTTGTCGACTGCATACAGAAATTTAATATTATGCTATATAATATTAAATTTATGTAACAGAATTCAATTAATGTTAAATTCGCGTTAATTTATACACGATTAAACGGGAAATCTATTAATCTAATCAAAGACATCAAGTTACAAGGAATGATAGGACGCAGCAATTTCGTCCCCAATGTAAGAAGGGTGATTTGTTTATAAAAATATGCTCAGTAGACTGTGCATATGCTAATATGACATCCAAATTTCTCAATGTTTTAAATTTTTGCAATTTCTTTCATGTTTATTTCGAAAATACCATGAAAATACTACTTTTAAACGAAATACTACAAAAAAAATCTACGTCCCTAATTTCGAACGAAAAAGTATTACTGTAGTATTGAAAATACAGCATCGGGCAACACTGTTCAGACTTTGTTTACGAGTTATTTGTTTGATATAATTTTTTAAGTTCATTTTATTAATTTTTCTAGTTTGAAATGTGAATTAAAAACGGAATGGGATTAAAAAAAAAATCCAATCGTAGTAGGCGGGTAAAATAAGAATAGAAAATGTTTCATGGACATTATATTATATTACATACATTTTGCTTTCGCATTTAAAAAAGTTATGGCAGTTTCTGGTACTGCGACAGTAATGAATAATTTAAATGCATAAAGTTTGCACATATCAGCTGTTATTTCATATTTAATGTCTCAAAAAACTCTGTTTTTTTTTTTTCAGTTTTAATGTAGAAAAAGTTACATGATAACGCACGATTAAGCTCAATTTTTGATATGATTAAATAGTTTAGATTATTACCTTTTCTTTCCAATTTAATTTGTCTGCCCTTAGGTGCCCTCCCAGTTTTTAGAATTGTTTTTAGCTTATTAATTCTAAATAATTTTTTTTGACATTTTAGTTCAAATATAATTTTCTTTTTATCAAAGACAGCAGAATTTAATTTAGTCACACAAATAAACTTTTGCACCATTATGCAACGGCAACAAGATTTAAAATTTAACGAAATGTGAATTTTGTTGAAAATATTTTGTTTATAGAGGAAAATTACAATGAAGAGCACGTGAAGTTTTGCAAGAGTTAAATGTTTTAATTTATAACCAAATTTGAATAAAAATTGTCAATCATATGTGAGTGCTTTATAAAATACCACAACAGAATACCCAGCAGAACTATAGAGCATAAGATCTAAATATTATATTTCTAACATGTAAAAATATATAAAACATTCAGATAAAAAATTATTTTAAATTTGACTATATAAGTCCATATTTTATTTGCTTTAAAAATGTCGCAGAGTTGCTAGTCCCACCATGGAAAAAAAAAGCTTGGAGTGCATAGGATGAAAATAACGGTACCCGTACGAGCCCTGATACGCAGGGGCTAATTTTCAAGCGTTGTTAGATTTTGCACGTTTTTTACTGAAAATCTAATTCAATAGCATTTAGACCGGTGTTGCCAGATTTTTAAAGCGAAAAATAATACATCTACCTCTGAAAAAATACTTCAAAATACTAGGCCATAAATTTGACTTTGGCGCCATCTATCGAAGTCAATTAGAATTATAAAAATCAATTAATCAGTCCATAATAACATGAAAGATGACTATCGATTCTCTGAAATATATATATATAAGATTTTTTTCTAATCAACAAATTTGATTTATGTAATGAGAAAGTTCCATTATCGATATTTTTCTTACCTTCATAATTCCATGGAGGTAAATAAACAGAGAAACTAATGTTTTGTTATATTGCTTTTTCAGATTGGCAGCATTTGCATTTTTCTTACCTTTGTATTTTTACACGTTTTTTGTCAACTCTAAACAGAAATTTAATATTATGCTATATAATATTAAATTCATGTAACAGAATTCAATTAATGTTAAATTCGCGTTAATTTATACACGATTGAACGGGAAATCTATTAATCTAATCAAAGGGATCACGACAATTGAAGACAATGACAATGAAGAGCACATGAACTTTTGCAAGAGCTAAATGTTTAAATTTATAACCAAATTTGAATAAAAATTGTCAGTTGTATGTAGCTATCTCAGGACAAAAATGATGTAAAATATATTACTTGGCTGCAAGTTTCGAGTGGTTACAAAATTGATTCAGCCAAATTCTCAAATTCAGATTTGATACGATGCAAAACATAAGACATTTTCCCATGATATGATTCCCATTCTTTATATAGGGTTCCTCTGTGCAGACATAAATATAAATATACAACAGACTATACAACACAACAATTGTCATTAAAGCTGTCGAATGTTTGTCCCGTATCTTAAATTTTAGAAAAAGAAATTTTAGGATTTGTTATAATAATACAAAAATAGTTTTATCACTTTAGCTTCCATACCGTTAAGAAAGTATCATTAAAATTATCAAGAAGAATGTAAAATTATGTTTCAATCAGATTATGAAACATTTTTCAATGCATTCGGACTACTATAATAAAACTTCATAGCTTAATAACGTGAAAAACGATGTCTAAGTAATAATTTGTAAAACATATAACACGTTTGAAAACACAATTTCAACCTAAGTCTAAAAAATAACTGAAAATTTTGGACATCCCTGTATATGAACTATATATTTATCATACAATTCACAATATGCTAAAATTTAGAACAGTTAGAGAACACATAGTACAGTTGAAAACGGATCAACGGTCAATAAACGGAAATATACTTTAGATTTTTTGTGCAGCCTTGTATATGATTTATAGAATTTATACACACTAAATAGTATGCAATTTTTATAATTTAAAAAAGTGTTCCACAACTGAAAACGCACTTCAATCAATTAATGTTCATGCAGAGAAAAATGTAACTGATTTATTTTGTGTGCCCCTGTATATGAAAGATGAATGGCACATCATATTCAATAGTAAGCATTTTATAAAGCACCTCGGAGATATATATCAATTTAAATACTTTTGAAATAGTGTAACATGAACAAAATACACCACAAACAATTTGTCTCCATAGACCGTAATGTAACATAATGCTTTTTAGTGTCCCTGTAAATGATCGATAAATGCTATCCATACCATATTCTATAGCAATCATCTTGTAGTGCACTTCATAGATATTACAGTCGTGGGAAAAAAAAGTAAACACCCCCTACTAATTCCTCAACAAATCATGGTAGACGAAAGTTACTAGTACCGCACGATTGGAAATAAAGTCTACTTTTAAATGATGTATATAAAATTTTGTTAGGGGGTCATCTACATATTAAAATTAATCCAAACTTCATTTTTTTCAATGGTAATACCAAATTTTAACGAGATATTTGAAATCTTCGGTTAAAACTATGCCTAGGCACCAAATTTCAAGTCATTTGAATGATACGTTTTTGAATTATAAACATTAAAAATTTAATGCTTCTAATGTTAAATTACATTTTCATATTTTTTTTCTATATCTCCTGAAATTATGCTCCTAATGTGCTAATTTTTTTTTTGTAGCAATAACACTAATATACCCAAACATAAATACGCTGAATTTGCAATTTTTATATTTTTATGATATGAATTATGAAATTAATATTTGAAAAAATTATGAATTGCAACCTACAATTTTTTTGATGGATTTAGATTTATTAAGTCCTGCTTTATGGAAAACCAAAATTTCACATTTTTCTTCCAAGTAGTTTTGAAATTATGCTTTAAAAAAAACGGCAAAATGATGGTTTAAGGGGCCGTCTATGATGGAAGTGAGTAGACATTTTGAAATTTATTCTACTATACTGTAATCTAACAGGCTTCATTGACTCCTTGAGTAGCGCTTAAGGTGCCTTGATCAAGAAACGGGCTCTCTCGGTTAACAATCGAGTACGGAACTTCAATTTGGATACAGCCCTTAAAATACGCTCGTTTTAAAATAATTAATTTCTCGGAAACTTATGGTACGAATTACATAAAAATTTGTTTTTAGGCTAATTGAAGGGTGTAGAGTTCATTTATGCTGTCAGAATTGTGTACTGCCATTGAAAAAAAACAAAGTTTGGGTTCTTTTTAATATGTAGATGGCCCCCTAAACAAATTTTATATACATTATTTAAAAGTAGACTTTATTTCCAATCGTTAGGTACCAGTAACTTTCTTTTACGATATTTTTTTGCAGAGTTAGTAAGGGGTGTTTACTTTTTTTTCCCACGACTGTACATAAATTTCAAAGTGTTTGAAATTATGAAACATCATTCAACACCTCCGCAAACGATTTTTCCCCATAGGTCGTAATGTTATGAAATACTTTTGAATGTGCCTGTAACGAAATTATGACCTCTACACGCCACATTTTGTAATATCTAACATTCAATAGTGAAAACAATAACATTTTTCAGTTTCATGGCGATGCAACTGTATTGACGCCAAAAATAATTTTGGCCATCTAGAATCAGTAAATCACCCACCGTGCATCGTACATTATTCAATACGAAATGTGTAGTGCAAAACACAATGTCCAAGTTTTAATTTTGTTATCAGAGCATATAATTACATCTACTAATAAATAATTGCTTTTTCTTTAGATCTGCTAACATATTTTTAAATATGATCGACTATTAGAGATAAATAAGACAGTCTCTCTTTTTTTAAAAAAATACGTAATAATTGGTACAATCCCTTACAAGAGTCAGTTCGCGCTTCTAAATACTCTGAAATTTCCTCTAATACCCGGAATGACAACACTGACGATAGTGATGATACATGTATATAATAAATTGCAGATTTTTGTAAATTCCGTTTGCGAGCTCGTTCCCAGTAACCACAGCGCGTCATATTTTCTTCCTGTTTTTTAAACCTATATCAAAACAAAGCCGATAAGCTAAGAATTACACTAAATATAAAATTAGATAGTTTGTTGACTTTGTCCAATGATATATAAGTTTGTATTTTATGAACGTTTTTATTTAAGTTTTCAGTAGTTGAAAAATTTTTTAAGTTAATTTTGGTAAGAATTGTTATTTAAAGTTATTTGAATATTTTGTCAACAGCAAAGCAAAAGGATTCACTGTAAAATGAAAGGTCATTGCAATGTTGCCATATTGGGGACTTTTTTAATTCAGATTATTTGACAGTCACCACTATTTTTTTAAATAGTACTAGGGGGCTCTGCCCCCTGCGAGCTATGCTCGCCAACCCCCGCTCAGATCCTTGGGGCTCCAAAACACGGACAAATCAACTTTTTTCGAGATGATTAAAAAGGGGGCTGCCAATAAAAGAAAATAGATAGACATTTAAAGATTGAACAAAAAGAAGTAATATAAAAATTTTGTTTTTAAAGTCAATTCCTACTTAGGTCATCAAAGAAAAAATTAATAGAATCCCTTCAGCTAATATTAGTTTTTGTTGCATTAAAATATCTCAATTTGTTGATGTTCTATAAGCAAGTAGGTTTACAATGGAAGTCTATGGGAATTTGGCGAAATATTGGAGATATCGCCAAGTTGGCGACAAACTTGGTGGTATTTGGCGACAAAACAGGGTCTTCCCTATGGTAACCCCCTTATAGATATGAAGATGCATTAAATGCTGTTCAATAACCAATGGCCGCCATTTTTTGTCTCCCATATAAAACTAAAATTAATTAATTAAAACTTAATTAATGAATTAATATTTGAAAAATCTGTATTAACATCAATTGTCATCCAGTAAAAGTTTATAAAAAATTTATTTCAACTTGATAGGATAAATAATAAGTATTTTATTAACGATTGAAAATTTGAACAAGATATATAAAAAAATAAATATAGGGAGAGTGTAAACTAATAGTAGGAATTGAAAAAATCTAAGGCGCTTTTAATTTAATTAAATGTCGTTTACTCTTCTATCTATCTCCACTCCTTCCCTTCAAAAATTATAATCTTGCAAAAAAGGAACAATACTTAAAACTTAAAAAAAAAATTCATACTACATGAAAAGTAGATTATACTGAAAAATGTACAATTTCCTATTTACAAATCTACGAAAATTGTTATTAAAGTCTAATTTGTCAATAGAAGACTGTAAATTTAAATTAAGAACAAGAAATGATATGCAAGTGACAGGAACAATACAATTTATATTTTATTCAAAGCTATAAAACAAATATGTCGTAAAGTAAATGATCATTTAAATATATATCTTAGCCCTATCCATTTCAAAGCTACATGACTCATAATGTCCCTTATCATTAATCAATTTCAAATAAGATACTGACGGATGAATTAACTCTACATTAAACATCCAGTAGGTAAGTTCCGTTGTGCGTTTATAATGGCATAAGTAACATTTATAAAATTTCATTGTAGACTATGTTTTCAATTTTTTCTGCATTTTTTATAAGAATTTTTACATTTCGCCCTGAAACACATCTTGATAACGCTACATATAACTGACCGTGAGAGAATAATGGTCTATCAATATAAATGCCCACTCTTTCAAAAGTTTGACCTTGTGCTTTATTTATGGTTTAATGCATATGTCATACGAACTGGAAATTGTCTACGATATAACACAAACGGTAATTGAGAATGTCCGGTTGATGTATTGAGTTGAATTCGTGGTATATCAACTACAGAACCTTTTTATCTCCGGTAATAATTTTCGCAGTCAAAACCCTACGTAAAATCCGTTGAACTAAGAGGCGTGTACCGTTGCACAATCCATCAGCAATAGAAAGGTTTCTAATTAGCATTACAATGCAGCCTATTTTCAACTTCAATTTGTGAGGAGGCATTCCAGATGGAGTAAGTGAATGAAGATATTCATCCGAATATCTTAACGTTGCTTCCTCTTCTCTTGCATCACTCTTATCTATTCCATTTAACGTTGCTTTGTCAATACTGTAACTTACAAATAGTTCACCTGGTATTCTGGATAATATGCTTTCATTCATTTTATTTACTTCGTCGTTTTGAGGTGATAAAATTATTCGGGAAAGGAGATCGTTGTCTACATGTGAAACATCTTCAAAAAACCAATTAGTCAAATCCGAACAATGGAAAGCAGATGAGTTATCTACGCAAAGTTCTGTAAGTTCTCCATTTCCTAACTGCAGCAACCACTCTGCAAAATTCTCTTCCGTGTCATTCACTCTCATGTTAATCTTAAGATGGTGGATCTCGAAAAATGCCCATAGAGGGGATGATTTTATGCATTCATCGACTATTTGTCTTCGAGTAGCTTTCTTCACAACTGGCAATGTTTGACGAAAATCCCCCCCTAATATGAATGTTTTCCCACCGAATGGCACAGTACTATTCATGACGTCACACAGAGTGCGATTTATGGTCTCGAGAGCCTTTCTAGGTATCATGCTAGCTTCATCCCAGATCACAACATCAACTTCCTGTAGACGTAACTTATCGCGAGCTTTCAAAAAGCAAATGCTTTCCTCCTCGAGACGTATAGGCAAATTAAAAAAACGATGAGACGTCATTCCACACGGTAGGAGTATTGAGGCGATTCCGGTCCAAGCTACACAAGGTATTTTTTTATTCATACTTAGCAGCTTATGGTAAATAGCATTATAGAGAAATGTTTTTCCTGTTCCACCTGGTCCATCTATAAAAAAACATTGAGAAGGATTTTCGGAATCTCCAGAAATGCAGTCAATTATTCTTGTATACACGGAGAGCTGGCCAGCATTAAGCCTTTTTTCGTTATTCTCACTTATCTCTATATGATGTTGGATATCTAAAACTTTTACTGGGGATTTAAAAAAGGCTGGTTCAGGAAGACCGAAATCTGAGCATGTTCTGTTCTCAGCATTGAGCTGTGCTTCTATCTCACAGAGAGAATTGTATGTTGTTTCTTCATGTTCAGTCATTTCATCTTGGAACTTTTCCCACAGTTGCAAAGCATTGGATGGTTCATCTCCGATAAGATAATAAACAAAAAATCGTCTAAATTGTCTTGCCATTAATGTGGTTGCTGCTTCTTCTAGCACCGCATTTGCTTCATTACTATTCTCAGTAATTCCCATGGCAATGGCCGCTTCTCTGTATGTTCTATAAATTATACCTTGATAGGTCCTAAGATCCTCATGGGAAGTAGCACCAGAAATTCTGTTTAGAATCAACTTCAGGAAAAACCTTTCGGAATCTCTAGGTGAAACATTAACGATTCGGCCAACGACTTTAGAAGATCTGTCTCGAGGTGTCCATTTTTTCTCGGATTTATTCCAGGCATAACTTTCGGGTATGTTGCCATACAGAATATTTCTTGCAACTTTATCTTGCTTATTTAAGTCAAACCAGCCAAGTAACATGGTCTTGCAATCTTTATTCAAAGCGTTTATTTCATGCCCTTCTTCAAATGTTACATACTGCTGACCATCGAGATGTACAGGAAGCCTTATGACAGTGTGACTCCTATTATGAAGTGGTATTAAGTTCAGCCTCCACGCTGCTTCCATAGGTCCAATATATCGGCTATCAATGTACTTTTGAACTTCATTTGTTTCATTTTTCTTCATTTCCATTCTTGCTCTATCGTGACCTTTGTGAATATACTTATGGATGTACTTCAAAGCCATTTCTGAGGAACAGTATTCTACATTAATGTGGCAATCAAATTTCTTTAACAGATAAGGATTATGAGGCACTACCATTCGATTATCTACATACTGAACTTTTCCTTTGATTTTTGCGTGGTAGGCATAAAGCTTCTCCATATTGTCACGCCTTCTGTATTTAGGAAATCCATCTCCAGTCATATCTGTTTCGTTACGAAAAGGTTTGGGAAATTTTTTTGAACATTCTTTCTTTTCTTTATTCCAACATAACATTTGATCAAAATGAGGTCCGTGCATCATATGCCGCAGTTGATAATACCTAAGAGATGAATCTTGGTCTGACAACTCAGCAGTGATGTACCTGTCGATATCATCAGGGTTTAGAAGTTTACAATCCGTTCTGAGAGCTGCGAGGATGTGTGCGTGAGGAAGACCGCGCTTCTGAAATTCGATCGTATAAACATATGCCACAATTGGACCTAAAACCTGCTCTTCCACCAAATCATGAATGAGTTCGTTAATTTTAATCTGGAATACATTTGTCACTATCATAGGAATGTCATTTGGAGCTGTACCATTAACGAAATATTTTTTTAAAGTGTTTGTAATTTCAGGCCACTTGGGATTGCAGGTCATGGTGATGAAAAAATCTGGTCTTCCAATTTTCCGACAAATTGCCATAGAATCTTGATAGAGCTGTTGCAAGCACCTTGGAGAACCAATATAAGTTGCAGGTAAGATAACAGCGTTGCCGAGTCGAAATTGATTAGCTTCGTTCAAGCTGTTCTTTTCGATGTGATCAACAATTCCTTGATAACATTCCATGCGCAAAGACCGTTGATTGTGGCGAATGAAATCCAATCGTTTCCTTTCTACCATTACATAACAGTTGATCACATATTGCTGTGTCAACCTTCCTGCATTCAACAGTGGATTGAACTGTTCATCAGGACGCAGAGCCAGTCGATGACCGTAATACTGCGCAGGGGTAATCTTGTTACCCTCATTTGTAGACATGTTATACGTCCAGCCAAGATCACCATGTGGAAACAAGAGTGGGAAGGTCATAGGATCGGCATGTTGGGATGCTTGAGATAATATTGTAGTTTCACGGCCATTCTCCTGTTTGGGGTAAACTTTCAGATCTACACATGGAAGACACCCGTCTTTAGACACAACAATGATAGCAATTTCAGAAGCTGTAGGTGTATTGTATCTGCGCCTGTCATCAAATTCATATTTAATAAAATGCAACATATACGTATTTTCTCCAGAATTTGTCATTTCATGCAACATTCTATATTTCTGTGCATATGGATTGATCCTGCGTAGTAAATTTTCCAGACGAAGATTCAAATTTTGGTTGTCTATATCAAGGCGCATCTTTGCTGCTTCTTCAATATTTTCATAAATGTAGATTTGTCCATTTCGAGGCGCATTACCGTCAACATTAGTAAGTGAAGTTGTTGCATGGTGATACACTTGGCCTTGGATCTTAATTAATGGTGGAGCTTTTCCCTGCATTTCTTCTATGTGGGCCCCAAATGTAACGAAGCTAAATGATGAGTTGTAAGCTCTGATGTGTTGTTTGAAATTTTTAGACTCTTCGTTCTCAGATTTTAACAAATTCTCCAGTTCTTGTGGATATTCATTAAGTGGAGGTAGCATAACTTTGCCATTGTGACAACACGTGTGTACCGCTCTTCCTTTCAGCTCTGTAAAACGAATAGCTCCACAATAAGGACATTTTATCGTTAAATCGCCCATGGTATATTTTTCAACCGTGAGGTAAGACCCATTTGTAATGTCGCCTGCAAATTCTACTTTCTTTTTTCTTTTTCTTGAAATTGCAATACTTTTTTTGACATTTTCAATTTTTTGTACATTTTCTACACTTTCCATATAATTGCATTCTTCTGTACACGCTAGGAATTGCATTTTTAATCTTGACTCTGTAGGTATTGCATGGATCTTTGCAGAAAAATCAGTTACTGAATGGTGATCATGATGAGACGATCTAGATAAACATGGAATTTCTAATATTTCATCAAGCATCATATTCTGTTTCAACATTCCAACGCTTTTAGTATATTGTTGAAGCGGCTTTTCACTCAGTATTTTCTGTTGATATAGTTGATTGTTCATAAGTGCGTTTTTCTTTCTTGCAATGTCAAAAACTGTAGATTCGTTAGATGGTCCAGCTAAACATTCTGATTCCATATTTTCGTAAAACATTATATCTTCTTCTGATAATCCATATATTTCGCAATCTTTCTGCAGTTGCTTTACTTGTAATTGTTGTTGATAGAGTCTATAGGCCATGCGTGCATTTTCCCTTCTAGCAGCCAGACGAGAAATAGCGTCTTCAGATGGTCTTTCCACAGCATGCAGCTTACTTCTGGAAGCCGCTCTAATCCCTTTAATTCTTTCTTGAGACATGCTTTCCTTTCTGTCTGATGTGAGCTTCTTTTTCAAACGGTTTTCAGACATATTTAGATGTTTATTTGCTGCAAGTTTCTTTTTCAGGCGCTCTTTGGATATATTTCCATGCGTCTGTGCAGCTCGCTTCTTTTCCAAACGTCCTTCTGACATATTTTCCGGTCTGTCTGTTGCCTGTTTCCTTGTCAAACGTTTTAAAGACATATTTTCAGGTCTGTCTGTTGCCTGTTTCCTGGTCAAACGTTTTAAAGACATATTTTCCGGTCTGTCAGTTACCTGTTTCCTTGTCAAACGTTTTAAAGACATATTTTCAGGTCTGTCTGTTGCGTGTTTCCTGGTCAAACGTTTTAAAGACATATTTTCAGGTCTGTCTGTTGCCTGTTTCTTTGTGATACGCATGAGAGACATATTCTTACGTCTGTCAATTGCTCGTTTTTTTTCAAGTTTTTCTGTTGTAATTTTAAGACGCATTTTTGATTTGTACTGTTTCCTTTGTTCTTTTTTTGCTCGCAACGATTTATTTTTTTTTGGTGGCATTTTAAAACAAACCAATAAATGTATTTTAAAAAGAAATTTCAATAAAAAGCATTGAATTTTGATCAAAGCCGATTTCGTTTTTTGACATACAGTTATTTGTGCTTTACATATAACGAAATATTAATGAAATTATCTATATAAATGCAAAAGTCATTACATCTATAAAACAATAAGGGGTTAGCTTTGTAGATTATTCTAAATAAAATTTTTGTATATTCTACGTTCTTTTAATACCGTCTATTAGATGGCCTTTCCTAGGGCTATGCATTTTATATGTTTTTAAAATGCCTTAAATTCTTTAAAAGAAGCTATTGTACGTCTCTAAAATAAAGTATAATCTAAAATGTAATATCTTTAAAATGAAATATGTAAGCAATTAATATCAAAATAAAACAAACAATTATTTACTTGCATAAGTACGAAATCTGTCAGAGCAACAAATATTTACGTTTTATAAATTAACTTTTCAAAAGTGAATACATTTCAAATTATAAATAATGTGAAAGTTGCCAACTTTGGATTAAAAAAATTACATTACAAAACATTTCACGTGAAATAATTTAATTTTTTTAGGCATTTTAGATATAACGATATTTAAGATTTGTGCATTTTACGTATGACGTAACTGTCACCATTAAATTCGTTTCGCTTGTCTATATATATATTACGCTATCGTATATGGCACAGAAATCGCGATTATTTGTTAATTGTTTAATGAAACTCATCTCATTGGTTATTGAACAGCATTTAATCAATGCCAGTGAATATTTATTCAATGGCTTTGCATTTAATGCATTTACATACCTATAAGTGGGGTTACCATAGGGCGGACACTGTTCTGTCGCCAACTTGGCGATATACCGCCAATTTTGACGACCAAAATTAGTCGCCATAAGTGACGCCAACTTGCCGATATCTCTAATATTTCGCCAAATTCCCATAGACTTCCATTGTAAACCTACTTGCTTATAGAAAATCAAAAAATTGAGATATTTTAATGCAACAAAAACTAATATTAGCTTAAGGGATTATATTAATTATATTTAAGGTAGTCCAAGTAAATTAAATTCTGAATAAAAGTAACATGATACAATGCTTAGCATGCTTTCTCAAACAAATTTTAAGGGAGACCAAACTGGTCGCCAAGGTCGGCTAGTAATAATTTAATTATTTTAAGGTTTTCTTACTTTTTTAATATTCACGTGTAAATACAATTTTTATGACGTAATTTTCCTTATTTCCTTCTTTTAACACGCAATTATTTAATTCTTATTTTAAATTTTCTTTCTGTTTTTAAAAGTCACGTGTGAATAAAATTTTAACTTGAAGCAAACATTATTGTTTGGGCTGATTATACAGTTGGCAGCAGTTTAAATTTATACAATTTTCTAAAATAAGTAAAAAATATCTCTCGAAATGCTAAAAAATTGAATTTAAATTAGAAATAAAACCTAAAAAAATGAATCAAATTAAAAAAGAGACACAGTCTGCACACCGGGAACTTCAAACGTATAAAATGATCTAAAAATGATTAAATTCCCATTTATAGTTTTTGCTCCTATAAAATTTTTTTAGTGGAACGATTTTGTCCAACTTTAGCATTAAATATCCCTTAAAATAATTCTTCGATTTGAAAACTGTCTGCATCAGCGTATTTATCAAACATTTCTCTATAATACCACCGATTTTCATAATTTTCTATGCAATACTTTTCTTAATATTAACGAAGAAAGACCTCCGGTCACAAAATATTCAAAACCGGCGGCGGCGGCGGCGGTGACAGCGGTAGTTACTTTCTTTTAGAATAGAGAGACACTTTAAATGTATCGTTTTTAATCTGACATAATTTTCACTAAACTTTTCTTTCTCCTTTTACTATTCACGTGAAATGAAATATTATTTGCGCTATCATAATAAAAATAGTTGAAAATATCATCTTAAAATATTACATAAATGTCTCGCGCAATTTTTAAATTTAAATTGTTTTGCAATATTATTTTTTGTTCATTTTACGTAATGTGTAATGTGACGTAAATGTGACGTAATTTCTCCCATTTAAGACTTCTAACTCATGTTAATGAATTTATTATTTTACAACATTCTTTCACTTTTAAAATTCACGTGTAATATGGTTTTTATGATAATTTTCAATGAGTTCCTGCTTTTTATATTTTATTGTTTATAATAGTCACGTGTAAAATAATTTTTTAATTTGAAGCAAACATTATTATTTGCGCTTTTTATACTGTTGGCAACAGGCTAAATTAGTACAATTTTCTAAAATAAGTAAAAAATATCTCTCGAAATGCTGAAAATTTGAATTTAAAATAGGAATAAAACCTCAAAAAATGAGTCAAATTAATAAACTGAGTGCAGTCTGCACACCGGGAAATTCTGACGCATAAAATGATCTAAAAATGATTAAATTCCGATGTTCAGTTTTTGCTCCTATAAAACTTTTTTAATGGAACGATTTTGTCCAACTTTAGCATTAAATATCTCTTTAAATATTTCTTCGAATTGAAAACTGTCTGCATCAGCGTGTTTATCAAACATTTCTCTATAATTCCACCGATTTTCATATTTTTGTATGCAATATTTTGCTGAATATTAACGAAGAAAGACCTCCGGTCACAAAAAATTCAAAACCGGCGGCGCGGCGGCGGTGACAGCGGTAGTTACTTTTTTTTAGAATAGAGAGACAATTCGCCTTATTTTTCAGAAATTTTTAATCTATGTTTAACACGTTCACGCCGGCGCGGTTTGTCACACTCGAATATCTCAGATTTGTCAAGTCTCCGGCTTTTTGCCCACCACTATTATTTAAGAGAAAATGCTGTTTCTTTAAATTGCCCAATTGTTCAAATTAAATAAAACAACATTTTCTGTATTAAAATACTGGTATCTAAAAAGCCAAGGACTTGGCAGCTAAATAGGCTGAAAATTTCTATTTTAAAAAAGCGGTGACAATCAACAATCTGGGGACAAAAAAGTCCCTAATCTGGCAACACTGGGTCATTGGACAGTAGTTACAAAAAAGAATGTGTAAGGAGCTAGGTAGGAGGGGCCTGTGTTTATCTCATTACAAAAATGAAATAAAATTCAAATGAAATTTTCAGGTTCCTTTGCTCGAAAAAAGAGCTTAAAATAGAAAAAATCATCATTTTCTTAATTAATTTAATGTGAAAAAGGTATTAAATTTAAAAAATATTCAATTTTCTGTCGGTTTATTTCATTTTATAAAAAGTAGCGCATAAAACAATGAAAAAAAAAGTTATGATTCATTATTTTTTACAAGAAATACTTTGCTAAATGTATTATAGCATTTTTTTTTTATTTAGCATTGAATGTTAAATACGATTTCAGTTTCGTTTAACTCATTTAATGATGAAATTTTTTAATTAAACAGCATCAAAAATGCTTCTTTATATATTTCTTATTAAATCATGATAACTAAAAATGATTCTCACGTGACATTGGAATTATCACTACGATTTCTTTTCGAATACGTACTTAATTTAACTTGTATGTCTGAATAAGTCTGACATATTTTCTTTTATTTAATCCCATTTGTTTGGAAACTTTCACCTTTAGTTTTCCAGGGCAAAAAAGTGTATTAGAGATTATAATGAAATGAATATAACAATGAATACGTCGTTGGTCCTAATCCAATTAGCATTTCTATAAGTTCGTGGCTGTTTTTTAAGCGTTCTGCTAATATAACATTAATTAAGGAGCATGCGTCCTGCCTCTCACTGACTAGCGGATTAGTTTATGAATAAAAAATTACTTTAGAAAAACGATAATTATGCCATAAATCTAGGTAGAGGAAATAAATTGGTATCATAATGAAATTTAGAATACTCCACCTGAAGAAACAGCCTTTCAAGCAAAACAATAGGAATAGGATTGGAAAATTAAATAAGGAATCTTTAAGGAAAATAATGAAAATTTATTATTACCGTTTTCCGATTGTGAGATATTGTATTACAAAGTTTTTGCTAAATTTGTTAGTTTTTGTGTTTTCGAAAGTGTAAAACTAATGCTTTTCCTTATTAGATTTTAAGTTTTATTCCTTAACATCAGTTAAATCGTTTTACATGCAAAGTTTCAGAAATATTTTTATAAAGTTCGAATTATTTACTGAATGTTATTTGCTGGCATTGATTTTTTCTAAAGCTCGTTATTTGGATGGATATTCTTAAGCTGTATTTTAATAAGATTGAAACAATTACCGGTATATTATGCAATAAAAAATGTGTAATTCAAAACACAATTACCAATCTTTAATGCCATTATTAGAACATGGAATTACAGCTACAGATAAATAATAGTATACCAGACACTTTCTCTAAGTAGGCGCCACAATTTTAATAATGAACTCATGGCTCCAAAAGGACACCCCACACTGTAAAAAAAAAAAAACGACATTTTTACAGTACAAAGTACTGTTCATCTCGCGCATAAACTCGATCACAGTGAATGTGCTGTGTCTTTCTTTGGTTTCCTGACTATATTAACATGGAAAATACAGTAGTTGCGTAAAATTAACAGCACAATGTGCTGGCAATTTGGACGCCGGCAGTTTGTGCTGTAAAATAATGCGTCTAAATTGCCAGCACATTGTGCTGTTAATTTTACGCACTACTGTATTTTCCATGTTAATATAGTCAGGAAACCAAATAAAGATATAGTACATTCACTGTGATCGAGTTTGTTCTGGCAAATCTACAGTGGTTTTTTTACAGTGCATTCTAAGATTAAGTAAAACACTTTTAATAAAAGATGATAAAGATACAAGATTGACTCATAGAACACCTCTATGTATAGTTATAATACATATGTACTAATTTAAGAATGACAGAAAAATCCTCTCGGGGGAAACATAACAACAAACGAACATTTTCACCACTCCATGTTCTTGCAACTCGTAGTCAATTCTGCGAAAAACTAATAACGCAATACGCGTACATATCATAACCTTGTCATCTCGCGCCTCTGGAGAAAAATAATAACTGCAGGAAATGATAGGAAATTGGGGAGTGCCTGTTAGTGCTGCCACCTACTGTAATAATCTTTAAATATAAGATATTCGTTACAATTGCTTTTTCTTTGTATTTACAAACATACTTTTATGTATGAGATGTTGCAGATTGTAGAGCAAAGACGGCGAATTTTTTTAATAACAAAGAAAACTATAGTAATATTGCCTTCTCTTACAAGAGTACAGTTCACCTCTAAATACTCTGAAATTTGCTTTAATATCGGTAATGGCAAATTGATGTTCTATTTAAATTGTATATTTTGAAAACTTGTGTTTTGTGAGCTCGCCCTTAATATCCACAATACATTATACTTTTTTTGCCTGTTTGTCTAAAGCTAAACCTATTTAAAAAAAAGTCGATGAGCTAAGAATCTCACTAAATATAAAACTCGCTAGTTTATTTAATCTAGTCATGGACTAAAATTTGTATTCATTCGATCGCGGTTACGAAAAGTAAGTGTGCGGTTACAAAAAAAAAAAAAAAAAAAAAAAAAAAGAAAAAAAAGAAAGAAAAAAAAATAGTGTAATCAGTGAGGTGAAAGGGGCTTGAGTTTTTACCATCACAAGAATGAAGTAAAATTCAAATGAAATTTTCACTCCCTCCCCTCTCTTAAAAAACTTAATATACAACTTAATCCCCCCCCCCATAAAAAAACAACTACTAAAATAGAAAAGAATCATCGTTATCATAATTAATTCTAGTAAAAAAGCCATTAATGAAGGGAAATATTCAATTTGCCTGAAACGGTATATTTCATTTTATAACTAGTTGCTCATGAAACACAGAAAAAATTAATTATGATGCATTAATTATTGCTTGAAATACTTTACTAAGTATAGCATTTTTTTATTTAGCAATAAATGTTAATTACGATTTCAGTTTCGTTTACTTTTCGTACCAACTCATATAATGATGAAATTTTGAATTAAGCAGCGTCAAAAATACTTCTTTTTTTTCTTGGTAGTTCTTATTAAGTCATCGTAATTAAAAATGGTTCTCAATTGACATTAGAATTATCACTACGATTTCTTTTCGAGTATCTATTTAATTTAACTTACATGTCGGAATAAGTCTGACTTCTTTTATTTAATCCTATTTGTTTGCAAACTTTCACCTTTAGTTTTCTAGAGCAATAAGGTGTATTACAGGTAATAAGAAACGAATATAACAATGAATACGTCATTGGTCTTAATCCAATTAGCATTTCTATAAGTTTGTGACTGTTTTTTAAGTGTTCTGCTAATACAACATTAATTAAGGAGCATGCGTCCTGCCACTCACTGATTAGAGGATTAGTTTATGAATAAAAAAAATTTTAAGAAAATGATAATTATGTCATTAATCTAGGTAGAGTAAAATAAATTGTTATAATAATTAAATTTAGAATACTCCGTCTGAAGAAACATCCTTTTAAGAAGGACAATAGGAATAGGATTAGAAAATTAAATAAGGAATCTTTAAGGAAAATAATGAAAATTTATTATTACCGTTCTCCAATTCTGGGATATAGTATTAGTCAGTTTTTGCTAAAATTGTTAGTTTTTATGTTTTCGAAATTGCAACACTAATGATTTTCCTTATTCGATTTTAAGTTTTATTTCTTGACAGTTAAATCGTTTTACATGCAAAGTTTCAGAAATATTTCTATAAAGTCCGAATTATTTACTGAATGTTTTTGCTGGCATTGATTTGTTACAAAGCTATGTCATTTGGATGGATATTCTTAAGCTGAATTTTAATAAGATTGAGATATTTACAGGTATATTATGCAATACCAAATGTGCAATTCAAGACACAATTACCAATCTTTGATGCCGTTATTGGAGCATGGAATTACAGTATGAAATTACTTAAGAAAAACGATAATTATGTCATTAATCTAGGTATAGTAAATAAATTGTTATAATAATGAAATTTAGAATACTCCGTTTGAAGAAACATCCTTTCAAGCAAAACAATAGGAATAGGATTAGAACATTAAATAAGGAATCTTTAAGGAAAATAATGAAAATTTATTATTACCTCTTTCCGATTCTGAGATATATTATTACTAAGTTTTTGCTAAAATTGTTAGCTTTTATGTTTTTGAAAGTGCAACACTAATGCTTTTCCTTATTAGATTTTAAGTTTTATTTTTTGACATTAGTTAAATAGTTTTACATGCAAAGTTTCAGAAATATTTCTATAAAGTCCGAATTATTTACTGAATGTTCTTTGCAGGCATTGAATTTTTATAAAGCGCCGTTATTTGGATGGATATTCTTAAGCTGAATTTTAATAAGATTGAAACAATTACAGGTATATTATGCAATACGAAATCTGTAATTCAAAGCACAGTTACCAATCTTTGATGCCGTTGTTAGAACATGGAATTACAGCTACAGATAAATAATTGTATAGCAAGCACTTTCTCTAAATCGGCGCCACAATTTTAATAAGCATTTATCTACTGACGGTACTTATAAGTATCACTCACTTTAAACTTTCATCCCATAGTGAATATTACTTCTAATGGTAAGGTCTACACCAGATCCTAGTGATCTGGTGATCTTGCTCCACTTAGACATAAAATAAAATAAAATATTCTAATGGTACTTTGCAAAATCACTCTTAACTCTACTTTATCCGGATACATGGCAGCAGTAGTTCGAGGTTTGTTATTTTAGCAAGGAAGGAGGCTAACTTTCAAACAGTCGGTGTGTTTTGTGCCGACATTTTGTCACGCCCGTCTTTTTATTTCTGCAAACACAATAAAGGATATAAGTATTGTATTTTTTTAATGTGTTTATTAGGATCTTAGAATACAATTTGACTAGCTATTTTAGGTGAATGGTGTATGTATTTGATTTAACAGTTGAATTACTCGGTGGCACTTATAAGTACCGTCAATATACTGGGTGTTAGGGAAAAACTTCTTGTTTAATTTTCGACTGTGTAGTTATCTATCGTTTTCATCTGCTTAAAATGTGATTAATAAAATGTAGTGTAGTAATAATAATTCCTAGTATTTCTTTTCTGTTTCATTATTGTTTTTTATAGGAAATCGAAAAAGTTGTGGCACCGGATCTTTTTTGCTATGCTAGAAATGCCTTATGTAAATCCATATATTGCATATGTAGAGATGCGAGAGAACATGTTGGAATATTGACTAAAGGACTGTTAACACGATCGAAACCTAAAAAAAATAGTTTTTTTTAACCCTTTCAGAAGCAAAGCATTTTCAATGATGAAGTGTTGAAATAAACGATTGGCACAGGAATTTGCCAAAACATTTATTTGTAAATAAGAAAAAGGCTATATTTCACATACTTATTAAATCTAAAATATTTTACCACAATTCCGGTACAATTTGAAAAACCTTGTGTGTTTTCTGTCACGATATTTTAGTCATAGTGTACTGACGGTACTTTAAAGTAACACTTTAATTAATTACCTCTAAGGAATTAAATTTCTCGCGCGTGAGTATTTTTTTATGTTTATCCTTTAATTTTCATTCTAGTAACTTAAAAAAATTACATGAAAAATATTGCAGTAGATCATAATGCAGTATGTGATGTCTGGAGAACTTTTCTTTAGCCTGTGCTGCCGCGATTGTCACGTGATACGTGGGGGCGGGGAGGAAGGTGAGTTTCTGTTTTCAGAGTGAAAGGTGAAGGGATTGTTTTGATGCCGTGCGGTAGCCGGCGAGAGTTTTAATATATAAAACGAAAGTTAGATGCAAAATTACACAGGTCCCGGGTATGTAAAAAGTTTCTATTGTAAGTGAAACGGAATGGTGTAATATTACTACGTGTATAATTGTGGAGTAGTGTAATGTGTTACATTGGATATAATCTATATATTGTTTGTGTGCTTTTCATCGTCTTGTCCTCGTCGAATATTTGTACTGTCCTTCTACATTTTTAAAAATAAACTTAGTTTTGTGTCAAAAAGAATTAGTGATCTATTACCTAGAAATATACTTCTCACGTCAAGCGGGAATCGAGTCTCGCACGCTCTTTTGTAGAGAACCACAGCCGTTATATAAAGTAATGTCATACCTTCTTAATGTTTCTGCATGAAATAAATAAAGAAGAATATGAATAAAGAAATATTTGAAGAGGATTTAAGTAGATCAGATAATAGTATGTAATTTATTATTATGAGATTTATATATTTATATAGATCATTTAAGCATATCAAAGAAAAGAATGCGATTTATATTATGACATTTATTGCTTGATTTATTTACTTAAGATGAAAGTATCTGTTATATGTAGAAGTTAGTATAAAAGTGTTTAAAAGTAAAAAGAAAAATGTTTAGTATTAAAGGGCTGAGAAAAGCGGATTTGGTTAAAGTCGCAACTGCGTTAGGCCTAAAAGTAGAGGCTGGTTCCAGAATAATAGATTTAAAAACACTCATTGAGGGAAGCGACCAATATGCTGAGGATATTGAATTTATAAGAGAATTTTTAAATACTACGGTATCAGACAGAATTGAAAAAGAAAAACGTGAAGCCGAATTACTTAGAATTGGAAAAAAAATGTGAAAAACTAACAAAACACTGCACTAGAGTTAGAGCGTGAGGAATTAGAAGTTATAAAAGCCCAGTTAGAAATATCTAAGATTCAGTCTGACGATAAAAATTCTGACCAGAGGGGGTAGGATGGACAAAAATTTCGTACTAATTCTTTAGAATCTCTAATTAAAAGTGTTAGAACTCTGAGCATGGCAGTCTCAACTAAACCGGAAGCGTGGAATATATTTTTTTGTTCGCTCGAAAAAGCATTCGAAATGGAAAATGTTGCGGAGGAGTTAAAAGTTGAAATTTTACTAAATTTAGTAGGCGAACGCGCGGCGCACTTATTAGTTTATGTAAACACGGATGAAATGAAAAGTTATCCGAAAGTTCCTTTCGCAACTATGATGAACCCGAAAGTATAGATCATGGGAAATATATTCCACCTCATGTCAGAAATAATGTTCTTTCTCGCGATAGAAAAACTAACGACACATGTAAGCTGTGTAAACAAACAATTCATTTGCGATTCTGTCCGAATAATAAAGTAAAAAACAAAATTGGAAATTCCCATTATCAAATAAAAAAGATTCTAACATCGGAAAAAATAAACAGGATGATAAATTAGGTGCTAAAGTGACAGCTTTATGTTGTGGGAATGAGGCAATAAATAACAAGCAGTCTTTGCAATACCAGGATGTGTAATTAGGGGAGCGGAAAATGAGCACACTAATTGATAGTGCAGCTGAAATCCCAGTAGTTAATTCAAACCAGATACCAGATTCATTTAGAAGTAATGAAAATTTAAAAATTCAGTTGATATCCGCTTTTGGAGAAAAAATAACCGCGGATCTAATATCTTTACCCATAGCTTTAAAATCCAGAGAGTCATATTGTTTATTCAACAGCGTAAATGTGTGCAGCAACAGATAAATTATATGGGTCATGTATTATCAAGCCAACGATTTATGAGTTATTACAATCGGCTCAGAGTGGAGGGGATGAAAATAGATTATGTGATGTGTCGGCGCCTACGGATGAGATGCAGTCAGAAAGGGGGGAAGAAATTAAATATCAAATGCAAGGGGTAGTGAAATGGGACAACAAAGTATGAATGATGAGAATTTATGTGTTTCAAATCAAAATGAAACTGCAGAAAAAGAGTTAAAGATTAGCTGTATTGAAAGGAAAAATAATAGTGAAGATTTAAATGTGGGCCATCACAATCAGATGCGAGTATTTACAGGGCACAACAGAAAAGTTGCGAATCGCTACATGGAGATTTCAAAGATGCAGAAAAAGAGAAAAACGTGTTTGTTATGATAGACAATTTGCTCTATCATAGGGAAAGAGTTTCGGGAGATCAAGTTATACAATTAGTGATACCAAAGGTGAGGAAGCGCATGAATCGATTTTCGCTAATCATCTCGGAATGAAAAAACAAAAGAGAGAATTCGTTATTCAATTTTTTGGCCAGGTATGTCGGGGGATGTGGAAGAATATTGTGCACCGTGTAAGGATTGCCAACTACGGAGCAGGGAGAGGTCCAGCGATCAGATACCCATTGTCCTAATTGAAAGACCGGAACTTCCGTTCGATGTTGTAAATATTGACATAATTGCAAAAATTGAGCCTCCTTCAGCGCGTAGGCATCAATACGTACTTTCTTTGGTAGACCAATATTCGAGATGGCCAGAGGCATTTCCGTTACGGACAATTACGGCTAAAGCTACGTGCGATGCATTGTTAGAGATACTTATGCGAACAGGAATACCCCGCGTAATAGCGAGTGATCAGGGCAGAAATTTCATTTCAGGTTCAATACAAGAGTTTCATACCAGGCTGGGGGTGGCTCCTAGATTTGCTACGCCGGGGCACCCACAGAGCTCGGGATTCGTTGAACGATATAATCAGGTATTGAAACGTATGTTACACCATATAATTCGTGTGACCCTAAAAATAGGATAAACACATCCCCTATCTATTATTCGCCTACAGAGAAATTTCGAATAGCACTACGGGCGTATCGCCACTCAAATTAATGTACGGAAGGTAGGCCAGGGGCCACTGGCGGTATTAAAATCTACATAGGCAGGCGAAATCCCACTACCTGTAAATCTAGGAAAGAGCGCGACCGGATACCTTCAGGAGTTAAAAATTAATTTGGAAAGAGCAGCAGAACAAGCTGCAATAGTAACGGAGGTTAAGCAAAGCTCGTATGCGAAATACGCTAATCGAAGAGCGATTTACAAGGAATTTAGACCGGGGGAACAGCTATATTTAGTAATCCCGGACTCTACGAACAAACTTTACGCGAGGTGGACCGGACCAGCCGAAATAGTGGCGCGCTGTAACTCTGATTCTTACAAAGTGAAATTAATAAACGGGAATATTAGAAATGTCAACGTAAATAAGATCAGAAAATTTACTCCTAGGGTACAGGCGGTGGGGGTAATCTTCTAAAATGAGTGAGAATTAGGAGAGGTCCATCCCACCCCCAGTACGAAAGATAACTCCGACTTATTCAATATAGAGGAAGTTGATCTAAGTCATTTAGGAAATGTGGAGAGGGGAAAAATGTTAGCTTTATTATATAAATATAAAGAGTTATTTTCCAGAAAAGTGCAAATAGCCAAAGTCGGAGAGAATAAAATACGAATAAGTGACGCAGAAAAGAAAAAGCCGTACGTTTACCGAATCCCAGAGGCCTTAAAGCCGCAAGTGGACAAACAAATTGAGGAGCTATTGGAACTAGGTTTGATTGAAGGAAGTGAGGCAGAGGCGCCACATCCAGTAGTATGCGTGATGAAGAAGGGTGGGGCCTTGCGCCTATGCGTAGATTTTCGAACACTAAATGCTGTCACGAAAACTGATGATTTCCCAATGGAAAATGCCACCGATCTGTTATTCAGTATTGGCAGGGCCATTGTGATAACCACCATACACTTACTGAAAGGTATTGGGCCATACCATTGGAAGAAGAGAGTTAGAATTTAGTATGTTTTAAAACTCATAGGGCTCAGTATCGCTTTAAAGTAATGGACTTCGGGCTCAAGAACGCAGGTGCGACTTTTCAAAGAAGTTTAAATAAAGCACTGTCCGAATACTCGCCAGAGAATATATAGACGACATCTAGAAAAGATATTTTCTAAGTAATCACAGTTACGGTTCTCAGTGAAATTAAAAATGTGTGAATTCGCAAAACGTCAAATTAAGTACATAGGAAATATCATCGGGTCCGGTAGCCATCGGACCGACCCCGGAAAAGTGGAGACCATTCGAAGGTTAGCAGTGCCTCAAACGAAAAAACAATTAAAAAGTGTTCTTAGTCTTTGTAATTACTATAGAGATTACATTCCCAAATATGTTGAAGTAGCATATCCTCTAATTGAACTGACAAAAAAGAACAGTTCTGAGCAGTTGTGTTGGTCAGAAGATCATGATCGGGCATTTAATGAGTTGAAAAGAGGTCTAATCGAAGCATCCAATCTACATACTACCGTTATGGGGTGCCATTTGTCATAGAGTGCGACGCATCTGCAGTCGGCATCGGCGCGTGTTTATCACAGCGAAGAGATTGAGCACTGTACCTGGTAAGCTATGCCAGTCAAAAGCTCACCAAAACTCAACAGGCTTGGCCGACTATTTAAAGGGAGGCCTATGCGGTCATCTGGAGTCTAAAGAAGTTCGAAATGTGGATTTTTGATTCACCCGTGGAACTTATCACCGATCATAATCCATTAACATTCATCACCAAAAATGCCTCCCAATCTTCCAAACTGCTGCGATGGGCATTGGCACTGCACAAATATGACATCGTGATTTCGCACCGACCTGGTGCCAAGTTAATAAATGCAGATGCTTTGTCCAGACTTGAGACTATTGCATAAGAAAAAAAACTTTAAAAACTTTCACAACTGTTTGCTAAATTACTCTGTATTTTTTAGTGACTTTAAATGCGTTTTCGAAGACCGTTTTGTGTCGTGATGCAGCTATATATATATATGTTCCCTTTTACATGAGTTTTATTTGTCATTGCATTTATTATTGTTTATTATTAAGTATTAATTCCTTTTGCTATATTAGTAGATAAGAAGAGCTATAGGGGTGTGTCCAGACCACTTCAAGCATTTAGTTTGTATCAGTTTTATATATATTTATTAAGTTGTATTATTCATTTGAGTAGTTTGTTAAAAAAAATGAAGTATGAGGGCGTCTCCAGACTTGATTTCAGATAGAAAATGTAAGACCCCCTCCCCCATTTTCAGTCTTGGGTGGGGGGGTGTGATGTCTGGAAAACATTTCTTTAGCCTGTGCTGGCGCCATTGTCACGTGATACGTGGGCGCGCGGAGGAAATTGAGATTCTGTTTTCAGAGTGAAAGGTGAAGGGATTGTTTTGATGACGTGCGGTGACCGGCGAGAGTTTTAATGTATAAAACGAAAGTTATATACAAAATTACACAGGTGCTACGGGCCCTGGTATGTAAAAAGTTTCTATTGTAAGTGAAACGGAATGGTGTAATATTACTACTTGTATAATTGTGGAGTAGTGTAATGTGTTACATTGGATATAATCTATATATTGTTTGTGTGCTTTTCATCGTCTTGTCCTCATCGAATATTTATACTGTCCTTCTGCATTTTTATAAATAAACTTAGTTTTGTGTCAAAAAGACTTAGTGATCTATGACCTAGAAATATACTTCTGACGTCAAGCGGGAATCGAGTCTCACACATTAGATAAAGGGTTAATGGACTCATGACTTCAAAAGGACACTCCCATTAAGTAGAAAACTTTTAATAAAAAATGATAACGATACAAGGTTGGCTCATGGAACACCTCTATATACAATTATAATACATATGTACAAATTTAAGAATGACAGAAGAAATCCTCTCGGGGGAAATATAACAACACGCGTACATTTTCACCATCCCACCTACTTGCGTCTCATAGACAATTCTGCGCGGAAATAAAAACGCAATACGCGTACATATCACAACCTCTTCATCCCGCGTCTCGTAGAAGAACTCTGGATGAAAATAATAACCACAGGAAATGATGGGAAATTGGAGAGTGCCAGTTGGTGCTGCCACCTACTGTTATAAATTTTAAATATACGATATTTGTTACAATTGCTTTTTCTTTATATTTACAAGCATACTTTTACGTATGAGATGTTGCAGATAGTAGAACAAAGACAACGAATTTTATTAATAACTTAGAAAACTATAATAATCGGTACATTCTCTTACAAGAGTGCAGTTCACCTCTAAATACTCTGAAATTTGCTTTAATATCCGTAATGGCAAAATGACAATCTATTTAAATTGTAGATATTGAACTTGTGTTTTGCGAGCTTGCTCTTAATATCCACAATACATTATATTTTTTTCCTGTTTTTCTAAACCTATAAAAAAAAGTCGATGAGCTAAGAATCTTACTAAATATAAAACTCGGTAGTTAATTTAATCTGATCATGGGCTAAAATTTGTATTCATTCGACCACGGTTAAAAAAAAATAAGTTTAAGGAGGGAGGGGAGAGGGGCTTGTGTTTTTACCATCACAAAAATGAAGTAAAATTCAAATGAAATTTTCACCCCCCCCCCTCTTAAAAAAACTTAAAATGTAACTTAACTCCCCCGGCCCCCAAACAAAAAACACATAAAATAGAAAAAAACATCGTCATCATAATCAATTTCATGTAAAAAAGCCATTAATGAAGGAAAATATTTAATTTGCCTGAAAAGGTATACTGCGGTATACTATGCTATTTCATTTTATAACTACTTGCTCATAAAACACTGAAAATTTTAATTATGATGTATTATTTATTGCTTGAAATACTTTACTAACTATAGTATTTTTTATTTAGCAATAAATTTTAATTACGATTTCAGTTTCGTTTATTTATCGTACCAACACATATAATGATGAAATTTTGAATTAAACAGTGTCAAAAATGCTTCTTTTTTTTTCTTGGTAGTTCTTATTAAATCGAGGTAATTAACACTATAAAGACCGGAAATTTTACTCAAGTTTTATGAAAAATATTTTACGCCAGAATTTTTATTTAAATCTGTTTAACATATGTATTTAACATTCTTCTTCTTTGTGTAAACTGATTTTACAAAGAAATTTCTGGTTCGAGCTGAAATATATTCATATGTTAGCGGTCAAAATGACCCCTCACGGTCTATTTAGTGTTAAAAATGACACCAATAAGACACTGGAATTATCACTACGATTTCTTTTCAAATATCTATTTAATTTAACTTGTATGTCTGAACAAGTTTGGCTCTTTACTTTTATTTAATCATATCTGTTCAGAAACTTTCAGCTTTAGAGCAAAAAAGTGTATTACAAATAATAAAGAAATGAATATAACAAGGAATACGTCGTTGGTTCGAATCCAATTAGCTAAACGTTTGTGGCTGTATTTTAGCTATCCTTCTAATATAACATTAAGGAGCATGCGTCCTGCTACTCACTGATTAGTGTATGAATAAAAAAATGTAGAGAAAAATAATAACTATGCCATTAATCTAGGCAAAAGAAATAAATTGGTATAATAATGAAATTTAGAAATTTCGTCTGAAAAAATAATATTTCAAGAAAAACAATAGGATTAGGAATAGAAAATTACCTGAGGAAGTTTTAAGGAAAATAATGGAAGTTTATAAACACTGTTTTCCAATTATCTTAATAGTTAAGAAATATATAATTAATGCGCAGCTTTTGAGTACGGTTCTACATACGGTTTCTAGATTTTTTTTATCTTTTTTAATTTTTCGTTTTTAGCTCAAAGGATATCAAAAACTGAGCGGTAATATGCCCGCATATTCGGTATCTACGTATGTATGTACATATGTATGTACACTGGTGTCCAAAATTAAGGACCAATCACAAAATGCTAATTTTCAAGTACACGAATATTCAAAAAGAAATAATATAATTCGAATAATTACTATCTCTACAGCACAGCTAGTCCATATAACATCTCATTCATGTAGCATATGGTCACAAGTGTCACAATCACTACGGAAAAGCAAAAAAATAGGAAATTCCATACATCTCATTATGAGTCTCAAATGATCACTATATGTGACTCCACTGAGACGTCACTGTGACTGCTGCTTTGTGACGAGTCACCATATGACTTTACAATGTAGTTACTCTGTAACTCTCATGTGTCTGTTATCTGTATACTCAATTTCAAAGGCGTCGTGAAAGCTGCATTGTTATCAGTTGCCAAATAATGTCACGTTAAAGTCACATAATGACTCTCAGGTGACAGAGAGACTACTGTTAAGTCACCTTTGTGCTCTTTTCTGAAAAGTCACATGTGACTTTAATGTGATATTATTTGCCGACTTACCATAATGCAATGTTCATGATGACTTTGAAATTGAGTTTAAAAATGACAGTCACATGAGAGTCACAATGAAACTACCTTGTAATGTCACCTGCTGATTCGTCACAAAGCAGCAGTCACATTGACATCTCAGTGGAGTCACATATAGTGATCATTTGAGACTCATAATGAGACATGTTGAATTTTCATATTTTTTGTTTCACCGTTGTAACTGTGACACTTGTGACCATGTGTGATATGAATGAGATGCTGTATGGACTAGCTGTGCTGTAGGGATAGTAATTATTTGAATTATATTATTTCCTTTTGAGTATTCACTTACTTAAAGGTTAGCATTTTGTGACTGGTCCTTAATTTTGGACACCAGTGTATGTACGTAACGCGATAACTCTTGGTAGTAATATCCAATTTGCTTCAAATTTTGTAAATAGGTTCATTCTGATAAGGCGCTTACCTGATTAGTTTTTGGGGTTCATTGTTTAACTGTAAAGGGGGTGGACAGGGGCTAATTCCGCCCTTAATTTAGATAAATGTGTTTTTCATGCAGAATTGTCCGATTTGCTTCAAATTTTGAAAATATACTAAAATCAAAGAACATATAGAAGACATCAAATACAACAGAAGAACCACAGCTTTGGCCAGATTATGCAGCAAAGAACCTTTGCAGATCAATTTTAAATATAGCAGA
The DNA here is from genome assembly GCA_963932465.1 of Maratus speciosus. Taxonomy (NCBI): domain Eukaryota; kingdom Metazoa; phylum Arthropoda; class Arachnida; order Araneae; family Salticidae; genus Maratus; species Maratus speciosus. The sequence goes on along the minus strand of OZ010788.1, from coordinate 535,084,394 downwards.
ATAACTTATCTGTCAAAGATTTTATTTGCCATCCATTGTCCGGGATTCAATGGAGATATTTTTACGCAACGAGAATAGATGCAATGATTCGGTGTCCCTTGAATTACCTAAAATTTGGAAGGAGATGCTATGCAGTTTTAGTAGCAATATTAAAAATTAATCCACGCTCACAAATATCCAATTTCATTTTATTTTATGTTTGCATTGATTTTCATTATGCATGAGGTCTCGTGACATTATTTAACAAGTTATTGTTTTTAAATTTTTTTCCGAAAATATTTCTATCAATAATGATTTTGGAAATGTCGCCGGTTGTGTGATAAAACGTTCGTTAATCTAAATAAAGGCATTTTATCACTTTTGTAGCACTTTTAGCTTAGTTTGTTGCATTCTTTTAATAAAAATTTTCTGGTGTAAACTGAACATTACACTAACGCATTAGTTGCTTCTCAAATGGTTAAAGCATAATCACATAAACATAAAGCATAAACATAAGCCAGTAATTGGCGAGCATAGGTGAACACGGAATAAAGCTCCTCGGGTTTACCTAATATATAACACTTGCATTATTTCTACAACACGGAAGCAGTATCTGTATTAAAATATTAGTATGTTAAATAAATCACATGCAGATATTATAGAATATTATAAATAAAATCTATATTTTCAAATATGCTTTCAGAAATAACGCAAACAATACATATCAGGAATAATACTGAGATATTTATGTTCATGTTACTCTTTATATAAAAAAAGGAAAAGAACTCAAAAAATGACAAATAGAAAGGGAGCTACTCTATTCATGATATTAAATTTCTTTGAGATGCAGACACATGAGAAGTCCGACTCAGAGTTCCTTACAAATACTGTCCCGTGTATAAGCTTCTCTGCATTTCAATTGAAATATCCTGCTCTTTCTCTTATTTTTCGTATGGCATTTAATATCAGTTTCAAAATGTGTTTGACGCATTCTGAGTTGCAACAATTGCGGACAATATGATCCTTTATGGGAAAATACTACTTTGTTTTAAAGAAGATATAGTGAGAATTTTTTATTCTCGTTATTCATATTAGGTTAAAATATAAGAAATTAAGTTTTATTTTTGGGAGTTGTATATATTTTTATGTTGTATTGCGGAAAATTGTTTGTTTTTTTTTAGATAAATGTATACGAGATGGGAGTAATAAGGTAAATATTTTAATAACTGGTTATGTAAGAATGATAATGTGCCACATTCTTTGACAAATGAAAATAAGCTTTTGTATGACTGTCACAAAAATTTAAAGTGACAGGTAATAAAATGACTGTTTCAATCAATCATTTATGAATTTAGTTGCTTCTGAGTGTCACATATCAGATTGTTTTTCATTTGTCTAAGCATATGGTCCATTGTATGTAAACGTCCCATTAATGGTACACTTAACTTAAATAAAGATAAGAACAATTAAACATTTTAACTTTAATCCCACTTTTTAAGTAATTACTGTACTTTTTTCAAATTGTAATTATATTGCTCATTTTTTACCTCGTTTTTCTATCTTTATATTTATAAATATACTATATATTTTACATTTATAAATATGTTATATATCTCTATATTTATAAATATATTTATAGATATTTACATTAATAAATATACTCACTTTTAAGGGGTTTAGACTGTAGTTAGATTTTTTCTATCTTAAAGCTTCCTATTCTTTAGAAATACAGTTACTTCGAGGCAGGGCGTAAAGTTGGCGTTAACTAGGAAACCCATGAAGGGTCTAAACTGTCCAACTGTTCAACTTGAAAGGAAATCCTGCACATCATTTCTCTCTTCCTATGCCAAAATTAAGAAATATATTTTGAGGGTTGGATGAAAATTGCACTTGTGACCATTAACAAAAAGGTTATGACAGCTTTTTTTTTTTTTTTTTTTTTTTTTTTTTTTTGTAAAATTTGTTGATTTTTGTGCTGTACTATATTCCCTGTGACTCGACTGCACCAAGAATTGTCAGCTTAAGTATGGATTTATAAAAATATAAATAATTCTAGGCAATAACCTCGGCACTAAAGGCATAAATATTAATTTCTCAAACTACCCAATTTTTTTAGATAAGTGGCTATTATTTAAACATAGTGTGAGTGAGCGACGTTTCAAACGACAGCTTCGAAAAAAACTTCAGAAAATCACTGTAAATTGGAAACTATTATCCTAAGAATTTAACCAGAAATGAATTTCATTACAACACTTGTTTCCCCCAGTGCAAAACCCATTTATAGAAAACGTATTAATGCATGTTTCTCTCACAAAGTGTTAATACTAATGATGGGAAGAATGAATGATTTTACTATTCGAATGAATCATTCGAGAATTCGCAAAAGGGTAGTTTCCAATATTTGTACATTTTCCAATCAATTACCACAGAAAATTTTGTAAATAAAAAAGAAACAAAAGTATAGTTGTCAACCTTAATAATCTGAACTGTTTTGCACTGTTTTCCTAATTTTTTAAATCAATTATCTTCAGAAAATTTAACGATAAAAAGAATTTATATACGGTAGCCTCCCGCTTAACCGGCCTAAACGTAACCGAGGGTTAACCGATTAAGAGAAAAACCAGTTAAAGTGAAGAAGTAAAAAAGAAATAAATAAATAAGTATCTGCGTAATTTAATTAATTAAACCCATACGATGCATTCAGTTTTTCAATTAGTGTAGTTTTAAAAATGTACGTATTTTCTATATTTGTGAAATGAATACTAATAATTAACCGAATTGAAAGAAAAATTATCTCTTATAACAAATAATGAAAAATATTTACCACAAATTAAATTGTTGAAAATCGTGTCACACACCTTTGTAAGAAGTTGAAATTGTTCTACATTATGTATATTAAGTTAATGAACCATAACAAAAATCAGTGACCTAATTCTGTTGAAGGCAAGATGGTGGACATTTTGCAACATAGTCTCTCCATCTCTTTAACATCATAAGTTCAACCGAGGAAGCTGTTAGCCGCTGCTCAACTTAGCGTAGCGCCAACTCAAATGTTTCCGTATGTGGGATTTTAGTACTGTCAACTTCATCATAAGGATCGTCTTCGTATTGAACAACATCAGTTACAGTCCTAATTATATCCTCGTCAAATAATGTTTCATGCTTGAGATATTTATCAAACTCAAACAACTCTTATACATCTTCAACGGTGATCTGTTCGCACGCCTCAGACTTTTTAAATGTTTGTACAAAATACTTTGTAGATAGATCAGACATTATAGAGTTCCGGGGAGGGATCGCACTTTTGAACATTAAAAACACAAAATCTCAAATCTTTCGGGGGAGATCTCGTTGGGGATCTCGGGGGGTGGGGGTGGAGGGGGGAATGCCACACTCTGAATTCAACACTGGTAAAAATCAACGCGTATCCATTTAGAACCGATCGACGTTCTCCTTTCTGAATTTTGCCTCCGTCCCCTCGGGATTGCACTTCTACTCGAAAGCGTAAGCTGAGTTCCCGAGGCCATCATCCATGAAGTTTGCCTGATGTTGGGGAAAAGAGTCGGCCGGTTAAAGCGGAGTTCCGGTTAAGAGGAGGCCCGTTAAAACGGAGGCTACTGTATTTTTATAGCTTTCTTAAATTATTTCTAATTAAAATAAGAATTTTTTTTCAATGCAAAATTTTTGGAAGAAATTGATTTTTTTTTCAAAAGGTTGACAGTTATACTTTTGCGCATTCTCGAATGATTTATCCGAATACAAAAATCATTCGTTCTGCCTATCATTAGTTAATTGTTAATACTCATTTATGACTAGCATTTTTAAATAAAATAGTAGTGTATTATTTTTATATTTCTCCGATTATGTTAAACTTAAATACCTAAAAGGTTTCCTAAAATAAATTTCCTCAAATTTTTTTAACTGCGAGAAAGCAAAATACTGCGATAAAAAAGACGAATTCAGAGTAAATTAAAATCCAAACATACACAGACAAATCTAATTTTATGTTTTATATCCAATTTAATACGCATTGCCCTAAAAATGATTTAAATGCAAAAGAAATATTGAACAAATAAAAAAATTAAATTTAAAATATTCTTTACTCAAGCACTCAAAATATTAATACTTTCTAAGAAGACTATTTAAATCACTGGCAGAGATAGCAGTTACGAAACACCGAATACAAATCATTTTAAACTCTCAAACTTCTGAATGAAGACTTGCAGCTCTACCAATGTACCTATTCTTAGATTAAAGAGGAATTGCTGAATAAATTGAAAAGAATCTAATACCTTGAAGCAAAGGAAAACATACGTGAAATTATGACGAAGAAAGAAAAACTATTGTATCGTGCTCTTATCCAACAGATGGTTCTGTCAGGAAGTGTACCTTTTGACAAAAGTTTTAGGTCTTCATCTTCAGATAGGATATTCTGTTTATAAAATGTGACAGGGAAGATATTCTTATTCAGGGCTTTTAAGTTAGACTATAAAAGTACTTTGTAAGGTAAAAAAAAAAAAGACATAGAAATAACTTTAGACCTAATATAAAGAAATAAAATGTTCATGAAATATTCTGATTGTTTTCTCCCTATAGATGAGATTTGATTGTTAAACGTTTACAATGCACTTACCTAACAATGCACTTACTTAATCAAGTACAGGGTGTCCATAAAACAGGGTTCGTATGGGTCCCGTTATTTTACAGGTGAAATATCAGTATTTTTTATAAGAAAATTAATCTAGTTCAAATGCGCGATATTTCGCCTTATTTAAAGAGACATTTTCTGTAAGAAAATACAGCTACCAAAGAATTTCCTTGTCTGGAAAATCCAGCACCGTACGACGATCCCTGTAAAACAGTGTTCCAGTTTTAATGGCACATTATAATAGTTTAATTTAGACTATTTACTACAAATCATACATCAAACTGAAGGTAAAAACTCACATAGTTTTGCTTACAAATGTTCCATATGTGCACCTTTAGTTATACGGCACACATCCAACCTAAAGTCTAATTATTCCCACACTTCGGTTATGTCCGAAATAATGGAAGCAATAACCTATCGTTCTGTGCCTCAACTCTGTCACATCATTAGATAGCGACGGAACGTAAACACGATCTTTTATAAAGCATCAAAGGAAAAAGTCGCATGGCTCAAACGACTTTTAAATCTTCAGTCTAACAATAACACTTTATGCTCAGGAGTCGCCATTATGCGTATGTGGCACTGTAAAGCAGTACTCGCGCATGCGCTTATCTAAAACTGTTTGAGTTACTCTTTGTTTGTGACCTTCAACCAACACTCTACAACGCTTACAGATGATACTATTAAAATTTATAACTGGGACATTATTATATAGACAGCCTATATATCCTAAATATATAGAATGTTTACAAAAAAGATGGAACAAACTTTCAGAGATTGTAGAAAAAGTTTCAAGACACAGTTTTTGTGCAGAAAACCAGTGTCAACCTATTTCGAACTCCAAAAATCATTTTAAATAAAAGAAATATTATACTAAAAGTTCGAAGAGAAATGAATAGAATCAAGACCTGTTTTCCTATATACCAAAGTCTCTGTACAAAAAATAATTTTTCCACCAATTTATAAGAAAGTATTTATACATTTTACTTTCACAATGAATTAATAGTCATATATTTGTAGTCGTATTAAAAAATGATAATATATCAGTTTTAAATTTGTCCATTACTGAAATGTACTGAAAGTGCTGCCAACAGCTTAAAACTTTGTTGACCCGAAGCCAAAAATTGAACCACCAATTGGAAGAAGGGAATAAACGCCACTTTTTGACACATTCATTTTTCTACACTTTTATTTTCTTTAGACGTTGCGCTTAGTTGTGAGTTCGAAGAAAATAAAAAAAAACATACGAAGTGAATGGTTTTTGTTATTTTCTTCGAACTCACAATTAAGCGCGACACGTCTAAAGAATGTAAAAATGTAGAAAAATGAATGTGTCAAAAAGTGGCGTTTATTCCCTTCTTCCAATTGGTGGTTCAATTCTAATTCAGAGTAAATCTAAATCTAAGTATACATACAGAAATTTTATTTCATGTTTTATCATTGATTTCAACATATATTGCTTGAAAAATTATAAAAATAATAGAAAAACCTATTGAACAGATGGAAAAATTCAATTTAAAATATTCGTTTCCCATGCCCTTAAGATACTAATACTTTTAAGAAGACTATTTTATTCACTGGCGAAAAAGGTCAGATTCAGCGTAAATAGAAATCTAAGTATACATAGAGAAATTTCATTTCGGGTTTTATCTTTTATTTGAACCATATTGCTTTTAAAGCTATACAAATAGAAAATTCCATTGAACGCATTAAAAAAATTAAATATTCTTTTCCTAAGCTCTTAAAATTCTCATACTTTATGAGAAATCTGTTTTATTTCGTGGCAGAGAATAGATGTTACGAAACACCGTGCACAAATATTTTGGAATTCTCAAACTCATGAATGGAGACTTCCAGTTATGTCAATACATAGATAAATATAAAAGATAGGACACTTAAGGCAAAATCTGTATTGGCAACATTACTAGCATCAGTGCCGACAAGGGGGAAGAATTAACAAGCCTCCGAAATTTACCTATGTTGATTAAATATGTTTACGCTCTATGTTTTGAATATCTGTTCTTTTCAAAACAAGGGAGAGGCAGACGATACTGTATTTCTACTTGATTTATTTAGCTGTTTTCTTTTTATCGTACTTCTATCGTTCACCTTTAACTTACAAAATGATAATTATAATAATGTAAAAGAAAACCCCCAGAAATCTCTGGTTTAAGAACGTAAATATGTAAGTTTATGAGATTAAATTGTAAAAAATCAAATTCAGGTATTGTGTTAATTTATTCACATCGAATAAAATTTTATCAAGTGTCATATCAGTACTTCTATTTATTTTTAGCTTTCAGATTTATATAACTCTAAAATTTGTAAAAAGGGACTTTTCCCCCCATCCGTAATTTTATTATTATTTCTTATACGCTATTATTATAAATATTATTGAACTGGTTGTACTTTTTTTACATTAAAAACAACCTTTTCATTTTATGCGTAAGAAAGTGAAAATGTGTAAATTTTAAAAGGTTATTGTAACGATTGTTTAATACATTAAACTTCATAAATTAATTAAACATCGGCTATTCCAATTTTCCTACCAAATGGAATATTTATGAAATTTTCTGGGACTTGTAGAGTGTAATATTTCGTATATTTTTATATTACACCATTGCTTCATGTAGCTTTAAATCCATTTATATCACATTTACTAGATATATAACATTCAAGATGAAATTTTTAGCTTGTTTTTCGTTACACTTAAATCGTTCACTCATCATGTACTGAATATATATATATATGTATCCGTGCATGAACATATAATAGGTATTAGATATATAGAAGAGAATACTTATTCTATGTTCATGTAATCGGTGGAAGATTCTGTTGGAAACGTAAACATGCAACATTAAAAAAAGAAAGATCGCAATAAGGTAGATGCTCAATAACAAAAATATTACAAGGATCAGAAGTTTCTTACTCAATGACACTAAAGGCACAGCGATCGCTGTCGCATTGCCATTACGCTCTATGGAAGTATCTTATCTTGTACGTTTATGCCAATATACCTATTCTTTGGTTAAAGAAAAATTGTTGAATAAGATGAAAAGAATATAATACTTTGGAGGAAAGGGAAACATGACGAAGAAAGAAGAACTACTGCATCGTCCGCTTTTCCAACAGATGGCTGTGTGAGGAACTGTAGCTTTTGACAAAGGTTTCTAGGTCTTTATCTTTAAACAAGAGAATAGACCTGGGATTCCCCGGTTACGGAATATAGGTGAAAAGCATCATATAGAATATTTCTGATGTTAACATCCTTTTTCTCTTCACATATTAAAGGCACGGCGATGATGGAGGTATTTTTCGAAAGGTTCAAGTAGAGATTCGAAAGGCAAACGGCTTTTGATGTGGCATACTTATATATCGCTAAAACATGTTGTCTCATAAAAAAAATTGCAGTTACTCAAAAATTAATAAAAAAACATATCAGAAAATAATCTCAAAGATTGCGGCAAAAAAGCTTTGCACGAGTCTACTTTTTTTTATAACTCAAATAGTTTTTTTACATTTAAAAATTTTTTTAGAATGCCCACTAACAATGCTAAGTCATATTTATATGAGAAATAGCAATAATGCGTCCAAATAATGTTTTGAAACGCATTAAAAGCGACATTTTCATACTGGCCTCATGTCAGGAGTTAACAGCAGAAGAAATCGCCAAAGATTGCTATTTACAATCAGCCTTTTTGATTCTATTCATTTCTGTGGTTTAAAAGCACAGTTCGATGACATGTCTTAAATTTGTGTTTTATTTATATTTTATTGTCTTATTTATTGATTGATGAATGTTTTAAGTTCTTTATGGAATATAAGTTGAAATCAAATGATGAACTATTTATGTTAATTTAAGTGTAAACGAATATATCTTTCAACATCGCCTGAACGTGATATAGATTACATTTGAAAAAAATTTCGTGCTTGAAAACTATTTTAAAAACAATATAAATCTGATGAACCTGCAGTACAGTTTTCAGGCAAATTGCTATATAGTTTTCAAACATATTACATTTCAAAATAATTTTCTTTCACTATTCGATGATATAAAAAATTGAAAATGTGCGGTATTTAGAAGTTTAAAAAATTGTAATAAAAGTTATATAATCATCTGTTGTAGCTACCGTCAAAATGATGTCAGCGTTACGCACGGATACGTTTGCCTTTTATAATATAAACTAGTAAATGCCCGTCCTAGGACGGTGGGTAAAAATTGTGTTTTTCACTTAAAATTTGAAAAAAAAACTGATAAAAATAATTGACAATATGGAAGCGTTTAGATGAGCAAAGTTCGGCTAATTTATGTTCTGATAAACATACTATTAGCATTTAGAACACTTCTGGGTAAACCAGGCTTTCCGGCTATTATACCATAACAAAATAAAGACTTCTTAATAAAACAAAAATTTAACAAATATGCAATAAAACTGCGTAGTTAAAAAAAAGTCTGCTGTGCTGCAACTATTCAAATATTACTAAATAATTTTTTAAATAACACTTTGAAATTGTATTTGTATGGTTTACCCCCCCCCCCCCTCCCTCCAAATATATATATATGTTGATTACTAAATAGGATAAATTTTAAAGAAATAAAACTCTCAGTGTATTTTAAATCTGCCAATAAAACTTGTAAGCAAAAGACGAAAGCTATTTTTATTCAAGGATGAGTTTTATAAATGCCTTTTAGTGTTTCGTAACCTTAATATTTTTGTATATCTCTGTAGTTTTTAAATTTTTGTAAAACAAAGAAGAATCAAACATAGTTAATGCCTATTTTTCTAATAACTGTAGAAAATGTTTTTTACTCGAAAAAGATGTTACATTAAAAAATATTCAGACTAAAATTAGCCTCTCCCTTTTCAACTTATTTAAATGAATTTGAAAAGGTTTTTTGCTCGAAAAAGATGTTACATTAAAAAATATGCAGACTAAAACTAGCCGCTTCTTTTTCAACTTAGTTAAATGAATTTGACTAAATGACTTTAAATATATTCCTCTTCAAACTTTAGTTTTATCAGTCATATTAATGTTTATTTATTATTATTATTTAAATATTTTTAGTAATGTTTAATTTGATATTTTTTTTATCAATATAATTTTGTTATTTTATACAATATTTATTTATATAACTACTTATTATAAAATTATAGACTATTATGTGTATTTACATAATATTTTGCAAATAACACATAAGCTATATAATTTTTTTAGAGAATGGAAAACTCATATGTTAACTTTATAGTTTATAATTTTAGTATGCATAGATCTCTTCACAACCAGATTTTCTTTTTTTTTTAAATATAAATAATAGTCTAAATGAAAAATATAAATAAAAGTAATAGTATAAATGCAAAATATAAATAAATATTTTTTATGCTAAAATAAATATTTAAAACGATATTCATGGTTATTTATTTAAATTCCATGCTTTCACATTAAATTATTTTTAAATACACGTAATACATTCTGGTGATATTGTAAACTCCCCCCGCCCTCCTCGTTTGTTTTGCTATCAGAAATCAAGAAAAAATTTCTTAAGCGGAGGCGATCATCTTATTATTTTTGCTTACACTCATCTGACTGACTATCAATTATTTTTAAGTCTAACACAACTAATTATTTTAGTAAATAAATAAATAACAAACAATTCTAGGAATACTGAGCTAAACTTTAGACAGACAGTCACTACAATTTAACGCATTACAACACATTAAAGTCACTACAATTAAAAACAGGTATTAACAATTTTTTCTTCTTTGTATTACGACTCTTAAAAACTACATACATATCTGAAAAATTAAGATTTTGGGGAAACAGTGAAAAGCATTCATAAAACTTACCTGTGAATAAAAATAGCAATGGATATCCTTTTTCATTCCTTTCAACGAAGCTTTTTGCCATTTGCACTTTGAAAGCGGCCGCCAAAGAACCCTTTGCAACCGTTTCGACCTTGTTCATTCTAGAGAACCTGTTTCTCTAGTGCGGGAGGGAGCGTGGTTCTGTTCTTGTCGCCGGATAGGGAGAACATAGTTAATTTGTTTACAGAAGTTCATTTGTGCCAAGAGAAGTATAACTCCATGGTTTAATATTTTTTCAATGAATCAAGTGAATGACTCGCTACCGCTTGTTTACGTTTTACGCTAATGTATGTTTTTAACTCGAGTTCTGAAATTGTTTTTCAACTGCGCAAATCATTCAAATTTTGTTAGTTTTGAATAAATTATGTTGAACCGAAGGGATTTCAGGTAGAAAAGATTCGTATTTAGGCAGGTAAGTTTTCCCTTACACATCTCAAATCGTAATTAAGCCTAACGTGGCTCCATCTTATCAGAGACTGGTAAGATCGATGGGTTCGCCCCGTATGCGTTACACTGCCTTTTGTTGGATTTTCTGTTAAAAATGTGGCATGGAGGCTATTCTTATTCAGGGCTGTTGAATCAGAATAAAAACTTTTTTCACAAGGTAAATGAAAATTTAGAAAGGTTTTTAAACTTTCTTTGAAAATAAAGTAATTAAATAAAGTTCATTAAATATTTGCATTATTTTTTCCTATATATTATATTTTATTTTAGCAATTTTTTCACGATATTCTAACTTTATCAGTTATTTTTTAAATATAAAGAAGGTTAAAAAAAAAAAAAATTAAGATGGGGAAAACATCAGGAAAGATGGAGAACACTACAAGACACATTTTTGTGAAGGAAACAAGTGTCACAATCTATATCAACGTTTAATAAAAACTATAAATTGAAAACCAGTATACTAAAGGTATAAACGGAAATTGATTAAATTATAACATCTGTTTTTCTCTGTACAGAATTTCTTTAATTGTGTTAAAATGAAATCGTATAATTTGAATTTCATATAAATCTAACTCTAACCATATAGGGTGTTTACATATATTGGAAACGATTTTGACGTTAAATTAAAAAACAAAGAGAAACAACGGGGGGGGGGGGGGGGGATCTGGCAACATGTAATAACGTGATAACTAAAATATTGTCTGCTATGAAAGAATATCGTCTGCTGTTGAAATGGAACGCGAAAGAAGCGAGATCCTTTAAGGTTATATATTTGCTTTTTCCGAAGAGAATTATTCATATTCTGTGATTAGAAAACTTTTCAACAAGCATGGTTTTAAAGTGTCGAAGCATGTAAAATTATTAATTTCAAAGAAGAAAATCGTCAATATTCAAAGCCATCGAAAAGAGATATGTACCATCTCTAATATTTCTAAAGTGCGCACTGTGGTTGTAATGGAAAATTCAAAACCTCAAAGAACTATCGCAAAATCTTTGCATGCATCTGCAGCAACTGAAAATAAAATAATTAATACAGATTTAAATATAATTAAAACACAAAAATGTACAGTTCATCGACAGCTACCAAGACATGTTGTTGAGAGAAAGACAAGATGCAGACTGTTATATGAAAATCATTTAGCAGGTGGTAAGTGGGAAAAAATTGTCACAATTGATGAAATGTGGATTTATCTAAATCAGTGTGGTCCAACCCGTGGCCCGCGGGCCGCATGCGGCCCACCCATTCAATTTTGTTGGCCCTTGCCCTTCCCACTGGAAAAAAAAAATATTTTAATATTTGGGGGAAAAAATTGTTTACCATTCTTGCTGCTTAAGTTTTTAAGTAATACTACATTAAGGTTTTTTAAGTTTACGTCAGCAGCACATTACAATCTTCATTTACCTATAACGGCCATATTGAAGCATAGAACGTTCTTCTCGACTTTATAATCCTGCTTCTATTTTCACTGTCATTCAGTACTGTTAGGCAAGGAGGCAGGTGGGTAAAGTGAGAAACGCCCCCCCCCCCCTACTAGGTAACAGGTGGTCGCCAGTGATTGGCTGCCGATAGGTTCGCGATCATTCGTGTGCTGCGGGGGATTTTCGGGAAGGTTTTCCTATAAAACGAGGCTCAGGGCAGTTCGAAATGGTTGCTTTGACGAGAGAGGTTGTTTGAGAGATATAGTGCGCAGAGAGATTGTTGTCGTATTATCGAGAGCGGTACCTAAAATGGCGGAACTTAAGAAATGGCGTGTTGAAGATGTGAAACGACAATTTCAGTCAAAGTGGCAGGAAAGTTACTTTTCTGTTGAACATAATAATGTAAAATCACAGTGTTATCTATTCTCAAGTCTTAGGTGTTTCAAAGGAGTGTAACGTGAGTAGACACTTTGTGTGTCTACTCACTAACGTGAATAGACACAGTACATAAAACAAAATACGATCAATACCAGGGAAGTGCCGGAAGTTGTTTGATTAATGATTTGAAGCTGAAATAACTAGACAGAAAAATATCTTGCAACCATCAAACACTGCTGGTTTAAAGGCACCTTAATAGGTATGTTTATAGCTAGCTAAAAGTAAAAAGTTTTTTGGGGATGTTGAGATTCATTAAGATATGTGCTGAAAAAATCGCATCTTCATTTGTAGATAATAATAAGGCTAAAAATTTTGAAACAGTTTTCTTGTCTCATCCAACAGTAAGTAGAAGAATTAATGATATGGGTGGGGAATTTTCAGGTTCTCTCAAGAGCAATCTGGAAAATGTGAATTTTGCTCTCTAGCTTTAGATGAGAACACAGATATAGATGAATCAGCCAGCTTCTTATCGTTTTCAGAACAATAAATGAAGAATTTTAGATTGATGAAAAACAGTTGGAATTGAAATCATAAGAAACCAGCAAAAAAAAAGGTATTGACATATTTAACAGACTGGATGATGTCGTTTGTAAATATGAAGGTTTGTGAAGTGTTCTGGCATTGCAACACATGGATCTAAACCAATTATTGGTCATAAAACTGGGTTAGTACGGTTGTGTTAAGAAAACGGCAAGAATTGTTTGTCATTATCTACCAGGAGGCTCTCTGTGAAAAAATTATAAGTTTCATTGAGACAATGAAAACTATTGTAAATACTGTTAATTTAATAAGGGGAAGCAATAAAGCCCATAGAGACAGAGAATTTATTGCATTCCAGAACGATTTGGAAGCTGAGTATGGTGATATTTCATGGTATTGCGAAGTGCGCTGACTGAGTGCTGGAAAATGTCTGCAGTTGAGGAATGAAATTCTTGCTTTTCTTAGAAATCAGAACAGTGTATGGCATGGGTATCAAGAAAAAGCTGGAAGAAATGCAGTTTTTAAATAATCTTGCTTTTCCGACTGATCGAGCATTCCATCTAAAAGCTTTAAACCTGAAACAACAAGGCAGAAAACAAAGCATCCCCCAGCTTTATGGACATATTGAATGCGTCTGCCAAAAACTTAATGTAATGCAAATTGCACTGAAGGCAAATACTACGGCACACTTCCCACCTTGTCAGCAGTTGATAGAAGAAAAAACTAACACAAATTTTAGTATGTTTCATGAAATAATAATAGATATCAATCAAGACCATTTATCAAGATAATAGATATCAAGAGTACCAGGAGAGATTCCAGGATTTTGACTCCCTAAAACCAAAACTTGCACTGTTCAACAACTCTATGGGTATTGAAGTAAGTGAGGTGCATTGTGACCTTCAAATGGAAATTTGTGATCTTCAGGCAGATCCATTCGACCAGATTAAAAAGTGTTATGCCCCTGAAAATTTCTGGAAATTGATTTTTAAGGAACGTTTTCCTAAATTGCTTAAATTCTCTATGCAAATGTTATCGCTGTTTAGCAGTACATATGTGTGTGAAAGCGCTTTTTCTGCTCACAGATGAATTAAAGGAAAAACGAAGCAATCGAACTGAAATTGCTTCACTGGAATCGATCCTGTGAGTTCGCATTACTGATCAGTGGACATTGATTGTACCAGGAAAGCAATGCCAATATAAATTTTAACAAAAGTTTTTGTATTGTAACTCGATTTCTTTCTGGAATTTTTCTGGCTCTCACATTCCTATCCTAAAGTTTGATTAGCCCTCTGGTTATTAAAGGTTGGACCACACTGATCTAAATGACTGCAATAAAAAAAGGTCGATTTATTACCGGAAAAACGGTCAAAAAGACTTACAACTTTGATTCAAATACTGCAAAGAAAGTTTCTCTAAAGGATTTATGAAGATTGCTGGAATCTCTTACAACGGAAAATTAAAGATTAAAACAGTTGGGAAAAATGAAAATTAACTCTACTTATTATCAAAACAATGTTCTAACTCCTATTTTTAAAGAATAAATTCCAAAACTGTATCCTACGGTCGTTAAGTGTTGATTTCCACCTGGATAAAGCGAGCAGCCGTATATCTAAAAGTACATTCGCATTTCTCGAAAAATTGACAAGAGAAACTGGAGTCAAGGTTATGCCATTTGCTCATATTCTAATTGCCCAGATGGTTCACCAATAGATTATTGTGTCTTTGGACTATTAAAAAAAGCTCTTGAAAACGTCGACCAACAACGGTGAGTGTATTCTTGAAATGTTTGGTGGAGAAATGGAATAAATTTTACAAAAAGCCCTACTATTTTGGAAATACCGCTGCAATATCATATTCCACAACAAGGGCTACCAGTTAGAATATATTTTAAAAAGTAATTGTTTTAATTTATGTACATTATTTTTGTTGTCAAAATCGTTCCCAATATGTGTAAACACCCTCTGTACTCAGAGTATCTTATCTTAAAAGGCAGAAAAACCAACGTTTAAAATGCGCAAATAATATATGAAACGCAGCAAAGAGCTGTTTCGAATCTACTAGCGAGATTCTTCTTCAGTGCAAGATAGGGAAAAAAGAACAGCGTGCTAGAAAAAGCAAGGCTGAGCAAAATGATAGACAGGGACGCGCTGGCTTATCATTGCTGGTCTATCATTTTGCTCAGCCTTGCTTTTTCTAGCACGCTGTTCTTTTTTCCCTATCTTGCACTGAAGAAGAATCTCGTTAGTAGATTCGAAACAGCTGTTTGCTGCTTTTCATATATTATTTGTGCATTTTAAACGTTGTTTTTTCTGCCTTTTAATATTGTTGCATAAAGGCTTTATTTGCTATTTTTATATCTTATCTTCGATTTCAAGACACATTGATTTAAAAATTATTAAAATAAAAAAAACATTAAACAGGAGAAAATTTTGTATTTTCTATTTCTATTTAATTATTTAATATTTAAAATATTATTTCCCCAAGCTCTTAAGATACTAATACTTTCCAAGAAGACTATTTTATTCCTTGATAGAGTATAGCTGTTAGGATACACCGAATACAAACTTTTCAAACTCTAAACTTAAATAAGTTGAAAAGTATTTAATACCTAGGAAAGGAAAATATGACAAAGAAATATATTATTGTGCTCTTTTCCAACAGATGGCTCTGTCAAGAATTGTAGCTTTTGACAAAAACATTTAAGTCTTTATCTTCAGATAGGATATTCTGTTTATAAAATGCGACAGGGAGGATACTCTTATTCGGGGACGTTGAATAAGTCTCAGAAACTATTTCGTAATGTAAATAAAGGGTTCTGAAATAATTATAAGCTTTTATTGGAAATAAAGGAATACTACTTCATGAAATTGCCACATTGTTTTCTTCCTATATATAACATTTTAATGTCAGTAATTCTTTCACTACACTCTAACTTAATAAACTAAAATAACTTAATCCTTAGCTTAAATATTAAGAGTTTTTGATAAATAGTACAAACTTTAAAAAATCCCAACAGCCTCAGCCTACAGGCACAGGTTACTTTCGAAGTTTTCTCTTTAACGCACCCCCCCCCCCCAAACTTCTTTTTTCCCTTGCTGTAAAAGTTGCCCTATCAAAATCTTTCAAAACAAAAGTTGTAGATAATTATAAGATTTATAATAAACTTAAGTGGTTTTGATATCTTGTGAATTGACGAAATTATGAATTTTTTTCTTCTTCAATCCCCCACCCCTTTTTTTCCTCCTTTTTTGTAAGAGTTGGTCCTATAAAAAACTTGTTAATACAAAAGTTGTAAATAATATTATGAAGATTCATAAAAAAATTAAGTGGATTTGATATCTTGTGAATTGACGAAGTTACGGATTTTTTCTTCTTAAAACTCTATTTTTTTAGCCTCTTGAGGCCATTTTTAATGATATCAAAAATCTGTCATGCATAAATTTTTGGCCATTTTCCTAGAAGTAATAATAACTTTAAACTCATTTGATATGTATCATAACTAATACGTTTTGGGTGTTTTCCGGTTTTCACAAAAATCCTCCCCATTATCCCATTTGTCCCATTTTGCCTAAACGAATTCGACCGAGATTTTCTGCCCCTTGATGTTAAGTATCTCTTTGGAAGAGATTTGTGCATAACTATTGAAGTTATGTCCATAAAAAGTGATATATATGTAAAGTTTTGAACTGGGGATGGTTTTGGTTTCTAGGGGTCATGATCGGTGCAATCCTGGTTTCTTATGCATATGCAAAATAAGTGAAAATCATCGATTATTTAATTTTATCACCTAGTTAATGTATTGTTGGATTTTTTTTTTTTCGAAAGAAATTACTGAGATAAAGATTTATAAATCTTAAAATAACTAAATGAAAAAAAAAATTTCAACAAGAATGTTAAAGCACTAGACAAATGCATGGATTTTTCATAAATAAAATAAGAAATTTGGAAATAATTTTCTTTCTGCAGACATAAAAGTTTCATATTAGCGAAAATATCTGATCATTTAATTTGATCATTTTATAAATGCCTTATTAGATTTTTATTTTTATTCCGAAAGAAATTTTTGAATCAAAGATTGATTTGTAAAACTTGCAGTATTAAAACAAACAAAACCTCCATGAAACGAAACATCAAAAGGATGCTAAAGCACTAGATTGTAAAACATCCGCTTCAACTTAGCGTTTTGGATACCAATATTGAGCGCGCTCCATATTTGCTCAATACAAAAAAAAAAAAAAAAAAAAAAAAAAAAAAATCAGCTTTCTTGGCATGCATTTTTATTGGCATTGCAGATAAATATATAACAAATTCTGAAGATTCTTGCCATTTTAACAGTCAATAATTAAGGTCATTGTGCCTAAATGTGATGATCCCTAAATGCGATAATGTTCTTTTACACTATGACGCAAAAGTTTAGACAATGAAGAAATTCTTACATACTTTGAAAAATATTTATTCAATTTTCAAATCACTGCTTGAAATTAATGTGCTGTACATATAAACAATATTTATAACAAAGAAAAGTGGAATTGTGCATATTGCAATAAATTAAATGGTAACAAAAATAAACTGCTGTCTCAAAAGTTTAGACACAAATTAAATAAAATCGAAATAAACAATTTTTAAAACCTGGTTGCGCATCCATGCTTATGTATTACGTCATATACACGAGATTGCATGGAAGAAACTAAATCTTGCATAGTTTGTGGATCGATATCGTACCGTGCATTCTCAATAGATGTCTTAAGTTCCTTTTCAGAAGAGTATTGTCTAGCGTTGCTATAAACTTTGCGACACATGATGCTCCAAAGGTTTTCTATAGGATTAAGATCTGGGCTACATGCTGGCCAGTCGAGAACTCTTATATTATGGGAATTAAACCAAGATTTTGAATGTTTTGCAGTGTGAATTGAAGCATTGTCTTGCTGAAATTCCCACTGAGGACACCCTAGAAGCTCAGCAAATGGCAGTAGGTTTTCTTCTAATGTCTGTGTATAATGCTGTGAAGTTTGACGACCACTGGTGAAGGTCAGAGATACTTGTCCATTATAGCAAAAGGCTGCCCAAACCATCACCGAGCCCCCTCCTTGTCTGCGACTAAAAAAACGTCGAGGTTCCTTCCGCAAGTCATGCCAATACGATAAACAACCATCTGGACCGTCCAGATTCCACTTTTTTTCATCGCTAAATATGACTGACTGCCATTTCTCTCCATATGACATATGCTTTCGAGCCCACATAAGTCTTTGTAACTTATGATATGGTTTCAGAGCTGGTTTCTTCTGCATTTTGTTATAAACGATTGTTCCTTTTTCCAAAATTCGTCTACGAATCGTATCCTTTGATACAGAGAGTCCCGATGAGCTTTGAACTCCACGTACGCTCATTTGTTGAGTACTCGCTAGCCTTTGTATCAGGCGATCCTCTCGTACATTTGTCACACGTGGCCTCCCAGACCGACATTTTGCTTTATATTCGGAACCACTCGATAAAACTCGATAAATAGATTTTTTTGACCTATTAATAATAGCAGAAATTTCAGAAACGCTTTTCCCTTCACCTTTCAACTGCCAAATCCTTGAAACCTCATTCACTTGAATTTCTTTAGCTCTCGGCATGTCGACTATGAAGCGCAATCGTTTGCAGAACTTAAGTACTCCAAATTTGTGACATCATCGATTCTAAATTTGCATATGCCAGCGAATATTCAAAGAAATTTAGAATAGTGTCTAAACTTTTGCGACAAGCACATTTGAATTTTTATGAAAAAAATTAGTATTATAGCAAATAAAACGACTGTCTTTTGTACATAGCATTTTAAATCAGTTTTTGAATATATTTACAGGTTTTTGTAATTCTGACGTCATAATTCTACATTTTAAAGCTGAATGACGTCATTGTCTAAACTTTTGCGTCATAGTGTACTTAAAACCTTAATGCAAGAATTATAAATAAATGCTGTCTAATGAGGCCTCCGATCTTAATGAACAAAGTCCAAAGCATTTTTCGGCATTTAAACACCTAGGGTATTGAACCAAATCACGTGAATATTATAAGAAAGAACATCCTTACAAACAGCATCACTCCCAAGCATTATCCCTCCCCCCCCCCTTCGTTACAATAGTATCTCTCCCCCGATTTGGTTCAATATCCTGGGTATTTCAAGAGCTCCTGAAAATATGACTTGATCTTTTCATCCCTCTTTAGAGAAATGGATTGAACTTCGCTTGCGCATGCGTAGTATTTTGTTTTGTTTTTACGTATGTTCTCTAATCCAGTCAGTGATCTTTCATCTTTGAAAATGAACGCGTGTGCGTTCGATATATTTCAGGGTTATATTAACTAATATCATTAAATGTTTTAACACCTTTTAAGAAATTATATCTATGTTTTAATTATTATATTAATAACATGCTGAATATTCCTTCACGACGCTAGTTTTAGTGCAGTGTTTTGACTCTATTGTCTTATTATATTTTTCAATTAAATTCCGATAGTGGTTAAGTAAAAGCTTGACTTATAAAACTTGTAGTACTTAAGGAATGAATATCAACGTTCAAGCGAAAATTTTCAACTCTATGAAATGCAACAGCGTATTGCATTAAACGAAACCATGTATTTTCATAGATAAATGCTTAATATTAATTTTATATTTAATTAATATTAAAAATTAATTTTATATTTACATTTATTTTCACACATGTAAATTGTAATTGCACACAAACAATGAGCAAATGTGACACGATATCTTCTTTCACTCCTATTTTCAAATATTTTATTAGATTTTTTAATTGAATTCAGGAAGAAGTTACTGAATAAAAGATTGAATTATAATACTCGCAGTATTTTAAAAAAAATTCCGACATGAAAAAAAAATCACAAATATGTTAAAGCACTTGATTGAAAAACTACTGGGTCAATTTAGCGCCTCGAATGCAAATATTGAGTGCCTTGGGGCATACAGATATTCGCTATTTGCTTAGTAGAATAGAATTTTTTTCAGTGTTCATGTCATGTATTTTTCTTGCTGCCGTAGATAAGCAAATAATAAATTCCCAGTATTCTTGTCATTATTAACGTTCATTATATTACTACTAATTTTCTTTGGATTTAATGTTGGAGAGCAAATGATAGAGATTGTCGTAAATTGAGTATGATAAAAGTATTAATTTAATATGGATTAATATATTTCTAAAAATTAAATTCAGAATAATAATTTATTTATATAGACTCATTTACATAAAATATGCGTAGAGTTTGAAATATTTTCAGAAATAATATACATAATTTTTTTTTTTTAATGGATTATCTCTTTTGGGATATATAAAAGTTTTACACTACCGAAAATCAATGGATAATTAATTTTATCACCCTAATAAATGCCTTATTGGATTTTTTAATAGAATTCTATTTTTTAATCGAATTTTAAGAAAATTTTGAATTAGAGCTAGAATTGTATAACTTGGAGAATTGAAATAAATATATCCTACGTATCCGACAATAATATTAAAGCACTAAATTGGAAAACAGTTGCATTAATTTAGCTCTTTGAATAAAATATTTGTTTTCCAGGGGCATATAGATGCTCCATTTTTGCTCCGTAATATAGAATTTTCCCCCAGCATTACAGAGTTGCTAGTTTGGCACCCATTTTTATTCGGAAATTTTTAATTCCTACCGGAAGATTTGAAAGAAGAATTTTTACATTATGTACTTACAAAATGTCTCTCATTAATTCTGTTATTAATTTCTGATATGAAAATGAAATTTCTGAAAGAAAATAAAAGACAAACTGGCAAACCTGGGCGCTCATATTTTTCTTACCGTTGCAGTTAAATGACCAATAAATTCTGAGAATTGTCGTCATTATTAATGTTTACAATATCTCACAAAATATTAACGTTACTCTCGTAGGATTCAATATATGATGAATAAATGCGAGCTACTGAATTAAAATAAATAAGGTTAAAATTAAAATTAATCATTCTTCAAATAATGCGAGTTCTCTAATTTCAGAAAGATGAGTAACATTTGATTGTTTTATGTAACTTCTTTTTAAACTGTTTCAAAAAACATATCAAATAAAACAGAGCAGTACGAGCTCTGATATCTGTTGTTACATAATAGTTGGTGTTTATTTATTACAATTTTTTAAAATATTTTTGAGTAATTTAATTGTATTCTTAGAATTATTAATCAACTTTATTAAAATGTAACAATAATAAAAATTTCGGAGAATGGTCAATATAACAATTTTTATCATGATGATTTTGAGACTATTTTTTTAGACTTATAATTAGTAATTTCTGTTACAAGAGTGAAGTTTGCGCATCTAAATACTCTGAAATTTGTTTTTAACAACATAAAAATGAAGTAAAATTCAAAAGAAATTTTCAGCCCAAAAGAAGTTTAAAATAAAAATAAAAATAAATTCATTCACCACTGTCATAATTAATTTCGTATCTAAAGCCGTTAAAGCAGAAAATATTCAACTTGCCGAAACGATTCATTTCATTTTATTACATCATTAAAAAAAGCATGCATTACTTATTACTTGAAATACTTAGTCAAATGAAGCATTTTTTATTTAGAATTTAATGTTAATTACGATTTCAGTTTCATTTAACTCATTTAATGATGAAATTTTTAATTAATCAGCATCAAAAATGCTTTTTTTAATGTAGTTCTTATGAAGCCCTGATAATTAAAAATAGCATTCATGTGACATTGAAACTATCACTAGCATTTCTTTTCTAATACTATTTAACTTGCATGTCTGAATAAGTTCGGCATCTTTTCTTTTATTCAATCCGATTTGTTTGGAAACTTTCAGCTTTAGTTTTCTAGAGCAAAAAACTGTAGTGCAGATAATAAAGAAATGAATATAACAATGAATACGTCGTTGGTCCTAATCCAATTAGCATTTCTATAAGTCTGTGACTGTATTTTAAGTATCCTGCTAATATAACATTAATTAAGGAGTATGCACCCTGCAATCAGCTGATTAAAGGATTAGTTTACGAAAAAAATGCAAAAATAAAAACAATAATTATGTCAGTAATCTAGGTAGAGGAAAATAAATTAGTATAATAATGAAATTCAGAATACTTCGTCTGAAGAAAAAGTCTTTCAAGCAAAACAACAGGATTAGGATTGAAAAATTAAATAAGGAAGTTTTTAGGGAATGCAATGAATGTTTATTATTACTGTTTTCTAGTTTTTTGAACAATTAAAACTCTAAATAATTAATGTGATGCTTTCCAGTACAATGATACGGCTTTACGAAGTTTTTTGTTAAAATTGTTAGTTTTTATGTTTTTGAAAAAGCAGCACTAACACTTTCCCTTAGTGGATTTCATGTTTTATTTATTCACATCAGTTAAGTCGTTTTAGGTAAAAAGTTTCAGCAATAACTCTATAAACTCCCAATTATTTCTCACAATCAATTTAATTTTACTTATAGAAAAAAATGTATAATATTCATTGAATGTAAGATTATATATTATGTCTTGCTAATATAAAATTAATTAATAAGTAAGCGTCTTAGGACAAACTGATTAGAGGATTAGTTTATGAATAAAAAATTCGCAAAAAGAAAACAATAATTATGTCGTTAATCTAGGTAGAGAAAAATAAATTGGTATAAAAATGAAATTTAGAATACTTCTTCTGAAGAAAAAGTCTTTCAAGCAAAACAATAGGATTAGAATTGCAAAATTTAAAAGGAAGTTTACAGGAAAGTAATAAATGTTTAGTAATACAGTTTTCCGATTCTTTGAGCAGTTAAAGCGTTAAATAATTAATGCGCTGCTTTTCAGTACGGTGATATGACTTTACGAACTTTTTGTTAAAATTGTTAGTTTTTATGTTTTGAAAAAGCATAGCACTAACACTTTCACTTATTGGATTTCATGGTTTATTTCTTTACATTAGTTAAGTCGTTTCAGAAATAATTCTATAAACTCCCAATTATTTCTCACAATCAATTTAATTTTACTTATAGAAATAACTTCATAAGATTCATTGAATGTAAGATTTTATATTATGTCTTTATAATATAACATTAATTAATGAGCATGCGTCCTGTAACAAATTTGATTAGAGGATTGGTTTATGAATAAAAAAAGCATAAAAAGAAAGCAATAATTATGTCGTTAATCTAGGTAGAGAAAAATAAATTGACATAAAAATAAAATTTAGAATACTTCGTCTGAAGAAAAAGTCTTTCAAGCAAAACAATAGGATTAGAATTGGAAAATTGAAAATAAATAAGTTTACAGGTAAGTAATGACTGTTTAGTAATATTGTTTTCCGGTTTTTTGAACAGTTAAAGCGTTAAATAATTAATGCGCTGTTTTTCAATACGATGATATGACTTAACGTTAAAATTATTACTTTTTGTTAAAATTGTTAGTTTTTATGTTTTCGAAACAGAAACTTTGACGTATTAGATTTCAGGTATACTTATTCACATCAGTTAAGTCGTTTTAGATGTAAAATGGCAGAAATAATTCTAACAAGTACTATTTCTCACAACCAATTTAGTTTTACTTATACAAAAAAATCATAATAGCCATTGAATGTAAGATTATTTACTTTGTTGCGTTTTCTAAAGTTATACAAGGTGTACCTATACTGCACTGTAAAAAAAATGTTTCTTATTTTAGGAAAATATAATATAACCACGAACGAAAATATACGCAACCTCTTTCGAGTTACCCACGATTTCGAAAAGCGTTTCAATATCTTCAAAAGCTACACAAAACCCATAAAATTCCGAAATTTAAAGAAAAAAATATAAAAGCAAAGTTCCTTTTGCTACCATAAATTTTCGGAAACGTTACCTAGTACTTTTTAGAATGTACTAAACAGTTTTCTCGACCCGGAATGTAGATTTATCGATCTATTATAGCCATCAAGATTCATCGGTTTATTATAGCTGTCCATTCTCTTTAAACGTGTTTTACAGACAAACATCATAAATTAACAGCATTAACTATTAAAGCGTCTCAGGACTCTTGAAGCTTCAAAAGTTTCGAAATTTAATTTTTTTTTACTTGTTAAACTCCTATTTTCTGAACATTTTGATATAATTGTCTAATTGAAATTCTCATTAGAACAGAAGCTATAGCGTTTAGAATCATACCCACTCAATAGCTGAAGCGGCGTTTCCGAAACTTTGAAATCATTTTTCTCCAAATGACGTTTTTGGGCATAACGCGCGCGATATCTCAAAAACTTCTGAAGATTTTTTCAGGAATTTTTCAAACATATGTTTCATGTTAGTCTGTATAAACTGAACCTAAAATTTCTTTTTATTGTTCAAAAAAATATTTTTTTGGCTGATTATATTGTTGAAATTTTCAAAATTTTGTGTTAGCAAAATACAACTTTGTATTAAAAATATAAAAATGCTTTAAATACAAATTTATTTAGGTTCAGGTTAATTATTACAATCTGAAGTATAATTAGGAACAAAAAAAAAATATTCTGGTTACAAAATTTATTATGTAATCCTACGCATAAGCTATTATCCCAATTTTCTGCTCAACAAATGTCTGACAGTTTGCAGTCACCCATAAATACTAATTCTGCACCTTGCAATTTTTTAAATACATGAAATAAAAGAACATACTTTTATCTTTCATTCCAATAAAAATTAAGTTAAAAAATCATATACATTTTAAAATATCAAATGTTGAAAATGGTCTTCTTTTTGTCTTTTTTTTCAGTTTTAAGAGTCTTGAGACCCCCTTAAAATTAACATTGTTTTGTTACTCTTGCATGTTCAGATTCAAATATCCAGCTGTAATTTTAAGGGGGGTGGGGAATCATGATAATGTATTATGATTTTTTTTCACTACATTTTAAAAAATGTAGAATTGTACTTTGAATTTTGAAAAAAAAACATAATTTGGAAACTAAAGAGTAGAAAAAATCCTGTGTTGTTCTTCCAAACATTTACAGCACAGAATATTTCGAATTAAGGTGGCACATGAACTTTAAATTTTTAAAAGATAAATTTTTCTATTCTTTTTTTTTTTCTTTTCTTCATTTTCTCAACCTAAAACTTCCTTTTTATTGTTCAAAATAATATTTTTTTGGCTGATTATATTGTTGAAATTTTCAAAATTTTGTATTAGCAAAATACAACTTTGTATTAAAAATACAAAAATGCTTTAAATACAAATTTATTTAGGTTCAGGTTAATTATTACAATCTGAAGTATAATTAGGAGCAAAAAAAAATATTCTGGTTACAAAATTTATTATTTAATCCTGCGCATAAGCTATTATCCCAATTTTCTGCTCGACCAATGTCTGACAGTTTGGAGTCACCTATAAATACTAATTCTGCACCTTTCAATTTTTTAAATACATGAAATAAAAAAACATACTTATATCTTTCATCCCAATAAAAATTAAGTTAAAAAATCATATACATTTTAAGATATCAAATGTTGAAAATGGTCTTCTTTTTGTCTTTTTTTTCAGTTTTAAGAGTCTTGAGACCCCCTTAAAATTAACATTGTTTTGTTACTCTTGCATGTTCAGATTCAAATATCCAGCTGTAATTTTAAGGGGGGTGGTGAATCATGATAATGTATTATGATTTTTTTCACTACATTTTAAAAAATGTAGAATTGTACTTTGAATTTTGAAAAAAAAATATAATTTGGAAACTAAAGAGTAGAAAAAACCTGTGTTGTTCTTCCAAACATTTACAGCACAGAATATTTCGAATTAAGGTGGCACATGAAATTTAAATTTTTAATAGATAAATTTTTCTATTCTTTTATTCTTTTCTTTTCTTCATTTTCAGATAGCTTATAATTTCTAGACCGCTAAGTTGTTTGTCCGTATTTTTTCGTTTCCTCAAAATAACTTAAATCGGTTGTAAGTAAAAATATTTTTAACAGAATTCTATTTTAAGATATATGTAAAATAAAGATAATATGAAGCGCATTTTAGAAACAAACAGGGAAATAAAAGTTAAATTAACTTTAGTTTTACGAATATTTATACGAAAATGCAGAAAATCCGCTAGATGCTCAGTGGCTAGAATATAGTCCCGAGACGATTATTTGAAACTCTGACTTTTACAAAACTTTCAGCGAGTAAGTTTCCGCTGTAACTTATTGAAGCTAAATCAAACTTTAAATTTTAAACACATTTTTCGCAAGGCGACATTTTTAAAGGTGGTTGCTTAGATTTGGAGAAAACACTTATTATTTTTATACTACACTTATTATTTAACACCTTTAATTTTTAATAAAAACGTTCAGAATTGCATTCCCTGTGGGCTATGTTGTATTTATATAAATATATATATATATATATATAATATGGATTAATCGTATGCAATGTGCTAGTCAATTAGTGGATGTTGCTTAATTTGTATTACTTGTATAGGGTTCCATATGTATTTTGTATAATGTTATAGTTATAATTAGATGCTGAATTTATTAATTTATTGAATTAATTATAGTAATTGGAAATAGATGATGATTTGTAATTATATTATGGTTATATATATATATATATATATACGACCATTAAAAAAAATTACAAATTACCAACAAACATAAAAATAAATAAATAAATAAATAAAATGAGCAGATAACAAATAATGTATATTTGTAGAACCTAGGCAGAATCTTCAGGTCCCAAATTCCTAGACTTCCACAAATAAAGTGTGTGATTTCATCTTCATATTAGCCGTAAAAAAGCTAAGGAATATGAATTTGAGACTACCAATACATAAAAAATAGAGAAATAAGTTGTGAAAAAGAAATAAGTTTAAATGAAAAGTGATTAAAAAGGATTAAGAAATAAAATTCACATTACCATATTGAAAGCATTGCTGACTAAGTCTCTGCAATCCATAAGATAGAGCACAAACTTTTGCAATCACCCAATATGACAAACCGTATTATTTCTGTAGAACGAAACTAATAACTGTATAAAATATTAAAATGTTACGGAAATTAGATGAAGATATTATAGAGTATTCTAAATAAAATCTATATTTTCAAATTATTCTTTCAGACGTTCTCAGAAATAACTCAAACAATATATATGTCTGGAATAAAACTGAGACGTTAATGCTCATGATACTATTTATTAAAAAGAGAAGAAATTTGAAATTGATCAACACTTTTCATGATATTAAATTTCTTTGAGACGCTGACATATGACAAGTGCAGTTCAGCGATCCTTTCAAATACTGTTGTATGTATATTGTATACCCTTCTCTGCATTTCACTTGAAATATCCAACTCATCTTCTTTTTCGCATGACATCTGATATCAATCTCGAAATGTGTCTGACGTAGTCTGAGACACAGCAACTGTGGACAAAGAAGGCGTTTCTTGCTATTTTATAAGATATATTGAGAAAGTGTTATTTTCACTATTCATATAACGTTACACTATGCGAACTTAAGTTTTATTTTTGGAAGTTTTATACATTTTTATGTTGTCATTCAGAATTTTTTTTTTTTTTTTTTTTTTTGACAAAAATGTTTACTCGATTGAGAGTAGTAAGATAAAGTGTGCTGGTAATGAGCCATGTAAGACTGATAATGGTCTACCTGCTTTGAGAAATGAAAATAAGCTTTTGTATCAAGTCAAGAAACAATTTTAGTGACAAGTATTAAAATGATAGTTTCAATTTATCGCCTATCAATTTACTTGTTTATAGGGGAGAGTAGCCGAATTTGGACCACTTCACTTATTTTCAGTTGTAACTCACTTAATTTTTGGAATATATGCAAAGCGCCATTACACGGTGTCAATCTATTCATCTACTAACAAAATAAATATTTAGATCAATTTCTTTTTGAAAATCTTAAATTTTATTTTAATTTGAAAAATTTGTCAAAAATGGTCCAAATTCAGCAACTGGTCGCCTAAGTTGGACCCCCAGTCACCTAAATTGGGCCAAATAATATCAGGTTGTTTTAATGACTAGGGAATATAACTAATTTTATTAAAAAGAAAGTTTGCGATTAATGAAACAATCAAACAAAATGACAGCAATGAAATATAATGAAATCAAATATCTGAAAATAACAGTAATTGTTTTAAATCAAAATGTATTCAAAATATAAATCAAAGTTATCAGTAATTAAGATTAGAAATTATGGAACTAATTGTCAGTTACTTGAGTATCATGTAAGGAGTGATGCAAAGCTTACACATGAATTTCGTTTATGGATATTTTTTCCAGCGCACACAACATGGAACCGTATTTGGCCATCTGAGCACTGAATCGTTTCTGCTATTTTATTTTTCTTACAAATTAGGCAAAACCAATTATCACTGCCTTGATTTTTCTTTTTAGATTCTGAATTATTAGACTTTTTTGCAACAGAAGTTTTCTTTATATTACGTTTGTAGTTCTTCCCTTCCATAATTTTTTTGCTAATTGCATTACGCCTATTTTTTTTTTAAACTTGATGTTCCAATTGCTTTTGTGTTGTGATAGCTTCCTTTTTGCGTTTTTTTTTTCATTTCAATGTTTACTTTATATGGCGAAGATATTAACACAACTGTTTTTTGGCTCCCCTTGTATTTTGATTTAAATGAATTTAGCAAGAGAGATAACATTTCTAATTATTTTTTGGCTTTTGGGGAGGATTTGTAGCTGCAGCCTTCTTGCAGGTCAATTTCTTCACAACCTACTCTCTCCTTTTCTTTTCCTATATCTTTAACAGCTTCTGCTGTCACTGGTGTTTTTTTTTCAGACAGTTTGTCTGTGTCTTTTTCAACATTATATTTAAAAAGTGTTTAAAAAATATCCTCTATTGAAAAATACGCTACGATTAATCAAAAACAAACATTTTAAATTCAAGGAGTGTTGAATTAAGCCCCCCCCCCCCGGAGCCTTGAAATAATCACTCCCCCCGGAAGGTTTGAGATTTTATGCGTTTTAATGGCAAAAAAGTGTAATTCCATGCTCCAAAGCTGTAAAAAGCGTACCATTGCAAATATCCCCCAGGATAAAAATGTTTGAATTCAACTCTGTAAACCAAATACGCTGGAGGAATAAGGAATTCAAAGAAAATAAATATAAATACATACAACATAAAAAAGAATTACAAACAAAATTTATTGCATAAACAAGTAAAAATATTTTTATGTTGATATAGGCTTAAACTGTATAAAAAAAATTAATCCAGATGTACGAAAAAAAAAAATTGCATGGAGATAGTAATCCATTATAAAATATTAAAAAAAATAAAATAATAGTGTACAAAGCGTACCTTCCTCGAAATTCATTACTTACTTTTCAAATTTATGATTCCATATATGGTCCAATTTAAGCAACTTAATTTGGTCCAATTACGGCAACTGCGCCATTTTTTAAAACAGATAATCTCAAGACTAAGAACAAAAACGAAATCAAAGAAATCCGCGCGAAAAATATGCGCAATGGACAAATGAATTCATATATGTATATAAACACATAACAATTTACCTTAGTTTTAAAGTATTCATTTACGTTTAGTAGGAAAAAAATAGATCAAAACAGCTAACTGTAGGTTTTTTAAATTGTCTGAAATCAGCACGCGGTAGGCGGTTACTTCTTCTAATCATGAGTGACGTCGATCAGATGAGTAAGATTTCAGCAGCAGATGGCGTCTCTTCCTGTAATTAACGGCAGAATGGCAACGGTACAATTAAAGCGATGGTCCAAATATGGCTACTCTCCCCTAAGTGTGATACATAAGACTGTTTTTCATTTTTCAAGGCGGATAGCCCATTATAGGAGAGTACATTCCCCATTAATGATTCAGTTACCTTAAACAAAGATAAAAGTATTTATTAACAAAACAAAATCTCTCTAAAACTGTATAAAAACAAGAATAAAAAATAACTGCCTTAGTTTTTATTCACGCACCAAAGTTATTAAGATTATTAAATATTATTTAGTTTTAAAATTATATGTTATTGAACAATTAGTTTATACACTACTAACTGACCCACTCGGCGTTGCCCGGGCCCGTGTTAATAACCTTTAAATTTCAATGTAATTACATCGATGACTCCAATTCATATGAAAATTTTCCAAAAAACGAACCTCGAACTGAACAAACCCTCGGCTTGGGTCCTCGTTGCCAACTACACTGTATATGGGGAGTGCTGTTCCCACGCCGGAAAATCTTGTATCTCCACCTTCCACCACCAGTGGGGCGCATTCTGTTCTAAACGAACCCCCGCCATGTTTCTCCGCCGCCTGCTGTACCGTATAGCAGACGTGTTGTGCACGCGCTAAAAATCTTTTAGTTCCACTTTCTACCGCCAGGGGGCGCACTCTGTTTTAAACAAACCACCTGTCGAACCCTCCTACAGGTGACCACGCTGCGTACGGCACCGTTTAGGAGGCGCAATATGTTCTATACGAATATCCGACATGGGTCCCCTCTATTTGCGGCAGGGTAAAGCAATCATTCTGCAAAATCTGTTAGTTCTAATTTCCATCCCGAGGGAGCACACTCTATTCTAAACAAACCTATATTCGAACGAAACTCCGTTCTTCAACCTATCTGGATATATATTACTTGAGGGGGGGGTGGGGACTCGAATAAGAAAAAAACCTTCTGGGGGAAGAAGGAAGCGGAGAATACATAACATGAAAGAGTTGTCAAAGGGATACCCAGTGATATACCACATGAGGGTTCGTAAAAAGTTACAAATGTGCCCTCGGGTGAGGGAACTAAGTAAGGAATATAGAACGTCTGTATGCCCCTGGGAATTCAATATTTGCATTCGTTGCACTAAATTTATGCTAAATTTATGAGATGTTTTTAAATTCATGTAGCATTTATTTATTTCAATTCTTCCTTTATAATTCAAGCTTTAGGCCAACACTTTCCGTCCGAATTAAATAAAAAAAATCTAATAAGGCGTTTATTAGGTGATAAAATTAATCACTAGTGTGAAATTTATATGTATAACGAAAGGAAACATTAATATTCGAATTATTTTATTTTATTTTCAAACTCGTTAAAAATCTGTGCATCTTTAACTCAGTTAAAACCTAATGTTTAATATACTTATGTGGGAATTGTTGTTTTTACGTATCATTTATTTGTTTTAATTCTGCGTAATATAATTCAACCGTTTTCTCAACAATTTGTATCCGAATTTAACTTAAGAAATCCAATAAGATCTGCAATGACTGATAAAATGAAATTAACGTAAATTTTGGCTTTTAATTATGGCTAAAGAAATATAATAATTCGAGTTTTTCTATCTTACTTATGATAACGGTTCAAAATTTATGCATCTTTTATACAACGGAACTTACATGGCAGAAGTTTACAAGTTAAAAAAAATAAATATACTGTGGCACATGATTAATTTAGATATTATTTATAATTATTAATCTGAATTTAAAAATATCTGTACCATTTGTTCCTCGAATATTGAATCCAAAGAAAGTAGTGTTAATTTTATGAAATATGATTAACTCTGATAAAGACAATAATTCTCAGAATCTGCCATATATTGAACTGCAACGACAAGAAATACACATGGGTTGAAGTTTTTTAAATATTCTTTTTACTGAGTAAATATGGAGCATCATTACTCCCTTGGGAATTCAATATTTGCATTCATGACGCTAAATTGACGTTGAAATTTTTCAATCTTATAATTTAACATCCGTGTGATTTTTTTTTTTTTTAAGTATAATTTATTTGTTTCAATACTGTAACTTTTGTGATTCAAGCTTTAATTCAATGATTTCTTTCGAAATTCAATTAAGAATCCAATAAGAGATTTATTAAAGTGATAAAATTTTAATTAAAATGGTAAATGATTTTCACTAGGGTGAAACCTTGTATCAGTAGAAGTAAAATTAATTCCAATTTCCTTATTTTATTTATGAAAACAGATGAAAATCAATGCATCTATCTGATGCTTAAAAGCTCTTTTTTTTTGTGTAATTGTTTCAATACTGAAATTTTTATAAATCTAGCTTTAAGTTGAATTTATCATGTAGGATGTATTTGTTTCCGTACTATAACTTTTGTAATTCAAGCTTTAATACAACGATTTCTTTCAGAATTCAATTAAGAATTCAATAAGACATTTATTAGTATGATAAAACTAAAAGGTTAATGATTTCAATTAGTGTGAAGCTTTATATCAGTGGAAAGGAAATTAATTCCAGTTTTGTTATTTTGCTTACAAAAACAGTTGAAAGTCTGTGCATCTAGCTAATGCTTTAAAACTCCTTTTTTTATGTAATTGTTTCAATACTGAAAATTTTATAAATCTAGCTTTAAGTTGAATTTATCATGAAGGATTTATTTGTCTCAAAACTGTAACATTTGTAATCCAAGCTTTAATTCAATGATTTCTTTCGTAATTCAATTAATAAGACATTTATATTAGGATGGTAAAGTTAAAAGGTCAATGATTTTCACTAGTGTGAAACTTTATACCTGTAGAAGGAAAATTAATTCCAATTTTCTTATTTTATTTATGAACAAAGTTGAAAGTCTATGCATCTATCTAATGCTTCAAAACTCTTTTTTTTATGTAATTGTTTCAATACTGAAAATTTTATAAATCTAGCTTTAACCACTTCACTCCCACGCTTAATTTCGCTGGTGAAGGGTAATTGTATATTGTATTATTTGTGTATTGTAGGGTAATTCCGGGATTTATGACGCACATTTTTTTGAACTTGTGTATATAGTCCCATGGTGGATATAAAATTAAAAAAATCATGCTATGTTATTTAATGTTAAATATACAACACGTGTACTGCGACAAAAAATTCAAAACAAATTATTAATATTTTTTAACAATTTTTTTCTAAAACATGAGACAGGCGGCGCGTCACCCGTACATTCAGGCTGAGACGCCGCACTTGTGCGGTAGTTATGCCGCGCTTGTAATAAGAACAGAATGAAGTTATAAATAAAAATATTTAAAAAAAATATTCATATCTGGACTATAATTATTGATGTAATAACAAAATGAAACTAAATGAGTACAATGAAACGTATTAGTAGATTCAAATTAAAAATTGTTGCCTACTTTCACTATTAAAATTATCGACTTATTTTTTTACATTAAATTTTAATTGTTATTTCAGCAACAACGTAACATCAATGTATTAGAAAGGGGAAAGAAAAAAAGTAAGATTGTGATTACATAATTTATTTGTTAACCGTTTCGGGACCGGCAGCTTTTACACAAATTTTATTCGGTTGGTACCACTTTTTAAAAAGAAGTTACTTTTACTTATATAATCATTAAAATGCTCTAATTAAACAAAGCAAATAATTTTTTCTTTTTTACTGGTGCCAGGAACAAATTTTGTAAGCTGCTTAAATGCACCTATGGTCCCGAATGGGTTAAGAAATCGACTTCAATCTACAGTAAAAGTGTCGAAAAAGTACAGTCTTCATGTAACAACATTTAAACACATGATGCAACAAAGCCAATCAACTTTCTCTTTTTCGGAGTAGTTTGCAAAGAACGTCTGCGTTACGCGTAATCCAATTTTTCATTATTATCATCTTGACTTGCAGCTTTTTTGCCCTTCTTACTTTTTATTTACCTCTTTTTCTGCTTTGGTTTTAGAAAACTTGATAACATGCCTAACATGGTTAGTCTGTGCAAAAAGAAAAGGGAAAGTTAATAACACTTAATCATCCCGTACAAAAGAAACTGCGGCATGTATACCGGAATAAGAGTGCGGTATGTATCCCATTTTGCATGGTGCAGACGTCGGCCATCGCAGTTACCTACCATCGCTAAGGGGAATGGCGTAATCATACACACAGTACCCTATACAAACGCTACACTTAGTTTTGACTTCGAAATCATTCATACATTTAATAATTAGTGTATGAAAAGTATTTAAACATAACGTGTTTAAAAGTTTGGACAATGAAATCATGCACTTACCTCAAATTAAGGAATATACTTCTACAAGTAAACATCGAAATGGGATTCACGCTATACACTGGTTAAAACAATCTCATTGCGCACCTATACTGTGCGTTTGACGATCATCTATCGATAATTACAAGAAATACAAGGGGTGCGGCATCTATCCCGTATGCGGCGACTCTCCCGGATTTACCCTATTACAATTGTATTTGTATATTGTATATTTACAATATTTCATATTATTGTAAATATCAGGCTGTACGGTGTAAAATGTTTGTGTCATAAATCATTTCATAACTTCCATCATATAATAGTAATGAATTTAAGGTCGTTAAAGAATTTACAACATTTTCATAATACGTATAGAATAATATATAAAACTTGCACATTATATACATACACTGATATACATACATACAGTATATACATAAACCTGAAATGAGAGGAC
This sequence comes from Maratus speciosus, assembly GCA_963932465.1. Classification (NCBI taxonomy): domain Eukaryota; kingdom Metazoa; phylum Arthropoda; class Arachnida; order Araneae; family Salticidae; genus Maratus; species Maratus speciosus. Next base: position 535,049,754 of record OZ010788.1, on the reverse strand, counting down.
GCAGTGTACGTCCTGGTCGCTGATTACTGAAATGAGAGGACATAAGCAGCTTATGCGAGTGAAGAGGGGGGGGGGGAGTGAAGAGGTTTTAAGGGGTTCCGGGATACATTTTAAAATAAGATTTATTGATTGAGTTAAAATTTTGAATTTTTTTGTGATGGTTAACCATATACTTTGTAAACAAAATCACATAAAACGTCTCATAATTTTTTTAAAATATTTAAAATTTTAAATTTATTAAAAAAGTGAGGTAATTTGAAATCGTTATAACTCGAAATATTATTTGTAAATTTTCAGTTTTTTTCATTTAAATAAACAGAATCATATAAGGTTTAGTTTTGATTCAGCATTTTTTAAAATATTAATTTAACTAAAAATTAAAAATATTTAAAGTAAAAATTAAAAAATATATATGAAACATTTTTAAAAATTCATATTTTCAGAACTAGATATTTTTTTTAATTTTCTAAATCAAAATTAAAGTAAAATAATTGAAAAAGACATGTTCCAAGTTTTGACCTTTATCTTTAACGGTTCTTGACTTATAACAATTTAAATGCGAGAAATGGTGAAAAAACCCATCATGAAGTAAAACGCATTTTCACAGGAGGTCGTTTCAATGGTAACCATTGCTTGAAAGCTAGATTTTGTAAACAAACCAAAACGAAAAAAATAATATTTCCTGTTCCAATTAAGCTAGAAACATGACTTAAGCGTAATTTTAAGCAGAAAAAAAGAGAAATTTTTGCGAAGATTTTTGTGTCCCGGACCCCCTTAAGTCGAATTTATCATTCGAAATTCAATTTTTAAACATTTCCAGTAATATATTTACGTGAAGGTAATAGTATAAATAATCATTTATTTTCATTCGTGTGAAACGCTTGCATCTGCATAGGAGCCAGGATTGTAATATATTTATTCAGTGAAATGTACAGTGTATCCATAAATGAATGTCCCAGTTTCAATGGTATATTATAAAAGTTTAATATAGACTATTTACAATAAATCATACATCAAACTAAAAGTGAACTAACTTAGTTTCTCTTGCAAATGTTCAATGTGTGCACCTTTAGTTATACGGCACACATCCAACCTAATGTCAAATTCTTACCACACTTCGGTTAACAAGTCCGGAGTAATAGAAGCATTAAGGGGCTCCGGGACACAAAAATCTTCAAATTTTCAATTTTTTTTTTTTTTTAAATTGGATTAAAAATTTCTCGGCCGTTTTCTGCTTAAAATTATGTTTAAATCATGTTTCTATCCTAATTAGAACAGGAAATATTAATTTTTTCGTTTTGGTTTGTTTTCAAAATCTGCCTTTCAAGCTATGTTTGTCAAGGAAACGATTTCTTGTGAAATTGCGTTTTTCTTCATGATAGGTTTTTTCACCATTTCTCATATTTAAATTCTTATAACTCCAGAACCGTTAAAGATACAGGGTTGAAACTCGGAACATATCTTTTCAATTATTTTACTTTACTTTTGAGCCAGCATATTTGAAAAAAATATTTACTTTTGAAAATATGATTTTTTTTTTTTTAAGTTGCACCACTTTTTTGTAATTTTTTCGTTAAATATTTTTAATTTTTTTAAAAATTAATATTTTTTAAAATGCTGGCTCTAAATTAAAAAATATATATTTCTGTTTATTTAAATGAAAAACAATTTAAATTCTACAAATAATATTTCGAGTTATAACGATTTTAAGTTATATCACTTTTTTCATAAGTTTTAAATAAATTTTTTTTAAAAAAAGCTATGAGAAGTTTTATCATTTGATTTTGTTTACAAATGATATGGTTAACCATCACAAAAAAATTCAAAATTTTAACTCAATAAATAAAAAATTTTTGAAAATGTGTCCCGGACCCCCTTAAGCTCTTCAATTCTGTGTCTCAAATCTGGTAAATCATTAGGTAGCGGAAGAATCTTTTATAAAGCCCAAAGGGGAAAAAATGCATGGCTATAACGGCTTTTAAATCTTCAGCCCAACAATAACGCTTTGCGCACACGAGTCGCCATTTTACGTGTGTGATACTGCAAGCGAGTCAATAAAAAAGCAATACTCGCGCATGCGCTTTTCTAAAACTGCTTGTGTTACTCTTTATCTGTGACCTGAAACCAACACTCTGCAACGCTTACAGTTGATACTATTAAAATTTATATCTCTGAAATTCTTTTATTAACACCCTGTTTATTATGTTCCCCAGATGAATTCGAAACAATTTAGCTCACACTTTTATAAATAATGAATACATTCCAAAGCCATTTTCAATAGACTTTCCTTGTAATGTGTAAAATGCTTATGATGTCACGAAAAACTGGAAGTGCACAGTAATTTAGCCAGTAACACTGCTATGATGTCAACTATGATGTCCTATGATGACTATGATGACTATGATGTCCGAAATGCGAAACGTCTATTTCAGCGTTGTTTAGTTGATGTTGGTTGCATATGATGTCAACTACATTCCGAAATGTGAAACATCTATTTCAGCGTTGTTTAGTTGATGATGGTTAGCATTTCCGCCACTTCTCATGATATCGTTAAATTTCGTATAAATTATTAATTTGAATTTTTTTTAAATATCTTCATTATTGTTATAAAACAGTTTCTGTTCGTATTACAATACCGTAAGTTTCTATCGAATAACTGACTTAGGTTACTCCTTTCCGACACAAAAATTGTATATTGTAGTGTAGGATGGCATTTCTTAAAGTTTGTACTACTTTTTAGGTGCGTTCGTAATTATATAAATACGTAACACCTACAGTCCTCATCTGGTCCATTCGTCTGCCTGCCTGTCCGTCTGTCTGCATATAACATATCAAAAAATACCCAGCCGAATGGTTTGAAATTTAATTATATAACCTTTGCAGAATTTTATCAAGTCATTTCAAATTTTATGAAAATCGAATCAAAACTTAAAAAGAAATTAATAAAAGTTTTCTTCGTTCTATTAAATCCTATCATCCGTAATTAAATTCAATGACATCCCATGATAGGTAATGATTCTAGGTTGTCAGGGTGATTATCTTCTATTTAAAATGGAGTCATATTATTTCCTTATTACTGAACTTAATATATATAATCGTAATAAATTTTATAATCATGCATTTTTACATAAGAGTGCAACAGCTATTGCACCAAGATCTGAATAATTATAAAACTAGTTATAGTACGAATGCACCTCATTTGCCACGTTTGACGTACAATTTCCGATTTGCTTAAAAAGCACTATTTTTTTTTAATATAGTTTATTAAGTTAGTAAAAAACAATGTGTCAATTTCGGGAAATACATATTATTGCTTTATTGCCAGTTAAAGCTTAAAATTCTTCCAAAATCTTTTCTTTACCGATTGAAGTAATATTACCTTTTTTATTGAACAGCCCCGAATACGAATATCCTCTATGTCACATTTTATAAGCAGAATATCCTATCTAAACATAAAGACCTAAAACTTTTTGTCAAAAGCTACAGTTCCTGACAGAGGAAAAGGCCACGATACAATAGTTCTTCTTTCTTTTTCATATTTTCTAATGTTTTCTTTTCCCCCAAGGTATAAAATTCTTTTCAACTTATTCAATAATTCCTCTATAATCTCAGAATAGATATTGGTAGAAATGGAGGTGTCCTTTTAGAAGTTTGGAGATTAAAAAATTTACATTCGATGTTTGATAACAATTATTGTCTGCCAAGGAATAAAATAATCTTCTTAAAAAGTTTTAACATATTAAGATATTGGGAAAATAATATTATAAATTTAAATTTTTCTCTTTAATAGATTTTTGTATTGAAATAATCTTTAAAGCAATATGTCTTAAAGCTGAAGAAAAAACATTAAATCAGATTTCCGCTGAGTATATACTTATATTTCAATTTACATGGAATTCAAATTACACGATTCCATTTTAACGCATTTGAAGAAACGTAGAAAATATTCCTCAATGCAAGACTTTTAAATATAAAGATTTGATTTTATCAGATAATTTTTTAAATAACATGATCTACTCTGTTGCCAGCAAATGGGTATTAAAACATTATAAACTGAATAGATATTTATATATTTTTAATTAATTCGTCGTAAAATTAATTCTTCCGTAGAAAATTTCGTATAGAGAAGAAGTGTTGTTATTCAATTTGTTTCTGTTTAAATTTCAGTATAATAGTTTTCACTTAATAGTGTTTTCTTGAAGCGTGAAATAGGTCTCAATGTTCGGTTTCTACTCAAAAATTGTGTTTTGCAGTGTGCTGTACCAACGCCCTCTAGATAAGGAAGAAAGTCGTGACAAGCTTTGTTGTGACGTCACCAAACGTCAGGAAGGAAAATATAAAAAAAAGAAAAATCGAACAATTTTCATGTTTCTATTTCGATGGATAGTGGAATTATTAATTATTATTTTCCTCATAATAATTAATAATTCAACGAGCTAACTAAATCAAAACATGCAACTTGTTACAATATTTTTTTCTTTGTTTTCCCTTCCTCTTGTGACATTTCCAGACATCACAACAAACCTTGTAGGGGCTTTCTTCCTTGTCTAGGGGGCGTTGGCTCTACCTCTATTAAAGTATCAAGTGGCTATAATTTAAGTGCAAGTGTTTGAAAGGTTCTAAAAACTAAACTATTTGATATATTTTTTTAAAAAAATGGTAATTATTCAGTTTTGAGCATGCGGAAATAATTAAACAGAAAACTGAAAAAGTAGAAAACTGCAATAACAATATAATTAAAGAAATTTTAAACAGAATATAATACTACAAAAATGGAGAATTTCCTACCAGCTAAATTTTATAACTTTTTTACCGAAAATTTCACATAATAAAGTGTTTTTTATCAAAGTGAGAGTAATGGAGAATTTGCACGTTTTCTAACTTTATCACGAAACAATAGTACATGAAAAAATAAGAAGGATACCCTGCATATTTTTTTTATTTTGAGCTTTTATTACTGATTTATGATTGTTTTAATATCGCACTATTTACCGTATCCCGAAAACGCTCCGTAATACATCTGACGTCACAGTTCATGACAACAAACGACTGTTATTCTTTACGTGTGTCGCTTTTCAACTTGTTCATTTTAAATATTGCTGTTTCTAAAATTATTATGACTGAGAACACAAAGTCATATTATAAATACAGTGAAACCTCTCTGTGCGACCACCTCCATTAAGCGACCACCTCCATTAAGCGATCACCTCCATTAAACGATCACCTCCATTAAGCGACCACCTCCCTGAACGATCATTTGTTCATTGAAGGAAATTTATTCCCATAGGCTCAATACTAATTTTACTTCCATTCAGAGACCATCCCAGCTGACCTCTCTCCATGAGCGACCAATTTCTTTGAAGAAAAGGAAACAAATTCCGTTTTTTCCAGTCATTTGAAGAAGGTTTTATTAGAAAAATAATTCCGAGGGGCATTAAACTTCTAAACTAAGTTTAGATTTTTTTTTATTTATTCCGGTAACTTTTAAGTGTTTAAACCGCTTTATGCCTTTTTAGACAATGAAGTTAACTCTGATGACGAATTGAGAATGACGATTAATAAACTCCCCTACACTACTCTGTTAGGAAACTCTCAAAGAAATAGTTAAATTAATGAAAATATCATCATTTGTTCCCGTCCAAAAAAATTGCATTTATTTACTGAACTTTGAAAGGACTTGGAAATAAAAGTTATGAAAGATAAAACCGTAAAACCAAAGCAAACGTCAATATATTCATTTTTAAACACTGCAGTAATTAACTTATATAATTAACTTTTATTTTGATACTTAAATTTTTATATTTTTTCCTAATGTGAAAAATAAATTCTAGTAACATTATTTCTACCTTTTTTCAACAATTAAAATCTAGATTTAAACATGAACTCCATTAAGAGGCCACCTCTCGAAACGATCAATTTTTATTAGAATGAAACGTGGTCGTTTTAAGGAGGTTTTACTGTATTGTATTGTACCACTCTGCACTAATACAACAAGTAACTTCTAGCGAAAAGTTGTTTTTCAGTGTGCCAAAAGACCCTTCCATTAGAAAATCATGGACTAAAGCTATGAAGAGAGATGACAAGAAAAATCCCAATTTATCTAATACATCATCTCTTTGATCTTGTAAAGATAATTTTTCAGTAACTTTATGTTTGATTTTGTTTAAATATCACTATTTTAGAACATTAATTGATTGGATAAATAGTTACTCAAGAGAAAAAAAAAAGCATTCATATTTATAATATACTCATTCGTATTTAAAAACAAACAAAAACACTCTGTAGTAGATTTCATACGTATATTGTATCTGTAAAGATTAATAAGCAATAACCCAGTTTTATTGATGATTAAATAGGTAAAACGTAGAAACGTCTAAGATATGACACACACAAATATGTTAGTTTTTATTTCAGAGGAAGTAAATAAAAATTTTATTCCGTAAATGAACATTTTTATTAAGTTAGGGACTAGGTTTAAAAAATAAAGGATTTATTTCGAAATAATATTTTGTCATGTCTTAATAGAGATTATAAAACGTAAAAATATTGAAACTACTCAAAAAAATTTTAATATTAAATTTTTACTTTTCAACATAAAAATACTTTAGGTCCCGCTGCCTATGACACCGTGTAGCAGGCGCGCTTCGACAGTACTGCATAATCTTAAAAAAAAAAAAAAAAAAAAAAAAAATCAACAGAAAAAAAAAACCCGCGAACCACATCCCCGTTGCCTGCAGCATGGTATAGCACCACGTGCTGCGCACGCACTGCAAATTCTTGTAAAAAACCTAAAAATTTACAAAAGTGCAACCAGGGGACGAAGTGTGTGTGTGGGGGGGGGGGGCATCGGATGTGCATAATATGAATAAGTTTTCATACACCTTTCTAACGATATGTCACATGAGGCGTGTACTCAAAATTTAGAAAATAGCTCCTCCCCGGATGACCCTCCCCTCCCTCTGCATTTCCCACTCTTTCAAATATCTAATGTTAAAAAATAATATTTATTTGAGTGTTAAATGAAAAATCGCATTTAAAACGCAATAAACAGTTGATCTGAAGAAAAAAAGAGAACTCCCCCCCCCACCACCACCACCACCAAAAATCAACTCATCTTAAATTTATAAAATCCTTATTATGCGTTAAAAACAACGTCAACGTTTAAAAGCGATCAGTTCTTTATTTTTCCTAATTTTAACAATATCCCGTCAACTCTCTCTATGTGAAAAGACTTTTAATGAGTTTAAAAATCGATTTTTTCATAAACTTAGCGTTCATTTTTTTTTCAAATTGACATTTTATAAATCAACGTACAAAATAACATCCAGATGCGAAAGAACCAAATTTGTAAAATCAGTAGTTTAAAAATTTCGAACCTTTATTTCCAAAGCCTAGTATCTCTTTTCTTTCCGTTCCGCTTGCCTGTCGTGAACTGTGACGTCATAGTAAGTCACGCCCCGATTTGGAGCGACGTGATTTTAGCTTACTTTTAGGACTAATTATTTAATAGTATAGATATTTTTTTCGCGATTTTGAGAACATTTTTGAAAACTGTGGATGTGGAACTATCAGAAAAATATATGAATGATCAAATCCACCATGTGTGCAAATTCCTCATTATAGCAGTGCTATGAAAGAATATCGCCATTTAAAAAGATATTGATTTAAATTGCGGTTTTTTTTTCTTTCTTTTTTTTTTTTTTTTTTTTTTTTTTTGTTAATATTGGTTGTAAAACATCTCAAACATGTAAGTGTCATCTGTCGGTAACATTTCAAACTAATCATTTTCATTCCATAACTCGTTTCCACATTCTCTAAAAAGTATAAATACCAAAGCTTTTAAAAATATTCAGAATAGTTTGCCTTGCACCTTTTAACCCCCTCACTGACAAGCCCGTGTTAATACGTTCACTAAGCTCCAGGTTTCACTGCAATACAAGCAATATTTAAAGTAATATAATTCTATTGATTTAATGTATTTTTAATACATTGAACAATGATTAATACCTCCAAGGATTGCATTCATATTCGTTATTAAGTTTTTTTTTTAAATGTTCAAAGAATCATTTCTTTTAGCATTTAAAACAAAATTCAGAGAAAACAACATTACAATTTTGCCCTTTTCCAAGACAGTCGGAGGGTTTTAAACACGCGCACAATAATTATGGCCGCCCTGTATGTTTCATTTTTAAACGCTCTGTATATTCGAATATTTTTATTACACTAATACGATGCACGATACACTAATATAATTTTAGATTATATTAGTGTATCATGCAAAAACTAGTGAGATCCTATGTGTAGAAAAAAACAATTGGAAAATTCCATGAACATTTTATTGCTTCTTTTTCCAGTAAAAGCTTAAAATATTTGTTAAATCTTTTCTTTATCTTAAGCAAGTCGGAATCTGTACGTCAAACGTGGGAAATCAGGTGCGTTCGTACTATAACTAGTTTTATAAATATTCAGATCTTGGCGCAATAGCTGTTGCACTCTTATGCAAAAATGCATGAATACAAAATTTACTACGATTCTATATATTAAATTCAGTAATACGGGAATAATAGGAATCCCTCTTAAATAGGATGTAATCACCATGGCAACCTAGAATCATTACTTATCATGGAATATCATTGAATTAATTTCGTATGATAGGTATTAATAGAATGAAGAAAAGTTTTATTAATATCTTTTTAAGTTTTGATTCGATTTTCATGAAATTTGAAATAACTCGACAAAATATTCTGCTACGATTATGTATGTTAAATTTCAAACCATTCGGTTGGTAGTTTATGCGCTATTATATGCGGACGGATGGACAGACAGACAGAGGAACGGGCCAGATGACGACTATAGGTGCTGCGTATTTATATAATTACGAACGCACCTAAAAATTAATTTACACTCCGATTCAACAGCCATCAATATTAATATCTTTCCTAACACATTTTATAAACAGAATGTCCTATCTAAAGATAGACCTAAAAATTTTGTCAAAAGCTACAATTCCTGTTAGAGCCGCCTATTGAAAAAAGAGGATGATTAGACAATAGATGTTTCTTCATCATATTTCATAGCTACGTTCTAATTTCCTCCATATTGGTCTAAATGGAAGTCTCCAGTCAAAAGTCTGGAATGTCGAAAATATTTCTGTTCGGTATTTTATAAATACTAGTGAATAAAAAATCTTCTTTTAAGGGGACACAGGACCTTTAAACTTTCAAAAAATCAGTTTTCAGATTTTGTTTTATTCTGAATTTTTAACTCAACAATATGCAAAAAACAAAATAAAAAAATCTGCATTATTTCTTGAGTTATAATCACTTATAGACGGTAAGGACAATTGAAAGTCCGTTGATATTGAAACTTTGAAACACATTTTCTCAGATTAGTAAATTCGGAGTTTGCGCGCGCTGTTACTTTCAAACTATATAAGCTACAGCTTTAAAAAATTAGCCAAATAATACGTTTCTTTAGTCTTGATGCTAAAACCAAAAAAAATTCACATATTTTGGTTATTTATTTTTTTTGCACTTGAAAAACTTGAAATCTTTTTTAAAATTTGTATTTTTTTAATTTTGTGCTAAAATTTAATTTTAAATAAAACCTTTTGCATATATTTTGGTTTTAATTTAGAAGCAGGAGTATTATAATTCTATTTTGTTCAAAAATTGTTTTCTATGTGCATAATTCAGAGTTTTATCAATCGCGCAGCATTTAATGATTATAATTCACGCATTAGTGATGATAATTTAAAATTTAAAATTTAAATATTAATTTAGTACGCAAAACATCTATTTTTCTGGATAGCCTAGTTAAGAATATATACTTTAGACAGAAAGCGAAAAAAAAACTTAATTGCACATTATTTGTGTTTTTGGTACTGTGAAAAAGGCGAAGTTTTTGATCGTTTCGACAAACTCAAAGGTCCTGTGCCTCCTTAAAGTATTAATAAATTAACCCTTAAATGCCGGGTGTTGCTTTTCGGCAACATACCCAATTTAGGCTCTAAAATACCATTAGAATAATATTGAAGCTATAATGCCTAATGTTGCCAATAAAATACATTCGAAAATATTATTAAATCGATTTTCAACATGTGGATGGCAACACTTGTGCTATTTAAGAATAAAGATATATTTATTTTTTCAAATGTTGCTACTTACTCATTTTCTTTTGTTTGGAAGCTTGCGAAATACCCCTTCTTGTTCTGTAGAGAGCAAGTAAAATTTATTTCTTATTATAGTTCCTAAAATTCTCGTGTGTTTAATATTATAGAATTTTATCAAGGAAAATTATTTTTTTCAATTAAAGACCAGTATTGCCGATTAGTAACAAATTGTTTTTTAGCCGTAAACCATACTTAAAACAAAATATGCTTTTTCTAGTATTTTTCCAATCATTTATTTAAAAAATGAAAGCCAATAAACTTTATTACAATGATTTTTGAAAAAAATAGGCATTTAAGGGTTAAGATTTTTCGAAAGGAATCGTTTAAATTTCTATTCCTTTATCTATTCAATAATTTTTGTATTTATTCAATTTTTTTTTTTTTTTTTTAAAGAAATGAGTGGTGATATTTTAGATAAAGCATAAAATCTTATTTATCTGAGTATAGTTCGATTTCGATTTATATGGAATTCAAATTATACGATTTCAGTTTAACCCTTTGCGGTCAAAGTACTGCTCCCAGACACAGGCATCTTTTACACGAATGTATTAGGTTTGCACCACTTTTCTTTTTAAAGAAGCATTTTCACTTGCACTTTTACATGTGCAGGAGAAGTTTAGTAAAAAATGTACTTTTAAAAGATAGTGGTGCGAATATAATATTTAAAAAAAAAATACGTATATAAAGCTTGTGCGGCTATTTGCCGCCACTCGATTGCAAAAGGTTAAAATAGTTGAAAGAAAGATGAAAGAATTTTATTTTAGGCAATAACGCCTGCATTTTTGTTTAAAATAATCGGATAAATTTAAAAGTTACATATTACCCATTTTTAACAGTACTCTTATCAACAAATGCGTATATAAAATATTATAAGCAGGAAACGTATTAATTCGATTTTTAAAATAGCTGATAAAAATTATTTCTTGCGAAGGAAATTTTATAAAGAGAAAAACAGGTGTTGTAACTTAATCAATTTCTGTTTAAGTCTTTAGTATGATAGTGTTCAATTTATAGTAGTATCTTGAAGTTTTTTTTATAGATTGGGACACCTTTCCTTCACAAAAATTGTGTGTCGTAGTATCCTCTGCATCTCCTAATGTTTTCCCCATCTTCTTTTTGTTTTTTTTTTAATCTATCTATATATTTAAAATATAACTGATTAAGTTAGTTTATCAGAAAGAAAAAAATTACGAATATTAAAATTTAATCTACAGTGAGAAAATAAAGCAAATATTTCATGGAGCTTTTATTAGATTATTTTCAATAAAGGTCTAAAATTCTTTCTAGTTTTTCATTTACCTTGCTAAAAAGAAATTTCATTGTGAATCAACAGCGCTGAATAAGAATATCCTCCCTGCCACATTTTAAACGGAAAATCCTATCTATATTATAAAAGACAAACGTGTCCGTGCGTAACGCTGACGTCACTTTTACGGTTGCGACAGCAGACGATTAAATTTAACATTTAGTAACTTTTATTGCAATTTTTTAAACTTCTATATATCGTACATTTTTAATTTTTACACCATCGAATAGGGAAAAAATTACTTTGAAATGCAATTTGTGCGAAAATTATATCGTAGTTTCCTCAGTTTTTATTGTTTTTAAAATAATTTTCAAGGATAAATATTTCTTCAAATCAAATCACTATAGCGTGCAGTAAATCCTTTTTCACTTGAATGAATATAAACAGCTCATCATTTGATTTCAGTTAATGTTCCATAACGAAATTAAAACATTCATCAACTCAATAAATAAAACAATAAAATATAAATAAAACACAAATTTAAGACATGTTATCGTACTACGCTTTTAAACCACTGAAATGAGTGGAATCAAAAGGACTGATTGTAAATAGCGATCTTTGGCATTTTTTTCCGCTATTAACTCCTGACACGAGGCCAATATGAAAATATCACTTTTCATGAATTATTGCTACTTCTCATATCAATATAATTTTTAGTATTGTTAGTGGGCATTCTAAAAAAATATATATTAAATGTGAAAAGCTATTTGAGTTATCAATTTTTAAAAATATATATAACAGTGCGAGGTCACCGTAGTCTTTGAGATTATTTGCTGATATATTTTTCATTAATTTTTGAGTAAGTGCATTTTTTTTTTTTAATGAAACGATGTGTTTTAACAATATATAAGTATACCACGTCGAAAGCCGCTTGTAGAACCTTTCAAAAAATGCCTCATTCATCGCTGTGCCTTTAATATGAAAAGAGAAAAAGGGATGTTAACATCAGAAATAAAGTATATGATGATTTCCACCTATATTCTGTGGCCCGGAAATTCCGGTTTTATCCCCTTGCTTAAAGATAAAGACCTAGAAATTTTTGTCAAAAGCTACAGTTTCTCACAGAGTCACCTATTGGAAAAGCGGATGATGCAATAGTTCTTTCTTCGTCATATTTTCTAGACATGTTTTTCTTTCCTCTAAAGTATTAGATTCCTTTCAGCTCATACAACAATTTCTCTTTAACCAAAGAATAGATATATTGATACAACTGTAAGTCTCCATTCAGGAGTTTGGGAGTTTGAAAAGATTTGTGTTTTGTCTTTCGTAACGTCTGTTCCTGGCACTAAATAAAATAGACTTCTTAGAAAGTATTAGCATTTTAAGAGCTTGGGAAAAGAATATTTAATTTGTTTGTTTGTTTTTTATACCCTCAACTGAATTTTCTATTTTCATAGTTTTTAAAGCAATATGGTTCAAATAAAAGGTAAAACGTGAAATAAAATGTCTCTATGTATACTTAGATTTTGATTTACGCTAAATTCGAATTTTTCGATTTCGGTTTAACTTGGTTGAAAAACGTTGGCGCTACTTCAGTACTCGAAAAATTTAAAAATAAAATGTTATCATTTTTTAACACTGCTGCCAACACATGAATATTAAGTCATTATGAACGTAGTACGTATTAAAACTTTTTATTAATTGGGGGTAAAAATTATTTCTTGCACAGAAATCTTTATACAGAGGAAAACAGGGATTGATTTTATCATATCTGCTTAAAATTTTAGTTTAATATTTTTATATATTTAAACGATTTCTTGAAGTTTGAAGTAGATTGCGAAACTCGTTTACTACACAAAAACAATGTCTTGCAACTTTTTCTACCATTTCTGAAAGCTTGCTCTATCTTTTTGAAAAAAACATTCTATATATTTAAGATATATTTTATTGGGTTTAGAGTATAGTGCAAAAATTACTGACATTAAAATCCTATCTATATAAAAAAAACTATGTAGCAATTTCATGAAATATTCTTGCTTTATTTTCCGTAAAAACTTAAAATTCTTTCACTGTCTTTTGTTTACCTTAAGAAGTGATTTTTCTCTCTGATTCAACACCTCCAAATAAGAATATCCTATCTAAAATTAAAGACTTAAAATTAAAACTAAAATTAAAGACTTTGTCAATAAATTGTTTAAATTAAAGACTAGTCTAAATTAAAGACTTTGTCTAAAATTAAAGGCTTTGTCAACAGTTCCTGACGACCCATTTGTTAGAAAATAAGACTTTACAATAGTTTATAATTTTTTGTCATAATTTATAGACAAGTTTTCGTTTCGTCCAAAGTGTTAAATTCTTTTAATCTTATTGAACAATTCCTATTAAATCTAAGAGTAGATATTCGTAGAAATGGAAGTTTCCCATTTGGAAGTTTGGAGTTTGAAAAGATTTGGTTTCGGTGTTTCATCATTGCTATTCTCTCCTAGTGAATAAATTACTCTTTTTAGGAAGAATTAACATATTAAGAGTTTGGGAAAATAATATTCTATACATAATATCTGATAAAGAAGGTTTTGGAGTCGTGGTTGAAGTCATCTTACTTAAAAAATCACACAATTCGTGCATATATTGCTGAGGTGGCCAACTGTGGCACGCCAGACACCAGTAAAGCTTTATTGCAATCATTGTCTTATATAATCATCGCACCTCTGAAATTCATGGAGCCGGTTATTTCTTTAAAAAATTAGTGGTACGCGGCGTGCCACTATATTGCTTTATTGAACGTAGAGAAACATAATAGACGGAATCACAGTCATCCAATGCGATATCCCGCCGGGTCATTTCCCAACAATCCCGACCCAGGAAAGTGCCAAAATTCTTAGAGTTTTCTACGAGAAAAGAACCACTGAGAGAGACTAATTTGTACAATTTATATCCTTAGTCGGTTTTATATTAGATGATCGATATTAATCTTGGATAATGGTTTCCACTTTAGAATATGTTAAGAGTTCATGCTCTCCTAAACTTAAAAAGTTATAAATATTTGATAATTGGGCATTGTGTTGCGAGTTACTTCTGAGTTTAATTGGGATATGAAGTAAACGAGAAATTATAGTGCTTGAGAAGTGCCGACAACATCAAACATATGTCTGCACTTACGATTATCGAAAATAGGTTACACTTGATAATATCTCTTATGAAGCTCTAATGATTTGAAGTGTTACTTGGTGCAGATACAGAAATTGATTTAGCAACTAAGGGGAAAACATACTAATTGAAAAATTTATGCAGCATCTTATCATTCTTTTTAACATATATAAAACTTTTGGGAAATTTTTTTCGAAAATGTCCCACGCTTATAATTTTAGTAATTTGAAATTTTAATTGCTGAATTTTTATTCAACTTGGCTAAGAGGCGTAAAACCAATAGAGTGAAAAATTCTCGAAGCCTGGATTTGAACCAGAGTTATTGACATTACGCGCCAATGTTCTACAACTGAGGTAGAATATTGCCAATGTTCTTCCTTCTCTTTCATTCGTGTCTGCCCCAGAGTTAGTGGCTAATGAAAAAAATTCCATTGTGTGCTGTGCTTACAGCGTTGCCAATGGATAAGAGTGAAAGCTACTAAGCCTGGTATGTCCAGGTAGCACAGTGGTAGGGCATTGGCGCGTAATATCAATGACCGTGGTTCGAATCCAAGATTGGACCCTTTTTCACTGTGTTGGTTTTGCACTATTAGCCAAGTTGAATAAAATTCTGAAATTAAAATTTCAAATTATTAATAATATAATTTAATGAATTTTATTTTCTGTTTAATAGATTTTTATATTTGAATGATTTTTAAAGGAATGTGTCTTGAAATTCAAGAAAATACATAAAATAAGATATTTCTGTGCATAGTTATATTTCAATTAACATGGAATTCAAATAATATGATTTTAGCTTAACACAATTGAAGAAACGTAGAAAATAATTCTTAAAGATATAAGGGTTTCGCACAATCAGAGAATTCTGAAAGTAACACGTTCGACTTTACCGCCAACAAACGAGTATTAAATCATCGTAAATTGAATACAGATTAATTCTTTTTTCTATAAGCTTGTGGCAAAATTATTTCTTACATCAAAAATTTGTTACAGATGAAAAGAGTTGTAATTCAGTTCATTTCTGTTTAAATTAATTACAATAGCTTTCAATGTATTGTAGTTTCTTGAAATTTGAAATAAATTCCTACACAAAAACTGTATCTTGTAGTGATCTTTACCATATTTTAAAGTGTTTCATAATTTTTAAACAATCTGTATATTAGCCTTTACTTGAAATGTTAATTTATCGTACAAAATTTGCTGAAAATAAAATTATATTTGTGAGAAAAAAAACAATGCGGATATTTCATAAACATTTTATAGGTTTTTTTTTTAATAAGCCTCCAAAATAATTCCTATATCTTTTCTTTACCTTAAAAAGTCGGAAATTGTACGTCATGCGTAACAAATGAAGGAACGTGTTTGTACTATAACTAGTTTTACAAATATTCAGATCTTGGTGCAATAGCTGTTGCACTCTTATGCAAAAATGCATGAATGCAAAATTTATTTCGATTCTATATGAGGCATTCTCACCTAATTTTGACTTTTAAGTCCTTTAATAATAATTTTTATTTCAGTACATATGCTTGGACTTTTTTTATTTCTTATATTGCAAAATATGCCATTGATGATTGTATAACAATATTAACGAGATAAATAAGTTTTGGACGATGTTGGGGGTCAAAATGTACCATGAAATTTCTTACCGTCCCGAGTCCCGGATGCTGATTTTTATGTTTAGAGCTGTCTGTATAAAATTGTTTCAATAAAAGTAATTCTACGTAATTTTTTTTCCGAAGCTAGGACTGTTGTCTTATATAAATATGTAACAAAAAATTAACCTGCACACATTTTCGCGATTATTATTATTTTTTAACTCTGTCCCTGGATTTTAGATTCCTTACAATTCTTGTTAAAATTATGCAGAAAATCCATCCAGAAGCAACCACAGAATTTTTTTCAAGTTTTTTTCTCATGCAGAAGTATGCTAGAGAAAAAATGGCTGTAATTCTTTGACAGGAGATTTACTCCAGAATTTAAATGAGCATTTCAATATCAATTTCAAGCATTGTGGCTTTATTGGTAGTCTTACCGTCTCCAAGATTTATTCATGCACTTTTAGAGGTGAATTTAAAAAAAATTGTTTAATTCAATGTAAAAAACACTTGTTAAAAAATTAATAAACATTATAGCTATCACTTAGAATTAACTTTATTAAAAATAGGTGGTCAGAAAATATGAAATGACAAAATTCTGCAACGATTATACATATATTAAATTTTAAAACATTCGGTTGGGTAGTTTTTACGCTGTTACATGCGAACAGACGGACTGACCAGACGACGACTATAGGTGTTACGTATTTATATAATTACGAACGCACCTAAAAAGTGAATTTACAGTTTTATTTAACAATCCTGAATAAGAATACCGTTCATGTAACTTTTGTTTTAGAGGATATTCTATTTAAATAAAAAGATCTAAAAATTTTATCAAAAGCTACAATTTCTGACAGAGCCATCTGTTGAAAAAGAGGACACTACAATAGTTGTTTCATTCTCACATTTTGCTTTCCTCAAAGGTATTAGATTCTTTTCAACTTATTCAAAAATTCCCCTTTAATCTAAGACTAGATGTTAGTAGAACTGAAAGTCTGCACTCAGAAGCTTGGAATTTTGAAAATATTTATGTTCGGTGTTTCACAACAGCTTTCTCTCTTAGGAAATAAAAAACCTCTTAAAAAGCATTAATATATGAGGCATTCTCACGATTTTGTAACTTTCAGGAATAAAATTCTAGTGAAATTAAACTTATTAAAATAACATTTTAAGCTTATAAACGAATGCCTTAATGATTCAAAATAAAGAAAAAATGGTCGAAATTTTTTTTATTTAACTGAGGTTAAAGTTAAACTTGCGAGTTTAATCTTCCTTACCATTTTACCACTATAAGTTTTTACTTTCTTCTAAATTTTTACTTATAATAAATTTGCATAGTACCCACAGGACATTCAAGAAATAATAACAATGTAGTATTTTTAGTATAAAATCTTGGTATAACATTGTCTTAAAGGGGTGTTAAAGAAGGGACGGTAAGGAAAAAAGGAGGACGGTATAGGAAAAAAGGGACGGTAAGGGGAAAAAGGGGATGGCAAGGATGGGACGGCAAGGAAAATTGACACCTATTTTTAGGCAAATCATGTTAAGACTAAGAGATAGCCACAATGTTCATTGATTTTTAGAAACAATTGTTTACATTGGATTAAATTAAAAAAAAATTAATTTACCTCGAAAAGTGCAGGAATAAACCTTGGGGACGGTAAGATTACTAATAAAGCCGCGATGCTTGAAATTGATATTAAATGCTGATTTAAATTCTGCAGTAAATTTCCTGTCAAAGTATTTTAGCCATTCTTTCTCTAGCATACTTCTGCATGAGAAAAAAGCTGAAAAAAATTCTGTTACTGCATCTGAAGTGATTTTCTTTATAATTTTAGGAAGGGGGACGGTAAGGAATCTAAAGCCCAGGGACAGAGCTCAAAAATAATAACAACCGTAAAAGTGTGCAGGTTAATTTTTTGCTACATATTTATATAAAACAATAGTTCCAGTTTCGAAAAAAAAATTACATCGAATTACTTTTATTGAAACAGTTTTATACAGACAGCTCCAAACTTAAAATTCAGCATCAGGGACACGGGACAGTATAAGGAATTTCGTGGCATATTTTAACCCCCAACATCGTCCAAAACTTATTTATCCTGTTAATATTGTTATGCAGTCATACAATGAGATGTTTCCCAATATAAGAAATAAAAAAACCCAAGAATATGTACTAAAATAAAAATTATTATTCAGGGACTTAAAAGTCAAAAGATTGTGAGACTCATATTTAGAAAAGAAAATTTTTTGAAAAAGATTTTTAGAAAAGAATATTTTAAAGATTTTTTTTTTAATCTATTCAGTATATTTTTGTATTTGAATAGTTTTTAAGAAAGTGTGTTGAAATTGGTTGCATAAAATCATATTTTGTGTACACTTAGATTTCGACTTACTTGAAATTCAAAGTATAAGATTTCGATTTAAAACAGTTGAAAAGGGATGAAAAAAAATTATTTTAGTCAACAACACCTGCATTTGCGTTTATAGTAATCGAAGAAATTCAAAAGTTTCATATCATTCGTTTGTCATGAAATTTTATTGTTTTATTTCCAGTAAAAGTCTAAAATATTTTCTAAATTTTCACTTATTGTAGGAAAATTTTCTGATTCAACAGCCGTGAATAATAATATCTTCCCTGTCACATTTTTAACTGAAAATCGTAAGTGAAGACCTAAAGGTTTTTGCCGATAACTACAGCTCCTCACAGTTAGAAAATGTCACACATCTGTTAGAAAATGTGTTAAAATTGGTTGCATAAAATCACATTTTGTGTACACTTAGATTTCGACTTACTAAGAATTTAAACTGTAGGATTTCGATTTTAAAAAGTCCTTCCGGCCAGTGCCGGGAGGAAGAGGTAGCTTTCATATTCCTTATTTTAAAAAAGCCAACTTATATTATTCAAACACACGAAGCTCAATTTAGTAGAAACCGAATATAGAAGATTCAATACTAATTTTTATCAATATAATGAATGAGAATTTCGCGAAATTATTCAGCTTTATCCAAGCTGCTTTCTTTAAAGTAACTTATATTTGGCTGCCAAATTCGGCGATTTCTTAAAGTGCCTGCCATTTTAAGACAACGTGGTGGATGAGGCTAACCAGTGAACTTGGTCGAGACCTTAGTAATTGCTGTGCACATGCTCACTCACATCGGAATCGGTTGATATATACGAGTGCTGTCGCAGGCAAAAAATCAGATTTTTCAAAATGTCACCCACATTAGAAATTGAAACTGCTATATCTGAATCATTTTTTAAGATACAGACAAACAAAAAATGCTCCTAAATCCTTATATCAAGGTCAAATACTTAAGAAAGAAACCTTTTTCAATTTCTAATTTTTTTGCACCTCACTTTAAATATTTTGTTTTTTTTTAATTTAATGGCCGCCATTTTGAAAAAGTCCTTCCTTTCATATTCCTTATTTTAAAAAAGCCAACATATATTATTCAAACACACGAAGCTCAATTAAGTGGAAACCGAATGTAGGAGATTCAACACTAATTTTTATCAATACTAAATCATTATGAATGAGAATTTCGCAAAATTAGTCAGCTTTATCCAAGCTGCTTTTATTTAAAGTAACTTATATTTCGCTGCCAAATTCGGCGATTTCTTAAAGTGCCTGCCATTTTAAGACAACATGGTGGATGAGGCTAACCAGTGAACTTGGTCGAGACCTTAGTAATAGCTGTGCACATGCTCACTCACATCGGAATCGGTTGATACATACGAGTGCTGTCGCAGGCAAAAAATCAGATTTTTCAAAATGTCACCCACGTTAGAAATTGAAACTGCTATATCTGAGCAATTTTTTAAGATAAAGACAAACAAAAAATGCTCCTAAATCCTTATATCAAGGTCAAATACTTAAGAAAGAAACCTTTTTCAATTTCTAATTTTTTTGCACCTCACTTTAATTATATTTTTTTAATTTAATGGCCGCCATTTTGAAACAAGATGGCTGATGAAGCTGGCCAGCGAACTTGGTCGAGAAATTGATGTATACTATCCACATGCCTTCTTCCATCGAAATAGGCGAATACGTGTGGTATCGCGAGACAAATACAAGATCGTTTCAAAGTGTTAGCCATGATAGAAATTTAAAGTGCTATAATTCAACCACTTTTTAAGATACAAACAAAAGAAAAAATTTTCAGAAACAAAAACTGCTCCAGAATCTTTGTATCAAGGCCAAACACATAAAAAAATCTTTTTCATTTTGCAGTTTTTTAATACCTCATTTTAAATTTTAAATTACATTTTTTTTTTTTAAATGGCAACCCTTTTGAAACAAGATGGCGAATGAAGCTGGCCAACAAACTCGGTCGAAACATTGGTATGTACTATGTACAGACCAAGTTACATTCAAATTGGTTCATAAATACGCTTGTTATCGCGTGACAAAAATCAGGTCGTTTTAAAATGTCAGTCACGCTAAAAATTCAAAATGCTATAACTCAGCCATTTTTTAAGATATAGACGAAACAAAAACTGCTCCCGAATCTTTTTATCGAGGTCAAACACATAAGAAAAAAATATTTTTTCAATTTTCAATTTTTTGGTACCACATTTAAATTTAAATTTTTCTTAAAATTTTAAATGGCCGCCATTTTTAAACAAAATGGCGGATGAAGCTGGCCAACGAACTCGGTCGAGACATTTGTCTGTACTATGTATAAACGAAGTTACATCCAAATCGGTTCATAGATGCGTCTTTTATCGCGTGACAAAATTCTGGACGTTTCAAAATGTCAGCTTCGCTAGAAATTCAAAATGCTATAACTCAGCCATTTTTTAAGATATAGACGAAGCAAAAACTGCTACGGAGTCTTTGTATAAAGGTCAAATACATAAGAAAAAAATATTTTTCCATTTTCAATTTTTTGGTACCACATTTTAAATTTTAATTTTTTTTTAATTTTTAAATGGCCGCCATTTTGAAACAAAATGGCGGATGAAGCTGGCCAACGAACTCGGTCGAGACATTGGTATGTACTATGTACACACCGAATTACATCCAAATCGGTTCATAAATACGAGAGTTACAGTGTGACATAGGTCAGATATATATATATTGATATATATATATATATATATATATATATCAATTTTGAACGGAGGGTGGTTTCGGGGTCTGGGGGTCATGATCGATGAAAATATACCAAAATTTTTTGAAATCGATTTCCTCCGAACGGCTGCAATAGGTAGCTTTTTGTAAAGAAAGCTACCTAAAAGATGGCTGATGAATCTAGCCAGCGAACTTGGTGGAGATATTGATGTATACTATCCACATGCCTTCTTACATCGAAATATACGTGTGTTATCGCGTGACAAATACAAGATCGTTTCAAAATGTTAGTCATGCTAGAAATTCAAAGTGCTCTAATTCAACCATTTTTTAAGATATAAACAAAAGAACAAATTTTCAGAAACAAAAACTGCTCCGGAATCTTTGTATCAAGGCCAAACACATAAAAAAAATGTTTTTCATTTTCCAATTTTTTAATACGTCATTTTAATTTTTTTTTTTTTTAATGGCAAACCTTTTGAAACAAGATGGCGAATGAAGCTGGCCAACGAACTCGGTCGATACATTGGTATGTACTATGTACAGACCAAGTTACATCCAAATCGGTTCATGAATACGCCTGTTATCGCGTGACAAAAATCAGGTCGTTTTAAAATGTCAACCACAATAGAAATTCAAAATGCTATAACTCAGCCATTTTTTTACATATAGACGAAATAAAACTGTTCCGGAATCTTTGTATTAAGTTCAAACACATACGAAAAAAATCTTTTTCATTTTCCAATTTTTTGGTATCTCATTTTAAATTTAAAATTTTTTTAATTTTTTAAATGGCCGCCATTTTGAAACAAGATGGCGGATGAAGCTGGCCAACGAACTCGGTCGAGATATTTGTATGTACAATGTATACACCAAGGTACATCCAAATCGGTTCATAAATACGCCTGTTATCACGTGACAAAAATCAGAACGTTTCAAAATGTCAGAAACGTAAGAAATTCAAAATGTTATAACTCAGCCATTTTTTAAGATACACACGAAACAAAAACTACTCCCGAATTTTTTTATCAAGGTCAAACACATAAGAAAAAAATATTTTTCCAATTTTCAATTTTTTGGTACCACATTTCAAATTTAAATTTTTCTTAAAAATTTAAATGGCCGCCATTTTTAAACAAGATGGCGGATGAAGCTGGCCAACGAACTCGGTCGAGACATTGGTATGTACTATGTATAAACGAAGTTACATCCAAATCAGTTCAAAATACGTCTTTTATCGCGTGACAAAATTCAGGTTCAAAATTCACGTTTCAAAATGTCAGCCACGCTAGAAATTCAAAAGGCTATAACTCAGCCATTTTTTAAGATATAGACGAAACAAAAACTGCTCCGGAATCTTTGTATAAAGCTCAAATACATAAGAAAAAAATATTTTCTATTTTCAATTTTTTGGTACCACATTTCAAATTTTAATTTTTTTCAAAAATTTTAAATGGCCGCCATTTTGAAACAAAATGACGTATGAAGCTGGCCAACAAACTCAGTCGAGACATTGGTATGTGCTATGTACACACCGAATTACATCGAAATCGGTTCATAAATACGCCTTTTATCGCGTGACAAAATTCAGGACGTTTCAAAATGTCAGTCACGCTAGAAATTCAAAATGCTATAACTCAGCCATTTTTTAAGATATAGACGAAACAAAAACTGCTCCGGAATCTTTGTATAAAGATCAAATACATAAGAAAAAAATATTTTTCCATTTTTAATTTTTTGGTACCACATTTCAAATTTTAAATTTTTAAAAAAATTTTAAATGGCCGCCATTTTGAAACAAAACGGCGGATGAAGCTGGCCAACGAACTCGGTCGAGACATTGGTATGTACTATTTACACACCGAATTACATTGAAATCGGTTCATAAATACGAGAGTTACAGTGTGACAAAAGTCAGATATATATAGTAAAGCGAGGAGAGTTCGCGCGGTAGGAGAGATTGCGCACAAAGAGATTCGACGGGAAGGAGTAGAGTGCACGCGTAGCGACTCCAGGTAGTTGTACAGCAGCATTAGTGCAGTGTCTACATGAATTTGCATATTGATTGTTCCAAGCGTCTTGGATAAAAAGTGCTATTTTGTTTTGCTTTTCCAAAGTAAGTGTTTGAATTTTCATAACTGTTCGTCAGAATTTTTATAGAGCGTCAGTAATACAAAATATTTTGAACTTAAACGATTTTTTATAAACTACTAACCTGGACTAAGTATGCGAACACCAACAATTCATTTTAGAAGTGGCCATATTTAAATAAAAGGCCGCGCAATCTCTCCTACCAAAATAGGAGAGTTTGCGCATCTGCTACTTAGGAGAGATGGCGCATTTCCCCATAAGTTTAAGTGCTAGGAGATTACTCAGCTTATTGATAAATTTGTATGAATTGCAAATTACGTGTAAAACATATGAATGAGTCAATTTTGAAATAATTTCGGAAAAACACATAATTATCAAAACTAAATTTGGCAACAAATTAATTTGCAAAAAAAATACTTTTGCAGACAAAAATTTAATTAATAAATTAATAATGTAGTTGTTATTAAATTAATTTTATGTAATTATTTTTGTTAATAAATTAATAATATATTTGTTAATAATTTAATTAAATATTTATATATATATTTTAATTTATGAACAATTAATTTGCTAATAAATTAATTTTGTTAACTAAAATAAATTTTCTAATACAATGTTTTGGAAAAGCTTTCACCCATTCCAAGTAGTGTAATGTCATCCAAATCAAAAGGAAACAGAGTGCAACTAATGTTACTGATCCACAAAATATACATGAAAAAAGACTTAAGAAGCAGCTGGAGATAAGGTGCTTCCACAAAAAGTTGCATAAAATATCTCAAGGAAAAAACCCAAAGTTCAATGAGGATGAGTGCAGTGAATGTCTGGAATTGTACCAGGAGAAAACTCTGACAACTGACTGGATTCAATGTATTGCTTGTTGCAGGTCATTGCACGAAAGATGCACGATTTACAACAATAAGTGCATCGATTGTGGACGACGACAACATTGGTTAGCAAACAAAATACAATGAAACTGTGGAAATGGAAATGAAGTAATTTTCAAGTTAAACATGTTATCAACTATATTAATGTTATTTTGTAATCTTAGTAGGGCTTGCTTTTTCAGATATTTTAATCTTCTTAAATTATATTTTTTAACTGTCGTTAAAATTCTTTCTTTTACTTATTATTTAAACATTTGGTGGAAATATTCACTCCTAATACAATAATATTTATTCACAAAAACCTTTCAACAATGCCGATAAAGTGTAATTATTATTGTTATCAGTTTAATTGTAGTTAATATTAATAACAATCTCTTCAAACTATGTGCGCAATCTCTCCTACCCATATGCGCATTCTCTCCTACCCTGTAAGGAGAGATTGCGCAAAATAGTTTTCTTGGTTTTATTACTGCTGTTCTATTAAATTACAGTATAACAACAAAATAACAATGGAAATACATAAAAAACAAATGAAGCCAAAATTATTCATGCATAGTTTAGCAAAATATTAATATTTAAATTTTTTATTATTATTCTTTTGAAATGTGCACAGACTCTCCTCGCTTTACTATATATATATATATATATCAATTTTGAACGGAGGGTGGTTTCGGGGTCTGGGGGTCATGATCGATGAAAATATACCAAAATTTTTTGAAATCGCTTTCCTCCGAACGGCTGCAATAGGTAGCTTCTTGTAATGAAAGCTACCTAACAGTTGAAAATGTATGAGAAAAATTTATTTTAGTCAACAACACCTGCATTTGTATTTATTATAATCGGAGAAATTCAAAAGTTTCATATCACCCATTTGTCGTAAACATTTTATTCTTTTATTTCCAGTAAAAGTCTAAAAATCTATCTAAATTTTCACTTACCGTGCTAAACATTTCTGATTCAACAGCCCCAAATAATAATATCCTTCCTGTCACATTTTTAACAGAAAATCCTATTTAAAGACCTAAAGTTTGTTGTCAATAACTACAGCTCCTCACACAGTCATCTGTTGGAAAATGTGTTGAAATTGGTTGCATAAAATAATATTTTGTGTACACTTAGATTTAGACTTACTGAACTCACACTATAGAATTTCGATTTTAGACAGTTAAAAAAAGATCAACGACACTTATTTTAGACAATAACGCCTGCATTTTTGTTTAAAATAATCGGATAAATTCAAAAGTTTCATATCAGTCATTTGTCATGAAAATTTTATTATTTTATTTCCAGTAAAAGTCTAAAAAATCCCTGCTGGCCCGGCCTACAGGCGGAGGTAGATTTCGAAGTTAAGTATATTAATTGCACAACCAAAAACTAAATCACGATTAGATATAAATCCACTTTAACAGTTTTATCTGGCCGCTTTTTACGAGTTTTTATTTCATTTTTATATAATAGCTGGTTTTATCAGAATCATGTTAAGGCGGTATTAAAAAAAATACTTTACCATGCTCAACAACTCGAAATTTTCTGGCTCATTTTCAGATTCATTTTTAATAGAAAAAATACGAAACTTGCTGACGTGATATTTGAAAAGATTTATAAGCGACATGTGTTTTTATTTTTCTTTCAATTAATTGAAACTTGATTAATAAACAATTATTTTCTCAGTAGGGCAATATTTTTCGTTTCTAACACAATCGCTTCGTAAAATTCTGTTCAAAATGCCCACTTTGACATCATTTTTTGAAATATATTCTGCCTCTATCAAAAAATCGATCATAACGGTACATTATATAGTTTCTGAAGAAGAGAATCTATCAATTGGATGCGTTTGAGAGCAAAAATGAATTTAAAAATGAGTAAGAAAATAAGCAGTTTGGATTTGAATACACCCTTAATAAGATGATTTTTTTCTTCAACCGCTATGTATTTTTAATTTGTTTTTGCTGTAAGAATTGATCCTATCAAAAATTTGTCTATATAAATGTTGAAGACAATATTAAGAAGATATATGATAAATTATTGGGGATTTTATATCTTGTGAATTGACGGAGTTATGGAATTTTTTCTTCTTCACCCCCCTCTTTTTTTTTTTTTTTTTTTTAGTACGAATTGGTCCTATCAAAAACTTGTGAATATAAAAGTTGTAGATAATATTAAGGAGATCTATAATAAAATTAATTGGATTTGATATCTTGATAATTGACGAAGTTAGGAATTTTTTTCACCCAAAATCCCTATTTTTTGCGCCCCTTGAGCCCATTTTTAGTTTTATCAAAAATCTGTGATACATAAATTTTTGGTCATATTTTTAGAAGTAATAAAAACTTTAAACTGATTTGTTATGTACAAAAATTAAGAAGTTATGGGGGGTTTTCGGTTTTCACAAAACCCCTCCCTATTTCCATCCCCTTGGTCCGATTTTGCCCATTAACGAACTTGACCGAGATTTTATGCCCCTTGATTTTATGTATCAGTTTGGAAGAGATTTGTGCACAATTGTGGAAGTTATCGTGTCCAGAAGAAACTGATATATATATATATATAGATAGATAGATAGATAGAAAGTTTTTTACTGAGGGTGGTTTTGGGTTTTAGGGGTCATGATCGGTGTAGATCTGCAAAAAATTTTCAGAAATTCCAACATAGGAACGACGCCAATAGGTAGTATTTCATACGAAATCTACCTAAATCTTTCTATATTTTCATTTACCGTGCTAAAAATTTCTGATTCAACAGCCCTGAATAATGATATCCTGCCTGTCACAATTTTTAACAGAAAATCCTATTTAAAGATAAAGACCTAAAAGTTTTTCTCAATGACTACAGCTCCTCACAGAGCCATCTGTTGGAAAAGAGGACGATGCTAAAGTTCTTTCTTCGTAATATTTTCTAGTGATGTTTTTCTTTCCTACAATTTATTAACGTTTCTTCAACTTCTTCAACAATTTATCTTTAACCAAAGAACAGATATGCTGGTAGAACTGAAAATCTCGAATCATGAGGGTGAGAGTTTCAAAAGATTTGTGTACGGTGTTTCCTAACATCTATTCTTTGCCACTGAATAAAATAGTCTTCTTAGAAAGTATTAGTATCTTAAAGGCATGGGAAAGTAATATTTTAACCCCTTAACTGTCGCATTAAATTACTATTTAAAAATTCAAATTTCTTATTGACACCACTTTTTTGTAAAAGAAATATTCGCCTTATTTAATGACAGGTAAAATAACCGCATAATAAAGCCAATTACTCTATTTGATAAAACTGGTGCGAATCAAACAATCTGAATAAAAGACACAGACTATGAATATCACGGGAGCGAGAATTAAGGAGTTAAATAATTCTTTTTGTATCTGTTCAATAGGTTTTCCTATTATTTTTTTTATTTTTCAAGCAATATGTGTTGAAATTAAAGATAAAAATGTGTCGAAATTAATGATAAAATATGAAATAAAATTTATCTATGTATACTTAGATTTACATTTGCACTGAATTCCAATTTTTGACTGCGGCTCAATACAGTTTTAAAAAGTAGGCAGCAGTTTCAGTTTATTTCAGCAATGGACAAGTTTAAAACTGATATGTTATCATTTTTTAACACAACTACAAATATATGGCTATTAATTCCATTGTGAGTGCAAAACGTATAAATACTTTCTTTTAAATAGATTGTAAAATTATTTCTTGTACAGGACCTTTAGTATATAGGAAAACAAGTCTTGATTCTATTAATTTCTCTTCAAACTTTTGGTACAATATTTCATTTATTTAAAATGATTTTTTGGAGTTCGAAATATATTGACACACGTGGTCTACATAAAAGCTTGTAACTTTCTCTACAATCTCAGAAAGTTTGTTGCATCTTTTTAATAAACATTCTATATATTTAAGATATACTTCGTTAAGTAAGTAAGTGCATTAAGCGAACTTTTTAGCAATCAAATCTGATCTATGGGGAGAAAACAGTGCGAATATTTCATGAACGATTTATTTCTTTGCATTTTGTCTAAAATTATTTCTATATATTTTCTTTAGCTTACAAAGAAATTTCTTAGTCTAATTTAAAAGCCCTTAATAAGAATATCTTCCATGTCACATTTTATAAACAGAATATCCCACCTAAAAATAAAGACCTAAAACTTTTGTCAAAAGGTACACTTCCTGACAGAACCATCTGTTGGAAAAGGTCACGATACAATAGTAGTTCTTTCTTCGTCATACTTTCTTTCTCGTATGTTTTCCTTTTCTCCAAGGTATTAGATTCTTTTCAATTTATTCAGCAATTCTTCTTTTATCTAAGAATAGCTATATTGGTAGAGCTGCAAGTCTTCATTCAGAAGTTTGAGAGTTTAATATGATTTGTATTCGGTGTTTGGTAACAGCTATTCTCTGCCAGGGATTTAAACAGTCTTCTTAGAAAGTATTAATATTTTAAGTGTCTGAGTAAAGAATATTTTAAATTTAATTTTTTAATCTATTCAATAATTTTTTGTATTTGATTAATTTTTAAAGTTGTTTGAATTACATTGGATATGTTACTAAACAAACTCGATTTCAGGCCAAACTATCCTAACGCACTTAGGACAGACTGGTTTTTCCGAGGCCAAACTTGTTTATCCTAGCGCTCTCAGGATAAACTAGTTTTTCCTAATGCACTTAGGATAAACTAGTTTTTCCTAGGCCAAACAAGTTTGACCTAATGCACATAGGATAAACTAGTTTGACCTACCCGTCCCGTCACCAACGTTGTGCAAAATAATATCGCCATCACCCATGTATAATATATTTTATCCGATGGGGGGTTCGACACTGCAATATAATAATGTAAAATTAAATATTTCAAAAATTCCGGCGCGAATTCGGCATAACAGAAACACAATAACTTGCCCTGGACAAGGTTAAAAGCCCTGAATAAGAATATCTTCACAATCACATTTTATAAACAGAATATTCTATCTAAAAGTAAAGACCTAAAACTTTCCGACAGAACCATCTGTTAGAAAAGAGGACGATACAATAGTTTTTCCTTCTTCGTCATACTTTCTGGTATGTTTTCCTTTGCTCCAAGGTAGATTATTTTCCATTTATTCAGCAATTCCTTTTAATCTAAGAATAGATAGGGGAGATGGGGGCACATGTGAACAGTTCGCATAAATATAGCTTTTTCTCATAACTGGATTAGTTTCGATAAACAAAAACCACTTAATATAGTAAACAGAACTTTCTTTTACACATGGTAATTTTTTTTAAATCACCTGTATAGTTCTTCTTACATTTTTTAATAGTTTTATAAAATCAACAAATTGTTCACAAATTGTTCAGGAAAAAATATCCTTTAACGTGCTTTTTGTTCTTTTATTCATTTGTCATAGTAATCATTAATTATATTACCTTTTAAATTCACCATAAAGAGAAATATATATATATATATATTTCTCTAGTTTCTGCTTGATATGTTTAAGCAAAAGACTATAAAATGAAAATAAGTAGATTTGGTGGGGAGAGGCTTAAATGATTCATTGAGTATTGTTGCAATAAAATAAAAAAATAAAGAAGCAATTTAAAAAAAGAAATTAAAACTTTTAAATTTTAGGGAGGGGGCATTTACATACTATTTATCGGAAATCTGCCGAAATACGAAAGATTCTCACTCCTGTATTTGCCTTATTTTCTTGTAAATTATAGATAAAGAAGGGATTTTTAATGCTTAAAAAAATCTGGACTTCTTCTCTGGCTCTCTGGAAAAGCAACTTCTTTTGCTTTTGAAAGAGGGGGGTAAAATCGGGATTTTACGGTAGTTATCAGTTTAAAAATTTTACTTTCTTAAAATATTACTGGTATCTATCTCCATTCAAAGCATCATATACATAACTGTTTTAGAGATGGAAGTAAGCCATCATTGCAAGGTTAGAACAAATGTAAAGGGAAAATTTGTAAAGTTGTTCTAAGTAATTCTTTTGTATTAACAATGCATAAAAAATATTGTTGTAAACCGTTTAGTAAAATAATATATAACACTTATTGTATTTTAGAAAACATTAAATTTATTTAAAGTACAATTGAACGTAAACGAGCCTGTTGTTCTTTATGTATTTGCTGAAAGATGTGTTTGTGGGAGTTTCAATACAAAATCAACTTTGTGTGAGAAAAATATCTTCTATTTCAGGAAAATTGTAGATAATGGAACTGACATTATCTCTCATTAAGTTAATGGAAAGAAACAGAATCACAGAATGATTATTGGAGTACTTATGAACTGTTCATATCTGCCCCAACTAGCCTGTTCACAAGTGCCCCATATTGCTGCTTCTGTTAAATTGATGAATCATTAACATTTCTCAAATTTAGAAGAAAAAGAATTTTATCAAAAATGTTTATTAGTATTCATAGTATATGGTAAAATACTCAAATTCAAATAAATGAATAAATAAATAAATTTATTCGCTTGTGAACTTGGAGCAATGATTTTACTTTTGAGATCTAAAAACAGTGTTTTGGCTACAGAGGACAAACAAAATGTCATAGAGCTTAAAAATTTTTTTACCATATGTCTACAGGTGCTATCATCTTTAGTAATTTTTTTCAAATAAAAAAGCTTATAATAACTATCGAAAAACTGCGATGTTCACATGTGCCCCGTGTTCACATGTGCCCCCATCTCCCCTATATTGGTAGAGCTACAAGCCTTCATTCGGAAGTTTGAGAGTTTAAAATGATTTGTATTCGGTGTTTCGTAACAGCTATTCTCTGCCAGGGATGTAAATAGTTTTCTTAGAAAATATTAATATTTTAAGCGTTTGACTAAACAATATTTTTAATTTAATTTTTCTTCTACTATTCAATATTTTTTGTATTTGAATAATTTTTAAATCAATGTGTATTAAATTGGATATGAAACATAAAACCAAATATCTCTGTGTATGCTTGGATTTAGATTTACCCTGAATTCGAATTAAAACATTTTGTTTTATCGCAATAAAAAAATTTAAAAAAATTATTTTAGGAATACTTTTAGATATTTGTGTTTAATAATCGGAGAAATTTAAGAATAATACATTACTCTTTTATTTAACAATGCTAGTATTGAATAAGTATTAGCACATTGTGAGAAAAACATGCTCTAATACATTTTCGATAAATGGCTGTTAAAAGTATTTCTTGAACTGGAAACTTTGTGTCAAAGAATATATGTATTGTTAAAATTAGAAGTCTCTATTCTAGGTTTTTAGAGTTTCAAAATATTTGTGTACAGTGTTTCGTAACATCTATTCTCTTCCACTGAGTAAAATGGTCTTCTTTGAGTATTAATGTTGCAATAGGTCGGAGAAGAAATACTTTCTTTTATTATTCTTTTCAATATCCTTTTCCATTTGTTTAGTTTTTCTAAGCAATATGTATTTAAATTAAAGATAAAACATAAGATAAATTTTTCTAAGTGTACTTCAAGGTTCAATTTACATTGAATTCGAATTTTTCAATAAAGGGATATTAAAATTCCATTGCTAAATTCAGCTTGAGTAAGTAATTAAAATTCGTATCCTTCTATATATAAAAAAAAGTTTTGATTTCGAAATGGACCAATGAAAATCTGCGTAGATCATCCGGGTATACTTCTACTAGATCGGCATCCATATTTTTTATGACCGGGGTCTTTCTTCGTTAATATTAAGAAAACTATTTCATACAAAAATATGAAAATCGGTGGTACTATAGAGATATGTTTGATAAACACGCTGATGCAGACAGTTTTTAAATCGAATAATTATTTTAAGAGATATTTGATGTTAAAGATTGTCAAAATCGTTCCATTAAAAAAGTTTTATAGGAGAAAAACTATACACAGGAATTTAAACATTTTTTGATCATTTTATACATTGGAAGTTCCCGATGTGCAGACTGCAATTATCTTGCTAATTTGAGTCATTTTTGAGAATTTATTTCCATTTTAAATTCAAATTTTCAGCATTTCGAGAGATGTTTTTTACACATTTCAGAAAAGGGCATTTATTTTAAACTGTTGCCAATTTTAAAAACAGCGCAAAGAATAATATATCCTTCAAAGAAAAAAATTATTTATACGTGGCTATTATAAACAGAAAAAAAACTTTCAAATTAGAATTAAGTGATTACGTGTTAAAAATCAGGAAAATATTGAAAATTACATCATAAAAACTGCAGTTACACGTGAATTTTAAAAGGGAAAGAAAATTTTTAAATACTAAATTCATTATTATGCGTTAAAAGTCACAAATGAAGGAAATTACGTCATATTTAAAAAGGCCAAATAAATAAAAGTTGGCAAAAAACTTTAAATTAAAAAATATATTTGCACGAGACATTTATTTTGAGATAATCTTTTCAACTATTATCATGAATTCTAAGACAGCGCAAATAATATTTCCTTTCTAACAACAAAAGTATTTGCATGTGAATATTAAAAAGAGAAAGGAAACTTTGGTGAAAATTACGTCAGATTTAAAACGATACATATAAAAGAACTTTCTCATAGCGTTGTTAAAAAGTACCAAGAGACAAAGACTCTGTGTACTTAATTCATTTTACATTAGCTTACTTTCAAAATTTTAACTAATTTTTAACACTTTCCAACAAAGTTGAAAAGTGTTATTGATTTCGGTTTGTCTGTTCGCGCTCTAACTCTCGTAAATATACTCGGATCGCACTGAAATTTCTGGTTATTGACGCTTAGCCTAGCACGAACCCTATTTCAAATTAAGTTTGTAGCATGTTTAGTTCATTTACAGGGACAGTCAAAAGTATTTCTTTACATTACGGCCAATGGGAAAAAAATCATTTCAAATGAATTTTAAAGATGTTACACCCTTTCAAACATAATAAAAAATATATGCATTTACGAAGTGCACTAAAATATGTAAAATATTCTGTAGCATATGCGTTGCAACGAATAGTCACTATTCATTTACAGAGCTTCACAAAAGAATTCCATTACAAATGGTATAGGGGGGAATTATTTGCGGCGTATTTTAAATATACAAATTCATATATAATAAAATTGATATACGTCGGTGAGGCTTACTTAAGTTATTTCATGTATAATACGAAGTACATATCATTTACAGGAACATACAAGATATTTCAGACAAGTATTTTCTATCCGAAGTACTGTATATTAGCGGCGATGGCAGGGAATGCATTTTTAATTATGATATGCGCTTTTAAGTTTCACTATATTTATGCATACTATATGGTGTGTGTAAATGTTATAGCTGATATACAGGGCTACGCAAAAGAATTCGTAAAGGTTGAGAATGACCGTAAATTGGTGAAAGGTGGGTTTAAAATGTGTTATGCTGAACTGCATGTAGTTTTCTATGAAATGTTTGTAGAATATAGATAAAATAATATACAGGGCCATGCAAAAAATTGGATATATGGCCGCCTATAGATGATAAATTCTGGAAATGCGATTTCAGTAGTTTTAAGAGTGATTTAGTTTGAATTAAAGTTTAGCTAAATGGTGGAGTGTAATAAAGGTACTAGGTAAACAACGGGGCTGAACAAAAGTATTCAAGTATGTTTCCATCTATTAGTATAAATTGCTGGAAGAGAAATTTGAACCTGTCATGCGTTTTCTTGCTAAACTAAATTTTCTATTATTTAGTATATATCAGTCTACAAATCAAATTCAGGGCTGTTAAGAAGAATTGGAATAAATATTTGGCTATGGATGGTAACTGCTGAAATCAGATTTTTAAATGTTTAGTTAGTTATCTTATTTACCTTATTTCCCTAAATAACGAAGTTTTGTTAAAGCTTTCAAGAAGTGTTGGAAAGTGTTTCATAATCTATGACGTACGCATGATTTTTCTTTCTTGTTTTTAATCAAAGACGAAAACAGCCATTGTATCTCCTAGCAGCGGCTGATTTCATCTTAAAAATCCGCAATCAAAGGAAAATGAATGAAAACCCGTTTACAGAGAGACCGTCACTGTTTTTTTTTAAATTATAATTCAATCTTTTTAAGGCCGATGAAATTGGCATGCTTTTAGAATCTAGGGTGTCTGAACGGGGGTTGGCGAGCGTTGCTCGTAGGGGGCAGAGCCCCCTAGTAAAGTACAAATAAAACGTACTAAAATTGCTTTTAGGTGCACATATGTAACACAAAATTATTTAAATGCATTCCTGACAATTCATATGGCATCCATGGAGTTTGTAAAGTATTGTTACATAGTAGATGAAAATTTGTTTTGTTAAAAATTTGAATACATTTTCTTCTCAGCTTATCTTCCATACCACCCTTAAATTACAATGATCTCTCCTAGACAAATAAACGCAAACAGAAATAACAACATTTAAATAACCATTGACAATAGCCGTGTGAATTTGGCTGACAATGTTTTAAGATTTTAATTTGATGATTTGTAATGTATTTTTAAGGTCGTTTAAATAATTTGTATTATATATATGCACCTAAAAGCCATTTTGGTTCGTTTTATTTGTGTTTTATATGAATTTTAATTAATTCGACTTTTTCATTTTAGGTTTAACACAGTTGAAAAAATTTAGCTGCAGTTTCAGATGTTTCAGTAATGGGAGAGTTTAAAAATGAAAGATTACCTTTTGGACATTGCTGAAAATGCATGGTTATTAATTCATTGTGACAATAACAAATATTCATACATTTTTATAAATTGAAAGTAAAATTATTTCTTCTATAAGAAATTTTGTACAGATGAAAACAGGACTTAGTTCTATTCATTTCTGTTCAAACTTTTAGTATAACATTTTTTTTTTATGATTTCTTCATATTCGGAGCAGATTGCGACACCAGTTTTCGACACGAAAACTGTGCATTTTAGTTTTCTCTACTGTCTCTAAAAGTTTTTTTTTTTTTTTTTTTTTTTTTTTTTTTTTTTAATTCTGACTATTTAAGATATGCTTTATTAAATTAGTGTATAGCGCAAAAATTGCTGACATTCCAATCTTATCTATAGATAGAAAACAATGCGAATGTTTCATTAATATTTTATTACATTATTTTCAAAAAATGTCTAACAATCTTTCTTTATTTTTTCTTTACCTTACAAAGTAATTTTTAATCTGATTCAAAAGTCCTGAATAAGAATATCTTCTCAGCTACATTTTATAAACAGAATATTCTATATAAAGGTAAAGATCTAAAACTTTTGTCAAAAGATGGACTTTCTGACATAACCATCTCTTGGAAAAGAAGACGAAACAATAGTACTTTCCTCATCATATTTTCTAGCCATGTTTCTCTTTCCTCCAAGGTGTTAAATTATTTTCAACTTATTCAACAATTCTTCTTTAAAGGGCCTCAAGGCTCTTGAAATTGGAAAAAATGAAAAAAAAAAACAATTTTCAACATTTAGTATCTTAATATGTATATGATATAAAAACACAATTTTTATTGGGATTAAAAGATATAAGTTTGTTCTTACATTTCATATATTAAAAAAAAATGCAAGATGCAAAATTCGTATCTGTAGGGGGGCGCTAAACTGCCATGCATTTGTCGAGCAGAAAATTGGTGTAACAGCTTACGCGCAGGATTACAAAATAAATTTTGCAACTAGAATGAAATTTTTTGTGCCTAATTATACTTCAATTTGTAATAATTACACTGAACCTAAATAAATTTGTCTTAAAAGCATTTTTATATTTTTAATACAAGTTGCATTTAGCAAATAAAAATTTTGAAAATTTCAACAGTATAATCACCTAAAAAAATATATTTTTGAACAATAAGAAAGAAATTTTAAGTTCAGTTTATACATACTAACGTAAAACATACGTTTTAAAAAATTCATGAAAAAGTATTCAGAAGTATTTGAGATATCCTGCGCGTTATGCCCAAAAACGTCATGGAGAGAAATGACTTCAAAGTTTCGGAAACGCCGCTTCAGCTATTGAGAGGGTATAATTCTAATAGCCGTAACTTCTGTTCTAATAGAAATTTCAAGGAAACAATCATATCAAAATATTCAGCAAAGTTAGGATTTTAATATCTGAAAAAATTTTAAATTTCGAAAATTTTGAAGCTTTAAGAATCCTAAGACCCCAATCTGAAAATAGTTATACTGGTAGGGCTAGAAGCCACTATTCATAAAATTGCGAGTTTGAAATTATTTGCATTTTGTGTTTCATAACATTCATTTCTCTGCCAGGAATTTAAATAGTCTTCTTAGAAAACAATAATCCTTTAAGAGTTTTAGACAAAAAAATTTTAATTTTTTTACTTATTAATATATTTTCTTTATTTGTTTTATTATCTAATCAATAGACTTTTGTATTTGAATAATTTTTAAATGAATGCGTATTGAAATTGGAGATAAAACATAAAATTAGACTTTTGAAGCCTGAATAAAAATGTCTTCCCTGTCACATTATATAAGCAGGATATCATATATAAAGGTAAAAGTCTAAAACTTTGGCCAAAAGATACAGTTCCTGACAGAACTATGGAAAAGAGGACCATGCAATAGTCCTTCTTTATTCCTCATATTTTCTTGTATGTTTTCCTTTCTTCCATGGTATTAGATTCTTTTCAACTTATTCAACAATTCCTCTTTAATCTAAGAATAGTTATACTGGTAGAGCTGGAAGCCTCCATTCATAAATTTGCGAGTTTGAAATTATTTACATTTTGTGTTTCATAACAGTCATTTCTCTGCCCGGAATTTAAATAGTCTTCTTAGAAAATATTAATTCTTTAAGAGTTTTAGAAAAGAAAATTTTAAATTTTTACTTATTATATATTTTCTTATAGTTTTTATTATCTAATCAATAGATTTTTTGTATTTGAATGATTTTTAAATGAATACATTTTGAAATCGGAGATAAAACATAAAATTAGATTTATGAAGCCTGAATAAAAATATCTTCCCTGTCACATTATATAAGCAGGATATCCTATATAAAGGTAAAAGTCTGAAACTTTGGCCAAAAGATACAGTTCCTGACAGAACTATGGAAAAGAGGACCATGCAATAGTCCTTCTTTATTCCTCATATTTTCTTATATGTTTTCCTTTCTTCCATGGTATTAGATTCTTTTCAACTTATTCAACAATTCCTCTTTAATCTAAGAATAGTTATACTGGTAGAGCTGGAAGCCTCCATTCATAAATTTGCGAGTTTGAAATTATTTACATTTTGTGTTTCATAACAGTCATTTCTCTGCCCGGAATTTAAATAGTCTTCTTAGAAAATATTAATTCTTTAAGAGTTTTAGAAAAGAAAATTTTAAATTTTTACTTATTATATATTTTCTTATAGTTTTTATTATCTAATCAATAGATTTTTTGTATTTAAATGATTTTTAAATGAATACATTTTGAAATCGGAGATAAAACATAAAATTAGATTTATGAAGCCTGAATAAAAATATCTTCCCTGTCACATTATATAAGCAGGATATCCTATATAAAGGTAAAAGTCTGAAACTTTGGCCAAAAGATACAGTTCCTGACAGAACTATGGAAAAGAGGACCATGCAATAGTCCTTCTTTATTCCTCATATTTTCTTATATGTTTTCCTTTCTTCCATGGTATTAGATTCTTTTCAACTTATTCAACAATTCCTCTTTAATCTAAGAATAGTTATACTGGTAGAGCTGGAAGCCTCCATTCATAAATTTGCGAGTTTGAAATTATTTACATTTTGTGTTTCATAACAGTCATTTCTCTGCCCGGAATTTAAATAATCTTCTTAGAAAATATTAATTCTTTAAGAGTTTTAGAAAAGAAAATTTTAAATTTTTACTTATTATATATTTTCTTATAGTTTTTATTATCTAATCAATAGATTTTTTGTATTTGAATGATTTTTAAATGAATACATTTTGAAATCGGAGATAAAACATAAAATTAGATTTATGAAGCCTGAATAAAAATATCTTCCCTGTCACATTATATAAGCAGGATATCCTATATAAAGGTAAAAGTCTGAAACTTTGGCCAAAAGATACAGTTCCTGACAGAACTATGGAAAAGAGGACCATGCAATAGTCCTTCTTTATTCCTCATATTTTCTTATATGTTTTCCTTTCTTCCATGGTATTAGATTCTTTTCAACTTATTCAACAATTCCTCTTTAATCTAAGAATAGTTATACTGGTAGAGCTGGAAGCCTCCATTCATAAATTTGCGAGTTTGAAATTATTTACATTTTGTGTTTCATAACAGTCATTTCTCTGCCCGGAATTTAAATAGTCTTCTTAGAAAATATTAATTCTTTAAGAGTTTTAGAAAAGAAAATTTTAAATTTTTACTTATTATATATTTTCTTACAGTTTTTATTATCTAATCAATAGATTTTTTGTATTTGAATGATTTTTAAATGAATACATTTTGAAATCGGAGATAAAACATAAAATTAGATTTATGAAGCCTGAATAAAAATATCTTCCCTGTCACATTATATAAGCAGGATATCCTATATAAAGGTAAAAGTCTGAAACTTTGGCCAAAAGATACAGTTCCTGACAGAACTATGGAAAAGAGGACCATGCAATAGTCCTTCTTTATTCCTCATATTTTCTTATATGTTTTCCTTTCTTCCATGGTATTAGATTCTTTTCAACTTATTCAACAATTCCTCTTTAATCTAAGAATAGTTATACTGGTAGAGCTGGAAGCCTCCATTCATAAATTTGCGAGTTTGAAATTATTTACATTTTGTGTTTCATAACAGTCATTTCTCTACCCGGAATTTAAATACTCTTCTTAAAAAATATTAATTCTTTAAGAGTTTTAGAAAAGAAAATTTTAAATTTTTACTTATTATATATTTTCTTATAGTTTTTATTATCTAATCAATAGATTTTTTGTATTTGAATGATTTTTAAATGAATACATTTTGAAATCGGAGATAAAACATAAAATTAGATTTATGAAGCCTGAATAAAAATATCTTCCCTGTCACATTATATAAGCAGGATATCCTATATAAAGGTAAAAGTCTGAAACTTTGGCCAAAAGATACAGTTCCTGACAGAACTATGGAAAAGAGGACCATGCAATAGTCCTTCTTTATTCCTCATATTTTCTTATATGTTTTCCTTTCTTCCATGGTATTAGATTCTTTTCAACTTATTCAACAATTCCTCTTTAATCTAAGAATAGTTATACTGGTAGAGCTGGAAGCCTCCATTCATAAATTTGCGAGTTTGAAATTATTTACATTTTGTGTTTCATAACAGTCATTTCTCTGCCCGGAATTTAAATAGTCTTCTTAGAAAATATTAATTCTTTAAGAGTTTTAGAAAAGAAAATTTTAAATTTTTACTTATTATATATTTTCTTATAGTTTTTATTATCTAATCAATAGATTTTTTGTATTTGAATGATCTTTAAATGAATACATTTTGATATCGGAGATAAAACATAAAATTAGATTTATGAAGCCTGAATAAAAATATCTTCCCTGTCACATTATATAAGCAGGATATCCTATATAAAGGTAAAAGTCTGAAACTTTGGCCAAAAGATACAGTTCCTGACAGAACTATGGAAAAGAGGACCATGCAATAGTCCTTCTTTATTCCGCATATTTTCTTATATGTTTTCCTTTCTTCCATGGTATTAGATTCTTTTCAACTTATTCAACAATTCCTCTTTAATCTAAGAATAGTTATACTGGTAGAGCTGGAAGCCTCCATTCATAAATTTGCGAGTTTGAAATTATTTACATTTTGTGTTTCATAACAGTCATTTCTCTGCCCGGAATTTAAATAGTCTTCTTAGAAAATATTAATTCTTTAAGAGTTTTAGAAAAGAAAATTTTAAATTTTTACTTATTATATATTTTCTTATAGGTTTTATTATCTAATCAATAGATTTTTTGTATTTGAATGATTTTTAAATGAATGCATATTGAAATTGGAGATAAAACATAAAATTAGATTTTTGAAGCCTGAGTAAAAATATCTTCCCTGTCACATTATATAAGCAGGATATTATATATAAAGGTAAAACTCTAAAACTTTGGCCAAAAGGTTAGTTCCTGGCAGCGCCATCTGTTAGAAAAGAGGACGATACAATAGTTCTTCTATATTCCGCACATTTTCTAGTCTGTTTTACTTTCTTCCAAGGTATTAAATTCTTTTCAACTTATTCAATAATTCCTCTTTAATCTAAAATAGTTATACTGGTAGAGCTGGAAACCTCTATTCGTAAATTTGCGAGTTTGAAATTATTTGCATTTGGTGTTTCATAACAGTCATTTCTCTGCCAGGAATTTAAATAGTCTTTTATTAAAATATTAATTCTTTAAAAGTTTATAAAAGAAAATTAAAAATGTTTACTTATTATATATTTTTTATAGTTTTTATTATCTAATTAATAGATTTTTTTATTTGAATAATTTTAAATGAATGTGTATTGAAATTTGAGATAAAACATAAAATTAGATTTTTGAAGACTGAATGAAAATATCTTCCCTGTCGCATTTTGTAAGCAGGATATCCTATATAAAGGTAAAAGTTTAAAACTATTAGAATTATATACTTAAAAACTATAAGAATCTATAAGAACTCTAAGAATGTATTAATATTTTATGAGAATTTTTTTATCTACTCAGTAGATTTTTGTATTTCAATAATTTTTAAAGCAATATGATTTAAAATGAAGATAAAACATAAAATCAAATTTATTTGTATACTGTTAGATTTAGATTTACACTATATTAGAATTACAGTATTTTGGTTTAACGCAGTTGAAGAAATGTGCAAAAAAATTCTTTTAAGCAACACTTTTAGATATTTTTGTTTAACATAGTGGGAGAAATTTAAGAATAATGCATTACTCTTCTTTTTTTTTTAAGAATGCTACCAATAAATGATAATTAATACATTGTGAGAGGAACATGTCATACTTCCCACCAGTAAATTTGAATAGAAAATTTAGTCTTTTTTAAGCGCCTAATTTATA
This sequence comes from Maratus speciosus, assembly GCA_963932465.1. Classification (NCBI taxonomy): domain Eukaryota; kingdom Metazoa; phylum Arthropoda; class Arachnida; order Araneae; family Salticidae; genus Maratus; species Maratus speciosus. The sequence goes on along the minus strand of OZ010788.1, from coordinate 535,008,602 downwards.
GAAATATATTTTTACAAATAGTAAAAATTTCTATTTATTTTACTGGTGTCAGTTTGCCCAGGTATTATAATCTTTTTCATTGACTCTGACAGGAGGTTGTCACAATATGGCGCAAGCGCAGGCCTGACTGCCGCCAAAGTAAACTTCCACCAGTAAAAAATGAACATCTGTTACTGCCATTATTTATGATTGAAAATTTGCATTAATAAGGCGTTTAAATAAGGACAGAATTTATTTTTTAATTTACTTGTGAAAATTTCTCCCGGTAGTGGTCTACCCCATTGAAAGCGGTTACAATTGAAGCTTCACTATTTTAAGGATATGTCAGTTCCTTTTTATTGATAGTTCCATGAAATAAATGCGTAAACATTTGCTTAAAAAACAAAAGCTGTAACATACGTATAGAAACATCATAAACTTATGTACAGTCGTGGGGAAAAAAAAGTAAACACCCCCTACTAACTCCTCAACAAATTATCGTAGAAGAAAGTTACTGGTACCGAACGATTGGTAATAAAGTCTATTTTTAAATGATGTATATACAATTTGCTTAGGGGGCCATCTACATATTAAAACGAGCCATAACTTTGTTTTTTTTAATAGCAGTATACAATTCCGAAAGCATAAATGAACTCTACACCCTTCAATTAGCCTAAAAACAAATTTTTATGCAATTCGTACGATAAGTTACCGAGAAATTAATTATTTTAAAACCAGCGTATTTTAAGGGCTGTATCCAAATTGAAGTTCGGTACTCGATTGTTAACCGAGAGAGCCCCCTTTTTGATCAAGGCACCTTAAGCAGTCAATGAAGCCTGCTAGATTACAGGGCAGCAGAAGAAATTTCAAAATATCTAGTCACTTCTATCATAGACGGCCCCTTAAACCATCATTTTGCCATTTTTTAAGCATCATTTGAAAACTACTTGGAAGAAAAATGTGAAATTTTGGATTTCCATAAAGCAGAACTTCATAAATCTGAATCCATCAAAAAAACTGTAGGTTGCAATTCATAATTTTTTCAAATATTAATTTTATAATCCATAATTCATATCAGAAAATTATAAAAATTGCAAATTCAATGTATTTATGTTTGGGTATATTAGTATTATTGGGTACACAAAAAATTAACGCATTAGAAGCATAATTTCAGGAGATATAGATAAAAATGTGAAAATGTAATTTGACATTAGAAGCACTAAATTTCGAATGTTTATAATTCAAAAACTTATCATTCAAATGACTTGAAATTTGGTGTCTAGGCATAGTTTGAATCGAAGATTTGAAATATCTCGTTAAAATTGTGTATTGCTATTGAAAAAAATGAAGTTTGGGTTCATTTTAATATATAGATGGCCACCTAAGCAAATTTTATATCCATTATTTAAAAGTAGACATTATTTCCAATCGTTCGGTACCAGTAACTTTCGTCTACGATAATTTGTTGAAGAGTTAGTATGGGGTGTTTACTTTTTTTTTTCCACGACTGTACAAATGGCCTACACTGTAAATTCGAAGATGTTTAAAGTTGGGAGGGGTTTTACTGTTGTTGTTTTTTTTGTTTGTATATGGTAGAAGAGAGATATAATGTGTAGGAAATCCTTTCAAGTTGGACAGTTCGAGATAATTCATAGGCTTTCTATTTGACGCCAACTTTACGCCACATCTAGGAGTACCTGTATTTCTAAAAATAAGAGAGTCATAAGAGAAAATAATTCTAATTGCAGTCTAAACCACTTAAAATTGAGTGGAATAAAGATAGAAAGATAGAAATAAATAGAGATAGAAAAGCGTTTAGTATAAAACAAAAAATGAGAAATACAAATATTATTAAAAAGAATTATAGCAATTACTTAAAAAGGGGAATTAAAGTTTAAATGTTGAAATGTTCAATTCGTTCAATACTGTATAAATGAAGGAGGAGAAGGTCCAATGATAAAAAGCACTTCTTTTACGTATTTCAAAAAATTAGGGAGTCATAAGAGAAAAGAATTCTAATTGTAGTCTAAACCACTTAAAAGTGAGTATATTTATAAATATAAATAAAGATAGAAAAGCGTTTAGTGTAAAACAAAAAACGAGAAATATAAGTACTATTATAAATAATTATCGTAATTACTTAACCCCTTGACTACTTTTTTTTTTTTTTTTTTTTTTTTCGTGGGATATTTTTAATCAGATTTAGTACAGTGTTTTAATAAGGCTGCCATCTACCGAGCAAACAGTCAACTACGATCCCAAATGAACGTGAGAGACCAGTGGGACAAACAGACATGGTTTTCCAAACGTTTCAGGGACTGCTGTGTCCAGTGTTAATTTTTGAAATTGCATTGGGACATAGTGTCCCACTGGGGGTCTAAGGTTAAAAAACAGGTATTAAAGTTAAATGCTGAAATGTTCAATTAGTTCAATACTGTATAGATGGAGCAAAAGAAGGTGCAATAATAAAAAGCACATTTTTACGTATTTCTAAAAATTAGAGAATCACAAAAGAAAAGAATTCTAATTGTAGTCTAAACCACATAAAATGAGCATATTTATCAATATGAATAAAGTTAGAAAAACGTTTAGTATAAAACAAAAAGTGAGAAATACAAATACTATTTAAAAAGAAATATAGTAATTGCTTAAAAAGGGAGATTAAAGTTAAAATACTGATACCAATCTTGCTTCCGCAAGTGAGTCGAGAGTCGAGTCAGTATGTCGACTCATCAATCAAGTGAGTCGACTCCTTAAAATGAGTGGAAATGCCCATCCTTAATAATTACGTTTTTATATTGTTATAAAATTAACCAACAAATTAATGAATTCTAAACAAACAAATTAAGTAACCATGTCTGGGTATGCATTTAAGTTACTTCGTTTGGCTTTCAGTTTTTAATCTACATTTTTGGAGGGAAACACACCATGCTCTAAAATCGTACATCTATGACATTTATAAATAAATATTATTTCAACATATTTCAGACGTGAATGGTCAATTCCGATCAATTAGTTCAATACTGTATAGATGAAGGTGAAGAAAGTCTAGTAATAAAAAGCACTTTTTATACGTATTTCTAAAAATTAGGGGGGCCATAAGAGAAAAGAATTCTAATTATAGTCTAAACCACTTAAAATTGAGTGGAATAAAGATACAAAGATAGAAATAAATAGAGATAGAAAATCGTTTAGTATAAAAAAAAAATGAGAAATATAAATACTATTAAAAAGAATTATAGCAATTACTTGAAAAACAGAGATTAAAGTTAAAATGCTGAAATGTTCAATTAGTTCAATACTTAGATGAAGGAGAAGAAGGTCCAATAATAAAAAGCACTTTCTTTACGTATTTCTAAAAATTAGGGAGTCATAACAGAAAAGAATTCTAATTATAGTCCAAACCACTTAAAAGTGAATACATTTATAAATATAAATAAAGATAGAAAAACGTTTAGTATAAAACAAAAAACGAGAAATATAAATACCATTGAAAGGAATTATAGCAATTACTTAAAAAGGGGGATTAAAGTTAAAATCTTGAAATGTTCAATTAGTTCAATACTGTATAGATGAAGGAGAAGAAGGTCCAATAATAAAAAGCACTTTTTGGGGAGTATTTCTAAAAATTAGGGCGTCATAAGAGAAAAGAACTCTAATTGTAGGCTAAACCATATAAAAGTGAGTATATTTATAAATATAAATAAAGATAGAAAAACGTTTAGTATAAAACAAAAAGCGAGAAATATAAATATTATTGAAAAGAATTATAGCAATTAATACTCTCGATATCTCGAAGTTGAAGGGACGCTAAAACAATTTCGAGATAGCGAGTTTTCGAGATAACAAGGTCATAACTAAAACATAAAAATTCACGTAAAAACACAAGATACGGAATAATATTATAAAAATTAGAGTCATGATAAATGAGAATAAGTGTAAATATGTAACGATTGTTGACAATAAGTCTAAATACAGGATGATAATTTATTTTTTTTAATAGTAGAAAATAATTACATTAAATTGAAAAAAATTAGTAAATACATAAATGAATTTACATTGCTAGAAGTTCTTAAAGTCTAGTGTCGTGGTCTGGCGACTTTTCTCTTGAAATTATTGGTACTTTTCGATTAGCTGGACGCCAGTGTTATGCATACATGTATATATACATATGTATACATATACATATATGTAGATATATATGTATATATGTGTATATATACAGTAACTTCCATATGTTTTTTTTTTATTTCCTGTTTATTTATAATTATCTTATAGATAATAGTTATTATTAACGATTTTTATATTATTTTTAATATATATTTATATTAATTATTATTGAATTTATTTTGTTTTATAGCATATAGCTATATGCTATATATTATCAATGTTATAGAATTATATAAATTCTTAGTGTAGTTTAAATGAGTAAGATAATAGAACATTTTGAATGCTTTTTAAATTTTATTAACAATAGTTTTTTTTTTAAATATATATAGTGTGGTTTATATTAGGTTTATAATTATTTATATATAAGGATTTGTTTGGTTTTGCTGTTAATAAATTTTTTTACATTCAAAGGCTATCAACTGTTCATCTTGTGACATTTGAATAATAAAAATACTACTAGATGGCAGCACCAAAATTTGTCTTTTGACGATAAGTTATAAATTTTGTCTTTTGCAGCTCCTTTTCAGTTATAATTTCCTTCACCAGGCGGATTTTTTAGCTAAATTTTGACGATATTGTTAAATAGTAATTAATTAATTTAATTGTGTTTTTTAGTTATTTTAAATAATGTAATTACTTTCTATTTATTTTATTTTATATTATATAAATTCCATTTATCATGGTATTTCAAAATGTATTAACTGCATCATTTGGTATCAATTACTGTGATTTCTTAACTGTTTTATTCACCTTAATCTTTGCGATATCTTGGTAGCCATGTGCGAGTGGATATATTGAAAAATACTGAAATATTAATCGGTACGTTGTGTATTATTTCTATTTTATATCCTATAAATATTTAAACAGGTTTTATTGTTTTTTCCATTTCATATTATTTGTTTCTATTCTGTTTTCATTTTTAATCTATTCACTTGATTATAATGGTTGTTCGGGCACAGAGAAAAATAATTTTTAGCTTTAGCTTATTTTTCTCACAGAAAACACCATATTGCTTATATCATTGAATTCTGTGCCCTTGAAAACGTAATTCAATACATAAGCTTTTCCATTATTTGTCGGTGTCCACTTTCTTATTTTTTCTTCCATAATAATTCTTATAATAAATTATTTAGCTTTTTTTTTATATACTTACAGCTTTAATTCATAATATTTACGGTTTTTGATGGTGGTAGGTTATGTTTAATTAATGGTTATATATACAATATATGTATACGTATATGTATATAAACATATATATGCATGTATATATAACACTGGTGCCCGGCTAACCGAAAAGTACCAAATTATTCTTCAACCATTTTTTCTGTTCGAAAAATAGCAATAAAGTCATCGTTTTCCACTTTTTCCGAGCATTACATACAAAAATGCCATCCATATGACAAGGAAACACTTGTTTTCCCCTTTGTTTGCCGTTCAAGTGACCTGAGGGAAATATCGGAATCATCCCTCGCACACTGACTCCTTTTAGAGAGATAATGAAGGGTGTGAGAGATTCTTGGAAACACCTCTATTTTCTTCGACACAAATGGACGGTGATTTTTCCGGAAAAATTCATTTTTTACTTCGAAAAATATTCGACATAACAAGGTTTTGAGTGAAAACTCTTCGAGATAAGAATTAAAATTAACATTAGATAAATATGTAATATCAAGGGGGAAAATAATTTTTCGATATATCAAGGTTTTCGGGATACCGAAGTTCGAGATATCAAGAGTAGCGTGTACTTAAAAAAGAGGGATTAAAGTTAAAATTCTGAAATGCTCAGTTAGTTAAAATACTGTATAGCTGAAGAAGGAGAGGGTTCAATAATAAAAAGCACTTCTTTTACGTATTTCTAAAAATTAAAGATTCATAAGAGAAAAGAATTTTAATTGTTGGCTAAACCACTGAAAAGTGAGTATATTTATAAACATAATTATAGAAAAACGTTTAGTATAAAACAAAAAAGAAGAAATATAAATACCATTGAAAAGGATTATAGCAATTACTTTAAAAAGGGGGATTAAAATTAAAATGTTCAAATGTTCAAACTGTATAGCTGAAAGAGGAAAAAAAGCCAATAATACAAAGCATTTTTCAATGATAGCCGAAGGTTTTTTTCGTTAGAAATAACAGTATGAATGTTTAAGGGGAAAAAAAAATAAGTTTTTTTTTTTTTTTTTTTATCAAATAAAAGTTAATAAGTTTAAATTAAATGCAAGTTACACATAACACCAAAAAGGAATAACAAAAGAAAGAAGACCTTTTTTTTATCACTGTTCAATAACACAGTCTATTTTCAATTGCAGGATTCGGCAACATCGTAGTCCGACATTTCAGCAGCAATCTCGTTGAGAATATTACAGATATTTCTGTAAAAAACTGGTAGAACGTTTTTTACCCGTTGAATATAGGAGTAAATATTTAATCACGTCTAATGATGTATTATAGAGGCATCTGCACCCATTTCTGAGTGTTCTTAAATTACTATTATGAATGTTAGACAGGTTTTTCATAGTAGATTTGCATATGGAATTCCAGATCGAAGAGGCACAGATTCTGATAGAAAGAATGCAGGATTTATATATTAGTGTTTCATTTCGAATAGAGAGAGCGAACTTTTGATGTGGGTGAGTTAAGGGTAGGGGTGGTGTGGCAGATTTCTCTGCAACATATCGGTTTCCGCCCCTCGTTACTCAAAATCTACTTTGAACAAGTAAACTCATTATTTTAATTATTTTTTCCTAAAGCAATTCATAGTTCTACATTCATATATTTATTTTTCCTTTCCCCTTTCACAATGAACTTTATTCAACACGTATAAATATTTATAATTTCATATTTTTTCCACTTATTCAAAATTCTCATTCTCGCATATTTATTTTTCTTGCTTAACGGTTTTTTGTTAAAAGCAATCAAGGACACATATATACCTCCGTGCATGTGCACTAGGGTGGAACTAAAAAACGAAGTTTCGAATTTTATATTCTAATAGTGATTATTTTTTTCCTTTTTCACTCCATAAAATGAAAATATTTTTCTTTTAATTTTAAAATGATATTTTCCGGTTCCTCAAAGCGCCTGATTTTCCCTAAAAAACGAAAAAAAAGCCAATAATTGCATGAAAAGCTTTTTAAGTTTATTATTAAATTTATATTTTGCAAAATTAAATTAATTAAGTGTTAATGTCCTGTAATAAAGAGAATAATTTAGTTTGAGTGCCTTAGAAAAGTTAGCCCCACTTTATTTGACTTTTGTAGAAGCCAGCGTCGTGGGCGTCGGCTTTCATTGTCTCTGATTTATTTGGCTGCGACACATAACAAATTAGTCCGATTTAACGTGTGTTAACAGTTTATTTAATTATTTTTCAATAAACATTCGGTGTCAAAAGTGACAAAGTCTGTTAACGTACCTAAATAATTGTTGAAGTGTCCTGTATTTCGTGAACCAAAACAATTAACATTAGACTGTCAAATTTGACGAACATATGAAGATGTTATGAAACATTATTTTGGGGTTCAATTTAACTTAAAATCTGACAGCTGGAATCTGGTACACACTATTTCTAAAATATCTAAAGCTGTTGATGATACAATTAAAAGTGTATTGCTGAGACCTTCAATTCCAACGATTTCTGATACACAAATCATAAAAAATGATTTGAGACTAGCGCGAGAAATGTCAAAATTTGAAGAAAAATATTAAGATTAGAAAGAAAAATCCTACATCCAATATAAAATTGCAAAATGTTAGGTAATCCTACAAAAAACATTTCTTTGTGTAAAAGCACTAAATATTATCGTGTATCAGAACAAGAACGCCACTTTCTCAAAAACCAAAGAGAAATGAGGTGATGGCAATAGGATCAATAGATATAAAAACTACAAAAAATGTGTAGCAAGACTGGAAAAGGAAATATCAAGGAAAAAAGTTATTTTAAAACAAAAAAATGATGTTTTGATTGAATGATCGTCAAATGTAAAAAATAGTTCGGAAGGAAATAGTTTAATTGGTTGTTTTTCTAAACCTGAATTTGATAATCAACAAGGTGAAATAACCGGGGTACTGGACAGAACTGCAAATATTATTTCAAATGGCATCTTAGAAGATATGGGTATTTCGGATGATAATAAAGAAAAGGTAACTGAAAGAAGGACTTGAAGACGACAAAGAGAAAAGAAAAGGAAGAATTTGAAAGAACAGGAAAGACGAAATGAGTTAATTTTAGAAGGTTAGTATTTTTTTGGCAGAAAGGATAACGTTATGATAACTGAAGCAGAGGGAAAAAAGTATAACTAAGAATCATTAAAGACGAACACCTGGTCTTATTTCAAAAACCAGGATAAAAATATATTGGTCATATTTCATTGACATCTTCTTCTTATATTAATATAGCCACTGCAATTTTGGTGTATTTTCAAAATAATAATTTCAAGTTTGAAAGTTATTGGGTGAAACAGAAACGCCTTTCATGCAGGATGCAAATCTGGAGTTGTTAAAACATCGGAAGCAATACCCTAAAAACTTTATAATGGATAATTTGATTATTACATGCAAATGAACTTTTTTCTTAGATACTTATTTCAACATCTTGCTGGAAAAACTACGGGTACAAAAGGATTTTATGGACCAGTAGGAAAGCGACTTGAAAAAATGCGAACATATTGAAATTACAGACAATGAAAACATTGATCCTATCTTGAAGGACTGATCGGATGAAGAACTTAAAATAATTACAAACAGAGGATACACCTGAATTTTAGATTTTCTTTGTCATAATCAAACAGTGGAAACGTGTGTCAAAATTGCCCCGCGAGCTGCATCAACTGTCTTTAAATATTAAGTAAAAGATTGCTTAATCTTGGGAAAGTTGAATTCCCACAATGTAATGACAAAGTTTGCTTTAAAAGACAGTAGGTGGAATATCCAATTGAATTAATCCATAACAAAGGGAGGTAAGGAAGGTGGTAGTCGATATTTAACCACCTCCTCATGGTGACTTCTGGATAGTATTTGCTAAATAATAGTAGATATGAGCTAACAGCTACGTTGTTTACTTTAAGTTACTTTATACTGAAATTTCAAAACTTTGACCTCCTTGAGGAACCGGAAAACAACTTAATTTAAAAAAACCTTTTCAGCCAAAAGTTTAGACATCCAAAAAGGAAAAACGTTTTCACTATTACACATTAAAACAAAAAAGTTTTTTTTTACCCTATACTTAAGTTCCACCCTAATGTGCACTTTTTTTTAACGGTTCATTTTCTTAATCGTATTTTATCTGCGTTTTAAATAAACCACTCTTATTTCCTTTTAGAATTTGACGGGTAAAATGAAATAAAGGAAAAAAGGTATTTATTGGAATTGCGATTTCAAATTATATTTCATTTATCATTATGCCTTCTACATGTTACATATATTTGTTAAAGATTTCACAATCACATTTAACTGCAATCTGGTGTTAAAGTAAACAAAGCCAGACTTCATGTCGTCTTATTCTTGAAACATGTAGGGTTGCTTCACATCCTGTGTGTGCGCTGAAAAGGGGGGCTGCCATATTATTTGTCTGCTAAACCTCCCGCCAATGCTTTGTCTCTGTAATTCCGGCGTCAAAAAACTTTATTGGTTGGCGATAATGCAATACGGCAAGTCATGTGAATCAGTACGCATTAAGTTCAGTTGGTTCCCGATCCCTCTGCTATAAAGGTCCGTGAAAGGGCCGCTGTTGTTTGTTTTTCCTGTTGACGTTACGGAGCACTTTATCATGGATAATTATATAGCTACATAGCTTCATATCTGATACTTTTTCTACGAATTGTCTTTTTTTCATTTGAGAATGAATAAACAGTGACTTTACTTTCACCTATAATGTTGGAGTTTTTTTTTTCTTTTTATCTCCATTTCATCGAACCCGTGAACCACCGCTGCATGGAGAATCAAACGCCTCCATAAGTATTTAGGATTCTCCCTCACAGGTGGGGGTAATGTGGGGGTGTAAAGAGTGGTTCAAGAGATTTCGAAGCTCCGGATATGTTACATATTATGTTCAGAAAAATGTGTTTTCTGAAGGTATGTCTTATCAAGGATAACTCCAAGGTATTTGGTGCCATTTTCCCAATGAAAGTTAGTATTTTTAAGGGTTAGTCTGTTGGAATAAGAGAAAGTTCTAGAAAAATAAATAATAACAATTTTGGATGCCTTAATTTTAACGCGCCAAAGATTTCGTCCATGAACATAATATGTCTAAAATGAGAAGCGAATTTTTAAGGACAGGTTCAAACGATTTTGAAGCTCCGGATACCTTACATCTTATGTTCAGAAGAATATGTTTTCTCAAGATATGTCTTATCAACGTTAACTCCAAGGTATTTGGTGTCATTTTCCCAATGGAAGTTAGTATTGTTAAGGTTTACTCTATTGGGATAGGAGAAAGTTCTAGAAAAATAAGCAGCAACAGTTGTGGATGCTTTAATTTTAACGATCCAAAGATTACACCAGTCTCTGAACATATCAATATGTCTAAAATGAGAGGGAATTTTTAATGAGAGGTTCAAAAGATTTCGAAGCTCGTTACATATTATACTCAGAAAAATATGTTTTCTGAAGGTATGTCTTCACACGGTTAACTCCAATGTATTTGGCGTCATTTTCCAAATGGAAGTTAGTATTGTTAAGGGTTAGTCTATTGGGATAGGAGAAAGTTCTAGAAAAGTAAACAGCAGCAGTTTTGGATACCTTAATTTTGACGCGCCAAAGATTGCATCAGTCCATGAACATATCAATACGTCTAACATGAGGGCGAATTTTTAAGGAGAAGTTCAAGATATTTCCAAGCAGGGGCGGAGCTACTGGAGGGGGGCGTAGGGGGGCGTCTCGCCCCCCCCCCCAATGTCGGCAACCTTGATGACAGTCGGCAAATTCTAGGTAGTGAGTATCGATCGATACACTTCTGAAACAATCGATTTTTTTTCCATTTTCTACGTTTTTTCTTAAAACATACACTAAAAAACACCAATCCTTAGCATTTGTCTTAATTTCTTTCGAAAATCCGAAGTTTGCCCTTCCTTTCTTCGACTTCGCGTGACCGCTGAAAATAAATGGAGAAAGAACCAGGAGAGATTAGTTTCTCAATATACAAAGGGGTCTTTCTGAGAGTCCGCAGCGGTTTAGTAGGGTTCTGAACATCTCGATGATCGACTAGCACTGAAGATGATGACAACTTCAGTGAAGACATTCATATTAATCGTGGTGTATTGAAATGTGCTGAACAATTGAATCATTTAGTCGATTGTTTAAACGATTGCAGGCATTTTTGAAAAATTGACCCGATCTGAGGAATTAAGTGTTTCCTTGTTCCTTAAGGAGACATTAGATATAATTGACAGGAAAAAGAAAATTGTTCGTCTGTGTCAAATATTTATAGTAAGATCGTGAAAGAAATCAAGCAGAACCGAGGAGAGGTTAGCATTACGGAAAGTGGGAACGATTCCATCATTGAACATGACCCAGGAAAAAGGTCTAAACTGAAGTTAGACAATCAGAGACATATTTGATCAATTTAGGTCAGTATCAGGCAAAACTCAGTATATATCCAATAGAGCTGTGCAAGGTGACGTCACGAACAGGTTTTCACTGCTGCTGTAGGACAGCTATCGCTGCCTTTATCAATGCTTTTTCTGATTGTGTGTCCTACAGCTTTCTTCATTGTTCTCCGGTAAAAGTCACGTGATGTGAACTGCTCTATAAGTGGTTCCATCCCGCAAGATAGACAGCAACATTTCAACACCGCTTGGTACAAAAGGGCATCCGTTTTTGGAATATAGCACAGAACTCAATGCTATTTCTTTTGCCTACTTCATGAAGGACCTATGAGAGAAAAAATACCAAATGATTCAGTTAAGAGTGGTGTAAACAAAGGACACAAGGAAAAGAAAAGAACAGAAAGTTCGCACAACATTTCGCACGCAAGCAATCTTGATGGATATTACTCGAATATGGAGTAGACAAGCTCTGGTTTGTGGAAGTGACAAAGACGAAAATGAAAACTTTTGCCAAATTGTGAAACTAATTTCCAGACATAACCCACAACTGAGGAAATGTTTGAGGACAGGCGTTTAACACGTTAAGCGCCACGTCAGCCACCGGTGGCTGATAGCGAACTTTCCGTTTAAAATGCGTCATTCACCGATGGCCGGCGTCTAAAATATGATACAAAACTGAAAAAATATACATTGTTTTAAATAATTACTGAACAAATATTTAAAATTTACCTACCTTTTATTTATTACAGGATTATACTTTCTTAAAAATTGCTTTAAACATTGTAAATTTTCAGCGCTTCAATGTCAGTCATCGTGGCACTCAACGTGTTAAGGCCACACCACATAACTTCATCCCAAAACGAAATGATTGAATTTCTTGCTTCAGCAGTGTGCAAAACGGTAGTCAGAGATATTCAAGAAGCATAATTTTATGTAATTATGACAGATGCTTCGCACCACGATCCGGTAGCTGTTGTGTTGAAATATGTCGACAAAGATGGAAAAACTCCGATCGGCTTTTGGAAGTTGTAAAAGAAGTCAATAAAACCAATGTCGTCCTTGCATGCTAGAAATCGCACATCCTTACGAAGAATGAGCTCGAAATAGAACAGGTAGTTTTCCAGGCATACGGTTTTACAAACAGCATGTCTGGGAATTCAACGGCACTTAGGGCTAGGAGACGTTTTCAGAAGACTTAGGTATAATTGTGCAATATACTGCTTGTCAATGTCACAGACTCAATACTTTCGTTTCGCATATCTGCAATGCCAGCAATATTATAGGTGATGTTTTCGACGTGCTGGAAGATGTTTGTGTTTTTCACTGCAAGTACTAAACGAAAGAAACCATTAGTAGACAAGCTCAAAGAAATAGAAAATGCTCTTCTACTGCGTAATCTTTCTAAAGCGAGATGGACTGCTCGAGCGGAATCATTGAAAGCGGTTTGGGCCTCATATGAATCTATCCTACAAATTTTGAAATAGTTGATTCCTCTACTTCTGTTAGCAAATCAAAGATCAAGCCACGAGGTTTAAGAAAGAAAATGTTATCGCTCGACTTCATTGCTTCACTGATGTTTCGCGAGAATGTTCAGTACAAGTGCAAGTTAGTTACTGAAAAAATGAAGTCGAAGACTCTTAAAATAGACGCTACGAAAATACTGAAGACTTGTATCAAATCATTAGGAGCAATCAACAATGACAATGAAAATATGAATCAGGAAATATAGAGTGCAGTTCTCTTTTAAACCAAGTAAAGTGTTGATCCGTTAAATGAATTTGCTATATAGTATCGACGAAGGTTAGCACCAAAGAAGTTAGGAACAATCTCTTCGCTCCCGAACTTCTAATATTCTAACGCAGGTGCTCTCAAGCTATTACAAGTAAAGTACCAGTGCTGGTACATCAAGCTCTGTGTACTAGTACGCGAAAGTTGGAAACTGACACATGAAATGAAATAAAAAATACAGTATGTGAAATCAAAAAACAGCTCAATCACCTCCTCCCCTCCTCTTTCTTGATTTGACCGTTCGCCGGTAATGTGGTTTCTGCTCTACTCTCTGTTATACTGCTTTCACAACGTTTTGCTTTCTCTTATTTTCATAATAAAATTCGATTAGAATTTTTAGATAAGTGGAACTAATGCTTTGGTAGATATTGAGTTGACCTTCATCTCCCTGAAAAAAAGAAAAAGTTTTATTCTTTTACTGTATTGTATGTGTGTATATTACTTATTTCAACAACCTTCATTATCACATTAAAAAGTAGTTTATTTTCAGAAAATATGTGAATTGTTTATGTAAGTTATTAATTTATTAAATTTTCTTGAGTGTAGTTTACTATTGATACATACATAGTATTCATATAACAAAAAAAAATCTCGAAGAAGGCGACTTCAAATGTGTATTTTTTCCCATGTTTAACAATGCTATGTAGTATTTATGTTCTCTATTATACATCTATATTTGTCATCCAAAAATGATACACTTTATATACATAAAGGCACTATAAATTATTATAATAAATTATTCCTTTGCATGCTTTCTGAAAGCTTTCCTTTTACCCATTTGTTCTGTTTTTAAATAGTAACCTGTTTCATAGGTTTTTCTGTATTAGCTTTGAGTTTGTCACCTCGTGGTACGCATAAGTATGAACTTTTATTTAGTGGTACATCGGTCTGAAAATTTCGGAATCCCTGTTCTGACGCATGGAGTTTCAGAAGGTTCTGGATACTCTTACAGTGGTGATAGCTGAAAGTCCTAACTCTTTCATCAGCATAATCACACCACTGGATAAAATAATGTATCCTCCCATTATAAGAGAGAAATAAAAACTAAATCTTAAAAAGGTTAAAAAAGCGGTAAATGTCTTTCGTGAAACATTGCCAATTCCTGTTATGGAAGCACTACACGCAGGGATGAAAGTTTTGTCAGACTTCTGCGCAGTGGCTGAAATAATGTATGATATTTACATGAAAACAGAACCTTTGAGATATATTCTATCACTTGCTAACCATGTCAATCGTCTGGCTCTAACTTCTCCAGTCATAATTGCCACGAATGAAAGAACAATGTAAATTAAAAATTGTGAAAAAAATATCAAAGAACAACAATGACCGATCCACGTTTGAATACACTCATGATGTTTACGTTTGAGAAGGATATTTTGAAATACCTAGATTTGAGCTCTGTCGTGAATAGATGGGCTTGTCTAAAAAAGTGGTGGGTTAAAATGCATGTTATGCAATGGATGAACAAAGATGTAATTAAAATAAGTTTTGATTTAATCATTTTTAATGTAATGTAATGTAATCAACCGCCGTAGTGAGCAGCCTCTTTCCGTCCGCTGTCCTTTAAGCTTTTTTCTCTTATTCCGACTCTTTTGCGGAAGCCAGGTTCATACGTCCCCAGTCAGGTCTCGAGTATAAGAGACTCTAGCGGAAGCCAGGTTGAAAAAAAAAATCAAAAATTAAAATCGGACAAATTTAAAAGGGAAATTACACAAATTAAAGACACCAAAAAGCGGGAAGGTAAGGCCCGGGGCTCTGAATTTACCGATCAACCGCTCCTGCGTCAAGCTTACTATTAGTCTCGATCAGCGGTTGGGTCAACCGTCGTGGGCAGCTGATAAATAAGCTGATTCTGTATAAGTTCCAAGTAGCATCTTACTAAAAATTTCAACTTGTTTAATTAATCCGAATTGCAGATTTCCATCTGCACATTCAGCAAAAAATATCAAAGTATTTTAAGGGAATATTTACAACAATGTAACATAAGTGAAGGGGTGGTATATCCATCTTTAAATCTACTTTATATTCTCCTCAATAATCTAAAGCGTAAAGTTTTCGACATTCTGAAGTGAAAAATTTGATCTCGATTGGTTAATAATGTTGAATTTTATATAGAACATACCGAGTGTACTAAAATGGATTGACTGATTTTAAAATTCAATAACTTGCAAATAGTGACAGCTATTGTAAAAAAAATCTTGCAGTAGGGTTATGTAAGATGTCAGGAGTTTTTTTAAAAAACGATTCTCGATTTTAGTTTAAAACAGCAGCGATACATGGCACTGCTAGTAATAGGTGCTAAACCGGGGCCTGATTTTTTGTTTCTCTTCTCCCTCAGTATTCATGCGAAAGAAGGAGATTAAACATATGGAGTGGTTCTCAGTCGCCAATGAAATTGTGTTCTTAGGGGCCCACTGCATATATTTAATCTCCTTCTTTCACATCAATATTGAGAAAAGAGAGAGGCCAAAATCAGGCCCCGATTTAGAGCTTATTGCTAATCTATCGCCGATATTTTAAACTAAAATTGATATCGCAGAAAAAAATTCCTGACATCTTACATACCTACCCCACCTGCAAGAATTTAATTTTATAGCTGTCACCATTTGCAAGTTATTGAATTTTAACCCTCTAAGTGTTTGGGGCGTATTATTCCGTTCACTAAGCTCCAGGTTTCACAGCAATACAAGCAATATTTAAGATAACATAATTCTATAGATTTATGGAATTTTAAATACATTGAAGAATTATTAATACTCTTAAGGATTACATTCATATTTTTAATTGAGTTTCTTTTATAATGTTGAAAGAATCATATTTTATTAGCATTTAAAACAAAATGCAAAGAAAACAACATCACAATTTTACCCTTTTGCAAGACGCTCTGAGGGTTAAAATCAGTCAGTCCATTTTAGGACACCGGGTAAATGCATATATACAGACACAGAAACGAACTTTTAAAGATATATATTTTTTTTTTTTTTTAAGTCAGTCTTCAAAATCTCCATATACGCCCCCCTAATGAATTCTGCTTAAATACGCCTCTGTTTCCAAGATCTGTTCGAATGTTCAGAAGAATATGTTTTCTGAAGGTATGTCTTATCAAGATAACTCCAAGGTATTTGGTGTCATTTTCCCTGGACTGGACTTCGAAACTTTTCAAATAAATGTAATTTAATGAAAAGAGTAGCTTTGTAACTATTTTTTATTATTATTTTGAGTTTTATGAGTTATCATGATCATACATATTTCACTTTTTTTCCTGAAATATCTTGTTTGCGTTCTGAGAATTGCAGAAAAAAGTCTCAAAAGATTGCTATGTTAAGGAAATTATATGCATATTTTTTTTAAACATTCTAAATGAAAACATTATTACTATATAATAATAATATATTCTTTATTTACAATGTTCTACAAAATCTGCCGTAAATTTCATAACTGTTAATTTTTTTTTTATTTAGCTGTACAGTTGTTTATTTCTTTCATCCACCAAAAAAGCGTTGTATGATAGACGATAAAAACATACACTGCAAAAAAAATGTCTGTTAAAATACGGAAATTGTACTAGCAATCGAAACGCCAGTAGTATTCTCGTATTTTTAAGAAAAAAATTTTCCGTAAATTGCAGAAAATTTTATATTTTTTCACAAAATTTTTCCGTTTTATTTTCATATTTCCGTATTTAAAATACTTTGTTTCAAAAACAAATATATATATATATATATATATATATATATATATAACCTTTCAACTAGAAACTTACATCTTTATAAACATCAATTTTTACGGACACGTTTATCACGGTCAGAATATCTCTATTTAATTCAAATAACAGTAATGACACATGCGGCGGGGTTTGAACTAGGGAACTGTCCTCTTCCAGAATAGCGCTCTTATCCATTATGCCATGGGAACACGAGTTGCATTGTCAAATATCGTTACTTATTTCAGTTGTTTTTTTATGAAATAAGGGCACGATGTTAAACAAGGAACGTATTTTCGTGGGGATAATATTTTAAATCGGATGTACAATCCTGAATGTTTCCATTATTTTGAATATTTAACTTTTTAATTTCATGCTTGATAAAAGAAGAATTTTAGTCTTTAAAATATTGCATGCATGAAAGAATGTATTATAAGTAACAATTGCTTTTTTGCTTTTAAAAATTTTATTGTAATATTATTTTTATTTATTTATTTATATATTCATTTATTTTTTCAAAAATACCAACATATTTTTTTCAAACATGTACTTTTAAAATTATTTGTGTGATGATCTACTCTAAACTCAAATAAAGGAAATTACTAGATGGATTAAAATGAATTTCCTTTATTGCTTATTATAGCTTAGATAAACGTCAATTTTGTAATAATTTCGATATTATATTTCAGATATGTTTTAAGATTTATGTGCGAATATGTTAAAGTGAATAGATTAAAAAATATTAAAATTAAAATTAGATTTTTTTAAATTAAAAAATAATAATAGCTAATGTAAGTCGAAAATTATTTTTAAATCACAATGAAAAAAAAACTGTAACACTTCCTTTTCAACTGTCACAAATTTAAAAAGAATTAATAAGATTTTAATTGTTATAAATATCGTAACATTTAAAAAAAAAACAATTTTAAAGCTTTTTATTTAAAAAAAAAGAAAGAAAGAAAAATACTATAGCGTTAAAATACTACATAGTTTAAATGTACATACATAGATGTCGCCATAACTTTTATCGAATTTTTTATGTGTGTTTTACTTGAAAACCCACGTAAAACACACATTATTTATCCATTAGGAAACCACTGGATATATTTTCAATATACAGCCACATATTACAGAAATATTCCGTAAGATTTGTAGAAAACTTACTGGATTTATCCGGATTTATAATCTCATTATGTAAATTACGAAAATTGTACTTTTTTCTTAGAAAAATGAAACTAATCCGTAAAATTTTACGGAAAAGTTTGTGTATATTGACATATTTTTGTTACAGAGTACCGATTACAAAACAGAATCATCGTTCTAGCTATTCTTGTGTTAGGGATTAGAAATATGAAAAATCAATCAGTAGACATTATTACTTTCAATATTTCCGTAAAACATGTTAAGGATATTTATTGTGTGTATTGAAAGTTATACGTGTCTTAGTTTGCATGTTATAAAAGGTTTATAATTATACCAGATACATGTTTATAAACATATAAGTAGGGCTGGATTAATTATCAATATATCGGTCAAATATTGATATTTTTTAACTATCGCAATAACAATATGTAAGCTCTGACTCTAACGATATATCCCAATAGCGATATCTAATCTCTGGCTCTACTTATATATCCCAATAACTTTTTTTTCCCGTACCACGACTTCGAACCGCAAGAAGAAAAAGCGCCGAATATTGCGTAACCAATAACTTCTTCAAACCCTTCTCTCATCCGATAGATGCATTTATTCGCAGCCCCGCATTATTCTAAATTCCCTCCCGTGATAATCTGTCTTTCGTTCATATCCCAGACCCAGACTAATTCATATTCTAATATATCAACATACATATGTTCGTTCGTTACTGAATAATGGTTTAATCGTCGTTGTTTTAATTTCGCTGCTACTATTGGTTTAGGCATATTAGAACATATCAAGTCTTTGATACGTCCTGGCCAATGACTTCTTCAATCCTTTCTCTCATCCGATAGATGCATTCATTCGCAGCCCCGCTTTATTCTAAACTCCCCTCCTGTGATAATCTGTCTTTCGTTGATATCCCAGACCCAGAATAATTCATATTCTAATATATCAACATACATATGTCCGTTCGTTACTGAATAATGTTTTTATCGTCGTTGATTTAATTTCGCTGCTACTATTGGTCTAGACATATTAGAACATATCAAGTTTGATACGTCCTGGCCAATGACATGAGCTAGAACATCTGTTCATTGTTGAGTCAATAATTGCTATTGTCTATAGGCTTCATCTAATGCTCGTTCGTATGGTCTTCTCGAGCGAGTTATCAGCAGTGATTTTATATTTTATAGTAAGATGAACGTACGGTGTCGGGTAAATTGCCCGAATTATAATCAAGTGATTTAAAAAAAAAAGAGGCTAAGAGTAACGTGTGGCAATATTTTGGATGCCCAGGTAATGAAAATGGTGAAGTAATAAATGAAAAAATTGCAGTATGCAGTATATGCGTTCGACCGGTATTTGCAAAAGCTACTTCTAATTTATGGAGCCATCTTAGCTATAATCATCCTCTACAATATGATGGACTACATTCAAGGTAAGAATTGATTTACTTTTACTGATTTACTTTATTTATAAGATTTACTTTACTGATTGATTTTATTGATAATATTCACACGGGCGTGGAAATTAGTTAAACGAATTCCAGTTGTAATTTTTCAATGAAAATATATTTCTGATTTTTTTTTTATTATATAATTTCTTTAATTTTAAATAAGACAAAAAAAAAATCGTGTTTTAAAAAATGACATAAATGAGCAAAAAGATAAAAAAGAACAATAAAAATAAAAAATATTACTACATCTGGGCCTTATTTTTAAAGTCTGTAAATGTAATATTATTTAATGGGATTATACTGGATGTCTGCAAACTGGGCTGGAACGCTTGGATTAACTTCGTGTCATTAGACTGAAGCCGTGTTTGCTTTTTGCTCTGGACATGCAGGCTAGGTCGGCTTTTTTTTCTGCTCACTCGGGGTGTAGTGCGGCACGGGTCGCGTCTTACCAGAGCCACACCCGAAAACTCTGCTTAAAGTCAACCCGACCGACGCCCGGCACACTTCATCACAAACTCGAAGTGGAAGAAAATAAATTCATATTTTAATACAATATAAAAAAGAATTACTCTGTAATATCAAATTTATCTTTTAGTACAAAATTGAATACATATACACTCATTAATGTTCAATTATATAGTTTTTTTCATAAAATATATTCCTGACTTTCTTTTAAAATGGTTGGTCTACACGAACCGCGTGTCGGGTCGGGTTCGGGTAACCTGAGACGATGCAAGAATCTAATTTGAAGACTGGGTCGGGTTTGAACTTTTTTGTAGTATACGTCGAATTGATAGTTTCCCTTACTTTACTTTTCTCTCTCTATTTTTTGGTAAAAATAATAGTTATATAATACATTTTTAATAGAAATTTTGAAGCTTTATTTTTGCTTAAAAAACTACAGAGTAAAAATTTAAAAATCTATTTTCTTTTTTCATTGTTTAAAAGTTTGGATTTTCTTTAACCACATTTTCCTTTCATTTTAATTTACATTAAAGATTTTATAGGTTTACGTGCTTAGTGTTGACTCTAGAAAAAAAAGGCCGCCGGGCGGGAATTTTTCACATAGGGGACAATATTCTGAAAAAGGATACTTTTTCTCAAAAAGGGAATACTATTCTAATAAAAGGGCACTTTTTTTCAAAAAGGGCACACTTGTACCTTGTTTACAAAAAATATTTTGAGCTGGTTTGTTTAGAGTCCCTAGAATTTGTGATATTTTTCCGAGATCAACTGAATTGCCACGGGGCGTATAGGAAGTATTAAAAAGGCAGCTGGGCGCATCGGAAGAATTTCGAAAGAGCCGCCGCGTGCCAAAATAGAAATAAAAAGGGTCGCTGGGCGCAAAATAGAAATAAAAAGGGCCGCCAGGCGTAAAATAGAATTAAAAAGGGCCGCCGGCCGCTGCGCCCTGCTAAAGCAGCTTAGAGTCAACACTAGTGCTTATAATTGCTTAAGTGATCAGATCAAGATCACTAAAATTGATATACCATGTTCTATGGCCGGCACAGACGCACAAATAATCTGAAAAATCCAGTACTTTAATTTTTATACATAAATATGCGGTACAAAATTCGAAATCCAGCACCCATTGGACCTTGGCGATTCCGAATTTCGTTTCATTTTAATTAAAAATATATATATATATCTACCGCCGCCCTACACCCCACCTCCTCTCCCAAAATACAAAAAACAGTGCGTGATTTACGTCAAGAATGCGTTTTCAATACTAAAAAGCCATAATATTAAAGCAGATGTTTTAATAGCGAATTTTTTTAATGTAAGAAAAGAAAATCTATCCACATTGAACACTCTCTTTCCCCGCAAATTATTTATACCAGAAACACGTTTACAATACTGAAAAAAGATAGTACTTAAAAATAATAAAACTAAAGTAGATATTTGAGTTAAAAAGAAAAAATAAACAAATAAAAGCTCTATCCATGGTTTCTTTCTGCATTGAAAAACATAATGATCTGATTGTGTAAACATATGACTTCGATTTCTCGGAGCGAGGTGAATAAACGAAAACAAACTGCAGATGCGCTCCTGCTTTTCATTCGAAGTTTCGGAAGGCGTTGTAACTTTCTAATAAATAATTAAATTTTAATAAAAATTTCTTACACAGCCTAATTTACTATTATTTCAACTAGCTGAAAATTTGAAAGAAATCGGTGAATTTACATAGGAGATATGGATATATTGATTATTATTTTTTTTTTAACAGTAAGGAAAAGAAGATTTTGATTTTCATTCTTTTTCTTTTTTTTGTTTGCTTGCAACTGTTTTTTTTTTCTCTGCAGTTAAGCACTACAAACTTGATGTCACTTTCAAGGTCCTTTTTATACGATTTAAAAGAATAGAATTTGAATAATGTGTTCTCGCGCTAAAATGAGGGGGGGGGGGAGTTTTCTGTCATGGTGGCTTTTTAAAAAGCCATCCGGACAAGGCGTGGGTATCTATAAGATGTATATTCATTTGTAAATAATTATATGATTATTAATGTTTTAAATTTTTTTGTTTATTAATCTTTTAAAATAAATGTTATGAGTATTTTCATAAATTTATAATGCAATGATTTCTTTGAACTAACCAAGACTCTCTGATTTCGAACTTCTTGAAATCTAATGCAGGATATCGATTGTTTTGTTTATGTATTTGTTTTTGTTAGCCAATAACTTTATTTTATTTCTATTTTTTTTTCATTTGCAACATTTCTTTTTTTTCTTTTTTTTTTTTTTCTCCTTTTAAATTCAGTGGCACTTTCGAAATAAAAAACAGATTTAAATATCAAACAGAGTATTTTGCGTAATCAAGTAGAATTTTATGGTAAGTTTTTCTTTTTTGTTAGTTTCTTTCTGGAAAAATATGTTGTTATGGGTCTAGATGTTATTTACAAAATATTTATAAAAAGGTGAACTTTCCTTAGCATAGGTCTATTTCCAAATGGGATTTGAATATGTATATTTTAAAAATTTTAATGTTTTATTCATCCATAGATAAACAAATATGAAGGTATAAAGACAGAGAAATTTTCTTAATATTTTAACTATTAAGAATGTATTGATACTCTTAGAAAAAGATTAAAAAATAAAATTTCTGCTGCATCTGTCATTCACTGAAGACTATTTAATTACGAGTACATGCAATTATGACATTAAATCTGTTTCAGTTTTTGCTTTTCACTTATTTTAATCATTTTAAAATCATCAACGTCCTAAAATTGAGAACTTTTTAGTTTATCTAGTAGTTTTTTTTAAATAATATTCTCCGTTTACGCGATAAAATTAAATAGTTAAAAAGTTATTCATAAATAATACATAAAACAGGAAGAATCGAGAACAAGCTAAAGAAAACCACTATGTAATCAATGATATAAGTGCAAATAGATAACGAATATTGGTTCCTTTTTCTAAAGTATTTATTTGTATCATATATATATATATATATATATATATATATATTTAAAGAATATTGCGTGAACAAATAGGTATAAAACATTAATTCTTTGCTTCCTACAGCTATTTGCAATAAAATTATTCCTACTTTTGTCTTTAGCAATAAGAAATTTTTCTATTCCCTCACATTTTAAAGTAGTTATCGCGATATATCACCGATATTGATATTAACTCGTTGATATATTGCGATATTAAATTTTTGATATCGTCCAGCCCTACATATAAGTCCACGAAGGATGTAGCGACATACTGTATAACATATGTATTCAGTGTAAGATGTAATTTTGAAAGTAAAAAGTATTTTATAATCTTAATTACTTCAGGGCGTAAATAAAAACTGTAACCGTAAAATAAAAATATTTATTATTCTTTGTATTCTATTTTAAGAAGAATTTGTTTTATTAATAAATACTTTTATCTTTATTTAAGTTAAGTGTACTATTGATGACTACGTACATACGTATAATGTATCTTCTACTTTGCGAATGTAAAACCATCTTGTGTGTCATACTCAGAAGCAAATAAAATAAATGATATTTGATTGAAAAATTCATTTTATTCCCTACCTCAGAATTTGTTTGTGACTGTAATACAAAAGCTTATTTTTAATTTGTGAAAGCGGGTTCATCATTATCAGTCTTACATGATTTATTACTATTACACTTACTTTATTGCTCTCAATCGAGTATACATTTATGTCAAAAAACAAATATCTGCATGACAACACAAAAATGTATAAAACTTCTGATTTGAATGGTGTTTGATTGAAAAAGTCATTTTATTACCTGCCTCATATTTGTTTTGTGACTATAATGCAAAAGCTTATTTTTCATTTGTGAAAGCGGGTTCACCATTATCGGTCTTACATGATTTATTACTATTACACTTACCTTATTGCTCTCACTCGAGTATACATTTATGTCAAAAAACCAATAACTGGATGCCAACACAAAAATGTATAAAACATCCGAATTGAATGGTGTTTGATTGAAAAAGTCATTTTATTTCCTACCTGATAATTTGCTTGTCACTGTAATACAAAAGTTTATTTTTCATCTGTGAAAGCAGGTTCACCATTATTGGTCTTACATGATTTATTACTATTACACTTATCTTATTGCTCTCAATCGAGTATACATTTATGTCAAAAAGCAAATTTCTGCATGACAACACAAAAAAGTATAAAACTTTCGAAAATAAAACTTAAGTCCGCATATTGCAACCTTATATGAATAGCGAGAATAACAATTTCTGAATACATCTTCTTAAAAGAATTGTCAAAAATGTCTGCAATGCCCACAACTGCTGTGTCTCAGAATACGTCAAACACATTTTGACTTTGATATTAAATGTCATACGAAGAAGAAGATGAGTTGGATATTTCAAGTGAAATACAGAGAAGGTTATATACATGCAACAGTATTTGTAAGGAACGCTGAACTGGACTTCTCATATGTCAGCGTCTCAAAGAAATTTAATATCGTGAAAAGAGTTGATCCGTTTCTATTTTTCTTCTTTTCTTTATAAATAGTACCATGAGCATAAACGTCTCAGATTTATTCCAGACATATATTGTTTGTGTTGCTTCTGAAAAATCCTGAAAGAATAATTTGAAAATATAGATTTTATTTAGAATATTAGATAACATCTGCATCTATTTACGTAACATTTTAATATTTTTATACAGTTATTGCTTTCATTCTACAGAATAATGCGATGTGTCATATATTAGGTAATACCACTACACTCTAAAACATAAATGTGTAAATTAGTCACTTTTACATACTTATATGTGTAAATTTCTAATAATTACATATTTGTCCTAAAATTTGCACTCTTGTAGTTAAAATTTACCTGTATTTATGTGCGTTTATTGGCTTAATAGAAGTGAGTAATTTGTTATCCCTTCAAAAACTCAAACAAGTGTGTAAATAATAGAACATTTTACGGATTTACCCGAATTGCTGTGTTAATGTAATTTACAAATTTTGCATATTACACAAATATCTGTCTATTTTGCATATTACACAGAAATATGTGTAAGAATATTACACAGATATATGTGTAAGAACAGAATATTATACGGAAGTATGTGCACAATTTTGCACAGCTATACGTGTAAGAACAGAATATTACTCAGAATTATGTTGTTGCAATATTCCGCAAAAATAAATGTAGGAACAGAATATTACACAGAAATATGTGTTCTTAGGTGAGCACAATAAATATCGATAGCTGAAAATTTGGCTTGTGTAATAGTAGCTGAATGGTCAAGTTAATGGCTTAGGAAGTCGCAGTTCGTGAGTTCAAATCCCGTTCGGGTAAGTATTGATTGTTTACTATAAATTAAATGAAATAAAAAAAATCTTCTATTGATACAGACTTCTTTCAAAACTTGTGACTGAAATTGACAGAAAAAAAATCCAATAGAATACGGAAATAGTACCGGCACGGCCGGCGCACATCACGATTTTCATCCTTTTCAAAATTTAATTTTACGGTTCATTTATTCAGATTATACAGATTCTGTTCATAAATTATCCTATATTATTTTAAGGCTTCAAAACAACTTTAACAGAAAATGGCATGCAGTAAATATAATTTCAGACGATCCTGTTTTTTGTAAATTTAGTTTAAACTATTTTGTGATTTAAAACAAATTTGCTGAAAAGAGAAGAAACTCACCAAGCACGCGTGGTTGTTCTTCATGCAAATTTGTGTGGACACATAAAAATATTTAGCTCAAAATTTACATTCTAAATATCTAAACTATAAGGTTATGTAATAAATAAACAAAATCCATCGTTTCTGTATATTAAACAGATATATGTGTACTCATGTGCAATTTATACGTTAAACTGTGCATTTCTGATTTATCTGATAACGTTTTTCACACTTAAGGTGCTTAATGTACTATAAAAATGCACAAGAAAACGTGTATTTCGAAATTGACACCCCAGGGTGTGTATTTGGCGGCTTACACGCCTTTTTACGCATGTAGACAAATCGTTTTGTCTCATCAATATACCTGTTTTAATCTGTAAATTTAAGCATTTATTTTTTAGAATGTAGAATCCTTTTTTTCTCTGATAGCTGAACTCAAACATGCTTTAACCCTTTATCCACTGACGCTACTTATAAGTAATAACTTGTTATAAAATTCATTTAATACACAGATTAGTAATAATGCAGTTTAGAATGAGTTATAGATGCATTACTTTATCTTGTTCCAAAAGCATTATTGGTTACACAAAACAAAAATATTTTTAAAAGGATGATTTCTTTTGCCTTTGCATCTTTTCAGCTTTCTTGGCGTCGGGGGGGGGGGGGGGGGGGGATTTTTCAATTCGTAAATATTTCTATATTTCCATTATAAGAACATTATATTTGTACATTTCCAAATTCTACAAAATACTAAGAAAAATATTTAAAATAAAACATTTGAGTACGGTTATGAATATTTCACAAAATCCCTATAAATTCAAATTTAATTAGTCCTTCTAAATACTTCAATCGTTCTAAAACCTTTCTAAAAATTATTAAATATTTATGTTAATCTTCTAATGTAGTTTAAACAATTCACGAAAAATGCTTTAGAAGATAAAATTTTCATGAATTCATAATTCAGTACATGGTTAAGGTATCTGCCTATTTTGGGAGAGCTTAAAAAAATTTACAACAATGAAGAAATACAAATATTTTTAGCTCAAATGTTATACAGAAAGATGAAAACTATAAAATACTTCTTATAAATTCTTCTTTTAATTTCGAAAATAAATTGTTTTCTGAGGTTTCTAAAGATAAAGAAACACCTTTCGGAATCTTGGATGACTTGGAAGAGGCTATTATGTATTTGCGTTCCTGATCATTGCACAGTCGTGGAGAAAAAGAAAGTAAACACCCCCTACTAACTCCACAATAAATTATCGTAGACGAAAGTTACTGATACCGAACGATTGGAAATAAAGTCTACTTTTAAATGATGTATATGAAATTTGCTTAGGGGGCCATCTACATATTAAAACGAATCCAAACTTCATTTTTTTTGCAATGGCAATACCCAATTTTAACGAGATATTTCAAATCTTCGGTTCAAACTGGACCTAGACACCAAATTTCAAGTCATTTGAATGATAAATTTTTGAATTATAAACATTCAAAATTTAATGCTTCTAATGTTAAATTACATTTTCATATTTTTATTTATATCTCCTGAAATTATGCTCCTAATGTGCTAATTTTTTGTGTAGCAATAATACTAATATACCTACACATAAATACGCTGAATTTGCAATTTTTCTAATTTTATGATATGAATTATGAATCATGAAATTAATATTCGAAAAAATTGTGAATTGCAACCAACAATTTTTTTGACGGATTTAGATTTATTAAGTCTTGCTTTATGGAAATCCAAATTTTCACGTTTTTCTTCCAAGTAGTTTTCAAATTATGCTTAAAAAACGGCAAAATGATGGTTTAAGGGGCCGTCTATGATAGAAGTGAGTAGATATTTTGAAATTTCTACTGTTGTTCTGTAATCTGTCTTCATTGATTGCTTGAGTGGCACTTAAGGTGCATTGATCAAGAAGGTGGCTCTCTCGGTTAATAATCCAGTACCAAACTCCAATTTGGATACAGCCCTTAAAATACACTCGTTTTAAAATAATTAATTTCTCGGGAACTTATGGTATGAATTGCATAAAAATTTATTTTTAGGCTAATTGAAGGATGTAGAGTTCATTTATGCTGTCAGAATTGTGTACTGCTGTTGAAAAAAAACAAAGTTATCGTTCGTTTTAATATGTAGACGGCCCCCTAAGCAAATTTTATATACATCATTTAAAAGTAGACTTTATTTCCAATCATTCGGTATCAGTAACTTTCTTCTACGATAATTTGTTGAAGAGTTAGTAGGGGGTGTTTACTTTTTTTTTTCCACGACTGTACATTTTCGTAGATTAAGAAACATCCGTCTTTTGTTTATAGTTTACGGATTTATCATTATCCTGCATTATCCTACACATATTAAAAATTTCACAGCCAAAAAATACAGTGCACTGCACTTTTTGGTTGTGAAATTTTTAACCATGTTTAATTAAGCAAGTTAATATGTTTCTTTTTATTAGTATAAATTGAACAGATGAATCAATGCAGATGACTATGAATTTCCTGCAAGAGTCGCGATGCTCTTGTTTACTTTCGATCGACAGTGGTCAATTGATTTGTCACGATGCAACCCGTTATGAAACATGAGTGGATTCTAAATATGTGACAATTTAACACCTTGTAATAATATATTATTTCTAATTGCTAAAAAGTGCAAGATTAAAACTTTAAAAACAGTAAAATAGTTTTATTTGGCTGTTGACATGTTCCAACTCATGCAGAGTCATTTTCAAAACAAATGAATAATGATATTCTGAAATTGAACGGTCTATGATGCAATGAACTGAAACGCCATCTTTCAGTTTTTCATGTAACGCACGTTACTTTTATTTTACTTGGATGTTTATTTCTATTTTCTAAAACCTTGAGTACCTCTAGCCACAGTTTTGGTAAGTTGAATAATGCTGTATCGTTGCATATGTTACTTTGAAGTTTTAGAATCTCTATTGTTTCTCCTTTAATGGATGGATAATACTGGTTGGAGGGACATATAAATTTCAACGAAAGTAACATAAGTTTTTCCTCCAATCAATACTATCCATTTATTATAAAACAACAGTGATTCTAACGCATAAAAATAACATGTGTAACGGTACAGCATCATTCAACTTACCAAAACTGTGGCTGGAGGTACTCAAGGGTTTAGGAAGTAGAAATAAACATCCAAGTAAAATAAAATAAAAAAAGTAACGTGCATTACATGAAAACTGAATGATGGCGTTTCAGTTCATTGCATCATAGACCGTGCAATTTCAGAATATCATTATTTATCTGTTTTGAAAATGTCTCTGGATGAGTTGAAACATGTCAACAGTCAAATAAAACTATTTTACTGTTTTTAAGGTTTAAATCTTACACCTTTATAGCAGTCTACCCTATTAAAATCCGTACGCGTATCTACGTAACCTCAAAAACGCGGAAACCACAGGGCGCAGACTTTTTAGAAGCACCTTGTAAATGATAATAAATTTAATAAAAAAATTAACAAAGAAAAAGTCTAGACATAAATTAGTTAAATTTTCGTCAATAGAAATATTAGCTTAAAAATTGCAGAAAAAATATAAATGCTCATAAAAATTTCGAAAATGTAAATGAAATTTATTAAGAAAATATCAAAAAGCTCAAATCAGCCTAATTCCTAATTCAGCATAAAACTTGTAACATGTAAAAAATATAATATTAATAAAAAAAAAGAAAAAAGAAAAAATGGGAACAAGCTGGGTTCGAACCCGACATCTGCGGTATAGCGTATTTGCACGCTACCAAGTACGCACTGTGAATAGTAATAAATAGGAATTTGAAAAGTATGCTGAACTTTGACCTCCAATTTCTCAGAACACTAAGGCCCATTTCAAGAAAATTTTCATGGGAATAATTAGGACTGTGACCCCTACAGTATATTTTAAAATCACCAAAAACTGTGCGCACCATGTTTGGTAGTCCCCTTGTTAGAGTAAAGTACCCTAGATCAGGGGTTCTCACTTTACGGTACGCGAAGCTCTGCCTAATGGTATGTGAAAGTCCGAATAATAAAATAGTGCATAATATTATGACATCAAAAGCGGTTTGAATTTACCGCCTTAATTTTTTTTTTTCAAATTCTATTTAGGGATTGTAAACGCTTTCTTATTTATTGTAACTAGAAATATTTGTTAGTACGTATAATAAAATAGTGCATAATATTATGAAATCAAAAGCGGTTTGAATTTACCGCCTTAATTTTTTTTTAATTTTTCAAATTCTATTTAGGGACTGTAAACGCTTTCTTATTTATTATAACTAGAAATATTTGTTAGTACGTATAATAAAATAGTGCATATTATTATGAAATCAAAAGCGGTTTGAATTTACCGCCTTAATTTTTTTTTAATTTTTCAAATTCTATTTAGGGACTGTAAACGCTTTCTTATTTATTGTAACTAGAAATATTTGTTACAGCAGACTCTCCGAAATCCAAACATGTTGCCTAGGATACCATCAGTTTTCCAGAATTAAAAACATAAAATTATTAGATTTATATGGGAAGGAAATAAAAATTTCTAAATACAGACCTAATTCCAAAATTAATGGCCCCACCTGTGGCCGAGAGGTTCTGCTTCTCGAAGCTGGTAGACGGGAGGTGCTGGGTTCCAACCCGTAAGGCATGGTGACGTCACGGCGACGTCGTTGTGAAGTCACACTGTGATTTTGTGACCGTCGATGTGACGTCACGTGACGTGGATGTGACGTCACAGTGACTAGAATGTGAGGTCGTTATGGCCGTTTTAGAGGTCGTTTGTGACGTCACATTGTGACCACTCTGTGAAGTCACGGTGTGACTAATTTGTGAAAAGTGTGTCATTTGTGACTATTTTGGCATTAACTTTGTGACGAACCTGTGACGAAAGTGACAATGTTTTGAAGTCACACTGTGACCAATTTGTGAAATATGTGTCATTTGTGACGAACTTGTCATAAACTCTGTGATGATTTCAAATGAAAATCAAATTTCAAATTAATTGCTTAAAAGGCGCAAAGGCGAACTAGTGAAAAAGATTCCATGCTGGAACTCGAACCCGGGCCATCAGTATAGCGCACTTACGTTCTACCGACTAAACCACATGGAACGATACCCAGCCTGGAAAATTTCTCACTGTTACATGTTGGCAAGGCTACAAACGCAGCACATGATGCAATATTTATCGTCAGCCACCGACATGGCGCAAGCACGAAACTTAATTAAATCCAGCATCGATTGAAACTATATTAATACTTGGAAATTTTTTCAGAGAGAACCATTCGCCTTGCATACAATATTTCAAATGAAAATCAAATTTCAAATTAATAGCTTAAAAGGCAATTTTAATTTGAAATTTGATTTTCATTTGAAATACTGTATGCAAGGCGAATGTTTCTCTCTGGAAAAATTTCCAAGTATTAATATAGATTTAATCGATGCTGGTTTAATTAAGTTTCATGTTTGCCCCATGACGGTGGCTCACGATAAATATTCCATCTTGTGCGGCGTTTGCAGCCTTGCCAACATGTAATAAGGAGAAAATTTCCAGGCTGGGTATCGTTCCATGTGGTTTAGTCGGTAGAATGTCAGTGCGCTATACTGATGACCCGGGATCGAGACCCGGCGTGGATATTTTTCACTATGTTGGCCTTTGCGCCTTTTAAGCAATTTATTTGAAATTTGATTTTCATTTGAAATATTGTATGCAAGGCGAATGTTTCTCTCTGGAAAAATGTCCAAGTATTAATACTGTGATGATTCTTGTCATAAAAACTACGATAATTTTAAAGTAAAGTTATGTTTGAAATATAAAATTTTATCTTTTTACAGTACTTTTTAGCAAGATATCGCTATTTTGGAGTCCTATTCTTCTAAAATATTTTTAATTTTCCATTTAAAAAACAATGCTTATTAACTGACATCTTTTTTTATTAAGTTAGCTTGATCTTGAATTCAAGCTTAATATTAAGAATGTGTAAGCTTTTTAATGTGTTATGATTTGTCATTGCTTTTTTAAATACGAACATGGAGTCTAACGGACATTAATACAACGGTTACTTATAGAACTACATGATAAGCCCTATTTATTTAATTTTTTTATTCCCGTATATATTGTATTTTGTGAATATGAGCTAATTAGATTTGGTATGTTTTATATGAAAAGACTGATCTGGGAAATAGAAACAACAAGTAAGATATATCATGCGTTAGTCATAGATTATAAAACACTTTCCAACTCTTCCTAAATGTTTTATCAAGACATCGGGGGAAATAACGTAAATAAGATAACTAAGTAAACATGAAAACGCGTAAAACATTTAAAAACTGATTTACGCAGTTACCATCCACTAAGGTGTAAAAAAAATCATAATTAAAAAATAATAATAATAAAATAAAATCGGTTTTTTTTATTTAAATCAGATTTTTTTTATTTAAATCAGATTTGTATGATTTTTTTCCCAGCGTTCAAATACTGAATAGCTATCATGAGTTTTAGGTTTCCAAAACAATTACACCACTAATTGCTAACATAATCTATGTTTTTACACTTTAATTAATAAAATTATAATTGTTAGTTTGTAATTACAGAAATAAAAACTGCAAATTAATAGTTTCATTAGGTAGTATTATACAATAATGTTATATACATTAATATTGTAATAATTATGTAAAACTTTATAAATACTAGAGATACTTAACATTTATGAAAATTATTAACTGCATTTTATACTAAATAGCTAACATTACTTCAAATTAATTATTAAACAATCAACTCTCTAATTAGGAACATATTATACATTTTTAAGCCTTAATTATTAAAATGATAATAATTCATTTTAGAAAGAAAAAGGGACAGGATGCTAGTTCAAAAAACGGGCACTATTTCATGAGGAAATATATTAGTAATGTGTTTAGTAATGATGTAAGAAAAAAAAAGAATATTTTTTAGCATTATAAGTAAAGTGTCCTTAATTTTTAATAATTTTATGAATAACAAATTGAAAAATACAATTAAATAACATATTTTAATAATATCCTGTTTTTTCTAAAGAAATAAAGTTCTATATTTTTGCAAGATTTTTTCCACATGAATTTAGAATACTGTTGAATGGGGAAATTTTTTACAAGAAATCTCTGGCTACAACTACAGGTAAATTTCAACTTTTTTTTTCTTTTTTTAAGGCAGGGTGCATTTTGCCAATTTCAAAAGGGGCATGGTGTGGCACCATTAAACAAAATGGCCTAGAAGAAGCAGTATAAGTAATTACAGAATTAATAAAAACTGCAAATAAGTAAAATTCATTAGTTAGTAGCACAAATAACAAAACTAACAAATATTATTTGCAGTTCATTTTGCATTTGTATTTAGGAAAATTTCTGTAAACCACCAAAATCTATACTTACACACATGTACGTGTATGCTAACCAAAAAAAAAAAAAAAAAAAAAAAAAAAAAAATGAAAATGAGTTAAACCCATTCATATAGAATAAATATAAGTTAGCCACTAATATCTGAAATCTCAAAATATTTAAGTAACAGCATTATTACCTCTATTAGCTTTCAATGGTTCAATTTTTTAATATATATGAGTTACAAAAAAAATAAAATAAAATAATAATAATAATAATAAACATTTATTCAACCTATGCCAAAGAAGCTCTTGCTGTGCTTAGCATTTT
Organism: Maratus speciosus; assembly: GCA_963932465.1. Lineage (NCBI taxonomy): Eukaryota > Metazoa > Arthropoda > Arachnida > Araneae > Salticidae > Maratus > Maratus speciosus. The sequence continues at coordinate 534,975,019 of OZ010788.1, read as the reverse complement.
TATACCAATTATTTCTTTTTCTCTTATGCATTCATTTACAATTTAGCTGCTGAGCAGATGTCATTCTTTCATTCTTCTTTAACTTGAGATTGCTATTAATTACTATTTATTCTTTTACTTGTAGAAATGTAATTATACTTGCTATGTGTATTTTATATAACATAATTCATAAATTGATTACCTAAAGGAAATTATGACATTGCAAATTATGTTAGATTTAAATATCATTTTTAAATGAAACTGTTTTAATTTGGATAAAAACTTAAAAACAATGCTTTTTACAAACTCAACTGTTTTTAATTTTTTTACAATACTAATGAATTAAGCTTAGAAACAATTATTTAAAGCTCTTTTTTTGTTTATTAATAAGTCAAAATACCTGTAGAAACTTTCAAATTATGTTCATGTTAGATTTTAATACTTTTTTTTTTTGACATTTTAAACCTTTAGAAAATTTTTGATTTTAATCAATGATTTTTTTTAAAAAATCGGTTGATTAAAATCATGATTTAATCGCTGATTTAAATCAACCGATTAAAATCGTTGACACCCTACCATCCACAGCCAAATATGTTTTCTAATTCTTTTAAACAGTCCTGTATTTGATCTGTAGATTGATATATATATACTATATAATGAAAAAATTTAGTTTATCAAGGAAACGCATAACAGGTTGAAATTCTCTTTCAGCAATTTATACTAATATATGGAAACATACTTAAATAATTTTGTACAACACTGTAGTTTACCTAGAACCTTTATTACACGCCACTATTTAGTTAAAATTTTATTCAAGCTAAAACACTCTTAAAACTGCTGAAATTACATTTCCAGAAATTATAATTCATAGATGGCAACGTATCCAATTCTTTGCGTGACCCTGTATATCATTTTATCTATATACTACAAACATTTCTTAGTAAATTAAATACAGTGCAGCGTTAAAATGCATAACTTATTTAAAAACCTCCTTTAAGCAATACCCAGTAACCCTTTCGAATACTTTTGTATATTCCTGTATATGAATTATAGCATATATATATACACCATATACTATGCATAAATGTGGTGAATCATAAAAGTGTATATCATAATTAAAAATGTATTTCCAGCAATCATCGCTAATGAACAGTACTTCGGATACAATATAGTATCTGAAATATTTTGTGTGTCCCTGTAAAAGCTATATACACTTCGTATTATACATGAAATAATTCATAGTATGTAAACCTCAACGACGTATATCAATTTCATTACATATCAAATAGATTAACATAAATAAAGTACGCCGCAAACAATTCCCTCCACCCCTATATCATTATGTATTGGAATTCCTTTTTTAGCCCTGTAAATGAACAATAACTATTCTTTGCATCGCATATTCTATGGAATGCACATTTTAGTGCGCTTCATAAATGCATATCAATTTTATTCTGTTTGAAAGCGTGTAAAATCATTTGAAACGATTTTTTTCCCACAAGCCGTAATGTAATGGAATACAATTGACTGTCCCTGTAAATGAAATAACATGCTACAAACTTCATTACAAATAGGGGTCTTGCTATGGTAAACGTTAATAACATCCAAAAATTTTAAATAATTTAATTATCTTTAAATGTCTATTAATTATGTTAATGATTGATGATAATACTTGTCCATATACTTTTATATTTATGCCACCATCTGGTTTTAACCCAATATTTAAATAAGAAAACAAACCAGATTAAAATGCAATTTAAATCACTAATTTTAATAATCTGATCAAAGCTGTTGAAAAGGAAGTTAGATATTTTAACAAAATAAAAAATAAATGTAATGAAATATTTGTGTTCTATAACATGTTTATTAGAAGATAACTGAAATCATTGTAATAAAAAAAAAAAAAAGCAAACAAGGAAAATAATATTTTAGATATTTCAGCAAAATAAAAAATAAATGTAATGAAATATTTATGTTCTACAGCATGTTAATGAGAAACTAACTAAAATTGTTGTAATATAAAAAAAAAAGCAAACAGGGAAAATAATATTTTTACATACCTAATTTCATTGACGTTGTACGTGATACTTTGATTTTGGGGAACCAATTAAATCCGATTATAAGTACGATAGCAATGACTTGAATCATCTTCAACAAGTCAAAGCTACCGTAATTTTCTCGGGTTTATATTTTGTTAGCTGAACTAACTTGGATCCTGAGAACGTTCTTGTTTCAGTTTTTAAATCCGTGTCAACACATCTATGCTGTCCAGTGTCCACAGAACTTCAGTGTCCACAGAACTGTCCAGTGTCCCGCGTTTATTCTAAAAAGTTTCACTGTTACTTTTATCCGTTATTCTGCAGTCGAGTGGTAACAACTGAAATAGCGCAGATGCAGACGATTTTTAAGTTTCGAAGTTCGAAGCAGATGTTTTTTGGTTTTATTTGTTTTTCTATACCACAGTTTCGGAAGGAAATTAAATGCGTAATAATTTTGTCAAATTGTCTCTAATTCAATTTCCTGTTTGAAAATGTTTTATTGTATTTCATCTTTTATTTTTATCAGTTTTATTGAATTGTAAAGTTTCATTTACGTAAATTATAATAATAATATTATCCATAATTAGAGTTTACTAGATAAAACATTGCTTAAATTTTCAAAATGTATACAAATTAATTTAATGGTAATAATGATGACTCCCTCCTTGTTTTTAAAAGTAAAATTTGTATCACAGGTAATATATACAAAATATCTTCTTAAAAAATACAACAAGATTATCGAGAAGAGATGAGTTTTTCTTTGTCAATCTGTCATTCTCTTAATATTAATTTTCTGTAGAATAAAACTTGTAAAATAATTTTTAAAGATATATTTTGAAAACAAAAAATAAAACATGAATAATTAATTATGTCGTGGGCTTTGCCTAAATTTTGTACATTAATTTTATATTCGGAAAATGTCAATTCTATTTTAAATGTTTGAAAGAAGTAGAATAATAAAAAAAAATACTTAAAATAGTGAAACACTAAGAGGAAAAAAAATGACTTGAATGCAAATTATAAAGCAAGAAATGCATATATGACTGAACTTTGAAGACGCTTTCTGCGTGCTCATTAAAAGCTGCAGCCTTAACTGTAATAGAAAGTTTTTAGTTTGAAACGACAGAAATGTTTCGACTACTCTTTGAGAAACTTCTAGTATAACAGATGATCATTTACAAAAATCTTTATAAAAGATAAGTCGAGGTCTGCTTACCTAAAACATTTTTTTAATAATATGAAATTCTCATAATTAGGAAATCGTTTTGTGTTGCTGATGAATTAATTACATTTTATGTTATATGAAAATAAAAAGTTTTTGTTAGAGGCACAGATGCAACTTGGACCACGGTTTAAAAAATTTGTTAATCCGGCAGAAAAATATATTTTACAGTAAATAACATGTTTTTAATAATTTTTGTAATTTTTTAAAGTTTTCTAAGAAGTTCACATCTCAGTCACAATGTGACATCACTGAGTGGTGGCATTTTGGTCACAGATGTGACGTGACCACAGTGACTTACAGTGACGTCACAATGACGTCACTGTGACCATGCATGCTATGAGGGAACCCAATAGCGCCCGTCAGCCTAATCGTTCGAAGTTTTCGTGGTTTTCTTCGAACCTTGGATTTCCAAGCGTAAATACGGGATAGGTGCCCTTAGAAAGACCCCCACGAAGGGCACTCCCCTCCCTCAGAGCCTATATCCCACATGTTGATAATTGGCCGTCATAAGTACAAACCAAACCAAACCAAAATTAATGAATAAAATATTTTTTAATCACCAAAAAAACAGGCTTTTTAAATTCAATTTCTGATCATAATGTCTGAATGCATGGAAATAGGAGAAGCTTTTTGATTGAAGCCCCTGCATTATATATTATAGTCAAGCTTTAAGGTTCGAGTCACTAAAGATTCTGAAAACCTTTTTTTATCTTTAGAAACCTCAGAAACACATACATATTCGATATTTAGAGAACTATTTATAAAAACAAAGTTTCTTTTGTGGCCATTGATTTTCGGAAACGTTTCTGAGAAGTTTTTATTGTGTATTAAAGGATCTCACGACTCTTAAAAATGAAAAAAAATTTAAAAAAGGCCATTTTCAACATTTAATATCTTAAAATGTATTTGATTTTAAGACACAATTTTAATTGGGATGAAAGATATGAGTATATTCTTGCATTTCAAATATTTAAAAAAATGACAAGATGCAGAATTAGCATTTACAGGGGGCTCCAAACTATCAGACATTTGACGAGCAGAAAATCGGCATAAGACATTACGCGCAGGATTACAAAATAAATTTTGCAACTAGAATGAAAAATTTCATGCCTACTAATACTTCAGATTGTAATAATTACCCTGAAACTAAGTAAATTTATATTTAAAGCATTTATATATTTTTAATACAAAGCTGTATTTAGCTAATACAAAATCTAGAAAATTTCATCAATATAATTACCTAAAAAAATATTTTTTTGAACAATAAAAAGGAAATTTTAGGTTCAGTTTATACAGACTAACATGAAACATATGTTTGAAAAAATCCTGAAAAATGTTTTCGAAGCTTTTGAGCTATCGTGCGCGTTATGCCCAAAAATGACATTTGGAAAAAAATGACTTCAAAATTTCGGAAACGCCGCTTCAGCTATTGGGCGGATATAATTCTAAAAGCCATAACTTCTGTCTGTCTGGAATTTCAAGGAAGAAATTATATCAAAATGTTCAGAAAAGGTAGAAATTTAACATCTAAAAAAATTAAAATTTCAATAATTTTAAAGCTTTAAGAGTCCTGAGACCCCTTAAAACGTTTTTTCCGTTATCGAATGCTAATAATTTTTAATTAAACGTTTTCATCTGTGTAACTGAATTTATACGTGCAAGAGTAACGAAAGAGTATTAAATTTAATGGTTACGTTAATCCTGTAATTTAAACATTTTTGTCTGCAACATATGTTTGTTGAAGAGGAAAATATTTACTTGAGAATTAATAACATCCGATAAACTTACATTTCGAGTTGAGAAAACTGATTGGTACACTGTTAAAAAAATACTCGGAAAAGTTTCCGAAAATGAATGCCAACAAAAGAAACTTTGTTTTTATAAAGGTTTTTTTTAAATCTGTAAAAAATGTGAGTTTCGTAAATTTCGAAAGATAAAGAATGTTTTCCAAAATCATGAGTAACTCAGAAGAGGTTATTCTATATTTTCGTTCGCGGTTATTTTATATTTTCCTAGAAGAAGAAAAGTTTGTCTTTTTTTATCGGTCAGTATAGATACACTCTGTATAGCTTTAGAAAATGCAATGCAGTAAATAATCTTACATTTAAATGATTTTTTTCATAATGAAATTATAATGACTTTGAGAAATAATTCGGATTTTACAGAACTGTTTCTGAAACTTTGCATGTAAAATGATTTAACTGTTGTCGAGAAAAAAAAATAACCGATCAAGTGCGAGTATTATTTGCGCACAGAGTGCTCCGAACAATAAATATATCAATTAGTAACTGTACATTACATCACACAAATATTTATATCGTTAAAAGTAAGTTGTTATCTAGGCTTTAAAAGCCGATGGCGCATACACTACGCCTGCCGTGTCTTTATGTATGTCCAAACCGTCCGTGTATTTAAGGGCTAATAACTCGGCTAATTACAGACAATTATTCTTTTAATCATTATCAATAATCCTTTTATACTTCAGCGACGATAGGTACTTCCAGCGCTCCTCAACTCCTTTGCAGAACCCCCGATTTGTATGTAACGGAAAAATGCGATTTTCTCAAAAGCTATGCAACCTAGAGTAATCGCTATAGTTTTCCTGCAATGTTTAAATTAGCTTGAAATACCCTAATTTTTTCAGAATTTTAGTTTTTTAGTTTCAGTAGATTCGAAAATAGCACAGGGTTGGTGCATATTTTTGCATTACATTTTCGACGATATCTCTGAAAACATAATATCTAAAATTAAAAGAAATGCATTTTGAGGTTCGGCGTTACGGAAGCTTTCACACGATACCCCACACGATGTACAAAGAAAAGATTTTTTTCCAGTTACTTAATTAGCCCCTCTACGTTTTTCTTAAATATATTTATGAATTGTTAATAATTTATTAATATGTGGTTGAATATCCTTTATTACTTCAGCCAATTTAAACTTTCCACGTTCCATAGTTTACCAGTAAAATGGCTGTGACAGACGGACAGACAGACACTAGGATGGTCTTATAATGGCTCCATTTTTACTTTTTAAGTGCGGAACCCTAAAAACCTAAAATGTAAGAAGGAAAAACATTAATGTAACACTTTCAAAAACAAAAAAAAACTAAAAACTTTGACAAAAACTTAGTAAAGCCATATCACAAAATCGGAAAACGGTAATAATAAACTTTCATTATTTTCCTTTTTTTAATCCTGTTCCTATTGTTTTGCTTGAAAGGCTGTTTCTTCCGACGAAGTATTCTAAATTTCATTATTATACCAATTTATTTTCCTCTACCTAGATTAATGACATAATTATCGTTTTTCTTAAGTAATTTTTTATTCACAAACTAATCCTCTAATCAGTAAGTCGCAGGACGCATGCTCCTTAATTAATGTTATATTATCAGACTATTTAAAAATAGCCACAAACTTATAGAAATGCTAATTGGATTAGGACCAACGACGTATTCATTGTTACATTTATTTCTTTATTATCTGTAATACGCCTTTTTCTCTCGAAAACTAAAGCTGAAAGTTGCCAGACAAATAGGATTAAATAAAAGAAAAGAGGCCAGACTTATTTTGACATGTAAGTGAAATTAAATTCGAAAAGAAATCGTAGTGATAACTTCAATGTCACCTGAGTGCCATTTTTAATTATCATGACTTAATAAGAGCTATTTCGAAAAAACCCAGCATTTTTGGTGCTGTTTAGTTCAAAATTTCATCATTAAATGAGTTAAACGAAATTGAAATTAACATTCAATGCTAAATAAAAAATGCTATAATACATTTAGCAAAGCATTTCAATAATAAATAATAATTAATTTTTTTCATTGTTTTATGCGCTACTAGTTATAAAAGGAAATACACCGTCAGAAAAATGTAATATATTTTTTTAATTACTAATAGCTTTTTCGCATTAAATTAATTATGAAAATAATGCTTTTTTGTTATTGTAAGTTTTTTTTCGGGTAGGGAACCTAAAAATCTCATTTGAATTTTACTTCATTTTTCTAATGGAAAAATTCATTTTGTAATGAAATTTTTTTATACGTTTTGAAAAACAGGAAAAAAATATGAGGTACTGTTGTTACTGGGAATGAGCTAGCAAAACTGAATTTTCAAAAATCTGCAATTTAAACAAACAATTTAAAAATCCGTCACTATTTTTAATTATGATGCTTAACTACGAAAAAAAAGCATTTTTGACTATGCTTAATTCAAAATTTCATCATTAAAATAATTGCTGCGATAAATAAACGAAACTGAAATCGTAATTAAGATTCAATACTAAATTTTAAAAATGCTATTGTTAGCAAAGTATTTTGGGTAATAAATCATACATCAATCTTTTTCCATTGTTTTATGGGCTGCTAGCAGAGGTCGCATTCTACAGGGAAAGTTTTATTGTTCCTACCACTATTTGAAAATAATATCTTCATCGCACCTTTCTAAAGCATATCTTAAATTAAATGATCATGAAGATTACTCATTAAAGGTTCTGGTAGGAACAATAAAATTTCCCTATGTAATGCGACTCCTGTACTAGTCATAACATGAAATATGCCGTTTCAGACAAATTGACTATTTTTTTATTATAACCCCTTAACTGTTTTGCCCAAGCAGCACTCGGGCAAAAAAGTGTAATCTATCTTCGATTCTAAAAGCTTTTGGATACCACTTAATTTAAACTGTAACCTTTGGTTTGTTAAATGGCATACCTTTTTCGATTCTACAAAGCCAAATATTTTAGTAAAAAAACGTGGTGCCGGGTCCTTATTTTTAATTTATTGTGTCAAAAAAAACAAGTTGGAAATTGCTCGTCAAACGTGGCAAATGAGGTGTGTTCGTACTATAACTAGTTTTATAATTATTTTTTGCACCCCATATTGTACTGAATGTATATTTTTTTGCGCTTCATAAGTGCATAGTCTGTAACATCATTAAAATGCACTTACAATAATTTTTCCCCATTCCCCGTAATGTAACGGAAAACTTTTGATTGTCCCTGTAATTAAACTATACATTCGATTTTCAGAAAATTTGAAATGGCTCGACAAAATTTTGAAGCAATTATATATTTAAAATTTCAGACCATTCGGAAGGCTGTAAAATCATTAAAATGCATTTGCTATAATTTTTTCCCATTGGCCGTAATGTAACGGAAAACTTTTGGGTGTCCCTGTAATTAAACTATACATCTGATTTTCATAAAATTGGAAATGGCTCGACAAAATTTTGCAGCAATTATATATTAAAAATTTCAGACCATTCGGAAGTCTGTAACATCATTAAAATTCACTTGCAATAATTTTTCCCATTGGCAGTAATGTAAAGAAAAACTTTTGACTGTCCCTGTAATTAAACTATACATCCGATTTTTATAAAATTGGAAATGGCTCGACAAAATTTTGCAGCAATTATATATTAAAAATTTCAGACCATTCGGAAGTCTGTAACATCATTAAAATTCATTTGCAATAATTTTTCCCATTGGCAGTAATGTAAAGAAAAACTTTTGACTGTCCCTGTAATTAAACTATACATCCGATTTTCATAAAATTGGAAATGGCTCGACAAAATTTTGCAGCAATTATATATTAAAAATTTCAGATCATTCGGTCGGGTAGTTTTTGCTCTGTTATATGCGGACGGACAGACAGACGGACGGACAGACGGACTGAACGACGACTATAGGTGCTACGTATTTATATAATTACGAACGCACCTAAAAAAAGAAACAAGGGGATAATGGCTTTTTCCCATTAAATTATTTATGAAAACGATGATATTTTTTCTATTTTAATTTTTTTTTTTTTTTGGGGGGGGGGGGAGGGGAGAAGGGTGTTGAAAATTTCATTTGAATTTTACTTCTTTTTTGTGATGGTAAAAGCACGAGTCTCTCTTCCATCGCTCCTTACACTTTATTTTTGTAACTGCGGACACATAAAAGCAAACCTTTTAGTCAATGACCAGAGTAAATAATCTACCTTGTTTTATATTTAGTGAGATTCTTAGCTCATCAACATTTTTTATAGGTTCAGAAAAACAGGAAAAACATATAATGTTACGCATATTAGGAGCGAGCTCGCAAATCATAAGTTTTCTAAACGTGCAATTTAAATAGATCGTTAGTTTGAAAGAAAAAAAACGAAGAGGATACACATGATATTTATAGATTTCGAAAAAGAATACGATAGTATTCCTAGGAAACTTTTGTGGAAGGCAGTGCAAATTGCCAATACATGTAAGCCAGTAATAAACCTCGTGAGACTTATTTACAAAACTAATACATGTCAAATAAAGAAGAGATCTAAAATTTCGGAAGAATTTAAAACAAGCAAAGGACTTTTGCAGGGATGCTGCATGTCACCCACTCTATTCAAAATATACATTGATGCTGTGTTAAAGGACTGGACAAAAAAGTGTGAAAAGGTGGGAGTAAAATTAGCGAATAATAAATTAATGAATGTAAAATTTTCAGGAAATCTGTAGAATGGGCAATAGATAGATAAATAGATAGGTACTTCATTTCACACAGCTAAATTGTATCTGTACCAGGCACTGTCATAGAATTATTGAAATGCAAAGGAAAAATGTACAGTCGTGGAAAAAATAAGTAAACACCCCCTACTAACTCCTCAACAAATTATCGTAGACAAAAGTGACTGGTACCGAACGACTGGAAATAAAGTCTACTATTAAATGATGCATATAAAATTTCCTTAGGGGACCATCTGCGTATTAAAACGAATCCAAACTTCATTTTTTTCAATGGCAATACCCAATTTTAACAAGATATTTCAAATTTTTGGTTCAAACTATGCCAAGACACCAAATTTCAAGTCATTTGAAAGATAAGTTTTTGAATTATAAACATTCAAAATTGAGTGCTTCTAATGTTAAATTACATTTTCATATTTTTATTTATATCCCCTGAAATTATGCTCCTAATGTGCTAATTTTTCTTGTAGCAATAATACTAATATACCCAAACATAAATAAGCTGGATTTGCAATTTTCATAATTTTATGATATGAATTATGAATCATGAAATTAATATTCGAAAACAATTATGTATTGCAACCTACAAATTTTTTGATGGATTTAGATTTATTAAGTCCTGCTTTATGTAAATCCAAAATTTCCCATTTTTCTTCCAAGTAGTTTTCAAATTATGCTTAAAAATCCAGCAAAATGATGGTTTAAGGGGCCGTCTATGATAGAAGTGAGTAGATATTTCGAAATTTATTCTGTTGTCCGGTAATCTAACAGGTTTCATTAACTCCTTGAGTAACGCTTAAGTTGCCTTGATCAAGGAGGCGGCTCTCTCGGTTAACAATCTAGTACGGAACTTCAATTTGGATACAGCCCTTAAAATACGCTCGTTTTAAAATAATTAATTTCTCGGAAACTTATGGTACGAATTGCATAAAAATTTGTTTTTAGGCTAATTGAAAGGTGTAGAGTTCAATTATGCTGTCAGAATTGTGTACTGTAATTGAAAAAAACAAAGTTATGGTTTGTTTTAATATGTATATAGCCTCCTAAGAAAATTTTATATGCATCATTTAAAAGTAGACTTTATTTTCAATCGTTCGGTACCAGTAAATTTCTTCTACGATAATTTGTTGAGGAGTTAGTAGGGGGTGTTTACTTTTTTTTCCACGACTGTACATAATAGAGTACCCATAAAAGAATGTCCCAGTTCTAAATTTTAATAGTATCAACCGTAAGCGCTGTAGAGTCACAACCTATTCAAAACCCATTCACTGTAGAGTTTACAGTCAAAAATAAAGAGCACTCGAACAGTTTTAGGTAACCGCAGGCGCGAGTACTGCTTTGTTATTGACTCGCTTGCAGTGCCACCTACGCAAAATGGCGACTCCTGAGCTCAAAGCGTTATTGCTGAGCAAAATATTTAAAAACCGTTAGAGCCATGTGATTTTTTTTCTTTTGGGGCTTTATAAAAGATCGTCCTTACGTTCCGCCGCTACCCAATGATTTACCAGAATTGAGACACAAAATTGAAGATGCTTTAGCTTCTATTACTCCGGAGTTGTTAACCAAAGTGAGGGAAGAATTGGACTTTAGGTTGGATGGATGCCCTATAACTAAAGGTGCGCCTATTGAACATTTTTATGAAAAACTAGGTTAGTTTATCTTTACTTTGATGTATGATGATTTCTTGTATATAGTCTAGATTAAACTGTTATAATATACCATTGAAACTGGGACATTCTCTTATGAACACACTGTATGTTGTTTATGAAACACTCTCTATTCTTATTCAATCCTCTTAATACCATTGAGAATTTTTTTACCCCCATTCAGTTTTTCATTGATGTTTCGAGCCAGAAAAATCAGTGCTATCTAGTGCTATCTATCTATCTATCTATCTATCTATATTATAAAGGATAAACATATCTATGCGTAACGCATTCGTCATTTTGGGAATGGCAGCACTTTGAAATTTGAAATGAAATTTTGGTTTTGCAATTTTCTGAACTACACATTTTTAAACTTCTAAACATAGCACATTTTAAATTTTTACACCGTCGAATAAGGGAAAAAATGTTGTTTTAAATGCAATTTGTTTAAAACTGTATGTCAATTTAATTTTAAGATATTAATTTTTTCATAGTTTTTATTAATTTTTTCATAATTGTGGCATTTGAAGTACTCCATTTCTGGTGAAAGTAAAGGGGGAAAAAAAAGAAAATGGTAGATTGCTGTATATTTTTGTTGCCATTTTCTCATAAAAACTAGAGAAAAAAAATTAAATTAAAATACGTGCTATGTCAAGACTATCGTCTGTTATAAAACCCGGTGAGTTTTGGTTTTATTTCGTTTTTATTTATCAATTAAATGATTTTTAGTTTATTGCAATTTAACTTTATAAACGATACAACACTTCCTCTTTACAAAATTGTATTTTAAAGAATATCTGTGTGTGTTTTTCTACGCATTACCTTAATTTCTATATCAAAAATCTGAAAGAATGCAATTTTATTAATCCGTGTGTATTAACATTTTTCGAATTTTGAGAAAATATAAATGAATGACTTCTGATAAAACATGGAGCTATTATAAAATAAAAAATGAAGTCATATAAATCATTAGATACCCGATTTGCTTTGCCGATCTTCTTAAATTACGTCATTGCTTTCTGCTGGGTTTGTGTATTATTCCGCAATAATGATGTCATATGCATACCTTTCCATAGATGTTGTTTAAAACAGGATCGTAAAAACGGAATTTTGTAGCGGATGCAATTGAGGTCATTTTATAAAAACAGCATGTATTTTAATTCTTAAAACGGAAATATGTTTTACAGAAATGCGTTATTTTCACCCAAGCTGCTTTGAAATTCTTCACAGGTGAAAATACTTCATTTTTGAAAATAACGTAATCAAAATCACACACTGATATAGAGGGTTTTTACGGAAGGCAGTAATATACAGTGTGCAGTGCATGCTCTTTGTCCGCAAAATAGCGATTTACATTACAGAACTTGACGATTCTCTCTGGGATGAATTTGCTTCGCCGAGTTAGACAAGCAAACAAAGTAGATCTTGGCAATAATTAGAGGTTTAAAATAATATCAAGTTCCCCAAGTTTTTGTCCAAAATTGTCTCTACTAATAAAATTTTATTGCTTTTCTTTAAGACATTCTACTAAAATTTTATCAAAATGACATAATTTGCTCAATTTATTTTTTCATAATTTTATATAATCAATTTTATAATTATATTTAAAACACAAGGTTGTCTTTTGACATCTGGCATGAGCTTTCTGCTCAATCAGAAAAACTTTATTCATGCCATTTTCTGGTAAAAATTCAAAATTCTTGATAAAAATTGTTGTACAGGATTTAATGGCGCAAAATCCCGTTAGGGACATAATATTTTGAACGGAAAATGGCGTACTGCTTTTGAAAATACGCATTTTTCCTCACAAAGTTTCCGTATTTTTTTCCATCTGTATGTGCACTGATACTAAGTTTCAGACACTAGGCGAAATGTTTAAGTAAGTGAAAATGACTTCATATATAAAAGGAAACGGTCATTTTTTTAGATAAGGCTAATCATTTTAACACAAATGCGTTTAAAAAACATAAATTACGGCAATTTTTACTCTCCGGTACTGAGATTAGAATCTCAAGTTAAGAGTGCAACTGTTCACATGCAGTCAGATGTTGCTGACAATCGTGACTTCCAGTTTTGAGTTAAAATGATTTTTAAATGATCAAATTAAAATACCAATTTTTTTTTTTTTTATGGTGAATACGGATATGAGAAGTGCGTATGTAAATTTTGAGAAAGTGAAAATGATAACGGGTTTAGATTTCATTGGGAAAAAATTCTATGATCGTGTGAAAGTGGACTAAATTTTGTTGTTTTTCATTCTGGAGTACCAAGCATAAGAGCCTCATTTTATAACTTCATCATATTAACTTATCTTTTTTAAATTTTACTGATTACGTGTCTATATTATAAAGGACAAACGTATCTGTGCGTAACGCTGGCGTCATTTTGCGAGTGGAAACACTTCACGATCAAATTTCGGTTTTAAAACTCTACTGCAGTTTTTTAATCCTCTGACCATTGTACATTTTAAATTTTTAGAACGTCGTATTAGAAAAAAATCTACTTTCAAATGCAATTTGTTTACAAACTATCTTAATTGACTGATTTATTATGTTTTTAAAAATAATTTTCAAGCACGATTTTTTGTAATATATCTTATCACGTGCCGGCTTCACTACATAATAATAATAATAAACATTTTGCACGTAAAGCAACAAAATTGTTCAGTATTTATTTCTGACTAATTTTCGATAACGAAATTAATACTTACCTTATAAATAATTCAAAGAATAATATTTAAAAAAAAAAAAACACAAATTTAACATAATTGTAATCGAACAATTTAAATTTTTAGACAGCAAAATAAGAAAAAAAAAAAAACCCTTTCAAATAGAATTTGCAAAGTGCATCTCAGTTTATAGATTTTCTATGGTTTTAAAAACAATTTTAAAGCATAAAATATTTTTAAATTTATCTCTATCGCGTGGAACTCGATTACGATAGATTTATCCGATTGCCCTTAAAACAGCATAAAGAGTTCATCATTTTCTTACGATTAATATTCCATAAAAAAATTAATAAAACTTCCACTATGAATAAAGATATAAAATAATATAAATAAAACATAAATTCAACAGACATGTAATTGAACTAAGCGCTTAAAGCTCTGAAATTATCAAAATATAAAAGGCTGCAGTAAGTAGTAAAATCTTGGGTTAATAACTCTTAGCTTGCGAGTATTACATAAATATCGCTTTTAATAAATTTCAAACTTTATTAGATTGTATAATTCATATTTTTCATGTGAAAAATGTTTTTTTATTGTTAGTGAGCAAGCTACAAAATATATTGCATGTAAAAATATATATTAATTTTCAATTTAAAAAAAAATTCAACTATACTCTGTAATCCGGGAAGCTTGGGTACGATCCCCTACTAACTTTAATAAAATAAATTAAACAGATACCTCGTAGACAGAAGCTAAATTTTATTGAATTAAATTTCAACTACAATACATGAAACCGTATAATAACGCTTGAAAGTTACCCTGTCCCTGTTACTAGAAGGGTAAAATCAATTTTTATCACACATAAAAAAGTAATACTTTCGCAAAAAAATCTATTGTAGCCTAATAAAACAATAAATTGAACTATAAAATTTAGAAACTTACTAAATCTTTATCGGTATCCGTTTTACAAATTGTCCTATATGTAGGATGATGATACAATCAATAAGGCGCCAGAGGGGCAGTTATAAAAATCGAAATGCATTAAAGATCGGACATATTTGAAAGAAAATTAGTTACCTTACAAGGGAACCACTTTTGTTAATGCTCGCACCTATCATTGAGACCTGGTGCATTTTAAAGCCCTATATGAGGAAGTTTGAGAATCGATAATAATTTTCTGTTAAAATCATATATATATATATATATATATATATATATATATTTATTTACAGCAGCATACCTTTCTGAAAATGCAACTTTCAAAACCACTTATCGGACTATTAACATAGAATTTTTTTAAAGCATTTAAAAATACATATTACTTGTCAATAATAAGTATAAAATATTGAAAAAAGTTTAAGAATTCCTTCAAGAACCTACGAAATTGATTTTGAAAAATTACAACATCATATTCACATTTTTGGCGGTAGAAAAGTTGGCGTTTTTCTGAAAAGTAGAGCTTTCCAGCAACCCTATCCAAATGTCATAGCTGTTTGCCTTTGCCGTATGTGAGTGAGCAGTGGTTTATATTTCACTAGCAATTGTAATGTCTGACCTAATTAGGCACAGTAAAGTTTCTAAATTGTATAAAAATATTTATTTACTTTATAATGACCGAAAGACACAACATTTAATACAACAACGCTTCATTTTAAACATTCAAAACTTTATTCTATCTGACTTCAAAAGAAAATAGTTTGCTTATTTTGTATTTGAATAAAAAAATAGTTTTCAATGACCTTGAAAGCTTTTAACAGATATATATTTACTATTTACACATTTATCGTCTGCATAGAAAAAAAAATTATTCTTGTATCTTATGCTATTACCAAACGAATCGCAATCTGATTTAATTCTAATACTTACCGTACATATACTAGACACTAAAGCAGTGGTTCCCAACGTGGTGCGTACGTCCCACCGGGGGAGCAATTTGACTTTTTAGGGGGGCAATTCCAAATTTGTTACTCACCCATTCGCTAACAGTTTATTTTGTCTTTTTTTTAAGTAATGTTGTAAAAAATCATTTTTTTTTTATTGAATTTTAAAATATTTCCAGAAAAAATTTGAAAATAGAACCTACACCAGAATAATTGTACGAAAATCTCTTAAATTATTTTGATATAATTTTTTGTTGTATTAAAAATATCTATAATTTCTCTGGTTATTATGGTATTTTATAAGTTTTCGTGACGCTTCCGATTCTTTATTGAATAACCTTTCAATACCTCCTTTTTATTGAATTCCCTTTGCCATACACCACACAAAGAATCTTTTACACGTGAAACTATATAAAAATATATATAAATCTGGTTTTCTTGGACATAATTAGCCTAAAAAATGTATGAAACATCTGAATGTCTTACTACCAACTTTACAAAATTTATAAATCTTAAATAGCATTTTAAAAAAAATGCGTAAATAGTGGCTTATGGTGATCTATGGCTCGTAGTGCAGGCATCCTACACAATAAATAACTTTACATGATGACATATAAATTTTAAATTTCAAAATCAGATAATGCATGGAAGACAATGATATTAGCAAAATGAAAACAAAGAAAGTGTGTTGTTTTGGGAAATAATGGCTATTTAAAATTAATAAAGATGAGTATTATGAAATGCTTCTTGTGTCTTGTGCTATCTATAGAAAGAAAATTTAGTACTCAAAGTTTTTCTACCAATTCTTAACAAGTTACAAAAAATGAATTATAAAATGTGTGAATGTTACTAATTTTAATGCTAAATAAAAGTCTCTCTTCAAGATATTTTGTGAAGATATAAAAATTCTTTAACATTGAAGTAAGTTGGAATTCACCTCTTTTATAAGTAAGAAAATATGAAATAAATAGTTACTGTAAAAGCTATATTACGCTTTCCCCGTGTGAATAAAGTTCACCTTAAAAAGAAAGAAAAAAAAACATATAATTTACAAAAATGGGGGGGGGGGGGCATCCTGACTTTATAGATGCTTTGGTGGGGCGTGGCCATTAAAAGGTTGGGAACCACTGCACCAAAGGGATAAAGCAGGCGAAAAATGTTTAGCGCCATATTTGGCGACTTAGTTCACTTTTGGCGTGAAATAAACAAGTAAAAATCCAACAATAAAAATTAAAAGCTTAAAAAATTTATATAAAATGTCATTTTAACAGAGAAATCTAAATTTTTTGGAGTAGTTAGAATAACATGTTTTACGTATTTTAACGGACCATTTTATTTCCAAGTGAAACTGAAAATTAATCATTAATTATTTATTGAAAGAAATTTTTAAATTAGCATTTTTGGTAAGATTTCACTGCCTAAAATAAATAATTCTCAACAAATCATTAAATCCCTGTGTTAAAGTATACAATATAACATAATGTAAGTATTAAAAAGAATCTGAGTTCATAAGTTTAATAGATATAGAAAAAAGGAACATGAACATGAAAAATCCAAGTTTTTGAGAAAAGTCAGTTAAAGATTTAAATGGCCATTAAGCTGTGAAGTACTCTGAAAAAGAATGAATAATTTCAACACTTCTTTTTTTTATTTATAAACATGTCTGACACATCGTTGGAAAGATAAAAATTAATGATATAAAAAATAAAAATCGATTTTTTGGTTGAATTTTTCTTTCCCGGTCCCCTTAAGTTTAAAAATCGAATAAGAGATGTCATTGATAATTAAATTAAATTGAACGGACATTTTCGTTTTTATCTATATCAAAAGAAAAGAAATTAATTAAAATTTTCTATTTTATTTATGATAAGAGTTCAAAATGTATGCATCTTTTATACAAATGATTATACGCCAGTTTCAAGGTTCTAATCCCGTGGAAGGCTAAGCAATAAAAAACGAATGTGACAATATGCAATACGAATAGCTGTTCCGCAAAAATGCATCAGTATACATAATTCTTATAGGATTTTTTTATATATATTGCGCTATTGCTTACATTTATATCTAAATACAGAAATTTCCCGCTTCAAAATGGAGGAATACGAACACTAAAGTTTCGTTAAAAAACGGAGATTATACCGCATTCTGTTTTTTCACGGAGTACATTTTCCGTTTTTTCATGCAATTGTTTTTTTTTTTTTTTTTTTTTTTTTGCGTGTGCGTAAATAAGTTTTTAATATAATAGTTTATAAGTTAAATTTTATAAAATATATTATGAGGAACGATTAATTTAGATTTATTTATAATTACCAATCTGAATTCAAAAATAAATCTGCTATTTTTTCCAACGAACATTGGATCCAAAGAAAGTAGTGTTACTTTTAAGAAATCTAATTAACTTTAATAATGGCAAGAATTTTCGGAATTTGCTATTTATTTATCTGCAACTTCAAGTAAAATACATGCCATAAACGCTGGAAAACATTCCATTTTACTGAGCAAATATGGAGCGTCTATATGCCCTTGAGCACTCAATATTTACATTTAAGACGCTAAGTTGACGCGGATGTTTTCCATTCTAGGGCTTTAATATCCTTGTGGAGGTTTTTTTAACGCAAAATTTAATTTTTTTAATACGGCAAGTTTTCTAATTCGCGACTTAATTCAACAGTTTCTTTCGGAATTAAAGTAAAAATCCAATAAGACATTTATAACAAGATAAAATTAAATTTTCATTTATTTTCACTTGTGGGAAACTTTTATATATGCCGAAAGAAAATTAATTCCAAATTTCTTATTTTATTTATGAAACAGTTAAAAATCCGTTCTTCTATCTAGTACTTTAACATCCTTCTGTGAACTATTTTCTCGTGTAATTGTTTCAATATTGTAAGTTTTATAAATCAAGCATTAACTCAACAGGTTCTTTTGAAATTCAATAAAAAAAATCCAATAATACATTTACTTTGTGACAAAATTTAATAGCCGTTGATTTTCACTTATATGAACCTCTTTCATATGCATAGGAAACCAGAATCACAACAAATTTATTCAGACAAATATATCACATGTCCTAGTCCAATTTGAAGGAATTTTGTACACAATTTTATAAATAATGAAAATGCATCAACGATATTTTCAACAGACTCGATTTACTATGTGCGAAATACGATGATATCAGGAAAAACGCTCGATGTGCACTAACACTGCATGTGTTGTCAACAACATTACGAAATGTGGAACGATTAATTCAGCTCTGGTTAGAGGAAGATAGCAACTACTTTTACCCTTTTGCATGCTATCATTGAATTTTATACAAATCAATGTAATTATGTTGAACATTGTCTTGAAATATCTTCATTATTGTTAAAAATACGAATAAAAATCTCTGATCGTATTATAATACCCTGTTTCTTTACCGAATAAATAACTTTGGACACTCGTTACCTACACAAAAATTTTGTGTTGTAGTGTGCTGTAGCTTTTCTTAAAGTTTTTACCAATTCTTTATATGAAGAGCAAACATTCAAACCGTGTTTTCTCACAAAAAAAAAAAAAAGAGTCATTTTTATTTTTATGAACTCTGTGTTAAGTTGCACAGAAATAAACGGTATTTTTAACCAAAAAACATTTTTCTCCGTTTATAAATAAATTTTAAAATTTGACGTTTCAATCAAAGAGTGTTTCCTCCAAAGCCTGCATTCAGTCAAACAGTGATTTCTCCAGTCTGCCAATCACAGTTGTCACTTAATGTGTACTTTCGAAACCAACCATACATATCGCAATTGAAACGGATTTTTTTAGAGAAAAATAAGAGAACTGTTAAGGTTAAAGGCTTACAGAATTATAGATTTCAAGATCTAAGTGAAGAATATGATGTAAATCTTCTTAAAAAGAGAGTTACTGTTGCCCGCGTTTAAAGGGTTGTTTTAGAATCTCTTCCTCTTAGCCACGCCATATCAGTTGAAAAAGAAAAAAGATGTTGACAAACTTTTGAAAGTAATGTATAGTGAACAGTGGCAAAATCAACCTGATTATGTCTTCAAATGGTAAAACCACATTATGCATGATTTACCAGCCTGCAATGAAGAAGAGGGGGAAGTGTGTGACTGTCTAGATGAAGATATTGGTTTTAAAATTTGAAGTGGATTTCTGGCAAATGAATATTTATTTAGTAAATATTTAATGAATACTACTAGGTACCATAATCTGTCATTTTATTTTATCAATGATCAACTGAAGTTCGGTATTTACTCAAATAAAATAATGCATTTGTATTATTTGTCAGTTAGAACTTATTTCATTCAAAAAGCGTTTTATCCACTTGTTAAAAAATCAAAACATGTTTCCTCCTCTGAATTCGGTCAAAACGTGATTTCTCCAAATATTAAATGCATTTTATTAATTTGTTTTATGTTTAATATCTTAGGTATGCTTGGAATTCTTTATAATAACCAGTAATAAAAATACACAATAAAAATTAGAATTAAATACAAGTTATTTTTTAATTTATCAGTTTTTTGTGTTTTTTGAAAAATTATATCTAAAGGAGAAAGCATAGTTTGAATGTTTGCTCCACATATTAACCCCTTAACGGTCTCATTAAATTAGGGTTTAAAAATTAAAATTGCTTATTGGCACCACTCTTTTGAAAAAGAAATATTCACCTTATTTAATGACAGGTAATATGATACCATAATAACACCAAATACGCTATTTTATAAAACTGGTAGGAATCAAATAATCTAAATAAAAGACACAACCCGTGAATATGACGGGAGCGAGAATTAGAGAGTTAAAAATATACTTGATTAAGTTAGAGTGTAGTGCAAAATTTATTGACAATAAATTACTATTTATTGGGAGAAAACAATGTGGCAGTTTCATGGCAGCTTATACATACACTGCACAGCTTTATATTACAGCTTTATTTCCATTAAAAACCTTAAAATTCTTTCAATATGTTTTCTTTACCTTACGAAATAATTTACGAAAATACGAATAAATATACGAAATAATAGTACGAATTATACGAATAGTCATCATAGTAATCTTATTCAATGACCCAGAATATTAATATCCTCCATGTCACATTTTATAAACAGAATATCCTGTCTAAAGATAAAGACCTAAAACTTATTGTCAAAAGCTACAGCTCCTGACAGAGCCGTCTGTTGGAAAAGGGCATGATACAATGGACCTTATGCACGCGACCTGAGGTCGAGGCTAAAATTCGTCTGCTGGCGGTATTTACTGGCGGTGTTTAGCATAGCAGTCTATGGAGTGTGAGTTATTAATGCTTGTTTGTTAAAAATACCGCAAAACAATTCTTTGATGCAGCAGCATACATTTAATATATTGTAATCTAAATTCAAAATGTTGTTCTGTATGCGAGAAAATTCCCTAAGTTTGCAAATTTTCAGTTAAAATGTATGCACTTAACCTGGGTCAAGGCTAAAGTCGTCTGCTAGCGGTGTTTGCGCCTGCGCATACTGGTATTCTGCCGGTGCAGTAACTAGAATAACAGATCTTCATACCGCCAGCTCTGGCGTCTGACGTCACCTGAATTGAGTCCATTGTTCTCATTTCTTCGTCATATTTTCCAGTTATGTTTTCTTTTCCTCCGAGAATTATATTCTTTTCAACTTACGCGCCTATTCCGATCAAACGCTTTTCTCCCGTAACTCCCCTTTCCTCGTGGATTTGCGAGGCGCGTCTAAAATCACGAAACAGATCAAACGTGCGGACGGTTTCACTCTCGCAGAGCAATCGCAACTGCGGTTGTCACGTGATAACTATTTGCGGGAGGTACAAAAGACTCGTAAGTAGTAAAAAAAGATGGCGGACTTTTGGTAGCATAGCGTGCAAAGAGCCATGTGACGCTTGCAAAATGCTGTTATAGTAAATTTTGTGCTGCAAATAAATAACACAGATTTTAAAAATCACTTGTTATAGATAGGAGCTAACATCAAAACAAAACATAAGGGGAATACTCATTTAAAATACAGGTATGTGAAATGTTTTTTTCAGTGTTACGGTACCTTTTGATATGTTGTATTATCGTGAAAGATAGCTTTTCTTTTCTTTTTTTTTTTTTTTTTTTTTTTTTTTTACTACTATAAAACCTTTACTTTTTTTCTTAGTTATTACCAAGATAAGTCATATATCATTAGAATCTTGGTATTGACAGCTTTGACTTTTATCTCGTGAAAGCGAAATACTATCGCATCCATTAAAAAAATATTTGTTTACTTTTTGTAAAATTATGATATTTATTTAGTTTCTAATAATTTAGTAATGAAGTTTTTATATCTTTTTGTTACTAATCCCTAAGAATTAGATTTGATGATTTATAATTATAATAATAATAATAATAAAGCTGACACATGAACTGCTGTATTTAAACAATAAGTTTAATTTCTTATTTTTCTGCAGTAAGCAACAATTTCCATGACTTGTGGATAAGTTATTTTCGATAACTGTAACGTATTAATTTGTTCAGCATTTTATGTTAATTTGAAATAAATTTTAAATGCACACGTAAGAAATAAAATTGATAAAATATAAATTTGTAAAGATACTTTTATTAATTAAATACTGTTTATCATCCAGATTTTCATTTTTAAAGCTTATCTGTAATCGTGCAATGAAAAAGTAAAAATATATTATGATTACATAGTATGAATTATTAAAAAATGATTAAATCATAATTCTTGAAACTATATTGTGACATTTATAAATATGTCTTATCTTGAAAATTGTTTTTACTCTTCAGTATAATACAACATGTTAATAATAATAAAACACTGAAAACATTTCACATTGTGACTGGTTGAGAGTATGTAAGGATGTATGATTGAGTATTTATTATGTGAAAGTATTTAATTCACAGAGATCAAATATTATTACTTATTCAGTTAAAGGGGGGGGGGGGATAAACTACTCTATCTGCATTACATCTAAGACAAAATAATATTAATAGTAAAGATGATAATAAATACTAGTCAGTTTGCAGATAACAAATGTCTGTATTATTTTCAAACTGAAAAAATCTAATTAGCTGAAAGTTATAATTTAATGATGTTTATTAACAAATTTAAGTTTTTAAGTTAAATGACTTCAACATTTTGGATTAAGATTAACATCTTAATTGGTATTTATTTCTCTAGTACTTGTTGGCTTAAAAAAAAAATAAAAGAAAATCCTGCTGTATAGTACATTTCTCAAATAGGGTAGATGTGCCAGTAATAGACACCCTTAAGAAATTTCTTTAAAAATTATTTTTTATTAATAAATTATAATCATTATATTCCAGTTTTTTCAATATTATATTAATCTATCAACAATATTTAACCATTCTGATAGTTTCATTTCCGAATATGAATAAAAACTCAATTTTAAATAACAGAAATATATCAAAACACCCCAAAAGTCCAGTAATGGACACCCTCTGTTTCAGTAATAGACATCCCACAAAAAGTAACAGATATAATTGTTTTTATGACTATTTAGAACCAGAATTTAATGAAAGCATACTAATGAAACAAAACACTGATTTTGAAATAAATTTAACAATTAGGATGCCAGTATTTAATAAAATATTTGTGATAATCATTCACTGTTTGCACCAATTATTGTAATTATCAGAAGATAGATATTTTAATTATTTCAGATGGATAGTTTAAAATACTAAATATCAAGCAATTACAGCTGTCAGATTATTGAGACAGTGGGAGATTTAAAAGTTAATAATAATTAAAAAAAAATAAATAAATAAAGTTTTGAGTATTAGTGTATAGCAATAGCTTTGTCTCACTATTTTTAACAACTTCCAGAGACTACGTGATATATTACTTGTAATAATTAATATTACAAATATGAAAAAAATGATACTGTGAGTTGGATATTTTAAACACTAAATAAAATAATTCTCAAAATAAAACTGTAGAATTGATGTTTGAGGCCACTGATCTGCAGATTTACTAGTTTCATGATTACTATAACTTTAATTAACATTACAGTAATATATTTTTTTTTTTTTTCAGAGATGAATAATGGAACATTTAAGACAGATTTTTAACAATTTCTGTAACTTAATTGTTTTTATTTAAATGGGGAGGGTTAAGCTCTATGAGCCCCTGTTTGACTATGCCCTTAAATTATATTTTTTGCTTCTTGACTGGTTTGATTGCCATATTATAAAAAGTGCAAGTCAGAGTTATTATATACATTAAAAAAAAAAAAGAATAAATTATTGAAATTTTATTAACCATATAAAATAACTTAAAAGCAGCTATTTATAAAAGTTTTGGTGTTATTACATTTTGGTAAGTGTAATTTAAAAATTAAATTTATTATTTAGGTCTTCAGTTAAGTCAATATTTTATGTAATATAAACATTACTGAAATTGCATTTTTAGCAATGTCTACACGGGGTGTCCATTACTGGAAAATGACTAATAATAATGCAAGATTATAAAATATGCAAGAGGAAGTTATGAAACAAATAATAAAAGCTAAATTTTTATTGGTTATTTTTTTTTTTTTATAAACCAAAACATTGAAGGGTGTTATTACTAGCACATCTACCCTATATTAATTTACACAATAAATTATCAACTTTTAATTTAGTATAAATTTCGTCAGTGCAAATGAAGTATTGATAGGTCTATAGCAAAAGCTTGCTATATTAAGTATGGGTATAATGCTTTTAAGAGTTTTCTAACTTTTTCACTCTAAACAGTGTCTAAACAGTTTGTTTAAAGCTCTGAGCTTTTCAAGATTGCTAAATATATTGGAAAAGACACTAATTAAGAGACATTGATAAACATGTTATCATGAAATTTGATGTTTAAAAACTCTACACGTAGCATAAACGTACATTTTTTCCCCCATTCGTTTGTATTTAATCATTATAAATAATATGAAATGAAATTGTGTAACATAAATAAAAATAACAATTTCAATAATATTTTGTATTTTAATTTTCAGTTATATAAAAATATATGTACAGTTAGCCCAAGTAATAAGTGATTTTTAAAAGTGACAAAAATGTTAAATTGATTTAAATTGGGGGGGGGGGGCGCTTGTGAAAGAATACAATTGCATAGAAGTAGATGTTGTTTCGGTTTGAGCCTATATACATTATTCTTGTTATAACATTCAATTTAAGAAGTATAAATTAATAATAATAATTAATTAGTATAAAAGAACTTTTGTGATACAGCTAATTGTAAAAATAGAGTCTAGTATAAATAAGCTGAATGAAAAGAACAAGCAACCAAAATAAATTTAACATTGAGCTGCTTCAAAACTTTGCAAAAGGAGCCTGCCCCTTCTATAGTGATAAAATTAAAATAAAAAAAGAGAGAAAACAGGAATAACAATAACACACCCTGCTACTATTATTTCCCATTTTCTGTATCATTCTTTTGGCACTAAAGAAGGAAGCTTTAAAATAAATGCAAGAAAAAATTTCTCGAAATATTTCAGCTTTTCTTTGCGTTGATTTTTAAATATTACGTATTTATCGTAACAAAAAAAATTTCATATGTATGTCATCAGTTTTTAAGTGCTCTCTCTGGTTTTTAAACTCTTAATGCCCCCTTCCCCCCTCCATCAGTTAGCCAGTATACATATATATATACTTAAAATGAAATCGAATGTCTAAAAATAAAAGGGAAAAAATAATACAAAAGTTAATCATAGGAACTTGCAAATGCAAATATATATAAAACTGGCTATAATATAGTATATATATACACCAACATATACTTTAAAACTGCAGCTATTATGGCGCCTATATGTGGTACCTCGATTTTTAATTCGTATAATATTTTTTAAATATTTTATTTAGCAAAGTATATGCTTATCTAGCGTGAATGACATTCATGCATCCTGCATCCAGAACCAATTTAAGTCATTTTACAGCCCTGCTCCTGATTGCTTTTTTGGAAGTTCCAATCTATAAATCTATTCTTACTGAAATGTATCAATCTGTTCTTTGTTTTTCTTAAATGTATTTAATTGTGAGAAAAAATAACATCATAGAAAAGCTGAGGCTTTAAAGCTAAAGTAAAAGGTTAACATAGTCCGTAATTTTAAATTAATAAATTTTAATTTGATAGGAAAATAAATGATACATTCATGGGAATAAGCTAGAGCAATAAAAATATTAATACGTAATATGAGCTTGTTATTAAAATAATACTCGGATATTAAGTATTTTTAAATTTAACATTTAAAAGAAATATTCTTCAACTGGTCAGCTATTATTCAAAACATTATATTCTGTCCCTTTAAAAGTTGTTGATGCACTCTCATTGGTTAATACATGCTAATATTCGATTAAAAAATCGATTCTCTTATTCTTAAATCATACGTGACATCAGCAGTTGCGGAAGGTGAAAGATGTTTGTTTGGAATAGCGACTTTCAGTTCTTTTCCCCCTTCTCTCGTAAACCCTCCCTTTTGCGGAATAGCTTTCACAACTTTGCGGGCGTTTGATCGGAATAGACGCGTTATTCAACTCTCTTTAATCTAAGAATAGATAATAGTAGAGCTGAAAGGCTCTGCTTATAAGTTTGGAAATTCAAAAGATTTGTGTTCGGTGTTTTATAAGATCTATTATCTGCCAGGGTATAAAATTTTATTCCTAGAAAGCATTAATATTTTAAGAGCTAGGGGAAAATAATATTTTAATTTAAAATTTTTCTGCATTTACTTAATTTTTGTATTTGAATATTTTTCAAGCAATGTTTCTTAAAATGAGACAGAAAACATAAAGTAACATCTTTCTGTGTATATTTATCATAATTGAAGAAACATAGAAAATATTCCGTATGTGCAAAACTTGTATGTGTAAGGGCTTTAAACAATGAAATTTAAAAATTACACGTTTAACATTGCTGTCAAAAACGGGTATTAACACATTGTAAACTGAACGCATATTAATATATTTTTACTTTCTTCTATCTTCAATAGAAGAAAGTATTGTAACCGAAATTTTTTTCGACTTCCGATTTTCGACGGATTTACATGTTTTAGGGGTCAGAGATCCCAAAAAACATGTTTATAGAAAATGTCCGTCTGTCCGTGTGTCCGTGTGTCCGTCTGCCCGTGTGTCTGTCGCCATTGTACCATCAAAAAGTGTATGAAGTTATGCATAGCATAGAACCAAATTTTTATGTTAAGTTTTTGGCTATGGCAAGCAGATCCTCCTTGAATTTGGAAAACATTCGCCAGTAGGGGGCGCTGTAATAGCGATTTTTGTGCGATTTTGAATATTGTACCACCCAAAAGTATATGAAGTTATGCATAGAACTCAACCAAATTTTTATTTTAAGTTTTTGGATATGGCAGGTAGGTCCTCCCTGAATTTGGAAAAAATTCGCCGGTAGGGGGCGCTGTAACAGCGATTTTTGTGCGATTTTGAATATTGTATCATCCAAAAGTATATGAAGTTATGCATAAAATTGAACCAAATTTTTATTTTAAGTTTTTGGTTATGGCAGGAAGGTCCTCCCCGAATTTGGAAAAAAATCGCCGGTAGGGGGCGCTGTAACAGCGATTTTTGTGCGATTTTGAATATTGTACCATCCAAAAGTATATGAAGTTATGCATAGAATTGAACCAAATTTTTATTTTAAGTTTTTGGTTATGGCAGGTAGGTCCTCCCCGAATTTGGAAAAAAATCGCCGGTAGGGGGCGCTTTAACAGCGATTTTTGTGCGATTTTGAATATTGTACCATCCAAAAGTATATGAAGTTATGCATAGAATTGAACCAAATTTTTATTTTAAGTTTTTGGATATGGCAGGTAGGTCCTCCCTGAATTTGGAAAAAATTCGCCGGTAGAGGGCGCTGTAACAGCGATTTTTGTGCGATTTTGAATATTGTACTATCCAAAAGTATATGAAGTTATGCATAGAATTGAACCAAATTTTTATTTTGAGTTTTTGGATATGGCAAGTAAGTCCTCCCTGAATTTTGAAAAAATTCGCCGGTAGAGGGCGCTGTAACAGCGATTTTTGTGCAATTTTGAATATTGTACCATCAAAAAGTGTATGAAGTTATGCATAGAATTGAACCAAGTTTTTATTTTAAGTTTTTGGATATGGCAGGTAGGTCTTCCCTGAATTTGGAAAAAATCTCCGGTAGGGGGCGCTGTCACAGCGATTTTTGTGCGATTTTGAATATTGTACTATCCAAAAGTGTATGAAGTTATGCATAGAATTGAACCAAATTTTTATTTTAAGTTTTTGGCTTTGGCAGATCCTCCCTCAATTTGGAAAACATTCGCCGGTAGGGGGCGCTGTAACAGCGATTTTGAATATTGTACCATCCAAAAGTGTATGAAGTTATGCATGGAATTAAACCAAATTTTTATTTTAAGTTTATGGCTATGACAAGCAGCACCTCCCTGAATTTGGAAAAAATTTGCCTCTAGGGGGCGCTGTAATAGCGATTTTGCATATTGTACCATCGAAAAGTGTATGAAGTTATGCATAGAATTGAACCAAATTTTTATTTTAAGTTCTTGGCTATGGCAAGCAGGTCCTTCCTTAATTTGGAAAAAAATTGCGGGTAGGGGGCGCTGTAATAGCGATTTTTGTGCCATTTTGAATATTGTACCATCAAAAAGTGTATGAAGTTATGCATAGAATTGAACCAAATTTTATTTTAAGTTTTTGGTTATGGCAGGTAGGTCCTCCCCGAATTTGGAAAAATTCGCCGGTAGGGGGCGCTGTCACAGCGATTTTTGTGCGATTTTGAATATTGTACTATCCAAAAGTATATGAAGTTATGCATAGAATTGAACCAAATTTTTATTTTAAGTTTTTGGATATGGCAGGTAGTACCTCCCCGAATTTGAAAAAATTCGCCGGTAGAGGGCGCTGTAACAGCGATTTTTGTGCGATTTTGAATATTGTACCATCCAAAAGTATATGAAGTTATGCATAGAATTGAACCAAGTTTTTATTTTAAGTTTTTGGATATGGCAGGTAGGTCTTCCCTGAATTTGGAAAAATTCGCCGGTAGGGGGCGCTGTCACAGCGATTTTTGTGCGATTTTGAATATTGTACTATCCAAAAGTGTATGAAGTTATGCATAGAATTGAACCAAATTTTTATTATAAGTTTTTGGCTTTGGCAGGCAGATCCTCCCTCAATTTGGAAAGCATTCGCCGGTAGGGGGCGCTGTAACAGCGATTTTGAATATTGTACCATCAAAAAGTGTATGAAGTTATGCATAGAATTGAACCAAATTTTATTTTAAGTTTTTGGTTATGGCAGGTAGGTCCTCCCTGAATTTGGAAAAAATTCGCCGGTAGAGGGCGCTGTAACAGCGATTTTTGTGCGATTTTGAATATTGTACCATCCAAAAGTATATGAAGTTATGCATAGAATTGAACCAAGTTTTTATTTTAAGTTTTTGGATATGGCAGGTAGGTCTTCCCTGAATTTGGAAAAATTCGCCGGTAGGGGGCGCTGTCACAGCGATTTTTGTGCGATTTTGAATATTGTACTATGCAAAAGTGTATGAAGTTATGCATAGAATTGAACCAAATTTTTATTTTAAGTTTTTGGCTTTGGCAGGCAGACCCTCCCTCAATTTGGAAAGCATTCGCCGGTAGGGGGTGCTGTAACAGCGATTTTGAATATTGTACCATCCAAAAGTGTATGAAGTTATGCATGGAATTGAACCAAATTTTTATTTTAAGTTTTTGGATATGGCAGGTAGGTCCTCCCTGAATTTGGAAAAAATTCGCCGGTAGAGGGCGCTGTAACAGCGATTTTTGTGCGATTTTGAATATTGTACCATCCAAAAGTATATGAAGTTATGCATAGAATTGAACCAAGTTTTTATTTTAAGTTTTTGGATATGGCAGGTAGGTCTTCCCTGAATTTGGAAAAATTCGCCGGTAGGGGGCGCTGTCACAGCGATTTTTGTGCGATTTTGAATATTGTACTATGCAAAAGTGTATGAAGTTATGCATAGAATTGAACCAAATTTTTATTTTAAGTTTTTGGCTTTGGCAGGCAGACCCTCCCTCAATTTGGAAAGCATTCGCCGGTAGGGGGTGCTGTAACAGCGATTTTGAATATTGTACCATCCAAAAGTGTATGAAGTTATGCATGGAATTAAACCAAATTTTTATTTTAAGTTTATGGCTATGACAAGCAGCACCTCCCTGAATTTGGAAAAAATTTGCCTCTAGGGGGCGCTGTAATAGCGATTTTGCATATTGTACCATCGAAAAGTGTATGAAGTTATGCATAGAATTGAACCAAATTTTTATTTTAAGTTCTTGGCTATGGCAAGCAGGTCCTTCCTTAATTTGGAAAAAAATTGCGGGTAGGGGGCGCTGTAATAGCGATTTTTGTGCCATTTTGAATATTGTACCATCAAAAAGTGTATGAAGTTATGCATAGAATTGAACCAAATTTTATTTTAAGTTTTTGGATATGGCAGGTAGGTCCTCCCTGAATTTGGAAAAAATTCGCCGGTAGAGGGCGCTGTAACAGCGATTTTTGTGCGATTTTGAATATTGTACCATCAAAAAGTGTATGAAGTTATGCATAGAATTGAACCAAGTTTTTATTTTAAGTTTTTGGATATGGCAGGTAGGTCTTCCCTGAATTTGGAAAAAATCGCCGGTAGGGGGCGCTGTCACAGCGATTTTTGTGCGATTTTGAATATTGTACTATCCAAAAGTGTATGAAGTTATGCATAGCATTGAACCAATTTTTTATTTTAAGTTTTTGGCTTTGGCAGGCAGATCCTCCCTCAATTTGGAAAACATTCGCGGTAGGGGGCGCTGTAACAGCGATTTTGAATATTGTACCATCCAAAAGTGTATGAAGTTATGCATGGAATTAAACCAAATTTTTATTTTAAGTTTATGGCTATGACAAGCAGCATCTCCCTGAATTTGGAAAAAATTTGCCTCTAGGGGGCGCTGTAATAGCGATTTTGCATATTGTACCATCGAAAAGTGTATGAAGTTATGCATAGAATTGAACCAAATTTTTATTTTAAGTTCTTGGCTATGGCAAGGAGGTCCTTCCTTAATTTGGAAAAAAATTGCGGGTAGGGGGCGCTGTAATAGCGATTTTTGTGCCATTTTGAATATTATACCATCGAAAAGTGTATGAAGTTATGCAGAGAATTGAGCCAAATTTTTTGCGTTTCTTTTTGTTCATGGCATGAAGGTACTTCCTGAATTTGGAAAAATTCCGTTGGAAGGGTGCGCTATAATTACGATAGTAATTACGATAGTAATTACGATAGTACAATTTTCTTTATTGTACAATCGAAAATTGCATAAAATTATGCATACAAATTGAACCAAATTTTTTGTGCATGTTTTTGGCTTTGGCCAACAGGTCCTCCTTGAATTTGGAAATATCGCGCGGTAATGGGGCTCTGTGATGGCGATTTTTGTATACTTTTCTAGATTTTTCGTAGTTCTATTGTCCATCGGCGGCTCGTGCAAAGGCGGGAACTCACTTCCTGCTAAGCCGGCTATTCACAAACATCTGATAACAACAGAATAAGGAAAAACTATTAATTTTAACAAATATCATGATATAGATTAACTCGTTTTTAGTTTATTTAATTGACTGAAGCAGAAATTTAAGATGAAAATCAAAGTTGGTATAGTAATGAACTAATAATATTGAAGTATTAACATGTGTAACTAGTTTTTGAAATATTAAGATGTATAAGATAGAAGAAAGTTTTGGGATTGGCACATCCAACTAGTTTTATAAAGTGGTAATAAAATTATTTTTTACGTTGATTGTATAGAGGTATTTTGAATAGAATTGAATCTGTTCACCAAAGTGTAATTGAGTTTGTTTCTTTTCTAATTTTATTATATTAGTTTTCCATTCATAGTGGTTTCATGAAGTTTGAAAGAGTTTGTGACTTTGTTTTCCTACACAAATATTGTGTCTTGTAATGAGCACTACCATCTCCTAAAGTACGTCCCATTTTCTTTAAACACTGCGCACATTAGAAAATAATTAATTAAGTTAGCATATTATAAACAAATTGCTCAGATTAAAATCCTATGTGTAAGAGAAAATAATGCGAATATTTCATAAACATTTTTTTTTTCGATAAAAGTCTAAAATTCTCTCTATACAGGGTGCAAAGGAAAGTCCCTTTAACCTGAAAATACTTGCGAACGGAGAGAGCTACAGTTATGTAATTGAGGTAACGATATAGTAAATCGACTACGCCCAATTTAAGGCAAACTACAGCAGTTCCCCTAGTGGCGAAATTTGGAAGATAGACATTGCAAATCGAAAATGAAAAGAGACAGAGCAAAATTTCCAATTAAAAAGTTTTAGAGCTTCAATTAATTGGTACGAAAAGACATTTGGTTTACATGGATAAGATAAATCTTTGCCTGCAAACTCAAAAATCTAAGAAATTGATGTTTCTATTTTGTGTAAACGTTTGAATGGAATAGCCAGAAGTATGAAGAAATAAGCACAATTTATTGTATAAATACGTACTTACTCAATAAATTTTGATAACATCACACACACAAAAAAAAAAGACAAACTGTCTCACCGTGATAAAAAGTTAACATTCAGTATGTTAGAAAAATTTGCCATTTCTCATGATACACGTTTGTATTCGTGAGAGTAAATCTGCAAGCACATCTTTCAGCATGGAACGTCTATTGCCAGCCTTTTCAATACGACGGCATAGATTCAACCATTTCAAGAGCGGTGGCTAGACGGTCTAGCCACCTAATTTTAATTCCAAAACTGACAATTGACACCAATAATATTTTAATAAAATTTTGCTTTTGTAATGAAAGTGTTAGCGTGTTTTTAATTTCTAAGAATTTCGTTTGAATATTCCAGTGTCAGTCAATTATTTAATCATTTTACGAACAGAATTCTTCTGCCCCTGAAAGGATTAAACTAAAATTTTAAATGCATTGGAAATTAAATTTTTACAGACATTACATTACAGAACAATGCCACAATTTACAATTGCGTACTGATACATTTCCGAAATGTGAATATGGAAAGTAGAATCATCGTTCATCGATTTCGGACTTTTTTGAGTATACAGGTGACGATTTCTTTTATCCGTATGAACCAAATGCCTTTTCGTACTAATTAATTGATGCTCTAAAACTTTTTAATTGGAAATTTTGCTCTATCTCTTTTCGTTTTCGATTTGCAATAGGTATCTTCCAAATTTCGCCACTAGAGGTGCTGCTGTCGTTTGCATTAGGTCGGGCGTAGTCGCTTTACTGTACCGTTACCCAACTTGCATTGCTGTAGCTCTCTCCGTTCGCAAGTATTTTCAGGTTAAAGGGACTTTCCTATGCACCCTGTATATTTTCTTTCCTTAAAGAGGAAAATTTAAAATAAGATTCAAAAGTCCTAAATAAAAATATCGTTACTCTTACACTTTATAAAAGAAGATACTATCTAAAGATAAAGACCTAAAAATTTTATCTAAAGCTACAGGGACTTTTCCCATGTCGCGTCAGCTGCGGTTATATAGTAAGTAAACACCAAGAGATATGAAGAATATTTTAATACTGCTTCCTCACGCCCAATAAACAGTGTTTTTTGGATGGTATGTACCCGCAGAGACGTAGCTGTTGCCATTCGTTCATAACGTCTATTCCTGACAGAGTCATTTGCTGGAAAAGAGTAAGATACAGTAGTTTTTTCTTCGTCACATTTTCTACTCGTGTTTTTTTTTTTTCTTTCCTCCAAGGTGTTTCATTCGTGTCAACTTATTCAATATTTCCTCTTTAATCTAAGAATAATTATACTGGTAGAGCTAGAAGTCTCTATTCAGAAGTTTGGGAGTTTAAAATGATTTGTATTCGGTGTTTCATAACGGCTATTCGCTGCCAAGGATTTAAATAGTCTTCTTAGAAAGTACTAATATTTTAAGTGTTTGAGTAAAGAATATTTTATTTTAATTTTTTTAAGTTTTCAATATTTTTTGTATTTGAATTTTTAAAGCAATGTGTACTAAAATAAGGTATGAAACATAAAATCAGATTTCTATGTGTGTGCTTGGATTTAGATTTACACAGAATTTGAATTACAGGATTTTGTTTTATCGCAGTTGAAAAAATCTGGAAGAATTTTCTTAAAGCAATAAATTTAGGTACTTTATATTAACATAATCGGATGTTCTTAAAAAAAATAGTCTTTTATTTAACAATTCTACCAATAAATGAGTATAAATACATTGTGAGTGATGTAAATGTGGTCTTCTTACAAAATATTAATACTGTAAGAGTTTGATATAAAAAAAAAATAAGTTTTCTTTTTTAATCTATTCATTAGATTTTTCTATTTAAATCATTTTTAAAGCACTTTAAATTGAAATTGGATTTAAAACATAAAATCAGATTTTTCTGTGCTTATAAATTCTTATCTATAGAAAGTAATCAATGTGGCAATTTCATGAAATATTACTGCTTTCCTTCCAATAAAATCTTAAAATTTTTTCAATATCTTTTCTTTACCTTAAGAAGTAATTTTTCACTCTGATTCAACAACCTCAAATAGAAATATCCTCCCTTTTACATTTTATAGACAGAATATCCTATCTAAAGATAAAGACCTAAATCTTTTTGTCAAAAGCTATACAATTCCTGACAGAGCCGTCTGTTCGAAAAGGGTACGATACAATTGTCCTCCTTTCTTTGTCATATTTTCTAGCCATGTTTTCCTTTACTCCAAAGTATAATATTCTTTTCAACTTATTCAACAATTCCTCTTTAATCTAAGGATAGATATTCGTAGAACTAAAAGTGTCCATTTGGAAGTTTGGAGTTTGAAAAGATTTGTGTTCAGTGTTTCATAGCTATTCTCTGCCAGAGATTCAAATACGCTTTTGAGAAAGTATTAACATTTTACGAGATTGGGAAAATAATATTTTCAATTCGATTTTTTCTCTTTTCAATAGATTTTTAGGTACCTTCGTAATTATATAAATATGTAGAACCTATAGTCGTCTATCCTGGTCCGCCCATCTGTCTGTCCTTCTCTCCGCATATAACAGCGTAAAAACTACCCATAAGAATGGTTTTAAATGTAATATATGAGGACACCAGAAGCCAAGTGGTATAAGTGACACTAAGTGCACAGACGACCTGGAAATATGCTTTTTTATTTTCAGGTAAAGAAATATAAGTTATTTTCTAATTATGTGTAGTGTTTTAGAGGTCAGCCACTTTTGCCAAATAATGATCAATATTGATTAAATATAAATTTAAAGAAAATTGCACTCTACTTTTTCCACATTTATTGAAATAAGAGTTTAAAGATCACTGTGAAACAAGCAGCCGTTTCCTATTTCAATTCAGTCAATTATTATTGATGTTCAACTTTAACGTCAATTAAATTATTTGAAAACAACGTTTAAACACACAATAAAACAAGCAGACTTGACCATACGTATACGTTTCGTGAGTACTAGAACTCACATCCTCAGTGTAAAAACTATAAAAACAATATCCCCCTTAATTTGTTCAGATAATAATTCACTTATTACAGAATTAAATTACATTAGATCTGTGGCTATTGATCGAGGTTTTAGTTTATCTTATATCAATAATTTAATTTTTCATAGTCTTAATAAATATGTTAATAATCTTGATTCTCCTGTTACTGCGGTTTCCATTTCCAACCTTATCATTTTACCATTTTATAATAGTATTAGCTTTAAGATGGCTAATATCTTAAGACATTATGATTTTAATGTGGTTTTTAAACCGGTTAATAAATTATCCTTTTCGCAACTTAAGGACCAAATTCCTCCACATAATTATTGGGGCATTTACAACATTCAATGCCAATGTGGTTTGTCCTACATTGGACAAACTAAACGAAAACTCCGTTACAGAATCAATGAACACAGAAACTATGTAAAGAATAAAGAATTACAGAAATCCTCTATCGCCTCTCATTGCTGGGGGGAGGGACATAATTTTGACTCAACTACCATTATCAAGAAATGCATTACTCCTCTGGATTTAGACTTTTTTGAGGGTATTCATATCCATAAATTTAAAGACTCCTTGGTTAATGATTTATCTAGTACACCATACATCTCAACTTTCTGGATGGATTTGTTGTGTCACGACACTTCACTTCCGCATTAATTTCATTGGCTGTTAGAACTTGATGGTCTTTTGGTATTATGTTTTGACATTTGGGTTTTTTTTTCACCGTACGTGCAGTTGGGGATATTGTTTTTATAGTTTTTACACTGAGGATGTGAGTCCTAGTACTCACGAAACGTATACGTATGGTCAAGTCTGCTTGTTTTATTGTGTGTTTAAACGTTGTTTTCAAATAATTTATATTTTCACACAAGTTCTGTACTTATTTAACGTCAATTATCTTTGAACTCAATTTACTCCAAATCGAAATTTTGTCATTTGCACCCCTTGGCTTCTGATGTCCTCATATATATTATCGTTGCAGAATTTTGTCGAGTCAAGTCAATGCGGGTGCTTAAGGAGTACATACAGTTGGTCGTAACCCCTCCATCGCAAGTGCAAAAACATAACTTTAAAAAATAAATAACCATGAATAAAACCATTGAATTTTGGATACTCGCGTGAAGCATGGAGTCATTTCAAATTTTATGAAAATCGAATCAAAACTTAAAAAGAGATAAAATAAAAGAGATGAAATAAAAATTTTCTTCATTCTGTTACATCTGTTATACGTAATTAATTCACTGATATCCCATAATAGGTAATGATTCTAGGTTACCTGTAGCGCGCTAGTTGAAATTAAATGAACACAAACTCGTCAATAACTCACAACACTTAATAAATAACAAAGTGAACTGTATCACACGTTTAATTATAAACCCTCTTGGTTTCACACTCTTAGAATAAAAATAAAATACATGTCAACAAAAAAGAACGTTGCCATTTTTTAGAAATTAAACTTACACAAAAATGCTCGCAATGAGCATTGGCAGACGATAAATAAATTTTGAACATACACCCCCGGCCTTGAAATCTTCAAGGGGTACAAATAAAATAGTTATATATGTTAATGAAAGTTGTTGTTAATGAAAGGGCAAAGGACAGAGTTTATGATTCGCTCGTTTAAAATTTCCGGCAGCAGTTCTTACTATGGCGACTCTCACACGACCGTCATGGCCGGGAAATGTCTGAATAATTCTTCCTAACTTCCACTGAAGAGGAGGAAGAAGTTCATTTTTAATTAGCACTAAGTCACCAACATTTAAATTTGCTGTCGCACACAACCACTTGGAACGTTGCTGGAGTTGAGACAAATACTCACCACTCCATCGCTTCCAGAATTGCTGAAATACTCTCTGGGTTAGTTGCCAACGGCGAAGTCTATTAGGGGGAATTTCAGAAACGTCAAGTTCTGGAATAGCCGTCAAGGCAGCACCAGTCAAAAAATCACTTGGTGTCAGGACTTGTAGATCACTTGGATCGTTCGATAGAGGACATAAAGGTCTCGAGTTCAAACAGGCTTCAATTTGTGACAATAATGTAGAGAATTCTTCAATTGTAAATAGTGAATTTCCCATTGTTCTACGTAGATGATATTTCACAGATTTTATGTTAGCTTCCCACAGCCCACAAAAATGTGGAGCAGAGGGGGATTAAAGTTCCAGATGATACCTTCATTAGCCACATAATTCTGTAATGTTTGATCCTTTACTAATGGAGGATACGGAATTGTATAACTCACGCAGTTCCCTACTTGCACCCTTGATATTTCCTGCGCAATCACTAACCAACTCAGCTGGTTTACCTCTACGGGCAACAAATCTTTTCAGAGCAGCCAAAAATGGGGAAGCTGTCAAATCCGAAACCAATTCAAGATGAACAGCACGAGTTGAAAGACAAATAAAAATAGCAATATAACTCTTAAACGACTTGATATTTCTACGATTTCTCTCCTTGTACATAAATGGGCCGGCATGATCAATTCCAGTCTTTGAGAATGGACGACTTGGCCTAACACATATGGCTGGAAGATCTCCCATTATTTGAGTGCCAACAGATGGTGAAGCATGAAAACACTTTAAGCAACTCCTCACTATTTTTCTTACTGCATCTCGACCACTTAAAATCCAGAAATTGGTTCAAAGAACAGCTAAAAGAAGCTGTGGACCAGCATGTAAATAAGTTATATGATAATGTTTGATAATTAATGCAGTTATATGATGCGTCTTAGGCAATAATATTGGGTGTTTTTGATCTTCTGAGACATTAGCATGTCTCAATCTTCCACCAACACGTAAAATACAATTATGATCCAGGAATGTGTTTAAAGACAAAAGTTTACTTGAAGATTTTAAAGATTTGTGATGACTTAAATCAGATATTTCATCACGGAAACACTCGTTTTGGACTATTTTCAGAATTTTCGTTGTGGAATTTGAAAGCTCTAAGACTGAGAGAAAACTATTTACTCGATTTGATAACGACATTCTTGCACTGTCTACAAATCTTAAGCACCAAGCGACGATTCGTACTAGTCTATTCCAAGAAAAATATCTGAAAATCAGATGATCATCATTAAGTTTAGAAATATTTATAACACAATTCCTTTTTTCTTCCTTTAGGATAATTTCTTGCACATCCTTGCCTTCAAATGATTCATTAGACGGTTTATCCCATGGCTCTCGTAACCATTTAGGACCATGAAACCATAGCTCACAATTCACTAATTCCGATGGTAGCATACCTCTTGTTCCGCAGTCAGCTGGATTTTCAAGCCCGCGAACATGATTCCATGATATATTAGGCAGTGTTTCTTGGATTTTAGCAACACGGTTTGCTACAAAGGTTTGCCATCTATGAGGTTCTAAAGAAAGCCATGCCAACGCAACCTTAGAATCGGTCCACGCAAATACTTCACTTTCCTTGAGACTTAAGTGATTCAAAACAACTTTTAGCAAATTTGTCAAAAGAAGAGCTGAACAAAGTTCCAACCTTGGGATTGACTGAGTCTTAATGGGTGTGACCTTAGTTTTAGATGTCAAAAGATTTAGGGTGATTGTCTCATTCTGAGAAACTGAACGCATATATATTGCTGCACAATATGCTTTTTCAGACGCATCACAAAAGGCGTGAATTTGAAGGTTTATCTTATCTGCAGCTAATACAAATCGAGGAATTTTCAACTTAGAAATTACCTTTAAATCATTCCGAAAAGATGTCCACCGTTTACTATGTTATTCACTAATTGGCTCGTCCCAGGTAAGTGAAAACTTCCATAAGTCTCGCAGCAGTACCTTCATGAAAACAACAAAGGGAGAAAGCAAGCCTAGCAGATCAAACACCTTTGCAACTTCTGACAAAATATCTCTTTTAAAATATCTGTCCTTTTTCTCATGGTCTAAAGCAGTGAAACAGAAGAAATCACCCGTTAAATTCCATTTAATTCCTAAAATTTTTATCCCGCCATCATTAGTCAAGAACAATGACTCTGTACTTTCCTTACATTCTTCAGAAATATTCCTCAGTACTCCAGGTACATTTGAAATCCATTTTCGTAAATTAAAGCCACCTCGTTTCATTAATAATGTCAATTGACTAATTAGTTCCACAACTTCTTCCTCATTCTGGCCGCCAGAGAGAAAATCATCTACATAAAAATCTTTCAACACAGCTGCAGATGCCAAAGGAAAATCGTTTTTCTCATCTAAGGCAAGCTGATGAAGAGCTCTTGTAGACAGAAACGGGGCAGATGCCGTACCATAAGTGACTGTTGTTAAACGATGTTCCTCTAACGGTTCCTGGGAATTCTTTCTCCAAAAAATTCTTAAAAAATCTTTATCTTCTGGATTAATCAAGATTTGTCTAAACATCTTCTCTATATCTGCTCGTACAACAATAGGCAAAGCTCTAAATTTTAAAAGAATTGGAAAAAGTTCCTGTTGTATATGGGGTCCGACCATTAGAATATCATTCATGGACACACCTGAGGTAGATTTAGCAGAGGCATCAAAAACAACTCTTAATTTTGTCGTCGAACTAGATTCACAAATTACCGCATGATGAGGTAAATAAAAAACAAATGCAGGGACCCTTTCCGATTTGGATATCCGTTCCATATGATCCAAATCCGAATATTCCTTCATAAACTCTCGATAGTTTTTATAAATAGACTGTTGTTTTGAAAGCTTACGTTCCAAAGAACGAAATCGCTGTATGGCTAATTACGTAGTATCACCTAATTGCGATGGAGAATCTTTAAATGAAAGTTTCACAACAAATCTTCCAGAACTATTTCGAAAATAATTGCTCTTAAAATGGTTTTCACATTCTTGTTCTTCCTTAGAAATTCGAACTAGCTCAGGAATGGAATCTAAAGTTTGGAAATTCAAAGATGCTAGCACAAGAAGTTTGATTTAATGACTCAGTTGGTCTCTCGGAAGATGTAAAATTGTATGGTGAGGCTTATGACACACTTTACATTTACTTAAACTCTTACAGATTTTTGCATGGTGTTTATCTAAAAGACAATTGTAACACAAGTTGTTTCTTCTAATCAATTCTATTCTTTTATGTACACTTAACTGCAAGAACTTAGGACATTTATACAACGGATGTGATTCCTTGCATACACAACAACTATTATTAGAACACAAGAATGTCGTTAGTTTGCCTTTCTTTATTTCCTTTACTGAGGATTTGCTGTTTTGAAGGGTTCTAGCGTGATCCTTCAAGAAAGAGAATAAATTATCAAGAGTTCCCACCTCCTCCTTTTTTAATGTTCTTTCCCACCAATATCTCGTATTTTTATCTAATTTATCAGTAATTACATAAACAATCATTACTTCCGAAAATCCACTAACGTCTTGTTTAAGCACACTTAACGAACGCACACATTCGTTTATAACATCTACACTCTCTAAAATAGACTGTGTATTATCCGAAATACAAGGCATTCCAATTAACCTCTTAATTAATGCATTAATTAACTCACGCTTATTTGAATATCTCTCCTTTAATAATTCTAAAGCTGTCTTACAGTTTGAATCAGATATTGGAAGACTCTGAATAATTTTAAGGCCACTGTTTTTACATGCCGATTTCAAATACTGCAATTTTTGACAGTCTGATAAACTCTCCTTATTATCCACACTAGCTTTAAATAAATCATAAAATGATATCCATTCTTCTAAATTACCACTAAACGTAGGAAGTGTCAATTTTGGGAGCTTTACTTCTGGTATTTGAGATTTAGAAAGACTATTATTTTGATTCGATTCATTTAAAGTAAATTTTGAGTTTTTTCGGTTAACACTTAACCAAAGATTGTCAAGTTTATCCTGCTCATCAACAAAATTATCTACATCTTCTTCTTTACATTGTGAAAAAATTGCATTAAAAATTTCATGTAATTCCTCATTTAATTTTTCGATTTTATTTTCGAATAAAGCAAGCCGACTAGAATCAGCATCATCTATCGAACTAATAATATTATTTTCTAGTTTAGTGACAGTAGCTTTTAAAACTCGTTTTCTAACTAAAATGTCTTTAAATTCAGTCATAATGAGATAATATTAACAAAAAAGACTCACCAAATAGTATAGATGTTTGAATGACGCAGCTTCTTTATTTATTTTCACGTCACAACTTCGGAACGATAACATGATTACTCTTGAAAACGAAACTCATCTTAAGTTCGTTCTATCACTCGATTAGCAAAAAGAAAAAAAATATCAAATCACCGGTAGACGTAACCAAAAATTATGCAGCGCACTGGTTGAAATTAAATAAACACAAACTCGTCAATAACTCACAACACTTAATAAATAACAAAGTGAACTGTATCACACGTTTAATTATAAACCCTCTTGGTTTCACACTCTTAGAATAGAAATAAAATACATGTCAACAAAAAAGAACGTTGCCATTTTTTAGAAATTAAACTTACACAAAAATGCTCGCACTGAGCATTGGCAGACGATAAATAAATTTCAAACAATGGTGATTACGTCCTATTTAAGATGGAGTCCTATTATTTCCGTATTACTGAATTTAATATATAGAATCGTAAGAAATTTTGTATTCATGCATTTTTGCATCAGAGTGCAACAGCTATTGCACAGATCTGAATATTTATAAAACTAGTTATAGTACGAACGCACCTCATTTGTCACGTTTGACATACAATCTTCTACTTGTTTATATTTAAATAATTTTTAAATGAACGTGTCTCAAAATTGAAGATAAAACATAAAATCAGATTTCTCTGAGTACACCTAGATTTCGATTTACGTGGAATTCAAATTATACGATTTCAGTTTAACAGAACCGAAGAAACGTAGAAAAAAATTCCTTATAGGCAATTCCTCTTAGGTATAAAGATTTCACATAATCAGTGAAATTGAAAAATATCACGTTCAACGTTTCTGCCAAAACATTAATATTAACACGTTTTAAACTGAACACGTATTAATACGTATTTTATAAATTCGTAGTAAAATTATTTATTCCAACAAAAATTTTGTATGGAGGATCCGGATAAAATTCAATTCGTTTTTGTTTTTTTTAAGCATAACAGTTTTCACAATTTATAGTGATCTCTTGAAGTTTGAGATAATTTGCGACGCTCGTGACTTACACGAAAATGTGTCTTGTAATATTCTCTACCGTCCTTAAAATATGTCCTATTTTTTAAAAACGTTCTCTAAATTAGAATAGAATATGCTTGATAAAGTTATTGAGAGATTGCAATAATTCGTGCCCTACTTCATAGATGGCAGAAACTTAGAATTTTGACTGTGATAATGTTTCTGTCATAACCATGTTATTAACTTACAGTTATCTACATACGTCGGGAGTGAACATAACGCTAAAAAAATTCTAATTAATTTGTGTGGAAGGTTAATATTCAAAATGAAATATGAAAAGTTACATTTTCGTCCTGTTATGTTGCATAATTTTAAAAAAGGAGTGAGAGCTGGACGTGCTACAAAAAATATTCAAGACATTTATTTGGATCGTGCTCCCGCTCTTAGGACAGTTAAAAAATTGTTTTATCGATTTCGAAATGGTGATTTCAATCTAAACGATAAAATTCGCTCTGGGCAAGTTTCTGGCATTAATAATGACTTAATCCATGATTTAGTGAATAATAATCCAATAATCCACGGATTACTACTGAAGAGATTTCTGGGAGACTAAATGTTGACAATTCGACTGCATTTCGCCATTTAAAATAAAGTGGGTACACTTCGTAACTCGATGCCTCGGAAATCGGGCGTGAACTTTTTCAATCACCCAATAGTATATCCTACAAAATTTCAGAGATATTAATCCTATCTGTAGGAGGAAATAATTCGAAAATTTCAAGAACATTTTATTGTTTTTTTTTTTGTTGTTGTTTTTTTATTTTTTTTATTTATTTTTTTTTTTTTTAATAAAAGTCTAAAACATTTTCTACTATTTTTTTTTTTTTTTTTTACATTAAGAAGCACATTTCCAGTCTGATTCAACATTCCTAAATAGGAATATCGTTCCAGTCACACATTATAATCAAAATATCCCATCTGAAGATAAAGATCTAAAAATTGTGTCAGAAGCTACAATTCCTGCATAGTAATCCGTTAGAAAGAGGACGAAACAATAGTTGTTTAATCGGCATATTTTTTGTCATGTTTTCCTTTCCTCCAAGGTATTAAATTCTTTTCAACTTATTCAACATTTCCTCTTAAATCTAAAAACAGAGATTGGTAGAACGGGAAGTCTCCATTCAGAAGTTTGCAATTTTGAAAAGATTTCTGTTTGGTGTTTCAAAACGGCTATTTTCGGCAAAGGCATAAAAAATCTCCTTACAAAGTATTAAGATAAGAATATTTTTAATTTATATATTTATCTGTTTAATAATTTTTGTATGTGAATATTTTTTAAAGCAGTGTGTGTTAAAATTGGGGATAAAGCATAAAATTATACATTTGTGTCTATACTTAGATTTCGACTTACAAGGAACTCAAACCTCGCGGTTTTGTTTTAAAACAGTTGAACAAAGACGGAAGAAATTTATTTTAAGCAACAACGCTTGCATTTGTGTTTCACACAATAGGAGAAATTTAAAAGTTACACATTACCTATTTTTAACGGTACTGCTAACAAAAAATGTGTATTAACATATTGTGTACAGAATAGTTATTAATTCTTTTTTTATAAATGGGTCGTTAAATTATTTCTTGCGCCAGAAATTTTGTACAGTGAAAAACAAGTGTTCTAAGTTAAATCAATTGCATCTATCTGTACCTTAGTGTAATAGTTTTCAATTTATACTAGTTTCTTGAAATCTGATATAGATGTGACACTCATTTCATAAACAAAAAATTCCTAACGCTATCCCATCTTTTTTAAACGCTCTGTTTATTTCAGAATTAGCTGATTAAGTTAATCTTGAAACAATTTCTAGTATTAAAATTTAATCTACAGGAAGAAAACAAAGCGAATATTTCGTGAATATTTTATTGCTTCATTTTTAATGAAAGTCTGACATTCTTTCTAAATGTTCATTTACCTTTTCATTGTGCTTCAACGTCCCCGAATAAGTATGTCCTCCCAGTCACATTTTTAACAGAAAATACTTTCTAAATATAAAGACCTACAATTTTTTTGTGAAAAGAAGCAAATCTTGAAAGATCCATCTGTTGAAATAGAGGACGATGCAATAGTT
Organism: Maratus speciosus; assembly: GCA_963932465.1. NCBI lineage: Eukaryota > Metazoa > Arthropoda > Arachnida > Araneae > Salticidae > Maratus > Maratus speciosus. The sequence goes on along the minus strand of OZ010788.1, from coordinate 534,930,377 downwards.
TCTTCTTTCTTCGTCATACTTTCTAGTCATGTTTTTCTTTTATCCAAAGTATTAAATTTTTTTTTCATCTTATTCAACAATTCCTCTTTGACCAAAGAATAGATATATTGGTGGAACTGGAAATCTCCATTCAGGAGTTAGAATTTCAAAACACTTGTGTTCAGTACTCCTTAGCATCTATTCTGGACCACCGAATAAAATTTTCTTCTTAGAATGTATTAACATTTTAAGAGTTTGAGAAAGGAATACTGTAATTTTTATTTTATCTGTTCAATAGGTTTTTCTACTTGTATGGTTTTTTTAAGCAAGGAGTGTTGAAATTAAAAATAAAACTTGAAATATAGGGTGTCCCAAATTTATCTTTACAACTTCGATCCTCCATAAAACCTAAACGAAATAAGATAGCGAATTTCTGTTTTGTGAGCGTATAGCAGCAACTCATAAAGTTTTATTTCTACTAAAAAGAATGTTTTTGCTTTCAGGTACGACCCAGTACGATCCATAAATGGTGATGCCTACACGACAGGAGAAGGCCCAGTGTGTGGCTTGGTTCATAGAGACGAAGTCAGATATACAAGTCCAAAGGAATTTCCGAACAAAATACGGACGTCTCCCGCCACCTAGCTCCTCAATACGCGCGTGGCACAAGACGTTTATGGAGACCGGCAGTGTACTTCATAAAAAAAGATGCTGGCTGGCCAAGTACAAATCACGAGGATATGGAAGGTATAGGAGGGATGAAAAATATAGGATAAACTTTGGAACTTGCTGTTCATTATACAGTAAATGGATTTTTGCTATCTAATTTCGTTTAAGTTTTATGGAGGATCAAAGTTGTAAAGATAAATTTGGGACCCCTTGTACAATTTCTCTATGTTTACTTAGATATCGATTTACACTGAATTCAAATTTTACGATTTCGGATTAACACAGTTGGAAAAAAAATTGACTGCACCTTTAGCTATTTCAGTAATGGAAAAATAATTAAAAATGACAAGTTATCTTCTTTCAACACTTTCACAAACACGTGGATATTAACTCATTCTGAACGTAACACGCGTTGATACTTTTTTATAAATTTGTGGTAAAGTTGTTTCTTCTACAGGAAATTTTATACAGAAAAAACAGGTCTTGATTCTATTCATTTCTGTTTAAACTTTACATGTAATATATTTCTATTTAAAATGATTTTTTTTGATCTACTGACTCATATTTTCTACACAAAACCGTGTCTTGTAATTTTGGGGAAGAAGAATATTTTTAATTCAAACATTTTATAAAATCGCAGACTTGTAGTACATCTACATTTAACGTAGTTTATTTTCTATGTTCGTTATGTGAGGGTATTAAAAATTCACGCCCTTTAACTTATGTTACTGATAACAATGAAGACCTCAGACCAATAACTCCTGCGTTGTTTTTACAGGAAATAACTGAAGTAGGAATGCTCTAAATGACCTTTTAGGATCAAGATAAAATAAATAAACGTTACCAGTATCGAGTTAACATTCAAAATTACTTAAATTCAACATTCTTTGTATGTTGAGGATATTGTCCTCATCTGGCATCTAGACTGAGAATTATGGTCGAATAAATTGGCCACTTGTAGAAAAATTGTGGAACATTATCCCACTCAACACGGTGTTATATAGGTCGTTAAGTGAAGACAGTTTCCGGGATGATGGTTCGTCACTTGAGGAAACTCTGTCCTTTGGAAGTGTGTGGAGGACGGGAAAGTGAGGGCGATCCATCCCTGTAGTACTGTTTTACCACTCGTCGAAGACGAGTTGTACGTCCACCCGATAGACTTCGAGTAGAGTAATACGTGAAGTGGTGTTTTCTATCCCCTAGTGAATTCAAAAGAAGGAATTTGGAAAAAGAATATTTAATTAGAACATTTATAAAACCACAGACTTGTACATCTACATTTTACCTAGTCTCTTTTTCATGAACACTGTTAAAAATAATCTAAAATTCACGGATATTTTTTCGTTAATTTCACAGAAAAAAGTCCGTTTTTACGGCAAAGGGGCATTTTCCGTTAAAAAATGGAAAATCTCAGCATATTTCCTGAAAATGTAACGGAACGGACGGAGACGTATGGGGGACAACGGAGATATTCCATTATCTGCTGCATATTTATTTGCGATATTGAAATACACGGATTCGCAATCGAGAGTCACATTTGTTTATCTCGAAGCTGGGAAGCAACTTTGCTCCGACAATTGTCGATCTTTCGGATTTGCTATTTGTTTTCCTCTATTGAAGAGCAGTTGATTTCTTTGGCAGTAGATTTGAATTTGAATATAAACTTGATGACAACGTTTCCGACTAGATTGTTTAGTAATTTCTTTAATAGATGTTACATGAAGTAATCTCGAAGAGATGTATAATTACTTTCCTACTGTCATGGATCCCAAATATTTTAACAAACGTGTCGCTGAAATTGGGGATGGCTTTGGTTCGGCTGTTTAAATTAAAGGCCTTCCTTATCGTTTTCAATTTCTGCAATAATTCACGTTTCTCTGTATTTTTAAGTTAAACATTTCTAGTATCATTAATATTTAATACAGTTTGCCTATTAAATATTATCAGTCAGTCTTGTGCTACGCAATGTTTACACATTTATAATTAAAGTTAGTGTTTATATTTTCTTTTATAATCAAATTTAACTGCGTTTTTAAGTCAAATATTTCTTTTATCTTTAATAATATATCTCTTAGTAATAGTACAATGTATTGGTGTAGTATATCTGTCCTGCACTAAGCAATGTTTGCAAATTTCTTTATATCTTGAATTTCATGTTAAACGCTTAGCCATTATTATTGTTATCTTTTCAATGTTAGTCCAAAAATCTATGATAATTATGTTATATGTTAGGTAAATTTCAATTTGATATCATTTATAAGTTTGCAATTAATCATCCTGCTACTAGTGAGTAAATGAGTATAAGATTTGTTTAAAATCATTTACCATGCTCAAGAATAGTAGTAATTGAAATCAAAATTTCCCCACAGTCTTATTAAAATGCATTTCCGGTAACTGCATAGTTAACAGCTAAATATGGATTCCATTCTTCTTAATTCTGTAACTGTTTTTGTACTTGCATTCATTCAAAATTCAGATTTCCCTCTAGCTTTACATCGTTCTAGTACGAAACTTTCATTAAAATTCGATGTTTGCACATAAACATGTTTCTTATATTTACAAAACAACTTGTATTTTTTTTATTTAAAGCTTTAATTAATTTGTATTTTTCATGTTTTTAGTTGCAAAATTGTAATATTTGATTTGTTTGCTTCAGTTAGATTTACTCTTTTTTAACACATCTAGTAAATAGTATCAATTTTTAAGTATGTTTAGTTAAAATATTTCTGAGATACAAATTACATTTAATTGTAATCCATGTAAACATTATGCAGTTTTGCACATAATATTTTGTCAAAACAAGCGTAAATAAATTTGTTAACTGGTACTGATTGTGTCCGGAATCGGTTCCTGTCCTCCATTAAGGGAGGAGGGGGGGCACGGGTCATATCATTTTTTAGGCGGGAGAGGATCAGATGTCTTCATTAATAGCTTTTATATTTTTTATCAAAATTGGCTATTTTCTGGCATATACCTGAATTCACTTTCATTTCGTAAATGCATAAAACTTTCAGGTAGAGTATAAAATTGGTTGGTTTTATCCATAAACTAAGAAATTAGTTTCTTATAAAAGAAAAGAACCTTACAAAAAATGTTCCCAAAGTTCAAATTTTAAGACCATTTTGGGGCTCAACCACTCAGCCGCTGGACAACAATGAGACAAAAAGTATTTTTTTCTGCTCAAGATTGTGCTACATTAAACTTTGCGTATACTATTAGAAAAATTCTATTTAGCAGCTGAATTTTAAAACAGTAAAAATCTATTTATATTCATTTAAAGTATAAAAAGAATAGCGTTAAAAAATATGGCTTTGGAGTAATTTTCTGTAACATTTTCTTCGTGTTATATTTTAAGAAGGAATTTGAAGAAACCCAATAAAAATGAAATCATTTCTGATGTTAATACGTTTTTATTTTCCTCAAAAATATTAAGTTTCAAGTAAGAAAAAATTACTTTTAAATTATACTTTTATTATTTTAAAGGGAATATATTTGAAAAGTAATCATTTCTAAAAAGTAAATGTTAAAAAACAGATAGTGGCCTGACAAATGTTGATAAAAATCGGAAATATACCCTTCTCGCTATATTAAATAACGGATAGTGACCTGAAAGAAGTTGTTAAAAAACAAAAATATACCATTCTCTATAGATTAATTATTGGACAATGACCAAAAAAGTTTATAAAAAACGGAAATATACTGTTTACGCTATATTTATTAACGGATAGCGACCTGAAAAAAGTTGATAAAAAACGGAAATATACTCTTCTTGTTATATTAACAAACGGAAAATTACCATTCTGGCAGTTGTAAATAACGGAGAAATACCAACATTATAATGGAGAAATACCAACATTATAACGGAGAAATACCAACATTATGAAGGAAAGTTACCACTTCATGAAACGGAGTTTGTTTTTTTTTTTATCTCAAAAAACGGAAAATTCACTAACGGAACTGAAAAAGTCCGGCAACTTTGCTGCCTGTTGTTTTACTGTGAATTCACTTATTTATTTTTAACAGTGAACGTTATGTGAGAGTATTATAAATTCAAGCGCTTTTAACTTATGTTACAGACAACAGTGAAGACCTCAGACCATTAACTCCTGCGATGTTTTTACAGGGAATAACGGAAATAGGAATGCCCTAACTGGACTTTTTGAATCAAAAGAAAGTAAATAAACGTTACCAATATCGAGTTAACATTAAAAATGACTTAAAATCAAGATTCAGAATCGAATATCTCGGTTAGTTGAAAACTTTCTCACTTAGTAGTAGAAAAGTAAAAGCTTTGTGTGTTGGGGATATTGTTCTCAAGTGGACTGAGAATTCCGGTCGAATAAATTGACTACTTCGAAAAATTATGGAACTTTATCCGAGTCAACACAGCGTTGTACTGGTCGTTAAGTTGAAGACAGTTTTCGGAATGCTGGTTCGTCCCGTGAAGAAATTGTACTTTGGAGGTATATGGAGGACAGGAAAGTCGCGGTGATCCAGCCTCGAAGGACTGTTTGACTACTCGTCGAGGACGAGTTGTACGTCCACCCGATAGACTTCAAGTAGAATGATACCTCAAGTTAAGTTTTGTCCCCTAGTGAACTCAAAAAGAGGAGTTTTAAAAAGAATATTTAATTCGAATATTTTATAAAACCGCATATGCATTTAACTTAGACACTTTTTTATGATCGTTTAATTTGAACTCTAACTGGTTGACTAACTTTTTTGGTTTTCTACTTTTTGCAGTGTCAGCTCGAATGTTCAAACTATGAAAAGAAGATGTAATATTTCTGCACGTGTAAATATATATGTTTGGTGTATACGTAAGATTTATGTGTCATTTTTTTAAAGAACTTTTATTAGACTATAAAATGGAAAAAGAAACTGACCACGCCGCGTATTCTATTACGGACCTAAAGATAAGATCTTTTATTTATTCTGATTTCTGAATTTACGAAATCAATAGATCAGACTGCTCTTGAAATGTTAAGAAATTTATTAAGTTTTCTCTACCATCTCTGAAAGTCCCATATTTTTTAAAAACGTGTTATATATTTAAGATATACTTTATTAAATTAGTGTATCGTGCAAAAAATTTTAACAACCAAATATTATCTATATAGAGGAAACTTTGCGAATGTTTTATGAGCATATAATTTCAATAAAAGTCTAAACCCTTTTCTTTGCCTTACAAAATAAATTTTTAGTTTGATTCAAAAGTCCTGAATAAGAATATCTTTCTAGTCGCAATTTATAAACAGAAATCATATCTAAAGGTAAAGATCTAAAACTTTTGTCAAAAGATACCCTTCCTGGCAGAACCATCTGTTGGAAAAGAGAACGATACAATAGTTCTTTCCTTGTCATATTTTCTAGCCATGTTTCCTTTTCCTCCAAGGTACTAAATTCTTTTCAACTTATTCAACAATTCCTCTTTAATCTAAAAATAGTTATACTGGTAGAGCTGGAATCCTCAGTAAATAAATTTGCCAGTTTGAAATTATTTGTATTCGGTGTTTCATAACAGCTATTCCCTGCCAGGAATTTAAATAATCTTCTTAGAAATTATTAATACTTTAAGAGTTTTAGAAAAGAAACTTTTAAATTTTTATCTATCTTACATTTTTATATACAGTTTTTGTTCATCTATTCAATAGATTTTTGTATTTGAATAATTTTTAAAACAATGCGTATTGAAATTGGAGATAAAACATAAAATAAGATTTTTCTGTTTATTTAGATTTACACTGAATTCGAATTACAGAATTGGTGTTTAATGCAGTTGAAGAAATATGGGAGAAATTCCGTTCAAGCAACACTTTTAAGTATTTTAATTTAAGATAATCGGAGAAATTTAAAAATTACATAATACTCTTTTTTTTCAACAATGCTACCAATAAGGGAGTATTTATAGACTGTGAGAGCAACATGCTCTAAAACGCTTTCTCTAAATGGGTGGTAAAATTATTTATTGTACTACAAATTTTGTACTGGGGAGGGAAACAGGTGTTCTAATTCAATTTATTTCTAAATTTTTAATGTAGTAGTTTCTAACTTATAGTGGTTGGAACGTGTCCTTTGAAAAATCGTCCTCTGATGATGTGTTAAAAAAAACAGTCACACATCTAAAAATAAAGGAAAGTTTTGACAACTGTGTTTCAAGCGTTTACTACTGGGGTTGTTGTCTTGAATTATCTTACATATATTTTTATTATTCGTAAAAATCTGGCAATTCTTGTTAAAAACGATTCATAGGGCAGATAGAACATCACAAAGAGCGGAAAATTTTACAACCGAAATCGAACCGGGCATTATCGCACTGTAAAAAATAAGAAATGTTTCTTGATCAAGCTAGAAATTTTACGAAAGTACAGGGTGTTCAGAACTGTATGTCAAAAATGTAAAAGCAGGTAGAGGGGACCTAAATAGGCAGATTTAGTATAGGAACGTATGTGCAGAAATGCAGCGTTGTGGCAATAAAGGGCACTGTTGAGTTCAGCGGATGAAAGCGCTTCTCTGACTTCAATCGTCATTCCCCGCAGGGATTGAGCAACATGCATCCTTACACCAATGCGGAGCTTGCAGACATGTCTTTTATGTACGGGGCTGCACAAGGAAATGGCTCACACACACTACACGTCTAGCAGCTCTAGAGCCTGTTGAAGGACTATCCTCTACTGTGCGCAATACTGCTTCTTTCACAGCAAGAATTCTGCGACATCTTCCAGTACCCGTATCACGCCTGGAATCATAAAACGATCTACTCGCGCACAACTCCCCATGCAAATGCTCAAATGTTCGGCGATCCAGCAGATTCCTACCCGGGAATCGTTCCATGTACATCCTCTGAGCAGCCGCTGCATTTCCTTGCGCAGCCCATTACATGAAATGCATGTCAGCAAGCACCGCATTCATGTAACAACGCATGTTACTTGAAATCCGTGCGGAGAAGGGCCATTCAAGCCAGCGGAGTGCTTCTATCCACTGAACTCAGCAGCGCCCTCTACTATCTCTACGCTGCATTTTCGCACCCACATTCCTATTCCAAATCTGCTTATTTAGGTTCCCTCTATCTGCCTTTACATTTTTGACGTATAGTTCTGAACCACCCTGTATAATATAGTATTTTCTCAGTTAATTATGATTTCGAAAAGCAATCCTTTGTCTTCAGAAGTGTTAGAAATCAATAGATTTTCTAAATTCATAAAGAAAACTCAACACAAATAAAAGGAGAAATGCAAAATACTGAACAGTTGAGAAACAAAAGTTTATTTTACTGCTTGCAGTTTCCGGAACAGTTTCCGAATAGATTTTACCATGCATTATCCATATCCAGTTTTCTTAGCCCGATATCATCACGAAATATCGATTTTTCGGATGCTATCAATCCCCAAGTAAACATTTTCAGCTTTGTAACAGAATTTATACATGCAATAGTAACAAAATAATTTGCGTTTTACTCAGTTAAATTTTTATATTAGCTGTAATTTTTCCAACTGAGAGAAGAAGTGTCCAGGCCAGGATTTGAACCGGGGACATTTAGCTTAAGCTGCAATCTTCTGTCAACTTAGCTATCCTGGACAAATCTGGAGGGCACAATTCACTCAGATAACCTTTCATTAAGGATTTTGTTATCTAAAACAGCTCAGCAGGATAAAAGAGGCTGGTTAAATATAAGATATTTTTCCGTGATAGCCATAATTTTTTTTTATTAGAAGCAAAAGTACGGATATTAAAGGGAAAAAATAAAGTAAACTAAATTATTTCTTCTTGTTCTTGTTAATCCCATTGGTATTTTTATAGATATTAAAAAAAAAAATAGATTTTTTTTTTTTTTTTTTTTTTTTTTGACCTATTGAATAAAGGAGAAAATGTTTAAATTGTGTCCAGTGCTGGTATTACGGAGGTATCGGTACTCACTTCTGATAGCTTTTTAATTTCTATTTTGAACTTTAGATGAGTACTTCATACTAAATATGCATATGAAACACTAGATCAGGGAGCCATAAGTCATGATAGAGAAAATGCAGGCTTTAGGTAGTATTTAATTGCGAATAGAGAAAGTGTCATATTAAAGAATAGGTTCAAGAGATTTGGAAGCTTCAGAGACCTTTCATCTTGTGCTGAGAATATGATTTCAGAAGATAAGTCTTTTTTCAAGTGTAAGCCACAGGAATTTGACGTCATCTTTTCAAGTTATGGTAGTATTATTTGGGGTTAGACTATTGATGCATGAAAAAAGTGTAGAAAATCAAATGGCAGCAGTTTTTTATTCATTAATTTTAACGCATCAAAGCTTGCACCAATCCATGTCTTTGCACGTATAAAATAAGGGTGGCTTATGGAGGCGTAAATAGAAGTATTGACCGCATATAAAGGAATATAAGCTAATTCTATACGAGGTATATCATTAAAAAATAAGTTAAAAAGCGTCGTACCAAAGACCGAACTCTGAAGGATGCCTGAAATGATAAAGTTGAGTGTAGATAAGGTGTTATTAATACGGACATAAAAGTACTTTGCCAAGGTAACAGCATGTGAAATGTATAAGCTTGCATGCGATATTTAGCCAAATTAATTTGTAAATGGGGTCCTTTATCTAGATTTCGTCAAAAACCTTGGCGATGTGCAAAGTTATGGCTGAAATTGGTTTCTTAGTATTCAAGTTTTCCGTTAATGAATTCGACAACACGAAGAAGATCATGTTGTATAGAATGTTTAGCGCTGTAGCCAAATCATCCAGGAATTAAAATGTTGTTATTTTGCAGGAATCATGAAGCTGTAACTGAATTCTCAACGATTTTACATAACGATGAAAAAGGGTTAATGGGTCGAAAGTTCGTGATGTCACTACGATCAGAAGCACGTTTAATAATGGAAGAGATGATAAATGTTTTCCAGGGTTTCTAAAAAAAGCGGAATTTTAGGGTCGAATTAGTCAGTTTAGTGATATAGTGATACAGTTATGGAGATAAAGTTAGAAGGTAAACATGTAAGAGCATTTATTAATGGCAATATTATCATACCTATGTACTTAATGGTTTTTGGGATTTTTGATGATATCATGGATAAACAGCACTGTTTAAATTTAGGGGCGGGTATGGGGTCGCGAGGAAATTATTAACTGTATTATTAACAAGAGGGAGATGGGCGGTGTTAGGGAAGAATTGCAATGCATAGGATCTTGGGAGAAAGTCTGTTTTATCTTCATTAGTATAAAGCGTTGTACTGATGACATTAATTAGAGCAATGGGAGTGAAATTTATGTTAAGCTTCTTTTGTAATTTGCTGAGAGAGAATTGTCATCAGGTGAAAGATTTTCTAAGAATTTAGTCCACCTTTTTGGCCTTTCTTCGAAGATTAAATATTTTATCATGTTATTAAGTTTATTGACAGTGGACTTAAATGTGGTGTCACGGAACGGCTGAAAGGGTCCCCGGATCGGACGCTTTTTATGGCAGTTATCGCGGAACAGACAGACAAACTAACTAACTAACTAACAAACAGAAACCAAAAACTTTTCGGATCTCCACAGTAAGCCTTCAATGACGTTTCGGCAAAACAACATGAAAATCATGTCAGGAAGCAGGAATTGGATAAATCTAAAATAACTACGCTTTGTTGAAGTTCTAACCATCAGTTTAACTTTTACGTGGCTAAAATTATTTAAAAATGTAATTCGGTTTTTGACCTGGATTTCTACATGGCTTATAATATGCATAAATATACAAACTCCCTGGTCAATTACATGACTAGCACCCATTTTCTCTCTCTTCTGTGGGCAGGGCCATCGCTAAGACATTTTCTTCGGGGGGGGGGGGGGGGGGAGGACCTTAAATTGCCAAGTTAAATTTCAATATTTGCCAACTAGTTTTATAATTCTGCCGACTTACCACAATTAAAAAATTTAATATACTTCTTATTGGTAAAAAGTTTAATAATATTCCCAATTAAATTTGAAACTTTTGACAATCCTGTCAGAAACAGAATATGCATTATAGTTTTCATTAAAGTTTTAAGCAAATTTGCCAACTAAGCTTGTAAATTTGCTAAGTGTAAGAGCATTCGCGAACATTTGGGGAGGAGGCTCCCCCCTATCCCCCGCCCCCTTAGCGAGGCCCCTAACTGTGGGGAGAGTTCCTGCGTAGTGATGCCTATTTTCGGTGTTTTTTTGTCAGATACGTCATTTCTGTCAGATATTTTAACTCTTGCTTTTGCCACTTTGGCCAGTCATTAGCCAGTACTCCAGACTATGGCCGAGCGTTTCTTTGAACTCGTTTTAATTTTTAAGCTTTTTATTTTTTTTTTTTTATTTTTTTTTTTTTTTATGTTTATTCTCACATTGAGGAAGGGGATCACCACATCTTTAAACGGCTTTTAGCTTATGATTTTAATTAACGGACTTCTAGCTTATGTTTCTAAAACTCGCAAAGAGTGATAAGTTTCTGATTATAATAATCAAATTTGTTTTATAAAGTGAATTTGTATGTGATTACACTAGTAACTATTTTTGGGAGGGGGATACTTTTATTTGTAAGAATTACATTTTTGGAAAATTATGGATGAACCAATGGATTTCCTGGTATAATTCTATAAAGATTTATGAAAAAACATGTAAACTATACCTTTTAATGGGCTGCCTTGATCAAGCGAACTCAAATGTGGTGCCAGAAAGTGCAAGTTACCATTTTAAAAATCAAAGTTCATGCAGTTTTTAATATGTAGACGATATCTAGAGCAAACTTTTTAAATTTCATTTAATATTAGGCAATATTATTCCCGGTCGGTTGGTAGTTATGTTTTTTTATACTGTTATTTGCTGCGAAAAATTCCCAGTACTGAACAAATCGAAAGAATAGCTTTTTAAAAAAACATCCTTTTCGTGATCTCCTACAACTTGTATACACTCGGTTTTACCTGGTAACTAATTGATCTTTTTCAGTAATTCTTCTTGCGAGAAATTATTTTTATTTCTTGAAATTTCTGGATGAGTACCCAACACATTTTCCTTTATAACACTACGAGAAATTTTAAAAAAGTAAATAAACTGCATCTTTTTCCGTGCCGTCTTGATGCAAGGCGCTCAAATGAAACGGTAAAAGTAGAGATTGACATTTGAAAATTCAAAGTTCATACATTTTTTAATAGAAGTAGATATATGCAAAGAACTAATATTTTTTCTACGGGAACAAAAGTGCTTTTCTGCATTGTTGGATAAACGGGTAGATGGACGGGCAGGTGGATAGATTGATATATTTATAGAAATTTACAGAAATCACCCACACTGAGAAAAATGACACTTTCAAATCTGAGTATATTAGTCCAAGTGCCGACAGCACAAAATCCTATGTTATCAAGCACGAGAAAAAAACCTTTATTTTATGGAAGAGTAGAAGTAAGGGAATCTAATGATCCATGTCGGCCGGAAGTGAAGTGGTGCATAAGCCAAAAATTGATACCATCAGAGGTTGACTCGTAGGTTTATCATTGTGTTTGTCCTTCAAACAAAGGTATGAAAACATGATGGATAGTTGCACACTGTAAAAAAAAATTTGTAGTTCTACAGATGTAAAGTTACATGCTTGCTAGACTTTTATCTGTAACTGTACAAAAAAAGCTGCAAACCTACAAAACTAGTTTTTGTAAAGCTAAAGAAATCTGTAACTTCACAAATGAATTCGCTAAAATTTCAGTAATCTTACTAAAATTTTATCTGTAACCCTGGTTGCAGTTACATGAAAAGTTCTAGGCATCCCAGTTTCCTAAAACATTCTTAATAATCTTACAGATTTTTTGATTTTCGGTTCAAAAGTGTGTCTACTACATGGATTTTTGTTGTTGTCGTTACATAAAAAGTTCTAGGAATCCCAGTTTCCTAGAAAATTCTTAGTAACTTTACAGATTTTTTTTACAGTGTAGGACAAACACAATGATAAACCTACGAGTCAACCACTAGTGGTATCAATTTTTGGCTTATGCACCACTTCACTTCCGGCCGACATGGATCATTAGGTTCCCCTACTTCTACTCTCCCATAAAATAAAGGTTTTTTTCTTATGCTTGATAACATAAGTTTTTGTGCTGTCGGCTCTTGGAGTATATCTATGTTTTAATTTTGTTATGAAACTTTTTGTTTCAAATATGAACACCAATGCTTTCAATTCTGAAATACCAGAAATACTCAGTTTCAAACAAAATTACTTTTCATTCGTTAAACGTAGTACATTTTACCACGGTAGCTGAATTTATTCATATTATATCATTTGTTATGATTTCGAACGAAACTTTCTTTTCAGTAATAATTTATAACATGAAATGTGGCGAACGACATTTTTATTGTGTTCGCGGAAGGACACTTAAAAGCCGTCGTAATGTAATCACGAAAGCGTAAATTTTATTCTTCAACCTTCGAAATCGAAGAATGGATGAATTCGTAAAGAAAGGACTTCGCAGCTGGAATTTGACAACCATCAACAATATATAAATACAAACATCATATTAATCATGAATAAACATCATGAATAAAGAGTTATATGCTCATATTTGAGTATGTCCATGTTTTCAGAAATGAGTATATACATGTTTCAAACTTGAGTAATTTTGTTTCGGAGCCATTTTGACTATGCGACATCTCAGATTTGAGTATTTTATACTCAGTTTTGAAAATGTCGTTTCTAGAGTGCACTTGTGAACAGCCAAACGTGAAGTATAGTGGCAAAAAGTCCACGAGAGAAATAACCATTCCCACTATCCACCGGACACAGAAAGCAACGGGGAAAGGAAGACCTCCCAGCTGACCCCGCCAGACTCCTGAGAGAGTCAGAAAGGTAAGCGGTTGATTTCAGTACCGTCCACGAAGATTTATATCAAATTTAAAGATATATATAATAATAATAATATGTGCTGCCCAACTTCGCCTATGGCTATACAAGCGAAATTGTAAGTTGCACATAGCTCTTGATGTACGATTTCCCATAAGCTGAGACAAATTATGTTATAAAAGCAATGGTTAAAAAGCAGTTGCACAATAATTATCAATTAAAAAAACTGAATTGCAATATAATCACACATGCACTAAATCAAACAATAATATAAATGTTCATCAAAATTAACAAATCCAGTCTTAATATTACAGCAGTAAGATTCAGTAGAATAAATTGATGTAAATTCAATCATGGAAATTAAATTTAAACATCTCCAGAAAGATTAAATAATAATGAAACAGAAAATTTAATTTGGGAATCTTCAAGAGTTAGAAGCAGAATTCTTGTGTGGTATGTGGAGAACGAGGAGGCAATAGTAACTAAAATTAACAAGGAAATAAATGAATTTAAATATTACAGGTTATTGAAAAATATATAGTTTATCACAGTTCTCATACACTATTAGAGGTGTACGAAAAGCTTTTGATTAGAATATTATAGTTTCTATAAGCTTAATATAATTGTTCGGATCCTTTGTAATTTCTTTCTGAGTATTTTATTTTGTTAAATTTGAATTGAAATTTTATCAGTGGGCAGTTTCCGAAGAAATAATGAATTTAACTTCCTGAAGATTTACCACATGGACACAATAGTTGATTTATATTATCCTATTTTATGTAGAAAATCTGGAAAGCTGCCATAATTGCTTAAGTAATATGCTAGTACCAAGTGTACAAAAATAAAATATGGATTCCCTTTTTAAGAATAATATAGGTATATCTTCCTTTTAAGGAGTAGATCCATGATAATTTGCTATCTATCTACTGTTTGCAGAAGGTTATACGGCAGAGTGCTGTTTCGAATAAGACCTGCTGTTTGCGTCCCACTCACTTCTGCACACAGGAGAAACCGTTTAGCATCGTGCTGAGATCATTGACTTTGAACCAAGCATCAATGGGGTACTGTTCTATTCACTGATGAATTTCGGTTCAGCCTAAACACTAATTCTCGACATATATTCATCTGGAGAAAAACAGCGATCCGCTACCTGCCTTCGAATATCCTAGAAAGAGACCACTATGGCAAGTACTTAGGGAGGTTTGATAGTCTGGTCAGGCATCATGCTGGATGGGCGCACATCCCTTCCTGTGCTTGGCAAAGGCTCTGTGACTGATGCGAGGTGTAGGGATGATATCTTTGGTACCCTATGTTCGCCTTTTTAGGGATGCAGTTGGCCCTGATTTTATTTTAATGGACTAAAGCTCGCAACCAGATAGAGATCATATGGTCGACGAATTTCTCGGAAGTGAGGGTATTCGCTTGATGGATTGGACAGCCAGATCTAAACCTTGTATAGCATGTCTCGTACGCTCCGGATGGAACAATTGAAACTCACTTTCCACCTCCCAGAACCACCCAGGGCCTGAAAACAGCGTTACTGGAGGTGTGAGACTAACTGCCACAGGACCTCATAAACTGCCTGATTTCCTGTGTGAAATCACGTTGTGAGAGCTGTATAACTGTAAGAAGGGAGCATACCCTCTATTAACACATTTTTGGTTCAATATTGTAAGCTCTGTTTTATACCTTCTGACACTGATGAATCTTATCAGCACAGACAACCACCTCATCGAGTTGGAGGCTGAAATTCCAGAATTAGTTAAAACTCGATTCCCATATTAAAACGCAGTCGGTCTGCCAAGTTATATCTTGGTGGAAAACACCTAAAAACTCGATTTTAGCGGTCGACTCGTAGGTTTACCATTGCGTTTTCCTGCACCCAAAGGTATGAAAACATGGCGGACTGGGAGCAGGAAAACACAATGGTAAGCCTACGAGTCAACCGGTAAAATCAGGTTTTTAGGTGTTTTCCACCAAACTTTCGGACTTGGCAGACCGATTGCGTTTTAATATGGGAATCGAGTTTTAGCTAATTCTGGAGTTTCAGCCTCCAACTCGATGAGGTGGTTGTTTCATGGTTCGTGCGCCTCTTTGAATTTTGCAGACCAAAAAATTTTTCGGCACTAGTATTATCTTATAGAAAATGTCTTCTTAAAAGAAGGTGAAATTTTGTGCGTTTAAGCTAGATTTCTTTATCTATAAAAAGATACTGATAGTTTTCCCTGGAGAAATAACGGTATCCGTACGAACCATATGTCTGTGCTGCCGGCTTCCGGTCTATTACGCAAGATTATTCGTGTGTATTATTACTGGTGATTTTTTTATTATTATTATTATATAAACTTGTATACATACCTTATTTCATTAAAATCTGTCCGATAGTTCTGGAGATAATCGATCAAATCTACATTTGACGGTTATATAGAAGCATGGGTAGATATATGGATAGACTTATAGGAAGATGCATTTGATAAATAGGCAGTTATATAGAAGCATGGGTAGATAGATAGACACAAAGATGGATATATAGACAGATGGATGACAGAAAGATGGATATCTATCTATCTATATATATATATATATGAACTGACAAATACATAGATAGATCGATAGATCGATAAATAAAGGAATAGATAGATATGACTGTAATATAAGACAATTAAAAATTAGCGGATATTCAATCGATGGCAAAATTTTAAAAAGAAATTGTAAAATAAAATAAAACTATTTTGATACATTTTTTTCTGTTTAATGGTAATTTCCATTCCTGATAAAATTTCCACTTTGCACATTACCAAATTTTGAATTTTTCTTTCAATAGAACCTGAGAAAGTAAGATAAATATTGTATCATTTAATCACATATTATCATAATAAAATTCCCAAAAGCAATCATTCTAAAGTTAAAGTACGCTAAATTACACATATATTTCTTTCTTATAAAAAATATGCCCTATTTACGAAAGGCGTCCACTTTACAAAACGTTAATGCATCCGTGCTATAAATCAAGTAATTATTCTGATTTTATTGTAATTAATTATACAACTAAGCATAAAAAGTTAAAAGCAAAGCCATGTTGTCTTAATGAAAAAAGATTTATTTTTCATGTGAAAGAAGTAAACTGTGCCCCAGCAATATTGATTTTAGAGGAAAACAACATTTTTTTTTTTTTTAAAGAAAAAAAACAGAAATGTAGGTCATCTAAGATTAAATCACTGTTTTGAATTCACTGATTAATTGAGCTCGTTTTTCAAAATACTTAAGGGTTTTTATCCGGTAGCATGCTGTAATCTATCATGAAAGGTCCATTTCTTATTATTACATTAAAGTTTCTTATATTCGCTAAAAAATCTTATATCAAAAAAACTATCGAAAAGTATTGAAAAAATCGAGTATTTTTTTCTTTGTTTAGTGAACTGATTAATGTAATTTAAAATATATTATTATACAGGGTGTCTCCTAATTATTAGAAATAACGTTTAGTGTACACAGTAGACGCATTCTTTCAGCATAATGCTCATGTGTTGACTCATGCTAATGCACACATTATATGTTCTCATGCGGCAGGAAACAGCTATAGCTATAATGAATAGCTCCCAGTTTCCTGCTGTTTTTCCATTCAAATATACAATTTTTAAACCAGAAATTTTATTCCAACTTTTCACTGGCCTTGCCATCATATAAAACCCTTAAGTTAAAGGAAAAAAACATTGTTTTAAAATCTATTTTCAACTAAATTTTATTTTGAGTCATATCTCTTGCAAACCCATGTATCCCCCTCTTGCAAGCCTCATATAGCAATCCCGATCATATAGCATCTTTCAAGCCTTATATAGCATATAAGTTCTTTCACAGGAGCTTGAACAGCTTTTTAATCATACCAATTAAAAGAATAATTCGTGGGAAAAAATAGTGGGTGATAAAGTTAATAAATGAAATCAAATAAATGCCATATAGAAAATGAAAAATTTTACTAAATGAAACTTGGCTTTTTAAAAGGCTGTACGTAATTAATTATACGGGAATGTATTATAAATCACTGCTTAGTCGACACATACTTCTTACCATACCAAGTGGACTTCGCGAAGTATCGAACCTTTATTGAAGAAATTCTCCGGAATTATTCACCTGTGCTCCAGCAACTATGCGATACTACATGTGATTTTAACATGACTGGACTTCAGCCCATTTTGAAAGATCTATTTCTGTGCATTTAATCAAATCTTGTAGGCGTCGATAGATAGGACATGGCGAACCTGTTGCTAGCCTCTCCCCTAAGTTCAACCGATTTATAAGGCCTCGTTTGCTTTCTGTGAGGAACCCTAAAAACGACGCTGTGAAAATCTCCTGTTGCCTCTGAAATGTAGGGTCAGGTAGAGTAATTGTGACCAGGGAGTAATTATGACCGCCGTCATATTGGAGAAAATTGTGTATGGTAAAATTTTGTTTCAAGCTTAGATATTAACCTCATAATGTATATTTCATCTTAGATATTCTTTATTACTAGTCTGAAGCCTTTTTGAGATCCGAATAGCAATTTGAAACTAAGTCTATAAAATTTTTGATAAACGGATTTGTCATTTTGGAGTTCAAAGTGGTCACAATTACCCCCAAACAAATGTGTATTGGCAAGTATAAAGAGAAGATGTAGTGGTCATAATTTCCCCACTAGTGGTCTTAATTACCCCAAACTTATGTGATTGTGAGTTTTTGGTGGGGCAGTTATAACCATCCATTTAACTTAAAAAAAAAACAGCTATGAGAATTAAAACTTTTAAAAGGTGTTCTTAAAGGATCTAAGTTACTTCATATGTACTAAAAACACCACTTTTCCAAATAGGAATAAGCAAAAAAAAAATAACAATGTTGAAAATATAAAAAGTGGTCATAATTACCCCTCCTGACTATAATTGTCACAATACACCGCCAGCATCCCTGATATTATCGTCGAAACACTGGTTGTTTTCCACCATATCGGGCAATCAATGATGTGTCGATGGATACATTACTGCTAATGCGGCGTCAAGGATACATTAATGCTTCGAGCACATCTAGTAACATTATTAAATGTATGCGTCTAGTACTCCATCTATCAAATTACTATATCCAATAAATGTTTCCCACTAATTACTCTTTTATGCACACGAGAGCGGAAATGACACGTCACTTCCGCCTCTTATACCTCTTTTAATACTTTTTCAGTGACGTTCTTAGTTGGGTCATTCTCACAAACAGAAAAATTATGAATTTGAAAAAATGATTAAATTTTATCATTTCAATTCCTGATTTTTAGCTCAAATTTCGCCAGATATTAAAATAATGAGAATTTTTGCTAAGGAATAGTGATTGCTTCTTTAAAATGTCTAAAATTGTTGTTGCTATGTCCCTGAAATCATAAATCCAATACGCCTTGATAATGACCACGGTAATGACATTTTTAACGTTAAGACTTCTTTAGAGCTAAACTATAACAATTGAAAGCTTATGGAGCACTTATTCAGAAAGCAGTTCTAAACCTTCTTTATAATTGATTCTGAAAAGTTAAATTATTGAATATGTATTTCAGCAATAAGAAACTTGGTAATGACACTTATTAAATACACTGACTGTCATTTTGGAACAAAAAGCACAGATTGAAGTACTTCTTGAATAGGTAATGAAAAATATACATTACTTCTCGTAAGAACATGTAGAACTATACAATCTAAGAACATTTCCATATCAAACTACATCTAGTGGAGAAGAGAATGAAACATTTCTGAGGAGCATGGTAATGACAACAAACGCTAGGGACAAATTTTAAATAATTGTAATTAATGGAAATTTTTTTTTGTTTTCTATAATGTCAAATGTATAAAAAATAGAGACATTTGAAATTTACCCGTATAATCATTGCATTTCTTCCAAAGGTTTCCAGATCTTCAAAATAATTATTTCAATTTAAAAATTAGAAGCTTAGGACATACCTTGGTAATGACATTTACAACTTTACACTTTGTGTAGGTATTGAGATTTTTGTTTCATACTTAAACTAATGCACGACGTAGTGCTTGAACTAAAATGTTCATTAAAAACTTCTTCTTGTTTTTTTTACATACTTTAACTTGTATTTATATCAATTTTTCAAAAAGTAATAAACCCCAATAAGAGGAATACGTTAAAACACTTCCATTTTTTCTATTCGAGACAATGAAGTGCATCGAGCTTATATCTCTAATTTATGGTGCAGATCTAAAACAAATGTACCAAGAACTTCATCGATGCGATAATTGCTATGGTAATCATGGTAAAACAGTAAAAATTCCGTTTTCTTACGATCAAAAGTCCAGAAAATTCATAAAATTCAAAGTATCAAAAGTCGGTAAGTTTTGATCGTACAAGGATGGAACTGTTACTCGTTTATTTACGGGAAAATGGAAGAAAATTAACTATAACTTATATGACTCAGGGACCATATAAAAATTTTAATTTAATAATTTTTTAACAAATATCTCTTTTGGGATTTTCGTATGAGGATGACATTTTAAAAATTATTGCAGCTGACACTATTCTTTTAAAATTAAGGATTTTGTAATTAGCTATTTGTCAAAGGTAAGAAGAAATGTCCTGTACATCATAAAAAAAGCAATACGTTTGATTATTTTATGATGAATGATGATGATGATGATTTTATGATGATTATAATAAACGCTTCAAGAAATAAAACGCTTCAAGAAATAAAACAATTCAAAAAATAAAGCGATTGTCTTATGAATAAGATATTTGTGCAGTTAAAATTTAAAATTGTTAATAATGCACTTTCTAAAAAGATATCTTTCTTTTAAGATAGTTTAGAATAAAGTGTATTTGATAATTTTAAAAAATCTTTCTATGAAGAAAAACTCGTTTTTCTTAAAACTTTTTTAAAACTATATATTTAAATATAAAAAAAATTTCAGAATGAAATCATCTCACTCTCTAACAAAATGTAAAGAATCAATACTAAAATTTTCTCCTATTATATATCATGTCTGATGAAAATATATAACACATGCAAAACAACTGAATATGCCATCTGAAAAAATTTACACTTTGGCTAATATAATCTAAAATCGTATTTTGTAAACTACTCAAACCATTCTTTTTGGTAAAAAATAAAAAATAAATAAATAAATGAACAAGTAGAAGAAGGAAATTTCTACCAAAACTTCTCGATAAATCCAATTTTTTTAAACAATGAGTTTAAATTTTGAAGAGTGAGTATCTGAAATACTACAGTAACTTGCGACAATTCTAGTATCAAATAAAAAGTTTCGGAATTGACAGAAAATATATAATAATGCAAAGTACGAACAAATGGTATAAAATAACCTTTTTTTATATATATGATATACTTTTGTCACTGGTAGATTTATTTTTTTACTGGGAGTGTCTAAATCAATTCTTTTGTAAGCCACATCTGGAATACAATAGAAAACGTTTTTAGATTCTTCAATTATATTTATAAGCAGAATACCGAAAAGTAAATAATATACTTATAAAAGGAAAATCTTATTAAACATAATATTTCAATAATATACAGGGTGTAGATCAATGAATATCCCCAATTTTCAAGTCTATTAAAAGAAAACACAATAAAGTACAACCTTGTTGTTCATCGGAAATCAAGAATAGCAGTTGAAAGTTTAAATTCAACTCAGTTATAAGTTTTCAATGTGAGCTTCTCCAAAAACACGAGGCGGTATGATAATTCATCCCACACTTTTCTCATGATGATTTTTTTTGTTGGTCTCATCAAAGATCAGATGTTTGTTCCACTGCTACCAAGTGACGTTGACAAACTTAGGACACGCATGTCTGAAGCCATCAAAGAGTCACACTGGACATCCTGAAAAAAGTGTGTAAAAAATAAAGTAAAGTTAATATTATCTACAATTTTTATCTTGACAAGTTTTTAATAGGATAAACTGTTGCAGCAGAAACAAATTAAACAAAAATAGGAGTTGAAGAAACAATTATCGTATTAACATTAGTCTAATAAAACCAGCTCTTACAGAAAAATGAAATTAAAGACTCGTCAAAAGCGGCCAGATAAAATTGTTAAACAGTGTTTATCTCTAATCTTGGTTTAGTTTTTGTTGGTGAAATTAGTACGTAACTTCAAATTTTACTTCCGCCAGTAAGCAGAGCCGGTAGGGTTTTTTTTTTTTTTTTTTTTTTTTTTTGCTATACATGGTGTACATAAATGAATATCCCAACTTTACAGGGTTATTAAGAGAAAAAAAATTACAACATTGTTCTTAATCGGAAATAAGAAATAACAGATCAAAGTTTAAATTCAACACCGTTATAAGTGTTCAATGTGAGTCCCTCCAGAAACACGAACTATATCGAGACGGTACGATATACATTCCACACTTTTCTCAGCACGATTTTTTTTTTTGTGTGTGTGTGGGACTTTATCAAAGATCAGGTATTTTTTCCACCGCTATCAGCTAATGTTGACGAACTTAGGACGCACATATATGCAGCCATTCAAAGAGCTACCCCGGACCACAGATTAAATATCTCATACAGATATGACTCTTCCATAAGCTCAATGGTAACCGAATCGCAACTTCAGAGCCTCTAATGACAACAGTCGCAAATGTTTCGGGAGGGTCGCACATGTAGTTGTTACTTGTCTTATTTGTGTATTATCTATCTTTCATTGATGCGTCGCTAGCCGGTTCTGTATTTGTTTACTTTTTAAAACGTAAGACATGTTTTATATTATCAAGCAGATACTAGGAATTAAGCAAATAACCTCAGAAAATATGCACTTACACGTTTCTTCTTAAAGATTTAGCCCTTTTATTTATAATCATTTAAACAGAGAAATTTTCAGATATTTAAATGGTTTCAAACAATCAAACTTTCCAACAGATAAATGTGACAGTGACAGTTTATGTTTATAAAATTCCGGGCTCGCGCATTTTGTTCCCGCCTGCGCTCAGCAGTGGCGCTAGAATCGCGGATTTTTGCTCCTCTGTCATATCTGGGTAAAATATTTAATCTGTGCCCCGGACATGCTGAAAAAAGTGTAGGATGAGTTATCATGCCGCATCGATATCGTTCGGTTTTTCTGGAGGGGCTCACATTGAATACTCATAACGGTGCTGAATTTAAACTTTCAACTGTCATTCTTTATTTCCGATTAACAACAAGTTTGTACTTTTTTGTTTTCTTTTAATAGCCCTGTAAAGTTGAGATATTCATTTATGTATGTATACCCTGTATATAAATTTACATATTGTATTGATAAAAGTATCAGTTCCATGAAAGTATGCTCCTTTTTCCTTCTCGCCATATATTTGAAAGAAGTTAAATATAACTAAAGTGCTAAAATAATTTTCATCTTTTTTGTTTTTCTTATTTGAGAAATGTTATAACTTTATACTTTCATGCTTGCATGATTTCCTAAAAGGTTAAATGGTATAGGGACACTGGAAAATATTGCTTGATCCAATGTAATGGTTCATACATAAAACAAAACTCTGTTTCGCTACAAACCCTAGGAACCATATCCTACAGTGTCCATGCGGGATCCCAAATGTTTAATTCTCAAGCAAGCTTGGTACTCATTGTATCGACGCCCAAGCAGTAGTCGAACTTCGGACCTATATTGTGGTGGTTCATACATAAGTTGTATAAAAAATAATATAACTTTGAAGCTGAAGGCCAATAAAATACTTATACAATTAAAATATACAATTATCAATTACACTTTCTATTAGAAATCTTTCTTTTTAAAATCAATATTACACCCAAGCGCCAAGACAATATCTAAAAACTTATTGATTTATCTAAAATTTAAAAAGAAAAACTTACTTTACAAAAGACAATTTTTATAAATTTCCATTTAAATATACACGGTTTTCAAAATTAAATGGCAATTTACTCTCCGGCCAAATCTAAGAACTCAACAACACAAAATTGTTTTCCATTCCTGCATCGAGTAGTAAAAAAGATAGAACTTAAAAGATAGAATTCCCATTTAAATACACTAAATATGTCATCTAAAAATATTTACACTTTGAGTAATATATTCTGAAAATCCTATATTGTGAACTAATCAAAACTTTTTTTTTAGGCCCAAAAAAATTATAAAAGCTAGCAGGAAAACGTACTTGTGTTTAAAAATGCCCGATAATTCCAATTTTCTTGTATAATTAGCTTACATTTTGAAGAGATAGTATTCTTGCAGGAACTTATGTCAGTTCTAATATCAATTAAATAAATCGAAGTATGTTAGATAGCAAAAGCATAACAAGTAGTTGAAATCCTTTAGTAACATATTGCATCTCAAATATAAAATAAAAAGTGCCGAAGTACATAGAAAAAATATAATAATACAAAGTACAGACAAAAGGGGCGAGAGAAACGCTAGCTTTTATTAGATTTTATTATATGCCATACGTTATTGGAAATGGCTATTTTTTTTCTCAAAACTCCTGTTCTTTTGTAAACATCATTGCGAAAGAAAATGGGAAAAGTTTAAATAAAAGTTTAATAGGAAAGTGTTAAATTAAGTTTATAGACATAATAACAGAAAATATCAGGTACAACTTTCTTAAATAATATTTAAGAAGAAGAATTAATATACATAATAACTTGCATAGCGTGTTGATAAACATGTTAATTGTGAAAATATGCTGATATTTGTTCACAGTTTTTTAGAAATGTTACCGTAACTTAGGTCAATTCTATTATCGAATAAAAGTATCAAAGTGGAGGGAAAAAATATAACGAGTAGCTGAAGTGACATTCTGCATTTCAACTATCAAATAAAAAGTGTCGAAGTAGATAGGAAATAATAATGCAAAATACAGACAAGTGATTCGAGAAAAACGCTCTCTTTTGTTAGGTTTTCTTATATGCCATACGTCGTTGGAACTGGCTGATTTATTTATTGTCTTTTCTAAGCCTCGTTGCGCGGAGTCTTAAATTAGATTTATAGACAGAATAAAAGAAAATAGGAGGTACAATTCACAAAAGAACCTTTAAAAAATCACCTATTATTTAATTCAAATAAATTATTATCAATAGCACACTTTCCATCAGAGATCTGTCGATAAAAAAAATTAGAATTATTACTAAACATAAAAGACAATTTAAAAAATAAAATCTATAAACTAAAAGAAACATATTTTTCGCCAAAGTATAGCTAATCTATTGTATTTATGTGAGTGAGCATGTGCACAGGACATACCAAGTCTCGACTGAGTTCGTTATTCAGTTTCATCCGCCATCTTGTTTTAAAGTGACGGTCATTTAAAAAATTTTAAATTCTTTGAAATTCAAAAAGAGGAACAAAAAAATTTTGAAAACTTTTTTCACATAAGTTTTTGAAATTGATACATTTAAATATTTTTGTTTCGTCTTTGTCTTAATAAATGGCTAAAGTATAGCAGTTTGAATTTCTAGGGTGGCTGACATTTTGAAACAACCTGATTTTTGTTATGTGTAATCCTCGTATTTGTGAGCCGATTTGAATGTGACCGAGCATATGTACAAGACATACCAAGGTCTCAAGCGAGTTCATTAACCACCTTCATTCGTCATTTTGTTTCAAAATGGTGGCCATTGACATTTTTAACATTGAAAAATAGGTACAAGAACTTGGAAGTTGAAAAAGATTTTTCTCTTAAGTATTTGACCTTGGTGCACGGATTCCGGAGCATTTTTTGTTTCGTCGTTATCTTAATAAATGGCTGAGATATAGCAGTTTGAATTTCTAGGGTGTCTTTTGAAACTATCTGATTTTGTCATGCAATAGCATCGTATTTATTAAACGATTTGGATGTGACTAAACTTGTGCACAGCACATACCAAGGTCTCCCGACTTTGTTAGCCAGCTTCATATGAAATCTTTTTCAAAATGGCGGCCCTTTAAAAAAAAATAATTTTTTTAATTTAAAAAGGCGTTCAAAAAATTAGAAATTGAAAAAGCTTTTCCTCTTAAAGGTCTCAAGATTCTTAAAATTAGATAAAATGAAAAAAAAAGAACATTTTCAAAATTTAGTATCTTAAAATCTATTTGATTTTATAACACAATTTTGATTGAAATGAAAAATATAAGTATGTTCTTTCATTTCATCTATTTAAAAAAAATCGCAAGATGCAGAATTAGCATTTACAAGGGGCTCCAAACTGTCAGACATTTGACGAGCTGAAAATCGGCATAACAGCTTACGCGCAAGATTCCAAAACAAATTTTGCAACTAGAATGAAAATTTTGATACTTACTTATACTTCAGATTATAATAATTACCCTGAACCTAAATAAATTTGTATTTAAAGAATTTTTATATTTTTAATACAAAGTTGTGTTTAGCTAACGCAAAATTTAGAAAATTTCAACAATACAATCACCTAAAAAAATTTTTTTTTAATTGTCTGAGCGAAGCGAAGGCTAATACTCAGCGAAATATTACTGTCCGGACACTTTACTACTACGATGGATATTAACGCGATGTCCTACTAAAAAAAAAGCCTAATAAAAACCTTTCGTCAAGCATAACTCAAAAAATATTTGTCGGATTTCGTTTCTGATTGCACCAGAAGGTACCTATGAGGGTCGCCTACTGAATGCACCTACTATGAAAAATAAGTTCCAAACCGTTTAAAAATTATATAGAAAAAACTCTTTAAAAAGCACAATTTATCTGCATACGTCACAGAAATTTGGTGTGCGTCACTTTCACCGGTTGATGTTTTCGTAGACAACTGGTTTGAACACATGGAGCAAATAAAAAAAAAATACGCACGCAGTAATATTGAATAGATCAGTTTCAACCACGTGATCACAAACCTTGCAACAACCCGTGGCAACCAGTTTTGGTGGGCAAACAAATAATAATACAGTATTCCGTACCACGGTGACCGTTTTTAGCCTGTTGTATAAAATCTGGCATGTTGTATGACATACAATTGTGGATGATTAAAACAAAAGACATGAGTGTTTATTGATCCGGAGGTTATCTTTCTCTGGATGTCTGTCTGTCTATCATACAGCATGTAGTTTTCTTGTAAAGGGTGATATTATTATGCAGTAAAACCTCCATAACGGACACACCTGATTACTGGTCACCTCTATTTAGCGGGCATTTCTTCGATTACCAACCCTTAAATAACTGTACATTTTTTACTCTCAGTAGCGAACACCTCCAAATAGAGGACAAATTCTGCCCTCCCGAGGTGTTCGCTATTCAGAAGTTTTACTGGTAAAACCTCCATAGCGGACACACCCGATTAGCGGATACCTCTATTCAGCGGACATTTTTTCGATTACCAACTCTTAAATAACTGTACGTTTTACTCTCAGTAGCGGTCATCTCTAAATAGAGGACAAATTCTGCATTCTCGGGGTGTCCGCTATTCAGAGGTTTTACTGTATATAATATTGATAATTATTTTACAGGGCCGCACAAAAGAATAAGAATATATGAAACGAATATAAACTAAATTCGGAATTGGTAGATCGCTGATGGTAATGTAATTTTAGGATGTTGTTACAGTCATCCGCAGCATGTTTTTAGAGTTTCGTCCATCTAACGAAACCCTACCTGTCTCACTCCTTTGTCTGTCTGTTTGTCCGTCTGTCACAGAGACCGTTCTCAGAAACTATATATGTCGGAGACTTGAAAATTTGCATACTTATCTCTGAACACCACACATCAAACGGCAAATAATAAAATTTTGAAAAAGTCTAATATTTAACCCTTTGGGCTCTAACTTGTGTATTTAAAGCAATTTTTCTAACTCAGCCCCTAATTAAGTTGGAGACATGAAAGTTTGCATGCTTATAGCTGAACACTTGCGATAACACGATAAATCATAAAATTTTGAAAAAGTCATATATAGCCCTCCGGTCTCTAACTTCTGTATTTCAAGCAATTTTTCTAACTCAGCCCCTAATTAAGTTGGAGACATGACATTTTGCATACTTATAGCTGAACACCTCACATCAAACGACAAATAATAAAATTTTTAAAAAGTCTAATATTTAACCCTCTGGGCTCTAACTTATGTATTTTAAACAATTTTTCTAACTCAGCCCCTAATTAAGTGGGAGACATCAAATTTCGCATACTTATAGCTGAAATCCTCACATCAAACGACAAATAATAAAATTTTGAAAAGTCTAATATTTAACCCTCTGGGCTCTAACTTGTGTATTTAAAGCAATTTTTCTAACTCAGCCCCTAATTATGTTGAAACATAAAAATTTGCATACTTATAGCTGAACACCTCACATCAAACGACAAATAATAAAATTTTGAAAAAATCTAATATTTAACCTCTGATATTTTGTCTCGCGCAATTTTTAAATTTAAACTGTTTTGCAATACTATTTTTTGTTCATTTTGCATAATAAGTGTAATGTGATGTAATTTGTTCTATTTCAGATTTCTAACGCATATTAATGAATTTATTTTACAACATCCTTTCTCTTTTAAAATTCACATGTAAATATAGTTTTTATGGCGTAATTTCCGCTTTTTATACCTAGTTATTTAATTGTAATTTGAAGGTTTTTTTCTGTTTATAATAGTAACGTGTAAATAATTTTTTTATTTGAAGCAAACATTATTGTTTGCGCTATTTATACAGTTGGCAACAGTTTAAATTAATACCATTTTCTAAAATATGTAAAAAATATCTGTCAAAATGCTGAATATTTGAATTTAAAATAGAAATAAAACCTCAAAAAATGAGTCAAATTAAAAAAAAATTAATGAAATCTGCAGACCGGGATCTTCTATTGAATAAAATGATCTAAAAATGATTAAATTCCCATGTATAGCTTTTGCTCTTATAAATTATTTTTAATGGAACGATTTTGTCCAACTTTAGCATTAAATATCTCTTAAAATAATTCTTCGATTTGAAAACTGTATGCATTAATGTGTTGATCAAACATTTCGCTATAAAACCACCGATTTTCATATATTTGTATGCAATAGTTTTCTTAATATTAACGAAGAAAGACCTCCGGTCACAAAAAATTCAAAACCGGCGGCGGCGGCGGTGACAGCGTTAGTTACTTTTCATAGAATAGAGAGAGATATAAAAATGAAAACTTGTCTATCTGTCTGTTTGTAATTCTATAAAAAATCCACAATTTGCAAGCCAAAAATGTGAAGAGATACGTACATGTGTATTAAAACATGGCCGAGACAACTAAAGTAATCCGGAATCGAAATAACTTATAGTTAATTTTTAATTAATAAAAAACCACCAATTTAACTGCAATTTCTTATCAAATTTAAACATTTTTCGTTATAGCAGTTGCCAACAATTAAAAAACACAATAAAATTATTACTACAACAATTAATTTTCTACTGCAAGATTTCCACGTGAAAAATGAAAATGAAATAAATCGTTTGCCGAATTTAAAAAAAAAAGGTGAATATTACGTCATAACTTTTACTTTTAATATATTGCGTACTTTCAATTGCATGGCAGTCTTGAATGGTTTGATTTCCCATTTTTTAAAACAGTGTATACGAATTTATGTATAAGATTTTGTAATTCTACAATTCGTTTATTTTCATCATTTCAATTTTTCGCAGTATATGGACAATTAAAGATAACATCTCATTTTCTTTGCTTCCACATGTTATTATTAAATCTATGTTCTCAGTAATATCGCTCAGACTAATCCCTCTGAGGGAAGTCCTAGTAGTAAAAAAGAAAATTTTAGGTTCAGTTTATACAAACATAAAACGTGTTTTGAAAATTTCATGTTAAAATAATCAAAAGTTTTTGAGATATCGTGCGCGTTATGCCCAAAAACGTCATTTGGAGAACAATGACTTCAAAATTTCGGGAACGCCGCTTCAGCTATTGAGAGGGTATAATTCTAAAAGCCGTAACTTCTGTTTTAATGTGAATTTCAAGGATTCAATTATATCAAACTGTTCGGAAAAAGCAGGCGTTTAATATCGAAAAAAATTAAATTTTCGAAAATTTTAAAGCTTTAAGAGTCATCTTAAGCCTCTTAAACCTCTTAATGGGACCTCTTAAACGTTTGACCTTTATACAAGGATTCAAGAGCATTTTTTGCTTGGTCTTTATCTTAATAAATGGCTGAGTTATAGCAGTTTAAATTTTTAAGGTGGCTGATATTTTGAAACAAACGGATTTTTGTCATGCAACAACCCTCATATGTATTAACCGATTCCGATGAGACTCAGGATGTTTAATGGACTTACCAAGAACTCGACCGAGTTCATTGGCCGTCTTCATACCCCATGTTGGTTTAAAATGGAGCCACTTTAAACTATCGTCAAATTTGGCATGCCAAACATAAACCACTCTAAATGAAGTGAACTTGGAGATAGCTGATTAACTTGGCAAATTTCTCATTCAAATTCAGTATAGACAAAATTGAGACTGGATCTTCTATAATCAGGATCCACTCCTTTTGGCTTCGTGTGTTTGAGTAAAATTATCTGATTTTTTAAAAACAAGGATTGTGGAAGCTAACTTGTACAAACCGGAAGGGTTGTTTTTAATTCTTTTTTTAAACTATATTTCGAATTAAATGGTATCAGAATCTTTATCGAAATATAGATATTCTTCATATATTCAATCTAATGATATATTCAGTGGAAAGGAGTTTTCTATTTCTTTAACAAGTATTAATAAATTATATAATTTATAGACCTAACAGAAAAAAATATTGAATATGCTATCTAAAATAAGTTACATCTCGATAACACGTCCAAAATATCCAACATACTGTGTTACTTAAAACATTCTTTACTCAAAGAAAAAGAACAAACAGAAAAAGGAAATTTTGGCCGAAACTTTCCCATAAATCTAATCTATAATTCTATTTCGAGCATTAGGAAAACTGTTGTAACTTTATACCTTCAATTTATTATTTTATGAAATGTTACATAAGATAGAGGCGTTGAAAAATATTGATTGAAGCAATGCAACGGTTCAAAACATAAGTTGATTCAAAAAGTAAAATAACATTGTGTCTTTTTCAAGCTGATTCCGAATAAAATATTTATGCAACTAAAATATACAGTTATCAGTATTGCCTTTTCTATAGAAAATTTTTCATATTTAAAATAAATACTATAACGGAACACACAAGACGATTGTTTTAATTTTTTTTATTAAAAATGAAAAACACTCGACAAAATCATTTTTATCTCCATTTAAAAATAATTATTTTTATAATTAAATGACCTCCCAAACAAAATGTAAAGATTCAACATGAAGATGTTATCTAATTTTGCATCGAATATTAATAAAAGATATAACTTCTGAATATGCATGAAAAAACTAAATATGCCTGGCAAAATTTTTTGGTTTTGATTAATAAGTTCAAAATGCCATATATACTGTATTAGTCAAAACATTCTTTGCAACAAAGAACAAGAATGACTGGAAAACAGGAATTCTGCTTTTTCAGAATTTAGTGTCCCCCCGATGATGAAAAAATATATGTATATATATATAGATAGTACAAAACATATTTCAGTTTTAAGACTTAAAACACATGCTTTCACTTTATAGAAAGTGACGTCATCCGCAGAAGAAATCCTCATTTGCGATCCAGTATTAAACAACATCTACAATAAAGTACGCATATGATGTCACTATCTCTGAATGTCAAGAAACCCGACAAAAATATCGGCTATCTAATGATTCATATGTCTTCATTTGTTTATAACATTAATAGACTTAAAATTAAATTTAGTTCCTAATACTTCATGTTTTATCAGAAATCATTGATTTATATTTTTTCAAAATAGCACGCATTTTAATTACATTTGTCTTCAGTTTTTATGAGAAAATGGCAACAAAAGATATAGTTGCTATTTTTCAAATATTTTCCCTTTAATCTCTACAGAAATGGAGTACTTGAGTTGCCAAAATTAAACAAATGTCGCTAAATTCTACAAAAAAATTAATATCTCAAAAATAAATGGAGATCCAGTTTTCAAACAAATTGCATTTAAAAGTACTTTTTTTTCCAATACGATGGTATAAAAATTGAAAATTTGCGACGTTTAGAAGTTAAAAAATTGCAGTAGATTATTTAAGAGTACTGGTTTGTTTCAAGGCCAGCTTCTGTAAGGTAACGTTATTTTTTGACACAAAATAAGCTGGGAGAAAGAAATAGCATACCGGGGACCGGGGGTTAAAAAATCATGCATCTCCAACACATTCAGAATACTATAACAAAACTTCATGATCTAATAAAATAAAAGATGAGTCTAAGTAAATAATTTGGAAAATGCATAACACATTTGAATCCAATTTTTAAAATTGCTATCGATACCCGAGAAAATATCCTTTTGTGCAGGCTCTATAAGACTCTATATGGTCAATATCACAAAATACGGAAATTGCAGACCGCACAATAAAATTTTTATTTATTATTATACAATGCAATTTTCTTTTTTACATTCAAATAAAAAATATTTTTAGAAGTATTTTCAAGAGATATTATATTCATAGTAACACAAAAATAAAGCAATTAAAAGACTTAAAAGTTCAGATTGTCATTTTCCTGGCATGTCACACTGTGATGTGTGCAAAGTAAAAGACTTTCTGCTATCATGTACAAATGTCTTTTTCTAGTTTTTTTTAATTTTTAATTAATAATTGTACCTTATATAACACATATATGTGGAAGGTAACAAGTTCTGTATTTTACAAATAATTTTCCATAATTAAAATATGATTGTCACTGAAAATGAATGTCATTGCCCTGGCCTTCACATTTTAGTTCTTTATACGGTATAAAGATGGCGCTGCAGAGTAATTCTTCTAGTTCTTGACATAGTTCAAGTCAGAAGTAGTAAAATCATTGCTACCAGCAAGATCTTTTAGATATTTCTTTGAAAATAATGTGTTTAAAGGCTTTGTAAAAACTGAGTCGACTTTTATTATGTCATTTTCCTGGCTTCTATAATTTACAAATCAAACTCATCATTACACTGAATTTGAGGTACTATAGAGGAAACATGTTTCTTTAAACAAAGTTAAAATGTTAGATCTAAAAATAAAAAAAAACAAGAATGTGAAAAATGTTTTAGAATGAAATTGTAATTATTCTGCACACATGTGCCAAGAAAATGGTACACAACTATAATTATATAAAAATGAACTTAAGCTCTTCAAACTTTAACAGTTTTACACATAAATTCCTTTATTCAGCTGTTCAACCAACATTTAAAAGAAAAAATCAGAAGCTTTGAAACGAACTAAATTTTCAAAATTTTTGTTTTGAAAATCTCACATTTTGTGATATTCACCCCTATATCCTATGAATTTGTATGTAAACTTCATAATATGCAACAATTTACTTCAGTTGGCAAATACATAGCGCAGTTGAAGATTTCTCTTTAACTATTTCCATCAATAAGCGGTAACGTACATGATATATTTTGTGCAGCCCTGTGTATTATCAATAGAAATTTAATACAAAAAGTAATGTGCAAAAAATTATTTATATTTTAAAACTCATACCACAACTGAAAACACACTTTCAGTAATTATTGTTCGTATGCAATACTATAACTGAATTATTTTGTGCGTCCCTGTAAATAAACGATGAATTCTATGCACACCGTATTCTTTAATTAGTATCTTGTAGTGCACCTCAGTGATATATATCCATTTCAATCTGTTTGAAATAGTGCAACATTGTTAAAATACACCTCAAATGCTTTTTCCCCACAGACTGTAATATAATGGAATTCTTCCGAGTGTCTCTGTAAATGAACTGTAAATGCTTTCATTTTCAATACCGAAGATGCCACGATAAACCTCAATAACAATATTTGAATTATACGGAAATCCGAGTATATTTGCATGAGTCAGAACACTGACAGACAAAGAAACGAAATTCATAAACACTTTTCAAATGTGTTGGAAAGTGTTAACAAGTCGGAATTCTACGTCAAGCGTGGCGTTCGTATTATAACTAGTTTTATAAATGTTCAGATCTACTCTTATGCAAAAATGCATGAATAGGGTCAGGTGGGGTAGTTATGACCAAGGGGTAATTATGACCGCCGTCATAATGGAGAAAACTGTGATGGTAAAATTTTGTTTCAAGCTTAGATATTAACCTCATAATGTATATTCCATCTTAGGTATTCTTTATTACTAGTCTGAAGCCTTTTTGAGATCCAAATAGTAATTTGAAACTAAGTCTATAAAATTTTCGATAAACGGATTTCTGACTTTGGAGTTCAAAGTGGTCATAATTACCCCAAACAAATGTGTATTGGCAAGTATAAAGAGAAGATATAGTGGTCATAATTTCCCCACTAGTGGTCTTAATTACCCCAAACTTATGTGATTGTGAGTTTTTGGTGGGGTAATTATAACCACCCTTTTAACTTTAAAAGAAAAACAGCTATGAGAATTAAAACTTTTAAAATGTGTTCTTAAAGGATCAAAGTTACTTCCTATGTACTAAAAACACCACTTTTCCAAATAGAAATAAGCAGAAGAAAATAACAAAGTTGAAAATGCAAAAAGTGGTCATAATTACTCCTCCTGACTATACAAAATTTATAACGATTATATATATTAAATTCAGTAATACGAAAATAATATGACTCCATCTTAAATAGGACGTTATCACGATGACAACCTTTAATCATTACCTATCATGGGATATCACTGAATTAATTACGTATGATAGGATTTAATAGAATGAAGATAACTTTTATTATTATCTTTTTTTAAGTTTTGATTCGATTTTCAAAAAATGTGAAAAGACTCGACAAAATCCTGCAACGATTCTATATATTAAATTTCAAAGCATTCGGTTAAGTATTTTTTTGCGCTGTTATATGCGAACAGTCAGACGGACGGACCAAATGACGACCATAGGTACTACGTATTGATATAATTACGAATGTACCTAAAAAGGGACAAGCAGTAAAAAGAACTTGTTATCAAACTTTCCGATAAGTAAAATCTTCTTGAACAATAAGATTTAATTTAAGAGTAGATTTAGATTGATGAAATCCCTTAGTTACTTACTCCAATTCTGCTATCAAATGAAAGATGGCGAATTGGATAACAAAAACAACAACAAAACAACTCTAACTAAAATGCAAAGAATCAACACTAAGATGTGTCCCTAATTATGCATCGGGAACAGAAAAAAGATTTAACATATTCAAAGAAATTGAATATGACATCTAAAGAATTATACATTTTGATTAATACATTCTAAAAATCCTATATTGTAAATTACTCAAAACATTATTTCTGGTTCAAAAAAAAAATAAATAAATGAACAAACAGACGAAGGAGCTTTCGACCAAAACTTTTTGACAAATCCAATCTTGCTGAACAATGAATTTCAACTTTGAAGAGGAAAATCAAAAAGCTTCGAAATTAACTGAAAATATATATCAATGCAAAATACGGACAAGCGGTTGCAAAAGAAACGACTTTTTTCGTTAGTGCCTAAATTAACAAACACACGAAGGGACTTTCGACCAAAACTTTTCGATAAATCCAATTTTACTAAGCAATGAGTTTAAATTTTGAAAAGTGAAATCCTGCAGTACCTTACGACAATTCTAGTATCAAATACAAAGATTCGAAATTGACAGAAAATATATAATAATGCAAAGTGCGGACAAGTGGTTGCAAAAGAAACGACCTTTTTTTGTTAGAAATTCTTATATCTCATACGTTTTTTGCACTGTCAGACTTATTTTTTTACATTGAAGCGTCTATATCAATTATTTTTTAAGCCACCTCAGGATTAAAATAGTAATTTTTTTTTCAACTATATTTATGGGCTAAATGCCGAATAGTACATAATATACTTACAAAAGAAACATCTCATTAAAAATAATGTTTCAATGGTATATATAAATTTACATGTTGTATTGATAAAAAAATTAGTTGCATGAAAGTAAAATCATTTTTGCTCCTCGAAATACGTTTGAAAGAAATTAAATATAACTAAAAATCATGATATAATTATTCAAGTAATTACACTCAGGGTTATCGCTGCCGCTCGCCATTGCGCCAAATGGCCACAAAATGCTTCTAAACTAACTAAACTCTGTGGCTATACAATTCAAGAAATATCTGGGCCGACAGTGCCCATCTCAGTTTTCTTGACCCTGGGCCCCGAGGTGCTATACAGCATGCGTCTCGGCCAGGTGGTCAGCCTAACGTGATACCCTCGGTGTTTAGTTCCCAAGCAAGCTTGGTACTCATTTTATCGACCCCAAAGGGATGAACGGCTGAGTGAACCGTGCCCAATCGGGAGTCGAACTCTCGACCTGCGGTGCGGCAGTCAGATGCCCTGACCACTACACCACTGGGCTTCCACAAAATTCTTCATTTGGAAATTAAACGTACAATCAGACTCGCCAAATTACGAGTGCTATATTTTTGCTCTTTTTGTGTTTTGTGTGTGTGTGTCAAAGACACAGAAAGGTATTTCTCTATTGTCAATTAATCCCTATCTGTGCGGCGGCATCGCGCCGGTAAAAACACAAACAAAATTACTCGCATAAGGTGCCAAATAGAGAGAAACTTTGTTATAATGCGGTGTTAAAATTAGCCATTTACTATACTATTTATTAGTTGTATGCAAAGCATCATTGGCCGGTAATTTTTTTCTATCGGTTAGAGTCGAAATCTCATAGTAGCTTTTAGTGTGTATTCCACTTTAGTGTGTATTCCGGTAAATCAAAGATCGCTGTTTTGAATTGTTATTTAGACTGCTAAAAGAATGGCTGAAACAGTCACACATTTAGGAGATATTTAGAATTTATTTATTTTTAATAGTTTCTGTAGCGGACAGCCGAATTTTTATTGTATAAGCAATAAATTAAATTGCATTAAATTGCAAAAATTAGGTTATTTTAGAACATATTGAAAAAAGGGACACAATAAGGGATCAAAGTTAGAATTTTCAGTGTTTCATGCCGAATCTATTTTGCTAACATTTTTTCATTTGGCTACTGTTTTTTTTAATTTCTCACGCGCCAAATCGCCAATGTTGGTCAAAAGCCAGAGAGAACCCTGACTACACTGGACAACAATGATTCTTTGACAGAACTGAAATTTGCTGATTCTAGATCAATTTTTGCGCTGATTCTGAATATGCTTTCCTCATTCCTCTAGGTGGTCCAGTTTATGAGAAATTTGCAAATAAATTTTATGCAAATTTAAGCTTTTTTATGCTATTTTATGCAAATTTTAGATACAATAAATGTCAGATTTAATTACCTTTTCTAGATAATGACTACTGGACTATTTGCTTCGGATAAATACCACGATCTGTATATACTTAACATTTACCTGTCCGTTATTAAGCCTAATTTGCAAATTTTTGAAGTGAAAACTTCTTTAGGCGCGTTGAGCTTTTTTTGAGATGGAGAAAAACCACTGATTTGGAGATACTGTTACGTAACCGACATGCTAGCATTTTGGCACATAGACACTAGCGCGCCAAGCGGTGAATGACAGGAACTTTTGCCTCTTCAGCTCAATCCGCAAAAGAAGAAAAAGCTAAAACTCACTTTTTCTCCCGGCGTTCACACAGGAACACACGCACACACATTATCAGTTTTCGAAAACTTCTTTAGGCGCGTTGAGCTTTTTTTGAGATGGAGAAAAACCACTGATTTGGAGACACTGTTACGTAACCGACATGCTAGCATTTTGGCACATAGACACTAGCGCGCCAAGCGTAATATAATTGTGGTATTCTATTCATTAATAAAAATACTTTTGGATAGTATTGATTTGGAGTATGGATTTCAATATTTTGATAGTATTGAATTGTAATGGTTGCCGTTTACAACCGGATAAATCTTTAAATGCAATACGAGAATTTTTGTACGAAAATTTGTTTATTTATATGAACATGTATAATTTAATAATATAATTTAATATAATAATATATATTACAAATTATCAATGTTTATTTATATGTAATTTATAGTTAAATTATATTACTATGAAAATTGTAATATAATTTTGGTAGTAATAGTTTATAATAATGAATAAAAAAAACACTACATTTGAAAGTATTTCTTGCACAATAAAACATTTCCTGACGATTAAAAAAACACACACGTAATTGTTGAAGTTTTCACTTCTATTGGCACACCCGGAGTGCCACTGTTTTTTTTTTTTTTTCAATGGTGTAATGTTTACATTACTATCAACTTTAAAGTAGTTGCCACAGAATTGAAGTAATGCTTTTCTAGACTAGATTTTTATGCTGATTTAAAATCTGCAATCTGTTTTCTTACATTACGTATAGTTTCTTTGTAAAATGAATTTCCACTTTCGTACGGTATTGACACCAGTTTGATATAAGATGCTTTTTAGGGGTGGGTACCTCATTGTCAAAAGTGTGAACAGTGTCAGATTCCTATCAGGGACATAAACAAAAATTTATCTTACCGAAAACAAAATTGAAAGAAATAGTAGAATATATCCTAACTAATCGAAGTTACATCACAAAGTAGCATAAAAAGCGATTTCTGACTTTTCTGACCAAAAAATATTTTTTTTTTTTCAAAACTAGACCTGATAGAAGAAAACAGATACGGGATTTGAAATAAGCGCAAAATACTGGTTTAGAAACATATTCGAGTACTCGTGCAGCAAATTAGGCACAATATTTACGGTCACGTGTGAGTATAATTTCAGAAACAACGTTTTCGTAAAGTAATCATAACATAAAACAGAAAAGCCAGTGTAATAATGCTTTATCCCTTAAATTTGCATATAATCGTACAAAATCTACAAAATTTGCATAAATCGAAATATGTAAATATCTCAAAAATAATATCTGCTGGAATAAATCTAAAACTGGATTCGGAATAAGAACAAACACCCA
Organism: Maratus speciosus; assembly: GCA_963932465.1. Taxonomy (NCBI): domain Eukaryota; kingdom Metazoa; phylum Arthropoda; class Arachnida; order Araneae; family Salticidae; genus Maratus; species Maratus speciosus. The sequence continues at coordinate 534,892,012 of OZ010788.1, read as the reverse complement.
CATAATAAACAGCTAATTTCGATTTTGTGAAAGAGCGTATGTTCAAATTTTTTAACCAGTGTTCTTAATATTTCCTCGTATAAGAAGTTTTAACTTTATAGCTTCCTGCTTGTATGATTTTCTAAAATCTTAACTAGCATAAGGACATTGAAAAATATTGCTTGATACAATGTAATGGTTCATACATAAGTTGTATAAAAAATATATAATCTTTTATCCCTTTGAAACTAGTTGTCAACAAAAGAGTTATGCAATTAAAATATACATTTATCTATGATATGCATTTTATTACAAACCTTTATGTTTTAAATAAATTTCAGGACCAAGGAATTTTTTTTAATTTTAAAAGCAAAAATTTTTTTTGCTAAAGCCTATTTTTATGACTTTCCATTTAAATATATACGATTTACAGAATTAAATGACAATTCACACTCCATCGAAACGTAAAAACTTAACACTAAAATGTTCGCTAAATCTATATCGAGTAGTAAAAAAAAACAGAACTTACTGATTCACATGAAATAAACTGAATATGTCACAAAAATTTTACAATTTGACTGTCATATTCTGAAAATCTTATGTTGTGAACTAATCAAAACATTGCTTTTTTAGCAAAGAAATAGCAAAAAAAAAAAAAAAAAAAAAAAAAAAAACGAATTTTTACCTAAAGATTTCCAATTTTCTAGAATAATTAGCTTATATTTTGAAGCGTATGTGATAACCTTTCCGTAACTTATAACTTCGAATATCAATTAAAAACGTCTACGTAGATAGAAAAAATATAACGACTAACCAGTAGTTGAAATCGTGCTATAACTTTCTGTAATTCTGCTGTCAAATAAAAAATATCGAAGGGGGTAGAAAAAATATAATAATGCAAAATACAAACAAGCGGTGCGAGAAAAACGCTCGCTTTTGTTAGATTTTCTTACATGCTATACTTTGTTCACACTAGCAGATTTATTTCTTTTCTCAAAGCGCCAAAATCCGTTCTTTTGTAAGCCTTATTGGGAAAGAAGTAGAGAAAAGTTCCAGAGTCTTAAATTAGATTTATAGAAAGAATAACATAAAATACGAGGAATAACTTTTCAAATATAAAATTTAAGGAGAATAAGTAATATAAATAATGCTTTACATAATGTATTGATAAACATATCAATTGCTGACATTTCTTCTCGGTCAGATATGTTTTTCAGAAATTTTGCCGTAACTTATGTCAATTCGATTATCGAATAAAAGTGTCGAAATGTAGCGAAAAAATACAACGAGTAGTTGATGTGTTGCACTAACTTTCTTCAATTGAACTATCAAATAAAAAGTTTCACGAAGTGGATAGAAAAATAATAATAAAGCAAAGTAGTGACAAGCGGTGCGAGAGAAACGCTCGCATTTTGTAGACTTTCTTACATGCAATACGACGTTTCTGTCACTGGCAAATTTACTTATTTTCTCAAAGCGCCTAAATCAGCTCTTTCGTAAGCGTCTTTGGGAACGAAATAAAAAAAAGTTTCTAGAGTCTTAAATTAGATTTATATACAGAATAACAGAAAATATGAGGAACAACTTTTGGAACAGAATATTTCAGGAGAACAATTAGTATACATAATAATTTACATATTGTAGTGGTAAACATATTAATTGCTGATATTTCTTCTGGGTCAGAAATGTTTTTAGGTAGCTTTCTTTACAAAAAAGCTACCTATTGCAGCCGTTCGGAGGAAAGCGATTTCAAAAAATTTTGGTATATTTTCATCGATCATGACCCCCAGACCCCGAAACCACCCTCCGTTCAAAATTGATATATATATATATATATATATATATATATATATATATCTGACCTATGTCACACTGTAACTCCCGTAATTATGAACCGATTTCGATGTAATTCGGTGTGTACATAGTACATACCAATGTCTCGACCGAGTTCGTTGGCCAGCTTCATCCGCCATTTTGTTTCAAAATGGCGGAAGTTTAAATTTTTTTTTAATTTAAAATTTGAAATGTGGTACCAAAAAATTAAAAATGGAAAAATATTTTTTTTTATGTATTTGACCTTTATACAAAGAATCCGGAGCAGTTTTTGTTTCGTCTATATCTTAAAAAATGGCTGAGTTATAGCATTTTGAATTTCTAGCGTGGCTGATATTTTGAAACGTCCTGAATTTTGTCACGCGATAAAAGGCGTATTTATGAACCGATTTGGATGTAATTCGGTGTGTACATAGTACATACCAATGTCTCGACCGAGTTCGTTGGCCAGCTTCATCCGCCATTTTGTTTCAAAATGGCGGCCATTTAAAAAATTTTTAAAAATTTAAAATTTGAAATGTGGTACCAAAAAATTGAAAATGGAAAAATATGTTTTTCTTATGTATTTGACCTTTATACAAAGATTTCGGAGCAGTTTTTGTTTCGTCTATATCTTAAAAAATGGCTGAGTTACAGCATTTTGAATTTCTAGTGTGGCTGACATTTTGAAACGTCCTGAATTTTGTCACGCGATAAAAGGCGTATTTATGAACCGATTTGGATGTAACTTCGTTTATACATAGTACATACCAATGTCTCGACCGGGTTCGTTGGCCAGCTTCACCCGCCATCTTGTTTAAAAATGGCGGCCATTTAAATTTTTAAGAAAAATTTAAATTTGAAATGTGGTACCAAAAATTGAAAATTGAAAAACTATTTTCTTCTTATGTGTTTGACCTTGATAAAAAGATTCGGGAGCAGTTTTTGTTTCGTCTATATCTTAAGAAATGGCTGAGTTATAGCATTTTGAATTTCTAGCGTGGCTGACATTTTGAAACGTCCTGATTTTTCTTACGTAATAACAGGCGTATTTATGAACCGACTTGGATGTACCTTGGTGTGTACATAGTACATACAAATATCTCGACCGAGTTCGTTGGCCAGCTTCATCCGCCATCTTGTTTCAAAATGGCGGCCATTTAAAAAAATAAAAAAATAAAAAAAATTAAATGAGATACCAAAAAATTGGAAAATGAAAAAGATTTTTTTTTTGTATGTGTTTGACCTTAATACAAAGATTCCGGAACAGTTTTTCTTTCGTCTATATCTAAAAAAAATGGCTGAGTAATAGCATTTTGAATTTCTCTTGTGGCTGACATTTTAAAACGACCTGATTTTTGTCACGCGATAACAGGCGTATTTATGAACCTATTTGGATGTAACTTGGTCTGTACATAGTACATACCAATGTCTCGACCGAGTTCGTTGGCCAGCTTCATTCGCCATCTTGTTTCAAAAGGGTTGCCCTTTAAAAAAATTAAATTTAAAATTCAAAATGAGGTATTAAAAAATTGGAAAATGAAAAAGATTTTTTTTATGTGTTTGGCCTTGATACAAAGATTCCGGAGCAGTTTTTGTTTCTGAAAATTTGTTCTTTTGCTGATATCTTAAAAAATGGTAGATTTATAGCACTTTGAATTTCTAGCATGGCTAACATTTTGAAACGATCTTGTATTTGTCACGCGATAACACACGTATTCGCCTATTTCGATGTAAGAAGGCATGTGGCTAGTATACATCAACACCTCGACCAAGTTCGCTGGCCAGATTCATCAGCCATCTTGTTTCAAAATGGCGGACATTAAATTAAAAAATATATATATATTTAAAGTGAGGTGCAAAAAAATTAGAAATTGAAAAAGGTTTCTTTCTTAAGTATTTGATCTTGATATAAGGATTCAGGAGCATTTTTTGTTTGTCTTTACCTTAAAAAATGGCTCAGATATAGCAGTTTCATTTTCTATTGTGGGTGACATTTTGAAAAATCTGATTTTTTGCATGCGACAGCACTCCTATATATTAACCGATTCCGATGTGAGTGAGCATGTGCACAGCAATTACTGAGGTCTCGACCAAGTTCACTGCTTAGCCTCATCCACCATGTTGTCTTAAAATGACAGGCACTTTAAGAAATTGCCGAATTTGGCAGCCAAATATAAGTTACTTTAAAGAAAAGCAGATTGGATAAAGCTGACTAATTTCGCGAAATTCTCATTCATTATATTGATAAAAATTAGTATTGCATCTCCTATATTCGGTTTCCACTAAATTGAGCTTCTTCGTGTATTTGCATGATATAAGTTGGCTTTTTTTAAATAAGGATTATGAAAGCTACCTCTTCCTCCCGGCACTGGCCGGAAGGACTTTTTAGAAATGTTGCAGTAATTTACTTCAATTTTATCATGGAATAAAAGTGTTCAAGTGGAGAGAAAAAAATATATAACGAGTTGTTGAAATGTTTCAGTAACATTCTACAATTCTACTATCAAATAAAAAGTATCGAATGAGATAGGAAAAAATTAATAGAATTAAATGGCAATTCACTCTCCAATGAAACGTAAAAACTCAACACTAAAATTTTCCCGAAATATGGATCAAGTACCGTCAATCGGGGGCTACTTTGGGCCATTTTTTCCTGGTTCCACTCACATCACACTCTCCAATGAAACGTAAAATCTCAGCACTAAAATGTTCCCGAAATATGCATCAAAGTACCGTCAATCGGGGTCTACTTTGGGCCACTTTTTCCTGGTTCCACTCACATTTCCATTATTAAAAAATATTATATGTGATTTTTCAACGTCGAAATGGAGTTGTAAACAATTAACATGAAACAATGAAGCAAACTGTATGGTTTTAAAGAGGAAATTTTCTATTTATTTTTATTTTTTAACTATTTTTAAAGTTTTGGAACAAAGTAGCTCCTGCTGGGGCTTCTTTGGTCCATTCACTTAGTTTCATATAAAATGTATACATTTCATATCTAAATGAATGCATTTTTATTGAAACTCCCTTGCAATAGCATTTGCTAATAAATTAACACTGCAAACTCGATAAACAAATGGTGTTTTTTTTTTCTTTGTTTTGTTTTTTTTTTGTTTTGTTTTGTTTTTTGTTTTTTTTTTTTTACATTTAAACACAATAAACCAATTGTTAATATTAAAGAAATGAGAAATAGTTTTCGTCATGTTATCCTCAGCAACTGGAACAAAAACAATTAATGTAACATTTTTCTACAGTAACATTTGAAAAAAAAAAATGTTACTTAAAACATGTTTTAAGAGATTTGGTTGTATAAAAGGTATTTCTAAGTAATTGGGGATATTTTTGGACCAAAACAGGCCTGCCACAAAATAGCCCGAAATACTGGTTTTCATGTTAGCTTTATGAAAATTCAAACATTTCTTTTCAAAATTGCAATTAATTGCAAAAGTTAAAGGAAAAACTATGATCACACATGGGTTATTAAAGGTAATATTTTGGCACGTACATTATTTGTAGCTCGTATTCAGATTGTTTCACTATAAAAAGCTTGGAGAGTTAAAGTTTACACATGAAAGCAGTTGTTTAAAAACACATCCAGTGTTGTCACTAAAAAAATTTAATTACCCCCAAACTATTCAAACACCCTATATTAGGGTATAAAATATTTTTCAAAAGCAAAAACTCCAAATTATCTTGTATGGTTTGTTCAAGACAAAGAATAAAAACTTTTTTTATGGGATGGACCAAAGTAACCCCGCAAGGACCAAAGTAGGACCAAGCCCCGGTTGACGGTAGTAATAAAAAATAGAACCTATTGATTCACATGAAATAAACTGAAAATGTCATAAAAAATTTACAATTTGACTATCATATTCTGAAAATTCTGTATTGTGAACTAATCAAAATGTTACTTTTATATCAAAAAAATAGCAAGAAAACGAATTTTCGCCTAAAAATTTCCGATTATTCAAATTTTCTAGAATAATTAGCTTATATTTTGAAGTGTGTGGGGTAATCGTTCTGTGACTTATAACTTCGAATATCAATTAAAAGCGTCTAAGTAGATAGAAAAAATATAATGACTAACCAGTAGTTGAAATCCTACTGTAACTTTCTGTAATTTTACTGTCAAATAAAAAATATCGAAGGGGATAGAAAAAATATAATAATGCAAAGTAGTGACAAGTGGTGCGAGAGAAACGCTCGCTTTTGTTAGATTTTCTTACGTTCTATACTTTGTTGACACTGGCAGATTTATTACTTTTCTCAAAGCGCCTAAATCAGTTCTTTTGTAAACCTTGTTGGGAACGTAATAGAGAAAAGTTCCAGAGCCTTAAATTAGATATATAGAAAGAATAACAGAAAACATCGAGTAATAACTTTTCAAATATAACACTTAAAGATAATAATTAAAATAAATAATAATTTACATATTGCATAGATAAACATATCAATTGCTGATATTTCTTCTCGGTCAGACATGTTTTTCAGAAGCCTTGCAGTAACTTATGTCAATTCGGTTATCGAATAAAAGTGTCGAAATAGAGCGAAAAAATACAACGAGCAGCTGAAGTGTTGCAGTAACTTTCTTCAATTGAACTATCAAATAAAAAATTTCGAAGTTGGATAGAAAAAATATAATAATGCAAAGTATTGACATGGGGTGCGAGAGAAACGCTCGCATTTTATAGATTTTCTTACATGCTATACAACGTTGTTGACACTGGTAGATTTATTTATTTTCTCAAAGCGCCTAAATCAGCTCTTTTGTAAGCCTCATTTTGAACGAAATAAAAAGAGCTTCTAGAGCGTTAGATTTATAGACAGAATAACACGAAATATGAGGAATAACTTTTTGAACATAATATTTAAGGAGAATAATTAGTATACGTAATAATTTACATAATAATTTACATACAGTATTGGTAAACATGTTAATTGCGGATGTTTTTTCTTGGTCAGGTATTTTTTTAGAAACCACACAGTAACTTATGCCAATTCTATTATCGAATAAAAGTGTCAAAATGGAGCGAAGAAATGTAAAGAGTAGTTGAAATCCTGTAGTATCTTTCAATCGAAGTATCAAATAAAAAGTGTCGAAGTGGATAGAAAAATTATAATAATGCAAAGTAGAAAGAGGTTGTGCGAGGGAAATGCTCGCTTTTGATAGATTTTCTTACATGTTATACGTTGTTGACACTAGCAGATTTATTTCTTTTCTCAAAGCGCCTAAATCAGTTCTTTTGAAAGCTTCATTAGGAATGAAATAAAAAAAGTTTCTATAGTCTTAAATTAGATTTATAGGCAGAGTATCGTAAAATATAAGGAACAATTTTTTAAACATAATATTTAAAAAGAAGAATTAATATACATAATAATTCACTTATTGTATTGGTAAACATGTTAATTACTAATATATGTTCTCGGTGTCATATATTTTAGAAACCTTGCAGTAATTTATGTCAATTCCATTATCGAATAAAAGTGTCGAAATGAAACGAAAAAATATAGCAGGTAGTTAAAATGTTGCAGTAACTTTCTTCAATTGAACTATCAAAAAAAGTGTCGAAGTAGATAGAAAAAATATAATAATGCAAAGTAGTAACAAGTAGTGCGATAGAAACGCTCGCTTTTATTAGATTTTCATATATGGTATACTTTGTTGACACTCGGAGGTACATTCCTTTTCTCAAAGCGTCTATATCAGTTCTTTTATAAACCTCATTCGGAACGAAATAAAAAAAAGTTTCTAGAATCTTAAATTAGATTTATAGACAGAAAAAAAGAAAATATGAGGAACAACTTTTAAGCATAATAATTTAAGGAGAATAATTAATATACATAATAATTTACTTATTGTATTAGTAAACATGTTAATTGCTGATATATGTTCTCAGTGTGATATTTTTTAGAAACCTTGCAGTAATTTATGTCAATTCCATTATTGAATAAAAGTGCAAAATGTAGCGAAAAAATATAACAAGTAGTTCAAATGTTACAGTAACTTTCTTCAATTGCACTGTAAAAAAAAATGGTAACGTTCCATGTAAAATCCAGGACCGTTTCGCCTTTTCTCAGGTTTTCAGAATAATTTAGCTCTTTCCTGTGAAATTCTGGTTTTCTTATCTGAAACGTTCCTGAACCCTGAACAAAAGTTGGAAACAGCAAAACGCTGCGGCCGCAGTTTATTGTTTTTTTGCTATAATCCGTTGCTCGCGCGCGAGTGTCGAAAACGAATTCCTTAAATGAATGTAAAAAAAATCAATATGGAATGCAAATAAATCAATAGACGACATAATCCTTTACGTCTCTATTATCAAGACAATTCAGATGAAAATACAATACCTCTGTGACATCGCTAAGAGATTATCTCTCGTACTTGTCTGTGGGCCGTGTAAAAAAAATACGCCTATTATTTGGATCTCCATTAACCAGGGGACCATTAAACATGATTCTCACCGATTTTGATTAATTTAAAGTATGTTTTAGAGTTCTTATCTCTAATTATTCTTGTGAAAGGATTTCTTCAAATGGGACTTAGATTTTGAGAAATTAGATGCCGAGGATTAGCATACGTTTCAAATACCCATTAGTTTGCAGCTCTCAACGTGTCTTTCGTGGTGTGGACGCAGAAAGCTCGCACGCCACCCGTACGGCCCGAGTTCGATGCTACCTGCTGACTTTTTTTTTTCTTTTTTAATTAATTTTATATTTTAACACTTTATTACAATTTGATTTAAATTTGATATATATTTGACACTTTGAATTGCTGCAAATTTGATTTTTTTTTTTTTTTTTTTTTTTTTTTGGAAAAAATATACAATTACGTTTAGGATTTTTTTTTTCATGAAAATTTATATGTATTTTATCTAACTTGTAAACTAACATAATTACTGACGAAAATCCAAAATATTTTATGTCTAGATTTTTTTTCTAATTATTATTTACATTTATATATTTTTATATTTTAAGCAAAGTTCAGAAACAATATATCATATATATATTTACTTTATTGAATTTTAACTGAAAATTTATTTTTTCGTGTAAATTATAAATAATAATTTTGATGTCAATTTCAAAATATTTTTTCATTCTAACAAATAATGATAATAAAGCGAAAATTGTCAACTGGAAATGTAAAAATCGTCTGCGGATCCCGCATGCTGTGAAATGTCAGTAATGTTTTGCTGTCAACAGAAATATTCCTGGTATTTCGCAGGAAACTTACTGGCATTTCTGTAGAAAGTTTTTAACATATACAGTAAAGTTCCAGTCATTTTCAAGAAATATTTCTTGGAAATAATGGGCAACTCAGCTGCCCATTTTTTCCCAGGAACGTTGCGGAATTTTTTTTACAGTGTGAACTATCAAAAAAAATATCGAAGTGGGTGGAAAAAATATAATAATGCAAAGTAGTAACAAGTGGCGCCAGGGAAACGGTCACTTTTGTTAGATTTTCAATACATGGTATACTTTGTTGACACTAGGAGATTTATTCCTTTTCTCAAAGCCCCTAAATTATTTCTTTTATAAGCCACCTTCGGAATGAAATAAAAAAGAGTTTCTAGAATCTTAAATTAGATTCATAGACAGAAAAAAAGAAAATATGAGGAACAACTTTTTTAACATAATAATTTAAGGAGAATAATTAATATACATAATAATTTACCTATTGTATTGGTAAACATGTTAATTGCTGATATATGTTATCGGTCAGATATTTACCTATTGTATTGGTAAACATGTTAATTGCTGATATTTAAGTATTGCGCGGCAGCGCAATACTTATTTATTTCCAATGTCACTTCTCAATGTTAATTTAACATAGAAAAGCCTATGGAGATCATAACTCTTTCATTTTTTCTTCCCACCTTTTTGTCCCTGATGCCACTCATTTTTTATTCTTTACTAATTCTAATGATATTATAAATTTAAAGTGTAAAAACTTTTGCCTAACGTCAGGATCAAAACAAATGGTAAAATGCCTTTGCATATGGGTGAATTATAACCCAGAGAGGAACATATGGGCCATTTTTTTTTTTTTTTTTTGCATTATTCAAATATTTTTCTTAATAATTCCAAATTTCGCTTTTTTCATTGAGAATCAACGGACATTTTTCATAGAAAATGTAACATTTTTTATTCATTCTTGCAAAAATTTAAGCCAATTGAAGATTAAAAAATAAAAATAAAATTCATACAATATGATACTTAAAACACCCTAAAAAATTAGATTCCGTTCAAATGAAATTGAAATAAATCTTAGACTTTTTTTAAGTTTTGTATTTTGCATGCATCTTATCATTTGATGTACAATTGTCATAAACATAATACAAAATCTGCAATATAAAAATATTTTCAATTAAAAATGGAAGAAGTCTAAGATTTATTTCGATTTCATTTGAACGGAGTTTAATTTCTTAGGGTGTTTTAAGTATCATATTGTATGAATTTATTTTTTTTTTTTTAATCTTCAATTGGCTTAACTAATTTGTTACAAAAATTTAACATTAAATGTAGAACTAACTGAATGAAATATCTTAATATCTGTCCCTTCTCGGGTTTAAACAATGTAGGAAATAAATTTTGTTTTTTTAATTTGTTCTTCAAATTAAGTTTTTGTTTAACATGTTATCGGTCAGATATTTTTTTTTAACTTGCAGTAACGTATGTCAATTCCATTATCGAATAAAAGTGACGAAATGGGGCAAAAAAATATAACGAGTAGTTGAAATGTTGCAGTAACTTTCTTCGATTGAACTATCAAATAACAAGAAAGAAAAATCATGCGTACGGCATGGATTATGAAACATTTTCCAACACTCCCAGAAAGCTTTAACAAAACTTCGTTATTTAGGGAAATAAGGTAAATAAGATAACTAAGTAAACATTTAAAATATTGATTTCAGCAGTTACTGCTGTAAGTTTATCGTCATATAATCGTACAGCAGTTTTGAATGATGTTTTATACACTAAGTATTGTTTTAATATTATTCTTCTTATTATTATTACTAGTATTATTATTATTATTATTATGGATTGGATTAAAAATGTGTATTTAATAGATATATATGTTGTAATATAAGTGAGAAAGAAGGTAGTTGTTTTTAGTAAACACATTGACAAGCATGGTGGTCTGGGGGTATCCTTATCGATTCCTATGAATCTTTATGATTCCAGATGCCCAGTCTGGATGCCGTACATAACACAATAAGATGGACACTTTACGTCAGTCTGAATTTATGATCAAATTTATGGTAAGCAGGTGGAGACTTCACCATAAAAGGACAAGGGGCTAAGAGCAGCCCCACGTCGGAGGAGGAGTTCACGTTGTACCGAGATGAAGGGAGCTTCTCGAATCAGAGAGCGTTGCGATAATGAGGAAGTAATAATGGACACACACTGGTTGAAGAATTAACATAGGGTCCGAGGGTCGCCCCCCCCCCATTTTTTACGAGGAAAAATATAGAGAGATGAATATAGTATGAAGAGAGTCTGAAGTTAGCACCAGTAAGAAGAATTCGTACATGTCACTACTGGAGGTAGTTGAATCCTGATGTCCCGAAGTTAAGATGATGACGGTGATTTTATTCGGCCTGTACTCTGTCTCTAGTCCGGAGCAAGCGGCTAACAGATCGGGCTTGACCTGCAGCTTTTGATCTTATGCTTTAATTCATTTGAATGCTACATAAGTGGACTTCGGTCCCTATTAATTATATTTAATAAGTGGAATGAGATGTTTAAAAAATTGTGCGCGTGTGCAGCAAAGGATTTACTATAGACTTTGTGTATACCTACCTCTGGACTACCCTGTATGATGTCTTACTTGTCTGTGTGATGATTCACGGGTATTTTATTTACTATTAATGTTCGAAATTGTTTTTAATTGAAAGTGTACTGAAGTACGTAGGGATTGTATGCCCAATTTTAAGATAAGTAATGAATGGTCAACTGATTATGTTAAAATTAATTATGATGAGATTAAGTAAAAATAATGTAACTATCTCTCGCAGGTGTTCGAGATTGGCAGTAAATTGTTGATTAAAATTGTAAATAGGTAATGTAGATAAATATCGCTGGGATGGGCAGTAAAGGATTAAGTAGAATCCTAAGTGGGCCTAGATCCTCCCAGCAGTTACCGCCCATAGCCAAACATGTATTCCAATTATTTTGAATAGCCCTGTATTTGATCTGTATGTTGATATATATATACTATATAATGGGAACATTTAGTTTAGCAAGAAAACGCATAACAGGTTGAAATTTCTGTTTCAGCACCTTATACTAATAGATGGAAACATGCTTGAATACTTTTGTACAGCCCTGTAGTTTACCTAGTACCTTATTACACTCCACTAAAATTTAGCTAAAATTTAGCTAAAATTTAATTCAAACTAAAACACTCTTAAAACTACTGAAATCACATTTCCAAAAATTATCATCCATAGACGGCATGTATCCAATTCTTTGTGTGGCCCTGTATATCATTTTATCTATATTCTACAAACATTTCTTAATAAACTAAAGGCAGTTCAGCGTAAAAATGCATAACCCATTTAAAAACCACCTTTAAGCAATTTGCGCTCATACCCAGTAACACTTACGAATTATTTTGTGTAGCCCTCTATATAAATTGTAGCATTTATAAACACCATATAGTATGCATAAATATAGTGAAACATAAAAGCGCATAACATGATTGAAAATGCATTTCCGTCAATCACCGTTAATGTACAGTACTTCTGTTACAATATATTATCTGAAATCTTTTGCGTGTCCTTGTAAATGCTATGAACTTCGTATTATACATGAAATAACTTATACTAAACCTCAGCGACTATATCAATTTCATCATGCATGAAATAGTTTAACATAATTAAAATACGCCGCAAACAATCACCCCTCCCCCCTATATCATTATGTAACGGAATTCTTTTGTGTGACCCTGTAAATGAATAACAACCATTCTTTGCACCGCATATTCTACAGTATGCATATTTTAGTGCACTTCATAAATGCATATAAATTTTGTTATGTTTGAATGCATGTAAAATCATTAAAAACCATTTGAAACGATATTTTCCCATTGGGCGTAATGAATCGGAATAATTTTGACTGTCCCTGTAGATGAACTAAACATGCTACAAACTTCATTTGAAATAGGGATCGTAGTATGTTAAACGTCAATAACATACAAAAATTTCAGGTCAATCTGTGTATATTTACGAGAGTTAGAGCGCGTACAGACGGACTGACAAACCGAAGTCATAAACACTTTTCAATTTTCTTGGAAAGTGTTAAAAAGTGTCGAAGTGGATAGAAAAAATATAATAATTCAAAGTAGAGACGATTAGTGCGAGAGAAATGCTTGATTTTTTTTATATTTTCTTATATGGGGCATTCTCACAATCTTTTGACTTTTATGTCCCTGAATAATAATTCTTATTTTAGTACATTTTCTTGTTTTCTTTCTTTATTTCATATACTGGGGAATATCCCATTGCATGATTGTATAACAATATTAACGAGATTTATAAGTTTTGGACGATGTTGGGGGGGGGTCCAAATGCCAGGAAAACCCCTATACCGTCCCGTGTCCCTGACGCTGATTTTTAAGTTTAGAGCTGTCTGTTTAAAATTGTTTCAATAAAAGTAATTCGATGTAATTTTTTTCTGAAACTGGGACACTTGTTTTATATAAATATGTAGCAAAAAATTAACCTGCACACATTTTTGCGGTTGATATTATTTTTTTAACTCTGTCCCTGGTTTTTCATCCTTACCGTCCCTCTTGCTAAACTTAAACAGAAAATTATTTCAGATGCAGCCACAGAATTTTCTTGAAAGTTTTTCTGATGCAGAAGTATGCTAGAGAAAGAATGTCTAAAATTCTTTGACAGTAAATTTACTGCAGAATTTAAATCAGCATTTAAATATCAATTTCAAGATTGTGGCTTTATTCGTAGTCTTACCGTCCCCAAGGTTTATTCCTGCACTTTTCGAGGTAAATTTAAAAAAAAAATTAATTTAATCCATTGTAAATAACTGTTTCTAAAAATCAATGAATATTGTGGCTACCACTTAGTCTTAACATGATTTGCCTAAAATAGTTGGTAATTTTCCTTACCCTTCCATCCTTACCGTCTCTTTTTTTTTCCCGTTTCGTCCCTTTTTTCCTATACCATCCCCTTTTTTTTACCTTACCGTCCCTTCTTTAACACCCCTTTAAGACAATGTTATATCAAGATTTTGTACTAAAAATACTAGATTGTTATTATTCCTTATTTGAATTTCCCGTGGGCACTATGCAAATTCAATATAAGTAAAAGTTTAGAAGAAAATAAAAAGTTTTAGTGGTAAAATGGTAAGGAAAATTAAACTTGCAAGTTAAACCTCAGTTAAATGAAAAATGTTTCGCTGCTGACCATTTTTTCTTTATTTTGAATCATTAAGGCATTCGTCTATCAGATTAAAATGTTATTTTAGCAAGTTTAATTTCACCAGATTTTTATTCCCGAAAGTCAAAAGATTGTGAGAATGCCCGATATGCCATACGTTGTTTGTACTGCCAGAGTTATTTTTTCACTCATAGTGTCTAAATCAGTTTTGTTGTAAGTACCATTTGTAACAAAATATAGGGAAGTTTCTAAAATCTTAAATTAGATTTATAAACAGAATATGCAAAAATATGAAAAACACCTTTTTAAGCATAATATTAAAAAAAAATTAATATGCATTACAGCTTACTTATATGTTGTATTGATATACATGTTAATAGCCTGAAAATATATTTATATTTGTTCTTGGTCAGATATTTTTAAGAAAGTAACTCTTGATAAAAAAGCATAAAGCATAATATAAAATTTTAAAGCAATTATTAACATCTCATTGAGAAAAACGCATTATTTTCTAAAATTTTAGAAAAGATGAGGAGTGGAAAATATAGATTCAAATAATGTACTTGTCCAAAAAATAACTTGACTTAAATAATAAAATAACTTTGTAGTGGATTAGCGACTCGCTTATAAAGGGTCTGTAGTGTATAAAATCATAAGACGAGACACAATTTTTCACCTTGATTCAAACACAAAATATATAATGTGAACTTTAGAAAGTTCACTGTCTTACTTAAGAGGCGACTAAAATAATGAAAAAGATGTTACAAGTTAAAAATATACATTTTATTTAAAACTTCTTAGTACTTTCAAGTCTTTTCCAAGTTTATCATCAGATGATATTTTAATAACTAAACGTTGTTTATTTATACAAATACGTCACTTTTTTTTTTTAATGAGAGAGCCAATAATTATTAGAGTTGAAAGTAGAAGTAGCAGTTTCTTGGATAGCATTTAATTAGAGAAAATATATACCATTATTAACTGCAGTTCCATTTCGTAACGTATTAAAATTTAAGGTACAGCAGTTAAATATTTTCTTTCAACTCAAATTTAATCTGAAACACTGCTACTTTGACTTTCCAGCTACTAAAATGAAAAGTGACGAATGAAAACAGAGTGATGTCATAAAATAAATGGAGCTGCAGTTAATAATAGTATATATTTTCTCTAATTAAATTTAATCCAAGAAGCTGCTACTTCTAGTTTCAACTCTAATAATTATTGGCCCTCTCATTTTCAAAACAAAGTGACGTATTTGTATAAATAAACAACATTTAGTTATTAAAATATTCTCTGATGATGAGCTTGGAAAGGCTAAGAAGTTTTAAATGAAATGTATATTTTTAACCTGCAACATCTTTTTCATTATTTTAGTTGCCTTTTAAGTAAGGCAGTGAACTTTTTAAAGTTCACATTATACATTTTGGGGTCTCTAGTGTTTTGGGTGTAGTGTGAGCGTGACGTCAAACATTTAGCATGCGTGTTGCGCAACAGAGACTTCTCTTTCTATTTTACTCTAATTTTCCAAGGTGTGTTTGCATCTCTTGGAATCTACGGTTACTTGTTTTTGCTGTGGTTTTATGCAAATTAGGCTCAGTGTAAAAAAAAAAACGGACTAAAATACGGAAATACTACCGGCAATCTAGACGCCAGTACTATTTCCGTATTTTAACGGAACTTTTTCCCATTAAATTACAGAAAATTTTCCGGGTTTTTTAATTTAACGGAAATTTTTCTGTAATTTACCGGGAAAAAGTTCCGTTAAAATACGGAAATAGTACTGGCGTCTAGATTGCCAGTAATATTTCCGTATTTTAGTCCGTTTTTTTTTTTTTTTTTTTTTTTTTTTTTTTTAGTGTACGTCGTTCAATCTGCAGAGTATAAAAGGTAACAAGAAAGAAGTGTGTGTCTTCGAATTTGGGTCGAGTCCTGCTCTAGGAGTAAACTAGACCTTGCGTCCAAGGTGGATGTGACCGCCACGTGCAGTAAAATCGAAACCTGTGTTAGAAGAGCTTGGGCTTAGATGCCGTATATTCCCGCGAGCGCCATCTTGGTTGTTTTGAGATTTCTATGCGGTTTTTTGTTGGCTATGTTTTACATTTTATTTTCCTTAAGCCTAACATGCGCATAAATCGCTGCTTGGTGACATTTACTACTTGGCGGAAAAGGGGTTTCCACGCCAAGAAAAAACCCAAGATGACGGCCAGGGGAATATATGTCATCTGTTCCAGCGCTTGTCTTTGATAAGAAGTTTTGCTATATCATTCAAGTATATAAAAGATTTTTGACAACCACGGATTGCCAATGATATTACATTGAAAATTACATTAATTTTTAATTTTGCAGCTTAAAGTAAGCTATTAGTTTGAGAAGCTTACTATCGAAGTGGAGTGTCGCATAGTTTATGTAAGTTGAAGTTTGAATATTTCCCGAGTTACTGAGTTAGTGATTTACCTTGCTTGTTCGC
The DNA here is from genome assembly GCA_963932465.1 of Maratus speciosus. Classification (NCBI taxonomy): domain Eukaryota; kingdom Metazoa; phylum Arthropoda; class Arachnida; order Araneae; family Salticidae; genus Maratus; species Maratus speciosus. The sequence continues at coordinate 534,875,350 of OZ010788.1, read as the reverse complement.
TGCGAATTCTAGGCTAAATTTGGAAGTTACTCTATCATCCCCTGCCCAATAAGTTTTAAAAAAAGGTGTTTTAAAACTTACATCTGAGTGTGATTGAGTAACTAGCTAGCAGCTTTGCCGTGTATGCTACAACTTTGCATCTTTTTTAATTGCATTATTAAATTAAGATATGATATTATTATCAAACGTGCACATTTTCTGAGAGATCTTTCAATTTAAAATAAGTATTATTAGGTAACATAAAAGACAATCCAAAAATAAATTCTCTACACTAGAGAAAAAAGTATTTCGCCTAAGTGTTATTTTATTTCTTTAGAAATTATATTCCAAATTAAATAGCATTAAATATAGATATTCAATGAGAGTTGTTTTATAATTCTTTATAGAGTATTAAGAAACTATATAATTTCTAAATTTATATAAAAAGTTATATATGCTATCTGAAAAATGTTGCACCTCGATAACACGTCTGGAATATTCTACATACTGTACTAATCAAAACATTCTTTTCTGAAGAAAAAGAAACAGAAAAAAGAAATTTCTACCAAAACTTTCCCATAAATCTAATCTATATCGAGTACTAAGAAAACTAGTCATTGGGGACCACCGTAATACTTACCCATCATGGATATAAATAATATAAAATATGAAAATAAAACATGCGATATTTGCTAAGCATTGTACCGTGTTACTTTTATTCATAATTTAATTTATTTGGGCTTCCTTAAATATAATTAATATAACTCCTTAAGCTAATATTACTTTTTGTTGCATTAAAATATCTCAATTTGTTGATTTTCTGTAAGCAAGTAAACGCTATTGGTTTACAATGGAAGCCTGTGGGAATTTGGCGAAATATTAGAGATACCGCCAATTTGGCGTCACTTTTAGCGACTCATTTGGCCGCCAAATTTGGCGATATATCGCCAAGTTGACAACAAACTTGGCGGTATTTGGCGACAGAACAGGTTCCCCCCTATGGTAAACCCCTTATAGGTATGGGGAGGCATTAAATGCTTGACATTTCGATAAGGCATTATTGGCATTTAATCTTATAGTTTGGCGATAGTTTTTTGGTCGGTGGGATAATCCAGTAGTACCGAATTGCGTAAAAGAAACATCCTTATTACTCGAAAAATTATAATCCTATTAACTAACAGTTTACTGCTTCGGATTAAGCGTCTCATTTCCAATTAAAATATATCTTTGAATTGAAATTTGAATGAAATACAGGGTCATGAAAAATCGAAGAGTGTGAAAAATAGAATTACAACTATCTCGACAACTAATTATCCGATCGAGTTCATTCATGATGCGAAATTTATGTTTTTTTATTGTAAAATTTTTGTATACCTTTTATCAGAGCGAATATTTCAAGAGTCCGAAAAAAATAGTTCCGGTTAATCGAGGTTACTGATATTCAATAGGCTTCTTCCCATTATTACTCCCTAAGTACACACTGAATTTCAAGTCTCTATCTCAATTTGTTCTGGAGATGGAGCGTTTACAGACACACACACATACAGACGGACGGATAATTTTTTTTTTTCATAAAATATGTTTTTCGGAATCTCCAGTGTCTGAAACGTGTAAATCCGGCAAAAAAAAATTTCGATTTTTAAAACGATTACAAGACTTACCCTATACTACGTATGATGGGTAAGTAAAAGTTGTAACTTTATACTTTATGAGCTTCTGAAATATTACATAACAGAGGGATATTGAAAAATATTGATTGAAATAATGTAGTGAGTCAAAATATAAGTTGAGCCAAAAAGTAAGATAACGTTGTATCTTTTCAATCTGCTTGCTATTGAGATATTTGTAGCATTAAAAAAATACAATTACCAATATTGCACTTTCTGTCAGAGATGTTTCATATTTAAAATTAATAGTATGACGAAGCACAAAAGACTATTTTTTAATTTTTCAATTAAAAAACTAGAATTTTCCTTCCACAAAATATGTTTTATTTCAGTTTAAAATGTAAATGATTTTTAGAATTAAATGACCTCTCACACAAAACGTAAAGATTCAGCATGAAGATGTTCCCCAGTTCTACATCGAATATTAACCCCTATCCAAAACTAGTGCGTTGTGGCCATCACAAAACTTTCTTCTATATAAATCACGTCAATTAAATCATTTAACTTGTACAAGAAAGTACATCAATTTAGCAGCAATTCATATCAAAGTATATCTGAATTTGAAGTTTGATGAAAATTCGTGCATTAGTTCTTGAGATAGAGCTATAGCGGAAATGCTGAGAAATGTAGCATGGCAGCGCCACCTGTTGAGCGATTTACACCATAACATAAACAGCACTAGCTCATATCAAGATATACCTGAATCTGAAGTCCGTTAAAATGCAAGCATTAGTTCTTGAAATAGAGCTATTGGGGAAATCGCAAAAAAAAGCATAGCAGCGCCACCTGGTGAGAGATTTACACCAAAATGTATAAAATGTCAGTTCATGTCAAGGACTAACTGATTCTGAAGTTTGATGAAAATTCGTGCATTAGTTCTTGAGATACAGCTATAGTGGAAATTCTGAAAAATGCAGTATAGCAGCGCCACCTGTTGAGCGATTTACACCAAAATCTATAAAATGTCAATTCATGTCAAGGACTAACTGATTCTAAAGTTTGATGAAAATTCGTGCATTAGTTCTTGAGATACAGCTGTAGTGGAAATTCTGAAAAATGCAGCATAGCAGCGCCACCTGTTGAGCGATTTGCACCAAAACATAAACAGCACTAATTCCTATCAAGGTATACCTGAATCTGAAGTTTGTTGAAAATCCAAGCATTAATTCTTGAGATAGAGCTATTGCGGAAATCGTAAATAATGCAGTATAGCAGCTCCACTTGTTGAGCGATTTACACCACAATGTATAAACTTCGATTCATGTCAAGGAATAACTGAATCTGAAGTTTGGTGAAAATCCGTGGATTAGTTCTGGAGATTGAGCTATTGCGGAAATCATGAAAAAAGCTGCCTAGCAGCGCCACCTGTTGAGCGATTTGCACCAAAAACTAATCAGGACCAGTTTATATACAGGTCTAACTGAATCTGAAGTTGTGCGAAATTCCGTGCCTTAGTTCTTGAGATAGAGCAACCACAAAATTTTTGTCACAGAGTGACAGAGTGACACAGTGACAGAATGACAGAGTGACAGACAGACATTTCCTAAAAACCATCAAATCGTGTTCAGGACATTCTAAAAGGTATAAATCCGTCGAAAACAGGAAATTGAAAATTTTCACGAATCCAATACTTTCTTGTAAAGATAGAAGAAAGTAAAAAGCATTTTTTTATTGCCGAAAATGAATGTATGTTCTATCCTGAATTCCACAATTCAATATGTTTTTGGCAGTTTTAAGCAATTTTTTCCTTGACCGTGCATGTAATATCCCAATCACTGATCTCCAGTTTATCCTGAAATGCACCCGAGTTTGCAATTTAAAAAATAGTCACATAATAGGGTATGTCAAAAGTCCCTACAGTGTGTCCCAAAAGTCTATGATACATTTTAAAATTCAATATAAAATCAACACGCGGGATTTTTCTGATTTTCAGATTAGTTATGACGCTGTGGCACAGAAATGACGACTCCCAGCGACAAATCTTATTTTGTACTTTAGAGAGTGTGTGAATTGGCGCCGCTGGGATACGAACCAGGGATCTCATGTTCAGGAGGCGAGGACGTTAGCGTCAAGCAAAAGGCTAAGCCAGTTACTCTAAGCTAGCAACTCACTTTATACTGATCATGTGAGATGAGATCGCTATACACTCCATCCCCAGTGAGAATGACATCTTGTTGATGTCTGACGAGCTATATGCACTCGTGAGTAATGCTGTCGTACGCATGTATAATGCGCAGTATGACAGGTTTATGTGCTGTAAGCGTTTCACAGGCTTTGCTTGCTGGAGTTGATTTATTTGGTGCTGCCGTCTGTTGGTTATGAGAGGAGATTATTGTTGTTGAAGGTTGCGATTTTGCGTGTTTGTCCGGATCACCACTTTAGAGAGTGTGCGAATTGGCGCCGCTGGGATACGAACCAGGGATCTCATGTTCAGGAAGCGAGAACGTTAGTGTCTATCAAAAGGCCAAGCCAGTTACTTTAAGCTAGCAACTCGCTTTATACTGATCATGTGAGATGAGATCGCTACAGTTGCTTGGTATACTTCGAAACCAAATCGAAACTAATCTGAAAATCAGAAAAAACGCATGTTTGAAACCAAACATACGGAGCGCCATCTATGATCAAAGTTTGGAACTAATTGTTTTTATTCGCTTGAAGAAAACTTTTCATCGTGAGAAGCATTTTAGTCCAAACCGCACTCGTGTACGACAATTACTTGATTTTATATCGAATTTTAAAATGTGTCAGGGATTTTTGGGACATCCTGTATATTTATCATATGCCATCACTAAATAAATCAGAACTATCATATCCTGACTGCAAGACATTGAAGTTTCTGTTATCGGACTTCATTATAAAAAACATTTCGACATGCAGCAATAAAGAAAGAAAGCGACATTACAGATAATACAAAAAAAATTTGTAGGACTTAAAAATAAAATAATAGGACTATAGTTGCGCCATTTCTTAGCAATATTCATACGTACAAAAAAATGCAGATAACAATTGCAGAAAATAACGCAAATTCACTTTCAATGATGCAATTTTTCTTGTCATCGTATGGTATGCGACGCCCACCGTTCAGGCACAAAAATTTCTAACTTACGACATGCGACGCCGACCAAGATGGGGTAAAGAAAAGATATGGACGAAAAAAAGAAAGCAGAATATGTCGTCTGAACATGACGTCCAAAAATTATAGTTTAAAGTATATTTTATAACAAAATATGCCATGTAAAGGATTTTATGTTTTGATTAATGGATTCGCGATATCCTATATACTGAACTAGTAAAAACATTTCTTTCCAACAAGAAAGGAATTTGTGATCAAAACTTTTTGATAAGTAACATCTTCTTTAACAAAAAGTTTATATTTTGAAGAATAGGTAGATGAAATTCTTCAGTAACTTGCTTCAATTCTAATATCAAATAAAAAGTGTCGAAGTGGATAGGATAAGTATAATAATGCAAAATACGAACAAATTGTGTGAGTGAAATACTCGCTTTACGTTAGAATTTTCTTATAAGTCCTAAGTTGTTAGATGTTGTTGGAAATTCCATACTCAAAGCACTTAAATCAGTTAGTTCTTTTGGGAGCGACATTGGAAATAAAATAGTTTTCAGTCTTAAATTAGATTTATAGGCAGGATATGAAAAAATGCATTATAAGTTTATAAGAGAAGCAACTTTTTGCAAATAATATCTCAAGAATATTTATGAACTTGCATATTCTATTCATAAACATGTTAGCTGCTTTAATATAAATACTGAACTAGGCAAAACTTAAAGAAAGGATAGAACACACTTAGAAAAACTCAAAACACCATTTATTTCTACATAGATATAATTTTCTGGTTATGAAATGCGCCCGAAATAAGGAATTTTTTCATTGGATAACAAGGCGTAAAACTAACAGAGTGAAAAAGCGCCTAAGCCGAGACAAGAAGCTGGGCCATTGGAATAGCACACCAATTTTCTATCAACTAAGTGAAGCCTTCCTTTTTCTAGCACGCTGTTCCTTTTTCCCTATCTTGCACTGAAGAAGAATCTCGTTAATAGATTCAAAACAGCTGTTTGCTGCTTTTCATGTATTTTTTGTGCATTTTTAAACATTGGTTTTTCTGCTTTTTAATATTGTTGCACAAAAGCTTTATTTGCTAATTTTAACTAAGTAAATTTTTAGATTGAATGAATTTTTGCATTGCTAACAAGGCGTAAAACCAACAGAGTGAATAGTGCTCTAGCAACTGAGGTTAGGTTGGTTTCTCATTTGGTAGGACATTGATCTATTCATAAACATGTTATTTTCTTTAATATATTGAACTGGGCAAAACTTTAAGTAAAGATAAAACACACCTAGACAAACTCAAAACACCTTTTATTTCTATATAGATATAATTTTGTAGTTATGAAATACGCCCGAAATATTGAATTTTCAGGATGCATGCATTTTTGCATTGCTAACAAGGCATAAAACCAACAGAGTGAAAAAATGTCCAAGCCGGGATAAGAACCCGGGCCATTGGAATAGCGCATCAATTTTCTACCAACTAAGTGAATTTTTAGATTGAATGAATTTTTGCATTGCTAACAAGGAGTAAAACCAACAGAGTGAATAGCGCTCTACCAACTGAAGGTTGGTTGGTTTCTCATTTGGTAAAACGTTGATCTATTCATAAACATGTTAGTTGCTTTAATATATTGAACTGGGAAAAAACTTTAAGTAAAGATAAAACACACGTACACTGAAAAAAACGACATTTTTACAGTACAAAGTACTGTTCATCTCGCGCACAAACTCGATCACAGTTGAATGTGCTGTATCTTTCTTTGGTTTCTTGACTATATAAACATGAAAAATACAGTAGTTGCGTAAAATTACAGTACAATCAAAGATACAGCACATTCGACTGTGATTGAGTTTATGCTGGCAAATCTACAATGTTTTTTTTACAGTGTAGACAAACTCAAAACACCATTTATTTTTATATAGATATAATTTTGTAGTTATGAAATACACCCGAAATATTGAATTCTTAGATTACATGAATTTTTACATTGCTAACAAGGTGTAAAACCAACAGACTGAAAAAGTGTCCGGGCCATTGGCACAGCGCACCAATGCTATACCAACTGAGGGTAGGTTTTGGTTTCTCAGTTTGTAGGGCATTTTAGTTCTCTATGCCAGTGACCAGGGTTAGAGTCCAGGTTTGGACACTTTTTCACGCTGTTGATTTTACGCCTTGTTAGCAATGCAAAAATTCATGCAATCTAAAAATTCACTCATTTGGTAGAGCATTGATGCACTATGCCAACGGCCCGGGATCAATTCCCGGATTGGACACTTGTTGGTTTTACGCCTTACAAGCAATGCAATAATCCACGCAACAATAAAAATTCACTATTTGTTTCCTTACTCAGAGGGTCTAAATCAGTTCTTTTGTAAGCTACATGGAGAACAAAATGGAGAAAAGTTTCCAAATTCTAAAATAAGACATAATGACAGAATAGAGATAAATATATAATACTATTATATGCGTAAGAGGAAAAACTTTTTAAACATTACATTATAAGAGTCTCTATGAATTCACATATTGTATTGATCAAAATGTTAGTTTCATAAAATTATTCACATTTTTGCTCCGTTTCAGACGTTTGTTAGAAAGTAAATGTAACATTAAAGGTATAATATGTAATTTTTTAAACAATTATTTATCATTCCGTGCTAGAATGTTTTCTTAAATGTTAAAACAAAATATAACTTTACACCATCAATTTGTACTTTTGTACGATGTCAGATAGTATGGGAGCACTGGGTAATATTGACTGAAACAGTGCTATTCTCCGAGAAATAAGTTGATTCGAAAAGTTAAAAAAAAAAAAGGCGGAAAAATTGTAGCGCCATATTTGGCGACTTAACTCACTTTTGGCGTGAAATAAATAGATAAATATGTAATAATAAGAAATTAAAAGTATAAAAAAGTATATAAAATATTATTTTAACAGAGAAATTTTTTCTGTTCTCTAACTTTTATGAGGGCTACAAAAAGCACCAGGTCTCGATGCTAGGTGCGAGTAACACCAAAAGTGGTTCCCTTGTAAGTGGTAGCCACAATGCTCATTGATTTTTAGAAACAGTTGTTAACATTGGATTATTTTTTTTTTTTACCTCGAAAAATGCAGGAATAAACCTTGGGGACGGTAAGACTACCAATAAAGCCACGATCTTGAAATTGATATTTAAATGCTGATTTAAACTCTGCAGTAAATTTCCTGTCAAAGAATTTTAGACATTCTTTTTCTAGCATACTTGTGCATGAGAAAAAACTTGAAAAAAATTCTCTGGCTGCATCTGAAGTGATTTTCTGTATATGTTTAGCAAGAGGGACGGTAAGGATGAAAAACCCAGGGACAGGGTTCAACAAATAATATCAACCGTAAAAATGTGTGGAGGTTAATTTTTTGCTACATATTTATATAAAACAATTGTCCCAGTTTCGGAAAAAAATTACATCGAATTATTTTTATAGAAACAATTTTATATAGACAGCTCCAAACTTAAAAATCAGCATCAGGGACACGGGACGGTATAGGAGTTTTCCTGGTATTTGGACCCCCAACAACGTCCAATACTTATTTATCTTGTTAATATTGTTATGCAATCATGCAATGGGATGTTCCCCAGTATATGAAATAAAAAAACACAAAAAATGTATTAAAATAAAAATTATTATTCAAGGACATAAAATTCAAAAGATTGTGAGAATGCCCCATATATGAAAAAAACTGAATACGCCAACCAAGAAAATTTTACATTTAAACTAATACGTGCTGAATATCCTATACAGTGAATTATTCAAAACATTATTTTCAGCAAAAAAGGAACAAGGGGAAAAAAGGAACTTTCGACGAAAACTTTCCGATAAATCCAATCTTCTTGGACAACGAACTTAAATTTTGAAGAGTATGTAGTTGAAATACTGCAGTAACATACGATGATCAACTGGAATGAAATGTGGTAGACAGGAAAAATCTAATAATGCAAAGTACGAACAAGTGGTGCGAAATAAACGCTAGTTTTTATTAGATTTTCTTATATGCACATATTGTTGATACTGCCAGAATTTTACTTTACTCAAAGCACCTTACCAGCGCTTTACTAGTAATTAAATTAGTTATTTTCAGTAGAAGACAAAAAGATGAAAGGTTTTCAGAGTCTTGAATTTGAATATGGATAGTATGTGTAAACATACGTAACAAAAACAACTTTTTGAAAATATTTTTATAAACTTTGAATTGATTAACACGTTAGTTGTATGAAAATGTGCTGTGCTGTTTTTTTTTTCCTTGTCAAATGCTTGACAAGTAAATGTGGCTTCAAAGGCATAATATATAGTTTTTAAATATTAGATTTTATATTGAATTTTTTTTTTCAAATATCAAATATATACAGGGTGTCTAAAAAGAATCTCCCACTTATAAATTTTAATAGTATCAACTGTAAGCATTTTAGAATGTTGGTTCAAGGTCACAAATGAAGAGTAACTCGACAACTTTTAAATGAGGGAATGCGCGAGTACTGGGCTGAAGATTTAAAAGCCGTTAGAGCCATGCGATTTTTTCCTTTAGGGCTTTATCAAAGATCGTGTCTACATTCCGCCACTACCTAATGCTTTGCCAGACACAGAATTGATAAGGCTATTGCTTCCATTACTCTGAACTTGTTAACCAAAGGGTGGGAATTCGACTTTAGGTTGGATGTGTGCTATATAACTAAATGTGCACATATTGAACATTTGTATCAAAAACTAGGTTAGTTTACTAATCACTAATCACTCACTCGTGTGCAGCCAACCTTTCGGTATAGGAACTGATTAGTCCATGAGGGAAAACACATATCCACCTTCCCGTGGAGGCCCCGGTGCCCGCGAACGAGTCCGGAACCCCCAGCAGCCGGGAAGTTAGTATAATAAGTTAGTATATAAGCAAGCATATTAAGTACCCTCTTAATATGCTTGCTGAAGGAACGTGGTCGCTCTGGCACTTAATATGAGTATTTACACCAAAAATTTAAGATAGGACAATTTTTTAAGGTAAACAATAATTAGTATAATTGACAGAGGGGATAATATGACAGAGATTGATTAAAATGACAAAACAAATAGAATGACTAATAAACAATATGACATAATAAAATGAAATAAAGTAAAATATTTAAACTAAGTGACTTGAAGTAAAAAGTTCATCATACAGATGCGCGTTAAAGGTCTTTTCTTATAAATGAAAAATGTTTGTTTAAAATATTATAGTTGACTTTTAACTTGACACAATTTGTTGCATCAAATACAATCCTTTTAAAGTTTAAATGTAAAGTTTTGTTTCTTCTAAAGTCAAAGGTATGTGTCATTAATGAATATTTTGAGAAAAAGTAATGGATCGGGTCTCCTACCCCCTTGTCACATGGGCGGGATGGGGAGAGGTAGTTTACTTTTAATTTGATGTATGATTTGTTGTAAATAGTCTAAATTAAACTGTTATAATATACCATTGAAACTGGGATATTCTTTTATGGACGCCCTGTATATATACAGGGTACTTCAAAAGATCATGCCCAAACGGCACGTGTGGGCGTGTGAGGTCATGAGGAACAAGAATGGTATAGGAACTTTTGGTTGCAAACGCAATCGTGACGATGCAATTTCATCGTGACTGACGCAATGAGAAAACAAACGGCCTAAAAAGACCTTTATTTTACAAAAACTTAATCGAAGTACAAAATATAAGCGAAAAATGTTACAACGCATAACAAGCGCTCAAAATGTGCCCCATTAGCTATGATGCATCCTCACATCGGCGCCTCATGGAATCGTGAACACGTTTCAAGTGGCCAAGCGTCTCCCGGACACGTGTCGCTCCTTCAGCGATCCGTGCCATGAGGTCCATGGTCGATGGAACGGGTGTCTCGTACACCAGAGGTTTAAGATATCCCCAGAGGTAGAAATCCAGAGGATTTATGGCCGGAGATTGCGGTGGTTACGGTACAGGACCGATTGGAATATGTTCACGATTCAATGCGGCGAATGAGGCACCTTTTGAGTACTTGTTATGAGTTGTAACATTTTTCATTTGTATTTTGTACTTCAATTAAGTTTTTTGTAAAATAAGTCTTTTTACGCCGTTTGTTATCTTGTCTTTGCGTCGTGGTCACGATGCAAATGCACCGTCAGGATCGCATTTCCGTCCTCCTGTTGCTGTTCCTATGTAATTCTTGCTCCAAAATGACCTGACATACCCACATGTGCCGTTTGGACATGACCTTTTGAATCACACTGTATATAACTTCATAACTTCAGTTTAGGAGTTTATAAGATATTAAATAGCATAGACACATTTGAAAATATTGATTTAATCATTGTAATGGAACAAAACATAAGTTGATTCAAAGCATAAAATAATGGTGAATTCCTTTCAAAATGCGTGTCAATAAAATATTTATGCTACTAAAATATCAATTTACCAACAGTGCACTTTCGAGGGATTCTCTTTTTTTTTTTATATATATATATAAATATTATGACAAAGCAAAAAAGATATATTTTTATAATGTTAAAAAAATCGCAAAGTGTGTTTCCTTTCTTTTTTTTCTGTGTGTGAAAACGATTTTCAGGTTTAAAGGAGATCTTACTCTAGCAAAACATACATACATACCATGTTTCCTAATTCTGTTTCAAGTATTAAGAGGTCTCAAGACTTTTAAAGCTTCAAAATTTTCGAAATTTTAATTTTTTTTTTTTTATGTTAAATTCGTATCCTTTCTGAACATTTTGATATAATTATTTCCTTGAAATTCCCATTAGAACAGAAGTTATGGCGTTTAGAATTATACCCCCTCAATAGCTGAAGCGGCGTTTCCGAAATTTTAAAGCCATTTTTCTCAACTGAACCTAAAACTGAATTTCCTTTTCATTGCTCAAAAAAATATTTTTTTAGGTGATTATACTGTTGAAATTTTCAAAATTTTGTATTAGCTAACTACAACTTTGTATTAAAAATATAAAAATGCTTTAAATACAAATTTATTCAGGTTCAGGGTAATTATTATAATCTGAAGTATAAGTAGGCCCCAAAATTTTCATTCTCGGTGCAATATTTATTTTGTAATCTTGCGCGTGAGCTGTTAGACCAATTTTCTGCTCCTCAAATGTCTGCCAATTTGGAGACCCCTTATAAATGCTAATTCTGCATCTTGCAATTTTTAAAGAACATGAAATGAAAGAACATACTTATATCTTTCATCCCAATTAAAATTGTGTTTTAAAATCATATACAATTTAAGATATTAAATGTTCAAAATAGTCTTTTTTTCATTTTTTCCACTTTTGAGAGTCCTGAGAACCAACCCTTAAGAAATTAAATAAACTTCTAGTATACATGAGAAAAATTAATATTCTACCTAAGAAAATTTTACATTTTCCAATATAAGAAGATTCCAATATTCAGAATATCCTATAAGATGAACTAGTCAAAACATTATTTTTAGCAAAAAAAAAAAAAAAAGACAAACGGAAAAAGGAACTTTCCACTAAAACTTTCAGATATATCAGATATTTTTGAACAACTAGGGGGCTCTGCCCCCTACGAGCTACGCTCGCCAACCCCCGTTCAGACACCGCAGACTCTAACAGCACGATAATTTAATCGGCTTTAAAAAGATTTCGGAAGATTGAATTATAATTTGAATCTGAGAATTATAATCTGACGTAATTTTCAACAAACTTTTCTTTTTTTAATATTCGCGTAAAAATAATTTTGTTAGAAATGAAATATTATGATCATCTTAAAATATCAAATAAATGTCTCGAGCAATTTTTAAATTTAAACTGTTTTACAATATTATTTTTTATTCATTTTATATAATAAGCGTAATGTGACGTAAATTCTCCTATTTAAGACTTCTAACGCATGTTTACGATTTTATTATTTTACAATATTCTGTCTCTTTTAAAATTCACGTGTAATTATAATTTTCATGACGTAATTTTCAATGAGTTCCTGCTTTTTATATTTTCTGTTTATAATAGTCACGTGTAAAATAAATTTTTAATTTGAAGTAAACATTATTGTTTGCGCTTTTTATACAACTGGCAACAGTTTAAATTAATAACATTTTCTAAAATTTGTAAAAAGTTTCTCTCGAAATGCTGAAAATTTGAATTTAAAATTGATATAAAACCTCAAAAAATGAGTCAAATAAGAAAAATAAATACAATCTGCACACCGGAAACTTATAATGTATAAAATGATCTAAAAATGATTAAATTCTGATGTATAGTTTTTGCTCCAATAAAACTTCTTTAATGGACCGATTTTGTACAACTTTAGCATTAAATATCTCTTAAAATAATTCTTCGATTTGAAAACTGTCTGCATCAGCATGTTTATCAAATATTTCTCTATAATACCACCGATTTTCATATTTTTGTATGCAACAGTTTTTTTAATATTAACGATGAAAGGCCATGCTTAAGCATTCAAATTGGATGTGGATCTACCCGGAATATCTACGCAGATTTTCATTGGTTCATTTCCAAATCAAAACTTTTTTTTATATATAGAAGGATGAGCAACAATTATGTTTTAAAGAGTGGGTAGATGAAATCCCTCAGTAACGTCAATTCTCCTCTCTTACATCAATTCTACTGTCAAATAAAAAAAGCCGAAATATACAGAAAATTTTAATAATGTAAAGTACGAAAAAGTGGTGCGACAGAATACATTATTTTTTGTTAGATTTTCGTATATGCATATTTTGATAGAACTGCCATAGTTATTTCGGTACTCAAAACACTCAATCAACACTCAAAACACTCAAAGCACTCAAATCAGTTATTTTGGAAGAAATATGGCGAAAAAAAAAGAGAAAAGTTTTTAGTCTTACATTCGATTTATAGACAGAATATGGAAAAAATATATTATAATATAAAATTTATAAAAGTAAAATCGCCATTTTTTTCGTATTTTTTAAATATAAAAATTTTTCAGTATTAAATTTCATCTCATCAAAACATAGAAATTCGACGCAAAGAAATTTCCTAATTCTGTATAATTAAGAAATTATATAACTTCTAGATACAGATGTAAAAAACTGAATATGCCATCTAAGAATATTTTACATTTTTACTAATACAGGGTGTCCATAAAAATTGTCCCAGTTATAAATTTTAATAGTATGAATTGTAAACTTTGAAGGGTTTTGGTTCGAGGTCACAAATAAAGAGTAACTGAAACAATTTTGGATAAGCGCATGCGCGAGTACTGCTATATTTATTGACTCGCTTGCAGTGCCACATACGCAAAATGGCGACTCCTGAGCAGTCCCTCAGAAATTTTCAAATACAAAATACAAATTTCATCTTTAATGGAATGAACTTAAATCATACATAAACATTAGTAGTTGAAAATAATCAGTTCTAATTCTCATAAGATAATTTTTTTTCCGTATTCAATTTTTTTTTTTTTTTTTTTTTGCTATAATATCTCTCAATCTGTCACCACTACTGTTTACAGAAAACCTACTTCTACTGGTCAGTATACTAATTTCAATTCAATATGCCCTTTCAGCCATAAAATAACCGTTATTAAGACTTTAGCCTTCAGAGTCATAAAATATTGCAGTTCCAGTAATGATTTTGAAATAGAGAAATGTAAAATTTATCGTGATTTGGTTAATAATAGCTACCCTATTGGTCGTGTTAAAAAAATCTTTAAAAATACTTTAAATTTTGTAAATTCTACTCCCCCCCCCCCTTTTCAACGTAGTAAACCTAGCTCCTTTATCTGTATCCCTTATTATAAGAACATTTCTGAAAAAATTTCTTGCATTCTAAAATCATTCAATATTGGGGTTTCTTTTAAACCTATTAATAAATTGAGTTCCTTTTTCAATAAGCATAAATTTCAATATGATAAGTCTAAATTACCCGGTGTTGTTTATATTATTCCTTGTAAAGATTGCAATAGTGTTTATATTGGTGAAACTGGTAGATCATTGGAAATTCGCCTAAAACAACATACTGGTGCTTTAAAAAAAGAGTAATTTGAATTCAAAAATTGTCCAGCATTCACTTCAAACGAATCACATTCCGCTCATTGCAAACGGCAGTATTTTGAAATCTGGTTACAACAACTACCATGGTAGATTGCTCCTTGAGGCTTGGTTCACTGAATTGCGGTCGCATGCTTTGAATGATGCTCGTTCTGTCCCTAGCGAATATTGTTTGTTTTTAAAATAGCTAACTGTAATTGTTCTTGATTTGTTCTGACGTTTGAAATGCAATGGATATTTTTTGTACTGATGATGCCTTTCGTGTCGCTCGGCGAAACGTTTACATATTGTATTTTTAATAGTTTTTTATGGTCTTTATAAATTTTATTTTTTAACTGTGCTCAAGTCTGTCTTAGTTTATTTTATTTGGTGTTTTAAGTTGGAAATTGCTCGTCAAACGTGGCAAATGATGTGCATCCGTACTATAACAAGTTTATAAATATTTTTTGCACCGCATATTGTACTGAATGTACATTTTAGTGCACTTCATAAGTGCATATCCATTTCATTATGTTCGAAAGGCTGTAACATAATTAAAATGCGCTTACAATAATTTTTTCCCATTGGCCGTAATATAAGGGAAAACTTTTGAATGTCCCTGTAATTAAACTATACATCCGATTTTCATAAAATTTGAAATGACTCGACAAAATTTTGCAACAAAGTTTTAAAAATAAAGTTTAAAGTTTAAAGTAAATTATAGAAAGTAATCGTGAATCAAAAAACACAATTTATAATATGCTAAAACTATTATTAACGTTTACTGCTTTAAAAGATGAAAACACTTCAAGATTTTCTAAAATAGTTGATGCCACATGGACAATGAATAATATTGTTTGAAGAAATATAATGTCTCAAAAGATAAGTTAATAGAAAAACAAAATGACTTTGTATCCCTTTCAATCTGCTTACTACTGAAATATTTGTGGAATTAAAAAATACATTTTTTAATAATATATATTTCATCGGAGATTTTTCTTTTTAAAATAAATATTATGACGAATCACAAAAGGTAATTTATAAATATTTCTACAAAATTTATAAAAGAACTTTTTGGACAAAAATATCCTCTAATATTTTTCGAAATATTAATGATTTTGTGAATTAAATTAATCTTACTTTCTGTCAATAAATATAGAATCAATACCAATAAGATCCCTAATTTTCTAAAATGTTGCCTAAAGAAAGATAGAACTTCTTGTAAATAGAATATATATTTTAAAAATAATGTCACTTTTTGACTAATACGTTCTAGAATATCCCATATAGTAAACTAGGCAAAACATTCTTTTACGATAAAAAAAAAAGGGAGCAAGCAGAAAAAAGAACTGTCGACCAAAACTTTCCGATAAATCCAATTTTCTTCGACAATGGGCTAAAATTTTGAAGAGTAGATAGATGAAATCCTTTTGGTCAAGTCTACTACCAAACAAGAAATGTCGAAGTAGACTGAAAAAAAATATATAATAATGCAAAGTTCGAACAAGTGATGCGAGAAAAATGTTCTCTTACATTAGATTTTCTTATATACTATGTGTTGTTGGAACTGCCCGACTTACTTCTTTATTCAAACCGGCTAAATCAGTTCTTTTGTAAGCTGCAGTGGAAATAAAATGGTTAAAAGTTTCTAGATTGTTAAATTTTATTTCTAGACGCAATAGTAAAAAATACATAATAAATCTATTTATAAGAGAAGAAACTCTTTTTATATAACATTTCAAGACTAATTATGGATTTATATATAGTATTGATAAACGTGTCAGCTGTATGAAAAGCTGCAGATATATTTGGTTTTTGAATTTTTTAGAAAGAAGTGTGGCTCAAAACATAATACATGCTTCCTAAAACAATTATTAATTTTTACTGCTTTCAAAGATTTAATACATTTATATATGACTTTAAATTTTTCTAAAATAGTAGATAGCATGTGGATATTGAATAATACCATTTGAAAGAATATAACGGATCAAAACATAAGTTAATGCAAAAATAAAACAGCTTTGTATCCCTTTCAATCTGCTTACCAGCAAAATATTTTTGGAATTAAAAAAATACATTTTTTCAGTAATACACGTTCCGGCAGAGACTTTTCTTTTTAAATAAATACGAGGGGTGTTTTTTAAGTAAGGGCCGTTTGAAAATAAAAACCAAACGAAGGCAAATATTCAAAAACCAAATTTATTTTCAGATTCTACATACATTTCACTATTTTTCAACATAGCTGCCAAGTTTGTTTAAACACTTATCATACCTTACAACTAGATTTTGAATACCCTCTTCATAGAAACTTGCCGCCTGCTCCGATAACCAAGAGGTCACGGCCGTTTTCACATCTGCGTCATCGTTGTAGTGGTTGCCACCGAGATGATGTTTAAGATAGCGGAAAAGATTGAAATCGTTCGGCGCAAGGTCGGGCTGTAGGTGGAGTAGTCCCAGTCAAAAGATACCATGAGCTGCGGTGTGAGGCCTTGCATTGTCATGGAGTAGCAAAATTCCCTCTGTCAGCATACCTCGTTTTTTGTTTTGAATCACTCTGCGACAAAGAACGTATCACTGACCGTTCCTCTCACGGGGCGGGCGATGCGATAATCTTGAACATTTTAAAGATACGGAACAGACCGCACAGGTTACCTACACATCTGCAACTGAGCACAGTTATTCCCAAGCGATGCCGGGACACGACGCAAGCACTCGTTGTGGCGCGCGCGTCACCTACTAGTGTATACAGCAAAACGGCCCTTACTTAAAAAACACCCCTCATATTATGACGAATCATAAAATATAATTTTTTAAATCTTTCTACATAATTTATAAAAGGAAAAAATTTTGAACAAAATCTCTTTTTACATTTTTTAAAATATTATCTGTTTTCTCAATTAAATTAGTCTTACTTTCCATCAATAAATAAATAAATAACACTAATAATCTCTAATTCTCTATAACGTTCCGTAAAATAATTAGAACTTCTTAATATACATACTAAGAAATCAAAAAAACATTCTAAAAATAATGTCACGTTTTGACTAATACATTTTGAACATCGTATATAGCAAATAAGATTTGAAAGAAAATAAGGGAACAAGCAGAAAAGGGAGCTTTCGATCAAAACCTTTTAGATAAATCCAATCTTCTTGCATAATGCTATTAAATTTGGAAGAGCGAATAGATGAAATATTTTAGTAACTTACGTCAATTGTAATATATTTTTTTAAAAGTTTTGGAGTAGGCAGAAAAAATATAACAATACAAAATACAAGACGCAAGAGAAATGTTCGCTTATGTTAATATTTTAGATGCTATATATCATGTTGGAAATGTCAAACATAATTCTTTACTTAAAGTGTTATATCAGTTTTTTTTTTTTTTTTTTTTTTTTTTTTTTTGTAAGCCACAATGAAAAAGAAATACACAAAAGTTTTTAGACTCTTAAATTAGATTTATAAGCAAAAATATGCCAAAATCCATGATATAGATAAAAAGGAAACAACGTTTTAAAGAATTTTTAAAAAATCCATGAACTTCCATATTATATTGATAAATATATTAATCGTTAAATGAAAACAACATTCTTTGCTCTTCGTCCGATATTTATCAAAAACTAAATGTGGCTCAGCATAATGTAATTTTTGACTTAATTAAACATTTCCTTTCCAGAATTTATTTTAAAATGTGAAATAAAACTATAACTCTACACTTGCAATTTTTTAATTTCTAAAATGTTAGATAGCACATGATCATTGGAAAATATTGGTTTAAACAATGCTATAGATCAAGAAATGTGTTAAAACAAAAAGCTAAAATGGGATGAATTAAGGGGAAATTCTTTTTCTTTGGGTTAAAATTTTCCTTTTTTTACGTCAATTAATAGTGTAGATTGTTAACTTTAAAGCGGTTTCGTGATATTCCAATTCCTTACAATATTTTTCGTTCGTCGAAAGTAACACTATTGTAAAACTTTAAACTTGTTTTTCTCGGAACGATGATTTGAAACTGGACCTATTTCCTTCATATTTTATTTAAATAAAAAGTAATTGTTTTTACTGTAGAGCTTATACAACCGAAAAGTATATTTTTCAATTCATTAATTATTTTTTCCATCTTGTAAAGTAAAATAAATAAACGGTCAAGTGCGAGTATTACTCGCGCACAGAGGGTCCCGTACAGTAAATATATTAATTAGTAAGTGTATTATTTAAAAAATGGTTACTAAAAGAATAATAAGAATTTGTGAAAAAACTATACAACGTAGGATTTGTTATAGCTGTATATACTAGAAAAGTATAAATGAATAAACCATGAAAGTTCAAAGAGATATGAAGCCTAAATAGTATCAAATATTGCTATTCTGTATAACTCCTTTTCAATCCTATCCTAAATTGTTTATGATGAACTAAATTCGGTGCTGACAATAAAAGTAGTGCATATTTAAACATCATTTGGCGTTTCATAAACCCAAATTCGGCGCAGTAATAATCTTTTTTTTTTTTTTTTTTTTTTTCTACAGTATACTTAAAAGAAAACAAGTGTTCAAAGTTTAAAATTGGCATTGTGTTAAGCGTACTTCGAAAGGAGGTCGCAATAATCCTAAGGATTATAGAACATGCAGTTGCACTTTCGTCTGTTATACTGAGAGGTACTGGTTCCCTTCATCTTCCAATTTTTGCAGCTAACGATCCCCTATTTTAAAACCTTCCGGTTTTTTTCAAAACAAATAAACATATTTTGAACCAGAAAAATATTTAATGAAATATTTCTATGTTGCTATAAATTATCTTCATTCATTTAATAAAATTTTTGTTTTATTTTTTTACTTGGAAAAAAAATGGAAGGTTTACATTTAAGCGATCCAGTCACCTCGAATTTTGCTATCATTCTTCTCACCCAGGGGAGTATCGTTGAGAAGTTCTTGGTCATCGAGATCAAGAAAAATATAAGAACTAGGGTCACCCGGGGTAATTCCTGGTCAGCAAGTTTCTGGGGTAATTGCTGGTCACAGTCTTTTTTATGTTTTAAAAAGACTTTACCAAAATGAAAAAAATCATAGAGGTACTCTGAACTATCCTCATTGGAATTTATTACTTAATTATGAGTTTATTATTTATTTATTTTGAAAAGAAAAATCTTTTTGAAATGGCTTGTTAAATTTCTATAAAATAACATTGGCTTTAATTATGATACATTTTTACAAAGATGTTTATCACAACTCAAATTTTAAATATTTTTCTTTTCTTTCTTTTTGGTTCAATTACCAACTACTTTAGCTATTAAAAAACAGTCTTGAAATTTTTTTTACTATTTTAAATAATTTACAGAAGTCGGTCAAATATTGCCCCATGTATCCGGGGTAAATCTTGGTCACTGGGGTAATTCCTGGTCAATGTTTTTATCATCATTTAATTCCCTTTTATTGTCATATTCGTGATATT
Source organism: Maratus speciosus (assembly GCA_963932465.1). Classification (NCBI taxonomy): domain Eukaryota; kingdom Metazoa; phylum Arthropoda; class Arachnida; order Araneae; family Salticidae; genus Maratus; species Maratus speciosus. The sequence goes on along the minus strand of OZ010788.1, from coordinate 534,855,173 downwards.
TTAATTGTCGCAAAACCTTTGAGAATTAACTGCAACCACACTGTTCACCACATTTTAGTTAATTGTAGCTCTGAATAAAGTAGTCACCCGTGGTAATTCCTGGTCACTGAGTTTCTGCGGTAATTCTTGATCATTTTCGCTTTTGTTATAACAATTTATGAAACTGTAAAAAATCTCAAAGATACTTTGAATCTTTTGCTTTGAAACACATGCCTTAATTATTCATTTAGTTGAAATTAAATATTTAAAAAAAATTAGATTCAAAACTGCTACTCAACTTTCTGCAAAACATCGATCTTGATTTTTACACATTTCACAACAGATCAGTCATTTTTGAGGTTTTAATTATTTTATTTCAACTAATGACATATCACAGTCTTTAAAAAAGATTATAAAATTTTCCTCTACTATATTAAACACTTTTAAAAGAAGAAAACAGTAAGTGCTCAGAGAATAAGACCCACTCTATGACTGAACAATTTAAGTAGAAATACTATCTCATTGCAAAACGCCAAGCTGGAACATAAAAATATACCTAATGCAATAGAGGAACCTAATTATTATGCTGTGTATCTATAAAGGACAAACATATCTGTGCGTAACGCATACGTCATTTTGCGAATGGCAACACTTTGAAATTTAAAATGAAATTTTGGTTTTGCAATTTTCTCTACTGCAAATTTTTAAACTTCTAAACATTGCACAATTTAAATTTTTACACCATCGTATAAGGAAAAAAATGCTCTTTTAAATGCAATTTGTTTGAAAGCTGTATCTTAATTTGTTATTGAGATATTAATTTTTTTGTAGCTTTTAATACCATTTTTCTTATCGTGGCAACAAAAGTACCCCATTTCTGTTGAAAGTATTTGAAAGTAAATGGAAAATAGTCGAAAATGGGAGATCTGTATTTGTTTATTGCCATTTTCTCATAAAACTTGAAAAAAAAGTTGAAATTAAAATATGTGCTATGTCAAGAATATTGTCTGTTATTCCGTGACAATGATGTCATATGCATACTTTTCTATAGACTAAGTTTAAGACCGGGTTGTAAAAGTCGATTGCTTTAGCGTATGCAAATGACGTCATTTTATAAAAAAGCGTGTATTTTAATTCTTAAACCTGAATTATGTTTTGTAGAAGTGCGCCATTTTCACAGCCCAGCTGCTTTTAAATTCTTCAGAGGTGAAAATGCTTCACTTTTGAAAATAATATAAGCGAAATAACATACTGATGAAACGCAATGTTTTACAAAAATTAAGAGTGTATTTATAAAAGAGAGGTGACATGCAAATAATAGCGATTTATATTACAAAAATTGATTATTCTCGCCTGGATGGATTTGCTTCGCCGAGTTAGAAGGGCAAACAAATAATTCGTGGTTTAAAATAACATTTTCTGAAATTTTTGTCCAAAATTCTCTCGAATAATAAAATTTTCATGCTATTCTTTAGGACATTCTACTATAATTTTATCAAAATAACATAATTTGCTTAATTTAATTTTTCCTAATTTTATATAATATATACATTTAAATAAGAAGTGTGTGTTTTAGTCATCTGCCCTGATCTTTCACTGAACCAGTTTTATTATTTTTTTTTTTTTTTAACTGAAAACTCTTCATTTGTGCTGGCGTCCAAATTGCCAGAACATTGTGCTGTTAATTTTACGCAACTACTGTATTTTCCATGTTTATATAGTCAGGAAACCAAAGAAAGATACAGCACATTCATTGTGATCGAGTTTGTTCTGGCAAATTTACAGTGTTTTTTTTTACAGTGTAATAACTGATCTTTATTATATTTTATTGATTAAGTGTCTATATGATAAAGAACAAACGTATCTGTGCGTGACGCTGGCGTCATTTTGCGAATGGCAACACTTCACGATAAAATTTCAGTCTTGAAATTTTCGCTACTGCAATTTCTTAATCTTCTGACCATCGTGCATTTTCAATTTTCGTCGCATAGGGGAAAAAAATTTACTTTCAAATGCAATTTGTTTAAAAACTTTATCTTAATTGACTGATGTATTATATTTTCTAAAATAATTTTTAAGCATGATTTTTTTAATTTTATCTTATCACGTGCCCGTTTCAATACATAATAATAATAAACATTTTACACATAAAGCAACAAACATTTTTCAGCATTTGTTTCTGACTATTTTTTACCTAACCTAACGAAATTAATACTTCCTTTGTAAACAAATAAAAGAATATTTAAAAAAAACGCCAATCTAATATATTTGTGAAAGACAAATTAACGAAATTAAGAATTCTTTTATCAACAAATAAAAGAATAATATTGAAAGACACAAATCTAACATATTTGTAATCGTACAATTTAAATTTTTGGATCACCAAATAGGATTTTTTTTTTCGAATGAAATTTTTTTGCAAAGTTCATCTCAGTTTACTGATTGTATATGGTTTTAAAAACAATTTTAAAGCATGAAATATTTTTTTATTTATCTATATCACGCGGAGCTCGATTACAAAAAATTAATACGTTTGCCCTTAAAACAAAATAAAGAGTTCATAATTTTCTTATGGCTAATACCCATTAAAAAAACTTCCTATGAATAAAAAAAAATATTAAAAATAATACACAAATTTAACAGACAAGTATAAGCTCAGAAATTATCAGAATATAAAAGGATGCCATAAGTAGCAAAATCTTGGTTAAATAATTCTTAGCATACGGCTAAAAAAAAAATATCGCTTTTGATAAATTTCAAAAATTTATTTGATTGTGTAATTCGTATTTACCATAAGAAAATTCTTTTTTAATGTAAGTGAATAATCTAAAAAATTTATTGCATATAAAAAAATTATTAGTTTTCAATTAAAAAAAAAAAAATGTTTTCACCTATATTCTTTAACCCGGGAAGCCCGGGTACGATCCCCTCGTTATATTAAAAGTCTGTATTGAAAATTTCTTGAAAAGGTAGCCGAAAACTTCAGTTGACCTAAGCAAAATAAAATTGGTAACAAACATTCAGTTATATTTTTTATAGACCAATAAATTTGCAAGTTATTAATAAATCCATTCACAGTGGATACTAATAAAGTAATAAATACTGCTTATAAATGTTGTAAAAATGCATAAAAATTCTTTGGCTAATTAATGATTTGTAAAATGTACAATAGTTTTTTGCACGTCAAATAACTTTGTATTTATGCCCAAAACAAAGTCTATGCTTTATTATTTCACAGTTATGAGATGAACAAAACTTTTAGAAGATTGATTCTACTTATTTTATTACTCAGTCATAAAAAAAATTAACTGTACTACTTTATTTACATGAAAAAGGATGCTGACCAATAATTACCCCAGAAGTGACCAAGAATTACCCCAGAAGTGACCAAGAATTACCCCATTTCTGGGGTAATTCTTGGTCATTTAAAAATTATAATTATTTTAATTATAAGTGCATATATCTTTAAGTAAGCATTTTATAATATAACCATCAGAGGGGGCTTATTCCACAAAAAAATTGGGAACAATACCTTTAATAGTTTTTATAATAATTAGATGTTGATGCTTTTTGACCAGGAATTACCCCGGGTGACCCTACTAGTCCGACTCCAACCAGCTCACGAGATACATGCCAATGTTTTCCCTGACGTTATGCATAAAAAAAAGATACCCGATTTCGTCAAAAATCATGTCGTTGGAAAGCATGTGTCATGAAGATCAAGGAAGTTATAGAAACTCTAACCATCCAAATCCTAACGTTCTTTAGCTATTATCCCGTTTCTTCCATGACGGTATGCATAAATTTAAAAATTAAAAATGAATCCGATTTTGTCTATTGTTGGAAAGCTCTTGGCATGAAGTTTGAGAAAAGTTTAAGAACGATCCTTCCGGACCAGCAAGTGATCTACAACGATTACCACTATTGAGGAAATCGCATTTCTTTTTATTTTACTTTATGTATCCCATAACGCAAGAAATCGGCATTTATCTCGTAAACGGTTGGATTCAGACTGTTAATTCCCATATTTTTCTTGTTCCTCGTGGAAAAAACTTTCCAGTAATTTCACTTTTGTGGAAAATGGGTTTATTTTCTATTTTTCTTTTTACTTTCTTCTATCTTTACAAGAAGAAAGTATTGGATTCATGAAAATTTTCGAATTCCGGTTTTCGACGGATTTACACGTTTTAGAGGTCAGAGAACCCGAAAAACATGTTTTTACAAAATGTCTGTATGTGAGTCTGTCTGTCTGTCTGCCTGTCTGTCTGTCCGTCTGTCTGTGTGTCTGTGTGTGATATAAATTTTGTGGGCGCTCTATCTCAAGAACTAATGCACGGAATTTAATAAAAATTCATATTCAGTTAGTCCCTGATACAAATTGATGCTGATTAGTTTTTGGTGCAAATCGCTCAACAGGTAGCGCTGCTATGCTGCATTTTTTATGATTTCCGAAATGGCTCTATCTCAAGAACCAATGCACGGATTTTCATGAAACTTCAGATTCAGTTAGTCCTTGATAAGACTTGATGCTGATTACGTGTTGGTGCAAATCGCTCAACAGGTGGCGCTGCTATGCTGCATTTTTTAGAATTTCCGCAGTGGCTCTATCTCAAGAACTAATGCACGGATTTTCATCAAACTTCAGATTCAGTTAATCCTTGACATGAATTGATGTTTTGTACAGTTTGGTGTAAATCGCGCTGCTATACTGCATTTTTTACAATTTCCGCAATAGCTCTATCTCAACAACTAATGCTTGGATTTTCAACAAACTTCAGATTCATGTATACTTTGATATGAATTAGTGCTGTTTGTGTTTTGGTGCAAATCGCTCAACAGGTGGCGCTGCTATGCTGCACTTTTCAGAATTTCCATTATAGCGGTATCTGAAGAACTAATGCAACAATTTTCACTAAACTTCAGAATCAGTTAATCCTTGATATGAATTGACATTTTTTACTTTTTGGTGTGAATCGCTCAACAGGTGGCGCTGCTATACAGCATTTTTCACGATTTCTGTATCTCAAGAACTAATGGACATATTTTCATCAAAATTCAGATTCAGCTACTCTTTGATATGAAATGATGCTGACTACGTGTTGGTGAATATCGCCCAATAGGTGGCGCTGCTATGCTGCATTTTGCACTATTTCCTCAATAGCTCTATCTCAAGAACTAATGCACGAATTTTCATCAAACTTCAGATTCAAGTACACCTTGATAAATGTGATACTGATTATGTGGTTGTGTAAATCGCTCAACAGGTGACGCTATTATGCTGCATTTATCATGATTTGCGCAATAGCTCTATACTAATGCACGGATTTTCCACAAACTTCATATTCAGTTAGACATTGACATATGTTGATGATAATTAGGTTCTGGTGTAAATCACCCAATAGGTGGCGCTGCTATGCTGCATTTTGATGGATTTACACGATTTCATGGACAGTAATATCTCAAGAACTAATGCACGGAATTTCATCTTTTTAGAATCCTCATGATGAGCATAGATGCACTGTGATAATGAATTTTGAAGTATTGACAAGTATGAGATAGAAGAAAGTTTTGTGAGTGATGGCCACAACATACTAGTTTTTTTTTTTTGTTTTTTTTTTTTTTGCGTGTGTGTGTAACGTCACGGAAGAAATTGGCCCATTTTTCGTGAATAGTTATATTTGGGCAGGTAGATCTTATATTTTCTTAATCCTCATGGCAAGAACTTTCCAATGATTCAACTTTTGAGGATTTTTTCTTTTATCTTTATATATGACGTCACAGAAGAATATTGGCTTATGTCTCGTGAATGATTGGATTCGAACGAGTAGGTCCTATATTTTTCTTGATCATCCATCATAGCAATGGTACCATTGTTGACCAAATCTACACTGTAAAAAACGGAGATTCTACTGGCAATCGAGACGCCAGTATTATTTCCGTATTTTAATAGAAATTTCCCCCATAAATCCCAGACATCCGTATTTTTACAGAAAATTTTCCCCATAAATAACAGAAAATTTTCCGTTTTTCTGGAATTTATAGGGGGAAATTTCCGTTAAAATGCGGAAATAGTACTGGCGTCTCGATTGCCAGTAGAATCTCCGTTTTTTAGTCCATTTTTTTTACAGTGTAGAACTAACAGTTAAGTATATTTTCCTTAGCCAGTGAATATTGTGTCACTCCTTACGCTACGCATTCTTTTCGCATGTCTAAATTTACCTAAACTAGTTGCGGCATTTTAGCTATTACACAGTTAAAATTTTTGCAGCATTCTGGCAGGTCATTCGACCGTTTTTTGAAAAACGGTTTCATAACCGTAGTTTAATTATATTCTGACCGTAAAATGGCCAATAATACGGTCAGAATAGTGTTAAAATTACGGTTGTGTAACCGTTTTCGGAAAAAACGGTCAAATGACCTGCCAGAATGCTGCAAATTTTTAACAGTGTACACTGTTAAAAATTTTGCAACATTCTGGCAGGTCATTCGACCGTTTTTTGAAAAAACGTTTTCATACCCATAATTTAACTATATTTTGACCATAAAATGGCCAATAATATGGTCAGACTAGTGTTAAAATTACGGTTGTGTAACTGTTTTCGGAAAAACGGTCAAATGACCTGCCAGAATGCTGCAAATTTTTAACAGTGTACGGTAGACATATTTTAGAAACTGAGTCTTGCCTTGTAAACAAAGAGGCATGTCGTCCACGTTGCTTACAGACATAAAAGCTGTTATCTTGATGTTGCTTTTGCAATAATAATTACAACAGCAATAGATAGGCCAATATCGCCCATTGTTGGCAAATTTTTAACTAAATTTTTCACTTGTACTTTTCTTTTTCTATATCCTTAAATTAAATGTCCTCTAATTTTGTTTTCATTAGGGTATTTTTTCAAAATACATAAATTTCCAAATAGCTATACTGATTTTATAACTACCCGATGCTTATGACGATATTTCCACAAGTTTAGAATATTCTGAAATTTACGGAATAAATTGGAGATTCCGTCTATCTTAAAAAGGGTACAGGGAATGTCGACACAAAATAAATATATTCCCGTATAGCAATGGAAGATTTCATTCTTAAACTCAAATTTTAATATGAATCGTGTTTTATTTTATTTACAGCTATCAAAATGAATTATTTCAACTAAAAAGAACACTCAAGATGTGTTAGTTCGTAATTAAAAAGTCAAAATATTACAATATAAAAAGCTTATGAAACAAAGCGAACACTTTATGGCTGAAAGTCATTAACTACCCAACACATAATGGCTTTAAAGAAACAAGAACAATACATTTATACTGTCTACGGAGGACGTTCTGAAACTAGGTTTCGTAATTTTTTTTTTTCACTCGGGAACATTATTAACAAAAAAAGTACACCATGGCATCATGATCTATATACCTTGCACTATTTTCCGAGATAATTTTTTTACCAGGGCTGCGGAGTCAGAGTCGTAGTCGGGCCCATTTTTGAGTGAAAGAGTCGGAGTCAGAGTCGGATCTGTTAAAATTCCTGATGTCGGAGTCGGAGTCGTCCATTTTACAAGCAGGTCAGGGCTCTTGGAGTCGGAATCGAAGTCGGCCCATTTTTGAGCGAAAGAGTCGGAGTCGGAGTCGTCCATTTTACAAGCAGGTCTGCGCTCTTGGAGTCGGAATCGAAGTCGGCCCATTTTTGAGCGAAAGAGTCGGAGTCGGAGTCGTCCATTTTACAAGCAGGTCTGCGTTCTTGGAGTCGGAATCGAAGTCGGCCCATTTTTGAGCGAAAGAGTCGGAGTCGGAGTCGTCCATTTTTTCCACCGACTCCGCAGCCCTGGTTTTTACCGACATTGAGACATTTGTTGTAGCGTGCAATCAGTTTGAAGAAACCACTCTGGTAAAACTCGGTGCCCTGCGATGCAAGGAATTGTCGCACAGCCTGCTCCACCTCAGCATTGTTTTTGAAGTGACGCCTCGAGAGCGTGGCTTTTAATGCAGGGAACAGGTGAAAGTTCGATGGAGCAAGATCGTGTCTGCAGGCAGGATGATCCACTTCCAAAACAATGCTGAGGTGGAGCAGGATGTGCGACAATTCCTTGCATCGCAGGGCACCGAGTTTTACTAATTTCTTCAAATCGCTTGCTCGCTACAACAAAAGCCTTAATGTCAGCAACGCCTATGTCAAAAAATAGTGCAAGGTCTTAAAAAATACACCATAATGCCATGGTGTATTTTTTTGTGCCATGGTGTATATAAAGTTTTTGTGTGGAAAAAAATGACGAAACTAATTTTCGAAACGTCCTTCGTATAACTATTGGTTATATCCCCCCCATGAAGCAGGTTGTTACATTCCTGAAATGTAATCATCAATCATATTCATGCCTTTTTGCTAAACTCCCTTTCCCCCTTCCAGAAGATGACCTGATGGACGCAGTGTTAATTTTGTTATCATTGATGTGTCTGAAAGAGATATTGTTGTCTGATCTTGTAAGGAAAGATCGTCTCTCCTATCACGAGTCCAGTGGTCTGCAACGGGATCTAAAGTTTATATTATGTACTTTTTTTTAAATATTTTTTTAGATTTATTATATTTCGTCTCCTTATTATAAAAATATCATTACTAAATATATTTTGAAAATATTAACCATAATGATTTTTTTTTTTCATTTATAAGTACGATTCACGAAATATGATATACACTCAAAATTACAGAAAGCTTAAAAATTAAAACCAATCTTAAACGTTGAAGTGTTTAAGTTCCGATGCGTGTGAAAATTCATTAAATTTAAATCTAGTCGACTATCTTTTTATTCTGTGAATAAATATGAAAGTCGCAATATCTTTTTAAGTGGATATATATTGCCAGCAATTACAAAATTTTCAAAATGACTGTACAGATTTGAACTGTACCACTATATTCCTGCAAAAAAAACCCCTCAGTGGTACAGATTCGCTATATAAGAAAACCTAATGTGTTTCTATAATAGATTAAAAATATAGCTAAGTTCATTAATCTGGACGGCAATACAAAGTAAACAGGTCGATCACCATCGTTCTACTACGGTTGACAGTCTAAGACAGTTCGCTAATGCAAGGGACCACCTGGAGAGCTTTTGATCCACCGCGTAGGAAATAGTTCACATATTTTCCCACGAGAAGATAACCGCTCGTGGACTCCGTGTGCAAAAAAATAGGCGGGCCCCTGGACAACCACTCAGTGAACAGCTGTCAAAGATTCTTGATAGGAGAAGCCAGCGAGTGGCTGAGAAACTCACTATTGTTTTAGTACGAGATAATTTAAATATATAGGAGACGAGGATGATTTGGAGTTAGTAATTTGCTAGTCTCAAGAAAGGAGCTTTCAGGGATAACCTGAAGCGGGAGGAATAGTCTCTCCGTAGCGAGCTCAAAGTTCACAGGCGATCGGCCCGAAGTGATTAGGAGCCGAGACAGCTAAGAAACGGCATCCAAGCCGGTAACAATTAACTAACTGTCGTGTTGCCACAGGGTGCCATAGCACTGTAGAGATCTTTATCTCTGGAAAGAAAAATCGAACTATTGATAAATAATATATCTACCTGAATAAAGATGAGCTAGCCTTCACATTGTAGTGAGGTAACCTTTGGTGTTTTTCTAAAAAGGAACTTTAAATAACATGTTGTCACCTTCTCATCAAACTGTATAAACTTTGCATAGAATCACTTCGACATATAATTTTGTTGTGTAATACTCAAACTGACTATTATTTAGCCTAGAGATAATTTTGTTTTATTTGGCAAAATAAATTTTTTATTTTATTTTCAACCTGAGTAATATTGGTTTGATACACCTTCGAAGTAAAATCGCCACTCACCGCTACCGCCTACTTGGGATTCCGCACATGACATAAAGCTTTTTTAAAAGAAATGTTTTTTATTATACTTTATTAACTTGTAGAAATGTACTAAAATGCGATGATTTCAACTTTCACTCTGTTTTCTTTTAAAAACATCTTTTATATGAAAAAAGTAAACTATATCACTTTGATTAATTTAGTTTTTTTCTGACTAAATTAAAAAAAATACTTTCATGATTTTCTTTCATGGTAAAAAATGTAATTTAAATTTTCTTTAATGTAAAAATGGAAATAGATAGTTCGCTTATTTAAAGTTTGCGAAATGGCATTTTACGTACATTATCTTGTTGCTGAAAAGCCTTTGGAATGATATTTTTGTGGTAAAAATTATTTCTACGAATCGTAATAGTCATCATGCAATTCAAAAATCGACACGGAAGTTAACATTACTAAATTAGTGTTACTAATAAACTCACTAACTTGTGCTTTATGTAATTTACCTTCTTGGGAAATTCATATCAATAGGATAAAAGAGATATCACAATAGTTCAAACACAGTAGAACCTCGATTAACCGAGCTTCAATTAATCGAGGTTTCTGTTAGCCGAATTGATAACGAAATCTGATTTTTTTATGTATTTTAATGGGCTTTGATAAAGACCACACTTTTTAGTTCAATGTCCGTGCTACAGGCTCTTCTGCCCCCAAAAGTACTCAACTTCCAAGAAACATTGCACCCTGAGAAATCAACAGCGGACAGTGCTTCGTTTCCAGTGACAGTGACCATGTGGCCCTATTGATCCCCAGGCAGGTTCAATGTGTTATCGGACAATTACATCCCCCCCCCCCCACACACACACACTTGACTCTCACCACAATAGACATTTGGGTTTCATGACATTCTTCTGTTTGCCCTTTCTTTCGCAAATCCCCTGTTTTGTTGTGAACCTTTTCCTTAATCATTTCACGCCTGACCATCGCGATAGTAAGTCGTTCATTTTTAAAATGCAGAACCAAAAAAGAGAAAAATGTCGTCGTTGTTTCGGTGGGTAAAAAGTTTGAGTCTATAAAAGAATTAATAATGGTGAAAGTTTAAAAAAACTGCCCTGAAATTTGAAGTTGGTGAAACCACAGTAGGCAATTGGATACATAATAAAACTCAAATAGAGGCTTTTTGTTAAATGATGAATTCGTCAAAGGCCTTAGAAGGACGATCTACATTTAAAAAAGCCAAAAGTGAAACATAACATTATATATGCTTATTTTATCATTTAAAAAACTTTCTACTGTTTTTATTCTAAGCGATGTTAAATTCGCGAGCACGGTGAGTTTTTATACACAATTTCTATTAACCGAGATTTTCGATATCCGAGGTACTAGCGGTCCCAATTAGCTCGGATAATCGAGGTTTCACTGTATATACGTATGTTAGCTTAGCTTATGAACACTTCGAACACTAATTGGTTCGCTTCTGCCATATGACCAATGAGAAGAATTGTCGAAAACACTGAAAGAAAATGTTTATACACAACAAGGTACGTTTGTTCGCTTCACCCATACCGCTGAAGAATAAGTACCACTGATAAAAAAGAATATTTAAAGTTTACTAATATACTTTTTCATAATATTTCTTTTATTTCCTAGTTGTCGCAAAAAATTATCTCTTGAGTTATTTCTAAATACAATTAAGAAATATTACATATTAATCGATTTGTTTTTATTTATAAATACGATTTACTAAATCTGATATACTCATACGCTCTTAAAAAATTTTCCTTTTCTAAAAAAACATTATGCGTTCGATACTCCATTAAACTTATATATATCGACTATCCGTTTATTCTGTGAATAAATCTGAAAGATAAGATATCCTTTTTAAATGGATAATATATTGGCTGCAATTATAGAGTTTTCAAAATGGGAAAATTCTTTTTGAAAAAAGAAGTACTTTTTATTATACTACTTTGTCAACTTATAGAAATGTACTAAAATACGATGATTTAAACTTTCACTCTGTTTTCTTTTAAAGTCATTTTCGATATAAACAATGTAAACCATTTATAACTTTGATGTGTTTAGTTTGTTTCTTGACTAAATTTTAAAAAATACTCTCATGGTAAAAAAAAGTGTTATTTACATTTTCTTTTATGTAAAAATTGAAATGGATAATGCGTTTATTTAAAGTTTTCAAAAAAGTCATTTTATGTATTTAAACTGAGAATTGTCTTATCTTTTTACTAATATACATTTGGAATGGTATTTTTGTGGTAAAAATTACATATTCGAATTGTAATATTCCTCATACAATCAGTGGTGTAGTCGTAAAAAAAACAGAGGGCATACGTCCTAAACAAAGGGTATACGCTCAAGGCAGAGGGTATACTCTAGTGTATATATACTATAGCGTTCTTGAGAAACAGAGGGTATACGGTGTTCCTTAAAAAAAATCCAGAGAGTATACGGCGTATGCCCCGTATACCCCCCACTACATCCCTGCATGCAATTTAAAAATCGACACGGAAAGTATCATTATTAAATTAATGTTACTAATAAACTCACTGAGTTGCGCTTTATGCATTTTGGTTCTTGAGAAATTCATAACAATAGGCTAAAGAAAAAATCACAACAGTTGAAATATGCAGGCATCCCCAGACTTACGTAACTAATGCGCTCCGCAAACTTTTACGTAACTTGAATTTTACGTAAGTCGAATTGGTAAATTGAGTAGGTAAAATTTCGTAAGAAACTGCAATATTTATTATATATACACTAGAAAGGTAGCCCGTCAAAAATGACGGAAATTTAGATATAAAGATATATACAACTCATGTGCAAGAATATGAGTTTTCTCGTTTGTTCCGCAGTGATAGATGAAAATAGCACATTTTAATATCGAAACACATTTATGAAAAACTGTGTACAGTAGAAGACCACTAATCTGCACAGTTTGGTTCCAAGTGTTCTGCAGATTTGAGGATTTTTGCGGTCATGTCTATTCAGTCTTTGTTTACATTTTTTTAAATTCATATATTGGACAATTTAGATTGTTAAGCCTTAAAAATAAATAAATTCCACACTTGAAGTAAGGTAAAAACTATTAAATTATCGTATACGATTTCATGAAATGGTATTATATGGTATTATATGTGTGTGCTTCACGATCTTGGTTACGACTTTGGCAAAATTGGCTACAACTTGTCATAATTCTAATAGTGTGGGCCTCTATAACAAAAAAGTAACCAGTTTTTAGTAAAATTTCTGATATAATGTAGTTTTCAAAAACTTGTGTAAAATTGCAGGCCGTTCTCATGTTATGCCAGTCCTGGGAATAATATTTCTAACACTGAAGAGTTTCCATGTATATGTGGAATTTAGAAAAGCTTCTCTAAAAGAAAGGTCTTGTCAAAGTTTAATTGGGCCCTGATGTGGTTTACTGAAATCTGATAAATACAGTTATTTTGAATATTACAACAGAATTAAACAACTAAACTTATTTAACTTAAACTCGCTGTTACTTCCCGATGTTATTTTTTAGTATTAAGAAAGAAAATTATTAAATTTTTCAAATCATGCACATTTATCATTTTTTTCCGTCATTAATAACTAAATAATGAAAAAATATGCTTTTGTTCTGATCTCATAAATATGACAATAAAATAATGTAACTGAGAGACATTGCGAAATTAAATCTTTGTGATTTAAAACCATAAACAAATGATACCGCCACCATTTTACCTACTATGACGTCATTAGAATATTGTCCATTGATTGTTGGAGAACTTACTTTGTGAATGATTACCTCAATGATTTAATATTTTTTACGGCTCACGATGAATGAATCACTTGTGTTTGTTTAGGTTTATGGAATGAGATATTAAGCCTTGAACCTAATTTCAACTAAAGTTATCCAAGGATATATGTATTTTTAATCGAAATTAAAAACAAAGCTTTGATCTCGAAATAAAAAGCTTTAGTTTGTATAATTGGTTATTTCTGTTAATTATTTATTTAGGTACTTTTCCATTATAGCGCATTTTTAAAAAAAAGCTTGGCGTAATTCGGGGATCAGAAAGTGAGATATGTTGCCAAAATAAACAGCTATGAAAACAAATCTAATGAACTTTTACTTTTGTTTATATATGCACTTATATACATAAAAAAATCGTTTCTAAATATATATAATATTTTTTTATATACAAATTACGGCACAGATTTCAGATATGAACCGGGATACCTATGGCGCTAAAATGGTGTTATTTTGCCGGCTATTGTTTTTTATTTATTAATAAATTGTTTATTTACTTTTATTTTCTGTTTTTAAATTATGTAAACTGTTTTGTTCTATAGTTATTATTCAAACTTTTATTTATTTATAGTTATTACCTTTTCAAAATGATAGCAAATAATTTAAAAATATATAAGTAACTGGTATTCGAAAGCGAGATTTCTGCCGAATTGGCGTCAGAGAAAAATCACGCCAACTCCGATGCGTATATGACATCTGTGCAAAAATTACTTCTGTTTCTTTATAAAAATGGGTAAATAGCTTTTTTTTACATTAGATAAATTGTATACATGTGCAAAAAATTGCTTGTGAGTATGAAGCAGTAAATAGGTTGCCAGAAAATACGTTGGCAAACTTCTTTCTCGCCAAGAAACTTTTCTCCACAGTATTGTACGTACATAAACAATGATTGCTAGAAATGCATTTTTAATTATGATATGCGCTTTTATGTTTCACTACATTTATGCATACTATACCGTGTGCATAAATGCTACAGTTCATATGCAGGGCTACACAAAAGAATTCGTAAGGGTTACTGCGTTTGAGAATAAATTGCTTAAAGGTGGTTTTTAAAGGAGTTATGCACTTTTACGCTGAACTGTATTTAGATTACCAAGAAATGTTTGTAGAATATAGATAAAATGATATACAGGGTCACGCAAAGAATTGGATACATAACCGTCTAGGGATGATAATATCTGGAAATATGATTTCAGTAGCTTTAAAAGTAGTTTAAATAAAATGTTAGTTAAATAGTGGCATGTAATAATGGTACTATGGGCTATGGACGGTAACTGCTGAAATCAATTTTTAAAAACATTTATGTGTTTTCTAAAATGTTTACTTATTTATCTTATTTCCCTAAGGCACAGATGACATATTCGCCCCATATTGAGGCGATTTTTTTTCTGGCGCCAATGTCATATATACACCGGGTACTTAACTCTCGCCAAAGTGACGTTATTTTGCCTGATATGGTAACCCGGATGTTGTTGTTTATGCTGTTGATGTTTTCGCCAAATTGGCGTCGGAAAAAATCGCTCCAATATGGGGCGAATATGACATCTGTGCCTTCCCTAAATAACGAAGTTTTGTTAAAGCATTCAGGATGTGTTGGAAAGTGTTTCATATTCTATGCTTAACGCATGATTTTTCTTTCTTCTTTATCTTATTTTGCATTTATTTTATTCTTAATTTTTAGTCTTATACTGCTTTATAGAAACTTTGGCACAGTTGTCATATATACCCCATATTGGAGCGATTGGCACAAATGTCATATTCGCCCCATATTGGCGCGATTTTTTTTCGGTTGCCAATTTTGCGAAAACATCAACAGCATAAACAACATAATCCGGGTTATCACATCAAGCAAAATAACGACACTTTGGCGCCAGTTAAGTACCCATTGCGTATATGACATTGGCGTCAGAAAAAAATCGCGCCAATATGGGGCGAATATGACATCTGTGCCGAGCGATTTTTTCCGACGCCAATTTGGAGAAAACATCAACAGCATAAACAACAACATCCGGGTTACCATATCAAGCAAAATAACGACACTTTGGGGACAGTTAAGTACCCGTCGTGTATATGACATCTGTGCCGAAACTTTAATATTTAATGTTTAAACTCTTCGCTCCACTCACCTTGCATATAGTATAAACTATAACACAGATAGCGCAAAATAATAGACAGTTTGATACTTTTCCACTGTAGGGGCTTTTGCGTTTTCAAAAAAAAGTTTGGTGTAATTTGGGCATCAGAAAGTGAGATTTGGGTACTTTTCCGTTATGCGGATACCATTGTCTCCAAGCGTAATAGTTTGCGCAAAATGAAAATCACGTGAATTGAGGAGGCATTTGAAAAATAAAAGAAAAAATATTGTCGTACTAAAGTGAGCATTTAAAAAATATAACATTTGAAAATTCCAGACTTTTACGAACTATTTCATTAAATCACAAATATATATTTAAAATAATTGAACAAATAACTGTTATAAAAATAAAGCAATAAAATAAAACTCATATTAAACTGCTGGCATAAAATTACAAATATCTTTTAGCATTTTGAAATAATGGGCGCATTAGTATACGTTTTCCGTTATACGGACAGCATGCCAAAATGTATGCTAATGCGCCAATTATTTCAACCCTGATCGTAGATTTTTATTGTAAACCATGCGAAACATTGTGATTTGTTATTTATGAAACGTCAATCACGTGAATGATTATTGTTTAACCTTAACCTTGGAAAGCTTTTTAATCTGCTATTAATCGAATTAAAAATGCTTTTTTTTATAAAGTTGTAGTTTACTTTTACTGCTGATGCTGAGATAGATTTTATCATTTGGCAATTACCAGATGATGAGAAAGTTGTAATAAAACTGTTTCAGGAATTTGGAATTCTGCATAATAAAAGATTGTGTTCAAAAAATCATGAAATGAAATTATGGATGAGTTCTGGAAATCCGAAATTGAGTTGTAGCTTACGATCATGCGAAGAAACCGTAGGAATACGACAAAAAACTTGGTTTAAAGGATCGCGGGTGACTTTTCTTAATGCTTTGAGGTTTATATATTTATCATGCAAAGAGTTGACATCGATTGAGTTTGGTGAGCTGCAACTTGATATGAACCACAACACAACAGTGGAATGGAATAGTTATTCCAGAGAAGTTTGTGCAAATCTTCATGTTCACGACCAAATAGAAAAATCGGTGGACCTAATAAAAATATAGAAGTAGATGAAAGTCTTGTATTATTTATACAGATTGCCGGAAAGGATATAAAACAGACGAACTGCTAAGTGCTGGTTATGATCATTTCACAGTAAATCACAAATACAATTTTGTCGACCCTAATACTGGATGTCATACTCCAAATGTTCAGAGAATATGGGCATCGCAAAATGGTGCAATAAAAGACTTCGGGGAAAAGACTTCGTCATCATTTAGAGTCGTATCTCATAGATTTTATGTGGCGACGCCTTCGTTCAAAAAATGAAATGTTTACTGCAATGCTGAAAGATATTTATAATTATGGCAGCAGTTTAATATGATTTTTTATTTTATTACTTTATTGTATAACAGTTATTTGTTCACTTATTTTAAGTATATATTTGTGATTTAATAATATAGTTCGTAAAAGTTTGTAAGGTACAGATGTCATATTTGCCCCATATTGGCGCGATTTTTTTCTGTCGCCAATATCATATAGGCAACAGGTACTTAACTTGTGCCAAAGTGTCATTATTTTGCTTGATGTGGTAACCCGGATTATGTTGTTTATGCTGTTGAGGTTTTCGCCAAATTGGCAACCGAAAAAAATCGCGCCAATGTGGGGCGAATATGACATCTGTGCCGTTTCAATTCACGTGATTTTCATTTTGCGCCAACTATTGCACTTGGCGACAAATGCTGTCCGTATAACGGAAAAGTATTACATTTTGGCATGGTGTCTGTATAACGGAAAAATATTGAAATTTTTTGTCAGATCATATAAACAGCTATGAAAACAAACTTAATGAGCGTTTTTTTTTATATGTTTATTTTATATGTATATTATTCATGTTTTTGTGTACAAATTACATCTCTTTCTGTATAAAATTAGAGAAACGGCTTTTTAATCGTATAAATAAAGCGTATAAATATCGGAAAAAAAATGCGTATGTATATAAAATCAAGCAGTGGATAGGTTCCGGGAAAATGTTGCCAAATTTCCTTTTTCGCCAACGCACCTATACTGGAAAAGTATCTAAAGCACATTAAAATCGCGCAGTTAGGAGCTCATACAGTACAGCGTCATCTATTGGCGGTTATTTTATTAATAGCATCGGGAGGAAGATGTAAAGATGTACTTTAAATTCTCACCCATAGATTTTGAAAAAATAACTTAAAAGAGCGGAGTTTAAATTAAATTTTGGTGACCTCCTTTATGAAAGATTAATAGTTTTAAATGGGAATTTCACCAAATCAGCCAGCTATTGCCAAGTTGACCAACATTTGGCGCTACTATGGTAACCCTGCATTAGTATTTTTCAACAATTTCTCATTTCAGTGAGGTGGTCCTACCGGAATCGTGAGGGACACACAGAGACTTGGATTTTATATAAATAGATATATAAATATTAACTATAAGAACGATGATATTTTTAACGACTTAGAATTTAGTACAGTACCTTATTTATGAATATAATATACATGTGTGTTATTTATACAGTATTATTTTATAAATAAAGCACCATGCAGCAGTATTTACTCGGATATAAACTGCAAAAGTATGAAAAAATACAAAAACAAACTGAAAGAACGCTTATCACATAAAAAACCTCTTATGCAATGCGGGATTTATAAATTTAACATTGATGAT
Source organism: Maratus speciosus (assembly GCA_963932465.1). NCBI lineage: Eukaryota > Metazoa > Arthropoda > Arachnida > Araneae > Salticidae > Maratus > Maratus speciosus. The sequence continues at coordinate 534,836,722 of OZ010788.1, read as the reverse complement.
TTAATTTAAACAATTTTCAATCTACATCAAAGGAACAGGTGAAGCTAGAAGAAAATATACTCTCGTTTCTCTTCATCGAAAATTTAAAATTAGCTTTCGTTCTCGGTTTGAATTCATCTAACAGAATTGTTACGGTTCAACCCCAGATTTTTTGTCTCATTTTAATTGAGTTTGTTTTGTTAGAGATTCGATTGCATATCTTAATAAAAATTTCTCTCACTAATATATAAACCTATATTACTATATTATGGTTTTAGTGTTTATCTGCATGTTTTATTTATAAAATAATTATCAAAAGTATGTAAATGCACATAAACGTAACAGTGTGTTCATAAACGTAATTTTCGAGATTTATTACGTAACTGCGAATTTACGTAAGTCGCGTAATACGTAAGTCGAGGGATGCCTGTATATGTTAACTTAAGTTATGAACTTTAGTTTATTCGCTTCTCCTATTTCATCGATGAAAGGAATTACCGAAAAACTGAAAGAAGAAAATGTTTACTTCACTTAAACAATGTATTTATGCCCCCTTCACCCACTCCATTAATTTAATTAAGTCACAATAAAAGAAGAGTATTTAAAATTTACTTATATGCTTTTTCACAATATTTCTTTTATCTCCTACATGTCGTAAAAACGTATCTCTTGAGTTATTTCTAAATATAATTGGGAAATATTAATCGATTTTTACTTTCTTCTATCTATAAAAGTAAAAAGTATTGTAATCGAAGTTTTTTTCGGCGGATTTACAAGTTTTAGGGGTCAGAGACCCCGAGAAACATGTTTATACAAAATGTCTGTCTGTCAGTCGTGAGTTGCCATTGTACCATCGAAAAATGCATGAAGTTTTGCATAGAATTGAACCAAATTTCATGTATAGGGTTTTGGCTATGGCAAGGAGGTCCTCCTTGAATTCGGAAATATTCCGCCGGAAGGGGGCGTTGTAATAGCGATTTGTGTGTAATTTTCTCGATTTTTCGTAGTTCTGTTGCACATCGACGGCTCATTCAGAAACTGGAACTTCGCATCCTGCTAAGCCGACTATTCGCAAACAGCTGACGTACAACAGAATAACGAAAAATATTGATTTTATTAAACATCATGATCGAAACTTACTCCGAGATTTTACTCCGATTAATTGGCTGAAACAGAATTTTAAGTTGAAAGTCAATGTTAGTATAGTATTCAACTAATAATATTGAAGTATTAACATTTGTAAGTACTTTTTGAAATATTAAGATGTCTAATATAGAAGAAAGTTTTAGGATTGACACATCCAGCTAGTTTCATTTATAAATACGATTCACTAAATCTGATATACTCAAAATAAATATAAAAGCAAAAACCACTCTTGAAAAATTCTCCTTTTCAAAAGAAACATTATTAAAACGAGTTGCAACCCGTCGAAATTCGACGTACTAAAATGTTTGAAAGGAACTGTCAGATCGAAATTATAATAAACCTACAAAAATAATTACAACAAAAAGATCATCTTACATTGGTTGTCTAACTCTTAAAACAAATAATATTTTAAACCCAAAATTACCAAAATATTTTTTCTACAAACTTCAACTGCTTAAATTATTGAAAAATTAAACTGTATTAGATTACGTAATCAAGATGAGTAATTATGATGAAGTTATCGATGGAGCTCTTACGTTTGTTTTTACGGGATGAAAAATCAGTAAAAAGGATTTGTCACATCATAAAATTTCCCCCCATAAAATCTAAACTGTACGTTATTTTCACATTCTCGTAATTTACATACGCACCACTCAAATTCACAATTTGAAAGTATTTTAATGCACAAAAGAATAGATTATTAATGAATGCATTTCCAAAGTTAAAGTCACGTTTGTCCGATACAACTTTTCATGTGAACATTCGCACAAACCTTAAGTTCTAATCTTAGTACCCGCGAAAAAAAAATTCAGAAATTTAACTTTAGTCGTCATAGTATTCGCCATTTATAGTATTGGTCAAATATTTAGTTTTATCAAAAAAAAATGATCGTTTTGTTTTAAATGTATCATTTTTACTCACTGAATCATTTTGCCGAGCGCCTCAAACTCATTTATCAGCGTAATGTAAAAATATTAAAATGTAGCTGATTTATGAAGATGAATGCGTGTTTTATTTAATGTCTGACATCATTTTCTGTTCAAAAATTATAAAAAAGTTACTTTTATTTGTAATGTGAAAATGGCATCAATAAGGATATAATGAATAAAAATAATAAACCATGAATATTTTCCCTTTACTTTCAATATAAATGGAGTACTTCAGTTGCCACAATTACAAAATTTGTATTAAAAACTACAAAAAAATTAATATCTCAAAAACAAATTGAGATACAGCTTTCAAACAAATAGTATTTAAAAGAGAATTTTTTTCCTTATACGACGGTGTAAAAAGTTAAAATGTGTGATGCATAGAAGTTTAAAAATTTGCAGTAGAGAAAATGCAAAACCAAAATTTTATTTCAAATTTCAAAGTGTTGCCATTCGCAAAATGACGTATGCGTTACGCACAGATATGTTTGTCCTTTATAATATAGATAGATAGGATGCGTGTGATAATCCATTAAACTTATATATAGCGACTGTCCTTTTATTTAGTGAATAGATCTTAAAGATAAGTTTATTCTTTTTAAATTGATAATGTATTGGCATCAATTATAGAGTTTTCAAAATGGGAAAAAGCTTTTAAAAAAATGCGTTTTATTGTATTACTTTCTCAACTTAATAGAATTGTACTAAAATACGATGATTTAAGCTTTCACTCTGTTTTCTTTTAAAGGCATTTTCAATATAAACAATGTAAACAATTTATAACTTTGATGTGTTTAGTTTTTCTGAGTATAAATACAGAAAACACTTTCACTTCTTTTTTCATAGTATAAAATGTAAGTTCAATTTTCTTTTATAGGAAATCGATAATCTACTTATTTAAAATTTACAGTTTAAAATACATTTTACGTATTTTAGTTTTATGTGCTTTGACTGATAAATATTTGGCAAAATCTTTTCGCAGCAAAAATTTCTTATTTTACGAATCGTAATATTCCCCGTGCAATTTAAAAATTGACACAAAAATTAACGTTAATAAAAGTTGACACCATAACAGATTAGGTAGTGCTTTATATAATTTAGGTTCTTACAAAATCCCTAACAAAACAATACACTAGCGTAAATTCATGCGTCAAGCATTAATTTCGAAGCACTTTCCAACACATTCGGAATATTATAATAAAACTTCACATAAAAGATGAAAAACATTGTCTAAATAAACAATTTGTAAAACACATGATACATTTGAAAACACAATTTTATCAATTATTACCGAAAGACGAAAAATAATCTGAATTTTTTGTGCAGCCCAGTATATGAAGTATAGATTTATCATAGTATGCTAAAATTTAGTTCAATTCGAAAAGGTGTATCACAATTGAAAATTCAGCTTCAGCAATTTCTAACAATAAACGAAAATGTACTTCAGATGTTTTGTGCAGCCCTGTATATGATCAGTAGAATTTATACACTCTAAGAAATATGCAAAAAAAAGTTCAATTTAAAAACACGTACTACAACAGAAAACACAATTGCAGCAGTTATTGTTCATAGAGATTGTTATCGTTCATAGTTCGTTATTATCGTTCATAGTTCGTTATTATCGTTCATAGAGATTATTATTGTTCATCGTTCATTATTATTATTGTTCTTAGAGATTATTATCGAATTATTTTGTATGCCCCTGTATATCAATGATGAATGCTATGCACATCATATTCTATAGTATATATCTTGCAGTGCACCTCAAATATATATATCAATTCCAATATGTAACATCAATAAAATATACACAAACGATTTTACTCCGTAGATCGTAATATAGTGAAATTATTTTGAGTGTCCCTGTAAATGAACGATGAATGATATCCATACAATACTCTTAGACCAATGTCAGACGGGCGTCTTTTTTGCTGCTTTTTTGCTTAAGATTATCCATTCACAATGCTATAGCATTAGTAAGCATCTTGCAGTGTACTTCCATAGAGCAATATAAAATTTTCAATGAATTTGAAATTGTGAAACATTATTAAAAACCGCCGGAAAAGATTTTTCCCCATAGGCCGTAATGTAACGGAATTCTTTTGAATGTCTCTGTAAAAAATCTGTAGCTCCTACATGCTTCATTTTCAATACCGAATATGCCATAAGGAACATTAATAAAATATAACAACTGCATGGCGATCCAACTATATTTATGCGAGTTACAGCACAGATAAACGGCAGACAGACAAACCGAAGTCATAAACACTTTTCAACTACGTTGGAAAGTGTTAAAAAGATACACACTCGAACCCGTTTAAGACGCTCCGGATTAATACGCGATCTCGCTTAATACGCGGGTTCTTTTCCGATCCGTTTAATATCGCCCATAAGGCTAATGCAAAAATATCACGTTTAATACGTGAACGATTATTACACGATACATTTTTGGTCCTTTGAGGGGAAAAAAATCACGCTTAAGACGCGAATTCATTGATCAAGATGCGAATTCCTTCTCTCTTCTCAAGTGTTGCCAATTTTGCGGGTTATTTTTATTCAGATAAAAACCACTATTTTCGAATAGTATTATTTACCTTATTTGATAGCAGATTAATAGATAAGTTTCAACTGACGTCACACCCTGGCAACCAGCTTGACAACCGCGTGAATGTTTTTTGTTTGCCTCCCAAATTTCCCGGGTTCAGGGTCGTACTGGCTCACCGGGCAACGAGGCAAATGCCCGGTGCGCCCATCGTCACTTTTTTTTCTTTTTCTTTTTTTTTTTTTTTTTTTTTTTAAACACGCTTAAAGTTCTGTATTCTGAAAGGCATAAAATTTTCACAGATTTTCATTTGGAAAATTAAAAAGTAATGCTTTTTATTTTTTAAAGTATAGCATAAGCAAACTATGTGTGATTAAAGGGAATAAGATAACCCAATTTCGAGATAACATAAGTTATCGACAATCAGATATGCCATTGTTAAACATAGTATCCTGACCAGACCTTGTTTCAAAGCCTGTACTAATGATAAATTCTAAGAAAAATAATATTAAGTATTCACTTATTTAGATATACACCTATAAGTTCTGCTCAAAGAATGCTTCTAATGAGTGTGTAATAAGTTTGCATATTTTCTGTGTCTAAGTATTTAGCGGCCCTGGTGTTGCCAGGTATTTTTTGTATTTCTGCCTTTTGCGCAAGTATAAATGACGAAACACTGTATAAGAAATAGATTCTCATTTTAAATGGATTCATTGACAGAAACTTCGACAGTCATGGCGCCCAGGTCCAGATTTTATTCAGTACCGCGAAGAAAAGTAACTTCCACATAAATTAATATTAGAATTAATGGCGTATTTAGCATATTTTCTGTGAAATGTTTAGTGCCCTGGGTGGCTGCTAGGTAGTTTAATATTTCTGCTTTTTGTGAAAGTACAAAACACAAAAGATAGATAAAAAAAAAGGGGGGGGAATTTCAATTTAAGACAGGAGATTTTCATTTTAATTTCATTTGGTCCCATTGTCAGAGCGGCGGCTTTGGTAATCATGGCACACTTGGTCAGATTTTTTTAAGCGTTTGTGTAAAAACAACTTTCAAAAAACTAATATCGTGTTTTTGCAAGCATGGAGCTCTTGGTCAGATTTTTTCAGCGCCTCTGTAAAAATAACTTTCTAAAAATTAATATCGTGTTTTTTAATCAAGGCGCCCTTAGTCAGATTTTTTTTCAGCGCCTCTGTAAAATGTCTTTCAAAAAACTATTTTCTCTAATCATGACGCCCTTGGACAGATATTTTTTAGCGCCTCTCTAAAAATAAATTTAAAAAACTAATATCGTGTTTTTCTAATCATGACGCCCTTAGTCAGATTTTTTCAGCGCCTTTGGAAAAATAACTTTTAAAATACTAATATCGTGCTTTTGTAATCGTGGGGCCCTTGGTCAAACTTTTTTTTCAGCGCCTCTGTAAAAATGCCTTTCAAAAACTATTATCGTGTTTTTCTAATAATGGCGCCCTTGAACAGATTTTTTTCAGCGCCTCTGTAAAAATAAATTTCAAAAAACCATATTGTGTTTTTGTAACCATGGTGCCCTTGGTGAGATTTTTTCAGCGCCCCTGTAAAATTAATTTTCAAAAAACTAATATCATGCTTTTGTAATCATGGCGCCCTTGGTCAGATTTTTGTTTCAGCGCCTCTGTAAAAATAACTTTGAAAAAACTAATATAGTGTTTTTGTAATCAGGGCGCCCTTGGTCACTTGGTCAGATTTTTTTCAGCGCCTCTGTAAAAATAACTTTCAAAAAACTACTGTCGTGATTTTGTAATTGCAATCCCCCCCCCCCCACACACACACACACATGGGCATGCATACACACATGCTTACTCCCCACAAACACACACATAAATTAATTCTACTTAGTACACTTAGTTCTACTAAAGTGGAGCATTCCATAATTTCTTAATGATAATATAAGTTAGATCGCCAAGACTAATTCTTCACAAGATTTCGCAATGGAAACTTATGTAAATTTTGTTTTTGAAAGAAGAAAATGTTAAATTTTCTTATCTATTTAGAAATTCGATTATATATTTTAGCATCCGAAAATGCCGATATCTAAAAACGTTTTTCTTTAAAAAGCGGATCTGCTTAACCGCTTTAAACTTCAAACACCATCCCGATTTATAAATTGAAAAATACACATGCAATTAAAATAAGTAGATAAACCACTAAAATTGTAAAAGTCGTTTCACAAAAGAATGGATGAATATAAGAAAAGAGAAGTGCAAATGTATTTGTGTTCAATTCAGTTTTCAATGCTGTTAGTCAATAACGTGGGAGTTCCTAAGAAGACAAATTACCATTTCGGCAGAGTTTCAACTAGATATGGGTTCTATAGATACCCAGTGGTTTCTGTAGTAAAACCAGATGTGACACTTTTTATTGATTATACCGTATTCTGAGATTTCTGGAGAAAATAGAAATCAGATGTGGAGGTATTTTCCCATGAAATACTAATTAACACACGACACATGCTCGGCGTACAGGCATCTGCGAAGAATGAATCGTTAAAAACGAAAAAATAAAATATTGAATTAAGCAACTGTTATAGCCGTTTTATAATGTTTTGTGTAATAAAACAAGTGGGGTATTACACAAAATTCCTCTTCAGTTCGAGAATTCTTAATTGTTTTACATCGTTTTAGCTGCCCAAAACTTTTGACGACATTATTAAATAATTTTCATTGATACATACATCAAATTTTTAAAAATTCCTATTAAGGTGAAAACGAAAAATAACTTTTCCAATTAAACCTTATCATTTTTTAGATACATTTCTTTTTTTCAAGATATCGAGTAAAAAAAAATCCCTGACGGCTCGGGCCTACAGGCAGAGGTAGATTTCGAAGTACTAAATTTACCAACAAAACTTAAATCAAGATTAGAGATAGACCCAGTTCCTTCGATAAGAATGAGCTCCAGAGAGCTAAACATTTTGGAAAAATTCTAATATACACGAATACACACACGAATGTATATGGAATAGGTTTAAAAAATAGCTAAAGCAAATTCAGAGAACCTCAAAGTGTTAAAATAAGTTAATATTTCCATTGTCGGATTTTCGTCATGTTTTAATACGTTTCTTCAAACTCACATGACGTTACATATTCACCTGCTGAGGTCCGTTTTATTTCCAATATGATACAATATATATATTTTTTTATTCGTCAAACTATTTATTTCATTTTGTGTTTCCATGCGAAAATCTTGCTCTAGGAAACTTATGACGTAATATTCAATTTGTTTCAATTATTCAAGCTATTTATTTCATTTAATTTTTCACGCGAAACCTTGCAATAGAAAAGCATTTGTTGTGGTGAGAATTTTATTTCTTTTTTTTTAATTGTTGGCAACTGCTATAACGAAAAATATTTATTTTTTCCTGCCATTGTTGTGTAAGAGCTGGATTTATCAGAATCATGTTAAGAGGGTATTCAAAATTTTGAACCCTCCCCATCTCCATTCCCTTGGGCCGATTTTTTCCATTTGCAATCCCCGCCGAGATATTAGTCATCTCAAAGTTGTTGGCGAGTTTCAAGAAGATCCGTACATAATTACGACTTTTATCGTGCGGACAAAATTTAGTACATACATACATATATATATATATATATATATATATATATATATATATATATATATATATATATATATAAACTTTTTAGGTGGGGGTGGTTTTGGGTTCCCGGGGCCCTATAATGAAAAGTTATGAAGGAATTTTTCAAAAGTCGCACCATGGTAACGACTGCAATAGGTAGTATTTCTTACGAAATCTACCTAATAACTGCAAAATAATGAACACATATAAGCTTAATTGCGGTAGGAAAAAAAGTGTTATTCTTCTTCTTTTCAATTTTTTCCCACATTACGAAATTAAGAAGGCTGGTCACTCAGCTTTCGATTTCCCCTCACTAATGTAAAATCTATGGGCATTGGATGCATTCGTATATTTAAAATATCTCCTCGGGAAATTAACATTTTTAGCTTCTATTTTTTGTGCACGCTTCCTAAAAGGTGTCTCTTTTTTTTCTTAGTTCTCAAAATATTTCTAAAGTATAGACTTAATTTTATATGAAGTTTTAAAATCTTACAAGTGTGTGAAGTGTTAAAATCTTGAGTACGCAGAAAAAATATGTTAAAAATGTGAATTTCCCGAGAAGATATTTTAAATATACGAATGCATCAAAAGTCCATAGACTTAACATTACGGAGAGAATTTCGAGGCTGAGTGACCAGCCCTCTTAAGTATTTCTATTTTCTTTGACTTTGTTTTTTATTTTGTAATACAATGCTTAAATATGATTTTGATATATATTACTTTTAAAAAATGCAAATATATTTGAAGCTATTGCCGCTCTTCTGGTGCGTTTTTTTTTCTTTTGTGTGTGTGTGTGTGCGCGCGCGCGCGCGTGAGTTGCGGCGGCCATTGTAGTTTAAATTTGGCTTATCTGAAATTAAAACAAACAGTAATTTTTAATTAAATATGACTTATTTTAGTGACTAGACGAGACAAAGTGTGGAAATATTCAACTTTTATCGTAGAAAAATACTGATTTTTGATGATTAAAAAAAAAAAAAGTCCTTAATGCACTGCATAATTATATAAGAAAAAAAGCTGACAAAATTAGAAGTGAAACAATTCAGTTATTTTAAAGTAATCGTGCCGTGGTCATCTATTTAAAAATGCAATTTTGAGAAAAACTAGTTTTAATTTTATGTTATAATTATAATAGAATGCTTATTGTATTTTTTCTTTTTTTTTACTTACATAGAATCGTCTATTCCAAATTTTGGCCACATAAAGAAGTCTTAATTCCGTTGATAAAACCGCTAAAATAAAAACTCGATTTTCCGAAATTTATAAGTTATGTTCTCAAAAAAGTATTTTTTAACGTTCAATAATGCGAAAATTTCTGCTTATTTACAAACATAAAAATAGTGTTCGACAGAAACCGAATTTCGGTTACCTTCCTAGTTTCGAGTGAAAACGAAAGTGAAACTGTTTTAAAAATAATTTCAAAGTAATTAACATAAACATACATATATGCATGTTATCTGAATAATGTTTTGCGTAAAAACGGCAGTAAATAATTATTAATTAAAAAATAATTTGATTGAAATAAAAATTAATTAAATATAAGGGGCTATAAACATTAAAATTATTAAAAAATGATTTAATTTAAAAATAACGAATTTAATCAATATTAGTAATACCTTCTAGATTTATCACCTTGTATGTGAATACATAGTATGTGCGACTCTTTGGATGGGAGTGCCGTTTGGGAAAGGTAGGGAGGAGCAGTTATAGTAATACCGAATATTAAGCAGTACTTTCGCCGAAACTAAGATTTTGGGCTGAAAACGAAAATGAAACCGAATATTCGGCCAAACTCTGCATAAAAGAATGAGACATGCAGGCTTGGTTATTGGAGTAATTTGTAATACAATCGATTCTTTTCTTTAAATTAATTACATCTTGAGTTAATATTGATTGTTGTCTCGTGACAACAGTTCTCTTCCTCTTCCCCCCACTGTCGCGTCCGGAAATTCTGTTCAAAACATCACCTTTGACAGCATTTTCTGAAGGATCTTTTGCTTTTCTCGAAAAATATAAAAGACAGTTCGATTACAAAGTTTCTGATGGATAATAAAAAATAGCTGGTGTTTTCGGCCACGTAAAACAGTCAGCAGTTGTAATGAAATTTAATGAAAACCTTTAAAACAAAACTTATGATGCAATAAAATTCAAGTAATACTACTTTTCAAAATAATACATTCAGCGTAATACTTTTAAAGAATTATTACTTTTCCGAAGATTTTCTATCCCCCGCCCCCCTTGCCCTGCGTACACACAGGGACACAGGAATCGCGGTAAAAAAGAACAAGATCTTTGAAAAACAGAAACAACTCCATTATTGGGCACAGCCTTTGTAAGTTTGCTCCTTTGAAAGGAAACCTAAATACATTATGTCGCAAAGAAAAGAGAGTACCGATATCAGCCATCTATTGTCCACTCCACAGAAACTGGAAATGCACGTTTTTCTAATTTTCAACCGATAGTCGGTGTAAATAAAGTGCCCCTGATGTGAAATCTGCTTCGTTTGTCTCGTTCCATCCAGTGTTAAAGAACTACTCCGTCTTTATAATATTTGCCTGTGTTTCGAGTTATTTACTTATTTTAGTGTAATCTTAAACATTTTTCGTAAGCTTGTGCTTCATACTTTTTTAAAAATAGTGTACAGTGTACAGTATTATAAAATATCATCACCATCACAGCTCAGATATGCTGATGTTGCATCTTGCATAACAAGAACTGTGAATTGTCCATGGAAAACAATATAAGGTAAGATTACTTATATTAATTTTTTTCAATTGTGCCTCTTTCACAAGAGAGTTTATCAGTTTGAATTTTTGCGAAATCTTCAAAATTTGTCTAATGTATTTCGTTATTTTCTCTTTATAACTGTTGCGGGGGGAAAAAATCTGGGATGAAAATTAAATGACATTTTTAATATTTCCCAAAATATGATTTATTTGTTACTACGAACTAAATTGAATAATAACAAAAACTGTAGTAATAATATTAAAGAATATTTGTCTTTCATGCAATTGCAGACTATATATGGATATTTAACTGTTTAAATAGAAGGATTCAAACCAAACGCTTCTCTATGATATCATTTTAATGTTGAAAAAATAAAGAAAATACAACAATTTTTAAAAATAATTCACGTAAAATCGACGTCATTCTTTCCCTGAACAAAAATAACTTTTCTGAAAATTTTTAAGTAATTAGAATTTCTATCCTAGAGATTGTATTACATAAAATATTATTGAATTGTATAAAATAAAGTTTTTCACTTTTGAGTTTTGACCCAACGAAATTGTTTTTGTTTGTTTTATTTTCCATTTGGAGATAATTGTATGGAGATTGTTATTCGGATATTCGGGGTAAAGTTTGAATTAACTCATTAGATAAGGTGAGCAGAATTCGAAAATATTAGAGATAGCTTTTTTAGAAAAGTGTAGTGGAAAAAAAATACCTCTAAGTTGTCAACACTGATCTAACATCAGAAGTGCGATGTTTTGCGGGAACTATTTTTGTGCATATTACATTTCTATAGTATAAAATACTAATTTGGGTGTCATAATTATTTTAGGAATAAAGTTTTCGCTATAGCAATATACTCGTATATATTTTTAAATTAATTTTTTATACATAATTTATATAGTATGCGTGTGTGTGTATGTATGTATATATATATACATATACAGTAAAACCTCTCTAAAGCGACCACGTTCCGTTCCAATAAAAATTGGTCGCTCCGAGAGGTGGTGTCTTAAGGGAGGCCATGTTTAATTCTAGAGTTTAATTGTTGAAAAAGGGTAACAATTAATGTTAATAAAATTTATTTTTCACATTAGGGAAAAAAAAGTATCAAAACGAAAGTTAATTACTGCAGAGTGTAAAAAATGAATACATTGACGTTTGCTTTGATTTTACGGTTTTATCTTTTATAACTTTTATTTCTAAGTCCTTTCGAAGTTCAGTAAATAAATGCAATTTTTTTTTTTGGATGGGAACAAATAATGACGATTTTATTCATTTATATATTTCCTTGAGAGTTTCCTGACAGAATAGGGCAGGGAAGTTTATGGACCGTCATTCTTAATTTGTCATCAGAGTTAAATTCATTGCCTAAAAAGGCACAAAGGAGTTTAAACACTTAAAATTTACCGGAATAAAAGAAATATCTAAATTTAGTTTAGAAATTTGATGACTAATGCGCTCTCTGGAATTATTTTTGTAATAAAACCTTTTTCAAGCGACCAGGAAAAAATGGAATTTGTTTCGTTTTTTTCAAAGAAATGGTTTACTCGTGGAGGGAGTTCAACTGGGATGGTCTCTGAATGGAGATAAAATTAGTATTGAGCCTATGGGAATAAATTTCGTTCCATGCAAAAATGATCGTTCAGGGAGGTGGTCGCACAGGGAGGTTTCACTGTGTATATATATATATATATATAACCATTAATTAAACATTACCGACCATCATCAAAAACTGCAATATTGTGAAGGATTGACTACACGCCATAAACCAACAATATAGAACTGTATGTGTAAAATAAACAGTGGCGTGGCGTCCGGTCATCGCTGGATGCGGCGATGACCAAGCAATATTTTAAAACTCTTAATAAGCTGTTAAAACTCTACGATCCAGTTTTAGCAGAACATTTGGAGTTCATGTATAAGTGAAGGTAAGATTTAAAGTTTCTTTTTTGAACATTCAACCATTGAATTTTAGAGTTAATAATTTTTCACCACAAACTTAAATAATTGGGATGACCACCGAAAATTTTCACGCCACGCCACTGAAAATAAAGTACCGTATACCTAATTACAAGAATTAACATGGAAGAAAAAAAAAAAAGAAGAATATGGATTCCGAAAAAATTGAAAAACTTATATATTGAATTACGTTTTCAAGAGTACAGAATTCAATGATATAAGCAAATCGGTTGTTTTCTGTGGGAAAAAAGCTATAAGCTGAATATATATGAGCATTTGCGCCTTTTTGTAAGGCAATCGGCGCCCTTTTTATCCATTTTGCCACCGCCCGCCCTCTCAGTTATGCCAGTACGACCCTGCCTGGGTTTCTCCACTTTCATTGGTTGAGCGCTAAAAGATCGGTGATTTTGATTGGTTGGTGAAAACTTGGGGGGCATGTGGTCACGTGGTTGAAAGTGATCTATTAATGCGAAAATTACTAATCGGAAATAGTGGTAGATATTTGAATAAAACAAAACCTAGCTAAATTAGTAGAATTGCAATTCTTCTTTGATCCCGCCTCCTAACATTCTTTGTCTCTCGCTTCATGTATTTTTTTACTATAGTAAGAGAAATATATACGAATTCAAGTTACTCAGATACGTCCCAAGAATTATTATGATTCGAGATGATCATACTTGTTGTTAGTGAGGTTTTAAATGTACGTAATATCACTACTATGTTTTATAATGCATATTATAGGCAACAAAAAATTAAATTCGTAAAGATTAAACAAATACGATAATTCTTTTATGTTTTCTTTACTTTTTGTTATGCTAACAATTTTCTGTACACAAACAGAGATGTAGGGGAGGGTACACGGGGTTATACGCCGTATACTTTCTGGATTTTTTAAGACACACCGTATTCCCTCTGTTTCTCAAAAAAGCTATAATATATACTCTATAAAGTATATTCTCTGCCTTGAGCATATGACCTGTCTAGAGCGCATATCCTCTGTTTTTTATACGACTTACACCACTGTAACATAAAGATTAATAAAAATGTTTTTTTCTTATATTAAAAAGAAGGGTTATTCATAATAGTACTTATTAATAAACGTACTAAATATGATTTTAAAAACTGGGTTGTGCTTCAAAGATTTAATTATTTTTTCTTTTTGTTAAAAAAAAATTAGTTTAGTAGGAAAATTACTTTTTGTTGTTTCACTTTTAGTTGCAACGTACAAATCATCGACAATATAACCATGTTGGAATCCACATTTATTTGGTTTTTATTCCAGCCGGTCTTATAAAAAGAAACAATGAGTTAAAGTGGAATACAATTAAGTTTTAATCTAAATATTCGTAAAAGACACAATTTTCCACCGTAAAGATAAAAGTGAAAGCTCTAAAGTTCATTCAGGCGGTTAAATGTGTAAATCAACCCGGTTCCTGCAACATTATACAAATCACGTTTAATACGTTATCCAGCTTAATAGGCGACTTTTGTCCATTCCCTTAAACGCGTCTTAACCGGGTTCGACTGTATTTCACAACTGAGTAAAAAAATGTGCTTAACAAATCTGTGAGCAATGGTTGACTCGCTTCACCTACTTAATCAACGATAATGCTTATCAAAACAAATAAAATTAAAGTGTTCACTTCACCTAACAATGTAAGTTCGTTCACTTCGTCCACTCCACCGAATACAATACGTAATTAAAAAAGTGTTTGAAGCATACATTATATTCATTTTTGTAATTTTTTTTCTTAAATGTATTAAAATCTTATTTGTTTATTGTAAAAATAGAGGGCATTTTTTTATTAACCATTAATCTAATTTTTAACATATAAATATAGTTTAGTAAATATGATATAATATTCTCCAAGCTACAGCGAGCTTAAAAGTAACAAACACTCTCAGAAATTCTTTCTTCAATTCACGAAAATTTTTCTGGCAGCAGTGCTACCAAGATATTTCCGTTAATTGGCAAATATCCGTTTCTTTTCAGGTGCGTTCGTAATTATATAAATACGTAGCACCTATAGTCGTCGTTCAGTCCGTCCGTCTGTCCGTCCGTCTCTCTGTCCGCATATAACAGAGCAAAAACTACCCAACCGAATGGTCTGAAATTTGAAATATAAGATTGTTGCAAAATTTTGTCGAGCCATTTCAAATTTTATGAAAATCGGATGTATAGTTTAATTACAGGGACAGTCAAAAGTTTTTCTTTGCATTACGGCCAATGGGAAAAATTATTGCAAATGCATTTTAATGATGTTACAGCCTTCCGAATGGTCTGAAATTTTGAAGATATAATTGTTGCAAAATTTTGTCGAGCCATTTCAAATTTTAGGAAAATCGGATGTATAGTTTAATTACAGGGACAGTCAAAAGTGTTCGGGGAATGGGAAAAAAATTATTGGGAGTGCATTTTAATGATGTTAAAGAATATGCACTTTATGAAGTGCAAAAAATTATACATTCAGTACAATATGGGGTGCAAAAAATAATTATAAAACTTGTTATAGTACGAACGCACCTCATTTGCCACGTTTGACGAGCAATTTCCAACTTGTTTTCTCCGTTACTGCCTGTGGTATAGAAATCTATACACACAGCTTGTTATACAATTAAAATATTTATACAAAACAGAACAACCTATTATTATTCAAGAGAAAATAATAAATGGCATTTTGACAAATATTTCTTTATAAAATAAATAAAGTAAATTAATTTGTAAAAAATCTTAAGAGTATTTAGATAAAGAAAAATCATAATTTATAATAAAGATATGGATGCATATATATGTTTTTGGTATCATTTCATTTGTAAAAATTTAAGGTTTGTGAATATTGAATGTATTTCGTAATATGGCAATTAATTAAGAATTTTGTAATATTTTATATGAAAATTAATAGTGTGATAAAAATTCACATATACTTCAGACGAAAATAGGGCAATAAAACTTATAGGAAGGGCACATGGACGCCATATGAGACATGTAAATAATAAAGCGAGTCATAATTATTTATGATGCACTTAGCACTGACAGGGCTACGATTTATTGGTACCATCGTGTGTGGCAGAGGGGGTCCGAAGCTCACAGGTGACGTCAGATCCCTGTAAACGAAGAATAAAAATTAGCTATGCGTTGGAAAAATACGGAGACGCCCAGAAGAGGGAAAAAAAGCGAACCACAGCCAAGAGATCAGGCGCACCAGTAAGAGAGAAGCACCAATCGACGAATAAAAAAAAATCATATTGTACTAATGAAATACGCCCATTTTTTTGTGGTGGAAGATTTTGAAAAAAAAAAGAGACACTTGGATTTTGTCTTCCACCTATGTCACACCTCCTGAAGGAAGCTCTGGGATTAGTCTTGCGACCGAAAGGACTAGGTTAATAAGCTGAAGTCTGCGAAATCCTGCATCACCCTGTATCGGATATGGAAAGAAGTCTGATCTCGGAGTGCACCACCATTTTTCTGATTGCCATTAGCGGATGAGATGGGATGCCACACCGAAAAGTTCCAGTTATCACAGTGATTGTATAAGGAGTTCAGCCAAAAGAGACTACATGAACTTTAATGTGTCCGGTCAAAAGTGACTTTCAAAATTTGAAAGGTGCGGACCAAATCTACCTAGTGATAAGAACTATCAATGCTCTACAGGAAGTGTTTTCGCCCTTTCGTCTGAGGTATATGGTGAGTTTATTACTTAATATATGGCCATTATTTTATTATATATTTATGTTTTGTGCGTAGGATTTTCTGTGTCTAATATTTTATAGGCAAAATTTTAATGCAGTTATGAGTATTTGTCATTATTATGGACTAACCATAACATTAAAATATCAACGTTGGAAATTTGTTAATAACTTGGCTAAGAAGCCCATCTATTTGTGCTGTGAGAAGTTCAAACAACGTTTTGAATCCAAAATTCCACAAAGATATGACTCATAATTATCTTGTTATGAGATCTCATGTAACTGAGTATGCTGTCAAATCAATATGCATTTAAAAGTAATTATGTTTGATATATGGAAGTTATGTGCTTGAAAATAATAAAATTTGATTCACATGTGCATTTCCTATCTTTTCTTTGATGCATTATTCTTATTCTTTCTTTACAGAGGTTTATTAAATTTATGAGTTTTGAAAGTTTAATTTTAGAAAATATTTAATCGAATAATTATCTATGCCACCCACTGAATCCTGAATATAAATTTTAACGTTAAATAAGTCGATTCTGAGTATTGACGTATAATTTTATTCAAAATTTATTCTCCTCCTATTTTATTAATTAATATTACCCTCTTTTGATCTTTCACAACGCGGATCGGGTAATATTTCTATCATTTGTACTACCACTTTATTGTCGCGTGACCAAGTGTGTTGGTGATGGATCGTCACCACATACTAAAATTTAATGGTGCTAATACCAGGTGTTATAAATTTGTGTTTAGGATCTAAATTTAATATTTGTAGTAATTGATTAGAAAATATTTAATATTATATAAAAAATTCTTCTCTTCCATCGTTTCTCTTTGCTTACTAACAAAAATCATTTCTGCATATTGGGTATAAAAACATAAAATATGATATTTTGAATTATTCATACAGAATAAATAAAAATAAATATATTTATGAAAGATAAGTAGGATAATTATATATATGTATATAAAAAAATAAAAAAGAGTAGTTCAGCTCACAGCACATAATTTAGTATGAACATAACGAGTGATTATTATAATTAATATTTATGAAAGGAAATATTGGTGAAAATTTCATATTGTGTTTTATTTATGTGCATGCATGCAGAATATTCAGTGTTATTTCAGTAGAATTTATGCGAAAATATTATTTTACAAATTAGCATGATTTTGAAAATATAGATAGACAATTATATTCTAAAATTGAAAAAATAATAATTTGCAGTGTAGGAAATTTCTGAGAAACTAGGATAGAAGCAAAACAAAATAGAAATTATTCTATTATATATTTGGGAATTGCAGCCGCTAGGAGAATAAGGCATAAAAATTAAATCATGACAGGCGGCAGAGGGAAGAGACAAACTTCTCCTGAAAGGGAAACATTTACGATAGGAGTAGATACCTTAATAAATTCTCTCCAAAATTTTGAAGATAAACCAGACCAAGAAATTACACAATTTTTTGACGAATTTGAAGAATTAGCCGATGCGGCACAATTTCCCGATGATATCAAATTAGTACTTGCAAAATCAAAATTTAAAGGGCAAGCACGGGAAATTATGAAAAATACAACAGAACTTCATAAGGCAAACGACTACAAAACATTCAAAGAAAATTCAATAAAGCAGTTTCAAAAAGAAAAATCTTTCGCAAAAGCGCAATTACAGTTCATTAACGGGAAACAAACAGCCAATCAAACGATTGAGGAATTTACTAAAAAATTCAATATTGAGGCACAAAAATATTTAGCTTTATCGGGACACGAAAAAAAAAATGGAGCAAAAGAACTGCTTGAAACGATGAAATTAACAAAATACTTTGAGGCGTTGAGACCGGATATTTCTTTTGAATTAAAAAAATATCCTCCAACAAAATTCGACAATGCTTTTAAACGGGCCAAGGACATCGAATTAGCAATCAACGGAAAATGCGCAGGCGAAATGAACAACTTAACAGAAACTAGTGAAAAAAAATTGCATGAAGCACTAATCAATATGTCCCAAGAGCAAAAAACTGAAATACAAGACCTAAAGAAACAGATAAATAATTTAAAGCTTGAGACACATGAAAACAAACAAAACGAAGGGGAAATTAATCACATCACCCAACAATTCTGTCACATATGCAACAAATCAAACCACCAAACACAACATTGTTTTTTTAATAAAAGAAACGAAAATTTTGTACAACCTAGGGGAGCGCAACAATACAATGTCATGCCAAGATTTCCAAGGAACTACTATACAAATTACAATTATAAAAATTTCCAAAGAAGTCCACAAAATTATATACCGCATTTTCAAAATCCTCAAAATTTCAATCCCATAAGACCGCACTATAATCAGCTTCGACCAAATTATATGTACAATGTGATGCCCAATTGGCATAATGATTCTCAACAGCTGATAGGTCAAAATCAAATGCACCAAGGGAATTACAATTTTCAAAACACTGTCCCAATTCAGAATGCTGATTTTACACAGGGAATAATGCACAAAGTCAGTATACAGAGCAACACCAAGGCGTGACAAATATACAAAATGGGCAAAACAATTTTTCTCAACCACCTAATGATAGAAATAGAGAAATGCAGCCTACTATTACCTTCTTAAGTGAAAATCAACAGAGAAGGGGTAGACAAAATACCAGAGGGAAAAGAGGACACCACCATTTAAACCGATAGGCGGGCCTCAAAATTTAGCACAAGTGCAAACCCGTAGGTCCCGCATATTAGAGGAAAAACAGGGTTATAAAATAAAAACGAAATTAAACAAAAAAGCAAGAAAAACAGAACATAAACAGGAGAAAAAAAAGTGAGCAAAAAAATGTAGACAAAAATCCAAAAATCCAGGAAAAATTTATAGCAAGTTGCAACTCTGGTAGGAACAATCAATTACCAATATGGAATTTAAAAATTACAAAAGAACTAATTATACCCAGTCTCGTAGACTCAGGGGCAAGCATAAGTCTATTGTCACCAGAGATTTTTGAAAAAATTAAACAGACAGATGTAAAAATAAAATATTTAGCAAATTCCATCAAAATTACAACTTTGACAAACAAAACGATCCCTTTCAAAAACTGCGTAAAATTTAAATTTAGAAATGAGAATAATTTCCTAAACGGGACATTTTATGTCACCAAAGAAGAATTTGACCGAGATTACAAAATAATTTTGGGATACGATTTTTTAAAGAATAACAAAATAATTATGGATTTGGAAAACAATACTGTAAAAATCAATAATATGATAATAAAATTAAATTCTAATGAAAATCATTTTACAGAAGCTAACAGAATTAAAGACACACAATTAAATGATGATTTTCAAACTGTACCTAGACGAATTAGTTATAATGATCAATGTTATAATTCACAAAATAATATAAGAGCAGTTGTAGAAAATAAAATTACTCTAAAACCTAAAGAATCGAAATTAGTAAATTTAATTTTCGACGGAGTTTTAGAAAAAGGCCAACAATTCCTTTTTCAACCCAAATACAATAATAAAAAATTAGCAATTTAGAATTCTGTTCATAAAAATAAAGAATCGGATAATAATTCATTTCAAATTATAGTGCAGAATCTCTCCAAGAATTATTTAAAATTATACAAGGATCAAGAAATGGGGAAGATTACAACTGATTTTTCTATTAAAGAACAAAATGAAACAAATACTGACAGTATTTATGAAGTTAACAATTTAAATATAACACAAATTAGAGAATTGCGAAGAAAGGAACTGTCGAGAGAGGATTTCAAAGTAGATCATTTACCATCGAAGGTGCAAAAGGAAGTTTTGGATATTGTAATGAGACATGCGACAGCATTCAGTAAATCTTATAAAACACTAGGAGCGACGGATGTAATTAAACCTAAAATTAAATTACAGCATGAATTTCCGATCCAAACCAAACCTTTTAAATTAGCACACGATATAAAGAAGAGTGCAGAAAAAGAAATAAGAGATCTATTAGACGCAGGTATTATAGAACCTACTAATTCTAACTATGCATTTCCAGTAATTTTCGTTAAAAAAAAATTCCACATCAAAAACTAACGACAAAAATTTAATCAAAGTAAGATTAGCTCTAGATTTTAGATCGCTTAATGATATAGTAGAGAGCGACCCATATCCTGTGCCAAATACAAAAAAGATTTTACAAAGCATGTCAGGAAAGAAAATATACACGGTGTTAGATTTACACTCAGCGTTTTTTCAAATCAAGCTGAGGGAAGAAGACAAGCACAAATTGGCTTTCGTCACGGAAAACAATCACTTTCAAATGACTCGTTTAGCATTTGGATTAAAATTTTCGACGAATTTATTTGCTCGCTTAATGGACATAGTTCTAAGTGACTTAAAAGAAAAATATGACATTGAATATTTCATCGATGATATCCTTCTTGGAGCTCAAAATATAGAACAAATGCATGAAATACTTGAAGAAGTACTAAAAAGATTAGAAAAATTCAATTTAACTATAGAACCTACAAAACTAAAACTATATATGCCGGAAATTGAATTTTTGGGGTATAAAATCAGCGAAAAGGGATATGCACCCTCAGAAAAAAATATAAAGAAAATTACTAACTTTGCAAGACCCACATCTCATAAAACGGTGAGAGCATTCATAGGTCTATGCACATATTTTAAATCAACCATACAAAATTACGCGAAAATTATTTCACCACTGACAGATCTTACGAAAAGTAAAGAAAAATTCAAATGGAATGACACTGCAGAAAAATCATTTAAAGAAATACAACGAATAATAATGCTACATTAAGAAAAAGAAGAAACAACGTATAAAGGCACAAATAAAATGTGTTTAAAAGCATACAGCTGTTTCAAAACCTCTAAGGTTTCCTCATCAGTGCTTAAAATAAAAGTTAAAACTACGCTTTTCTGACTCTCTGTCCACCTCTCTCCCCCCCCCCCCCTCTTTTTACACAATGTCTTAGTTTTAACTTTTATTTTAAGCACTGATGAGGAAACCTTAGAGGTTTTGAAACAGCTGTATGCTTTTAAACACATTTTATTTGTGCCTTTATACGTTGTTTCTTCTTTTTCTTAATATATTGGCACAAAGTACAATCCTTCCCCACTTTTTATGAATAATGCTACAGCCAACTATATATCCTCCGAATTATGCGAAAGAATTTTATGTAATTACGGACGGATCTAAAATCGCAACATCAGGTATATTGGCACAAAAGCAAGGTGATAAAATGATACCAATTGAATTTACAGGAAGAAAGTTAAGAGAGTCAGAAAAGAAATATCCCAGTCTACAAATCGAGCTTTTAGCTATTTACGAAACAGTAACCTATTTTCAAAACATTTTATTAGGAAGAAAATTCTATCTTTTAACGGATTCTAAGGCTTTAACATATCATTTACAACTAGATAAACAGCCTGAGATTGTCGCACGTTGGTTACTTAAACTCCAAGACTACGACTATGAGATATCTCACATTTCTGGAAATAACAACCCAGCTGATTTCAATTCTCGCGAAGTACACAATTTAACAATTGCAGATAATTTAAATAAACACCTTTTCACGGTGAATAAAAATTTAACTGAGGATAATATAAAAAAAGAACAGATGAAAGACCCTAAACTAAAAGAAATTATAGAAGCTTTACAGCAACAGAAGAAAGCAAAGAAGTACGAAAAGTACACTTTAAACAGAAATGGGATTCTAATTTTAAAAAATTCACAAAATTCCAGTAATGATGACTTATACATTGCACCACAAAGTTTGAAAGAAGACATTTTAAATAGTGCACATGTACCACATTTTGCTTTTCTAAAAACTTATGGTATAATAAAAGAAAGATTTTTCTGGTATAGAATGTATCAGGAGGTAAAAACATTCTGTGTGAAATGTATAACATGCAATACTTTTAAACAACATAAGACGATAAAAGTACCATTAAAAAAATGGATAAGAATTATTTAGCAGGGGAAAGGTTAACGATTGATATAGTGGGACCTTTGGTTGTATCGTTAAAATATATATATATATATATATATTAACAGTAATAGATACGGCTACACGCTTTCTACAAGCATTTCCACTCAGATCAACCGACACTAAGGTCATAATTAACGCTTTGAACCAATATTTTAGTGCATACGGTTTAGCACGATATATTGCAAGCGATAATGGACCTTATTTTAGGTCGAAAGATTTCAAAGATTACATGCAGAATCTAAATATCGAGCTAATAAGGTCGAGTGTATATAATCCACAAAGTCAAGGGATTATAGAAAGAGTCCATCTTGATTTAAAAAATTCTATAGCATCCATGTGTACTAAAACGTACGAATGGGACATTAGACTTCCATATTTTGTGCTTATGCACAATACAACAAAAAATCGAATAACGGATTTTACACCAAGCATGTTATTTTTTGCACGTGAAATAAAAACGCCATTCAAAAATTTCACAACACACGAAATGGACTCGTACAGCACCTATGTGCAAAATAAATTAAAACATATGTACGAAATCAGACACGAGGTCATGAAAAACCAAGAAAAATCGGATCAAGAATTAAATAAAACACAAAATTAAAACATAAACAGCTACAAGTAGGTGATGAAGTTTATTTAAAACTTCTAATAAAACCTAAAGCGTTACACCAAAAATTTTCAGGACCATATTTTGTCGAAAGAATTTTTAGAAACGACAATTACTTAATCAAAAACAGGGACAAGCCGGAATTAAAACCTGTCACTATTCACATCTCAAAATTGTTCGCGCCTAACATCGCAAACAAAATAAATAAATAAATAACCAGGTAATTTATAAAATAATACTATATGCAAAAAAAAAAAAAAAAAAAAAAAAAAAATTAAATCAGTGCAAACTGATTAAACAAAAACATAGCAAAAATACAAAAAAAATTTTCAACGGCAACACGGAATTAATAATAATAATAAAAATATTAATAAATATACTTATATTTGCTTAGATTATATTATTTTAATAAAATAGTTAATATTGAAAAATTATTATGAATGAAGAAGCAAAATTTGAATTTTTAATAAAATTTATGGAGCCATGATGTGTATTTTATACCATGAAAATAAAATGTTATGCGGTAGAAATTTTTGGTAGAAAATGTGGTAATAATAATAATAAATAATTTTAATAAACATGTAGTAAAGCATAAATGTGTTAAAACTTCGTTTTCCCTCAATAAAATAAAATTCAATGAAGTTGGACAAATACTGCCCAAGAAATTCACATGTTAGAAAAATATTTTGGGCAAAAATTCTGGAGGTATAAAGGAAGTCCTTTTGAAATATTAACCTAAAATAAATCAAAGGTAAATAGTCAAAATAAATAAAATAACAATATAATATTTTGTCACAGTAATAGGAATGATTTTTGCAAACAAGTAAAACAGATAATTTTTCTTTCATACATCCCTCCACAAAAAAACAAAATATATAATATACACAAACAGAATTTATTACATTATACACAGGTAAGCATGACATAAAAAAAATTTACTAAAATAAAAAAAAATGTAAATATTGGTATACGGCGGCAGCATCAAACGCAAAAGAGAAGCGCTAAGTAGCATCTCCTGAGATGGAGAAGATAATTATGGCTTGGAGAAATACCTCTTCTCCGCATCCCGTATAGCAAGGCAGCGGGTAACCCCTTCCCCCATCCTTTTTTCTTGCTTCCTCCAGTGACCAGCGGAACGTGCCAGCGAAGGCCAAGAGCAAAGTGCGAACGTTCAGGGAGGAAGAGTGAAACAGAAACTAATACTGCACCAAAAACTGGTTTGGGTTACCCCGGCTTCCTAGCAAATTCAGGGGAGATTAACAGAACAGTTAGGGTCACGAACGACGATTTAAAAATACAGATTGATAAGAAGGGAATAAATAAAGAATTTTCTCACCAACCCGGTATCGTAGCAGAATTCCGGTAGAACCAAGGCGGGTTTTTTTTTACTCAGGAGTTGAGAGCTTTAGCTTGGCTGCGTATTAGTCAAAATATATCCTGGCTGTGTAGTGCAATTGGCATCAAGCAGTTGTTTCCATGGGCAATCTTTTCACGGATGGCAAATTTTTCACGACACACGGATTGAAGATAATTGATTGCGTAATTTGAGTAGACAACACAGCTAAATAATTTAATGACAAAATTAATATTGAATTGCATATTAATTACAGTGGCTAGAAAAGAAATATCTTGAGTGAGTAAAAATGAAGCGTAACATAAGGATTATCCTGGAAAATAAAAATTAGAAAAAAAATATATTCAAAAAAAAATAGAAAAACGGAAAACAGGGTATATATAATTTATTTGTTTACACTTCAAAATTGTTTTGACGTATTTCAAAACATGTCGGAAAAATATTTTGATCGCTAGTGATAGACAAACCACATACTTACTTCAAGAGGACTAAAAGAAAAATATATATTAAATTGACACATTTATTAAAAAAAAAAAAAAAAAAATTGAAAAATTCTGTTGTACAAAATATAAAAAACGGTTCCTTTGGAGATATATATAAGTAGAAATTAGCAATATTGGATGGAAAATGTATTTTCCATTATACATATTATAAGATATTAACAACACGTTATGACTTTGACACGAAAATGAAACATTATGAACACATGGTCTTAAAGTATGCAAATACATAAAAATTGCTATGTCACGGATGCACTTTTAAATATGGCATTTATATTACCATATTTATGACACAACATGGATAAAATTGTATATAAATTTATACAACATTTCACACTTTTTGTAAATATAAACGATTTAAAACACCATTTGTCATAAAATAAAAATTTTCTACACATTACTACCAATTATAAAAAGAAAAACAAGTAGTAATTGGGAAAATGTAAACAAAATGTAAGTGTGTAAAATTGCTAAAAATTTATGAAAGTAAGAGATTAAACATAAAAAAAAATCTGAAAAATAATACATAAATAAGTAAATAAATTAATACATATATTAAAATAAACATTACAGACTCATTTAGGAAAATAAATAAAGTGGATGACCACATAAGGGCCAAAAATGAAAAGCACACCGTTTTGTAAACAACATAATAAGTAAACAATCTGTAGTTATTATTTAAAAACCTTAAAACTATCAACAACAAAGGAATTTTAATATAATAATGTTTGAAAAAATTGTAATAATCGCATGAAATGATGCTATATTCCCGGGAAAATGTCATTTTATTGCTGGACGATAGGATGACATTATTAAAAAAATAAAATTTCATGAGTTTGTTAACAAATTTTTTCAATATTGAAGCAAAATATTAAAACACACATACCTAAATTAATATATTAATATAATAAATAAACCATAATATACCTAAAATTAACAAAATATATATGGTAGATTTGCAACAATACCTTAACGGAACGGAAAAAAGTTTATAAAAATTTATTAACTTCATTGTGCTGGAATGAAAACATTCGGAAATAAACAAAAACAAAACCATTATAGATGAATTATTACAACATACATTAAAATTTTCACAATTTATAAATAAAAATAAATAAGTAAATAAAACGGATGCATATTAATTTGGGAACCCATTGAACAATTAAAAAAATATAAAACGGCAAAATGTGCACGGAACGACATATTTAAACACTATATTTACCGCTAATATATGAGTGAATAGAGGGTACCATCTTTCACACATGTGTTAGAAAATCGTAGTATAAAATGAATAAATAATATAAAATTAACTCAAAAGATGTTAAGCAATGTACCATGAGTCATATGACGCATAGTAGCGTATCAAATATATATATATAGCAAAACAATTTATTAGGAGTTTAGGATTAAAACATTTCACACGTCATAAATATACAAAATACCACATTAAAAAGGATACGGTTGTAAAAAAAAAAATCTCATTAACATAGTGTATATAATGACGCACGACAACTACACTGTGCGCAAACGAAATAAAACATAATATTGTTTGTGAAATAAAATCAAAATATATATAACTAAATATGTCAGAAAAAATTACGTAACCAAATGACACGAAAGATTATGACAAAAAGTACTCTGAAGGAAATAAAAAAGGATACATTGACAGACTTCTAATATCATATGGGATAATAAGGTATATGAAAGGAAATTGTACGAGGTAAGGAAAATATTTTATGAATTTAAAAACACTAAAATTATTTAATGAAATGATAGTTACATGAGCGCAATTTCTTGAAGGTAAGCTCAAAAGAAAATGGCGACCAGGTCAGACACTAGAGATCTGATAAACAAATATTTATAGGACATCATTAAGAATAAGGAACGATATACTATATAAATAAGAACACTTTTATTAGATAGTATTTAAATCTTCGGATTTAAAAAATGAATTACACTTACCATATATTCTGTAGATCTTATCCAATTTTATATCCAGGGAAAACATACACACGATAGAAAAATATACCGCGCACACTTCGACATCCATTAAGTAGAAAAAAAAAAAAAAAAAAAAAAAAAAAAAAAAAAAAAAAAAAACGATTAGTAAGGTGGCCAACGCGATAAGGAGAAACCTGTTTGGAGTGATAGTACTGACCAGTCCGTCTTGTTTCGAGATTATTGTCACTGTCAAGGACACGGGCGTGGGAAAATCGCATCTAGGCACCGGAGAGGATATTCGGTTGTGCTCTCTGTGGAGAGATTTTTCGGTTCATCTTTCTGGGCTGCAGGATGAATTGGCTTGCTCGCTCTGGGATGTGCTTTCCCGCATAGCGCGCGCCAGTGACTGGATATTCTTTTAAAATTACACACTGATTTCAGTGATGTTTTGCATGAATGTACATAGATTTCTACACACATTATTGTATATCTTTTGGAAAATGGGGTTCATGTAAATATCTGTATTGTGAGGATGCAAAGAATGTATAAAATTATGTTTTTTCAATGGCCAGATATTGGAGTAATCTTCTCACCTATACGTCATTTTAATTGTATATAACAATCTATATTTTGTATTACTGTACTCAATTGTTATTTCAGATCCCCTTAGTGAATATAGAAGAAAATATGAACTTATCAGGTTTGATAAATTTCTGTAAATACTAGATGTATATATGTATATAGAAAATTATGTGGGACGCGTTGTTTTTTTTTCTTTTTTTAAAAAAAGGGGGCAAAGCTATGTGGTATAGAAATCTATACACACAGCTTGTTATACAATTAAAATATTTATACAAAACAGAACAACCTATTATTATTCAAGAGAAAATAATAAATGGCATTTTGACAAATATTTCTTTATAAAATAAATAAAGTAAATTAATTTGTAAAAAATCTTAAGAGTATTTAGATAAAGATAAATCATAATTTATAATAAAGATATGGATGCATATATATGTTTTTGGTATCATTTCATTTGTAAAAATTTAAGGTTTGTGAATATTGAATGTATTTCGTAATATGGCAATTAATTAAGAATTTTGTAATATTTTATATGAAAATTAATAGTGTGATAAAAATTCACATATACTTCAGACGAAAATAGGGCAATAAAACTTATAGGAAGGGCACATGGACGCCATATGAGACATGTAAATAATAAAGCGAGTCACAATTATTTATGATGCACTTAGCACTGACAGGGCTACGATTTATTGGTACCATCGTGTGTGGCAGAGGGGGTCCGAAGCTCACAGGTGACGTCAGATCCCTGTAAACGAAGAATAAAAATTAGCTATGCGTTGGAAAAATACGGAGACGCCCAGAAGAGGGAAAAAAAGCGAACCACAGCCAAGAGATCAGGCGCACCAGTAAGAGAGAAGCACCAATCGACGAATAAAAAAAAATCATATTGTACTAATGAAATACGCCCATTTTTTTGTGGTGGAAAATTTTGAAAAAAAAAAGAGACACTTGGATTTTGTCTTCCACCTATGTCACACCTCCTGAAGGAAGCTCTGGGATTAGTCTTGCGACCGAAAGGGCTAGGTTAATAAGCTGAAGTCTGCGAAATCCTGCATCACCCTGTATCGGATATGGAAAGAAGTCTGATCTCGGAGTGCACCACCATTTTTCTGATTGCCATTAGCGGATGAGATGGGATGCCACACCGAAAAGTTCCAGTTATCACAGTGATTGTATAAGGAGTTCAGCCAAAAGAGACTACATGAACTTTAATGTGTCCGGTCAAAAGTGACTTTCAAAATTTGAAAGGTGCGGACCAAATCTACCTAGTGATAAGAACTATCAGTGCTCTACAGGAAGTGTTTTCGCCCCTTTCGTCTGAGGTATATGGTGAGTTTATTACTTAATATATGGCCATTATTTTATTATATATTTATGTTTTGTGCGTAGGATTTTCTGTGTCTAATATTTTATAGGCAAAATTTTAATGCAGTTATGAGTATTTGTCATTATTATGGACTAACCATAACATTAAAATATCAACGTTGGAAATTTGTTAATAACTTGGCTAAGAAGCCCATCTATTTGTGCTGTGAGAAGTTCAAACAACGTTTTGAATCCAAAATTCCACAAAGATATGACTCATAATTATCTTGTTATGAGATCTCATGTAACTGAGTATGCTGTCAAATCAATATGCATTTAAAAGTAATTATGTTTGATATATGGAAGTTATGTGCTTGAAAATAATAAAATTTGATTCACATGTGCATTTCCTATCTTTTCTTTGATGCATTATTCTTATTCTTTCTTTACAGAGGTTTATTAAATTTATGAGTTTTGAAAGTTTAATTTTAGAAAATATTTAATCGAATAATTATCTATGCCACCCACTGAATCCTGAATATAAATTTTAACGTTAAATAAGTCGATTCTGAGTATTGACGTATAATTTTATTCATAATTTATTCTCCTCCTATTTTATTAATTAATATTACCCTCTTTTGATCTTTCACAACGCGGATCGGGTAATATTTCTATCATTTGTACTACCACTTTATTGTCGCGTGACCAAGTGTGTTGGTGATGGATCGTCACCACACTGCCAGTTAAAATATACGTCAATTAAAAAAAGTGGGGGGAAAAAAGTTGCTGACCAAGGAATCAAACTAGCCATCTTAGCGTTACCAGTCGAGCACGCTAACCACTGGGCTACAGTTGTATTCTTACGAAACTGGAGTAAATATGTTAGCTTCAGATGGGTATGGCTTGATTAATTTCTTTTAAAAGCTTTGAATTTAGAAGTTAATTTCTGGAAGATTTCGTCTTTAATCAGATTCCGGATGGGGTTTTAATATTTTAGTATTAACAAAAATATGAATTATAAATATTTTTAAGTAGATTGATGAATATAAAATATCAATATTATATTTTTCTTCGATAAGATTTTTTTTTCATTTAATATTTAAATTAATATTAAATTATATTATTATTAATATTAAATTATATTATTATTAATATTATATTATTAATATTAAAATATATTTTAAATACGAATAATTTTTTTTTATAAACAACTTTGTAAATTCAACTTTATTTAATTTTATTCAACTTGTTCAACTTTAAAAAATAAATTTTGAGTACTTCTGAACGAGAAAAGTAATTGTTATTTAAGAAAAACTTGACCCATAAATAAAAATGTTTGTTCCATACCAAACTTGAACCATATTGTCAAGATTGGAATAGAATACGGATATAACCCACAGGTTATCCATAAATTAATTGAGAAGTTCAATAGTTATCCTCATAGCGCCCAGTTAACTCGTCCTACTTACAGAAAAATTTCTTATATTCCAGCAATGTTTGAAAGATTAAAGAGAATTTTCAATAGATTCAGAATTCTTCTTGTTGCCTCCCCCTCAAATAATATGTTTGCAGCTATTACCAGAAAGCAAGATCCTCTACCAATTTTATTCCATCCTGGAGTTTACGAAATCCCTATTCAACTCAATACTGGTCTATTAACTTCATATATTGGAATGACAAAACGATGCCTGTTTGAAAGGATTAAAGAACATAAAAGTGATTTAAAATTCAATAGACTATCTACAGCTTTATCTGGATTAGCATTTAAAGGCAGTGTCAAAGCAGTTTATTTTGACGATGTAAAAATTATCTCTAAATATTCCAACCCACTTAAAGCCCTTATACGTGAATCCATAGAAATGAGTCTAAGAAAAAACGAGGTATGCAATGACACTATTTTATTTCAAATTTCTAATGTTTGGTTGAATATTTTAAAAGAAATACATTCGTAGTGCTTATTTCGAGTTTTCCTAGTTTCCTATTGTAGTGTGTTAGCCTAACAACAGCTGGCGCCATATCGAACGCAGTACTGATTTTGGTTGTGTTAATGATCAGTTACCGTAATGTTTTTAGTTGTGATGCCGTGAAAGTGCAGTTGGAAACTTCGCTCCGAGGAGGTCAAGGACTCTCTCCCCTGAAGATGGCTCGTTAGAAAGAGCACGAAACGTTAGGAATAATTTGTAATGTATTTTTAATATAGTTTTTATTTACATGTACGCTAATGAGTATCGTAAGATTTTTAATTATTAATTGTTATTTATTTTAAATTTCTTCTTTTTTAATTAAATTAGAAACCATAATTTATACAATTTTCGGTTTTTCATTTTTATAATAAATTGGAATTTTAGCATTTATAGAGCACATGTGCTAGGAATGAACGGAATTTCTCCCCCCTTTTGAGACTTTCGGGATGAATTCGCGGATAAAATATGTTTTCTGGGAATACGGAAATTATTTGTAAAAAAGGAGGAATAATTTAGTGTATATTGACGAGTTTTTCTGACAGTGACAAGGGCGGATCTGGAGATTCCTCAAGTGGGGGGGGGGGGCGATTTTAGAAATTTGGAGATTCCAATCTGATACGCAGGTCGAGCCGAATTTTTTTCACTGCGGGTCGTGAATCGACTAAAAAATCGATCTAAAAAATCGACTCTAGCCCAACCTGCATTTTGCAATTAAAATTATTCATTAAGTGCGCTTACTTATGCTCATATTTTATTTCAGATTTTGTTCGAAATTCATGAATACAGAAACACATTAATGTTCGTGACTATTTAGGCAATTATGTACATAAACGCTACATAAAAAACATTACTTAGACAAATACATTCAAATGAAAATCCAGTAAGAAAATCAGTTTAGAATGAAAGAAACGGATAATAAAAGAAAATCACAATTTTAAATCTCTACAAAGAAAAAAAGTAGATTTTTAAAAATTCATCTCTGTAACTTATTAATTCAAATTAAATTTTTAAAGATTTCGCTAAACAAATGTACAACATAAATATAATTTTTACGAATAACAAATTAGTAAAATGACAAACCAACTTGGGCTCGGAGAGAAGAATTTAGTGAAGTGCACGGTTCGCGGTCTGACCAATACTGCTTATCATACAGGCTGAAACGGAAAAAACGTTTAGCTTTTATTCCGGGCCGAGCCCCGACCTGGAAATTTTGGCCAGTGCAGACCTCTAGAAAGAATGAAGTCCACGACAGGCTCGACCTGAAGAAAAAAGAAGCCTGGCCCGACCCGAATTTGCAGAAAAATTTTAAGATCAGGGCACGACCCGGCTCTAAAAGAGAAAAGACCTTACCCAGGCCGAGTTTCGTGGTTTTAAAATGGCGCGACCCGGGTCGGGTCGCGCCGGGCTCGAGCTTCGCCCCAAGTCATTTCCTGTGAGGATGCATAATGCCGTTTTGTAAACCCTTTATTCGCTCAAGGGTGGTGGCAATCGCCCCCTCGCTCCCCCCCCCCCCCTTAGATCCGCCATTGGACAGTGAACCTTAAAAAGTTTTAATTTAAAGTGTAAAGTTTAAAAGAAAAATAAAGTTCTGAAGCGAGATAAAATCCATTAACTTAAGGGAGTCTGGGACACATTTTAAAATAATTTTTATCCCAACAAAAAGTTTTTGGTAAAAAAAAAAAGCGCCAAGTTCTCCTTAATGTTTCGGCCAGAAAAATTAGTGATATCTGAAGTTCGCACAAGTTAAAAGCCAAACATCCCAAATCTTTCATTGAAAATGGCTTCCTGCGACTTGGCCGTTAATGCCTTCTATAGTATTTCAAAATTAATGATTGGAAATTACGCATTTATGAATTATTTAAATATTAAAAGTAATATTAGAATGCAAAGAGGCAAATTCACATAAAGACATTATAAGTAAATTATTTCTGATAACTAACATTCAGTTTCAACAAACATTAGTTTTGATTACAGATCATTTAGTCCACTTGTGGTTTAATTGCCATTTTGTACGGTCTAAAGCTAAAGTCATTAACGTAAAACCCAAGAAATAAAACAAAATTTACTTACTTCAAATCTCACAATATGTTACATTATATTTTATTGTATAATATTGAAATCTTGTGTATTGACGAAAGAGATTTTTTTCGTTTGAACATTTATTATAGTTTGTTTGCATACATTAAGAGGTATTCGATTTATAAACTATTAAAAGCTGATACTAATTATGTTTTAGCAATTAGGGATAGTATCTCCTGAATACAAGTATTTTGTTATTTTTAACTTCTAATCATTTAAATAGACTGAAGTTGTTTAAATGCTTTTTTCAAATGTGTATTTTATTTCTGTACTCTGTGCCACAAAATGCCTAAAATAATCAAAAAATGTAGTTGACATGTAGCTCATTTGTACATATTTTAAAATTTGAAAAACTCTCTCGAAGGCATTAACGGCCAAGTCGCAGGAAGCCATTTTCAATGAAAGATTTGGGATGTTTGGCTTTTAACTTGTGCGAACTTCAGATATCACTAATTTTTCTGGCCGAAACATTAAGGAGAACTTGGCGCTTTTTTTTTTTTTTACCAAAAACTTTTTGTTGGGATATCACTACTTTTTGTATGTTTTTTCAAGTTTGTTATTCTAAACTATATTAATATGAAAAAACTTAAATTTCGGTACTTTTATGTTAGCCGGGAGCAAATCTCCTCATTAGCCTTTTGTTTTTTCGCCAATAGCAGTTTTCATTTTTCACATGTGTAAATTAGAAACAATGCTTTGATTTTCAAATAAAATATTTTGATTTATGTTATTATTTCTTATTTATTTATTTAATTATTTCTATGTTAAATATTCTATTAAATAAAATGATGGAA
The DNA here is from genome assembly GCA_963932465.1 of Maratus speciosus. Lineage (NCBI taxonomy): Eukaryota > Metazoa > Arthropoda > Arachnida > Araneae > Salticidae > Maratus > Maratus speciosus. Next base: position 534,803,010 of record OZ010788.1, on the reverse strand, counting down.
ATGCATCTATTTTAAATGAGATGACTGAAAAGTATATATCTTTAAATGAAATAAATGCAATATGAACAATGGGAGTTGGGAACAGTATTTGGCGATTTAGGTTACATGTTATAGAATTATAATAATCATAAGGAGAACTGGCAGTTTCAATGCTTTAATAGTTTCCGTAAATTCTCTTTATATAATACAGAAGTTTTAGCGGTGTAAAGATTAACAACATAGTCACAGTAAGTATAATAACAGCACAATATAATAACAACAGCAGAGGTTTTGGGCAGCGACGAAACTATAAGCACTTTGAAAATATTATTACGTTATATCATTAAACTATTTAGATGATATGCGAAAAAATAAAAAAGTAGATGGCTCGCATTAATAATTAACTCATTGAAAAATAGCTACTGGCGTCAAATATTCGCCAAGCTTGGCGACATTTAGCAAAGTTTCTCCAAATTTGGTAATATATCATGTCAATTCTCAAATTTGGCGACAAAAAATATTTTGTTTATTATGACGTCATAATGATGCATATGTATTATGTATTATACACATACCTATAATATGTATGATGCAAATGTATTACGTATTATATGCATATGTATAATATGTATGATGCATATGCATAAGTTCATTAACATCACTAAAACGCACTTAAAGGAATAGTGTTCTATAAATAGTAGGGATAGTTGCCAGATTGACCAGAGTGCTATTGAGATTAGAATTCCGACATTTATAATAGACCGGGAGGCGTCTGCACACACCATCACCTCATCGAGTTTACAGCTGAAATTTTACGATTAGTTAAAACTAGATTAGCATATTTAAATGCAACTAGTCTGTTAGGTCATATCATGGTAGAAACCACCTGAAGACCTAGTTTTAGTGGTTAACTGATAGGTTTACTATTGTATTTTCCTGCATCCAAGAGTTTGAAAACATGGAGGAATGGGTTCAGGAAGGCACAATGGAAAATCCACCATATAACCCGTAAAATCGTGACTGTAGGTGGTTTGCACAAAGATATGACTTGGCAGACCAGTTACATTTCAATACGCTAATCGATATTTAACTAATCCTAAAATTTCAGCCGTCAACTCGATGAGATGATGATCTGTGCAGACGCCTCCCGGTCTTTAATAAAATTTGTTTTAAGGAAATAAAAGATAGAAAGATGGACAGATAAACTGAAAGATTTGCCTTATTAATATTTTTGTAAAAGCATATAAAAATTCATTCAGCTTGAAATCATGTAACACCTTTATAACTCAGGCTAATTTTCTGTAATCGGGTTTTGGCGACCAACATATCTTATCTATAACTATAATATTTCTTTTACAGATTTAAAATTAACAATAAATTAACAGTAAGTAGGCTAATAATACAATATAATAACATTAGCAGCGGACTTCGGACGCCGCATCTTTCGCACATCGTTAAAGGCAGTTTATTAGTTACACATTTCATTAATTAAAAGGAGATTTTTAAACTTTCATATGGAATTAGGATATTTTTCTACTATAGGGACCTTGGCATTTTTTTTTTAAATCTTGGCGCAATTCGAACTTCAGAAACTGAGATGAAAACAAACCTGATGAACTTATAAATTAGTAAAACATTAATAAAAATACGAATAAAACGTCGAATTAATGGTTTTATTGGCCATTATTGGCATTTAATCCTACAATTTGGCGACTGTAATTTGGTCGACGGGATAACTAAGAAGTACCATGTATTTATATACATATAAATATTTTATTTATACATGTATAAAATATTAATTTTATATACAAATTATTTATGTTGGTATATAAAAATAAATAAACGGGTTCCTTACATTAAATAAATTGTATATATATTGAAAAAATTGATTGTGTATATGACACAGTAGATAGGTTGCCTGAAAATACGTTATTATCAAATTTCTTTTCTCGTCAAGGCTATTTTCTGTATTTCGCCAAGGCTACTATATCGGAAACGTACCGAATTGCGGTTATATTTTGTTGTTTTTATATCGTAAATATATCATAACCTATACTGATTAAAATTTTTAGGTATATTCATTTTTTCTATTTAACAAACATCTTTGGAAAAGCATATATATAAAATGTTATTCTGCTTGAAATCACGTGACTCCCTTCAAAACTCTGTAATTGAGTTTTGGCGACCAAGATTGGCACAATTGAATGCGTAGGAACTGTTTACGGCCAAATGAAAACCCCCTGTTTGAAGGGTTTAGAGGCGGAAATTCTGTGTTTTCAGATTTTTCTGGTTAATTGTGCTACAAACCCGACTTACTTGTGAAATTTCATGATTCTACGACTTTTAGAAGTACCTTAGTTATTTGATGATGCGAAGTGAGTCAGTGACAAAAAAGCGCTTTTTCGGAATTTAATATTTCGAAAACTACTAAATATAGAAACATGAAATTGTGGAATCTTAGTTCAGTTTGACCCTACGAACATGTGTATAAAAGAAAAATTTCTATATCTCTCACTAAAACGACGTTATGAGGGGGTGAAAAGTATGCCAAAATGGTTCAGGAAAAGGTAGCTTACGGCTTGTGCGAACTTGGCGGACGCACTGCCGTGCTCCCAGATTTATTGAGTTAAAATTTTGAAATTTTTTATGATTGTTAACCATAGAATTTGTAAGCAAAATCATTCGATAAAACTTCTCATATTTAAAAATATATATATATTTAAAATTTATTAAAAAGTGGGGTAATTTAAAATCGTTATAACTCAAAATATTATTTGTAGAATTTCAATTTTTACTTTCTTCTATCTTCAATAGAAGAAAGTATTGAAATCGAAATTTTTTTCGACTTCCGGTTTTCGACGGATTTACACGATTTAGGGGTCAAAGATCCCAAAAAACATGTTTATAGAAAATGTCTGTCTGTCCGTGTGTCCGTCCGTCCGTCCGTGTGTCCGTGTGCCCGTCTGTCCGTCTGTCTGTCGCCATTGTACCATCGAAAAGTGTATGAAGTTATACATAGAATTGAACCAAAAAAATTTTTTAAGTATTTGGCTATAGCAAGTAAGTCCTCCATGAATTTGAAAAAAATCACCGGTAGGGGGCGCTGTAATAGCGATTTTTGTGCGATTTTGAATATTGTACCATCGAAAAGTGTGTAAAGTTATGCATAGAATTGAACCAAAAAATTTTTTTAAGTTCTTAGCTATGACAAGCAGGTCCTTATTTAAGTTGGAAAAAATTCGCCGGTAGGGGACGCTGTAATAGCGATTTTTGTGCGATTTTTGCGCCATTTTGAATATTGTACCATCGAAAAGTGTATGAAGTTATGCATAGAATTGAACCAAATTTTTTGTGTTTGTTTTTGGTCATGGCACAAAGGTCCTCCCTGAATTTGGAAAAATTCCGCCGGAAGGAGGCGCTATAATTGCGATATCTGTACGATTTTCATTATTTTACCATCGAAAAGTGTATGAAGTTATGCATATAATTGAACCAAATATTTTGTGCATGTTTCTGGCTGTGGCGAGCAAGTTTTCCCTGAATTTGAAAAAAAAATTCCGGTAGGGGGAGCTGTAATAGCCAATGTCTGTGCCATTTTCATTATTGTACCACCGAAAACTGTATAAAATTATGCATAGAATTGAACCAAATTTTTTGTGTATGTGTAAAGCTATGGTCGGTAGGTCCTCCCTGAACTTGAAAAAATTCCTCCAGAAGGGAGCGCCATAATTACGATGTCTGCGCCATTTTTATTATTGTACCATCAATAAGTGTATGAAGTTATGCATAGAATGGAACCAAATATTTTGTGTATGTTTCTTGCTATGGCAAGCAAGTCTTCCCTGAATTTGAAAAAAAAATCTGCCGGAAGGGTGGCACTATAATAGCGCTGTTTGTGCCATTTTCTTTATTGTACCATCGAAAAGTGTATAAAATTATGCATACAATTGAACCAAATTTTTTGTACATAATTTTGGATGTGGCCAACATGTCCTCCTTGAATTTGGAAATATTGCGCGGTAAAGGGGCTCTGTGATAGCGATTTTTGTATACTTTTCTTGATTGTTTCGTAGTTCTATTGTCCATCGGCGGCTCGCGCAGCGGCGGGAACTCGCTTCCTGCTAAGCCGGCTATTCGCAAACAGCTGATAACAACAAAATAAGGAAAAACTATTAATTTTAACAAATATCATGATATAGATTAACTCGTTTTTAGTCCGTTTAATTGACTAAAGCAGAAATTTAAGAAGAAAATGAAAGTTGGTATAGCATTGAACTAATAATATTGAGGTATCAACATGTGTAACTACTTTTTAAAATATTAAGATGTATAAGATAGAAGAAAGTTTTGGGATTGGCACATCCAACTAGTTTTTTTCATTTAAATAAACAGAAATATATAAGTTTTAATTTTGATTCAGCATTTTTTTTAAATATTTATTTAAATAAAAATTTAAAATATTTAAAACAAAAATTTTTAAAAGTATATGCAACATTTTTTTAATCATATTTTCAAAAGTAAATGTTTTTATTTTTTTTCAAATATGCTAAGTCAAAATTAAAGTAAAACAATTGAAAAAGACATGTTCCAAGTTTGAACCATTTATTTTTAACGGTTCTTGACTTATAACAATTTTAAAACGAGAAATAGGGAAAAAGCCCATCATGAAGAAAATCGTATTTTCACAAGAAGTCATTTCGACGATAACCATTGAAACCATGAAAGCTAGATTTTGAAAACAAACCAAAACGAAATATTTATTCTAATTAAGATAGAAACATGATTTAAACGTCATTTGAAGCAGAAAAAACAGAGAAACTTTTCATGCGATAAAATATTTTTAGAAAATTTGAAGATTTTTGTGTCCCGAACCCCGTTAAATACATATCGACTATTCTTTTATTCTGTAAACTAGAAAACCCCGCGGCTTTGCTCGCGTAATAGTTGAAATATGCCAAGTGATATTTGCATGACTATTTTTTATTAGAAGAACACTTTTTGAAATAATTCAAAAATTACAAATTAAGACACAGTTTGACTAAATTTCATTATAAAAGTGCAATAGACAGAAATGAGATTTTAATTAATAAGAAGAACTAAAACTAATTCCAATTTAATGATAATTTAGAAAGTATTTTGGAACTTTTATGCTCATTTCAGATGCTCATTTCAGTATTCATTTGAAGTTTTGAATTTTTTAGAAACCATCTTAACACATTTACACTTTAAAATTAACCATCATGTCAAATTCCAAGCTTCTTGTCTAACAGTCTACCACCACTTTGGTGTTAGTGGCACCAACATAAAATGCCGAAACAGAGTTGAAATGCATTGTCTCGAAAAATGTTGAAACAGAGACTGTCACCATTAATTTGCCAACATTAACCTTGAAATCGGTTGGTATTTTCTAATATTCTATAAAAAACTGAATTTAAATGTTTTTAAAGGCTTTCTTGTTGTTCCTCTGAACCAGGTGGTAGTGACACCCTCATAAAATATAGCCCGTATAGGATCAGGGACCATCACTCTTGATTCACAACCAATGACTTCTGCAACCGGTTTCTTATTTCCTGAGATTCCATAGAAATCGTAATTTAGGACTCTTTTAGATTGCTTTTCGCTCCTTCCCTTCGCTTCACCCCTTTTTAGTTTCGAGTTTATTTTCGACTGTTCTTAGAGGACATTTATATTTTTTAAGTAACTACCGTGCTATATTTAAAGTTTTTAGCCTCTTCAGTACCGTAGAAATCGCAATTTAGAAAGTGTTTTGCTCCTGCAACCCTCGACATAAAATATATCTTATGTTTGAGCAGGTTCTATCATCATCAAGTTGCAACCATTATATTTGAAAGCGGTTTCGTATTTCATAAGATTGCATAAAAATCGTAATTTTCAACGCTTATAGAACGCTTTTCGCTCACTTCATCCTTTTAAATTTGGAATTTTCTTTCGACAATTCTTAGAAAGCATTTGCATCTTTGAAGTAATTACCATTCCAAATTTAAAATGTTAGACCCCCCCCCCCTCAGTAATAAAAAAAACGCAATTCAGAACATTTTTTGCTCCTATAACCACCAGGTGGTAGTAACAACAACGTAAAATATAGGCTATGTTGGAGCGGGGACTGTCACCATCAATTTGAAACGATTATTTCTGAAATCGGTTTATATTTCCTGAGATTGCGTAGAAATCGCTATTTAGAACGTTTTTAAAACGCTTTTCGTTCATTTTTACCCGTTTTAAATTTCATATTTTTAAGGAACTCTTCTCGGAGAGTATTTACATCTCATAAGTAATTACCATGCCAAATGTCAAGTTGCTAGCCCCTTCAGTATCACAAAAATCACAATTTAGAACGTTTTTTAAAATGAACCGCAAGGTAGTAGTGACGCCGACATGAAATGGCTATCATCATCAATTTCCAACCATGACTTTTGAAATCGGTTGGGTACTTTCTTATACTGCGTAGAAATCGCAATTTAGAACGTTTTTTAGAATGTTTTTCGTCCATTTTCACTCCTTTTAAATTTCGAATTATTTAGGAAATGTTCTTAGAGATCATTTATATCTTATAAGTAACTACCATGCCTAGTTTCAAGTTGCTAGCCCCTGCAGTATTACAAAAAACGCAATCTACATCGTCTTTTTCTCCTTCATCCCCTTTGGGGTGTGGCACCGACATGAAATACAGCCTATGTTGGAGCGAAGGCTGTCACCATCGTTTTCACACCATTATTTTTTAAATCGGTTCGGTACTTCCTGAGATTGAGTAGAAATCGCAATTTAGAAAGTTTTTTAGAACGCTTTTCGCTCATTTTCACCCTTTTAAATTTCGATTTTTTAGGAAATGTTCTTAGAGATCATTTGTATCTTATAAATAACCGCCCTGCCTAATTTCAGGATTCTATGCCCTTCAGTAACACAAAAATCGCAATTTAGAACGTTTTTTGCTTCTGCAACCCCTAGGTAGTAATGACACCGACATGAAATAGAGCCTATGTTGGAGCAAGGGCTGTCATCATCAATTTCCAACCATTACTTTTGAAATATGTTGGGTATTTTCTGAGATTGCGTAGAAATCGCCATTTAGAAGGTTTTTTAGAACTCTTTTCGAGCATTTTCGCCCCTTTTGAATTTCGAATTTTTTAAGAAATGTTCTTGGAGATCATTTATATCTTATAAGTAACTACCATTCCAAATTCCATGTTTCTGGGCCCTTCAGTAACACAAATAATCGCAACTTCGAACATTTTTTTGCTTCTGCACCCCCTTTAGGGGTAGTGGCACCGACATAAAATGTAGCCTATACTGGAGCAAGGGTTGTCACCCTCATTTTGACACCATTATTTTTACTTTCTTCTATCTTTACCAGAAGAAAGTATTGGATTCGTAAAAAATTTCGACTTCCGGTTTTCGACGGATTTATACGTTTTAGAATGATGTCCAGAACACGATTAGATGGTTTTTAGAAAATGTCTGTCTGTGAGTCTGTCTGTCACTCTGTGACTCTGTCACTCTGTCTGTGAGTCTGTATGTGACAAAAATTTTGTGGGCTCTCTATCTCAAGAACTAATGCACGGAATTTCACAAAACCTTATATTTAGTTAGACCTTGATATAAACTAGACCTGATTAGTTTTTGGTGAAAATCGCCCAACAGGTGGTGCTGCTATGCGGCATTTTTCACGATTTCTGCAATAGCTATATCTCAAGAACTACTGCACGGATTTTCATAAAACTTTAGATTTAGTTAGTCCAGGATATAGTTTGGAGCTGATTACTTTTTTGTGAAAATCGCCCAACAGGTGGCGCTGCTATGCTGCATTAACATAATTATCGCAATAGTTCTAACTCAAGAAAAAATGCACGAATTTTCATCAAACTTCATATTCAGTTAGTCCCTGATATAAATTAGTGCTGTTTAATTTTTGGTGCAAATCGCCCAACAGGTGGCGCTGCTGTGCTGCATTTTTCACGATTTCCGCAAGATCTGTATCTCAAGAACAATTGCATGGATTTTCATCAAACTTCAGATTTAGTTAGTCCTTGACATGAATTGACGTATAAATTAGTGCTGTTTAATTTTTGGTGTAAATCGCTCAACAGGTGGCGCTGCTATGCTGTATTTTTTGCGATTTCCGCAATAGCTTTATCTCAAGAACTAATGCTTGGATTTTCAACAAACTTCAGATTCAGGTATACTTTGATATCATTTAGTGCTGTTTATTTTTGGTGGAAATCGCTCAACAGGTGGAGCTGCTATGCTACATTTTTCAGAATTTCCGCTATAGCTCTATCTCAAGAACTAATGCACGAATTTTCATCCAACTTCAAATTCAGATATACTTTGATATGAATTGGTGCTAAATCGTTGTTATTTCTTGTACTATTTAAATAATTTAATTGACGTGATTTATATAGAAGAAAGTTTTGTGATGGCCACAACATACTAGTTTAAATCGGTTTGGTACTTCTTGAAATTTCGTATAAACCGCCATTTAGAACGTTTTTTAGAACGCTTTTTCCACATTTTCACCCTTTTTAAATTTCGAATTTTTTAAGAAATGTTCTTAGAGATAATTTATATCTAATAATTAACTACCATGCCAAGTTCTATGTATCTGGGCCCTTCAGTAACACAAAAATCGCAATTTCGAACGTTTTTTTGTTCCTGCATCCCCCTTTAGGGTTAGTGCCACGACATAAAATGTAGCATATGTTGAGCAAGAGTTGTCGCCATCATTTTGACACCATTATTTTTGTAATCGGTTTGGCACTTCCTGAAATTGCGTAAAAATAGTCATTTAGAATGTTTTTTAGAACGCTTTTCACGCATTTCCATCCCTTTTTAATTTCGATATTTTTAAGAAATGTCCTTAGGGATCATTGGTGTCTTATAAGTAACTACCATTCCAAATTTCATGTTTCTAGGGCCTTCACTAACACAAAAATCTCATTTTTAGAAAGTTTTTTGCTTCTGCACGACCTTTTGACCAGTTGCACGGACATAAGATATAGCCTATGCTCTAAGTTGGACTAACACCATCATTTTGATACCTTTATTTTTGGAATCGGTTCGGTAGTTCCAGAGCTTACCTCCTACGAATAAACAATTTTTACCTCTTTATAATATTAATATAGATAAATGTGAAAAATATTATATCCTTTGCAAATGAATAATATATTGGCAGCAATTATCGAGTTTTCAAAATGATAAAACGCTGTTTTAAAGGAAATACGTTTTATTATAGCACTTATGATAATGTACTAAAATGCGCTTATTTCTACTTTCATTTTTGTTTGCTTTAGAAGGTATTCGATATAAGAAAGAAACCATTTATAATTTTATATGTTTCGTTTTTTTTTTTTTTTTTGGTTGTTGTTTGTTTGTTTGTTTGTTTTTTTATTTTTGTTTTGTTTTGTTTTTTTTAATAAATTTAAAAAAATACTTTCGAGTTTTTCTTTCATGATATGTAATTTAAATCTTCTCTTACGGTTAAGAGGAAAATACACTTATTTAAATCTTTCAAAAAAGACATTTTACGTATTTAAACTGTAATTTGCCGTATATCTTTTTAATGTTATATAGCTGATAATATATTGACAGCAATTATAGAGTTTTCAAAATGGCAAAACGCTGTTTTAAAGGTGATACGTTTTATTATAGCACTTTATTAGCTTATGATAGTGTATTAAAATGAGAGTTGTATATAAAAAAAATATAATTTTGTTATGTTTAATGTTTTTTGAAATAAATTTTTTAAAAACTTTCGGATTTGTCTTTGATGGTTTGGAGTGAAATTTAAATTTTATTTTATGAGTAAAACGATAATCTACTTATTTAAAGCTTTCAAAAAAAGGCATTTTACGTATTTAAACCGTAATTTGTCATATATCTTTTTACTGTTATACATTTAGAATTATATTTTTGCTGTAAAAAATATACTATTCGTAATATTCATCAAACAATTCAAAAATCGACACGGAAATTAACGTTACTAAATTAGCATTACTAATCAACTCACTCAGTTGCACTTTATGCAGTTTAGCTTCCTGCGAAATCCCTAACAATAGAAATAAAAAGTAATATCACAACAGTAAATACATATGTTATCTTAGCCTGTGGTTATTGTCTGGTACGCTTCGCCCACTCCATCGATGAGAGGGATTATAAACTGAATGAAAACTAGTCAGAAGTGCCAGTCACAAAACTTTCTTTTTAGGGTTCGTACTTAAAAAGTAAAAACGGAACCATTATAAGATCACTCCTGTGTCTGTCTGTCCGTCTGTCACATCCATTTTACTCGTAAAGTATGGGACATGGAAAGTTCAAATTAGAGGGAGTAATAAAGACTATTGACACAGATATTTACAGATTATTAAACTACCAAAGATTGTTAAAAAATTAAAAAGTTTCTTATTTTCTTTTACACAAAATTTTGTTTAACTACTGCAGTCATAATGATATTTTACTCTGAATTTTAGTTGGGTTTTGCAATTTTTTTTGTTTCAGATGCTGTCAATAAAAAAAATATATATCAAGGAAACATATTGAAGTAGTATTAAAGACATGGTTATGGCATTTAAAATAATATAAATGTTATGTAAAAAAAGTCTAAAAATGTAAATTAAAGTGCATTAAATATTAAATGTCTTTTTTGTTACAGTAATGTTTTTCCCCCTTAACAAGGATTCAAAATGCATATGCTTCAGAAATTGAATTGAATTTTTTAAAACTTAAAATTGGTGCTTTCTAAAGCAGCGGGTAAAATAATTTTGTATTTATTTAGAAATTTTACATCCATATTGAAACAGAAGAGGTAAATAGATTTAGTTACAGAAGTTTATTAAGTACTTTGTGAAAAATATCATGTTCCAAAATGATTTTTATATTTTTTCATGTGCTTAATATATCAAGCTTTTCACACTGAAAAAAATGAGTTCTCAAAATTGAGTAAAAAGTACTCATTTTTGAATACGTCACATACTCAAAATAGCTCCGATCCAAATGTACTCAAAATTGAGAAACACATGTACTCATTTTTGATTCCATGGATGTGGTCAAATATGAACCGTTATGTACTCATTTTTGATCTTATGTATGTATTCAAATATGAAGTGTTTATGTACTCATTTTTGATCCCATGTATGTATTCAAATAAGAACTTGAAAGTAATTGCTCTCTGTTAAATATTCAATGCATTTTTTTCTTATTTTATACAGTCAGCTGTACCTTCAGTTAAGTATTACATTAATGCAAATATTAAATTATGCACAGAATTTTAAAGGTGTTTGAAAACAACGCTTCTGTTGTAAAAATATGAAGTTAAACAACATGGCGTCCAAGATGGCCGATTAGTAACACGTGCGAAATCAAAATAAGATATCGGACTAAAAGACACACAATTTATAAAAGTAATTTTCTCGTCAAAAGGGTTTCGACCCCCCCCCCCCCCCCCCTCCCACTCCCGAGACACTTTACTACAGATTAAAGTAAAAATGTTCTAACATTTATTTCCCGCTAAAAATTATTAAGAAGAAATATTTAATTATTTACTAAAAAAAAATAGCAAAATTATTATCAAGATACGCTAAATAATTACTTTTATGACATGAGCATTGTTTCCAAGCACTTTTAAATCATTTTAAAATACTGTGCATAATTTAATATTTACATTAATATAATATTTACATAAGGTACAGCTGATTACATTAAACAAGAAAAAAAATGTATTGAATATTTAACAGAGAGCACTTACTTTCAAAGTAGTTGGCGAGATATTGATAATCCCATTTTTCTAATTATTGTTTTCTCGAACAAATCCATCTCACTTAGCACACAGACCAGGCCGAATTTACGAAGCACTGATAAACAACAACAACACAATGTAACCTTACGCGTTATAAAGGAGACACGGGATATAGTTCCTTCAGAGGAATAAAAATGTAATATTATACCTCTGATTTCCACGGTATATTACTTTGTTTTCCGATTAAAGGACATCTTTTAAGCCGCCATGAATGAAATAAACCACTACAAAGTACAAAATTATCGTTTCGTTTGGGTTTGATAACATCTGATGTATCAAAATTGAGAATGTATTAGGTTCATTTTTGATCCAAACGTACTCAATTCAATATGAGTACATCGATTCACTCATTTTTGAGTACTTCATTTTTTTCAGTGCATGCATTTACTATAAAGGAATAATTAAAGAATTCAATGGAATCTCACGCATAGAACATTTAGATTGAATGATAGATATATTTATGATTTCATTGAAACCAGAATTTGTTGTAATGCAAAATATCACCATCAAGAATAGAACAAGTTATCAGACAAGAATCGTATGTTATATATGTATATAACATATATGTATATATCCATCATATGTTATATATGATGGAATCTGATGATGAAAATATTATTAAACTCTTATGATCTTGTGTATTTTTATTTCAAGCTGTCGAAGTTTAAAGAGAAGGGAAATTACCTAATTCTACCTAAAAATATTTTTTTTTTCAATGAACTCTATTATAGTACTGGAAAATAATGCTTATGTAATTGCTTTCATATTAAAGATGTGACGACAAGATTTTGGTCTGTTTAAAGTAAATGAAATATAGATAGTTAATTGTATATTAACAGTAAATATTGAACTAAGTACTTACATACTTTAAAACAAGTTGAAAATTGCTCCTCAAACGTGGCAAATGAGGTGCATTCGTACTATAACTAGTTTTATAATAATTTTTTGCATCGCATACTGTACTGAATGTATATTTTAGTGCATTTCATAAGTGCATATCAATTTCATTCTGTTCGGAAGACTGTAACATCATTAAAATACACTTGCAATATTTTTTTCCCCCATTGGACGTAATGTAACGGAAAACTTTTGACTGTCCCTGTAATTAAACTATACATCCGATTTTCATGAAATTTTAAATGACTCGACAAAATTTTGCAGCAATTATATATTTAAAATTTCAGACCATTCGGATGGGTAGTTTTTGCTCTGTTACATGCGCACGGACGGACAGACAGACGGACGGATGGACTGAACGACGACTATAGGTGCTACGTATTTATATAATTACGAACGCACCTAAAAATGGATTTTTTGCGAATTTTAATTTATAGAAATGCAATTATTACAGATTTAAAAAAAAAATTCAAAGCATATTTGTTATCTGAGCATGAAATATTTTCTTTCCTAGTTTTTTCATTATTTCTTCGCCTTTAGTAGGTAATGTTCTTTATAACTTTCTGTTTTTATAAAACATCTAACCAAAAAAAATAGTATGAGAAAATTAATATGGAAAATAATTGCAAAAAAATTTGAGAATGTTTTTGTTAATATTTCATTTAGGGTGCACTCAATTTTTTCATTTTAAGTGAAAACTACTTGCGCGATCACGATTTCATTTTTGAAACTAAATACATGAAATTTTCAAACATAGCTATTTAAGGCCATACAATTTTATTACATTTTTCAAGTCTTTTAAATGAGACATGTCTTAAATTATGGTTGTCTAAGTGCACATACAGACAAAGAATTTGCAGCCATTATTTGAATATCAAAAGTTTTTAGAGTTTTTCGATCAAATGGGACCAGTATTGAATTGTAACCAATGTTTTCAATGATGGCCTTTCCCAAAAGCTGTTGTACCATAAAAATCGGATTAAAGTAAAAATTTTGACAGGGTTAAAAAAAAACTAAGATTTTAGCATTTTATTTATTTTTTCTTTAGAAATATAGAAAGGGCTATTTGACTTTATATGACCTATATTAAATTTTAAAAACTACAAATTTGATGTATTTATGCATGAAAATGACTTTGGAAAAAGATGATGGTCAATGAGAAATATGAAAAGAATGAAATTTAATTTAATACATATATAACAATTAGTGTTGAATTCAGAGAGTGGCCTAGGAGGGAATGCACCCACCCTCCCCAGCAGGTTTGAGACTTTATGTGTTTTAATGAACAAAAGTGCAATTTCCCGACGAGATCTCTAAAATATCCCCCGCCATTTAGAGCCCCAGAAATCCATCCCGGAGAAAAAGTATGAATTCAACATTGATAAGAATATTTAATTATTTTTTAAACCATTCTAAGAAAATTATTCTTCTCTGCATTCAGCTATTACTGATATTGTTTGTTCTTCAAGAATAAATTTCAATCCGATTTCTTTTCATCACAAATTTTAAAACAGATTTTGCTTGGACGGAGAAAAATTCATTCATTAGAAAAGTATAATATTAAGTCTAGACAAATGGCCCTTGCAAGGCTTTCGCACGGTAACCTTGGTTTATTTTCTGATACATTTTTTCTAAATTTATTACTAACTGCAATTTTCTTTTAATCAAACAACTTGTTTTAACTAAATGGGAGCGTATTATATTTAAAGCCTTTCGTATAAAATCCCATTCATCATTCTGCGTTTTGAATTTGCATAGAAAAAAGGATGTTGAAATCAGAAATAATGTGTATGATGATATTAATCTAAAAGTACAAAGGAAATTCAGTTTGTTATATCAGATATGGGCAAAGAATCCTATCCAATTATACCTCATTCATCGTACGCTACTTATTAGTTGAAAAAAAGGTATGTTGACAACAGAAATAATATATATAATTTTTCACTTGAAATGAACTAGTACTTTTCTTGCATTCATTTTTCATGCCTATTTTCAAATGAATATTTATATTATAATTTATTCATATGAAATTATTACTATATTTTCGAAAAACAGAAAACACCAAAAAAACAATAATAAAATGTAAAATGAAATCTAATAAAATATATATTTTTAATAAAAGGAAAAATAAGATAATGATTCAAAAAGTCAGAAAAATGAGCGGGGTGAAGCAATTACCCCACCTGTCCTTTCTAAATTATGCTTCTGATTTTTATTAATTTTGTCTTGCACAGTGGTATACACTGTAACATTTCTATTAAAAAATAATGGTAGCCTGGGCAAAAAATTGTCCAGACTACCACTATTTTTAAATAGAAATGTTTCAATGCGCGCCACTGCACAGTTCAAGATTATATTCATAGAAATCCGAGGCCTCATTTAGGAAAAGCAGGCATTTTTTACATTCTTTTATTTTTTATATAAAGCGTCCGCTACTGATCTTATGAATGCCGCATGCCGGACGTCCCATGAGCGTCTTACTGCCGTCCTATGAATGGCTGAAAATGACGTTTGGAGGACGTTGTTAGGTATCGCTTTTTGCTCCCTCCCCGGGACGTTCGCCGGATAACGATGGGATATTGTAGGATGTCGACACTTATCGTATGTCCTCAGGACGTGTTTGTGTTGTATGGGAAGATTAGACCTGTGACTTTCGTGATATATGTGACCTTGGTTGCATCTTTTCTAAGAATACAAAGTGGGAGGATGTCACATCTTCCGTGAACTGAAGTGAAACGACATGCGCGTGTCAGGAAAAAGAATAATGTTTTCTTTTATCGCCTGTTTTTGGTTTGTGCGTATATTTTTATGTGATGTTGTTCGTCATTGTGATTGTTTTGAATAAAGTGACATAAATGTTTAAAATTAGCGTAATTTTTATTGGTAGAATAATGTACGGTTATCCCGGCGAACCCAGATTTTAGTTCAACGCACCAGAAAGGGTAAGTGATTACTTTTATTAAGTATTCAGTTTTTATGTAATAACGATAATTTCTACTACATAAAACTACTACAACTTCCACTTGTGTTTACAATCGGGTTGTTCGATTTCAATGTTCTATTATGTTTGTTGTTTTGTATCAGTGTGCTTGTGTTTATTAAAGTTGTGTGTTCAGCTAATACAGTGTGCTGATATTTAATATATAAAAATGAAAATTTGTCTGTCTGTCTGTCTGTAATGCTATACAAATTCGCAGTTTGGTAGCGAGAGCTGTGAAATGTTACGTACATGTGTATTAAAATACGGTCGAGGCAACTAAAGTAATCCGGAATCGAAATAACTTATAGTTCAATTTTAATTAATAAAAAACCACAAATTTAACAACAATTTCCAATCAATTTTAGCATTTTTCGTTATAGCTGTTGCCAACAATGAAAAATCTAGAATAAAATTCTTACCACAACTATTACTTTTCTATTGCAAGATTTCCTCGTGAAAAATGAAATAAATGGTTTGATGAATTTAAAAAAATTAAACAGAATCTGACACTTTCTACAACAATGGAGGATATTCCATCTACGTCATGATCACGTGGTCAAGGCAAAAGCGTCTAGCGTAAAGAAGGGAAGGATCCGCAGACGTAATGTAAATACCCGCTAGCCAATGAGTTCATGGGGAAAAGCATTAGTAGTTTCCCGTTTCCTTTATTATCAGTTAGAATTTCTTTGGGAAATTACCGGTACCGACTTTTTCAGCCTCGAACCCATATTTGGAATATCCTCCATTGAATGGAGAATATTCCATCTCCGTTTTGATCACGTGGTCAAGGTAAAAACTTCTAGCGTAAAGAAGGGAAGGTTCCGTAGACGTGTAATGTAAATCACCGCTAGCCAATGAAACAGTTCAGGAGGCAAAGCAGTAGTAGCTTCCCTTCTTATCAGTTAGAAGCTCCTTGGGTAAATTACCGGTATCACGTGACTTTTTTCAGCCTCGAACCCATATTTGGAATATCCTCCATTGGCTGTATCTATGGAAACTGCTGCTCGTGATTCCATAAATTCATAAGGTTCTTGTTCTGTTTTACACCCGGTTAACATATTAAACCCTTCAAAACCGAAACTCCGCAATTCGAAATTTCCAGAACATTTTCGTGAGTGTATACATTGTGAGAATTGTAACCATTTACCTGATATATAAGAGTTGTCCTTTTTTGAAGACTATGTGCTATTTTTGTAGTGTTAGGGGTCATTTGGCAAAAAGTGTCTAAAGTCGAAGAAAAATCAAGTTACGAATCGTAAAATTGTTAAAGAAAATCTTTAAAAAGTTCATCAAATGCATGCTACACCCGGTTCTGATGAAATTATTGGGGAAGATATGCCTAAAGTAGTTATTGCACGTGAACCAGAATACAATATTTTTAATACGGTTTCCATTGTTTGTACGATGAGGAGAGTGCTCCTAGACCAGTTACAGTAAACATTGAAGTAAACAATAGAACTATTAAAAAATCCCTGCCGGCTCGGCCAACAGGCGCAGGTAGATTTCGAAGTTAAATGCTAATTTCGACAACAAAAACTAAATCATGATTAGAGATAAACCCACTTTAACAATTTTATCTGGCCGCTTTGAGGAGTTTTTATTTCATTTTTATGTAAGAGATGGTTTTATCAGAATTGTTTTAAAGCGTTATTGAAAAAGATGCTTATTCATGCTCAACAACTCGAAATTTTCTGGCATATTTTCAGATTCATTTTAAAAAGAAAAAATATGAAACTTGCTTACGTGATTTTTGAAGAGATTTATAAGCGACCTGTGTTTTTATTTTTCGTTCAATTAATTAAAACTTCATTTATAAACAATTATTTTCTGACAATATTTTTCGTTTCCAACACCGTCGCTTTGGAAAATTCGGTTCAAAATGCCCAATTTGACATCATTTTTTGAAATATATTCTGCCTGTATCAAAAAATCGACCATTACGTTACATTATATAGTTTCTGAATAAGAGAATCTGCCAATTGGATGCGTTTGAGAGCAAAAATGAATTTAAAAATGAGTCAGAAGATAAACAGTTTGGATTTGAATGCACCCTAAATACGATGTTTTTTTTTTTTCTTCAACCGCTATGTATTTTTTATTTGTTTTTGCTGTAAGAATTAATTGGTCCTATCAAATACTTGTCAAAATAAATGTTGTAGATAATATTAAGAACATATATGATAAATTCATGCGAATTTTATATCTTGTGAATTGACGAAGTTGTGAGTTTTTTTCTTATTCAATCCCCCCTTTTTATTTTCGTTTTTATTTATTTATTTATCTGGGAGCACGGCAGTGCGTCCGCCAAGTTCGCACAAGCCGTAAGCTACCTTTTCCTGAACCATTTCGGCATGTTTTTCACCCCCTCATAACGTCGTTTTAGGGAGAGATATAGAAATTTTTCTTTTATACACATGTTCGTATGGTCAAACTGAACTAAAGTTCCACGATTTCAGGTTTCTGTATTTAGTAGTTTTCGAAATATTAAATTCCGAAAAAGCGCTTTTTTGTCACTGACTCACTTCGCATCATCAAATAACTAAGGTACTTCTAAAAGTCGTAGAATCATGAAATTTCACAAGTAAGTCGGGTTTGTAGCACAATTAACCAGAAAAATCTGAAAACATAGAATTTCCTCCTCTAAACCCTTAAAACAGGGGGTGTTGATTTGGCCGTAAACAGCTCCTTCATTTTCAATTGCGCCAATGTTGGTCGCCAATACTCGATTACACAGTTTTGAAGGGGTCACGTAATTTCAAGCAGAATAAAACTTTATACATATGCTTTTCCAAAGATGTTTGTTAAATAGAAAAAAATGAATATACCTAAAAATTTTAATCAGTATAGGTTATGATATATTCACGATATTAAAACAATAAAACATTTAACAAAATATAACCTCAATTCGGTATGTTTCCGATATAGTAGCCTTCGCGAAATAGAGAAAACAGCCTTGACGAGAAAAGAAATTTGATAATAACATATTTTCTGGCAACCTATCTACTGTGTCATATACACAAGCAATTTTTTCCATATGTATACTATTTATTTAATGTAAGGAACCCGTTTATTTATTTTTATGTACCAACATAAATAATTTGTATACAAAAAACAATATTTTATACGTGTATAAATAAAATGTTTATATGTATATAAATAGTACATATATAAATAACATAAAAGTTCATCAGGTTTATTTTCATAGTTGTTTATATCATTTGGCAACATATCTCAGTTTCTGAAGTCCGAATTGCGCCAAGATTTTTAAAAAACGCCAAGGTCCCTATAGTGGAAAAATATCCTAATTCTCATATGAAAGTTTAAAAATCTGCTTTTAATCAAATGAAATGTGTAACTAATAAAGCTGTCTTTAACGATGTGCGACAGATGCGGTGTCCGAAGTCCGCTGCTAATGTTATTATATTGTATTATTAGCCTACTTACTGTTAATTTATTATTAATTTTAAATCTGTAAAAGAAAGATTATAGTTATAGATCAGATATGTTGGTTGCCAAAACTCGATTACAGAAAATTAGCCTGAGTTATAAAGGTGTTACATGATTTCAAGCTGAATGAAATTTTATATGCTTTTACAAAAATCTTTATAAGGCAAATCTTTCAGTTTATATGTCCATATTTCTATCTTTTACTTCCTTGAAACAAATTTTATTAAAGACCGGGAGGCGTCTGCACAGATCATCACCTCATTGAATTGACGGCTGAAATTTTAGGACTAGTTAAAAATCGATTAGCGTATTAAAATGTAACTGCTCTGCCAAGTCCTATCTTTGTGGAAACCACCTACAGACTCGATTTTACCGGTTAATTGGTGGATTTTCCATTGTGTTTTCCTGCACCCATTCTTCCATGTTTCCATACTTTTGGATGCAGGAAAATGCAATAGTAAACCTATCAGTCACCCACTAAAATTAGGTCTTCAGGTTGTTTCCACCAAGATATGACTTAACAGACCAGTTGCATTTTAATGTACTAATCTAGTTTTAACTAATCCTAAAATTTCAGCTGTAAACTCGATGAGGTGATGGTGTGTACAGACGCCTCCCGGTCTATTATAAATGTCGGAATTCTAATCTCAATAGCACTCTGGTCAATCTGGCAATTATCCCTACTATTTATGGAACACTATTCCTTTAAGTGCGTTTTAGTAATGTTAAAGAACTTTATACATATGCATCATACATATTATACATATGCATATAATACGTAATACATTTGCATCATGCATATTATAGGTATGTGTATAATAAATAATACATATACATCATTATGACGTCAGAACAAACAAAACATTTTTTGTCGCCAAATTTGAGAATTGACATGATATATTACCAAATTTGGTGACACTTTGCTAAATGTCGCCAAGCTTGGCGAGTATTTGACGTTTGTGGCGCTATTTTTCAATGAGTTAATTATTAATGCGAGCCATCTATTTATATTTTTCCGCATATCATCTGAATAGTTAAATAATATAACGTACGAATATTTCCAAAGTGCCAGTAGTTTCGTCACTGCACAAAACCTCTGCTATTGTTAATATATTGTACTGTTATTATACTTAGTGTGACTATGTTGTTAAGCTTCCTATTTATATAATACAGAAGTTTCAGCAGAGTAAGGCAAACTACGTACGTGTACTTAATCAATACTGATTACCGTGTGATAATCAGTATTGATTAAATACACGTACGTAGTTTGCCTTACTCTGCTGAAACTTCTGTATTATATAAATAGAATTTATGGAAACTATTAAAGCACCGAAACTGACAATTCTCCTTATGATTATTATAATTTTATAATATGTAACCTGTTAGTCGATATGTACCGTTAGAAGGAATCTTCTATAATCCGGTTCCTCGCATTTTAGTTTTCGGGTTTCGAATAAAATTAGCTAAAAACTTAAAACCATGGCAAATTGGCTAGTTCTTCAACACGATTAGATGAGAAGAATGATAGATTTTCAAATGGATCATAGCAGTGAGCCCGTAGACCTTCTATTCTTCCGCAATCGAGTCTATTGAAAAGGTTAGCATGAAACAAAAAGATATTAGCATCAATATGGTTGCAGATATTATCAATATTATTATTAAATGCAGATATTATCAAAGGATTTAATAAGAATAATTTCACTTGTACCTAATCATATCAGTTAAAATACAGTAATAAAATACAATTAAAAAAGATTACTTAATAGGATTAAAAATTTCCGCATTAGAGAACGAATCGTAACTGATAAGGAAACATGCATAAGTGAGTTAAGAGATATTTGTCATGAAAGAATGAAATACATAACAACACAAAATGTATGTTGTGCTTCCATGATCGTAAAGAGTTCTTGATTTCTCTATCAAAAGCTTCCGACTTTTCGAAAGAATGGGCAAGTAAATTAAATTATGAATAACAGTAACATGATGCAACGTTTAACATGCAATTAATAGAGTATATACTGCTTGCTAGAGGCGGCTAGTACTTTAATATAAAAAGAAATAAAGTATGAATTTGTAAAGCTCAATAAAATAAATTTCGGTATTTTTATGCTAGCCGGGCGCGAGTGGCAAATCGCCAAATACTGCCCCTAACTCTGTTGCTCATACTGCATTCATTTCATTTTAAAATATAAACTTTTCAGTCATCTCATTTAAAATAGATGCATTCCCCTCATTTTATTTAATAGAATATTTAATATAGAAATAAATAAATAAATAACAAATAATAACATAAACCAAAATATTTTATTTGAAAATCAAAGCATTGTTTCTAATTTACACATGTGAAAAATGAAAACTTCTTTTGGCGAAAAAACTAAATGCTAATTAGGAGATTTGCTCCCGGCTAACATAAAAGTACTAAAATTTAAGTTTTTTTATATTAATATAGCTTAGAAAAAAACTAGAAAAAACATACAAAAAGTAGTGATATCCCAACAAAAAGTTTTCGGTAAAAAAAAAAAAAAGCGCCAAGTTCTCCTTAATGTTTCGGCCAGAAAAAGTAGTGATATCTGAAGTTCGCACAAGGGCACAAGTTAAAAGCCAAACATCCCAAATCTTTCATTGAAAATGGCTTCCTGCGACTTGGCCGTTAATGCCTTCGAGAAGGTTTTTCAAATTTTAAAGTATGTACAAATGAGCTACATGACAATTACATTTTTTGATTATTTTAGGCATTTTGTGGCACAAAGTACGGAAATAAAATACACATTTAAAAAAGTATTTAAACCACTTCAGTCTATTTAAATGCTTAGAAGTTAAATATAACAAAATACTTGTATTCTGAAGGTAATATCCCTAGTTGCTAAAACATAATTAGTATCAGCTTTTAACAGTTTATAAATCGAATACCTCTTAATGTATGCAAACAAATTATAATAAATGTTTAAACGAAAAAAAATCTCTTTCATCAATGCACAAGATTTCAATATTATACAATAAAATATAATGTAACATATTGTGAGATTTGAAGAAAGTAAATTTTCTTTTATTTCTTAGGTTTTACGTTGATGACTTTAGCTTTAGACCGTACGAAATGGCAATTAAACCACATGTGGACTAAATGATCTGTAATCAAAACTATTGTTTGTTGAAATTGATGGCATTTATCAGAAATCTTTTACTTATAATGTCTTTATGTGAATTTGCCTCTTTGCATACTAATATTAATTTTAATATTTAAATAATTCATAAATGCGAAATTTCCAATCATTAATTTTAAAATGCTGTAGAAGGCATTAACGGCCAAGTCGCAGGAAGCCATTTTCAATGAAAGATTTGGGATGTTTGGCTTTTAACTTGTGCCCTTGTGCGAACTTCAGATATCACTACTTTTTCTGGCCGAAACATTAAGGAGAACTTGGCGCTTTTTTTTTTTTTACCGAAAACTTTTTGTTGGGATTTATTTATTTATTTGCGATACGAATTGGTTCCATCAAAATCTTGTCAGTATAAAAGTTGTAGATAATATTAAGAATATTTATAGTAAATTTAATTGGATTTGCTATCTTGAGAATTGACAAAGTTATGAATTTTCTTTCTACCAAAAACCCTATTTTTGCGTTCCTTGAGCCCATTTTTAATTTTATCAAAAATCTGTGATACATAAATTTTTGGCCCTATTTTTAGAAGTAATAAAAACTTTAAACTGATTTGATATGTACAATAAACGGTCAAGTGCGAGCTTTCTGTGCGCTTTGTGTCGCGCACAGAGGGTTCCGTAGAATAAATATATGAATTTGTAATTGTATTTAAAAAAAAAAAAAAAAAGTTGCTAAAAGAATACCAAGATTTTGTAAAACACTATACAACGTAGGGTTGGGTATAACTGTATATATTAGAAAAGTGTAAATGGGTATACCATGAAAGTTCAAAAAGATATGGAACCTAAATAATATCAAATATAGCTATTCGTATAACTCTTTTTTTAATATTATCCTAATATATTTATGATGAACTTAATGCGGTACTGACAATAAAAGCAGTGCATAGTTAAACTTCATTTGGCATTTCTTGAAACTAAATTCAGCGTAGTAATAACCTTTATTTCTACAGTATAGCTAAAACAAAACCTTTGTTCAAAGTTTGCAATGCCGCCTTGGTCAGTGCCGCGTTTTTCCAGATAGGTGTTTAATTAACTTTTAAAGTCACTCGAGGCGTATTGAGAGATACAATCAATGCAAACTATCGCGAATCCCACAGTATTCATGCGATTCATTCTAATTAAATCTTTCGAGGGCGATGCCCTTAAAAATGGACACCTAATTTTAATTCCAAAACAGACAAACGGCACCAAGAATATTTAATTAAAATTTTCCTTTTATCATATACGTGAAAATAAGCAAGTTCGCATTTTCTAATAAACTCATTTATAAATTCTGGTGCCAGTTCAGTATTTCATAAGTTTATAAATAGAATTACTCCGTGCCGGAAAGGATTAAGTGGTCGCAGGACTCTTAAAGCTTCAAAATTTAAGAAATTTTAATTTTTTTAGATGTTAAACTCCTATCTTTTCTGAATATTTTGATATGATTGTTTCCTTGAAATTCC
Organism: Maratus speciosus; assembly: GCA_963932465.1. NCBI lineage: Eukaryota > Metazoa > Arthropoda > Arachnida > Araneae > Salticidae > Maratus > Maratus speciosus. Next base: position 534,779,290 of record OZ010788.1, on the reverse strand, counting down.
CATTAGAACAGAAGTTTTGGCTTTTAGAATTATACCCGCTCAATAGCTGAAGCGGCGTTTCCGAAACTTTAAAGTCATTATTTTCCAATTGGCATTTTTTGGGCATAACGCGCAGTATACCTCAAAAACTTCTGAATATTCTTTCATGAAATTTTCAAAACATATATTTCATGTTAGTCTGTATAAACTGAACCTAAAATTTCCTTTTTATTGTTCAAAAAAAATTTTTTTAGGTGATTTTACTGTTGAAATTTTCAAAATTTTGTATTAGCTAAATGCAACATTGCATTAAAAATATAAAAAATGCTTTAAATACAAATTTATTTAAGTTCAGGGAAATTATTGCAATCTGAAGTATAAGTAAGTACCAAAGTTTTCATTCTAGTTGCAATATTTATTTTGTAATAGTGCGCTTAAACGGTTTTGCCAATTTTTTGTTCGACAAATGTCTAACAGTTTCGATCCCCCTATAAATACTAATTCTGTATCTTGCAATTTTTTAAATACATGAAACGAAAGAACATACTTATATCTTTCATCCCAATTAAAATTGTGTTTTAAAATCATATACATTTTAAGACATTGTATGTTGAAAATGGTCTTTTTTTCATTTCTTCCACTTTTTAAGAGTCCCGAGATCCCTTAAATTAGTATGTTTTTAACAATTTGACGTTTATTGCTTTTATACTGTTACTGGACATTACATTACACGTATATATCATTAAAAGTTGTTAACTAGGCATAGAGTACGCCGCCCCTGTCCTTGTGTATGTCCAAACTGACCGTACATTTAAGAGTTAATATCTCGGCTAATTACCAATGATTTTTTTCGAAAGTCATTATCAACAATGCTTTTATTCTTCTGCAACGATATGTATATTCAGCGATGCTCAACAATTTTTCTGAATGCCTGTAAATCGAATTTGTGTATAACAGAAAAATGCTAATTACTCAAAAACTATGTGACCTAAGGTAATTGCTATAATTTTCCGGCAAGGTTTATATTAACGTCTACTACTACTAATTTTTTCATAATTTTAGTTTCAGTAGATTCGGAATTAGAAGGGAGGGGACATATTTTTTCGCTACATTTTCAACAATATCTTTGAAAATATAATACCTAAAATTAGAAGGAATGTATTTTTGTGTTCAGCGTTACAAAAGCTTTCACAGGATACCCCACATGATATACAAAGAAAAGAATTTTTTTTTTCAAGTAGCCTAATTAACCCCTCTACTTTTTTACTAAATATATTTATGAATGTTTATTAATCTGAAAATATGTGGTTCAATGGTCTTTATTACTTCCCCGAATTTGAACTTTCCCCGTTGCATAGTTTACGAGTAAAATGACTGTGACAGACAGACAGACACAGGAGTGATCTTATAATGGTTCCGTTTTTACTTTTTAAGTACGGAACCCTAAAAATTAAGAAGTTATGGGGTTTTTTCAGTTTTCACAAAACCTCTTCCTACTTCCATCCCCTTGGTTTGATTTTGCCATTAACGAACTTGACCGAGATTTTCTACCCTTTGATTTTATTTATCAGTTTGGAAGATATTTGTGCAGAATTACAGAAGTTATCGTGTCCATAAAAAAGTGATATAGATATAATAGATAGATATATAAAGTTTTCTACTGAGGGTGGTTTTGGGTTCTAGGGGTCATAATCGGTGTCGATCTGCAAAAAATTTTAAGAAATTCCAACATAGGGGAGAATGTAATAGGTAGTATTTCATACGAAATCTACTTAATATGGAATTAGATACGGGTGCTGCTTTATCTCTAATCACCAAAGATAAATACAATTCACTGAAGTTGCCACCCTTGCAGCCAGCTAAAACTATTTTAGCTACATTTACAGGTCAGTGCATTCCTGTTTTAGGAATGGTTACAGTTGAAATAAAATTTAAGGGAAAATGCGAACAGTTACCTTTACTGGTAGTAGATAACAAAGGTTCAAATTTGTGTCGTAGAAATTGGATTATGCTCTTGACAATTTTAGAATTACATACCAATTTTGCTAAAAGTGATGATATAGAGTTGAGTAAGTTATTGAATGAATACATATTTTTGAGAATACACTTGGACATTTAAAAGGAGTTAAAATCTGTTTACGAGGTGCATTCAAGTTCTAAAGCCTCCGATTTTTTTTCTAATTACTCACCCGAAAACTATTAAACTGGTGTTACTTCTGGACGTAATCCCCCTGCAGACGTACACATTTTTCACAACGTCGACGCCATGATTCCATGGCCGCGGCGAAGGCTTCTTTAGGAGTCTGTTTTGACCACTGGAAAATCGCTGAAGCAAATCGTGCTGTTTCACCAAGACAACGCACCCGTACATCGGGCTAACGCTACGCAACAGTTTCTTCGTGAAAGCAACTTTAAGTGATTTCTCATGCTACTCACCTGGCCTGGCTCCTAGTGACTTTTGGCTGTTTCCAACAATGAAAGACACTCTCCGTGGCCGCACATTCACCAGCCGTGCTGCTAGTGCTTCAGCGATTTTCCAGTGGTCAAAACAAACTCCTAAAGAAGCCTTCGCCGCGGCCATGGAATCATGGCGTCGACATTGTGAAAAATGTGTACATCCGCAGGGAGATTACGTCGAGAAGTAACACCAGTTTCATAGTTTCCGGGTGAGTAGTTAGAAAAAAAATCGGAGACCTTAGAACTTGAATGCACCTCGTAATTAAAAAGCCAGAAGTGCAACCAAAATTCTATAAAGCTCGTACTTTACCTTTTGCAATGCGAGAAAAAGTCAGTGAGGAACAGAAGACTGGTGTTTTACAACCCATTCGTTTTTCAAAATGGGCTATATCCATCGTTCCCGTACTCAAAGCGGACAGATCATCAGTAAGAATTTATGTTGATGTTAAGTTAACATCGAATACTGCTATTGATACAGACCAATATCCCTTACCTAAAGCTGAAGGTATTTTTGCTACGTTGGTGAGAGGTCAGAAATTTACTAAGCTGGACCTCAAAGATGCTTATAATCAACTTGAACTTCATGAAGATTCCAGAGACCTTACAGTTATAAATATACATAGGGAACTTTTTCAGTACATTCGCTTATCTTTTGGAATTTCCTCAGCACCAGCTATTTTTCAGCGGGAAATAGAAATATTAATGCAAGGCATTCCTGGTGTGGCTGTTTCACTGGATAACTGCATCATTACTGGCACCAGTCACGATGAGCATATGTCACGACTGCGAGAAGCGTTAAAAGGATTTAATGATGCATGTTTGCGGCTTAGACAACAAAAGTGTAAATTCTTTTGCAATAGTTTGACGTTTCTTAGTCATGTAATTGATGCTGATGGAATACACTCTACAGATGTAAAAATTAGAGCAATGAAAGCCACCCCGGTTCCTAAAAACCTTACAGAATTGCGTTCTTTTATTTATGTTTGATCATGTATTATGCTAAATTTTTGCCTCGAATGAGTACCATGTTGGCACCACTTTATAAGTTATTGCAGAAAAATTCTCCCTGGCAGTGGTCTTCAGAAGCTGATTCAGCTCTTCAAAACGCCAAATCAGCAATGTGCAACGCTTCTTTATTAGTCCATTTTGATCCTGAGGAAGAACTTCTTCCAGCTTGTGATGCCAGCCCATATGGTGTAAGAGCAGTGCTATCTCACGTTGTAAATTCCGAAGAGTTTCCTATTAGACCGGGAGCGCCAGTGGTGTAGTCGAGGGGGGACGCGGGGGGACGGCGTCGTCCCCTCACTTTTTTATTTTATCTCGAGCGTCGCCTTACTTTATATTTTCAAGGGGGACGCTAGAGACGCGGGAGGACGCAGACTTTCCGAACTTTTTTTTTTATGAACACACCAATAAATTAACAATTTTAGAAATAAGGTACTGATTTTTAATACTTTTCAACGAAGTCGGAAATAACATTTATGGTTCGTTTACAGGGACATTAAAAAATATTTCCAAACACCATGATCCTTTAATAACAATTATTTGAAATGCATGGAAAACTATGGAAAACGATAATATGGAAAACGGTGAACGAAACATTTATAGTACATTTATAAGGCCACACAAAAGAATCCACCACATTGTCATCTATGAGTTCAGTTGTTGAAACTTGTTTTCGATTATATTGTCAGGGCTCCCAACACATTTTAGTCCCCGAAAAGTGGGAAGGGGGTCATTTTTATTTATAAAGGGGGCTTCAAGGAACCATTTATATTAAAATGGGGGACTAAAAGGGGCCGTTCGTCTAAAGATACTGCACCGAGTTTTCCTAAATATATATGCATGCAATTTTTTAAAAAATGCCCTAGAAAATATGTTAATTCGTTATCGTTATAAAGGTGGTCATTAAGCAATGTAAGCAGCTTTATTTAAACATAATTAAATGTTCTACTGCAAGAAGATAGAAAGTGTTCAATATTGAGAACTCACCTTCATAATTTTCCTTAAAGAAGAATAAACTTTTAATTCAAATTGTTGAGTATTAAAATTTTAAATTAATTTAACATATATATTGTTAATTATTAACCTTAAACATTAAACATTGTAATTTAAACTTTAGTCCTTTCTACACAAAATCTGAGATAAGCTATGATGTTCATCAGAAAAAGCAAAATATGGCAACGCCCTCTGGGGAGAGATCAAAACCAATATTGAATCAAAAGTTATTCATAATCGTCTTACATATTAAATTTGATGAAATTCCATCCCAAGCATGCCGAGATCTGGCTATCATGGAAATCGTTAAAATGCAACACAGTAGCAGCACCTGTTGGGCGAAATGCACCAAAATCCAATCAGCATCAATTTATGTCAAGGGTAAAGTGAATCTGAAATTTGGGTGAAATTTCATACCAGAGATGCTGAAATATAGATATTTAAATTGTGAAAAATGAAGCATAGCAATGTCACCTGGTGGGCCATATACACCAAAACCTGATTAGCACTCGTATGTGCTAAGGTCTAATTAAATATGATATTTGATGAAATTCTGCGCTTTATTTTTTGGAATAGAGTGGCTGCGAAATATGTATCATATACAGAGAGAAATTTTCAAAAAAATGTCAAATCATTTTTCAGGTCAACCTAAAGCATGTAAATCCATCAAAAAGATTCCAATACTTTGTTCTAATAAAAATATATTTAAGAAGTATAACAAAAACAAGAATAAATTGTAACTAAGTTTTCCTTTAATAGAGAGAGATATGCTCCTATATCAAAATCGAAAACAAAACTAAATCTATAATAATAAAGATAGAGGTTGGTTTGCGTGGTCTGGGAGATAAAATGACATAGAGCTGCACATACAGCTACAAGATGGAGGCGAGGTACATCTATATTTAAAATTATGCACTTCGAGGCCAGTTTTCGGAATTTTTTTTTTTATTTATTTGCGATTTTTAGCAAATATTTTTTTTTCTTTACCGTTCACGGTGATTCTTTGCGATTAATAAAAGAAATTCAGTTTCAATTCTTTAGTCCAAACGTAGTTAATTTTGTACTCTTTTCAACTTTTTCAATAAAGTTGATTCAGAATTTGTACAGTGATTTATTGTTGGCGAATTTTTTAAGCGAATTTCAGCTGTTTTTTGTTTTGTTTTTTTGTGGTTCTTTTCAATTTTATGGCATACGAAAATGGAATTTAGTTATAGCCCTAATGTAATAGATTTTGTCCGTTCGCGATTACGTCCTCAGATCGTAATTTTTACCGAATTTTGCCCTTTTTTTTCATTCGCGACGATTTTTTCACATTTTTGAAAGAATTCCGGTAAAAATGTTTTAGAGCCTACTTTAGTAAATTTTGTCTTTTGTGATTTTTATGAAGTTTTAGCGATTTTTATACATTTCTCGGTGATTTTTCCACATTAGTAAAAGGAATCCTGTTTAAATGTTTTAGTCCCATTATAGAAATTTTGTTTTCTTTTCAATAAAGTTTATCGGAATTCGCACAGAGATTTTTGAATCTTTCGCAATTTTTAGGCGATTTTTAGAGGGATTTTTTTTTTCTTGTTCCAATCTTTTACTGCAGTTTAATATATTTTGCCCTCTTTTTAATAAATTTATTACGGAATTCGTACCGTGATTTTTTAATTCTCTTGCTAATTTTTTATACAATTTTTTAATTTTTTGTGTTTTGCGGCGATTTTTTGTCATTCGGTTTCAATCTTCTGGTAGTTTAATGTAGTAAATTTCGTCCTGTGCTATTTCTGAATTTTTTTAGATTTTTAATGCGATTTCCATTAAGTTTAACGTTTTTCCGCAATCCGTGGCGATTTTTTGACATCCATAAAAGAATTTCGGTTACAATGCTATACTACACAAGCCCACATTGTAAATGTTGTCCTCTACGATTTTTAAGAGTTTTTTACATTCTGTGGCGATTTTTCCACATTAGTAAATTATTATTATTATTATTATTATTTTTACTCATTGAAAAAGGACAAAGTGGACCATAGGGGACCTTTTTCTAAAACGGGAACTTTAGGAGCAAAAGGGCACCATTTGGAAGCTCATTTTACAGATTTTTTTTTATATTATGCTGAACAAAATATTAATTAGGTATGTAAATGATATTTGTATATAGAGTTACACAAAAAAAAAATCAAATACACTACCATCTATGGCCGGATATTTATTGAAATGCGTTTTGCAGCTGGTTTAAACTTTAGTGTGATATTTATAATTAAAGTAGGTTTTATTCTTGTTAATACAATGTAGTAACATTCACTGCGCCGATTCGCACATTCAAATTTCAATTCTATTTCATTCTTTCAATCAGAATAACTAAGCATTAACAATAACTTCTATGTCAAATTTAAAGTTTCTAGCTCAGATGGTTTCAGAAGAATAGTAACTTTAGAAGGTTTTCAGCTCATTTTTTCATTTAAAATTTCTAAATTTCTAAAAGCCGTTCTTCGCGAGCATCTACATGTTAATAGTTGGCACTATATTTATTTTCAAGTTTCTTGTAAAAAACAGCTTCAGATACATCTTGATCAGACGATTTTAGAGGACTTTCCCAGCAATTCACCGTATTAAAATTTTAATTTAAAAAAGTTTTAAGCGTGCATGTAAGTTCTGAAAATACATAAGTGTCACGTTTTAAGTTTCTTGAGAAATCGTGCTGAAACTGAAATTTTAGAATGTTCTTTTCGTATTTCACACAGTTAAAATTCTAATTTTTGAAAAAAAAAAAAAAATCAAGAATTGCATTTACACATAAGATGGAACCTATATAGTTACTAATTTAAAGTTTCTATTTCAAGTTTTTTTTACACAAATATCGATGAAACGGAATTTTTGGAAATGTTCTGTAGAAGGATATTTATCTATTTCCCATCTTTAAAATTCATATCTAAAAGACATTCGATTTGGGCCCTCTTTGAGTACAAAACATATTCTTCGGATCAATAAAAAGCATTATTTATCGATTATCTTCGGCCTTGGTCACATTTTTTATATATTTTTTCTCCCGTAACAGTACTTATTTGTTACTTCTGGTCAAAAAATGGTTTAAAAATTGCCTAGATGCGAAAAACGTGTCGAATTTCTCTCAAATTAATGTTTGGCCAGTGGCATATAGTCTCAGAATATTAAATAGTCTATTCATCATGCATAACATGCTTGCAAAATTTGAGCCCAGTCGAAAACACCGTTTGAACGCTATAATGTTCAAACACAAATGGATAAAAAAAAGACTTTGGGAGTTTGAAAGGAAATACCAATATACACACATGTATACAGACATACATAGAGAATTGTTATAAAAATAGGAAAAATGGATTCAGGAGGCTTCAAAAAATAAAGATATACCAAAATTTCACAGTCTTATTTTTCTTTTCCATGATTACAATAAATTCCTTACACTACATTTGACCAAAAAGTAAAAATGCAATAATTTTCAAAGCTCTCAGTGGAAAACATTTTATAACTATTTCCAATGTAAATAACGCAAAACAATTTATAATAAACATTTCGTTGCTTGAATTAGTGTTACAGAATTACGAATTCTATTCCAAAAATTTTCAGTCACGAAATAAAGTTTTAAATTTTTTAATTCTATAGCAAGCTATTTGGTGTCCAACAGATAAAAAACTAATTAAATTAATTTAAATTTAATTTTTAAATTTAAATTTAATTTTTCAATCACTTTTCTCTGCAATTGAAAATGAAAAGCAAGATTCAAAATAAAGCTTGCCCTATGTGTGATATAGACCCTAATGTTCGAAACTATGAGCGTCCCCCCACTTTTTTTTCCAGGACTACATCACTGCGGGAGCCGGCAGCACAGCCAATCGCCTCATCTAGTTCATCGCCTCATTCTAGGATTGTTAGACCTTGATTCGCATATTAAAACGCAATCGGTCTGCCAAGTCATATCTCGGTGGAAAACACCGGAAAACCCGATTTTAGCGACTGACTCGTAGGTTTACCATTGTGTTTTCCTGCTCCCAGTCCTCCATATTTTCATACCTTTGGGTGCAGGATTAGACAGAACTCGATTGGCATATTAAAATGTAACTGGTGTGCCAAGTCATATCTTGGTGAAAACCACCTGCAGACCCGATTTTAATGGTATTGTGTTTTTCTGCTCCCAAAATTGTGAAAACATGGCGGACTGATAGCAGGAAAACACAAAGATTAACCTACCAGTCAACCACTAAAATCGGATTTGCAGGTGTCTTCCACCAAGATATGACTTGGCAGACCAGTTGCATTGTAATATGCGATCGAGTTTTAACTAATCCTGAAATTTCATCCGTGAACTCGATGAGGTGATTGTCTGTGCTGCCGGGTCTATACTGTTTCCGCTTCACGAACGTTGTCATCTGCAGAGGAGAATTATTCACATATACAAAAAGAAGCACTGGCATTGATATTTGGAGTAACACGATTTCGAGAGTACTTACTTGGTAGGAATTTTATTCTTATAACGGACCATAGCCCACTAGTTACTATCTTTTTGGAAAAACCGTACGTTCCAAGCATGGCAAATTCAAGAATTCAGCGTTGGGCAATGATTCTTTCATCTTTTAATTACACGGTTCGTTACCGTAAGGGAGGGGCAATGCCAATGCAGATGCATGCAGCCGTCTGCCTATACATGCACCTCAAATCAATCCTCCGCTACCAGAACTGGTACTACAGATGGAAAGGTTAGATGTCGGTCCCATTACAATTAATGACATTCAACAGGCTACTAAAGAGGATTCAGTATTATCTCAAGTAATTCAGTTCACTCTTGAAGGTTGTCCAGAAATTCTCAAGCCAGAAACTGAACCTGATTTAAACTTAACAGAAACTTTTCCATTCTTTAAAAAACGCATGGAATTAACTGCTGAACAAGACATTCTTCTCTGGGGAAAAAGAGTTGTGGTTCCCACTTCACTTCGACATAGCATTTTATAAGAATTACATTCTACTCATCAAGGAATGGTAGGAATGAAACCATTGCCCGTTCATTGTTCTGGTGGCCCAATTTGGATGCAGAAATTGAGGACACTGTTAGTTATTGAACCGTTTGTGTACAGAATATGGATATGCCTCCAAAAGTTTTACAAGCTTGACCAACATCTAACATACCTTGGTTTCGAATCCACATGGACTTATTGATAATCATATGATTTTAATAGTTCAAGATTCGTATTCAAAATGGATCGAGGCATTTCCGATGAAACAAAGTACATCTTTAGCTTGAACTTTTTGCAAGATTTAGATTATCCAGTTGTATTGTCACCGACAACGCAAAGATTTTTGCTTCAGATGAGTTCCAGTCCTTTCTTAAGCGTAACGGCATACAATCCTTGCCCACAGCACCATATCATCCTTCATCTCATGGACAAGTGGAAAGGGCTGTACAATACATCAGAAAGCAGCTAAAGAAAGTGCAAAATGGTACAATTTCAACCAGACTGGCAAGAATTCTTATGAATTACAGACGAACACCATTAGCTCTGTCGGGTTTGCCACCAGCTGAATTGCTTTTTTGCAGACAAATAGCCAGTAGATTGGATTTTCTGTATTCTCGTCATCCTACTGAACATATTTCAAAGTCATCTTTTAAGGTGTAGGATTTAATATATGCCAGGAATTTCGGCAAAGGTGATAAGTGGATTCCAGGAGTAATTATTTCACATATTGGAAATTTCATGTTTCGAGTATTATTTCCTGATGGTACTTCAGTACACAGGCATAGGAATCAACTTAGACAGAGAAGGGAACATCTACAATTGCATTCTCACCATCCAAATAGTGATAGTCAGCTGTTCTTTCCAAAACAATCAAACCCTGTTCCTTGCCCAGTAATTTCGATGTCACCCTTTTCAGTTCAGAGTCCAAAGTTGCCTTCTACAGCTGAGAGTGCAAAGAAACCTTCTACAGTTCAAAGCCCCAAATCACCAGTTAAATCCGGTCTAGGTTTCATTACTGCAAATGAGCAATCTTCCAAGCCCCCAGATCATGCAAGTAAGCGTGTATTAACATCCCCTGGTTTAACATTACGCCATTCTTCACGCATTAGAATGATGCCGAAAAGGTTGGATTTGTAATTTCGTTAGGGAGAGAAAAGTGTTATGTATTAACAATAACTTATACTACATAAGACTACTACAACTTCCACTTGTGGTTACGTTCTTGTTGTTCGATTTCAATGCTCTATTATATGTGCTGTTTTCGAGGCGACAGCCATTGTTGCTATAGTCCTCGAAGCAATCTCCACTACGGTGGATTTCAAATCAAATCAAATGTGTGTTGTTTTGTATCAGTGTGCTTGTGTTTATTAAAGTTATGTGTTCAGCTAATATAGTGTGCTGATATAATATTATAAGTACACAAACACAACAATAAGGAAACGGCATGTTTACAAACAAACACTTCCGTCAACCAATCTACTAATATATTTTTGCCATAGCAGTCATTGCAGGAATCGTCTTGGCGACGTAGAAACTTAGGCCAATCAAATTTCCCGAGCTCGTGTGTACAGTAGGAGTCTTAAGGAACGGACAGGTTTTTCTTGCTGATCCACAGTAATTCGACCAACAGTGACGTCAGCTGCCCTTTCCTTATATAATGTAGTATGTAAAATAACTTTTACAATATTCGAATACTTTGACTTGACAAGCATAACCTGTTTTGCATCCAGGAACAAAGCACTTGTTCCCCCATTCCCTTGTAAACCCATCTTGCCCACCGTGGTTGAGTGGATAAGACACCACGCCGCTAATCGCTTGAGAGCGTAGGTGGGGGCAGGTTCGAATCCCGCCGGTTCCGTTGCACACTCTTTGTGGAGCCCCAGGATGTAATTCTCTAGTGTTGTAAATTTCCTTCTGCTATCTCGTCCCTGTATATCGACAATGACTTATAAGAGGACCCACAAGTCAAGCACACAAATCTGATGTATGTGTTCAAACAAACAAACAAACAAACCCCATCTTAATTAATGTTATGTAATCTCAATAATGAAAAATAAACGAATAAAATGAAATATTTTTTAATTTTAACATTACGCGTTTTATGGCCAACTACGAATTGCAGCGCCCTCGGAGTTTACGAAAATATCATTTGCGTTTTCAGTGAGTCATGCATTCCCTTTATAGTTCTTTTGCAGCGTCTAGGATACCTGGTGTGAAAATATGCTATCCAAACAACGCTAAGAATTTGTATCTCTTAAATGTGCGATGATACTACTAAATCCCAAGTGTCGATCGCAGCGACATCTGCGGGATTATCGTATTACATTGTATAGACTAGCAATAGAGCGCCTAGAAGATTCAGTATGGAAAACGGCTACAAAATAGTGCTAAAAATTTGAATCCCATAAATGTACAACGATGCTGAATAACAAGATGTCGATCGTAGCGCCATCGTAGTGATTTAAAAACGATACTCATTCTAAAAGAGACTCTTTAACCTATTTCACGTCATTCCTTAACTAAATTAGCTTACAACAGACCAAAATATCTTATATTTATAGTTTCCGATATTTAACATTCTATAATTTTTGAAAACACAGTGTTTATATTGAAAAGAGTTACGAGATGGCGCTCGTATCAGCATATTGTCGCTGAGCATTGTTGGAGATTTATGGGATACAAGTTTTTAGCACTTTTTAAAGCATTATAGGAATAGCCGTTTTCCACACTGTATCTTCTAAGCGCTGTACTAGCAATATCTTGCAGTTGTAGAAAATATCCTGCAGATGTCGCTGCGATTTGTATATTTCAGCAGCATCATTACATATTTAAGGGATACAATATTTTAGCCCTTTTTGAAGTATTACAGGGATAGCCAAATTCCACACTATATATTCTAGGCACTATAGATCACTTTCGAGGCTAACGAAAAAGACGGGCTACCGCGGTGCATTCCACGTATCTTTTTTTACAGACCGCTGGAGTCACGTGATGCTCGAATGCACAAATGAAGGTGTGCGAAAAGAGCATCACGTCACTCTAGCGGTCTGCGAGGCTAACGAAAAAGACAGGCTACCGCGGTGGGTCCGATTCTTCTTTTTTTACAGACCGCTGGAGTCACGTGATGCTCGAATGCACCAATGAAGGTGTGCGAAAAGAGCATCATGTGACTCCAGCGGTCTGTAAAAAAAGAAGAATCGGACCCACCACGGTAGCCTGTCTTTCTCGTTAGCCTCGGATCACTTTCAACTGACGTCACACCCTAGCAACGAGCTTGGCAGCCGCTTGAATGTTTATTATTTGCCTCCTAAATTTCACGGGTTTCTCCATTTTCATTGGTTGAACGCTAAAAGCTCGGTGATTTTGATTGGTTGGTGGAAACTTGGGGGGCATGTGGTCACGTGGTTGAAACTGATCTATAGTAGAACTATAGCACCTAGAATATATAGTGTGGAAATGGACTTTATTCCAAATCTTTTTTGAGGCTGAAAAAATTCACGTGATACCGGTAATTTACCCAAAGAACTTCTAACTGATAAGAAGGTGGCCTACTACTGCTTTCCGCATGAACTGTTTCACTGGCTGGTGAGGGTTTTTCATTACGTCTACAGAGCCTTCTTTTCTTTACGCTAGAAGTTTTTACCTTGACCTCGTGATCAAAACGTAGATGGAATATCCTCCATTGGCTACCCCTGTAATACTTAAAAAAGGGCTAAAATATTATATCCCTTAAATGTGCAACGATGCTGCTGAAATATACAGATCGCAGCGACATCTGCAGGATATTTTCTACAACTGCAAGATATTGCTAATCTATACAATGTAATATGAAAATCCCGCAGATGTCGCTGCGATCGACACTTGGTATTTTAGCAGTATCGTCGCACATTTAAGGGATACAAATTTTTAGCGTTGTTTGGATATCATATTTCCACACTAGGTATTCTAGACGCTGTAGTTCTTCCTCTGTGATTTCTTCCTATAGGCGGGTATATTCAGGTATATTTTGAGCTGTTAGCAAAAGGAGATTGACGCAAAGACATTTAAGATACAAATGGAATTTACCCGAGGCCTATTTCCAGAATGCATATTCTAGGCGCTATAGAGCAGTGTTAAAATGTTCTACACTTGTCATGTCAATGTGTTCACACTGTTAAAAATATGCAGCAATTGCTGAATACCCACTCCACCACTTTTATAGAATGTTTCTGTTCTTACCAATGAGAATGCCCCATAATATAGTCAAGTTACAGTTTCCTATAAAAGCGATGGAGTGATGATGCAGCAAATTCCCCAGATTTGTAACAGTGCATGTATTTTTCTTCTGTTTACCCACTGCCGACGTCACATGGGTAAATTCGAGGCTAACGAGAAAGACAGGCTACCGCGGTAGGTCCGATTCTTCTTTTTTTACTGACCGCTGGAGTCACGTGATGCTCTTTTCGCTCACCTACATTAGTGTATTCGAGCATCACGTGACTCCAGCGGTCCGTAAAAAAAAGAAGAATCGGACCCACCGCGGTAGCCTGTCTTTCTCGTCGGCAAGCGGGAAGAACTAACAAACCTCCGAAATTTACCTATGTTGAAGAAATATGTTTATCCTCTATGATTTGAATATCTATTCGTTCCTAAAACGTAACAGGTGTCAGACGATATTCTATTCATGCTTGCTTTATTTATTTAGCCGTTTTTTTTTTTTTTTTTACCGTACATGTATTGTTTATTTTTAACTTACAAAGTGATAATTAGACTAATAATATAAGAGAAAGCCGCCAGAAAATTCTGTTAAGAATGCAAATATGTAAGTTTATAAGATTAAATTGTAAAAAATCAAATTCATGTATTGTGTCAATTTATTCATATCGAATAAAATTTTATTGAGTGTAATGTCAGTACCTCTATTTATTTTTAACTTTTAGATTTATACAATTCTAAAAATTTGACGAAAGGAATTTTTCCCTATCTGTAATATTATTATTATTATTTCTTACATGTTAATATTATACACATTATTGAATTGATTGTACGTTATTTACATTAAAAACGATATTTTTATTTTATCTGTAAGGAAGTGAAAATGCATAAATTTTAAAAGATTATTGTAACGATTGTTTAATACGTTAAACTTCATAAATTTATAAAACACGGGCTATAAAAATTTTCCTGCCGAAGGGGAATAATTATGAAATTTTCTGGGACTTGTAGAGTTCAACATTTCGTATATTTTTATGTTTTGATATATAGCATTCAAGACGAAATTTTTACCTAGTATTCGTTGCACTTAAAACCGTTCACTAATCATGTAAAAAAAATATATATATATATATACCGGGTGTCCCAAAAAGGACTGACTGATTTTAAAATTCAATAACTTGTAAACGGTGACAGATATTAAAAAAATTCTTGCAGGAGGGTTATGCATAAGGTCAAAAGTTTTATTACAGTGATTTTCAATTTTAGTTCGATTTACAAACAATAGATGGCGCTGTAAGCAATAGTCGCTAAATACAGGCTCAATTTTTGGTCCTTTATCTTGTTCCATGCAGAAAAAGGAGATGGAAATGTATTATCCGGGCCACGAAGTACCAAAAATCGAGCCTAAATTTAGCGACTATTGCTTACAGCGCCATCTATTGTTTGTAAATCGAACAAAAATTGAAAATCACTGTAATAAAACTTTTGACCTTATGCATAACCCTCCTGCAAGAATTTTTTTAATATCTGTCTCCGTTTGCAAGTTATTGAATTTTAAAATCAGTCAGTCCTTTTTGGGACACCCGGTATATATATATATATATCCGTGCATGAACATAGAATAGATATTAGATATATTCTGTGTAAAATTCTATCGAAAACGTAAACATGCAACATTAAAAAAAGAAAGATCAAAATAAGGTAGATACTCAATAATAAGCATACTACAAGGATGGGGAGTTTCTTCCCCATTGTCACTAAGGGCGCTACGATCGCAATCGCATTACCATTACGCTGTATGGGAATGTCCGATCTTGGATGTTAATCTATGTAACTACACAATGTACTACACAACTACACAATCTATGGTCTACACAATGTAATACGAAAATTCCGCAGATGTCGTTGACTCCAACATCTTTTGCTTTCATTGCCAAAAGGGTGCCGTATTTTGGCAGTAATCCCTTTATTATTGGCAAAGCAAAAGTGCGGTCAACCCAAGACAAACGCTGACAGACGATGTTTCGGCGGGAATCTGGAAAGAGATTCCGAGGAGAAAAACCGGTTTGGCGCGCTAAATCTGCCTTCCATCACGTGATGGAGGGCAGATATGTAGGAGACAAGAAAAGGTTGCCGATTTGGAGTCTACTTATATTAGAAGTCTGTGATTTTAACAATGTCGTCGCACATTTAAGGGATACAAATTTTTAGCATTGTTTTCTAATCGCTGTAACTGCTCCGCCTCCGTCCAATAAACAGTCTTATTCGGAGGGGTTTTCCCCGCAGAGGCGTGGCTATTGCCATTCGTGGTTGAATTGACCAATCAAAGAATTTGTTACATAAACAGTGAAAAGTTCGCAAAAGTGCAGGTCAATATCTTTTTGCTACCGCAAAATCTTGCTGCATTTCGGCCGATTTTCAAGTATCTTGTGCAACTCAACTTCCCTCTATGTACCGGTGATGGTGATCCAGCAATACGGATCTTGATATAGAAAATTTTTAATGTGAAAGTTCTGTTAGTTTTTTTCAACTAATTGCTTGTTATCTGTACACGTAAGTAAGAAGATTCTTAAATTTTCTTTTTTGACTAGCCATTTGTATATTTTTATCGATAAATCATCATAATTTAACTTATATTTTTATATTACTGTTGTGTAAATTATGCTTAGCATAGATAATTTTTAATCGATTTTGTTAGATCATATTAAATGCGGACCTCATTTAACTTTTTCTTTTGGTTAAATCTAATAAAAATCGTTAATTATTAAATAATTTATTAGTTGTTTGCAATATCTATCTTATATATGTCTGCAAGAGATTGATTTGCTTTGATCAGCATCATTAGGCCTGACATGCACTTTTCTTACAAAATAAAGTGAAATATATATCTGGTAATTACATTCACATGATAGCAATAGTGAAAATGGATACGCAAGGCTGGCCTTAATCTCTTTATGTTTACAGTGAATCTGAATATTCTCAAGTAGCTACACTGTCATTGTAAATTTCGTGGTACAGATGTCACATTCGCCCCATATTGGCGCGATTTTTTTCGGTTGCCAATTTGGCGAAAACATCAACAGCATAAATAACATAATCCGGGTTACCACATCAAGCAAAATAACGACACTTTGGCGCAAGTTAAGTACCTGTTGCCTATATGATATTGGCGACAGAAAAAAATCGCCCCAATATAGTGCTGTCCTCTAAAAAAAATCCACAGAAAAATGTATCCTAAAAAAAACCCACCCTAGAACTTCATCAAAAAAATCACTGAAGTAAAATTTTCTTTTTGTCCTGTTTCCATATGCCATTTACAATAATAAAATTATTTAAAATTACTTTAGAAGTGTTTATTTAGTTTTTTTTTTTTTAAATAAGCTAATAATACAGAATTCTAGCGAAAAAAAGAGCTTATTTTCAATGTTTATCTTGTTATAATATGACATGCATACCTGCCAACATGTCAATTTTGAAATCCTTACAGTTTTTATGACGTATTCTTGGGTGCTTAAAAATGCATAACATATGCACATGCAATGAAAAAAGTAATACTTCATAACATTTTCTATGTTATATTCATCTATAGTCTTTTTTTTTTTTTTTTTTTTTTTTTTCAAAATAAAAACGAGATATCAAAAGAATTTTTTTGCATGGGAAATTCTAAAAAAAAAAATTCTGAAATTCACAGCAAATTTTCTGAAGGGTTACACAGCCAAAGGATTGGGGAGGAAAGGGGGGGGGGATTCCCTTCCGGTGCTAATTATGAGTTTTTTCGAGGCCCTTTGATGAAATTCAGACTTTTTCCATGATCCTGTGAAAAATTCGCGTTTTTTTTCATGATCCTTTGACGGGAACAGATGTGTTATTATCCCATCCTCCGCCATCTTGGATTTTTTTTGGCGAGAAATCCCCTTTTCCGCCAAGTATTAAATGTCGCCAAGCACCCGTTTCTACGCATGTTTGGCTCAACGAAAATAAAATGTAAATAATAAATAAAATTCGCTAAACTGGCAAATCAGTAATCCTTGTATGAGCGCTTCGCGCTCATTTTCCGAAAAAAAAACATCGCCGAATTCAGCATTTCTCGCTAATATAGCATTCTCAAAATTCAGTAGTTCTCGTTTTGTAGCAATCTCAAAATGTAAAAAACTCTTAAAGCAACAAAATATACATAAAATTATCAACATACCTTAACAGACATCTGCTTTCTTAAAACCTACAGCACAAAATATAACACCACCGTCATTTTCCAAAATAGGCTTAATACGCATTGACACGCTATAAACAAATCCCCCTTTCATGTCAAAATTTCCTCATATTTCTTAATTACTTCAGCAAGAGTGTTTAAACGGACTACAGAAACTATAGTCAATGAAATACATCCAATAAATTTAACATAAAAATAAAAAGACAGCCATAGAACATGATATCAAAGAGTATCTGGTACAAGAGTCAACCAACCGTCAGCAACGACACCCGGCAGTGAAATGAATGTTCACGCTCTCGCGCCGTAAAAAATGGGGTTGCCATAATAAGTTACTAGACGCCAAACGCCGGGGTTGCCAGAGCGATAAAAATCGCCAAATACTCAACATCCCGGAGGGTGGGATAATAACACATCTTAGCCCTTTGACGAAATTACTGGTTTTTTCACGATCTTTTGGCGAAATTTGTGTTTTTTTTTTTTTTCACGATCTTTTGACGAAATTTGCGTTTTTTTTTTCGTGATCTTTTGACGAAATTTGCAGGTTTTTTGCGATCTTTTGACGAAATTTGTAGGTTTTTTGCGATCTTTTGATGAAATTTGTGGTTTTCTTCGCGATCTTTTGACGAAATTTGTGTTATTTTCGTAATCGTTTAACGAAATTTTGTGTTTTCGTAATCGTTTAACGAAATTTTGTGTTTTCGTAATCGTTTAACGAAATTTTGTGTTTTCGTAATCTTTTAACGAAATTTGCGTTTTTTCGCGATCTTTTGACGAAATTTGCGTTTTACCGCGATCTTTTGAAGAAATTTGCATTTTACCGCGATCTTTTGACGAAATTTGCGTTTTACCGCGATCTTTTGGTAAAATTAGTGTTTTTTTTCGCAATTTTTTTATAAAAGCGTTTTTTCTGCGATCTTTGACAAAATAAACATTTTTCTCGCAATCTTTTGACGAAATTCATTTTTTACACGATCTTTGACGAAATTCGCATTTTTTTACGAGATCTTTGAAAAAATTCATGTTATTTCCCGCGATCTTTGACGAAATTAGCTTTGTTTCAAAGATTTTTGATCAAAATTGGCGTTTTTACGCGTTTTCTGACGAAATTTGCGTTCTTTTCACGATCCCTTGACGAAATTAGTGTTCTTTCCCCGCGTTCTTTTCACAATTCTTTGCCGAAATTAGTGTTTCTCCTGTGTTGACAAAATTCGCGTTCTTTTCACAATCTTTCGACAAAAATAGTGTTTTTTTGCACAATTTTTAACGAAATGCGCGTTTTTTTTTTTCGCGATTCTTTGACAAAATTTGCTTTTTTTTTTCAAATATCTTTGATAATTCTTTTTTTTTTCCCACAATCTTTGACGATATTCGCGTTTTTTCCCACGAACTTTGATGAAATTCGCGTTCATTTCACGATCCTTTGAACAAATTCGCGTTTTATACCCACTATTTTTGACGAAATTCGCGTACTTTTCACAATCCCTTGTCGAAATTAGTGTTTTTTCCCACGATCTTTGACGAAATTCACGTTTTCTTTTTTCGAAAATTAAGGCTTTTTTCAAGATTCTTTGAGAAAATTGGCGCTGTTCTTTTCGCGATCCTTTGAAGAAATTAACGTTTTTGAAGGGATCTTTGACGAAATTAGCGTTTTTTTCACGCGATCTTTGGCAAAATTTGCATTTTTTCAGCGATTGTTTTTCCAGCGCGCAAAACCGTACAATCGTACTGTTCATCCGTACAACTGTACAATTAGAACAAAATCCGTACAGGTTGGCAGCTATGGACATGTTACAATGATGTACATCAGTTTTTAGATGCTTTTCTGTTAAACCATTAATATGTGAATAAAATGCACCATTTTCAGCTGATTATATTATGTTTGGCTCAATTTGTGACCTTTTGAAAACAGAGGTAAAAAAAACCCATGCGGGAACTAAAAATAACCCACTTTTTTATATATAAATAAAGGATCATATTCAATTGAATTTTAGATTGTGTAACCATTGGCGATTATGCAGCGTGTATTTATAGATAAACTTTTGTCCTTTAGAGTGTTATTCACACTGCTCCACACTCGCTCCACTTCAGCATTGCTTGGAGCAATTGTTATCAAAATCTCAACTATGTTTGTTTGAATTTATCAGTTTTTAGTTTCTCTAATTAATCAAATAACGATGTTGATGGCCGAAAGTGCCATTAACTATAGGTGAAAACTGGGAAATTGAGTTAGTAGCCAGTGGCCGGTAGACTCAGTTTCATTAGTGGCCACTTTTTAAAGTTAGTGGCCACTATAATGTTTCAAACTTTCTTGGCATCTAGATAAACTATAATCGTTGTATATATACATATTTTCTATAAATCAGAGTTTTATACCAGCCAACTATTCATGATAAGAATAGGGACACAGTTGAAATTCAAGAAAATTACTTTAAAACTACAAAATTGTTATCATGTTAATTTTTTTAGAACATATTTTTGGATTATTTGTAAATGTTCAAAAACACAATTATCAATCAGATTACTGTTACTTTCTTTACATAAAAAGTTAGTAACTAAATCTAAATTCCAACAACTAGGTGTATACAAAAAAAAAAAAAAAAAAAAAAAATTATCAAACACAATAAAATGCTATTTCGATTTTAGTTAATAATTAAATGTGTTAACCTACCATATACATTACATACAGTTGAAATCTAAGCTAGTGAGTGTATTTCGCAGGATTAAACAGTATCTCTTGCAGAAAAATATTCTAACTGATCAAACACATTGAAGATATTGTAATGTCCTTACCCTTTAGGGTCCATTTTTTTTTTTCAATTTTGAGAACAAAATTACTTTTATTTTAATAATCTTAATCGTAGCTATCCAAATAGATTTACTGATATGGTAATAGGTTAAGAGTTTTCGGAGACGTTTGGAAAATCTCATATTACAAGAGGGTTTAACAGATATTACAACTTTATAATGTTTTTTGTGTTTTACCACATGATTCGTTCAGAAAAGTAACCTATATTTTAAATTTAAAGAGTGAAATATATGTATAAAATAAATTACTAAATGTCCAAACATAAATGAACTCATAATAAGAAAAGCATAGCCATATACTATCATTACTATGTGTAGATAGTAACAGAAGTAATTTTTAAGACAAAATAATACTTGATGAAAAGACATGTACTATTAGTAGTAAACCAGACCCGAAAGGGTTAAAATCCACTTGCATTTGCATCCAGTGAAAAAAAAAGGAATAAATTATTTGAAATACATGTGGAATCAAAGCTGATGAATATATTTTGCATAAAACTATATTTCTTGAAAAAATAATCCAACTGAAGAGCGAGCATGGCGAAAAACTGAAATATTGAAAATACAGCTAAATCGCTGCAATCTGCTTGCATCCGGTAGGATAAAGAATTAATCAGTTTGCTAATTAGATGTAATCAAAGTAGAGATGCATATTTCCATGAAAAAAGTTGTATTTCAGTTGGTGATCGATAACAGATTTTTTATCGCCACTTGGCGAGTGGCGACTATAGTGGCGATCGATGGCCGATATTTTAATCGCCACTTTTACAACTTTAATCGCCACGTGGCGAGTGGCGACCGCTAATTTACACCTATACCATTAACCCCTCTCCAGGAGAGGGAGGTTCGTGACAATTTGAACCAATAAGAATTAACTACTTTCCTGGGGTAAATTCTGAGTTTAAAAAAAATTTCTGAAATTCACAGCAAATTTTCTAAAAGATTACAGCAGAGGGAGGGTCCTCCCTGCACTAACTATGCGTCTTTTCTGGGGCTCTTTGACGAAATTAGTGTTTTTCTGCAATCCTTTGATGAAATTTGCGTTTGTGATCTTTTGGTGAATTTTTTTTTTTTTTTTTTCTCGTTATTCTTTAAAGATTTTTGTTTGTTTTTCGGTGGCCTTTTGATGAGATTTGCATTTTTGCCAAGATCTTTTGAAGAAATTTGTGTTTTTTGTGATTCTGTCACGAAATTCTTTTATTTTTATTTTCCTTTGATGAAATTTGATTTTTTTTTTTTTTTTTGGTAAATGTTCTTTTGACGAAATTCACGTTTTTTATGTGATCCTTGGGCGAAATTCGTGTTTTTTTTCTTATGTGACCCTTGGACAAGATTCGAATTTTTTTGCGATCCTTGGATGAAATTCGCTTTTCCCCCACGATTCTTTCAAATTGGTGATTTTTTTCAGTGAACAATTGACAAATTTTTTTTTTTTTCGGCAACCGTGTCGAAAGTTACTTTCTTTTCTTACATTTTAGGGTGAATCGCCGATCTGAACGCCATAAATTCTGAATGAATCACACATTTCCTTCATCAAAAGATCGCGAAATAACCGCAAATTTTGTCAAAAGATCACGAAACCACCCCAAATTTTGTCAAAAGATCACGAAATAACTGCAAATTTTGTCAAAAGATCACGAAATAACCGCAAATTTTGTCAAAAGATCACGAAATAACCGCAAATTTTGTCAAAAGATCATGAAATAACCGCAAATTTTGTCAAAAGATCACGAAATAACTGCAAATTTTGTCAAAAGATCACGAAATAACTGCAAATTTTGTCAAAAGATCACGAAACAACCGCAAATTTTGTCAAAAGATCACGAAACAACCGCAAATTTTGTCAAAAGATCACGAAACAACCGCGAATTTCGTCAAAAAATCGCAAAACAACCGTGAACTTCGTCAAGAGGGGCGAAATTACCGCGATTTTCACCAAAACATGGTGAAATAACCGGGAATTTCGTCAAAATATTGCAAAATGAACACAAATTTCGTCAAATGATCGCAAAATAACTGCAAATTTCGTTAAAATGTCGCAAATTTCGTCAAAAGAGGGCAAAATCACCACAAATTTCGTCAAAAGGAAGGCGAAATAACCACAAATTTCGTCAAAAGATTGCTAAAAAAAACGAGAATTTCGTCAAATAGCCGTGCAAAAAACATAGTGCTAGGTGTGGATTCCCCACCCCCCTTCCATCACCTTACAGAAAATTTGCTGTGAATTTCAGATTTTTTTTTTCACTCAGTATCACCCTTGTCATATATATTCACACATAAGTTGAGAAATATTGGAAAAATAAATTTTATTTTCTATACCTATGGCAATGCAGCATTTACCTACAACATGCCGTAAAATTTTGGGGAAATTTTCATGTGGATTGGGGGAAATGTTGGGAATAGAAACAGTGATGTCGCTGTACTTGAAAAATCCTGGGTCCCCGGGACCCAGGATTTCCAAAAATATGGGTCCCTTTTCTACAAAAGCGGGTCCCCATCAATAATAATTCATATTTTAATGAAATAAATGAAACTTTATTATTTGGAAAAGATAAAATAAATGCATTAATTATTGTTTTAAAAATAATTAAATAATGAATTAAAATCAGTATTATTTGCACTCAAATAAGATATGTAAAAAAATATAAAGAGAAATTTTCTTTACTTTTTTAAAAGCACAATTTTAATTGTAAAATAATTCTTATTTGAGAGTAGAAGATACCAAGTTCCACTAACAAGTATCCCTAATGTTCGCATATCTTTTAAAAAGGGGCAAGACGGGCTTATTGAAAAAGATATTTTTGCTGAAAAAAAGAATACTTATGATAAGTAAAGGGGTACTTTTGTTGAATGAATGGGTGCTTTCATTACACTTCTCATTGAATTATTTGTCAGCATAGATCTGTGTTGGAATCAGGCATTTTCCTTGGAAGAGAAATTCAGGGGGGGGGGGGAGGATTTTTAACTGTTCCACCTCCTGAATACATTATCAAAGTACACTGAAAACATGCTGTATTTTTAAGAATCTCATAAAAAAAAAATTAAATCCCATTTTATGAATGTTCTACCTATAAGTTTGGTTTGCACATCTTTTTTGGTGCTTTGACTAAATTCGTGTTTTTTGACAAAAATCGCACGATACTTTGACGAAATGAGTTTTTTTTCCGAGATCCTTTGGCGAAAAGCGGCTTTATTCCGCGATTTTTTGACGAAATTCGCTATGTTTTCGCGATCTTTTGACGAAAATCGCGTTTTTTTTTCCGATATGTTGATGAAATTTGCGCTTTTTTCGCGATCCTCTGACAAAACGCGGCTTTTTTCGCGATTTTTTGAAGAAATTTGCTATTTTTCGCGATCCTTTGGCGAAATACGCTAGTTTTTCGCGGCCCTTTTACGAAAATCACGTTTTTTCCGCGATATTTAGATGAAATTTGCGCTTTTTTCGCGATCCTTTGACGAAAATTCGGCTTTTTTCCACGATTTTTTGACGAAATTCGCTACTTTTTCGTGATCCTTTGACGAAATACGCAATTTTTTCGCGGCCCTTTTTCGAAAATTGAGTTTTCCCACGATATTTTGATGAAATTTGTGCTTTTTCGCGATCCTTTGGTGAAAAGCGGCTTTTTTCTGCGATTTTTTGACGAAATTCGCTATTTTTCTCGATCCTTTGACAAAATACGCTATTTTTTCGCGCCCCTTTTACGAAAATCGCGTTTTCCCGCGATATTTTGATGAAATTTGAGCTTTTTAGCGTGATCCTTTGACAAAAATTGTTTTTTTTTCCTTGATTTTTTTATGATATTACGCGTCCCGTGGGACGCGTAAGAGCTATTTTTTTGCGTCCCGTCTCCGATTTTTCGCGTAATTTACGCGCTATAGCGCGTCCACGGCATCGCTGAGAAACATTTTCTGCACCCCTGCCTGGCACCAATACATCTTTCAACCAGTGACCTGGAACTGAAAATATTTTGATGCTCCGCTCCCAGATAAAATACTGTGACAGCCGCTCTGACTTCGTGCTTTTGTGTTGCAGATTTTAATTTACACAGTTAATTTTTTACTCACAAATTCTTCCTTTACCTTCTTTAAAGATCTGACAAAAGCATTTTTCTTCTCATCAAACTTGAAATGCTTGTTCAGAAAGTCTGACATCTTCTAGCTTTTACTTTTAAAAAAGAAAGTTTGGTGGAATTTTAAACACAAAAATCTTATTCTTCTATGCTTTTCAAACAACCAAAATTGTAACACATGTAAACAACAGGCGGCCATATTTGTTTTGAAATAGTGTTGCCACTTAGCTGTAGAAAGTAGAAGTGAAGTAGTGTTACCATGTTTTTGTGAGAAGTTTTCCATCTCTAATTTAAAAAAAAGAAAAAACCTAAAAAATGATATACTAATTAAAATACTGAATAATGATGTAATTAAAATATTTTAAGCCTGGAAATTTAAAAGATTAAAAAAAGATTTAAAAGAATATTAAAGAACAAAAGGAACCCTGGAGCAGGAGGAAATTTAGAGCTCCAGGGAAAACACATCTGTAGCTCCGGGTCCCTGCTTTCAACCATCGCGTTTGATGAGTGGTGCCCATTAAGTTTGCGAAGTGAGGATAATAGTTATTTGTCACGTTTTAAATGTTACTTGACGATTGGCGAGTGCTAATTTTGTGCTATATTGCTAACAAAACTCCACTGATCCATAATGTATCACATGCCTTAACTCCAATAACATACCATACCTAAACCAGACTTCTTTCTCTTTCCATGTTCTACAGTTTTCATATTCATATAAACCCTAGAAAAAACATCCTTTTTACGGCACTTCATTTCACCATTAGAAAGAGGACAAGCTGGGCTCGATTTAATTAAACCAACTTCCCTCAAAAATTCAATAAAAAAATCGCTATCCTTGTAAAGCTCAGTGCAAAAATGCCTAGTCGTTCGTCTATTTTTTTTCTCAAAATAAACCTATTAGAAGAAACTCATAAACCACCTTTAAATTTCAAATTTTCCTGCTATTTTCTAACATCACTAACAATAGGAGCCATATTTAAAAGAAATACAAAAATAAAATCAATATACAATCAAAATTAAATAATAATTACAACCTGGTACTGAAACATGTGCAGTCACCACAACAATAAAGTCACTAATTCACCGAACCACCTCACAAGGAAAGCTTCAGAAATGCAGTGTCCAATGATCGCAGGCTCGATGTGGTTGCAAGATCTGGGGATGGGGTTGCCAGAACACTACAGTCATCTCATCAAAGTTGATACATTGCCAGCAAAAATCGTCAAAAAAATGGCACCCATTTCTGGGCGAACACTCAAGCACAGTCTGGTGTTTAATATTTTTGGTGTGGGATGTTAATATTCAGTTTTGGCCATTGCCCCTTGTAAATAATTTTGAAGGTATCAAAAATTCCTTTTTTTCTTTTATTCTAGATATTCATCATGGGCGATGTAACAAAGTCTTATTTATATGCCTGGTGTGGAAAGAATAAAGTCATACCTACTTATGAAGTGAAATCAGCTGGAAATAAACAAAGAACAAGATTTTTGTGTGAGGTAAGTTTCATATATTTTATTTGCAATAATATCTGTTTGAACTTAAAATAATTTAACAAGCTTTTATTTACATTTGTTTAATGATGAGTCATTTATAATGAATTAAAGAAACTCTTCAGTTTTCAAACTTTAAAAATCCTTTTTTTCAAATTTAAAAAAAAAGTTTCATAGAATTATTTTGGACTATTCACACAAGTTGTTAAAATTGCAACAGAAAAATATCCTAATTGGATTGGCTGACTATTAACTCAGATACAATTTTTATAATTTTTATTTGACTTGCTTTTGATTTTAATCAGGGTTGCTACTCTACCTGGAGAACCTGGAAAAGTCAGGGAATTCAGAAATTTGTCTAATAAGTCAGGGAAATGTCGGGGAATTTAATAAAATTTCATGGAGGTCGCCAAATAAGTACAACCTTTGTCCCATGGCAAATGAGAAAAATCTTTCATGTTTTTGCAAATAAGTTTTATTTAATCACCTCTTAAAATTTCCTCTTCCCTTTTTCTTCCTCTTTTCTTTTTTCCAACTGTCATCTTCACACATACTTTAAAAATTTTAACTGTTTAATATATATTTTTAAAATTTTTCTGCAATATCTTTTTACTGGTATTTAATTATAGGTGAAAATTGGCGGTCGCCACTTGCCACGTGGCGATTAAAGTTGTAAAAGTGGCGATTAAAAAATCGGCCATCGATCGCCACCCTAGTCGCCACTCGCCAAGTGGCGATAAAAAATCTGTTATCGATCGCCAAGTGAAATATAGCTTTTTTCATAGAAATATGCATCTCTACTTTGATTACATCTAATTAGCAAACTGGTTAATTCTTTTTCCTACCGGATGCAAGCAGATTACAATGATTTAGCTGTATTTTCAATATTTCGGCTTTTTGCCATTGCCCTTCAGTTGGATTATTTTTTCAAGAAATACAGTTTTATTCTGCAAAAAATATTCATCAGCTTTGTTTCCACATGCATTTCAAATAATTTATTCCTTTTTTTTTTTCACTGGATGCCAGCGTGTTAAGAACATTGCAGTATTTTCAATATTTCAACTCCTGCCACATGCTCACCCGTTAGATTATTTTTCTTCAAGAGATATTGTTTAATCCTGCAAAGTACACTCACCAGCTTAGATTTCAGCTGTATGTAGTATGTTAATAACACATTTACTTATTAAATAAAATACAGATAACATTTTATTGTGTTTTATTTGATTATTATTATTTTTTTAAATTGTATACACCTAACTGTTGGAATTTTGATTTAGTTATTTTTTAAAGAAAGTAATAGTAATTTGATTGATAATAGTGTTTATATGAACATATACAAAAAATCTAAAAATATATTCTAAAAAATCAATATGATAACAGATTTTGTGGTTTTAAAGTAATTTTCTTGAATTTTGACTGCTTCCCTATTATCATGAATAGTTCTTATCATGAATAGCATGGCTGATATAAAACTGACTTATAGAAAAATATTTATACATACAACAATTATACTTTATGTAGATGTCAAGAAAGTTTGAAACATTATAGTGGCCGCTAATATTAAAAAGTGGCCACTAATGAAACTGAGTCTACCAGCCACTGGCTACTAACTCAACTTCGTTTAATTAATTTATATATTAGTTATTTTCTTGTAAAATTTGAATGGTTTTTATTTGAGTAGCAATGGAAAACTTAGAATTTTATATACTAACGGCCATTTACAAAATTTCATTTATTTTTAAGCTTTTAAGAGGGGGTGTCCATTACTGGGATGGTTAATTAGTCATTTTCCAGTAATGCTTATAGTGCATAAAATATTTTGACTTAACTGCAAACCTAAATAGTCAAATTTATTTTTTAAATTATAGTTACGAAAATGTAATAACACCAAAACTTTTATAAATAGCTGCTTTTAAGTTATTTTATGTACATGTACTATTCGTTTTCTTTTCTACTTAATCTAAACATTCATTTCAAAATAAATCTAGCATCAAGATGGTTCAGTGTAACTTATTTTCTATGAATAATCAACATTCTTTAAGGCACAAAACAAACATTTAATTACAAAACGGAACATAAAAATCTATTAACTGACATTCGACAGGTTACATCTAAAGAATTCTAACATCAACAAACAGATTAATTCGTTTCAGTTCAAAAGTAGACAGTTCAAAGAGAGCATGCGTTAGGTAACTAGCTGTTAGAAAATTAGCCGGAACATCCCGCCTGGCGTTGGACGGTTGTCCAACATCATCGTAAAATGGCAAAGGTACTACTTTTGGTGATATTTCGACGTAACATACCTGTAGAGGTCTTGAGATCAATTACACGGACATGTCCATCATCACCTTTATAACTTTTCAGAATCCTAGCTAGTTTACAGTCGATAAACTTATCATTTCCTTCCTTCAATAACACAAGCTGTCCAACTTTAAGATTTGGCGAGGACTTTTTTCCATTTACTGCGAACTTGCAGCTCATTTAAATATTCTCGGCTCCAGCGGTGCCAAAATTGCATTTTTAATCTTTGAACTAGTGTCCACCTAGAAGAAAAGGGTAAAGAGTCTAAAATGGCATTATTTTCAGGAACATTGAAAAGAGAACCTCCAATGAAGAAATGACCAGGGGTTAGTGGTTGTAGATCATTAACATCTGCAGACAAGGGGGTCAATGGACGTGAATTCATAACTGTTTCAATTTGCGTCACAAGTGTTGACAGCTCTTCAAAATTTAAGATAGATGATTTAGTTATCTTCAAGAGAATTCGCTTCATGGTTTTCATGTTTGATTCCCATAATCCGCCGAAATGTGGGGATGCAGGGGGTATGAAATTCCATTGAATTCGTTCTTCAGCACTAAATCGCTGAATTTCTTCAGAAGAACAGATTTGATAGAAGGATTTCAAAAGAGCACAAGTACCCTTAAAATTTGTGGCATTATCACTCCATATGACACAGGGTTTAGATCTTCGAGCAATGAATCTTCTCAAACAGGCTAAAAATGCTTCTGTGGTCAAGTCCGAAACAACTTCTAGATGAACGGCTTTGGTAGAAAAACAAATGAATATAGCAATATATAATTTTAGGGTTATCTTTGAACGTTTAAATTAGGTTTTGTTATAATAGGACCTGCTAGATCAACACCTGTTTTCTCAAATGGTCTAGATGGTACAATTCTATCACGGGGCAAGTCACCCATCAATTGTTGAAGAGTTTGGTGTTTTGTTCGAAGACAAGTCACACACCCATTTATAATTTTCTTTACTTGACTTTGACCAGATGGTATCCAATAAAATTGTCTCAATAAAGATAGAGTTGTCTGAGTACCTGAATGTAGGAATTTTTTATGGTAATAATCAATTAAAAGTTCAGTAAAATAGTGAGACTTTGGTAAAAGTATTTGATGTTTCTGCGATTCTGATAAATTAGAAAATTTGTCTTCCACCGACTCTTAACAGTCCATCTGCATCTAGAAATACATTTAAGTTCAAGATCTTACTGTTGTTTGGGAGTGGACGGGTTTTTTTTAAACATTGAATTTCAGTTTGGAATGCGGAATTTTGAACAATCTTTATCAGCTTCTTGGTCACATTCTGTAACTCAGAAGTATCTAAATAATATTTTCTTATTCCTGATTTCAATTTACAGTTTTTCAGAAATCTTAAACACCATGCAGCAATTCTTATTAACTTCATAAAAGGAGAATATCGATTAATCAAATCAATGTTTAACTGATTTTTGTTTACAATAGTTGATTTTACAACAGTGTTTTTCTTTAGTTCTAACTGATCTTTAACTTCAGAAATGTCTAATTTATCGAATTTGTTATCCAAATTTGGCCAAAGAGATCTGTCTTGCTTTAACCACTGGGGGCCTTCCCACCAAAGATGGTTATTTTTCAACTCTGAAACTTTCAAACCCCTAGTAACTAGATCGGCAGGGTTATCTTTACCAGGACAGTGGAACCAATTTAATGGATCACTAAGATTTCTGATTTCCTTTATCCGGTTTCTCACAAACATTTTAAATCTTTCTAGCTCACCTCTAATCCAAAAGAAAGTAATAGTTTAGTCGGTCCAAAAGTAGCAAGTTGCAGGAAAAGCTAATTCTTTAGCAATTTTATTACAAAGTCTAGCAGACAAAAGGGCTCCTAAAAGTTCCAGACGAGGTATAGAGACAGTTTTTAAAGGGGCGACTCGACTTTTTGCTGCCACAAAACTGGTAACAATGTTCTTATTCTTTAACACTGCTCTAAGGTACACTACCGTACCGTATGCCTTCTTTGAAGCATCTGAAAAACTATGTAATTCAAAATAATCAACTTCATCAAGGGCAATATCAGCCAAATAATATCTGTGAATGCTAATACAATTTAGTTCTTTTATTTCTTCAAACCATTCATTCCATAAATTGTCTAGATGTTTGGGTAGGTTTTCATCCCAATCGAGTCCTAAACACCAAATTTCTTGAATTAAACATTTAATTCTAATAGTATAAGGACTTATAAATCCAATTGAGTCAAAAATTCGGCCAACAGTTTGCAATAAATAACGTTTAGTACTAAGTTTATTTAAAAGGAAATTTTCTAGATTTTTAGTCGTAAATGAAAACATGTCACTAATTGGGTCCCAAGCAACCCCTAAAACCTTGGAAGGTATCAAATTCTGATTAGTGAGATTTAAGTTATCAGAAATGTCATCAATATGTAAACCATATTCTTTCCATTTCTCATGTAATTTATGCGAGTTGGTTTTCCATTTTCTAAAAGTCATACTACCTTCTTGAAATATTTCATAGGCTTCCTTACTAATTTTAAATGCGTAATCAAGATTCGGTTGGCTTGTTATAAAATCATCAACATACAACGATGAATTTAAAATTTCAAAAGATTCAGGAAATGTTTCTACATACCTTTGAAGATGATGCTTGGTGGTAGCAGCCAGAAGAAAGGGACTCGATTTCACACCGAAAAGCATTCTCTTTAGTCTGAATATTTTAAATTCCTTACCCGGATCATCAATCCATGGTTCATTGTCCCAAAAAAATCATGTGTAGTCCCTATCTGGTTCATCAATCTCGATCTGCAAAAAGGCTTGTTAAATATCTGCAGTAATTGCTGTGGGAAAGTTTCTGAATTTGATTAAAAGGCTGAACAATTCAGGAATGAGATTAAATCCCATATGTAAACAATCATTAAGTGACAGTTCACCCTTAGCATGAGCACTTCCGTCAAAGACAATGCGAACTTTAGTGGTGGACTTATCTTCACGAATTATTGCTCTATATTGTAAGTAAAATGAGTTTACATCAGACATAGTCAACAGGTTTTATAATATTGTCTGCTAAATAACTATCTAAAATAGCCTTATATTCTGAGAATAACAAAGGGTCATTTCTAAAGCTCGTTCTCAATTTTAAAAATCTTCTGTATGCGACTTCGCGATTGTTATTAAGAGACATTTTCAAATTTGCCTTCCATGGAAATTTTACTTTATGCTGGTTATCCTTAAAAACAATATTAGACTGAAAATCAGCCATAATGTCATCATCCACATGATTAACATCTTGAGTTTCGGATTCAATTCCTAGACTTTCCAATTGCCAAAAATTTCTGATTTGATCGCATATATCCTTTTCTTCAACGATAATTTTCATACTGAACAATTCATTGGCTGACCCCGTATAACCCTGTAAGCACCAGCCAAAAAGGGTTTCGGTAGCTATGAGATTATTCTTTAGTCTTTTGATTCTGCCAGTTACAATATTATAATAATTATCAGTGCCGATTAAAACTGCAATTTGTTTGCTAGTACATTCATAACTATCAGAAAATTGTAAACCTTTTAATTTATTATACGTTTTCCTAATGTATTTGTCAGGAGTGGGTAAGCAAGCAGCAGAAATTTGATCTGTTTCCAGAGCTTCAACTTCAATGTGTAAAGAGGGATGTTCTCTACTTACAAGTTTTACCTTTACAACATTATACATTTTCTCAGTTGCCTTTTCGGCTCCAAAAGCATAAACAAATAAGGTTTCTTTTCTAATAACCGGCAATTGTAATTTTTGTGAAATGTTGCAAATTATAAATGTTCTCATGCTACCATTATCTAATAAGACACGAACTGGTTCATTATTATCATTTTTAGGATCTTTTATTATAACAGAACAAGTCTGCAAAAATATGTTGCAATGCGTGTTTTCATTCTGTACATTACTAGTGGAATTGTTACCACAATGGGAAATAGATACGGCACTTTTATCAACGTTTATTTTGGAATCATTTCCAAATTGAAAACATAGTCCTATTATGTTTCTTACCGCAAATATCACACATTTTGGTATTCTCACAGTCTTTAATTCTGTGCTTACACTGTAAACATAAAAAGCATCTCCCCTGCTTTTTTAGTCTTTCTTTCTTCTGATCTATGGTTAAATAATTACACTCTTCACTATTATGATCAACACTATTACAAAACAAACACGAATTCTTATTTACTGAAGCCATTAATTCAGTAGCTGGAACACTATTTTGTTTATATCCTTTAGTATTAAATTGATATCGCGGCTTACATTTCAGTTGTTTATCTGTAAATTTTGGTCTATATTCAAATTTATTATCATTGGAAAATGATTTCTTACCATCTAAGTCATGGATAGTTGATACCCGTTCTCTACTTTCAACTTCATTTTTAAGAAAACTCATAAGTTTATCTATATCCCACATTTCTCCGTCTTTTAGATTTCTATTAAATTCCAAGGTCAAATCTGGGGGTATTAACTTCAGTAAAATTGGGCAA
This sequence comes from Maratus speciosus, assembly GCA_963932465.1. Taxonomy (NCBI): domain Eukaryota; kingdom Metazoa; phylum Arthropoda; class Arachnida; order Araneae; family Salticidae; genus Maratus; species Maratus speciosus. The sequence continues at coordinate 534,746,318 of OZ010788.1, read as the reverse complement.
AGTAACCCACTGTATGTATCCGGTTTTACACCTAACGACCTAAGTTTCGAATTTGCACTAGACATTTATCGTATAAATTTCTTAAATTACCAGTGTCAGAAGAACTTTTCAAACCTTTCATATTTAATAAAATTTCTGCTAGATTTGGGTTTTTATCTATCGCTAACTCAAACTGGTTCCAAAATTCTAAAAATTTGTCTTGTTCCCCCAAAAATATGTTTATTTGTAGCTTTGGTACTTTTACTCTTTTTAGTTCAGTAGCAGCCTGACATGTTCGCACTAAATCAATGTTATTACTATGTGTAATATCTGCATTAGAAGATAAACTTTTAATTTTAAAGTTTACTTTATTTCTGTAACTTATTATTTTCTGGTCATATTCATCAATATTCAATATTTCGTTTGACATTTTTAGCATTTATTAGGCTTAAAATGTTATTATCATGATCCTTAATAGTCTTACATTTAACGTTTAACTTATCGACTAATTCTTGTAAATTTTCTAAAGAATATTCATTACTAGCTAAATACTGCTAAATTTCTTCAAATAGATTATTTAATAGCGTTCGATGCGTATCACGCATCTTTCGTTCTTTATTTTCATTCATTTTCAAAAAATAAAATATAATAAAAAAAATCAGCACTCACCAGTTCCAAATCAAAACAAAACAAAAATATTATGCAGTTATCTTTTCACATCTAGACTTGACGGTGCGATGCACCACAAATAATCAATTTCTTTTCTACTTAATCTAAACATTCATTTCAAAATAAATCTAGCATCAAGGTGGTTCAGTGTAACTTATTTTCTACGAATAATCAATATTCTTTAAGGCACAAAACAAACATTTAATTACAAAACGGAACATAAAAATCTATTAACTGACATTCGACAGGTTACATCTAAAGAATTCTAACATCAACAAAAAGATTAATTCGTTTCAGTTCAAAAGTAGACAGTTCAAAGAGAGCATGCACTAGCTAACTAGCTGTTAGAAAATTAGCCGGAATATGTACCTTGCATATTTTATAATCTGGCAATCAAACCAGCCAGGAAGCAGAAAATATTGTTTAAAAGCACAGTCAAAAAGGGGCTCATGGGGCTTGATCCCTCTCCGTTTAAATAAAAACAAGTCACAGAAGCTATTAAAAATCTATTTTCTGTCTTAAATATTTCCTTATTTACCTCTGACCAAAAGAAAAAAAAAGTAATATTCATGAAACTAATAAATCTGCAGATCAGTGGCCTCAAACATCAGTGTTCTACAGTTTTATTTTGAAATTATTTTATTTAGTATTTAAAATATTCAACTCACAATAGTGATGCAACGAATAGTGGTTTGGCCAAATACCGAATATTCGGCCAAGTTGCAGCCGAATATTTGGCCGCCGAATAATGAACTTATTTTGGCCTAAAAACAAAATATGGTATGCACTATATGCACAATTCTTGTATATTTCACATTTAAAATGTATTGTTTTCTTTAAAAAAATTATTTATATACAAATTTTTAATTTTTTAAAGCATTATTTTACTCTGAAAAAATATTCGGCCATGTTCGGCCTAAAAATTACCTCAATAATATAATTCAGACCCACGCCCCCCCCCCCCCCCCCCCCCCAAAAAAAAAAAAAAAAAAAAAAAATTCTTAGCAAAAGTTCCTCATCAGGTACTGTCTAGTTACATTTTAATAGATATTATATGTGTTGTTGCTACATTTTAAAATAATGACAAAATTTTAAAAGTACTAGGAAACATAAGTTTCAGCTTTCAGATGAAATAAAATAAAAAATAAGAAATCTTAATATCTTAAGAAAAACCACTGATAGAAAGGGTGAAAGGAATATCCTCTAAAATGGTGGAAAGAAATCACTGTAGACTTTATAAAGCTCACAATTAACAAATTTTTTATTTATCTTTATTATTTTTTTTTTATTTGCTGTCAGCAGTGAAGCCTCTTTAGAAAGTGCGCCTCAATGTGAAGAGTAAAAGAAATTAGTAATTTTCTTTCCCAGCCACTACTAGAAAGACAACAGCGTCCTTTGGGGTGGTGGGCGAAAAATTCGGAAGACTTTCTAAATGTTTCACAATTAGCCAAAAAGTACCTTTCTGCACCAGGAAGTACCATATATAGTGAGAGGTTATTTTCAAAAGCAGGTAACATTTAGGGAAAAAAAAGAAAGAAAGAAAGAAAGACTATCATCTGAGAATGCTGATTATTATTATTTCTGCATCACAATCTACGTTTATTGAAAACATTTTAACTGTTTTTTAAGGCATTACAATGCTATTCTTGAAAAAAATATCTAAAACGTAAATGCATACTAATTAAAAGAATTTAGTATTTACATTTCTTTCATTATTTAATAAGAAATAGTAACAGACTTAAAAAAAATCACTTGAATTATATTTCACTTTTAAGCGTATTTTACTAAAAAGAAAAAAAAACCCTTAACTATTGCAACATATACGACTTTAAATATCTTATACATATAATACATCTATATCTAATCAATCATATATTTATGTTCTTTATAGGTATAATTCAAAATATTATTGAAAGAAATATTTTTTTATGTAACAAGGGTTAAATGTTAAACTTCCCATTATGATTAAAAAAAAAAAAAAAAAAAAAAATTGAATTAGCTTGTTACAGCTGTATTAAAACAATTTTGAATAGATTAATTTTAAATTTAACAGATTATGTTAGCTTATTACAGATACTTTTTGTACTTACTGATACAGCATAATTTTTTTTTAACATGAATCCTAAATTAGCCTCTTATATAAAAATGGGTAGATAAAACCCATTCGGAGTATGAAAGTTAATGGAAAAAAAGGTGTTAGTTAATTTCAAATAAAATTTTCATTATATATGATGAATATAAATTGTCAAATTAAAAAGTTATACTGTATAAATATAAAAACATTTATTACAGTGTATTATTCGGCCAAGGCCGAATAATGGACTTGATATTCGGCCGAATATTCGTTGCATCTCTAACTCACAATATCATTTCTTTCATATTTGTAATATTAATTATTATAAATGATATATCAAGTAGTCATTGTTAAAAATAGTAAGACAAAACTAAACACTAATGTTCCAAAACATTTTTTTTTTAATTCCCTACTGTTTAGTAATTTGATAGCTGTAATTGCCTGATATTTAGTATTTTAAACTGTCCATCTAAAATAATTAAAACATCAATCTTCAGATAATTACAATAATTGATGCAAACAGTAAATGATTATCAGGAATATTTTATTAATTACTGGTATCCTAATTGTTAAATTTATTTGAAAATAATTATTTTGTTTCATTAGTATGTATTCATTAAATTCTGGTTCACAGTCATAAAAACAATTATATTTATTACTTTTTATGGGGTGTCTTTTGATATATTTCTGTTATTTAAAATTAAATTTTGATTCACATTGGGAAATTAGACTAACTATTAATTAAAAAAATAATTTTAAAAGAAAATCCTTAAGGGTGTCCATTACTGGCACATCAACCCTATATATTTTAAATTTTCTTACTTTTTGTGGAATTTAATTTTGCATTTTGTAAAATTGATTTGGTGTACTTTTTGAAATTGCTCAATTATTTTATAGGTTAGAGTTCCAGGATTTGATTATGTTGGAGTTGGGAACTCAGCGAATAAAAAGGACTCTCAAACAAATGCAGCGAGAGATTTTTTATTGTATTTGGTTAGAATTGGAAGACTTCTTGAATCTGAAGTGCCTATTGAACTGCCAGTAAGTTAAATAAGATATTGTAAAATTGAATTAATGCAATTGTTTTAAAATATTTTTACCTAACTGTTCACAGAAAAAAAACAGTAATGTTATTAACCATGGACAATGTAAGATTTTTTATTCCCTCATAAAATGGGAATAGGATTATTGATTTTAATAAATGTGTTAGCAAAATGTTTGTCTTCCCTCTCTGAATGTCATTGACTATATTTGCTTATATTTCCGAGAGTAATTGGATATTTCCAAAGTACTTATAAATGGTTGTTCTGTTTAAATATATATATTTAAAATTCTAAGCGTTTTCTTTCAACAGTCCGTGAGAAGAAACTGCAGCGTCAAATTACCCAAATCTTTTTTTTTTTTTTATGAAAGATATTTGGCCACAGATTTATCTTACATCCATTTGTTCAAATATTTTATTAATTAGCCGCAGGGTTGGAAAAAAACCGGGTTTTTTTTTTGTGAAAAACCAAAAAAACCGGTTTATTTGGTTTAAACCAGGTTTTTTTAGTTTAAACCAGGTTTTTTTGGTTTAAACCGGGTTTTTTTTTTAAATATAATTTCCTATTGCATACAGATGCATATCTGTTGATAAAATAAACATTTTTGGATATTATGTAAGTAATATAACTTTTGAAAATATTTAAATTAAATAATTACAGTCTTATTATTAAATAATATACAAAAAAATTGAAATCATTTCTAATTTAAACATTATTAGTAACAGCTATGTCTTATGTTCAAAGTAAACTACTCTACACAGTAAAACATTGATACCTTGAAAATCGTATGAAGAATCCTTTGATTAATAATATAGTAATCAATTAATAAACATTTGATGTAGTTTCATGAATATAATATATTATTCTGTGGTTGTTATTATTATTACTTTTTTAATGTCCAAATACTTCTGACGGTTATTTTGTTTTCTGAGTGATAACTACAAGTGTCCAAGTCAACATTTTTGGCCATTAGATTCAGCAACAAACAGAAAAGATTGATTGGTATTATTGAAATGTTATAACTAGCACTCAATTTTTGTAAGCTGTGTTATTCAATTTGATATCTTAAGTTACTCTTTTAAATTCTTTAAGGATAATCTTCCCCAATCCCAATCCAGAAAATTTTCTTTTACAACTCATTAAAGATCGTTGTATTTTGTTATTAACTGCTGTAAGTAATCTGCATTTTTAAAGGAAAATATTTTATGCTAAATATTGAATATTATTTATCTATTTTATCTTTTCTAATTTCACATGTTTTAAGAAAAATCTTTAGGGTACCATATCTGTTCAAAAGTACATGCTAATTTTCATTTTCTACATGCATAGAAACATGACCTAGGCTCATTATGTCTCATGTTGACGGCTGAGATGAAATGTTAAAAGTAGAAATTACTTCTATCTATAATTTAAAACAATTAAATTACAAAAAAAAGAAAATATTATAATAGATTTTTTATAAAAAAAACCAAATGGTTTTTTGACAAAAAAACCAATTGGTTTAAACCGTGGTTTAAACCATGGTTAAAACCACTTGGTTTAAACTGTGCCAACCCTGATTAGCCGTAATTTTAAATTAAAATTCAACATTTGCACATGCGCAGTATATAAGTACAAGTCTGCCTTTGGAATGACGCGCTACACATGCACAAAGATGCTCGCTCAGTTAAACTATCACATCACAGGTAAAAGTTGTTTTAAGTTTGTCTGCTATTTGATTTTACTGTAAACAAGCTTTTCTTTCTTTCACAAAGTCAATATTATTTGACTCTTTCAGCATTATTAACAATTCAAAAATTTATTGTGTCAATATTAAGAGCTAGATACGGTTTATTTCGGGAGTGCCATATTGTTTTGGTCATATTACACACAGAAGATAAACACAATGATTTTGAAGCTAAAAGTTATGGCTAGTGATCCGTTTTATGAATTGCCAATAGTTACACATGAAAATTGGGAAACTAGCATATTAAGTTGTAGCTGCTGCTTTAAAAAAATAAGGTATCATAAATATTAAAACGCAAAACTACTTCTGTAAGATCAGACCTCAAATTTGAGACAATTGCTTATGCGTCAACTGTTTTTCAAATCTCTTCAATTTAGAAGGAAGAAAAGAGTTATTGCTAGCTTAGTGGGTTAAAGTAGCAATTTAAAGCTCTGAATTTTGTAGAGGACACAGGTTCGAGCCCAAGCTTGCAGGCATGAAGGAGTTCCTCCTAAAGGAGGAATTCCACCTTTTTAAAAGCAAATTTGGGCATTCTTTGGATTGATGCAAAAATGCAAAGAAAATATTAGAAGCATGGGGGGGGGGGGGGAGTTGAGAAAGCTTAATAATTAGACATTTTGTCTACTGAAATCCTTGGAGTTTGTTTCTGAATTGCTGTACTATCAAATCAAAGGCAAGCTTTTATTATACACATCTGAAAGTCGTGTAAATATTAAGTTCTTTAACTAGGGAATGGAAGTTTCCATAAGGTTCTTTTGGAATAGAATATTTTATTCTATTTATAAAACACTTCTGGGTAATTTCAGTGATGCATTTTTGGAAATGTATTTCTGGAGTAAAGATCAATTTGGCATGCATACATTTAGCATAGTTTTTTCCTTTAAGTAAAGTCTTAAACATTCAAATCATTCAAAATAATACATTTATTTTGAAAAATTAATCTCTGTCCTTCACATAAGTTCATCAGATACATTTGTTTGGATTTATACTTTTAGCTTTCTTTTTTGATTTATTGAATTTATGCATTTGTTATTTATTTTTTTATAATTCATTTTATTGTATGAATAACTGTTGAAATGAATCTAAATTATACAAGTTTGGCCTTATTGTACATATGGAAAAAAAATTTCCACCTTTTTTCCCATTTCCCTCTTTCATGCCTGAGCTTGGCAAAATGTACAATTTTTGTCAATAATTCATTTCAATAATGACAGTTTATTAGGAAGAGAAGTTATAGGATTATTATTTTATTATTATTATTATTGAATGCTTTATAATTAAATAAAATTTAATACTCAATATTATTTTGAAAAAATAATGATTTTATATTTAAAATATTTTACATGTAATTATCAATTAAATAAATTGGGCTGATCTACAATTTTCGTTATATTTTCTGACCATTATCAAGAATATGTATGTATGGGTCAGAAAGAAAAGTTTGTCATTCATCTGCAGAAAAAATGAGACCGAAAGAAAGAAAAATTCGTATAAGAGCTATAAAAGAAATTACCTTGATATCCAGGTTTATTATTTAAAAAATGTAAAATAAAATTCAAGTAATAAAAAGTATATATTATAAATCGTTAGCTGCATTGTTTCAAATTTAGGTTTTTAGAGAATGAGACAGATAAAAATAAAATTCATAGCAGTTTTTAATGGTTGTGTCTCGTGTAGTTTAAAAAAAAAAATAAATAAATGAAAATAAATATTTTTTCAAAATAAATAAATAAAAGGGAAAAGATCCGTAAGTAAGTAAAAATAAATCCTCTACCTGTTTTTTTTTTAGGTACATTTCTGATAAAAAAGCAAGCCTAATTGGTTGTAAATTATAAACTTAAAATTCTTTCACTTCATTGAATATGTTATATACTGACAGAAAGACTTGTATAAAACCAAAAACTTTCTGCGCACATAAATATTCGGTCAAAAACTTTCTGCAAATTATTTTAATGTTTTATAAAATAAGGTGTTATATTACTTTGACATTATGAATTTTAAACAGTAGTTTTAAATAATTACCATTTAATTTAAAAATTAATTAATATTAATTACAGAATAATTATGTTGGCTATAAAAATAATAAAGCTAAAAATCCATGATAAGAAGTGAATTCTTATTAAGTTATTTTATCAATGCAATAATAGACATTGCTTCTGAAACAACTGAATCACATTTTGTAAGGAGAGGTCCATTCATAGGTATCATCATTAAAGAGACCGGTGAGTTTTTATTGCGGCCTTTTAACGAAATTCTCTTTTTTTCCGCGATCATTTGGCGAAATTTCTGTTTTTCCGCGATTTTTTGACGACATTTGCATTTTTTTCGCAAATGTTTGACAAAATTCGCGCTTTTTTCGCGATCCTTTGACGAAATGCGCGCCTTTTTCTTCTATCGTTTGATGAAATTTTAATCTTTTCGCGATCTTTTGACGAAATTCACGCTTTTACGAAATTTGCGTTTTATTTCACGATCCTACATTTTTCCGCTATGTGTTAGGGAAATTTTCCTTATAAAGGAAAATCCCCACTAAATCTAAGACGATAAAATTAAGCAGCTATGCAGTATGAAGCGTGAAGAGATCTAGATATGCAAATTAAGTAGATGGAGTTAAAAAAGTAAAAATGGCTGAAAAGAAATTGCAACGAATGTGTGTGTGCTCTAAAATTATGGAAAAGTTCAATGAATACAAAGTGGTTAAAAACAAATAAACTTTATTAAAACATAACATTTGTAAAAATAGATGAACTTTAAGTATCACAGTCTATTGGATATTAACTAATCCATATTTCTAAACTTTACAGATTATGTAGATCACCGGAACTCATCGGGTGAAGGTACTAACATTTAAACATCTCTAAAAACTTTTACCAATTAAACAGCTTTTAACAATTTCCAAAATACTTAACTTTACATTTACAAGTTGCTAATACTTTATAATCTCTTAAATTTTAATATAATATAAAACATGAAACGATTAAATGTAAACTTGAAAAAAGAGATATTATCAAACTACGTTTCATATAAGAACAATAAAGAAGTTAAGTTTATATCGGAAGCAAAGAAAAATAGAAGAGATGCAACTCCAGTCTAACGTCACTAACCATCATGGCCTGTCCCGCTACGTGAATGCCATAAAACTTTTATTAAACAAAACCTGTTGCACAATTGACTTCCGAGGAGACAACTCAGGGACTAACTCTACCTGATAACAACTCATTCCTAAAAAAAAACACTTTCGTCAATTAACCGCAGCAACTATCACATTCACGGAAACTCAAAAGAATTTTATAAATCTTACTTTAAACCAGGGACAGTAAATCCAGAAAAAACAAACCGACCCCGCACATCCATCACGCCGAAAAAGTTCAAACTCCGTCCATTGCTTTTGAAGCAGGTATTACTCCGGCCTTTAAACAAATAGAACTATTATTTTAAAAAATGTCGCCTCCATGATGGAACTACTGAGCATGTATGCCCAGCATACAAACTGGTTCTAAAAGAACCACCGTTTTATTATGCTACACCATCACAGCACAAGGCAAGACAAAAACAAGAGAAAAAGCCAAGAGCAAACGAAGTCCCCAGCTATATATCCTTCGCCTCTTCATTGATATTCTGACGGCAGCCCCGCAGAAACGATCTCTGCTGCATTTCGTTCTCAGTGACGTCGTAATGACGGCTGTCTGGACACCTCACGCCATCTGTTGGCAGGTTCGAGCAACATGCCGATAAAACGAATGAAACTAGTAAAAGAAAAGAGATTGCCGGCCGATATGAACAGGAAATGATAAGTAAATAAGAAACGTCTTAAAAGATATTAGCAGGTGATAATTAAAAATAGATAATGCAGGTCGGAATGAATTAAACTTTAAAAGATTTTTATGTAAAGCCATAAGAAACTAACGAAGTTTTAAAATTTGGGACAACACTATGCTTTTACGAAATTAGTTTTTTTTTTTTTTTTTTTCCTGCTCTTCTTTGACGTAATTTGCTTTCTTTCTGGCGATTCTTTGACAAAAAAAAAATTTTCCACGATTCTTTAAAGAAATTCGCGTTTTTCCCACTGTCCTTTAACGAAATTCGCATATTTTCTGCGATGCTTTGACAAAATTGGGCATTTTTCGGCGAACGATTGATGGAATTGGTTTATTTTCGGCGACCATTTGCTGAAATCCGCAATATATTTCAGTGATATTTGTTTATGTCTGAATTTTCGGACTGATGGCCGATTTTTTTTTTTTTTTTTTTTTTTTTCGGAATCGAATGCCTTAAATTTTCGAAAAACTCGGAACTGATTCATCCCTGGCAAGCAATAAATAAATCGTACATAAAATTTGGGAACATTTTTAATTTTTCGGTATTTAAAATAAAAAAAAAATGAAAAAAGATAATTACAAGAACAAAAAAATTTTTCCCTAAGAAATTTTCCGCAAAGTTCCGAATTTTGCAGAAAATTTTCCGCGCACGGCATGCGCGTGTGCGTCTATATTATACAACTCTGCTGACAGCACCATTTATTGCCTTAAAGAAATAAGAATCACTTATGCAATATAGAAATTCGTCATTCAATAGTTAATTTAAAAGCAACTAATTAAAAATTCAAGAATTTTTCTAATGAAACATTCAAGTTATTTACCGTCATATCTTGATGGGCACTATCTAGTATTGATATATGTATGTATTTATTGAATATGTATATACAGGGTATCTAGCCACCTCGAAAAGTCAGGAAAATTTACCATTCCTAAAGAAAAGTCAGAGAAATTTGAAAACTCCATGAAAGAGTTACAAAAATTTGAAACTTCCAATAAAAAATTTCTGATTATAACTAAGAATTTGACATTGCAGTGCCAGGAAAATAAAATTTTGTTCTTTATAAATACTGTTGTAAAGAGTTTCTCAACCTGTCATGCAAATAATTTTGTCTACCCCTTTTCAATCCTTCCTTGTTACTCAGAAATTTTCTACTCGTACTTCACTGAAACTTGATACTGAATGTTGTAGGATTGATTAGATCTTTCAGTCTGTTTACTTATGTTTGGTTTAGAAGTGAACATTTGTTAGCTTAATCTTGAATATTTCTTATTTATATTAAATACAGATTTCTTTGACATATTTTAACTGTGACTGATGTGATAAGGATTTCATTCTGATTGGGCAAAATAGATGGAACCTGATGCTAAAATTCTGTAATGTTTAGCATGTAAAATGTTTAACAATTTGTAAATTTTGCAAGAATTTAACTATTCAGTAGTTGTTACTTCAAAATCAGTTGTAAAACTTCCACACTCAAATTCCCAACGTTAAGAGTTTTTGTGTATAACACCACAAAATCTCAATACCTGGGAATTTTTTCCCTGAACCTGGAAAAGACAGGAAAAATTTGCTGCTGATCTGAAATACATCCTGTATATATGTGTATTGAAGCTATGAAAATTTAACGATTATTCATTATATTATAATATTCATTAATTCATTAATTATAATAAAATCTCTCTATACTAAAAAAGTAACTAACGCTGTCACCGCCACCGGTTTTGAATTTTTTCTGACAGGAGGTCTTTTTTTGTTAGTATTAAGAAAAATATTGCATACAAAAATATGAAAATCTGTGGTATTATAGAGAAATGTTTGATAAACACGCTGATGGAAACATTATTCACATCAAAGAATTATTTTAAGAGATATTTAATGTAAAAGTTGGTCAAAATCTTTCCGTTAAAGTGTTATAGGAACAAAACTATACATGGGAAATTAATCATTTTTAGATCATTTTATACATTAGAAGTTCCTGGTGTGCAGACTGCATTTATTTTTTTTGACTCATTTTTTGAAGTTTTATTTCTATTTTAAATTAAAATTTTCATGAGAGAGATTTTTTACATATTTTAGAAAAGGGTACTATTTTAAATTGTTGTCAAATTTAAAAACAGCGCAAAGAATAATATTTCCTTCAAATAAAAAATTTGTTTGCACATACTATTACAGTCAAACCTCATTAACGCGAACACTCAAGGGGAAACTTTTTTGTTTCTGTTATCCGAACTTAAACACATTACATACAACTGGACTGGGAAATCGGAAACAGTTCATGTTAACGAGGTTTGACTGTATAAACAGAAAAAAAACTTTTAAATGAGGATTAAATGATTACGTATTAAAAGCAGGAAAATATTGAATTATGTCATAAAAACTATATTTACACATGAATTTTAAAAGAAAATAATAAATCCATTAATATGCGTTAAAAGTTGTTAATGAATGAAATTACGTCATATTTAAAATTGCCAAACAGTTTAAATTAAAAAATATATTTGTGCGAGACATTTATTTCATATTTTGATATACACTTTTTAAACTATTGTTGAGAATTCTAAGACAGTGCAAATAATATTTCCCTTCTAACAACAAAAGTATTTTCAAGTGAATATTAAAAAGAGAAAGAAAACTTTGGTGAAAATTGCATCAGATTTAAAATGTCTTATTTAAAAAAACTATCTTCTAGTGTTGTTAAAAAATACCGGGAGACAAAGACTTTTTACTTAATTCATTTTATATTAGCTTATTTTTATTTATTTATTTTCTTTTTAATTCATTCTTCCAAAAAAAAAATTTTAAGTCGATCAAATTAGCGTGCTTTTAGAGTTTGCGGTGTCTGAACGGGGGTTGGCAAGCGTAGCTTGTAGGGGTCAGAGCCCCCTGGTGTTAATAAAATAAATGATGGACATACTTAGAAATAACTCTACATGGAATCGTATGGCTCTAAATATTGAAATAATTTTATGTCATAAAAAGGGAACTTCATGTTTTCCTTTTCATGGAGGGGGGGGGGGGGGAAGGGGGCAATCATTTTTTTTTTTTTTTAAATAAATTGTTACTTGTTCCTTTTCTTCAAATTGCTCATACAATTTGTGTCAGTATTGTATATGTATATATATTTTTTTCACTTTCAGACAGCGGTGGCTGAGTGTAGTACACCAGCAAGTTTGCCTCCTGGTGGACCAGCTGCACCTCATATCCAGTTATCTTCGTCTGCTCAGAACTTTCCTATCAGAAATAGCTATACTCCTTATAATGAGGAGTCAGCACCTGATTTTATTAGTCGAGTAGAAGAACAAAGAAGAATGGAGGAGGTACTTTTCTTTATTTTTCTTAAAATACATTAGTAATATTTAATTTATTGCATAGAATGCTCATTCGGAATATTATCTGAAATTGTTATTAAAATACAATAGATTATGGTTAATTTGGACATATCAGTTCTAGCATAATTTGTCTCAATAAAGCAATTGCCGAATTAAATGATCTCTCAAATATCAGAAATCTATTGTATCTGTTTTAATAATTGGCTTCCATTTAATTTCTTTTACATTTGCACCATGAAATCAAATTGGTCATTTTATTATCTGTTTTCCAAAAAAAAAAAAAAAAATCAAAACAATTTTCACCTATTGCAGTTCTGTTTAATAAAATAAGCAAAACAATGTTACTATAATGTGTACATTTCCCTTCTTTTAATATTTAAAATTATTTATTCATTACTTATCAAAATTTCTTAAACATAAATTACTTTTTTAAAAATCAATATAAAAGATTTTATATTCCGTTACTAATTCAAAAATATTTACCTTTAGAAATATCCATCAAATTATTTATTTATCATTTCAAGAATGTAAACAAAACAGAAAATTAATAAAAAGTGTTTCTGGAAAATATCGCGATTGTTGTCAGTCCGAAAAATAGCATTCTAAAATTTATTAAATATTTTCTTCTGCTTCAAAATATATTGGATTTAAATAAACATTTTCATTCAGCAGCCAAGTTTCCATCAACTTTCAACCATAACTTCAAGTTTTATGGAAAACAATATTTTCTTACTTTCATAACTTATAAAAATCCTGCCTGTTATTTTTTCAGATGCTGTAAATTATCAATCTTTCCCTTCTTTCTTATTGCTAAACAATTTCTTTATGTCACCAGATCTGCCCTTGATCCTCCTTCTTGTATCAAAATAATGCATGTCCATTACAGAGTTCAGCGGCTGCAAATTCAGTTATGATTAAATTTGCTGGTGCCAATCTGCTTACGCTGGTAACTAAGAAAGCTACAGGTGTTCCATGTGCTCTCTGGCTCTTCTGGACAGAGCATCAGTTTAACGCACTTTTCTCTAAATGTAAGATATCTTTTGTCACTTTCGAAGTGGGTAGGGCCTCTCCCTCTGGCCCTACTTTGCGGAAATTTTGAGCGAGTATTCAAATGGATGCTATCCAGGGATAACGAAGTTTTTGTCTCTTAACATCTTCAAGTTTTAAAGATTCATTGATAAGTAGTTGGTTTGTTTTTATATTGTATATATTTGAGATATTGCCGAAAATCTGAACCTTAGTTTTCTTAAATGCACTGTACGTCAAAGTTTTGCTGAAAAACAGATGAAATAATTGAAGAAAAAACGCAAAATTTGTGAAAGTGCCACGGGAAAAAAAGCCAGCGGATGCATAAAATATTTAAAAAGGGCACTGGCCATGTAAAGTAGTTAATAGAGTCGCCAAGCTCTTTTTTTTTCCATGCTCGATTGTCACATTTCGCAACTTTCTCCTCGTGACCTATTGACAAATTTCATGATATTTTCCTTCTACTGATTAGCGAATTTTGAGACACTTCTGGTGACCGAATGATGAAAATCGTGCGTGTTTTTTTAGCGACCAATTGACGAATTTTAGATTTTTTTTTTTTTTCTGTGAATGACGGAAGAATTTCGCGATATTTTCCTTATGACTGGCTGACAAATTTTAAGATTTTTTTTTCAGCGACCACATAATTTCGTCATTTTTTCCCTGATTGATAGATAAATTTCTCGATTTTTTCCTTTTATCAACTGGCAAATTTTTAGATATTTCCTTTAATTTGCGAAAATCACTGTTGTTTACCCCTTGATTTTTGCTTTTTTTCTGCAACTGACAGGCGATTTTTGAGAATCTTTTGTGAAATTTTGCTGCTTCCAATTTTTCAAATCTTGTGGGGGTTTTCTTTCGACCGATTAGTGAAACTCTCAAGCATTTTATCTCATGCAACCTATCGACCAATTTCAAAATCTCCCCCCCTCCCCTGTTGTACAACAGTTGTTGCCCTTTTAAATTAGAAATAAAAAGATTAGCTATGAATATTTTATACTTCATTTAACACAAAGATTATAAATCTAGTGTTCCTGTGTCTTTTCTATCTTGAAAAAATAAAAATTATATCTTTAAATTCATGATTATTATCTTTTGAAATTCAAGAAATAAAATGATTAGCAATTTTTAGCTATAAATATTTTATACTACATGTAACACAATCAACGATTGTAAATTTAATATTCCTGTGTCTTTTCTATCTTGAAAAAATGAAAATTATATCTTTAAAATCCATAATGTCCGTAGAAATTTAGAGAGAAAAAGTGCATCCATTTAAACAACTTATTTTTCTTGTTACATTTTTTTCTTTTAGGCTGAAGACCTCGACATCAATTCTGGAATACATGGAAACTGGACCCTAGATAATGCAAAGTCAAGACTTCATCAATATTTTCAACAGCATAAGTTAAATCCTGAGTATAAATACTCACAAGTTGGTCCTGATCATAACAGGTTTATTTGGCTTTGTTCATTTTTGTATGCACACTCTGACACTTTATTGGCAATATATTCCAGAGATATGCCATCTTCTGTGTGATCACTTGCAACCTGATTTTTTATTTCTCTTAGTACATAGAGTACTGGGAGAGAATAATTTTGCATAAATATATAGCTATATATTGTAGTTTTTTTTTTCATGACTTTATTAGCAATATATTCCAGAGATGTTATTTTCTGTGTGATCACTTGCAGCCTGAATATTTTTTATTTCTCTTAGTACATAGAGTACTGGGAGATAATAATTTTGCATAAACATATAGCTATATATTGTAGTGCTATTGTTTTCTATTTTTTAATGACTATTATTAATATATTCCAGAAATATATTTTTTTCTTTTCTTAGTACATAGAGTACTGGGAGAGAATAATTTTGCATTAATATGTAGCTATATGGTAGTGCTATTGCATTTTTCTTAATACATAAATAAACATTTGTCATATTTAAGAATGCTTTTACTTTATGAGTAAGTTAAAGTACTCTTTTACATTTCAAATTTTCATAATTACACATATATATGCATAATCTCAAATTATTTTCCTTTACTTGTTGGGAAAATTTTGGCTAAATTTGCCATCCTTAAGAATGATATGTAAGCCAAAATCTATCCAACAGTACTTTTTTTTCTAAATGTTTACATTGTGAAACACTTGTTATACTTCAATTTTTGATATGATTTTCAACATCTTAGAAAAACATTTTTAATTTTAAGTAAAAAGTAAATGTTTTCTCCCTCCCCCTCCCCAATCTAATTAAGCACAGCATTTTTTATCAAACTCTCTAAAATTTAAGTATTTAAATGTATTTATGGTGCATTTAAAAAAAAAAAAAAAAAACTACAGATGGTATACTGAAATACATATTGATTCTAAAGGAATTGGTTCTGCATGCATCAATGAAGTATTTCTAGTTATTATTTTTTTTTTCTTCCCCTCACTACAGCATGTATATCAAACATGTTTAACTCATGACCGGCATTCAGGGTTGACAAGTTTTTGACATGCCATGGTTTAAACTGATTTTAACCAAGGTTAAAACCGTTATGTCAAAAAGTATCAAAAACCTAGTTTTAATAAAATATTAAAAAAATTACGTAGCAGAGTTAGGCTTTTATGAATAAATTCTAAATAACACTACATAAATACATTAAAACTGTGGTGGTATAAACTGCACAAATACATACTTGAAACCTATTTGCATAGGATATGGTAAACTGCAAATAGATTGTTGCATGATTTAACTATTTAATAAAAATTTCTTTAACTTTTATTTAATGATTTAGTTTATCGTTAATGTATGCTTTTTAGATGAACAGTTAAATTCTTTAATGTGTGATTTTTATTTTATTCGGAAAAAATTATATTCAAGTCTATTTCTATTAATTGTCCACTAGAAAAATAGTGAAAAAAATTATTTATGTTTCTGTGGCTCATTATGTCACTCCTCAGTTACATAACAAAAATTGTTCAAAAAATGATAATTTTAAATTATATACTTACTTTAGTGTTTACACTGCACAATAACAACTATTCAACGATATAATAATTTTTAAATGCTTTTAATAGTTTGATGAAGATAGAGGGGAAAATGCCAGTTGAGCACATAGAAAGCAGTATCAACAAAAGATATAACCTCCCTGTGATCCAAAAAAAAAAAAAAAATCAGAATAAAAATAGTCTTCATGATTTTAAATGTTGTCATACATAAGTAACGCATAGTAGTTCACCAAATGACCAATGGAAAGAGCCAAATGGTAAAATAAGATCATGTAACTTCTAGCTTATGATATGCACTTAACAGTTAATAAATCCTTAATTATTTGTAATCATTAAAATTATGTATGTTTAATCTAAATTTTACAGAGATAAATAAATTTAGATTTTTTTTATCTTGTTTGGAATTTCGTAGTTTTAAATGATTTTTTCAAACTACAAATGTACATACCCACTCAATGTCAATTCTATGGCAGAAATTTGTTTAATATTTCCTTTAATATTTCAATATTTTTAAATTAATTTATATATATATATATATATATACCGTATTTACTCGTGTATAATGCGCACTCCGTACTTTACAAGAAAAAATGGTGAATTTTTATCTCATATATAACACGCACCATAAATTTGGCATGCAAATGAATGAATGACAAGATGAATTTCAGTAAAGAAAGTCAAAAGAAATGTTACGTCAGCCCTGGAAAGTTTAAGACTTCGGGTTAGGGAGGGATTGTGGGAAAGAATGTGGGAGGGAGTAAGTGACAAGGATCAGAGTGAGTGAAGTATGTTATGATCATCGGAGTGATGAAGTATGAGTCCTGTTATGACGACATTCGCTAAACGAAATACTTGAGAGCGTCTTTTGACAACGTTGGAGTAAGATGGTGAATTGATGTAGTTATACTGCGACATTTAAGTTGTAAATAGTTCAGTAAGCAAAAGAAAATGGCAACTATTCTTATGTCAAAAAATCAGAGTTGTTGAGTGTAGTGTGGGAGAGTCACAGAATATGGAAGAAATTGATAAAGCACCATCCAAAAAGCGTGTTTTGGGGGGGAAATTGTGTAAACGTCCGCAAGTGGAGCAGCAGCTTTTAACTCATGTAACGGATTTGCTGCATTCGGGGTACTCAGTTTCGACGGAAATTTTGATGTTCGAGGCCTGTGAAATAGTCAGGAAAATGAATATTCAAAGAGAAGATTTCAAGGGTGGTTATGACTAGGTGCTTTATTATCTGTAATAGTCTTATATATCAGGTGAAAAACAACACTCTTGCAGAAGCTGTCAGAAGAATATGAAGAACAGCGTACCAAGCTCTTCCAGTACGTTAAAAGGCTACGAAAATAAAAGGGATATCGGATGACGCAAATCGGCAATGCGGATGAAACTCCATTGTGGTTTGATATGCCGGATGCCACAACTGTTCATCCCATTGGAGATGGCAGCGTTCAAGTGCGCGCAACAGGAACAGACAAACAACGACGCACCGTTATGCTGCCCATTACTCCTCACAACTGCAAGTTGACACCATATGTGATTTTTAAACAGAAAACTATCCCAAAACAATCATTTCCAGTCGGCATAATTGCAAGAGCACAGGAAAAAGTGTGGATGACGGATGAGCTCATGAAAATTGGATTAACATTGTATGGGAACTTCGGCTAGGTGCTTTACGTCAGCCATCGATGCTGGTCCTGTACAGCTTCCGTGGACACATGATGCCTGGAGTAAAAGTGAAAATTCATCACTCAAGTGATGTAGTTGTGATACCAGGTGAGATGATGAAAGTGCTGCAGCCCTTAGATGTTGTCATCAACCGATCATTTCAGATTGCATTTCGGCCTGCTACAATTGGATAATAACAGATCACAACATCACTCCAAGCGGGAGAATGAAACGTGTCACTCCCAACTGTATGTGAAGCTTGGAATTCCATCTCAGCCGAGATGATAATAAAGGGCTTCAAAGTGACTGCAATTTCCAATCAGATGGATGGAGCTGAAGACGATATAATTTACGAGGACATTGACTGTGCCAGTCACGACGAGGACAAGAGTAGTAGCGGCAGTGAGAATTGCTAATTAGCGTTCAAAAAATGTTACTAGCGCTGTTGTATAAAAAAGTGTAAGGAGTGAAATAAAGATGCAGCAATACTTCTATTAAGTAAGATTTTTCCAGTTTTAATTTCTTCTTTGAATACATATATTTTAATTCATATGTATATCGGGTGATTATATGAAGCAGTAAAAAATTATTCCGTGTATAACGCACACCTAAAGTTTTTGCCCTAAATTTTTGGAAAAAAAGCATGTTATATACGAGTAAATATGGTATATATAGATATATAGCTAATATTGATCTCTACAAAGGCCTTTTTTTATTTTGCTTGCAGTTTTTATATATATATATGATACTTTCACTTTTGAAACAGGTTTCAAACCAAGTTAACTATATTTTTTTATTACTAGTATGGTGAATTACCTTTTGCCTCTATTTTCAGGAGATATTCCGTAAATAAGATAATTTCATCAGTAAAGCTGCTATCAGATTCACCAATTTTTCGAGCGACTAATTTTTCAGTTGACTTTTCCTCCAACTTTTCACTGTACAAAGTGAAAAAAGGGTACTACTGTTACCAATTGTTACTATTTATTGCTCTTTCGTTGGTACAAATAAGCTTTCCGGAAACTTCACAATAAGTTTTCAGCTATCTCTTGTTATGAACACCTTTTCAAAGTTCTAATTATATACAAACTGTGTTTTATGTCCCATATATCTGGTTTTTCTTGCATGCATTACACCAAAACTCTTTCTTGGTCATCATTCTATTTCAGCTTAATCGCAGCTTCGGCCATCTTGGTAGTTGGGAAATGAATGATGTTGAAAACGACTTATACAATAGTCCATGATCTATAGCGAAAACATTTTCATGATTAAATGCGTTAATGATCATTGAGTTTTTTATATATATATATATATATATATATATATAATTGTTGATGGTAATCCAAATTCATAGATCCTTGAATATTAAAGATAAGAACGAAAAGAAGAATACTGCAAATTTGCAGACAGGATAGCTTTATTTATTGTACAGACGAAGAATGTAAGTGCCAGAAAGGGACCCTTCGTTGTTTTCAGTTCGATGTACAGAGATGGAGTGAATAATTTTATAGATATTATTGACAATGTGCCGAGCCAAAATCTTGGTACCCTGGACCATTATAACCCCAAAGATATATCATTTAATGGAACTTTGAGTTAAAAACTAGCCGAAAGGACCATTGATTGGCATTTTAACATTTCAACGTACAAAAATGAATGTCAGAGGATTAATGTGAAATATGCATTTAGAAGCAGCATCGCAGATGCCGGGTGCTGATTTTAATCTAAACAGAATATATATTTGCGGCCGAGAAGGTATTTGTATTGACTATCAAACTGATAATTAACAGTGAGTATATAGATTACTGCTACAATATGAGCATATGGTAAAATATCTTTTTTTTATATATTCGTTAACCGAAGGAAAGTATGCTCACACAGTTAGTGATTTTAGGATGAGATAAAGATTTGTTTTTGATTTATTTTATTAACAGCTTTGGGTGAACTTGGAAAAACTTGAGTAATTGAAAATTAAAGTGCATAAG
Organism: Maratus speciosus; assembly: GCA_963932465.1. NCBI lineage: Eukaryota > Metazoa > Arthropoda > Arachnida > Araneae > Salticidae > Maratus > Maratus speciosus. The sequence goes on along the minus strand of OZ010788.1, from coordinate 534,726,003 downwards.
AGAAGAAGAAAGATATATTCTTTTTAGAAAGGATAGGAAGTTTTGGTTGTTTATAATTATGAAAGGAGATATTAAATTTTAAAATTGGGAATTTAATTTTAAAAAAGGAGCTAAATAATGATATGTGATGATATGTTATTTTCAACATCACATGGCCTATCTCCGATTGGCTGAAATGTTGGAAGATAGGTGAAAAGTTGTGGCTAGCAGAGATTTTTTTATAGTTGGGGATATTGCTGGTTGCTATCACACTGGGTGTTGAGATGATTTCTTGCAGAAAATCGGCTGAAATCAAGAGTTGGCTAAAAAGTTGGTGAATCTGATAGCAGCTTTAGAGGCAATTGTCAGTCAGTCACTAACAAAAATTAATTTACATATAAAAGGATTAAAATCTATTTTAATTGTTTTATCCCAACATTTATTCTTTTCTCATTTATAAAGTAAATGTTATTTTTATTGTTCTGTGTCTGTACTAAGTGAAAAACATAACAAAAGCAATGCTATATTAACAGCATTTTTTTCTTTTTTGTTCCAAGTTTACTTAAACATTTGTGTTTTTGACGGTTTAAACCTATGTCATGTCAAAAACCAGTTTTTGACAGCTAAAACCGAACACTGCCTGCAACAATCAACTTTACAGCCCAACCAGTGTAATACATTGAGTCAGAACTCAAGTCCTGAAATATGTCAGTTTTAAAATCAAGGCAAACTTTCTTTTTGATCCAATACAGTTTCAAGGTTTATTGTTGATGTATTAGATAAGATAGTTCTGCTACTCTTTCAAAAGGATAATACTTATCCTTTAAAAAGAATACATTTGTGCATAGTTTTATCAAATCAATAGGTTTAGATAGCAAAGAGAATATAATATTTATTTCAATATTTTAATCTGTAAATGGAAAACCTATACTTTACGTAGATCAATATCCCTTTATCATGATGTCTCTTAGCCAGGGATATAGAAATACATTTTACTCACCAGTAGTGAATGCATTTTCTGACATGATGAGTGAATTTTTAGGTAGTTTTTGGAAAAAAGCAGACTTTAAAGAAATTCAAAAAACTATTTAATTCAGATTGAAAGCAAAGTGTGTCTTAAAATAATGCAAATTTCAAAATGACGGAACTGTATAGTATTCTTCATTAAAAGGTGAAACATGTTAAAATTGCTGTTTTCTGTATTGCAAAGTTATGAGTCATTAGTAATTATACTAATGTTGAATATACAGTGAAACCTGCTTAAGAAGTTTCCCAAGGGAATAGAAGGGAAAAACTTTTTAAATGGGAAAGCTTCTTATACGGGAAAATTAACAATTTTTGAAAAAATCAATAGTTTATTTATATTCAGGAGAGGGTTTATTCTATCTTAGTAAAATAATACAAAGAGTACTTTCTATAAAACTGAGTTTTTCTTACGAAATTTAAATTAAGTTGCACACTTAAAAAATTAGCTAATAACGTAAAAGTACATAATTAACTTAGAAACTGTTTATTTAATCCAATACAAGCTATTTCTCTTTAAGCATCATTTGATATACTTTTGTTAAAAGAAATCTGTTAGTTTTTTGTTTCAGTTTTTTTTTTTTTTTTTTTTTTTTTCGACAACCTTTAATTGATAAGTCTAATTTAAGCTTTTGAAAACTTCTTCAGGCATATTTTCGACACTTTCGATAAAACTTTTCATGTTTTTAATTTTTCGAGATTTATCAGAAGAGTTTAAAATCAGTCCTCGTTTTGCTAGAATTTCATTCAGAGTAGTCACTTGTATGTTCAATTTCTTTGTAATTTCAACGCTTGTTATTTTTGAGTTACTATCAATTTCTTTCAAAATTTTGATTTGTCTTCAATTGACAAAGCTTTTTTTTAAATTGCCTTGCCCAGTCCAACATTTTTTTTTGGGGGGGGGGGGGGCAGAATTTTCGTCTGTGTATTTTCGAACGAGAAAACTTTGATGTTATGCACTTTACACTGATTTAAAAATTTCGAAATGAATGAACCAAACACAGGTTTGGTTTTTACCAACCATGGACAAGGGTGGTAGAGAATCTGTTGTAAAAGAAACTAAACTATTGAACTGAAAGAACTACCCCTCGGTAGGGCTGACCAATTATCTTTTCTCCTTATCAGTCACTATTGTTGCAGTGACGAGAGTCTCATCCTCTGTCCACATTCCATCACTTTTGTTGGTTTAACAGATTTTAAGAGGAAATAAAGATGATCACAACTGCTATCAGTTCTATACGTTGACTTTTTTGAATAGCGAAGAATAAAGAATGACATTTCCAGCATAGAAAATAAAATAATAATCAAAAAGACAAAATAAACATGTTTTGAAAGTAAAAATGGAAGGAAAAATAAACTTTTTAAGCGGGAAAGAATTTTGAATTAAACTTCTTAAACGAGCTATTTTAACATTAGAATAGTAGAAAAATGGGAATCGAAAATATAAACTTCTTAAACGGGAAAACTTCTTAAGCGAGAACTTAAATGGGTTTTACTGTATATATATATATATACATATATATAGTAATGTAAAGTCAGAAACTTGATTGAGCCTTTTTTTTTCTTCTTCTTTCTTCATTCATTTCTAGAATTATTTTGTATTTTGTCTAGAGACTGGTATTTAAACTGCTGATGCTGCAAGTGATTAGACATTTGTGCTATACAAAGTTGTGTAATAATCTGTTAAACTCTGGAATATATTGCTTTTAAAAGGTCAGTAATAGTGTGCTTATAATAAAATTGTTTCCTTTCAGTATAAAATAGCTGCTAAATGTTAGTGGCTATTTAGCACTTTTGTTTACTGTAGACAGCATTTTGTTTCTTTAATGTCATGAATACATTAGAGAACAATTCCCAAACTTTGTTCCACCTTAAAGTTTCTTTTTTCAACCTACCCAATATTGTTCATATAGAACCTTTTGTATTGTCTTTTGGGAAAAAAAGATTAATTTTGGCACAAAGCGCATGCTCAAGAACAGTTATAGGTAATACTAATGTGAAAAGGAATTACTAAAACTGTTTACTAAATCAAGATAAATGTTTATTAATGCATATAGTTTAATATAAACTATTATGTTTTCACAAAGTTATTCATCTTTATAAGATATCTTATTTTAAATTTGTAAATTGTTTTATTATTCTATTACAACAGAAAATTTTGAACAATTTTGATAACCTACTGATCATTACACAAGGAATAGTTTGGGAACCGCTACTCTAGAGCATTGATTTTTATGGATTTCTCAGGAATTATTGGTGCTCCTCATAGCAGAAACTGTGCGGCACGTCAGCAGCGCTTGCAGATTATTTTAGGCCTTACAGATTAATCTACCAGCTTAAAAATAAATACTGAGCTTTAGAAAAAATCCCTAAAAATTTACTTTATTTTAAGAGTTAATGTTTCTTATTAATTTTCTTTGTAAAATGTAATTTTTGCTTATTTTATGAGTTACTGTAAGTATTTGATAGTAGCTTAGTTGAGTATTTTTGGGTCACGGATAAATTTTGGTTTGCTGCAGATTGATACCAAAAATTCTGCTACTGGGTTGGTGCTCAGGAAAACTGAGCAATTGATTTTAATGTATTAAATCTGTGGCCCAAATATGAAAGTATATTACTCTTTAATTCAGACTTTTAAGGAGCATTGTGAGTATATAGTCTGGAAGACAGCAACACTTTATGTGTGACATACAAATTAATTTTCAAATATTCAATTAATCTTGCTTAATCATAAAAGCAATTGTCATGATGATGGTGGGTGCATCTTCGGGGACCGCAGCATCAGTCATAGTGAAATGAATATTGATTTTAGATCACTGACCTTAGTTGTGATACCATCGACAATCGGTATGCTGTTCATTTCACTTTGACTATAATATTGCATCCACAGTGCTGGCAACAGCTTACAACTATTTTTGTGATAGAGTAGGATCAGTTACTTATTTGAATATCAGTTTGTATGATACCACTTAAATGTGAGTTGTTGCCTCCCAGACTAATAGAAAAGGATGCAAGCATCAGTATATGTCTCTTTGGTCATAGAATGTTCAGTCGTGGAAAAAAAAAAGTAAACACCTCCTACTAACTCCTCAACAAATTATAGTGCTTCTAATGTTAAATTATGTTTTTATATTTCCTGGAATTATGCTCTTAATGTGCTAATTTTTCGTGTAGCAATAATACTAATATACCCAAACATAAATACGCTGAATATGCAATTTTTATCATTTTATGGTAAGAATTATGAATTATGAAATTAATATTCGAAAAAATTATGAATGACCTACAATTTTTTTGATGGATTTAGATTAAGTCCTGCTTTATGGAAATCCAGAATTTCACCTTTTTCTTCCAAGTAGTTTTCAAATTATGCTTAAAAAACGGCAAAATGATTGTTTAAGGGGTCGTCTATGATAGAAGTGACTAGATATTTTGAAATTTCTTATGCTATCCTGTTATCTAGCAGGTTTCATTGACTGCCTGAGTGGCGCTTAAGGAGCCTTGATCAAGAAGGGGGCTCTCTCGGTTAACAATCTAGTACCAATTCTAGTATCTTCAATTTGGATATAGCCCTTAAAATACGCTTGTTTTAAATAATTAATTTCTCAAAAACTTGTGGTACGAATTGCATAAAAATTTGTTTTTAGGCTAATTGAAGGGTGCAGAGTTCATTTATGCAGTCAAAATTGTGTACTTCTATTGGAAAAAACAAAGTTATGGTTTGTTTTAATATGTAGATGGTCCCCTAAGCAAATTTTATATACATCATTTAAAAGTAGGCTTTATTTCCAATCGTTCGGTACCGGTAACTTTTTTCTACGATAATTTGTTGAGGAGTTAGTAGGGGGTGTTTACTTTTTTTTTTTCCATGACTGTACATTATATTGTATGGGGAGTTCTGTTTCTAGCGGGGAGGGGATGAAGGAGGCAAGAAAATTTAGAATATCAAAAAGATGACAGTAACTTGGTAATTGGCATTAAAATGTATGAATTTTTCAGTAGCATGTGCTTGTTTTTTCACGCTGAAAAGTGAAATTCTGCATCATGTTGAAGTAGCAAATGTAAAAAATTTAGATTTTCAAGTGTAAAGTTTTTTTGTGGAAAAAATTTCATTCATTTTAAAAATTGATGATGTGGCCTGGAACTTAATTACAAAGTCAATTCACAGAACTTAAACTTGAAAAAATACCTAATACAGAACATGTAGATTCATGAATTGGCATCTTAGGAAAGATGTATTCCATTGACAGAAATTTGAAGTATGATAGATTTGTAGAGTATTAACGGTTGTATTGGCTATTCCACAGAGCAGTGCTGAATGTGAACATATTTTCAGTTTGATTAAAAAAAATATGCTTCAGTTCTGCTCAACTATGAAGACAAAAACTTTTAAAAATATATTTTGTTAGCCAAATCATTTACTGGAGATAAATGTTATGAAGCATGATTTTTTAATGATTTTTTTAAAAAAGCTCAAAAATCGACTGTGAATATGTATTTAAAAAAAATTCTCGTAATATAATCAAGTTTTAGTAAATTTCCTATTCACATATTTTATTCATTTTATTCTATCATATAATGTACAGTATTTATAGGCAATGGCTCATCTGTTGTCAATTTTGAAAAAATATAAATACTTTTACTCTGTTTTGTTTGTCTATGACGACAAAAAATATTTTACTGGCTAAATTATTTAAGAAAAATAAATCTTAGGAAGCAGAAGTTTTAACTGTATTTTAATGAAAGATAGGAAATCTACTATCAATGTTCTAAAAATAAATAAATAAATCCTATTAATTATTTTATAGATTGAGGTTATTCTTTTCTATTGTAATACAGTCGAACTCACTTATAACGAGCCCTGATGTAACGAGAACCTGGATTTAACATGGAAATCATAAATACTTGGTTGGTACAATGATAAGTCTATAGGAAGATAACTCGCTTTTATCGAGCAAACCCCAGTTATAGCAAGCAATATTTTTGCGATTCATAAAATTTCTATTGACTTCCACCTCTTCAGCTCAGATAATCGTTTCTTGGGAAAATTCTTTTAACATTATGAAGTCAACTGAAGTTGAGTGCGCAGAAAAACTAGAGCCGTACCGAGTATTCGGTAAATACTCGGCCAATTTGTCGAGTACTCAGTACTCAACGAAATTTTGACCGAGTACTCGGCCAATACCGAGTAGATGTAAGAATTTCATTTTTTAAGCATATGAACTTATAACTGATCTGTAAAAAGTTATTCGAATATCAATGTATAATATATGCAATAATTCATAAAATTATTTATTCGATATTTAACAATATGTCTACAAAATATAGAAAAAGTTAAGAACAAAAGCCCTCATAAAATAATTCCAGATTAAAATTTAGTTTCACATTTATACAAATAAAAATAAGTTCTTTTTAAATATATAGAAAAACAGAAAATACTATTATTTTGGATAAAGAAACTGAAAATGCAATAAAAAAATTAATAATTAAATTTATTATATTTCAAATTATGGTGCAAAAACATTAAATGTTCTGCATTATCAGTAAACAGGCCATTTCTTTTACTACTGTAAATTTGGGCTGCCTCTGAAAATATACGTTCAGAATAAACAGTGGTTGAAGGTGCACATAAGAAATTTTTTGCTAGGTTGCACATAATCGAAAATCCCCCCCCCCCCCCCCACACACACACACACACCATGCAACTGGAGTGTCAGTTTTACATAAGTCTTCTGTTAAGAAAGCCTGTATCTCTTTTTGTACCTCTTTTTATTTTTAATCAAAAGAAAATATGGTACAGTTACAAAATAAATATGAAATGTTTTGCATTATTCAATGAATTGTTACAGTAACCAATAAACATTTTTATTTTTAAGAGACAGATTTCAAGTATCAGAATAAATTGGCGGGTTGAAGAATGTTTTAATTTTATATTGGTTAATAATTTTCTTGTTATGCGTCAATTCTCCTTTTTTTGCTACTGTTTTGAGTTGTCAAAAATTGTCTTTAAAAGGTGCGCAAATAAATTTCAAATTTAATTAGTTAATTTATATATACTATATATGTATATTATATATACACACAAGCTCGCATTATGTGCACATCAGTTTTTTTTTCCTTATTACGCAACTACTCGGTATTCGGTACTCGTCCGAGTACTCAGCCAAAATACTACTCTGTACACCACTAAGAAAAACTTCCAACTTTTTTCGACGCCAAGGGTGCAAATGACGATGCTTTTCTGGCCACAAGTCTTCTCCCAAGAACAATAACATAATTAAGAGACAATAAGATAGTTCAAAGCAAATTGACCAACTTCTTTTGTACTGTACAGAAATAAAAAATAAAATAAGTATGTATAATAAAGTATGTATGAATTTTTGTAATTTTTTACGAACTTGTTTTTTACAAGAACTCAGTTATAACGAGCAAATATCACGGTCCCTTCGCACTCCCTATAAGCGAGTTCGACTGTATACGTTGTTTAACTGCAAATTCAGGGTGTCTACAGAATCTGGAAATCAGGGAATCATGGAAAAATCAGGGAAATGTCAGGGAACTTTGCAAAAATACTCGAAAATCAGGGAAATTTGTCTATATTTCAAAATATTTGCATTTTTACATTGCCAATGAGGCTGATTGGTCTATTTTATATACCATATTTTTTTTACATGCTGAGTATTCTTTCCCAATATTTTTTAAAAGATGCACATGATATGAGTTTTTGATATTTAACGTAAATTAAGGTGATCAGATGCCCTCATTTTCTGTAGATAGTGCTTATATTGAAGGCAATTACCCATTTTTTTAAAAATTTTAAATGATACATTAGCATAACCTGACCGGGTGGCCAGCTATATTCAATTAGCTATCACGTCTGATGTAGCTAAGTCTTAGAATTGAATATTTTTCAGACAATGAGGAAATTTTCTGGTCACCCTATATCAGTTGGCCACTATATGAATTTGTTAGACTAAATTTTGGGATTGGATTTATAAAACTGTCAACCAATACTTAATGAATATTAGGCAATTTTTATGTTTTCTCTTCTTTTTTCACCCAAATGAGATTAGCAAGCTAGTTAAGTGTGTTATACGAGGAATCAGAATACACAAAAAAAAAATACCGTATGTGTATTGTGTTAATAATGTAAATCAGGGAAGTCTGCTAAAGATAGTCAGGGAAATCATGGAAAAATCAGGGAACTTTTTTTTATAATTTCTGTAGACACCTTGAAATTAGTGAATATTTCATTTTACTCTAGTTTGTTTTTAAATTTGTTTATCATGATTCAGCTGGATTTTAATCCCTACTGAAAGTTTTTATGGAGTTAAAAAAATTCTTGAGTTTTTTTCTTTTTTTTTTTTTCTTCAAAATCTTCTTGTTTCTTCAGATTTTTTTTTCACTGAAATTTAGTTAGTAGATATGTTACAGAGTTAACATGTTAGTAAAGTTTAAAAGTTCAGCACCACTATGCAATCAATCACACCAATGAGGGAGAAGACATGTTAAGTGACGACTTTTTAGCTATTTGTTTCTTTCATTTTATTTGTTTTCGGCTTAGAACATGGTGTAGGTATTAATACAATTTGTGTTCTTTTACTTTTTGTCTGTTAACAAAATTTCATTGGGATTAATTTGTTGATGAAGAATTTTAAATTTATCTTTTGATCTGGTTTTCCTTATTTTTGAGATGAAGTGTTATTTTCTGTTATTTATAATGAGCTCGGCCTCCACTAGTTTTCTAATAATAGGAAAATTTGTGTTTCTTTGTTGACTTTTGCTTTTTTGTGTATGTTTGGAAATTTCAGTGGCTAAAGCTCATTGGGGTGTTGAGTTGAATTATATTGTTTTGATGTTGACAAAACAATGTTATTTTTCATCTCATTGCAACTTTTCTAGAAGGTACAAATTCTTAACAGAGAGTAACTCGAGAAACCCACCATAATTTTTCCCAGTAGAGTGCTGAGATGGACACTGTTATGTTATTAATGATTGAGTTAGGATGTGCAGAACTTCCCGAGAATAGCTCTTGCAAATCTAACTATGGAAAGACAGCTAGCTGCATCTTCAGCCATTTCATCTTAAACTTAGTTGGAATTTGAAATCTAGAAATGATTGCTTTGTCATGAAGAAATTAAGCTCTCGTTATCAAGTTTTAAAAGTTAGAAAAGAAGTTTGGGAATGTAATTTTTGAATTGTTAAATGATTTTATATTACCTTTTTGTATAAATATATTTTTTAATGTTATTCGGTGCTGAATATTCCTAATGTTCTTTACAAGCAGATCTTCAAATACAGTAGAGTGCCGCTAATCCGCAAACCTGTAATCCACACTATATGAATGAATGTAAACAATATCCCTTGTACTTGTAAACAAAGCTAATCATGCTGGCTGAAAGTAAAACATGTACTACAACCGCTATCTGTTGATAAAAAATGATATTTTACTCTTTCTGCAAGCCTGAACGATCGTTCGATTCAGGTTTTTATTACATACGACTCAGAATGCTAAAATTTAAATGAATGTCTAACTCACATGATCATGTGGTCTGGGTCTTAAAGGTATATGATAAATGTATTTAAAAAAATCCTTTTTTAAAAATTTACTCTTAGAAAAGTATTTGTATTAATGAAAGGTGTTTACTTAGACAATACAGTAGAACCTCGATTATCCGAAGTAATTGGAACCTACCATCTTTTGGAAAATCAAAATTTTCAGATATCGAGAAGGCTTCAATTTTAAGTTTAAGGAAAGATACGTGCAATATTTCTTATTATGGTAGCAAGTACTGAACAAAAATGAAGCAATAGCAAAATAGAAACAAGAATAAATTACCTGAATTTTAATTTTGAAATCAAGTACCTTTTACATATATCACAAGGGTTTGAAAAATAATTTTGTGTGTCGCAGTTTCGATTGCCTTTGCTTTGAAGCTCTGTTATGGAATTTTTTAATATTATTAGTTCACCAATATCACAGTTTTCCTGCTGCTCCAGCCATGTCTTCTGCAAAACATTCAAAAGCTTCAGAATTGCTACTTAGTTCGTTTTCTTCGTTCCACTTCGAAGCTTACGGAAGCTAAAGTTAAATTCAAAGGAACTCCAAGAAAGGGGATTGAAAATATTTATATGTACTCGTAGCTTGTAAAGGACCGCTTGCACACAAGGGGAAAAAAAGGTTTCAAATTGAATTTTGCGCACAAGGAATGTGATAGGTTAAAAAAAAAAAAAATGGATTTCGGTTAACCAAGAGTTCCGGATAAAAGTTCTACTATACATTTAATCTCTCATATAAAAATAATTTATGGAATTGAAGATAAAACAGTTCATACTAAAACCAAGCAATTAATTCCTTAAGCAATGTATATAAATATCAATAAATTCATATTTAATATGTATACATGTATTTACAATATTTTATAAAGAATATTTAAATTTCTAAAAACAAGATTTGTTGGTTTAGTAGCTGAGCATGGCTATTTATAGAAGGCTGCAAGATAAAATACAGAAATATGAACCACATGTTTTAATACAAACAGCTATTGATGATATATTTAATAAATATAAAAACCAACAAGTTATTTTTTAAATAATTCTTTCTTAAATCTTAGGCTTTAAGTGTGTAATTTCTTTATTTTAAGCATTAACAGTCTAAATTTACCCAAAATATGAATAAAATAAGCATAAACAAATATTAAATACACATGACATGTAATCTATAAAAAGTCTCTAATTCGCAAAATGCTTGAAACAAAGCTGTGCAGATTAGTGGTCTTCTACTGTATTGGTAAAAATGCAATATCAAAGAAACTTTATTAGAGTTATTACTGCTGTGCTTGCATCTTATTGCTTGTAAAGAAGGAAGATTGAGCATGTTTTACAGGGTGTCCGAGAAAGATCCGTACAACTTCAAAAATTTATTGAAAAAGAAACAATAGGGTTCAGCGCAACTAATTAGTACATTAGATAGAATAACTCAAAAAGTTTTTTTTTTCCTATAACTTAAGTTATTACCTTAGGAAATTTCTACATGAGACCCTTTTGTAGCACGAACAATATCAAGACGATATTCCAGTTCCATCCACGACTGTTTCAGCATGCTAACATCAACAGTAGCTACAGCTGTTTGGATGTTTTGCTTTAATTCTTCGAGACTGTTAACTTGCGTTCGGTATACAGTATCTTTAACATAACCCCAAAAGAAAAAATCCAGTGGTGTTAGGTCAGGAAACCGGGGTGGCCATGCAATGGGGCCATCCCTGCCAATCCAACGCTGTGGAAAAGAATTATTCAGCGGCTCACGAACTGTCAATCGCATTTGTAGCTCCCGGGATGCTTGTCGAACTGATTTTGTAGGACTCCTACGAAATGTTTCACGTATTCGTTCCACACTTTCTTCGCTAGTTCTAGGGCGACCATATCCTTTTTTATGTTCCACACTACCCGTTGTCATAAATTTGTGATACCATTCACGAATGCTTGACCGAGATGGTGGCGATTCTCCATACGTCGTTCGATAACAGGGGCGCGCCAGAAGTATCCGGCACCTGTGTGCAGAACTTCAATTGGCTCCCCATATTCCTCCTCTCTCTCCCCCCCCCCCCCCCCAAAAAAAAAAAAGAAAAAAAAATATATTTTTTTTTCAATGAATATAAATGCATAGCTGCCAAGCCAACCTTCAGGGAGTTTTCTCCAGATCAAATAAAAGAATTTGGAACCAGAAAATTTATTTAATGAAATGTGTCTTGTTTCTACAGGGTTCTTTTTTATTTCATCTATTAAATTTCTGGTTAAAAATATTGTTGCTTCACTTTAAAAATAAAGAATGTTGGCAGCTATGCAAATAACAGACATCCCTAAAAAGTGGCTGCTTCAGCTGTTTATTCCCCATCCCCACAACGGCATACCTCCTACATAAATCAGCTTCTTTTACCTCCATTATTCCCGGAATTTTATAATTCTGATCTTTATTTATATTTATACTTAAAACAGTTCAAATAAACTTTACTTTGGAAATATAGCTGTGTTGAATTAATCAATGGTAGTACTAATGATACGAAGAAAGGGATGCTCGTAAATACACATAAAAGTAGAAAAATATTTTCTCAAATTATGGTGTACGTAATACACTGGAGCTTGTTATAGTACTTTTATTTCTTTTAAAATAATGTAACATCAATTAAGATGCGCCTTAAACAATTACCACACGTAGATTATAAGGGGTACATTAAAAAATGTACCAGTCCCGGAACATTTGATTTTATATTGGCCAATACAGAACCCCTATGCTGGCTAAATAACAATTGTTATGAAAAATGCATATTCATTTCGACGTTTACATTGCTAAGAAGCTAAGCGTATCTTTACCTTGTCACACTCTTAACCCTTCCTTCTCTGTCATTTTTTTATTTTTCGAATTTCCAACTTTCGTGCAATGAATCCAAGTTATAAATTAAAAATATTAATAAAAACAAAGTTTCGTTCGGTCTGTGTGCGATGACTAGCAGAATCTACAGCCCGTATGAAGCTCAAAATTTTTGTGAGGATAGTCGAAATCCTGTCCTGGTGCACCCAGTGATGTAAAACACCCTCTTTGGGTATTTTTCTGGGTATTTATTTTTCAGTTAAATTCAGCTGTGAAAAAACTTATAATGCTATTAGTTATGATGGATTACTGAAAAAGAATGAAAATTTAGAACTTTAGACTTCTTACAACTCTTAAATTTTACAGAACCTTAACATTTTACATTTAAATATTGAATATAAATGTCTTTTTTTTTATTATAATGAAGAGTGTAAAAAAAATAATGCATTAATTCAGAAGAATTTTATTAAAAAGACAATTTTAATTAAATCTGTGTAATAGGTGCACTTAACATATGTGCAATACTGATTCTGCTAAAGTATATTAGTACTACATAGGTCATTTCAAGCACTACCACGGTAATACTGTATTACGACAGTAGTACTCCAATAAAGGGGACACATTCTCAAATTTATCCTCAGCAGAAGATTTTTCTTTCCCCGATACTCTTTTTCTCTGCAAATGTTGCGCCATTAAACCCCACACAACCAACTCTGCAAATAACTACATCATCCTAACAAGGAGAGGGCTAACCTTGTTAATCACAGATTTTGATTATTTTAATATATGTTGTAGGGTAGAGACCCCTTAATGTCAGGTTCAACGGATTTTATCCAACGCTCCTTAGTTCTTGAGAAACTGGGGGGTGGGGTCTAATAATAGTACACAACTTAAATATTTACTTTGCAACCGCAATGATAGGTTGGTCGTAGCTCAGTTGGTATAGCGTTTGTCGGCTGTGCCCGGGTTCGATACCTGAATGAGCTACGTTTGTTTTTCTCATTTTTACTTTCTTCTATCTTCAATAGAAGAAAGTATTGTAATCGAAATTTTTTTCGACTTCCGGTTTTCGACGGATTTGCATGTTTTAGGGGCCAGAGATTCCAAAAAACATGTTTATAGAAAATGTCTGTGTGTCCGTCTGTCCGTCTGTCTGTCGCCATTGTACCATCAAAAAGTGTATGAAGTTATGTATAGAATTAAACCAAAATTTTATTATAAGTTTTTGGCTATGGCAAGCAGGTCTTCCCGGAATTTGGAAAAAATTCGCCGGTAGGGGGCGCTGATATAACAATTTTTGTGCGATTTTGAATATTGTACCATCCAAAAGTGTATGGAGTTATGCATAGAATTGAACCAAATTTTTAGTTTAAGTTTTTGGCTATGGCAAGCAGGTCCTCCCTGAATTTGGAAAAAATTCGCCGGTAGGCGGCGCTGTAATAGCGATTTTTGTGCGATTTTGAATATTGTACCGTCCAAAAGTGTATGAAGTTATGGATAGAATTAAACCAAATTTTTATTTTAAGTTTTTGGATATGGCAAGCAGGTCCTCCATGAATTTGGAAAAAATTCGCCGGTAGGGGGCGCTGTAATAGTGATTTTTGTGCGATCTTGAATATTGTACCGTCCAAAAGTGTATGAAGTTATGCATAGAATTAAACCAAATTTTTATTTTAAGTTTTTGGATATGGCAAGCAGGTCCTCCATGAATTTGCAAAACATTTGCCGTTAGGGGGCTTTTGTGCGATTTTGAATATTGCACCATCGAAAAGTGTATGAAGTTATGCATAGAATTAAACCAAAAAAAAATTTTAAGTTCTTGGCTATGGCAAGGAGGTCCTCCCTTAATTTGTAAAAAAATCGCTCGTAGAGGGCGCTGTAATAGCGATTTTTGTACAATTTTTGTGCCATTTTGAATATTGTACCGCCGAAAAGTGTATGAAGTTATGCATAGAATTGAACCAAATTTTATGTGTTTATTTTTGGTCATGTCACGAAGGTCCTCCCTGAATTTGGAAAAATTCTGCCGGAAGGGGGCACTATAATTGCAATGTCTGTACCATTTTCATTATTGTACCATCGAAAAGTGTATGAAGTTATCCATATAATTGAACCAAATTTTTTGTGCATGTTTCTGGCTATGGCAAACAAGTCCTCCCTGAACTTGAAAAAATTCCGAAAGAAGGGGGCGCTATAATTCCGATCTCTGTGCCATTTTCATTATTGTACCATCGAACAGCGTATAAAATTATGCATACAATTGAACCAAAATGTTTGTGCTTGTTTATGGCTTTGGCCAACAGGTTCTCCTTGAATTTGGAAATATTGCGCGGTAAAGGGGCTCCGTGCTAGCGATTTTTGTATACTTTTCTTGATTTTTCGTAGTTCTATTGTGCATCGGCGGCTCATGCAGCAGCGGGAACTCGTTTCCTGCTATGTCGGCTATTCCCAAACAGCTGATAACGACAGAATAAGGAAAAATTAATAATTTTAACAAATATCATGATATAGATTAACTCGTTTTTAGTCCGTTTAATTGACTTGAGCAGGAATTTAAGATGAAAATCAAAGTTGGTATAGTATTGAACTAATAATATTGAAGTATTAACATGTGTAACTAGGTTTTGAAATATTAAGATGTATAAGATAGAAGAAAGTTTTGGGATTGGCACATCCAACTAGTTTTGTTTTATAAATATACTTGTAAGTATAATTAATAATCTCATTGTCAATTAAAATTTATAATATTGAATATCAATTATAATTTAACACATTTAAATTTTTACTTTTAACTAAATAGTTGTATAAAACATAAAACTGTTAATTTTTTAAAAATCACTTTTAAAATGTATTTCATATATTCTTTATCGATGCAATGATACTGAGCAATTGTGTCAATTCGTGATTTTAAAGAAACATCATTTAAGCATTGCTTTAACGAAGGAAGCCAATGCGATAATACTATTATTCTGTTTTTTTAAAGTAACAAGCATAATTATATTAAAAATTACCATCAGAATTAAATTACAACCGATTTTTTGCATATTGAAGATTTTTAAATTTGTAATACGTATGCTTGCGCTTTCAATTATTTTGATTTTACCTTTATCTTCTTTCTGCTTTTATTTTTATTTTATTTGAATATTCTTTTATTTTATCATAACTAGATGGCACCACAACAGATTTTGTCACGATTTTGGAATTTTTATCATTCAATAATATCATTTTTATCATCCAATTTCTTTTTAAACCTCTTTAAAGGATGAGAAATAATTGTTTAAAAATAAAAAATGATAAATTTAAGTTTGTTAACATTATAATTAATGTATGTTATTAAAATTTGTAATTGAAACTATTAAATTATAATTACAAGTATATTTATAAAACAAAATATGAGAAAAACAAATGTAGCGCATTCGGGTACCGAACCCGGGCCTGCAGATCAGCCAGCGAGCGCCGTACCAACTGAGCTACGACCAATCTATCATTGTGGTTGCAATGTAAGTATTTAAGTTGTGTACTATTATTAGACCCCCCCCGGTTTCTCAAGAACTAAGGAGCGTTGGATAAAATCCGTTGAACCTGACACTAAGGGGTCTCTACCCTACAACATATATTAAAATAATGAAAATCTGTAATTAACAAGGTTGGCCCTCTCCTTTTAAGATGAGTGCTCTCTCATTTCATATGATGGCCAATTTCATGAATAAATATCAGTTGTATCTGACGGTTTTAAGGTGCAGTCGGTCAAAGGAAATAATAAATGAAAAAATGACCCCATGCATTTTAATCACCAAATTTTTCCAGAAAACAATTAAACATTCGATAGGAAATTATGTATTCTTTCAGGTTATATATAATATATATATATATATATATATATATATATATATAAATCTTAAGGCTCATCTTCATACTGCTAAAATTGTACTAAACTTTGAAATTTTCAATACAAATGCAATAATTTTTTCATCATATTTGGTTTTGTCATCAAATTTTACTTTAGAAAATTAAACAGAAAGGCATTTAGTCAAGTAGTTTAGGAATTGTGGAGATTTAAAATTTGAATCTCCTAATGTTAAATTCATTTTTAATCATTGCAAAACAAATTGCAATTGCTAATGTTCTATAAGTCTTGATACTTTTAACTTTGACAACTACTGTGCGATAGGCAGGAAAGACCATTTAGCGTTTTGCTGCGCATTATATTTTAAAAATACGATAAAAATATAATGCAGTTTGCTATTTCAAAGACTCGTGAAAGGATGACTAAAGACAAAACACAGGCATGCATTTTGCTTTTGTGAAACTTTGATCCGCGTTTTTATGTAGGCTTTTAACATGAAAAAATATTTTCCACATTCTTTAAAAAAATCGGGTCAATCCGAACCCGACACAAAACCGGCCCGAACACAAAACAATGAAAGCCAACCCGACCCGCAACAAAAATAGTTAGTCAACCCGACCCGAACCGCAGCAGGAAAATATAGCGCCGAGTGCGGGTCGGGTCGGGTATGATAGCCAATATCAAGGAAAATGGCTATGAATATAAATTAGCAGAGTTATGCACTAGCAATGGAGCGTATATGGCTAACTTCTGACATAGCATGACACGATCTAATCAATAAATTTAGTTAAAAAGATTTAAAGACATGTTACTATAAACTTGTATATATTTTTAATTAAAATTAAACTATGACTGTTGTGGTTTAAGTAAAACAGATACCAATATATATAAATAAAAACGTATTTATTAAAAACCAAGAGCAAACAACAAACTTAACTTTCATAAATTATAACAACTATTAAATGTATGTCTATAAAAATATATGTAATGGCATTTAAATATATTTACCCCAGGACTCCATGGCATATCGTGCAAAAGACAATAGGCTTCATATAAAAAAAAACATTAATCATAATTCATTTAAGAACAACATCACCGAGGAATTATATTTCTGGTCAACATCGTCAATGAGAAAAGGTCTTGATGACACATCGCTAACTCCTCCAAATACTTAGCCCACTCAAGCTACATTCCTTCAGGACATTCAAGCATCCAAGAATCAGCTTACAACCAGAAAGAAATTCACTTCTCGGTAAACAGCTACGTAGGCACACTGGGGAAGAATAGCTTAACACTAAATGATGACAGAAACCATTCCACAAGAATACGATGAAGATATGAAAAACTACGATGTATTTAAAAAGCTATGTTGTCTAAAAACTAGAATATGAAATCGCTTTCTATTATACTGCATGACCAATGGCGAAACTCCACAATACAAACGAAGAGAAGAACTAAAAGACTGAATGAAGATCCGAGGAGGGAAAAACCCTTTTATGCAATAGCTAGCGGTGCACGTGCCGACTCATTCCCTTTCGGGAACGTTCGATGAGCAGTGATTCGCCGGAGTGGATTACGTCATCTAATTCATTCATGAAGACAGCCACCGCCACCTGGCGAAAGAAAAAACGCGTAGTATGATTTACAACATTGAAAGTGATGCCTGGCCAATTACACCAGCGGAAGTTTGAAAAACGTAAACAAAGTATTTAAAGGAACGTAACTTAAAGAAACTGAAAAGACTTCTTAAATAATTAAAGAATAAATGAATTAGAACAGAATAAAGGTAAGTTTTATTTCAGAATAAATTATATTTGAATAAAGTTACTTTGGTAAAAATAAAGTGCAATAAATAAAGTACTGCATATTATATTGTAATAAGTTAAAGAGGTATTTAATACTGTTAGAGGCATTGAGAATAAAGAAACTAGCTTGTTAATTCCTAACAGGGTAAGGGTAAAAGCGGGTAACTCGACCCGATGCAGGACTCTACCCCAGACTATTAGGTGGCATTCCTCCCGTGGGGGAGAAAATGAATTTTTTTTATGTGACATATTGTTTTAAAGATTTTGGCCTGGATATTACTAAGCATTCACTTCTCTCCTCTTAACTCATTTTTTCACCAGTAGAGGTCATTTTAAAGTTTTAATTTGTTCATTACTACCCCATACAATTTTCCAAAAATCATGAAAAAAAATTTACATAACAAATCTCAACAATTGGCAGCTTCTCCCCCTTTTTCACACAGTGAACGGTTACATATTTCAGACAAAATGGGGAGGGGGGGATCGTTCCAAAAAGCTTGCAAAACAAATACATTTTTGAGTTCTGTGTAACACAGAACTCAAAAATATATTTATTTTGCTCTTAGATACAATTATATTTTCCGAAATTCGTCGAAAACGTATGGCAAAATTAAGTCCCCCCTCCTATTTCCAAATCTTTTGAAAATAAAATTACGAAAAAATTAGAAGTAGTTGGAATTTATTTAAACATTGCGGGAAAACTATAGAGATTATCCTAGGTCATACAATTTTTCAGGAAATCAGTTTTCAGTTATACATAAACTTTATTTTGCTTGCGCTCAGCGGAGATTTGAGGGGAGTTGGAGGTACCTATCGACTGAAAATCATCAAAGGACAATCAATAATGACTTTCCAAAAGACTTGTCGGTAATTAGCCGAGATATTAATTAAAAACCTGTCTAAAAAAACGTGGCACAGACCGAAGTGACCATGCAACTTTGTGACCTCCTTTCGAAGCGCACTTGGCACAGTGGTAATATTAAACTTTGTACAAAGTCTTTGTTTTAGGCAAGACGGATCACAATGATAAATATCCAGCGTTTTTCATTTCAATTGAATTCAATTATTGAAGGCAATTATTGAAAAATATTTAATAAAATAATTCCAAGTTATTTGCAAAGTCTTATTACTCGTTTAACAACTATATTTTGTAAGATTGTAATTAGAAATTAATAAATTTATTGTATGAACTCTCTGTACGCGAGTGAAAATCGCACTTGGCTGATTATTTTTTGTTCGAAGCAAATCTATAAATTATTCAATTAAAATTTCAATAAAACGTAATTCATTTTGAGGTTGTTCTCAAGAACATGTTTTCTTACTGTAAATGACATGAAACTTTCTTACATACTCATGGGCTCGTTTTTATGCATAAAAGCATTAGGGCTTAATTTCTAAGAAAAAAAGTACCGGAGCCCTAATATTATGTGGCACCGGTACTACAACTGTACCGTTTCTCTCTAGTACACTCCCTGTCACTCCAATCTGCATATTTATATTTCGTACATTATTTGCAAAATTTAAAGCATTTTTCTTTCTTTAGCAAAATAAAAATTTTAAAAATATCTACCAGCATATATACTTAACTGTCAACTATTTTTTTAGTTATCACTCCTTCCGAATAATAGTCTTTGCCTAGATTTAGTGTTAATTAATTGCAGAATTCTGCAATTAAATATGGTAAGGATTATGATTCGGAAATAGTGTTAACATAAAAAAAGGGATAGTTCGCAGCTATGCATTTCTTTCATAAAAATGTATCTCTACGAATTGCACCGGGCTCCGGAGCCCTGTATTTATGAGCTCCGGTGAATTCCGACCAATATTTAAATATTTACTAAAAACATAGAAGTACCGGAGCTGTGCTCCGGAGGGCTCCGGCGCAAATTAAGCCCTGAAAAGCATACAATGTTAGGCGTGATTATTAAATTGGGTTGGAATCGAATGGCGCTTTTCATTTCTTTTTTTAAATGTATTGCATTTTGAGCTTCATCCTGTTTTATTTATTTATTGTTTCTGTTATAATGTAGCCGATTGATTTGTGCTTTTTTCAGCAATTTACTTTTACCTGGGGGCTTATGCTGCTTTACCATTGTGCCATGTAATATACTACTCGTTTTTATATCGTCCGTATGTGTATCACTACCAATACTACAGTAAGATAGGAGTGTTATATATTTTCACTTATTTAAATAATGAAGCCTTCCATGTTTGCCCCCCAGCTGTAGTGCGCCCCTACTTTCTGAAAAGTTGGACAGGTCTGATCTAGAGCAGTGATGTCAAAGGGGCATTCGCGGTCGCCCTTCCGAATTTTTTATGCTTCTAACACTTTTTTAAATTTATTTTAGGCGCTTGATGGCGCCCTTAAGCCTTCCATGGCGCCTTACGACAACGACGCACCTTTCGATCGTTAACTTTCGACACCTTAGCACCTTTTGGTTTGAGACTCCCCTCCCCGCACTCCTGAAGCTACACCACTGACGAGCATCTGCAAATTTCATATATCTTAAAAGTAAAAATGAACTCATAAATGTGTCATCAGAAATGACGCACTTTCGATTTAAATACCGTTTTAATAAATTTAAATTGGATAAAAGGTTTTCAACATTTTCAGCTTCGCCTAAACTATTTGGCGCCTTTACTATTCTGGCGCCTGTGTGCGGTGCACACTTTGCACACTGGGTCGGCGCGCCCCTGTTCGATAATTCCGTTGTTTGCGTATCGGATTTTTTTTTCGATAAACCACGCAACACATTGAGCTTTCTTCACGCAATCTGCCATTGAAATAACTAAAATGCTTTAATATTCCTTTGCATGACATGTAGCGCCATCTATGGTCAGAAACATACTACAGAAAAAACTTTTTGAGTTATTCTATCTAATGTCCTGATTAGTTTCGCTGTTACCCTACTGTTTCTTTTTCAATAATTTTTTGAAGTTGTACGGATCTTTCTCGGACACCCTGTACTTCTTTTGATGTATGAACATTCTTTCCATGATAGATACTAAACTAAAATGCCTTTTTTATTCTCTAATATGTTGTTTTGAAAATACCCATTACTAAAATTTTTTTAAAGATTTGATTCTTTGAAATATACTGGAAATTAGTGCTTATTAATAAAAAAAAATATTCAATTGTTTTAGGAGTTTTCTTTGTGAGCTTGGTTTTTATGTGAAGGAATTGGGTCGAAGTAAGATTTATTTATTCTCTTTATGCGATTTCCTATTTAATTAAAGTTTTTAAAAAAATTATGGAAATCAACTTAATAACATTTTTATATTTTCAGCAATTTCTGCTAGAGAACATGGATCAAATAAACAGATGGCTTCAAAATCTTGTGCACTGTCTCTTGTTCGACAGTTGTACCATCTCCAAGTTATAGAAGCATATACTGGTGTTACTAAGAAAAAGGACACTGATAAGGTCTTTTTAATATTGTAGTTTAATGTGCTTGAATATGTAAATAAATATATGTATACAAAGGATGGGCACAAATTAGTTGGACTAAAAGAACAGTTTATTATTGCAGTTAAACAGCAAAATACAAATTATTATAAGATAGAGAAACTCTTATAAAGTTTGCCTTTTTGACAATTGTTTGTTGTAATTGCCCTTCATTACTCCACAAATGTCCCTTTTGTAAATAAGTTCTTTCTTTTTTACGCATGTTCAAGTCAGTCAAATCGGGTGGAATCCTGATTCGTGAATTCAGTAATGGATCAAATTGTTAGACTGATCTCTAATCATCCAATACAATGAAATCTTGGTCTTAAAGCATTAGTGATAGTCATGACCAAGGAATAACATCTTGATCAATCTGAACAGAGGTAAGATGAGGTAAGAGGTCTGCAATACTGTACTAGTAATCTGTCATTGAACAATTAATATTTTACAAATATATATTGCAATCACATAATTAATATTTTATAAATTATTTAGTCTGAATTTGCCCGACTAATTTGTGTCCATCCTGTGTAAAATAGCTTTGCATATTACTATGGGTATATAGTTCTCGATCACTATTTGTATGTGTGTCTGTCTCTGCATATATTATTGGGATTTAAGAAGTCCACCTTTTTAAAAGTAATTTTGGACACTCTTTGAATTCATGTGAAAATATAAATGAAAAATTTGACTTGTATTTTGAGAGGGGGGGTGGGGGGATGGAAAACTTTTTAATTGTATATTTTGCCTACTCAAATCTATGGAGTTGGTTTCTGAATTGCTCAGCAAAACAGCCGCACAATCACAGTTGAGCTTACATTTTAAGCATTGGAGTAGTATAAATAAAGTTGCTTAAAGTGAAAAAAAATTTAACTTCAAAAGGGAAATTAAGTTTCTATGTTCTTTTTGGAATAGAATATTTTGTTCTATTTATGTACAGTGCGTCTCATAAATATACACTGATATTTTCGAAATAATATTTTAATAATTCAGTATTCAAAATTATATTTATGCATATAACGAAAAGTATGTTCCAAGAAAACATTTTACAGTAAATTAAATTAGAATTAAATAATTTCAACACGAAAATTGATAAATGTAATTAAATTTGCTGTCTCATAAATATAAAGACATTTTACATACTTTTGAATTACCGTCCAATAAATAATCCATTCTTATTAATGACAGAAAATATTGTATCTGGCAAGCATTTTATGAAGTTTTATAACTATTTTGGCTTTACATTAAACCAACTTCGTTTGATTTATTTTTTCAACTCAAGGACATTTGAAAATTGTCTTCCAGATGCATATACACTGCGAATGAGAGTGACACAAATATTCTTAACTGGATTTAAATCAGGGTTATGTGCAGGCCACACTGTGACATGAACATTGCAATCGGCAAACCATTTTTTTGTGAGTCTTGATGTGTGAATCGATGCATTATCCAGATGGTACAAATAATTCCGACCACTAAGAGTTTCAGCAATTGGCAGCAACTGACTATCAAGCAGTTCGTTATACACTTTAGATGTCTGTTTACCTTCCAGAAAAGCAATATCCGTAGTTTCATTAAAAGAGAAGGCACCACAAACCATAACAGAACCTCCCCCTTTCTGCCTACTGAAGAAGGTTTGAGATTAACGTGTTAAATCGTGCGAGTAGGAATTCCAACCATCTGGGCCAATCTCTTTTCATCTGAAAAAATGTCTTCATGGTTCGTATGCTTTGGAAAAAATAGAAAAAGTGCTGGAAAAAAAAGTGTTCATTTTCAAGGAATGAGAAATGCTGGGAAAAAAAGTA
The DNA here is from genome assembly GCA_963932465.1 of Maratus speciosus. Classification (NCBI taxonomy): domain Eukaryota; kingdom Metazoa; phylum Arthropoda; class Arachnida; order Araneae; family Salticidae; genus Maratus; species Maratus speciosus. Next base: position 534,702,731 of record OZ010788.1, on the reverse strand, counting down.
TTCATTTTCAAGGAGTGAAAAGTGCTGGAAAATATTGCGAACTTCGAAAAATGGTCGCCGAAAAATATCAATTTGAACGATCGTTTGCAGGAAAAAAATCGGTAATTTCGCCAAAGAATCGCTGAAAATGCAAATTTTGTCAAAAGGTCGCGGAAAAAACGCATATTCCGTCAAAGAATAGAGAAATAACGCAAATTTCGGCAAAATAACCCGAATAAAGAGCAAATTTCGTCAGAGGATCACGGACAAAAAGCGAATTGCATTAAAAGATCGCGTAATTACGCGTGTTTCATCAAAGGAATGCAAAAAAAACGAAAATTCCGTCAAAGGATCGCGAAAAAAACGCAAATTTCGTCAAAGAATCGCGAAAAAACACCAATTTCATCCAAGAAACGCGAAAAATCCTCAAATTTCATCATAAAGTCACGAAAAAAACTGAAAATTTCGTCAAAAGATCGCAAGAAAATGAAACATTTCGTCAAAAGATCGCAAGAAAATGAAACATTTCGTCAAAAGATCGCGAGAAAATGAAAAACTTCGACGAAAGACCGCGAGAAAACGGCAAATTTCCACGGATGATTGCAAAAAAACGGCCAATTACTGTGGAAGATCACGAAAAAACGACAAATTACGTCGAAAGACCACAAAAAAACGACAAATTGCATCGAAAGATCGCGAAAAAACGGAAAATTTCGACGAAAGATTGCGAAAAAGTGGCAAATTGCGTTGAAATATCGCGAAAAAACGGCGAATTTTGTCGAAGGACTGCGAAAAAACTGTATAGTTAGTGCCAGGAGTGGATTCCCTCGCCCCCTCTTCTGTAACTTTTCAAAAAATTTTATGTGAATTTCAGAACTTTTTCTTTAATACTCAGAATCGCCCCTGAAAAATCATCGGGAAAAAGTACCACAAAATTCGTCCAATGGTCACAATAAAAAATGCAAATTTCGTCAATTTGTCGAAAAAATTGCAAATTTCGTCAGTTTGGTGCCAATTTCACCTAATGCCCCCCCCTTCCCCCTCCTAATATAGTCAATCGGTCATTGAATAAAAAGTGTTAAATTTGTTAATCGGTTGCAGAAAAACATTGTGAAATTTGCCAATCGGTCATTCATAAAAATCGCGAATGGTGTCAATCAGGAAAAAGTCACAAAATTATATCAATTATAAATTTTTCGCTGTGTAACTGATAATAAAATTTTTATTCCTTTTTATAAACTCTTTTTTTTAAATCTTTTGTTTTTAAAAAGTGAAAGTAAATTATCTAACCTTTATTCCAATTATTTTTTGTATGGATAAGCGCAATTGCTGTAAGGTTTGAGAATTCAGAGAATAATATTTATTAAAAATATTAAAGTATAACTTGTAAAAAATTATGCACAACTTCAGAAATGCTAATATTTGACCCCTGATGAGTTTTCGGAAAATTTAACTAGTTTATTCCTGTCTTCTTCTCTTGTAGTGATACCATACCTTTTATTTATTTTGCACTTAAAGAAAAAAAAAATTAAGCTCTGTTTTCTTATCTTTTTATTATATGTGAAATTTCTTTCCATTGTACCTTACTAAGTTAAAACACATTATTCTTTAAAAATTCTCTAATAATATGTCTTGAAAATGCCTTTTATAAAAATTAAAAGATCCAATAAGATTTCTTTGAAATAGATAATCAATGGGGTGGCTATTTTCCTTATGTGTTATTCTACACCACTTTTATGCATGTATCTAAACAGTCCTTGAATAGTGCTTGAAAAGTGCTTGAATTTTATTTGTTCTTGAGTGTATGAACCATGGTCTTGCATACATTCGTCCTACCAGTGCATATGATCTTTAACCCCGATTAACCTCCGTTCTTTGTGTTCTTTTTTCAGTAAAGAAAATCTGCACATATGTCGGCATACAATGTTTTTCTTTCTTTTATACAACGATGTACTGTATTCTTTGGGACCATACCATAAACTTGTTGAGAAACTTATCGGAGTGACATTTTTAGCGACGAAACAGTCGCATGATCTTGCGATCGAGTTTTTCTCGGTCTGCCAGATCGTTTTCTCGAATATAAATTGTAAGTTTTTGATAAAATTTTAATAAAGTGCAGCTCTGATTCTCCCAGTTTTTTTACATATTTGACAAAATGTTAAGCCATTAGCTTTAAATTCACTTATTTTACAAATTTCATCTTTAGAAATTTCAATGTTCCACGGCATCTTTGCAATTGAAACAAGTCAAACAACTTTGCTCGTTTGGGACTGTTAAAGTGTATTTCTGCGCGTGCGCATTAATTCTGTACGTGTGCAGTCGAAAAAAATTTGCATATGAAGCAGTTTCGAATTTGTCTTTATATTTATGAGACAGCGTAATTACTTATTTTTTTTATTACTCGAGTTGAAATTATTTTATTTAAATGTAAACCCCTATAAGAGATTCATTTCAGTGTTCTTAATGTGAGGTGTAAAATTTAATTTCTTTTAACTGAATTAATAAAATGTAATTTCAAAAACATCTGTGTCTTTATACTTATGAGACGGACTGTATTTTTGATAATTTTAGTGATGCATGGAGATGTATTTCTGGAACAAAGATCAATTTGATGTGTATGTATTTAGGATAGTTTTCATTTCTTTTGAAAAAAAAGTGGGCGGGGTGTATCTTAAATAGCCCAACCATTCAGAATATGTTTTGAAAAATTAATCATTGTACTTCACATAAGTTCATCTGGTATATTTGGATTTACACCTTTAACAAACTACCTTTGATTTTCTCGTATTTTGTAACTTTGAATTCATTTATTGGAAAGCAAGTCATTCTTATTAAGAACGTGTCTACTCTAATTAAATGCAACTCATTTGGTAACTACTGCTCGTGTTGACGAATTCAGCTTAAACTCTTATATTTCCAAGTGAATTAATGTGACTATTTTCAAAATGTCGTTTATTTTCTGATACTACCCCCCCCCCCCCCCCAAAAAAAAAAAAAAAAAAAAAAAAAACTATTTTTCTTTGGTTCTATTGAAAGAAGACAGTGACCAAATGATTAACAGTCGTGTTATTTACAGCTTTGTGAGTGGCTGACACAAAACAACAAAGGGGAATTCAAATGATGTTTTGAAAATACTGCTTATGAAAGAAAAACCTTCAACATCTGCAAATGCACAAATTACACTCTATTCAAGTTAGTTTAAATCTACGATGCAAAAACTTCAATTTCCTGTAAGGCCAATATTTGCAGTAACTACACAAAGCATAAGGTCAGACCCTTGGATTCATTGGTGTCAGTTTATGAAATAACCTAACCATTCAGAATGTTTCGAAAAATTATTGTACTTCACTTAAGTTCATCAGGTGTATTTGGATTTACACCTTTAGCAAACTATCTTCGGTTTTCTCTTTTGATTCAGTGTATTTATGCATTCATTGTTAGTTTAATTATTTTGAATTAATTTTGAAAGATTGTAACAATCGTATGTACAATTATATTTCATTTTATTATATAAATAATTGCTAAAATGTACCTAAATTGTAAGAGTTTGGTTCCATTTGTGTAGATGGAAAAAAGATTGAACATTTCTTCCTATTTCTCACATTTATGCCCAATAAAATGCAGAAATCCTAACTTCTACGTCATGAGAATGCTGTATTAAAAGTATTAGTGGTTACATTTCATAGGGGAAAAAAAACAACGATACATAAATATAATTGCTAAAATTTATTATGTCTGCAAGATGTCTTTAAAAGTCAATTTCAATTTCATAGTAATAATTGCAAGTCTTTTTTAGAATGAATTAAATTAGAAGAGCCGCCACTATTCGATTCTTTATAATCACTCTACAATGCCATGACCTACACCAATAGCTAAAAAAAGAAGCATGAAAAGTTTTGCAGATGTGGCTTAATCTTCTGGGTCATTCCATGTCAAATCAACACACTGATTTTACTTCGCTATTTCAAATTTGAATGAAATTTGGCACATAGTTACTTTTCATACAGATATAGAAAATACCAAATTTTATCAAAAAATATCAACCCGTTTTGAAAATATACCCCTGTGTATATTAAAAAAATCAGTCAAAAAACCGTGACAATTTTCGCCAATTTTCAAAATGATGTAGAAACTTTCCTGATTAAACTAGAGAGCTAAAATTGATGCCATTTTACAGCAATTTTCATGACCTTTTCAATGAACACAGTTAGGGCATATATAACACAGTTAGGGCTTAGAAAAATTTATTTTAATAAAATTTAAAATTTGAATTTTTCAAAATGCGCCGCTTTAAAAATTTTCAAAAAATTTTGAATAATACTTTATTTAGTACTGAAATGATTGTATGAGTTTGAAAGTGGGATCTTTACGGGTTCATGTTAAAATATTGCATTGAATAGAGCACTCCTGATTAAAAAACACATAATTTCCTTAATACATCATCTTTTAAAGCCTAGAAAACATAAAAAAGACTAATTTATTTAAGACTAGCAGACCCGCCCGGCGTTGCCCGGGCATATAATAATATTCTTAAATAAACCTTAAATTTGAAGGATGCATTTCATTTTATATCTGCTGAGCACGCACTGAAATTATGCGATAGCGGGCGAAACACGCTAGTCTTTGTCATAATAATATCTGTATGTGGACTAACTGGGATATTTAATCAAAAGTAGTTCCCTCCCCTACCAATTACACAAATCTAACAAATACAAATTATGCGATAGCGGGCGAAGCACGTTAGTCTTTATCATAATAATATTTGTTATGAGGACTAACTGGGATATTTAATTAAAAGTAGTTCCCCACCCCCCTTTTTTTTCCATTTACACAAACCTAACAAATACAAATTATGCGATAGCGCGCGAAGCATGCTAGTCTTTGTCATAATAATATCTGTAATGCGGACTAACTGGGATATTTAATCAAAAGTAGTTTCCTCTTCCCCCCCCCCCCCCCCCCCCCCTTCCATTTACACAAATCTAACAAATACAAATTATGTGATGGCAGGCGAAGCACGCTAGTGTTTATCATAATAATATTTGTCTTGTTGACTAACTGGGATATTTAATCAAAAGTAATTCCCTCCCCCCCCCCTCCCCATTTACACAAATCTAAACGTTTTTTTATACAGGTAGACCCATTGTCAAAAAGGTTTTTTTTTTTTTTTTTTTTAATTTTTTTAAAAATAATTTTCAATTCCGCTGGAAGAATGCATCTCGTTGCCTGCGAAAATGGTACACACGTGGTCTCCTGTCAATCTCCTGTTGATGATTTATCAAACAGCTGCCAGATAATAAAACACTCAAAAAATTTAGTAAATCGTTAATTTATATTCGCTAATTGCTGTTGTTTTTCAAAGAATATTTGGATTCGTCGTTTAAAATACTCATAGGTGTGTTAATTTCAACTCGATAAAAGCAATAAAAAAATATATATAACGTCCCTTAAAAACTCCTAGTGTACTTTGAGAAATGTAGGAACCCGGTGAATGCGGATTCTCAATCTATTATATCCTTTTTCCTTCTGTAAACATCTAGCCTCGCTCGGGGTCCCATTGTAGGCAACCTTAATGCTAGGATTGCTACCCTCGCATCGGTCTCTCATTGTAGTCAATCTGTGGTTTTGAAGAAATACTTTTTTAACTCGGCTGCTTGATGAGAGTGAATCGCGGTTGGTAATTAATTACTCAGCTGTTAATTAAAATTTTAAAATTCTGAAGGTATGGTGTATCATGAGACACTTTGGGCTAGCCTAAAAAAAATTTTGAGCCTTGTACATTCAGTAGATTTTGCTAGCCATCGCACACAGACAGAGCGATTTGTTCTTTTATTAGTATAGATTTGAGATTAATCACATATATATATACAGTATGGAACCATTTATCCGGAAACCAGTTAACCGGAAAACCAGTTATCCGGAATGATATTTTTGATAGACTGATTTCAGAATCTTTGCAGAAAAGGGTATCACACACTGCCAGTTTGGCATAGGCTTTGCTTAAACAATTGTATAATTTGGTGACAACATCTAGTATTTGAAATGAAAACATATTTAGTTGCATTTTAAATGTTTTAATTTTCATGCAGAGGAAACAGAAGAATTTTTGTTCCTAAGGGATTCCCATAATTTAACTTTTTAAAACTCTGGTTAACTTTTGATCTTTCTTGCATTGATTTTTAATCCAAGTAATCTAATAATTTAATATCAGAAATAATGCCATAACCACATATATTCCACAAAACTTATCAAATGGATGCTGCTTTCATGCACAACCAGTTATCCGGAATATATCTGACTCCAAGCATTCCGGATAAATAGTTCCGTACTGTATATAAATTTAACAATTGTGTAATGATGTGTTCTCTGGTTAGAATATTTTGAATAACTCATAATTCATTGCTGGTTAAAAAACAAATTTATTTAAGATGTGAAAGTAATAACATTGGTTTTGTATAAATAGCAAATAATTATCAGATCATATATTTATTGCTTGAAGCTCTTGTACATTTTATTTATTTGTAAAACTTCATTTTCTGACAATCTGTATACTCTCCCTGTTGGAGTTATAGGGTTTACTAAAGCTAGGATTTGAATAATAAAAACCCACAATATATCTGGCCTACTTGGGAAAGAAAAAGAAGGTGAAGGTCCTGCTGGATGTAGAAAAGACACCTTTACTTCATCATCAGTTTCATTTTTTGCCAGCACATATGCAAGCCACCAATTATGTTCATACATAACCTCTTACTTCTGAAAGTTGAAGTCTGTCTTCCGATAAGGATACTTTCTCAACAACTGATTCAGATGCATGAGAAAATGTCTTAATTTTAATTTTGATGTACTTGAGGCTACTGGGATAAATCCATGTAACTTCTGTGTACCTTTAATAGTAATGGAGTTACTGAGACGATTTACTAAAACATTTTCTGTATTGATGTATTCGTCTTGAGTAACATAAAAAATTTACAGACGGAATATTTTCGACAGCCCACTGGTACAACTGTATTGGTGTCATAATTTGGTTTTCAGATGAGCGCTGTAAACTTGCCCTAGCTGCCAACCTCCTTACTGTGCCACCAACACCATCGCACGGTCCTTTACTATGTGCAGTGGCCGAAAAGTGCCACTCAGCTTCAATATTAAAATCGTTTTTGTGGAAACACAAGTTGGTGAAATTCTTCTTATTTTTATATTGTGCAGCTGAACCGTCGGAATAATAAAAGATCCGTTCAAACTTTGCTTTCAAAAAATCAATCATTTTTCTTTGGAAGCAATACACTGCTACTGTGTTGTGTTCTAAGCATTCAGATATTACTACTAAACTCTGATGTTTAATCTTTCCTCCACTATTGTAATAAATTACAAAAGGATGGACAGTGGCTTGTTCACTGATCCAATGATAGCTTTGGACCTCATCCTGTAAAATAAATGTGTAGTTCTCAGAAAAGTCACACATTACGACATATTCTGAATCTGTCAAATTGTTCTTGACTTCATTAATAAATGAAGCTTGCTGCTTTGCAATAAAATCATGCCGAGCAAGAACAAAAAGCTTTTCACAAAACAGATCAATGAATTCTGTTGCAGATTTCTCTAGAGTTTCTAAATTACACCGATCAACAGAAACCCATTGTCGAAACGTTGCTTTTTCAATCATGTTCTCATCAAATACATTTTCTAACATGTCTTTAATATCTCCACTTCCAGGACAAGATGAACATTCTCCCAAGTAACAAGCTGCTGAAGCAGGATTACATAATGTTTTAGCAAGGCAATGTTTATATGTTTTTAATTTACCATCAGTTAGTGCATGAAGTTTAGTATTTTCAATCATCAATTTCACATTTTGATGGGTAGTGCATACACAAACTGTATGAGTTCCACTTTGACCAGCTAGTATGCAATGCTTATGCTTGAGTTCAGCAAATTTAGAAAAACCTACCTTCATATTTGGAAATTTTTCTTTATATGATCTGTACGCTTCCATTAAATTACACAGAACTAACCGTTTAGATAGTTTTACTTTCTCTCCATTTTCTGTTCGTACAGATACGCAATCTTTCATCCCTGGCAATATTCTACTTATTTCATCACTTTCATAAAAAGCCTTTATGTTTTCAGCAATTTCTCCAGGAAGACTTTTTCCAGGCTTCTGATTAGGACTTGCTAGAATGCCTTTGTCTTGCAAGAGTTTTTTTGATTTCCTGACCATATAATTAGGAGCATTGAACTCTCGCATAATTTTCCGTATACTCCATGTTTCAGGCAAGCAGGTCAGTATCATAATTTTTTTAACTTCAGAGGTACAGTTAGGAAACTGAATTTTAAGATTGTTTAAAACTGCTTCTTGTGGTGTCTCACTCTCACTATCTGAAGATCTTTCAGCATTTACAAAAAGTTCACGTCTCATTGCAGAATTTTTTATTTTATTTGATGCATAACCTTTGCTTTCTGTTTTTCTTTTATCAATAGGAGACTCTCCTCCTTTTGCTGTTTTTGGCATATCTTTGTAATGATCTATCATCCAGTCTGTAACATCCCTTAATTTGCTTTTGTCTCTTACTCTGTGTTTATTTTTCTTAAATGGGTTGAGACACTGTCCAGTAAAATGCCTTTGATCAGCCATATTTAAAATTTCACACACGATTAATCTTTTTACATAATATTTATATTATATTTTAATTGAATAACCAATTTTTAATATTATATATATATATTAATTTTAAGTATATACAAAATATTTTAAGTTTAAAAAATAAATATTTAATTTTTAAGTTACTATATTACAAAAATTATATTCAATATGTTCATTAGTTTGTCTAAAAATCTCAGTAGAAATTAAACACATCTGACTGAGAGCTTATCAGCTTACAGAATACAGACTGAGTTAGAAAATTAGGGAGACATGTAGTCTGTGACTAGCAAAACTTATCTTGACATGCACTGTTCTGTAGAAGCCTGTTTTGGTTTGCAAAGCATGTACAGCTCTGTTGAATTCTGATTGGAAAGATTTTGTTGTAAAACTTTCAAGATGCAGTAATTAATTTTATATTTTTAAAATCAATAAATAAAATATATTTAATTGTGATCTTTACAATCATTTTAATTATAAGGTAAGTACAAAATGAAAATTTAAAAATAAGTGAAATACACTAAGAATTTCAAGCAATAAATACATGCACTTATAATTATATATTTGATATTATACAAAGCAAATATGATTAATCTCAAATCTTAAATTATTCTTTTTAATGTTTTTTTAGGCTTTGAAAGATGTTATATTAAGAAAATTATGTATTTTTTAATCAGGAATGCTGTATTCAATGCAATATTTTAACATGAACCCATAAAGATCCCACTTTCAAACTCATACAATCATTTCAGTACTATATAAAGTATTATTTAAAAAAAATTTGAAAATTTTTGAAGCGGCGCATTTTGAAAAATTCAAATTAATTTTATTAAAATAAATTTTTCTAAACCCTAATTGTGTTACATATCATTGAAAAGGTCTTGAAAATTGCTGTAAAATGGCATCAATTTTAGCTCTCTAGCTTAAGTAGGAAAATTTCTACATCATTTTGAAAACTGGTCTGTCAAGGTTTTTTAACTGATTTTTTGAACATTCATGGGGGCATATTTTCAAAATGGGTCGATATTTTTTGATAAAATTTGGAATTTTTCTATATCTATATGGAAAGTAACTATGCACCAAATTGCATCAAAATCTGTGAGGGTAAGGTAAATTTTTGTTGAAAATTGTGTTGACTTGACATGGAATGAGCCTTCTAATGAATCATAATCCCATGAAGAGCTGCTGAAACAAGCAAAAAACTTATTCAATGCTTATATGATAGGTAGCATTATACAATTTAGTGCACAGCAAATGAAACCTAAAGCATGGAGATTAGTAATAAAAGAACAAATATGTCCGAGATTTAGAACCAAATGCGAACTGAGAATTATACAGCTAACATGGATGCAATGTGTTGACGAATTCAGCTTAAACTCCCTTATTTCAAAGTGAATTGATGTCACTGTTTTCAAAATGTCATTTATTTGCTAATAAACTGACCCCCCCCCCCCCCCAAAAAAAAATAAAATAAAATAAAATAAAATAAAATAAAAACAAAATAAATAAATAAAATAAAATAAATAAAAATAAATAAATAGTAATAAAATAAAATCTATTTTTCTTTGGTTTCATTGAAGGAAGACAGTGACCAAATAATTGACAGCCATGTTATTTACAGCTTTGTCAGTGGCTAACAAATTTATAACAAGATCAATATGGCCCTTCATCTGACACAAAACAACAAAGGGCAATTCAAATGCTTGCAGTATATCAGATGTATTTTTTATGTTTTGAAAATGCTGCTTATAAAAGACCTTGAACATCTGCACAAATTACACTCTATTCAAATGAGTTTAAATCTACAATGCAAATCTACAATCTCAATTTCCTGTAAGGTCAGTATTTGCAGTAATTACACAAAGCATAAGATCAGACCCTTGGATTCATTATGTCGATTTATGAATATATATTCTTGTGCATGTAATGCTTTTCATTCTTTTTGCAGGATTCAGAAGTGAAACAGTTTAAAAGAATTTCTATCTATAAATAATCCTCTTTGAACCAAGAATGTTGTATAGACAAAAGTGTTAAAAACCCTAACAATCAACCTATTATGTAATTAGACTGCAAAAATGTGTAAAAAAAAAAAAAAAAAAAAAAAAAAAAAAAAAAAAAACTTAATATGTAGAATATGAGTGTAGAATAATAGATAAATGAATAGTGATCATTTTTAGTATTACTTTTGGAAACTAGAAATGGTATTTGTACGTAGAAATAAAATTGTCTCTTAAATACATTAGGAACATAAAATAAATTATGAATAAGGCTCCCCCTCCCAGGTACATGGAATTTAATCAGTAATGATCATAATTTCTCATTTAATCTTTAACAGAGTTCATACTCATCAGCGGGTTATGGGATTCAGGGAATAAATTTGGGGTTGTAAAAATCAGGGGATAATGCAAAAAATTCAATGCTTTTCAAAGAGGTAATAAAATCATAAAGTGAAAATTAAATTAAATTCTTGCAGCAAGCTACCAAGTTTTTAAGGACAGCCCCACCAAGGCACACAGATTTAATCTGTTTTACACAAATTAATGTTTTTCCATTAAAGGTTTTCTTCCATTTTTTTAATGTTTTTCGTACTGTTTATATAGGTGATGTAGAAACTTTATTTTTGAGTTTACCTTGTTTTTATTTTATTTTGAGGAGGTGGGAGTGCCATGATACTGGTTTTAAAAATTTTGTTAATTGTTGACATTCCGAATTGTACATCCTGAAAAATACATCAGGGAATTCTCAGGGGATTTTTTCTTGGAAAATGAGTATGAACCCTGTTTAATCAAAAATTAGACATTCCGGATAGCAAGAATTTTGTATCAGCTGTGAAAAATAAAGTAAATATTTATTTTTGATTGATTCTTGGTATTCTATGTAACTGCCTGTAATTATTTGATTTAAATTATCTTCAGATGGAGTATCATATATATGAAACCAACAGTTTTCATGATTTTAGATAATATCAAAAAGGCTGAAACAGTTTTCTTTAAACTTGCCTCCTATAATAATTGAGCACGAGGAAATTATTTAACTAGGTTTCAAATTAAAGAAAGTTTTTTTTTGACAGGTTTAAACCAAACTCAGCACTAAAAATACTGCTAGCTATAAATCGGAAAATGCTCAAGCAGTTTATATCTAACTTGTTTCCTATACTAATTTGAGCACGAGAAAACTATCTAGCTAGGTCCAGACTTCTGAAAAGTTCATTTTGGCAGGTTAAAACAAACTCAGCAGTGAAAATGATGCCATATATCAAAAGCATCTTGAATGATTTTCAGAAAATCTGACCCCTATACTAATTCGAGCACCAGAAAATGATCTAGCTAGATCTCTAATTCGGGGAAAATTTGTTTTAAATGGTCAAAACAAACTCAGTACTGAAAATAGTAATGTAAATGGAAGATAGTTCCGGCAATTTTCATGAAATTACCATTATTTGAATACAAAAATATGATCTAACTAGGTCTCAACTTCTGACAAATTTGTTTCATAGGTTTAACCAATTTCTGAAATGAATCTCCAGTAATTGGACTATATTATTGGTCATTGATCAGCAACATGACTATGGAGGATATAGAAGACACCATAACAATTTTCATAAATTTTGCCTTCTATATTAAATCGAGCACAAGTAAATGGTCTAGTTAAGTCTTGACTTTGGAAATTTTTATTTTAATAGGTTTAAAATATTCTCAAAATTAATCTTTAGCAATCAGAATTCTCAGCAATACTATTGGTCATTGATCAACAACACAATCATGGGGCAATAACAAAGGCAGTGTAACAAAATTCAGGAAATTTGCCTTGTATACTAAATCAAGCACAAGAAAATGGTCTAGCTAGATCCCTACTTCGGAAAAAATTTCATATTAAATCGGGTATAAGAAAACCTTCTAACTAGCACTCAAGTTCAAAAACATGTACTTATAAAAACTTTTGTTGGTTTTTTTAAAAATTTGTCGTTAATCTTCTGTAACCGAAATCCTCACTAATATTGTTTGCTATTAAATAACGCTATGCTTACAGAGCATTGTCTTTCAAATGCTGTATGTGTTGTGACAATGCTTGAAGATGTAGATTTTTCTATGTTCACCTTATGTAATTCACCTAATTTCATAAAACAAGATTTATGTACCGTTTCAAAAACGAGGATATAAATAGATAAGGATTGACTTGAGCAAAGTTCCTTTTGATAAGCTAAAAACTCTTAATACTAATATGCTGCTGATGTCCTGTCATTTACAATCCAGTTAAAATCTGTTGAACTTAACTTTTGCAGATAAAGTGTTTATAGATGACAAAGGAATGTCATTGAGTAAAATTCTGAAAACTATTCTTTCATCATTCCAATAATAAATTACCCATTAAATGCAAAAGTTTGCATAAAAAAGTGGAGATTGCTTCATTTAACAATTTTTTTAACTTTGTGACTATTTTGTAATTTGGGTCCTTGACTACTGATGTAATGCAATATTTATTGCTTGGTGCAATGTTACCTAGCAGCGTTGTAATCAAGGAACATTTTCTTCCAAGCCCCTAAGCTTATTTTTTTTTAATATAAAATGAAGGAAAACACAATTCCAGTCGAATGATTATTTCCCTTTTTCCAGAAAATTTGATGATTAAAATACATGGGATTTTTTGCCTTTTTTTTTATCTGGCTGACTGAACCTTTTGTGTAAAACAGTGGGTATGTGGAAGGTTCTATACATTTATCAGTGTTATACAAATTTGATATTGTTTTTTCTTTGCGATGCTGATTTACCATTTATTATCTAGGATGCTTTCAATTAGAGTTAAGTGTACTAACAAAGGATGTTTTGTAGGTCATAGAAAAATGCGTTTTCTGCAAGCAGCCTTTTCTTGCATTGTAAAGAGCAATTTGACAAGACTATTCCTTCAGCAGCTGTATGCCGTTTCACTTCTTTAATTTCTTGCGTCATCATAAGTGATAGTGTGAAATTATTTTACGATCCTGTAATATGCCCTCGCAATTAAATTAAATTACGGTTAATTCCTGGTTGAGAGAATATTTTAATCTTTCGATAATAGCATCAGAAAATCATTAAAGATCTGTGATTTGACTTCTATAAAAACTGATTTTTCTTTTTTTTTCTTTAAATTGTACATGTAAACTGTGTATCTATAATTTGTTTAGCTTTACAGGATTTTCATTCAAAATCCTAACTTAAATGTAATTAGACTTATCAATTAGAATTTTTATACTCATCTAAAGTTAATTTCTATATTCATATTGCATAATTTCAGTTGGAACCATATGATGTTGAAGTAGATCAACAGTTAATGGAAGATCTTGACAATTTCCTGCAAGAAATCAATGTTTTGCCAGTTGAAGTGCCTGAAGTAAGTTTTATGGAAAATTTACATGTTTTCAAAAAATGGAAATGTATTTTCTCTGGATTCTGTACATGTTCTGATCAAAAAGTTCAACAGACTTTGTCGGGTTTCCTCTAAGTCCACACAACTTTGAAGAATCCTCCTTTACTTTGTTGATAAGCTGACACCACCAATATTACGTGATATCGGTCACGCTATCAGAGGATTGTCAAAAGGAATACTAACTCATTCAATTAAACTTAACTAACAATTTATTTACACATTACTTACAAATAACAAAACAATATTTACAATTAAGATCTCGGATGTAGATGATCTAGTCCAACATTAAGTTACATATAGAAATTGCTTTCTACGTACTGGTCCGCTTATTAAGATATTCTATACTCTCACACTACGTTAGTTAATAAAAGAGTTATCGGAGATTACCCTTAATCTCCTAACACATTGGCTCTATACTCTAAGAGCCTCACCCAAATTAATACTCGCTCTGTCCAAGAGCTCTACTCAGGAAAAAGTAACCTCCTATCTCGAGATCCATTCATCAACTGAACTCTCTCAGCTATTTTTCTCATCTCCCCAAAAACCTAAATGGAGTTTTCTTCCCATCATCAGGGCCCACTTCCCTCCATCGAACCTCACCTGTCACATTCCCGTGATGTGCTATATGGTGAAACCCTTTTGTCTGCCTTATCTCCGGTATGCATTTGAATAGGTTGGGGAACTGCTATTCATTAACACAAGACTTCAAGATATGAAATAAATGTAACCTTAAAACCTCCCAGTACATAGAAAGTTACATGAATACAATATATAAGTAAAAAGATAATATCATGTACAGTAATTCGAAATAGTATCTGCTCATCAGAACCTGACAGACTTTATATTATTTCTTTCAAAAAGTATCTTTTATCTGCCATATTTACTAAAATCTAATCACACTTTTATCAATTGCACAGTGGATTTTAGATATTTAGAGATTAGTTCTTAATGATTTAGATAAGCAGTCTTTTCTCAAGTGCAACATTTTTAATGTGATGGAGTGGAACAGAAGGTGATGCTTTCTTCAAATAATCCAACAATAAAGCTGCTTTCAAAGGCAACAATGCATATTCATGTAGTGTAATATATGAGATGTTAGATTGACACATCTATAAGTACTAATTTTGAAAAAAAATGGAATAAATAAAACTAGGATTTACATTACTTCACAAGCTTGCAGGGCTGTTAAAAATCATGATTTTTGTATTTAAGTTCAGATTTTATTGTTTAAAATCGTTTTTTTATTATTATTATTTGTTTACATCAGATTTTTTTTTTTTTAAATTAATATTATTTGTGTACTTTTTTATGTACATGCATGCATGTATTTATTTATTTATTTTTTTTCGTATAGAGGTCTGCACGGGCCCGTACCCGGCCCGGCGGAATGAAGGCGAATTTTCAACCGGGCCGGGCCGACAAAAAAAAATTGAACGGGCCTGCAGGGACAGGCCGATAAAAAAATTAATCGGGCCTGTCGGCCCGATATAAAAATTCAAGCGAAGCAGATAAAATACGAGCCATTTTCAATGAATATGATTTTCTCGAAGTATAAATGTGCGTCACGAGCTGGTGCGAGTTTAACAACATCAATACAGAAATGTAACATATCCATCTTAGAGATCGGCATCGTACAGTTACAAGAGGTCTGATTCTGAGTTTAAATTTATTCAGCAGAACTGGTCAAGGCATAAGATTGACAGGCCTGACTATTGAAGGCATTTGGAAACGATTAGCTTTCTCCATATTTGATAAATTACTTACAGAGATAACAGAGATTCTTGTCATGCGACTGTATGTTTTTCTCCTTTCCTGTGCTATCGTTTTCGGAAATTCGATTCAAAATGCTAACTTTGGCAGTATTTCCAGAAAGATATATTGCTTTTATCTATGGAAAAAACAACATTTACATAGCTTCTGAATATGAATACCTGCCAATCTTACGCGGTTCTGAAAAGAAATGAATTCATAAATGTGTCGAAATGTAGCTCCTTTGGATTTGAGAAAAGTCTTAAACATGAGAGAATTATTTTCACAAACCTACTTTTTATTATACAGCTTCAAAAGTTATCATGTTTTCAATCCATTATTCTGAACTACATTAATCTTTTAATGAATCCTTATTTGAATTTTGAAATATCTGTAGACGCGATGACTAAAACATTGTAAGTAATCATTAATGTTTACTATTGTGTGTTTTCTGTTTTGCGAATATCATAGTAATCTAAAATATACTGTAAAATGTTCCCATAAATATGTATGTAGTATTCATTAAAAGAATCTTACTTGTATGTTGAGAAAAAACTGATTTTTTTTTTTTGTAGAAATTGTGTCGGGTTGGGCCTGTTTTCACTGATTTTTATACAGGCCAGGAAGGGCCGAGAACTCTAAAAATGCAAACGGGCCGGGCTCGGGCTGAACTTCCAATTTTTATACCGGGCTGGGCCAAGATAGCTTTCGTTCGGGCCGGGCCCGGGCCTGGAAAATCTGGCCCGTGCAGACCTCTATTACACATTTCTATTAAATTCATTATATTTCCTAGATAAGAACTCGAGCTATTTTAAATAAAAATTAAAAATTGTTGCAACCAACTTTAAAAGGTTCACTTAAAACTTAAACTATTATTATTCTACTATTAAATTTAAATTGTTATACTTATATCTATGCATTATTCTGTTATTCATTTATAAACAATTATTTTCTGACAATATTTTTCATTTCCAACACCGTCGCTTTGGAAAATTCGGTATGAGTCAGAAAATAAGCAGTTTGGATTTGAATACACCCTGAATACAATGATTTTTTTCCTCAACTGCTATGTATTTTTAATTTGTTTTTGCTATGAGAATTGATTCTATCAAAAAATTGTCAATGTAAATGTTGTAGATAATATTAAGAACATACATAATAAATTCATGTGGATTTTATATCTTGTGAATTGACGAAGTTCTGAATTTTTTCTTATTCAACTATCCCTTTTTATTTTCATTTTTATTTTTTTGCGATACGAATTGGTCCTATTAAAAACTTGTCAGTATAAAAGTTGTAGATAATATTAAGAAGATTTATAATAAATTTAATTGGATTTGATTATGAATTTTTTTCTACCAAAAACCTTATTTTTTGTGCCCCTTGAGCCCATTTTCAATTTTATCAAAAATCTGTGATACATAAATTTTTGTCCCTATTTTTAGAGTAATAAAAACTTTAAACTGATTTGATATGTACAAAAATTAAGTTGTGGTTGTTTTTTTCAGTTTTCACAAAACCCCTCCCTATTTCCATCCCCTTGGTCTGATTTTGCCCATTAACAAACTTGACCGAGATTTTATGTATCAGTTTGGAAGAGATTTGTGCAGAGTTACAGAAGTTATCGTGTTCATAAAAAAGTGATATATAGATATATATTTTTTTTTACTGAGGGTGGTTTTTGGTTCTAGGGGTCATGATTGATGTAGATCTGCAAAAAATTTTCAGAAATTCCCACATAGGGGAGAATGTAATAGGTAATATTTCATACGAAATCTACATCAAATGTGTCATAAAGTTGGCAGTTTGGATTGAAAAACAGTCTTAATTAAAAGTAAATTCATCAGTTAATTTCAAAAATGTTTTTACATATAAAAGTTAAATATTTTTTACCATTAAATATGACATTTATGATTTTTGTTTTCTTTGTAAGATTTAAGATTGGTAAATGGCATGTACAGATTTGAGAAATCATACTGTCTTTAATACTCTCTAAAATTAGTTGTTTAGCATGATCATTCCACAGTCTTCGTGTAAAAATTATTTTTGTTTCCTTTTTTCCTTACAGAATTATGATGGTGAAGAACCTATTCCATTAACTATAGAGAAAAATATTGAAATGGATAAACTTGAGCGGCCCCAGTATTCAGGTGTAGTTTCTTGGTCGCCTCCTCAACCTAACTGGAATCCATGGACTAGTTGTAACATTGACGAGGGGCCTCTAGCAGCGGTATTTTTTCTCCTATAATTCTCTATTGTTTTTATTGATGTTTTTTATAGTTTTAGTATTTTTCATTTTTATTTTGCGATTTGCAGATTTTTTTAGGTGTGCTTGTAATTATATAAATGCGTAGCACCTATAGTCATCGTTCAATCTGTCTGTCCGCATATAACAGGGCAAAAACTACCCAACCGAATGGTCTGAAATTTTAAATATGTGATTGTTGCAAGATTTTGTAATTTCAAACTTTTTGAAAATCGGTTGTATAGTTTAATTGGGACAGACAAAATTTTTCCATTACATTATGCCGAATGGAAAAAAATTATTTCAAGTGCATTTTAATGATGTTACAACCTTTCGAACAGAATGAAATAGATATGCACTTATGAAGTGCACTAAAACATACATTCATTACAATATGTGGTGCAAAAAATATTTATAAAACTAGTTATAGTACGAACGCACCTCATTTACCACATTTGATAGGGAATTTCCAACTTGTTTATTAACCTGTTTCTGCAATGTTTGCTGTAAAAAAAGACGGAGGGGAGGGGGGGGGGGGTCAAATGTACCACAGAAATGAAATTGGCAGTGGCAAAGTGATGCAAAAAACTGACAGCACAGAAAGTTTTGCACTTCAGATGAAAATAATTTTGCATCACACTCATTAAAATTGGGGTCAATGGTGTACAACCATTGCTGTCCTTGGTATTAAAAATTTAAAAAAAAAAGTCTTATCCATTAGAGTTGATCTTGCAGGCAAATACTTTGCATAAAGTTTAATGTAATGTTAATTTTTTATTAAATATTTATTTATTTTCTTGAATAAATTTTAATTCTATAAGAAGTATTTGATTTGCACTTTATTTCTAATATTCATACAGAGGTTCATTGAGTAATTTTTTTTTAATTGTAATTTTATTTATATATTTACTTTGAGAATAAACACCATTTTTCTACAAAATTTAATATAGAAAATATTACAAGACTTTTACTTCAGTGTAATAAATTTGCCACTATAATTTAATTTACAGAATTATCCCTAAATATTATTATAATTTTCACACATAATTTCTTCTTTTTTATTATTTTTTTATTACCATCCCTGTTTTTTAATAAATACCTTAGAAAATTTAAATTGTTGTTCAATGATTTTTTTCTTTGGTAATTATTGATTGGAAATAAAATTCAATAAAAGATTTCAATTTTAAAAACTGTTAAACTGTTATGTTTAAAGTAAGAGTGCACAACCCTTTGTCCTGCTTGCCAGCAAGTTCCCACTATTTTAAAATAGAATAATTTGCTTTATTTAATGTCAGAAATTTTGCAATTAAATAAGACAAAGATTACCTTTTGGAAATTGTGGTAGCAAATGCAGAGTTTCCCCCAGGCAGTTTCAGGAGGGCGCTGCACCCTGCCTGCCCTTAGGTTTACAAAATAGCATCCCTCTTGCCCCTCATTTAAAAAATTAGCTCCCTTGTTGCCCCCACCTGGAAAAGTGCCTTTACTCCTTTGTTTATTAAGAAAATTACTTGCATAATAAAAATTGACTCATTGCTGTCTTTAAAATAGTGTTTTGTCTATTAAATGTTAAAAAGTAGTTTTAAAAATCCAAAACATGCCCTTCGGAATCCAAAAGGGCCCTTTTCCCACAAGCAGCACCCTGCCTTTTTTTAAACCTGGGGGAAACTGAGCAAATGACTTACAGGCAAAAAGGTTGTGCAGCCCTATTTTAAAATGTTATTGAAAAGTTTATGAGCCTATTTTTAACAGTGATAATTTTTAGTTTTTGAAATTCTAGAAAAAACTTATATCTTGGAAAAGTGCCCTAAAGTATAGAGACATTATTTATTTTTATGCATAGCATAACAATTAATCCTTGTAGTTAAAGGACTTTTCTTTTTTTAAATGGATTTTTATATTACTGGAATATACTCCAGTCATGATAAGTTGGCTGATGACCTTAGAAGAGTTTAGGGATGTAACGAATATTCGGCCCTTTTGCCGAATATTGAACAGATATTCAGCCGAATATAATTAGATATTTTGCCGAATAGTTGCATATTTGGCCGAATATTCTAAGATATTTGGTTAAATAAGTTCCAGAAAATCAAAACAATGTGATTTTAAATATTTTCAAAAAACAATAATATTAAAAAATTACATCTAAAGGCATTAATTATTATAAGAAAAAGAAATCATAATACTTACCCTATTTTAAAGCTTCATGGCAACTTATAAATAACTGTATATAATGATATTACATAAACTTCAGGAGGCATCTCATTATGAAATATGGGGTGGAGGAAGTATTATGAGGGGCTTGTTAAATTTGAGAGAAAGAAAAGAAAAAAGTATATCTTGGTAGCAGAAAAGAATAATTGTATTTTAATGGAATGAATAATTGTATTTTAAGAAAACAAACCTTTTTATTTAAATGCTGTTATATCTGTTCTGATATGCACTAGATGGTGCCATCAGTGCCATCAAAATGTTATCTTACGGCAGATCAGCAGTCCGTATCTTGCCGCGATGTATATATGACGGTCGGATCTTGGATCCGGAAATAAAGATTTTAATCTAAATGCATCTTGCATATTTTATCGAGTAAAGTTAATCTAAATAGCTAGGTTTACTTCACATACAGAATATAAATTTACCAAGTTTGAGTTGAATGCGAAAGGATATAAAAAGACAGAGGACACATGCAAGTTATTTGGCAGGGGGGGGGGGGGGGGTGAACTGATTTTACTAAAATAAAAAAAGTTTGTTTTACAGAGCTATTGAGTTTCTATTTCAGATAAAATACATATTATAAATTACTAGAACTATCTATGGATTAAGTAAAAAATTATGAATTAAATTATTTATATTTTTGAAAGTCATATGTTATCTTATTGGCATCAAAGTATTTAAAATATCACAAAAAATTAATTTCAATTAGTCCTTAATTTAATTTCTTATTTTAAAATTAAAAAATATATATATAATAAACAATTAAAATAATTAATTTTAAGTCAGTATTCGGCCTAAAACTTGGCAAAATATTCGGCTATTCGGCCAAATCACTATTCGTTACTTCCTAAGAGTTTACGATGGTGTGGGAAAAGAAAGTTTCTAACAGACATAAATTTAAAAGAAAACATGTATTTAATGGATTAGTCTAAATCAGGTCTGTCCAACCTTTCAGTATCCATGGGCACACCTCATTTACTGTCAAACAGTGAAGGTCACCATTATTCAAATTTCTGTAAATATAGAACAATATTATCTCATTATAGGACAGGCTACCAGTTTGGCCTCCTTTTTTATTCAGAAATTCTGAATTCATATCGGAATTTCTGATTTTTTTAAAAGTAACTCTAAAATGTTTCGCATTATAAATCTGAAGGTGGCTTCACAAACCATCACCTCATCGAGTTGACGGCTGGAATTCCAGAATTAGACGGAACTCAAGTAGTATATTAAAATGCAACTGGTTTGCCAAGTTGTATCTTGGTGGAAACTATCTGCAGACCCGATTTTAGTGGTTGATCAGTAGGTTTGTCATTGTGTTTTTCTGCACCCAAAGGTATAAAAGTATGGAGGATTGAGAACAGGAAAACACTGATAAACCATCAGTCAACCACTAAAATGGGGTTTGTAGGTGTTTTCCACCAAGGTATGACAGGGCAAAATAGTTGCATTTTAATATGTTAATCGAGTTTTTAACTAATCCTGGAATTTCAGCCATCAGCTGGATGAGGTGAAGGTTTGTGCAGTCACCTTCCTGTCTATCAAATAAAGTACAAATTATTATTTGCAATTTCTGGTATGAATTCAGATTTTCTTGATAGAAAAGGAAGTCATAGAAGCAACCGTGGTAGGGAATAACGATATGCTAACGTCTTATAAAATGCACAGACACTGAACAATGTGAGCCATAAAGCCTTCTACTATGCAGATCTCGATGTGAAAAAAGTAATTGCAGAAAAAAGCATAAATCATAGTAAATGTAGAATTACATGATCCTGAGTAAGAGAAACCTATCAAAATATTTTGTAGAGAAAGGAGCCAAAATTTTAACTGCGCCTACAGTAAAATATCATGTGGAACACTAATAATTTTAGAGAAGCATTTTTTTTTTAAATTAATTTTTTATTTAAAAAACTTCTAGTAATAGGAATCATTCGAAAAGACGTCATGTTGTGGACAACCCTGGTCTAAATGATCTGAGACAATAATATTTAATAATTAGAATAATATTAATTTTTAATATTTGAAAAATAAATCTTTCCTAAGAGAGTTCAGTACCATCTGTTAACAATCAGTGTTGTATTGGTTTTAATCAAGGGTAGTTTAAACCATGGAAAAAAACAGTTTTACCCATCTTAGTCAAAATAGATTTTGACCATCAGCAATCATAATTCATTTTGACTGGAAAAATAAATTTTGTAAAATGATATATTTAGTTTAACATTTGGAAGGGTTTGCACTTTAATTTTGATTACTTTAAAATATAACAACATAAATTCTAAAGGTAAGCATTTATCATAAATATTTCAGAGGTGCCAACTATTATGATTTGTATTTTGATTTATTACAAATATGCAACAAAAATTATGGCTTTACAGACATCGGTTTAAAATTATGGCGGAAAAAAAAAACCCCGTGAATTTCGTCAAAGGCTTGCTTGAAAGAACAATAATTTCATCAGAGGATTGCAGAAGAAACTCTAATTTCATCAAAGGATTGCGTAAAACTAAAAAGCCACTTTAATCAAAAGGAAAAAGCACCACTTTAATCAAAAGATCACAGGGCGAAAGTGAGACTTTAGTCACATAAAAAAATGTGAATTTTATCAAAGGGGTCACGTAAAAGACGTGAATTTTGTCAAAGGGTCCCGTAAAAAGCACCAATTTTGCCCCCATTTTTTACACAGAATCACCCTCGAACTCTGGTTACTGGTAACTGTCATTGAAACTTGGCACCTCTGATATTGGAATATTTTGAATAATTTGATTACATGTCTCATTTTATATTTTTAAAAAATGGAAGAAATTACAAGCAAAAACATTTTTAAAATTTTATTTAGAAGGGTGAAAATGATTACAAGTAACAAATGTTGCTGTATTAAGATTTCACAGGTCTGGATAACTTTTTCTGGATTAACTTGGAAAATAATATAATCTACTGATAAAAACTTTGCACAGCCATTCATCAGTGCATACTGAAATCAGCATCATGAAATCTGCAAATTCCAAATCAATATTTCTTAATTACTTTCTTCTATCTTCAATAGAAGAAAGTATTGTAATCGAAATTTTTTTCGACTTCCGGTTTTCAACGGATTTGCATGTTTTAGGGGTCAGAGATTCCAAAAAACATGTTTATAGAAAATGTCTGTCTGTCTGTGTGTCCGTCTGTCCGTCTGTCCGTCCGTCCGTCTGTCCGTCTGTCTGTCGCCATTGTACCATCAAAAAGTGTATGAAGTTATGTATAGAATTAAACCAAAATTTTATTATAAGTTTTTGGCTATGGCAAGCAGGTCCTCCCGGAACTTGGAAAAAATTCGCCGGTAGGGGGCGCTGATATAACAATTTTTGTGCGATTTTGAATATTGTACCATCCAAAAGTGTATGGAGTTATGAATAGAATTGAACCAAATTTTTAGTTTAAGTTTTTGGATATGACAAGCAGGTCCTCCCTGAATTTGGAAAAAATTCGCCGGTAGGGGGCGCCGTAAATGCGTTTTTTGTGCGATTTTGAATATTGTACCATCGAAAAGTGTATGAAGTTATGCATAGCATTGAACCAAATTTTTATTTTAAGTTTTTGGCTATGGCAAGCAGGTCCTCCCTGAATTTGGAAAAAATTCGCCGGTAGGGGGCGCTGTAATAGCGATTTTTGTGCGATTTTGAATATTGTACCGTCCAAAAGTGTATGAAGTTATGCATAGAATTAAACCAAATTTTTATTTTAAGTTTTTGGCTATGGCAACCAGGTCCTCCCTGAATTTGGAAAAAAATTCGCCGGTAGGGGGCGCTGCAATAGCGATTTTTGTGCGATTTTGAATATTGTACCGTCCAAAAGTGTATGAAGTTATGCATAGAATTAAACCAAATTTTTATTTTAAGTTTTTGGATATGGCAAGCAGGTCCTCCATGAATTTGCAAAAAATTCGCCGTTAGGGGGCGCTGTAATAGCGATTTTTGTACAATTATTGTGCCATTTTGAATATTGTACCGCTGAAAAGTGTATGAAGTTATGCATAGAATTGAACCAAATTTTATGTGTTTATTTTTGGTCATGTCACGAAGGTCCTCCCTGAATTTGGAAAAATTCTGCCGGAAGGGGGCACTATAATTGCGATTACCATTTTCATTATTGTACCATCGAAAAGTGTATGAAGTTATCCATATAATTGAACCAAATTTTTTGTGCATGTTTCTGGCTATGGCAAATAAGTCCTCCCTGAACTTGAAAAAATTCCGAAAGAAGGGGGCGCTATAATCCCGATCTCTGTGCCATTTTCATTATTGTACCATCGAACAGCGTATAAATTTATGCATACAATTGAACCAAAATGTTTGTGCTTGTTTATGGCTTTGGCCAACAGGTTCTCCTTGAATTTGGAAATATTGCGCGGTAAAGGGGCTCCGTGCTAGCGATTTTTGTATACTTTTCTTGATTTTTCGTAGTTCTATTGTGCATCGGCGGCTCATGCAGCGGCGGGAACTCGCTTCCTGCTATGCCGGCTATTCGCAAACAGCTGATAACGACAGAATAAGGAAAAATTAATAATTTTAACAAATATCATGATATAGACTAACTCGTTTTTAGTCCGTTTAATTGACTTGAGCAGAAATTTAAGATGAAAATCAAAGTTGGTATGGTATTGAACTAATAATATTGAAGTATTAACATGTGTAACTAGGTTTTGAAATATTAAGATGTATAAGATAGAAGAAAGTTTTGGGATTGGCACATCCAACTAGTTTTTTATTACTACCCACCAAATGATATAATGTAATAACTACACTTTAAGAAAAATGAGATTTATGAATTATATGTTTCAGTTTGAAATACTATAAGCTTCCCCACCCCCCCCCCCCCCCCAAAAAAAAAAAAAAATCCATCTATATTTAATAATTAAAATATTAATTGTTAAATTTATTCACTGAGTAGCTAAAATATTTTGAACTCTCCTCACTGAAACATTGGTTTGTCTCATGAAAACTAATATCTTATCACTTTTTAATTTTAGATGTCATTACCTGCTATCAGTGAGGGCTTGAAAAGTGAATATGACAACAGAATACAGAATGATGCTTCTCTGCAAAAGGTACTTATTTATTCATGTGCATTTTTATTATATATATATTTCTTCGAAATTGGAATAAAGTTGTTTTTATATACTACTAAGTAAAAATTTATAGTAAGTGTGTGTTTATGTATTTGGGTCTGGTTTGTTTTCTACAGACTAAAATTGGAAGGGTTTTTTTTTAACTCTGTAAAGACTGTTCAGGTTCATGCTTGCTTTCTTTCCCTATATTTGGACTGCACCAAACCTGGCATGTCCGTACCTCATCTTTTTCTATTAGTATCGAGCAAGCAGTTTTTTCCTGAAAATAAATGTAATATTATGCATTTGTTTTACGGAATCTTTAGCTATTTATTTTGTTTTATTAAACTGCAGAAATGTCTTTTTTTTTTTTTTCCTCCTCTATACAGACACAGTTACACTTTGTTGATTTTAAGATCATTTTGTCAAAAGCAGGGTATTTTCTGACTTAATTGTCATTGGAAATGGAAATCTGTCCTTGCACCAGACCAATTTAAATCTATTGAAGAAAATTTATTTGTTCAACATAGCAATTAAAAGCTAGTATGGTTAAAAAAAATCGATTTAGGAATATTTTTCATTTCTATACTGTTATATCTTTAGATTTTTTTTTCTATTACAACAGCAGATAGTTTTAAAAAAAATTAATTCTTCATGCAACATGTTCATGGCTATCTTTTATTTTAAAATGCTCCAAAACTTCTGTTAAAATTCATGTGTAATTTTGTATGAGCTTAACTCAAGAGAAATCGCGTCTTTTTTCAGAATGTCATTAGTCGCTAAGGTGTAAAAAATCAAAAAAATTGGATTTTTTTTATTTAAATCGGATTTTTATGATTTTTTTTCCCAGCGTTCGAATACTGAATAGCTACCAAAAGTTTTAGGTTTCCAAAACAATTAAACCACTAATTGCTAACATAATCTATGTTTTTACACTTTACTTAATAAAATTATAATTATTAGTTAGTAATTACAGAAATTATAAAATCTGCAAATTAGTAGTTTCATTAGGTAGTGTCATACAATAATGTTATATGCATTAATATTGTAATAATTATTTGAAAGTTTATAAGTACTAGTGATATTTAACATTTATTAAAATTATTAACTGCATTTTATATTAAATAGTTAACACTACTTCAAATTAATAATTATCAGACCTGCCAACTGCTACGAAAAAATCGTAGTTTCTACGATTTGGACCTATAGACTACGATGTTATGAAAATCGGTTTTAAACTACGATTTTTTGCAAAAAACACAAACGCATTTTGTGTTTCTAGTTGCGATTTTTTTTCCCGCGCAGCATATTTTTCAGGAGTGATTCTGTTCCAAAATTTCAAAGTATTAGTTTCCGAAAGTTTTAAAAAATTGGTCATTAGTCTGAAAATTTGGACAGTAAAAAATGCTCATGGTGAGAAAAATCTGGGCTGCAAAACAAACTTCCTAACATAAAACCCTCTTTATGTATATATTAACTGCAACTGAATCGTGTTTTTGTAAATATTTATACAGGAATTCCCTTCCTTAGAAACAGGGTTGCCATTTTAAGAATTTCTGGAGGGAGGGGGTGTTCTTTGAAGCACAAGGTTTGAAATAGTGTGCAAAATCGCACGATTTGCACATGGAAACGGAAAGTCCCAAATAATAAAAAATCCTGTGCAGTATTTCCCCTTGCAAATTTTTTCACAGACCTATGATTCTTCTGCGAGTATACTTTGAACAGGGTGTCTACAGAATCTGGATATCAGGGAATCATGGAAAAATCAGGGAGGTTTATCAATCTGGAAAAGTCAGGGAACTTTGTAAAAATACTGGAAAATCAGGGAAATTTGTCTATATGCGAAAATATTTGCATTTTCACCTTGCCAACGAGCTGATTCGTCTATTTTATATACTATATTTTTTTCACATGCTGATTAACTCTTTCCTAATATTTAAAAAAATGTGCACATGGTATGAGTTTTTGATTATTTAATGCAAATTAAGGTAGTCAGATGTCCTCATTTTCTGTAGATACTGCTTATATTGAAGTCAGTTTACCCATTTTTAAATGATACATTAGAATAAACCTGACCAGGTGGCCAGTTTAATCCTAGTAGCTATCCGGTCAGATTTAGATAAGTCTTAAAATTGAATATTTTTCAGAAAATGAGGAAATTTTCTGGTTACCCTATATCCATTGGCTACTCTATGAAGTTGTTGGACTACATTTTGAGTTTGGATCTATAAAACTGTCAACCAATACTTAATGAATATTAGGCAATTTTTATGTTTTTCTCTTGTTTTTTCTCCCAAATGAGATATTAGCAAGCTGGATAAGTGTGTTATATGAGGAATCGGCATACATGAAAAAATACCGTATGTGTATTGTTAATAATAGAAATCAGGGAAGTCTGATTAATATCATGGGAAAATCAGGGAACTTTATTTTTCAATTTCTGTAGACACCCTGTTAAAATTTCTTGAAGTCCGCGAATTATTTTTCTATTATGGAATTTCCCCCAAATTAATTCGTGAATCGATCGCGGAAAAAATATCGGGTATTTCATCAAAGATCTCAGAAACAAATACTGATTATCTTCAATTGGTCGCTGAATAAAATCGCTAATTTCATTAAGCATTCAGAAAGAAATTGCGAATTTCGATAAACACTCGAGGGAGAAATATTGCAAATTTCGTCAAACGGTCACAGAAACGAGTAGTGAATTTTGTTAATTGGTTGTGAAAAGGTATTAAAAATTTTGCTGATCAGTTGCGATAAACTATCGCGAATTTCGTCAAATGACCGTGTAAAAAAAAAATGATTTCGTCAATTGGTTGCAGAAGAAAATAAATTTCGTCAAAGAATCGTGGTAAAAACACGAATTTTGTCAAAATATCGCAGAAAGAAAACTCAAATTTCGTCAAAAGATCAGTAAGAAAATGCACATTTCATTGAAAGATCAGTGAGAAAAAGCAAATTTCACCGAAAGGTTGCGGAAAGAAAACACTAATTTCGTCAAAGGATCGTGGTAAAAAACGCAAAATTCGTCAAAGGATCACAGTAAAAATTGCGAATTTCGTCAAAGGTTAGCGGTAGTGTGGATTTCAACAAAGAATCGTGATAGAAAAATAAGAATTGCGATTGTGGGGGGAAATTGTGAATGTTCTGAAATGATCACGGAAAAAAATCGTGAATTTCATCAAAATTTACTGCACTGGGTTGAAAAATTGGAACCTGGCTGCTTTTATAAATGTATAAAAATTTACTGTATTGAGTTGAAAGACTGAAACCTTATTCCTTTTACGAATGTCAAAAGATGGCTGCGAAACACGAAAACCAACCAACCAATCCCCAGATTAATTTTAATTTTGTGTGCTACGATTTCTCATTTTCAAAGGTTGGCAGGTCTGAATTATTAAACAATTAACTCTCTAATTAGGAACATATTATACATTTTTAAGCCTTAATTATTAAAATGATAATGTAGTATTTGTTTTAGAAAGAAAAAGGGACAGAATGCTAGCTCCAAAAAAAGGGTACTATTTCATGAAGAAATGCATTAGTAATGATATAAGAAAAAAGAAAAGAATAATTTTTAGTATGATAAATAAAGTGTCCTTAATTTTTAATAATTTTATGAATAACAAATTGAAAAATACAATTAAATAACATATTTTAATAATATTCTGTATTTTCTAAAGAAATACTGTTGAATGACGAAGTTTTTTACAAGAAATCTCTGGCTACAACTACAGGTGAATTTCAACTTTTTTTTTTTAAAGGCAAGATGCGATTTGCCAATTTCAAAAGGGGCATGGCGCGGCACCATTAAAAAAAAAAAATGTCCTAAAAGAAATAGTATAAGTAATTACAGGATTAATAACTGCAAATAAGTAATATCATTAGTTAGTAACACAAATAATAACAAAACTAACAAATATTATTTGCAACTCGTTTTGCATTTGTATTTAGGAAAATTACTGTAAACCACCAAAATCTAAACTTACACAAATGTATGTGTATGATAACCAAAAGTATTATGAAAATGAGTTAAACCCATTCATATAGGAAAAACCTAAGTTAGCCACTTATATCTGAAATCCTCAAAATATTTAAGTAACAGCATTATTACCTCTCAGTGTGGATTATTAGCCTTCAATGGTTCAATTTTTTTTTTTTTTTTCTTTTTAAGAAAAATTTTGCTGTCTTTTCAATCCCTATTTATTATTTTTTATTTAGTATATATGAGTTACAAAGTTAAAAACATTTATTCAACCTATACCGAAGAAGCTCTTGCTGAGCTTAGCATTTTTATACCAATTATTTCTTTTTTTCTCTTATACATTCATTTACAATTTAGCTTTAAAAAGATGTCATTCTTTCATTCTTCTTTAACTTGAGATTGCTATTATTAATTACTATTTATTCTTTTGTTTGTAGAAATGTATTACACTTGCTATGTGTAATTTTATATAAAATAATGCATAAGTTGATTACCTAAATGAATTTATGACATTGCAAATTATATTAGATTTAAGTATAATTTTTAAATGAAACTGTTTTAATTTGGATAAAAACTTAAAAACAATGCTTTTTATAAACTCAACTGTTTTTAATTTTTTACAATACTCATGAATTAAGCTTAGAAACAATTATTTAAAGCTCTTTTTTTGTTTATTCATAAGTCGAAATACCTGTAGAAACTTTCAAATTATGTTTGTTAGATTTTAATACTTTTTTTGACATTTTAAACATTTAGAAAATTTTTGATTTAAATCAATGATTTTTTTTTAAATCGTTTGATTAAAATCATGATTTTAATCGCTGATTTAAATCAACTGATTAAAATCGTTGACACCCTATTAGTCGCGCTCAGTCTTTTTGCTGCTGGCATCCTGCATACAGAAAATGTTAAGAAACATTTAGCACTTAATATTCGAATATTTCATTTCAATGAACTTATAAATTTGCAGTTTACTTAAATTATGCATTTTATTCATGAGATTTGAAAAATGTAAAAATGAACTGATATTAGTGATTCTTGCACAGATTTTTTCACCAATTTCAACTATGCTTGTAAAAATGTATCTCTGGAGATGTCTTCTTACGTCACTATGGTGGTGGAGAAACATTTAAAGTCAGCTACATGGTAGTTCTCCATTGTAATTGTAAGGGTATAGTGAGAAGATGATTTATATGGGCAGCAAAAAGACCGACACACAACTACTACCGGGTTAAATAGTTTATATGAAATATCGGGATGGTCTGTCCAGACTTTTCTCGAAGGGGCCTGCTTCTATAAAATAGTGAATGGCTTTTTATATTTGTGCAAAATTTGGTCATAATTTTATGACTTTGAAGTGATCGTTATATTCAAGTTCTTGTTCATATATTTCTAACAAGATCCTTTGTATAAGTAAAAGCTAGATAATATGTTCTTTTGCGATTTCAGCTATTTGAAACGGGTCAGATTTTACTGTTAAGTGATTCATTTTCTGGAAGATTCAGTTTAGAAATGGAAAAGTTTTGTGAAAAATCTACTTTTAAGACAAAGAATTTTGCGGACGGTCCTGTTTTAAGATGAAAAGTTTTGTGAAGAGTCGTTTTGTAAATAATTTTTTAATGGAGACAATTTCTTCCTAGACAGATAGATCCCTGAAAATCTTGAAATTGGCTGTCATGCCCGCCACATTTAATTTTAACAACAAAAAAAATGGCACAACTACCAACCCTGCTTGCAGCTCTATATGTTGCTTTATAAAATGTATACATAATTTTTTAATTTTATTGTCTATGATAAAATTTACTTGGAAGCAGCTAAAAGTTGCACAATTGGTTTTTTATGATATTCTTCTCTTAATTTCTAGATGCTTGAAACTCGGAAAGAATTGCCTGTATATCAGTTTAAAGATGAAATTTTAGATGCGATCCAAAATAACAGTACAGTTATTATTAGAGGTGCTACTGGTTGTGGTAAAACAACTCAGGTGGGTTTTTAATTTAAAAAAAAAAAAAAACTATTGTTTCTAAATACACATAGTATGTATGTATATGTGTATATATATATATATATATATTTTACCTATTCTAAATTTCTGTTACAGGTACCCCAGTATATTCTAGATTATTATTTGGATGCAGGCTGTGGAGCTGATTGTTGTGTCGTCGTTACACAGGTATTATTTGCTGTTTGATTTGAAATATTTAAATCTTTTTGTTACTTTTTATGAGTATTTTTCTGGAAGTGGTGTATTTTTATCTGTTTGGACAACTAACTCATAGGTTTTCTTTTCCCTTAAATTCCCCAAAAATGCTTTTTTTTTTTAACTTTTTTTTTTCTAGCAATATTCTTTACTTTGCTTGGTATACTGTTGGGATTTATAGATTCTCTCCTTTTTTTAGCTGAACATAGTTTTATTCACATGTCACCCTATCCACCACCCTCAGTGCTTTGTTTATAACATCTGCATTCCTCTTATTTTTTTCTGTATTCATCCTATTAATATAAGATTATGATGGCATGACATTAAAAAGGGTGTGGAGGAAAAGTCAGAGGTGATTCTGTTCTGAATTCTGAAAATTTAGAGCATTCGGTTCCGAAAATTAAAAAAAAAAATTGATCATCAGTTTGAAAATTCAGACACGAAAAAATATCGTGAATTTTGACAAATGGTCGCCAAATAAAATCAATTTCGCCAATTGTTCGCAGAAAAAAAAATCACTAATTTGACAAAAGATCGCAGAAAAAACATTAATTTTGTCAAAGGATCATGAAATAAATTGAAATTCTGTCAAACGATCGCAGAAAAAAATGCAAATTTTATCAAAGGTTAAAGGGTAATTTCATTAAAGGGTCGCAAAAGGAACACAGTAGTCTCTTTAGAAAACAGCTCGCATACAAGCATCTGTGTTTAGTATTATAAATTTAATTTTTTTTTTTTTTAATTGAGTTAACCCAAACCCAACTGGCAGGAATCTACATTCAGCCTGAAATCAATCCAAACTGAAAGTATAATTAACCTGACCAACTAAAAAACCATTCAGAAAATTTGTTATGAATTTCAGATTTTTTTTTTTTTTTACTCAGAAGCACCTCTGGGAAAAGTGTATAGTAGTGTGAAACTTTATATCTGTTTTGACTCAGTTTAGCAGCCCTCTATGGCTGCTTATTTTGAAATACTTAGCTGTAGCTGAAAAGTGAAGTGGACATTACAATGTCTCCATACTGAGAGCGCTTAAATAGATTTATAATACACCTTCTTAATGTCTAAAACTTAGTTAAACTGCAAATTTAAATATATATTAAGATTTTTAGTAAGCATATTATAACTCTTATCCCTTGAAGTTTTCATTATGCAAAATATTTTACTCTAAAAATGTCTTCTGATCCTTCAGACATATGTTATATTGTAATGTTTAATTCTCTTGCTGCACTGTTCTCCATTAAGGATAATTAAGGAATTTTAAATCAATCCTTTTGCATGCATTTAAATGAGAACCCATTGTATATAATTCAGATAGAAAAAAAATATTATTCTTGCTACTTAATCCTTCTATGTAAATTATATTGTTTTATTCCAGTTGTTTAACTGTGTTCTTTTAATGAATTTCAGCCTCGTCGTATTAGTGCAGTTTCTGTTGCTGAAAGAATTGCTGAGGAAAGATCTGAAAGTCTTGGCAATACTACTGGATACAGTGTTCGATTTGAATCATGTCTTCCTCGTCCTTATGGCTCTATCTTATTCTGCACTGTTGGTATGTATATAACTTTACCATTATCTGTTTAGAGAGAGAGACTGGGCCCCCTAGCATGTCTCCAGTTGGCACGGGGCCATGGGAAGTTACGTTTGTCTGATGGTTGCGAGAACCCTGTGTCTGTGTGTATCTGTCTGTTGATAACTAGGAAAATCATTGCACATAGAAGTCTGAAAATTTGTTGAGGATAAACCAAGTCAGGTCCAAATGCATTTGAAGCTCAGATTTTTCATTTTTTGATAATTAGCAGAGATATTAATTGAAAGGCATAATGAACATCTCAAAATGGCAAGTTTCTCTTCCTCAAAGGGATTCTGCCTGTGCATCTCCTGACTTTTGCAGTCATTCACAGAGGCAAAATCAAACAGTTCAGTTTTTTTTTTTTTTTTTTTTCTCCTTCCATTTTGAAATTGTCTTCACCAGATCTCCCTTACAGTTACAAACAAAAGAAAATCATGAAAATTTTGCCTTACCTTCCTTTTAACGATATCTTTTATTTAAAAAAATGTTGAAAATTACTATTTCAAAAAAACATTTTTATTTGACTTCAATTTGACTTCAATTTGCATCTGTTTTCAAGTTGCATCTTTTTTTGCAATTTGAAACTTTGAAATTGTTCCATCTCCATCCAGACAAAAATTCAAATATAAAATATATATATATATATATATATATATATATATATATGTATGTATATTAATATTTACTGTTTCAAAAAAAAAATTTTTTTTTAAGGTTGATCTATTTGTTTTTTTCTTCTGTTTTAAAATACTATCTTTTTTTTTGCCAATTAAAATACAAAATAATAAAAAAAAGTAAAATTTATTTCTGATAATCTTCCAATTCTAATGATATCTTCAGTTAAAAAAATATTAGTATTTATTATTTTAAAAATATTGGCAGAGATTTATTCTTTTATTTTTTCTTTTTGGTGACTTTTAAAAATATAGTTTCCAGTTTTAGAACTATTTTCGAGGGGTTTTCATTTCAGTGTATGTGTGCAGTTATGTCTACATTTTCATCGCTTTTTCATTTTAAGATGTAGATTTTTTTTTTTTTTTTTTTTAAGTGTACTAAGCAAACCCGGTGTACATCAGAGTTTGGTGTTCAGGGTACGGTGTACATCAGAGTTCGGTTGATATATATCATGTCATTCTGATATTTATTTTCAATATTTTTATTATATGTTTCATAATTAATTTCAAAATATTGTGCATCATATTTTTGTTATTTGCAGTCAAAACAAGTGTAAATGGAGTGTTAAGCTGTGACTTTCTATAGACAAAAAACTTCTAAGTCTGGAAGTGATTTTTTTTTAGTTAAAAAACAAATAAAATATATACTAGGGTCTCTGTTCCCTGCAAACTACGTTCGCCAACCCCTGTTCAGACACTGCAGAATCTGAAAACACGCTAATCTGGTCGGTTTTAAAAAGATTACAGAAGATTGAATTATAATGAAAAATTCTGTAGCAATCTCCCTGTAAACGGGCTTCCATTAATTCTATTATTAGCTGCATCTTTATGTTCATTATGCATTTTTACGCCTTGACTTTCAAAAAACTGTTCAACTTTGACTAAATCATCAACAGCTATATCTTTAGCGTCAGTAAAAGACTCTTATAACCTCTTTCCTCTGCTACACCAAAATAAGATTTTTTTCAATTCATTTTCTAAACTTATCAATTCAGATTTAATCTTTTAATTTCTTTAATTGTAAAAAGAAATTTATTTTCATTAGCTATTTCAGCTTTGGTTTTAGCCATATTATATTTAATTTAGATTTGCACTATCTATCTCTGGCTACACGATGCACCATAAAAACTTATATGTATAATTTTAAAATCAAGGATAATATAGAGATTTTATTTCAAAAGATCATAATAAATTTGAATGACAGTACCTTTTTTGACCGCGTTCCTTCCTTCATTGTCGAATAATTTGTTCCGAGATGGCGACTTTCAAAATAGGTGAATTAAAATAATCAAGAACTTTTGACGACTTGCATTGGTGAATCGAGATTAAAAATTACTTAAATACTAAAGATTTTACTCAATAAAGACGATTCAATTCGTCTTTTTCATACTTTTAATTGAACAGAATTAGAGTGAGATTTCATAGACTTTTGCATTACGAATCAAAATATTGAATAATTCTATCAGTCTCGCAGAAGCGTACAAAAAATACAGAAGAAATAAATTATCTAAATAAGAAAAAACAAAGATTAATGTGCATATTACAGAAAAAGGACAATAAGAAAAGTCTTTGTTTAAAAGCAGTCAAGTGCTCTGATCAGAAAGACACTGTCAGGTTTTGTAGTGCTGCCATCTAGGAGGTAATGCCACTACTAATAGTAACTAATTGATTACAAAAATATATAAATCAATGACAATAATCAAAATTATGCTTTGCTTTTACTAGGACTGGGCGATATTAGGATTTCTACATCGCGATGCATCACTGAGGCTAAACCACGATGTTGCGATGCATCACGATGTTAGACTAGGTGTGGACCTCGTGATTAAGCTATTGTTTTATTACAAAAAAAAATTATGGCAAGTCATAATAGTTTTCTTTTAATACCTAAACTTCAAAATCCAACTGGGGAATACATATATATATTTTAACCAAGAAAGTTTTAAAAAGTAGTAGTGAAGGGGGATGCACTTCTCACTGTATGTGTCCATGATTCAACTGATAACATGAAAAGTGACCCCCCCCCCCCCCCTTATTTTTTTCAAATTATTCTTCAAAACTCCAGATTTCTAAGTGATGGTGAATTTCCGGAGTGGCCTGGGTGGAAAATTTTCTCCTTAGAGCATTAAATTGTCTTTGATTTGTGAATTGATGCTTGGTAATATATTAAAACTGAAAATTGCTCCCCCCCCCCCATATTTAAGATTTAAAAGTTTTAATTGTATATAAAAAAATAATCATAAATGTAAAGGATGTAAAAGGATTGTCATATAACAACTTTAAATGGGATTTTGTTCAGAAAGCAAAAATGTGGATAAGAATATTATGTGTTTGATTTACAAAAACATTCAAACTAAATCCATAAAAAAGCAGCATTCCTTTATAATTAAAAAATAATAGAAATTAATATAAACTTCAAATTAATTACAAAATAAAAATTCAGAAGAGAAGGTCTCTTACTCCTACCAGCACCTAAGAATTAAAAAAATTGCAAGTTGATACTCCTTCCTTTTTATACAAGAAAATTTCCTGCAAAATACTCAATATTGAGGCATTGAGGTACTCAATATTGAATACTCAATACTGAGGTAAGTCTGCTAATAATTCATTTCATAATATTTAAAAAAATCACAAAATTATAGTAAAATTTATAGATCTATATGTTTTGGTTTGAGAAAACATATATGTATAAGTAAAATAATAATTAATCTGATGGACATAAAAGGATTATCACATAGTTACTTTTTTACAAATTACAAATAAATAAAATTAAAGTAAAATGTATACACTGAGATGTTTAGGATAGAAAAAATATATTTGTACATAAAGAATAACATACTTTAAAGGATGCAAAAAGATTGCCATATAGTCACATCTTGAAAAAAAGATCTTGTTTAAAAAGAAAACACAACAATCAAGCATAAAATTACTTATCACTTATTCTAGCACTCTCAGCCCTCTTTAAACTCAAATGCCAAATACTTTGCATACTGATCCCCTTCTCCCTCCTCATCAGAATTTTTTTTCAAAATACCATGTACAAAAGTAATGAAATTTAGTGGAGTCTTAAAGAAGGGAAGGGTTGTAAAGCAGGAAGGGAAACTATAAAATTAAAGTGCACTTTATATCTTTAGATATTTAAGATTTAAAATATTAAATGTACAAAAAGAAATATTCACTAATTTAAAGGATGTAAAAAGATTATAAATACTTCCAGTTTCTTAAATTAAAATATAAAGTTCAATAAAATTAGAATAAAATTTATATATTTTGATTTTAAAGATTGAAAAAATACATATGTACATTAGAAATAATCATTAATGTAAAGGATGTAAAATGATTGTCATATGATCTGATTACACCTAAATAAGATTTTGTAATGTGTTTATAAAGCAAATACTCAAATAATATTGAAGGGTTGTAAATTACAAAAACATTAAATCTTAATCATCAAAATTAACACCAAGGATTAAGTTACATTCTAAAACAGATTTACAAATCTAAGAATATTTATTTCAAATTAATTAAAAATACAATAGATCCTACAGTTTAAGAAAAAAGTTTTAAAGAAGTAATTTTAAATATTTAATAGAAAGACATACTCAATCTTTATGATATTAATAAAATACTTTGTAGTTAATTAATAAAACTAAATTCAGTCTTAATTGATTTAAAACTAGTATGAAGTAGTTTTGAATAAATAATTAAGAATAACACAATAATTCTGATTTTCTTAAAATATGTTAAAATATCATTAAAAAATAAACTAAAATAAAAGTTCCTTATTAAAGATAAATTGATTTAAAAAAAATTAAAATGGATCATCATACCAAAATAAACAAAAGAAAGAATCAACCCTTCTTTTCTTGTGAACACAAGAAAAATCAGCTGTCACTATCACATCACAGGCTGTATTTTCTTTTCAAATAAACATCAACATCGTTGTTATACCTCGCGTTATACTACTCACTGTTCATCATACAGCTGGTATCTCTGCCTGCTATTGTTCATTCACTTCTTGAATGGGGAGAGAAACCCATGCATGTTTATTCAGGATGGGAAGAGAAACGAAACCGATGTGTGGTTATTCAGGAAACCGATGTGTGTTCATTCACCAAACCGATGTGTGTTTATTCACGATGGGAAAAGAAAGGGATGGGGAGGAAAAATCCGGTTTTATGCTGATAAAGGAACTCGTCACCGATGTAATTTGATGCATCTTGATGCATTGGTACGGCTGTAAAAGGATTATAACATGGTTACCTTCTTTCTACAAATTACCAGATACAAAGGACTAAAATGTAATGTACTTGCCAGGAAATATTTCCCTTTTATGAAGTTAAAAAAAAAAAAAAAAAAAAAATCAATAAAATTAGGTTAAAAAATTTATACTGATAATAATCATTTTTTTTAAAGGATGTAAAAAGATTTTCACATCTTAAAAAAGGACTTCATGGAAAATAAATATGTGGATTAACTCTTAACAATCAAGTATTAAATTTTATAAAAGATTATTCTTAGATTTATAACTAGTTTCTTATTCATTCCAGATCAATACAAAAATTGAAAATTCAAGGAAGGGGACCCCCCCCCAGTTTGGGGGGAGGGGGGTGAAACCAATAAAATTGCAGTACATTTTATATCTTAAGCTGTTTAAAGATATAAATTTTTAAATGTGCAATATGAAATAATCATTAGTTTAAAGGATGTAAAAGGATTATAAACACTTCCATTTTATTTTAGTTTAAAAATAAAACTCAACTAATACAAAAATTGAAGACTTAAGGAGAGGGTAGGCAAATTTCTCCCCTCCTGGCACTATCTCTCTCCCTAATTTAAATCAGTGAACCGGTTTCATTCCAGACGATCGCCGATTTTCTGCGCATGCACATTTACTTCCCATGAATGTGGAAGTTGATTTTCGTGAACCGGCAATCATGGGTTTCAGTTATGTCTCCACATCGGTCAGAACCGATGTCTGGAGATCGGAACCGATGTTTGGAGATCGGCGAGATGCATTGCAAAACTGAAGCACCGATGACGACTTAAATCATTTGTAAATTGCCCCTGCCTTTTTTATAAGAGAGAGTCTGCAAAATAACCAATATTAAGGCACAGAAACGTTGTGAAAAATTCCAAGTACTCCATTTCATAAAATTAAAAAATCCATAAAATTATAATAAAATTTATAGATCAACATTTTTAAGATTGTGAAAACATAAATGTATTTAGAAAATAATAATTAAAATAAAGGATGTAAAAGGATTGTAACATGGTCACCTTTTTTCTACAAATTGCCAAATACTAAGGCACTGAAATGTAATATGCTTGCCTTTAGGAAATATTTCCCTTTTATGAAGTAAAAATAAAAGAAAATCAATAAAATTAGATTAAAATTTATATACTGGTATGTTTAAGATTGTGAAAATATAAGTGCATTTAGAAAATAATAATTGAAATAAAGGATGTAAAAGGATTATAACATGATTACCTTCTTTCTACAAATTGCCAAATACTAAGGCACTGAAATGTAATATGTTTGCCTTTAGGAAATATTTCCCTTTTATGAAGTAAAAATAAAAGAAAATCAATAAAATTAGATTAAAATTTATATACTGGTATGTTTAAAATTGAAAAAATATACATGTTTATAGAAAATAATCATTTTTTTTAAAGGATGTAAAAAAGATTTTCATATCTTAAAAAAGGACTCAGTTTAGAAAAGAAATACTGGGATTAATTCTTAGCAATCAAGCATTAAATTTTAAAAAAGATTAAGAAACTAGTTACAAATCCAAGAATATTCATTTCAGATTAATAAAAAATTGAAAATTCTAGGAAGGGGAGCCCCCCCCCCCCCCCCAAAAAAAAATCTCCCTCTTAAATTGAATGTTAAATAATTTGCAAACCGGTTTTTCCCTGAATTGGTTCTGCAAAATAAAGGATATTAAAGACATGAAATGTTGTAGACATTTGTAATTATTTCCATTTACAGGGGGGGGGGGGGGTGAAACCAATAAAATTGCTATAGATTGTACATCTTTAGCTGTTTAAGATATAAAATATTAAAAGTGCAATAAGAAATAATCATTAATTTAAAGGATGTAAAAGGATTATAAATACCTCCATTTTATTTTAATTAAAAAATAAAAGTCAATAAAATAAGAGAAATTTCTATATTTACATTTTTAAGATTGAAAAAATATATAAGTACCTAATAAATAAAAATTAATTAAAAGGATGTAAAAGGATTGTCGTATGGTCACACCCTATGGGAATTAACACGAAATTTGATTTCAATTGATTAAAAGTAATGAGGAATTTTTTTAAAATAAATAACTAGAAATATAATAATTAAGATGTTATCAAAATATAGTGCAACATCATTGAAAAATAAGCTGAAATAACAGTTCCTTAATAAAGTAATTAAAAAGATGCAAATGGATTATAACAATAAGAAGCATTTCTTACTAAAACTTACTGCATCAATTGTTGCTATTTGTTATATTAATTGATTGACTACAATAGTTTTGCTATAATACATATTAAATAAAAAAACACAAAAAATGACTCATCTTATCAAAGTAAACAAATAAACCAATCCTCTTTTCTGTCAGTACAAGATGAAAAATCAGCTGACTCTAAATGTTATAGCACATGTTCAGAGTCAGAGTAATGTGGCCTAGGGAAAATGTATCTTTGGCATCATAGTATTTTCTCAAATGAACTTCATGGTACTATTCATACAGCTAGAAAAACAGGATTGAAAATATGAAGCATGCAGCGATTTGTAATTGGTATCAATTTTGGATTACGTTGTTTATCTGCTTCGATGATTGAAGGAGAAACTAGTCTCTCTTTACTCTGCCATCAGTTTTGCACATAATCGATATCTAGCTATGCACGAGTTGTTTATTCACATCGGATGCGAAACCAGATTTCCCTGCACTGTCCCATTCATTTGTGATCCCGGTGTGATGCATCGCTAATTCAAAGATCAGGAAATCGGTTTGACGATTTATGATTTACATCGATATCTCGCGATGTATCGATGCATCGCCCAGTACTAGCTTTTACTTGATATAATTATTATTGTTATTGCTTAAATCGATTATTAGTAATAATCTTAACAATGAAATTAAAGTACTTACTAATGCTTGTGCTGAATCAGAACTTTTAAACTAATATTTCAACAGAATTGAATTTCATAGAATTGAATATATATCGGTTTTTTTAATGGGAAAAAATTAGTTTTTGTGTTTGTGATAGTTAAACATACTTATAGAAAATTAAGTTACAATTATTTGTTTTAACAATTGTCATTGGAAGAATTAAGACATTTTTTTTCCTTCGGGTGGGGGTGATTGTGACGTTAATAAAAGATCGTTAAGTGGTTAAAGTACATTTTGCGAAGTTCTTTTAAAATCACGGAAACCAAATGTGGCATAAATAAAAAGGGTTATATTGCTGTGAGATAAAATAAATATAAGTGGCGTTAGATAAAATAAACAATCATGAGTGCCAATCGTATAGCTGCCAATGATAAGATTGACTTAAGTGCCGAGAATAAATATTTTGCCGATGATAAAATGTTGTTGCAGTAGAAATAAAAGAAGGATAAATAAGTAAATGTAACGTTCTTACTTAATGATAAACAGTTGACACAAGAGGCTTGCTCAAGGAAGACAAGTAGTTATGATAAATCCAACTTTATTAATCACATGGAGAGGTAAGAAGGTATAGTGGAGAAATCCAACTGGTCACCGTACATATTAGAAAAACGTTCCACGTAGCATTATTAAAAACTTAAGTAATTCCATGACTATAAAGAATGCTGGTTAAAATCATTTCTTAGAGAATGTCTTGATGATAAAATGTCCAAATCGAAAATGCATTAAATTAAATTCCATTGGCGATCAGCGACAAATTTTTAGTTATTAAATGATCACCTTAGAAGAACATCGTGATCGCAGAATCGCTCTTTGAATTCAGGCACACGACCCAAAATCCAAAACATAATCACATTGTCAAAAAATACAGTATCAAAACTTTCATAAAAAATCTGTTAAAAACTAGTTGCACTTGGTATATATACCATGTAAACAGGATTTACAAAAGTGCCAGAAAGAAACGGTTTAAATCTATTAGTTAAATTAAAATTACGTATTATGAGCATCGCGTATGAAAGCAGCCAAAACAAAAAAGAGAAAAACAGAACCTCTCTTAGAAGAGAACGAACATTTTAATTCGCAGAGCGAAGACACCATCTAATAGGACGTGGCCGACGTCACTTGCAATATGCGCTGGTTCTAAAAGTGGATCAGATGAAAGGGGAAAAGCTGAAATGCAACTTATCTGTTACTTTAGGAAAAAAAGTAAAGAAAAAAAGATTTGAACGATGTTGAGTCGAAAATAAATCATTTAAAACGTGATATTATAATGCTGCATTACAATAAAAAATAAATGTGATTACTACATTACAGTGATAAACTTTGAGTGGTGAACTGATATTAAGAAATATATTACCCATGTAATTAAAAGTTGAAATAAAAAAAAAAAAAACCCAGTTGGGTTTTTCCTGGTTTTCTTTCTCGAACAAACCTGCCTGGGTTTTTTTTTGGGTTGGGCAAATTCACAACAAACCCTGATACCAGTACTATATTTGGTATGTGTCATTCACAAAACCTGTTCTGGATAAATATCTTATATGTATATTTATTTGTATACATACACTTGCCAAATAGAACTTAATGTTTCATAATGTACAACAAAATGTAGGTTTATTGTAAATATCTCTGCTTTTATATTTATCCAGAATTTATATTTCCCATGACTTATGTTTGCTTTCTTTGTGTTGAATGAAAAACTTGTTCTGCTAAATCTTTTCTTTGATAGTCAGACATTCTTTTAATGTTTTTAAATCTTTATTCATATTTATGTATGTGTTCCTTTATTTTAAGGTGTTCTTCTCAGAAAGTTAGAAAGTGGATTGAGAGGTGTGTCTCATGTTGTTGTAGATGAAATTCATGAGCGAGATGTAAATGTAAGTATATATTGCTGTATATATAATTGTATTGATTGTAAAATAAAATTTGATAGAAGAGTAGTTTCCTTAATTTTGTACTGATATTCATATATTGATCTACATTTTGATTTCAGTCCATATAAGTTAATTGTATTTGTTTCCTCATAATATTGCAGTAATCTTGAACTCTTCGCTTGTGTTATTTAGTTGAATTCCGAGTAGTTTTCGTAGGTT
Source organism: Maratus speciosus (assembly GCA_963932465.1). Lineage (NCBI taxonomy): Eukaryota > Metazoa > Arthropoda > Arachnida > Araneae > Salticidae > Maratus > Maratus speciosus. Next base: position 534,659,726 of record OZ010788.1, on the reverse strand, counting down.
ATCCTTGTATATAGACTTTTAATGTATTGATAGTTTCTTTTAAATAGAAAATTAAAGATTATACAAGAGTTTGCAATATGAAAAAAAATAATAATAAAGTGGGATTTTTTTAGATCCTATTAAAATTTTAGATGGTATATTCAAAAAGTGTGGTTATCTAAAGTAGGATTTTTTTAAATGTAACACAAACCATGGTAATCCTCCACATAAAAAAAAAAAAATATATATATATATATATATATATATATATATATATATATATATATATATATATATATATATCATAGTAGAAAAAAGCTTATCTAATTCATTGAATTCCAGTTATCTGTATCTTTTAAAATAAGAATAAACAGCATGTAATAGAAGTTCTGATATAGTAAATTACAGTGCATCCTAAAAGTTTATAGACAACCAATTTTTTGGAATTTAAGAGCTAACTAAATGAGTAAAAAAGACGCATTAAACTATGAACATATATAATGATGAAATAAAAATAATAAAATACTCAAGTAACTTTTAGCAGTCATAGATTTAATATTAAAAACAAAGAAAAGCTGTCCCAAAAATATATAAACAGTGTTAAATGCTGATTTAAGGACTGATGTCCAAAATTTGCATATTCCAAGGTCATGTACTGCTGACAGTAGTTTTCTGAGATAAAATCTGGTCTGTCTTTCCATTCCCGACTGATTGATTGCAAAGATGCCTCTCAATGTGCAGTTTTCCAAAAAAAGAAATTTTGGAAATCTGTCGTTTAAAGGCTTGTAGATGGAAAGTTGTGTACATTTCAAGAAAAACTAAATGCAGCAGGTTTGGTATTTACCGAATTCTGTCAAAAGGTGACAATCTGAAGCAAAATCCCGTTCTAGACGACCAAAGAAAACAACTAAATGATAAGACAGAGAAATTTTAACATTAATTTCAACTCAGAATCTGTGTGTACGGTTATTTCTATGTAAGTAAATGTTTCAGTACCTATATCCACGTCTATTGACACCTGCTAGCAAGTACATTTCTTGATTTTTGCAAAATGCATAAGTTTACAAACCGAAATAAAGACACTCGTATTCAGTGGACCCGAAATCACAGGAATTGGTCAAATGAATGGTTGAGTGTTCTTATCAGTGGTGAAAATAAATTCAATTTTGATGGCCCTGATTGTTGGGCATATTAGGGATACAATATTCACAAGGAATCATAAACTTTTTTTAGTAGACAACAAGGAAGGGGTTCATTCCTGGTGCGGGCAGCATTATCTTATAATGGAACAGCCCATGTTGCTTTTTTGAAAGGTCGTCAATGTTCCAAAGATTACCAGGAAAGGCTTGAAGTGCAGTTACTTCCATTTGGAAAGTTGCTTGGAGTGGGACAAATGGATGTACCAGCAAGACCCATTGCTCCATTCTCATGTCTAACTCTACAATGCAATGGTTTAAAGTCAGAACTTTTCAAACTCTTGTTTTAAGTATGCCTAATCGAATTTTTGAAGAGATTAGAACAAATGGCTTAAACATTTGAATGTTAAAGGAAAAAAAAATGATTTGTCTATAAACTTTTGTATGTAATAGTGATGCAACGAATAGTGGTTTGGCCGATTAACACATTCCAAGTTACAGCTGAGTATTAATTCATAAATTCTGATTTAAATCAAAATACTATATATCGATATTGTCATACAGCTCTTATTAAAAATACTCAGCCTTAAAAATAATTAAAAACAAGATTTAAATTAGTTTTAAAAATTTCATTAAAACCAAATAAAAATATCTGACTTTTAAATAGTAAAATATTTTATAAGAAAAAGAATAATTATTACGATATACTTCAGTTTTAAAAATGTGTTTAGTGATTAGATAGTTTGAGTAGCTTTATCATTTTATTTTTGTATTAAAACATTTTCTTCATGAGATTACTAAAGATTATAATTTCTGTTTTAAATCTAATAATGAAATTGGAGTACAAATACAGCACTATATATTTTTATTACATTATTATGTTTGATCAATTAAATGCTTTTTCATTCAGCTATTTAAAATTGTCTTTTATAATTTTCATTCCCTTTGATTACATTTTATTTATCATTTTTATGTAGTATCAAATACATTTCCTGAAATATATTCCCTTATCTCTTTTCTAGTTTCACAAAGTTTTATATTTAATTAAACCAAAACAAACATTCATCTTAGAAATAATCTCTTTTCTTTGCATTTTTTCTTGCCAAAACATTTCACTTTTTATAATCTTTCACACTATTACAAATTTTTTGACAACAACAAGAAAGCATCAAGTTCTACTCTAAATTGCAATACAAGTAACAAAAGCAATTTCAACAGACAGGGAGATTCCTTTCCTGGAATAGTACAACTTTTTATGCAACTTAACTGTAGTACTTTTATAACTATATTCCAGAAGTTGAATAAATAATTAAATTTCTTTAATGTGTAATACTTAAACATAATTAAATTAAATCATTTTTATAGTACATAATTCAAATGAATAAATTTACTTGAAATTTTCAAATAAGATTACTTTTCATGTGTTGCACGTTAAGAAAATTCAAATGATTATTAAATATTTATTTATAATACTTGAAACAGAATTGTGCTATAAATGTAATAAACATTTAAATTTCCTTAATGTGTAGCGCATAAATATAAACCTATAGGTATGAAATTTAAAATATATCAATTGATATTATTTATCATAAATACAAATGATTTCGTTTTAATATTCGTCTGAGCTATTGAGTCGAATACTGAATATCAACCGAATATTCTTTGCATCCCTAGTATGTAATAATCCACTTTTATTGTTCTATTTTCAATATGAAATAAGTAAATATAAGACTATCCTTATATAGTTTTTAGTGTTCAACTGTATTAGTTCTTATGCATGTATAATGTTTGTAATTTTTGAAACAAGAGTTTTTAATGTTCTTTTTAAACAATTTTAGACTGATTTCATCATGGTGGTGTTGAGAGATATGGTTCGTGCCTTTCCACAGATACGTGTTGTTTTGATGTCTGCCACCATTGATACATCATTATTTCAAGAATATTTTGGAAACTGTCCTATTATAGAAGTATCAGGTCGTACATTCCCAGTTCAGGGTATGTGTTTTTAGTTTTCTTATAAAATTATGTAACCCAGTGTAAAAATTTTGTAAATATGTTTTAGGATTTAAAAGTTATATATTTGCAGATTATTTTACTAGATGTGTTAAATAGTAACTGACTATCCCACTGCAATCTTATTTTCTGATACATTTTTTATTAATTTATAATTAACTGTGACCTTTTTTTTTTAAATCAAACAACTTGTTTTAACGAAATATCAGTGTACTATGTCCAAAGCCTGTAAAACACCCTTTTCATCATTGCGTGTTTTGTATGTCCAGAGAAAATGGGATGTTGTCATCAGTATGATGATACTTAACCTAAAAGTTTAATGAAAATTCAGTATCAATGTCTGCTGACAAAAAAATTCTATCCAAGGATACCTCATTCATCTTTGTACACTACATGTTAGTTAATTGATGAAATTTGCAAAAATTTTGGCAGAAAAAAAAAATAAAAAAAATTAAACTATGAAATATATTTTGATACAAGAACAGACTTGCCAAGTCTCCTGATTTTTACTTGATTTTCCATACTCTTGATTTTTGACGTATATCTCCTTATTTTCTAACCCAATTTTTCTCATTCTTATTTTATATTATAATGTTTGATTAGTGCTATTTTTTATATAAATTCAGGTCAAATGTATATGAATGCTCTTTAAACCTTTGACTCTTGCTATAAGCAAATTTTCAATTTTCAGAAGCCTAATAGAATTAATTTTATTTTCTATAATGAATAAATCATAACTTTACATTGGAAACTGTAAATTCCTTTTTTAATGTAATCATATATCATTTTATTTTTGTTATTAATAATTTCTTTATTAATAAAGAATTGTCATTCATAACTTTTATTACTGTATATTTTTATGAGGCAAAATCCATTCATGGTATTTATAATGAATTTTAAATTGTTTTAGAACATATATATTTTATGTCATTTACTTAATTAAACGCATTTAAAAATTTATTAAGTATTATACAGCTATAGTATTATTAAAATGAATTAAATTATTATTATTATTTATGTTTACATTTAAAAAAAAAAAAAAAAAAAAGTCATTGCAAAAAAAGCCTCCTGATTTCTTATTTAAAAACCTCCTGAATTTTGTTATGAAACTTGGTAACTTTGCAAGAATAGTAATAAATAAAACTTTTAGATTTTTAAGACGGTAAATTCAGTATGCGATATTAGATGTGGATGAAAAATCCTGTCCAGTGATATCTTATTCATCATTGTATGCTACATTTTAGTTGAGAAAAGGGGATGTTGACAACAGATAATACACAGTGAAACCTCCTTGTCCGACTACCTCCATTAAGTGAACACCTCCCTGAACAACCATTTTTTCATGGAACGAAATTTATCTTAAGAGACTCATTAAGACTTGGACTCAATACTAATTTTACCTCCATTCAGAGACCATCCCAGTTGAACTCCTTCCATGAACGACCAATTTCTTTGAAGAAAATTCCGTTTTTCCCCTGGTCGCTTGAAGAAGGTTTTATTAAAAAAGTAATTCCAGAAAGCACATTACTCCTCAAACTTCTAAACTAAGTTTAGAATTTTTTTTTTTATTCCGGTAACTTTTAAAAGTGTTAACCCTTTATGCCTTTTTATTCAATGAATGTAACTCTGATGACAAATTAAGAATGACGGAACGGTCAATAAACTCCCCTGCCCTATTCTGTCAGGAAACTTTCACATAAGGGATTGCATCGTAGATATTATTAATTTTTAGTTTAGTCATTTAAAAGTAATGTGTATTATACTTAAAAGAAAAGCTTGTTTATTAAGTGTGATGGCTGTTTAAATGTTTTAGTGGATGACAACTTTTATAAAACTTCTCTCCATTTTTAGATCAATATTTTTAGTAGTCGAAAAAGCTTGTAATGTTTCTGCTTATTTCACTGCCTTCTTTTTTTTAAACATGACAATATACAATTCTTCTTGAAAGTTGTAGACTCAACTGTTAAATATCAAATCATTGTAGCAATTCCTTATAAAGAGCTTTATTTTCAATAAAAAGTCATAATTGCTCACATAGTGTTCTAGCAGAAAAATCAAACATCCTATATAAGAATTTTTTTAAAGAATTTCAAAGAATTTTTTTTTTTTTTTAATGGCCATGGAAAAACATATTTTCATGAAATTACATCATATATTTATTTATTAGTCGTAGTAATCAAAGGATTGTTTATTAAGGTTTTCAAGGTATCAATGTTTCATTATGTAGAGCATTTTATTCTTGGAACATAAGACATAGCTATTACTAATAATGTTTAAATTTTAAATGATTTCTATTTTCTGCATAACTGACTGTAATTATTTAATTTAAAATTACTTTTAAATTAAGTTATATATCAAACAATATTTGTTTTTATCAATAAATATGCATATATAGGTAATAGAAAAAGTTATTTTTGAAAACCTGGTTTAAACCCAAAAAACCTGGTTTAAACCTAAAAGAGTAAACAGTGTTTGGGTTTATTTTTTTTTTTTTAAACCTGGTTCTTTGCCATATTTCCATGCATTAGAGCTCAATCCTGCATACAATGCTCATGCCTTTATCCAATGACAAACGAGAGGGAGTGTGTGGCGTAAATCACTGGATTTTTAAACACGCCTTCAAAAATTTTATTTTATTTTAATGTAGAAAAGGCATATTTATTGCAGTACATTAATGCAATAACTGAATGTGAACATAAATTGATGAAATTCTGATCAGGAACAGTGGTTATTTGCAATTGACGCAGCATAGAGATCTGCTCGGGCCAATTTTCATTCACAGCTCTCAGGCCAGGCCTAACTTTTTACAAACCCAGGACTGGTTTCATTCCTAGTCTTCACGGCCCAAAATTCTCTGTCCTAGTTTTGACGCAGCCCGTATGAAAATCGTTGTCTCAGTGTGGCCTGGTCCATTCAAAGGTCAGTAAAATTAGGCCTGGCCCAAACATTTTTGCAAATAATGCATACATTTTTAAATTGCAATTATTCTACACTTAAACATTAAAATTTATTCTTTTTAAAGAATAGTAGATTTCTACGGGTATTAAAATATAGTAAAACGTGTGAAAATACACCTGCCGATAACGGAACCTTCTTTTAAACTGAAAAACATGTTGATCCATGCAAAAGTGATATACTAATACGTAAGAAAACAATATATAATACATTTACACTTGCTAAGAAGGGAACTTGTCTATAAACAGGGATGAGAATTTTCTGTCTTTTGGCTGATTTCCGCTTTTTTGTTATTTCAAGGAATTTCCGTTTTTTTCCCTCGAAATTCTGCCTTTTTCCGAGGATTCCGTATTTTTTCTCCTGCAAAATTTTGTTATTTTCCAAAATTTTCACTTTCCTATCGCTTCCGCTTTTCTTCCGATTTCGAAAGAACATTCAAAGGTGATAAAAAAACGGCAAATTTCGTTAAAAGATCGCGAAAAAACTATAAATTTCGCCAGAAGATCTTGAACAAATGGGAAATTTCGTCAAAAGATCGGGAAATGCGGCAAATTTTGTCAAAAGATCGCGAAAAAGCGGTAAATGTCACCAAAAGATCGCAAAAAAAACTACAAATATCGTCCGAAGATCGCGAATAAACGGCAAATTTCGTCCAAAGATCGCGATTAAAATACCAAATTTCGTCAAAAGACCGCGAAAAAGCGGCAAATTTCGTCAAAAGATCGCGAAAAAGCAGAAAATTTTGTCAAAAGATCGCAAAAAACTACAAATATCATCAGAAGATCGCGAATAAACGACAAATTTCGTCCAAAGTTCGCGAAAAAACAGTAAATTTCGTCGATAGATCGCGAAAAAGCGGTACATTTCGTCAAAAGATCGCGAAAAAACGGTAAATTTCGTCGATAGATCGCGAAAAAGCGGTACATTTCGTCAAAAGATCGCAAAAAAGCAGAAAATTTTGTCAAAAGATCGCGGGAAAAGCAAAATTTTGTCAAAAGATCGCGAAAAAGCAGCAAATTTTGTCAAAAGATAGCGAAAAAACTACAAATATCATCAGAAGATCGCGAATAAACGGCAAATTTCGTCCAAAGTTCACGAAAAAACGGTAAATTTCGTCAATAGATCGCGAAAAAGCGGTACATTTCGTCAAAAGATCGCGAAAAAGCTGCAAATTTCGCCAAAAAATCGCGAAAAAGCGGCAAATTTCGTCAAAATGGCGCGAAAAATACATGTATTTAGTGCTTTTAGTGTATCCTCTCCTTCCCTCCTCTTTTGTAACCTTTCAGAAAATTTGCTGTGAATTTCAATTTTTTTTTTTTTTTTCTCAGAATCGCTCCTGATTCAGAATTCACTTTAAGCTGACTGTATGTCCTGTTCCAATTAGCCCGTGTGACCAAAAATAATTAACCATTGTGATTTTCACTAAGTTTTTCATATTTTTTGCTAAAAAATTTACACACAAAAACTCTATTCTTAATTAAATTATTTCATTTTCAGGAGTGGCCATGATTCTGATAAGTCGAGCATTTCATATGACCTACGCTCAATGTTTTAAGAACTGTGTGTAATTTGGCTATTTTCACTCCTGTAATGTAATATACAGGCTTGTGCGCTTGTCTCCATTTTCCCGGAAATCAGACCCTGGTTTTATTTCTTAAAGTATCTTTCACGGTTAAAATGCGGTACAATTTTTTGTTTGCGCGTGGTTTCAGTCTTTTTGCTTTTTTGTAATTCTCATCCCTGTATAAAGAAAGAAGACAAGAATATTTTAGTGTATTGCATTTTTCAGATTTTTAACACTTCAATACATGGAATATGTATTAACAATATTAATGATAACTGAAGCATTTACATACAAGAAATAAAGATTCATTAAAAAAATCAATATCGCAGCCTGTCGCACTTCTATAAAAATGAAGATTATAGACATGAAACAAAGCTAAGATAAATATTTTTGGTCAGAACTCCTTGTACGAGACAAATTTTTAACCAAATTGACATAAAAATTAATGTTTTGTAGAAATTTACTTGGGCCGGGCTCTGGCCAAGATTTTAATTTTTTTCCGGGCCAGGCTCGGGCCGAACTTTTAAGTTTTTTACCGGTCCGGGCCAGGCCAAAAAAATTTTTTCTACGTTCTGAGCTCGGGCCAAACTTTAAATTTTTTTTATCAGACCGGGCCTAGGCCTGGAAATTTCAGCCCATGCAGACCAACGCAGCATGCCAAAACAATGAAGCACAAAGATAATTCAGAAAAACAAAGTGACTCGTCTCAAGCTCGCTTTGTGGATTCTACTCGCGGAAAAAGCTTGAGTCTGAATATCAAATTAAAAAAAAAAAAGTGGATTGAGTACTTGGACTTTAAATGAGGAAGAAAAGATCTATTGTTCCGAGATTCTGCGGCTAATTCACATGACCCCTAATAATTATTCGTTTCGATCATCAGATGGAATACAAAATTTATTTTGCAAAATGTTTGCAGATTCCTCTTTGCTACAAGGTATGTAGTTAAGTTCAAAGAAAGTATCATATGCCATATCTCATGGCCTTGAATTATATTTTTTAAACCAAATTAGTTATAATTTCAAGTAAGAATCTCCTTTTCTCACTCTCATGTACTATGATGAGACATTAAATGACCGGAACTTAAAACAATTGGATTTTTGTGAGGAATTGGAGTGAGGAAATTGGTATCGCCGAAAAATATGTGGGAAATTAGCTTTTAGGTCATGGAACTGTAACAGACATAGCAAACGGCATAATGAATGTTATTGAAAGCCTCTAAAATGGAGCTAAATTATTTGCTTATGTTATAATAAGATGGTCCTAATCTAAATAAATCTAATAATATTAAAATTTTGGATAAAGAAGTACAATCTTTAAGAAAATTTGGCTTAATAAGTGTTGGAAACTGTAATTTGTTACCTCTACACATTGTTCGCAGTGCATTTCACAATAGTATCTATCACATGTGAGCCTTTCTCAAACATCACAGATTTCCTTGAAAATATACATTGTTGGTTTAAAAATTTCCATCTCATCAAGAAGACTTGTATCTTGATTTAATATCATTAATTAATGAAAATTTATAAAGTAATATAGATTGTGTTAAAAAAGTCTTTTTATAGCAAAATATTTCCAATAATGTTATTTTCTAAATGTCCTATATTTTATAAATTTGTCACTTCTACTCCTGTATCTTCTAAAATAATCATATGCCAGATTACTTTTTAGTTCAAAATATTTGTTATTTTCCTTTTAAGAATTTTAACATATTATTTTTCATATACAGAATATTTCCTTGAAGATTGCATACAAATGGTAAACTTTGTCCCTCCACCTAATACAAGAAAGAGAAAGCGTGATGAGGAATCAGTTGCTGAAAATGAGGAACCTGATGTAAGTTTACTGATTTTCATTATAATGTTGCAGAAAATGTTATATGTGTATTATGGGTGCATCAAATAATGATTTTGACCGGATAACGAATTTTCGGCCAACAGGTATACCGAATACATTCCAGTTCTGACTTAGAATGTTTTACTGTGGGTGTATATATATATGTGTGTGTGTGTGTGTGCGTGCATGTGTGTGTTAAAAACATTTACATATTACCACATATATATGTATATTTCCGTGTATTTTTATCTTTCCAAAAAGATCTACTATTTTCTTTGTATACAGGATTTATTAGATTTTTTCTTCATCAACTAGGAAAACATGAATAAAGTTATTGGACCTGACTACTCTCCAAACACACAAGCAGCTATGTCAAAACTTAGTGAAAAGGAACTTTCCTTTGAATTGATTGAAGTAAGTAATTTCAATTTTCTTTGAAATCAATTAAAAATTTAAAGGAATTATTTTATACTGTGTCATTATAATTTATTAGTTTTTCTTGTTTTTTGTGATTAAGAAAATAAACATCCTTTTTTTGGTAAGAAACATATGCTTATTTTGTAAAACTGTCAGCTTTTATATTAAATATTGAAACTAAATATACTAATCTTTAAGAAACATGATTGTTAAGTAATTGTAAAAAACTGTGTATGTAGTTATTGGCCTGTTAATTTTCGTGCATTAGGAAGATGGACAGACAGACTTTTCTTCCCTCCTTCCTATATTAAAAATAATGTAACTGTAAAATATAGTTAGTCTTATAGTACTGAGTGCATGAACTTTTTTTTAACCAATGAATCTACAACAGTCAACTCCCAAACATTCACCTTGTAATAAACTGTTTGTGTAGCTATTGGCTTGTTAATTTTATTTCGCTCTCCCTTGGTTATTATTGCTGTACTATTTCTTGCATTCGGAAGATGATCAGACAGACTTTTCTTCCTACCTTTGCCAAATTAAAAGTAATGTGTTAAATAATGGCTATGATCGTAGTGGCGATATGTCTGAAAAAATACATGAATTGGCAACCAATGAAAATATTAAGAATTAAAGTTAAATATATTTAAAATATTAAGAAATGTTGCCATTAATTGATATCCGATTCGGAAGCTGAAAAATAAAAAATAACGAAAACTCGCCCTTTTGTGGAAGTGAAGATTCAAAGATGAACGAATAACATTTTATTTTTGCACAAAACAAAAACATCTTTTTTATACCTGGCCAGGAAATTATTAATAACTATAAATGCTATGAAAATTATTAAAATAAACCTTCAATGAAATGGGTGTTGATAAATTAATTAGTTGATTAGTAGAAAACTTTATGAGCACTCCATGAATTTAAGATGGTTGATGCTGCATTCAAAGTCACTTCAGTCCAATTAGTTTATAGGTACAGTTTTTATTGATGCATTTCATAGTTATTTGCTATATTTAAAGTTCTTTTCAGTCTATTAGGGAAGCCTATAGTTTTATTTAGATGTAAGACTGGACTCTGTGAAATATTGAAGAACTTAGTAGCCGTTAGAATTTTGTTGGAGATAGGTTAATCAGGAACGAACGTCAGCCAGCTAAATCGGTCACATGGAACAGATTCATTTGGGCGTTAGATGGCATAGGATTCTTAGGTATGCAAAGAAATTCCACATATTCAGTGGTAATATATAATCTTGAAAAATTCACTATGAAGAAAAGCAGTTATGAAGATTCTGTCTAATGCTTTTAAAGCTATTAATATTATTCTTCTTATTGTAGATGCATTTAAGTAAAATATTGAGGATATAATAATCAAAAGATGCAGTTTTAGGATGTTATAACTGACTTAAAAAGAGAGATTTTTGAGAAGAAGCGTATTTGAAAAAGATGTTACACTTAGCAAAAATTTCTTCGTCTAGGGCCACAGCCCCAAACACCCAACCTCACATAACTCTACATCGTTAACAAGTGAGAGAGACGAAGCGCACATGGCCCCCAAAGATCGTTGGACTGACGCTAAACTCAAATTTAGCCAATGAGCGACCGGCACACACGCTTCTGAGTCACATCGATAACGATTATCATCGCAATCGAAATATCGGTAACGATTAGCATCTTAATCGAAGTTGCATTCCCCCGGCATTCCTGAGTTACGGAGATATCGCTGCCTGATACTAAAACAAGATGAAGGATAGAATGATATCACGACGTTGTTTTTCTGCGAGGAAGAAACACAAAAATGTCTAACTGCGTCTGGAAAAAAAATGGATCTTTTAAAACTGACAGAAGTGATTAAATATTGTAATGCGGATATCTCGCTAAATCACGGTTTAAAATTAATGAAATTTTGGCAATCGCTTAGAATTAAATAGTAGCATCCAATAAAAATAGTTTGGGAATAAAATAATTAATATTAAATAACTTTTCATTTATATTTTCGGAAGTTAGCGATTGTTAGAAAAGCATTGTAAGTTACCTTAACGTACGATATTCCATAATGTTTATATTCTAAAAGATCCGTACATTGTTAGAATATTTAATTGTATATTATATACATATTATAATATAATATTATAATATTTATTACTTTGAATAATTATTAATTATAAGATTATTAACGGAATATAAATTATTTAAAATGCTTTTTATTTACTTAATACGTTTTTAAAAGTTGTTTTTGTACTTATATATTTAAATTTAAATAGGGAAATAATGCAGACGATAAATTAATCTGAAATATTGAAAATGTAACATAATGTAACAGTAAAGTATAGTTACAATCTTATAGTACTGAGAGAATGAAACATTGTTTTTTTTTTTTTTTTTTTTTCACCAGTCAATTCCCAAATATTCACTCCTCAAATCATTCACAATGTAACTATGAAATTTTCAGTTGCGATTCGACAAAAAAATATAGATGGTGATGTTTAATTTGGGTAAAATATCAGTCACTTAGCATCTCGCAGATAAAGATATTGTAAATAGTGTAATGCCATCTTTCTTTCTCCTTCATCTGATGAATGCTCTGAAACTTCACTTTGATGATGCTCATGAACATTTGAATCTTCTAGTCTTCCAAATTTTCTTAACTAAATAAAAACAGCTGGTTGCTTTCAGATTGTGAGGAAAGATTTTAAAATATAAAATGTATTGTCTTAAATTATTATCGATCAAATGTTTAACAAATAGTTGATTGTTGTAGTAATTTTAATTAATCAGAATTATTCTTTAAATAAGTATTTTTGTTAACATTTAATATTTTTAGCACAATTATTTCATAAAGATTCTGACATAGCTGCCAACCATTCATTTTTTCTCCATATCAACTCAAATCAGAAATTTTGTTATGTAATGAAGTTAATTAATAACCCTGTTTATTTGACTTGAAAAAGGGGAGGTTGGCAGCTATGTTCGGATGAAACTTTGAAATGCAGTTCCTTTGATTCCGAGATGTGTGGATTTTAAAGAATTTGCATTTTAGAAATGTTTTCTTTTTCTTAGCAATTTAAAATTTTATTCTTATAGGCATTGCTAAAGTATATAAAAGGATTAAATGTCCCAGGAGCTGTGTTAGTTTTTCTTCCTGGTTGGAATTTGATTTTTGCTTTGATGAGGCACTTGCAGCAACATCCTGTTTTTGGACAACATGATTACTGTATTTTACCTTTACATTCTCAAGTACCAAGAGAAGATCAACATAAAGTTTTTGAACCTGTACCTTCTGGTGTAACAAAGGCAAGTAAACACACTTTCTGTTTTTGATTATTCTGGCATAAAATAATCTCTATATTCCTTCAACCTTTGGAGAATCAATTTATTACTTCCCTGCCTTGGTGCATAAAAAATTGCTTCTCAATATGTGTTGCAGATAAACTGCTCCTGTTTGGATATAATAACCGATAAATGGCTTGGGATTAATAATTAAATTGTATAAATATGTAGAAAGATGTTGTGCTGTATGAAATAATAAATAGTTTGCCAGATACATGTGAAAAATTTCTTACTCTTGCCAAGATCATTTTCTCTATCATGCCAAAGCTCCTATAATAGGAAAATACCATCAGTTTTTGTAACAGCTTGTTTAATTTTATTCAGTTCCACGAATTTAGTAAGATAAATAGTTGCAGGGGGGAAAAAATGTACCCTTAAAGCGTATATTGTTATGGAACTTTTACACCTTTATTGTATTTGCCTTAGGACCTTTTCACTCTTTTTTTTTTTTTTTTTTTTTTTTTTTTTCTATCTTTTAAGGCTATTCTCAAAGAAATATTTTTCCTTGCTCAACAATGTGAAATTTTCTAGCTTATAACTTGAAAGTATACTTGCAGGCATGATTATTGGAAAGATTTGTAATCAAACAGTTTTTAATTTTCTGATGGATGAATGAAGGAATTACATCTTGAGTTATAAGCAGTTGTTGTCTCAGAATGGCTGTTTTTGCTCTTTCCTGCCCTGCTGTATCCAGAAATTCAGTTCAAAATGCCAATTTTGATAGTATTTTCTGGAAAAACTTCTGTGTTTTAGCATAAAACGGAAAGAACAATTTGATTACATGGTTTCATAATAAGAGCATTTGTCAATTTGATACATTTGTGAACAAAAGTGTGTTGAAGAATGCATCAGAAAGTAGCTTGTTTGGATTTTGAGTAAACATTTTGCTGCATTAGGCAAATATGAGACTTAAATTAATGAGAAAATCTAAAAGTAATTCCAAATAAATTTATAATGTATTTTGAAGGTTTTCTGCTCATTTTATTTTTCAATTGAAATTTCTAGTTTTTTTGTAGCCATTAGTGAAAATTTACATCTTAAAAGTAAGCGTCTAGTTATCCAAGCTTCTATATATCTCTTTAAAACTGGAAGATTTTTGGTAGAAATGAAAAGCTTTGGTGGTTTCTCCTAATTAATAGGATCGTATTTGATTGGGGGAAAATAATTAATATGCGATGTCAGGTTATGCCAAAGGAGGATCCACACAATTCTGCAGGTGCAGGCTCGACTTTAACTCTCACAAAAAGAGGAAAATGTTTTTTCTTTTTCTTTAGGATCACCTACTTGATAGTGTAGGTCAGGTCTTAAAGGGCTAAGACTATATCATAGGAATCACAATTTTAGAATGTTTTCTGCTCCTGCACACATTTAAATTTCAAACTTTTTCAAAACTGTTCTGCGGGTGCACTTATGTCTCTACTCTAAGGAAACAGACATGCAAATTTCAAGTTTTTTTTTTCCCCTAAAAATTTCAGATAAATCATAGTTTGGAATGTTTGTTGAACATTTTCCGCTCATTTCAACCTTTTTTATTAAATTTCAAATTTTTAAGAAACAGGTTGTAGCGAGCACTTGCATCTTAAAAATACAGGGTCGATCCAGAAAGAATTTGTGGCCAATTTAGGGCCCTTTCACAAAAATAAATGTAATAGAATAGACCCCTTCACAAAAATAAATTTAATAAAGTGGACCCCTTCACAAAAATGAACTTAATAAAACAGGCCCCTTCGCAAAATTCCTTTTTATAAAATAGGCACCCTACGTAACATTCTTTTTCATAAAAGCTGTTTTAAAATGTAATTTGTAAACAAAACCAGGTCACGAAAAACAGAAACTTTAGCAAGGGGATTTAAAGAATGTTTTTGTTCATAAATTCTTGGTTCGAATTTGAGTAACTGGATTTCAACTTACGTTACAAAATGTTCTTTTTCACAAAAATAACTTCTACTTTTCACAAAATGAGCCCTAAGAATAAAAACTTGCATCGACCCTTGAAATAACCAATTTCTAGTTTCTAGCCCAAGCAGCATTACAACCTGTGCACCCATTTAAATTTTGAATTCATAAAAACAATTTTGTGTGAGCATTTACATCTTAGAAATAACAGGTGTGTCAAATTTTAAGTTTTTATTCTTGACAATTCTAATAAATCTTAATTTAGAACATTTTCTGCTTTTTGTCACACCTTTAAATTTTGAATTTTTTATTAAACTGTTTATACCAAGCATCTGCATGTTAAATGTAACCACTATACTAAATTTCAACTTCTGACCTTAACAATGCCAACTGAATTGTAATGTAGAATGTGTTCCATTCATTTCACCCTTTTAAAATGTTTTAGAAATTGTTCTTGCACCTTAAAAGTAACTACCATACCAAATTTTCAGCTTTTATACCAACTGTATCGCTTAAATCACATTTTTTTTTGCTCCTGCACCTTTAATTTCAATTTTAAAAAAACTGTTGTGGTCAAGCATTTACTAATATAATCTAAAGTAACAGCTATGCCAAATTTCCAAGTTTTTAGTCCTAACAGTTTCAAATAAATCGTAATTAAGAACATTTTCTGCTCATTTCATCCTTTTAAATTTCAATTTTTTTAGAAACTTTCCCTGGCAAGCATTTACATGTTAAAAGTAACCACAGTGTGAAATTCCATTCTAGCCCTATCTAGCCTCTATCCAACTATCATGTAACTCACAAAGTTTCTAGCCCTAACAGTTCCAATCAAATCTTAATTTAGAATGTTTTTAGAACATTTTTCACTTATTTCACACTTTTTAAATTTCAATTTTTTAGAAACCATTCATAGCAAGAAGTATTTACATCTTAAAGTAACCATCACAAATTTCTAATCCCAACAGTATCACAGAAATCCCAATTTTAGAACATTTTTTGCTCCTGCAAGTAAGTATGGCCACCAGCATTCTGTTACCATTATTTTTTTTTTTTTTTTAAACCAGTTCGATAGTTCCAAGATTACCCCTACAAACACACAAACCAACATTACTTCTTTATAATATTAGTATAGTTATTTAAGTACAGAAGTCATTTAGAAGCAATTTTCTAATATATACATAAACAGGAAATGATAGCTTATTAGTTTTGTTTTCATAGCTGTTTATATCATTTAGCAATAAACTTTATTTTCTTGTAAGCTTGGACTGCAGCATCTTTTGTAAATTTACTATGGCCCCTATAAAAAAGAAATATCAAACATAGTCAACCTGTAATTCCTTAACCTCCCCCTACACACACACACTGATTTTTTTTTTTTTTTTTTTTTTTGTTTATCTAAGAGAAGTTTACTTGAATGTTGAACTGACATGTTCTGTCTCTACTGTGTATATGTTGAAAGTATTCATTTAATTTCAGATCATCCTGGCTACTAACATTGCTGAAACAAGTATCACCATCAATGATGTAGTTTATGTTATTGATTCTTGCAAGTAAGTAAAAAATATTTGTATTATAACTAAAAAAAAAATGTTATTTTTACTGTGTATTCTAAATTTTTATATTAATATGATACGTGCTGAGATAATATTTTAGTTGGTTAGGTTCATAATTATTAAATGATAATTTGAATTCACTCTATTATCTGTTAGAAGAAATCTATGCTAGCTATGCTTAAAAAGGGGAAAAGGAACTTAAAAAGAGCTTGTTTTCTTCCTATGTGTATTTTAAAAAGGGAGAAAAAGGTTGTACTTTTTATAGAATAAATAATGTTTTTAAATACTTTAAAAATCAATCACATTTTATATTGCTATATCATGTTTTATTTTTGTATGTATCTGAATTGATATCTTCTGATTAAGCTCCTATAAGGAAGATGATTATTTTAACTCCTTTTTCCGGGTTCAGGAAAATAGTTTTTATCTTAAAATATTGGGGAAATTTCAGGAGAAAATTTGTAATTGTCTCCAAAGCCTGTAAAAACTGTTCAGATATAGACCGGGAGCCAGCAGCACAGACAGTCACCTCATAGAGTGCACAGATGAAATTCTAGGATTAGTTAAATCTTGATTCGCATATTAAAACGCAATCAGTCTGCCAAGTCACATCTTGGTGAAAAACACCTGAAAACCTCTGGTTTTAGCGGCTGACTCGTAGGATTGCAATTGTGTTTTCCTGCACCAAAAGGTATGAAAATATGGAGGACTGGGAGCAGGAAAACACAATGGTAAACCTACGAGTTAACCGCTACAATCGGGTTTTCAGGTGTTTTCCACCAGGATATGACTTGGCAGACCAATTGCGTTTTAATATGCAAATTAAGATTTAACTAATCCTAGAATTTTATCCGCGAACACGGCGAGGTGATTGTCTGTGCTGCCAGCTCCCGGTCTAATACTCTAGGGAAAATATCTGATCAATTTTTTAAGTTTGTGTTATCATCACTACTTAACATGCTTCATTATTGATATGGAAAAAATATTACCATAAAATCCTGAATATAAGCCCCACACAGCACATAAAATTGTATATCTTAGAAACTTTTAAAATTTTTCTGCTCCATTTATTTTTTTTTTTTACTTTTATTGGAACAACGAATAATCATCTAAATTCCACCTCTTCCTTTTCCAAAATTACTGTTTTCTTCTTTTCTTCCTTTTAGCTCCAAACACGCATAGTTTAACTTTTAGGACAAGTTAATTTTAAAAAAAAAAAGCTCTATTATTCTATAGTAACAATAAAGAAATAATCTATCATCTAAATTATCCCCTCTTTCAAAATTTCTTCTTTCCTTCTCCTCCTTTTCAGCTTATAAAGTTTAAAATCTTTAAAATTCTTTGTTTTAATCTTTTCCTCTCTATCTGGGAATTTGATGTAACAATAATTAAACAATCATCTAAATTATCTCTTTCCCTACTCAAAAAATCTGCTACTCCTTTTGCACCTCCTCCCAACACACAAAGTTTAAAATCTTTAAAACTCATCTCTGAAACATTTTTACTTTCTTCTATCTTCAATAGAAGAAAGTATTGTAATCGAAAATTTTTCAGACTTCCGGTTTTCGACGGATTTACATGTTTTAGGGGTCAGATATCCCAAAAAACATGTTTATAGAAAATGTCTGTGTGTCCATCTGTCTGTTGCCATTGTACCATCAAAAAGGTGTATAAAGTTATGCATAGAATTGAATCAAATTTTTATTTTAAGTTTTTGGCTATGGCAAGCAGATCCTCCCTGAATTTGGAAAAAATTTGCCGGTAGGGGCGCTGTAATAGCTATTTTTGTGCGATTTTGAATATTGTACCATCCAAAAATATATGAAGTTATGTATAGAATTGAACCAAATTTTTATTTTAAGTTTTTGGATATGGCAGGTAGGTCCTCCCTGAATTTGGAAAAAATTCACCGGTAGGGGGCGCTGTTTTTAAGTTTATGGCTATGACAAGCAGGTCCTCTCTGAATTTGGAAAAAATTCGCCGCTAGGTGGCGCTGTAATAGCGATTTTGCATATTGTACCATCGAAAAGTGTATGAAGTTATTATGCATAGAATTGAACCAAATTTTTATTTTAAGTTTTTGGCTATTGCAAGCAGGTCCTTCCTTAATTTGGAAAAAATTTGCCAGTAGGGGCGCTTTAATAGCGATTTTTGCGCCATTTTGAATATTGTACCATCGAAAAGTGTATGAAGTTATGCATAGAATTGAGCCAAATTTTTTGTGTTTCTTTTTGGTCAGGGCATGAATGTCCTCCCTGAATTTGGAAAAATTCCGCTGGAAGTGGGCACTATAATTACGATGTCTGTACCATTTTCTTTATTGTACAATCGAAAAGTGTGTAAAATTATGCATACAATTGAACCAAATTTTTTGTGCATGTTTTTGGCTTTGGCCAACAGGTCCTCCTTGAATTTGGAAATATCGCGCGGTAAAGGGGCTCTGTGATAGCGATTTTTGTATACTTTTCTTGATTTTTCGTAGTTCTATTGTTCATCGGCGGCTCGTGCAAAGGCGGGAACTCACTTCCTGCTAAGCCGGCTATTCGCAAACATCTGATAACAGAATAAGGAAAAACTATTAATTTGAACAAATATCATAATATAGATTAACTCATTTTTAGTTAATTTAATTGACTAAAGCAGGAATTTAAGATGAAAATCAAAGTTGGTATAGTAATGAACTAATAATATTGAAGTATTAACACGTGTAATTAGTTTTTGAAATATTAAGATGTATAAGATAGAAGAAAGTTTTGGGATTGGCACATCCAACTAGTTTTAAAAAGAATTTAATTTTTTATTGTTCCGTGGTAGCCACAATAAATAATTATCTAACTCT
Source organism: Maratus speciosus (assembly GCA_963932465.1). Classification (NCBI taxonomy): domain Eukaryota; kingdom Metazoa; phylum Arthropoda; class Arachnida; order Araneae; family Salticidae; genus Maratus; species Maratus speciosus. Next base: position 534,640,209 of record OZ010788.1, on the reverse strand, counting down.
TTCCTTGAATTTCTAAGCATGGGGGTTGGAGAAAAGATTTTTCCAGTTTTGCCGTTCTTATCCCTGATTTGTTTGCTAATGGGAAAGGAAAAGTTATTTTAAACATTAAATATATAGAGGTTTTCAGAGATGGCATTTCTTTTTTGCTAAACTGCGAAAAAGTGGAAAGTTTTCTTCACACTGCCCAACATATTTAAGAGATTACCCTCTTTGAAGAAAAAAACACATTTCACATGAAGAAAAGGGTGCGGGGGGGTTGATGAGTGATATTTAACCTTACTGCAAAATAAGAACTGGGGCAGTTAAAAATTAGGCATTTTAAAACTGTTTGCTGGGATGGACTGCAAGGAGAAGGGTAACTTTAGTTGATAAGAGGGTAATTTAGGTTACTTATTTATTTATTGATACTAAAGAGCAATAATTACTTTTAAAATATACAATTTCAAATAATTTAAATTTGTATGCTGGGGGAAAGAGAAATGGACACTTTAAAGGTAGAGAGATAAAATAGGTGGGAAAGTATCTGTTTATTTTTACTTGAATGCAACAAATAAGGCAGAAACAAGTTTTAAATAGCTTTTTAAAATTGTGTATACTTTAAGAGGGTTGGGAGTAACATATATTTCAAAGGAATTGGGTTGTTACTTCAGATGATTATTTACGAATTGTTTATAGCAAACAACAGATAGAATTTTAAAGATTTTTTTTTTTTTTTAAGATGTAGGGAGGAAAAGGGACCTTTTGGAGGTAGGTTGGTAATTTAAATGGCTGAGTTTTTGTTATTCAAGAGCATAATTTTTAAAATAAAGAGAAAGCCAGATTGTTTGGGGGAGGGGGGGGGGATTTAGGTTATTGTTTTACATATTTTTACTAGAGAGCAACAAATAGGACCGAAGAATTTTTTAAGATTATAAAGATTTTAAACTTTTTGTGCTGAGGTTGCTAGGAGAAGGAAAGTTGAAATCCATCGAAAGGTTGAATATTCTCCTTTTAATTTTTTTTTAAAGTCAATTTTTTGTGCAAAAGCAGTTTGAGGGTAGGACTTCTTTTGGAATGGTAAAGAAAATCACATTGCTTAAAAGAGGTGGAGAGTTTATTTTCGAGAAGGATCTTACTGCTGGGATTTTATGGTAACTTTACATGATTACTGAAAGAAAACTTGTTTTGTATTATTATGTAAGTTAGACAAGTAAAATCTACAAGAGAAATCATTTTTTAAAAACGAATTAAAAATTTACTCAATTAATACGAGCTTTAAAAGTGCTAATTTCATTGCATAAATATTTATATTGGCCTTCATAAAAGTAAAGTTAATATTGAATTGTAATATTTCTCCATCATGTTAATTTTTAAAATTCTATGCTTTTCTTTAGTTGTGTTGCAATTTTTCAAATTGAAGTATTGGTGTGCAAACATTTCATTTATTATTATTATTCATTCTGTTTTCATATATTGATAGGATGGTCTTTCACTTTGCTCTAAAGAATTTTGTGATTTATTTTTTCCACAGTTTAAATATCTGGCAATTATTTTTTTCCAATTTCACAGGGTTAAAATGAAACTCTTCACATCTCATAACAACATGACAAATTATGCTACTGTTTGGGCTTCAAAGACTAACCTTGAGCAAAGGAAAGGAAGAGCTGGTCGTGTCAGAGCTGGATTTGCTTTCCGACTTTGTAGTCGTGCTCGATTTGAAAAGTAAGTTACTACATGCTTATAAAGCTTCATGGTCAGATATCACTGCTTAATGTAATGACACTTTCTCTAAGCATAAGTTATTACAATTAAAGTATGGCAGCATCATGGATTAAAATTTTATTACACTAGATGTCTCTTAATGTTTTCATTTATTGCTATCAATTGTGTTATCAAAATCAGCCAATGCCACCTATATTCAATTCTACATTAAAATCAATTGTTTTGTGTAGTCAATATTTCTTCTAATGTTATTACTTTTCTGAAAACTAGATCCTTAAAAGGGAGTCGTTGAAATTGAAAAGTGAATTATTTATCCCATTTGAAGCATGACTTCATAAAATAAAAGGATGTGAAAGAAAGAATGTAGCAGTCTATTATTAGGCTACTGTTCTGCTGTGCTTACTTTGCAGATGCAGTATAATATGTAATCAATAAATGCAAGCAATTTAGCAAGATAATCTTCATGCATTGTCGTGGTATCTAATATCACCTGCTACTATTAACAATTACTTTGATTGCAGAATTCTATAAAGTTGCAAAAAATGACAAACTGAAACATTAGAAACTTGTACTTTAAGTGAATACAATCAGCTCCCATTAATTTGCAGACCAATAATTCACAATACATATTCTGATATAGACAATGAGATTTATAGTTATGACTTTGAAGAAATTTTGTAGCAGTAACTTTTTTTTTTATCTTTTGTACAGAAAGTTACTTTTTTGCATTAATTTAATAAAAATTTCAGTTTAATCTGTTTTTCTGTGAACCATAAATTAAAAGACAAATTAATAATTTAAAAAGTTTAACTTTTCATGAAAACAGTCTTTCATTTCTGAATAAGAACTTACATTTTTATGCATACGATGTAGCACCATTTATACAGAATAAGCACCATTTATACAGAGTTCAGATGTTCCGGGATAACTGGTTGGACATTAAAGCAACATCCTTTTCAGGGTGTCTAGCCACCTGGGAAAGTCAGGAGAATTTACCATTCATGTGGAAAATTCAGGGAAATTTGAAATGGATCTGTAAAAGCCAGAGAAATTTGAAACTTTCGAGATAAATTCAGGAAGATTTTTGTGGTTATAAAACTAAGGATTTGAAATTGTGGCACCAGGAAAATCTAAATTTTCCCTTCATAAATACTGCAAAGATTATTTCAGCCTGTCTTGCAATTTCTTTTGTCTGCCCCTCTCGGTCCTCCTTTGTAACTCAGGGTGTTTCAACACCAGTTTCACTGAAATTTTGGACAATTTTGTAAGATTGATAGGCGATTCAGGCTGTTTACTTATCTTTGTTTGAGAACTGAACATTTCTTAGCTTAATTTATTGAATATTTATAATACTTAAATTGGGTTAGTTACAGAGCAAATATATCGCTTACAAAGATTTTTTTTTTTTCTTTTGTATTAAAATATGTCAAAGCAATCGGTATTTAAAAAAGAAAAAAAAAAGAGAGAGATAGGGTTATGGTTATCAAGCAGTCATTAATTATGAAATAAATACCTTGTTGTTCAACTGTTTGTATGTGAAGTGTCGTCAAAGTTTGTAGACTCTCCTGCATAGTCTGAACAGTATGGCCAACTGGAATTGTGAAGACATTCAAGTTTTATTCACTTGAAATTCACTTTTTTTTTTCTTAATCTGTGAGAGTTTACTTAAATTTTGCTTAATAATTAATGAATGGTCTATTTAAATTATAATGTGAATATTTGTCTTGTCAGTTTATAAAAAAGTTTTGTAATGTCTACTAGCAACTTTTTTTACTTTTTGATAAGTTTAAAATGACTACATTAATGCTTGTTAAAATTAAATAAAATTTTCATTTGTGTATTTGTATTCTAGGTTAGACAATTATACTACTCCAGAAATTTTCCGTACTCCTCTACATGAAATAGCATTAGCTATCAAATTACTTAGACTTGGCGACATTGGTAAATTTTTATCCAAAGCTTTGGAACCTCCACCTATTGATGCAGTTATTGAATCAGAAGTTCTTTTAAGAGGTGAGTTTTTTCTTTCTTATTTCTTGGAATCATCAGATAATTATCGTGAACTTTAATTATATTATTATTACTTATACTAAAATTTTTGTATTACTGTAGATTTTAATGTAAATAGACCAGAACTGAGAGATTTAACCAAACTTAATTTCCAACGGTACATCAGTTGTTTGTAAAATTTCAGTCTTGTTGTTGTACTGCAAAGTTTATGGTTATTTCCCACCATTTTTTTGTTTTAGATTAACCTCTGGGTGTGTAATCACTTTCATTTAAAAAGATAATTTTACCATTCAAACAGCATATAAAATTACTTGCATTCTAATCTTACCAACACATCAACAATGTGCAAACATAGGTGCATATAGATAGATAGGTATTTGATAGTTTCTTTTGACTCATCCGAGTTATTGATACACTTGCTTTGGGATTGTGCAATTGAGAGGGAGCAAAAAATAATTGCAGGTGCTATTTATCTTTTTTTTTGTGTGTGTGTGTGTTTTCATTCTATAACTTTAATAGATAAAAATGGGTGAGAAAGAGAAAATGCTTTTTTTTGTATAAGCTAAAAATATTATATTCTAAAATATATTCAATTGTATTGAGTTATTATGAAAATGTATGCAAATTTTTATCACCAGTTACAGTTGATTTTGTTTCAGCACTAATTGGCTGGGGTGTTTTTAAGGTTATCATGGGTGATTGTGCTCCGGGTTTTTCGGTCGATCCTTACGGGTTTATGAGATTGGTACGTTTAGCGGAAAATTCGGACATTAAAAAATATCGCGAATTTCGACAAATGGTCGCCGAAAAAAATCAATTCCTCAATCGTTCGCTGAAAAAAATCGACAATTTCGTCAAAGGATTGTGGGGAAAAAAAGTTAATTTCGTCAAAGAATCTCAAAATAAAAACACATATCGTCAAAGGATCGCGAAAAAAGCACGAATTTCGCAAAGAATCTGATAAAACTAAGATTTTCATCAAAAGATTGCGGGAAAAATGGCTATATCGTCAAAGGAATGCGGAAAAATGGATATCGTCAAAGGATCGCAAGAAAAACGCAAATTTTGTTAAAATATGACATAAAAAACATTAATTTCTTTAAAGAATCACGGGGGAAAATGCAAATTTCGTCAAAAAACCGTTGAAAAAATACATAATTAGAACTGGGAAGGATTTTGCCCATCGCGGGGAAAATGCGATTTTCGTCAAAAGGTTTGGGGGGGGAAAACGTGATTTTCGTTAAAAGTTTGCGGGTGGAAAAACGCGATTTTGTCAAAGGATCCCTGGGAAAACGCGAACTTCATTAAAGGATCGCGGGAAAAAAACTAATTTCTTTAAATAATCGCGAAAAAACCTGCAAATTTCACCAAACGATCGCGGAAAAAACGCGAACTTTGTCAAAGAATCTCGAAATAAAACAAATTTCGTCTAATGATTTCGAAATAAACACAAATTTCGTTAAAGGATCACGAAAAAAACAAGATTTTCGTCAAAAGATCGTGGGGGAAAAACGAAAATGTTGCCAAAGGATCAAGGGAAAAATGCAAATTTCCTTAAAGGATCACGAAAAAAAAAAAAATTCTTCAAAGAATTGCTAGAAAAACAGAAATATCGTCAAAGGTTCGCAGAAAAACGCAATTTTTGTTAAAGGATCACGGGGGGGAAAAAACATGAATTTCTTTAAAAAATCGCGAAAAAATGCAAATTTCGCCGAAAAATCTCGAAAAAAACTCAAATTTCGCCGAAAAAACGCAAATTTTGTGAAAGGATAGCTGAAAAAAACACATAATTAGAACCAGGAATGATTATCTCCCCACCTTCTCTTCTGTAACCTTTCAGAAAAGTTGCTGTGAGTTTCAGATATACTTTTTTTTTACTCAGAATCACCCCTGGTATTGTGTTATCCATCTCAATCTCAGTACAAAAATGTCCAGAATTGCATATCTGTAATGTGTAATACCCAAGAAGAAAGCAGGAAAAAAATTTACCTTGTGTAAGAATAAAGCTTTAAAAATATTTTTTTTTTTTCTAATACTTAGCCACTGAGAAGTAAAATTGGATTGGTTTTGACATTTTTTTACTGTTTTCAAATAAATGTATATGACTTGCATTAAATGTACTGAGAGATAACTCTTACCCACTTAACTTGTACTTGTTTCATGAGTACTTAGAATTAATTCATTTACTGAATATAGAAGTCTAACTTTGCATATAACAAGATAAATTGCACTCTCCATTTGATGAAGTCAGTTAGCTTTCAGTGAAATTAACGTAAGTTTTCCAAATTATGTTTTTCTGCAATTGTATATTTCAAACAATATATAAAGAAATGTGTCATTTGATTGTCATGCTGTTGCAGCATCAGTTGTTATGTAAATTGATATTGGTATATTTTGCATCGATAATTTTCAGGATTTTTAACGTTGCATCGATTAATTTTCAGGGTTTTTCACTCTGAGTCACAATCACCCCTGGGTTATTAAGGTATTGTGTAGAAATGAATTTCTGATTATAATAATTGTTAGGCCAAGAAAGTTACTTTATAACATGTAAACTTGGAATTAAATAGAATTTGAAAAGTTTAGAATTTAAATTTTAGGTTTAAAACGAGATTTTAATGTTTTATTGCCTCATGGTTCATATGTTTTTAGAAAAAATATGGCATTTTTTGTTATTAAGTGAAAGAAATTATTTGACACTCAATTCTTTTTAGCATTATCTTAAATTGTTTGCAGCTGCAAAATATATTATACTAAATGATAACTAACAGTATTGTTTAGTAAAGAGAAGCTTACTTTTAGCTTAATTTTAATTTTGAAGTAATATTTTTTACAAGCAAATCGTTAGATACTGGCAGAAATGTAATATCATAAAAAGAAACTTCATTTGAGACTTTAACTACTGCCCTTGTAATGATGTCATGTCTTTTTTTGCTCCTAAAGAAAATTATCAAAGTGTGTTTTCGTAATTTTTTTATGATGTATGTATGAGTATCCATAGTATAGATGTAAGCTTACTATATTCGTTTCAGACAATTTTGGCAGTTGGATGTTTTAAAGGTCCCAAATTTCTCCTAAACAGATTCCTGAATTATATTTCATTTTATTGTTTAAATGTCTATTAAAATGGGTTTAATTTATAATTTTTTGCCATTGTGTAAATGGAAACATTTTCCATATCTATTTCTCACTTTTATACCTATACTAGGGGCCTCTGCCCCCTGCAAGCTACGCTCGCCAACCCCCATTCAGACACTGTAGAATCTAAAAGCATGCTAATCTGATTGGTTTTAAAAAGATTAGACAAGATTGAATTATACTGAAAAAAACTGTAGCGATCTCCCTGTAAACAGGTTTCCATTCAATTCCCTTTGATTGCAAAAATTTAAAGTAGAATCAGTTGCTGTTAAGACATCCAATGGTTGTTTTCGTTAAAGAAGATCAGTTAAACATTTGAAAAGAAGCTAAAATAAAATATTAAGTAAACAGAGTCTTTGACTCTCGGTATTTTTTAACAGCGTTATAAAACGATTGACATAATACAATTACTATAATTTGCTGTTTTAACCCCTTCAAGGGCGGTGGTTCATTTTTGGACCATTTAATTTTAATTCTTAAATGCTACATTAGCATCAAAATATTGGGATGAAAATTTTCCTTTTATTAAGTAAGTGAACAAAAGCATTTTTGTATTTCGAAATTTGTTTGTAAATTCTGGTGCCATTCGCTGATTTCAAGATTTTGCGAATAGAAGTGCCTTGTCCGTAAAAGGGTTAAACGTATATTAATGTATTTATTATTTTAAAGTTTCCTTTCCCTTTTAATATTCACGTGTAAATGCAATTTTCAGGACATAATTTTCAATATTTTCCTGCCTTTAACACGTACTCATTTAATAGTAATTTTAAAGGGGTTTTTTTTTCTGTTTTTAATAGTCACGTGAAAATAAATTTTTAATCGTTAGGAAATATTATTCTTTACGCTGTTTTTAAAATTGAAAACAATATAATAATAGCCTAAGTCATGTGACTATCATCAACAACTCCAGGCGGATCCCTTTGCTTTTTATATTCCAGGCGGCCATTTTGTACCTTAATGTTAGCCAGCCACAGGTGTGATAAGTCGCCGAATATTATTCTATCCCCATTATTTCGTTTATATTATAATAGTCCAAGTCATGTAACTGCCATAAACAATGGGCTGATTCCTTCGCTTTTCATAAGAAAGGTTTCCATTTTGATTAAAGAATCAAAATTATTTTTTCAAATAAAACTACATAAAAGTTAACATGATCATAAAGAATTCCTGGTACTTTTATGTTAGCCGGGTGAAAATCTCGCCAATAGCTTTTTTTTTAACTCGCCAGTTAGCCTTTTTTTATTTTTCGAGTGGTAAATTAAAACAGTGCTACTTGGTTATCCCATCGACCAAAAATCTGTCGCCAAACTATAAGATTAAATACCAATAATGGTTGATCGTAAATGTCACATTCACTTGACTTTAAGGAAGTTACACATGTTCACGCCATCAAGTGATTTTTATTTCAACGTTTTACTTGTATTTTTATTAATGTTATACTAATTTATTTGTTCTTTTGTTATTTAAAAAAAAAAAAAAAGTCAATTTGTATAATTTGGCGATATTGGTCGACGGGAGAAGTAATAACATTAAAACGTTGCTTTTAAGTGGAAATTAAATCTCATGGCAAAAACCTCGTTTTCAAATACCTGTTACATATGTATTTTTTAATTATTTTCTGTTATTTTTAAAATGAAATAACAATAAATAAAAAAAAAAAATTAATAACTATAGAACAAAACAATTTATAACATTTTTTGTAAATAAAAAGAAATTAAATTCAAATAAACATTTATTAATAAATAAGCAACAATAGCCGGGTTACCATGTCGGGCAAAATAATGCCATTTTGGCACCAATTAGTACCTCATTGCGTATATGACATCTGTGTCTAATATTTTTTTTTTTTTTTCGTTTCGTTTAAAAAAAGAATGAAGTAAGTCATTTATTTTGAAGGTTTCAATTTTAAATGAAAGTTTTGTATTAAATAAAATAATAATGAAATTGAATTCTGAATAAAAGTAACATGATGCATTTCTTAGCATACATTTAAGGGAGGCCAAACTCGTCGCCAAATTAATTTAAAATAACCTTTTCTAAAATATGAAAAAAAATATCTGTTATGATTAAAATTTGAGTTGCCATCATTAGAAAAAAAGTATTTAAAATTAGAAAAAAATTAATATTTCGAAAACTAATTCGAATTTTAAAATTCTAATACCAGGTTTGAGATCTGTGCATCAATACCAGACCTGCCAACTGCTACGAAAAAAATCGTAGTTGTTACGATTAGGACCTATAAACTACGATGCTACGAAAATCGGTCTTAAACTACGATTTTTGGCAAAAAACATGAATGTATTTTTTGCTTCTAGTTGTGATTTTTATTCCACGCAGCATATTTTTCAAAAGTGACTCTGTTCCGAATTTTCAAAAATTTCAAAGTATTCATTTCCGCAAATTTAAAAAGATTGGTCATTAGTTCGAAAATTCGGACATTAAAAATTGCTCATGGGGGAAAAAATCTGGGCTGCAAAACAAATTTCTTAACATAAAACCCTCTTTATGTGTATTAACCTGAGTGAATCGTGTTTTTGTAAATATTTATACAGGAATTTCCTTCCTTAGAAACAGGGATGCCATTTCTGGAGAGAGGAGGGAGGTGTTCTCTGAAGGGCAGGGTTTGAAAAAGCATGCGGAAAATGAAAGTCCTGCACGATATAAACTGTGGTGCAGTATTTCCCCTTGCAAATTCTTCCACAGATCTATGATTCTTCTGCGAATATGTTTTGAAATTTATTGGAAGTCTGCGAATTTCTTTTTTTTTTTTTATGGAATTTCCCCAAATTAATTCATGAATCGATTGCGAAAAAAATTGAATTCCTTCAAACGATCGTGTAAAAATATCGGGTATTTTGTCAAAGATCTCAGAAACAAATAGTGATTATCTTCAATAGATCGTTTAATAAAATCGCTAATTTCTTTAGAGTTCCGAAAGAGATTTCGAATTCCGCCAAAAGTTACGAATTTCGATAAACTATCGAGGGAAATATATTGCAAATTTCGTCAAAAGGTCGTGGAAACGAGTAGTAAATTTTATTAATTGGTCGCGAAAAGATACCAAAAATTTTGCCGATCGGTTGCAATAAACTATCGCGAATTTCGACAAATGACCGTGTAAAAAAATCAATTTCGTCAATTGGTCGCAGAAAAAAATAAATTTCGTCAAAGGAAAAAAATTTTAATTTTCATCAGTTTGTTACAGAAAGCATAGAAAATTTATCAGTTTGTTGAAGTTCCAGTTTTTTTTTTTTTTTTTCCTGTGACAATCTTCTGAAACAACAAAAAAAAAAAGTAAAAGTAAATTATATAACCTTCATTTCAATTATTTTTATATGGATAACTGCAAATGCTTTAAAGGGTGGGCATCCAGATAAAATTATTAAGAAATATTAAAAAGCGTAGCTTGAAAACAATTGTATAGCTCTTGAAATGCTAATATTTGACTCCTGAAGAGTGTCTAAAACTCCTGATATAGTTTTTATTATGTTGACATCTATATGTTATAGTTTTAATTAATTCAAATAAATTGTTTACTATTTGAAAAGTGCCATTGCAACTTTCTTTGGTGCCTTCTGTGAGAAATTTTATTTTTGTTCTACCACTTGCTAGTGCATTGATAATAATCTTATGTTGCCAATGAAAGACCTAGCCAGCTTGGTATTAAAGCATTACTTCCACCACCCTTCAAGGAATGTTTATTTATAGAAATTTTTCTTATTCCTGTGGAATTTTTTAAATATTTTTTAATAAAAATCGAAACTTCTTTTATAATAGAAATTTTGAAAGTATCTTCGGCAATTTAATATTGTTTTTATATACATGTCTTTTACCATGTCTTCATTTATAGGCAGTACAACTCATTAAAAATAAATAAATGAATTTGCTGAAAAGAAATGTATTAAAATTTTATTGCATATAAAATACTATGTTTCTAATGCTTATGCTAATGTAAATTCCTAATATGTTCTTAATTTACTTTTAAGAAATGGGAGCTTTAGACAGATGCAGTGAATTGACACCTCTTGGGAAAATCTTAGCTCGTCTACCTATTGAACCAAGATTAGGCAAAATGCTTGTACTGGCATGCATCTTTCAGTAAGAAATGATTTTTTATTCTTGTTTTACTCGTCAATGACTTTGTTTATTTATTTATTATTTCTTTCATTGGTTTTGTTTTCTCTATATTAAAAAAGTAAAACAACTAATTGTGTACGCCCTTAAAGTTCCATTTTAGAGGGGTGTGGGTAGGGCAATTCAGGGTTATTATTCATAATAAAATAATCTGTTCTTGATAAGAATAAGATTTGTTCTTGAAGTTGTGCTTACTATATTAAATACTACATCATTTAGGCTTTTAAAATTATATAGTAAGAGTGTTTTAAATTCTGCTCCCCCCCCCCCCCCTCTGTTACTTTTTTTTTTTTTTTGGAGGTAAACATTGCTGAGTGGGGCTAGTTGAGCTCAAACAATTGGTAGGCCTCCCCACCTGGCTGAATCTGAATCTGTTAAAAGAATCATAATTTTATCAGGAAATCTTTTTTAGAAATTTTCAGTATAATAACTATATTTCTGGTCACTTGTGAATTTCTAAACATTTTTATAATCATCCATCAGTCAATCATTAGCCTCTGTTTTATATGCTGATTTATGCAATAAGTTCTAGCTATTCCTACTGAAGATGTGTGCATCCTAAAGTTTTTCCTTTTGTGCATTTGTGTTTATTTTTTCACTACTTAAGTAAGCACAAAATAATCAACAAATATTAGCATTTTTTGATAAATGGTGCCATTATGGATTAATTGTTAACATTTTCTTCTAAATAAATACACAATTTACACTATACATTTCAGAAAACAGACAATCATGCTATTATTGTATGAGCTGAAATTAGTTCATGATGCTAAAGAAGTCTGCTAATTTAAAAGCGAAACATGTAAATGTTTTTGTTTATAATTTGTTATATTTTATGCTTATTTTTTTTTTCTTGTCATTTTTATTCCAGTCTTGGTGAACCTTTGTGCACTATGGCTGCTCATAGCAGTACCTTCCCAGAACCATTTGACACTCCTTTTCCAAAGAGACTAGCGTATGTGCATAGAAAATTCTGTGGTGACAGATGGAGCGATCATTTGACTATGTTGAATGCTTTTATGCAGTGGGAGGATAAGCATATGCAAGGAGAAATTGCAGAACAATCCTATTGTGAAAAATTTTCTCTGAATTTGTCAACCCTGCGTATTACTCATGATGCAAGGGTATGTAATCTGCAACAAATAATCACAATGTAGCTCTAATCTTTTCTGAAAGTATTCATCGGTATTTTGAATTTGTATGTGTAAATGTTGTGCATAAAATTTTAATCAAATGCCTTTAGGTCTTAGCTTGGAATATGCTTGTTTTCTTAATGATTTAAGAAAGTATCAGATACCAACATTTCTAGTTTTGTCCTTAAATCCAAGTACTTTACTTGCAGGTCAGCCTGTTTCTCCTGATTGCTTCTATTCTTTTTGAAATTTTTTATTTACCGTTGCCTTATTTTTGAAGATGATGAAAATTAATTCCTCAAAGGGGAATAGGGAAACATTTTTTTTATTAATTCAGTGTTTTATAATATGTGTTTGACACATTAAATGATTTTATGGTAAGAAAAAATGCATTTCTTGTGGTAAAATTTGATACTGGTAATCTTTTAAATATTTTTTTTTTTTTTTTTTAAACTTGAATATTCGAACATTTATGTTAACTTTGTATAAAATTCATGTAAAATGTAATTCAAAGTATAAATTACATGTCAAGCAAAAATTGCTAACTGATCCTTCCTTATATGTAGAAATTATCTGGGAAGATTTCTGCCGTAATTTGTAAAAATTAGTTACTTGTCTATTATCCTGCCAACCACTTTCTATTTAAAGAAAAAACTATTGCCAAACAATGGGAACAATAATACAAAAACATGTTATGTTTGATTTAAAATGTAGCACTAGCACACAATGTATATATTCCATTTTATTTATTTTCTGGATAATCCCGTTTATATTTATGATGTTTATATAAGTTAATTGCTATTTCTGTTTTTTCTTGCATTTTGAAAAAAAATATGTACATAAAGATCTGGGATCTACAAACTAAAGAACTTAATGATGTAAATTATTTTCTAGATTATTGGATTCTGCCATCAAACAAATGAGCATCATATGACTCTTTCTCAACATATAAATTAATGGTGATGTAATGTTAAAAACTGTGATGAGCATGTTAAAAAAGGAATGTGGTTTCATGGCTCCTGAATCATTTGTAACTGCATTAAGTTTTATCTGGTTAGATGAGTTGACATCAAATTGTTTAAAAAAAACAGTCTGATTTAAGCAAGAGTACAGTGATTATCTCAGAGAAGTTTTGTATATCTAACCTTCCAGAAAAATATTCTGTTAAAATCAGTGTTTAAAAACAATGTAGAAATGCAGCATTCAGTCATGATTATTAGCCGAAACTCGTGAATCTGTAGTGAATATGACTAACAATTTTTTTGCATTATATCTTACTGCTTGACTACAGTTATTTATATATATATATATGGAAAGTGGTTGATGGGATAACAGACATGCACCAGTTAATCTAATGTCTGCACTAATAAATTACAGGTTTGATTTTGTTCATTTTAGTTATAAAATTTGCAAAATTTTTAAAAAGATTTATTATTATATTATTTGTAATATAAAACTGTCACACATAAAGTAGTCTTTGCAACTGTCTTAATCCCATGTACACAATTTTTAAAAATAATTTAGTATTTTTTTATTTGCTTCACTGCAATCACATCCCTGTATATAATTTATGTAATTTATTCTCAGAATCAACTCAGAGATCTTTTGACATCTGCTGAATTTCCAGAAGCTTGTTTGGAGCCTCATTCTTTTTATTTTCAGGGTGAGGATTCTAAATTGGATGTGGTAAGTCATGACTTGGTCTTTTTATCAATACTTAATTTGCTATTCTCAAAATAGGTTTTTAGACATTTAAACTTAAACTGTTGTTTTCTGTAGAATTTAATTTTAATCTTGTTATGAAATCTTTTTTCGGCTGTCAAAGGGATAGATATCTATTATTATTAATATTATATCTATATTTAATTATACCTAGGGAACATAAGTAATTAATTTTTTCATTTAAATGTTATCTAAAAAAACTAAATTATTTCTGTGGATTTTTAAATTAAATTTACACTTTTCAAAGTACTTAAAATAAAACTTTTAATATTTCAAATTATAAATTTTTGTGCACCATAAGAATATTCAAATGTTAATTTTTTCTTTATATGAATTACGAGAGTAAAAAAAAAGCTACATTTTATTCAATTTATGAGTATGTAAGAATGCATTCAACATTTGTACATTTAAGAATAAAAATGACTGCAGAGTAGCAAGTTTAGATTTGAGAAAACCATTGCAAAAAAGAAATTATGTGTATCCTGATTTAATTCAGCTAAAAATCCAACGATATTTGGCAAACTTGTGTGCAATATTCAGCGAACTGAACATTCAGCAATAGGACCGAATATCGCCCCTAGTAGCAAACAAGAGAATGTTTCATTTATCTCCAAAATATTAGTTCATTTGCATAATATAATTTTTTTTAACTAAGATAATGATAGACACATTGTAATAGACTTTTATATATAAAGTACGGTCATCTCTCTGAAATCCAGCACTATATAACCTACATTTCTCTAAAATCTGCCATTCATTTTTAGATGTAAACAAGAAAAATAATGATTAACAGTTAGGGCCATAGAATAAATTTAATATGGTGGTGTCTTAATCAATTAATAATTTTCCAAAGAACTAAATGGTGCTTTAGGGGTTTTTTCACTACATGAGTGCAAGATCTTCAGTTTTGGAGAAATTCGTGAGACTGAAAAAGTAGATAAAATTTAATTTTATCCTTCTGTTTAGGAAAATCAAATTTTAAAAAGTGTTTTTATCTTACTAAAAAGTTTTCAATAACAATTTAAATATACTCTGCATGAAGTCTGTCTTACGTTTCCACTTGTATTTAGCATGTTAGCTACTACCTATTTTTGGGGCAACTTATAAATCATACGAGATGTAAATTTCCAACTGGGCGAAAAATGTCCGGATCCGAATCCTGGTCCGGACATTTTTCGCCCAGATGGAAATTTACATCTCATATGATTTATTTACCAATTAGAATAATTGTGTTAAAATTAGTCTAGTGTAACTTATAAATGACATTGTACCATAACTGCATGTGTGCTTAATGTGTACATTTATGGTTAATTTAATTTCTAGTAACCTAATTTCTAATAATAATTTAAATATGGTTAAGTTAATTTCTAAAGTCTCTTGGAAAATAGCAATTTCATAAGCAGAAACTTTTATTTTTTAAAAAGACAATTTTTAATCATAATAACAAGAAGCTTTTAATTCACTAACAAAGCCGCTGCTTCAGTCTTGGCTTTGATGGGCTACTTGAGCCCATGTTTCACATAATGTGTATTAACCCTATGAATGCAGCAGTAAGGCCGTCTCTTACACGTATTTATTGGTTGATATTACTTTTTTCTTAAGGCTGCTAGTCACACAGCTTCCGAATTCCCTTCGGTAATGTTAGTCTATGGGTGTTTGATGCATTCTTATTTAAAATACTTCTTCAGGGAATTACTATTTTTAACTTCTTTTTTCGGTGTTCTCTTTTTAAAGGATGTCACTTTTTTTCTTAGTTGTCAAAATATTTCTAAAATTTATGCTGATGAACTGGGGGTAAAATTTTAACTCTTCATATGAAATTATGCATAGATATTAGAAATATTTTGACAACTAAGAAAAAAAAGTGACATCCTTTTAGAAGAGAACACTGAAAAAAGAAGTTAAAAATAGTAATTTCCTGAAGAGGTATTTTGAATATAAGAATACATCAAACGCCCATAGGCTTAACGTTACCGAGGGGAATTCGGAAACTGGGTGACTATCAGCCTTAAGAAACATTTTTATTTGCCTTTTGACAATGTGAGCAAGATAAACTTTCTAAAAAATGTACTTTTAAAATATAGTGATGCGAATAGAATATAAAAATAAAATCATGTATCTAGTAGACCCCTCACAGGAGGTACTGCCGCATTCAAAGGGTTAAGGAAAAGGAACAACCAAATTGAAATATTAAAGCAAAATATTAAAGCTCGCATTTCACCTAAAATTCCTAATGTTGATATCCCTAAAATTATAGAAAAATCTCCCATCTTACCTTTAAAAAAAATAGATTAAAAAAAGTATAAATACCCACTCGCCCTTTTTTTTTTTTTCTCTTTTTTTACAAAGTTGCCCAATTTTTGTTCTCCTTTATTGAGGAAATCTTCCATATTTCAGCAGATTTCCATTCTTTTACATTTTCACAAATTAAAGCTCCTCTCCCTCCCTTCTGAAATTTCTATTCTTTCGTTTATTCCCCTATCACACAAAGGCTAAAATTGTTCAATTTCTTTTAATTTTTTTTTTTAATAACCTACCTAATTCTTACTCTGTACAAAGAATAGTTTAATCAATAATCTAAATTCCTTCTAAAACATCACCCTGCTGTTACCAACCCTGTCACCCAAGCATACAATATTTTTTTCTTAGTTTTTTTATTTCCACTCTATTTGGTACTTTTCAGCAACAATAAATAATCAAATCAAACGCACCACAAGAATGCTGGGCATCATCTAACCCCCTGCCCTGCCAAAATATTGCTTTCTCCTTTGTCAGCTGTTCTATCATTATATAAATTTTAAATTCTTTCAATCGCTTTCATTTTTTAGTTTTTATACCTTATTTGTCACTTTGTAGTAGCAATAAATTAATAATAAATCATGAGTCCTCCTCCTAAATTTTAGCTTCCTCTTTTTGTACCTCCCCCACAAGTTTTCCTTTCAAATCTTTAAAATTCTTTAATTTTAGAAACATTTTTGTACTTTTTAATTAGGCAATAAAAAACATCTAAATTCCCCATGTTTATTCCCATGCTCCCACTTGTATCCACCAGTACACAATTTTTAAAATTTTAAAGCCAATTTTCTAGATGTTTTCACTAATCCTTTTTTTTTTATAGTAACAATAAATAACATGCTGTAAAAGAAGCAAGCTTGGGATGATTTGCATATTCCAAGTACTCTCTTTCACCCCAGCACATGAAATTTTAAATTTTTAGTATTTGTTATTTTACTCTTTTTGAACTCCTATTTGTTACTTTGCAGAAAAATAGTGAACATAAAATCTTCTTCCACTAAAGTGTCTGCTTCGCCTTCTCCCCTTTGTCTTCTTTAATACACAAGTTTAACAGCTTAACTCTTAATGCATTTTTTTGTGTTATTTATTGTTTACTTTTTAGTGTCATGTATAATTAGCATCTAATAAGTATATTTTCTTCAAATATGTAATGCATCAGAAAAATGTCTTATAATTTGTAATAATTGCCCTTAAAATTTTACAGAATTTTATTACTTCCTCTCAGACAATTAATTTTTTAAGCTGTACATTAATGAAAAAACTAAGTAGTTGAAAAAATATAATTTAACAATAATTGGATTATATCAGATGTAAATTTCCGACTGGGCAAAAAAGTCCGGACCTGGATTCGAACCAGGGATCTCTTGGCTGAAGCCGCCAATGCTCTACCATCTGAGCTATCCCGGACGAATCTGGTGGAACTTTTTCACTCAGCTAACCTTATTGATTAAATCTAGATTAGTCTATTAATCTAAAATAACTGAATTAGTCTCAACTCAATAAAGTATTTATTTGTAGAGTATTTTTCGGTGTATCTGTTAATGATTTTGTTACCATTTTTATTACCGAACCAGGATAGATAGTAACGAACTGGTTATAGAATACAAAAAAAAAAAAAAATGTATTCTTCATATACTTCAATTACCATTATGCTGATGTTTTGATTAATGACGAGTGAAGTTTGCATAAGATTCTGTTTTAAATAAGTTACTTCTGCATTATGTTTCATTTCTGCATTTTTATGGAAATATTGCTAATTTATAATCATAATGACAGAAAATGTATAGAATTAGAACTTTGAAATGATGATTTATTATCCATCAAACATTCTGTCCCTAGTTGTGGCTTTCACAGAGTTGACTGTAACTTAAAATTGTAATTGATGCAGATTTTTTTTTTAAGGGGTGTGACAGAATAAAAACATTTTTATTATCAGAGTGAGTGATATAACAGGGGTCTACTGTATTTTATCCAATTAATGTTCAGTTTTTATAGAAATTGTATCTTGTGTTGCATTGCAGTTAACCAACTATTAAAGAGCATATGATTGATGGATTGTTGTATAATCTAGGTTGTTGCCCTTCTATGTATGGGCTTTTATCCCAATGTGTGTTTCCACAAAGAGAAACGAAAAGTTATTACTACTGAAGGGAAAGCTGCTTTAATCCACAAGTCATCTGTCAACTGCTCAAATTTGCCTCCGAAATTTCCATCGCCATTTTTTGTCTTTGGTGAGAAGGTAAGAAATTTAAATGACTTCTGTATTATTTGCTATTTATGGCATATTTTTTTTTTGTTGGAATTATCCTTCAAATAATGGTTATATAGTGCCAAAATAACTGCATTAAATTTATTATCTATAGCACACAAAGGTTTAAAAATTTGGATGAATATATGCGAAGACAGGCCAAAATGCACTTAAGACTCAGGTGTTTCTTTTTTTATATATATAATTAGCTAATATATTAATTAAACATTTTAATAAGCATCGCAAAAATAACAAACTTCTTTCCTTCTGCCAGTTGTGCCTGCACATCTCTGGGTGTTTCTCTTCTTTATGCAGATGAAAGTGAAGTGTTCATTTTTTTCTGCATTTTGAAATTGCAATTGCCAGGTTCCTCTGTAGAGTTACAAAAAAAAAAAAAAAAAAAAAAAAAAAAACATTTTCACATTTTTCCTGGTTCCAACAGTATCTATTGTTTAAAAAAATATTAATATTTACTATTTAAAAAAAATTTAGTGGACCTCAATTCATGTGTTTTTTCAATTTGTCACATCTTTCTGTACAAAAATACAAAAACAGAAAAAATACTATTTATTCGGAATACCTTTCCCTTTTTAAGTGTTTTTTAGTATTTTCTGAATTTCAATTTTAGGGGCTGTGCATATATAACATTATCACTTTAGAGGGGAGGGGTGTCTGGCACATGATATCGTAAGATATATCTAGGGGGAGGGGGGGGGATAAGTCTTTTGATATCGTTATCATGTTTGATCCAACCAAAATTTCCTCTTATTTGTAATTTTAATTTGTTCTTTACATCAAAATAGTTTCTTTTTTTAGGCTATCTATTTTTATGAAAAAACAAAGTTATTATTAAAATCTTTAAATTATAAGATTATTTAATTTCAAATTGTGGAATACATGAAAATTTGGCATTTCTACTCTTCTCTCATTTGTGTATGCATATGTAATTTGCTGTTTGAGAAACTTGGTCCGAAGTATGTTTGAAATGACTTGTTGTGTTTACTACTAAAGAAAAGAGAAAGTATGTTATCCACATGATTTGTTGCTAAGAACTTCTCTCCCCTCCCCCTATTGGTGCGGAGGCAAGTGCTTATTACTGTTGAATGTATTACGTTGCAAAAAGAAACACTATTAAATACTTAAAATATTTGCTATTTATTTTTAATGTTATTTGATATAATGTTATTTCATGTAAAATAGAGATATTTTAACGGCTTATCTTCATTTGAATCAATAAAGTATGTGAATAATAAATGTTTAATCATATCTGCTTCTGTATGTCATTGCAAACATAATAAAAAAAAATTGCAAAAATAAAAATAATTTTTAGACATTGATAGTGATGTCATGAGGGAGGGAGGGGGGGGGACATCATGGGATGATAACGTATGATATTGTAAGGAGGGGGGGGGCCCAAAATTTTCAAACAGTTATATATGTGCGGCCCCCTATGTGAGGTTTTGTGTTTTCCTATTAACTGCCATTGAATTCTGCTTCCTAGGAAGAGATATTTAAAAAAAAAATAATAGCCACTTATTCAGTGCAGTTTTCTGGTTCTGGTGATGTCTTTCCTTTTTAACCACTTCACTGGCAGTAGAAATATATGGAAACAGTCTTATTATCCCCAACTTATCTCGGGACTGCTGTTGAAATCGTTAAAAAAATATTTAATATTTTATCACGATAGATCATACCATTTTTAGGTGTCCGTAACATGTGTGTTAGCACATGTTCCTTTTGTGCATATTTTCGTTAATTTCTATATTTTCCTCATAAAATTCAGCTTTTACTTTATTTCTATTACTCGGCATTTAAAATTCCCTTTACTATGATACCTCTTCCATCCCTGTACGATGCTCCGTTCATATTTTCACTTTTTATCGCGATCCTTTGTTTCTTTACTCTTTGTAATTCAGTCCTTTACGTTTTTAGTGAGATCAGTTTAGCCATCTTCATTCATCCATTCATTCATCTTTCTCCCGTCCGATCTTCCGTGGCACGTGACATATGCATGTTTGCCGGGAAGTTGGAGTTATCGCCCGTTGGCGCTGTCGATCTTTACCTCTTCTATTCATGGCCCGTTTTGCGATCGCCAAGTGCAAAGCTGCGCTATGTTCGTAGCGAGTCAGTCAGTTGCGTCCATGTCACTGCCAAAGGAGGCTGCTCTCTTTTTCTCTCTTACTTTAGGCAGCAAAAGGGAGGAGAGATCATACCTGCACCAGTGGAAGTCCCATCCATCAAATAATAATGCAATATCTTTTCTTTTAGTCAATGAGTTTTTAATCGTGAATATCCCGGCGTACAATAAATTCATAGAGTTGCTGCATCTTCAAGTTCCAGTAAGATTTCTGTTTTGTCATTTTTATCTTGTGTATTTTTTTCTGAGGGAACAATAAAAGGAAATGCCAGTGAACTTTTAGAACCTGAGTATTCAGATTCACAGAAGAAACAATAGATTTTGCTTTAATTAATGCACAACCACGTTTTTTTTTGTGGATGTCTCGTTTAAGCCTACGAGCGTACCATGTGAGCAGTATATACTTCATTTTTTATAATGCCACTATAATAAGTAAACGATCATCTCAAGTAAACCCACTGTAATAATCAAAATTATTCCTCAGAAGTCGATTCAAATTTCTTTTCATCTTTTTCGTTTTCTCTCTAGTTTTAAAATGTCATATTCTCTTTGTAGATAACACCCCACGCTATTTAAAAAAAAAAAAAGAGAGAGAGAGAGAGGAAAAAACTTATTCTCATATTTTTCCTGATATAACAATGCCTTTTGTTTTTAAAAATATTACTATCTACTATTTCAAAAAAAAAAATATTTTCTTGCATTCGTTTCATGGATTCACCAGAGATTTTTCTTTTTACTCTTGATGTGGTGGTATAGTTTCCCATTTTAATTGTGCTTTCTGGAAAACCATTACATTTTCAACTGAGATTGTCAATAATGTCAATACACAGGAAAATATCATTTCACATTTTAACAGAGTGAGTGGCTGGTGCCTGTTTTATATTATCAATGTTTTCTCATGAACTTTTGGTCACTATTGAAAATATAGTATCTAAATCTCAGAAATTAAATCTGCAATCCCTATAATATGGTCTCTTAGTCCATGTGGGAAGTTTTTCATTTAATAAATGTAAAGTCTTACAAATTTTAACTCTCAATTTGAGTTGCAAAAAGAGACTAGTGTGTGTATGGGGGGGGGGGGGGGGTTGCAACCCCTGGTATATGTTGCTGAAGGCAGTGGAAATATCCATTTTATTTAGTTAAATTTTAAAGACACAAACTGATTAAATTCAAAATTACTGTTTGGTTTGGGATTTCTAGTCCAGTATAGTATGGATCTGACCAGGTTTTTTCTTTATATAGTTCAAAAATGTTCTTTAACTTACTTTGTAATCTGGTCATATAAGAAATAACTATATAACACTTCCATAATAAAAAAATATAAAAAATTATTTATCCAATATGTCTTTTACAAAATAAATATTACTATTATTCATTAATAAATGTGTGAGTTTAGTTAAGAAAATTTTTCCTTTAATTTAAACATTATATTATCAATTAAATGCTTCTTCAGCCACTGTAAAAGGTTCTTGGAAGTTATTCTCTATATAAATGAAAAAAAAAAATTAATGTAATGAAATTTGATAATTGTTAGGAATAACAAGCCCTCTGTATCTTATCACCGTACTACTTTAGCTCTATAACTTATTTACATTTTTAGCTGAAACAGCCTTCCTTTATTTACAATATAAATACAGATTCTACT
Source organism: Maratus speciosus (assembly GCA_963932465.1). Lineage (NCBI taxonomy): Eukaryota > Metazoa > Arthropoda > Arachnida > Araneae > Salticidae > Maratus > Maratus speciosus. The sequence continues at coordinate 534,618,046 of OZ010788.1, read as the reverse complement.
TACCTCATATCCTTGTTTTCCGTAGTTATATATCCTTAAAATCCTTCATTTGATTTGCTTTCATCCTTAGTTACAGTTTACCTTTAATTGTATCTTCTTCTGCCGTTCATCTGTCTTTCAAAACATCGCGGTTCTCGGAGATCGTTTTCCACGTATGATAGTTGAGCAGTACTCCCGATCGCCACAAGATGGCGTTAGTTGTCCGGTAGAGTGCGTCGTAAGTCTCAGATCATTCTGGAAGCAATCTGTTTTGCATATGCCGGCAGTTGGTACGCATGTCCGAATCATATAAATATGCTTCGGCCAGCTTGTTTCTTCGCCAGTTGGGATTTACCCTTTTAGCATGATGTGAGCACTTGTGGTTTATATTTTTACTGGCATGGAGGCTTATTAGAACTGGGAAACGCACATTGAATATTAAAGTATGTCTCATCTTGAAGTTGCTATGGATATCAACTAGTCCTTGTTTTGTTTTGCTTTTTAAAGTCATCCGTCGGAATAGTGAAGCTACATAGTATGACCTCTATTTTTGAAGAACCTTTTTAGTGTTTATTCGAAATGAAGACGTTTCGTGTATTGGAGTGTCAGCTGGGCTGTCTCCGAATTCCTCGACGTTGAAGGATGAGCTTGTGATCGTATTTACGGACTGTTGTTTATCTATCACTTTTCCTGGTGGAAGTGTCTATTGTTTTTACGCTGCTATGAGATATCACTGAGGGTACTGGAATTAGTTTAAAACAAAGTATAGCGTTTAGATAATTATTCATAGAGCTCTGGAGCATTGAATTAAAAGACGTTTTATGTTTCTTTATACTTCTGCAAAGATGTGTCATGGAGCGTTACTCAGTGCAATCTGTTCTATATGTAAATGCATAATCAGTGTCTTCTAAAGTTAAAACTGTTTGAGGTATGTTTTATGTATTTTATTCTTTTAGTTAACTTGTTTTTCTGATTTGACTAAATTTAAATAAGTGTTTTGTTTCTTTTTAAATTTGTCTTTCGTTATTTAGATCACATAGTAGTTTTACTTTTTCTTATTGCATTTCAGCAAGTTATTTTCATTAAACTGTTTAAATATTTTTAATTTCATTTTAAGATTTGAGTTATAGTTTTAATAGTTGAACATAATTTTTCATCCGAGGTCGGGGCATAAAGCACTTACGTTTCCATTTGCTTAATTCACTCTGCTAAATTAATTTACTGAGATATTACTTATTGGTAATTATCTCAACAATATTCTTGTAAGATTTTCTGTTGTTATATTTAAAATATCTATAGAAATCTTCTGAATAAAAATATTTTTTGTCCCCTCAACAAAATTTTCTGACACATTCATGGACACCTTTAAACATAAAAGCATGCAACTGACAGGTGTGACTAATGTGGTGATTTAAAATCAAACGGCATTTATCAGTAAATGTATTACATTATGAGTTATAATGATCGATTGCTGTCTTGTAGTGCTGTCTTCAAGTTATGTTCCTTTATGGAAAATGCTATTTTATTTCATAATTTTTTAATAAAAACACCTGTCCACTTTATGCATTTATGAATAAAAAGTGATTTAGGAATGTGTCAGAAAATTTTAATATCCAGTGATGGAACAGCTGCTCCAATTGCGCCAAATCGATAATGCTGCGCATTTCTGCACCAAAACGATCATTTTCCAACAAAATTGCGCCCAACTGCGCCAATTCGATAATAAATCTTGAGCCAAATTGATCATTTTCCATCCGAATTTCGCCAAAAGATCACGAAAAACACGCGATGTTTCTCAAATGATCACAGGAAAAAACGTGAATTTTAACAAAGGATCGCTAATTTCATCAAAAAACGAACAAAACGCGGCCAAATGGCCGCAAAAAGACTTGATTTCGTTTAAAAATCGCGAATAAAATACAAATTTCGTCAGAAGATCGCAAAAAACACCCGAATTTTGTCGAAAGATCGCTAAAAACACGCGAATTTCGTCAAAAGATCGCAAATAACACGGGAATTTCGTCAAAAGATCGCGAGAAAAACGTGACTTTTGTCAAAAGATTGCTAATTTCGTCAAAAAACGAACAAAACACGGTCAAAGAGTCATGAAAAAACGCTAATTTATTTAAAAGATACAGAAAAAACTGCAAATTTCATCAAAATGTCTTAAATTTCGTCAAAAGATCGCAAAAAACACGAGATTTTCGTAAAAAGATCGCGGATAACACGTGAATTTCGTCTAAGGATTGCGAAAAAAACGTGAATTTTGTCAAAAGTGCGCTAACTTCGTCTAAAAGCAAACAAAACGCGGTCAAAAGATCGTGAAAAAAATGCGGTTTCATTAAGATTGCTAATAAAACGCAAATTTCGTCAAAAGATCGCGAAAAGATCCCGAATTTCGCAAAAGGATCATGAAAAAAATGTGGATTTTGCCAAAGAATTGGTAATTTCGCCAAAAAACGAACAAAACGTGGTCAAAAGATCGTCAAAAAACACTACTTTTGTTAAAATGTCACAAAAAAAACCCGCAAATTTATCACAACGTCGCAAAAAACACGCTCATTTTGTCAAAGTATCGCCCAAAAAAACGTGAATTTTGTCAAAGGAAAGCTAATTTCATCAAAAAAAAAACGAACATAACGGGCTCAAAATATTATGAAAAAAAAGTGAATTTTGTTAAAAGAGCTAAAAAAAACTTGAAATTTCGTCAAAAGGTTGCAAAAAACTGCAAATTTCGTCAAATTTTGAAAGACATGCTAATTTCGTCAAAAGATAGCAGAAAACACACTGATTTCAACAAAGGGTCCAAATAACACGCGAACTTTGTCAAAAGATTGCGAACAATATGCAAATTTGGTCAAAAGATCACAAAAAACATGCAAATTTCGTCAAAGGATTGCAAAAAAAAAAAAAAACATGAATTTTGTGAAAGAGTCACGGAAAAAAACTCTAATTTCGTCAAAGAATCGCAGGGAAAAACGCGAATTTTGTCAAAGAATCGCAGGAAAAAAACGCGAATTTCGTCAAAAAATTGCAGAAAAAAACAAGAATTTCGTCAAAGAATACCAAAATGACATTTTGTTGCTCCAAAATGAGCATTTTTGCGGCTCCAAAATAGTTATTTTCTGCTCCAAAGTGGCTTTTTGCTGCTCCAAAATGAGCATTTTTGCTGCTCCAAAATGGCTTTTTGCTGCTCCAAAATGAGGTCCATGCTGTTCCATCACTGAATATGAGAACAGCCTTCAATATCTATGTTCATAAAAGAAAGTTTTGCTTTGTCAGTGTGAATGTCTGTACGTCTGTGATGGATAGCGAAATCTACCTCAAGTACAAGTCTGAAAATTTAGATGAGGATAGTCCAAGGGAGGTACTGATGCACCCGAAGCTCAGATTTTTAAATTTTTGAAAATTAGCTTAGATATTAAGTGAAAACTCATCAAACAGCCCAATCAAAAAAGGCATTTCTTTCCCCAAAATTGCAAGCTGAATAGATTTTAACCTTGCATCGACGATCGTGCGGTGGTGTAATCAATAAACTCTGGACTTCTAGCTTTGTAGAATGACAATAAAAATGACGACTTGGCTAAAATTAAGAAAACTAATCAAGGTATTGATTTGCAAATATAGAAATAAGAGTAAATATAGAAAAATGTTTTACATCCAAATATCCAATTTAAAAAAAAAAAAAAAACTTCAGTATTTTTTAATTTTTGCTAAAAACTGATGGTGACAGAATAAATATTCAAAGAAAGTGCGAGTATTCATTAAAAATTGAACTAAAAAGAGGTCCATTTCAGCAGATAAACAAAAACCCCCTATCTAATTTGGCATATAAAAATAAATTATTTATTAAATGTTGATAACATAATTTAAATGCATTATATCAACTTAATCAAAGATTATTAGTGTGTTTTGTGGCAAAAGTCAATTGGTATGAGTTGAAATAATGTTTTCCTAAACAGAGACTTCAGTTACCACCATTTCCGAATGTTAATGGCAGCACACCTGCTATACAGTGCCGTAAGCAGCAGGGACCTGTGCCGGATGTTCATTCGGAAAGAGATTTGTTTGGAGCACACTGTGTAGCATGTCCAACGTAGGCTGACAAAGGCAGTGGTTATATATCCAGAGGTTCATTTTGAAAGAGATACGTTTGAATCGGGGAGCCCTACCACAAGAACGTTAAGATTCTTCCAAAATGGGAAGAATCCAACGTTGAATTTCCACATTTCCCAAAAACAATATCCAACATGCAGTTTAGGCGGTACCATGAAGCAAACCAGAATACCTGTCGATTTTCAAGATTCCTTTTCAAATAGGCATTGGAAAAAACCAGACTGACCACTTTATGTCAAATCTGTTCTCACTGTTCCATCTTTTACCCATCTTTGAAAACAGACAACAAATGTTTGATATTGCTTTTAGTGTTGACTAGAAATGTCATCAATACACGCCTAATTAAGATATTTTGATAATCTTTTTTAAACAAATAAACGAGTGAAATATTCAGATTTATAGTTGTTAAAAGCTCAAAATGATATGACAGGTAGTTTTTAGAAAATGAAAAATAAATATGAAATTTGCTTTTTTGACTAAGCAAGGATTTTCCTTTAAAAATTAATTTAAAAAATTAATGCTTTATTCTAGACATATTTAATAGCTATCATAAGAAAAGCCTTATTCTAAACTTTAAAATGATGTGAAAATAAATTTAAGTTTTTGTTAAATAAATATGGGTATAAATACTCAAAAATTTTAAGACATTCTACTTAAATATAAAACAAATGGGAAAATAATTTAAGCTTTGAAACTAATTTTAAACGCTAATAATAATTGTACTTTGAAAATATTGCATACAGTTTTTGGTAGATCTATTTAATTGATTTTTCTTTGCTGCCTGTTTGAAATGAAAATGTATCACAAAATAAAAAAAAATTCTAATATGAATTTAATAAAAAATAATTGCAGTACATATTAAAATATTAGTCTAACAAAATATCATGTAAATTTTATTAATCTCCTTTAAATAAAGTCTGTTATATAAATGCACATTTTGCCAAAAGATCACGAAACAATCGCAAATTTCGTCAAAAGACCGCGAAACAATCGCAAATTTCGTCAAAAGATCACAAAACAACCTCAAATTTCGTCAAAAGATCGCAGAACAACTGCGATTTTCATCAAAGCATGGCGAAATAACCGCGTTTTTCGTCAAAACAGGGCAAAATAACCGTGATTTTCGTTAAAACAGGGCGAATAACCTTCTATTTTGCCAAAGAAAAGCGAAACAAAAACGCAAATTTCGTCAAATGATCGCAAAATGAACGTAAATTTACTCAAGATCGCAAAATGAACATAAATTTACTCAAAAGATCGCAAAATAAACACGAATTTTATCAAAAGATTGCAAAACAACCACGCATTTCGTCAAAAGGGGTGAAATAACCGCAAAATTCGTTAAAAGATCGCAATAAATCTGCAAATTTTATCAAAAGATCACAAAAGAATTGCAAATTTCGTCAAAAGATCACGAAGGAACCGCAAATTTCGCCGAAAGATCGCAAAATAACCGCAAATTTCGTTAAAAGAACACGAATTACGTCAAAAGATCCATGAAAAATACATAGTGTTGGGAGTGGATTTACCCCCACTCTGCTGTAACCTTTCAGAAAATTTGCTGTGAATTTTAGGATTTTTTTTTTCACTCAGAATCACCCCTGCCATATATACTCGCGCATAAGTTGAGAAATATTTGAAAAATAAATTTTCTATACCTACGGTAATAAAACACTTACCTATAACATAGCGTAAAATTTTGGGGAAATTTTCGTGTGGATTGGGGGAAATGTCGGGAGTAGAAACATTTTCTGCACCCCTGCTTGTATCATGCCTTAATACTCGATTAATAATTTATGTTTAAAATAGATAATTTGTAATATTCTATAATATATATGCATACGCGTGTTAAAATAGTGTATTGTAAATATTTTATGAGCTATTTAAAAAAAAAAAAAAAAAAATTCATTTTTTTACTTTTATATCCAATCAAGTTATGTGCATTTAACTTACTTTTTATTAAATTTTCTTAATGTCAATTACGCATAATAACATTAACTAATTTTTTATTCTATTTGAATTTTTTTCCCTCTCAGATTCGTACTCGAGCTGTTTCTTGCAAACAGATGACTATGATTACACCTTTACATCTTCTGTTATTTGGGTGTAAAAAAGTTGAATGCATTAAAGGACATGTTTGTGTTGACCGATGGTAAGTTAAAATTTTGAATATCTCTTCCTCAAATTTATTCTATCATTTCTCATTACTCAAAATGCACTAGCAGGTACAGAAAATATTTAGGTAAAAGGCGACCAATGTAATTATGTGATGTGCTTAAATGATTATTAGTTCTGCTGTTGCAATTTCCTTTTATAGACTTCTCCAATTTTTCTTGTCTAAAAATATGCATTGTGTGATAGACTCAGTTATTTTTTGCTGGTTATAATATGGCCTTAAATTGAATAATGAACAAGATTTCTGTTAGTTTTAGCTTATAGTATTAATTTTTATACCTTTTATATATGTGCTCTCTGTAATTACCTTTATGTTAAGTGAATTCATAATGTAATGCTTCAGAAATTTTGTTTTTATCAGACTGTAAAAGTGTCAACAATTCAGGTAGCTGTAGTATCTATTTTTGTTAGGGGCATTATGTTTTAAAGTATCTAAAAGGTGTAATAAGCCTTTGTAAATTGATGTGTAAGTGAAAAGTATGTGCTTGCCAACAATTAGAAAATAGTTTAAGCTTAATTATATAAATAATATGAAAAAGTTGATGCAACTAGCCATTTTTTTTTTCTTAATAATCTGTAAAATCCATTATTTACAGAATTAATGTATTGTAAATCATTATTTAAATATCTTATGGAAATGTTTATGATGAGCACCACTGAATTTGCTTGCATTTAAACTATCTTTCTTATTGTTCTTACTTTTGCTTTGTTATATCTATCTCAGTTTTGCATTGTCTTTTCTGTTTTCGATATCTCAATTTCTTAGTCATTAATTTTGCTTGAATCTCTTGTAACCTTTATCGAAACTTGCAGTGAAGATGATTTCGTTCATATAGAGCTGGGCTCGCACATTATGAAGTTTGCTAAACTTTTAAAAACATTCGCTATGCCTGATATACAATCTGATAGTACAAAATAAAATATAAAAAAAATTGAAAACAACTTACCTTTTCTAAGAATGTTATCCAATGTTTTTTTTTTTTATTTTATTAGATTTTAAGGGGAAAATCAGTAGCCTTTTTTAATAGTTGAATTTAATATTGATTTACACAACTTTTGCATGATATTTGCCATCAATATTATGTCCTTCGACATATACTTATAAATTTTTAAGACTTTCTCTGGGATTCAGGACTTGCTCTGGGAAAATTGGATCTACCCAAACCCAACTCAGAGTTGATATCTAACCTGAAACATTTAAAGTCAAACTGACCGACAGCGGAAAAATTTAACGTCAACCTGAACTGAGAATCGGATCAGATTCAAGTAAATTGGATTACTCAACCCAGTGCATGACACACCAGATTCCTGGAAGATGCTGATCCATCTCTTCATTTCTCAAACCTTTGTTCCTCCAATATCGTATTTTTGTAAAGTCTGGGTAATAAGATAACAAAGTTTTAGTTTTGTACTCGAAGAGAAAAACTTTGCAATATCTGATAATGACATTTTTTGTAATGTGTCAACAATTTTAATCAGAAGATTTAAATCATTGATTAAAATAATATATATATATACAGTACAGCCCCGATTATCCGCGAAATTGGGTGGCAAGGGCACGGCGGATAACCCAAAAAAGACTGAAAATGGTATGCAAACACGAAAAAAACTATGTTTTAGTGTACAAAAACATAATAAAACGTTTAAAGTACATATACATGCACAGTACATCAGAAACCTTTGCTTTACGTCTAAATCACTAAAATAAAGAACAGTAAATAAGAAACAATGCCATACATACTGTACAAAAAGAGCTAAGTTTCACCTTTTTAAAAAAATCGGTCATTTGTTTTTGCTTCTTGCTTTGGAAACACCTTTTCTGTATTCTAAATTGTAAACTATTATTTTTCTTTTGGTATGGAATAATTTTTATCTCGAAAATGAAGTTATTATTGATATGCTCTCCTAGAATTTATCATAAGTCTTATTTAATTGTAAAATATTTTAATTGCTGTGTTTACATTTCGTTAATAAAATCAAGAAAAGACATCAAAACTGTATATCTGATATTTCAAACATGGCAATCGAATCTAGAAATATTATTCTATTATTAAAATAGCAATTAAAGCCTTTGTGCAGGAATATTAAAAAGCAGTAAACCAGCGTTTAAAATGCACAAATAATCCGTGAAAAGCAGCAAACAGCTGTTTCGAATCTACAGCGAGATTCTTCTTCAGTGCAAGATAGGGAAAAAGGAACAGCATGCTAGAAAAAGCAAGGCTGAGCAAAATGATAGACAGAGACGCGCTGCCTTATATACCCTATGCTGGTAGCGAATGCGCCAGGAACAACCAATGAGAGAGAAGCAGTGGAAACGACTGAGTGGACAAGTACCGACATCTACCGGAAAAGGAGAGAAAAAGAAACCAAAAAAGAGGAAATTAAATTAATGCTTTCCAAATACTTGGAAAATCTGGAGTACTAGATAAGTCATTGACTAAAGAGTGAGAATTTTTAATGATGTGGTAAGCTTCCCAAAAATCAAGATCAAGGTTAGAAGAACATTTTTGGATAATGGTGGCTAAGGAAAAATCGAACCTATGTTGAGAAGACCAAGAATGTTGAGCAATAGAAGGTTTGAGCTCCTGATTTTTAACATAACCTTCATGCTCTTTTAAACGAAATCTAAGAGCACTTTTAGTCTGTCTAATATAAGAAAGGCCACACTGGCAAGAGATTTGGTAAATACCCCAGTTATCTAGGCGATCAATGGGGTGTTTGAGATTTGAAAAAGTGATTTTATTAACAGGAGAAAAAATAACATTAAAATCAAACCTTCTTAAGATTTCAGCAACTTGCTGACTGATTTTAGGAAAAAATGGTAACACAACTGAAGTATTAGAGTTGGAATTAGAATGTTTTTCAGAATGGACGGATTTTGTCAATTTCTTATAAATAGAATCAATAATATTATATATATATTAGCACGAAGTGTATAACGCTTCCGGGGTTGAACTCATCCGGATCCCACTTTGCTTTATCGTATTCTATTCGGCCATATTTATTGAAAATTATTTTTTCGAATATAACTTCATAAAAGTTACATTTTTAGAAAGATTATTCAAAATAAATTAACATTTGAGAGATGACTTGCATTCAATTATGTATATATTCTGAGATAACTTAAGTTGAAATTAGTTTGGCCCTCTCCCTCCATAAGTAAACATTCGTTTGTATCGCATTCATGTGAACTTTTGGGCTTTGCTGGCGCCATCTATCGGTAGTTAAAATAAAAAAGAAATTTCTTTTGAAATTCTTTGAACTCTGAAGACATTGGGAGAAAAATGAATAGAATTTCTTATAAAATATAATGAGACTATCAGGGATACTTAATGCCGTGTAGTATATATATATATATCAATGGAAATAAAATTTTGCATTTTTGTATTTTGTAGGGAAAATAAATTTATAATTTAATAAAGGAATTTGAGAAAAAAAAAATCTGTTAATGCAATTAATAGTTGGAATTTACTTAAGTGATAAAGGATCATTTTTAATGATCAAAATGTATTATAGGTTTCTTTATGAATGTTCAAAAAAAAAAAAAAATCAAGATTTAGTCAGAGTTAAACTTTTTAAAATTTAAGTTATATAATTATTATTTTGACGTCAGCTATCGGCAATTAATCCGTGAAAGACTCTTATTAATTTTTTTTTTTTTTTTCTGATTTATAAGAAATTGAAGGTTATTGACTTTTTAAAGCAATGAACGAAGACGTAAGTTAATTGACAATATATTTTGAAATAGCATTATTAGTTCTAATTTCCATAATGTTTTTTGTGAAGTAGTTCTTTAAATTTTGTGAGAAGTTCTTTTTTGAAAATTAAGTTTCAATTATAAATGGGCTGTTTTTATAACTATTTCACCCCCACCTGATCCTATTAGTCTGATAAGATAAAATTTATTACTTCATAATTCTTTTTATAATGCAATGCTATATCATTCTTTTGAAATGCAAACACGTCATTCTGATGGGCTATCTTCTAGTTAGAGGAATAACCACGATCAACAGCAATAGCTTTGAGGTAATTAAGTTCAGCACTAAGTAACTGAGGAATGGAACAAATATTGGTAGCCCGAAAAACAAAAGTATTGAAAGCAGCGAATTTCTGGTTTGGGGGATGAGAAGAATGCCTGTGAGGTGGGAGACTGACACCAAAAGGTTTACGAAAGACGGTAGTCTGAAAGCCATTTTCACAACGAATAACAAGGACATCGAGGAAAGAAAGACAGTTATTGGTCTCAATTTCAGAGGTAAATTGAATGCAGGGATCAATGGAATTCATAATAGAGAGAAAATAATTGATGAGGATTTGATGATGTTTATGTCCTGGTTGAAATAAATTCGGATATTAATTATTTTCTCTCTATTATGAATTCCATTGATCCCTGCATTCAATTTACCTCTGAAATTGAGACCAATAACTGTCTTTCTTTCCTCGATGTCCTTGTTATTCGTTGTAAAAATGGCTTTCAGACTACCGTCTTTCGTAAACCTTTTGCTGTCAGTCTCCCAACTCACAGGCATTCTTCTCATCCCCCAAACCAGAAATTCGCTGCTTTCAATACCTTTGTTTTTTAAAAAAGTTATAGGTAAGATGAATTATTCTTTAAAAAGAATTCAGAAAAGTAGAGGGTAATGAAGCAAAGTCACTTTCCCTTTGAAAATCCTCTCTGACGACATTCTTTCTTCCTTCAGCAATTCCAAAAAATGGCATTTCCTGAAATAAATTCATTCCCCCCCCCCCCCCCTTTTTCCCTTATACTAATATATGTTAAACGAATTTAAATTATGAAAAACTGATCTTTTGAAAAAATATTTCATATTATATTTTTATATCTATATACAATTATAGATATAAATGAAATCTAGTAATTAATATAATGAGTGTGTGTGAAGGGGGAGGGGGGATCATGTGTTTCGGAACATGGTAGATATTTTTGCGACATTTTCAAAAATGAAATTTAGATATATTTTAATGGACACTTTTCATTTTGTAGGCTAGTAGCACCATAATTTTGCCCCTTTTAACTTTATTAGTAAAATTTTGAGATATATGAAATTGAATTGAGATATATGAAAAGTTTTATTGTTATTGTTTTGGAGAAATGCTTCTTCCTCTTTGCATCCTTTTATCCTTAAAGTTTCAAGTTCATGTTTCCCTTGGAATTACTTTCTTGTTCTGTGGTTTGCATATATGTGTATAGTATGCTTGTGATGTAAAAAATATAATAATAAATTTATTAGTTTAAGTACATCTTAATTTCCCAATCAGCATTGTGTTTGCATGTGTATAAAATAACATGCTCAACAATTTATTTTTGTACTATCAGGTAACCAAAAAAGTTCTGTCGTTTGTAGGTGAAAGAAAACAAACAGCAAAATATATTAGGAATGAATACAATTTATTCATCAAAATAACCACCATCACATGTAATAACCTTTTCCTAACAGGAAACAAGCTTATAAATTCCATTTTTGTAAAAGTCATGATCTTTAGAGTTGAAAAGTTCTGTAACTTCGTTGCCATAGCCTCTCGACTGCTGAACTGTCGATTGCGCACATGATTATCGAGGCTTTAAAATAGGTGATAGTCAGAAGGGCTAATGTCAGGGGAATAAGGAAGGGGGCAAAAGCAGTTCCCATCCAAGGGACTGAATTGTGTCAGATGTAACACCCGCAACATGCGGCCTAGCATTATCCTGTAGGGAAAGAACCCCTTTACGGTACATCAAAACTGGCTGTTTTGTTTTAGTGATTGGTGAACACGACATAGTTGATCACTATAGACATACGCAGTAATCATCTGACCAGATGGTAATAGTTCATAGTGAACAATTTCATTTGCTGTCCACCATACGCACAATAACACCTTCTGCTGATGGATCTTGTGTTTGGTGGTCTGTGGCACAGCATCAGTGGCTGACAACCAATGATGCGATCTTTTGTGATTGCTGTACAACACCCACTTCTCATCACAGGTTAATACACGAGGAAGAAATGGTTCTGTTTGATCGAAATGCAGCAACCCCAAACAAATGTTCAGGTACTTGAGTTTCTGGGCAGGTGTCAATTGATTAGGTATCCATTTGATTAGCTTGTACACTTTCCTCAGACGATGCAAATGTAAACGGATAGTTTCATCAATGACAGCGACCCTTTCTGCTAACATCTCACATGTTTGAGCGGAATCTTCTTTGATTGCAGCTTGTAATTCCTCATCATTAAGGACATATGGCTGCCCTCCTCGTGGGGCATCTTTCATCGACTCATCGCCGACAGCAAATTTCCTAAACCATCTTTGGGTGGTGCAAGTGATGACACAACCTTCTCCGAAATCTTGGCATATTTTTTTAGTCTTGTGCACAGCATTTGTTTCAAGTTTAAACTCATACAACAAGCACAAATTATACAGTTTGGAGTGCTCCTGTTCACGTCCATTTCTTACTGTTACGAGATAACCTTTCCAATTCTCTTTATATACGATGACCCTACATTACATCTTAACACATTTCGGCAATTGTAGCGCCATCTATTATCCATTGCATATAACATTCTTTAACATTTGTCGTTTCATAAAAAAGACAGAACTTTTTTGGTTACCTAATAAATAAGTACATCCTTCTAAAAAAATCATTTTTACTCTGACTTTTGTGTATTTAATATCCTTTATTTTTATCTTTAAGGATAAATTTCAGAATGTTACCACGTGATGCTGCTCGTATTGTTGCTCTTCATACTGTTATAGAAGATTTTATTATGGAAGTAGCTGATAATCCAGAAATGCTTAGTGATCCTGGCCCCCAGAATTGTAGACTTATTGAATTGGTTAGAAGACTTTGCAGTTTACAAGCTGGAAAATTTGGTTCAGACGAAGATCAGCAGGAAGCATCTGCAGCCAATACTGGATTTTCTGGAGGGTTAGTGTAATTGTAATTCTATAAATAACTTTAAATTTCATGTTTATTTCATAATTAGACAAAAAGTATAATTTGCTCATCTCAAAATTTTTCATCATTCTGTCAAAAATGCTTTTTATTGTGTGTGTGTGTGTGTGTATGTATATATATATATTTATTACACACACATGAGAGGACGTGAGTTTCAAAACTCGCCTTATCTAGAAAATCAAATTTTGGGAAATCACGAAAAACCTCTGACTGCGTCCATTGGTTTCCATTGTAAACCAAGATTGTACAGTGCGGAAAACACACAATAAAACTAGTTTTTTTCGATGCAGGTTTGCCAATGGAATAGAATAGATTGATAGAGAAAACTCTATTTTTTAAAATTTTGGATAAGGCAAGCTTTGAAACTCACGTCGTCATATATATATTTTTTTAATTTCATTGATTTATTCTTAAACTCTCAGTTATATCACTGAATATTTTGAAATATCAATAGACACATGTCTGTGAAGCGACTTTGTTTATCCAATTGGAGAACCATCTGTGGCGATAATTAATGATCGTTTAAGTGGTTTAGAACAAATTGCGAAGTTCTTTTAATAAATTACTATTGATCGTAAAGAAGTGATAAAAACTGGAGAGTTCTTACTTGAAATGTAGACAGAGAAGAGGCAATTTGATGAAAACAAATATTCTTTATTTCTTACGTTAGTAGCGGTAGAAGATTATGAAAATACTTGCTTCTGGTCACCATTTTAAAATAGAAGAACCAATCTTTTGAGAAGAAAAATAGCAGCCAACACGGAATAAATCCATGGGATTCCTTTTAATGAGAGCAGCACAACTTTAAAGGATTAAACTTTGAGAGAGAACATATCCACTTAACTAAAATATCAAACTCATAGTACGGCAAACTTATTCGGTCAAAAAGAGCGGCACGGCATTCGAACGGCCGGCCAGCGGGCTGGCGCTCCGCTAAATCTACGTTAAAAGACTACATCTTTTTCAGACAACATCAAACCAAATTCTGAATTTAAAATTAACGAGTTTTAGTTTTTAAATGATGAATACGGGGTTGACAAAGTAATTAAAAGGCAGAATTTAAATTGATTAGCTAAATTAACATTTACGAGAAATTAATGAAATCGAATTACAAGCTGCAGAATTTAAAAAGTTTCACTGATTGGAAAACGAAACCAAACGATTCTCCTGTCAGCGATCGGCGTCAAAAGGGGGCGGCGCATAATCCAATGATGTCATCATAATCAAATCGACTCCGACGAAACGAGAGCTCCAAGATATGCTCCTAAAATAGCGGAGTGCGCATGCGCAAGCTGCCGATCCGCTCCCAACGCAGATATGAATATCGGCGGTGAAAAATGAACTTGCTTTACGGTGAGGGATAAAAGCGTCAACATCGCGGCGTAAAGATTTAGTTTAAATAGACATCGATGCAAAAAATAGCTGAAAGGAAATAAAAATAAACCAAATTTAAATACTGTGAGAAGTATTCTCACAGCATCATGCGATTTTAATTATCCTGTTGGCATATAGATTATTCATTATCATGATGGAGTGCATTAATAAGACCACAATTTTATAAAATCAACTATAATATCTTATGACTTTTATAGAATATTGTCTTATATAGGTAATAAATTAAAATTTGTAAATACAGACTACAGGCATCCCCCGACTTACGTAAATTATCAGTTACATAATAAATCTCGAAAATTACATTTGTGATCATATTAGTGTGTTTGATATGCAGTTGAAAACTTTTTATATTTATTTTATCAATAAAATATATAGATATAAACCGCAGCCATAATATAGTTTATATATTAGAATTATATTTTTATTGGTATATACAATCAAATCTATAACAAAATAACTGAATCTTTATTGTTAGTTATTCATAGTAGTATTCTAATTCATAATAAATACAGTTTATGCTTATCAAGGATTATTTTATTTTGTGAGTTCTATTCATTTGTCTTGCCATCAGAAATTCATGGAGAATAGTTTTAAATTAGTCTTCTTTAACTTTCTTATTTTTATAGTCGTTTGATGTAGATTCAAAATTGTGATAAATCAATTCATCAATGTTAGATTTATAAATCCGTATTCCACAAGATATTTGAAAAGTGTTCTTTAAGTTTATTTTTATATTTTTTCATACGAGCTATGCTCGTCAACCACCGTTCAGACACCGCAGACTCTAAAAGTACGCTAATTTGATGGGCTTTAAAAAGATTTCGGAAGATTGAATTATAATTTAAAAAACAGTGGCGATCTCCCTATAAATGGATTTCTATTCATTTCTCTTTGATTGGGAAATTTTATGGCCAAATCCGCTGCAGTACTACTTGATTATCCTGTCGACCAATTTCGCCAAATTATATAAATCGCCAAACCACTCGCCCAAATTATACAAATTGACATAATTTTTATTTTAAATAATGAAAGAACAAATAAATTAGTGCAACATTAATAAAAATACAAATAAAACGTCGAAATAAAAATAAGTTGATGACGTAGACACGTGTAACTTGCTTAAAGTCAGGTTAATGTGACATTTACGATCAACCATTATTGGCATTTAATCTTATAGTTTGGCGAATGATAGATTTTTGGTCGGCAGAATAACTAAGTAGTACCAAAGATACAATCGCTGTTTTCGTCTTTGATTAAGTAAAATAAGTTAAGACATCTTAAATTAATCGTTTTTAATCTGACGTAATTTTGACCAAACTATTCTTTCTCTTTTTAATATTCATGGGAAAATACTTTTGTTAGAAATGAAATATTATTTGCGCTTTCCTAACAAAAACAGTTGAAAAGTATCCTCTCAAAATATCAAATAAATGTCTAGCGCAATTTCTAAATTTAAACTGTTTTGCAATATTATTTTGTGTTCATTTTATGTAATAGCTGTAATGTGACAAATATGACGTAATTTTTCCTATTTAAGACTTCTAACGCATGTTAATGAATTTATTATTTTACAATTTCCTTTCTCTCTTAAAGTTCACGTGTAAATATAGTTTTTATGACGTAATTTTTAATAAGTTCCTGCTTTTTGTACATAATTATTTAATTCTAATTCCAAATGTTTTTTTCTGTTTATAATAGTCACGTATAATTTTTTTTTTTTTTAAGCAAACATTGTTTGCGCTGTTTATACAGTTGGCAACAGTTTAAATTAATATCACTTTCTAAAATATGTAAGAAATATCTCTAAAAACGCTGAAAATTTGAATTTAAAATAGAAATAAAACCTCAAAAAATGAGTCAAATTAAAAAAAGAAATACAGTCTGCACACCGGGAACTTCAAACGTATAAAATGGTCTAAAAATGATTAAATTCCCATGAATAGTTTTTGTTGCTATAAAACTTTTTTAGTGGAACGATTTTGTCCAACTTTAGCATTAAATATCTCTTAAAATAATTCTTAGATTTGAAACCTGTCTGCATCAGTGTGTTTATCAAACATTTCTGTATAATACTACCGATTTTCATATTTTTGTATGCATTATTTATGCATATCTTAATATTAACGAAGAAAGACCTCCGGTCACAAAAATTCAAAACCGGCGGCGGTGACAGCAGTAGTTACTTTTTTTTAGAATAGAGAGATAGTTTATATACGAGTAAATACTGTCACATGGTACTTTATTTATAAAATAATACCGTGTAAATAATATACATATATATACATAATAAATATTGCAGTTTCTTACAAAATTTTACCAAAGCAACTTACAAATTCGACTTGCATAAAATTCAAGTTACGTAAAACTTTATGGAACACATTACTTACGTAAGTTGGGGGATGCCTGTACATAAAATCTTTATCCAGATTGTTTGGTCTGACACTGTTGCTCTATGATCAGTAAAATAGCCTGTTTAAATATTTGTGTAGTTATTCCTTTGTTATTAAATTGTTTTAATATGATTCATAATTTATATATATTCATTCTTTGTTTTTCTTCTAGTCCTCCAAGGAAAGCAATGAGACTCAGTGGCCCCACACGAGGAATTTCTTCATTTAGAGGTTACAGTGCTGGTGGACGCTTTACTCGAGGTTCAAGTTATGGGAGCCGTGGTGGGGGTTTCCAGGGAAGAGGTGGTGGTGGTGGATATGGTAACCGAGGTGGAAGTTATAACAATTCAGGAGGTGGCTATGGTGGACGTGGAGGTGGATATGGAAATCAGGGTGGTAATTATGGTGGCCGAGGAGGAGGAGGATATGGTAACCAGGGTAGCAACTATGGTGGACGAGGAGGTGGATATGGTAACCAGGGTAGCAACTATGGTGGGCGAGGAGGTGGATATGGAAGTCAAGGTAATGCTGGACGAGGAGGTGGATATGGAAACCAGGGTGGCAACTATGGTGGACGAGGTGGTGGATTTGGAAATCAAAGTAATAGTGGCTTTGGCAGAGGTGGAGGAAATAACTATGGTGGTGGAAGTGGTTTCAATTCTGGAAACTCTGGTTCTGATAATTATGGTGACCATGGAGGATGGAACTAATTCTTTTCAATATTTTTACATGAAAATAAGTAGAAATATTAATATTGATATCATAAGGTAAAAGTACCTACTTTTGTTTGTATAGAACATTTTTATCTGTGAATGCAAGTTGTATCATAAATAAACCTCCATTTTTCATCTGAAAAGTATCTAGTATGATTTGTGACCATTTATTTATGTATATACATATTTCTTTTGGAAATAAATCCTTTTAACTGAATATTGTATATTGATGTGTAGATCTGTCTTTTTATTTAATGAATAGCAGTATTTGTTGTCAGTGTTTTAATAATTTTACTTGTGACTTAACCTAAAAATAATAATATACAGGAGATAATGTTTAATATCCTCCACACTTTATCAGATTTCCACCTTCTAAAATATTTTAATTTTCTCTTTTTCCCATCATACAAAATTCAAATTCTTTAAATCTGTTTTTAAGAATATCAGAGGATCCAACCCAGTATTCCCAGCTTACAAAACATACTGGCCGGTGAACAATACATAGGTGAAAACATTTTTTTTTTTTTTTTTTGAAGACTCTAATAGATTTTGGTAGTTTTCTGTTATACCAACACCATGCCAAAATACATGCTAATGCACCATTTACTTCAATCCTCATCGTGCAGAAGATTTTTATTGCAAATTTTGCTGAACATTTTGACTTTCTATTTATTGAGTGTGAATCATTTTTTTATTATTACAGTCGAACCTCCTATTTAACGAAGTTGCTAAATCCCGGAAAAAGTTCGTTATATGGAGAATTTGTTAAATAGAGATTCACCTTTTAAAATACTTTAAACTACATAAAACAGATTTTTAATTCATAAATAAACACTAAATATTTTTACTGAAAGTAATTAATCACATTTTTTTTTTATTATTATTATTATATCGATTAATTTTATTTATTTTACTCACCAATATCCATCATCAATTTATTTTTTCTATGTGTTTAAATCTTTGAAATCTGCAAGGAAAACAAAACATTGTCTGGGAATACACTGTATTTTCTGTTTAAAGTAAGTAGTTTTACATTAAAATTAACAAATTTTAATGACATTATCGTATTTATTATTATTATAACAAATAATTTTAACCATACATTATGTGTCCTTAAATTTAATTTCTAAAAAACTCTGTTAATTTTGCTTGAGTTTTTTCTTTTAAAAAGTGCTTTCTCTCATAATACGTCTCGCATCTTTGCAATGCG
This sequence comes from Maratus speciosus, assembly GCA_963932465.1. Classification (NCBI taxonomy): domain Eukaryota; kingdom Metazoa; phylum Arthropoda; class Arachnida; order Araneae; family Salticidae; genus Maratus; species Maratus speciosus. Next base: position 534,599,116 of record OZ010788.1, on the reverse strand, counting down.
CCAAAAACCCCTTCATGCATATTTTCTTCTAACTATAATCCGCGCCTGATTGTTTCAAAGGATTTTAGCATTTCATCATACGAAGTTTAGTTCATTCCTGCATCATGATCATTTCCATCATCATCATATTCGTCTTCATCGCAATTCACTGCTGTATTGTTTTTATTTTTCACACTGTCGAAAATATCCAATTCGGATAGTGTTTCCGAGGTCTCAGTTTTAGAATTAAGTGAAATACAATCACCAATCAGCACATCATGATTAATTTCTTCTTTTTTTTTCCTCTTAAGTTACTCTAAGGGATTATCATCTTCGTCCTCCGTACTTACCGAATTCTGACTGCTGATAAAGAAGGCGCCTTTTAAAACCAGTTCGAGGCCATTGAACATCATAAAATGTGTTTAAAGAAAGAATAAGTTTGAAATGTCCAGAAATATTTTGAGAAATGGGGAGAAAAAAAAAAATTAGATCACAAGAAAAGTTCGTTAAATAGAGAATGCACTTCGCTATTTGGAGGTTATTTTACGAAGAAATTCACAAAATGTTTTTGGTTCCAAGGAAAAGTTCACAAAATAGAGGTTCGACTGTATTTGATGGTAGTCACATGAAACATCTTAAACTAGTATTTTTTGAATCAAAGATTATTTTTAAAGCATTATTTTCAAGTCAGAACAATAAATCAATTTTTTTCTATACAAGCAATTTTTTTTAATACAAATAGCAATAAGGGTGCAATTTTTTGCATGAGAGGCAAGAAGGATACTACTTTGTAAACCAAAGAGCAGACAGTGTGCAACACATTCCTGAAACTGTGTGAGGAGAAACTCTGCCTATCATAAGTAAGCTGCAATAAAATTGTTTCGGGACTATGGAATTATACATAAAACTTTTTGTGAACATTTTACAATAAATCACGAATAATTAATCTGTTGAGAGATTATGAGGCAATGCTGAGGATACAATAAAAAGACAGTACGTCACTAACTAGCCAACCGGTTTGGTCTCCTTTAGATGTAAGCTAAGCATTGCAACACATTACTTTTATTCATAATTTAGTTGACTTGTTTAATTCTTCGTGAAATTCTGATAGAAATCAAGAACTCTTTGCGATCATGGCACCATTTTGTATTTTTTTTTAATTTTTTTTTTTTTTACTGTTATGTTGTCAGTACTTTTTGACAAAAATCGCTTAACTCATTTAGTCGTTTGTGCTTTATCTCTGTTTGCTTATCAATTGCAATATGTTCGTTAATGTGGAGATTTAAAAATCATCTTTAATTGGGTCCACTGCCATTTGGCGTGTTTTAGCTAATGCGATTTGTTGCAATAAAGTGTTTTTTGGAAAAGCCTTTAATGATGTCCACAGGTACATTAAACCATATTGTTTCTGATATGTTTTCTGTTTCATGATAACCTTGGCTTGGCAGTAGGCTCAGTTACATAAGATTAGAAAATCTATCATTATTCTCATATAATCGCCTTGGATACAGGGTTAGAAATTAGCGGTCGTTAGTCGCCAAATGCAACTAAATTATTGCATTTGACGACTAGACAATTATACCTAGTCGTCAAATTTGACGACTAGCTTTTTCCCACTTTAATTTTTTTTTTTAAAACGCTCTCATTCTTTAGCGCAAGGTTTTTTTTTTTTTTACATAGTCGTTTTGTCACGTCTGAAATAGCCTGTTTCTTTCTTTGTTATTCTTTTTTTTCCTTCTTTTTCAAACACATGCTACTGTCCATTCTTTTATGGAAAACAGGTGTTCTTCACGTGCGTGCAGTGGGGGGTGGGGGTGGGGGGGGTTCAATAGGATTTGTCAATCACCTCCTAGCTGACTTCTTTTTAACCAATAACTGATAAAACTGACCAGAGAGGCACCTGTCTCTAAAAAGCTTGCGCACTTAGTTCAAAAGCCTGGTTTAAAACTGCTATGCACCTGTCAATCACCTCTAAGCTAACTTGATTTTAACCAATAACTAATAAAACTTACCTTAAAAACCACACCCTTAAAATTATTGCACTACTTGTTTGAAAGCATGGTTTAAAATTGATATTTGAGTTCAGTATAGCTTCTAGATGACACGAGTGTTTAAAAATGGCGAAACGCGATATAACTTCGTTTTTTTCCTTACCATTTCCAAATAAACGTTTAAAAATCGAAAATAAAGAACCGCTAGATTCTAACAATGAGAATTCTAAATTAATTCGCAAAGAAGTCAGCAATTCAACATTCCTAAAATGGAAATAAGAGCACCCATGGCTCATTCAAGAAGAAAATTTGATGCTATGTACCCTATGTAAAGAATATGTTAAACCGGAAGAGACAAACTTTGTTAATGGATGTCCAGCATTGAGATATGAAACGGTAAGTAATTTCATTCTAAGAATAATTTGTTCTGTTATTATTTTTCTTTTATAAAATAATATTCACTGTCACTCATCTCTCCACTGAGTAAATTGCAAAATCGGGAACTATCAATTACTTGAACCTATTACTTAGCTTTATCGTCGATAATGCGAATTGAAATTAATTTCAAATTTCACTCACAATATTATCTACTTTGCATATTTTTTTTCCTAAGTTGATTATTCAGAAATACTATCAAAATGCGGCATTTTGAACCTAATTTCCGACGTCGCAATTCGGGAAAGTCGAAAAGTGTCGTCATGTGACACGAATCGCGATAAATAATTTATTTCCCAAAAACGAAAAACTCATCAGAACCACCTATCAGAAATAAATTGTTACTTTACGCGATATGTTCGTAAATATTTAAAATAAAATGCCCTAAAAAAATTTTAAATGTTTTAAAATAAATAAAAAAATAATTAAATTTGAAAATAATTTCTAAAAGATGTATTTACCAAATATGGAAAACGCTATTCGATTACATTAGTTTCTTGGTAAGAAATCAACTCCCAATTTTATGCATTCTTAAACAAAAACCAATTTAATTTAGAAAGAAACTTTGGATCTTAGAACAGCCGTGCACAAGTAGCCTCATTATAATTTCTTTTTCCCTCTTTAAAGCGAGAGCAACTATTCAAATTCTATTCATATTCAACCTCACATATAAAAAGAACTCTGCAAATGTTTCAGCGGAAAAAAGAAATTATTGCGCTGCAAGCAAACAGAATAAGTATACAAAAGAAAAATAAATGAAAAGCCAGCTCTGCTTGTGCTTTTCCTTACTATTAAAAAAAAAAAAAAAAAAAGATATCTTCGTTGTTAATGGAGGGATTTTCTTGAAATTTTCAGCAAGTTGCAAACATAGTAAATTACGCAGTGAAACAAATTTTTATTATAATGTAATAAGTGATTAGAAAATTAGAGCCTCTACAAAAATCACTCACTATAGAACAATTCTAAAGAAGAACCAATGCGGTTTGTTTTGTTTACTTAAACACCGTGAGGTTGGAAACGTTATCAAAATAAGATGATCTGCTTTGGATGGATAACATTTTGTTATGCAGAAAGAAACTGTGTGGAGATTTTTTTTTTTTTTTTTCGTATTCTATTTTTAAAACATCCGTTATCTGGTAAGCATGCAGGATAATTGGCAATAGCCGTAATTATTAAGGATTGAATTGATGGAAACGGAATTTCGGCGTTCTTTCTCTTTTCGGCCGAAAACAAAAACATTGGAACTTTTTTTTAAAGTAATCAGTACATACATAATTATTAATTATATGTTTTTATTAAATTTATATAATTATTAATTATACATGCTTATTAAATATTTATAACTATTAATTATAAGTGTGGCCAAAATTGGCTCTGAGTGCCTTAGTCCCAAAATTTTTTATTTTGGGATATAAATAAAAAAATTATAATTCCATATAAAATAAAACGTAATTAATTTATCAACGAATACAGAAATATTTTCTAATTACAAGAATTTTATTTATACTTTTAAAATATTTTGATTTTAGGTATACATACAATGTAGGTTTATTTTTTATAATACTGTTTGTAAATGATTATATGTTATACTAGAACTTTCTCAAAGAATATTCAAAACAGTTCTGTAGTTTCAAACTAAAAATTCTCTATTTTTTTAGTGTTTTAGTGTCTTTTGTTTTAGTGATTAACAATGATAGTGTTTTTAATATATACCCCCTTACCCTTAACACATAAAAATAGGAACAATATTAATGTTAACACGGTTGTGAAAAGAAATGAGAAAATACGATACAACGTAAAATTGCAACCATGAAATGCAGTTTGGCGCCTAGAAAATAAATTGTAGGCGTCATTTGACGCCTTACTTAAAAATCCCAATTTCTAACCCTGCTTGGATAATGTGTCATAATCAGGCTGTATACTAATTGATGCAGTCTAGCAAGTACGGTTTGGTAAAACTCAAAATTTTGGATGCCACTACTCCTGGTAGCCGAAAGTTCGAGACGGGCGTCGCATATTTTCTTTTCTCTTTTGCAGATTTTTTTTCATCGAACCTTTATTTTGCTTCATATTATGTTTAGCTTTTTATTACTTAATACAAAAAGTTCAGATTATTATTAATAAAAATTTATAAATGCAGGCATGGGGTGATCAATAAATGTCACACTTTTTTTCAATAGTTTTTACTCCCCTTTGTCACAAAATGTCACACTTCACCATACCCCCTCCCCTCTCCTTGTCACATGTCACTCTATATTACGTAAACATATACTTGCAGTTCAGAAACAAAGCACTACGTTACAGATCATATTTCACATTTTATTTTTGAACTTTAACTTTGTGTTTTAATGACATTTGTGAGCATAACAATAAAAATGATTAGTGTACTTATTTTGTATGGCATTGTACTTATTTTGTATGAAACAAGATAGGGTTTACAACAAAAAACATAATTAACATACAGTAGTAAAACTAGTTGGATGTGCCAATCCTAAAACTTTCTTCTATCTTATATATCTTAATATTTCAAAAGCTAGTTACACATGTTAATACTTCAATATTATTATTTCAATACTATACCAACTTTGATTTTCATTTTAAATTTCTGCTTCAGTCAATTAAAAGGACTAAAAATGAGTTAATCTATATAATGATATTTGTTAAAATTAATAGTTTTTCCTTATTCTGTTATCAGCAGTTTGCGAATAGCTGGCTTAGCAGGAAGCGAGTTCACGCCACCAATGGACGATAGAACTACGAAAAATCAAGAAGTATACAAAAATCGCTATCAAAAGTGCCCCTTTACCGTGCAATATTTCCAAATTCAAGAAGGACCTGTTGGCCAAAGTCAAAAACATGCACAACAAATTTGGTTCAATTGTATGCATAATTTTATACACTTTTTGATGGTACAATAAAGAAAGTGGCAAAAACATCACTATTACAGCGCCCCCTTCTAGCAGATTTTTCTTTAAAATTCAGGGAGGACTTGCAGGGGCGTCGCCATGGGGGGGTTAGGGGGGGGAGCCTCCCCCCCCAATATATGTGAAGTTGGGAAATTTGAGCTTAGAGTTGGGAAATTCTAGATTTTTGAGACATTTCCTTTTTTAGTAAAAAAATTACGAAATTTTTGTTTCGGTGATTATGTTTCTGAGTGCAGTTACAGTAAACATGTTAAATTATCAAGAGAAATACAAAAAGAAATCAGCCACACTCAATCTATCATTGTGTTTTTCAGTTCTACAAAAATATTATATATCTACCAGACCTAAATTTCTCTACTCCTATCCATCAATAGCTGACAATCCAGTTCCTTTATTTCCTCCAAAACTTTGTTTCTTTCTCAAAAATTTCACCCTACGTCCCTTTCTCGTCCCAAAAGAGAATCCAGCTATTTTAATCCAAAGGAATTGCATCTATTTTAAAAAATTGGAGATCACTTGTAGCACATCAGAAAGGAATGTAGTTACCTACTTGAAACACAACTGGGCAAGAAGATTTGATGAGTTTTCACAAATTGCACTAATTTTTCAGCTAATTGCGTAATTTTTGGACAAGCTTTTACTCGTTCTCGTGATTTTTTCTGAAAAAATTAGTTAACCCTTCACTGTCAAGAAAAAAGCGTTACCTGAGCAAATATGAATATAAGAAATCGCTGGTTTAGATAAATTTGTCACATTTTACATTTATTTGTATGCGGAAATACATGTCAGTCCTGTTCGTTTATATTTATAGGTGTTTATGAAATTTTAAACCAAAAATCCAGTGTTGTGTCTTTAAAACTGTACTAAAAAATTGCTATAAATCTCAGCACGAAAGAACCCTTCATAATAAGGAAAAGATTTTTCGTGCAAGGTTTTGGAGCATCTAAAAAACCATTCGAGGATGAAAAAGGTAAAAAGTGGACCATTTGAATTTGGAACAGAAATATGACCATGAAAGCAGTCCATCAACTGAAGAAAAAATCGACATGCATTGTAACACTGACACGTTGCACTTGAATAAAATTTTGAATCAATAAAGATTTCCCTATAGACAAGTTCACAAACAGTTATGAATATTAGAATGTGACTGAAGAAGCTGACTTCCGAAAGCACCGTAGAAAAATGGTTTCACCAAAGGTAATAGATAAAAATAATAGTACAGCAATGAACGTTATTGATACACACAAGTTTTACAGGAAAGAATTGTAAGAAATACAAAAAAACTTAGTAATGGGCTTAAATGACAATGTTCCCTATATCAGGAGAATATTGCACCAATACATTTCATATTTAAATTACAATTGTGCAAGGCAAATTTGAGTATCACTAACTTAGGAAAGTTAATAATGTTTCCACCTGGATATGAGAAACCGGATGTAGATGACTTTAAGAGTCAAACAGAAATAAATTAAATCCCAACTCACTTAAAAAACCTTTTTCTCATGCCTTGAAATTCAAAGACTATTTGAACACGCCGTCAAACTATATACTCGTATCTTCACATTCACAGCAGCTTATCTTTATGGCATTGCATCTAATGAAAGAATCTTTAGTCAAATAAAAATTAAAAAAATATATATTGCAACCTACAAAGAGGGATGACAGACTTGACACCCTAATGATTTTAAAATTTGAAAGTGAAATAGTGGATTTTATTAAACTGGACGATGTTATCATCAGGTTGGCTTCTTTGAAGACCAGAAGAATTAATGTTAAATGAAAACTAGTCGGATGTGCCAATCCCAAAACTTTATTCTATCCAATACATGTTAATACTTCAAAATTTGCAATCACAATGCAAAACGATTTCTAAAGGATTAGATCCGTTTAATTGTGTGAATTTAAAAAGGAGATAGAAGCATCGCATTTTTCCAACAAATTATTGAATTTGGGTACACACCCTGTTAGATGTCTGCAACCAAAATTCCAAACCCAAAGAGCACAAAAGTGATACCTTTGGACAGTATACACCCAAGCCCAATGAGGAATTGCAACCTAATATGAAATTTGGAAAATTCCGTGCATTAGTTTTTGAGGTATAACTAACGCAAAAATCGTGAAAAATGCTTCACAGCATTACACCGGTTATATGATATACACAAAAGCCTAATAAGCACCAAATTATGCCAAGGTTTAATAGAATATGAAGTTTGATCAAATTCCGTGCAACAGTTTTTGAGATATTATAACTATCGCTAAAATCATGTAAATCGTGAAAAATGCAGCATAGCAGCGTCACCTTTTGGGTGATTTACACCAAAAACTAATAAGAATTCATTTTTATCAAGGTATAACTGAATCTAAAGTTTTATTAAATTCCGCGCATTAGTTCTTGAGATAGAGCGCCCACAAAATTTGTCACATACACACAGACAGACATTTTCTAAAAACAGTCAAATCGTTCTAAAACGTATCAATTATAGGAGCAAGTTTTTAAGGAGCCAGTGGCTCCTAACCCAAATAATTCAGTGGCCACATTGTGAAAGAAATGCATAAAAGCAATAGCAATTATATGAGAAAAAATTTCAAGAAATCAAAGTAAAAAATAATTACAAATGTACAAAAGAAGCAGACTAATTACATCAAATTTGTATAGTTCATTTAATCGCCCAATTCTTTTAATTTGGATATAAATTAAATATAATATAAATCTTAAGCTATGTACTGTCAGAAGATAAAGTTGGGCAAGACAGAGGTGATAAAATATATATCTGGTATAAGGATAAGCTAAGGAATCATGGTAGTGGGGAATATTAGGAAAACAGTATTTCTTATTTTTATTTTGCCATACAAGAGTTCATAAAAGAAAAATATAAGAGTGTGTGAGATTATTTTGCACTATAAAAGTCAAAACAGAATTCAAGCATTTGTTTTTCAAGAATACACAAGAAAAATTATCTTAAAAAACAATCTTATCACAGATTATTACAGGGGTGAGGAAAAATATCAAGAATTTCGACAAGTGGAAGCCGAAAAAACCAATTTTGTCAATCATTAGCAAGAAAAAGCGTAAATTCCGTTAAAGGATCAGGGAAAAAATGCGATTTTTGTCAAAGAATCCCAAAAAACACGCGTCTTTTTGTCAAAGAACTGCGGGAAAAATACGAATTTTGCCATTCTTTGCAGAAAAATAATCAACTTTGTCAAAGGATAACAAAAATAACCCCACCAATTCTATAAGGATCTCGGAAAAAACGATAATTTTGACAAAGAGTCGCAAAACAGACAACGTGAATTTCGGCAAAAGATTGCAGAAAAACTTGAATTTCGTCAACAGATTGCAGAAAAAATTCAAATTTTGTCAACAGATTGCAGAAAATATGCGAATTTTATCAAAGGATTGCAAAAAAACCCCCGCGAATTTCGTCAAAGCATCGCGAAAAAAAACGTGATTTTTGTCAAAGGATCGCTGGGAAAAAACGCGGAATTTGCCAAAGGATAGCGACTTAGATGCCGAAAGTTAATCGCCAAAGCAAAAAATTAAGTCGCCACGTGTCGACTGGCGACAGCGAATCTGCACCAATAATATTAATCCGTCGAAAGCCGGAAGTCGAATTTTTTTTACGAATTCAATACTTTCTTCTTGTAAAGATAGAAGAAAGTAAAAAGCTGGTTGGTTTTCTTATTAAAAAAACAATAATTGGAATTTTTATGTTTCTAGTTTAAAAATTTTTCTTTGGAAAGAAATTTTTTATGCATAAGTTCCATTATCATTATTACACACGTTGTGCATATCACTTTAGTTGAAAATTGGAGCAATTTGTTTCAAGTTGGGAAATTTTCGAATTCTCCCCCCCCCGAAAAAATATCTGCAGCTACGCCCCTGAGGACTTGCTTCCCATAGCCAGAAACATACACAAAAATTTGGTGCAATTCTATGCATAATTCATGCACTTTTCGATGGTACAACAATGAAAATGGCACAGACATCGCAATTGATAGCACCCCTTCTGGTGGAACATTTTCAAGTTCAGGGAGGACCTGCTGCCTTACGCATACACGAAAAATTTGGTTCAATTCTATGCATAATTTTATACAGTTTTCGATGGTGCAATAATGAAAATGGAACAGACATCGTTATTACAGCGCCCCCTTCTGGCAGATTTTTTTTTTTTTTTTTCAAATTTAGGGAGGACTTGCTTGCCATAGCCTGAAACATACACAAAAAATTTGGTTCAATTATATGCATAACTTCTTACACTTTTCAATGGTACAATATACAAAATGACACAAAAATCGCTATTACAGTGCCCCTTACCGGCCAATTTTTCCAAATTAAGGAACAGGGTTCATACTCATCAGGGGAATATGGGATTCATGGGAAAATCAGGGGATAAATTTTGGATTGTAAAATTCAGGGGATAATGCAAAAAATTCCCCAAACCTGGGGAAACCTAGCAAAATGACTGGTTACTCTGGAAAATTAAGGGCAATTGCTGCTGTTTGCGTGCTTTGTGATATCTCATTTGTCTACATCTATTCATTCACTAGATTCACCTTCTAACATTGTGAGGTTTGATAACAATTCAAGAGGAAATTTAAAAATCTAAAGGTCATTTTAAAATTGACATTGACACTTTCAGCCTTCATATTATTCATTCATAATGCTTTTAAAGAAGTAATAAAATCGAGAAGTGGAAATTAAATTCTTGCTGCCAAGCTACCGAGTTTTTAAGGATTACCCCACAAGGCATACAGACTTCATCTGTTTTACATAAATTAATGTTTTTCCTTTAAAGTTCTGTTCATATTGTTTATATAGGTGATGTATAAACTTTATTTTTGAGATTATCTTGTTTTTATTTTATTTCTAAAAAGTGAGACTGTCATGACACTGGTTTAAAAAATGTCGTTAATTAATGACATGTAAAATTTGTACCTCCCGAAAAATACATCAGGGGATTTTTTCTTGGAAAATGAGTATGAACCCTGAGGAAGGACCTGCTTGCCATAGTCAAGAACTTAAAAACTTTTTTTGGTTCATTTCTATGCATAACTTCATACATTTTTCGATGGTACAATATTCAAAATTGCTATTACAGCGCCCCCTACCGGTGAATTTTTTCCAAATTCAGGGAGGATCTGCTTGTCATAGCCAAAATCTCAAAATAACAATTTGGTTCAATTTTATGCATAACCTCATACACTTTTTGATGGTACAATATTCAAAATTGCTATTACAGCGCTCCCTACCGACGAATTTTTTCCAAATTCAGGGAGGACCTACTTGCCATAGCCTAAAACTTAAAATAAAAATTTGGTTCAATTCTATGCATAACTTCATACACTTTTTGATGGTACAATGGTGACAGACATTTTCTGTAAACATGTTTTTTGGGATCTCTGACCCCTAAAACGTGTAAATCCGTGGAAAACCAGAAATCGAAAAAAATTTTGATTACAATACTTTCTTCTATTAAAGATAGAAGAAAGTAAAAATATTAATATGAAAGAGCAATTGAAAAACAGTAGTATTTTAGAATTTGAAATGGAATTTAATATATTTGGTTTTAAATCTTATATTTACTTTATGAACACAAAATACTTTAAAACAGATTTATTTTGAAGAAGAAGCCTCAATATTAGTTTTACTTTAATGGAATTGCCATCATATTACCTTTGTCACATTAATATGACCATTTATAAAATTATATATTAAATCATAAAATAGAAATTACTCTGAATCATTTACTATTACGACTCTTACTCCCTTGGAGAAGATATATGCTCGTCTATACAGTACACAGGCAGTTTGACATCACTCTCATCCTTGGGTATAGTAAGCCCACTAATGTAAATGCGATGATAGTAAGCCCTCTAATGTTTAATTAAAATGTATAATGTCACACTTCTTCTTAACTCCTCCCATCCCCTTGCCACAAACTGTCACAATTTCACGAACCTCCCTCCAAGTGTGACATCATTTCTGGATGGCCCCTAAGTGATTGTTTGATTAATTAATGCTTCAATTGTAAAAATATTTTACCTGCAGATTATTTTTTGTCCCTGAAGTTGAAGTATCTGACGCAGTCACTTGGAGAATTTTCTGCTACTGGGCCACTACTTATGATAGTCAGATCATTCCCTTTAGAACATAATTACTGTCAGTATTGTTCATTGTTGGCACTTGGCGTGCAATCTTATTAAAGTTCACCAGCTTTCTTTTAGGTACAGTCTGTGTTTGATTTTTGTTATATTCATATTGCATTTATTTCATTTTAAAGTATAAACTTTTCACTCATTTCATTTAAAATACATGTCTTTCACACATTTCATTTAAAATACATTCCTTTTACTAATTTCATTTAAAATACTAAAAAGGAAAAAATAATAATCCTATAAATCATAACATTTTATTTTACCGTAAAATTTTTTTTTCCAGTTTGCACATACAAAATATAAATTTTAAAAATATGCAATGTCAATCACATTATTTTTTACATAATTACAAGCAAGTCGTTTATAAAGAAACAGTCATTTGAAGTCGTGTTTATTTTTTTTATTATTATTATTATATTTTTGTGAAAAATAAAATGAAAATTTTGTAACAAAAGGTTAAATTCAGTTACATAATTTCAAACAAAACAATTATTAATACTTATTTAAAGAAGTCCTAGAAAAGTTTTTTTTTTATCTGGTTAGCTAGCTTATTTTGTCTGCAAATTGTACAAATTAAAAAATTATGTCGAGTTCACTTTTCTGAAATAGAATTTTGAAAAGGGTCCTCTTTATTTAAAGAAATTTTGTGTACGAGCCTCTTTTATTAAATGGAATTTTGTGAGGGGCACCACATACCCTTACCTAGATCAACCCTACCCTTAAAAAACAAATTTCAATGAACAGCAGTATAGAAGACATAATTTTCAAAGAGGAACCGATTCTAACTCAAGATGTAATACATTTGAGGAAGCAAAAAATGCTATTGAATTCTAAATGACTTTAGTAATAATGTGTACAAATTTCAATCATTTCCATACAAAAATGGATTCTGTGAATGTATCAGAAAGATCTGCTTTGTTGAATTGGAGAAAAATATTTTTAAGAGTAGTTCAAGAAACTTCCAAAACTCAAGTTTCTTTTTTTTTTCCTTCAAAAAATTAGTTATGGCATTTCAAATATTTCTGCTCCAATTTCACTGCTACATAGGAAATGGCAAAGCATGGATCACAGAACTATGACTGAAAGAAAAGCTGCTCAAAGCAGTGCTTTTAACCACCACTTCTGGACTCAGTTTTTTTAGCTGACATTTGCACCAAAGAAACAACTAGGGCTTCTTTTAGCCGCTTAATTCAGTTGTAGTTCTGTGATCAATGCTTCACCACTGAACAAAGTATTGAAAAAAAAAATGTCTTAATTGCTCGCAAAAGCAATTATTCATTTGCTCCATTCATAGATATATCTCAGTTTGATATTTTTTATGATTCTGAAAATAGCAGATTAAAAATATATATATATTAAATTTTGGGTCTTGCACATTATTTTAAATCTGTTAATTTTTTTCAAAGGTATTGCAAAATCTTATATAATACATTTTCATAAGAAACTGTTAAACAGATTAATGAACAATTTGTCAATATATAGGGTGTATCTGAAATGCTTCCACAAACTTAGAGGGATGATAGTACTCAACTCATGAAGACGAACAAAAAATGCAATGGAACATGGGATCGCAAATGACATTTAAAGGATGAAAATCGAGAAAATGCGTCTGGAAATGGACAAACGGAGACAAGAAAGAAAGACTCCAGAAAATTATTTATTGCACAGAACCGGTACAACACAGCTCGTGATGTCCAGAGAAAACAAATATTTTAGAACAATTGTTCAAAGTTTTGACATCAGACATTATTACACAGAGTACATCTACGAAGGAACAACTGGCGAACATGCTCGAAGACTTCAGGGGTCCTGCATATGTGGATTCCTGCTCACAGATTTGTTTGGCTTTCTTCTAAGTTTTTGTTATCTCTTTCTGACCGGATATGCACAAAGTGAAAAGAAAACCAGCTTTGTGCTGCTAGCCAGTTCTGCAGAAAAGCAGCATGCGAGATTTCGATATTTTTATTAGTTTTGTGATTTTTACCCTTTAAACGTCATTTGCGACCCCTTGTTCCATTGCATTTTTTGTTCGGCTTGATGAGTACTATCATCCCCTTAAGTTCGTTGAAGCATTTCAGATACACCCTGTATATATCATCATGGTTTTATGTACATAAAACCAAAAAAAAAAAAAAAACGAACGATTCAGTTATGTTTACTATTGCTTTTTCTGTGCAATGTTGGGCTGATTATTAAGAATTTTATATAAGAAAAATTAATAATAAACAAGTAGAAATTAAATTTAAAAACCCAACTGCGTAAAAAGCTAACTAATTATTTCTTATCAATGTAAAACTATTTTTTTTTATTATTATTTACTTGTATTGATGACTTTTAAGTTAGTGTTTATATTTAGGAACTAACAATTAAACATGTTTTGATGAGGCCTATACATGTCTATGAATGTGTCAGCTGCAGTAGAGCTAGAGGTCCTACCTACACAACTTCCAGGTTGTGTAATATTTAAATGGAGCTTCTAACTGTAAAATAGTCAATGAAACATAGTCTTCATTTTGAAAGACCTATCCAATGATAGGCCGCTCAATATGGTGCGTTAAAAATTTTCTTCGTTTCTACCGCAATTTTGAATTTATAAAAACAAAACCTAGCCTATAACCATCAGACGGTTAAGACGAATCGATAGAGATCTCATTCATTAAAATCATCCAGCTGTTGGGATGTTTCGAGGGTATAAAGTAATCCACATACCCAGATACGCGTGAAACATACAACCCTTCTTGTCAGTCGGGTAAAAAGTCTTACAGCTCTCAATGAATAGTGCCAATGTGAAATTTTTACTGCAACAGATAAAATAATGAAATGTTACAAAAGTTCACTGCCTTATCATGGACCTCATCAGCCCCCCCTCCCCCCCCCGAAATTTTCGAAAGTGATATGAAAAAGTGCTGATTTCTTTCTTTTTTGGAATTTTTTTTTGTTTCAATCATTCAGCAGACTAGCCATTCTCGTTAGTCCACACTGACACCAAAGAAGAGAAAGGGGGTTGATGGGGTTACAGCCCCCTCCTCTTGAAATAGTCGAAAATGAAATGAAAAAGTGCTGATTTTTTTTTTCTTTTTGTTTGTGACAAATTTGTATTTTTTACCCTATCATTCAAGAGATTAGTCACTCTCTGCACTTTAGTTCCATACTAGTAACACCACATTATTCCCAAAGAGGTGAAAAGGGCTAATAGGTTGCCTCCTCCCAAAATAGTCGAAAATGAAATGAAAAAAATGCTATTTTTTTTTTTTCTTCTTGTTTGAGATAAATTTGTGATTTTGTTTTCTGCAATCCTTATTTTTTTAGATAAATCTAATTTTTCTTCTGCAATACAGCAAAATAGCCATTCTCGTTAACCCCATATTAGTCCACATTGACGTCACAGCATACCGAAAGAAGGGAGGCGGCTGATGGGATTAAAGCCCCCTTCCCCATGAAATTGTCGAAAATGAAATGAAAAATATTGCCATTTTTTTCTTTCTTTTTGAAATAAATTTTTATTTTTTTCTCCTATCATTCAACAGACTAGCCGCTCTCTTCTCTTTAATTCCATATTAGTGAACAGTGACACTTCAATATACCCGAAGAAGTGGAAAGGGGGTTAATGGCTTTACAGACTGCTCCCAAAATAGTCAAAAATGAAATGAAAAAAAGGCTGATTTTTTTTTTCCTTTTTGTTTGAGATAAATTTGTAATTTTATTTTCTGTAATACAACGAACTAGCCATTCTGGTTAGTCTCATATCAGTCCACAATTACACCAGTTCGTAGTATACCCAATGAGGGGAAGGGGGCTGATGGGGTTACAGGTCCCCTTTCGTAATAAACAAAAATGAAATGAAAAAAAAATGCTGATTTTTTTCTTTCTTTTGAGATAAATTTGTATATTTTTTTCTGCCATGCAGCTATTCTTGTTAATCCCTTATATTAGTGCGCAGTGATGCCCCAACATACAATGCACCAAAAAGTCGATGGGGACGGAGGTTTAAGGTTACAGCTCCATTCTCTCTCCGAAGAGATCGCAGTGAAAGGGGGGGGAAAAAAGGCTAATATTATTTCTTTCTTTTTCATAATAATTTGGTTTTATTTTCTGGCATGCCACAAATTTGTCTTTTCGTTAATCCAATATCCTCCTCAGTCCTGCGACCAAATTTACTTGAGACCACAAAATCTATTTTCAAATTGCTGAAAAATAGCTCCATCCCTGTTTTACTGGATAAATGAATACATGCAGGATGTCTATAATTAAACGACCCTACTTTAACCCCTTGGGGACGAGCGACACGTATACGTGCCGCATGAAGCGCTCAGAATCCTTGTTTTTCCTCACCAGTAAAATTTGCCTTATTTAATCAGCGCATTTTCTCGATTCAAGTAGACACAAATTTCTGTTTTTAAAAAACGGTGACAGAAGATTAAAAATTTTGTAAAAGGCTTCGGTCGCGAAGGGGTTAAAGTTGTTTACATACGAAACTATTGGTCAGAAGTTGTGAAATTTTGTGACGGACATAATGAAAGAATGAGAATTTGTTTGAAAGGGAAAAAAAATAGTTCAAAATTTGGCCACCAGAGGGCGTTTTTTAATAAATTGCACATTTAGCCACCGCCCACTGAATATTCGGACTGAGCTCTGAGAAAAAAATAGCGGCTGTCAAAGGAGGATTATTTTTCAGAGTTTGTACGGTCCGTTCAATTTGAACACCAATAATTTTTTTAAGTTTTTACGCTTTATTTTTAGCAGAGGGCGGTCTGTATATTTGTCTTATTTAATCTGAGAAAAAAAAAGCGTAAAAACTTTAGAAAAAGTGTAATTCATTAAAAACGCCCTCTGGGGGCAAAATTTTGAACTAAATTTTTTTTTTGCTTAAACAAATTCCCATTTTTTTATTATGTCCGTCAAAAAAATTCACAACTTTCTGGTCAATATCGTCTGTAGATAACTTTAAAGTAGGGTCGTTTAATTATGGACACCCTGTATATGCTCAATTCAAGAGAACTACAAGCAGAGTTGTGTAAGGCGTACGACGTGCACGGAAAATTTTTAGAAAAATAAACATAATTGTTGTTTTTGTAACACTTTTTTTTTTAAATGCCAAAAAATTAGATATATTCCCCAATTTTATGTACGATTTATTTTCTGCTCGTGCAGAATTAAAATCAGTGGTGATTGTTTCGAATTTTCCGAAAATTTAAGGCATTCGGTTGCGAAAATTCAAAACATTTATCAATCCGAAAATTCGGACACAAAAAAGTCGCCGAATCGTGACAAATGGTCGCCGTAAAAATTCAGTTTCGCCACTCGCTCGCAGAAAAAATCTCCAATTTCGCCAAAGTGTCGCGGCAAAAAAGTGGATTTGGTCAAAGGATCGCGGGAAAAACGCGAATTTCGTCGAAAGAGCTACGAAAAAAACGAGAATTTCGTCAAAGGGCAGCGGAAAAACACTAATTTTGTCAAAGGGCCGCTGAAAAAACGCCAATTTCTTCAAAGGATCGCGAAAAATAACAAATTTCTTCAAAGGATCGCGGAAGAAACGCGAATTTCGCCAAAAGGCCGCGAAAAAACACGTATTTCGTTAAAAAAAAAAAAACTGCGAATTTCGTCAAATGGTCGCGGACAAAACGCGAATTCCGTCAAAGGATAGCGAAAAAAGGCGCAGATTAAAGGGTTGCGAAAAAAAATGAGAATTTCAACAAAAAGTCGCGAAAAAGACGAGAATTTTTCATCTAAGCGCTTCGAAAAAAACGCAAATTTCGACAAAGGACCGCGAAAGATGCCCTCCCCCCGCATCACCGCTTATCTTCCTATTCCGTCCTAACTTTGCAGCCACTATTTTTCATCTCGAACGGTTTAAAGTCATTATTATTACTTGTGCAATGCACAAATAATAAACAGTCGTTATTTTATACATGTGTATAAAAATATTTTGTGTATGCAAAAAATATTTTGTATTTGTTACGATATTAATTTATTCTTAAACGAGAATCGTAGTCAGAATTTAGTTTCGGGGGTGGGAAGAACAATTTTACAGATTTTAAGCTGCAATGATTTTCTTTTAAATGAAAGTATATAAAAAAAAAAAAACAGTAACACTTTTCAGCTTATTTCGACGTGGGACGGCCTCAGGATCGGGCCCATGCATCCCCGCCCCCCCCCCCCATGGTTTATTCTGAGTAAAAAAAAAATTCTGAAATTCACAGCAAATTTTCTGAAAGATCAGTGATGGAACAGCTGCGCCAATTGCTCCAAATCGATAATGCTGCGCATTTCTGCGCCAAGACTATCATTTTCCACCCGAATTTTGCCAAAAGATTGTGAAAAACATGCGAATTTGTTCAAAAGATCGCGGAAAACACGCGATGTTTCTCAAATGATCACGAAAAAATAGTGAATTTTAACAAAGGACCGCTAATTTCTTCAAAAAACGAACAAAAACGTGGTCAAAAGATCGCGAAAAAACGTGATTTCGTTAAAAGATCGCGAATAAAACGTAAATTTTGTCGAAAGATCGGGAAAAACACGCGAATTTTGTCAAAAGATTGCGAAAAACACGCGAATTTTGTAAAAGGATCGCGAAAAACACGCGAATTTCGTGGAAGGATCGCGAGAAAAACGTGAATTTTGTCTAAAGATCGCCAATTTCGTCAAAAAGCGAACAAAACACGGTCTAAAGATCGTGAAAAAATGCTAATTTATTTAAAAAATAGAGAAAAAACCCGCAAATGTCATCAAAAGGCCTCAAATTTCGACAAAAGATCGTGAAAAACACGCGAATTTCGTCAAAAGATCGCGAAAACACGTGAATTTCGTCAAAAGATCGCGAAAAACACGCGAATTTCGTCGAAAGATCGCGAATAACATGCGAATTTCGACAAAGGATCGCGAAAAAAACGAATTTTGTCAAAAGAACGCTAACTTCATCAAAACATTTGTCAAAAGATCACGAAAAAATGCTACTTTCGCTAAAAGGTCGCAAAAAACACGCGAATTTCGTCAAAAGATCGTGAAAAAATGCTTTTTCGTTAAAATAACGCGGGAAAAAATCCCGCAGATTTCATCAAAAGAGCGCGAATAAAACGCAAATTTCGTCTAAAGATCGCGAAAAACGCACAAATTTCGTCAAAGGACCACGAAAAAAAAAACGTGAATTTTTCCAAAGGATAGCTAACTTCGTCAAAAAACGAACAAAACGCTGTCAAAAGATCGTGAAAAAACGCTACTTTCGTTAAAATATCGCTAAAAAAAACGCAAATTTCATCAAAAGGTCGCAAAAAAACACGCGAATTTCGTCAAAAGGTCGTAAAAAACGCACTAATTTTGTCAAAGATCGCTAATTTCGTCAAAAAACGAACAAAACGAGGTCAAAAGATTGTGAAAAAACGCGAATTTCATTAAAAGATCGCAGGAAAAAACACAAATTTCCTCAAAAGGTCGCGAAAAACTGCAAATTTCGTCAAAAGATTTCGAAAAACACGCTAATTTCGTTAAAGGATAGTGAAAAACCGCAAATTTCGTCAAAATATTTCGAAAAACACGCTGATTTCAACAAAGGGTCCGAAAAAAATGCAAATTTCATCAAAGGATTGCGAAAGAATGCTAATTTTGTGAAAGAGTTGTGGAAAAAACACGACTTTCGTCAAAGAATCACAGAAAAAAACGCGACTTTCGTCAAAGAATTGCAAAAAAAAAAAAAAACGTGAATTTCGTCAAAGAATACCAAAATGATGTTTTGATGCTCCAAAATAGTTATTTTCTGCTCCAAAGTGGCTTTTTGCTGCTCCAAAATAGTTATTTTCTGCTCCAAAATGAGCGTTTTTGCTGCTCCAAAATGGCTTTTTTCTGCACCAAAATAAGGTCCATGCTGTTCCATCACTGAAAGATTAATCAAAGGGTGAAATCCCTTCCCGGCGCAAATTATTTTTGTTGCAGCTTGGGTTAACTCTGTTTTCATTTCAGGTCAATATCAGGATGAGTATAGATTCCTGCAAGTTGGGTCCAGGTTAACCAGATTCTTAGAAAGTTAGTTCAGCATATTATTTCAGTTTAAAAACTATACCTATAACAATAAACATAGATGCTTGTATACCTTTTTTCCTGCGATCTTTTGATGAAATTCAGGTTTTTATCAAGACGCTTTGAAGAATGTCGCGTTTTCCCCGCGATCTTTTGACGAAATTTCTCTTTTTTTATGCGACCCTTTGTAGAAATTCGCGGTTTTTTGACAAAATTCGCATCTTTCCGCAGCCTTTTGACGAAACTCACGTTTTTTCCTGTGGCCCTTTCACGAAATTCGCGTTTTTTGCGATCCTTTGACGAAATTTGCATTTTTTCCGCTTCACTTTGACGGAATGCGTGTTTTTTACGAGATCTTTGTCGAAATTCACGTTTTTTTTCGCAATACTTTGTCGAAATTGGCGTTTTTTCCACTGCTTTTGACGAACTTTGCGCTTTTTTCTGAGGTCTTTTGATGAAATTAACTTTTTTTCTCTGTCTCTTTGACGAAATTTGCGTTTTTTGCGATTCTTTAACGGAATTCTCACGTTTTCGCAGCCCTTTGACGGAGTACGCGTTTTTCAGCGATCTTTTTTCGAAATTCGCGTTTTTCCGCGGCAATTTGATGAAATTCGCGTTTTCTCTGCTGTCCTTTGACGAAATTCAGGGGTTTTTCTGTGCTCATTTGACGAAATTCGCATTTCCTACGGGATCATTTAACGAAATTCGCTTTTGCTCCGCGATAATTTGACGAAACTCTCGTTACCTCCACGATCATTTGACGTAATTCCCGTTTTCTCCGCGATCATTTGGCGAAATTTGACTTTTTTTCACGATCCTTTGACAAAATTCTGATTTTTTTCTCGATCCGTTAACGAAATTGGAGATTTTTTTTTCTGCGAAGATTGAAGAAATTGACTTTTTTCGGCGATCATTTGTCAAAAATCGCGATATTTTTTAAGTCCGAATTTTCAGGGTGATGATCGAATTTTTCAGATTTTCGGAAAAGTCTGAACAAAATCACCCCTGCCCCTCCCTCTGGCTACGGCCTTATTGTCAAAAATGATTTCTGTTTACAACAAAATTCAATGTGTTTCATAAGATTTAGAACATTATGGAAATTTAAGTCAACCCCCCTCCCGAAATAAAATCCTGGGTACGCCACTGTGCCTTATTAATTGATATTGGTACTTGTTGCCTGCATAATGCTCACATGGGTGAAAGCTTCTTACTGTAATACATGGTGTGCATAGAATTTAACGTTCATTTACAGGGACACAAGAATTTTTCTATGGTACTGCCTATGAACAATAGTTGCTCGAAATGCATATTTTGTTGTGCCACATGCTTTAAAATTTAACTAATTTTTTTACCTATTACTTGATGTGTATATATATATATTTATATATTTTGACCTATATAATTTATTAGTGAAGGGGGGATCAGAAATCATTTAGGTATAACCCAACGAAAATTCAATATGAGATGTAAAGAACATATGGCGGACATGAAATATATTAGAGGTAATGCTGCTTTATCCCGGCTGAATCAAATAGAGAGCATTAACATACTTTTTAACGAGAATAAATTAATCTACAGGTCTAATTTTTATTTACAATTATTTATAAGAGAGTCCATTGAAATTTATTAACCATTTGGAAAAATGGTTATTGTCCTCTGTCAGGGTAGGAAATCAAAAACATATCTGAAGCGTTTTATTAGTTGAATCCGCATTTTATTCGTTTTCTGATTGGTCTATACAGTAATCTGTATTTTCCCTTTCCCCAGAGATGGATACTTCTGTTGCCACTATGACAAAAAAGTAATAAAAACTACCAAAAAAAAATTAATAACTCAGAAACAAATTGAGATACAGCTTTCAAACAAATTGCATTTAAAAGTACATTTTTTTCTCTATACGACGGTGTAAAAAGTAATATTGTGGGATGTTTAGAAGTTTAAGAATGAAATTTCATTTAAAATTGGTCCAGGAATATTAATGTTTAATCCATGGCGTACGTAATGTATGACCAGCTCCGTAGAAGTTAAAAAATTTACAGTACCGAAAATTGTAAAACTGAAATTTGTTCATGATTTGTCTAGGAATGTTAATGTTTAATTCATGGCTTACGTAATGTATGATCAACTCCGTGCGATTTTTTATGTCTTAAATTTTAGTCTTCGAAAAAATCATTTTCCAAATGGTCGTTGCAATATGTTAAATTTTTTTTTTTTTTTTTTTTTTTTTTTTTTTTTTTTTAAGAGGTTCATGGGTATTGTAACGATACGTTATCTTCTCGCATCCCGAATATTTGGATTGAATGGTTGGACAAATCGCGGAGTCGTAACATAAAGGGAACACGTGCGATGGGGAAAATGTAGGACGCGTTATATGTTTACTTGTTTGTATTCGATGATTTTTCCCATTTTTCATGTGCATTGCATTTGTAATTTGTTATACATTCTGATGACGACTCAGTGAAGGAGTTGAAACATGTCAATATACGTTTTTAATTTACTTTTAATGTGTTTTTAGTAAAGTCTTTTAAGCAAATAAATATTTTACTTTTCCATTTGAATTATATATTGTGATATGCACGGATAATGTCAAAGCATCCGGTCCCTGTTCCACGTGCTTGTTTTGTTTGGGCCGAATGAGGGCATTAAAATTTGAGCGATAACGCGCATCATATTACAAACCGTTTTTACGGCATACTTCATCTCCATCTATTTCTTTCCTCCATGGGGACAATCAGTTGTTCTACTTGTTGCCTTCTAGTAATTTACTAGTGGAAATTCTAGACGAAACTCTAACAAACCATCCATTTTTGCACTGTATGAGTGTCAGTTGATTGACACTTAGTCTCGAACGCGAATGTTTAAGGAACTGTACTCTGACTTGGACCATTATTTTCTTGGCTATTCATTATGAGGGTTTCATGTTAGGAAGATACAGTTAAAATTTTTTTTTAAAGTAATTATTATATCAATTTTGAATTGGAACAAAATCTCCAACATTTTCGGAAATGGCCCTAAATACACCAACGTGCATTAGTTCTTAAGATATGACTATCGCTAAAATCGTGTAAATCCTAAAAAATGCAGCATAGCAACACCACCTGTAAGGTAATTTACACCAAAACCTAATCAGCAATAATTTATCTCAATGTCTAACTGAATCCAATGTTTGACGAAAATCCGTGCATTAGTTCTTGAGATAGAACTATTTCGGAAAATCGTGAAAAATTCAGCATAATAGCGCCACCTGTAGCGCGATTTACAACCAAATCAACAACAACGTATGTCACCGTCTATCGTAATCTGAAGTTTTTTGAAAATCCGTGCATTAACTCTTGAGATAGAGCTACCTCGGAAATCGTAAACATAGCAGCGCCACCTGTTGGAAGATTTACGCTAAAACCTAATCAGCAACAATATATATCAACGTATAACTAAAACTGAAGTTTGATAAAAATCAGTGCATTAGTTCTTGAGATACAGCTATTGCGGAAATCGTGGAAAATGCAGCGTAGCAGCGCCACCTGTTGAGCGACTTACACAAAATACCAATCAGCACCAATATATGTAAAGGACTAACTCGGTGGTGATTCTGTTCCGAAAAATTACGGCATTCGGTTCCGAAAATTTTAAAAAATCGGACACAAAAAATATATCGCGATTTTTTACAAATGGTCGCCGAAAAAAATCTATTTCGTCAATTGTTTGCAGAAAAAAAATCTCCAATTTCATCAAAGGATCGCGGAAAAAATGCGAATTTCGTCAAAGGGCCGCGGATAAAACAGGAATTTTGTCAAAGGTCCGAAAAACAACGGGAATTTCGTCAAAGGATCGCTAAAAACCTCACATTTCGTCAAATGGTCGTGGTGAAGACGCGAATTTCGTCAAATGATCGCAGAGAAAACGCGAATTTCGTCGTTTGGTCGCTGAAAAAACGCGACTTTCGTCAAAGAGCCGCGGAGCAAACGCAAATTTCGTCAAATGATTGAGAAAAAACGCCAAATTCCGACAAAGAATCTCGGGAAAAAAAGCCTGTAATCCGTCAAAGGACCGCGGAAAAAACGCGAATTTCGTCAAAGGACTGCAATAAAAACGCGAATTTTGACAAAGGATTGCGAAAAAACACGAATTTCGTCAAATGATCGAGAAAAAACGCCAAATTCCGACAAAGTATCTCGGGAAAAAAGCACGTATTCCGTCAAAGGACCGCGGAAAAAATGCGAATTTCGTCAAAGGGCCTCGGATAAAACGGGAATTTTGTCAAAGGGCCGCGAAACAACGGGAATTTCGTCAAAATATTGCTAAAAAAACTCACATTTCGTCAAATGGTCGTGGAGAAAACACGAATTTCGTCAAATCATCGCAGAGAAAACGCGAATTTCGTCGTTTGGTCGCTGAAAAAACGCGACTTTCATCAAATGACCGAGAAAAAATTTCGACAAAGGATCTCAGAAAAAAAGCACGTATATTCCGTCAAAGGACCGCGGAGAAAACGCGAATTTCGTAAAAGGACTGCGATAAAAAAAACGATAATTTTGACAAAGGATTGCGAAAAAACACGAATTTCGCAAAGGATCGCGGGGAAAAAAAATCAAATTTCGTCACGGGGTCGTGATAAAAACGTGACGTGAATTTCATCAAAGGGTTGCGGTTAAAACACAGCGGTCTCTTTAGAAAACAGCACACATACAAACAGCTGATGTTTATTATTATAGGTATAATTTTTAAAATGAAATAATATACTGAACTAACTTTTGAAAAATCGGGTTAATCCGAACCCAACTTGCAGGATTCACTCAGCCTGATATCGACCCGAAACGAAAACGGACTTAACCCAACCTGCAACAAAAATAATTAGGCCGGGAGGGGATTCCCCCACTCTCCCCCCTCTGTTGTAACCTTTCAAAAAACTTGCTGTGAATTTCAGATTTTTTTTTAAATGTATTGTTTTTTTTTCTTTTTTTTTATCAGAAGAACCCTTGGACTAACGTAATCTGAAGTTTTATTAAATTCCGTGCATTAGTTCTTGAGATAGTTCGCCAACAAAATTTTTGTTACATACAGACAGAGATTTTCTAAAAAAACCTGACAAACTGTGTTCAGGACCCTCTAAAACGTACGTCGTAAGCCGGAAGTCAAAATTTTTCACGAATCCAATACTTTCTTCTTGTAAAGATAGCAGAAAGTAAAAATAAATAAAATGAGAGTTTACAGACGTTTGAAATTCCTTTAAAATTTGAAAGGACGCATTTACACAAATACATATTCTTTGATAAAAGCTACACTTCTTTATTACTGATATTGATTTGTGACTGCAATCTCTAATACAGCTATAACCAGGGAACGTATTATTTTAACCACATTTGAAGATTTAAAATAAATTGATTAAATGTTGCCGTAAATATTTTATCACCGTTATCTGGCATCAGTTATTCAACTATAACATAAATAGTAAATAGATATCTTTCAAATTCAAAATTGTCGGGAACAGAATTTGCAGTTAAAATTTAAAAAGTAGTGTATAATAGTATAAATTATTTTTTTAAAACGTTATTGAGTTCCTAAATAAAAATGAGTGACACGGGAAAAGCATACCCCCAGGTAAAATTTACATATTCTGTTTAAAGTTCACCATAAGTATTCGAATTTATAAAACAGGTATATTGGTTGCTGCGAACCACATTTATGGCACATTTCTTTCTTTCTTTGTTTTTCCTTTTGGTAAAATAAATGTTTTTGGAGCTATTTACATTTACTGCCTTACTTTAAGTTTCTATAAAAATAGTTTTCTTGGTGAACATTTTAGGTTTTTAATGTTATTATCAAACAGATACACAATATAACATGCAATTAAAAGATCTCTACCAGTCGGTACTATTCCTTTATCCGGGCGCAGATGACAAACCGTCAAATATTGTTTCGTTCGCCATAGGGATGCACCGGATATTGATTTTGCCGGATATCGGATACCGGATATCCGAAGCTCCTTCGCCTGCCGGATTCGGATATCCGGCCCTAGATATGTTTTTATTTATATATTGAATTATTTCTCTATATAATGTCATTTCAAAACAATAAATTACAAACATGTTTCACACATCATTAAAACATTTTAAATGTATTGAAATATAATTTACAAAAACTATATCTCTTTGAATATCATGGCTTGCAATTAAAGCTTTCCCAGGAGGGGAGTTTGATACCCCAAATTTATAAATGCAGGGGAGTTGAACTGTTAGAAAGGGGGAAAAAATCTTTACACCCCGTTATTTTTTATGTGCTACTTAAAGAATTACATTTATACAGACATGTCAAAATACCATTGAAACAATTTAAATTAACAACTCAAGATAATTATTCAAAATTTTTATTTTATTAAAACAAAGGAACAGAATCAAGCTTTATATGTATCATGTCTATTTTTCAATTTTCACCCAATGTTATGGGCAATTAACAATCAGGTTGCTAAATGAATTTCTTAATTTAGATTTTATTCCATTTTGCATACTTTAGCCTCTTTCAGAAGTTACACTTTTGACAAACAGTACAGAGCGATTTTATAACTTTAGAAATTATCGGAAACACATGGTTATGCTCTCCTAAAAAGTTTTAGAAAACTTTGCAAAATATGGTGTGCATTAATTTTTAACTTGCATGAATAATGGACATCGGTGATGGTATGTCACTTCTGAACAAATTTTTTTATTATATCCTTAATGGAATATAGTCAAAACTGTAATCCCTGGTATTTTCGTTAATTGAACTATGCTTTACGCATTGGAATCTACGCTATGAAATCCATATCCAAAGTTTGAAAAGGGAATAGTCAATTGATTTCTTCTTTTATACGAGAAAAGGTTGATTTCAAAAAGTCATGTCCTAATTTCTGTTAATTGCGAGAAACAATTAATTTGTTGTTTCTAAATATGTTTTTTTGAAGTTCATCAAAGTTTTTTTTTCATGTGCACCACAAGTGTAATCTCATTTTGTTTAGTGCTGACTATTGGCCAATTTGATAGAGCTTAGTCTCCAGTGGCCGTTGCGGCCCTTTTAGTTATTTCCTATTTTGGGCAGACAGGTAAAACATCGCAAAATACGTAAAACGGTCATAGAAAAAACATTGCTGATTTCGTCAATCATGGTGAAAATAAATAAAATAATTTGTCGATTGGTTGCAAGAAAAAAACTGAAGTTCGTAGGAAATCAACAGTGGGAAAATATCACGAAATTCGTCAATCGATCATGGAAAACTATCGTGAAATTTACCAGTCCGTCACGAGCAAATACTGTGAAATTCCTCAGCCGGTCGCAGAGAAAAAATGCAAAATTTTTCAATCGGATACAGAGAAACAATCGTTACTTTCATCAGTATGTCACAAGAACAAACAAGAAAATTTGCCAATCGGTCACAGAATAAAATTTCTAAATTTGTCAATTGATTGCGAAAAAAAAAATTATGAAATTCACCAGTCGGTCTCCAGAAATAAATCAAGAAATTCGTCAGTCGGTTTCGGAGAAAAATCGCAAAATGTTTTTGTCAGATGCAGAAAAACAAACATGAATTTTGTCAATTTGTTGTAAGAAGAAACTGTGAAATCTGCCAATTGATAGTGGAAAATATCACGAAGTTTGTCAGCCGGTCCTGCGACTTCATCATCGTTTTACAAAGAAACATTTTCGGAAAATGATTTTTTGGGAACAGGAGCCTCCCGCCCCCAATATTCTTTAGGGCACGAATCCTGCCATCCCATCTCGAAATTAAAGACATGTATCTGCCATTCAAGCCGTGTAATGTATATTAATAATGTTGTATAAAAAATGTTATTTAAACATTAAAATATTCTGTTTATTTGTACAATGAAATGCTGATAATTGCTACTGGATTTGGATATGGGATTGACTATATTGATAATTGCTAATAATTAATTTGTACAATCAAATGTTGATAATTTGTGTAACAAATTTTAACCAATTAAATATGCCTATAATTCTAGAGTATTTTCACAAAGAAATACATACGTTCTTTTTATAATTTAAACATAAAATATCTACTAATATATCCATGATTAAAGAGTGATTTTCTCGAAATATAGGTTTAGTTGATGCCTTTTTTCTGTTTTAATTATTTAATAGTGTTTTGCTTTGAGTCACATTTAGTTTTATTTTAAGTTAAATTACTGTGATATTTATAAGTAAAAAGAAAATTACTTTTAATTTTAAATATTTTATTTATAATGAAGTTACAAATATAACTAATTGGATGTGCCAATCCCAAAACTTTCTTCTATCTCATACGTCTTAATATTTCTAAAAGTAGTTTTAAATGTTAATACTTCGACATTATTTGTTCAATATTATACCAACTTTGATTTTGATCTAAGATTTTTGCTGGTCAATTAATCAAAATAAGAATAAGTTAATCTCAATCATGATATTTATTAAAATCAATATTTTTTTTCGTTATTCTGTTGTACATCAGCTGATTGTGAATAGCCAGCTTAGCAGGATGCGAAGTTCCCATGACTTCACGAGCCACCAATATACAGTACAAAAACTGCAAAAAATTGAGAAAATTTTACAAAAAACGCTGTCACAGTGACACCTTCTGGCGGAATATTTCCAAATTCAAGGAAAAACTGACGGCCATAGCCAAAAATATACACAAAAAATTGGTTCAATTCTAAGCTTAGTTTCATACACTTTTCGATGGTAAAATAATAGAAATAACACAAAAATTACTATTATAGCGCCCCCTTCCAGCAGACTATTTTCAAATTGAAGGAAGACCAGTTGGCCATAGCCAAAAACATACCACCAAAAATTGGTTCAATTCTATGCATAACTTCATACACTCTTCGATGGTACAAGAATGAAAATGGCACAAAAATCACTGTTACAGCGCACCCTTCTGGCAGAATATTTCTAATTTAAAAGAGAACCTGCTGGACATAGCCAAAAACATACACAAAAAATTTTGTTCGATTATATGGATAACTTTTTACATATTTAACAGACATTTTTCGATAGTACAATAATGAAAATGGCACAAAAATCGCAATTACAGCAACACTCCTTTCTGACAGAATGCTTCCATATTGAAGAAGGACCTGCTGGCCACAGCCAAAAACATACACAAAAATTTGGTTCAATTTTATGCATAACTTCATACACTTTTTGATGGCACAATAATGAAAATAGCACAAAAATCACGATTACAGCGCCCCCTTCCAGTGGAATGTTCCAATATTGAAGGAGGACCAGCTGGCTATAGCCAAAAACATTCACAAAAAATTTGGTTCAATTCTATGCATAACTTCATACACTTTTTGATGGTATGATGACAGACAGACAGACATTTTGTATAAGCATGTTTTGGTATCTCTGACCCCTAAAACGTCTAAGCCCACCGAAAACCAGAAATCGAAAAAAATCTCAGTTACAATACTTTCTTCTATCTCTGTTTAATTGTTAAACTTAAAAGAGAGAAAGAAAATTAATAAAGTCATACTTTAATAAACAACTTCAGATTTTGTTTCACATTCTGAAAGTAAAGGTACAATTTTCTAAAAGATGTAAACATAAATTCTTAAATTTATTATTAGTCCAGGCAATAGAGACCGTATAGGGACTCTACCTAGCAAAATTAATGGTAGTACAAGAAATCGGCTTTCTAGATGTTTTTTGGGTCGCTGAATCCGAATTTGTAACTTCCCACCAAAATTTCCCCCGGCAACCTCCCAAATTTTTGTAAAAAGCCCCACAAAAATGGTTTTTATAAAAAAATTCCATTTTTTTATTGTTTTAGTGGAAAAGTAGCTAGAAATTCAGAAAGTAGACAAAATTGCCAACAAATTAGATATATGACATTATGACTTAGGATGAAGGGGAAGGGGGATCTGCTTCGGAACATGCGCCACAGTGCTGTGTGGACTAAGTTGCGCAATTCCACTTAACCACTCACTTGTTTACATTAGCCCTCCCATCTTCCCTCCGAACTTTCTCTATAAGGTTTATTTTAAATTTTTTGGGTCGCTGAATCCGAATTTTTAACTTACCCCAAAAATTCCCCCCCCCCGAAACCCCCCCCCCAAATAGTTGTTTTTAACTTAAATTTCTTATTGTTTTAGGGGAAAAGTATTACGAAATTCAGAAACTAGACAAAATTTGCAACAAATAGGATATATGACATTATGACCGTAGGATAAACGGGGAGAGAGGGGGCTGCCTCGGGCGCTTTTCTCAAAAACTAAATTTTTTGGTGAGTTGCCGGGTGAAATTTTGGTGTGAAGTTACAAATTCGGATTCAGCGACCCAAAAAACATCTAGAAAGCCTATTTCAAGTAATACCATTAATTTTGCCAGATAAAATCCCCTATTGCCTGACTTCATCATTTAGTGCACGTAGCGCCGCAGTGCATGTTCGGAGGCAGCAATCACCCTCCCCGTTCATCCTATATCCTATTTGTTGCAAATTCTGTCTAGTTTCTGAATTTTGTAATGTTTTTCCTCTAAAACAATAAGAAATTTAAGTTAAAAACAACTATTTGGAGGGGGTTTTGCGGGGAAATTTTTGGGAGAAAGTTAAAAGTTCGGATTCAGCAACCCAAAAATCTTAAAGTAAACCTTATAGAGAAAGTTCGGAGGGGAGATGGGAGGGCGAATGTAAACGTGTGAGTGGTTAAGTGGAATTGCGCAACTTAGTTTACACAGCACCGCGTATGTTCCGAAGCAGATCCCCCTTCCCCTTCATCCTAAGTCATAATGTCATATATCTAATTTGTTGGAAATTTTGTCTACTCTCTGAATTTTTAGATACTTTTTCTCTAAAACAATAAAAAAATTGATTTTTTTAATAAAAACCTTTTTTGGGGGGCTTTTTACCAAAATTTGGGGGATTGCCGGGGGAAATTTTGGTGGGAAGTTACAAAGTCGGATTCAGCGACCCAAAAAACATCTAGAAAGCCGATTTCCAGTACTACCATTAATTTTGCTAGGTAAAATTCGCAATTGCCTGGACTATATAGAGAGTTCAAATACCAATGTTAGGAAAGCTGGTAATTCTTTAAACTTTTGAAAATTACCTTTTACTCATAAATAGTGGACTTACTTTCATATTTTGCATTATAAACAAAAGTTGTTCGGCATTGTTTGGGTCAAACGATATCTCTTCTCCTTATATATTTGCTTTGCTACGCATTGCCGGATATCCGGCAGAGAAGTCGGATATCCGGTGATTGTGATTCGGATATCCGACGGTATTTCGGATATTGAAAAATCAGCCGGATGTGCCGGATATCGGATATTTGCCGGATATCCGTTGCATCCCTAGTTCGCCATCATTTGCATGGTACTCATTTCGTTTAAAATATAAACCTTTCACCCATTATATTTAAAATATCCACATTTCTATCTATCTAAGTATCTAGTAAAGGCTGTCTGCCTTTTACTCATTTCATTTACTAAAATGAAAAAGAAAAAAGGTACTTTTATGTTAGGCGTTCGCAAATTTCGCCAACAATATCATTTTTTTTCCTTGCCAATAACAGCTTTTATTTTATGCGTGTTCAAATTAGAAACAATACTTTGATGATGAAAAATATAGTACTACTACTTAGTTATCCCGTCGACCAAAAATCTATCGCCAAACTATAAGATTAAATGACAATAATGGTTGATCGTAAATGTCACATTCACTTCATTTTAATCAAGTTACACGTGTTTACGTCATCAAGCGATTTTTATTTCGACGTTTTATTTGTATTTTTATTAATGTTATACTAATTTATTTGTTCTTTCGTTATTTAAAATACATATTATGTCAATTTGTATAATTTGGCGAAATGGATCGACGGGATTACTAAGTAGTACCAAAATTATAAATCAATCGAATCGAATCAATACTGCAGGGCTTGAATTTCAGGGCGGTTTGCGATTTATATAATTTGGCGAAATTGGTCGACGGGATAACTAAGTAGTACCAAAAATATTTTTGCTTTGTGGTATTTTTTCTTATTTCCAATTTTCCCCCCCTCTAATAATTCAAATGAGTGACAGGTATGTAGTTTAAATGTATAATGTATTATAATGTGTAATATGTATTTTAAATGAAATGAGTGAACGGCTTATATTTAAAATGAAATAAGTGAACGGCTTTTATTTAAAATGAAATTAATGAATGCAATGCGAATGTTAACGATAGGAACAATATTTGGGCGATTTATCACTAGCATAAAATTACCAAAAAAAAAAAAAAAAATAAGAAGAAGAAGAATTAAGAAATAATACCATAAACCAAACAGAAAAGTTTTTTTCGACACCAAAGCACTGTTTCTAATTTACGTACTCAAAAATACAAGTTGTTACTGGCAAAGTAGAAAAAATGATACAATAATGGCCAATAAAATAATTAATTAGACGTTTTATTTGTATTTTTATTAATGTTTTACTAATTTATTTGGGTACTTTTCGTTTAGCCGGGCGCCAGTGTTATACATACATATTTATATAAATACATATACACATATTGTATATATACACACATATATATATGTAAATATATATATGTACATACTTGTATATATACATATATATGTATAACCATTAATTAAACATAACCTACCACCATCAAAAACCGTAATATTATGAATTAAAACTGTAAGTAAAAAAAAAAAAAGTGCCAAATAATTTATTATAAGAATTATTATGGAAGAAAAAAGAAGAAAGTGGACACCGACAAATAATGGAAAAGCTTATATATTGAATTACGTTTTCAAGGGCACAGAATTCAATGATATAAGCAAAATGGTAGTTTTCTGTGAGAAAAAAAAAAAAGCTAAAGCTAAAAATTATTTTTCTCTGTGCCCGAACAACCATTATAATCAAGTGAATAGATTAAAAATAAAAACAGAATAGAATCAAAATACACACTGGCGCCCGGCTAACCGAAAAGTACCGTTTCGACTATTGCTAGCCCAAATGTTTCTATAAAATGAGTAAAATATATTTTTTCAACTTATATGTTTTTCTGCACATCATAAACGGCCCCTTAAATAATTACTTTGACGTTTTTTAATCATAATTCGAAAACTACTTGGAAGCAAAATTTGAAACTGAGAAGTCATATAAAGCAGGACGTAATAAATATAAATCTATCAAAAAAAGTGTAGGTTGCAATTCATATTTTTTTTAATATCAATTTCATAAAATTTCTAAAATTGCAAATTCAACGTATTTTGGGTTTTTTAGTATTATAACCACACAAAAAATTATCACATTAGAATTACAATTTCAGGAGATATTCCTGAAATTATAATTCTAATAAAATTCAGGAATCACCCTGTAGATGAAAAAAAAGTAATGCTTTGGAAATGGACCAATGAAAATCTGCGTAGATACCGCGAAATGCATCTGATTGGTCAGTAGTGGCGGTTCGTGGAGTTTTTAAAGAAGGTTCACAATCACAATATAAAAATTACGAAAATATAATTTGTAGGATGCATATACAGTAAAGTTCCGTTTATATGTTTCTCGTTTAAACGTCTTTTACTTTTATACGTCGTTTCAGTGCGCTCCCGATTCATCCCTATCCCTATGTATTTTAATGTTGTAATGTTTCGTTTATACGACGCATAAGTCGTTCCTTTCATGCCATAACCGATTTTCAGAATTTTCTCACCCAGCGTCGTTCTTTTTTACTTTTCTGCTAGTAATATTTGGGGAAAGATGAAAGACAAAGAACATGTGTGACTGCTACATGTGTTATTTGAAGTTCGTGGAACCCATAGAGGGGGTAGGACTAAAAGAATGGACAGTGGGTGGACTGCATTGACATTGACAAAATTAGAACTTTTTTGTTTCTCACAATACTAGTGAGAAAACTTTCCAGGAACTTAACTTCATACATAATGCTTTGCTTACATCTCAAATTAAATCGGCACGTCATATATGACTATTAAAGATTAGTTTAATTAAAACATATTTCTACGTCCGATAATGGAATAAAAAACGTGTAATTCAACGTGTGCAACTGATATAAGGTTTGATAATTCTCACTTTTATTTTTCGATTTTAGAAATGATTATTTGATTTTTTTTTCAATGTTTTAACTTTTCATCAATTTTAGTGCATCTTAAATGGCCGAAAATTAAGTTTGTATGATTGAAGCATTATATTTCTACAGTCGAAGATTTTAGACCTTAGGCGACTACAATTTCGGTAATCACGGCATACGTACATAATAATATGAAGCTGCCTAAAATGAGTTAAGTCAATCACTAGTGGCGGTAAAATTCGGCACCAAATTTGAAGTCTGACTAAGGCAGACAATAACAGTAGCCTGTAATTGTAATCCTCTATAGTAGGGTTACCTTCACTAATCGGGTTACATGACCACACCAGTCCTTCACTAATCCGGTCACTAATAATAATAATTTGTAAATGTAACAATAACAAAAGCCTAAGTCTTGTGACTGTCATCAACAGTTCCGGGCTGACAGCTTTGCTCTTAATGCGCCAAGCGGCCAAATGTTGGTCAGGCGTAAGTGATAAATCGCCAAATATTGTTCCAACGCCATCGTTTTATCTATATTATAATAATCCAAGTCCTTTGACTGTCATAAACAATTACGGGCTGACTCCTTCGCTTTTCATATGCTAGGCTTCCATTTTAATAATAATAATAAAAAAAATCGAATAAAACTACATAAAAGTTGCCACGATCACAAAGAATTCTTGGTACTTTTATATTAGCTGGAAGGAAATCTCGCCAATGGCCTTTTTTTAACACGCCAGTTTCCATTTTTTATTTTTCACGTGGTAAATTAAAACAATGCTTTGATATTGAAATTAAATGTCATGGTTTATGGTATTATTTATTAATTTTCTTTTCTTTTCTTTTTTGAAAATTAAAGGAAATAAGTGAAAGCCACGAATTTTAAATGTTTTAGTTTTAAATGAAAGTTTTGATTTTAAACAAAATGAGTGAAAAGATTATATTTTAAATGAAATTAATGAAATACGAAAAAATGCGGAGGGAACAATGGTTGGCAATTTATCACTTGTGCCCGGCTAACAAAAATACAGAGTTCTTGATTTCTCTATCGGAATCTTCCGATTTGGCAAAGGATTGAACAAGTAAATTAAACTATGAATAAAAGTAACATGATACCTATAATGCTTAGCATAACCTTTAAGGGAGACCAAACTGGTCGCCAAGGGAGGCTAGTGTAACAATAAAGTGTTACAATCTATTGAAAAACATCCTTATAAATCGTATGAAAGTGAAATGCGTAAGTAATTGTACATTTGAAAGTACAATTAATGTTTATCAACCTTCGACGATGAGAAACAAACAAGTGCAAGTGCTACCTGGACAAGGTAGAAATTTACACAACGATTGGCTGATCCACCCAGAATCTTACAAAGGAATCCCTTTATGGTGAAGCTCGCACCTAGTTTTGAGACCTGGTGCATTTTGTAGCCCTGCGAACCAGAGAAACTATAAAATTTGTCTGCAAAAAATCGTTTTTATTGATTTTACAGCGGTATAACTTTCTGAAAATGCAATTTTTGAGACCACTGTTTTAGTCCAAGTCAAATGTACCAAAAAAAGGCGTTACCGCTACGATGACGGATCTCGGGATATTAAAAAAAAAAACTCCCAAAATTTTGTTGTTTTTTGGCCACAGAAAATCTCCCGAAGGAAATTTTGTTGGATAATTCGGTTTTCCCATGCTGGCCTCAGTTACATACAAGTCGGAAAAAAATCTTCTACCCGACCTTTTGCAAGGTAACATGTACCTTTCCCCTGGACTAATCGGAGTATTAACGGCTAGTTAGTTAATAGAAATAAAATATTGGAAATTTAAAAAAAAAATTCCTTGAAGAACTTAGGAATTTAATTTTGAAAAAATGCAATATGATAATGACATTTTTCGCGGTACAAAATTAGGCTTTATGTGTCAACGTAGAGTTATTCCCGGTAATCCTGGCGGGCCCGTCTCTTGTTTATGAGTAGTGTTTTGGATTCGTAGCACCCTATTTGGCGACTTAAATATCTTTGGCCTGAAATTAACAATTATCAGTTCATTAATGTAAAATTAAATGTATACAAATATATATATATAATACGATTTTTGCAGCCAAATTTTATCGGTTCTATCTAACTTTGACCTATAAGGCTATAAATGCGCCATGGTTGAATGCTAGGTGCAATCTTCATCAAAAGTGGTTCTCTTGTTAGACAGTTGTGCTAAAACCAGCTACAGTATTTCGGCGAAATGAACTAGTGTTATATTATTACGTATGCCACGTTTTGAATAATCACGGCCGCTCAAAACTCACCTTAGGCCACTAGTGCCGTCACCTTATTTAAATAAACCATCTGGCTAACTTTTTCCCCGTATAAATAATTAGATTTAATAATACTAATATTATATGTTTGTTCTTAAAAAATATAGCCAACTAATCAAGATTATCTCAGTTACTATGTGTATCAAAATGAATGGAAGCCTACCAGACCTATTCGCCCTATTGGAGCCATGTCAAGCAGTCCTGGACCAGCAGTTGTTAATTTACCAACCACTATAGGTAATAAAAAAGTTTCAACCAAATATCTTATATTTGATCTAAAATTTGAGATAGTAACTTTGAAACCGGTCTTTCAGAATCGATATGGCGTCAAGGCTGTCACGAAAATTTTCAGTAAAGTTCTATCAAAGTTTTACAAATTAACAAGCATATCATTACTTCAAAGTGCCCAATTTTTTTCATTTATTTACCACTAGTGTCATAAATTTGCATTTCTTACTAATTCGTCTTAGTATTTCAATACTCTTAATATGTGTATGCTAGCAGTGCTGTATTCAGACATTTTTTCTACGAGAGGGAAGTTTGCAATTCCGGAAGTGGGGAGGGGGTATTTCTATGCTACGGGAGGTAAAGCCGAATTCATCAATCGCTGTATGCAAGGGAATCCTGAAAATGGACTCACATAATTGGACAAAATTAACGCTTTCATAGAAAATTATTTGTCAAAAAGAAGGGTGTGCAGCGGAAGTTTATCAGCAAGATCAAGTATGCTACAAATAAATGATCTTACCGTGCGAGTTATACTCGCGCACAAAGGGTTCCGTTGAACAAACACCTTGTACAAACTTTAGATTTGGCATTGTGTCAAACGAGAGAGGTCGCAATACCCTTTGGTCTGTGCCGCTATTTTCTAGACAGATTTTTAATTAATAAATCAGCTAATTATCGGCAAATACTTTCGACAAAATCATTATAAACAATTCTTATTGATTCCGCGTAAATAGGTACCTCAAGTGCCTCTCAATTCCCTCGCTGTGTGCCCCACAAAGTAAAGTTTGTGGGTGACGGAAAAATACGATTTCCTCAAAAACTATGTGACCCAGGAAAATCGCTATAGTCTTCCTGCAATGTTTAAATAAACTCCTACTACCCCTAATTTTTTCATAATTTTAATTTCAGTAGATTTGAAATAGCGAGAGGTTGGGGACATATTTTTGCAGTACATTTTCGACGATATCTATATAAATATAATAACTAGAATTAAAACAAACATATTTTTGAATTCGGTGTTACCAGATCTACGATATCCCATACAAAAAAAGAAAAAAGAAAAAAAAATAAGTAACTTACTTAGCCCCTTAAATTTTTCATAAAAAATATTTGTTAATGGCTGATAATCTATAAATGTGTGGGTCAATAGCCTCTATAACTCTTGCAAGTTTGAACTTTCCACTTTCCATAGTTTTCGAGAAAAACGGCTGTGACAGACACACGAGTACCTTATTATGATTCCCTTTAACGATGAATATGATTAAACGGAATCATGGTTAAATAGCCATGAATATGGTTATTTATGATTCACCATATTATCATAAAAATGAATCCCTTTAAGTATTAAAGTTGGATGGCAAAGTAAATCAGGTGAATGCTGTGGTTCCCAACGAGGGTCGTACGCTCTACAGGGGGCAATTTCAGATTTGTTATTAACCCATTTTCTATGTATATATATTTAATAAAAGACATGTTCTATACTAAAAAAAAATAGAAGTATTACATGAAAATTTTAAAAATCACTTAATAAAAATAAATTCTCAAAAAGTTTCTATTTAAAAGTTCAAAACACAGTTATAACCGGAATGATTGAATGCAAGTTTTAATTTGATATTTGGACACCTTTTATACATTACAAAATTTTTTATTTTTCTGCTTATAAAGAAAAATTTAATCCTTTTGATAAGTTAAAGGATGTGAAATGAATTTTCAATGTTAATGCTCTTTTAATCTTCCTCCGTGTGACTAAGATTTACTATTTTAGATAATAAGATTTAATGTTACAGAGGGGCTGGGGCATCGGGATTTTAAAGATGCTTAGGAGGAGCGCGGCCAAAAAAAGATTGGGAACCATACTGGATGAATGGAAAAGAGAAATGAACAAAAATTCTGTCATTTAAGACAAAGTTTCTAATTGGTGTTTATTCTCAGAGCAAAGTTTCCATAAAAATTTTAACTTTTCTTTTCTCATCTCTTTTTTCTCTCTTTTTAAAAATCTAGAATAAATTTATTGGCAGGATCAAATAGGCAGGGTATTGTTTTCTAAGCACCCCGACACTATATTATCATGGTAACTTGGTAAGCAGCTTGTGGCATAAATAGCCCACTTTGCCAACTGTTTTTAAATATATATATATGAAAGCAAATTTCAAGCTATTAATTTTAAATGAATGGAATATAAGTTGGGATAGGTCATAATTTTATTTAAGAAACAGAAAGATTATATGGAATTTCTTTAAGAAATTCTGAAGGAATACAGCGTATACTACCGTATACCCTGCAATACATCCCTGGCGTCGATAGATCCGAATGTATCTAAACTTTTTCGCGTAATATTAAGGAAATGTTTCATAGTCCTGTGTGGTCCATGCTCTTTTCCTTCCTTTGTTTAGATTAAGATTTAATTTTTTCTCAGTACAGTAGTACCCCGACTTACGTCACGCCGCATTTACGTACTCTGGCTTGAAAAAAAAATTGCCCCTGTTTCTTCGCAGAAACTAATAAAAGTTCTGAAATTTGTGATTCTGTATCTCTCCTAATTGATGAAATTATCGAAAACGAAAGAGAACTCAGTTTAGAGATGGATGCTGAAGCGGTTGTTGAACTCATAAATTTCCCTGATCTGGAATAACCACCGACGAACTTATTGAATTAAAGAAAGAAAGTACTGTCGAAGAAATGGGTGAAGATTTTGAACCAACGGTAAAGATCATGACAGTTGCAAAATTAACCGAAGCACTAAACTTACTAAAGCTGGAATAACGGTTATTGAAGATATTGATTCGGAGGAACAGCGATTAGAAAAAGCTTGGAAAACTCACTCTGCTGTTACAAAGAGCTTCCAAATTTAAAAAAATATATATCGGTTCAGACTTCATTGGAAGATTTTTTTCATATGCCCAAAGGCTCAAACGAGACGACTAGAAGAACAATAAATTGTAAATTAACAACATTGAGTTATCACAAATTCTGGTATTTCAAACGCATTTCTTTGCAAATATATAACATAATCCCTATGTACAACAGAATAGGTTCATTAGATTTTGGCGAATTTTTATTACTTATCCTTTTTTGCTTATCTAAATATACCTCGACTTACGTCATTTTCGACTTACGTTGCTGGTCTTGCTGACGTAAGTCGAGGTATTACTGTATTCTGTAAGATTTGTACTGATCTTGATATCTCTAGGAATAAATATTTTAGAAATGTTCAGAGGATGTGAAAAATAACTAAAAAAAACTTTATTTTTCGTGTCAGGTGAAGAGCGGCATGATCCAACTCGACCAAAAGCACCAGGCTATAAAATTGGACAACGGTAAATCTTACTTTTAAATGTATTTACATTTATTTAAAAAATTGCATATACAGTAGAACCTCTTTTATCCGAAACTCTCGGTTAACCGGAACCCATTTTTAAAGCTTTTATTTATTTATTCATTTTTTTGCTATCACATTCCTTGAGTACAAAATCGATTTTGAAAGCTTTTTTCTTTCTTTCTTTATTTAAACTATCATATTCCTTCGGTGCAAGCGGTCCTTTCTGAACTGCAAGTACATATAAATATTTTCCATTCCCTTTCTTAGAGTTCATTTGAATTTAACTTGAGCTCCCGTAAGCTGCGGACTGCAACGAAGAAAACGAGCAAATTAGCAATTCGGAAGCTTTTGAATATTTTGCAAAAAAATTGGCATGGCTGGAGCAGATGAAAGACTGTGATATTGGTAAACTAATAATATTTAAAAACTCCGTGATAGCGCTTCAAAGCAAAGGCAGTCGAAACTGCGACAAACAAAACATTTTTTCAAACCCTTGTGATATGTGAAAAATGTACTTAATTTCAAAATTAAATTTCAGGTAATTTATTCTTGTTTCTATTTTGCTATTGCTTTATTTTTATTAGGCACTTATTACCATAATAAGAAATATTGCATATATTTCTCCTTAATCTTAAAATAGAAGCTTTCTCGATTATCCGAAAAATTCGATCTTCCGAAAGATGGTCGGTCCCAATTACTTTGGATAATCGAGGTTCTACTGTAAATAAATTTCCAATGTCACTGTTTTACATCAATAAAATATGTCTTTTAAATTTCGTATACTGTAACTGTAAATAATTTGGCAACTAAATTTTAAAGTTTTTTATGAGCATGGTAGACGTTCAATTGATTTTTTCTCTCTCTCATTTTAAAGCTTTAGGAATCGTGGCGGATATAAAATTAGTAATACTTTTATGGAACAATGCTTTTTTATCAAACGAAAACAATATTCTGCAACAAAGAAAAAGAAGAAAGAAAGAGAAAGAAAAACCGCGACATGTTGAATAATAATTTGAATTTCGTTTCTACGAACAGGCATTTTGCCAAGATAAATTCTTTTTATAAACGGGATAGTACATTAACGCTCCGATCATGACAACCTGAAGCCTTGGCAAAAGGAGAAAAAGACTTAGAAGAAAACCTTCCTTTCCATCATAAATTACATTAATGCTCAGTTACACATTTCGGGCACTAAAATTGAATTTAACCAATACTCGACCGTCTTATAAATAGCAGATATATTAAACCTCTTTTAATTAAAAATAAAAGGACACGTGCGAGTAGGATTCGCATCTTGAGGGTTCCATATACAGTAAAACCTCCCTAAAGAGACCACGTTCCGTTCCAATAAAAATTGATCGCTCTGAGAGGTGGTCTCTTAATGGAGGTCATGTTTAAATCGAGATTTAATTGTTGAAAATAGGTAACAATTGATGTTAATAAAATTTATTTTTCGCATTAGGAAAAAATATTAAAATTTAAGTATCAAAACAAAAGTTAATTACATAAGTTAATTACTGCAGAGTTTAAAAAATTAATACATTGACGTGAGCTTTGATTTTACGTTTTTATCGTCTATAACTTTTATTTACAAGTCCTTTCGAAGTTCAGTAAATAAATGCAATTTTTTTTAGACTGGAACAAATTATGACGATTTCATTAATTTATCTATTTCTTTGAGAGTTGCCTGACAGAATAGGGCAGGGAGTTTATTGACCGTCATCCTGAATTTCTCATCAGAGTTAAATTGATTGCCTAAAAAGGCACAAAGGGGTTTAAAAACTTAAAAGTTGTCAGAATAAATAAAAATTCTAAATTTAGTTTAGAAATTTGATGAATAATGCGCTCTCCGGAATTATTATTCTAATAAAAACCTTCTTCAAGCGATCAAGAAAAAACGGAATTTGTTTCATTTTCTTCAAAGAAATTGGTCGCTCATGGAGGGAGTTCAATTGGGGTGGCCCCTGAATAGAAGTAAATTTAGTATTGAGCTTATGGGAATAAATTTCGTTCCATGAAAAAAATGGTCGTTCAGGGAGGTTTCACTGTACCATAGTGTTATACTAGGGCAGTGGCGCTAACTTAAATGGGAAGGTGGGGCGCGAACCCACCCAATAATTTGATCTCTCTGCCCATCCAATATTCATTGATTTATTTCGTTATTTATTTATTTATTTAACTGCTGAAATAAAATTAGATTTTGTTAAAGTTCTTAAAATAATTTTGTTTGAAAAGCAATAAAGACATCAAAAAGACTTACAGAAGCTCTGACAGCCCCTTCATCGGAAGTAAAAATAAATTTCGCTCAAAAAAAAAAAAAAAAAAAAAAAAAAAAAAAAAAAAATCCAGCATATTGTGCTGTCAGTTTTAATGTCTTGATATTTAGTTTTTTATATTTTCAATAGGTAGCAATTTTTATGTTATTTACGTATAATAAATATTAATATATTTATAAGGAAGAAATTGTAAGAATGTAATTTAATAATTTTTTTATTAAATTGTAATTAAATTATGATAATTTTATATTTTTCTTAGAGATATCAGTAGTAGAAACCCGCTAATCCGAAATTCCGTTTAATTCGAACCGATTTTATTTTCGTTCTGGACTTGAACCGTGCCGGATTACGAACTTTTTCCGGATTACAGGATAAATGTCGGGAAAAACGTGTAGAAGTTAGAATTACATAAAAAATGGTAGTAAAGCATGTCTTTTATTCTTTAAACAGCCAGAATAGAATTAAAAAAAAACTCAATAATGAAAAAGTACAACATATGTACACTAATATAAAACGAAAACGTGCACTGTTAACCTACGCGCAGAAGCCATATTGAAAAATTTCGAAAATCAGTTTGTTTGCCAGTCGCTGTAAAATTCTTTTCTAAAATGCAAAAAGTATTTAATTCAGACGAATAAAAGATTATTTTTCCTTTCAACAGTTTTATTTTGCAAATTATATACAGAAATGTTTTTTGTCATTGTTCAAACAAATATTTTTAGGTGATTATACTGATGAAATTTTAAAATTTTTGTATTAGCTTTATACAACCATGTATTATACAACTCTATTATACAACTTTGTATTAAAAATATGAAAATGCTTTAAATACAAATTTATTTAAGTTCAGGGTAATTACTGCAATCTGAAGTATAATTAGGCACAAAAAATTTCATCCTAGTTGCAAAATTTATTTTGTAATCCTGCGCGTAAGCTTTTA
Source organism: Maratus speciosus (assembly GCA_963932465.1). Classification (NCBI taxonomy): domain Eukaryota; kingdom Metazoa; phylum Arthropoda; class Arachnida; order Araneae; family Salticidae; genus Maratus; species Maratus speciosus. Next base: position 534,556,505 of record OZ010788.1, on the reverse strand, counting down.
TACCAATTTTCTGCTCGACAAATGTCTGGCAGTTTGGAGCACCCTATAAATACTAATTATCTGTATCTTGCAATTTTTTTAAATATAGGAAATAAAAGAACATATGTCTTTTAATCCCAATAAAAATTGTGTTTTGAAATCATATACATTTAAAGATATTAAATATTGAAAATTGTCTATTTTTTTTTCGTTTTTTTTTCTTCCGATTTTAAGAGTCCTGAGACCCCTTGAGTAAACTTATAAAGTGTTTTGATCAGTGGATTTTTTTTTCAATCCCATTCTGCCCAAAAACATGATTCAAACTTTGATTCTTCCAAACAAATATGCATTCTTCCTATATAATTATATTATCTCTTTGGTAGAGGGAACCCCTTTACACTGGAGGTTCCGGGTATTTTTCCCTTTATGACCCTTCCCTCTCTGCGCCACTGACCTTGAAGAGGTTTTTTTTTTTAAATCGATTTAATATTTATTTTAGTAGCATGTTTTATCAATTTTTGAGTATCTTGTTGATCGGTTAAATAAGTTATTTTAAAATAGGGTAGGGGAGTACACAGTGAGACATGGTACACAGTGAGACAGTAGCCACTTTGGCATATAGTTGTAACTTTTTCTTCAAGTTGGCACACACACATAACGACTTCATCTTATGCAACACGTGGATGTAGTTTCGGCACTTCAGTTGCTCGTCCGCCAAAATAGTAAATAATTCCCTATTTTATAGTGGTTAAAGTTGCATAAACGTCTATTTTTGACTTTATTTCCTTCAATATGACTTTTTATTATGAATTTACTTAACCAAACCTAGCTATATCTAATAATAGACTATTTCGGCAAAACGACATAAACTTTTTAAAGCGATGAAATTGATGTAACAGATGTGGCATCCATTTTGTTACAACGTAACAAAAGTACACAGTGAGACACATAGTTGTAGTACACAGTGAGAAGCGTCTTATTGTGTACATACTACGTGTTTCTGATGTTAAAAAAGTTATTTATTAATAAAAGAAGGTTTCTCTCTCTCTCTCTCTCTCTCTCTTTCTCTGTGTGTGTGTGGGCGTGCGATGGCTAGGGAAATTTACTAAACGTAAGAGGCTGAAAATTTGCATGAAGGTAGCCCAAAGTCTGCCATTGTCCACCCGAGGCTCATATTTTTAATATTTTGAAAATCTAGAAATATTAATTAGAAATCATAAACTGCAGAAAATTATTGATAGAGTGTAAAAATGTATGATTTATGAAAATATATTCATTGTCTCACTGTGTACTACTTGTGGTACACAGTGAGATAATTTTCGATACTCCGTTATGCTGCTTCTGTGCTTTTATAAATAACTTTTTTAAAACCATTTATACATTAATGTGTAGCGCATTTGTGTAGCTTAAAGATGTAGCAAAATTTTTTTCAAAAGAATAAAACTCGTCGCCATTTGTTAAGTAATAATAATTTTCGTCTCACTGTGTACCCACTCCCCTATACCAGTCGTAAATTTTGCAGAAGAAAGAAAGGAAGAACCAGAAATGAAAAAGCACATAGTATTTACAGAATTTTTGCTGAGATGAAATCGATATTTAAAAATATTTTCTCTCTATAGTGTAACAGATTTGTTATTTGTTTCTCCAAATTTGTAAAAACCAAAATAAAAGGGCATATTCAGTTTCACAATCTTTTCAAGTGATTTTTCTTTTTAGATTTAGATTTGCATCACATTTCCTTGCATTTAGTGTGTTTTATGTACTTTTGAGTAATTTTGAAACCCGAACTTCGGATATTTTGAACATTCTTTTTACAAGTTAGAGCACTGATGTTCATTTTCATATTCAAGGACGTTTTATTTTTTTTCTTTAAAAGTGAGATCATTTCATTTGTAAAATCGCTCGGGAAAATGATGATGTAAAGACGCGGGTTTTAAAAATCACTCGACCGGATGCGATCCCGGAATGAAGAGCCTTGGTATAGGTAAGCTCTATGTACATATATCCGCTCGACTCAGTGTGTTAGTCTCGGGTTGTGTTAATTCCTGCTATTATAAATTAAGTGGGCACGACTGTAAATTCACCAAAATCCCTTTTTTCCTACCCTTTATAATAATACTGCAACTTCCGGAATATAATCCGAAACGCTGCATAATACGAGAGAAAAAAGGAATGTTTAATCCTTTATCTACTGAATTATGAATTCACGCAAATTTTATCTTCTAAAGCATTTTTAGTGACTTTTTTAAACTACATTAGAAGATTTACATAATCATTTAATAAATTTTAGTCGGATTTTAGAAGGATTGAAGGATTTAGAAGGATTAATTAAATTTGAATTTATAGGGATTTTGTGCAATATTTATAATCGCGCTCAAATCGTTTATTTTAAATATTTTTCTCAGTATTTTGTAGAATTTGAAAATATACAAATATGATGTTCTTACAATAGAAATATGAAAATATTTCCGAATTAAAAAAGTTCAAAAATTTCTCTCCCAGACCCAACAACAAGAAAGCTGAAAAGGTGCAAAGGCAAAAGAAATCATCCTTTTAAAAATATTTTTGTTTTGTGTAACCAATAATGCGTTTGGAAGAAGATAAAGTAATGTATCTATAACTCATTCTAAACTGTATTACAACGAATCGATGCATTAAATGAATTTTATAGCAAGTTATTTTAATGGTACTTATAAGTACCGCCAGTAGATAAAGGATTAATCCACAGTGCCATCGTATAGTCTGCGAAAAATGTAGCCCGTTTCAATAGCATAGCAATAAAAAAAATATGGGAGTGTTTCCAGTAGTAATATTAAATAAACGGAACATTTATGATTATGGCTTACAGACACAGGTAGATTTCGAAGTTAAGTACTAAATTCACCAACAAAAACTAAATCAAGATTAGAAATAAACCCAGTTTAACAATTTTATCTGGCCGCTTTTGAAGAGTTTTTAATTTCATTTTTCTGTAAGAGTTGGTTTTATCATAATCATGTTAATACGATAATTTTTTCTTCAAACCCTATTTTTTCATCCCTTGAGAATATTTTTAGTAATATCATCCATTAGTAGATACATACAGAGTTCATCTTAATCAAAAACTTGTTACTACAGAAGTTATAGGTAATATTAAGAAGATTTATATAATAAATTTAAACCGTGCTGTGATTGTTACATTAAATGAACCACACACTATATTTTAAATTTTGACGTTCTTTTTATTGAGACACACGCGCGTTTAATAATGCTGCCCTATATGCAGCATCTCTGAGGGGTGTCAAAAATTTTCATCACGCCAATGTTACTTTTTTATCGCCTTAAGGGCAGATTCACGGAGATGTGATTTTTTTTCTACAACCCCCCTCCCCCCTTTTGCTTTGTTTTATTATTATTATTATTATTATTATTATTATTATTATTATTATTATTTTTATTTATTTATTTATTTATTATTTTTCTTTTGCTGCAAGACTTGGTCCTATCAAAAACTTGTCAATATAAAAGTTGTAAATAATATTAAGAAGATTTATAATATATTTAAGTGGATTTGATATCTTGTGAATTGACGAAGCTATGAATTTTTTTCTTCTTAAAATCCTATATGTTTCGCCCTTTGAGGCCATTTTCAATTATATCAAAAATCTGTCATACTTGAATTTTTGGCTCTTTTCCTAGAAGTAATAAATACTGTAAATTGGTTCGACATGTATTATAATTAAGAGGTTATGGGAGTTTTCTGTTTTCACAAGAACTCTTCTCATTTCTACTCTCTTCGTCCGATTTTGCCCATTAACGAACTTCACCGAGATTTTCTGCCCCTTTGATTTTATGTGTCAGTTTGGAAGAGATTTGCGCAGAATTATGGAAGTTATCGTGTCCATATAAAAGTGATATAAATAGATATATATTTAAAATTTTGAACTGGGGGGTAGTTTTGGGTTCTAGGGGTCATGATAGGCGTAGATCTGCAAAAAATTTTCAGAAATTCCAAAATAGGGTAGAATGTAATAGGTACTATTTCTTACAAAATCTACCTAAACACATGGATATGGTTCCAGTAGTAATTTTTAAATAAACAGAGCAATTAGTATTATAAAAAATATGTATGAGAATAATTAATCGTTCTAACTAATTGTTAACGTCATTATCACGAAATCAATGTTTTAATTATTTTAGGTAGGCGATTTAAAATACCGAATTCCAGAAAATTACCATTATATATAATGCTAACAAAACCCCGCGGCTTTGCTAGCGTAATTGTTGAAATATGCCAAGTGGTATTTGTGTACCTATTTTTATTAGAGGAAATTATACTGCTACGGACGATTACGAAATTACTAATTAAGCCACATTTATGAAAATTTCATTCTTATACTGCATTAGGAAAACATGAGACTTCAATCAATGAGAAAATCTAAATTTAATTCCGAATAAATCGTAATTTAAAGTATATTATGAAGGTTTTCAGCTCATTTCATTTGAAATTTCGATTTTTTTTTCCCTTAAACCGTTCACAGGGAGAATTTACATGTTAAAAGCAACCGTCATGCCAACTTTCTAGTTTCTATGTTATCCAAGCTTCTACAGACGGGCGACAAAATAATATGAACATCCATGCAAAAGGCATGGTTCAATTCAAAGAAACAGAACGCGCATGTCACTTTGCACTCAATTCTGCCACCTAGTCAGGGTCGTACTGGCCCACCGGGCAACGAGGCAAACGCCCGGTGCGCCCATCGTCTTTTTTTTTTTTTTTTTTTTTTTTTTAAGCACGCTTAAAGTTGTGTATTCTGAAAGGCATAAAATTTTCAAAAATTTTCATTTGGAAAATTAAAAAGTAATGCTTTTTATTTTTTAAAGTATAGCATAAGCAAACTATGTGTGATCAAAGACAATTAGATAACCCAATTTCGAGATATCAGAAGTTATTGACAATCAGATATGCCATTATTACACATGGTATCCTGGACCAGACTTTGTTTCAAAGCTTGTACTAAAGATAAATTCTAAGAAAAATAAATTAAGTATTAACTTATTTAGATATACGCCTAAATAAGTTCTTCTCTAAGAATGCTTCTAATAAGTCTGCGTCTAATATGTTTGCATATTTTCTGCGTCTAAGTATTTAGCGACCCTGGTGTTGTCAGGTATTTTTGTATTTCTGTCCTTTGTGCAAGTATAAGCGACGAAACACTGTATAAGAAACATATTCTCATTTTAAATGGATTCATTGGCAGAGAATTTGATAGTCATGGCGCCCTGGTCCAGATTTTATTCAGTACCCCGAAGAATAGTAACTTCCACATAAATTAATATTAGTATTAATAACGTATTTAGCATATTTTCTGTCAAATATTAAGCGCCCGGGGATGCTGCCCGGTAGTTTGATATTTCTGCTTTTTGTAAAAGTACAAAAGACAAGAATAAAAAGGGAATGACAATTTAAGACAGCATATTTTTATTTTTATTTCATTTGGTCCCATTGTCAGAGGCGGCTTTGGTAATCATGACGCCCTTGTTCTGATTTTTTAAAGCGTTTCTGTAAAAATAACTTTCAAAAAACTAATATCGTGTTTTTGTAATCATGGCGCCCTTGGTTAGATATTTTTCAGTGCCTCTTTAAAAATGCCTTTCAAAAAGTTATTATCGTGTTTTTCTAATCATGCGCCCTTGGTCAGATATTTTTCAGCGCCTCTGTAAAAATGCCTTTCAAAAAGTTATTATCGTGTTTTTCTAATCATGCGCCCTTGGTCAGATATTTTTCAGCGCCTCTGTAAAAATGCCTTTCAAAAAGTTATTATCGTGTTTTTCTAATCATGCGCCCTTGGTCAGATATTTTTCAGCGCCTCTGTAAAAATGCCTTTCAAAAAGCTATTATCGTGTTTTTCTAATCATGCGCCCTTGATCAGATTTTTTTCAGCGCCTCTGTAAACCTGCTTTTCAGAAAACTATATCGTGTTTTTGTAATCATGGCGTCCTTGGTCAGATTTTTTCAGCGCCTCTGTTAAAATAAGGTAAAAAAATAACTAATATCGTGTTTTTGTAATCATGGCGCCCTTGGTCAGATATTTTTCAGCGCCTCTGTAAAGATGCGTTTCAAAAAGCTATTATCGTGTTTTTGTAATCATGACGCCCTTGGTCAGATTTTTTTTCGGCAACTCTGTAAAAATAAATTTCAAAAAACTAAATCGTGTTTTTGAAATTATGGTGCCCTTGATCAGATTTCTTCAGCGCCTCTGTAAAAGTAACTTTCAAAAAACTAACATCGTGTTTTTCTAATCATGGCGCCCTTGGTCAGATTTTTTTCAGCGCCTCTGTAAAACTGCTTTTCAGAAAACTATATCGTGTTTTTGTAATCAAGGCGTCCTTGGTCAGATTTTTTCAGCGCCTCTGTAAAAATGCCTTTCAAAAAGCTATTATCGTGCTTTTCTAATCATGCGCCCTTGGTCAGATATTTTTCAGCGCCTCCTTAAAGATGCGTTTCAAAAAGCTATTATCGTGTTTTTGTAATCATGGCGCCCTTGGTCAGATTTTTTTTCAGCACTTCTGTAAAAATAAATTTCAAAAAACTAAATTGTGTTTTTGAAATTATGGTGGTGCCCTTGGTCAGATTTCTTCAGCGCCTCTGTAAAAATAACTTTCAAAAAACTAACATCGTGTTTTTGTAATCATGACGCCCTTGGTCAATTTTTTTTTCAGCACCTGTGCAAAAATCAATTTCTAAAAACTAATATATTGTTTTAGTAGTCATGGCGCCCTTCGTCAAATTTTTTTTCAACGCCTCTGTATAAATAACTTTCAAAAAATTACTATCGTGCTTTTGTCATCACGCCATTCTTGGTCAGATTTTTTAAGCGCCTCTGTAAAAATAACTTCTAAAAAACTAATATCGTGTTTTTGTAATCATGGTGCCCTTGGTCACTTGGTCAGACTTTTCAAGTGCCTCTGTAAAAATAACTTTCAAAAAACTATTATCGTGTTTTTGTAATAGCAACCTCCCCCCCCCCCTCCCCCCACAGACACGCACACACATACTTACATACACGTTCACTCTTCACAAACAAACACATAAATTGATACTCTTGTTCTACTAAAGTGGAGCATTCCATAGTTTCCTAATGATAATATAAGTGTTAGACCGTCAAGACTAATTCTTCACAAGATTTTGCAATGGAAACTTATGTAAATTTTGCTTTCGAAAGAAGAAAACGTTAATTTTTCATATATATTTAAAAATTCGATTATACTTTTAGCATCCGAAAATGCCAATATCTAAAAACGTTTTTTTTAAAACCGGATCTGCTTAACCGCTTTAAACTTCAAACACTACCTCGATTTATAAATTGAAAAATACACATGTAATGAAAATAAATAGACAAACCACTAAAACTGTAAAAGATGTTTTACAAAAGAATGGGTGAATATAAGTAAAGAGAAGTGCAGTTTGCGTTCAGTTTTCAATGCTGTTAGTCAATAACGTGGGATGGGATCTTGTTCCTAAGAAGACAAATTACCATTTCTGCGGGGTTTCGAGTTAACTAGATAATGGGTTCTATAGACACCCAATGGTTTCTGTAGTAATACCAGATGTGACACTTTTTATTGATTATACTGTATTCTGAGATTTCTGGTGCTCAATATCTTTCTGCTGGAGGTATTTTCCCATGAAATACTAATTAACGCACGACACAAGATTCTTCTTCTTCTTTTAATTTTTTTTCCACATTAAGCAATTAATGGGGTTGGTCACCCAGCTTCCGATTTCTCCTCACTAATGTAAAGTCTATGGACATTGGATAGATTCATATATTTGAAATATCTCCTCGGGAAATTAATATTTTTAACTTCTATTTTTTGTGTACACTTCCTAAAAGTTTCTTTTTTTTTTCTTAGTTCTCAAGATATTTCTAAAGTATAGACTTACTTTTATATGAAGTGTTAAAATCTTACGAGTGTGTCAAGTGTTAAAATTTTAAGAAGAATTCACAGAAAAAAAGATGCTAAAAATGTGAATTTTCCGAGAAGATATTTTAAATATACGAATGCATCAAAAGTTTATAGACTTAGCATTACGGAGGAGAATTTGGAAGTTGAGTGACGAGCCCCCTCAAGTATTTCTATTTTCTTTGACTTTGTTTTTTATTTTGTAATACAATGCTTAAATATAATTTTGATACATATTACTTTTGAAAAATGTAAATATATTTGAAATTATTGCCTCTTTTCTGGTGCGTTTTTTGTGCGTGTGAGTTGCGGCGAACATTGTAGTTTAAATTTAGCTTATCTGAAATTAAAATATACAGTAATTTTTAATTAAATATGACTTATTTTAGTGACTAGACGGGACAAAGAGTGGAAATTACGAAAAGCTTTTTTTATTATTATTTTATTTTATTTTATTTTTTTTAATGCTGATTATTTGAAGAGGGTATTCGACTTTTACCGTAGAAAAATACTGATTTATGATGATAAAAAAAAAGTCCTTAATGCACTGCATAATTATATAAGAAAAAAAGCTGACAAAAGTAAAACAATTCATTATTATTAAAGTAATCGTGTCGTAGTCAACAATTTAAAAATGCAATTTTGAGAAAATTTTTATTAGTTTAAATTTTATGTTATAATTATAATATAATGCTTATTGGTTTTTTTTTTTTTTTTTTTACTTACATAGAATCGTCTATTCCAGATTTTGGCCACATAAAGAAGTTTTCCGTGGATAAAGCCGCTAAAATAAAACTCGATTTTCTGAAATTTATAAGTTATGATTACGTGGTAAATCCTTAAAGCGGTTCTCAAAGAAATATTTTTTAACGTTAAATAATGCGAAAAATTCTGCTCATTTACAAACATAAAGATAGTGTTCGACAGAAACCGAATTTCGTTTACCTTCCTAGTTTCGACCGAAAACGAAAGCGAAACTGTTTTAAAAATAAATTCAAAGTAATTAACATAAACATATACATATATGCATGTTATCTGAATAATGTTTTGAGTAGAAACAGCAGTACATAATTATTAATTAAAAAATAATTTGATTGAAACAAAAATAATTCAATATAAGGTGCTATAAACATAAAAAATTATTAAAAAATAATTTAATTTAGAAATAACGATTAGTAATACCTTCTAAATTTATCCCCTTGTATGTGAATACATACTATGTGCGGCTCAACAGATGGGAGTGACGTTTGGGGGAGGCTAGGGAAGGGCAGTTATAGTAATATCGAATATTCGCCAGTACTTTCGCCGAAACTAAGACTTTGGGCTGAAAACAAAAATGAAACCGAATATTCGGCCAAACTGTACATAAAAGAAAAGACTTGTAGTAGAGGTCTGCACGGGCCGACATTTCCAGGCCCGGGCCCGGCCTGACTCGGAGAAAAAAAAATTCGGCCCGGCCCGTAAAAAAAAAAAATATTGGCCCGGCCCGGACCGGCCCGGTAAAAAAGTTAAAAGTTCGGCCCGAGCCCGGCCCGGCCCGTAACAAAAAATTATTGGCCCGGCCCAGCCCGGTATAAAAGTTAAAATCTCGGCCCGAGCCCGCCACGGCCCGAGTGAATTTCTACAAAACATTGATTTTTACGTCGATTTGGTTAAAAATTTGTCTCGTACGAGGAGTTCAAGCCAAAAATATTTATCTTAACTTTTCTTTTCATGTTTATAATCTTCATTTTTATAGAAGTGCCGCAGGGTGCGATATTTATTTTTTTAATGAATCTCTATTTCTTGTATGTAAATGTTTCAGTTATCATTAATATTGTTAATCCATATTCCATGTATTGAAGCGTTAAATATCTGAAAAATGCTATACAGTAAAATCTAAGACTGAATTTCATAGAAAAGGAAAAAAAAAAAAATGCGTTCACAAGTTCCCTTCTTAGCAAGTGTAAATGTATTACATATTATTTTCTTACGTAGTAGTATATTAATTTTGCATGGATCAACACGTTTTTCAGTTTAAAACGAGATTCCGTCATAGACAGGTTCTTTTTCACACGTTTTACTATATTTTAATTTAACTGTATTTTAATAAGCGTAGAAATCTACTACTCTTTAAAAAGAATGAATTTGAATGTTTAATTGTAGGATAATGGCGATTTAAAAATGTATGCATTTTTTGACAAAAAATTTGTGCCAAGCCTAATTTTACTGACATTTGAACGGACCAGGCCACGCCGAGACAATGATTTTCATACGGGCTGGGTGAAAACTAGGAATGAAAATTTTGGGCCATGAAGATTAGGAATGAAACCAGTACCCGGGTGTGTGCAGACAAAATAAGTTAGGGCCGGCCCGACCCGAAACTTCAGGGAAAAAGTAAGGTCCGGCCCTTAAAGAGTAGGCTAGACCCGGCCCGATTGCCGTGAATGAAAATAGATGCTCGGCGCGCGGCCGGGCCGGGTGTTTATTAGTTTGGATTTTTGTGAAATCTTCAAAATTTGTCTAATGTATTTCTTTATTTTCTCTTTATAACTGTTGCGAAAAAATAAAAAATCCCTGCCGGCCCGGCCTACAGGCGGAGGTAGATTTCGAAGTCAGGTATACTAATTTCACAAACAAAAACTAAATCATGATTAGAGATAAACCCACTTTAACAATTTTGTCTGGCCGCTTTTGACAAGTTTTTATTTCATTTTTATATAATGGCTAGTTTTAGCAGAATCATGTTAGGGTGGTATTCAAAAAAATACTTTTCCATGCTCAACAACTCGAAATTTTCTGGCATAACTCCAGATTCATTTTTAATAAAAAAAATATGAAACTTGCTGACGCGATTTTTGAAGAGATTTATAAGCGACCTGTATTTTTATTTTTCGTTCAATTAATTAAAACTTGATATATAAAAAATTACTTTCTTAGAAGGACAATATTTTTCGTTTCTAACACAATCGCTTCGGGAAATTCCGTTCAAAATGCCCACCTTGTCATCATTTTTTGAAATATATTCCGCCTCTATCAAAAAATCGATCATTACGATAGATTATATAGTTTCTGAATAAGCGAATCTACCAATTAAATTCGTTTGAGAGCAAAAATTAATTTAAAAATGAGTCAGAAAATAAGCAGTTTGGATTTGAGTGCATCCTTAATACAATGATTTTTCCAACACAATCCGCTTCGGGAAATTCGGTTCAAAATGCCCACTTTAACAGCATTTTTTTAAATATATTCTGCCTCTATCAAAAAATCAACCATTACGGTACATTACATAGTTTCTGAGTAAGAAAACGTACCAATTGGAAGCCTTTGAGAGCAAAAATGAATTGTAAAATGAGTCAGAAAATAAGCAGTTTGGATTTGAGTACACCCTTACTAAGATGATTTTTTCTTCAACCGCTATTTGCAAGACATTATTAGAATGACACTTTCATTTTCAGAACTGGTTTTGAAAGTGAAAGTAACTTTGTTAAAAATATCTGTGACCAAAATCGAAAAAGTGAAAAAGGTGCGCTGTAGAGATGGACCTCGGCTATCCAATGCAAAAAAAAATTATTTAAAAATGTCGAAATGCAAACAAGATATTAGAAAAATCCCTCCCCATAGGATTAGCATTAGCTCGTGAGTGTCTTCGTGAGTGCCGGCAGGGACAGGACCAGGGGCGGATTTAAGGGGTCGCGATGGTCGCAATCGCGAGGGGCCCCGCATCCCAAGGGGCCCCCAAATCTTCTTTTGAGTTCAAAGAAAAATGTGACGTTTCGATAAAAGGATTTTCTTAGTGTTTTTAAAAATTTTCAGTTAATATTACAATATCATTTTCATGTAATAAATATAATTTTTTCTATCATTTGCTACAAACCAGAAATGTTTTAGTTTTCCCTCATCATTTTTTCCTTTATGAATTATCAGGACTATGATCGTTTGTGGACGGATAGGGTGAGATTCAAAGGAAACTTGTGTCTGAGCCGAAAGAAGCGCTGTTAGAGACATTCTATGACGTTTTAATTATACAGATTGAGGGACTAATTAAATCATGGGTCGTCAACCTGAGGCCCCTGAATTTGGGGGCCCCACATTTGGTATGCAGTTTTCATAAAGCTGATATCTTAAGTGAATTTTTGCTTTGTTACTGATTATCTATACTAATAAAGCAAAGTTTTGCTCTGTCCGTCTGTGTGCGAATGGCTAGCAAAATCTACCGCACATAGAAGTCTGAAAATTTAGTGAGGATAGTCCAAGACAGGTCCTAGTGCACCTGTGGCTCAGATTTTTAATTTTTTAAGGGCTGCGGCCCCTTTAAGTTTTTATGCACTAAATTGTTAATAACTTGTCCCCTTTTTATTCAATCATCTTCGTTTGGGGGACCTTTCTCCATTTAGTTATTCTCGCCTTTCTACTCTCCAAATTCCAGACCTCTCTCCAGATTACTCTCTTTCTACTTTCTACTCTCTGACACCTTGTTGCTCGATACAGGGCCCCTTCAAGTTTTTGTGCAAATAAAAGGTTAATAAATTGCTTCCTTTTAATCCGATCTTCATTTTTGATATCCTTTTTCCATTTAATTAGTCTCACATTTCTACTTTCCAGTTTAGATACTGGGACCCCTAGGCTGTCGTAGGATCCGGTCAGGGCCCCTTGAACTTTTTGCGTGCCAAGAATTTTTCACCCCCTGATATTCTCACCTTCTCAGTACATAATTTTAAAGTTGAGTCTTGGACTCTTCTTCCTAGATCAACACCCTCATATTTTTATTGGAGCCCTAGGGCCCTTTTTTAAACATTTACCCAATTTTTTGTGCATTTCTTTAAAATATTATTCTACGCTTAATTGTGACTAATTGAAAATCTAAAGTGCTAGGAACTTAGATCTTTTAACAATTTTTCATGTTAGGGCCGTGCTCTTTACTATCAGTTGGCTCTTTTTGGGCCCTTTGTTATAGGTCCCTTAAAAACGGTCCGATTCACTAGCTTCTTTTTTTAAACAACTTCTTAAGTCCTACTGCTACTACATGAATGACAGAAACATTTCCCGACTTCAACTACCACCAATTTTGAATATTAATCTGCTTCTTGGGGCCTTTGTTGCAGCTTATTTAAAAACTATCTGATTCTATTACAATTTTCTTTAACATAGTTTTAGCGTCCCCCAGCTACTTTAAAACTACTAAAATAATTTCTTATACCCAACTACATTCCAGTTAAAACACTGGTTCCCAGGGCCCGGTCTTTCTTTATACCTCAGCTATCACTTTTTTCAAACATTAATCTCCTTTTTCAGCATCAACTTACGATTACAAACTACAGCCGTAAATTAAAAATCGCATTACTTTAAAGGTAGCTTTAGATAAGGGATTTCATCCGCTTATTAAATGTCGTGTTAATGTTAAAAGTAATTCGTGAAATTTACAAAGGGAGGGGGCATTTTCCACCGCTTGGGGGCACATCCTTTCCTCGGATTCTCATTTCCTCGGACCCAATTTCAACGGGATTTGGTTCATTCAACTTAGATTATAATTCGGCTACTTTCTGTATTATGAAATTTAACCTTTGATTTCAGTTACCAGCATTTCCTAACATTAATGATGCATTCTTTTTTTGGATTCTTTGGGCTTGATTACTACGAGGTTTGGCTCAATCAACTTGGTTTTTGATTGTCTCCGGCACGTGCGGAGTACTTCCGGTACATGTTGCCTTAGATAACGGGGACCCCAGGTTACAGGTTCGTTCGGAAATAAATTTGTTGGGAACACTCTAGACACTGCGGAAGGCAATGGGGGCCTCCGAAATTAGGTTCATTTAAAAGAGTTTTTAAAGATATAAAATCATGCAAACTTGAGTTTTGTTTAATGTTATTATTTACGGACCCCAGGCAACGCCAGGCGGGTCTGCTAGTCTATACTAATAAAAGAAAGTTTCGCTCTGTGTGTCTGTGTGCGATGGCTCTCAAAATCTACCGCACATAGAAGTCTGAACATTTCGGTGAGGATAGTCTAAGCCAGTTCCTGATGTACCTGAGGGTCAGATTTTTAATATTTTAAGAACCGGTCTCCCCGAGCCCTTCAAGTTTTTATGCCCTAAATTTTTAATAGCTTGCCTCTTTTTCATCCGATTTTCTCCATTTTTTGGGGCCTTTCGCCATTTAGTTATCCCCTTTCTACGTTTCAGTTGGGATCCTGGCTCCCTGGGAACCGATACAGAGTTCTGGATGTTTCTGTGCCCTAAATTGTTAATAACTCTCCCTTTTTAATCCAATATTCGTTTTTGGTGCCCTTTTACAATTTAGTTATTCCCCAGATTCTACATTCCAGTTAAGACCATGGCCACCTAGGACCCGGTCCAGAGGCCCTTGAACTTTTCGTTTGCCATGCATTTTTCACTCCCTAATTGTGTCGCCCTCTCAATGCATAACTTTAAAGTTGATTTTTGGATTCCTGTCCCCTAGCCAACACTCTCATATTTTTATTGGAGCCCTAAGGCCTTTTTAATACATCTCTCCCCATTTTTGCGTATTTCTTTAAAATTTTATTCTAATAATTCACACCCTATGCTTAATTTCGTCTACTTGAAGATCTAAAGCGCAAAGTAACCTTTTAACATGTTTTCATTTAAGAGGCCTGCTCTGAACTACCAGTTGGCCTCTTTTTGCATCTCCTATTATAGCTTCCTTAAAAATGGTCCTATTCACAAGCTTTTTTTTTTCTAACAACTTTTAGGTCCTCCAACTACTACATGAACTAGAAAAAAATTTATCAGACTTCAGCTACCACCAATTTTGAATATTAATGGCTTTCTTGGGGCCCTTCTTTAAAAATAATCCAATTCTCTTTTACATATTTGTTGGCTCCTCCGGCTACTTTATAAACTACTAAAAAATTTCCTTATACCCAACTACATTCGAGTTAAGATAATGGTCCCCTGGGACGTGGTACAGGGTCCCTTGAAGTTTTTGTGCCCTCAGTTGTTAATAATTGCCCCCTTTGAATTCGATCTTTGTAAAAAGGAACTTTTCCATTTAGTTAATGAAGTCCCTGGCTCCCTGGGGCCCGGTCCGGAGTCCCTTGAACTTTTTGTGTGCCACGCATTCTTCACCCCCCTAATTCTGTCACTTTCAATGTATAAATTTAAAATTGAGTCTTGGACTCCTGTCCCCAGGTCAACACCCTCATATTTTTGTTGGAGCACTAGGGCCCTTTTTAAGCATCCCCCCACTTTTTGCGCATTTCTTTAAATTTTTATTCAAATGATTAATGTATACCCTATGCGTAATTTCGACTAATTAAAGATCTAAAGTGACTACTAGAACCTTTTAACATGTTTTTATCTCAGAGCCCTGCTCTCAGCTATCAGTTGACCCCTTTTGTGCCTCCTATTATCGCGACCTTAAAAATGGTCTGATTCACTCGCTTTTTTTTTCTAACAACTTTTTAGGATTTCCACCTACCCCTCATATTTTTATTGGGGCTTTAGGGCCCTTTTTAAGTATTCCCCTTATTTTTAGCACATTTATTTAATATTTTATTCTGATTAATTTGTACGTTATGTTTAATTTCGACTAATTGGAGATCTAAATAGCTAAATACTAGGACGTTTTAATATGTTTTCATCTTAGGAGCCTGCTCTCAACTATCACCTTGGCACTCTTTGATCCTCCTATTATAACTCCCTTAAAAACAGTTCGATTCACTAGCTTTTTCTTTTCTGACAACTTGTTAGGTTTTTCAGCTACTCCGTGAAAGACAAAAAAATTTCTCAGACTTCAGCCACCACCAATTTTGAATATTAATGGCTTTCTTGAGGCTCTTGATCCGATTTTCTTGCAATTTTCTTTAATATAGTTCTAGGGTCCTCCTGCCACTTTATAAACTACTAAAAAATTTCCTTATACCCTTGCTACCAACTTTTAATAATATTAATCTTCTTTTCGGCATCAACTTACGTTTACTCACTACAGTCGTAAATTAAAAAATAACGCTACTGTTAAAGGTAAGTGGTTAACTTTAGAGAGGTGGGGTATTTCATCCGTAAATTAAATATTGGGTTAATGTTAAAGGGACTTTGTTAAATTTATAGATGGAGGGGGCACCTATCACATTCTTTCTTTGGGTTTTATCGGCCCGATTTCAATGGCAATTGGTTCATTCAACTGAGATTATAATTAAGCTACTTTCTGCATTATGAAAGTTTATCTTGGACTTTTGTTACCACCATTTTCGAACGTTAACGGCGCATTCTTTTCTCGGTTTCTATGGCTCGATATTATCGAAAATTGGTTCATTCACTCTAGCTTAAGATTGTTACGCAGATTTTAGTTCCATATTCTACTACTAGGGGGAAGCATTCTAATCTTGGGTTCTATGGGCCCGATAACTGCGGGGTTTGGATCATTCAACTTGATTTTCGATTGTTTTCGGCCGTGCGGAGCACTTCGGATATACGCTACCTCAGACAGCGGCAATCTAGGTCACAGGTTCGTTCAGAAAAAGGCAGTGGCATAGCCAGGGAGGGGGTCCAAATGCTCTAGATACCAGTAATATTTTAAAGTTTTCTTCGTCTTGATTAATAGCAGAAAATTCTCCAATTAGATAAAGCGAACTGAACTTTACAAAATTACTGGTATCCAGAGCATTTGGACCCCCACCCTGGTTACGCCACTGGAAAGAGGTTTGTTGGGAACACACTCGACGCTGCCGAAGCCATTGGGGCCCCAGAAAAACTAAGTTCATTTGAAAAACTCTATGATGCCGAAGGCATTGGAGCACCGATTTTCCGAAGATATAAAATCATACAAACTTGAATTTTGTTTAAGGTTATTATAACGGGCCCGATCAACGCCGGACGGGTCAGCTAGCAATCAATATTTTATTATTGCAGAAGTTTATTATTGCATCGTAAGTGTTCATACTTTTCCCCTCTCATAAAATTCTCCACATCCAGATCAAAAATGATACACAACAATCAAATATATCATGACTGTCAAAGACAATGTCCCCCATAGTTTTCCCCAATATGAATTTTTTTCCATTTTAGCAGATGTTTTGCTAATCGCAGTTGTGAAAGTGGCACTTTTACATTTTTGGGACCATTTTTTATGGCATTCGCTATTAAGACACACACAATTACAAACTTATATGCATATTAGTTAATTACATTGGTGTTTAAAAAATATATATCATATATATTTTATATTTTATATATATTATATATTTTATATATATATATATATATATATATATATATATATATATATAATCCTAATGAAACGACTGATTGTATTTCACAGCTATTATTTCTAAAATATGAAATCCTTGGCGGGGAAATTAGCACCAATTGTCCGTATTGATCCGCGTATGTCAAAAATGGTATTAGAATTTTTAAATTTGATTTAGTTTTCGAGGTATTAATTTTTTTTCTAATTGTAACAATATTTTTTTATTGTTGGCAATTAGATGATTCCATTTTTGTGAAAAAAAGGGAGGAAAGGTAAAATATAAGGATTATTAGATTTATTTTCCTTTTAGTCAATTTCTAATTCAAATTCAAATTATCTTTTATTTCAATCAAAAGTGAAGACAATATTGTGATAATATTTTTAATATGTGTGCAATATTTTTCTCATATTTTAGAAAAGGTTACTATTTTATATTGTTGCCAATTTTAAAAACAGCGCAAAGAACAATATTTCATTTCAATTAAAAAATTATTTACACGTGACAATTATACGATTGCAGGGGCAGAGCCCCCTAGTATTTATATAAAAATGCAGTGCAGATGGTTATAAAACAACTCGTGGAGCTTCCAATCCTTTTTATATCCATAAAGCACTTGCCATTCTTTGAGCCCAGCTGTGTAACAAAAAGGAGAAAAATATAATTTAATTTGGATATAATTGATGAATTTATATGATTTCTGAAATCAGTGGCGCAGCTAGAATTCGGCTCTAAGGGGGGGGGGGGGGTGAGATGTTGATAATGGTCTTCGCCGGTTACTTGAACAACCGGTTAATCGAATCAGTCAATGAATGGAATCGTGGTGCTTTTTTTTTTCTCGTTTAGTAGAAACATTTGTTACGTTGGTTATGATGCATTTAAATTGCATTTACACTATTAGAGTTACAAAACATAAAATGCATCAATGAAATAACAAAATTATTATGTTAGATTTATATAAAGTGTTTAAGAAATGGTGAGGCAAACTTTAAGAGATGGAAGAGAACAGTTGCAGCAAATAATGTTTGTACGGAAAATCAGGAATCCATTGTTCAGTCAAAAATACACACAGGGTTTCACTCCAAGACAATCCCGAATTCTTGTTTCTAACTTAAAAATTAATGAAGCAATTTTAGCAAAAATTTCAATCGACTTACCTTCCTTTGTGTTAGATGTAAACAGTATCACGAGAATTGGTGAAATTTATCATCATCCGTTTCCAAAACGTGCTGAATTTTAGAATGTAGTAGACATTATTATATATTCGTGCAAAAATTAGTAACATTTCGCCCGGGCCAACAAGTTTTGCAAAACTTGCATATATTTTTATATTGTTCTACAATTAAAATTTTCAATTTATCCTTTTTAAAGAATTTTCATATTCTAGGCAATAAATGTTATCGACGATGACAATTTCTAGGCAATAAAATTAAATATAACATGTGAAAGTAATCTGCATATGACGAAATCCTGTCTTAAATAAAAAAAAATATGACATATACTGGACAATTGCACCATAAAATATAATAAATAAAGACACACAACTTTGCTTAATGGTGCACAAAACACGAGCTTTAATAAGCTAAAAGATAAATTCTACGTTTCGAGCTGCTTCTACAGCCGTCTTCAGGAAAAATATGATGGTTACATGGCTAAAAGCTCAGAGATGAAGGCTTCCTGTGCGAGAGACAATTTGTCAGACATTGACATCGAAGTTGTGTGCCTTTATATATTATAAAAAAGTATGTTTATCCATGCAAAATGAATATAATAATATGTGTGAAAAGAATATAATATAACAGACGGTGTACCTGCTAAGTAGAGAATTTGGCTACAACGAACATTTCTGCTATCCTATGCGATCCCGTCTTAGAAAATTTTATGACATAACCAAGGGTGATTCTGTTCCGAATTTTCCGAAATTTTAAGACATTCTCATCCGAAATCGGTCATCAGTCCAAAAATTCGACAAATGTCGCCGAAAAAAATCAATTTTCTCAACCGTTCGCAAAAAAAATTGCCAATTTCGTCAAAGGATTGTGGTGTAAACGCGAATTTTATCCAAAGATCACTGAAAAAAACGCGAATTTTATCAAAAAATTGTGGAAAAAAGCAAATTTTGGGAAAGAACCGCGAAAAAAACGCATTTCTTCAAAAGATCGCTAAAAAAAGGCGAATTTTGCCAAAGGATCTCGGAAGAAACACAAACTTCGTCTAAATATCGCGAAAAAACGCAAATTTTGTCAAAAGATCGTGAAAAACAGAAATTTCTTTAAAAGATCGCATAAAAAACGCAAGTTTCGTCAAATGATCGCGAAAAAACCCGCAAATTTCGTCAAAAGGTCGCGAAAAAAACGCACATTTCGTCAATGGATCGCGGAAAAACGTAAATTTCTTCAAAGGATCGCGAAAAAGAAGGCAAATTTCGTCAAAGGATCGCGGTAAAAACGCAAATATCGTCTAAAGATCGCGAAATATGCAAATTTCGTCAATGGATCGCGGAAAAAATGAAAAACGCAAATTTCGTCAAAGGATAGCGGAAGAAACGCGCATTTCGTCAAAGTTCCACGAAAAAACGCATAGTTAATGCAGGGAGGGGATTTTACCTGTCTACTGTAACCTTTCAGAAAATTTGCTGTGAATTTCAGAATTTTTATTATTATTATTTTTTTTTTTACCCAGAATTACCCCTGGACATAGCATTTTTCAGATTTTTAAGTGTCCAAGCCATGGAATATGGATTAAAGATATTAATAATAACCGAGTTAGTTAGATAGAAATAGAGATTCATTAACAAAAAAAATATCGTAGCCCAGGACACTTTTTAAAAAACGAAGAATACAAACATGAAAAAAGCTAAAGTATTTTTTGTCAGAACTCCTCGTAAGACATTTTTTAAAACGTATTGGCGTAAAAATCTGTATTTTGTCGAAATTGAGTCGGGCAGGGATAGTTAAGTTTTTGTATGGGCCAGGGCGAACTTTTAGATTTCGTACCGGGCCGGGCCAAACATTTTTTCTACGGACCGGTTAGCGATCGGATGCAGAAATATTGGCCCGTACAAGACCTCTAACAAGAAGTTTGAAACTGAAAGAGACCTGTAAAGCGTATATTTTATATTTTTGTCTGGAAGTTGTTGGTCCATTATCGTTTCGAACGGACCAAAGATACAAATGCAGTTAAAAAACTGTATACTGTATAATACTTAAACTCAAAGCGTGTATATGACAGGCAATGGTCATTCTCTTAGCATAAAACATCTCGAAAATGTGATCTCTATGTCCTTTTTCAAAACAAATGACTAGTTTTCACCAATGCATGAATCTACGCTTTCGCAGTTTTAAATACAATATTCGCATATTCGCCGTTTAATTGAATCACTTTGTTGAATAGAATTTGATTCAGCAAAGCTGCGGATTCCAAATAAGCAAAAACATTTTAATATTAACTTTAGTTTTGATTCATAAAAGCGGCTAATTTCCTTAATAAATGATTCATATTAGCGGCAATTATAGTAATTTTTGTAGCTCTGGGAGGGGTTTTAACCCCCCCCCCCCCTTCGCTGCGCCAGTGCTGAAATTGTTTTATTAAAACATGAAATTAAAACTGTAAGCAAGATAATGTCATGCAATGCGGACCGCTGCAGCCCCAATGCATTAAAACCCCATTATATTTATATATTATTTCATTAAATAAATGAGCCCAAAAACGGAAAGCAGCGAAAAGAGGTTTTGAGTTAAGGCTCAGCAGATACTAAAATATTGTCTCCTTAGTTTCTGATTAGTTTTGGCTGGAATTATCATTTTATGTTCTTAAAAAATTGAAAGGAAAATAAGATACACAATTTTAGTGCATTTATCCATCACAGCATCTAAGTTCGTATAAAATAATCTGATGTAATTTGAATATGAAATGAATTTCGTATAATTAATCGTTAACGATTGAATGCATTTTAATTTATTTGTTAGTAATTAAGTTTTGAATAGTTATTATTTTTAAACTATAGGCTGACCCGCCCGGCATTGCCCAGACCCGTGATTAATGACTCTTAAATGAACTTAAAATTTGTATGACTTTATATCTTTAACTCCATTTTGTCTGAAATTATATTTTTAAATGAAAAAATATTGAATTAAAAGTATATGCTATTTGGTATTTCATTTTCTACGTAATTAGATTTTTTGAAGTCTATGCTTAACAAAAGCGAGCGAAACCGCGACGAAACACTCAGGTTTTTACTAGGGCGAAACCGCGACGAAACACTAAAGTTTCTACAGATTTCGCCAAAATTTTCACACCATTTTATTTTGTAAAAAATATTTCTAGCCGTAAGAACATTTCATAATTTTTGTAGGTGATCTAAATCTAGTCTATTGAGATTCGCTAAAAAGACTGCGTACATACGGATGTTTAGTTACCTTTAGCATACAAAAAATATCGTCTCCGTGAGGCGCGAAGTGACCCGAGTTCACCGATTATTTGAAAGGGTTAAAATATATATTTTTTAAAACCGATTGCACCATCGATTAGAAGAAGATTTTATCTTTAAGAACATATTTTTGGTTTGTCGGTACCTCTAAAATTACACCCTGGAGGGGCGTTGCCATAAGGGGGAAAAGCATTTTTTTTTTTTTTGGAAAAAACGACCCTCTTTGAATTTTCTTTCTCAAAAGGTTAACCGCGATATTTTTTTTTTAATTGATTACGGGATTTGAGACATAAGGGTACGATCTTTTAGAATATGTCTTTCGTTTTAACTTTAGTAAGCGGTTTGGCCGATGTAAGTTAATATGACAAAATACCCCCCCCCCCCCCCCCGGAATTCTTTCTTTGCGATGTTCATTTTCTCATGATGCGTAAATAAGGCTTGCTTTTTCCCTCTCGTTGACTGAGATGAGTTTTTAATGAGAGTGCGTTGCGATTGTTAATGAATAAATCAGCTTATAAATAGATATTTTAGAATTCTGAGTCTCAGATGTATCAGGAGAGGTCTTGGACTACCCTCATAAAAATTTTCCGCTTTGTACATGCGGTAGATTTCGCTAGCCATCGCGAATACACACACACAGAGCAAAATTTTCTTTTATTAGTATATATTATAAATATACCCAATTTTTCAAGATGGAAGGGCCCCCAAAAAGTTCCAGTGAGAGGGGCCCCTCACTTAATAAATCCGCCCCTGGACAGGACCCTCAAGTCATCAGTTCGGGTTTCAGTTGTTGATATAGAAGTTTTCTAGTGAATTTGGCGCCAGTTTGTCTTTGATTTTCAATGTTTCTCTTATTTTAGCCCTCCTAATCTGTCCCATATCTCTTAATATTAGAATGCTATTGTTAAAACAAAATTGCACTGCAAATTATGTGTTTTCAAGATTTTAAGTGTCGCGCCTCAGGGAAGAGGATTTTTCAAAATTATTTTACCCCACTCATGTAACGTATTTAAATAAGGGTAATCTCATAACCTTTCTAAATCTGCCTTTCTTTTGTCAATCCACCGTTAATTTTAGACCTCTGGGCTTAAAATGTTCTAAAGGAATATACTTAGCGGCGGTTTTTTTTTTTCGTACTCTGGTACGGTATCTTCCACTCATAGGAAAATTATAAGGCTAACATAGAATTGTGTCTAAAATCGAATAAAGAATATGGACATATGTTTCTTAATTTTAACTCCCTTCTTCGCCTCAAGAGGGCGCTTTAAAGTTTTGTTTCTTCAAACCTTTAGTATACTGTTTGTGCAAAAATTATAAAATTCCCAAAATAAAGTCTGTTCACTCTTCCCTATCTTTTCGTATCAATTTTATTTTTACTACCACCAGGGGACGCCGCCCAGTGAAACATTTTACTTTTAGCCTCAGGCTATTGGTATTTTTCATCTGTTTTTCATAATATTTTGTCT
Source organism: Maratus speciosus (assembly GCA_963932465.1). Lineage (NCBI taxonomy): Eukaryota > Metazoa > Arthropoda > Arachnida > Araneae > Salticidae > Maratus > Maratus speciosus. Next base: position 534,533,482 of record OZ010788.1, on the reverse strand, counting down.
CATTATTTTTCTTCATTGTAGATACTATTCTCCAAGTTCTTGACACATTCTGACAACTCGGGCACTCATTCTGGACCAGCTGTGGCCCATCGGGCCCCTCTCCATTTGTCTGGCTCTAATCACACGCTTCACTTGTTCTTTTACCATTTTTCTTTTTCTTCAAATTTTTTCTTATTCAATGGTTTGGTTTTTTTTACCATTCTCAATTTCCCTAGTCCTCTCTTACATGAAGTTAACTTTCATCCTTGGTCTGCCCTACTGTCAATTTGGGGCCTAATGCCGCTTCGGGGGAGGGGGGGGGGCGTTTTTTCTACCTTTTCCAGACCCATCATCTAATACCATGTTGGTAAGGATTGGAAGATTAAAATTATCCAAAATACCAAAAATGAAGTCCATTGAAGTTTTATTTTAGTTATAGAATTCCCTATTAGCGGATATATTTGTCTGTTTACCTTTCTATTTTTCGATAACGCTCCTTTGTCTTCGATAAACGGAGAAATTCAACATCATTAGACACACTTTAGACATTTAGGGAACTTTAACTTGTATCAAACCTTCTGCCTTTATCGAAAAGAAGAAAATGCTAATCGATTCTAGCTAATGCGCCTAAAATAAAAAATGAGCTAGTAAATGTGTCAAAAACTAGCTACTTCGGATTTCGATACAGACTTGAAGAGTCATGTTGGAATCGCTAGGCACTGGAAAACAATTTGCGTATGAGACAGGCTCCCTCTTAGCAGTTATATATGTCTGGTTATCCTTCCGTTTTTCGATAAAGCTGTCTTGTTTTTGATAAACGGAGAAATTCCACAGCATTTGATACACTTTAGACATTTAGGGAACTTTAACTTGTATCAAACCTTTTGCCTTTATCGAAAAGAAGAAAATGCTAATCGATTCTAGCTAATGCGCCTAAAATAAACAAGTTGGAAATTGCTCGTCAAACGTGGCAAATGAGGTGCGTTCGTACTGTAACTATTTTTATAAATATTTTTTGCACCGCATATTGTACTGAATGTATATTTTAGTGCACTTCATAAGTGCCTATCCATTTCATTCTGTTCAAAAGGCTATAACATCATTAATTTGCACTTGAAATAATTTTTTCGCATTGGCCGTAATATAAAGGAAAAATTTTGACGGTCCCTGTAATTAAACTGTACGTCCGATTTTCATAAAATCTGAAATGACTCGACAAAATCTTGAAGCAATTATATATTTAAAATTTCAGACCCTTCGGAAGGCTGTAACATCATTAAAATGCACTTGCAATAATTTTTCCCATTGGCCGTAATGTAACGGAAAACTTTTGACTGTCCCTGTAATTAAACTATACATCCGATTTTCATAAAATTTGAAATGACTCGACAAAATCTTGAAGCAATTATATATTTAAAATTTCAGATCCTTCGGAAGGCTGTAACATCATTAAAATGCACTTGCAATAATTTTTCCCATTGGCCGTAATGTAACGGAAAACTTTTGACTGTCCCTGTAATTAAACTATACATCCGATTTTCATAAAATTTGAAATGACTCGACAAAATCTTGAAGCAATTATATATTTAAAATTTCAGACCCTTCGGAAGGCTGTAACATCATTAAAATGCACTTGCAATAATTTTTCCCATTGGCCGTAATTGCTACCTACGAACTAAAGTGAATAATAACGAAACCTGTAGTAATAATGTTAAATAATATTTTCTTTCATGCAATTTCAGACTATATATATATATATATATATATTTAAACTGTTTAAATAGCGGGATTCAAACCAAATGCTTCTCTATGATAATTTTTTAATGTTGAAAAAATAAAGAAATAAAACAATTTTTTAAAATAATAATAATTAATAATTTTTAAAGTCATTATTGCCCTAAACCAAAATTAATTTTCTGAAATTTTTTACACCATAAATAGTATTTGTATCCTAGCGATTGTATTATATAAAATGTTATTCAATTGTATAAAATAATGTTTTGCACTTTTGAGTTTTGACCCAACGAAATTGTTTTTGTTTGTTTTATTTTAATATTTTATTTTCCATTTGGAGATAATTGTATGGAGATTGTTATTCGGATATTCGGGGTAAAGTATGAATTAACTCATTAGATAAGGTGAGCAGATTTCGAAAATAGAGATAGCTTTTTTAGAAAAGTGTGGTGGAAAAAAAATACCTCTAAGTTGGCAACACTGGTCTAACATCAGAAGTGCAATGTTTTGCGGGGAACTATTTTTGTGTAAATTACATTTCTATAGTATAAAATACTAATTTGGTTGTCATAATTATTTTAGGAATAAAGTTTTCGCTATAACAAAATAGTCGTATATATTTTTAAAGTATTTTTTTACACATAATTTGCATAGTATGTATGTGTGTGTGTGTGTTCCATTAAAAATCGGTCGCTCCAAGAGGTGGTCTCTTAAGGGAGGTCATGTTTAAATCTAGATTTTAATTGTTGAAAAAAGGTAACAATGTTACTAAAATTTATTTTTCACATTAGGAAAAAAATATGCAATTAACTTATGTTTTATTACTTAAACTTTTATAAGTTAATTACTGGAGAGTGTAAAAAATGAATACGTTGACGTTTGCTTTGATTTTACGGTTTTATCTTTTATAACTTTTATTTCGAAATCCTTTCGAAGTTCAGTAAATAAATGCTTTTTTTTTTTTTTTTTTTTTTTTTTTTTTTTTTTGGATGCCAACAAATAATGACGATTTCATTCATTTATCTATTTCCTTGAGAGTTTCCTGACAGAATTTGGCAGGGAAGTGTATTGACCGTCATCCTTAATTTGTCACCAGAGTTAAATTCATTGTCTAAAAAGGCACACAGGAGTTTAAATACTTAAAAGTTACCGGAATAAAAAAAATCTAAACTTAGTTTAGAAGTTTGACGACTAATGCGCTCTCCGGAATTATTTTTCTAATAAAACCTTCTTCAGGCGACCAGGAAAAAACGGAATTTGTTTCGTTTTCTTCAAAGAAATGGGTCGCTCATGGAGGGAGTTCAACTGGGATAGTCTCTGACAGGGAGGTAAAATTAGTATTGAGCCTATGGGAATAAATTTTGTTCTATGCAAAAATGATCGTTCGGGGAGGTGGTCGCACAGGGAGGTTTCACTGTAAGTGTATATAAGAGGTGTCCCACCGAAATAAAGCCACCGTGATTGTGTGCTGTAATTGGACACGAAAAAAACCAATAAGAACGAAACAAATATATAAAGAAAAAATATATATACAAATACATATTTACAAGGAGTAACTCACTCCCTGCCTTACTTGGGCAGGAAAAAAAAGTATTTGTAAAAAAAAGAGGGGGGGGGGGGGAGTGTCCCGCCGAAATAAAGCCACTACTGTTAATAGACAATATATCCGCCATGGTTATATATGACGTGGAATATACGATGTGGCATACCATTTAACAATCCTTGGAAGAAAATGGCATCAATATTCTCCCACGCTTCAATGATGACGACCTTCAATTTTGTCACAGACTGAAACTGTCTGTTATTGGCATATACAGCCCTACTGAGGATACCTCATACATTTTCTTGGGGATTGAGATCAGGAAAAATGTACAGGTGATTCCATGACATGTACCCGATTATCCAAAACCCATTCCCAGGAGGATTTTTGAACGTGAATGGAGGTCTTGTCCGCCTGGAAGATCCAACTTAGTCTACAAAGTCTCTTTGCAAATGACAGTAAATGGTTTTCTAGCATTTCTTGGTAATCGGTAGGCTTCATGCGGCCTGAGAGAAAAGCCAGGTTATGTTTATCTCCATAACCGATGCCTCCCCACACCGTTAATGAGCCTCCACTTTGCTGTCTTTTGGAAAAAATTTCTCTTCTTTCCTCATGTCATACCAATAGAAAGCAAGGTCGTCTGGCCCATCCAAATTAATGTTTTTCTCATCTGAGACTATAACACGATGCCACTGGTCCTTCCAGGTTCGATGATATTTGGCCTAATCGACTTTCCATTGCATGTGGATAACTTTCAACATGGGCAGCTGTTTCCTTTTCTTGTGTTGCAAGATGCCTATACGTTTTTCAATTCGTTTCAAGGTTGATTCTGTCACAGGGATGTTATCTTCGTTTGTCAACTGTTTTAGGGAAATACCACCTCGTGAAGACGACGCAAAACTTCTCTTTTCTGCCTGGAAGTCATTTTTCTGCATGTACACCACTTTTTTTTTAATACCCGTACGTATTTCCCTGATTTACAAAATTGTTTGTTACGGTTTTAGATCGTTTGATTTGCTTAGATATTAGTCTATGTGAAAGACCTTTTTCCTTAAAAGTTGTTATTTGTCCTTTTTCGAACTTTGATAGGTGGGTTTTCATTCCCATTCCAATACTGAAGGAGAAATAGAAAATCCAGCCTTCTAAAGTCTGCAGAAATTCCGACTGGCTCAGAATAAGTATTTGACAACTTCCTGACATCATAAAAATGTTGACCTGCAGCAGCTCGAATGTCGGTAGTTACCAATACGTACTAATATTGACTGTGGCTTTATTTCGGTGGGACACTTTTTCCCCTCTTTTTTTACACATTCATCTTTTTCTCCTGCCCAGGTGGGGCAGGGAATGAGTTACTATGTATTATGTATTTGTATATGGACTTTCTTAATATATTTGCCTTGTTCTTATTTGTTTGTTTCGTGTCCAGTTACGGCACAGAATTAGGGTGGCTTTATTTCGTTGGGACACACCTTATATATATATGCATTTGGGCCTTTTTGTAAGGCAATCGGCGCCCTTTTTATCCATTTTGCCACCGCCCTAACAGTTATGCCAGTACGACCCTGCACCTAGTAGTTATAAAAGGTAAGTTATCAGACGCTCAATATCAGTCATAGGTTTTGCATGCGCTTACCACACGCTCTGAAAAACTCAATAATGACTGACCTGTCAGAGTTCGAAAAAGGAATGATTGTTGGAATGCAGTGCGCTGGTTGCTCCGTGACGGAAACAGCCAATTACTTGGGCGTGCAAGGGGTACTGTATCAGCCGTTAGGACAGCGTACACAAAATGCGGTTAAAGTGTCGTCTGTGAAGTACAACAGTGGACGGAAAAGAAAGCTTTCTGAGAGGGATAAAAGAGAGTTGACCCGCATAGCGGTTCGAAAGCGCAGGCAATCTTTATCCCAGATAACGTAAGAGATAAATAGTCATCTCCAGAATCCCATTTCAACAAGAACTGTCCAAAGGGAACTTCATGCTTCGAACATTTATGGAAGAGTTTCAATTCGTAAGCCACTGGTGACATCCCGTCATGCTTTTCAGTGATGTCAATGGTGTAAAACACAAAAAAAAAAAAAAAAAAAAAAAAAAAAAAAACTGGACTCCTCAACAGTGGCAACAAGTCATTTGGTCTGATAAATCAAGCTTCACCATATTTCAGACAACTGGACGCGTTTATGTGTAGAGAAAGCCCGCAGAAGCATTTTCTTCTGACAGCCTCTTGCCAACTGTGCGCATGGAGGTGGTTCCCTTATAGTATGGGTTGCGATATCTTGCCGTGGTCTTGTGCCGCTTGTTCCTCTGCATGGGCAGGTTTACAGCTGCTCACTATGTCGATATTCTGGGGCTTCAGGTGCATCCTTTTCCCAGACTTTATTTCCAGGAGAATGAACCACTTTATCAAGACGACAATGCTCCTATCTACAGGGGCGCGCCAGCGGTAACCAGCGCCTGTGTGCAGGACTTCAGTTGGCGCCCTATATCCCTCTCCGAAAATAAAACTTTATATTAAAAAAATATGAATATGTATAAATACATAGCTGTCATTCTTCTGGAGTTTTTCCCAGGTCAAATAAAGTTTTTTGAACCAGAAAATTTACTTAATAAAATGCATCTTATTTCTATAAGGTTCGTATTTTATTTCATTTATTAAATAAAATTTCTGGTTCCAAACATGTTTAAGCTTCTTGAAAAAAATGGAAGGCTTAACTATGTAAATAAAATTCGAAACATAACAAAGCCTGTGAAAATGGAACCTGTCTGTATCAGAATCCTGCATTCAACGGTAAAATTTCGTTATCCCGGAGGAAATAACAATAGATTTCATCTATACTAATAAAAGTAAGTTGTTTCTCACTTATAATTTTAATATCTATATTAATAAAAGAGAGAAGATCTTCTTTACTCTAAATGTGTTGGCGATGGCTACGAAAATCTACCACACATAGAGGTCTGAAATTTTGATAACGATGGACGATGTCAGGTCCAAATGCATATTAAGCTATTTTTTCATTTTTTGATAATTAGCCGGGATTTTAATTAAAAGCCACAATGATCATAGCAAAATAGCGAGCTTTCTTTCTTCAAAGCGATCATGCTTGTGGATTTCCCCAGACGTTAAGCTGTCCATCATACTGAAGAAAGCGTAGCGTTCGATTTTTACTGCATTTTGAAATTGCAATGGCCAATGAGTTAAAAAAAAAATAATAATAAATAAAAAAGAAAGAAAGAAAATTGCTTTTCCTTACCGATTCCAACGGTATCTTTAGTTACTATTTGAAAAATCCTTTTCATTTGGCCGCGATTCGCGTCAGTTTTCAAGTTTTCCCGTTTTTCTAAAGTTTCAAATTTAAAAAAATAAACAAAAAAGAGAATACCTATTAACACATTCTCGGTATTTTTCCGGTTCTAACGACATCTCTGGTGTGAAAAAATATTAATAATTACTACGTAAAAAAAATCCTGAAGTCATTTCAAGGATTCGCCAGAGATGTTTTTTCTCTTGTGCGAGTTTTCTCAAGATATCGTTTCCTGTTTAAGAGATATGTGCTTTGGATACCATTTCGCATTTTAAACAAGTAAGAAAAATCATGCGTACAGCATAGATTATGAAACACTTTCCAACATTCCCTGAAAGCTTTAACGAAACTTCGTTACTTAGGGAAATAAGGCCAATAAGATAACTAAGTAAACACTTAAAAATCTGATTTCAGTAGTTACCGCCCATAATCAAATGTGTATTCCAATTCTTTTGAAAAGCCCTGTATTCGATCTGTATGTTGATATATATACTATATAATGGGAAAATTTAGTTTACCAAGAAAATGCATAACAGGTTGAAATTCATCTTTCAGCAATTTATACTAATAAATGGAAACATACTTGAATACTTTTGCACAGCCCTATAGTTTACCTAGTACCTTTATTACACGTCACTATTTAGCTAAAATTTAATTCAAACTAAAGCACGCTTAAAACTACTGAAATTACATTTCCAGAAATTATCACCCATGCACGGCCATGTATCCAACTCTTTGCGTGGCCCTGTATATCATTTTATCTATATTCTACAAATATTTCTTACTACACTAAATTCAGTTCAGCGTAAAAATGCATAACTCCTTTAAAACCCACCTTTAAGCAATTTATGCTCATACTCAGTAACCTTTACGAATTCATTTCTGTAGTACTGTACATGAACTACAGCATTTATACGCACTTTATAGTATGCATAAATATAGTGAACAAGTAGATAAGTGTGATCACAGATCGCACAGAGGGTGTCGTTTAATATTCCTTTCAAAACACTTTATCCTTTTGAAAAATCTGTTAGTTCCACATTTCGCAACCAGGGGCGCACTCTATTCTAAACAAACCTCTATCCGAACGAAACTCCGTTTTATATATTATCCGTAGATATAATAGTTGAGGGGATTGGGCCGATAGCACCTGAGATAAGTAGGCGCCCCTGGCGGTAAAAAGTGGAACTAAAATATGTAAGGCTATGGTGCATAATATAAAAGAATGGTCAAAGGGGTGTCGGCAAAAGTTGGAAAAGTGCTCCACAGGTGAAAAGGGCGGAGGTTAGAAAAATTGCTTAAAATACACAAGTTAGAGCCCGGCGGAATAAATAATATAAAACTTTTTGAAAATTTTATGATTTGCCGTGTGGTCTGAGGTATTCAGCCATACGTATGCAAAAATTCATGTCTCCAACTTAATTAGTGGATCTCTTAGAAAGAATTGCTTAAAATACGTATGTGGTAGCTCAAAGGGTTAAACGTAAGACTTCTTCAAGATTTTATGATTTGTCACTGGCCTCAGGTGTTCTGCTATAAGTATGCAAAATTTCAAATCTCCAATTCAATAAGGGGCTCACTTAGAACGAATTGTTTAAAATACACATGTGGGAGCCCAAAGGGTTAAATGTACTATTTTTTCAAAATTTTATGATTTGTCGTTTGATGTGAGGTGTTCACCTATAAGTATGCCAAATTTCACGCTTCCAACCTAATTAGGGACTCACTTACAAAGACTTGTTTAAAATACAGATGTGGGAGCCCAAAGGGTTAAATGTGCGACTTTTCCAAACTTTTATGGTTTGTCATTTGATGTGAGGTGTTCAGCTATAAGTATGCAAAATTTCACGCCTCCAACCTAATTAGGGACTCACTTAGAAAGAATTGTTTAAAATACAGATTTGGGAGCCCAAAGGGTTAAATGTACGACTTTTTCAAAATTTTATGATTTGTCGTTTGATGTGAGATGTTCAGCTATAAGTATACAAATTTTCACGCCTCCAACCTAATTAGGGCTCACTTAGAAAGAATTGTTTAAAATACACATGTGGGAGCCCAAATGGTTAAATGTACGACTTTTTCAAAATTTTATGATTTGTCGTATGATGTGTGGTGTTCAGCTATAAGTATGCAAAATTTCAAGTCTCCAATCTAATTAGGGCTCACTTAGAAAGATTTGTTAAAAATACACATGTGGGAGCCCAAAGGGTTAAATGTACGACTTTTTCAAAATTTTATGATTTGTCGTGGGATGTGTGGTGTTCAGCTATAAGCATGCAAAATTTCAAGTCTCCAACATGTATAGTTTCTGATAAAGGGCTCTGTGACAGACGGACAAATAGACAGACAGACAGAGGAGCGAGACGAATAGGGTTTCGTCAGATGAACGAAACCCTAAAAAAAACGCATATCATAATTAAAAATGCATTTCGAGCAATGATTACTAATATACAGTAATTCGGATACAATATAGTATTTGAAATCTTTTCAAATACACCGCAAACAATTTCCCCTATACCATTATGAACGGAATTCTTTTGTGTGGCCCTGTAAATGAACAATAACTATTCTTTGCACCGCATATTCAACAGAATGCATATTTTAGTGGGCTCCATAAATGAATATCAATTTTACTATGTTTGAAAGAGTGTAACACCATAAATCATTTGAAACGTTTTTTTTTCCATTGGCCGTAATGTAACGAAAAACTTTTGACTGTCCCTGTAAATGATCTAAACATGCTACAGACTTCATTTGCAATAGAGATCGTGCTATGGTAGAGGTTACTAACCTCCAAAATTTTCAGAACGATCCGAGTATATTTACGAGAGTTAGAGCACGGAGAGACGGACAGACAAACTGAAGTCATAAACACTTTTCAACTTTGTTGGAAAGTGTTAAAAAGTGAGAGCATGGTGCGTATTTTATATTATTCATATTTTATCAAGAATTTTTGGTAAAATTGAAATTTTTATATATGTAAATTCGAGAAATTAAGTACAAATTTGAAGTTCGCTTGAAAAATCAAACCGGAGTGGGGATGGCACCCCCGATGCACGCTGCCGGAGGTAGTTGGGCCCTCAACTTGAGGTTAGTTTGGATGGATTTTTATTTAAAAGTGAAAAATTATTCAAATTCGAGGTTGTACCCTGCCGAACGTAGTGCTGCTGACAATATTTGGTTCGTTTGGAAAGATTTCCGTTTAAAAACATAAAATCAAACGAAACCATGCAGTGCGTTGAATGTCCGGCGAAAACGTCCCCCCCCCCCCCCCATCTCGAGATTCATTTAGAAAAAATATAAAATGATTCAACATTTGATTTTAAGCATATTTAAGTTTATTATCATTGGCCCAGGCAATGCCATGCGGGTCGGTTAGTAGGGCATAAAGTGCACGGGAATTTAAATCTCTTTTTTCATGAATCTATATTTTTCCGTTCATATTACAGTCATGTTCTTTTGCGATTCTAGTCTCTGTAACGTCTAAGATTATATGTTACGTTAATAAGTGCTCATATTTCAATACTTTCAATTTTATGTTCTGAATTGAAAGGAACAAATCTTACAATCATGACAGTTATTTATCCAATATGTGATGATTAGACATAAGTATACGCAGGGGATGCAGGGAAAGGCCGACCTCTCAATTTTTTAAAAAGTAAGAATTTTTCTGGACATTTACGGCCAAATTTAGTCTATTTTCACCATCTGTTTCCGCCATGATCATAGATCCGGAGTACAAGATAGTATAGACAAAAAAAATATTTGTTCTGTACTGAGGTCTATGGTCGTAAAAAACACACAATTTTTGTCCAATATATAATAGATTCTATACAGAAGTGATTATTTGTAGAAGCGCTGAAAAAAGATATTGCTTCGGCCGCCTAAAGTAGAATTTGAGCACGAAAATCGTAGTGTTAAACCATGACAGGGAATGCCAAAATCTTCACAAATGGCTGATGCTTCATTTTTACCAGTTAACATTTGACCTATAGCTGACACCAATCTCTCCAATCTAAAATCTCTAGATTGAACAGCATACTCATGAATTACACTGGTGTTCTGGTGTTACATTGTTTCTCTATTAGGGCTGTCCAACGCGTCTCATGCGGTCACCATGGTGGCGCCCTTTGAAGGTTTTCTTGGCGCTCATTCGAATGTTTCCTCTTACTAGCTATTTTTAAAATTAACAAGAAAGAAAAAAATCATGAGGCAAGCACATATTATGAAACAATTTCCAACACATTCAGAATAATGTAACAAAACTTCATCGTTTAATTAGTTGAAATAGGATGTCTAAGGGAACCATACATACCACGGTTGAAAATTCACCTACAGCAATTTCCGCAAATAAGGGGAATGGTACGTGAATTCTTTTGTGCAGCCCTATATACGAAGTATAGAATGTATACACAACGAGTATCATGCAAATAATAATAAAATTTAAAACCGCATACCGAAATTGAAAACGCATTTTCAGCAGTTATTGCTCAAAGACATACCAATCATCTCGTAGTGAAATTCAGGGATTTATATCAATTTCAATTCATTTGAAATAGGTTATTAAAATGTACTGCAAACGATTTTTTCCCATTGACCGTAATCTAACGGAATTCTTTTGAGTGTCCCTGTAAATGAACTACTAAGGCTACACACTTCATATTCAATACAGAATATGCCTTTATAAACATCATTAACATATATCAATTGCATTAAAATCCGAATATATTTACGTGAGTTAGAGGACGGACGGACAGACAAACCGAATTTATAAAAAATATTCAACGATGTTGGAAATTGTTAAAAATCTATTTTAAAGGATGATTTCTTTAAAATCAATAATATTTGAATGGAGTTCTTTTCATTGTTACCAATTACTGTTATTGAGTGTTAATTATTTAATGTTAATTTATTATCCAGTGATTAAGGTTTCTGGCCCCTTCACCTACAAAATTTTGAGGTAGGTTGTCCGGCTGAAAATCTCATTTTAAATTTACTATGATTTATATTATTTCTGTAAATTATTTTTACGCATAGTTTCTGAGTCTTAGGGGTTTTATGGATATCACCGTGAGATGTATGTGCATCATAAAGACTCTGGTGACTTGTGACGGATAAGTCTACCACTATTCATGGCCTGATTATCGCAAGGGAAAATTTTACCCATATTTTCGAATAGTAATTTTCATCTTATTTATGACAGAAATTTTGAAGTAAGACGACGATTTCTATTTTTAAATAAAAAACTATTGGAATTTAACCCATGTGGTAATAAAACTGTTCTACGCTGTACCACTACTTACAGTGAAACAATAGTGATGTATGTTTTCAGCCATGTTAATTATGGCGCCTTTCATTGTTTGCAACTACATGAGATGCGCCTCTGTTTATTGAAAGGTTGGACAGGTCTGCGTTAAAATCACTTATTAGCAGACTCAGAAGCAGAGTAAAACGAAATAAATAAATAAATAATAATAATAATTAAATAATTATAAGTAAGTTTGTCTCACTAAATCTACAAAACATAATTCAGATGTCAAGAAAATGTAATACATTTTAGTATAATTAAATTAAGATTTTTTTTTTCTTTTAAGTAATTGATCCTCAACTGAAATCTTTGGCGCCTTTACTACTTCGGCGCCTGTGTGCGCCGCACACTTTGTACACTGGGTCGGCGCGCCCCTGCCTATCTACACTGCTAAAATCATCCAAAAATGGCTTGAAGAGCATGAGGAGGAAATAGGACATCTTTCTTGGCCCCCTCACTCTCCTGACTTGAACATTATTGAATATTTGTGGGGATATTTGGAGTCAAAACTCCGTGTTCGATTTCCGCCACCATCTACACTTTTGGAATTAGAGACTGCTCTCCACAAAGAATCGCTTCATATTCCTTTAAATGCTGTTCATGACCACTATGAATTCACCCCATGTCGCATACAATCTGTAATTAAGTCAAAGGGTGGTCCAACCCCCTATTAATAAAGCTTTTCTCTTATTTCATAGGTGTTCGTATTATTTTGTCACCCATCTGTATAACAACTATATCACAGAAATCGCAATTTTAGAACGTTTTTTTGCTCCTGCACACTTTAAAATTTCGAATTTTTAGAAAACTGTTCTTGGCGAGTATTTAGGTCTCTAAAAGTAACAGCCATGTCAAATTTCAAGTTTCTAGCCTTAACAATTCCAGATAAACTATAATTTAGAACGTTTTTCGCTCATTTCTGCCTTTAAATTTCGAATTTTTGAGAAACTGTTCTTAGAATGTACTTACATTTTAAAAGTAACCACCACATTAAATTTCAAATTTCTAGTCCCAACAATATAACATAAATCGCAATTTTAGAATGTTTTTTGCACCTGCACCCTTTTAAATTTCGAATTTTTTTAAAAACTGTTCTGGGCAAGCATTGGCGTCTCTAAAATAACAGCCATGCCTAATTTTCAGTTTCTACCCTAACAATTCTAAATAAATCGTAATTTAGAACGTTTCTGGAACGTTTTCCACTCATTTCACCTTTTTAAATCTTTAAACATTTTTTTTTCTCTCAGAGTTTACATTATTTTAAGTCACATGTAAAGAATAAATTTGATTAATTTAGGTTTCAAAATCAACAGAGAAAAAAGATAATCTAGTTAATTTAAAAATTACTATCACTCTTTTTAACTTTTCAAAACAGGATTTTGGAAGATAAAGGACATGGAATTGGACCGGGTCCTGGAACGTATTGCATCCGTGATGTAACGAACAAAGGCAAAGGTGCAGTCATTGCTCCAAAATTCGGCACAGCTAAACGTTTCAACGAGAAGCTCGCTGGTTATGGAGGCTCACCGGGACCAGCAGCCTACAAAAGGGATTCTGCAGACAAATTAATTTATCCGAGAGCTCCGACTTACTCTGTGCCACATGCCGAAAGGGGTAAAACAAAAGTAGCTACAACTCCTGGTACGTTTATTTATTTTTTTAACATAAGAAATTTTCAACTATATTCCGCTTCCTTAAAATAGGTACTTCACGGCCAAATTTTTCCTTATCATCATCCTATACAGGGTGTCCGGTCTCAACGGTGTCCAATGGCTAATTCCTAAACCGTTAGTCATAGACTTATAGTTCCAATTACAAAAATGTTTTAAATCAGGTAAAGAAACATTTTAAAAGCGATTTGGGTCAATAAAAACATTTCTTAAAAAATTACAAAATTTAAATTTTTATACGGTCCCCCGGTTCTATAAGTTATATTTAGTAATTTTTTCCTATTACACTGACAAGTAAGACAAAAAAAGTCCCATTCATATACCGCTAAAATTGAGCGAGTTATGAAACTTTAAAAATGCATGACTTATGCCACTTTTCTACTCTGAAAACAAATGAGTTCGGCTTGGCTTTGAGGGATCATATACCAAGTGTTAAAAGTATTCGAAGATCTTACTTCATGTGTATCTGCGCTTTGAAAAAAAAAAATCGTACAAGTATTATGATTAAGTCTCAAATTGGGTAAAATAACATATGTTTTATTTTGTCAGGATTTGAGACTGTTTCTCTTATGATTTCTTTTAACAAAAATTATGTTTTTTATAAGTTTTTATGTTACTTCAACAATCGTATGTATGTTGTTCCAGTTCAAAATTTGTACTCGAGCTTTAACCCACTTTTAAATATCCGATCGATATTGCATTTTACATACTGACACAAATCCGATAACAATCTAATATTATTAAGATTTTCGGTGGTTACCATTTATACTTATTTTACAGGATAACACAAAAAATTTCGGATAGATTTCTGCCAAGGAGTTTAAGAAAAAGTTTTAGATTAGATAATACAAGACTGCGATTGTTGGGTTTTTTAACTTTTATGTATTTTTTAGCACTGAATCCGAAAATTACCTTAATTTTTAACCATCATGTCAGGATATTTCGCAAATCATAAATTTTCAAATTTCAGGAATAACAAAAATCGAATACTATAAAGTAGAGGAAATGGTTGTGTTTTTTAACTTTTGATAATTGATTTTTACGCACTTTTTAGCACTGAATCTGAAAATGACCTTCATTTTTAACCATCACGTTAGAATTTTTTTGCAAATCGCAAATGTGTAAGTTAAAATATAGCGAAAATCTCATACTATAAAACATATGTAAAACATTTTTTATTTTATTTTATTTCATTTGATTAAAAAATTTATTCGATGTTTTTGCTTAGCCTGGGATTCTTACAGCTAAACAGCTGAGTGGTACGATGAGATGGGGGAGGAAATTCAATTTTAACATTGAATTTCTTAACTTTGAAATTTGCAATTTGCGAAAAATCCTGTTTGATAGTTAAAAATGAAGGTCAATTTCGGGTTCAGCGGTACAGAATTTATAAGAATCAATTATCAAAAGCTAAAAAACATGACATAACCCAACTTTTGCGGGCTTGTGCAATCTAATAATATTTTAAAATACGTATCATTTTGTAAAGAATTGAGGCTGTTAATTTAGAATCCTTTTATTTAACAAAAATTCTGTTTTTTATTTCTTCTTAAATGTTTATTACAAATTGTATATTTTCCATTAATATGCCAGAATGATTAAAGATTTCAAATTTATATTGCAATGTTAATTTTACTCCCAAACATTTTTTATATCTGACGAAATTGTATTTCGACTAAATTTGTGAATGACCCCCAATTTGCAGCAAAAAATATGCTCCAACTTTAAACAGCTATTAATCGGTCAATTTTAATCGTAGAATAACGGGACTTATTTTGTATTACTTATTAGTGTAAAAGGAAAATTTCACTAAATATAGCTTATAGGACCGGGGGACCGTATAAAAAATTTAAATTTCGTAATTTTTTAAGAAATGTTTTTATTGACCCAAATCACTTTTAAAATATTTCTTTACCTGATTTAAAACATTTTTGTAATTGGAACTATATGTCTATGACTAACGGTTTAGGAATTAGCCATTGGACACCGTTGAGACCGGACACCCCGTATAATAACTATAGCAAAGCCGAATCCGACGATCAGATCAAACTATGTTTTTCCACTTCATCTTAGGATAGGGTAATTATATTTTCACTAAAGTTGCTATCAGCTCCAAGAATTTTTCAAGCAACCAACTTTTGAGTCTCTTTGGAGTCCAGTTTCTCCGCATACAACTCGAAAGAAAGGTTGTAATTGACGTTGTAAAAGTTGCATGAGAAACGAGTTATTATGGCCATATCAAACAGACGATATTCTATATTTCATCCAATACAGTATGATCGTCTGCAGAATTCGCTTAACCCTGCTAAATTATAGAGGCCAACATATCTTTTATTTCGGAGTCTGATCGAAGACAAACATGTTTAACCTCTTCAGTTCCGAAGCTAAAATAATAATACAAATGCTTATTAATTTGTTTTTTCCAAACAAAATGACATCGTAAATGACAAAAAAGTATCTTTTCTGAAATTGATCCTTTAGGCGCTTAGTAATTTAGGTTAAAAAATATGGATCTAAAACTACAAAGCCCCTTAAAAACATCAATTTAATAACCATTGACAAAATTAACGCAATCACAAATTTAAGAGCTTTAAACAAGTAAATAATCTACAAATCCTCAAAATTTGTTATTGAAAAACATTTAAGTTAAATATGAAAATTTCTCACTTTCTTGGTCATACTGTCTTCTGGGCATTTTGCAAACTCAAAAATAACATTTATTTTGTGTGGAATTAGCTTAGGTGATGCCATTTATTCGTTTGCTTTGAACAGAAAAAACATTCAGCTATTAAGAAGTGATGTGAAAATGCAAAAAAATCGGACATTTTAGTTTTTATAAGGAAAAGAACAGAGGTTACCGTATGGGGACCCAGGGACCGAAGAGGCTAAAACCTGAAAATATATGTTAGGAAATGTGTCTTCTATCCGTAACGTACTTATTACATATTAGATTTCTTTTAAAAATTATTGATTAAATAAAAATTCCGGTTGCAAAGATGTGCGTCTTTGACCAGACTCCGGAATAATTAAGTGATGTTGGCATCTATGCTAAATGATACCACATTTTGCGTTTAAAACTAGAACACCCTAAAATTTTACTCAAGTTTCAAAAAAATATTTTACACCAGAATTTTTATTTAAAATTATTTGACTGATTTAATTAACGCAAATCTGCGTTTTTAAAATTTAACTTATTTTGAGAAAGAATTTCTGGTTCCAAATGACATTTAATCATATGGTCGGAGTCGAAAGAACTCCTTCCGGGCGTTCTAGTGTTAATTCAACTTTTCCGTTCTCAAATCGAAAAAGTTGACCCTTCCTTCCGTGCGCGGCTAATTCAAAACTTTTTTTGAATTAGTCGAACAATTGGCAGGATTCGAAAAGAAGCACATAAAGATATGCCAAGGGCCCGACTTGGCTATCTAAGGCCCCGAGGCAATCATCATTCTTGGGGCCCCCTTCAATCTATCCGTAGTAATTGTTTGCGAATAATGTGGAAGTGGTTAGCACTAAACTTTATATATATTGTATGTATGCATAAATTTTGTGCCAGCTATAGGGTAACTCCGGGAGAGTCGCCGCGTCCGGGATAAATGCCGCACCCCTTGTATTTCTTGTAATTATCAATAGATGGCAGTCAAACGCGGAGTATAGGTGCGCAATAAGATTGTTTTAATCAATGTATATCATGAATCCCATTTCGATGTTTACTTGTAGCTATGCAATCATTATTTTGACGTAAGCGCATGATTTCACTATCCAAACTTTTAAATACGTTGTGTTTAAATACTTTTCATACGCTAATTTCTAAACGCATGCATGATTTCGAAGTCAAAACTCAGTGTAGAGTTTGTATAGAGTACTGTGTGTATGGTTACGCCAAGGGTAGGCAACTGTGATGTGCGACGTCTGTACCATACAAAATGGGATACATGCCGCACTGCAATCCCGGTATACATGCCGCAGTTTCTTTTGTACGGGATGATAAAGTGTTATTAACTTTTCCTTTTCTTTTTGCACAGACTAACCAAGTTAGGCATGTTGTTAGTCCTCAACAGTAACTGTAATGATTTTGCATTTTAACGTCCTGTGTTTAAATGAAATATTGTTTTTGAAAACCAGATAAATTTTAAACTTGTTTACAGATTTTATTAGAAATGCCCACATTTTATAAAAGAAAAGAAGGTGTAAGCCTACGGGGGCAATGATATCCGTAAAGGTTAATGCAGAATGTTGGGCGTAGATTGACTTTGCATCAGGTAGTCTTTAATTTGCGATGCTTGGAACAAATCGGCAACTGTTGGCAACGCTACTAGTAATTTTAAGGCAACTGGGATCTTCCCTTTCAACAACAACGCTCTCCCAGATCATTTGTTTTCTGCTTTAGCAGATAGTGAAATGTCCTTACCAGAAAACACGACGCCAAAGGAGGCAAATCCATCTCATAAAATGCTAATCAACACATCTTAAATCAATTTAAAGCCCTCAGAACCTGGAACTAGCAGTGTAAAACCACCATCACTACCAATCACCTACATAAAATATTTCCGATTCCGAGACTTAGGGGACAGCAAAGCACAGAATTAAGAAAACGGGAGTAAACTTAAGCTCTATTGACAATTGGAAAGAGCTTAAGGTAAATTTAGAAAAAAAATTCCAAAAATGTAAGAAAATTAACAAAAAAGATACAAAACTACCAAGAGAAAATTTAATTTTGATTCAGGTAGAGGATCCCGAGACAGTCTATCAGACATTGATGAATGTTCAAACAGTATAAAGTTTACTACACCTAAGGAGAAAAAGGGAAAATTAAAAAGTAAGAAGGCGAAGAAAAATGCAAGCCAAGATGATAATAATGAAAAGTTGGATCACGCGTGACGCAGACGTTTTTTGCAAGAAATTTTTAGAAAACTCTTCGAAAAAGAGGAAGTGTAATTGTCTTCGTTGCATCATGTGTCAAACGTGGTTACATAAAGACTGTACTTTTTCGACACTTTTTGTGAAGCTTGCGGTCGAAAAAACATGTCTATTAACAAATAAATTATGTAAACACTATTTCACTTTTTTCTTTTCCCTCTCTAATCCATTGACGTTACGTTGTTGCAAAAATAACAATTAAAATTCGATGTAAAAAAATAAGTCGATCATTTTAATAGTGAAAGTAGGCACACAATTATTAATTTGACTCTACTAGTACGTTTCATTGTACTCATTTTTAGTTTAAGTACTCGTTTAGTTTCTTTTTATTATTACATAGTTAATTATAGTCCATGTATGACTATATTTTTTATATTTTTATTTATAATTTCATTCTGTTCTTATGACAAAGCGCGGCATAACTACCGCACGAGTGCGGCGTCTCAGCCTGAATGTACGGGTGACGCGCCGCAGCGTAAAGTTTTAGAAAAAAATTGTAAAAAAATAATAATTATTTATTTTGATTTTTTTTGTCGCAATACACGTGTTGTATATTTAAATTAAATAGCACAGCATGATTTTTTTTATTTTATGTCCCCCATGGGACTTTATACACAAATTCAAAAAAATATGCGGCATAAATCCCGGAATTACTCTAATTCACATCTGAATACAGGGTGTCATTAATTTTCAATGGCATAGTTTTTTTTTTCCTTTTTTTTTTTTTTTCGTGAGTGAAGTGAAGGGGTTACAGGATGCCGAGAGAGGAAGGGTAACCGCACTCCATTCCTAAATGTTTGAAAATATATTAATTTTGATCTTTTTTGGCCAATTTCAGCTATTTGGCACCTTTTAATGAAAATTCTGATTATTCCCGGGGACCCCCGAGCAGCTGCCCCATATGCCCCTGCATTAGTCAGGCCCTGGATATGTCTTCTTATCAAGTAATCTTACTCATTTAACACTCGATAAATAACACTACAAAAGCTAGGAAAATATGTATACTGGGCTGAAGCAACTTCTGGACAAAGCTGAGTGAACACGACCTGTAAATAATGTCTCAGGACTAACACTGGATTGAATGACGTAGTTATGGATCGGCCGACGTGTACGCATTGGTGCCATTATACAACGTTAATTTTGTAAATTTATTTACTTTTTGTATGATTATGGTTTTTAAGATTGTGGATATGTTGTATCCTTAGTAAGGTACTCAGTATCCTTGTAAGGGTAACTATAAAACGGACCCTAATGTAGTAACATTTGGCTTTCTAAAAGATGAAAAATGGGAAAAGAAATGGATTGTTGCTAATCATCCGAAGGTATTATGTTCAAACCAAACAATCTCTGGTAAATGATTTTTATTGCTGCTTATGAGTATTAAATTTTCATTTTCGTTTTCTTATTAACAAAAAACGAAAGCAAAAAGATGAATATATAACTGAATAAATTGCTTGTTTTTGAAATTGTGGTGTGAAACACTTTGAAGGTTCTAAAATATCTACATTTCATAATGATATTCAGATGTAAAGACTAAAATTTAATTATTAAAAATTAATTTTCTTGTGATTGTGAAAAAAATTACATTTTTTATGATTGTTGTAAGATAAAAATGAATCGTATAACTTGAAAAATTTTTATGCTTCAAGTACTCCAGCTTGTACTTTTCTTTCTATAGTATTTGTTTGTTTGTTTGTCATAAAAGCACGTGATTTACAGAACTATGTTTTTCCATTCATCTGTTTAAAATGCAGAAATCACAAATCTGATAACATCCGTAATTAAACTTAAAATGTTTAAATGCAATCGCACATATTTAAAATATTTCAGCATATAAGTGGAAATGAAGATTAGTGATACGATGAGATAATGCAAGTTTAGTTTTTATGCTTCACACACCCAAGATTGCATTTCTCTACGGCATTCTTTTTATCATAAAATGCATATTATTTTCATTCTAAATATGCATCAACCTTATATGAGGACAAATTGACAGAATTATGTTTCAGAATCTGGTTAATTTTAAATCAATTCAATAGATAGTTTATATTTTACTTCTTGCATGGATGGTTTGTGCACTGTTAAAAATATGGCCTGACATTGAAGTCCACTGTAGTGGAGATTGCTTTGGGACGTATAGCAACTATGGCTGCTCGCCTCGAATGATCCTTATTATACACAGACACAAACCACAATTTTTTGTATTTCCTTTTTTCCATTACATACAAGGACGAGATAGTCACAAGGAAATTTACAACACCAGAGAAAAAGATTACCTCTGTTTTTAAAGACTATCTATTTTCTGACCAATGAGAACGCTTCATAGGCATTTATGTAGCGTTCTCATTTGTTAGAAAATAGATAATCTTTAAAAGCAGAGGTAATTTTTCCCCAAATTTTTAACAGTGTGGATGACCTCGAGGGGTAGCTCCACATGTAAGGTGAAACTTATGCTATGTTAAATTGACTCCTCGGCTTCTGCCGCCAGGTTGTTCTGTCCTTTTTTTGATTTTTGCGATATGCACCTTATTTCTTAAAATGTTAACTTTTAAAGTAGCAGACTTGCAAACTTTTTGACCCGTTTGGGACCACGGGTGCATATATGCACCCTCAAAAAATGCTTAAAATGCTTGAGTTTGATACCAGTAAAAAAGAAAAGAAAAATTGGTTTTATTTAATTACAACATTTTCGTGATTTATAAAGTTAAGTCAAATAATTAACGAAAAGTGATACCAAACGAATAAAATTCGTGTAAAAGACGCTGGTCCTGAACGGGTTAAACTATTAGGTCAATAGTAAATAACTGAATAAGTTGCAGAATGGTTGAATGTAATCGATCTAACACTGGTATTGAACAGCCGATCAGTCGTGACGTCAAAACTCAGCCCTTAGGCATTATCTATAGAATGGTATTGGCTGAGTGAACGTGCTTTTGTTGTTTATCTTTCCGACATCTGTTACTATTTTAGAACGTTTCCGTTGATGCAAATAAATCGCCAGACTTCGGAAGTGGCAAAATAGTATTCTTAGCCAATATTGGCAAAATGCAGCTACCTCAATGTTGGCAATATTTTATGGCAATACAGTTTTGCTACCCAGATAGCATGAACATTAGCAGCAAGTTCGATTTTTTCTGATATTATCTTGCCGTGACAAATTTGAATTGAGAAATTTGCAGCAAATCTCCCGCAAGGTATACCATCACCCACTTGCATGAATAGTTTGTTGTGAAAGTGATGTTAAGACTGTCTTTAATTCACGAAAGTGACGAAAGCAAAAAATCCTTCTGTTGAGAGAATAGACAATCAGTACATACGCAGAAATTTCAGAAATTTTATTCGGCCTGCACCGCTTTTTCTAAACGGTATACTTATTAAATGCCAAAAAAGGCTTGAATGGAAGTACAAATATCACCTTAACTTGTTTATAGTGATAAAAACGATGCATGCATCTTCTGACGGTGCATTCGCATCAATAGACCATATCAGGTCTATGGACCTCTTCAAAGGGGTTAAACTTATAGTGTAACATGGAAAGATTACTACTTCGTAGTGTTTTTGATTACTTGTTTGCCATTAATTTGCAATAAATTTGATACAGCATGCATTTAACTTGCACGACAAGTTAGCTGCAAGTTCAAAGTGTGGTAACTTCGGCGTTTACGCTATCTTGCTGCAGTCTTGTTATGAACTTTCAGTCTTGTCATGCTGAGCTTACTGCAACTTTGCAGGTTTTCAAAGCAAAACTGTTGCAAATTTTCTGCAAACTAAAAATGCTATGTGGGTATTGAGATGTTCATATTGACGTTTGAAGAATTTATCTTATTGCTCATTAGTGGACGGAAATTTTAAATAAAATAAGTAAATTGTTGAATGTAAAGTAAAGATGAAGAGTCCCAGCTGATTTGCATCAATTCTTGAATTTTTATTATTATAAAAATTGGCATAACATAATATAAATCTCGCAGTCTGACCATATGTTTTGCTCAGTATATTTCAAAATGTCCGACAAATATGAAATTTTGTGATTGTTTGCCAAATCGATTGCAATAGGTCATGAAGTGCCATGATATTACACACAAAATATAGTCACAAGATATTAAATTTCTGTTTCATAATTTTCTCCCAATTTATTAGACAGTGCCATGATACTTTTTTCAATACAACACAATTTTTACATACAGCCTTAACAATTTCTTTGTACTTGATCCTTTTTATTTAAAATTATAACCATGATTGGATTAAAATGCGCATTATGTTTGACTTATCATATTTTGCATTCAGCAAAGTCTGATATTATTTTTAATTTTGTTTCATTTGGTTCATTTTATTTTGATAGCTATTGGTTCATCATATATTGATGTGTAATATTGTGAAATTGTATTGTGTTCCCATATGTTTTTGACTTACCTTATGCCTTTTAAATAGCCCTTAGCGTATAAGGATTAAATATCACTGGCAACCTTTCATTTAAGTAAGATTTTGTTGTGTGTTCTCCGCGATCGTACAAAAAGATTTTATTTCAACTTATTTAGGAAAATCTGATTTATATAATTGCTATTGATTACGAACTATTTATTTTTGTTTTCTTTCTCATTTTCAAGGTCCAAATGCGTACAATTTACCGCCACTGCTTGGTAAAGGAAAAACCCCTGTCGTTAAAGGACCGGAATATTCCTTTGGCAAAGACGAACGCATGAGAAAAGCCAAGCTTGAGCAGGTAGGATTTTTTTTTCTCTTTGGATTTATATATTTTTCTTAAACATAATATAAACCCTGTGTTTATTATTAGCTTTTTAATTCATGTAACTTTTATGTTTAATTCCCAGCAAATAATACATCACAATAAGGCTAATGTCAGACGAACGTCTTTTTTGCACGCTTTTTTGCCTACCCTACACATCCCTACACAATGCCGCTAGCATTGTGTCATGATGGTGTGTAGGGAAAAAAGCATGCAAAAAGACGTTCGTCTGACATTAGCCTAATAAACCATTTACTTTCTGCTTAAGTAGAGAATATTTGACTTAAATATAGTGGTGGCCAAAATTGTGGACATTTTTAGGTAGCTTTCATTACAAAAAGTGAAAAACTACCTATTGCAGCCATCCGAAGGAAAACACTTCGGAAAATTTTGCTATACTTTAGCCGATCATGATCCCCAGATCACAAAACCAACCTCCGTTGAAATTTTGACTTATATATATATACTACTTTTATATATATCCATATATATATACATATATATATATATATATATACTACTTATATATATATATATTTATTTATTTATTTATATCTGAAATTTGTCATGCTGTAATTCCCGAATTTTTGAACCGATTTGGATAAATTTTTTCATTTGCATAGTACATACTAATGTCTCGACCGAGTTCGTTGGCCAGCTTCATCCGCCATCTTGTTTCAAAATGGCGGCCATTTGAATTTTTGAAATTTTTTTATGCTTTCTAACATTGTATACTTATAGAAAATGTTACGTTTCACAAAACGCAAACTCTTATGTATCATTTTAAACAGAACGTTAGAAACATTAAAAGATATTTTAAAGAGTCATACAGTGTAAGTTAACAACATAGGTCATTTTAAAGAGAAAGTTAGGAAACCTAAAAATTTCCAAAAGTGTCCACAAAATTCAAATGGTCGCCATTTTGAAACAAGATGGCGGATGAAGCTGGCCAACGAACTCGGTCGAGACATTACTATGCACTATGCATATGAAAAATTTAACACAAATCGGTTCAAAAATTCGAGAATTACAGCATGACAAAATTTATATATATATATATATATAAGTCAGCATTTCAACGAAGGGTGGTTTTGGTATCTGGGGGTCATGATCGGCGAAAATATAGCAAAATTTCCCGAAGTGTTTTCCTTCGGACAGCTTTAATAGGTAGCTTTTTACTTTTTTAATGAAAGCTACCTAAAAGTGTCCACAATTTTGGCCACCACTGTATATCGGGTGGTCATATAATAAGTTTTCCTGTTTAATGGCCTTTGCAGCTAAAACTAATAAACGTATAGCTGCTAACTAGTTGCAGATGAAAACCAAAAGAGTGATGCTCAGAATCCAGAAGATTTATTAAAAAATAGGAATTATCACACAATACATTAAATTAATTACTTTATATTAAATTGCATCATTTAATACATTTAATTCACTGAAGTAGATACATTTAGTTCAGATTAATTTTAGATATAATAATTTAAATAGAATTAAAAATGAAATAGAATTTGAGCCATTGTATCAACAATGGAATTAATATCACTAACAAATTATTGAAGTTGTGATTGTACGATGAAGGTAGCAGCATTAGTAGGAAAGTAAAAGAATTTGATTTAAGAAGGAATGGAAGTATAATGGGGAAACCATTATGATTAATTCACTCTATTATTTTCATTAATGTCTTTTAGTAAATAAAAATTAAAGCTAGATCTGTGTAAAGCAGGGAATCAGAAAAACAAGTGCCAAATGTACCTCGTGATGCAAATGGTTAATATGCAAGCAAACAGAATGTATATCAAATGCATATGATAAATTTTGCAAACTTTTACTATTGTTAATTGAAATGGGTTAAAGTTTAATACTAGATCAATTTTAACACAATTATTCTAATTGGTAAACTAATCATATTAGATGTAAATTTCCAACTGGGCGAAAAATGTCCGGACCAGGATTCGAAACCGGGACCTCCTGGCTGAAGCCGCCAGTCCTCTGCCATCTGAGCTATCCCGGACGATTCTGGTCGAACTTTTTTCACCCAGCTAACCTTGAAGATTACAGCATCTGGCCTGAAACCTGGTTCAGCTCAACAGAATAAATCTCAGGTAATGGAACTCCAGAAATCGCTGGATACGAAATTACACTAGATTAATTTTAACACAATTATTCTAATTGGTAAACAAATCATATTAGATGTAAATTTCCAACTGGGCGAAAAATGTCCGGACCAGGATTCGAACCCGGGACCTCCTGGCTGAAGCCGCCAGTGCTCTGCCATCTGAGCTATCCCGGACGATTCGGCGGCTTCAGCCAGGGAGGTCATGGTTCGAATCCTAGTCCGGACATTTTTCGCCCAGTTGGAAATTTACATCTAATATTAAAGTTTAATATTAAAAATGATTTTGAATTAACCATCACAAGGTAGGGATATGCGAAACAACTGAGAAACTAGAAGACTTTATTTTCTGCCAGAAGAAAGAAGTTAAGTGTAAAAAAAAGTAACTCTCATATGCACTATCTACCTCAACTACGCGAAAACCTTACCGAAAGCGCAAATTGTTTGTACGATTAATCTAATTGGATTTCAGCCGTAGTCATCTCCAATCAGGTTAATGATGAATGCAAGTTGAATGCCAATCGAGGTTTTCGCGCTAACCTGCAGTTGAAGCAGAGGGTGAATACGCATGTAAGTTTTCTGGCAAAACCAAAAGTCTTGCCAAGTACACAAACGGAAGCAAACCGAATTTCATATACAGACTGTTGAAGGCAACGGAAGATGTATTCCGAAAAAAATAATACTAAAAATCACCAATAAGGGAGATTTTAGGCATTGTTGGAAGTGAAAACGGGGGAATCCAATAAACGCAGGCAAAATGAATTATGAAATTTTTCATTAATGTTTTTATAATAAAAAATAAACGTGCTATATAATAGTAATGAATGATTTTATGAAAGCCATGATAAATAATCTTTTATTCATCAGCATTAGGGTTTCCTGGGTTCGTGCTACATTTTTTAATGTACTATGGCTGTCCTTGAATATAAAATATTGCTTCAGGTGTATGGCGTTCTGTACTGCTGCGCGTCAAGTGTCGGTTGAATATTTATAACAACCTGTCTCATGTTCTCCTTCAACACATACAAGCTGGGCAAGTAACCAGCATACACAATGCATTTAACTCAGCATTTATATTTGTGATCAGTATTAATGAATTAGTTACACAGACACTTTTAAGAGCAGTAATTCTTTTTGCAATACTTTTCACTCATGAATGGGAAAACAATCGCTAAATTTAAGAACGAAATGGATTTTTTTTCTCTTTTTTTAAAAAAATTCTTAAAGCATCTTCAAGCTTTTCTAACATACATCTATTGGTAAAAAAGCTGGAAAGGTTTGTTATATAAGAATGTTTGGTCTGGATGGCAATTCAATGGAAGCAAAAAAATAAATAAATAAATAAATAAATAAAGTAATATTGCGTAAATTATTATATGCATCGCACTTTTTTTGATCGATCGTTATAATGAAAAAAAATCTCTATAATAGACGGGCGTTATATCGAGCGTTTTCTGTGTTTTTATTGTGGAGTTGCTCTTTGTTCAATGGCAGATGTGCAGTGGACGGTATGCGGAGGTATATGCCGTATTCTTTCTGTATTTTTTTAAAGGAAGTCCGTATACACCCTGTTTTTCAAATAAAACTCTAGCATATATTCTCTGTCTTCTGCCTTTTCGCGTATATCCTCTGATTTTTATTTCTTTGCGACTACAACACTGTTCAGTACAATTCTAAATGCATCCTTACAAGTAAACCCCAAGTTTTTAACATCGTCTTCCCCTTGAAGACAGACCCGCCCTTGTAAAATATCCTAATCATAAGGAAGCACCTTAAGTTCACAAACATGGCATGCACCTAAAATTCCATTTGTTTGCTTTGTAAAAGAAAAATATTACATTCAATTTAATAATTCCTAAGCGTTTTGAAAATCTATTCTTAAATAACAAGGTCATTGGTGAGAAAGTGAAAGAAATATGCCACGGGTCATGAACTCAATATATTTAAAATGACCTAAAATATTAGAAAGTATGATATACTGTTTAGGCAGGATTAAATTTAAAGGCCTGTTATTGATAAACAGTTCATTTCTGGTAATAGGCATATTAAATAACAGGTAACCATTCATTATTTCACGTATAGTCGTGGAAAAAAAAGTAAGCATCCCCCAATAACTCTGCAACAAGTTATTGTAGAAGAAAATTATTGGTAACAAATAATTAGAAATAAAGTCTACTTTTAAATGATGTATATAAAATTTGCTTGTTTGTTGTGGTGAGGCGGTGACTTTAATTTTTAATTGCACTTCAAGCATACTGAAGCATCATTCTGTAGGGCGAAAGATACTGATCTTGTTGTGGTGAGGCGGTGACTTTAATTTTTAATTGCACTTCAAGCATACTGAAGCATCATTCCGTAGGGCGAAAGATACTGATCTTGTTGTGGTGAGGCGGTGACTTTAATTTTTAATTGCACTTCAAGCATACTGAAGCATCATTCTGTAGGGCGAAAGATACTGATCTTTCCATCTCCGCCTTTTTCCATTGTTAAATCTCCCCATCCTTTTGTTATAAAGCGCAAACAGTTGAAGAAGAATAGGGATAATCGTACTTGAAGTTGAAGGAAAGTAAAAAAAAAGCATGTAAACTGGCTTTTAATTACCCAGAACAAACAAAATAAGCCAAAAAAAAATGTAAAATAATCGTACTTAAATAATTTAATTTTAATTAAAGTAGTAATCTCTCTTTTTTTCGATAATTGACAAATGATTTTTTTATCACATCATTTTTTAAGTTTCGTGGGACATTCGAAAATTTGGCCTGTTACGTCCCATTTTGATTGGTAATGTTAGCGAACATACAATAGCAATTTCTGAACCTTTCACGCTTTTTCGGATTGAAACGTGTCCTTTCTCTTCACCATTGCAACTGACATTTTTTTTTAATATCTCAGTAACCATGAGAAATGATGTACAAAACCAATTTCGATTTTGCCCAGTCAAATTCGTAAAAAAAATTTCCGCATTGTCCGATGTGCCATATGCATTAAGCGTCCTTAACATTAATTCCAAATAGAACAAGTGCGGGTAAGTGTGATCGAAAATCGCTCAAAGGGTTTCGTTTAATATCTCTTTCAAAAACTTTATCTTTCAATAAATCCAAATCATTAATTTATAATTATCAAATCCTTGCATAAGATGACAGCACCAATGAATTTAATTTTGAAATGATTACAAAAGGAAGCTATCTTTTTTTAGTCAAATTAAAAATATTTAAATCAAAATATTTAAATAGAATTCAAAATTCCGAAATTTCAAAAATTTAGCGAAGGTTTAAATAAAATTTAAAATTTCTAAAAACAAAAAAAAATTGCTTAAACGAAATTTAAAATGCTGTAATTTCCCAAGAATTTAGTCGATGTTCAAGCAAAATTTAAAATTTCGAATTTTCTCAAAACAAAACAAATTGTTTAAACGAAATTTTAGAATTTTTCCGGAAGTAAAAAAAAAATAATAATAATTTCGCAATTTCTCAAAAAAAAAAAAAAAAGAATTTTGAATAAAAAAAATAAACGTTAAAATGTTTTCCAGCAACTTTTGACCTTAAAATGGCAAACATACGAAAATTCTGTAAAATTGAATCTATCAGATAAAAAAAACCTATTCCGGGGGAAAGGGGGGGGGGATAGGGATTTCAAACTCCGATACCAGGATCCTTTTGTATAGAACGTGAACGGGTTATCACAGATCCATCTAGCCAACGCGAAAAAGATTTAAATTAAGATTCTGCTCTACAATCTAAATCGCAGAAATGTTCGGATGTCATTAAATTAATTCACTTAATTAAAATAATCTAAGACATTTTCAAAATTTTATGATTTTTCGTGTGATCGGATGTATTCAGCTATAAGTATGCAAAATTTCAAGTCTAACTTATACAATTTCCGAGAACGAACTCTGTGACAGACAGACAGAGGAGTGAGAAGAATAGTATTTCGTCAGATGAACGAAACCCAAAAAATGATGGGAACAAGTGGGTAAGTGTGATCGCAGATGGCACAGAGGGGTTTCGTTTAATATTTCTTTCAAATCACTTTATCCTTAAATTAACAAATCAAAATTGTTAATAGAAAATTAATAATTCCTTGCATAAATGGCAGCACCATTATATTTAGGAATGCGCCCCCCTGGAAGTTACCCACTCCCCCATTTATTTTTTTATATTTAACTAATAATATTTATAGGAGGACTTCGTCAAAAACCGCGATTAAAACCGCTGTGGTTTTCTTAAAAAAAAAAAAAAAAAAAAAAAAAAAATCCACCCTACGAATTACTCGTATCCCTAACAAGTAAATAGGAACCCTCGTTCGCCCCTCTCCCCTCCCCAACAAAAATTCAACTCTCCTTATATTTATAAAATTCTTATTATGTGTCATAAACTATGTCAAAGTTTAAAAGCGATCGGTTCTTTAGTTTCCTAATTTTAACAAATTCCCGTCAATTGTCTGTCCAAAAAAGCATCTCTTTTATAAGCTTAAAAATCGATTTTTTCATAAATCGAAAAGTTGTGGTCCGATTTTTTTAAAATTCATATTTTATGAATCAGCGTATGAAATAACATCCGGATGCTAAAGAACCAAATTTGTAAAATCAATAGTTAAAAAATTTTCGTACTGCGATTATCAAACCCTTGTATAAAAATGTCTCTTTTTTATCCGTGTCACGTGGCCTGGCGTGCACAAAATGCAATTCTGGAATTAATTACCAAAAAATTAATTACATTCGCTTCTGATTGTCGAAATAAAAAAATAAAGACATTCTGAAAGAGAATGAAATTTTACGTCGAATGGAGTAAAAATCGTAGCTCAAAAATCGATATTTAAAAAAAAATTCTGCCCTGTATACAAATTCTGAGTCCGTTTCTGACCTCAAGACGCACCTGTTTTATATTCTCTCGTTATCGCCGAAAATTCAGTGGCATCAGACATCTGTCGCCTTCACAAATGAAGGAAAATAAGATTTTTTTTTTCGATTTTTAACGAATTTTCGAGTTTTTATGGTACGATCGAGATAATTTTTTGAATTTCTGAAAGCTGACCCCCCCCCCCCCCGTTTTATAAGTATTAATTTTGAATTTCTAAGATACGTAGAAAAAATGTAATCGCGCCTTAAAGAAATCGCCAGTTCTTATCTGCCGTTAAAATGACACATCTGTCTTTAATCGGTGGAAGAAATCGTTTTTGTAATTTGATAAAAAAAATCATGCTTTTGTTGAATTATGAGTGTCTTTTCGATTTTGTAATTGGAGATTTTTTAATTAATAACGCCCGTTAATTACGACTTTTTCAAAATTTTATGATTTGTCGTTTGGTGTGAGGTGTTCAGCTGAAAGTATGCAAAATTTCAAATTCTCCAATATATATAGTTTCTGAGAACGGGCTCTGTGACAGACGGACAGACAGAGGAGTGAGACGAATAGGGTTTCGTCAGATGAACGAAACCCTAAAATCGGCCCACTGTATAAACAATAGTGGTTTTCGGCTTATTTTTAAGATATTTTCTTCTTACGCAGTGTATAAATAGTACCTGAATTCCATTTTAGCTATAAAGGGTTGGCAAAGGGACCGTATAAACTTTAAAAATTCATTAAAAGGAAAAGAACAAATTGTCGTATCGAAATGCGGTTTGTACCCTAGACTTGTTAAAGAGTCTGATTTTTTGCGACAAAAGAAGAAAAACATGGTTAAAACTTTCTCCAATACGTGGCTCTGTTTTAGGTTTACGTTATTAAAATACATAAAAAAATATTGATTATACAACAGGTATTTATTTGCACTTGAGGCTACTATATTCTCAAATGCAAATAAATTACCTGTTGCACAATCTCAATATTTTTCATTGTCTTTTAACATGGAACTTACTAACGCTACATTCTGACATTTGACGTCCACTGTAGTAAAGATTGCTTTGGGATCTATAGCAATAATGGTTGTCGCCTCGAATGATCCTTACTTATACACAGAAATACTTACACAAACCAGACAACAATTTTTATTTCTTTCCATTCCATTTATATAACTTTTGAAAACACAGACACAGTAACATCCATGTCTTACCTATAGGAATTCGAACCTGAACCCTCAGTGTGGCAACAGCCTCCGCTTACTCAGCACGCCACCGGGTACTAGCGTCACTTATTGGTTGAAAGTTAATATTTGCCATACAAAATCTTAGGGTAAAAACCGCACTTCAATATCATTTATTTGTTTACTTTTTTTTTAATGAACTTTTTAAGTTTATAGATTTTTGCCCACACTGTATTTATTAATACAGTTGTTTAAATCTTTTCCCAGTATTAGTAGTTTCAGTTGTCAAAAGCTTCTTTCTGCCAAATTAAAATTAAATATTGAAACATCAAAATAGTTTTCTGAAATGATAATTATTAATTTGTATATTTTCAGAACCCTGGACCAGCCAGATATCTGTTGCCATCAACTAATGTCAACATGAATAAAGGACCAGAATATTCTATGGGCATAAAAGCCGATCCACCCAAAAGTTCATTAATTGGCCCAGGACCAGCAGCTAACAGTTCTCATTTGGTAAGCAATGCATAATTTATTTATGCTATAACAACTAGAGAACATAAAAAAGATTTAGGTTCATTTGCATTATGGTTTAAATTGTGTCTCGATATATATTAGATGTTACCTGAGTTGTCAAATTTCTTTTATAGTGGAAAAAACCACGGGAAAGACAGGGCGGGTGAAATAAGTTTTTACCACTAGTAAAAAAAAAAAAAAAAAAAAAAAAAAAAAAAAAAAAAAAATAGAAACAGAAGTTTTCTTTAATAACTTACTACATATGTTATAACTGTTTTAGAACTTTCTTGTGGGGTGTCAGTTTTCCCTGAAAGGGGCAAAAGAAATATTTTTTTTCTTGTTATGCACATCTGAGAAGCCATTCATCTAGATTTACTTTTACATATGTTGCTGTAAATTAGACAAAACTCATCACTATTATAATAGCTTAAGTCATGTGACTGTCATCAACAGTTCCGGGCTGACAGCTTCGCTTTTTATATGCCAGGCTGCTATTTTGATACTTGGCTCAGATGATAATTCGCCAAATATTGTTCCATCGCTATAATTTCACCTACATTCAAATAGTTCGAGTCCTGTGATTGTCATAAACAATTACGCTTTTCATATGCAATTGTAACAGGCCATTTTCAATCAAAATTATTTAAAACTACATAAAAGTTGCCATGATCGCAAAGAATTCTTGGTACTTTTATGCTAGCCGGGTAAAAATCTTGCCAATGACATTTTTTTAACTCGCCAGTTAGCATTTTTCATGTGGTAAATTAAAAAAAAATGCTTTGATGTTGAGATTAAATGTCATGGTTTATGGTATTATTTGTTATTTTTCTTTTTTTTTTTTTAAAGAAATAAGTAAAAGTTGTAAATTTTAAATGTTTTTTTTTAAATTAAAGTTGTGTATTTTAAATAAAATGAGTGAAATGATTATATTTTAAGTGAAATTAATGACATACGAAAAAATGCGAAGGGAACAATGTTTGGCGATTTATCCCCCTGCGTCCGGTTAACATAAATATACCGAATTTTTGATTTCTCTATCAGAATCTTTCGACTTAGCGAAGGATTGAACAAGTAAATTAAGTTATAAATAAAAGTAACATGATACAATGCTTAGCATTGCATTTAAGTGAGACCAAACTGGTCGCCAAGGGCGGCTAGTTAATGATAACTGTGTCTGACTTCGAGAAGATTGCAATATCAAAATTTTAGCAAATATTGTTGATAATTATTAATTTCTGTGTTTAGTGTTTGTTTAATAATAATGGCTCCATTTTAATCAAATCTGCAATTTACTTTAGTTTTTATGCAATTTATGAAAAAAAAAAGAAAGAAAAGTGACTTATTTATGACTGATACATTCTAAAATATAAAAATTCCTTGTCGGGTGGTCATACGTCCTTCCTTCTATAATCTCCCCTAAATGACGTACCTGGCAGTAAATGCATTTTTTTCTAGAACGTGTTAAGTAAAATTTATTAGGCTTTTACCAATTTAATTACGTATATTAACCTCTTCAGTTCCGAAGCTAAAATAATAATACAAATGTTTATTCATTGGTTTTTTCCAAACAAAATGACATCGTAAATGACAGAAAAAATATCTTTTCTGAAATTGATCCTTTAGGCACTTAATAATTTAGGTTCAAAAATATGGATCTAAAACTACAAACCCCCTTAAAAACATCAATTTAATAACCATTAACCTAAATGAATGCAATCACAAATTTAAGAGCTTTAAAGAAGTAAACAATTTACAAATCCTCAAAATTTTTTATTGAAAAAGATTTAAGTTAAATACTTATGAAAATTTCTCAATTTCTTGGTCATACTGTCTTTTGGGAATTTTTAGGCATTTTGCAAACTCAGATGAAAACAAGTAATATAAAAATTTTGTTTTTAAAGTCACTTCCTACTTAGGCCATCAAAGAAAAAAATAATATAATCCCTTAAGCTAATATTAGTTTTTGTTGCATTAAAATATATCAATTTCTTTTTCTAATTGATTTTCTATAAGCAAGTAGGTTTACAATGGAATGGGATGGGAATATACAATACTATGGGAATTTGGCGAAATATTAGAGATATCGCCAAGTTGGCGTCACTTTTGGCGTCTCATTTTGGCCGCCAAATTTGGCGATATATCGCCAAGTTGGTGACAAACTTGGCGGTATTTGGTGACAGAACAGGGTTCCTCCTATGGTAACCGCTTATTGAAAATACTTTCATTGATCTTCAATAACCAATGGCCGCCATTTTGTTTCCCATGCAAAACTAAAATTAATTAATTAAAATTTAATTAATTAATTAATATTTGAAAAAAACTGTATTAACATCAATTGCCATCCAGTACAAGTTTAAAAAAATTTATTTCGACTTGATAGGATGAATAATGAGTATTTTATTAACGATTGAAAATTTGAACAAGATAAATATATAAATAAATATAGGGAGAGTGTGAGCTAATAGTAGGAATTGAATAACATTTATTTTATGTGGAAATCAGCTTAGATGCTGCCATTTATTCGTTTTCTTTGAACGCAAAAAACATTCAGCTATTAAGAAGTCATGTGAAAATATAAAAAAAAGTCAGACATTTTAGTTTTTATAAGGAAAATAACAGAGGTCCCCATGACCGAAGAGGTTAAATTAATAAGCACAAGTAAAGCCATTTTAACCACTGACTGCCATATCGTTGCCTCAGGGCAACAGTAGGACATCTAGTAATAATCGAAAATGAAATGTCTGACTTACTGCTATATGAAAAACTGTGTCTGTATCTAGTGGAACAGTGGGGAATTTTTAAAAAACACATCTGAGATATAGTATTAAACACAACTTTGTGTTTCAGAAATTGTTCCACTAGATGCAAACACAGTTATTCACAGCAGTAGTAAGTCAGACATCTGATTTTTTTTTATTATTACTAGATGTCCTACTGTTGCTCTGAAACGACGATATGTGCGCCAGCAATATTTTCCGGGACGCCATACCACACGAATACATGTGGCATCAATATTTTCATTAAAGACAATTCATTGCTATGAAATGTGACTATTGATAATTTATTACCATACATATAAAAGAAGAAGCCTGTGGCTTCTGACATGTTTAGTGATTTCAGTCAGGCGTCCAACATGTAAAAATAACTGAAATTTGATATTTTTGAATAAAAAATGTATAACATTAACACTTTGTAACATTACCGCAATTGAGAATTGAAGAACTACGTGGAAGACACATGTTAAGTAACAAAAATTACATTTGAAGAAATTTGAAGTGAAAGTTTTTGCTGTAAATTTTAATGATTTATATTCTGTTTGATACCATGTGTTTAAAATATTAACAAGTATGGTACTAAACTCTCTCAGAATAACTTATTCATATTTAATTCTCAAATATTAAAAATTATTAATATTATTGACATTATTAAATATTAAAATATTAATGAATAATCTCTTAAATCTTTAAGACTAAATAGAATCTTAGCATTTTAGCTTCCCCATGTGATAGGATATCTCATAACGCTTTCATCCAAAAGATAAAAACATTTTTTAGAAAATATAGCATAACATGTTCATCCACTCAGCTCTTCAGTTGTGAATAGACTCGATAAACAGTGAAAATCGTTCTATCAATGTCTTCCATAAAAGCCACTTCGTCGCAATTTGTGGTGGTCAAAGGGTTAAAAAATCATGTCAGTATTGGGAGGTTAAAATCAGGGTTGCAAAAAAGTCGGCTAAAATTTAAAAAAAAAAAAACCACGCCGGTGGGTTTTACTGGTTTTAACCGGCTTCTCCCCCCCCCCACCCATTTTTGGCTTTTATAGAATGAATTATTTTTATTATAAACTACACATTTTAAAGTGTTTTACAATTAGTTTTAATGACATTTAATTGACTTAGAATTTAATAAATAACCCAATTTCTCAATAATGAAGACGTTAACACATAGATGGAGCTGCTAGTGATTTGTACTCAGAATGGCAAACATGTCAGATAAATTTTGAAAGGGCCATACCAATTGCTTGATCTGGTTTTCACTGATCTTCAACCCTCAGCCCTTTTTTTTAATTTTTACTGCTTTATATAATTAAAGAGGACAATGGTTGTTTAGTTACCTGTTTTATTACACTAATTTTAAGAACTATTAATATACAAGTCTTATTTTATTTAAATAAACATTTAAAATCATGCATAAAGTCAAATAATAAAAACACCATTTCTCATTATTAAAAACAATATTATAAATAACATATGCATGAATATGCACTCTTTTAAAAAGCAACAAGCTCTTAAAAAATTTTAATTAAAAAAATTTTATTTGGAGATTTTTTTTTTTTTTTTTGTTTGATGGCTCTCTTTATTTTGTACACTTATGTACTAAACTCTCCTCAAATATATATCCTTACTAATTTCTCTTTCAACATTGTTCATTCTATGACTTAATCTCTCCATATGTACAGTCGTGGAAAAAAAAAAAGTAAACACCCCCTACTAACTCCTCAACAAATTATCGTAGAAGAAAGTTACTGGTACCGAACGATTGGAAATAAAGTCTACTTTTAAATGATGTATATAAAATTTGCTTAGGGGACCATCTACATATTAAAACGAATCCAAACTTCACTTTTTTCAATGACAATACCCAATTTTAACGAGATATTTCAAAACTTCGGTTCAAACTATGCCTAGACACCAAATTTCAAGTCATTTGAATGATAAGTTTTTGAATCATAAGCATCCAAAATTGAGTGCTTCTAATGTTAAATTACATTTTCATATTTTCATTAATATCTCCTGAAATTATACTCCTAAAGTGGTAATTTTTTGTGTGGCAATAGTACTAAAATACCCAAACATAAATACGCTGAATTTGCAATTTTTATAATTTTATGATATGAATTATGAAATTAATATTCGAAAAAAATATGAATTGCAACCTACAATTTTTTGGTGGATTTAGATTTATTAAGCCCTGCTTTATGGAAATCCAAAATTTCACATTTTTCTTCCAAGTAGTTTTCAAGTTATGCTTAAAAAACGGCAAAATGGTGGTTTAAGTTGGTCTATGATAGAAGTGAGTAGATATTTTGAAATTTCTTCTGCTGTCTTGTAATCTAACCGGCTTCATTGACTGCTTGAGTGGTGCCTTGATCAAGAAGGGGGCTCTCTCGGTTAACAATCGAGTACCAAACTTCAATTTGGATACAGCCCTTAAAATGCGCTCGTTTTAAAATAATTAATTTCTCGGAAACTTATGGTACGAATTGCATAAAAATTTGTTTTTAGGCTAATTGAAGGGTGTAGAGTTCATTTATGCTGTCAGAATTGTGTACTGCTATTGAAAAAAAACAAAGTTATGGTTCGTTTTAATAAGTAGATGGCCCCCTAAGCAAATTTTATATACATCATTTAAAAGTATACTTTATTTCCAATCGTTCGGTACCAGTAACATTCTTCTACGATAATTTGTTGAGGAGTTAGTAGGGGGTGTTTACTTTTTTTTCCCACTACTGTACATGTAAGAATGTTTCCATTTTGACGTATTACATTTTGACACTGTTTAATGAAATATATTTTTTAAAATGTGTAGCACATGCGGAGCTATGTAATATAGAATTTCAAAACAACACTTTGGAGTCTAATTTATCGGGTGTCCCAAAATTGACTGATGGATTTTAAAATTCAATAACTTGCAAGCGGTGACAGATATTAAAACAATTCTTGCAGGAGTGTTATGTATGATGTAAGGAGTTTTTTTTTACAGTGATTCTTGATTTTAGTTCGAATTTCAAACAATAGGTGGCGCTGAGAGCAATAGGTGCTCAGTCCAGACCCGATTTTTGATACTTCGGGATCCATTCAATGCATTTTAACTTCCTTTTTTCGGTTGGAAGAAGAGAGAAGCCGAAAAATCGAGCCTGGATTTAGCGGTTGTTGCTTGAAGCGCCATCTACGATGCTATTTGTAAATAACACTGAGAATCACAGCATAAAAACTCCTGACATCTTGCATAACACTCTTGCAAGCATTTTTTTTTTAATATCTGTCACCGTTTGCAAGTTATTGAATTTCAAAATCCATCAGTCATTTTGTGGGACACCCGGTATATTCTTTTCAGTATTTATATATATGTATTTTCATAATGCCTTCTACCGGTTATAAAGACTTATTTTTTTGAAAAATTAAATAGAAGTTTATAATTTTTTTTAGTAGAAAATATTTATAAGTGTATTAAAGATAAATTAATCCAAATTTAATATGAATTAGCGGTAAACCAACTTTTTTAAAAAGTTGAAAAAAGCCGGGGGTTTTTGGCCTGGCTAAAAGCTGGCAACCCCGTCTACAATAATTACAAACATTTTTAAAATCTCCTGCTTATTTTTAGAATAAACCCAAAATGTTTAACGGCTTTCTTATGTAATTTCAGGTAAAATACGATAGATACAGTACCCCAAGAATAACATTTGGAATACGGCATTCTCCTTACAAAGCACTCCCTGGATTTGCAGCAGAAAAATAAACTTTTTTATCATATTTATTCGTTTTTTGTTTTATTTTTAAATATAGTTATATATTTTATTAGAAAAAATATTAATTTTAAAGAATAAGCTAGCCATGTATCAATTATGTTTAAGGGGACGATGGACTTTGAAAATGAGAAAAAAATTGAC
This sequence comes from Maratus speciosus, assembly GCA_963932465.1. NCBI lineage: Eukaryota > Metazoa > Arthropoda > Arachnida > Araneae > Salticidae > Maratus > Maratus speciosus. The sequence goes on along the minus strand of OZ010788.1, from coordinate 534,494,966 downwards.
CAAAAATACAAATTGTTGTACTGTGTTGAATTGTTAAAATTTATTTTAAAAAAATTGTCATATATTTGACATGAAGTGCGTTTTAATTTTTCTGAAAGATGAGTAATAAAAGTAATACATTATTAATGCATTTTTCTCAAAACAAAACAAATGTTTGACAGTCTTTATCTTGAACTGCTCCATGCTTTTTAATTTTCGTTCAAAATAATTAATATATCAGGGGAATATATAATTTATGCATCTGTTTTGGAATCTAAGACTTATTAAGATTCTCAAAGTAGTAATAACATATATTAACAAAAATCGTTAATGAAAATTCAGTTTCATGCCAGTTTTTATGACTATTTTTTAAATAATTGTGTTTCGGGTAAAAAAGATGACTGCAAAAATTGTTTTTACAAAATCATTTTAAGTAATAAAAGGAAAAAAAAAATAGAGAAAATATTTTGAAAATTAAACGCATGGGGCATTTATTAATTTTTTTTAAACTGTTTGACAGTCTCTGCCTTGAACTGCTCCATGCTTTAAAATTTTAATAATTTTTAGTAAATTGATTTTTTTTTTTTTTTTTTTTTTTTTGTCCAATATATATTGAATTTATGATACAGAATACTTCCTCGAAAAATTTCTTGTAATGAAAAATAATTTTTAAAGTCCATGGTCCTATTTAAGACCTAAAATAATCCACGTATCACTGCATGGCAAGATTCTAACTGAAGAAATCGACTGAAATGAGATCAGGGCTCTCGCTAGGGGGGGGGGGGGGAAGGGGAGGGGAGGGGTGTTATATTAAACTTGACAGATGTCTTTAAACTTGAAAAAAACACAAGGCTTGGTTGAAAAACTTTTCTTTTAAATATATATAGAAAAACTTTTGAAAATGGAATCAATGGGGAAAAAAATATCGCATTTTAGACCCGATTTTGTCGTAAAAGATGGCATTCCTTCCTTGCATCAAAATTTTTTTGTTAAGAATAGGTTCCATTTCCACAGGTTTATTATACGTTTATTATTATACATTTTCTGGTTAAATAGACATAACTGGCAATGTTAGCACCCCCCTCCCCTTTGTCAACAATAAGGCTAAGTCTTAACAACTGCTCTGAATGAGGTGATATCATTAACTGAGTGTACTTATTCTTGTCTATAATTTGGGCTCACATATACAATATGTTCTAGTGAGAATTTCAAGATTTAGAGAATTAAATACATTTCTAACTGCATTGTTGTGTTGCTTAAGAAAAATTACAACAATCTAATTTTCTCAAAAGAGTGGCCAAAGCTGTTAGAATCTTCTCATCTGAATTCAACAATATGTGGAAAAATTGTTAATGGAAATTCAGTTTCATGCCAGTTTTTTATGACGACTATTTTTTAAATAATTGTCTTTCGGGTTAAAAAAAATGAATGCAAAAATTGTTTTTACAAAATCATTTTAAGTAATAAAAAAAAAAAAAAAAAGGAAAAGAAAAGAAAAGGAGAAAATATTTTGAAAATTAAACGCATGGGGCATTTATTATTTTTTTTAAAACTAATGTTTGACAGTCTTTGCCTTGAACTGATCCATGCTTTAAAATTTTAATAATTTTCAGTAAATTAATTTTTTTTCTCAAATATATATCGAATTCATGGTACAGAATACTTCCTTGAAGAATTTCTTGTAGGAATAACCTAAATAATTAAAAGTAATTTTTAAAATCCATAGTCCTATTTATGACCTAAAATAAACCCTGTATCACTGAATGACAAGATTCTAACTGAAGAAATTGACTCAAATGAGATCAAGGATCTCACTAGGGAGAGGGGTGTCCCAAAGATGTCACAAATCTCTTTAAGCTTGGCAAAAGTACAAGGCTTGGTTGGCAAACTTTTTGCTCAAAACAATTAAAGGATATTGCAGTTTTAGGTGGATTTTGTATCTGGTAAACTGTTTAGCTGATTGATACATGGTCGACAGACATAGTAGGTTATATGAGAATAAATTACATATGTTTGGCAGAAAAAAATGCCTTTTATTGCAATTAAAGGATATTGCAGTTTTAGGTGGATTTTGTATCTGGTAAACTGTTTAGCTGATTGATACATGGTCGACAGACATAGTAGGTTATATGAGAATAAATTACACATGTTTGGCAGAAAAAAATGCATTTTATTGCGCATTTGTGTACTAAAGGAAAAAAACACAATTTTTGCATATGAGAAAAAAAGAATAAGAAAAGGTGTTTTCTTCAAAGAAAATCATTTTCAGTAGGGGGTATGGTTTCCACGGGCGGCCAGCAACGTTGAACACCTTTGAGGCATGGACTCAATGAGGCTATTAATGACGAGTTGGGGTATTCTGCCCCAGTCTTCCAGAAGAGCTCTTTCCAGTTCTTGGAGAGTTTGTGGGGGTTGTTGGCGGCCAGAAACTCGTCTTCCTAGAGCGTCCCAAACGTGCTCGATTGGATTCATGTCTAGAGAACACGCTGGCCATTCCATTCGAACGATTCCTTCCTCTAAAAGGAAATCCTCCACCAGGTTTGCACGATGTGGCCTGCAGTTATCGTCCATTAAAATGAAGTTATCTCCGATTGCTGCAGCGTAAGGGACTACAATAGGTCTGAGGATCTCATCCCTATATCGGCGACCAGTCAGAGCTCCATCTCGAATGATGTAGAGGTCAGTGCGCCCGTCAATGGAGATGCCACCATACACCAACACTCCTCCACCGCCAAATCTGACACTTTCGTGCACGAACGCAGGATTATTCCTACTGCCACGGTCCCTCCAGATGAAAATACGCCTATTATCCGGATGATCCGGCACAGAAAAACGGGACTCGTCAGAAAACAGAATATTGCTCCATTCATTTCTCCTCCAGTTGACATGCTCGGTTGCCCACTCCCTGCGGTCGCGACGATGCCTTGATGTTAATCTAACACATACCATCGGTCGGCGAGCATACAGACCTACAGCACGGAGCCGGTTTCGGACAGTCTGAGTTGAAATCGTGGTGCCTGTAGCCGAGCGAAGGTGTTGTTGGAGAAGAGTAGCGTTCATGGTTCGGTGTCTCCGAGCTGTTAACGCTAAATACCGATCTTCATTGGGCGTTGTTGCCCGTCTACGACCTTGCCCTGGTCTTCGGCCTGCACATCCACTCTCCAAAAAACGGTTCCAGATCCTGGAAATGACACTTTGTGACACTCCAATGGCTTGCGCTACTTCGGCTTGAGTTTGGCCCCCTTCTAACCTACCAACAATTCTCAAAGCTTCTGAATCTGTCAAATGACTTCGCTGAGACATCGTACTCATCGAAACAAAGCAATCACTGAATGCCGATCATCCTTGTCTTCATTCTCTTTTATCCAGTTGAAAGTCAAATTTCATTCGCTGCCGCTGAAGCGACGTTTTTGACGTCGAACTCAAAATTTGCATACTCCACAGTTTGAAAACCAGAAAAATTTACATTTGTGATTCTCTTCTTCTATTTTCGGCAAAAAAAATTTCGTTTATATTTTTATTTTATATAAAACTTCAAATATCCTTTAATTGTTTTGAGCAGTGTATATAGTAAAACCTTTGAAAATGGAATAAATGGGGGAAAAAATATCCCATTTTAGACCTAATTTTTTCGTTAATAGGTTCCATTTCCACAGGTTTATTATCATACCTTTTCTGGTTAAATAGACATAACTGGCAATGTTAGCACCCCCCCCCCCTTTGTCAACAATAAGTCTAAGTCTTAACAATGGCTCTGAATGAGGTGATATCATTAACTGAGTGTACTTATTCTTGTCTATAATTTAAGCTCACATATACAACATGTTCTAGTGAGAATTTCAAGATTTAGAGAATTGAATACATTTCTAACTACATTGTTGTGTTGCTTAAGGAAAATTAAAACTTCAATCTAATTTTCTCAAAGGAGTGGTCGAAGCTGTTAGAATCTTCTCATCTGAAATCAACAATAATGTGGAAAAATTGCTATTTAACTTTGAAAGCATAATCAGAACGAAAAAACAAAAATATAAATACAGATTGATAAGAATTTGCCAATTTTTAGAAGATATAAATTTACAGGGTGTCCCAAAAACAATGTAACACATTTAAATTTTTTCCCTGTTGAAGATAAATAAGCAATGTAAATTGCAAAATCCTGTTCAAAATAAGGTAGAAAATAAGACTATATTAAATGGTCATTCCCTTAATTTTGAAAAAGTTACACTTTTTATACGACCCCTCTAGACAAAATTGATTAGTTAGCAACATTTTCTTTTTCTCCCAAGATCCTTTCAAAAAACTGCATACCAGTATCTTTAAAATTAACTGAATTGTGGGAGGAATGGGGGGGGGGGGGGATTAACCTATACCTCTTCTTCGTAACATTTAATCGACTATTTCACCAGTACAATTACAAATCCTTCACAAATTGATGATGCCATTCTTTAAATCAAAAATAACAAGTGAGGGAAATATTATATCCAAATAAAGCATTATACAGAAAGAAAAGAGATAAATGTAGAGAAAGGGCGTTTTAAATTCTAAAAATATAATTTAAAAAAGCAATTTACAGAGCATTTTCCAAGTGTTTTTTCTCATATCCAATACATCCTTCTAATAATTCTTCTGTACATATTTTAAAGTTCTTTGCTATTAATGTGATTCCAAGCATCAGCAATATTTTGTTTAAAGTCAATTGCATATGCATTATCATTTACAACGCGTCCCAAAAGTTTAGAGAATCAATGAAATTTGTATTAACATAAAAAGTAATAAGGTACAATTAAAATTCAAGAGAATGGTAATAAATAAAAGCAGTTTTGCTGATATACACATATAAATTATGATCAAAGGTTTTAAATTATAAAATATACATTAAATTATATAAAAATGTGCTGTCCCAAAAGTATAGACACAATACAACATTACATGTTTTCTTTTACATTTTTGTTCACAAAATAAAATATTTTTATTTTCGTCTGCTTCTATAAATGCAGAATAATTTTTCCCTTTAACTGAAATATCGTCTGCTGTATTTTAGCATAATAATTTATTGAAATTGTGTGGAATGAAATGAGTTTAATGTATTGTTTTGTTTGTGATTCAGAAAAGACATTTCCTGCATATTCTGATAAAAATGCCTCGTTCTAAAGAAATTTCTAAAAATGAAATTCTTAAGATTTTACATTTAAAAGCGGAAGGACAAAATCCTGTACAAATATCAAAATGAATCAGTGGCGTAGGAACTTTGTAGAAATAGGGGGATCCGGGGCATATTGTAGAAAGCTAGTGGTGGGGATCATTTCATTCGTAATTTCATTCATTTCGGAGGATCCCTTCATTGTGTTGCACTTTTATCAAACAGGAACAAATAAAATAGAAGCATATCAAAAGATCACCAACTCTTTAATCCAGTTAAAATAATTTTTATTTGATATACTTGATACATAGAAACATAATTTATGGACGATCCTGAATAAAATATTCAAATTTAAGGCTTCTCCCACTCTCATTAAACAAAAATTAGTTCTTTCTGATGTTTTGCTTGCAAATTCTTTACAAATCCCTTCCAAATTAATTTTAAAGGCATCCTCTTTATAAATATGGTGTAGCATCAAGTGGTTGAGTCTCTGTTGACCCATTGTTGTTCGTAGGTGTGTTTGAAGTCGGCGAAGATCGCTGAAAGAGCTCTCAGCTGTCGCTACTGATGTCGGAATCGCCACAATAAATTCCCCCGAAAGGTAAAGTTTAAAAAAAATTTCTTCACTAATTCCTCCGATAACATAATTTTAATCGTGATCGACAGCGCAATTCTGTCAGTTCCGTCCGGAATTAGTGTTGGTAGAAGCGTCAGCTTAGCAGAAAGATTTGTCAAGTCAAAATCATCAGCATGTATTCGAAGCTTTTGTTTCAGATCTTCTAAAGTGGTTGAAGCTGTGTCCGCGAATATGGATTCGATCTTGATGAGAGAGTCAAACGTTTTTTGACCAAATCGCTTTTTTTTAATTCATAGGTAATAAGGTCCTGTGCTACTCTGAAATTCACTCTCAATTTTTCTTCTTGTCCAAGTTGTTCTAGAGCGGATGGATGTCTTGTCTGCTCATTTCTTATTGGAACTATCTTTTGTCTGGAGACGCTCGTCATTTTCATTTCCAAATTTAATGTGGACGGTTTTCTCTCCCATTTCTTGTAGAGAGTTTCGAAATGGCCATCCTCTATCATATGTTGTATGGTTTCTTCTAACGTTGAAACGGCGTTCGTGGAGCTTGAGGCAGAAAATCAAGTTATTTGCAGAACTTTCGCCAAGATTTCGCAATGAATTTCTTCAAGCTTCTTATGAAACGTTTAACTTCAGCCTTTTTCTCATGACATAGTGCTGTTGGATCTTTCAATAATGCATCAAAAATCTCTCAAACACTTAGATAATTTTCCACGAATCTCGATATTGCAGCAAATCGGACTGCCCATCTGGTCGGGCAGAGACGAAGCAACTGCTTGATTTTAAGTTTATGTTACTTTCGTCTTCATTCTTAGTTGGGCAAAGAACGATGTTCTTGTAGACAACTCTCCGTTTAGACGATTCTCTAATCAGATTCGATATCGTCTCGATCAAACTTAAGGAATCTGCAATTAATCTATTGGAAAAAGTCACCTCTTCCAGTGCAAGGCCCAGGGAATGATTTGTGAAATCTACAAAAAAAGACTTCATTTGCAACTCCTTGAACTTTGTTTGGACGCCTTGCCTTGCATGATGCCACTCATATTACCAGCTCCGTGAAAACAATGTCCACGAAATTTATTGAGATTGATGTTGCAACGTTGAAGTACACCCTTTATAACTTTAGTTAGTGTTTCCTCTGTAGTATCAGGAGCACTGAATAGTCCTAAACACATGTCCTTCTTTTTACCCAAATGCTTCGCCAAGTATCGTACACATATGGAGAACTGATCTTTCCCGGCAATATCGGTTGCTTCGTCAGCAATGATGTCAAAAAAACTTCCATCCTTCATTTTTTCTAGCAGTGCACGCTGCATTGAGTGTGCCAACATTTCCAAAAGTTCACTCTGAATGTCCGGGCTGGTCCATTTATCGCGCTTGGAGAAACATGATTCAATTTTCGGACAAATTATCCCCAATTCTTGTTGATAGACGTACAAATTTCCATCATTTTTTTTGTCGTAGCCCCGAAGAGGCTGGCCTGTTCTTGCTACATAGCGAATACCCATTACAATGTATCGAAGTGCTTTTCTTGCCTTAATTTGGTCCGACTTAAGTTTTGTGTTCAATAGATTGGATACTGGTGTACCTTTCTCTAAAGATAAAAGTTGTGCTTCAATATTTTTTTATGCAAAATATTTTCGTGTTCTTTTAGTTTCTCTAGAGCCCTCTTCCAGTTTCTAATTCCAAAAACCACAAAGGCTTTATCTATCTTTATCATTTGAAGAAATCGACAGTTTCTTAAAATTACCTGAAATACATATGTAATGTAAACAGATGCGGTGCGAGAATTTCTCCCGGCGAAGCTGAGCCCATTTGAAATATTCCAGGGGGAGCCAGAGCTCCCCCAGCTCCCCTGGTTCCTACGCCTTTGGAATAAAGAGATCTTTGAGCAGTATTTATAGAGTTTTGAGCTCAGGTGGAACATAGAATACTAGAAAGCGACTCGGAAGACCAAAGAAAACAATGTTACGTGATGATAAAATGTTATTAAAAATGGCTTCAGTTGATAATTTATCTGTGCGTGAAATTGCATCAAATTCCAGAATTTCAAAAAGTACTGTACACAGAAGAATTAAAGCTTCAAAAAATATTGTTTACCGCAGAATGAAAGCAAAACCTTGCTTAAAGCAGAGACATAAAGATGCACGTCTAAAGTGGGCTAGAAAGCATATGTCATACAGCAAAAAATGAATTTCTGTCACCTTCAGTGATGAAAAGAAATGGAATTTAGACTGCTCTGGTGGTCATAAATTTTACTGGCATGACTGGAAAGAACCCAAGAACTGTTTCAGCAGGCAACAAGGCGGAGGATCCATAATAACCAGGGGAGGATTTTCTTTCAATGGCCAAACATTACTAGGATTTATGGACAGAAAAATGAAATCAGAGGATTATCAGGATATTTTACGTACCAATTTACTGCCAATTATGGATTTGCTAGCAGGACCGGACTGTGTTTTCCAACAAGATGGGGCATCCAACCATACCTCCTCCACATCATCGAAAACATGGTTTAGGCAAAACAATATCACACTATTAGACTGGCCAGCACTTAGTCCAGATTGAATCCCATGGAGAACATATGGGAGGATCTTATCTCGTAAAATATATGAAAATGGGAAGCAATATACATGTGTAAATGACTTAAAAATTGCAATTGACAAAGCGTTGTATGAAATACCTCCTTCTGTAATGCAGTGCTTAGTTAATTCTATGGAACAACGTGTATTTGACGTTATAAAGTGTCGTGGCAATACAATTAAATATTAAAAGTAAGTTTTCAGATACTTTTATAAATGTAAAACCAAAAAAAAAAAAAAAAAAAACAATTGTCTATACTTTTGGGACAGCATATCTTTATATAATTTAATGTATATTTTATAATTTCAAACCTTTGATCATAATTTATATGTGTATATCAGAAAAACTGCTTTTATTTATTACCTATCCCACAAATTTTAACTGTACCTTATTACTTTTTATGTTAATGCAAATTTCATTCTCTAAACTGTTGGGACGCAGTGTATGTTTCCTTTTTAATGCATTATCTTATTTCACAGATTTACATTTCTAATTTAAAATATGGCCCGCAACGATAAATTTTTCAGTGAGCCTTTAGTTTTAAAGATACATATAGAGATTATTTTTTGTAATGATCTTGTTGCAATTAAAATATATATATATATATCTAATAAACAATTTTGTCCAGGAAAATATGTGTAAAAATTTTAAACGTATAATTTTTTAATAAGAAATGGGAGGGCTATTTCACTACTATAATCTTAATTCCTACCTTATTTTGAATATTTTTGCGATTTACATTGCATAGTTATCTCAAACAAGCATAAAATAAAAGTGACATTCAAACTTTCTGGGACATCCTGTAAAAATATTATTATTTAAGAAATATACAATCAATTCTGGTTGTTGTATGAGGGTACTTTAATCAAGAATAATAACTATGTCTAAAATGTGAAGTTCATTATTAGATAAATACTCTAATATAAGATATATGAGGGTTATTCATTCCATGTCAATTCAACCAAATTTTTTTGTGGTTTGTAATCCACTGACAGTGATGCTTAGAAATATTACAGTAAGTGAAAAATATGTAGATTTTAATGAAAAATATTAAAAGTAATAATTTCCAGTTTTTAAAGTCAGGTTTTTAAGTTTGCAGTTTTAATATTAAACCAAAATTTAAAGTAACGGTTATTTCTATCAAGCAAAGAAGCAAATGAAAATTCCAGTTACTTTTTGTTTTAAATAACAGTTTACACTTTAGGCTTTCTCGTCATGAAATAAAAATATATTTTTTCATAGTTTATACAAAAAAATTTGCCTTATTTCGGGGAACTGCACCAATCAAGAAATAAAATCTCCATGCCTAACTTTGCCCATGGCACCTAAATAATTACTAATATGAGTAGTTGAATTTAATATTATTTAATATGTGTTTCTTTTTTATTATTATTTACAAAGTAATGTTTAAATTTTGTTTCTTCTCATTAATAAATAAAATCTTTTCAATAATTGAAATATTTTTTTCCAATAAAATTTAAACAATCTCTGAATTTTCTTCCTAATAATGCAATTGAAAACAGAAAACTTTTTTGTGGCTAAAGAATAAGAAAATGAAAAAATGGTTGTTCTCTGGCTATTTTCATTATATCTTTTTAAAAGTTATATCTATTTATTATCATCATATATATTTATATTATCATTATTATGTATTTTTATAAAATAAAAATACTTTAATTATTTGTGTTTAAAAACGTTCAAAATCTTTAGAAGTTCTTTCTTTCGAAGAATAATCTTCTTTAGCAATATAACTACTCTAAATATGTTTTAGATAAATATATTTTAACATTTCTATGCTTATTTACAGAAGATAAAACATGTTTCTACACCTTCCTTTTCCTAGCACATTCTGAGAGGTTTGGAAAAAGCGTAATAATTATTTAGTTATACCACAGACAAAGTTAGGCACAGATATTTTTATTTCTTGACAGGTTCAGTATCCCAAAATAGAACAAAATTTTTATGTAAGCCCTGTGAAAGACATTTTTATTTCGTAACTAGAAAGCTCAAAGTGTAAACTGTTATTTAAAATAAAAAGAAATTAGAATTTTCATTTTCATGTTTTTGTGGAGAGCATTTTTAGTAACAAGACAAAAGTTGAAAAAAATAACCCTAACTTTAAATTTTGGTTTAATTTTCTTGCCTTAAAAAATTACAAATTATTATTTTAAATATATTTTTTATTATAATCTGCATTTTTTTTTTATTGATTAACAAAGACATTTCTAACTTCATACAGACTCTGAAATATGCGATTTGTTGAAAAATCGAAAATTTTGACTGACATACATAAACAAGTCAAAATTAAATTTAAAAAATCAAAAAACCCGACTGCGTAAAAAGCGAAATAATTAATTATTTCTCATCAATGTGAAACTATTTTTTTTATATTACTTAATTATTTTTTATTTACTTGTATTGATGACTTTTAAGTTGTGTTTTGTTATTTCCTATCTATAAACACTGTTTTGATGAGGCCTATAGATGGTTTTGATGGTTAGAATTGCAGTAAAGCTAGAGATCCTACCTACACAACTTCCAGGTTGTGTAATATTTAAACAGAGCTTCTGGCTGTAAAACAGTCAATGAAACATCATATTTATTTTGAAAGACCTATCCAATGATATGCCACTCAATATGGTGAGTTAATTTTTTTTTTTCGTCTCTACTGCCATTTTGTATTTTACGGCCGCCATTTTGAGTTTATAAAAACAAAATCTAGCCTATAACCATCGGACGGTTAAGACGAATCGATAGAGACCTCATTCATTAAAATCCATCCAGCCGTTGGGATGTTTCGAGGGTATAAAGAAATCCACAAACCCAGATACGCGTGAAACACACAACTCTTCTTGGCAGTCGGGTAAAAACTATGAGGTTTAGAAAAGAAAAAAAATTGTATGGGTTTATACCAAGGTAGGGATAGTATGTATACAAAGTTTCCACAAAATCTGTCGGTAGGTTACAACGGCGTTGTGAATTGACATGGAATTTGACCAAGATTCAAATTCAATAAATCATATATATTATTTCTGTTGTCAACATCATCTTTTTCTCTACTAATATGTAGCGTACAATGACGAATGAGGTATTATTAGATAGGATTTTTAGCCCACATGACATTGCATATGGAATTTTCATTATACTTTTCGATTAAAAGCTACACTAGTCACACAGAGAAACTCGAACGCTAATGTTAAACCTATGGGAGAAATCTTTACAGATTTCTCACACTCATTTTAATATTTTTAAATGAGGTTTTCTTTTGAATAGGATACCTGAAGTCGATATATACTGTTGTGCGTTTGTACTTTTTCAATTTTGGTTACAGTTTTTTTATACAAGAATAGTTTCACTTTCAGTACCGGTTCCAAAAGTGAAAGTATCCCCATATGACAAAATAAAGTACAAAAGAACAACATTAGATATCAACCAGAGGTATCTTATGCAAAATAAATAAATAAAAAATAAAATAAATATGAGTGTTGAATCCTATTGGCATGTTCTTTAAATTGTAAAGAACACTCCTAGAGGATTAACATTAGCTTGAGCGTTTCTTTCTGTGACTAGTGTAGGCTCTTAAGGGTGCTGGTTACGAAGGACAATTCCGAAGCTGCGTGACCAGCCCCCTTAAGTATACTCATACACATTATTTCTAATGTCAACATCCTTTTTTCTATGCACATACAAAATGCCCAGCTATAAATGAGATGTTATACAAAAGTTTTTTGAACAGACTTTTGACATAGTACACTCATATTTCATTAAAACATTTTGTTTCATTTTAAAAAGTTGTCGTTAATTATAAATGTATCAGAAAATAAACTCTAAGATTGCAGTGCAAAAGCCTTGCATGATCTACTCGTCAATATTGTATTTATGAGGGCTGTTTTGTTGTATACACTAATAGGTGGCGCTCGTCGCAACAAGTGCTTGCGCCGTGTCCCGGCATTCCTTGGTAACAACTGGGCTCAGTTGCAGCTCTGTAGGTAGCCTGTAGGGTCTGTTCTGTGTCTTTAAAATGTTCAAGATTTTCGAATTTTCCGCCCGGTGCAGGTACAGTCAGTGATACATTTTTGTCGCAAAGCGATTCAAAACATAAGACGCAGCATGCTGACAGAGGGAATTTTGCTACCCCATGACAAAGCAAGACTTCACACCGCAGCTCTGACCCTAGCTTTGTTGGAGACTTTATGCTGGGAAGTTTTGGATCCACCTCCCTACAGCCCCGACCTTGTGCCGAGCGATTTCCATCTTTTCCACTATCTCAAACATCATCTGGGCGACAATCACTACAAGGATGATGAAGACGTGAAAACTGCTGTGACCTCTTGGTTATCTGGGCAGGCGGCAAGTTTCTATGGAGGGGTTTTTCTAAATCTAGTTATAAGTTATAATAAGTGTTTAAACAAACTTGGCATCTATGTTGAAAAATAGAAAAATATATGTAGAATCTGAAAATAAATTTGGTTTTTAAAAATTTTCTTTCCTTTAGTTTTTTTTTTTTTTTTTTTTTCAAACGGCCCTTACTTAAAAAACAACCCTTGTGTATATGTATATATATATATATGAAAAAATATCAACAAGAAAATATGCAAATATTTTATTTAAAACACAACTAAAATAAACAAGCAAACAATTAAAATAACAGTTAATAAATTATACTATCACAGTTAATAAAAATAAAATGGATGAAATCAAACATTGCAAAAATTCAGATTATCATTTTCAAAGTTTTAAAAAATATGTAATTCACTGAAATAGCACAGAAGAGAATAAAAGTACAGTAGACTTCCTCAAATCCGCAAACGCTTAAAATCCTCACAGATGTAAACTTCCAGTTCAGATGCAAGAACAAAATTACAGAACTTTTTAGTTTTATATCACTAGGGGGCTCTGCCCCTACGAGCCACGCTCGTCAACCCCCGTTCAGACACCGCATACTCTAACAGCACGCTAATTTGATCAGCTTTAAAAAGATTTCGGAAGATTGAATTATAATTTGAATCTGACAATGATAATCTGAAGTAATTTTCACCAAACTTTTCTTTCTCTTTTTAATATTCACGTAAAAATACTTTTGTTAGAAATGAAATATTATGATCATCTTAAAATATCAAATAAATGTCTCGCGCAGTTTTTAAATTTAAACTGTTTTGCAATATTATTTTTTGTTCATTTTACGTAATAAGTGTAATGTGACGTAAATTCTCCTATTTAAGACTTCTAACGCATGTTAATGAATTTATTATTTTACAATATTCTTTCTCTTTTAAAATTCACGTGTAACTATAGTTTTTATGACGTAATTTTCAATGAGTTCCTGCTTTTTATATTTTCTCTTTATAATAGTCACATGTAAAATAAATTTTTAATTTGAAGCAAACATTATTCTTTCCGCTGTTATACAGTTGGCAACAGTTTAAATTAATACAATTTTCTAAATTTTGTAAAAAATATCTCTCGAAATGCTGAAAATTTGAATTTAAAATAGAAGTAAAACCTCAAAAAATGAGTCAAATTAAAATACTAAATACAATCTGCACACCGGGAAATTCTGAAGCATAAAATGATTAAATTCCTATGTACAGTTTTTGCTGCTATAAAACTTTTTTAATGGAACGATTTTGTCCAACTTTGGCATTAAATATCTCTTAAAATAATTTTTCGATTTGAAAACTATCTGCATCAGCGTGTTTATCAAACATTTCTCTGTAATATCACCGATTTTCATATTTTTGTATGCAACAGTTTTTTTTAATATTAACGATGAAAGGCCATGCTTAAGCATTCAAATTGGATGTGGATCTACCCGGAATATCTACGCAGATTTTCATTGGTTCATTTCCAAATCAAAACTTTTTTTTATATGTAGAAGGATTTCAGTTGTATTTTGATATGTAATTCTAGTTAATATGATTGAACTAATGGTTTTTCATGAAGGAAGTATAAATTTATTTCCGAAAAAAAAAAAAAAAAAATGAAGAAATTGCTTATATCATTGGTAATCCCAATCTTTTTATCAAATATATTTATGTATTAATCAAGCTGAAATGAAACTTCCTTACTTTATGATTTTGATGTGAATTACTAGGTTACCTTTATGAGGAAAATTTCATTGAATAAAATTAAAGGAAAATGTATCTCGTCTTTAACATGCATAGTTAATTATACATTATTAATTATTTACTTGACCTTTACTTTCAATAATTTAATCATTTTTTAAATTATCTTACTTTTTATTATTTTAGTTTATTACTTTACTTAATTATTTCAATATTTTACTATATTGCAAGCATTCATCATAATTTTGATTGCATTATTGTATTCAAATTACTGTTTAAAAAATGTAAATAAAGCAACAACCAGAAATCCACAAAATTCTGAAATCCACACAATCTCTGGTTCCAAGCTGCACGGATTTGAGGGAGTCTACTGTATCAATCAATATTATTGTTTTTATAGAATTTACAGAATTTTCCAAAATTTATTTCTTTAATATTAAAGTCACAAATTTACAGTATACTTAAAAAACAATGTTTGAACTCCCTCCTATATTAACTTTGAGTGTTGTGCTGTAATAGGCACATGTTGAACTTTTTATGTTACACAGTAATTATGCTACTACTACAAATTATATTCATAACAGTAATGAAAGTCATATTAAGAAACATGATTATACATAGGAGAAGTAAAAAGGAAATTTTGATTTTAGTGCTATGTGAGAATAAAGTGCAAGAAATATTATGTTTGTCATAAAATTTATCACTCAAAATTATAATTCACACAAATCGTAATCAACATTCATATCAAATTTATGTCATACTTTGTGAAAAGTTAATAAAATTCTATAAATTAAATTACTACCTATGCAAAAAAGAAACTTAAAAAAATAATAGACTAGTATTTTTTTTTTTCAAGATACAGTGAACTAGGGTTGTCAGATTATACGTTTTTCCCATAAGTTGCGAGTTTTTTAGCATTTTTAGGCCTATCGTACAGTCTATGTTTAAATTTGTTTCGTAACGATTTCTTTCATTTTTCTACCACATCTTGCTTTTGATAGTTTGAAGAATTTTTCCTTTTTCAGTTTGCTTCGAAATTTCCCCTTTTGCTGAAAAAAAAGTTATACACATACACATCAATTGTAGAAATGACTTGTTTCTAATCAGGATGACAAAAATCTAGGGAGAGTTGTATAATATTAACCGCGCACTCACCAACTCTTTGATAGGATTAGATCATCCGATTTTGACATTATATATTAAAGACTATAAATATCTACATTATAAAATTTTTAATTTATTATATCTGTATCTTAAGTTTTAATATTTTGCTTGATTTATTATCACTTTTTATGCTTAAATACAAGCATTTATTTTTGTAGTGTGTCCCTTACTAAAATTTTCATGAGCATCATTGAATGGAAGGGTGTTTTGATTTATTTTTGTTCTTACAATTCAATTAATTTTTTATTCGTTCATAATGGGATATATGACCAGTGTTGTAGTCAGACACTTTTCTGTGGCTCCGAAGAGGGAGGGGGGAGGAATGCCTTGCCCGTTGCCCTTTTTGATAATTAAAAACACAAGAAACTCAAATCTTCTCTTCAGGGAGAACATATTATTGTTCCGAGAGGGAATGCACCCCCCCCCCCCCCCCCCAGGCCACCCCCTGAATGCAACACTGTATATGATTACAAAATTTACTTAAAAAATGATGTACTTAAAGAATAATGTAATACAAATACAGTTGGAAAATAATGATTAAATGATTAATTAATAGTCACTTTTTAAATAAATTTGTTACAAAAACCTTACTGGGACATTCAACATAGTTTAATATGGTAGAAAAAAGGACAATAACACGATAAAACCAAAATTAACTAGTGTTATCAAAATCTTACATTTTTTTTCAAAGGATAAATCTTTCAACCCTACAGGACTCTCGATAATGCATCTCTGTTTAAGATGTATCTCTGGTTAACGCAGGCAATTTTATTTCTCCCATTATATTCTAATTGATATTAAGGATATCGCTTAATGTGAAGGAAAAATGGCCTCAATTGGAAGTTTGCACTAACGGGAGTTCACTGTATACATTTGATTTGAAAAAATTTGCATAATCAAATTAGTTGCGTCTATTTTGAGTTTAATAGTCAATAGTAATTTCTACAATTTAATTTATATTGAAATTTCCACTTAACACCTATAGACTGGGAGGTGGTTGCAAAGACCATCACTTCATGGAGTTGGTGGCTGAAATTCCAGGATTAGACGGAACTCGATTAGCATATTAAAATGCAAATGGTCTGCCAAGTCGTATATTGGAGGAAACCACCTGCAGACCAGATTTTAGTGGTTGATTTGATCGGTAGGTTTATCATTGTGTTTTTCCTGCACCCAAAACTATGAAAAAAAATGGAGGACTGGGAGCAGGAAAACACAATGGCAAACCTACCAGTCAACCACTAAAATCAGGTTTGCAGGTATTTTCCACCAAGATATGGCTTGGCAGACCAGTTGCCTTTCAATATGCGGATCAAGTTTTAACTAATCCTGGAATATCAGCTGTTAACTCGATGAGGTGATTGTTTCTGCAGCCACCTCCAAGTCTACTACAAAACATGATATATATCTCTTACAGAAGTTTTCAGAATGAATATGGATTTTATTATAAAGCAAATTCAATAAGAACATGCTATATTAAGCAGAGATAAAATCTAACAAAGGAAAATAAAATCAGGGTTCCCCTGATTTAAAAAAGGGCAGGATGCTGGTCGGAAAAGACACTTTATATTCTAAAGGGTATTTTTAAAAGTTTTTAAAAGCACTTTTAATATTTAAATTCAGGGTATTCTTCTCAAGACTCGAGGCACTTTTTATACTCTTTTTATTTAACTTAACTTATTTTTACTTTCTTCCATCTTCAATAGAAGAAAGTATTGTAATCGAAATTTTTTTCGACTCCTGGTTTTCAATGGATTTACACGTTTTAGGGGTCAGAGATATCAAAAATCATGTTTATACAAAATGTCTGTCCAACTGTCGCCATTGTATCATCAAAAAGTACATGAAATTATGCATAAAATTGAACCAAAATTTTTTGTGTATGTTTTTGGCTATGAAAAGCAGGTCTTCCCTGAATTTGAAAAAATTCTGCCAGAAATAGGCACTTTAATAGCGATGTCTGTGCCATTTTCATTATTGTACCATTGAAAAGTGTATGAAGTTATGCACAGAATTGAACCAAATCTTTTGTGTATGTTTTTGGCTATGGCAAGCTGGCCCTCCCTGAATTAGAAAAAATTCTACCGGAAGGGGGTATTTTAATAGCGATGTCTGCACCATTTTCATTATTATACCATCGAAAACTGTATAAAGTTTGCATAGAATTGAACCAAATTTTTTGTGTATGTTTTTGGCTATGGCCAGCAGTTTTTCCTCGAATTTGAAAATATTCTGCCGGAAGGGGTCACTGTAATAGCAATTTCTGTGCCCTTTTCTTTATTGTACCCTCAAAAAGTGTATAAAGTTATGTATAGAATTGAACCAAATTTTTTGTGGATGTTTTTGGATATGGCCAGCAGATCCTCCTTGAATTTGGAAATATTCTGTGTGAAAAGGGCACTGTAATAGCGATTTTTGTAATTTTTTTTTGATTTTTAGTAGTTCTATTGTCCATCGGCGGTTTGTACAGTGATAGAAACTCGCATCCTGCTAAGCCGGCTATTCACAACAGCTGACAACAGCAGAATAACAAAAAACTATTGATTTTAATAAATATCTAGATTGAGATTAATTCGTTTTTACTCCGATTAATTAACTGAAGCTGATATTTAAGATGAAAATCAAAGTTGGTGTAGTATTGAACTAATAATATTGAGGTATTAACAAGTGTAACTACTTTTTGAAATATTAAGAAATATTATGAGATAGAAGAAAGTTTTGGGACTGGCACATCCAACTAGTTTGTATGTAAAAATGGAATTTTGTAATCAATGTTTAACTCATTTCCTGATACATTAGAATTATAAAAATTATGTACGAAGGTGTGTTTAGCCTGCCACAGGTGATACATCGCCAAATATCTTTTATTGTTACAACTATATACAAGTTACAACAACAATGGTTTTAATTATGTACCCAACCACGCTTGCCAAAATAGACTAACTAGCTATGAAACTGCAAAAATGAAATACTATTTTAAACACTAAGGGTAGAAAATATAAATAAAAAATAAAGAGTAATAATTTTTTTTTTTAAATATGCTTAATATTATCAGTTTCTTATTAATTAAATTATGATTATACATTGTGAAATCAATTTAAAAATCCTAAAAAGATATTTAAAAAATGTTATTTAATTTTCTTTTCCCGATGCCATATCTTAAAACAGAAACAGAGCAAAAATTATATATTTTTAAAACAAATTCACTAACTCATGCTTTCTACCGAGTATAAATAGAAGCAGTAAATTTTCTATAATCAGATTCAATGCCCATGCCAAAGTCGTCTATAAAGTATTTATAGATATTATAAAGTATTTATAATACTTTATCTCATGAAAATTATTGTTATGATGGAAATTTTTTAGAAAAATCATCAATCGCAGTCATGAAATTAGATGTAATTTTCAAGATAAACATAGAATGCTTATAAAAGAGTGTATTTAAAAAATATGTTTTTACTTTTATACTTATTTAGGATGTAAGTAATTTTTTAATAGAAAAAGTACAGGTGATTTTTTTTTTTTACTTGTTGCAAGAAGAATGTTATTTTTTGGATAAGGGACAAGAAAAGTGCTATTTTTTAAGTAAAGGCCAGGCAGGGTGCAGAATTTTTCTGAAACTGCATGGGGGAAGCTTTGTTAAATCATTAAACTTTTCAAGTTATTCAGTTAGTACAGCAAATATTCAAAATAAACACTGGTATACTAGATTAGATTATATCAAAATTTCCACATACTATCTATAAGGCATAAAATATGTCTTATAAGTTTTTAGAATAAATCTGGATTCTATTAAACAGAGATTAAATTCAAACAGAAAATACACATAATAAATCATTTAACTTTTCAAGTGATTTAATTAGTACAGCAAATATTCAGAATAAACACTGGTACACTAGATTAGATCAAAACTTCCACATAATAACTATCAGACATAAAATATCTCTTTTAAGTTTTTAGAATATATCAGGATTCTGTTATAAAATAATTTCAATAATAGCATGCTGTATTCAACAGAGATTAAAAATCTAACAGAAAATATACATAGTTATTTAACTTTTCAAGTTATTTAATTAACAGGTACAACAATCATTCAAAATAAAGAAAACACTGGTACACTAAATATGCACAACATATTTTGATAATAAACCATATTGAAGTTAAATTATGTTGAAACTTCTACATAACATCTCTTATGTTTTTAGAATAAATCTAGATTTTGTGATAAGGTAATTTTAATAACAGTGAAATTAAACTGTGGTTGTTATTTTTTTAAAAGAAATTATTATGTTTCTACTTTGTGTTTTAAGTAGAGGTTAAAATCCAACGAAGGAATATGAAACCATTTAAATTTTCAAGTGATTCAACAGAAGATATTTTATTTATAAATTTAGTTATTGTAAAATTATTTTATAGAGCAAATTTGAAGGTAGCTTCATAAATTAAAAAAATACTATGATTTTAATCCTTTTATTTCTGCTAAGCATTCTTCAGCATCAGCCAGAGCTTCAACATTATTCAGACGTTTAGCAAGTTTAAGAGCAGTTTTACAAGCTTTCTCTCCATCAGTCACATTTCCAGCTTGTAAATAAGTAGCTCCTAAATTGCAATAAAAAGCAGGAATATCTGGTGAATCTGCATTACTAGATCGTTCAATTGCTTTCTTGAATATGTCTATGGCTGATTCATACTCTTTCATTAAACTATGAACACTTCCAATATCATTTAATAAAACTAGGGTCTGAGGATGTGAAGCTCCATTGATCTTTTCAGAAATATCTAGTGCTTGCTTAAAGTTATCTATAGCTTCTTTAAGTTTTCGAGAAGCTAAAAGGTACCTAGCATACCAATCGACACTCATAGCCCATAGCAAAACAGTATCTTTATCATATTCTGATAGAGAATCTGCATCATTCACATTTATTTCAGCAATTTTTTTCTGCTGAGTGTCTATACAGAATTTAAAACCAATTTCAGCTTTTTGTCTTTCATTTGTTTGACCATATATAGAGGCTAATTTTAAAGATATTTCAACAATAGAATTATCATCAGGTGGAGTGCCTGAAGCAATTAATTCTTTAGTAACCTGTATAAACAACTTTTCGGCTGTGGGGAAATCTCCCTTTTTAAAAGCTACATTAGCAAGAAGATCATAGATATACCTTTGGGCTTGCATATCGCGTCTTTCTTGGGCTAATTTCAAACCTAAATGTAATATGTTTTCTGCTTTATCATATTCTTCTTTCTGCATACTTAAAATTCCCAATTTAATCACTGAAATCATAGGATCTTCCTCTTCTTTTTTAAATCCAAGCCATGTCAGAATTCCAGCAAAAAGAAAATATCTGTTATTTTTTCTAAAAATAAAGATACATATTTAAATATATATACTGTCAAGATAATATTCACAAATTAGTGTAAATAAAAAGTAATATTTAAAATATTTCAAAACAATGTTTAAATAGGGCCATAAGAAAATCAAATTCCAATCATCAACAGATAGATGGCGATTTTCAAGGATTTTATGTAGTTAAATAAAACAGATCTGGATGTCCAACTACTATTAAAATTCAACAGAAAATATACATAATGCATAATCTTTTAAATTTAAAGTTATTTAACAAGTCTAGATTTCCAACAATTAAAATCAAAGTTAGACTAAGCAGTATCTTAGTACTGCAGACAAGACAAATTTTTTTCTGTGCATTTAGACGGATGGCTGTAGAAATGCATATCAAGTAGTATTTATGTACTTAGTAACATGAATTGAAAATTATATTGCTAATGATAATAAAGATATTACTAATAGAAGGCTGATAAAAAGCAATGCATTTTTTCTGATGGGAGGAGGACAAAGGTTTGACTTTAAACATTTTATAAATCATTCCTGCCAAATCAGCTTCAAATGTAATATGGAAATTTTAATAACTTGTTAAGTTTTATACATAGTTTGCTGACAAAATGGATGTATATACAGTACAAATCTGCAGAGGTTGTGCAGATTTTAGAATTTTGCAGATTTCTGGTAATTGCTTTGTTTAAATTTTTTAAACAGTAATTTGAATTTAATAATGCAATCGAAATTATAATGAATATGCTCACAATATACTGAAATGTTAAAATAATAAAGTAAAGTAATAAACTAAAATAATAAAAATTAAGATAGTTTTAAAAATGATTAAATTATTAAAAGTAAAAATCAAGTAAATAATTAATAATGTATAAGTAAATATGCTTAATAAAGGTGAGATACATTTTTCTTGAATTATTCAAAGAAACTTGCTTCATAAAGTTACCCTACCAATTCACATCAAAATCATAAAATAAGGAAGTTTTATTTCAGGTTTAGCCAGACTTAATATAAAAAAAAAGCTTCATTAATACCAGGGATGGCACGGTTTAAACCAACTGGTTTTTTTCTCAAAAAAACCAATTGGTTTTTTTAGAAGAAATTTAATGACATTTTCACTTTTTCTTTATAATTTAAATGTTTCAAATCATCGAATATATAAAATTTCTACTTTTAACACTTTATTTCAGTAAAAAGCATTAGATATAGTGGGTCTAGGTCATATTTATATGTATAGGATGAAAATTAGTATGCGTTGACATATATCTATTGCTCTGAAGAAAAAGTTTTAAAACATGTGAATTTTTCAAAGATAAAATATATTAAAAATATTCAATATTTAGCATAAAATATTTTCATTTTTAAAAAACGGAGATTATTTAAAGCTATCTGTCATAACACGCATGGTGATTTTTAATATGGAGCCACATAACTGCACACAGCACAATGATCTTTAAGATTTTGGTCAAGCTGTAAAAGAAACTTTTCTTGATTGGGGAAATGATATTTAAAAATTTAAATATGAAGTGGAATAAGAGAGTATTCAAAAATTGGGTGCTTGTTATGCATTTTAATAATACCAATCTATATATATATATATTTGTTATCTGCTGAATCTTATGACCAAAAATTTTGACTCCGAATTAATTGTCACTCAAATTGTCAACTCCAAGAAGTATTTGAAATTTATCTTTTGAATAACTGTGAAAAAGAATATTATATTCACCAAACTACATCAAATGTTTATTACTAGTAATCAAAAGATTGTTTATAAAGT
This sequence comes from Maratus speciosus, assembly GCA_963932465.1. Lineage (NCBI taxonomy): Eukaryota > Metazoa > Arthropoda > Arachnida > Araneae > Salticidae > Maratus > Maratus speciosus. The sequence goes on along the minus strand of OZ010788.1, from coordinate 534,472,329 downwards.
TTATCTGGGTATTAATGTTTCACTGTGTAGAGCAGTTCGTTCTTTGAACCTAACTGTTTCTACCGATACTGTTTAAATTAAAATATGAATTTTTTCAATTTTCTACATAAATTGACTGTAATTAGTATGTAAATGGGAAAACAATTTTAATCTTAGAAGAGGACCGTTCATAAAATTGTTCATCTTAAAACCAAGATCATTCACAAAAGTCTGTCTTAAAAATAGACTTTTCACAAAAATTTTCAATCTCCAAACTGAACCATTCACAAATTAAATAATTTTAAAATAAAATCTGACCTGTCGTAAAGCAGTTTGAAGCCACAAAAACCTATCACATAGCTTTTTATAGATAAAGGATCTCATTAAAAATTGATAAACAAAGATCTGAAAATAACAATTTTAAATTCACAAAATTATGACACTATCTTTTACAAATATGAAAAACTGTTCATAATTTAAAAAAAAAATGAAATCTTGTGAGAAAAGTCTGGACAGATCCCTGGATAGAAAAATATTATACATGAAATTCCATGTTGTTACAATATATACAAATATATTATATGTATTTTTCAAATAATATAGCATATCACTTACCCACAAGAAAAGTGACACATCTCGACAAAAATAAATTTCACGTCACAGGAGAGACAAAAGAAAATTTGCATGATTTTACTGTAACATGAAATAATATCACTTAGCTCTTCATACAACAATAAAAACATGCATAAAACCCTTAAGAATGAAGACGTAGGATGAGGTTTGGGGGTTTGTGTAATTTTACCTCCCTACACAATCCGTCCCTCTTCTGTGGTCAAATGGACATATAGCATAATAAAGTGATTTTCCGTATACCTACACTTATGAAACTGTTTGTGTAGCAAGACGCACCTATGACAGACCTATTAGTGGAATAAAATGCAAAATGAAATTTTGCGAGATGTGTCACTTTTCTTGAGAGTGAGCGATATTTACTCATGTATTAGTTGCCTTTACATAATAAGCCGATGTTAGTTTTGAAGAATCAAAATTCACCAAAATATTTCCCCTAGATAAAAATTGCATTGATTGAATATTGTTATTGATTGAATTTATAAAAAAAACTACAATTAATAATCAATCTTATATTGACTGGTCTAACTCTTAAAACAAAAATGATTTTTAACTAAAGTTTAATTTCAACTTTTCAAATTATTGAAAAATTAAATTTTATTCCTATACGTAATCAGTAACATGCAATTTAGATAAGCAATTACAAACTTATTAATTGAGGCTCTGATCTTTGGTATTATGTCATGAAAATTGTGCCACTATGACACATATATTTTTTTCAACTAAAAATCTTCAAAATCTAAAAATAACATCGTTTTCATCGTCGCAAAGTTTACATGCATACTTTTCATATTCACTATTTAAAAATTTTTTTAATGTGTAATAGATTATTAATAAATATAGTCCCAAACTTGATGTCACGTTTGCCAGTTACAATTCTGCATCAGAACATTTGCACTCTTGACTTGAGGTTCTAATCTAAGTGCTGGCGAAATCCAGAAATTTGTGTCTCTTTAGACGCATGCGTAATAAAATATTTAGTTATCCAAGTAAATACTCATTTCATTTTTAGTATGACACTATTTTCACTCACTGAAGCCCTCTGAGATTAGCGTCTCGATCTCAGTATCAGCAGAAGGAAACAAAATATTGAATTGTAACAACTTTATGAGTAAAAATGAATTTTTTTTTTTTTACTGTGACGTCATTTTCTGTTCAATATTTTTTTAAAAGTTTTAATTGTAACACAAAAATGGCATCCGTAATGAGATGGTAATTCCCATTATTTCCCTTCTCTCTTCAACAATGGAAGTAACACGATTGCCACCAATGGGAAGAAATTGCGTAAAGGACTTTCTTAATTAAAATACAAAAATGGGAATACTTTCAAAAACAGCAAGTGCAGGCACATCTACAAATAAACTATTTTCATTTAAAAAAATAATTATCAAAATTGGTTTGGTAGAAAGCTCAGGTCAGATGACTAAAAAAAACAGCCTTGTTTTTTAAATATATAGATAATATGATATAGATATGTGCACTATATTTATAGGTATAGATAGAGTATATGTATACAAGTAAAAGTTCTTTATAATACACAACTTCTCAGACGTAAATAAGGAATTTTACACCAGTTAAGAAGCACCTGCCATTCCTACACTGTAAAAAATTGTTACTCGCTAGAGAACTATATTTGATATATAACATTAGTTCAACTTTCAGGGGTCGATCCAGACAAAATTTGGGGCCTATTTAGGGCCCCTTCACAAAAATAAATTTAATAAAATGGGCCCCTTCACAAACATAAATTTAATAAAATGGGTCCCTTCACAAAAATAAATTTAATAAAATGGGCCCCTTCACAAAAATAAATTTAATAAAATGGGCCCCTTCATAAAAATAAACTTAATAAAACAGGCCCCTTCACAAAATTCTTTTTAATAAAATAGACCCTCTACATAACATTCTTTTTCATAAAAACTGTTTTAAAATGTGTAATTTGTAAATAAAACCATGTCATGAAAAACAAAAACTTTAGCAAAGGGATTTAAAGAATGTTTTTGTTCATAAATTCTTGGTTCGAATTTTAGTAACTGGATTTCAACTTTCGTTACAAAATGTTATTTTTCACAAAAATATAATAAAATTCACAAAAATAACTTCTACTTTTCACAAAATGGGCCCCAAGAATAAAAATCTGCATCGACCCCTGACTTTATCTCCTTAATTCAGAGTTTTTTAATGAAAAAATTACTATTATTACAATAAAAATTTTTGAAAAATTAGTAATATAATGAATGATTTGGATCATATGTATAATGTGAATTTAACAATAAAATTTATAATCTACACGACTTTTGCAAGAAGGAATGCAATACATAAATACTCTACTGCATTTTGATACGTTTCAGATATTTTGGCCCTGTTTACAAGTAGTGGTGTACCGAGTAGTACTTTGGCCGAGTAACTGAGTAGTTGTGTAATAAGAAAAAAAACACTGATGTGCACATAATGTGAGCTTAGGTGTAAATATGTGTGTACATATATATAATATACATATATAGTATATATAAATTAACTAGTTAAATTTGAATTTTATTTGTGCACCTTTTAAAGACAATTTTTGACAATTCAAAACAGTACTATACAATTAAAACATTCTTCAACCCTCCAATTTATTTCGATACCTGAAATCTGTCTATCAAAAATAAAAATGCTTATTGGTTACCGTAACAATTCATTGAATAATGCAAAACATTTCATATTTATTTTGTAACTGTACCTTATTTTCTTTTGATTAAAAATAAAAAGAGAGGTACAAAAAGAGATACAGGCTTTCAAGCACATAAAAAATTCCTATAAACTTTGAAATTTCTATTTGAATGAATTTTATCATCTTCTTAAAAATGCTTAAAATTTACGGAGATAATTTTTAAAAACGCATATCATCGGCATCTGACGCCTACTTTCTGATGGTGAAAACGGTATTTTAATAATTATATTAGGTAATGAGCCACCGTGCTTCAAAATTTTCCCATTGGTTAACATGGGATTTCGCGATCGGGGAGTTTCAGTGCAGTGGCCACTTAACAGAAGACTTATGTAAAACTGACACTCCATTTGCATGGTGGGAGGAAAAAAAAAAAAACTATTCCGATTATGTGCAACCTTGCAAAAAAATTCTTATGTGCTCCTTCAACCACTGTTTATTTTGAACGTATATTTTCAGAGGCAGGCCAAATTTATAGTAGTAAAAGAAATGCCCTGTCTACTGATGATAATGTAGAACGTTTGGTGTTTTTCCACCATAATTTGAAATATAATAAATTTAATTATTATTTTTTTTATTACATTTATTGTATTTTAAGTTTCTTTATCCAAAATAAGTCTTTTCTGTTTTCCTATATATTTAAAAAGTACTTATTTTTATTTGTATAAATGTGAAACTAAATTTTAATCTGGAATTATTTTATGAGGGTTTTTGTTCTTAACTTTTTCTATATTTTGTAGACATACTGTTAAATAGCGAGTAAATAGTTTTATGAATTATTGCATATATTACACATTGATATTCAAATAACTTTTTACAGATCAGTTAAAATGAAATTCTCACAACTACACAGTATTGGCTAAGTACTTGGCCAAAATTTCGCTGAGTACCGAGTATTTACCAGTTACTCGGTACAGCTCTATTCACAAGGATTGTCATTTTATTTACAAAGTTTAATGATGTGTAAAATGTGATCTATAATACAAAATTCTATATAACACACAACCTCACTTTTTTAGGTTTGCATTATAAAGATCTTCTACTGTATTATATTTATTCTGGTGGCATAACATTTCACTGGAAATAAAACTATCATTGGAACCAGGGATATAGTGGAGGGTATACGGTGGTATACCTTCTGAATTTTTAAAGGTAATGTTGTATATCCTCTGTTTCTCAAATGAAACTTTTTTTTTTTTTTTTTTTTTTTTTTTTTTTACAACTACAACACTGATTGAAACATCATCTTTTATCACTAAAAGCTCAATCTGATATGATGTATTTAATAAATGGGTTTTATTTTGCCATTATACCAACACCATTCCAAAATGTATGCTAAATTATTTCAACCCTGACCGCACAAAGAATTTTTATTGCAAACTGTGGCAATCATTGTGATTTGTTACTTACTGAATGTGAATCTTTTTTTTTATATTTATTATTTAACCGTAACCTTGCAAAACATCTAAATTAGCTATTTTTTAAAATTGAAAATATTTGTTATAACTTACATGTATTACCGATGCGGAATTGGATTTTACCACTTGGCAGTTACCTGATGATGAGGAAGCTGTAATAAAATTGTTTGAGGACATTGAAATTATACATTAAAAAAAGCTTTTATTTGAAAAACCATTCAAATGTCTCGATTCAAAAAATGAAATTTTTGCTATGAGGCATTTACGAATTTATGCCTTCAGTTTAAATTGAATTTTATTTTATTAATTTATTGTATAATATTTATTTGTTCTTTATTTTAAGTATATGAGGACCCCAGAAGCCAAGGGATACAAGTGACAAAATTTAGATTTGGAGTAAATTGAGTTCAAAGTTGAAAATCAATAGTAACTGACTGAATTAAAATATGAAACTGTTGCTTATTTCAGTACTTGTTAGTTATCCTGTCGACCAAATTACTGTCGCCAAATTGTAAGATTAAATGCCAATAATAGTTGATTGTAAATGTCACATTCACATGTTTACGTCATCAAATGATTTTTATTTCGACGTTTTATTTGTATTTTTATTAATGTTGTACTAATTTATTTGTTTTTTCGTTATTTAAAAAAAAAAATGTCAATTTGCATAATTTGGTGATTTATATAATTTGGCAAAATTGGTCAACGGGATAACTAACAAGTACCCTTATTTCATAGTGGTCTTTGAACTCTTATTTCAATAACTGTGAAAGAAAAGTGGAATATAAGATCTTTTAAAATTTAAGTAGAGATTACAGAGTTAAGTAGTTTAAAGAGCTTAAGTAGTTGACCTCTAGAACGCAGCACAAAATTAAAATATCACTTGTATTTCTTTACCTCCAAACAAATCGTTCATGCACTTAGCTCAGTTTTTTCAATTTTGTCACTTATACCCCTTGGCTTCTGGGGTCCTCATATATATTTGTATTGATTTATAATAAAATAGTTTGTGAAAGTCTGTAATTTTCAAATGTTATATTTTTAAAATGTTTACTTTCGTAGAACCAACAATGTTATTATTATTATTTTTGGAATGTTTCATTTCAATTGAATTTTATTTTATGCCAACTGTTACGCTTGGCAACAATGTTGTTGGTAATAATAGAAAAATACAGGCAGTAACAGAAATTTCCTAAAAGTTTATTCCTAATAGAAACAGCACATCCTTAAAGCTGAGTTTCAAAATATTCTAAGAAGTCTACACGAATATATGTAAAACTAAAGGCAAGGAAAAAAAGATGTTATTTAGGTTGACTTTTTCAAAGGTTTTAGATACATAAATTAAAGGCATAGATGTGTTATTATCCTAGGGTCGGCCATCTTGGATTTTTTTCATGCATGAAAACTCCTTTTTCGCTAAGTAGTAATGTCGCCAATGGTTAAATACTGTTGATAGGTTAATATAATAGTGAAAAAACTGGAATATAATAATTATAACTATTAATAAAAAAATAATTTTTAATTCAAGCCAAGAAAAAAATCCGAGATGGCGGACCCCGGGATAATAACACATCTGTTTCAAATTAAATATACAATATTGTGAAATACTAGTTCAAGCATCAAAAATCTCCATTATGATTATTTTATAAAGCAGTTTAACCATCATGGTATTCTCATGTAAATACTTTTTTTTAAGTGCAAGTCACGTGCAACCTGAAAAAGTATGGTTCAGCTGTAAAAAAATAATTTTAATTTCAATCTGCTCCTTTTTACCAATTTCCTTTTTGATATAATTTAAACTCTCTTTATGGTCACACGATATGGGCAGACATACTAGCTACAGGACAAATTATACCACGCATAGTTAAATTAGTAGCTAAATAATATATGCACAGTATACAGCACTAGAAAGTCAAGCACATATTATTGTACCTGAAATTGAAGTTGAAATTGAATTTCCTGTTAAAATATTTAGGAGGTGCATTAAAGAAACGAACATTTTTCTTTACAGTAGATGAACAATGATCAGAATATTTATGAGAAGAATAATAAGACCGCACATCAAATATTTTTGGCCTTAAAAAGCGACGAACATACCATTGAATGTTAATCATTTTTTATAAAAAAAAATAATAATAACAGTTTTAGGATAAAATAAAATAACGTTGTTTGATTAACAACTTTTACGGTTTGTTTATTTACATTTTATGATTCGCGTCACGGTTATGAGGGTTTCGAGGTTAACGTAGACGCAGAGATCATGGAGGAAAGAGATTGATGGAGATGCAGTATGCCGTAAGACAAGTACGTGGATCGAATACTTCCGGCCGTATTCTCCCCTTATTCCGGAGCGGAACGGAATCGGAATTCAGTTCACCCGGAATATGGCGATTATTCCGGAGCGAATGGAAAGAGCGATTCTCCCCTAGCCAGATTCCGGATTCGGAATAATCGATATTTATTCCGTGGCTTTTGAAAGGAAGTGACATCACAAATTCCTTTGAAGTGTGATGAACCAATCAGAATGAAAATATACGTCACGTTTTTTGTTTGTTTGTTTTTTTTTCGCTTAGCTGATGGCTTTGGCTAGCGAGGAGCTTTTAATCAGAATAATAATTTTCGAATAAATTTGCGTAACTGAGTGAACACCTAAAGAAAAATAACATACTTTTCAGTGCTGTATGAAATATTTTTAAAAAAGATTGAGGGTGTTGGGGGATCGCTCGCTGAAAAATAAAATATTACTATTGTTTTTGTTTTTCTATTTTTAACTTTCAGTAGTTTTTTTTTTTTCCTGGTGTAGTTATTCTTACGTTAAAGATGAAATATTTAAATCGGATGAATTAAGTATCAATGATTAATCATACACTGATTTATTTGTTATAATTTTTATTAATTTTGTATTTTGATTGACAAATAATTCATGATATTGGATATACAAAATTTCAACTTAAATTTGAAATCTATTTTACTATTAGCATACTTTTGTAGAATATTAGTGTATGTCATCTTGATGCACATTTCTCATAGAAATAACATACAGATGCGGATAATGTAGGATTAAATATATGATTAAGTATACCTACACATTGTAGGATTAAATATATGTTCTGTGTAATATTAAAAAAATTTGTATTCTAGATTACATATATCCTTCATTTTTTGTATTTGTAGTTTTTCAAATTCCATAACACATTTTATTCTTGCTAATGCAATTGTAATCATCTGTAATACAATGGTGCAGTTAAGTTCTTCGCTTGATGGCAGTTACGAATCATAAAAGGAATAATTTCTTCTTTTTTTTATGTTTATAAAATAGGTTTAGTAAGTACAGGAATGTGTAAAAACTAATGTAATGCCCAAGTAGTCAAAATAAATTTCATTGAGCAGTTTTAAGGTTTCATAATAGGAGACCAATTTTAATCATCAGAATAAAAAGCGAGAAACTGTGGTAACAGATATACACAGGCCTTGCTGCTAATGTTTCTCATCCTCTTTCATGAATTTTGTAAAAAAAGAACTTCTATTTTGCAATCTAGAAACAGTTGCATTCTAAAATATTTTTATCGCTTCAGACTTTTATTATTTTGATTTTTACACATCATGCATTGTTATTCACTTTAATGCAAGTTCCATCATATCAGGTTTTAGGTACTCCAGGAAGGGCTGCCTATACAATATAGATAGCACCATACATAATTTTGCGTAGAATTATTATTTAGATATACATATATATTAATTTTTTGTTCAATGTAAGTTCGTGTGTGTGTGTGTGTATATACATTTGATATGTATATATTGTGTGTGTGTGTCTGTGTCATAGCTTTCTTCAGGTATGGCAATTTTTTGCAAAGCCAAAAATTTGCAAACAATATCTATCGACTTTGTAATATACCAAATGTTTACATTAAAGATCCTGTCTTGGCAAAATATGTCAACCTGTGCTCTAATTGGGAACAAAGCATCTCATTGGCAATTGTTAGATACACTTAAATTGCACTTTTTAAAATATATTTATTTACTGTTTGGTTGAAAATTAGCTATATTAAATGAGAATTTTTTTTTTTTTTATCATCCAAGTTTTTTTTTTCCTTCTTTATAATAAAAACAAAAACTGAATACAATTACAACTGATAAAACTTTAATAAAAACTTATATTTATCCTATAAAAGTTTATTAGTAAAAAGTTGTTCCTTTATGGATACTCAGATATAGATATTGTCCATGTAAATAAAGAATAGTATGGTAGTACTCTTGACTTAAATATAAAAGAACCTGACCCTTATTTAATATAATAATTCAGTACTCTTAGTTATTCCATCAACCAATTTCGCCAAATTATATAAATCGCCAAACCACTCGCCAAATTATACACATTGACATAATTTTTATTTTGAATAACAAAAGAGCAATTAAATTAGTAAAACATTTAAAACATCAAATTAATGGTTTTATTGGCCATTATTGGCATTTAATCTTACAATTAATTAATGTCAAACCATTATTGGCATTTAATCTTACAATTTGGAAACAGTAATTTGGTTGACGGGATAACTAAAAAGTACCAATAATTCTCATTACTGAAAAAAAAAGACATTAATAGTCAAAACTCAATCATTGCTCCCCCCCACCCCCTCCTTTTTTTTTTTTTTTTTTTTTTTTTTTCCATTGCAGCAGAATAGAGAAAAAAATATTTTAAGGATTAAATTAGATATTAAGATTAGATAATTAGTTCTGATTAATTCAAGGACAACAATGATTTGATTGTAAAAAATTATGATAATCAATATTTTACATGTAACTCATGTTACTTTTCACATTAGAATTTATTGAAGTGACTATTAAGCTTTATTATAATTTAAAGTTTTTATCATTTCGAGTTGAAAAAGAAAACTATTTTAAGATTAAAATATAATTTTATAAATGCTGAATTTTTATCTATTTTTTTTTTTTTTTTATCGTCATTAAAATTGCTTGCTATTAATTTAAAATTCTTCATGTTTTTAAAGCAATAAAACTACTTTATTTTTTTTTTTACTTTTCTTTCTTTTTTTTGGAGGGGGGGAAGTTTATTTACAATACTGCCTTATTAACTAATAAATTCATTGAAGATGGAAAATAAAGATGATTTCTAAAATTTCATCGCAAGTAATATTTTTGTAAAAAATAAAAATATTTCATTAAAAAAAATCTGAACAACTTTATATGAAAGCATACATTATATGAACATTATGTGCACTGTTACTCTATGACCATTAGAGCAAATTTTCAGAAATACTTACAATTATTTTATTACAAAATATAAATAGGATAAAATAGATAGTATAACAAGTTAAATACCATCGTGTTCTACTCACATAAAATGTATCTAATTTGTAACAAAAAACACTTTACTTGTCTATATAATATATCAAAATTTTGTAACAAATTAGATATATTTTATGTGAATGATACATAATGGTATTTAACTTTTTATGTAATGTTTTATCCTAATAATAAAATAATTGGAAATATTTCTGAAAATTTACTCTAATGGTCACAAGAGTAATGAATGGATGTACCCGCATACTTTGCTTTTTGTATCATCAGCTTTTCTTTTTATAAACTCTTACCTTATAGCTGTATGATGGTATACATTCCTCAGATTTTTCTGTAACGTACAGCGTAGCAAACCACTGTATCTTAGTAATTTTTCAGAGAAACTCGAAGATGTTAGTTAAAATATCTGTCAGATACTCATCACAAAATAATTTCATTTTGTTTACATGCAGGGCTTAATTTGTGCCGGAGCCCGGCTCCGGTACTTCTCTGTTTTAAGTAAATATTTAAATATTGGTCGGAATTCACCGGAGCTCATGAATACAAGGCTCCGGAGCCCAGTGCAATAGCGCTTCTGAAAAACCGAAGTATAAATTACTTTTCCCTTTCCTTCCCCTCTCCAAGCTTTTGCATTCTTTTTTACCAAAACACTTATATGTGACGCAATGTGTCGCACATGTAGGAGATAGATATAAAACGGACTCAGTTTTTATTTCAGTTTTTGGGCTTGGACTGACTAGAGCTCAATCTGTATTACAATTAAAATTTTATTTATTCATGTATAAAAAAAAAAAACTTTTCTTCCTTTATAATTACGTTATTATATTCTGTTTCAAATCATTTTAATGCTATTTTGATCAAAATAAAAGGGAAAAAACAGAAATCGTGTTTTTCTATTTCATTTCATTCTATTCAATTTATGTCGGCGTCGACGTGTTGATACGGTGAAACTCAAGAGACTGAACATTGAATTTGCTTTCAATTCGATTTTCTTTTGTGATAGTAGGATAATTTTTTATTGTCTGTTTTTTTTTCTAGCTATCTAACCTGAAAAGAATATTTTCTGTTTTAGCCAAGGAGAATCAGCTTGAGATTTTGTTTGTTTGAGGTTCTTTGGCTTCTATTGCGTTCGAGTATAAAAATCACGTTAGTGATTTTTCTATTTATTTTATATCACGAACGGTACCATGCTAAGGCTTTACTCTGCATATTTACAAAGTCACTTTCATTTGTAAGATATAATTGCCATGTATTGTTATTCTGATAGAAAGCAATCGAGCAGTGTTTCTCCTTTTTCTATAAAAGCATCGATTCTTTCCGATAACGGTGTCAAATTTTTAATTTAATCTGATTTTCAGGGACTCACCACAAAAGATTGTTATGCGGAAGGAATCGATTATAGTTTAAGATATGCACCTTTTATGGAAAATTGTAAAACATAACGTTGTTCCATTCTTCAGCATATAAATATTAATTTCTGTAAATTTCATTCATTTTTTCTTAAAAATGCATATCTGCGAACTATCCTTTTCTTGTGTTAACACTATTTCCTAATCATAATCCTTACCCTATTTAATCGCAGAATTCTGCAATTAATGAACTTTAAAATTAGGCAAAGATTTACTATTCAGAAGAAGTGATAACTAAAAAGTGGAATAGTTGCAGCTAAGTATATATATGCTGATAGATATATTTAAAATTTTTATTTTGCTAAATCAAAATAAAATGCTTTAAATTTTTCAAATAATGTACGAAATATAAATATGCAGATTGGAATGGCAGGGGGAACGGTACGGTTGTTGTACTGGTACCGCAAAATATTAGGGCTCCGGTACTTTTTTTGTTAGAAATTAAGCCCTGTTTACATGTACATACAACAGGTTTATTAAGTACATGGACATGTAAAAACTAACATAATGAAAAGCCCAACTAGTCAAGACAGCATTTTGTATTCAATGTATGCACTGGAAATTTATTATAATATTGTATAGTAGTATCTACGTGAACATTAATTTTCTTTCATTTGATAAATCTAGATATTGATGTATTTTAATAAACATTTTGGTTATATATATATATATATCATCAAATTATCAGCACATTAAAAAAATGAGCTTTTTATAGCAGTCTTGGAAGCACTGACTTTACAACTTAGTTATTCAGTCATTCAAATTAGTTATGATTTTAATTTGTTTAACGATTAATAAAATCATATATATTATTATCTAAGTCATTTAAAAGCACCGGTGCAGCCAGAGGAAAGGATGATTTAGAAATTACTTCCCCCCCCCCCTCCAAAGCTCTAATGACTGGTAAAATAAATAAAAATACTTTTGTATTATGATTATTATGTGACATGTAAAAAACAATGCAAAGGAAAGCACAGCATGTATTATTAATTTAACACATAGCTATTTATAGATTTCAAAATAAAACTTCCTTTCTTCAGGGCTAAAGTGAATAAATAGCAATAGCAGAAATATGCATTCTTTGTGTACATGTTACACGAATATTCCCCCCCCCCCCCTCTTTCTTACAAAAAAATAAATTCTACTGAAAAAGGGAATAATCCTTTTATCATGTCTTGAAATGTTGCATGCTATATTAATTATGTCTGTTATTTCTTTTCTTTAAATTAGTTTCTATACATCCTATCTATAATAAAAAAAAACCTCTTTTTTATATATATGTATTCCTAATTAGAAGAACAAATATTTAGAGTTGATAATACAAGTCATGTTAAACAATTTTTAAATAGGAAATTAGGGTTACAATATATTTTTAATCAAGAACTCAGGGTGTTTCTCTTAACCCTCTCGGCACCAATTTTTTTTTTCCAATTTTGGGAAAAATTATTTTACTGTAACAAATTTAAAAGTAGCTATCGAAATCACAGAAGTTACAGTTTACTGAAATTTAACGAACGTAGTTATGTTGCACGTTTTTCATATAAAAATAGTCTAAGGAAGAATTTTTTAAGACATTTGGAAAATGTCGTATTACAACCAGATTAAAGAAACATAAAAAATTTAGTAGTATTTTTTATTTCTTATCACAAATTACTAATTCGAAAAAGGAGTCCCTAATTTAAATTTAAAGAGTGAAACATATGTTTGAAATTAAAAGAAACACCGACGGTTTACTAATAATTAATAAAACTTTTATTAATATTATTATTATTAAATGCTGAAGCATAAGTAAAGTCATAATAGTAAATGTATCAACATATGCTATAGCTATTAGGTGCTGGAATTAACAAAAATATTTTTTTTCTTTGAAATATTGCAATTCGAAGTAGGAGCCTCATATGAGGATCAGGGTGACGAGAAGGTTAAAGTCAAATTTGGATTTTTGTTCACAGTTTTAAAAATATAGTTCAGCAAAATATTCAACAATTAACAGATTGCTTTCTGCAAATGGAATGACATCATGGAATGTGCATTACAATTTAATCTGCGATATCAGAAGTATTGTCAGTCGCATTCTAAATTACAGAAGCCCTAGTTCAATTGTTGTTTGTAATTTGTGTACAAACGATGGTCATTTCCAATATTACTGCTGATATGTGTTTTTGTTCCACATTTTTTTTAATCTTATGGTGAAGAATGGGCTTGCTTTTTTTTTATATATAAATTCTTGGGATAACTATGTGGTATATTAATTATGGCTTTTAATACTTTTCTTTACATTAATTTTTATCGTCTCAAATAGTCAACATAAAAATTACATTTTTGAACAATTAAACAATTTTTTTTTTAAATAAATTGATGAAAAACCTTTCCTGGAGAAAAATCCTAGGCTATGTAATTGTTATGACGATGCATATTTTTTAACCCCTTCAGGACGAGCGTCTTTTACAGAATTTTTAATCTTTAATCACCGGTTTTTTAAACCAGAAATTTTTGCCTAATTGAATGGGCAAAATGCTCGTATTAAATAAGACAAAATTTACAATAAAAATTTACTGATGAGAATAATCCCCGATTCTGAGCACCTTACGCGGCACGAATACCGGTCGCTTGTCCCCAAGGGGTTAAATACATAATCATACTATATTTTTACTTGTAGTCATCTATGAGTACATAGATATTGGTAAATATAAATACAGTAGAACCCTGATGATCCGAAATTCCGGTTAATACGAACCAATTCTATATTCGAAAATTACTGGATTTGAAGTATACCGGATTATGAAATTTCTATATTTATACTCTGAATTACAGAATGAGTATCATGTAGAAGATAGAATTAAACAAAAAAAGGCAGTACAGCATGTTTTTCATTCTTTAAATAGCTTGAAAAGAATTTTAAAAAATACCGAATAATGTAAAAGTACAATATATGTAAGCGAATATAAAATAAAAACGTGCACTGTAGGTCTACTCGTAGAAGCCGTCGTAAAAGAAATCTTGAATATCAGTTTGTTTGCTAGTCATTATAAAATTCTTTTCTAAAATGCAAAAAGTATTTAATTCAGATGATAAAAATATATTTTTCCTTTCAACAGTTTTGTTTCGCAAATTATTTACAGAAATGTTTTTTCTTCCTTCTTACTCGACATGGTGACTCAGGTATTTATAGAATCGCGATTTTGAACCATTTGTAATGAGTTGTTACATAATTCCTCATTCTGAAGTTTCATTGGATTATTATAGACATCAGGAGTGATTAAACAAATAATACTATTCTTTTCCAAAAGTCATGCTGTACCTTAGGATTCCGGATTACAGGATGTTTACTGTACTACTACTTATAACTTTTTTAGCACGCATTTTTATTTTGCTTCTATTTTTATCGAAATTTTGGGTAATCCGAATTTTTTGTAATACGAACAGCCACTGGTCCCAATTAGTTTGGATTAGCGAGGTTCTACTGTATTTAATTAATATCAATACTTAACTTGAAAAAAAAAATCTGATTTTCAATCTTGATTTAAGGTACTGAATGTCTATCAAGAGTTATAGGTTTCCAAAACAATTAAACCTTTAATTTGATGACATTAAGAAGCATAATTTAATTTTGGTACTTTTCGGTTAGCCGGGCGCCCGTGTTATATATACATATGTATGTATATCTACATATACATACATATGTATACACTATGACGCAAAAGTTTAGACAATGACGTCATTCAGCTTTAAAATGTAGAATTATGACGTCAGAATTACAAAAACCTGTAAATATATTCAAAAACTGATTTAAAATGCTATGTACAAAAGACAGTCGTTTTATTTGCTATAATACTAATTTTTTTCATAAAAATTCAAATGTGCTTGTCGCAAAAGTTTAGACACTATTCTAAATTTCTTGGAATATTCGCTGGCATATGCAAATTTAGAATCGATGATGTCACAAATTTGGAGTACTTAAGTTCTGCAAACGATTGCGCTTCATAGTCGACATGCCGAGAGCTAAAGAAATTCAAGTGAATGAGGTTTCAAGGATTTGGCAGTTGAAAGGTGAAGGGAAGAGCGTTTCTGAAATTTCTGCTATTATTAATAGGTCAAAAAAATCTATTTATCGAGTTTTATCGAGTGGTTCCGAATATAAAGCAAAATGTCGGTCTGGGAGGCCACGTGTGACAAATGTACGAGAGGATCGCCTGATACAAAGACTAGCGAGTACTCAACAAATGAGCGTACGTGGAGTTCAAAGCTCATCGGGACTCTCTGTATCAAAGGATACGATTCGTAGACGAATTTTGGAAAAAGGAACAATCGTTTATAGCAAAATGCAGAAGAAACCAGCTCTGAAACCATATCATAAGTTACAAAGACTTATGTGGGCTCGAAAGCATATGTCATATGGAGAGAAATGGCAGTCAGTCATATTTAGCGATGAAAAAAAGTGGAATCTGGATGGTCCAGATGGTTGCTTATCGTATTGGCATGACTTGCGGAAGGAACCTCGACGTTTTTTTAGTCGCAGACAAGGAGGGGGCTCGGTGATGGTTTGGGCAGCCTTTTGCTATAATGCACAAGTATCTCTGACCTTCACCAGTGGTCGTCAAACTTCACAGCATTATACACAGACATTAGAAGAAAACCTACTGCCATTTGCTGAGCTTCTAGGGGGTCCTCAGTGGGAATTTCAGCAAGACAATGCTTCAATTCACACTGCAAAACATTCAAAATCTTGGTTTAATTCCCATAATATAAGAGTTCTCGACTGGCCAGCATGTAGCCCAGATCTTAACCCTATAGAAAACCTTTGGAGCATCATGTGTCGCAAAGTTTATAGCAACGCTAGACAATACTCTTCTGAAAAGGAACTTAAGACATCTATTGAGAATGCATGGTACGATATCGATCCACAAACTATGCAAGATTTAGTTTCTTCCATGCAATCTCGTGTATATGACGTAATACATAAGCATGGATGCGCAACCAGGTTTTAAAAATTGTTTATTTCGATTTTATTTAATTTGTGTCTAAACTTTTGAGACAGCAGTTTATTTTTGTTACCATTTAATTTATTGCAATATGCACAATTCCACTTTTCTTTGTTATAAATATTGTTTATATGTACAGCACATTAATTTCAAGCAGTGATTTGAAAACTGAATAAGTATTTTTCAAAGTATGTAAGAATTTCTTCATTGTCTAAACTTTTGCGTCATAGTGTATATACACATATATATATATATGTATACATATAGCTTCTATATATGTATTATGTATAAATATATATGTATATATAGGTATACATACATATGTATATATAACACTGGCGCCCGGCTAACCGAAAAGTACCATAATTTTTTATAATTAATGAAATTATAATTAGCAATTATAAAACAATAAAAACTGCAAATGTCAATTCATTAGTTAATAGCAGAAATGGCAGTATCTGCTCTTCTTGCACTTGTACTTTGTAAAATAATTGACATCGCATAAATCTAAAATTATACACATACATGTATATGTTAACGAAAAAAATTATGAAAATTATACCCAGGGTGGGTCCGTAAATATATTTTTGAATATATCAAAAATATCCGATATTTTTTATGTATATCTAATGTTTTCAAAATAGTCGACTTATTGTTGATAAATACTTTTAAAAGTAATATAAATTAGAAACTGAAAAATATTGCACTTAATATGAAAACTTTATAAATCGATATTCTAAAGGTGATTTCCCTTTTTTTCCTCACTTACAACAAAATTGAAGTATTTTTCAAGGGACATTATTCTTTGAAAAAATAAGAGTATAATATACAATTAGTGTGAATAGCCTGTGAGCTCAGTGCCATCAATTTAACCGAGCACATTTCTTTTTATTTTTTATAAGGGTAGTTTCATTTTCAGAACTGGTTCCACAAGTGAATTTATCCTTATATATAAAAAAAGTAAATCAAAAACTACAAATGTATAATAAAAGTTGAGAACTATCCTCTCATAAGAATAACATTAGCTTGAGTGTTTCTGTCCGTGACTAGTGTAGGCTCTTAAGAGGCTACTTCAGTTATGAGAAAAAATGAGAACATTAATGTTAATCCTATGGGGGCATTATTTTCAAATTACTCCCTTTGATTTTAATATTTTTGAATAATTGTTTTGCATAGGATTGCTGAGGACGATCTCTAACTGCACTAGTTTTTACTTTTTCAATTTTGGTTACAGTTTTCTTTTTCTTTTTTTTGGTATTAGGATAGTTTCAATTTCAGAATCGGTTCCAAAAGTGAAAGTGGCCTAATTAAAAATACCTGTAAAATAAATCAAAAAATGGTCTTTGTTGTGTAGATCTACCTCAGCTATCCATTGCAATAATAAAAAAAAATCATTTAAAAATATTCAAATGCAAATGAGATATCTTAAAAAAATTCTCCCATTGGATTAACATTAGCAAATGGGTGATTTCACGTGATTGAAGTAACCTTTTTAAGAGCCCACACTAGTCACAGGAAAAAGGAAAATGTTAAATCTATGGGGGCATTATTTTCAAAAATAGCTGAGGATGATCTATAACCAGGCTAGTTTTTATTTTTTCGAGTTTGGTTTCAGATTTAAAAACGATTACTTTCACTTTTGGAACCGGTTCTGAAATTGAAACTATCCTAATAAAATAAAATTAAATTAAAAAAAACTATAACCAAAATCAAAAAAGTAAAAACTAGCTTGTTATAGATCGTCCTCAACTACCCTATGCCCAAAAATATTAAAATTCAAATGAGAAATTTGAAAATAAAGACCCCATCTAAACATTAGTGTTTTCCTTTCTTCCCGTGATAGTGTGAGCTCTTAAGAGTCTACTTCAGCCACACGAAAACACCTGTTTGCTAATGTTAATCCAATGGGAGAAATTTCAGATATCTCGTTTGCATTTGAAAGCTGAGGTAGATCTATACAACATAGACCATTTTTCGATTTTGTTTACAAGTATTTTATATTAGGCCACTTTCACTTTCAGAACCGCTTTCAGAAATGAAAGCCTCTTCATAAGAAAAACCTGCAATCAATATAGCAAAAGTAAAAAACAGCCTTTGTGGAGATTTACCTCAGCTATCCAAAAATAAATAAATAATAATAATTTTAAAATGTTCAAATGCAAACGAGATATCTTAAAAAAATTCTCCCATTGGATTAACATTAGTGAACGGGTGTTTTCATGGGACTGAAATAGCCTCTTGCTATGCTTATGTTTTACATATAAAAATTAAATGCAACTGATGTTAAAGTAAGTAAGTACATAAATTAATTAATTATTCATATTTTAAATTTGCAAAAGAATTTTTAAAAAGTGGAAAGGGGAGGAGGAGCAATAGTTGAGTGATACATACTCATATATATCTGTAAAATACAGTTAAATATTAAAATTTATTATTTAAATTCAATGCAAAAAATACCAATTTAAAAAAACAAGAAACACTTACCAAATATTTAATCTTTGTAACTGTAAACAAAGAAGATAAATTTTAAATTATTTACAATAGCACGATTAAAATTCCAATAATAAATGCTTTTTTTAGTCTTATTTCTTACTTGAACAGGAGTTTGGTGACGATCCTTAAACATCCTTGGCTTAAAAACAACTTGCAAACAGTCAAAAGTCATAAATCAATGTTGTCCATTGGCATCAAAACTCTGCACTTTCCAAATTTCAATCTAGCTGGATACACACTCAAAAGCAGAGAACAAATAACACCTCTTAATGCTTTTAAAAGTGGTACCAGCTGGACACTATAAGTCGTAATTCTTGTCATTTGGATCCTATAGACTCTTGCACATACTTCACAGTGGACAAAAAATTGGAAGATTCAATTTACAGGTTACATTTCAACTGAAAAAGAAAATAAGAAATATTACAACTGCAATACAAGTGTTTCATCATCTAAGAAATATTTTTCTGTTTCTTAAAAAATACAAGATTCCATTAAACATTAAATATTGTAAAATCATAAAAAGAATAACTGAACTACTAATGACAAGTTTAAAGAAAAAAAAAAATCCTCAAAACAATATAACACCACCAGATCCTATACTTGGCTGGCCCTGTGTCTAAAATCTTGCAAAATAAGAGCAGGTGGCATTCTTTCATCACAGAATACAGAAAATTATTATTTAATGAGTATACAGCAAGTTAAGCATAAGTTACTAATAAGAAACTATAGACAAAACCAAATCAAAAATAGAGAAACATATAGTGCTGTCCTCTAAAAAAAACCCACCCTAGTACTTCGTCAAAAAAATCACTGAAGTAAAATTTTCTTTTTGTCCTGTTTCTATATGCCATTTACAATAATAAAATTATTTAAAATTACTTTTAAAAGTGTTTTAGTTTTTTTAAAAAAATAAGCTAATACAGAATTCTAGCAAAAAAAAAAAAAAAGAGCTTCATTTTCACAGTTTTTCTTGTTATAATACGACATGTTACAATGATGTACATCAGTTTTTAGATATTTTTATGTTAAACTATTAATATGGGAATAAAATGCACCATTTTCAGCTGATTATATTATGTTTGCCTCAGTTTGTGAACAGAGGTAAAAACAGAGGTTAAAAAGAAAAAAAAACACTTTTATATATATATATATAAATGGTGGAGCATATATTTTTTCTTTAAAATATTAATTAAAGGGGAAAAACAATAAATTATGCAAATTTTGCATTTCTAAGAATTTGTACAAGCTATGTCATACCTCCCCCCGCCTCTTTGTTTTTGCAAAAACAAAACCCATCCCCTTTTTTTATGTGCACAAAGATATCCTTTTACTTTTATATCATACATTGTTTTAATGTTTACAAGCTTATTTAATTTTAATCATTATTTTGCTTTTTTATGCAAATTTTATTAGGCGATTCTCAAGTTCACTGTTCAACAAGGACGAAACTTTCTGACACATTTACTCATTTAAACATAAAGGTACAAAATTGGCAGGGCTGACTAAGCGATTGGAATCGAAATGAGTTTTACGTTTTTGGTAAATTACTTATCGAGTTACAAGCGATTTTGGGTCCCATGACGACTAGTTTTTCACCTCTCTTTGGGTGGTTTTTCTCCTTTTGTCAGGAAATTTGGTTCAAAATGGCAACTTTGACATTATTTTCTGAAAGATCTTTTATGTTTACCAAAAAATGGAACATTTCTGTAGTTTCTGAATAACACAGAGCCAATTTCAGGCATTTCTACTTTCTGAACAAAGATTAATTAAAACTTGTGTGATTAAGTTGCCCCTTTGGATTTGATTGCAAAAAAATTGAAAAAAAAAACCCTTTTTTTTGCAGAATTGTGTTTTAAAAATAATTAATAATGAAAAAATACTTTGCTGTCTAATATTTTGGTTTCTAGAAGTGTTTTTACATGTGGGTTTTTTTTAGGTAACATGGGTTATTTTTAGGAAAAAGTGGGTTTTTTTCAAATTCTTCTTTAATTGACTGCCATTTTGTAATATATTGACAAAATCAAAAATACTATACATTAAAATCTTAGAACTAGCTGTGAAAATGTAGCTACTTCAAATTGTTTTGTATTTTTTATTAAATTTTATATAGAGAAAAATTTAAAAAGTGGGTTTTTTTTAGAGGACAGCACAATACCATGTGGAAGTAAGAAAAGATTTTAGTAATCCAATAACAAATTGCATAAATAATTCTTGCCTGAATTTTACAAGAAATTAATGTAGATATAACAATTAGTGATTTTATAAATAATAAAAATCCTCTGTCTGCAATCATCAACACGCAACATGAACATTTAAAAGTATAAAACAACCAACAGACCAATTATATCGATGCAATTCGAGAACGCAGAAAATTTGTTTTGAGAAAAGGCAGAATCTCAAATTTTAGTTATCACACTTTTTCACACAAATAGTCATGTATTAATAAAAGAATGATATAGGACAATGTATACTAGCAAAATCTTTGTGGGTATTACTGATAATGCAAAAAGGCCTTATAGCAAGGCTGTATATCTTTTTTTAGTTTAAAACTTACAAAGCTTCTACATCATGAGGGCATTTTAATTCACTAATCAAATTTTCAACCCTCTTTGATACTATTAATTTTAGATTTTAAACAAATACTTTAGATAGTGCAATACAACTGCTACTGTAGCCCATAGACTTTAAATTCATTTGTAAAATATCACATGAAAGTTTGAATGCAAAACTGTCGGACACAAGGCTTATTAAGCACTGAAATGTAAAAACATGAGGCTACTTTGTAATTTATTGGAGTACATTTGAATAATAATAAAAAACAACACACAATATTACACGAGTATGTATGTATACATACTTGAAGCACAGGTTTTTAAGTTATACGTAGCTACAAAGGTCATTCAGAAATATTACGTTCAGTTAAAAAAAAAAAAAAAAAAAAAACTAAAAATCTTCAAATTATATAAGAAAGATGGATATGTTAAACAAATAGGTACTACAAAATATTAACAAGTCATTTAAACAATTCTGGTGACACATCAATATTTAAATTGAATGAAATATATAATTTACTTCATCAACAAATCTGTAAACAAAAAAGTATACGGGGTGGAAAGGAGACAGAATCTAAAATATAGGGTGAACTACCCAGTAATTGACCATTTAGTGAAAGTTTCTTCACAATTTTTTTTTCTGTGCTAAATTTAAGGAGATATTTCTTGAAACACTTTTTTTTAAGCAACAATCACTTATAAGGATCAATAATAAATAAACATTTTTTGTCTAATTTTTTGCAATTTTATTTTATTAAATATAATAGTTGTCAAGTGAGATTTTGCCAGTAATTGACCACTTAATGCTAGAAAATGACCATCATTGTGTCAGTAATTGACCACTCTGAAGTTGAACTGATAAACCTTCTTAAAATTAATCATATGAAAAAATGGGGAAGTTTGCCAAGTTTTATTCTACAGAAACTAGATGTCTAGCCTCCTGGACAGCCAGAAAAAAATCGGGGAAATTTCAAATTTCTAAAAAAACTGACGAATTTGAAATTTCTGAGAAATTTTTTAGAAAATGAATTTTAATCATAAAGCCAGGGATTTTTAAATTGCAGTAGTAGCAAAATATGTAGCTGTGCTCTTTATAAGGACTGTTCAAACCTCTTATAGATTTTTTTTTTTTTTTTTTTTTTTTTGCTTATCCTCTTTTACTCTCCTTGGAAATTAAGGTTTTTGGTATGTAACATCACACAATCTCGACACCTGAAAAATTGTTGCCACCTGGCTAATCGAAAAGTACCAATTGTTTTTATTGGCATGGAAAACCTAGAAAAGTAAAGGAAATTCATCACTGAACTTGGCTAGTCAGTCACTCTGTATGGAAAACAGATGTACATTCTATATAGAGCACATTATGATCTGATTTTAAAAAACTAGTTAAGAGATTTTTTGTAAAAAAATTAAAACTGTTTCTGAACAGAAAACATATTAGGGAATTTCCACAATGTTTTGTAAGATTGAAATTAGTGGTAAAACATGATATTTATATGTAAATATAGACAAGAAAAGAATAGTTACTACTTCAAAATTTATTTATAAAAAAAATCCATTAAATTAAAGTTAACACAAAAATGAAACTTAATCCTCATCTGTTTCACCAAAACAACTGACACACATGAAGTCAACTTCTTTGTCACTCTGTCATCCAATGCAAATTGTTGCCTGTGTCTCGTAGACGCACATTTTAGTATGATAGGGCTCATACCAGATTTCTTTTATTCCTATTATATCTTCTTCCATCTAGATTTCTTCACATGCCTTTCACACCCAATCATTTATCAGACTTTGCTTATATGTAGAAGTCTTTATTGCTGCTTTTTCACTTTTTTTTTTTGTTTGTTTTCTTTAATTTTTTAACTTGCCTTACTTCCTGTCTTCTTTCTTCTGTTTCTCTTCTTTACTTTCCCAATAATTTAGTCATGCTTTAAAGCAGTCATGCTCAACCTGCAGGCCACATATGGCCCAGTAATCTTATTGCTTGTGGCCCGAGATACATAATCATTAATCTCTATTTATAAAATTGATATATGCATAAAATATATTTAAGATTTTCCCTATTGCTTTATATTTTTGTGGGATGACAAAATCTGTCATGTTATTTATAATTAATTTTAAATTATGTTTAAATATTCTAAATGCCATTTTCGTTTAGTGAAAAGTTTTTTTTTTAGTTGTAGTCCTATTTGTGCTACAGTTATGCATACATTTCTGAAGCACTTGGCAATCAACACCCTACTTTTGTCCCTCAAAACTTACTGTAATATTAATGTAAATTCTGTATTGTTATTATGTTTTATTATTATACAACAGTTAATTAGGGTTGAACTTTGTCATGGATAAAATTAGCATAAAAAACATTTTATATAGCAATTTTAACAGCATACTTTCACAACAATTGTAATAGAAATCTATCACAAACTATGTTTGGAGCTGATGGTGGTAAAACTTTTTTTATAAGATTTGTGTGACAAACCCTAACGATATTTAGAGCCTCACTATACTAATTTTGTTATCTTTACATTTTAATTACACTTTTCTTACATTATTATTATATAAATGTGTTATGACCCTCTTAACATAACAAATGTGTGCTTGCTTGATCAGTAATTGACTAAGCATATTTAGTTATTAACCACCCTGGTCAACTACTGAAAGAACTCATTTTTTAACTAAAAAATTGGTGAATATTGCTTTCATAATAGAAATCTATGTATTTTTTTAAGTATCAAAAGGAATGGATGCAAACAAGCAAAAAGTCAGTAGTTGACCACTTTGGTCAATTACTGAATGCTTTCAACATTCACACATCTAGTAGTTGACCACCCCCCTTAACGTCATTTAATTTATGAATTTAATATTAAATGCATAATGATTAACTTAAAACAAACAAAAATGAACTACACACCTCATTTGATGAACCAATGGAACTAAATTAAACTTGATGCTGCAAGATTAATAAAACAACTCACAAAACAACACTACTATTACAGAATGTATTCATTTTTGATATTGTTAGAAGGTGCATTTTCTTTAATTTTTTACATTCATTCAGAATATAGATAGCAGAAGTAATTTTTTCCTATGCAATTCATTGGATGTTAGATATTTTTATTCAGCATTCAAAAATACTTTATCAACACATTGATTCTTGTTTTTAACACATAAATGTGTTTTTGGTCAATTACTGGCATGTGGTCAATTACTGGAAGTTCACCCTAATTTCTTTTTACCATATTACAAAATAAAGCAAACTTTTACCTAGAAAATAAAATTTATTACATACCAATTTGCTGAAAAATATTCCCATTTTGACCGCAAAACAGGTATGAATAAAAAAATTATTCATATCTAATGTGATTTATTACTTAAAACGTAAGATATAGTTTATGAAAATACATAAAGAATAACTGTTTACATCCGCCATTACATGATTCCGGCCTTCCGAACGATATTCCACCTGCCTCTGAGCAGCCGGAAAAAAGTAAGAGATATTCCGGTTATTCGAAATGCCTGAATTCCGAATTTTGAGGGGAGAATCGCTCATCTTCGGAATAACGACCGGAATCACTGAATTCAGTACGATATTCCGATTCCGCATGAGGGGAGAATACGGCCGACGGCCGTATTCTCCCCTTATTCCGGAGCGGAACGGAATCGGAATTCAGTTCACTCGGAATATGGCGATTATTCCGGAGCGAATGGAAAGAGCGATTCTCCCCTAGCCAGATTCCGGATTCGGAATAATCGATATTTATTCCGTGGCTTTTGAAAGGAAGTGACATCACAAATTCCTTTGAAGTGTGATGAACCAATCAGAATGAAAATATACGTCACGTTTTTTGTTTGTTTGTTTTTTTTTCGCTTAGCTGATGGCTTTGGCTAGCGAGGAGCTTTTAATCAGAATAATAATTTTCGAATAAATTTGCGTAACTGAGTGAATACCTAAAGAAAAATAACATACTTTTCAGTGCTGTATGAAATATTTTTAAAAAAGATTGAGGGTGTTGGGGGATCGCTCGCTGAAAAATAAAATATTACTATTGTTTTTGTTTTTCTATTTTTAACTTTCAGTAGTTTTTTTTTTTTCCTGGTGTAGTTATTCTTACGTTAAAGATGAAATATTTAAATCGGATGAATTAAGTATCAATGATTAATCATACACTGATTTATTTGTTATAATTTTTATTAATTTTGTATTTTGATTGACAAATAATTCATGATATTGGATATACAAAATTTCAACTTAAATTTGAAATCTATTTTACTATTAGCATACTTTTGTAGAATATTAGTGTATGTCATCTTGATGCACATTTCTCATAGAAATAACATACAGATGCGGATAATGTAGGATTAAATATATGATTAAGTATACCTACGCATTGTAGGATTAAATATATGTTCTGTGTAATATTAAAAAAATTTGTATTCTAGATTACATATATCCTTCATTTTTTGTATTTGTAGTTTTTCAAATTCCATAACACATTTTATTCTTGCTAATGCAATTGTAATCATCTGTAATACAATGGTGCAGTTAAGTTCTTCGCTTGATGGCAGTTACGAATCATAAAAGGAATAATTTCTTCTTTTTTTTATGTTTATAAAATAGGTTTAGTAAGTACAGGAATGTGTAAAAACTAATGTAATGCCCAAGTAGTCAAAATAAATTTCATTGAGCAGTTTTAAGGTTTCATAATAGGAGACCAATTTTAATCATCAGAATAAAAAGCGAGAAACTGTGGTAACAGATATACACAGGCCTTGCTGCTAATGTTTCTCATCCTCTTTCATGAATTTTGTAAAAAAAAGAACTTCTATTTTGCAATCTAGAAACAGTTGCATTCTAAAATATTTTTATCGCTTCAGACTTTTATTATTTTGATTTTTACACATCATGCATTGTTATTCACTTTAATGCAAGTTCCATCATATCAGGTTTTAGGTACTCCAGGAAGGGCTGCCTATACAATATAGATAGCACCATACATAATTTTGCGTAGAATTATTATTTAGATATACATATATATTAATTTTTTGTTCAATGTAAGTTCGTGTGTGTGTGTGTATATACATTTGATATGTATATATTGTGTGTGTGTGTCTGTGTCATAGCTTTCTTCAGGTATGGCAATTTTTTGCAAAGCCAAAAATTTGCAAACAATATCTATCGACTTTGTAATATACCAAATGTTTACATTAAAGATCCTGTCTTGGCAAAATATGTCAACCTGTGCTCTAATTGGGAACAAAGCATCTCATTGGCAATTGTTAGATACACTTAAATTGCACTTTTTAAAATATATTTATTTACTGTTTGGTTGAAAATTAGCTATATTAAATGAGAATTTTTTTTTTTTTATCATCCAAGTTTTTTTTTTCCTTCTTTATAATAAAAACAAAAACTGAATACAATTACAACTGATAAAACTTTAATAAAAACTTATATTTATCCTATAAAAGTTTATTAGTAAAAAGTTGTTCCTTTATGGATACTCAGATATAGATATTGTCCATGTAAATAAAGAATAGTATGGTAGTACTCTTGACTTAAATATAAAAGAACCTGACCCTTATTTAATATAATAATTCAGTACTCTTAGTTATTCCATCAACCAATTTCGCCAAATTATATAAATCGCCAAACCACTCGCCAAATTATACACATTGACATAATTTTTATTTTAAATAACAAAAGAGCAATTAAATTAGTAAAACATTTAAAACATCAAATTAATGGTTTTATTGGCCATTATTGGCATTTAATCTTACAATTAATTAATGGCAAACCATTATTGGCATTTAATCTTACAATTTGGAAACAGTAATTTGGTTGACGGGATAACTAAAAAGTACCAATAATTCTCATTACTGAAAAAAAAAGACATTAATAGTCAAAACTCAATCATTGCTCCCCCCCACCCCCTCCTTTTTTTTTTTTTTTTTTTTTTTTTTTTTTTTTTTTTTTTTTTTTCCATTGCAGCAGAATAGAGAAAAAAATATTTTAAGGATTAAATTAGATATTAAGATTAGATAATTAGTTCTGATTAATTCAAGGACAACAATGATTTGATTGTAAAAAATTATGATAATCAATATTTTACATGTAACTCATGTTACTTTTCACATTAGAATTTATTGAAGTGACTATTAAGCTTTATTATAATTTAAAGTTTTTATCATTTCGAGTTGAAAAAGAAAACTATTTTAAGATTAAAATATAATTTTATAAATGCTGAATTTTTATCTATTTTTTTTTTTTATCGTCATTAAAATTGCTTGCTATTAATTTAAAATTCTTCATGTTTTTAAAGCAATAAAACTACTTTATTTTTTTTTTTACTTTTCTTTCTTTTTTTTGGAGGGGGGGAAGTTTATTTACAATACTGCCTTATTAACTAATAAATTCATTGAAGATGGAAAATAAAGATGATTTCTAAAATTTCATCGCAAGTAATATTTTTGTAAAAAATAAAAATATTTCATTAAAAAAAATCTGAACAACTTTATATGAAAGCATACATTATATGAACATTATGTGCACTGTTACTCTATGACCATTAGAGCAAATTTTCAGAAATACTTACAATTATTTTATTACAAAATATAAATAGGATAAAATAGATAGTATAACAAGTTAAATACCATCGTGTTCTACTCACATAAAATGTATCTAATTTGTAACAAAAAACACTTTACTTGTCTATATAATATATCAAAATTTTGTAACAAATTAGATATATTTTATGTGAATGATACATAATGGTATTTAACTTTTTATGTAATGTTTTATCCTAATAATAAAATAATTGGAAATATTTCTGAAAATTTACTCTAATGGTCACAAGAGTAATGAATGGATGTACCCGCATACTTTGCTTTTTGTATCATCAGCTTTTCTTTTTATAAACTCTTACCTTATAGCTGTATGATGGTATACATTCCTCAGATTTTTCTGTAACGTACAGCGTAGCAAACCACTGTATCTTAGTAATTTTTCAGAGAAACTCGAAGATGTTAGTTAAAATATCTGTCAGATACTCATCACAAAATAATTTCATTTTGTTTACATGCAGGGCTTAATTTGTGCCGGAGCCCGGCTCCGGTACTTCTCTGTTTTAAGTAAATATTTAAATATTGGTCGGAATTCACCGGAGCTCATGAATACAAGGCTCCGGAGCCCAGTGCAATAGCGCTTCTGAAAAACCGAAGTATAAATTACTTTTCCCTTTCCTTCCCCTCTCCAAGCTTTTGCATTCTTTTTTACCAAAACACTTATATGTGACGCAATGTGTCGCACATGTAGGAGATAGATATAAAACGGACTCAGTTTTTATTTCAGTTTTTGGGCTTGGACTGACTAGAGCTCAATCTGTATTACAATTAAAATTTTATTTATTCATGTATAAAAAAAAAACTTTTCTTCCTTTATAATTACGTTATTATATTCTGTTTCAAATCATTTTAATGCTATTTTGATCAAAATAAAAGGGAAACAACAGAAATCGTGTTTTTCTATTTCATTTCATTCTATTCAATTTATGTCGGCGTCGACGTGTTGATACGGTGAAACTCAAGAGACTGAACATTGAATTTGCTTTCAATTCGATTTTCTTTTGTGATAGTAGGATAATTTTTTATTGTCTGTTTTTTTTTCTAGCTATCTAACCTGAAAAGAATATTTTCTGTTTTAGCCAAGGAGAATCAGCTTGAGATTTTGTTTGTTTGAGGTTCTTTGGCTTCTATTGCGTTCGAGTATAAAAATCACGTTAGTGATTTTTCTATTTATTTTATATCACGAACGGTACCATGCTAAGGCTTTACTCTGCATATTTACAAAGTCACTTTCATTTGTAAGATATAATTGCCATGTATTGTTATTCTGATAGAAAGCAATCGAGCAGTGTTTCTCCTTTTTCTATAAAAGCATCGATTCTTTCCGATAACGGTGTCAAATTTTTAATTTAATCTGATTTTCAGGGACTCACCACAAAAGATTGTTATGCGGAAGGAATCGATTATAGTTTAAGATATGCACCTTTTATGGAAAATTGTAAAACATAACGTTGTTCCATTCTTCAGCATATAAATATTAATTTCTGTAAATTTCATTCATTTTTTCTTAAAAATGCATATCTGCGAACTATCCTTTTCTTGTGTTAACACTATTTCCTAATCATAATCCTTACCCTATTTAATCGCAGAATTCTGCAATTAATGAACTTTAAAATTAGGCAAAGATTTACTATTCAGAAGAAGTGATAACTAAAAAGTGGAATAGTTGCAGCTAAGTATATATATGCTGATAGATATATTTAAAATTTTTATTTTGCTAAATCAAAATAAAATGCTTTAAATTTTTCAAATAATGTACGAAATATAAATATGCAGATTGGAGTGGCAGGGGGAACGGTACGGTTGTTGTACTGGTTCCGCAAAATATTAGGGCTCCGGTACTTTTTTTGTTAGAAATTAAGCCCTGTTTACATGTACATACAACAGGTTTATTAAGTACATGGACATGTAAAAACTAACATAATGAAAAGCCCAACTAGTCAAGACAGCATTTTGTATTCAATGTATGCACTGGAAATTTATTATAATATTGTATAGTAGTATCTACGTGAACATTAATTTTCTTTCATTTGATAAATCTAGATATTGATGTATTTTAATAAACATTTTGGTTATATATATATATATATCATCAAATTATCAGCACATTAAAAAAATGAGCTTTTTATAGCAGTCTTGGAAGCACTGACTTTACAACTTAGTTATTCAGTCATTCAAATTAGTTATGATTTTAATTTGTTTAACGATTAATAAAATCATATATATTATTATCTAAGTCATTTAAAAGCACCGGTGCAGCCAGAGGAAAGGATGATTTAGAAATTACTCCCCCCCTCCAAAGCTCTAATGACTGGTAAAATAAATAAAAATACTTTTGTATTATGATTATTATGTGACATGTAAAAAACAATGCAAAGGAAAGCACAGCATGTATTATTAATTTAACACATAGCTATTTATAGATTTCAAAATAAAACTTCCTTTCTTCAGGGCTAAAGTGAATAAATAGCAATAGCAGAAATATGCATTCTTTGTGTACATGTTACACGAATATTCCCCCCCCCCCCTCTTTCTTACAAAAAAATAAATTCTACTGAAAAAGGGAATAATCCTTTTATCATGTCTTGAAATGTTGCATGCTATATTAATTATGTCTGTTATTTCTTTTCTTTAAATTAGTTTCTATACATCCTATCTATAATAAAAAAAACCTCTTTTTTATATATATGTATTCCTAATTAGAAGAACAAATATTTAGAGTTGATAATACAAGTCATGTTAAACAATTTTTAAATAGGAAATTAGGTTTACAATATATTTTTAATCAAGAACTCAGGGTGTTTCTCTTAACCCTCTCGGCACCAATTTTTTTTTTCCAATTTTGGGAAAAATTATTTTACTGTAACAAATTTAAAAGTAGCTATCGAAATCACAGAAGTTACAGTTTACTGAAATTTAACGAACGTAGTTATGTTGCACGTTTTTCATATAAAAATAGTCTAAGGAAGAATTTTTTAAGACATTTGGAAAATGTCGTATTACAACCAGATTAAAGAAACATAAAAAATTTAGTAGTATTTTTTATTTCTTATCACAAATTACTAATTCGAAAAAGGAGTCCCTAATTTAAATTTAAAGAGTGAAACATATGTTTGAAATTAAAAGAAACACCGACGGTTTACTAATAATTAATAAAACTTTTATTAATATTATTATTATTAAATGCTGAAGCATAAGTAAAGTCATAATAGTAAATGTATCAACATATGCTATAGCTATTAGGTGCTGGAATTAACAAAAATATTTTTTTTCTTTGAAATATTGCAATTCGAAGTAGGAGCCTCATATGAGGATCAGGGTGACGAGAAGGTTAAAGTCAAATTTGGATTTTTGTTCACAGTTTTAAAAATATAGTTCAGCAAAATATTCAACAATTAACAGATTGCTTTCTGCAAATGGAATGACATCATGGAATGTGCATTACAATTTAATCTGCGATATCAGAAGTATTGTCAGTCGCATTCTAAATTACAGAAGCCCTAGTTCAATTGTTGTTTGTAATTTGTGTACAAACGATGGTCATTTCCAATATTACTGCTGATATGTGTTTTTGTTCCACATTTTTTTTAATCTTATGGTGAAGAATGGGCTTGCTTTTTTTTTATATATAAATTCTTGGGATAACTATGTGGTATATTAATTATGGCTTTTAATACTTTTCTTTACATTAATTTTTATCGTCTCAAATAGTCAACATAAAAATTACATTTTTGAACAATTAAACAATTTTTTTTTTAAATAAATTGATGAAAAACCTTTCCTGGAGAAAAATCCTAGGCTATGTAATTGTTATGACGATGCATATTTTTTAACCCCTTCAGGACGAGCGTCTTTTACAGAATTTTTAATCTTTAATCACCGGTTTTTTAAACCAGAAATTTTTGCCTAATTGAATGGGCAAAATGCTCGTATTAAATAAGACAAAATTTACAATAAAAATTTACTGATGAGAATAATCCCCGATTCTGAGCACCTTACGCGGCACGAATACCGGTCGCTTGTCCCCAAGGGGTTAAATACATAATCATACTATATTTTTACTTGTAGTCATCTATGAGTACATAGATATTGGTAAATATAAATACAGTAGAACCCTGATGATCCGAAATTCCGGTTAATACGAACCAATTCTATATTCGAAAATTACTGGATTTGAAGTATACCGGATTATGAAATTTCTATATTTATACTCTGAATTACAGAATGAGTATCATGTAGAAGATAGAATTAAACAAAAAAAGGCAGTACAGCATGTTTTTCATTCTTTAAATAGCTTGAAAAGAATTTTAAAAAATACCGAATAATGTAAAAGTACAATATATGTAAGCGAATATAAAATAAAAACGTGCACTGTAGGTCTACTCGTAGAAGCCGTCGTAAAAGAAATCTTGAATATCAGTTTGTTTGCTAGTCATTATAAAATTCTTTTCTAAAATGCAAAAAGTATTTAATTCAGATGATAAAAATATATTTTTCCTTTCAACAGTTTTGTTTCGCAAATTATTTACAGAAATGTTTTTTCTTCCTTCTTACTCGACATGGTGACTCAGGTATTTATAGAATCGCGATTTTGAACCATTTGTAATGAGTTGTTACATAATTCCTCATTCTGAAGTTTCATTGGATTATTATAGACATCAGGAGTGATTAAACAAATAATACTATTCTTTTCCAAAAGTCATGCCGTACCTTAGGATTCCGGATTACAGGATGTTTACTGTACTACTACTTATAACTTTTTTAGCACGCATTTTTATTTTGCTTCTATTTTTATCGAAATTTTGGGTAATCCGAATTTTTTGTAATACGAACAGCCACTGGTCCCAATTAGTTTGGATTAGCGAGGTTCTACTGTATTTAATTAATATCAATACTTAACTTGAAAAAAAAATCTGATTTTCAATCTTGATTTAAGGTACTGAATGTCTATCAAGAGTTATAGGTTTCCAAAACAATTAAACCTTTAATTTGATGACATTAAGAAGCATAATTTAATTTTGGTACTTTTCGGTTAGCCGGGCGCCCGTGTTATATATACATATGTATGTATATCTACATATACATACATATGTATACACTATGACGCAAAAGTTTAGACAATGACGTCATTCAGCTTTAAAATGTAGAATTATGACGTCAGAATTACAAAAACCTGTAAATATATTCAAAAACTGATTTAAAATGCTATGTACAAAAGACAGTCGTTTTATTTGCTATAATACTAATTTTTTTCATAAAAATTCAAATGTGCTTGTCGCAAAAGTTTAGACACTATTCTAAATTTCTTGGAATATTCGCTGGCATATGCAAATTTAGAATCGATGATGTCACAAATTTGGAGTACTTAAGTTCTGCAAACGATTGCGCTTCATAGTCGACATGCCGAGAGCTAAAGAAATTCAAGTGAATGAGGTTTCAAGGATTTGGCAGTTGAAAGGTGAAGGGAAGAGCGTTTCTGAAATTTCTGCTATTATTAATAGGTCAAAAAAATCTATTTATCGAGTTTTATCGAGTGGTTCCGAATATAAAGCAAAATGTCGGTCTGGGAGGCCACGTGTGACAAATGTACGAGAGGATCGCCTGATACAAAGACTAGCGAGTACTCAACAAATGAGCGTACGTGGAGTTCAAAGCTCATCGGGACTCTCTGTATCAAAGGATACGATTCGTAGACGAATTTTGGAAAAAGGAACAATCGTTTATAGCAAAATGCAGAAGAAACCAGCTCTGAAACCATATCATAAGTTACAAAGACTTATGTGGGCTCGAAAGCATATGTCATATGGAGAGAAATGGCAGTCAGTCATATTTAGCGATGAAAAAAAGTGGAATCTGGATGGTCCAGATGGTTGCTTATCGTATTGGCATGACTTGCGGAAGGAACCTCGACGTTTTTTTAGTCGCAGACAAGGAGGGGGCTCGGTGATGGTTTGGGCAGCCTTTTGCTATAATGGACAAGTATCTCTGACCTTCACCAGTGGTCGTCAAACTTCACAGCATTATACACAGACATTAGAAGAAAACCTACTACCATTTGCTGAGCTTCTAGGGGGTCCTCAGTGGGAATTTCAGCAAGACAATGCTTCAATTCACACTGCAAAACATTCAAAATCTTGGTTTAATTCCCATAATATAAGAGTTCTCGACTGGCCAGCATGTAGCCCAGATCTTAACCCTATAGAAAACCTTTGGAGCATCATGTGTCGCAAAGTTTATAGCAACGCTAGACAATACTCTTCTGAAAAGGAACTTAAGACATCTATTGAGAATGCATGGTACGATATCGATCCACAAACTATGCAAGATTTAGTTTCTTCCATGCAATCTCGTGTATATGACGTAATACATAAGCATGGATGCGCAACCAGGTTTTAAAAATTGTTTATTTCGATTTTATTTAATTTGTGTCTAAACTTTTGAGACAGCAGTTTATTTTTGTTACCATTTAATTTATTGCAATATGCACAATTCCACTTTTCTTTGTTATAAATATTGTTTATATGTACAGCACATTAATTTCAAGCAGTGATTTGAAAACTGAATAAGTATTTTTCAAAGTATGTAAGAATTTCTTCATTGTCTAAACTTTTGCGTCATAGTGTATATACACATATATATATATATGTATACATATAGCTTCTATATATGTATTATGTATAAATATATATGTATATATAGGTATACATACATATGTATATATAACACTGGCGCCCGGCTAACCGAAAAGTACCATAATTTTTTATAATTAATGAAATTATAATTAGCAATTATAAAACAATAAAAACTGCAAATGTCAATTCATTAGTTAATAGCAGAAATGGCAGTATCTGCTCTTCTTGCACTTGTACTTTGTAAAATAATTGACATCGCATAAATCTAAAATTATACACATACATGTATATGTTAACGAAAAAAATTATGAAAATTATACCCAGGGTGGGTCCGTAAATATATTTTTGAATATATCAAAAATATCCGATATTTTTTATGTATATCTAATGTTTTCAAAATAGTCGACTTATTGTTGATAAATACTTTTAAAAGTAATATAAATTAGAAACTGAAAAATATTGCACTTAATATGAAAACTTTATAAATCGATATTCTAAAGGTGATTTCCCTTTTTTTCCTCACTTACAACAAAATTGAAGTATTTTTCAAGGGACATTATTCTTTGAAAAAATAAGAGTATAATATACAATTAGTGTGAATAGCCTGTGAGCTCAGTGCCATCAATTTAACCGAGCACATTTCTTTTTATTTTTTATAAGGGTAGTTTCATTTTCAGAACTGGTTCCACAAGTGAATTTATCCTTATATATAAAAAAAGTAAATCAAAAACTACAAATGTATAATAAAAGTTGAGAACTATCCTCTCATAAGAATAACATTAGCTTGAGTGTTTCTGTCCGTGACTAGTGTAGGCTCTTAAGAGGCTACTTCAGTTATGAGAAAAAATGAGAACATTAATGTTAATCCTATGGGGGCATTATTTTCAAATTACTCCCTTTGATTTTAATATTTTTGAATAATTGTTTTGCATAGGATTGCTGAGGACGATCTCTAACTGCACTAGTTTTTACTTTTTCAATTTTGGTTACAGTTTTCTTTTTCTTTTTTTTGGTATTAGGATAGTTTCAATTTCAGAATCGGTTCCAAAAGTGAAAGTGGCCTAATTAAAAATACCTGTAAAATAAATCAAAAAATGGTCTTTGTTGTGTAGATCTACCTCAGCTATCCATTGCAATAATAAAAAAAAATCATTTAAAAATATTCAAATGCAAATGAGATATCTTAAAAAAATTCTCCCATTGGATTAACATTAGCAAATGGGTGATTTCACGTGATTGAAGTAACCTTTTTAAGAGCCCACACTAGTCACAGGAAAAAGGAAAATGTTAAATCTATGGGGGCATTATTTTCAAAAATAGCTGAGGATGATCTATAACCAGGCTAGTTTTTATTTTTTCGAGTTTGGTTTCAGATTTAAAAACGATTACTTTCACTTTTGGAACCGGTTCTGAAATTGAAACTATCCTAATAAAATAAAATTAAATTAAAAAAAACTATAACCAAAATCAAAAAAGTAAAAACTAGCTTGTTATAGATCGTCCTCAACTACCCTATGCCCAAAAATATTAAAATTCAAATGAGAAATTTGAAAATAAAGACCCCATCTAAACATTAGTGTTTTCCTTTCTTCCCGTGATAGTGTGAGCTCTTAAGAGGCTACTTCAGCCACACGAAAACACCTGTTTGCTAATGTTAATCCAATGGGAGAAATTTCAGATATCTCGTTTGCATTTGAAAGCTGAGGTAGATCTATACAACATAGACCATTTTTCGATTTTGTTTACAAGTATTTTATATTAGGCCACTTTCACTTTCAGAACCGCTTTCAGAAATGAAAGCCTCTTCATAAGAAAAACCTGCAATCAATATAGCAAAAGTAAAAAACAGCCTTTGTGGAGATTTACCTCAGCTATCCAAAAATAAATAAATAATAATAATTTTAAAATGTTCAAATGCAAACGAGATATCTTAAAAAAATTCTCCCATTGGATTAACATTAGTGAACGGGTGTTTTCATGGGACTGAAATAGCCTCTTGCTATGCTTATGTTTTACATATAAAAATTAAATGCAACTGATGTTAAAGTAAGTAAGTACATAAATTAATTAATTATTCATATTTTAAATTTGCAAAAGAATTTTTAAAAAGTGGAAAGGGGAGGAGGAGCAATAGTTGAGTGATACATACTCATATATATCTGTAAAATACAGTTAAATATTAAAATTTATTATTTAAATTCAATGCAAAAAATACCAATTTAAAAAAACAAGAAACACTTACCAAATATTTAATCTTTGTAACTGTAAACAAAGAAGATAAATTTTAAATTATTTACAATAGCACGATTAAAATTCCAATAATAAATGCTTTTTTTAGTCTTATTTCTTACTTGAACAGGAGTTTGGTGACGATCCTTAAACATCCTTGGCTTAAAAACAACTTGCAAACAGTCAAAAGTCATAAATCAATGTTGTCCATTGGCATCAAAACTCTGCACTTTCCAAATTTCAATCTAGCTGGATACACACTCAAAAGCAGAGAACAAATAACACCTCTTAATGCTTTTAAAAGTGGTACCAGCTGGACACTATAAGTCGTAATTCTTGTCATTTGGATCCTATAGACTCTTGCACATACTTCACAGTGGACAAAAAATTGGAAGATTCAATTTACAGGTTACATTTCAACTGAAAAAGAAAATAAGAAATATTACAACTGCAATACAAGTGTTTCATCATCTAAGAAATATTTTTCTGTTTCTTAAAAAATACAAGATTCCATTAAACATTAAATATTGTAAAATCATAAAAAGAATAACTGAACTACTAATGACAAGTTTAAAGAAAAAAAAAAATCCTCAAAACAATATAACACCA
Source organism: Maratus speciosus (assembly GCA_963932465.1). Lineage (NCBI taxonomy): Eukaryota > Metazoa > Arthropoda > Arachnida > Araneae > Salticidae > Maratus > Maratus speciosus. The sequence continues at coordinate 534,434,743 of OZ010788.1, read as the reverse complement.
CCAGATCCTATACTTGGCTGGCCCTGTGTCTAAAATCTTGCAAAATAAGAGCAGGTGGCATTCTTTCATCACAGAATACAGAAAATTATTATTTAATGAGTATACAGCAAGTTAAGCATAAGTTACTAATAAGAAACTATAGACAAAACCAAATCAAAAATAGAGAAACATATAGTGCTGTCCTCTAAAAAAAACCCACCCTAGTACTTCGTCAAAAAAATCACTGAAGTAAAATTTTCTTTTTGTCCTGTTTCTATATGCCATTTACAATAATAAAATTATTTAAAATTACTTTTAAAAGTGTTTTAGTTTTTTTAAAAAAATAAGCTAATACAGAATTCTAGCAAAAAAAAAAAAAAAAAAAGAGCTTCATTTTCACAGTTTTTCTTGTTATAATACGACATGTTACAATGATGTACATCAGTTTTTAGATATTTTTATGTTAAACTATCAATATGGGAATAAAATGCACCATTTTCAGCTGATTATATTATGTTTGCCTCAGTTTGTGAACAGAGGTAAAAACAGAGGTTAAAAAAAAAAAAAACATATATATATATATATATAAATGGTGGAGCATATATTTTTTCTTTAAAATATTAATTAAAGGGGAAAAACAATAAATTATGCAAATTTTGCATTTCTAAGAATTTGTACAAGCTATGTCATACCTCCCCCCGCCTCTTTGTTTTTGCAAAAATAAAACCCATCCCCTTTTTTTATGTGCACAAAGATATCCTTTTACTTTTATATCATACATTGTTTTAATGTTTACAAGCTTATTTAATTTTAATCATTATTTTGCTTTTTTATGCAAATTTTATTAGGCGATTCTCAAGTTCACTGTTCAACAAGGACGAAACTTTCTGACACATTTACTCATTTAAACATAAAGGTACAAAATTGGCAGGGCTGACTAAGCGATTGGAATCGAAATGAGTTTTACGTTTTTGGTAAATTACTTATCGAGTTACAAGCGATTTTGGGTCCCATGACGACTAGTTTTTCACCTCTCTTTGGGTGGTTTTTCTCCTTTTGTCAGGAAATTTGGTTCAAAATGGCAACTTTGACATTATTTTCTGAAAGATCTTTTATGTTTACCAAAAAATGGAACATTTCTGTAGTTTCTGAATAACACAGAGCCAATTTCAGGCATTTCTACTTTCTGAACAAAGATTAATTAAAACTTGTGTGATTAAGTTGCCCCTTTGGATTTGATTGCAAAAAAACTGAAAAAAAAAACCCTTTTTTTTGCAGAATTGTGTTTTAAAAATAATTAATAATGAAAAAATACTTTGCTGTCTAATATTTTGGTTTCTAGAAGTGTTTTTACATGTAGGTTTTTTTTAGGTAACATGGGTTATTTTTAGGAAAAAGTGGGTTTTTTTCAAATTCTTCTTTAATTGACTGCCATTTTGTAATATATTGACAAAATCAAAAATACTATACATTAGGGCTGGACGATATCAAAAATGTAATATCGCAATATATCAACGAGTTAATATCAATATCGGTGATATATCGCGATAACTACTTTAAAGTGTGAGGGAATAAAAAAAATTCTTATTTCTAAAGACAAATGGTATAGTAGGAATAATTTTATTGCAAATAGCTGTAGAAAGCAAAGAATTAATGTTTTATACCTATTTGCTCACGCAATATTCTTTAAATAAATAAATAAATAAATATATATATATATATGCTACAAATAAATACTTTAGAAAAAGGAACCAATATTCGGTATCTATTTGCGCTCATATCATTGATTACATAGTGATTTTCTCTAGCTTGTTCACGATTCTTCCTGTTTTCTGTATTATTTAAGAATAACTTTTTAACTATTTAATTTTATCGCGTAAACGGAGAATATTATTTAAAAAAAACTTTACTAGATAAACTAAAATGTTCTCAATCTTAAGACGTTGATGATTTTAAAATAATTAAAATAAATGAAAAGCAAAAACTGAAACAGATTTAATGTCATAATTGCATGTACCCGTAATAGTCTTCAGTGAATGACAGATGCAGCAGAAATTTTATTTTTTAATCTTTTTCTAAGAGTATCAATACATTCTTAATAGTTAAAATATTTAGAAAATTTCTCTGTCTTTATACCTTCGTATTTGTTTATCTATGGATGAATAAAACATTAAAATTTTTAAAATATACATATTCAAATCCCATTTGGAAATAGACCTATGCTAAGTAAAGTTCACTTTTTTATAAATATTTTGTAAATAACATCTAGATCCATAACAACATATTTTTCCGTCTTTATACCTTCGTATTTGTTTATCTATGGATGAATAAAACATTAAAAATTTTAAAATATACATATTCAAATCCCATTTGGAAATAGACCTATGCTAAGTAAAGTTCACTTTTTTATAAATATTTTGTAAATAACATCTAGATCCATAACAACATATTTTTCCAGAAAGAAACTAACAAAAAAGAAAAACTTACCATAAAATTCTACTTGATTACGCAAAATACTCGGTTTGATATTTAAATCTGTTTTTTATTTGGAAAGTGCCACTGAATTTAAAAGCAAAAAAAAAAAAAAAAAAAAAAAAAAAAAAAGAAGAAGAAGAAGAAGAAGAAAAAGAAATGTTGCAAATGAAAAAAATATAAATAAAATAAAATTATTGACTAACAAAAACATATACATAAACAAAACAATCGATATTTTGCATTAGATTTCAAAAAGTTCGAAATCAGAGAGTCTTGGTTAGTTCAAAGAGATCATTGCATTTTAAATTTATGAAAATACTCATAACATTTATTTTAAAAGATTAATAAACAAAAAAATTTAAAACATTAATAATCATATAATTATTTACAAATGAATATACATCTTATAGATACCCACGCCTTGTCCGGATGGGTTTTTAAAAAGCCGTGATGACAGAAAACTCCACCTCCACCCTCCCCCCCCTCATTTTAGCGCGAGAACACACTATTCAAATTCTATTCTTTTAAATAGTATAAAAAGGACTCCGTGAAAGTGTCATCAAGTTTGCGGTGCTTAAGTGCAGAGAAAAAAACTATTGAGTTGCAAGCAAACAAAAAAAGAAAAAGAATGAAAATCAAAATCTTCTTTTCCTTACTGTTAAAAAAATAATAATAATCAATAAATCCATATCTCCTACGTAAATTGACCGATTTCTTTCAAATTTTCAGCTAGTTGAAATAATAGTAAATTAGGCTGTGTAACAAATTTTTATTAAAATTTAATTATTTATTAGAAAGTTACAACGCCTTCCGAAACTTCGAATGAAAAGCAGGAAAGCACCTGCGGTTATTGTCGTTTATTCATCTCGCTCCGAAAAATCGGAAGTCATATGTTTACACAATCAGATCATTATGTTTTGCAAAGCAGAAAGAAACCATGGATAGAGCTTTTATTTGTTTATTTTTTCTTTTTAACTCAAATATCTACTTTAGTTTTATTATTTTTATGTACTATCTTTTTTCAGTATTGTAAACGTGTTTCTGACGTAAATAATTTGCGGGGAAAGAGAGTGTTCAATGTGGATAGATTTTTTTTTTCTTTATTAAAACATCTGCTTTAATATTATGGTTTTTTTAGCATTGAAAACGCGTTCTTGACATAAATCACACACTGTTTTTTGTATTTTGGGAGAGGAGGTGGGGAGGGGGACGGCGGTATATATATATATATATATGTATATATATATATATATATATATATTAATTAAAATGAAACGAAATTCGGAATCGCCAAGGTCCAGTGGGTGCTGGATTTCGAATTTTGTAGTACTGTATATTTATGTATAAAAATTCAAGTACAGGATTTTTCAGATTATTTGTGCGTCTGTGCCGGCCATAGAACATGGTATATCAATTTTAGTGATCTTGATCTGATCACTTAAGCAATTATAAGCACATAAACCTATAAAATTTTTAATGTAAATTAAAATGAAAGGAAAATGTGGTTAACGAAAATCAAAACTTTTGAACAATGAAAAAAGAAAATAGATTTTTAAATTATTACTCTGTAGTTTTTGAAGCAAAATTTCTATTAAAAATGTATTATATAACTATTATTTTTACCAAAAAAGAGAGAGAGAGAGAGAGAGAGAGAAAAGTAAAGTAAGGGAAACTATCAATTCGACGTATACTGGAAAAAAGTTCAAACCCGACCCAGTCTTCAAATTAGATTCTTGCATCGTCTCAGGTTACCCGATTTTACCCGAACCCGACCCGACACGCGGTTCGTGTTGACCAACCATTTTAAAAGAAAGTCAGGAATATATTTTATGAAAAAAACTATATATTTGAACATTAATGGTATATGTATTCAATTTTGTACTAAAAAGATAAATTTGATATTACAGAATAATTCTTTTTTATATTGTATTAAAATATGAATTTATTATCTTCCACTTCGAGTTTGTGATGAAATGTGCCGGGTGTCGGTCGGGTTGACTTTAAGCAGAGTTTTCGGGTTTGGCTCTGGTAAGACGCGACCCGTGCCGCACTACACCCTGAGTGAGCAGAAAAAAAGGCCGACCCAGCCTGCATTGTCCAGAGCAAAAAGCAAACACGGCTTCAGTCTAATGACACGAAATTAATCCAAGCGTTTCAGCCCGGTTTGCAGACATCCAGTATAATGGCATTTAATAATATTACATTTACAGATTTTAAAAATAAGGCCCGGATGTAGTAATATTTTTTATTTTTATTGTTCTTTTTTGTCTTTTTGCTCATTTATGTCATTTTTTTAAACAAGATTTTTTTTTTGTCTTATTTAAAATTAGATAAATTATATAATTAAAAAAAAAATCAGAAATATATTTTCATTGAAAAAATTACAACTGAAATTCGTCTAATTTCCACGCCCGTGTGAATATTATCAATAAAATCAATCAGTAAAGTAAATCATAAAGTAAATCAGTAAAATAAAGTAAATCAATTCTTACCTTGAATTTAGTCCATCATATTGTAGAGGATAATTATATCTAAGATGACTCCATAAATTAGAAGTAGCTTTTGCAGATACCGGTCGAACGCATATACTCCATACTGCAATTTTTTCATTTATTACTTCACCATTTTTATTACCTGGGCATCCAAAATATTGCCACACGTTACTCTTACCCTCTTTTCTTGAAATCACTTGTTTATAATTCGGGCAATTTACCCGACACCGTACGTTCATCTTCCTATAAAATATAAAATCACTACCGATAACTCGCTCGAGACGACCATACGAACGAGCATTGAATGAAGCCTATAGACAATTATTGACTCAACATTGAACAGATGTTCTAGCTCATGTCATTGGCCAGGACGTATCAAAAGCTTGATATGTTCTGATATGTCTAGACCAATAGTAGCAGCGAAGTTAAATCAACGACGATTAAAACATTATTCAGTAACGAACGGGCATATGTATGTTGATATATTAAAATATGAATTATTCTGTGTCTGGGATATCAACGAAAGACAGATTATCGCAGGAGGGGAGTTTAGAATAAAGCGGGTCTGCGAATAAATACATCTATCGGATGAGAGAAAGGATTGAAGAAGTCATTGGCCAGGACGTATCAAAGACTTGATATGTTCTAATATGTCTAAACCAATAGTAGCAGCGAAATTAAAACAACAACGATTAAACCATTATTCAGTAACGAACGGACATATGTATGTTGATATATTAGAATATGAATTAGTCTGGGTCTGGGATATCAACGAAAGACAGATTATCACGGGAGGGAATTTAGAATAAAGCGGGGCTGGGAATAATTGCATCTATCAAATGAGAGAAAGGATTGAAGAAGTTATTGGTTACGCAATATTCGGCGCTTTTTCTTCTTACGGTTCGAAGTCGTGGTGCGGAAAAAAATGTTATAGGGATATATAGGTAGAGCCAGAGATTAGTTATCGCTATTGGGATATATCGTTAGAGTCAGAGCTTACATATTGTTATTGCGATAGTTAAAAAATATCAATATTTGACCGATATATTGATAATTAATCCAGCCCTACTATACATTAAAATCTTAGAACTAGCTGTGAAAATGTAGCTACTTCAAATTGTTTTGTATTTTTTATTAAATTTTATATAGAGAAAAATTTAAAAAGTGGGTTTTTTTTAGAGGACAGCACAATACCATGTGGAAGTAAGAAAAGATTTTAGTAATCCAATAACAAATTGCATAAATAATTCTTGCCTGAATTTTACAAGAAATTAATGTAGATATAACAATTAGTGATTTTATAAATAATAAAAATCCTCTGTCTGCAATCATCAACACGCAACATGAACATTTAAAAGTATAAAACAACCAACAGACCAATTATATCGATGCAATTCGAGAACGCAGAAAATTTGTTTTGAGAAAAGGCAGAATCTCAAATTTTAGTTATCACACTTTTTCACACAAAAAGTCATGTATTAATAAAAGAATGATATAGGACAATGTATACTAGCAAAATCTTTGTGGGTATTACTGATAATGCAAAAAGGCCTTATAGCAAGGCTGTATATCTTTTTTTAGTTTAAAACTTACAAAGCTTCTACATCATGAGGGCATTTTAATTCACTAATCAAATTTTCAACCCTCTTTGATACTATTAATTTTAGATTTTAAACAAATACTTTAGATAGTGCAATACAACTGCTACTGTAGCCCATAGACTTTAAATTCATTTGTAAAATATCACATGAAAGTTTGAATGCAAAACTGTCGGACACAAGGCTTATTAAGCACTGAAATGTAAAAACATGAGGCTACTTTGTAATTTATTGGAGTACATTTGAATAATAATAAAAAACAACACACAATATTACACGAGTATGTATGTATACATACTTGAAGCACAGGTTTTTAAGTTATACGTAGCTACAAAGGTCATTCAGAAATATTACGTTCAGTTAAAAAAAAAAAAAAAAAAAAAACTAAAAATCTTCAAATTATATAAGAAAGATGGATATGTTAAACAAATAGGTACTACAAAATATTAACAAGTCATTTAAACAATTCTGGTGACACATCAATATTTAAATTGAATGAAATATATAATTTACTTCATCAACAAATCTGTAAACAAAAAAGTATACGGGGTGGAAAGGAGACAGAATCTAAAATATAGGGTGAACTACCCAGTAATTGACCATTTAGTGAAAGTTTCTTCACAATTTTTTTTTCTGTGCTAAATTTAAGGAGATATTTCTTGAAACACTTTTTTTTAAGCAACAATCACTTATAAGGATCAATAATAAATAAACATTTTTTGTCTAATTTTTTGCAATTTTATTTTATTAAATATAATAGTTGTCAAGTGAGATTTTGCCAGTAATTGACCACTTAATGCTAGAAAATAACCATCATTGTGTCAGTAATTGACCACTCTGAAGTTGAACTGATAAACCTTCTTAAAATTAATCATATGAAAAAATGGGGAAGTTTGCAAAGTTTTATTCTACAGAAACTAGATGTCTAGCCTCCTGGACAGCCAGAAAAAAATCGGGGAAATTTCAAATTTCTAAAAAAACTGACGAATTTGAAATTTCTGAGAAATTTTTTAGAAAATGAATTTTAATCATAAAGCCAGGGATTTTTAAATTGCAGTAGTAGCAAAATATGTAGCTGTGCTCTTTATAAGGACTGTTCAAACCTCTTATAGATTTTTTTTTTTTTTTTTTTGCTTATCCTCTTTTACTCTCCTTGGAAATTAAGGTTTTTGGTATGTAACATCACACAATCTCGACACCTGAAAAATTGTTGCCACCTGGCTAATCGAAAAGTACCAATTGTTTTTATTGGCATGGAAAACCTAGAAAAGTAAAGGAAATTCATCACTGAACTTGGCTAGTCAGTCACTCTGTATGGAAAACAGATGTACATTCTATATAGAGCACATTATGATCTGATTTTAAAAAACTAGTTAAGAGATTTTTTGTAAAAAAATTAAAACTGTTTCTGAACAGAAAACATATTAGGGAATTTCCACAATGTTTTGTAAGATTGAAATTAGTGGTAAAACATGATATTTATATGTAAATATAGACAAGAAAAGAATAGTTACTACTTCAAAATTTATTTATAAAAAAAATCCATTAATTTAAAGTTAACACAAAAATGAAACTTAATCCTCATCTGTTTCACCAAAACAACTGACACACATGAAGTCAACTTCTTTGTCACTCTGTCATCCAATGCAAATTGTTGCCTGTGTCTCGTAGACGCACATTTTAGTATGATAGGCTCATACCAGATTTCTTTTATTCCTATCATATCTTCTTCCATCTAGATTTCTTCACATGCCTTTCACACCCAATCATTTATCAGACTTTGCTTATATGTAGAAGTCTTTATTGCTGCTTTTTCACTTTTTTTTTTTTTTGTTTGTTTTCTTTAATTTTTTAACTTGCCTTACTTCCTGTCTTCTTTCTTCTGTTTCTCTTCTTTACTTTCCCAATAATTTAGTCATGCTTTAAAGCAGTCATGCTCAACCTGCAGGCCACATATGGCCCAGTAATCTTATTGCTTGTGGCCCGAGATACATAATCATTAATCTCTATTTATAAAATTGATATATGCATAAAATATATTTAAGATTTTCCCTATTGCTTTATATTTTTGTGGGATGACAAAATCTGTCATGTTATTTATAATTAATTTTAAATTATGTTTAAATATTCTAAATGCCATTTTCGTTTAGTGAAAAGTTTTTTTTTTAGTTGTAGTCCTATTTGTGCTACAGTTATGCATACATTTCTGAAGCACTTGGCAATCAACACCCTACTTTTGTCCCTCAAAACTTACTGTAATATTAATGTAAATTCTGTATTGTTATTATGTTTTATTATTATACAACAGTTAATTAGGGTTGAACTTTGTCATGGATAAAATTAGCATAAAAAACATTTTATATAGCAATTTTAACAGCATACTTTCACAACAATTGTAATAGAAATCTATCACAAACTATGTTTGGAGCTGATGGTGGTAAAACTTTTTTTATAAGATTTGTGTGACAAACCCTAACGATATTTAGAGCCTCACTATACTAATTTTGTTATCTTTACATTTTAATTACACTTTTCTTACATTATTATTATATAAATGTGTTATGACCCTCTTAACATAACAAATGTGTGCTTGCTTGATCAGTAATTGACCAAGCATATTTAGTTATTAACCACCCTGGTCAACTACTGAAAGAACTCATTTTTTAACTAAAAAATTGGTGAATATTGCTTTCATAATAGAAATCTATGTATTTTTTTAAGTATCAAAAGGAATGGATGCAAACAAGCAAAAAGTCAGTAGTTGACCACTTTGGTCAATTACTGAATGCTTTCAACATTCACACATCTAGTAGTTGACCACCCCCCTTAACGTCATTTAATTTATGAATTTAATATTAAATGCATAATGATTAACTTAAAACAAACAAAAATGAACTACACACCTCATTTGATGAACCAATGGAACTAAATTAAACTTGATGCTGCAAGATTAATAAAACAACTCACAAAACAACACTACTATTACAGAATGTATTCATTTTTGATATTGTTAGAAGGTGCATTTTCTTTAATTTTTTACATTCATTCAGAATATAGATAGCAGAAGTAATTTTTTCCTATGCAATTCATTGGATGTTAGATATTTTTATTCAGCATTCAAAAATACTTTATCAACACATTGATTCTTGTTTTTAACACATAAATGTGTTTTTGGTCAATTACTGGCATGTGGTCAATTACTGGAAGTTCACCCTAATTTCTTTTTACCATATTACAAAATAAAGCAAACTTTTACCTAGAAAATAAAATTTATTACATACCAATTTGCTGAAAAATATTCCCATTTTGACCGCAAAACAGGTATGAATAAAAAAATTATTCATATCTAATGTGATTTATTACTTAAAACGTAAGATATAGTTTATGAAAATACATAAAGAATAACTGTTTACATCCGCCATTACATGATTCCGGCCTTCCGAACGATATTCCACCTGCCTCTGAGCAGCCGGAAAAAAGTAAGAGATATTCCGGTTATTCGAAATGCCTGAATTCCGAATTTTGAGGGGAGAATCGCTCATCTTCGGAATAACGACCGGAATCACTGAATTCAGTACGATATTCCGATTCCGCATGAGGGGAGAATACGGCCGTTCGTCTGGTGAGGAAAAGCTCTAACTTCTTGCTTCAGGATATTGCAAGCGCATTGGATTACATGTCAGAATGATTATTCTTTTGCACAATTTCAGATTTCCTGTGACATTTGTGTTTTGTCTTATATTACAAAATAAAAATTATCCGAATTTGAATATCAAAAACTTTCAATTGCATTTACAATAAAACATTATTTCAATGGCATTTTAGCATTAGTTAAAGGGACAATTTTCCTGTACCGAAGGCTACAAGCAGCGCCTCTATAGGCCGTTTTAATTCCCAATAACTGCCTATATTCTCCTTTTTAATCAAAATTTTGATCATACCTATGCTCAACACGCGATTTATGAATAAAGATTTGCAACTGCAGAAGCAAAATCAAAGAAATATAGGTTTGTATTGAGAAAGCGCGTCAAAGCACGTGGTTGTGTATGTGCCGAATGTAACGGATTTTAGGGTTACATTTTTGCCATTACCTCCCCCCCCCCCACCTGATACCATATCAGCTTTGAATACGCTTACAACACCAAAGAATTACATCCTGGGGGCTCCACAAGGAGTGTGCAACGGAACCGGCGGGATTCGAACCCGCCCCCACCTCTGCTCTCAAGCGATTAGGGGCGTGGTGTCTTATCCACTCAGCCACGGTAGGCCCCCAGTACAGCCCCTAAAAGATACAGTGTGGAAAACGGCTATTCCTATAATGCTTTAAAAAGTGCTAAAACTTGTATCCCATAAATCTCCAACAATGCTCAGCGGCAATATGCTGATACGAGCGCCATCTCGTAACTCTTTTCAATATAAACCCTGTGTTTTCAAAAATTATAGAATGTTAAATATCGGAAACTATAAATATAAAATATTTTAGTCTGTTATAAGTTAATTTAGTTAAGGAATGACGTGAAATAGGTTAAAGAGTCTCTTTTAGAATGACTATCGTTTTTAAAACACTACGATGGCGCTACGATCGACATCTTGTTATGCAGCATCGTTGTACATTTATGGGATTCAATTTTTTAGCACTATTTTGTAGCCGTTTTCCATACTGTATCTTCTAGGCGCTGTACCCCCAGCACTGAGCTCCATATACAACAGGAGGTCGTACTCTCCGGTCAGCCATCTTCTAACCGAATTACACCCCGAAGAAGCAAAATAGGCAGAAGAGAAAAAATAGCCCGCGTTTTCAATGTTAGATATAGCAGAAATCTCTTTATTATTATCCTAATTTATTCGTCTCTTATTAGGTAATTTATAAAAACAATGAGAGTGAGTGGTCTATAAGAACAGGAAATATCCAATATTTAACCGGAATATTTTTAATTAAATTGTTTATAAATCCCTTCTTTCATGTCCATTAAAAATCGGCAGATAGCGTTGTTTTGAAATTGTCATTTAATTTTCTAGCTTTTTTAACACCCAAATATGTGTTTTACTCTTATCTTATCTGAATGAAAAACAAATATTTTAATTGGTTTTATCAGTACATTTATAGTTTTAAAGAAAAATTTACAAATAGAGTGAAAAAAATGGATTTTTTTCATTTTTATTTAAATCGGATTTTTATGATTTTTTCCACAGCATTCAAATACTGAATAGCTACCAAGAGTTTTAGGTTTCCAAAACAATTAAACCATTAATTGCTAACATAATGTATGTTTTTACATTTTAATTAATAAAATTATAATTATTTATTAGTAATTATAGACATTATAAAAACTGCAAATTAGTAGTTTCATTATAATTAGTATAATACAATAATGTTATCTATATTAATATTGTAATAATTACGTAAAACTTCATTAAATACTAGTGATATTTAATATTTATTAAAATTATTAATAACTGCATTTAATATTAAATAGTTAACACTACTTCAAATTAATAATTATTAAACATTTAATTATTAAAATTATAATTAATAATGTAATTCATTTTAGAAAGAAAAAAGGGCAGAATGCTAGTTCAAAAAAAGGGCACTATTTCATGAGGAAATGTATTAGTAATGTGTTTAGTAATGATATAAGAAAAAAAAAAAGAAGAAGAATTTTTTGCATGATAAATAAGTTGTGTCCTTAATTTTTAATAATTTTATGAATCACAAATTGAAAAATACAATTATATAACAACATGTTTTAATAATATCCTGTTTTTTTCTAAAGAAATAAAGCTCTATTATTTTTGCAAGATCTTGGGCACATGAATTTAGGAATACTGTTGAATGAGGAAGTGTTTTACAAGAAATTTCTGGCACAACTACAGGTGAATTTAACTTTTTATTTTTTTTATTTATTTATTTATTTATTTATTTTTTGTAAGGCATTTTGCTAATTTCAAAAGGAGCACGGTGCGACACTCCTTTAAAAAAATGGCCTAGAAGAGTAAGTAATTACAGAATTAATAAAAAATGTTAACAAGTAATTTTATTAGTAGCACAAATAGCAAAACTAACAAATATTATTTGCAGCTCGTTTTGCATTTGTACTTAGAAAAATTACTCTTTATCACCAAAATCTAAACTTACACACATGTTATGCTAACCAAAAAAAATTATGAAAATGAGTTAAACACATACAGAATTAAATATAAGGATAGCCAATTATATCTGAAGTCCTGAAAATATTTAAGTATCTGAAATCCTGAAAATATTTAAATAACAGCATTATTACATCTCAATGAGGATTATTAGCTTTCAATGGTTCATTTTTTTTTTCTTTAAAGAAAAGTTTTGCTGCCTTTTCAATCTCTCATTAATTTTTTTTATTTAGTATATATGAGTTACAAAGTTAAAAAAATAATAATAATTCAACCTATACCGAAAAAGCTCTTGCCGTGCTTAACATTTTTATACCAATTAGCTCTTTTTCTCTTATTCTTTTATGCCGCATTAATCTCAAAATACTTTCCAATAAGTATTTTAGTAATCCTTGTAGTAAACACGAGCAGAAAATGATACTTGAAATTAAATACGAACAAATTATTCACAAAGCAATATTATACACGTATGGCTGTTAAACATATGAGAGGGGGGGGGGGGGGAAGGCAATTTACTTGTGAAATTGTATATTTCCCTCTTTATTCCAACGGTTTTTACAACCATATGCAGAACAACTGCCCACCATGATATATGATTAGTTATCAAAATCATAAACTTGAAAGAGATTTGAAAAAAATTCAAATACCAGCATAATAGGCAATGGGAGAAAGAGCGTTTTTTGCCTAGTATGCGAACCAAAACCAAGCTAAAACTGCCGTCACTGTATTCTTCCGCACTGACCGCCGGGAATAATGTTGGGGAATAGGAAGACAGATCTCCTGTTATATGTCGAGCTCAGTGACCCCCAGTGTGAGCATCATCCTATGCCTATGTTCCTACTCGCTTATGGAGGCACCTTACTTTATAATCGGCTATCCCTGTAGCGATTTTATAAACCATCACGCACAGCGCGATTGGGGGCGGTGTCGAATGGTGATTGGTTCATCGAAAGACATTGTAGGAGGGGTTTAATTCGCTTAAACAACAACATTTTCCAGTTCTGCTATGTCATATTTTTCGTTCCGAAAACAGTGAAAATGAATTGAACAAAGAACCTTTCATATTTAAAAGACCTTTATAAATGTTTTAATTTTATGCACCCCACCAACCGAATCTAATCTACTCTTCAGATTATTTTTAATTATACTTACTGCAATATGATAAAAGACATAAATAAATTTGATGCGTAAAACAGCTGAAATTCTTGATATAATAAAAAAAGTTTTTTCCTATAGTTGAGATTTTAAATGAAAATGAGAATAAAACACTTAGATCAACTGTATCTAATGAGGAGAAAGCTCATGAGTTTATTAATATAATTTCAGTGTATACTAAATCAGACTGGAAATAAATTTCATTGTATACTAAATCTAAAATCTTCCCAAAAGTTTGTTTAAAGTATTTGTATATTCTGTATTATTTGAAAAGTAATTCATAATATGACAAGCTTCAAAATAAACAAGTAAAAAAATTCTTTGCAAACTTGTTACAGCGTGACGTAATAACTTAACCGTCTAAATCTAATAAGGATAACCCGGTTGTTGCTTAGTGCGTTTCATATTTAAAAGACCTTTACAGATGTTTAAATTTTATACCCCCCCCCCCAATCTTCAGCTTAATTTTAATTACACTTACTGCAATATGATAAAATCAATTAATTTACTCCATTTAAAAAAAATAATAATTTATTAATTTAACATTCTTTAATAATAAAGCATTTAATCCTATGATTAATAAATAGGATTAAATGTAACGTTATCATCGTATGCTATAGAATTAAACGCTATCACTATAAATAATATACCGCAATTATTATTTATTCTTTATAAATTTAATATAGAATAAATTACGATATTGTCAGTCAAATTATTACAACCATATAAATTAATAAAGTATTAAGACTTAAAAAGAGCGCGGGGGGGGGGGGGTATAATTTCAATTTGTAGCAAGTTAAAAAATAAATAATATTTTTATTGTCTATTTTATTTATACTTTATTATATTTTTTAACATTTATTACTTCCAACTTTTAAATAAAATTAACATACTTACTTTTTTTTCTTTTTTTTTATTTAAATTTTATATTATTTTTGAGAATTAGCTAGAATTAAACATGAAACCACAACTAAAACATGTTGGCTTTCTAAATGTTTATTGTTTTCCGATCATCATAATTGAGATCATTAACAAAAATAAAATTATTAGTCTAGATTAAAATCTTTTTTAACTGTGCATAAAATTATTACAAAAATTTACTGCATAAAATTAATATATACTTAAGCAATGCAGTTTTTACATATAGTTTTATTTTTTATTTATTTATTTTTTAATTAAGGTTTATAAAACAATTATTTGCTTCATCATCTTAAATAAAGAATGCGTAAAACACGAAATTTGTCACACAAATATTTAATTTTAGAAATATATTTTAATTATTTGTATTTTTTTTCTCACGATTAAAATCTCGCAATAATTGCATGGATCCAGAGAAAAATATAACTGAAATAAAACTTACTCAGTAATTAAATAATGTAAAAAGCATGAAACCAGGAATATTTAATAATATAATAAATGCTCCGTAAATTGTGTAGTGGCGCCCTCTGTCCGGAAAATTAACATCAAAACGAATAATTTATAAAATAAATAGAAGATACGAGAATTTCGGAGTAATTTTTTATAAACTGAGAATTGATTTTTTTTTTTTAAATTTAACTCAATACTTAAATTTTTCATTTTATTAATATTTGTTTAAAACCAATTTTTTAGGCAACTTGTACTTTTTACTTCATTAATACATAACTGTTATTTTATTTTTATTTATTTTAAATGACAGTCTTCTTTTTGATGTATGGTAACGCCATCTACCAGCGATGACCACTTCGGGAACTCAGCTTTCGCTTTAGAGTGTTAGTGCAATCCCGAGGGGTAGACCACATCTACTCCTCCCGACTCCCAACCAGAGTCTGAGAGGGAGCATCGGGTCCCTGATCAAGCTGCTGAGATTTATTTCGGTTACTGTGAGATTTACAATTACAATCACAATTGGTTACCCAATTTTTCTGGGCGAACCGAAGATTTCACATCGAGATATATGACTGTATGTAGTGATTACACGAGGATCATTTCACCTAATGTGATTGCATAATTGTTTACAATTTTCTTGGATATATATATGCGTCACAGTACATTTAACACACAATATTTAACATTACAATTAGAAACACATTACAACACAATATCAAACACCTACTATTTACATGACTGTATGTAGTGATTACATGAGGATCATTTGAATGTGATTGCATAATTATTTACATTTTTCATGGATTTACAGGGATTTCACAGTACATTAAACACACAATATTGAACATCACAATTAGAAACACATTACAACACACCTACTATTTACAATTTGCGCATACAAGAGTTTGGAGAGATGCACAAGATAAAAATTCAAAAGTGATAGAAGTTTCTGGCACCCACTAATAACCCGTTTCTCCCTCCATGCCATCACCCTAGTGATGGAGTCGGACTAGAATGGCTCTGGATTTGAAAAGATGTACTCGTTTGTTTCTATAAACCTCATGCATTGTATGATCTTGTTGAGTAGTTGTGGTTTCTCTTTTACATCCTGCCACCAACTTGCTAAATTCATACGTGTGTGTTTTTTGAGATGATAATGCGATGTTAATGTACAGTATAATACATAGTGTAACGATGTTGACGGCAAGCCACAAATGTATAGTGGGGAGTCTCTTTTGTTAATTTTGTATAAGTGTTCCTGAAAGGGGCCGTGATTTGTTAAAAATATGTGTAAGTATCTGTTGTTTACGAAATACTTGTGGTCAACCAATGGCAAGAATTCCTTCGTATATCGGCCTGTGTCCGTCCAGCGTTTTTGCCAATTTTTTAACAGATTCTGCTTTGTCTGTGATTTTAGTGAAGAAGCTGGATATGGTAAAAATGTATGTATTAGTGTTTCATCCGTTACTGCCGATTTTGCCAGTTGGTCAGCTGCCTCATTGCCCTCAACACCTGAATGTCCTTTTGTCCAATTGAAGTATATGTCTTTTACTGTTGTTTGTAATTGTTGAAGAATTTTTAGTATTAAATAGTTTGTATTGTCAAAATTGTTTAATGCTTTTAAACTTGATAGGCTATCCGTTATGATTAAGTATTGAGAATGTTTGTCCGACTCTATCCACTCTAATGCTGAAGAGATCGCGAAAAGTTCTGACTGGAAGACGGAGTTATCCTGGGACAGTTTCGCTCTCCAAGTATAGATTTGCTCGTTTTTTTCGTACACACAAAATGCCGAGGCTGTGCCTTCGGACATTTTGGAACCGTCCGTGTATATTGTAATTTTGCCTACATAGTCGTTTATTTCACAAATTTGTATTTCACTTGTTAGTGGTGATGTTTTGTATTTTGAGCATTTTGGATAGTATAGTGGAGCAAAAGCCTTTTCTGTTGACTTGCCGAGACGAATCGTCCCCGAATTCTCCGCCTCCGCCTCCAACTGCAAATCCAGTGGGAGGAGACCTGTGAAGACCTGCAGGGCGCAGTGGTGTAGTCGTAAAATAAACAGAGGGTATACGTTCTAAGCAGAGGGTATACGCTCAAGGCAAAGGGTATATCCTAGTGTATATATACTATAGCTTTCTTGAGAAAGAGAGGGTATACGGTGTTCCTTTAAAAATCCAGAGGGTATACGGCGTATACCCCGTATACCCTCCACTACATCCCTGGCAGGGCGTTTGTTGACGTATTGCGATATGCTCTCGTTATCAGCAACAAAGCTTTCCTTTGTGCCGAGAGCAAATGTCGACGACCGTGATATTGCGCCATACGCTGAAACCAGACAGCACACGCGTAGGCCAGTTTCCTTTGTAAGATCGCCGAGTACCAAATCTTAAAAAATTCCGGAGGGAGTCGACCTGAGATTGATGAAAATTTATAAAGATTTTGAGTTATTTTTCCGATTTCTACTCTCTTTTGTGCCACATGTGGGAGAAATGATAATTGTTTATCTAATATTACCCCCAGGTATTTTAGTGTTGTTTCTGATTTTATTGATTTACCTTGAAGTTTAAATGTGGGGCCCCGCTTAAGGTGTTTGGGTTTGCCAAAAGTTAATGATGAGGATTTTTCATGGGAAATTTCTATTTTGTTGGTTTCTACCCAATTCTGAATAAATTTTAAAGCTTTCTGACCTTTTTGTTCAAGTTGCTGTCTCGACTGTGCCCAGATCAGTAATATCACGTCATCCGCGTATGCCACCAGTTCACAGTCCTGTACATCAAAGGTCCCCAACAGAGTCTCCAACAGAACCAACCAAAGAAAAGGACCCAGACACGATCCCTGAAGGGAAACCCTTACTAAAGAAGTACAACAAAAATGGTGCCATCCAGTCCACCTGAGCTCGCCTACCCGAAAGGATGGAAACGACAAGATTAATGAGTTGTTTAGAAATACCTAGTCTTTGCAATGCTAGGATCACCTGGTCCCAAGGGAGGTTGTCAAATGCTCCTCTGAAATCCAGTGACACCAGTGATGTGTATTGTTTATTTTGTTTGTGTTGTTCTACTAATGAAATCACTTGCTCCAAAGCCGTTTCCGTAGATTTATTTTGCGTGTAGCCGTGTTGCTCACCCGATAGGAAATTCGTTTTGTCTAATGCGTGATGTATTCGTCTTAGAATTAATTTCTCTAAGATTTTTCCGAATATTGGTAATAGAGTGATGGGGCGATATGAAGAGCTCTCATTCAAGGGTTTTCCCTCCTTTCTAAAATACACGAGCTCTCCCAATTTCCAGTCATCAGGAAAATAGTTTAACTTTAAAAGACTGTTGTACATATCCAACAGAATATTAGGAATTTTTGAAAAGATGCACCTGACCATCCTGTGATCAATTTGATCAGGTCCTGCCGCCTTGTTAATATTGAATGAGAAAACAACATTTCGCAACTCTCTTTTCGTGAATTTTGCCTGGTCGTGCGAGTTTAGTCGCTGTGGTAGTTGCTTTGGAGTTTCATCGCCAAAAATGTCTCTCGTTAGTTTTAAAAGGGTTGATGACCTGGAAGTGGGTGACAAAGAATCAAATTGGTAACTGATATGTGAGTCCTGGAATCGCTGGAAGGCCAACTTTTTCGTTAAACCAAAAGGACCCGTCTCTCTGCGACACAGGTTTGTCCAAGCTTTTTCCTTCTCCGATAAAATCTGTTTTTGATAAATTGCCCTTTCCCTTTTGTATTGCTGGTTTATATTTGACTCGTAGTTTGAATTTTTTGCTCTTTTTAAAAGAGCTGCTACTTTATTTCTTTGGGCCCTCAATTGTGGAGACCACCAGGAAATTTTAAATTTCTTGAAGGGGGCTTTCTTTTTAAAGGATTTATTGGCTTGTAATAATATTTCTTGTTTAAAAGTTTCGAATTCTTCGTTAAACTGGTCTATAGTTTCTATGTCATTAAAGTTAATCTGTGAGCATTTTCGAGTTAGTTGTTCGGAAAATTGTGTCAAAGGGATTCCCTTTGTTTTGAATCTTCTTCTTGGTAGTTTGGGTATTGTGAAATTTGTTGGAAAACGTCTCAGTGTAAGTGATTTTATGTCCAACATCACCTCGCTTGTGAAATGACAATTTCCTTGTGACATATGCAACGCGTCTTCATTTTTTTTAGTTGTGAAATATGTTCCAAGATGGCGACACTTCCCTGAGCGAAGTTCTCGTAAGATCACGGACTAACGAACAATTGTGTAAAAGACTTATGTTTCGAAAAGGCGACAACAGATAGCAGCACTAGAGAACTTTTCTGAACATAATAGACTCATTTAATTAGAACCTTTTTTGCTCGTTAAGCAGTTTTATTGTCTCCAGACTTTTTTACTCTGTTTTAACTCTTGTGGGCCCCTTTTTACCTCTCACTCGAATGGCCGATGTTGTCGGGCCAACAACGCACGAATTTCTGTGCGTTGTTCTATTGTTATAAAGAAAACCTTGTATCTGCGTGGATTCAATATCGTGATTCAAATTACTAATCTTATTTTATTCTTCTTTTATAGTGTGAGTGTGCATCCTTATGTAATCAAGATATAGCATTAGATTAAATGGTTTTATTCTGCACTTCTGCTCATCAATGAATACCACTTACACATTTTTTCAAATAAAATTAATCGAGTGTTTCTAGGTGATCAACGTGAGAAGTCAAGCACTCTGCGTTCACTTACCAGAAAGGTAAGAAAAAACTTTCTATCTTTCATTATTGATGTAAATACTTTTGGTATAACAATTTTATATTTATACTGGGTCCTTAGCTAGATGCTTATCGCGAACTCACCCTTTCTAGATATTTTAAAAAATTTAGCTCTGTTTCTATTGGGTAGTGGTCTCCAAAAAGGGAAGGAATTACTTCCCAGTGTTTTATGTGTAAAAACATAGCCTGCGTGCAGATGGACAGATCTGGCCTCCCCAGGTTCTTCCCCGACTCATACGTTGGTGGACTGGATGAAGAGTTTAGAATAACTCGTTGATACGCTATGACTCTATCGATAAGAACTTTTCCCCTGGTGTCTTCACTCCTATAGCCCCAAAGCTGACTGTGAGCGTTGAAATCACCGAGAACCAACTGCAATGGGCTCTGATTTTTAGAACCCAGCCAGTTCTCAATATCCTCATCAAAGTCAGCACTCATCAGGTATACAGGCTGCCAATGCTTAAGGTTAAAGGCTTAAGGTCTAAATTTATAAAAACTGAGTTATAGTGTTTAGAAGAGAGACTATGTTTTAAGTTTTGGTCTAAGATTAAAATATGGGCTTTTTTAGAGCTTGAACTATAGCATGGTGTTGTTCGAGGAAGTGATAGAGGTCTATTTTCATAAAGGTATGCATCTTGAAGACAAACCAGGGAATAGTTCGAGTCTGAGAGGAATTTCATAAAAGCAGCGGTTTGTGATCTGTTGTTTTGTAAATTTTGTTGAATTAATTTGAATTTTTACCTCTATAAGACAATGACGCTAGCGCTGCTTGTTTCTTTCGCTGATACACGCTGCAGGATGGATCGTAAGATGGATGTTTTTCATATAGTCCAGCTTTCCTATGGTCCCCCTTGTAGTAGTCGAGCACTTTTTTGCAGTTAACACACTCTTCTTTTTCTGAGGCACAATCCTTGATGTTGTGGCCTTTGCCACATTTAGCGCAGGCCTCTGCATTCTGGCACACTCTTGCTGTATGCCCTATTTCCTGACAGTGATAACACCTTTGAATGAAGACATACCGTCTTAACGTGCACCGGTTAAATCCTATGCACAATTTTCCTGCCATTAGTTGCAGTGCATCTCTCTCCAGTAGCTGCAACACCAAGTGCGAGGTTTCCTCGCCCTCTCTTCCTTTCAATACTCTTATCAGCTTATATTGCACCTTCCTCCTCAGAGCTCTTTCCAAAGCCGGATAGATTACTTGTTTTTCATATAGCTCTTGTTGCTCTTCTAAATTGTTCAGTGAACTGTCTGCTTCTCTTTCGACGTTTTTCTGTGTGACTACTGGGGCTTCTGGGGCTCCAAAGACTATCATTCGGGCTGTTTTCTGGTTTGGTTCTTTAATATCCAGTTTTTCCGCCATATCTTCTGTAGTGCAGATTTTATCTTTCACCTGTTCTAGGTCAAATTTGTTTTTACATGTTATTATTATTTTATTTTGTTTAGTTGTTTGGCAGTCTACTGGTGGTAATTCAGCCATATTCATAGAATTGAGAACTTTCTTTATTATTGGCATTTTTGTTTCCTTGTCTTTTGGTGTTAATATTAGTGTCGGTCTTTCTTGTGGGAGCGGTGGAAAATTTGTCATTTCTGCATATGTTGGTCGGTCATTTTTCAAATGTAACATAAAGAATAGATAGGCAATACGAAGCTGAATTATATTAAAGTACTTTATATAAAAAATGAGAGCTGCTATATGAACTGTTTTAGTAAAACGTAAAACCCTTTTCAGTAAGTTTTTATTTCTCTTACAGGGTCCTTCATAGAAAATAACATTGTAAACTTAATATCAATTTCAGATAATGGTAAAATTGCCAATATAGTTTTAAACCTTAGTATTGATGAAGGCCCAAATTACAGAATAAATGCATATTGAGTAAAAGTCCTGATATTTTAGTCCAGCTGAGCTATTTAGCTAAACAGAAGTTAATTGTTATATTAAATAAATAAATAAATAAATAAATAAATATGTGTGTATGTATATGTATGCTGTGATTTTAAAATAAGCAACTAATTACCCCCCCCCCCCCCTCGCTTCCCCAATTTTTTTTTTTCAAAATCAGATAATGATAACTATATTTATTATTATTTATTGAGTATATTTATATATTTTCTTTTATTATTTATAAAAGTTGCGATATGATGCCCTTTTAGGTTTTCTTTAATTTGTATTGATTTAGTTTGATTTTACACATAGTTCATACATGTAAAGTTTGGGCTTGTATAAAGTGTATCATCCAAAATAAAAGATCATATATATTTAAATAATGACACTTATTAATAGTAATTATATATTTAAATAAAAATATTAATTAATATTATTTATACATGCTTAACAAAAATAGTAATTAATATAATTATACAGGGTAGATGTGCCAGTAATGGACACCCTTCCACTAATGGACACCCCTTGATGTTTTTGGTTCATAAAAAAATAACTAATAAATATTTAGCTTTAATTATTTTTTTTATAATTTCCCCTTGTATGTTTTATAAAACTGGGTTATTGTTGACACTTTTAATCAAACCAATCAGGAAGCATAAAATAATGTTTCAAAGTTTCGCTGTTTTTCTGTGAAAATCTTAATGAAGAGGCTAAGAGCTGACTTCGTTTAATTAACTTATATATTATTTATTTTCTTGCAAAATTTGAATGTTTTTGTGTGAGTAGCAATAGAAAACTTAGAATTTTATGTACTAACGCCCATTTACAAAATTTCATTTATTTTTAAGGTTTTAAGAGGGGGTGTCCATTACTGGGATGGTTAATTAGTCATTTTCCAGTAATGGACACCCCATGTAGACATTGCTAAAATTACCATTTTGCAATTTCAGTAATGTTTCTAGTGCATAAAATATTTTGACTTAACTGCAAACCTAAATAATCAAATTTAATTTTTTAATTATACTTACCAAAATGCAATAAAACCAACAGTTTTATAATTAGCTGCTTTTAAGTTATTTTATGTGATTAATAAAATTGCATTTTTTTTTTTTTTTTTTTTTTTTTTTTTTTTAATGTATATGTATCTTGCATATTTTATAAACTGGCAATCAAACCAGCCAGGAAGCAGAAAATACTGTTTAAGAGCACAGTCAAAGAGGGGCTCATAGGGCTTAATCCCTCTCCGTTTAAATAAAAACAATTAAGTTACAGAAGCTATTAAAAATCTATTTTCTGTCTTAACCCTTTGAGCTCCGGGTTATTAAAATTTTAAAAATATGCTAGAAAAACACTTAAAATGTGATTAGGGGACTATCTGAAATGGAACTATGTGATTAAAAAAAATTTTTAAATACCCCCTTTAGGCTGGGGGACGTGGGAAGTTTTTCCACCATCAGAGCTCTAGGGCATTCATTTCAACACGCAAATACAAGAAATGACACCACAAAGTTATTCTAAAATTACTATAATTGCTAAAATTTCAACATATTTTAAGCAGTTACATTGTTTAGACAAATTCTAAGACTATTAAAATATTTTTTAAAAATATTAAATGAGAAAATTCAAAATTTTAAAATCATAATATAAAAATACAAACTAAACATAAAATATGTCAAATTTATAGATGAAACAGACGTTAAAAATATTTAATTTTTATTTAGAAATATTTAAAACATAATAAACTCGTCAATCTGCTGAATTAAACACAAATTTAGATTCCTTGGAATTAAATTATAAGCATCTAAATTTGGGTTCTGAAACACTATCTAGTATGTAATTTGCAGTGCTGCTACCTAGTGACAAATCACATTTTTCAAGTCCTTAGAGCTCTGGTGGTAGAAAATTCTACCTTTGCTTGTTTTTATCCCCTGTAATTATTTAAATTTTCAGTTTCGTAATTTACATGTTATTATTATTTATTGTTTGATGTGTCCAAGAGAAAAAAAAGTTATCTCCTTTGAAAAATATTTCTTTATAATACTTGAAAAATACAAAATTTCTAAACCTTCAAAATTGGAGTATTTTTAAGATTGCATTAAAAACTTACTAAATGTTTGCAAAGAGTAGTGCTGCCATCTAGGTTTGAAGAAGACAAGTAAAATCTGCAAAACCTTATTTTTGCTTTTAAAATCGAGAAATTTAGAAGGAAATTGAAAGATTTTGATATTATGTGGGTGAAAATTCACCCGGCAGAGCTCAAAGGGTTAAATGCTTCTTTATTCACCTTTGAAAAAAAAAGTAACATTAATGAAAGCTATAGGTGTAATATTCATGAAACTAGTAAATCTGCAGATCAGTGGCCTCAAACATCAGTTCTACAGTTTTATTTTGAAATTATTTTATTTAGTATTTAAAATATTCAACTCACAATATCATTTCTTTCATATTTGTAATATTAGTTATTATAAATGATATATTAAGTAGTCGTTGGAAGATTAATTACTAAAAATTGTGAGACAAAACTAAACACTAATATTCCAAAACTTCTTTTTTTTTAATTACCTTTTAAATCCCCTACTGTTTCAATAATTTGATAGCTGTAATTGTCTGATATTTAGTATTTTAAGCTATCCATCTAAAATAATTAAAACATCGATCTTCTGATAGTTACAATAATTGATGCAAACAGTAAATGATTATCACAAATATTTTATTAATTACTGGTATCCTAATTGTTAAATTTATTTGAAAATAACTATTTTGTTTCATTAGTATGTATTCATTAAATTCTGGTTCTAAATACAGTCATTAGAACAACGATATTTATTACTTTGTATGGGGTGCCCATTACTGGAACAGAGAGTATCCATTACTGGGCC
The DNA here is from genome assembly GCA_963932465.1 of Maratus speciosus. Taxonomy (NCBI): domain Eukaryota; kingdom Metazoa; phylum Arthropoda; class Arachnida; order Araneae; family Salticidae; genus Maratus; species Maratus speciosus. The sequence continues at coordinate 534,410,037 of OZ010788.1, read as the reverse complement.
AGAGGGTGTTTTGATATATTTCTGTTATTTAAAATTAAATTTCGATTCATATTGAGAAATGAGACTATAAGAATGGTTAAATATTATTGATAGGTTAACATAATATTGAAAAAACTGGAATATAATAATTATAACTATTAATAAAAAAATAATTTTAAAAGAAATTCCTTAAGGGTGTCCATTACTGGCACATCTACCCTATATTTAAATATTGATACTTTAATATTAAATATGTATATATTATTAAATATCAATATTGATATTTAAATTCATTAATTATATATATATAAATAAAATTAATTTAAAAGATGAAAACTAATAAATTATTTCGATTAATTTGATATTTATCTACTTCTAAAGTTCTAACATAAAAATATTATTCATGTAAGTTTAGGAGTTATTGCACTTTAATAAATGTTCATCGATGAACTATTATTAAAAAATAGTTCATATGAATTTAAAGAAAATATTTTAAAAGTGTATTATATTATTGTAATTTACACAAAATGAAATTTTATTTAACTTAATTATAACTCATAAATTGTAATTAATATTTACTTTAATTATCTAATTGTCAATTAAAAATTACAAAGCAACTGATAATAAGTAATCTTTATTATCAGTTAGTAAATACTGTTTATATAATACAAACAAAAACCATTTATTAACTTAACTAATTCAATAAAGATCAACAAAACTTTAAAAAAAGTAAATAAATAAATAAAATGCAATGCATTAACAAGGACACAACTCGACACCTTCTAAATACTAAATTCGTTTTTTAACCGCTATACAGTATGGTACAGCAGCATTATTAGCTTTCAAACCTTAAAGAAAGTCGCTCATTTACTTGTTTATTGAATTGATATCATTTAACTCCTCCCCCAACAAGTCCGTAACCATCTTGCAGCCACTCACCATTCGATATTGTACTTAATCGCGCTACGCGTGATGGTTTGTGAACGCGTGATGGTTTGTGAAATCGCATCCCTGTAATACTTAAAAAAAACCCGCTAAAATATTGTACCCCTTAAATGTGCAATGATGCTGCTGCAAAATGCAGATCGCAACGACATCTGCAGGATATTTTCTAAAACTGCAAGATATTGTTAGTCTATACAATGTAATACGAAAATCTCGCAGATGTCGCTGCGATCGACTCTTTGTATTTCAGCAGCATCGCCGCGCATTTAAGGGATACAAATTTTTAGCATTGTTTGGATAGCATATTTCCACACTATGTATTCTAGACGCTGTAGTCTCGGATCTGGCCTGGCAACACCCCCTAGATACAGCGCCTAGAAGATACAGTGTGGAAAACGGCTACAAAATAGTGCTAAAAAATTGAATCCCATAAATGTACAACGATGCTGAATAACAAGATATCGATTGTAGCGCCATCGTAGTGATTTAAAAACGATAGTCATTCTAAAAGAGACTCTTTAACCTATTTCACGTCATTCCTTAACTAAATTAGCTTATAACAGACTAAAATATTTTATATATATAGTTTCCGATATTTAACATTCTATAATTTTTGAAAACACAGGTTTATATTGAAAAGAGTTACGAGATGGCGTTCGTATCAGCATATTGCCGCTGAGCATTGTTGGAGATTTATGGGATACAAGTTTTTAGCACTTTTTAAAGCGTTATAGGAATAGCCGTTTTCCACACTGTATCTTCTAGGCGCTGTACCCTAGATATATCAGAAAGCCTTAATATGCGTCACGAAAACGTCACACAAAGTAGACAAAAAAAAAGAAACAAAATCATTTATTGACTCGTTGATATCCACGAGCCAATAAATGATTTGGTTTCTTTGTTTTGCCTGCTTTGTGTGACGTTTTCATGACGCGTGTCAAGGCTTTCTCAAATATCTAGGGGGCGCTGGTTCTGACCATTACAACATTGCCATAAAAAATTGTAACGTTTCGTAAATATACCTGGGTTTTGACCACCATTTTTAGCTTATTAATGGCTGGGATCCAGATAGATTTTTCGCTGTTAGCGAAACGAGATTCACCAATCCCGCAATAGCCTGCATTGCTGCAAACAGCGAAAAGTTCGCAAAAGTGCAAGCTTCTGATTGATGAATCTCGTTTCGCTAACAGCGAAAAATCTATCTAGATTGCGGCCAATGACAGACAAAAAGTATGTAATTTCTTTTAAATATGATTTTTAGTATTTGCTTAGGTTTAATTTTTCTTTTCATATACTTTATTCATGATTTTAATTGATGTTGTCTTTGATAAATTTAAGTAGGCTTTACAAAAGTTGAAAAACAAATGACCCACACAATTGTGAGGGTCCGGCATTTACCATTTCCAAAATAGATACAATCCCTAATATATAAAATTTTTATTTTTAAGTGATTTTTTTTAAACTTATGTTTTTAGCAATTTATTTTTTATTAATTTCATTTTTAAAGCGGATTAATTTTAAATTAATAGGTTTGTACTAATCATTGGGCGAGTCCAGCAGACCTCACCAAAGTCACCGGTGAGATTGGTTACGTGACGTCACGGTAAGTGACCGGTCTCTAACCGGTCGACAGGTATACTGGACGGCACTGGTGTTATTTACTATTGGCGCCATCTGTATTACGTTGCCGTAATTATTCTTTTATTATTGTTTCATCATGTACGATGCAAATGTAAATAAACTTTCATGTAACCGATCACGTGACCCAACTAACCAAGAATTTTCTTCGGTTAGTTCGGTCTCTCACCGGTCACTTTGGTTACTTGCGCTGAACGACATTGGTTGCGACCCGGTTAGCAGTACTGAACGCCTTGGTGACTAACCGATCTCACCGGTCACTAACCGGTGGCTCCTCTGGACGCGCCCATAATTTCTATTTAAAATTGATAGTATTAGATATATAATATGCACATGTAACGAACTCTATGTTTTTGCTCTGAGTTATAGATGTCATATATGATTTATAAGTTTTATATGAGTTATATGCAGACCACGAGATAGATTTTAAAGTTTGATAAATTCATTCCCTTTTGTCGACACAGCAAGTAAATCACCAGGAATAAGTAATAAATTATGGAAAGTTCAGGAAATGCTCGACAGATTCCGTAGTGTCTGCTTGAATTTACCAAGAGATCAGGGAAAGTTTTCCATAGATGAGCAGACGATTCCCTTTTTAGGACATGTCTCAGTAAAGCAGTTAGAGATCTGCACGGGCCGATTTTCACTCACGGCACTCGGGCCGGCCCGGGCCCGGGCCGTACTTTATTTCTGAAGGCTCGGGCCGGGCCCGGGCCATACTTTATTTCTAAAGGCTCGGCCCGGAACGGGCCTAACTTATTTTTTCTGTACAGAGTCGGGATTGGTTTCATTCCTAGTCTTCACGGGCCAAGCTTTTCAGTCCTAGTTTTGATTCAGTCCATATGAAAAAAATTGTCTCAGCTTGGCCAGATCCATTCAAAGATCAGTCAAATTATGCCTGGCCCAAAAATTTTTGCAAAAAATGCATACATTTTTAAATTGCCATTATTCTACACTTAAACATTAAAATTTATTATTTTTAAAGAATAGTATATTTCTACGCTTATTAAAATATAGCGAAATTAAAATATAGTAATACATGTGAAAAGAACCTGCCTATGACGAAAACCTGTTTTAAACTGAAAAACGTGTTGATCCATGCAAAATTAATATACTAATACGTAAGAAAACAATATATGATACATTTACACTTGCTAAGAATGGAACTTGTCTATAACGCATTTTTTTTTCTTTTCTACGCAATTCCGTCTTAGAAAATTTTACTGTATAGAATTTTTTAGATTTTTGGCATACATGGAATACATGTATTTTAATGCATGGAATGTGGATTAACAATATTAATGATAACCTAAACATTTACATACAAGAAATAGAGATTCGTTAAAAAATAAATATCGCAGTCTGTGTCACTTCTTTAAAAATGAAGATTATAAACATGAGGAAAAAAAAGTTAAGATAAATATTTTTGGTCAGAGCTACCTCGTACGAGACAAATTTTTAACCAAATCGACGTAAAAATCAATGTTTTGTAAAAAATTCACTCGGGCTGGGTTTTTTTTTTCTCGGGCCGAGATTTTATCTTTTTTCCGGGCCGGGCCGGGCCGGGCTCGGGTCGATATTTTAACTTTTTTCCGGGCCGGGCCGAACTTTTAAGATTTTTAGCGGGCCGGGCCGGGCTCGGGCCGAACTTTTAATTCTTTTATCGGGCCGGGCCGAATTTTTTTTCGATGAGTCGGGCCGGGCCCGGGCCTGGAAATTTCGGCCCGTGCAGACCTCTAAAAGCAGTATATAAAAAGCAAGCCGCACTCTGTTGTAACAGCATCATCTGGGATAGTTTTGAATTTTGTAGTATACCAGTGGGAAAGTACAGACCTGGTCCACAAGGATCTAGGCTTAGGACCTGCTGTAGTCCTTACTCTTGTTCAGACCTAGTTTTATGTACTGCGTTCGGTATTTCAACAAAATACCGCTGCTGGAAAAACTAAATAAAGAAATTTGAAGGATCAGGCATAATCAAAACGGAGTGAAGGGCATACCATTTGTCAACGGCTCTTAAGAGGGGCGAGAGCATTGAGCACGTCTCAGAAAATGAAATTGTAGTGGTCTGTTCAAAAAGTTTTAAATTTTGCAGTATACCAGTGGGAAAGTACAGACCTGGTCCACAAGGATCTAGGTTTAGGACCTGCTGTAGTCCTTACTCTAGTTCAGACCTAGTTTTATGTACTTCGTTCGGTATTTCAACAAAATACCGCTGCTGGAAAAACTAAATAAAGAAATTTGAAGGATCAGGCACAATCCAAACGGAGTGAAGTGCATACCATTTGTCAACGGCTCTTAAGAGGGGCGAGAGCATTGAGCACGTCTCAGAAAATGAAATTGTAGTGGTCTGTTCAAAAACAAAAATTGTTTCAAACATTTTCACTGTGGCTGATGAAAATTATCTCAGTAAACAACTTTTTTTGCTTAAACTTTTATTTTTAGATTCCAAAGTACACAATTGTGTAGATTTAGTCCAAAAACGGCTGCATTAAAGCCGAACTCACACAATTGTGCGGGTCCTCCCTTGTCGTAACCTGACATCGGGTATTTTTTTTAATATATTTTTTCAATCAAATATGATCCTATCGATAAGGGGAAACCACCTAAACTTTCAATTTCTACCAAAAAAATTCCCGGTCTTAAAGGGTTAAAAGGGAGGAAGATCTAAAGTGAAATCTTTTGCACCCTACTCTCGCAGATAAAGGGAACAGGTTTAAGATAAAGGGAACAGAAAAGAATTTCAGTTCTGAAATTCTTTTCTTTTGTCGTTGTTGGTATCCTCTTTAAGGGGTCTCAGGACTCTTAAAATTGGAAAAATCGAAAAAAAAAAAAGACCATTTTTAACATATAATATCTTAAAATGTAATTGATTTTAAGACAAATTTTTATATTGGGATGAAAGATATACCGGGTGTCCCAAAAAGGACTGACTGATTTTAAAATTCAATAACTTGTAAACGGTGACAGACGTTTAAAAAATTCGGTACTTTTCGGTTAGCCGGGCGCCAGTGTTATATATACATATTTATATACATACATATATGTAAATATACATATATATACACATGCACGTATTGTATATATACACATATATATATATGTAAATATATATGTATATATACATACATGTATATATGCATATATATGTATATATAACACTGGCGCCCGGCTAACCGAAAAGTACCAAAAATTCTTGCAGGAGGGTTATGCATAAGGTCAAAAGTTTTTTTACAGTGATTTTCAATTTTAGTTCGAATTACAAACAATAGATGGCGCTGCGATCAATAGACGCTAAATTCAGGCTCGATTTTTGGTACTTCGTGGCCCGGATAATACATTTCCATCTCCTTTTTCCGCATGAAACAAGAAAAAGGACCAAAAATCGAGCCTGTATTTAGCGACTATTGCTTACAGCGCCATCTATTGTTTGTAATTCGAACTAAAATCGAAAATCACTGTAATAAAACTTTTGACCTTATGCATAAACCTCCTGCAAGAAAATTTTAAATATCTGTCACCGTTTGCAAGTTATTGAATTTTAAAATCAGTCAGTCCTTTTTAGGACACCCGGTAAGTATGTTCTTTCATTTCATGTATTTGAAAAATTACAAGATGCAGAATTAGAATTTAAAGTGGGCTCCAAAATGTCAGACATTTGACGAGCGGAAAATCGGCATAACAGATTATGGGCACGATTACAAAATAAATTTTGCAAGTAGAAAGAAAATTTTGGGTCTATTTATGCTTCACATTGTAATAATTACTCTGAACCTAAATAAATTTGTATTTAAAGCATTTTTCTATTTTTAATACAAAGTTGTATTTAGTTAATGCAAAATTTAGAAATTTTCAACAGTATAATCACCTATAAAGAATATATTTCTGAATAACAAGAAGGAAATTTTAGGTTCAGTTTATACAGACTGACATGGAACATATGTTTTGAAAATTTTATGAAAATAAATTCAGAAGTTTTTGAGATATCGTGCGCGTTATGCCCAAAAACGTCATTTGGGGAAAATTGACTTCAAAGTTTTTGAAACGCCCGCCGCTTCGGCTATTGAGCGTATATTATTCTAAAAGTCATAACTTCTGTTCTAATAGAAATTTCAAGGAAATATTTATACCAAAATGTTCAGAAAAGATAGTAGTTTAATATCTAAAAAAAAAAAAATAAAATAAAATTTTGAAAATTTTAAAGCTTTAAGAGTCCTGAGACCCCTTAAAATCAATCCAACACAGGGCTGGTGATCATTTGAGGCACCAAGAATTGACGTTATTTTGACGCACTCCCCAGCTTTAGGAATCAGTATGGATGAGTCACCGCAGATATTTCACCCGTGACCCACAACATACAAGTAAAGCGCCTAGAATATATAGTGTGGAAATTGGCTATCCCTGTAATACTTAAACAAGTGCTAGAATATTGTATCCCTTAAATTTGCAACGATGTTGCTGAAATATACAGATCGCAGCGACATCTGCAGGATATTTTCTACAACTGCAAGATATTGCTAGTCTATACAATGTAATAGGAAAATCCCGCAGATGACGCTGCGATCGACACTTAGGATTTTAGCAGTATCGTCGCACATTTAAAGGATACAAATTTTTAGCGTTGTTTGGATAGCATATTTCCACACTAGGTATTGTAGACGCTGTAATACAAGGCGAGTTCATGACGACTGGATCATCTTTACTAAGTTTCCTCGTAGTAAAGGATTAAGAAAATGTATAATCTCGAAAAGGATATTTAAAGTACATTTCAGGTCTCTATCGGTGTGTGTTGCTTTTATTTGTAATCTGTAGAGTTTCATGATCATTTAGATATATTATTTTATGGATTTGGTGAATTTTTTATAAGTTAAATTTATTATTATTTTTTGATCTGTCATATTTGTGCTTGATATGGGTGTTTAAGCCTAACGATAAACTGATGTATAGTTTCATGTTTTCAGAATTAAATTTGTTTCATTGCTTGTCTTATGCTATAATCTATTTATTTTATAGATCGAATACGCTGTTTACAGGCGTTTTTTCTTTCGTCATAGAATTAAATGTTTTAAGTTGTGTATTCTATTAAATTTTACATTTGTTTACCATCTAGCTTATGTTTACTTTTAATTTCCTCCCTAAAAGGGGCCTCCGCGGCAGAGTGGTTAAGACACCACGCTGCTAATCGCTTTAGAGCGCAGGAGGCTTGTCGGGTTCGACTCCCGCTGGCTCCATTGCACACTCTTTGTGGAGCTCCCGGATGTAAAAATTCTCTGTGCTGTAAATTTCATTGTGCTATCTCATCCCTGTATATCGACGATGACTTATAAGCGGGCCTTGTTGTCAAGTACACAAGTCTGAGATATGTGTCCAATAAAACAAACAAACAAACCTCTCTAAAATTTTTTACAGGGCATTCTAACGAAGTAAAATTTATTTCTAAACATATTGTTAATTTCTCATTTTGATAAGATTTAGTGGTTTTTGTAAAATTTGGAATGTTGCTGTATCTTGTCTTTCTATCATTTTTTTAATTGCATTTTAAAACTTAATGTGAAATTTCTTATTCAAAATAGGTAAGAACGATAACTTTGTTTCATATAAAATCATAATAAATTAAGCTCTTACCTTGAGGGTTCGATGTGGGATGCACGGCGTGGTCCTCAAAATTCTTTTCGTCTTCATAAATCAATAAATAACTCGTAAATTCAGACAGACAACTTTCGTACACACAAAAAACATATATATTATTTACACGCGCTAAAGAAGTTACATGTTAATTTGACGGTTTCATTTCTACAACTGCCCAGAAACTGCAAAATAAAAAACAAAGAAAAATTAGACAACCAATCACAGTTCACAAAAGCGAAAGGGTTCAAAGTTAAATGTAGATGTAGAGGCAATGTGGTTTTAATAAAATTTTCTAATGATTGTGTTCCAATAATATCGCTTTTAATTAAGATTAATGTTTATTTTCCACACTCCCCCTTTTGAGTTCACTGGGGGACAGAACTCAACTTGAAGCATCAGTGTACTTGAATCTATCTGGAGGACGTACAATTCGCCCCCGGCGAGTAGTCAAACGGTCCTGCAGTGCTGCATCACTTCGATTTTCGGGGCTTCCACTCACCTCCAAAGGACAGAGTTTCTTTACTGGACGAACCAATATTCCGGACGCAGTCTTCAACTTCACTACCCGTACAACCCCGTCTTGACTGGGATAAAGTTCTATAATTTTCCCAAGTGGCCAATTTATTCGGCTGGAATTGTCAGTCCAGATGAGGACAACATCCCCAACACACAAAGGTCTTGCTTTTTGGCCGCTAACTGAGGAATTTTTCAAGGAACCTAGATATTCGTTTCGGAATCTTGACTTTAAGTCATTTCTAACTTTAACTCTATAATTGTAACGATGGTTTATTTTCTTATGATCCAGAAACTCTAATTCGGGCATTCCTATCTCGGTTAGTTCTTGCAAAAACATTGCAGGAGTTATCGGTCTAAGATCTTCATTGTTATCGGTAACATAAGTTAAAGGGCGTGAATTTATAATACCCTCACAATCACAAATCACTGTTAATAACTCTTCATAGTTTAAAGATGATTTTCCTAGTACTCTTCTCAACATTCGTTTCAGTATTCCGACGAGTCTTTCCCAAAATCCACCCCACCAAGGTGCAGAAGGTGGAATAAATCGCCATTCTATACGTGAAAAAACAATAACAGTTTTCACTTTTTCGAAGTCAATTGTTTTCAATAAATTATGACAGCCAGTAAAATTGGTGCCGTTGTCCGAATATATTACTGAAGGACGACCTCTTCTAGAAATGAATCTGGTAAGTCCAAGAATAAAACTGTCGGTCGAAATAGCATTTAAAAGCTCGAAATGTACTGCTCTAAAAATTGCACATGTGACTATTAAAATCCAGACTTTGGATTGATTCTTCAAATAAAGAGGGCCACACAGATCTACACCTATTATTTCAAAAATAGCAGCATCTCGAACACGTTCAACAGGTAAGGTACTTTCTTCTACTTCAGGTGGTTTTGATGAGTGCCTTTTGCAAACGGTACATTTATTAATTACTTTTTTAATTGTTTTCCGACTCTTCAGTACCCAATAATTTTCTCTTAACACAGACATCAGCAATGGTACGCCACAATGTCCCAATTCTAGATGTTTCGAAAATATAAGATGTTCTACGACATGATGATCTGAAGGTAATACTACTGGTAATCTAAAATTAAACTCATCTTCCCGTTGGAAAATTTTTGTTTTTACCCTTATGACACCTTCCGAATCTGTAAAGGTGCGTAAACATTTTAATTTTTCATCATGTACATTCACAAATGATTCCCTTTGAACCATTTTCAAAATAACCGATTCGGCTTTTTTCAATTCGTTGTTGGTTAATTGACCGAATATTCTGTCGGCGCTACCCTTTTTCGAATTTTGACAAAATCGCAAAATCCAACCAGTAACTCGCAAAATTTTAATGTACGAGGAATAGCGGCTATAAAATTGGGGTTCATTAATCTCTAGGTTAGAAGCGGTCACAATCGTTTTTCTTTTTTCTGCATTCATTATGTCCATGTTAGGCAAAATGTTAGTGTCAGGCCAATTTTCTTTTGAATCCGAAAGCCATGTCGGCCCTAGCCACCATTGAGATTTTACAAGGGATTTCGCACAACAACCACGTGATGGTAAATCTGCTGGATTCATATGTCCAGGTACGAAATTCCACGAAGAGGTGGGGGTAAGCTTTCGAATTTCCCTAACTCTATTTTCTACAAATGTCGCCCAAGGACCTTCCCGTGTTATCCAATACAGTGCATCCATTGAATCCGACCAGTAGAAAGTATCAATATTTTCTAATTTTAAATCGTTTTTAATGCTATTAGATAATCTAGCTCCAATGCAACAGGCTAATAACTCAAGACGTGGAATAGAAATGTCCTTTAGAGGAGCTACTCTAGAACGGGCCTGAATAAGTTGGCAAGTAACATAATTTGATACTGCATTTCTTAGATAAATGCATGTAGCATATGAAAATTTACTCGCGTCACAGAAAATATGTAGAGATAATTTTCCAATATTTACTGATACGTTAGACAATCTTCGCGGAATCTCAAGATTTCCTAAATCTTTAATTTGGTTAGTCCATTTTTTAAATTCCTTAACTATCTCATCGGGAAGTTTGGAGTCCCATGAAGCCTTTATTTTCCAGCATTTCTGTAAAAGTAATTTTGGAATTAAGGTCACGGGGCAAGTGAAACCGATGGGATCGAATATTTTATGCGTTAAGGACAAAATCGTTCTGTTTGTGATGGACTCATTCTCCAATTTAAAACTCCGAAAATCGCACGCTAATGTGTCCCTTTCGGTGTCCCACATTAAACCGAGTAACGGGATTTTATTATCATTTTCATCACTCAAATGATCTTTCTCATTATTGCCTAATGCAAATTCCGCGCACTGATTATAACACCAACCACGTAGATCAAATTGCGCTGATGCTAAGAGTTTTCGCGCTTCAGTTCTAAAATATTCTAACTCTTCTAACGACTCTACACTAGTTACACAATTATCTACATAAAATGATTCCTTAAGTTTTACAGCAACGCTTTTAATATTCTCAGGTGCTTGATCTAAATGATGTGTAAGAGTAGCAGCCAACAGGAAGGGACTACAACTGATCCCGAAGACCACCCGACAATGTCTATAAATTTCAAGGTTTTCGGAATTCCCGTCTCTCCACCAGAAAAAGCGTAAATAGTCTCTATCCTTTTCATTTAGAGATATCTGTAAAAATGCCCTGCGAATATCTGCTACAACACCTATCTTTCCCACTCTAAATCGATTTAGGACAGAAGGAATTAGTTCAATTAGATTAGGTCCCTTTTCTATACAATCATTTATGGAAACAGAACCCCTAACATGTGCTGAACCATCGAATACCGGCCTAATTTTGGTCGTAGAAGTAGGCTTGATTACAGCTCTATGAGGGAGATAATGGACTTTAGTGTTAAGCTTTTCCTCCCCTTTCACCTTTTCAATAACCCCTTCAGCTTCCCATTCATTTAAATCTGCTTCGTAGTCTTTTAATAAACCGCAGGAGTTGAGATTCTTAATGTTATTTTGCAGGCGCTTTATCGCTAAATCTTTATTACTTGGAATAGGAGGATGCTCGTTTAACCATGGAAGACAAACTTTATACCTACCGTCAGTTTCGCGACTTACAGTTTCTTTAAAATGCTCCAAAACCAATTTTTGGACTTCTTCCTTCGATTGTTTTTCCGCCGGGTCTACTATGCCTAAAGAATCTAAATTCCACAAATCCGTAATTTTGGCATCATTTACATATAATGAAAGGACCAAAAGAGAACTATCCCTTTCATTACCGCCAATTTTACCCATAGTAGTCCACCCAAGTGTTGTATGCATCGCAACTAAACCGCAAGAAAGATTTTCTATTTTGCCCGTAAACAAATTTCCCACAACATCTGCTCCCAATAGTACATGGATTTCGTTTGAATCTTGTTCATATAAACATTTTCTACTTTCAGGACAGATATCGCTCAAAAAGATATTTTTTCCTTTTAATTCCTTAATACAATTAATATCTCTAATCTTGGGTACGTTAGCACAAATTTTTTCTTGCTCCATGACCTCAATTTTTATCCTTTTACCTTCCCTTAAACCCCTTAAATTGACAGAATAACAATTATGATCCACTGTTGTTTCGGTACCTCCAAACAGCCCGTGAGTGATTCTGACCTTTCTTAAACTTCTTAATTGCATTTTATTAGCTACGAATTTTGAAATATAAGATTTTGAAGACGCCGTATCTAAAAGGGCGCGCACTACATATTCAAAACCATTATTTCTTACATATACATATAAAGTTTGCAAATAAACAGTGTTCGGTAAACTTTCGTTCGTAAAAAGGGCAGTATCCGACATTTCGGTCTGTTCTTTAGATTTTTCATTTTTTAATTTCTTATAACAAAATAATAAATTATGGTTCCCATAACAATTTAGGCATTTTATGTTTCTTTTACAGAAACGTGATAAATGCTTTTTAATTTCTAAACACTTAAAACAAGCTCCCTTTTTCAAAAGAATATTTTTTCTCTCTTCAATAGATAAGCCAGCTGCAAGTTCGCAATTAACAGATGCATGTTTAGATGATTCACAAAACACACAACTTAATACGGCCGAATCCTCTTTATTGTTTGTTGATATTAACTCATTTGCCGTGGGATAGCTTTTCTGCTTATTAGCGCGAAAAGGATGAATGTTTTTCTTATCAGGAGGAGCATAAATTTTCCTATCTTCATAAATTGAGTTTGACACTAGAGTTGCCTTTTCTCTTGCTTTTAAACAAGCAGATAAAAAATTCATTAATTCCTCTATTTCATAATAGCCCTTTTCATTTTCAGATTTATTAAGTTCAATTAACAGATCTTTTGGAATTGTTTTTAATATCGTAGTACACAGTACACTCGAAATTTGTTTTATTTCTGTACCGAGACTTTCCAAACTTCTTAGTTCAACGGATAATTTGTCAAAATATCTTCGGAACGCATAAATATCCGCTGAATTTCTTAACGGCTTGACAGCCAAAAGATTACTCATGTGATTATGAATCAGTAGTTGTTTATTGCCAAATCTAGTTTTTAATAGTTCAACTGCCGCATCATAATTTTTTTCAGAAACAGGAAAACCTTCAATTGTACTTAAAGCCGTACTGCGTAATTGTGATCTTAAATAGTTAAATTTGTCGACTTTATTTAACGACTTATTATCATGAATAGCAGATTCGAAACTGCTCCAAAAAGAAAGCCATTCATTTATATTACCATCAAATATAGGTATATTCAATTTCGGGAGTTTCACCCTTACAGAACTGCTTACTTTGTCATTAAGTACACTGTCTGAAAAATGTTCATTATTTACTTCTTGTTTTGACTTAAAATTTAAAAGTCCTGCATTTAATTCTCTAATTTTCTTATTCGCGCGTGATTTCCATAAGATTACGTTTTCGGCATATTTTTCAGCCGCCTCTAAATCTTTTTCTAAATCATCTGGATTGACAAATAATTCAATTGAATTATCCGTAATTTTTAATGAATTAAATTTGTCGGTAACTCCTTCTACGTATTCTTGCAGTTCTTCAACAGACACATCGTCTGATTTAATCGAAGTTTCAATTTTATTTAAAATTTTAGTGACTGCAGATCGAAAAATTGTCCTTCTTTTTTTAAGAACTTCTAAATTTTCGCTGTCTGACATAATATTTCTATGTGCGAGTCAAAATAATAATGTTCAAATATCTTTCTAAATAGTACTCTTTCAAATATTTCTAAATAATCTCAAAAGACAAATATTTTACCAACACCGTACATCCCTCGCAGGGATGCCATGTGAAATTTCTTATTCAAAATAGGTAAGAACGATAACTTTGTTTCATATAAAATCATAATAAATTAAGCTCTTGCCTTGAGGGTTCGATGTGGGATGCACGGCGTGGTCCTCAAAATTCTTTTCGTCTTCATAAATCAATAAATAACTCGTAAATTCAGACAGACAACTTTCGTACACACAAAAAACATATATATTATTTACACGCGCTAAAGAAGTTACATGTTAATTTGACGGTTTCATTTCTACAACTGCCCAGAAACTGCAAAATAAAAAACAAAGAAAAATTAGACAACCAATCACAGTTCACAAAAGCGAAAGGGTTCAAAGTTAAATGTAGATGTAGAGGCAATGTGGTTTTAATAAAATTTTCTAATGATTGTGTTCCAATAATATCGCTTTTAATTAAGATTAATGTTTATTTTCCACACTTAAGATAACTAAATTAGTGTTCTTCAGATGACTATTTTAATAGTATTGAAATATAGATATTCTATATTTAAAAAAAGTATGTCTGAAATACATGCATATTTTATTTATTATATGCAAATCCTATTTCATTTAAGTTGCTGTAAAATAGATTTTCACAATCCTTCACATAAAATAAATGTTAAAAGAGTGTTTTGGATTTCATTTTTATATTTTATAAACCTCCAACATTGCATTTTACTGAATTATTAATATGCGAACACAAAGCACAGCAGCTAATCTTCCCATTTCTTTCCAATCAGATAAATATACTATGAACCAGAAGTTTTACTTAAATGAAATTAAATAAAAACAAGACACATTTTACAATTTTTCTGTGTTTGAGTTTATAAACTATGCGCAAAATAAAATCTAGATTGTGTGTATTTATAAATAATTCCTTAGAATGTAGTAAAACTCCTTCACCTTAAACCTAAATCTTGTCTGTTGAGTTTTAAACATTTATGTTTTCTTTTCAGAATCTTAACTATATGATCTTTATGATTTCGTTGATCGCGCTCCGAATAGAGTGATCTCATCGTAGTGACGTCATTACCTTCACGTCCGAGGCTAACGAAAAAGACAGGCTACCGCGGTGCATCTTACGTGTCTTTTTTTACGGACCGCTAGAGTAACGTGATGTTCTTTTCGCACATTGGTGCATTCGAGCATCACGTTTCACCAGCGGTCTGTAAAAAAAGGTACGTGGAATGCACCGCGAAAGTCTTTTTCTCGTTAGCCTTGCTTCACGCCACACCGTGGACTGTCTTTGTATTACGTTGGTCGCGCTTCACCTCTGTGCATCAAAACGTTCCCCGGAAAGCTTGATATTTTATGTTTGGTAATGGTTTAAATGGGCAAATTCACTCTTCCTTCAGGAACTCTACACTGTCTTCACCCCAACGGGAGCTGTAAAATTCTTTCCCGAAGGAAAATGTCTATATTCAACACTGTTATAAATATTTAATGCACCCGGTGTCAAATAGTGTTGCGGCAGTGTTTTTTTAAAGATTTTTCAAGATATTGTCATGGCACATAAATATGTGTGCCAGCAATGTATCCTGGGGCCCAGTACGACTCGAATACGTTCGCCATCAACATTGTAATTGAAGACGATTTATTGCTAATGAAACGGGGCTGTCGATTATTTATTACCATATATTTAAAATAGAAATCTCTCACATCTCTAGGCATGTTTAGTGAAATCAGTCTGACGTTCAACATCTAAATGTAACTAAAATTTTATATTTTTGAATTAAAAATGTATAAAATTACCAATATTCCCTCTATAAATCGCTTTCTAAATGTCTGCCAAAAAACCACTTTATCACGTTCTGTGGCGGGTAACTTGTTAAACTGTCTTTCGCATTTTGAATAGGATGTTTTATTTAGAAAACAAAAACTAAAGATGTCGCTTATAGTGTTTTCACTTTTATCACAGGGCGATATTTCATTTATATCTAATTGCGATATTTTCCCTAGATTTTATACAAAATAAAGTTCATTAAGCGAAATAAAAGACTATAGTTCATGAAAAATATATGCATTTATTTATTACATATTTAATATGTTGCTACATATCATTCGATTCATAACATGATAATGATGATGATAATGATAACGATTAAAATTTATTGCCACTGGTCTCTGAAAGTGATGCCAAATACTGCTCTTTGAATTTCAGAAATAGCTCCTTCCTGGTTTTTCCATGTTCCTAATAAAGAAAAAAATACATAAATCAATAAATTTAAATAAATATCTGACTGGACAAAACAGCACAAAGTTGGACATTGATTTCAAAAATTTATATTTCACCACCAGACATTATTGGAACCTTGAAAACTTTCAATTTCCGTTTTTTATGAATTTACACGTTTGGGGTATCTTGAACAAAATTCGACTTTTTTTGGAAAATGTCTGTCTGTGTGTGACACAAATTTGGGCCGATATGTTCCAAGAACTAATACAAAAATTTTCATGAAACTTCATATTCTGTTAGACCTTGACATAAATTAGTATACTGATCAGGTTTTTGGTATATATCGTACAACAAGTGGCGCTATTGCTGTGTTTTTCACTATTATCTCGATAGCCATATTTCAGCATCTATGCAATGAAATTTCCTGAATCTCTATATGAACTTTGATTTTGACATAAATTGGTCCTGATTAAGTTTGAGTGCATACAACTCAACGGGTAGAGCTGTTCTGCTGCGTATTTCACAATTTTCATAATAACTATATCTCGACATTTATAAGGGACAGTCAAATGAAAACGAGACAGACTAAATAATGATTATGACGCGGAAGTTGGTAACGCGGGTAAGTGTGTCTATAGTAGTGCCCTCTATAGGGAATCAGGAAAGAACAGCGCGAGCGATACCGCTTTGCCATTTGTCTATTAGACGCACTAAAATTCAGATAAGGGAGTCGTGTGTGCATACGACATAACTATGGAGACCGGGAATGAGAAACAAACACCGATGTGTAATGCATTTTTTGACTGCGAAAGGTGTGTCAGGAAGTGAAATTCATGCTCGAATGGCTGCTGTGTATGGCGAAAACAGCATGTCACGTGCGCGTAGTTTGAATGGAATGAACGATTTCGAGAAGGTCGGGTGCCATTGAAAGATAGAAGTCGGCAATGGCTGGCTCATGTGTCATTATCATTTCTGTCATTGCTGCGGTGGATGCTGGCATCAGAAATGACCAACGACAGCTACATGTTCTATTTCCTGCCAACTGGGCCCCCGCTGCTCGATCTAAATGGAATTGCCTTGGGTTTTTGAAGCCTAATTTTTTGTGGAGACTTTTCAAATAAAAATGGTACTTTTAGTGGGCAGTGGGAGTAAAGATGGAGCGCCGCAGATAGATAACTAATTTTTTGTGGAGACTTTTCAAATAAAAATGGTACTTTTAGTGGGCAGTGGGAGTAAAGATGGAGCGCCGCAGATAGATAACTAAATTTTTGTGGAGACTTTTCAAATAAAAATGGTACTTTTAGTGGGCAGTGGGAGTAAAGATGGAGCGCCGCAGATAGATAACTAATTTTTTGTGGAGACTTTTCAAATAAAAATGGTACTTTTAGTGGGCAGTGGGAGTAAAGATGGAGCGCCGCAGATAGATAACTAATTTTTTGTGGAGACTTTTCAAATAAAAATGGTACTTTTAGTGGGCAGTGGGAGTAAAGATGGAGCGCCGCAGATAGATAACTTGCATCATGAGTTAAATCTAAGTCGAAATGCTAGGCAAACTTAACGTTCTATGGGGGTATAAACTCCGCCTTCCCGCCGTATTCCACTGGGTAAAAGGTGGTCTCTCCTATTGGAGCGGGTCCGGTAGCTCGTGCAGGCTGTACACTGTACATACATAAAAAGAGGCGGCTTAAAAAATAATTAACAATATTCTTACTATTAAATTTATGAACTATTTAACCTAAAGGTGATAGATCTGAAAACAGCTAAGATCCCTTATAGGGTATACTATGATTATGCAAATGAACTAATTTAAATTGATAGCTTATTGGTTAACTAAAAATAAAAAGGTAACAGACATCGGGAACTATTATTATACTCTGCTTTAGTACATTACATAATGTGGAAACGGATGATCGTTTATCTTGATCGTTCAGTTATTGTTAAACTATTGTAAACTAAGACGCATCGTAAGATTTTTTTGCGATTTCTCAGAAAATTTTTATTTTATAATATCCGAAATGGCAACACGCGAAGGACTACTAAAGTATTTGCTGCGTCCTGGAAGTATGTTTTGACTCCACCTAGCGAGAAATCTGTAAAAATTACTTAAGCTGTTGGATCATTGTAGCATCCACACGTCTGTAACACTCCGCTCAATTTACGCGGTGGATATTAATTATAACAAATGCAATCATAGTCAAAAATTTTATGTTTGTGAATGTAGTGTGCTGTTTTCAACTGTTAAAAAATTGTTTAAATTAGTTCAAGAAGTCTACAGTCCATTAACCCTAGAATACTAGACGCTTGCAGTTATCACGTTATGGTATAAAACTAATGTTCCTCGTACTAAAGCCGAGAGGCTCTATGCGGTCCTTCCAAGGGGATCGCATAGCAATCCCCAGTCCCAAAAAGCATCAATTGACGCTCAACCTTCACGAAGTCAACCCGCCAGCCGAGAGGGGCCGAACAGGCCAGACACAAGCCACAGCCAGGCACAGCGCAACCAGCAAGACGAGGCACAACCAAGACCCCAGCCGAGCAGCCGAGACTGCTCGCATGCAGGACCGGGTAGCATCAAAAACAGCCTGAGCCACACCTCAAAGTTTGAGACCCAGCCTTCAGGGAGGACTTAGCAGGAAAAGCGACCCGAATTATCGTTACACATAAGGGAAAACCCTGAAAAACCTTGTGCGGTCGCTCGTCCGTTACGAGCTGACACTACGGCTACGGACTTCTATAATAGAGTTTCGCGTTCAACAGATTTTGAAATCTGCATTCAAGGGCTTCGGAACTAGATGTGCAAGAGATCAACTGCTCCTGCGACCACCAACACGATCCAAGCTCCTAGTCCAGAGGTCGCTGACAATAACCACGACCCCTTTCCTGCTATAATGATCTAGGCAAAGATCGTTAAGCGTTCGAGTGAGGAAATTGCGAGGAAAGTGATTCTCTCTCTAATAGTCTCCACAGCGGGCACTCATAAACGCAATGTCTAATCGTGCTATTCCCTGTACCGCAGAAGCACGCAGGATTACCTCTAAAGGCGGCGAACAGGGTCGGCCCGTGACGTTCGACAATACCGATTTCGTACGTGATTCCGAAGGTCACGGTTGACTGACTCATCAGTCAGGCAGAACTGTCCTATCCCGACAATTCCGTCCTTGGTGGATAGAAGATAGGCACAACCTACCTATGCGTCCTCCAGCCAGACTTAGATAAAATGTAAAACTGCCTGCGAACTCAAATAATTTCTTAAAAATTTTCTGCCAAGAAAACGCCGTGCCCCTCCCGAGTCCTATATCGCTGCTAACAGCAAAAATGAAAAATTATATGCGAGTGGAGTGCCACTAAACAACATCACTAAAAGAAAAATATTAATTTACAAGCATTATTAAACAGAATTTTTTTCTGCAGTCTGCAACACAAGTAGAAATTTTATAAACAATCTGCCGAACTTAAGGACAAATGCCCTCTTTCCAATCCCTCGCATTACGTTACATGCACTCAACCCCCCCCCCCCCCCCCACCTCCCCCAGTTTTCTGAAATTAGGCTTTATTGAAAAGAGGATAATATTTACTAAGAAATTAAAACAATATTCCCCTTTCGAATGTTAAAAAAAAATTCGCTAAAATTGCCAACCAAATAAACTTTATTTAAAAGTGATCAACATTTAATATTTATTTTTTAACACAAAATTTATTTTTAATCTGTTAAATCTCTAGCACTTTTCTGGATGCTGCACTGTTTCTGCTACCGGCCCTGGCAGGAGAAAAAAAGCATTGTACCTACCGTTCTGGCATAAGCACTGCACTTACATTATTTTTAAGTTTTAAGCTCGTATGCGCCGTGGCGCTTCTTCCAAAAAATACCGTACCATGGTACATTTCAAATAATTTCTAGCAAACTTTTTTTCTCCAGTTGAAAAATACTCTGCAGACCTTCTCAAGAGTTCGTGACGTGCGTCGCACCGATTCTCCGCCCAGGGTCTTGATAATTTTTTATAAAGAAATTTGTAAAAAAACCCCCATCAAAACTGTCTGCAAACTTTGAAAATTTTCTGCGAATGGCGTTCGCGTGTTCGTCTATATTATCTGACTTTGCCTCCAGCCTAGACCCATCCGTGTAGTATGTGTACGGTGTCCTCCGATAGAGGTCGAGAGTCTACGGTATCCTACACTGATGATCACGTCGAGGAGGGTACTTCCAAATCGATCAGGACTATGGTATTTTAACATTGACGCTATACTAACTATGTCTAGTATTCTAGGGTTAAGAACGACAATACTCTCGAATGGCCACTGGTTGAAGACCCTTAAGTTAGAAAGTTGAGAGACAGCTATAACAATACACATTATTGTATCATTATGAAAATCTTTATTTTCATTTGTTTAAATGATATTTGGAGTAAAATTCCTTAATACTAATTTCTTAAAGTTACGTATTTACTTTAATTACAGCTTCAGTGTCTGTTTTTTCGATAGAGGGAAGCTTAATATTTGATGAACTTTTGACTCCGTTAACTTTGCTTACTGAATGTTTTAATTCGTATACACTGCTGCATGAATACTGAAAACAAAAACAAATAATTTATTAAGGAATCCTTTTAAAACATCACTTTCATTATTAAAAAAAAAAAAAAATCAAGCAAATTAAAAGTGTGTGTGATTACAGATTTCTTTTCCATCGTACATGAGTTGTCTAAAACGTAAACATAATGATTACAAAATAGGTTAAAAAAATCATTAAAGAATAACCCTTTCGTAGTTTTGACTTAATCAGATACTCAATTAGATTCAATCAATTACAAGAGATGTTACTTATACTATATATATAAAATACAAATGTTAATTTCGTTCCGGCTGCTTATAACTTGAGTTCTGCTGAATGGATTTAGATGAGAATTACACTGTTAATTGGATAATTTTTCAGGGAAGGTTTTAGTATATTGCACATTGTTCTACTTTGCTTAGTTTTAGAATTATGGGGGGAAGTTCTATAATCAGGTGAATCCGATTGTAAAAGATTAGCCTTTGAAAAAGTTCTACTGGACGGATTTTGATGAGACTTGCATTGTTAGTTTTATAATTTTTCAGGAATGTTTTTAGTACATCTCATAACGTTCTACGTCGCTTAGCTATAAAATTATGGTAAGTCCTATAATAAGCTGAACTCAATTACGAAAAATTAACCTTTTTTTTTTTATAAAGTTCTACTGGATGGATTTTGATTGAACTAAAACTGTTAGTTAGATAATTTTTCCGGCGCGGCTGTACTATATTGTATATAATTTTTTTTATCTTTACCAAAACGTACTGTAAAGGATCAACTAGGTTGTGTCCATAATAGCCCAAATTTTATCTGACACATTAGAAAATAATACAGCGCACTCTCAGAAATAAAATTCTCACATTTAACGATTCAGCAATCCTTGAGCTGTATTTCGTCGTTTTTGACGATCATTTCCTATCAACTCCACGTGACTTTTAACGAAACGTAAACTCTCAAATATTTGACGAAAGTTTTGCCTCAATCACGGTCAGACTCAATGCATTTTAAGGAAACAGTTGCTGTACCTCCTCAAATCCTGCTATTTTAGCAAGCAGATATTTGGTTGTTTATATGTTAGTCCTTTAATAATTTATTTTAAAACGGCACTTTTTAGTGCTTTTCAGAAAATACTGAAATATAGATAGTTCATTAGATATTTTTTTAGCTGTTAAAATTTTTAGGAATGCTTCTTATTATTTTTATTTATTTATTTATATGTTGTTGCTCGTTATGTTTTAATTCGAAAAGAATAAATTTCCCGTGTTCTTCAAAACCATTTAAAAAGAAAATTTGGTCAATAAAATGTCAAACTTCCAGGATATCTTTTTTTAATATTTATTTTAGAAATATATTCTGTTTTCAATCAAATTGAAAATAAACATAATTGTTCCCTCTCCCCTTTATAAACAGTAAAGTTTTAAAATCTTATTCACCTACTCAAAGTGATAAAATATCACGCAATATGCACTTTACAATTCGTTATTTGTGAGCAACAATTTAACCAGACCATATTCTAATCATTCACTGAGCAAAGAAAATTTCACTAACAAATTATTTAATCAAGCCATATTATAATTATTCGTTGACCATGAGAAAACCATAATAATAAATTAGTCTTACTTAAAACTTTCAGAAATTATAACAGCACCGATAAAATTACAATCTACCTTATAAAAATATAAATACGCAGTAGAATTCATTACATCAGTCTAAAAGCAGATTTATTCAAGTGCCCAATAGCAAGGTCGGAAGAGCAATGGTCTCCCACGCCAAAGGCCGCGGGTTCGAATCACCCCGAGGAAAGCGAGAAGTGAATTTTCTCTTCTCCCTGTCAATAAATACAGGAGCTTCCAAACTGTTCGGTAGATGGCACCACCAGCTCTCTTTTGACGACATTTATCTCGTCAAGCAAGTGAAGAAAGTAATTTCATCAATTTGACGAAATATTCGCTCGAAGCATTTCCCAGGAAACAGTTTCGTCAAAAACAAAGAAAATTTCGTGAAATCCGAGTATTCATTTCTGAGTATGCGCAAATGCAGAAGGACATTTCAGGTAAAGGTCCCTATTGCTTTAAAACTCAGGGTCAAATTAGATTGATTTAAGGTTCGTTTGGAGAAGCCGACCAGCGTCCCGGTCGAAACCTGCTAGTTAGTTATAAAAAAAGTAAACTAAAACACTAAACATGAGTTGTATTCCAAATTTATATAGTGTTTCCAGTGTAGTCTTTACTCATCTCTTTATTTTTTGAACTCCCACAGCTATAGTCATAAATATGGATGTAAGTATAGTAAAGTGGTTATGCAGTAAAGTGGCTACTTCAGTCACCCAAAAATACCCGTTCGCTAATGCTAATCCTATGGAAGAAATTTATAAAGAAATCTTGGTCCCATTTCAATATTTTTAGATGCTTTTTTTTGCATTGGATAGCTGAGATCGATCTGTATAAAGCCGTTTCTTACTTTTTAGATTTTGATTGCTGATTTTTTATGAGGATGCTTTCACTTTCGAAACCGGTTCCGAAAATGAAAGTGTCCTCATTAAAAATACATGTAAACGAAATCGAGAAAGTAAAAAACGGCCTTTGTACAGATCAATCTCAGCTATCCAATGCAAAAAAATCATTTAAAAATATTGAAATGCGACTGAGATATCTATATAAATTAAAATATATATATATATCCTACTGTCACAAAAGAAAATAGAACTGAAAGCAAATTCATTGTTCTCTCTCTTGAGTGGCGCGATATTAACACGTTACCGCCGTCAAGGCCAGATATAGCCAAGTCTGCAGATACCACTAGAATAGAAAAACACGATTTCTGTTTATATATATATATATATATTCGGAATTTGTGAGAGTATATGTATAAGGTTTCCAGAAAATTACGATTGTGAAATCGAAATAGTGGGGAGGGAATATTTGATATATTTTTAAAAAAATAGCAGAAAAAGAAAACTGCATCATAGGTTACAAAACATCTACCCGAAACCGAATTCTTTGGAATAGCCCATGTGCCTTAAAAAAAAGAAAAGAAAACTGCTTTTGAATGCGGAGGAATTGAATTCCTTCCTCTTTTTCTACGTCCTGAAAGAAAAATTTCCTTGTATTTCTAATTATTATTTTATTTATTAAAATTATTATTTATTAATATTCATTTTGACAGTGGCCGCAAAACTTCAGAAATCCCTCCCGGAAAAAAAAAAAAAATCGAAACCAAATTTATTTCTTAAAGAGGGTAGGGAGAGATAAATCAGTAATTGTCAATAGAATAATTTTCTATCATTAATACCTAACTTTTGACCGCGGACTTTTTCTGCTCACACAGAGTGTGTTTAGCAGGTCAAAATACGAATTTTACATATAATTTTGTTTCCTTCATACTTTATTTTACTACTAAGGCAACTTCCATCCAAATTCGTTTAGTAGAACTTTTTTAACTGCATTCGTGCGTATTTCCAAATGTTTTATTTTATTTTTCCGTATGTTGGCGAATTAGATGATGAAGATTATGTATATTTTGCAGAATATCAACAACAATTTCTTAGTGTAACAAAATTTACTTTTCAAATGTACTTACATCCCCCCAAAATAGTTTAATGATTTTTTCTCTTTTTTTGTGTTTATGTGGCACCACATAAAAAATCAAAAGTGCGCACTTCTGATTGTCCTTAATAAGTTGGCAATGTAGTAAAATAAATAATATAATTAATTTCTGATGCTAACAATGAACAAAATGAAATTAACTGAACAAAAAATACTAGTAATTTTTTTTTTATTTTATTTTATTATTATTTTTTTTTAACTTTGTGATAAAGTTTTTAAAAACTTCTATAAAGTGAAATTGTTTTAAAAAAGTTTTCACGTTTAGCAAGTTTTAATTATTTAAACTAATATTATATAAATGACATTAAAACTGTTCTTTTCTAAGAGGAAAATGTAATGAGACTTCATAGTATGCAGGTATCTTTCGACATATTATACAATCTTATATTTGACAGTTACAGTAAAGATTCGCTTTATTTCTTGATAATACTGGCTTACGAAAATTGTTAAAAATATTTATTTATATTTTTCAGTATTACCGCCCTATGATGAAATATTAACGATACTATTATCTTAAGCAAATTTGGGAATTTTTTTCTTCAAAATTTAAAATAGCACCTATTTTTTGTGAAAATGAATATTTTAAAAAAAGATCGATACTATAAAATTTCTTTGAAAAATTCTATTTTCACATTAGTTCTTTCGTTATTTTTTTCAAAAATCTACAATTAATATTAAAATTTGGCTATATTTTATATTTATGGGGAAATTGAAGCATGCAGCAATCGTTTATTGAATGATTTCAACAATTAATAGCAGAAAAACTACTCATAAATGGGCTCAAGGGGCGCAAAAAATAGGGTTTTTGGGAGAAAAAAATCCAGAACTTCGCCAATTCTCAAGATATCAAAGCTTTTAAAGCTAAAAATAGACAGAAACAAATTCAACGCTATTGAAATACATTACGCGAACCTGTCCGTTAGTGATGAAAATGCCTGTGTATTTAGAAGCTCTACTTCAACGTGTGCGACAGCGACACATTACGTCACATATAAGTGTTTCGATGGAAAAGAAAGTAAAAACTGGAAGATAGGTGGTTAAGGAAAAGGTAATTTACACTTCGTTTTATCAGAACCGCTATAGCGGTTCTGATAAAACGAAGTGTAAATTGCAATATATTGCACTGGGCTCCGGAGCCCTGTATTTATGAGCTCTGGTGAATTCCGACCGATATTTAAATATTTACTAAAAACAGAGAAGTACGGGAGCTGAGCTCCGGTGGGCTCCGGCGCAAATTAAGCCCTGCATTCACCAATAATTTTGTCAGAATCCCTGAAATATAAATTCCTTGGTATCCGATCACCTCATAAATAAGTCACTAACGACATTGCTAAACACCAAATCTTTAAACGAAACTTGGCTCCAAAATAGTGATAGCTGTATGATAATTTGGATGATACAGTCCTCCCCACTTAATCGGGTCACGGATAATCGAAAACCCCGCTTATTCGAATATAATCCTCCGGAACCGAATTTATTCCTATTGGTTCTATGCTATTTCTCCCCGCTTAAACCAAATACTTTTTACGAACGTCCCCGCTTAATCGAATAACAACTGTGTGACCGATATTTGAAAATAGGCGCGGAAAGCACGTTTCAGCTGGATTTTCCCTTCACCTTTGTCATTTTTAGTTTCTTTACGCTGAATACAAATTTTCAGTTCTTCCTACAATGATTTCGGCCGGCAGGCGTAGAATGAACAGGTCAAATGATTTTCCCACCTTGATCCCCTCACATCACTTCTTGCTGTTAACCAGGCAATGCTTATACCAGGCACTTCGAGTTTCGAGATGGTAATTGTGATATTTTGCACTCATTCGAAAAATAACTCTATATTTACTTCTTTAAGATTCCACTTAAACAAACCACTTCAAACTATTTTTTTAAGGCAGTATAAGTAATGTAAATTAGAAGTATCAAAGTTTTGACCCAATTCAAACGAGCTGCATTGTGATGTAAACCATATAAATGTGTGTACCGACATTAAATTAATACGTATTTACTTTATATTAGCATTCGTATTTATTTTAGTTTAAGTTATTCTATTAACGATTTATTGTGCTGTTAATGAAATATACCGTAGATGGTTCTTTTACCTTTTTACTACGCATTAAATATTACAGTTATGATTCACCGTTTAATCAAATACCCCGCTTAATCGACTATTACTTCTGGAACCGTCAATATTCGTTTAAACGGGAACGACTGTAGAATGCAAATAAAAAACTCATAACAGATAGGCATAACTCGCCAGAAAACATAAATTTGTCCGGGAAAGTTTGCCAGACTTCTTAAGCATGCTCAAATTAGTGCTTCATTGCAGAATATTAAATTAACATATAGCGAGTTCTAGTCTTGAACTGACACATTCAGTAATACATACTACCTTTTCGAGTGTGCCAGTTAATAGATCTTCAGCAAAGTATTGATTAAAACCATATACTTTGCTTTATTGATTTTTACCAGGTAGATATTCTTGCAATCTGTCATAGTATAAAGATTTTTAGCGTGATGCAAGTCAAGAATTAATTTTTTTTCGTAAAAATCGAAAATGAAAAATGTTTTTCTTTGATTTAAGCAAATTTTAGGCACAAAACTATGGTAATATTCTTTTTGACATTTTTAATTTATAAATAAATCTTCTACTTACTCTGTGAGCTAAATCGTATCGTGATATAAGAGTAAATTTTGCACTCCATATACTCCATAAAAAGCAAGCAGCGCCGGCAAATAGACTGAGTTCACTCAACATCGATTCTATTTCTTCCTTCAGTGATCTTTTAAGTAAAACGCCTTCTTTGGAGAGCTGGTCTAGATAAATGGTGAAAAATTCGATCTTAAAGAAAAATGAAAAAAAAAAAAAAAAAAAAAAGCTTTTTTACAAAATAGTACAAGTGGAAGACTAAAAATAAAAAGTAAAAACATCTAAATCAATCATTAAACACAGATTTTTTTAACTGACTTCCAACAAAAGAGGTTGTACAACCAGTTTGTGTATATCTATCGATATTTATTATAAAGTACAAATGTATAAGTGTTATAAAGGACAAACATTAATATTATAAATAATTAATATTATAAATAATTAATATTATAAATTATTAATATTTTAAATAATTATTATTTAATATTATAAAAGACAAACGTATATGTGCATAACGCTGACGTCATTTTGCGAATGGCAAGAGCAGGCGATCAAGCTTAACTTTTATTTACTTTTAGGCTAATGTCAGACGAACGTATTTTTGCACGCTTTTCCCCCTACATATCTTCCCTACACAATGCTTACTATCAAATGCAATTTATTTGAAAACTATGTCGCATTTTGTTTGAAAACTGGACCGCAATTTCCTCAAATTTTATAGTTTTTTAAATAATTTTCAAGCATGATTTAAAAAAAATCTATTTCTGTCACTCGCAGACAGAGAATTATAAAATATAAATATGTTTGCACTTGAATTAATATAAATAAAATAGATCAGCATTTGTTTCCGGCTTATATTTCCATAATGAAATTTAAACTTGTATCCATAAAAAGTTTTATCCATTTGAACTTCAATCCGTAAATAAAAAAATATACAAATAAAACACAAACCTAAAACATGTAAACGAACCTCACTTAAACCACTGAAATTATCAGAATAAAAAAAGACTGGCGATCTTTGACGATTTCTTCGACTGATAATTTCCTGGTACGAAGCCAATACGAAAGTATCGCTTTAAATAAATTTCAAAATTTCATTTGAATTACAGTCACTCAGTCACTTACATACAGTCATTCAGGGTAACTTTGATCCGCATTTTCTCTATTTTCATATGCCACACTCTTATTTTAAGAATATTGTTGCAACTAGGGGCATAAAAGAGAAGAAATTATCCTAAATTATTGTATGACTATCAAAAATTAAGGAATAATAATGATAAAAGCTATGAAAAATGAATTTTTAACCTGGTTCAAAGTTACCCAGCCATTTAGGGTAACTTTGCACCATATGATAAATATTATCTAAAATAATTCATTATAAAAAAAGTATTATAGTTAGGACAACTTTGAACTCCCCAAAAATGTTTTCAGATATGTAAAGACTCCGAATTTACATTCCCCAACATCACAAGATTTGTATAATTTTTGATATTACAACAAATATCAGGCATAAGAAAAGTGGAAGAAGAGAACCATAAATATAAAAAAAAACATGTTTATTATTCATATAAAAGATAAAAATGCATTGGAAAACAATTTTCAATGTTTTAACTCAATAATATATCCATAGTTACTGTTCGGACCTTGTGCGCATGCCGAACGAGCTCCGCAGCTTTGCGGTCATGTGACCTAGTTCAGTTGTTCTTTAGCTGCCATTGCGGCACGTTGTGTATTCGAGCGGGTCTTATCCCCAATTATTCTGTTTCTTATAGCGGGAGTATTCCCCAAAAATATTTTTTATGAACGTCACTTGTTCTAACAGCGGGTTATTACCCCAACGTCACTTCATCATTCTATGTTCTTCAGTGTTCGTGATTGTTTGTAACATTTGTGTGCTGTGTGTTATAAAAAATGTGAAAAAGAAACCTTATCGTCTTCATTCCTAAAGTTACGCACAGTATTCACATACATTTTTGTGGTCCGTCGATTTCGCAGCGAAATAGCTGCTATGGAAAAATTAAATAGAACAAAAGGTGCTCTAAAAGGTGCTATAACGAAATTAGAAAATTTCGTAAAAGATAATACAGACGAAATTCATTACTCGAGTACCGAAGCTCGAAATAAAGATTCGAAAATTACCTGAGCTTCAAGCAAAAGTATCGGAAATACGGGATAAATATTATGATATCCCTGAGATTAAGGACTTACCAGAAATCGAAAACGAGTTAGATGAACTCGAAGATCGTCTCGAGAAACTTGAGGTAAGTCTCAACATATTTCTTAAAAATCTTAAAGTTTCTGAAATAAATGTGCATGCTGATAGTATTGAATCTATAAGTTTGAATAATATTAAAGTTAAGTTACCTGAAATCCCACTACCAACATTCAATGGTAAATATGAAGAGTGGTCAATCTTTAAAGTACAATTTACAAATTTAATTATCAATAATGCCCAGTTAAATGACGCTCAGAAGCTGTTTTATTTGCGAGCATCGCTAAAAAATGAAGCAAAACAACTAGAGAGCCCAGACGATTCCTTTGAGTCATTGTTTACAGCACTTACTGAAAGATTCGAAAATCAACGTTTGCTCATTGACACTCATTTATCAGCCATAATTAATTATGAAAAAATACATTACGAGTCTTCTAAAGAATTGAGATCCTTTATTGATTGTGTAAATAAAAATTTGAGGGCCTTAAAAGTATTACAATATGAACAAAACAATCTGTCTGATGCTATCCTTATCAATATTATATTGCAAAAGGTAGATAAGGAATCTCGAAAATTATTTGAATATTCGATTAAAAAATCAGAATACCCGCAATTTAATGAATTAATGTCATTTTTGGAAAACCGCAGTTCTACGTTAGAAAGTGTAAATAGATACTCTGCTTCAAAACCCTTAAACAAAAACATTCCTCTTTCAAACAAACAAAAAAATTTCATGCTAAATTCGAATGATAAATCGAATGGAAAAACTTGTATTCTGTGTAAATTGGCTTTTCATAATTTGAACAAATGTTCTCAGTTTCTAAAAATGAATGTTTCTGAACGATACGATTTTGTGAAGAAAAATAAACTGTGTACCAATTGTTTGAATAATTCTCATTTCGTAAATTCTTGCATTTCGAAATATAATTGTAATACCTGTGGATTGCGACACAGCTCATCGCTTCATCGAGATAAGAAAAATAAATCCAAAAATGAATTGGCTTCCCCCCAAATTTCCTCCCCTCTTGCAGGTGCGGTAAATAGAGAAACGGAAAACATTTCGATAAATAATGAATCTTTAAAGACCTTGAATAATATAAGTAAAGAAAGAAAATCAATTTTATTGAGTACATGCTTTGTTTTTATAGAAGATAATTTCGGAAATAAACGAAAGTTTAGAGTAATTTTGGATAATGCTAGCAATGTCAATATTTTAACTAAGGATTGCGCTGACATGCTGAAATTTAAAAAAAGGATAATTAATGTACCCGTTACAGGATTAAACGGTTATACTTATAATGTAAAAAATAAAATTTCGAGTGTAATTACAAACGAAGATGGCTCTTTCAGGGAGAATATAGATTTCTTAATTGTTCCCAAAATCACGGATGTAATTCCATCAAAGCAATTAAATGTATCGGACATTAATTTACCGAATATTGTGGAATTGGCAGACCCCACATTTTTCAAACCGGGAAAAATTCACGCATTGGTTGGCGCTGAATTATTTTATAGAATTTTAAAGCATAATTCAGTTAAGATAAATGATAAACTTTTTCTGCAAGACACTGTTTTTGGATGGATCCCAACTGGGGCGCTAGAGGAGAACACGCAAACAAACAATATTACTATGTGCAATTTCGTTAGCGATTTCGATGAAATAAATGATAATTTAAAACAATTTTGGGAGCTTGAGTCTATAGGCATTAAACATGATGATCCGAAAATATCGGAAATTGATCAAGCACAACAAATATTCGATAAAACTGTCAAATTTGTAGGCGATCGTTATGAAGTTCAGTTACCGTGGAAAAAAGACTGGAAGGATTTAAATGATAATTTTAATGTTGCGAAACAGCGTTTGGAAGGTCTAAAAAGAAAATTTTATCGAAACCCAGAGCTTTTTCGACAATATTCTGAAATAATCACGGAATATTTAAAGCAAGGAATTATAGAGCAGGTGCAAGAAAATGAACCTGTTTTAGACAGGGCAGTTTATTATTTGCCGCATCATGCGGTCTGTAAAGAAGATAAACTTACTACAAAGGTCCGAATCGTCTTCGATGCCAGCTCTCATGATAACAATGATTTGTCCCTTAATGATTGTTTATGGCCCGGCACCAACTTAAATCCACTTCTATTTGATATTTTAATCCACTTCAGATTATACGAAATTGCCTTTTCTTCTGATATCGAGAAGGCGTTCCTTCAAATCTCACTAGCTGAAAAAGATCGGGATTCTGTCCGTTTTCTGTGGTATGATGATGGTTTAAAATCTTTCAAGGTCTTCAGATTCAAACGTGTTATTTTTGGAGTCAATGCCTCTCCATTCCTTCTATCTGCTACCATAAAGGAGCACATCAAGCGGTTTACGAACCTACACCCAAGAACTGTTCACCTACTCGATAAATATATTTATGTGGACGATTTTATATCTGGCGAAGATACGCTGCAAGAAGCTCTTGATGTTTCCCTGAATGCTAACAAAATAATGTCTGAAGCAGGAATGATTCTTCGAAAATGGATAACCAATGATGAAGCGTTACTGAAGTGCTGGCAAAAGGAAGGTTTAAATATTCAAATAGAACATGCTGCAATAAGCCTAGGAAGCAATCTAAGCAAGGTATTAGGAATGTCCTGGAAAACAGAAGAAGATTGTCTGACATTCGAAGTCAAAAGTTTAATAGAATTCTTGTCATCGCAAAAAAGCTCAAAACGTCTACTATTGCAAGCAGTTGGTAAAATCTTCGATCCGTTAGGCATGCTGACGCCATTCACCATTAGAATAAAATGCCTGTTCCAAGAACTATGGCTAAAGAAGACAGCATGGGATGAACAGTTACCAACTAATGTGCACGAAAAATGGTTAAAGTGGCTCGAAGAACTTCCAAATTTAGCAGAATTAAAAATTCCGAGGAAAATTCTTGGTAGCTTGAATCAAGTAATAGCTGTAGACATACATGCCTTTTCTGATGCTAGTAAAATAGCGTATGGATCTGCAATTTATCTGAGAATAAAAAGAGAGAGTGGTGTAGAAGTCAATCTCGTGACTTCAAAGAGTCGTGTTGCACCGATAAAGGAGATAACTCTGCCTCGGCTAGAACTTCTCGGAGCCTTACTAAGTGCAAGACTGACCAATAAAGTAAAACCCATCCTAGATCAAAAAATCACATCGAAAGTGTACTATTGTACGGATTCCAAAATAACCTTATTCTGGATCAAAGGATCATCAAAGCGATGGAAACAGTTTGTGGCTAACCGTGTCATAGAGATTAATGAACTTTCAGATTCGAACTCTTGGTATCACTGCTCTAGCAAGGACAATCCTGCCGATCTCTTGACCAGAGGTGCGAGTGTTAATTCCCTTGTAGAGAATCCAATGTGGTTTAGGGGACCAAAATTCCTAGCAGCTGATGACTTAGTGACTGAGCAAGAAACTATTTCTGTGCCAGAAACAGATTACATTCCAGAGACTAAATCAAAATATAAAAATATCTGTAATGATTTCAATTCTAATATTTCTCTTTCTCTTTTCAGGAATCCTGAAGAAGTAAATTTTTTTCTCAACATAAGTGGTAAATACTATAGTATTCTTCGCATACTGGCATATGTTTATAGGTTTTTTCACACTTGCAAATGTAAGTTAGCAGACCGGCGCAGAGGCAGCCTCACAACCCCAGAAATAAAAAATTCAGAAGTTTTCTAATTAGATTAGTACAAAATGCAGAATTTCAGGAACAGATTAAGGGTTTAAAACGGGAATCAATGGTTCCCCCTTCCAGTAAAATTAAATGTTTATCCCCCTTTTTGGATCAAGATAATATCTTAAGAGTTGGCGGTAGGTTGGAAAATTCAGATTTAAACTTTGATAAGAAGCATCAAATCATTTTGCCGAAGGGCCATAAGCTCACAAAACTCATATTTGAGCATTTTCACAGGAAGTATTTTCATATTGGTCCCCAAACTTTAATCCATTACGTACGTATGCGGTTTTGGCCCGTAAGTGGAAAAAATTTAGCGCGAAGAGTAGTGCATGATTGCGTTGTCTGTTTTAGGAACAACCCAGTTACTGCTAAACAAATCATGGGTGACCTCCCATCGGAAAGAGTAACTCCAAATTTTACGTTTAACCATACAGGAGCCGATTTTTGCGGCCCTTTTGAGATTAAATATAAAAATCAAAGAAAGGGGATTTTTCATAAGGTTTATGTCGCGATTTTCGTTTGCTTAGTAACAAAGGCTATTCATTTAGAAATAGTAACGGATCTAACATCTGATGCGGTTATCGCCGCACTTAAACGCTTTGTTTCAAGGCGAGGAAAATGCGCTTCTATTATGACAGACAATGCTACGAATTTTAGGGGTGCTAAATCAGAATTGCACAAACTTCATGAGTTAGTTCGTAGACCGGATGAAAAATTAGCTAATTACCTTACTTCAGAAGCTATTGAATGGAAGTTCATTCCTCCTAGATCGCCCAACTTCGGTGGTTTATGGGAGGCTGGTGTAAAATCTTTCAAGTATTATCTTAAACGAATATTAAAAAGTGCTAGATTGACTGTGGAAGTATTCCAAACAGTCACCACCCAAATCGAAGGGGTACTAAATTCGCGTCCCTTAACTCCGTTATCGACCGATATAAATGATTTTAATGCATTGACACCAGGCCATTTCCTAATTGGTCGGCCTATCGATGCCATTCCAGAACCGCAGTTGATTGATATCACAGAATCGAGATTATCTAGGTGGCAGAGAATCACTAAATTCGTCCAATTAATTTGGAGAAATTGGCAATTAAATTACTTGGGTCATCTCCAAAATCGTTCAAAATGGCAGGTAAAAGGGGAAAACATCAAACCAGGGGCGATGGTAGTCATAAAGGAGGACAATTTACCTCCCTGTAAGTGGATGCTAGGACGAATCTTAGAGGTTATACCAGGAAAGGATGGTAATGTTAGGGTTGCAAAGGTTAAAACAGCCTCAAATATCTTTCTTAGATCCATATCTAGATTGTGTGTCTTGCCCATTAATGAAACCTAATGTACATACCTTTTCTCATTGTCTACTTATTTTAAAGTGCACCTAAGATTTACATGTTATTTTACATTCAACTTTTCTTAAGAATACATCGAACTATTTTTAGAAAATAGCTTAATTTTGTAACAAAGAATTTAATTTTATTGTATTGTATAGTCCTTGTTATTGCAACTTATTATTATTGTATTTGTATTGTAATATTATTTTATGGTATTGGTATTTTACTTAGTTCTTGTATTTATAGTGTATTTTAATATTTTGAATGTGCTACGCACATTGCAACGCGGGGCGGCATGTTCGGACCTTGTGCGCATGCCGAACGAGCTCCGCAACTTTGCGGCCATGTGACCCAGTTCAGTTGTTCTTTAGCTGCCATTGCGGCACGTTGTGTATTCGAGCGGGTCTTATCCCCAAGTAAAGAGTATGTTGTTCTTTAGCTGCCATTGCGGCACGTTGTGTATTCTAGCGGGTCTTATCCCCAATTATTCTGTTTCTTATAGCGGGAGTATTCCCCAAAAATATGTTTTATGAACGTCACTTGTTCTAACAGCGGGTTATTACCCCAACGTCACTTCATCATTCTATGTTCTTCAGTGTTCGTGATTGTTTGTAACATTTGTGTGCTGTGTGTTATAAAAAATGTGAAAAAGAAACCTTATCGTCTTCATTCCTAAAGTTACGCACAGTATTCACATACAGTTACAGTAATACATACTAGTACTAGTATTATTCAAACAAGAATTAAAAATGTCGAATGTATGAAATGTCAGATTTAAGTAGCTCCGCCCCGAATAATGCCTTTAAATGAATTTTATTTATTTTACACATATTTGTGAAAATATTTACATGTTATATCTAATGTTCACTTTCGGCATTTATATAAAATATACGTGCAAATATGGGAAATTTTTGACAGTAGCACCTATAATCAGTAAATTATAAACATCAGTGTAACTTTGAGCCGGCTCAAAGTTACCCTGAAAATGTGGTAAAATGTTAGTGCCTTCTTATTTTACATTTTATTAACTATTAATGAATAAATAATCCCAAAATATTATCACATTTACAACATTTAGATAATAATATGTCTGATAAATGAGTATATTGTTACTTACTATGAAAATTTAATTGAATTACAACAACTTCAAAACAGCATTCAAAATTAACTTGAAAACAGTACTTCACAAAAATAGTTAGATGATGCATTTAATTGCGTACAATGTTACTAATTTATTTTCTAAAGTAAAGAGTAGAAATCCCAGTTTAGAACTTTGGCAACAGAGCGCAGTTCTGGAGCTTATTTAGTCTTTTGGAGTGAAAAATATTGAAAATTAGGTGGTGGTGCAAAGTTACACCCCATGGCTCAAAGTTACCCTGAATGACTGTATTGCTAACATATAAAAATGATTGTTAGCATTTATAGTGAAAAATCTAAAAATACATATTAAATGTAAAAAATCTATTAGAGTTTTCAATAAAAAAAAACATATACAGGGTGAATCTAAACTCTTGGGCAAAACTTTAAGAGGTGATAGTACACATCAAGACAAACAATATTAAATAGTAAACTAAGGGTCCCAAACGTCTTCCGAAGGAGATAAGGGCCATTAAAGTTTAGGCTCCAAAATTTCAAATGATTATAAAAAACGGAAAAATCGGTCGATTCGTTTGCGGTTTTCGCTGACATAAAGAATACTTTATGTCATTATTTTCTTGAAAATAGATTTTAAAGATAAAGTTCAAAAAATGCCTATAGAAATGCCGCTTTATACTTTGGAGTAACGAACAAGTATTTTTTACCGTTATTTTTTGTATCTCATTAAATGCTTTCTAAAGCTTAGACTTAAATTTTAAGCTCAAAATCTGAATCGTTGGGAGTGGTTAAGTAGCACAAACTGAACTGTGTTCAAGGGGAGAACAATTGTATCAGGGGGATTGTGTTCCTGAACACAATTCAATTTGCGCTACTTAACCACTTCCAATGATTAAGATTTTAAGCTCAAAATTTAAGTTTAAGTCTCAGCTTTGGAAAGCATTTAAAGAGATACAAAAAATAACGGTAAAAAATAGTTGTTCGTTACCCCCAAAGTCTAAAGCGCCCTCTATCGGCGTTTTTGGAACTTTATTTTTAAAGTTTATTTTCAAGAAAATAATGACATAAAGAATAGTTTCAGCGAAAATCGCAAACGAATCGACCAATTTTTTCGTTTTTTATAATCATTTGAAATTTTGACCCTAAACTTTAATGGCCATCTATTTCCTGCGGAAGACGTTTGGGACCCCTAGTTTCCTGTTTAATCTTGTTTGTCTTGATGTGTACTATCACCCCTTAAAGTTTTGCCCAAGAGTTTAGATTCTTCACCCTGTATATGTTTTTCACCTGTATTCTGTAATCCGGGAATCCCGAGTTGGAACTCCTTGTAGGAATTCCTTGTATAAGGAAAGAAGTTTCTGTGTGTGTGAAAGAGAGTGTGTTTGTCGGCTGTGTTCTGAAGAAATGGCTGCACATAGAGCTACAAAATTTGGTAAGAAGATACTTCTACATATGCAGTTTTACACCTGAAAGCCCGATTTTGGTTAATTTGATTAGATTTTTTTAATTGATTTTTTTTTTTTTTTTTTTTTACCGCTTTTTCACGTTTTGAGGCGATTTTTCTACATTAATAAAAATAATCCGGTTTCAAAGTTCAAACCCGATACAGTAAATTTTGATTAGACATATACAATATTGCTCAGGCATAAAGTTCAATAAGCCCATGATATGCTTAAAAAAAATTCAAGATTGCCTTTTGATTCATAACATAACAAAATTTGGTTCAAAAAGGTCATATTTGTTACATTCCACTTCAAATTTTGGCGGATTTTTTACAATATTGCGAACGATTTCAAGAAAAATAAATTTAGTGCTGCCATCTGCATTCATTCAGGATTAAATTATAATATTTTGTTAAACTCAATCATTTTTTATGCTCGTATTTAAAATATTCTTCAAGCAAAAATAAACTGTAAGCAAGAATAAAAAATTCTATATTTAAAATATACACTTTTATCTATAATGTCAAATAATTTAAAAATCTTAAAAGAGCTTTCCTTCACGTTCAAACAAGTGATAGAAATATTGCATTTTACCCTCAACATTTTTTACTATTTATTTTTTCTCATTAACGAATAAAAAGGCAAGAATGAAAATTTCGATATTTAAAACATATACTTTTAGCTATTAAAGTAATTTTAAACTTGTCAAAGCTTTCCTTCATGTTCAAACGACCAATAGAAATATTGCATTTTTTCCCTCAAAAATTTTCAAAAATAATTTCTTTTCTCATTAAGGAATAAAAATACAATTACTAACTTACGCCAATCTGTTACTTATTATTCATTCTTAATTATATTTCTAATATAATCTTTTTATTCCTAAGGCTAATAATCAAAATTAAAATTTCAAGCATGTAGACAAAACCTCGATTTTGCATCAACTTTTAATGCAAATTTTAGTATTTAAATAAACAATCCTAAAATCTATTATTTTACATTTACTCATAAATAGATATAATCTACTTATATACTGATTTTTATTCAAATCTGTGACATATCAGCCACAGCTGATTTGCTCATTTTGCATGGAATGGCCCCATTGTTAGTGGACAGTCTAAAAAAAAAAAAAAAAAAAAAATACTAAATATAAAAATTCCATTTGAGTTATCAATTTAAAAAACTGGTTTTCACCTATATTCTGCAATCCGGAAAGCTCGAGTTAATCTCCTTGTTTGTAAAAAGAAAAGTAGAATTTTTTTTAAAATTAAGTATTCAACGTTAATCTTAAAAATCACTCCTTATTTCATGACTACAACTCACGTTGTTACAATAATAACACAATGTTTAGAAGTTAAAAAATTGCAGCAAAAGCGAAATTTATTAGTTAGGTCGTTGCCACAGTCAATATGGCTTCGGCATTACTCACGGACATATTTTTGCTTTATAATATAGATATATAATTTTTTTGGTTTCTTTTTTAAGATGTGGCAACAGCAAACGAGAAAACACATTATTTAAACTATATATTCAGGATTTCGAAATTGTTTTCTCAAAGTATAGTAATAATTTAATTAATATTACATGATCAAAGAGTATTTTTTTTTAAATATTATACGCTTTAGTTTTTATTTTTATTTTTTACTTTTTAGTGTTTAAAATATTTTGTTGTTGCGAATTCACAGCCCCTTGGCCTATTTGACTAGAGTGGTTTGGCACATAATTAATTCGTAAACAGTTGTAACTATAAAGATTATTTGGCGATTTATCACCTGCGGCCGACTAACAAAAAAAATACTTTAAAATTCATTTATTAATTTATAATAAGCTCTAAAAATATTAAAATGTCGTATTGTCATTGCAAACAGACCCGTGTACAAATTTTTATAATTATTGTATATCAGGAAGTCTGAATAAACGGTCAAGTGCGAGTATTACTCGCGTACAGAGTGTTCCGCAGAATAAATATATGAATTTGTAATGGTATTATAAAAAAACCCGTTGCTATACGAATACTAAGATTTTGTAAAAAAAACTATACAACGTAGGGTTGGGTATACCTGTATATATTAGAAAAGTGTAAATGGGTATACCATGAAAGTTCAAAGAGATATGGAACTTAAATAATATCAAATATAGCTATTCGTATAACTCTTTTTGTAATATTATCCTAATCTGTTTATGATGAACTTAATTCGGTACTGACAATAAAAACAGTGCATAGTTAAACTTCATTTGGCATTTCATAAAACTAAATTCAGCGTAGTAATAACCTTTATTTCTACAGTGTAGTTAAAACAAAACCTTTGTTCAAAGTTTAAATTTGGCATTGTGCTAAGCGCGCTTCGAAAGGAGGTCTCAAAGTTGTAACGCCACCTTGGTCAGTGCCTAGTTTTTCCAGATAGGTGTTTAATTAACTTTTAAAGTCACTCGAGGCGTATTGAGAGATACAGTCAATGCAAACTATCGCGAATCCCACAGTATTTACGCGATTCATTCTAATTAAACCTTTCGAGGGCGATGCCCTTAAAAAAAGGACACAATTTTAATTCCAAAACAGACAATCGGCACCAAGAATATTTAATTAAAATTTTCCTTCTATCATGTACGTGAAAATAAAAAAGTTCGCATTTTCTAATAAATTCGTTTATAAATTCTGGTGTCAGTTCGTTATTTCATAAGTTTGTAAATAGAATTACTCCGCGCCAGAAACGGTTAAGTGGTCGCAGAAGTCTTAAAACTACAAAATTTAAGAAATTTTAATTTTTTTAGATGTTAAACTCCTATTTTTTCTGAATATTTTGATATAATTTTTTTCCTTAAAATTCCCGTTAGAACAGAAGTTATGGATTTTAGAATTATACCCGCTCAATAACTGAAGCGGTGATTCCGAAACTTTGAAGTCATTTTTCTCCAAATGGTGTTTTTTGGGCATAACGCGCAGGATACCTCAAAAACTTCTGAATATTTTTTCATGAAATTGTCAAAACATGTATTTCATGTTAGTTCACCGACTTTTTGTGCCGCTGCTATGTTAATTTCTTCATTGAGTCTTTAATTTTTGCATACCAGTGTATTTTTCCACCAAATGAACAGTGTTGACTCAACAGTGCTGGCTGAAGGAGAATAATATGTGTATATGTGCGTGTGAAGATATCATTACTTTGTTTCTTAGAAAATATTGAAATTAGTAAAATGCTTTACTTGTTCTTGTCTGGAAGGAAATTTGTCGAACTTCATCTTGAAATGCGGATATTCTGGCGTATCGTAGTCGAAGCACCATTCAACAAAGTGATTGGCTAAATCAAAACCTCTGAAACAAAGAATTAAATATTAAAAATTTTGTTAGAACAGTAGAACCTCGATTATCCGAAACTCTCCGTAAGCCGACGTCGGTTTCCTAATCTTTTTTCAGCGTTTTTTTTTTTTAAACATTCTTTGTGTTTCCGGACTACGAGTACAGCTAAATATTTTGGTTCCATTTTCTTAGAATTCCTTTGAAATTAGTTGGAGCTCCCCAAGCTCCGATCCTGGTAAAAGTATACTTCCCCTCCCCACTACCCCCTGTGTACACGTCTCTGTTCTAAACAAAAACATTTCCAATTTCAAAATTTGGAAGACCATACTGCCAAACGCCACAACATTCGAAAGTTATTTTTTCAACCCTCCGATTGTAAGCAAGCGCAGGGAACAAAAGCAATTTTTTATCTTTTCACAAACAGAAATTTCCATAGTTACAGAATTTCAAAAAGGGAAGGAGAAATCAATGTCATATTTTCGCTACGCAAGTTTTTTGTTTCAAAATAAATTTATTTTCATGCATAACTTGAATTTAGATATTTATTTAGCAGTTTAAATAGTCATAATAGCAGCTCGATGACAATGCTACATTGATAAACTCTCGATTATCCAGAAATTTCAATTATCCGAGGTAGTTCGATCCCAATTACGTCGGACAATCGAGGTTCTATTATGTATAAAATACTCGAAATGCCACGAACAGTGCTTCCTAAAAATGCTTACTTGAAATTCGTAAAATAAGGAATTGAAATATTTCAATGATGCAAATTGA
The DNA here is from genome assembly GCA_963932465.1 of Maratus speciosus. Classification (NCBI taxonomy): domain Eukaryota; kingdom Metazoa; phylum Arthropoda; class Arachnida; order Araneae; family Salticidae; genus Maratus; species Maratus speciosus. Next base: position 534,369,241 of record OZ010788.1, on the reverse strand, counting down.
CAGACTACATTGTTAAAGAAATTTTCCATAAATTAACAAAAAAATCAGTAATGCAGCAAAACAAAAATTGTGAGAAGGGCTGAAGTAATCATTTCCCTTCCTCAAATGGAACATCCGTACTATAAATAATTATTAAATATTTATGACAGTAATTAATCCTTCAAACTAATTGTGAATGCCGGTATCAGAAAATCAACTTTTAATTAATTTAGGTTGGTTGGCTGGTTGTTGGAGTTATGGACATGAGAATAAAAAATTCTATACGAGTTGTAATTTTCGAATTGAGTGAAAAGTGTCCAGACTAGGATTTGAACAAGGAACCTTTAGCGTAAGTTGCGAAAGGTCTACCAATTGAGCTATCCTGGACAAATCTGGCGGATCTTTTTCACACAGAGAATCTTGGTGCTTATGACTTCTGATCTGATATCGGAATCTGATTTCGGATTCAGGACATTCCTATTACTTTTTGTGGGTGGGGAAGGATCTCCGTGAAGGTTGAAATTCTATCTGCTAATACAGATAAATTACTACATTATGACTCACAGCTGAAATGTAGAAATACAGAATGTCCAAAAGTCATTGACACATTTTAAAATTCAATATAAAATCAAGTAATTGTTGTACAGGAGTGTGGTTTGGACTAAAATGCTTCGCACGACAAAAAGTTTTCTTCAAGGGAATGAAAACAATTAGGTCCAAACTTCGATCATAGATGGCGCCACTGGTCAGTATGTTAGGTTTCAAACATACGTTTTTTCTTTTTTTCAAATTTGTTTTGACGGTGTGACACTGAAATGACGATTCAGAAAGGGAATAAGAACGGGATCGTAATTTCTGTGTCACATCGTCAAAACAATTCTCAAAATCAAAAAGAACGCATGTTTAAAACCAAACATGAGGACAAATGGCGTCATCTATGATGGAAGTTTGGTGCTAATTATTTTCTTTCACTTAAAGAAAGTTTTAATCGTGAGAAGCATTTAATACAAACTGCACTAGAGTACGACAATTAGTTCATTTTATGTTGAATTTTAAAATGTGTCAAGGGCTTTTAGAACACCTTGTACTATCGTTGAGAGAACAGTAATGAATAAGAAAGGCATTCTTTTTCATTCCAACGTACGTTTCGCCGAAAATCGCATTGAAATGAACAGAAGTTTTGCTGATATTAGACGTAATCCAGTTTTTATAGCGCGTGAAAAATATGAACATTTTATAAATGATGAACCATTCTTAACGTGCAAATTGTTCATTTCAGCTGTGCACGTATTAAGGCTCCTGTTCCTTCCGGCGAAAGCACTTACGAGCTAATGCTAATCCTATGGGGAGGGCATTAATCTAATATCTCGTTTGCATTTCGACATTTTTAAATTTTTTTTTTCATTGGATAGCCTAGATCCGTCTCTACATCGCATCTTTTTACTTTTTCGATTTGGGTTGCAGATATCTTTTAGAATGACACTTTCTTTTTCAGAGCCGATTTTGAAAGTGAAAGTAACTTTATAAAAAATATCTGCGACCAAAATCGAAAAAGTAAAAATGGTGCCATGCAGAGACGGACCTAGGCTATCCAATGCAAAAAATTAAAAATGTCGAAATGCAAACGAGATATTAGATAAATCCCTTTCCATACGATTAGCATTAGCTCCTGAGTGTCTTCGCCAGCAGGGACAGGAGCCTTAAACGAGTTCGACTACTTTTTTGAAAATTAACGGCTGGATATAATTCTAAATTTCACCAACACAACTTTAAATCCTATCTTACTTTGAACACTTTTGCATTTTATATTGCCTACGTTTTTTCAACAGGTGAGAAATTAAAGCCCATTTCAATCTTTTTTGGGGCACTCTGTCGTAGTGAAATTTTTTTCTTAAGAGGAGGGATAGTAATCGGTGAAAATAGAATTAAATATAAACAAATTTATACAAAAAAGGTAATTATAACAGCAAATGCGAATGTATGTGGGGGCATTCTCACAATCTTTTGACTTACGAGAATAAAAATCTGGTAAAATTAAACTTGCTAAAATAACACTTTAATCTGATAGACGAATGCCTTAATGATTCAAAATAAAGAAAAAATGGTCAGTAGCGAAAATTTAACTGAGGTTTAAGTTAAACTTGCGAGTTTAATTTTCCCTACAATTTTACCACTGTAACTTTCTATTTTCTTCTAAATTTTTACTTATAATGAATTTGCATAGGACATTCAAACACAGGACATTCAAATAAAAAATAATAACAATGTAGTATTTTTAGTACAAAATTTTGGTATGAAGTTGTCTTAAAAGGGTGTTAAAGAAGGGACGGAAGGGAAAAAAGGGGGTGGTATAGGAAAAAAGGGACGGTAAGGAAAATTACAACTATTTTTAGGCAAATCATGTTAATACTAAGTGATAGCCATAATGTTCATTGATTTTTAGAAACAACTATTTACATTGGATTAAATTAAAAAAAAATAATTTACTTCGAAAAGTGCAGGAATAAACCTTGGGGACGGAAAGACTACCAATAAAGCCACGATGCTTGAAATTGATATTTAAATGTTGATTTAAATTCTGCAGTAAATTTCCTGTCAAAGAATTTTAGACATTCTTTCTGTAGCATACTTCTACATGAGAAAAAAGTTGAAACAAATTCTGTGGCTGCATCTGAAGTGATTTTCTGTATAAGTTTAGCAAGAGGGATGGTAAGGAATCAAAACCCAGTGACAGAGTTCAAAAAATAATATCAAGCGTAAAAATGTGTGCAGGTTAATTTTTTGTTACATATTTATATAAAAAAATTGTCCCAGTTTCGGAAAAAAAATTACATCGAATTACTTTTATTGAAACAATTTTATACAGACAGCTCCAAACTTAAAAATCAGCATCAGGGACACGGGACGGTATAGGAGTTTTTCTGGTATTTGGACCTCCAACATCGTCCAAAACTTATTTATCTCGTTAATATTGTTATGCAATCATGCAGTGGGATGTTTCCCAGTATATGAAATTAAAAAAAAAAGCCCACAAAAATATGTACTAAAATAAAAATTATTATTCAGGGACATAAAAGTCAAAAGATTTTGAGAATGCCCCATGTCTAGCCTAATTGAGTTGACAAGCTGAAAAAAAAGAATATTTACCTGTAATTATAACATCCGAATTCAAAATCTATTAGAACTAAACTTGGACTTCCATTCTGTGGGGTATCCTCCCGAAATAAAATATTTCCTAAAAAATTCAATAAGTATAGAAATGGGAAAATGTTAAGATAAATAAATAAACAAAAGAGTGAGGTAATGCATTTATTCAAATAAATATAAAGAAAAGTCCGGAAGTAAAACAAATGTAACATCATAAATGTAGATAGCTAATTTTTAAAAATTAAAGAAAATAATGAAAAAGAATAATATATTGTGGAGCAGAAACATTGTATTATTTATAATAATATCGATAGCCAGACATTCTAGACGGGAAAAATGCATCCCAGATTTTTTCCTTTTTTAAATGCGGGTTATTTTCAAAAGTTTTTTACGTTTCTGAAATTTACGTTCCATAGTAATTTACCATAAAAAGATAAGTGTATTCAATATTTATCCCACTTTATGTTTTTGTTATGTATTTTTATTTCTTCAATTCCTGAACAGAAAGAAAGAAACAACATAGTTTTACTGTATTTATTTATCTGTTTCTTTTGAAGCAGTAGCCTAATTATTTACCCTTAAAAAAAATGAAAACGTGTTTATGACCTAGCCTGTGCAACCGCATTTTTAAAATGGACCCAGATAACAATTTATGTTTTAGAGACTTAGTACACTATTTTCTATATCGGAAATGCTGTGTATAGCTTATATATTACTTTTAATATACAGACACATTAACGAGTACGGATACATTCCAGTCTATGGTTGGTAATTGTTTGAAATGTTGAAGTGTGATCTGCTGTTACATTGTTTAAAAAACAGAACGAAATTAATGCATGTTATTGATATTCACTACAGCATATTCCCCATTAAAAACATGCGCATATCATTCATAATTCTTTTACAGGATAACAAAAGAATTCAGACACAGTATGATTGATCAGCGGAAATTGCTTGAACGTAGATTTTAATAACGTTATGTTATTTCACTTTGTTTTATTTATAAATGTCATTGAATTAAGTTAAAGACGAATGATGGGACGAGTTTCCAGAAAGCTGCAATCTCTTAATCGGAGTGGCCAGCACGTTTCTTCATTTCCTGAGTTAGTCTAAGTTCTGCACTGATTATAAGTAACAGAAAAGGATTTGTAACTATGGCGTACGTGAAATTCCATCCGGTATTTCACCTATAATGCGCATTCTGAAATACTTGCCGTACCCTGTAGTTTAACTTTTTACCAAATGTTTACTGAGGCTGATTTTCTTTCTTTTTTTTATGTACTGCCGGTAAACCAGTTCTTGAAAATCGGAAATTCACTTCAGTCTTCCATGCAACAATCGTGTCCTTGTTGAGGGTTCGTATTCTTCACGGAAATTTCGTAGCACTTGCATATCTGAATGAGTTGCATAAAACCACACTATATCATTTTGCTTTCTTCAGCGCCGTTTTACGTCTCCATAGTTAATAAAACACACAGGTACACAGAAAGAATGATGAAAAACACCGAACTACATCTCAAACAGACATGGACTTGAAATAAATTGCGTCATGGATAAGCAAACTTTGGATACAATACAACTAACCCGCCATTACTGTATCTTACTGCTAGTACTTAAGAAATTATTTACTTATGAAATCGCTGAACTAATTTGTGTTCACTTTAAGTATTATATACATTACATACACACAGAGCTGGATAGAAAACCTCCTCGCTTTTGAATGTTTAATTAATGAGTACATTGTGAAGTTATATTAAACTTTAAATGAAATAATAATGTTGATCTAAAGTGAATTCTCTAAACCTAAATTAAATTTGTTGCTCGGCATAAAGACTGAAGTCGGAATAAAATATTAGATTTAAGAAATCTAAAAATTTCAACAAATGTGGTAAGCAATAAAGCAAGCACTGTTCTGCATGCTATTGTAAACCTATAGACAGACTATTAGCAGCTTTAGACCATTCATAACTACAAAATTCAAAACCTTCCGGAGATAACATTTCGATGCTCCGGAGAGAGAAAGACCTCCGGGGCCACTGCATCACTTGATCTCGGTTGATTTTATGGACACGATAACTTCCATAATTCTGCACGAATCTTTTCCAAACTGATACATAAAATCAAGGGGCATAAAATCTCGGCCAAGTTCGTTAATGGGCAAAATCGGACCAAGGGGGTGGGAATAGGAAGGGGTTTTGTGAAAAAGGAAAAAAAAAACCATAACTTCTTAATTCCAATACATATCGACTCAGTTGAAAGCTTTATTACTTCTAAAAAATGGGCCAAAAATTTATGTATGACAGATTTTTAATAAAACTAAAAATGGGCTCAAGAGGCGAAAAATACTTTCCCCCAAAATAGGTTTTGGGGAGAAAAAAATTCATAACTTCGTCAGTTCTCAAGATATCAAATCCAATTAAATCTATTATAAATTGTCTTAATATTATCTACAACTTTTATATTGACAAGATTTTGATAGGACCAATTCTTACCGGGAAAAAGAAAAAAAAAAAAAAACGAAAACAAAAAGGGGGTGGGGGGAGATGAACAAGAAAAAAATCCATAACTTCGCCAATTCACAAGATATCAGATCCGCATGAATTTATTATATATCTTCTTAATATTATCAACTTTTATATTGACAAGTTTTTGATAGGACCAATTCTTCCAGCAAAAAGAAATTAAAAATACATCGAGGCTGAAGAAAAAAACATCGTATTAAGGATGTGCTCAAATCCAAACTGTTTATTTTCTGACTTATTTTTAAATTCATTTTTGCTTTCAAGCTCATCCAATTGGTAGGTTCTCTTATTCTGAAACTATATAATGTGCCATAATGGTTGATTTTTGGATATAGGCAGAATATATTTTTAAAAGTGATGTCAAAGTGGGCATTTTGAACCGGAAAAATATGGTTCTACTGAGAAAATAATTATTTATAAATCAAGTTCTAATTAATTGAACGAAAAATAAAAACATAGGCCGCTTATAAATCTTTTTATAAATCACGTCAGCAAGTTTCATGTTTTTCCTTTTAAAAATGAATCTGAAAATGTGTCAGAAAATTTCAAGTTGTTGAGCATCGAAAAATATTTTTTGAATACTGCCTTAACATGATTTTGGTAAAACCAGCTCTTATATAAAAATGAAATTAAAAATTCGTCAAAAGTGGCCAGATAAAATTGTTAAAGTGAGTTTATCTCTAATCCTGATTTAGTTTTTGTTGGTGAAATTAGTACTTAACTTTGAAATCTACCTGCGCCTGTAGGCCGAACCGGCAGGGATTTTTGATCTTTTTATTTTATAATGTTTACGACAAAATCACGTAAGGAATTGTCGATTTATTGCATGCAAAAGTGTAATAACACAAACGTTGGGGAATATTTATTGATGCAAAATCTATTTTAAATATTGCTTATTATAAAATATATCTTTTTCCGCATTGGCTGAGCATTTGCTATCTACTGTTTTGCAATTTCATAAAAGGGAACATTTTCTCAAATAAAAATGTCGTTAATTAAAAAAATTCTGATTGTTTTTTGTTTTATAATGTTTCAATGTTTTAGAATAATATGAAGGAGACATTTATATTAAACTTTCTTGTAACAAATATTTAAACAATTAGCAACTGAAAGAAAAATTAACTACCTCCTTGAAGATCATTATGACAATATACAGTGGGTGAATTTGTTTTTTCCATCTCTTTCCTGAAAAACAAATTAGAAATGAAACGTCAGTGAAAAAAAAGCAATATATAACACAGAGGAAAACATTTTTTCAGAAAGGTAAAGGACGTGGGTAACATAAGCGCTAATTTTTGGCTTCAAGATAGGATAAAATGTTTTCCTTTTTATCTAAGATGTTCTGATTGTTTTAATGTAATTTAAGATGAATATTTAGAGACTTTCTGGCTGATTTTTGTTTGAAGGTTATTTAACCCTTTATATCCCAAATTATGAATTCATGAAAATTTCCTCTTCTAAAGCATTTTTTCGTGAATTTTTCAAATTACATTAGAAGATTTACACAACCATTTAATAAATTTTAGAAGGATTTTGTCAATTAAAATTAAGGAACTAAATCTGAATGTATAGGTATTTTGTGCAATATTTATAACTCCATTCAAATCTTTTATTTAAAATATTTTTTTTAGTATTATATAGAATTAGGAAATGTACAGATATAATGGTCTTACAATAGAAATATTGATATATTTTCGAACGGAAGCTTTTTCCCCCTAAATCTTCCAGCTTCAAGAAAGCTGAAACGATGCAGATGAAAAAGAAATCGTCCTTTTAAAACTATTTTTGTTTTTTGCAAACAATAGTGCTTTTGGAATAAGATAAAGTGAAGAATCTATAACTCATTCTAAACTGTATAACTACTAATCGATGCATTAAATTAATTTTATAACAAGTTATTTTAATGGTACCTTAAAGCACTGTCGGGGCATAAAGGATTAAATGTGTTATACAAGATCGGAAACATACAGGCTTATTTAGCACATTTTAATGTATTTCAGTTATATCAGTTTTTTCCATTTATGAAATGTTTTTAACACCATCATAGTTATTTTACCTATTAATGTGTTAATACATGCATGATAATTATAAAAATAAAATTAGTTAAAAAAAAAAAGCATTCAATACCTATCTGGAATATAACATCTAATTTCAGGATGGCAATCCGATTTTTTTCAAAAAAATTCCGTTACGTTGTGCTAATTGGCGTGAGCATCGAAAAATTCGTAGCTTTTTTTAACACTTAGTAGAAAACGCAAACTAGAGAATTTATTAAAAAATTATATAATTTTTGCTCTGTATCTTTTTTAAGATATGGAAACAGGAATGAAAAAAATGCATTATTTAAACTATTCTTTTACGATTTCTAAATTTATTTCTCATACATCATTATTTAAGTAATATTAAGGTAGTAATTGATTAATACGTATTAAAAAATATATTATACTCTTCATTTTTATTATACTTTTGGTGCATAAAATATTTCGTTGTTGCATATTTTTCCCCATTGGCCGTAATGAAACGGAAAACTTTACACTGCCCCTGTAATTAAACTATATATCCGATTTTCATACAATTTGAAATGACTCGACAAAATTTTACAACAATTATATATTTAAAATTTCAGACTTTCGGTTGGGTAGTTTTTGCTCTGTTATATGCGGACAGACACGGGCAGACAGACAGACGGACCGAACGACGACTATAGGTGCTACGTATTTATATAATTACGAACGCACCCAAAAATCACTCTTTCGGAGGAGGGAAAAATCAGTACTTATACTGCCTACCTCTATCACACTAAAAATAAATCATTATACCGTCCTTTAAAACGAAAATGTGTCTCAAAAAATTAATAGATGACTCTAAAAAATTCAATTTTTATTATTTGACCCAAATATACTTCTTGCTTCAAATTATAAAATTTTATTATTCAAATAATAAAATTTAGAATAAAAATAACAGTAAAAAATATTTAGAGTAAAACATTAGAATAGCAAAATACTTACGTTAACCATTCTAGTTCTTTTCTGTATTCACTTGAAGACAAAAAATATTGTTGATTATCTTTATGTAAAACATCTTCTATTTCATTAAGCCACCTTATAAAAAAATGTAAGGAAACTGATTTAATGTTGTAAAAGAATATTTTTCAACTTAAAGTTTAATGTATAAATGGAAAACAGTTTAATTTCCTCTATTTTTAATCTATTTTATTATCTTTATGTAAAACATTTTCTATTTCTTTAAGCCACCTTATAAAAAAAATGTAAGGAAATTGATTTAATGTTGTTAAGAATATTTTTCAACTGAAAATTTAATATATAAATGAAAAATGGTTTAATTTCGTTTAATTATAATCTATTTTATTATCTTTATGTAAAACATCTTCTATTTCATTAAGCCACCTTATAAAAAAATGTAAGAAAACTGATTTAATGTTGTAAAAGAATATTTTTCAACTGAAAGTTTAATATATAAGTGGAAAATGGTTTAATTTCGTTTATTTATAATCTATTTTATTATCTTTATGTAAAACATCTTCTATTTCATTAAGCCACCTTGTAAAAAAATGTAAGGAAACGGATTTAATGTTGTAAAAGAATATTTTTCAACTAAAAGTTTAATGTATAAGTGGAAAACAGTTTAATTTCTTCTATTCATAATCTATTTTATTATCTTTATGTAAAACATCTATTTCATTAAGGCACCATATAAAAAAATGTAAGGAAACTGATTTAATGCAGTAAAAGACTATTTTTAAACTTAAAGTTTAATGTATAAATGAAAAACAGTTTAATTTCCTCTATTTTTAATCTATTTTATTATCTTTAGGTTAAACATCTTCTATTTCATTAAGCCACCTTATAAAAAAATGTAAGGAAACTGATTTAATGTTGTAAAAGAATATTTTTCAACTTAAAAGTTTAATGTTAAATGGAAAGTTTAATTTCCTCTATTCATAATCTATTTTATTGAAACAATTTGTTGTATTTTTATTTTCAAAACGAAACGTTATGAAACTTCTGCTGATGTTCGTGTGATTTTACAGTTCGATTTCGATTCCGCATTGTCTAGAATCTATTGTTATGCGTTCCTCTTCATTTTCAACCTTCTTCCCACATTTGTGTTCCTCTGTTCTGATTGTAATTCTGGTACTCCAGGAAATTTCAGAAAAAAAATAATTTGGAAGAATAGTTTGTTTTGAACTTAAAGAGTATGCATATTCTGTTTCTATTCCATTTGACGTTTGGTATAATACAAATTAATTGCTTTCTATTGTCTACATTTCTATTGCTAATTACCCGACTGAAAAGAAGGGTTATGTGTTTCACGCGTATCTGTGTATGTGGATTTCTTTATACCCTCGAAACATCCCAACGGCTGGATGGGTTTTAATGATTGAGGTCTCTATCGATTTGTCTTAACGGCCCGATGGTTATAGGCTAGGTTTTGTTTTTATAAATTCAAAATGGCGGCCGTAAAATACAAAATAGCAGTAGGAACGAAAAAAAAAATTTACGCACCCTATTGAGTGGCATATCATTGGATAGGTCTTTCAAAATGAAGACGATGTTTCATTGACTATTTTACAGTCAGAAGCTCCGTTAAAATATTATACAACCTGGAAGTTGTGTATGTATTGTGGATCTCTAGTTTTACTGCAACTCTAACCATTATAGACATCTATAGGCCTCATCAAAACAGTGTTTATAGATAGGAACTAACAATTAAACACAACTTAAAAGTCATCAATACAAGTAAATAAAAAAATAGGTAAGTAATATAAACAAGTAATATAAAAAAATTATTTTAAGTCAATTCCTAACTTAGGTCGAGAATTTTTTTTCTCCCATTCTTCTTTCCTTTTGAGTGGCACTTAAAATGCCTTGATCAAGAAGAGGGCTCTCTCGGTCTTAAAAAAACCTTGATCAAGAAGGGGGCCCTCTCGATTATTGAAAATTAATTAATTTAATTTCATTAATGAATTAATATTTGAAAAAAACTGGATTCACATCAAGTGTCATCCACTACAAGTTTAAAAAAATTATTTGAGCTTGATTGGATGAATAATAAGTATTTTATTAACGATTGAAAACTTGAACAAGATATACATAGCGAGAGTTTGAGCTAATAGTAGGAATTGAAAAAAAAATAGTTTCACATTGATGAGAAATAATTAATTAGTTCGCTTTTTACGCAGTCGGGTTTTTTGATTTTTTAAATTTAATTGTTTATTAAACCAGTATTGATAAAGAAACTTAAAAAATAATAAAATTCTTAACCTCTACTATTCATTTATTTTACTAACATTCATTTAAAAAACTTAGTTCCACTACATTAAGTATAGCAACATTTGCAATTTAATTTAATTAACGCTTATTAATATTATGTAATTAAGGTTATACGAATATGAATGATGCATTGTATCAACAAATCTATTAACAATGACACTAACTATATAAATACTTACTATATATGATTAGGAATATAGTACTTAAATTAGGACTGGCTGTTACTTTGCTAGTAACAAGCGAGGCATTTAAAAGTAGAATGGTGTAAATCATCAATTTTGAAAATGTGAGTTAGCAGCATACGCTAGCCTCGCGAAAACATGTTAGAAGCTAGTATTAAACTTATGGGAGCGTTTTTTAAAATTTCAATTAAATTTCACTTCATTTCAACTTCGTTTGCATTTTAATATATTTTATTTTATTTATTTATTTATTTTTGCATAGGATGGTCGATTTCTAAACAGGACGGGCCCTCTTTTACTTTTTCAATTCTAGTTTCTTTCTTTCTTTTTTTTAATGCACTCACTTTATATTTAACAAGTCGGAACTTCTACGTCAAACGTGGCAAATGAGGTGAGTTCGTACTATAACACTTTTTATAAATATTCAGGTCTTGGTGCAATAGCTGTTGCACTCTTACGCAAAAATGCATGAATACAAAATTTATTACGATTATATATGTTAAATTCAGTAATACGGAAATAACAGGACTCTATCTTGAGTAGGACGTAATCACCATGGGAACCTAGAAACATTACCTATCATGGGATATCATTGAATTAATTAAGTATGATAGGATTTAGTAGAATGAAGAAAACTCTTATTAATATCTTTTTAAGTTTTGATTCGATTTTAAATAAAATTTGAAACGACTCGACAAAATTGTGCGACAATTATAAATATTAAATTTCAAACCGTTCGGTTGGGTAGTTTTTGCGCTGTTATATGCGGACAGACAGACGGACGGATCAGACGACGACTATAGGTGAGACATATTTTTATAATTACGGAAGCACCTAAGAACCGCTTTGGAAATGAAAATACCCTCATAAAAAATAATAAATGAAAATAAAAAACTTCAATCAAGGTCTATAAAAGAGAAAAAGATCCAGTTTAGAGATCGACCTCAGATACGCTGTGCAATAAAAATAAAACAACAACATTACCGAAATGTAAGCAAGAAATTACGAAAGAACCCTCCCGCAGATTTAATATTGGCCTATTATATTGCAAGCGTTTTCGCGTGACTAGTGTACAGGGCCGAAACTAGCCTTTTTTGCGCCCGGGGCAAACATGAATTTTGACCCCCCCCCCCCCTTCTTCCTCTAAGTATATTTACAAAGAGAATTTTACTAATTTTCTAATGGCCGACTTATTTTAAAATTTAAAATATGTAATCATAAAATATGTAATACTAAACTACGTAAATTGAATGTGACGTTTGTTGCAATTATAGTTCGTTCACATAAAAGAATTCGCATGTATTACCGGCTATTTACAGCGTTTGCTTATACAGTAGAGTTCCGATTATCCGAGTTCCGCTTAACCGAGTTTCCGCTTCAACCGAGTTATTTTCTTCTGATGGGCTGATAGCTTGCGTTATCATGAAACAGCCATTATAAATGAAGTGTTAGGTGAAGATGAAAGAGCAGCCGTAAAAAGTTTGAACTCTGATTTTCTGCAAATCTAATTTTTCTAATTTTTTTTTGCAAAAAAAAAAAAAAAAATATATATATATGGCTATTTTTTCCCCCGTTCTGAAGAGAAAATCAGAGTTCAAACTTTTTACGGCTGCTCTTTCATCTTCACCTAACACTTCATTTATAATGGCTGTTTCATAATAATGAAAGCCGTCAGTCCATCAGAAGAAAATGATCGGTTCCAAAGGTATAATCTTTCATTTGGCGCCCCTTGGCTCTTGCGCCCGGGGCACATGCCCCCTCTTAGTTTCGGCCCTGCTACTGTAGTCTCTAATGTGCATCCAGACACACCAATCTATGTATAGGAATATTAGTAAAAGTGATAGTTCCCCGAAATTTGTTTGTAACTATGTAGTACCCGAAGGTATTTTATCCAATAGGAAATCATTATAGCACAATGCCGGAAGATCCTTGATTTTGAGCATTTCCAGAAAATGTGACTTACACGCTTTTTGCTTTAATCATATTGCTCACAAATTGTGAAAAATAATAAAATAATAAGTACGAAAGTAAAAATAGTTAAAAAAAAAAAAAAAAAACACTCTTTTATAAGCCTTCAATGTTTATCTTACAAATCACGCCTAATTTTTTTTTTTTTTTTTTTTTTTTGCAATTCGTGTTTTTTCTGAAAAATTTCTATTGCAGTACATTAATTGGGCGTGCTCGCCGAACTCGATTATGAAAAATTCACAGCTTTTTTTAAAACTCAAAGCAGAAAGCGCAAGCGAGTTTATTAAAAATATATAATTTTTGCTCTGTTTTTTTCTTAAGATATGGCAACTGGAAGGAAAAACTTAAAAATTATTTAAACTATCTTTTTAGCATTTCTAAATTGATCTCTGAACATATAATCGTAAATTAATTAATATTAAACAATGAATAAAATGATATATTTTTTAAATATTAAAGATTTTATTTATATATATATTTGGTTTTCACACCTTTAAAAATGTTTCATCATTGTAGTTTCACAGCCACTTGCTACGGGGGTTTTATTATACTTCCCTCCTTTTAAGTTTTAGAAGTAAACTAACATAATTGTAAAACCCTTAATGTGCTTAACTCCTATAATGTGCAAAAACGAAATTTGCTGAAATTAAATAGCAACAAAATTATAAGTAAATAGTTTCTTTAATTGCCATTTTCCCAATAGTTGATCAATCGAAGAAATCAGTCAAAAATTCTCTTAATGTCTTAAGTCAAAAATAATCTTTAAAATATCATGCTTAAGCTGTGATTTACAATAGGGGAGACCGGGGGAATGGCGCCACTCGGGTTATGCCGCCACTCCGCCTAGTTTAAAAACTAACGGCAGTTTGAGCTAGTGAATACGCCTGCACTATAGTGGCCAACAATAGAAACAGTGCCTAGAGTGAGAGTGGTTTTGTTGTACGTCGTTTGTTTGTTCTAGTAAAAAATGTAGTTTTCATCTATTTGCTTCTTATTTTGGAGCTTCAAATGAGTAGAGGTAAGTACCTTTTATTGTAACATTAGGTACTTAAGATAATATTACCCGTAATCTACATGCATTCGCCGACATTTTGATGCAATTTGTTGAACAAATTCGGTTTTTCTTTTAGCTTTGCTGGGGGATTTCCGCTATAGTGTCCTCTCGGGGTAATGCCGCCACCATGGCAAAGAGCGACTTTTTCAATTTGAGTTAAATTGTAAGCTTAGCACATTAATAAATCTAGTTTAAGGAACATAATTATTCATTATTTTACTAAATTATTGCAATCTAAATATTTTCAGTAGGTTATCTGTCTCTTAGTATCCATTTTATGTAGTTACTAGGTCATTAAAGAGTGGCGTCATTACCCCAGTGTCCTGGGTAATCCCGCCACCGTACAGAGGTTGAAAGAGAATTTTTTTATGTGTGCTTACTTTATAGTAATGATTACGGTTAAATTTATACAGATACTAAAGATAAAGATCCAGCTTTGGAATTTTTACTATTAAAAAATAAACATTTTTGTGAGGTGAAAAAAATTAAATTCCCTTAAGGTGTCGCCATTCCTCCGGTCTCCCCTAATTCATATAAAACTATTATTTGAAATAAGGAAGATGGAAGTGGATTATTTTAACTTACCGTGATTGTCTTCAACTAATCAAAAACTAAATTTCTACATTTTCTAATTTAAAAAAAATCATAAAATGGCTTCTCTTACAGCAAGCAGCTGACAACAATGTAACAACAGGTGCTCCAACATTCAAACAAAAATATTATGCCTAGTGCCACGTATAAAACTAATTTACGCCCGAAATGGCGTAATATTTCAAAAATTTGATCAACTACTGGAGGGGTATCAACTACTTGCGCGGTCACCCTACATAAACCACGTTGAGTTTAATAAAAAAGCTTAAAAATATTATTCTTTGTATTAGTACACTCACATTGTTACTCTATAGAGCGCAGAAAAAAATGGTTAAGCACTTATTACCACTCTATGCAGGGACTCACTTTAAAGTTCCATAAAAAACTTGTTTAACGCTCACTTTGACAGCAACGCAATTTAGAATGAGTTCTAGATACATAAAAACATTATTCGTTGTATAAAATACAGATATTTTAAAATGTATAATTTGCTTTACAATTATAACTGTTCAGCTTGCCTGATGTTGAAACACACGGGAAGGAAATTCTCAGTTATGAAAAGAAAAATTGTTCTGTCGTTTGTTATAAAAAATTAAAACAAATTAGAAACCACACACCAAATTTGAAAGCTTAAGCGACCTCACTCAAGATAAAAGTTGGTCGGAAGAAGTTTTCAAATCATTGTTTTAAATATTTAAATTCTAGACTGATATGAGGCTTAACAGAGCGAGATAGTTAAACGCTACAAATATTGGTATTGAATTATTGAAGGAAAGTGTTTGATTTATTGTATTGTATTGTATTGTAGGGTTTATTCTTTTATATAGTATCGTATTATTATATTGTATTATGTTATGTTACTTGTATATCTGTATCATTGTGTATCTGTTTGTTTTTATTTGATGATTACAGATATTTATTCCGCCTACCAATAAATAGGTTAGACATTTGGTAGATAGATGCATTTCCGTTTCGTATTAGATCATCTAATTTACCCGAAGTCATTTTAGCTGCTATGTATTTACTAGTAAATGATTTTACATTTAGAATGATTAAGTTCTAAAGATTTTTAGACATTAGTTTTTAAAAAATTATATCAAATTATGAAAGATTAAGGATTACCTGAAAAAAATGACTGAAACACAGCATCAATTTGTTTTTCGAAAGAACAAATACACAGGCAGATGAAGAAAAAAAGAATAAAGTCTTAACCGGCCGTTGGTCGCGTTATAAGCTTAAAAAGCTTTTCATCAGGCTTAAAAATTGTGCATTTCATTTAGAAATGAACTTCAAATTACTGTGTTTTTATTTAAATATAAATTATATTGTATTTCATATCACAAAAAATACATAACTATTTTTATTACGTGTACTACTTATACAATGGGAGAGAAAAATACACGCGACCAATGGCGTCGTTCAAAAAGACGCGACCAACGACGGGTTAAAAGGACAGCAAAACTTGCGAAATCCTATGGAAAATAGCTGATATTGAAATACCTTTTTTACGGGAACTACTGAAGCGGTTTCAATGTATATAAAAAAATAGTTTTGTGGTATCTAAATTATAAACGGATCGTTCGACAAGAAACGAAAAATTCAATAGTTACGCGATTTCAAAAACGAAAAATTTCTAGAATTTCTTAAAATTCACCTTACTAAAAAGAAATTAAATTTCTAAGGAAAAAAAGAGAAATATATAGTTAATTTTAATATTAAAAAAACATATTGAAATCGCGTCAGTAGTTCGCCCGAGAAAAGGTATACCAATATCAGCTGTTTTCCATTTGATTTCGCAGGTATTGTTGGTCTCCCAAACATTGTGCCTCGCTTACTCTGTAGCAAATACTTGAAACATATCTGGCACTTTTCTCAGCGGAACATCCAAAGAATGAATTTTGGCCATTTCACGAGCAATTAAAGGAGCATATGAGCGTATCTGGTCGCTACTTAGGATGTGAGACTGAAAATAGTAAAATAATTATGTTAGAAGATTTTATATTGAATCCACAAACACATACACACATAATTTGTTTTAAGGGGAAAGTGGACATAAAAAATTAAATTCTTCAATTTTCAGTGGATTCATTTGAAAATTGTCAGACTTGTTAATGGCAAGCTCAAATAGCTAGATTCAAAATTTGGTGTTAAAAGTTTTTAAATTATTCAGTTTTTAAATTTTTTAAATAACGAATAATTGTCATACTTTAAAATGTCTCATACGCATTTCTTTTGCATAAAATATGACAATATTTATTTATAAGATACTTTTTATATATTACAAGGGAAGTTGGCATGAATTGTAAAAGTTCGCTAAATTATAAATAGAAAAAAACCGTTTTTATTATTATGCTTTTTTTTTCGTAAAAAAATAGCTATACATTTTCATATGCATATAAATTTCAACACTAAAATACTCCTAAAATACAACTTTTTTATGTATTTTAATTACATTTATTTAGTATTGTATAGAGCATGCTCAGTATAAATTTAAAACGAATTTGATAGTTAAGAATGCGCATGGACCGTTTCAAAGTTAGAAATGGGGGAAATTTTCAACTTTGAGGAAACAGTATTTTAATTAAAATAAACTGCATAAATATATGCAGTTTTTTCGATATACAAGCTTATATCTCTGCAAAGAAGTGTCAGAAGCGAAAAAATCTTTTTGAATAGATAGTTTTGAGTATTTAGTTTCATAATTCTCCAAAAAGAAAAAAAAAATAGAATTCTTTGTCGAATTTGGTGATTATTAAATCCCACTGTTTCCTTAAAGATAGATTAATTTGACAAGTCTGAGAAAATTACAATAAAAATGTTCCATTCAGAACATAAATGATGACCATTTCACGAGCGATTAAGTGAGCATATAAACGTACCTTGTAGCGTTGCTTAGGATATGAGATTGAAAATAAGTAAGAAGCTTTCCACATTCTTTGTTTGTGAAGCTCTAGCTCTAGCTACATATATTACAAATTGTTAAGATACAATAACACTATTATTATAGTGTTTTATAAATTACAAACAAATCAAACATTTATTTTATTTTGAAACCAAGCCCGCACTCACGCAATCTGTTTTAAACATATAGCAAACCTTTTAATGTTAGGACAAAAAATATACATAATATACCCTGCATATTATGAGCAAAAAACATGCAAGAATTTTTTAATTTTTTTAAATAAATCGCTATATCTCTATTAATAAACGTGCTATTCTTACACAAAAGAGTACACATATATTGCTCAATGTCTGTTTATTTATATTCGGTAGCGATAGATCATTTTGTGCATTTTATTTTACAGGGTGATCCCAAGTATTATTTTTTTCTTTGATTTTTTGTTGGCATCCTAATTGTCCCCCTTAACAAATCAACAGTGCTAAATATGAGGTCATACCTGTTCTTTTTAATCCTGAAATTCCAGAAGAATCTGTCAAGTATATTTCTAAATATTCGACAAAATGTCTAAAATTGAAAGTTGACGGTCATTAATGGCCATATAGTGTATATAAATTAGGCAAATTTATATAAGAGATTATCCATTGAAGTTCATGGTCTGCGGTGTCCAACTCTTTTTTCATGACTATGAGTGCACATGCTCTGGTCATCCTGACGCGAAATCTGGGGATTAGTATCCCCAAGCGGTCCACATTTTATCACCCCCGAAGCGTTGAAAAGTTTAGTGAGCTATACACAAATTCGGAAGCGAACCTCGAATCTATTGTGTCGCAGCGCAATGCAATAACCACCAAACTTCCGTGCGTCTATATAAACGATACACACATAGAAATTATTTCACCGTACTACGCAACATAAACATAGGGTACACCTTGTAAAATCAGTGCCCAAGGTTCCAGAAAGTCATAATCGGGCTTTGTGCAAAGTTATTACCAACTCCTTTGTCCTTTCCTCTGACTTTTCTTCGAAGAGAGATAACTTTTTGAAAAAACGAACATATTGTAATGTATAACTTTTTTTATATTCATCAATTTCAGCATTAATGCAATGACTGTCACACCCGAGAAAACTCGGTCATTAAACTACAGTTTTCACTTCAATACATGCAGTATTTAAATTCATATAATTTTACAGATTTTGCACGGTTTCAAATCATTGAGTAATGGTTAATACGTTTAAACTCTATCTTTATGAACAGTCGTGGAAAAAAAAAAGCAAACAGCCCTTACTAACTCCGCAAAAAATTATCGTAGAAGAAAGTTACTGGTACCACACGATTGGTAATAAAATCTACTTTTAAATGATGTATATAAAATTTACTTAGGGGACCATCTACATATTAAAACGAATCATAACTTTGTTTTTTTTTCAATAGCAGCACACATTCCTGACAGCATAAATGCACTCTACACCCTTCAATTAGCCTAAAAACAAATTTTTATGCAATTCGCACGACAAGTTTCTGAGAAATTAATTATTATAAAACGAGCGTATTTTAGGGGCTGCATCCCTATTTAAGTTCGGTACTCGATTGTTGACCGAGAGAGCCCCCTTTTTGATCAAGGCATCTTAAGCAGTCATTGCAGACTGCTAGATTACAGGATAGTGTAAGAAATTTCGAGATATCTAGTCACTTCTATCATAGACGGCCCCTGAAACCATCATTTTGTCGTTTTTTAAGCATAATTTGAGAACTATTGGGAAGAAAAATGTGAAATTTTGGATTTCCATAAAGCAGGGCTTAATAAATGTAAATCCATCAAAAAAATTGTAGGTTGCAATTCAAAATTTTTTCGAATATTAATTTCATAATTCCTAACTCATATCATAAAATTATAAAAATTGCAAATCCAACGTACTTATGTTTGGGTATTTTAGTATTATTGCTACAGAAAAAATTAGCACATTAGGAGTATATAATTTCAAAAGATATTAATGAAAATATGAAAATGTAATTTAACATTAGAGGGAGTAAATTTTGAATGTTTATAATTCAAAAACTTATCATTCAAATGACTTGAAATTTGGTGTCTAGGCATAGTTTGAACTCAAGATTTGACATATCTTGTTAAAATTGGGTATTGCCATTGAAAAAAATGAAGATTGGATTCGTTTTAATATGTAGATGGCCCCCTAAGCAAATTTTATATAGATCATTTAAAAGTATGCTTTATTTCCAATCGTTTGGTACCAGTAACTTTCTTCTACAATAATTTGTTGAGGAGTTAGTAGGGGTGTTTACTTTTTTTTTTCCACGACTGTACATAATTAAGTTTTTTATATCATGTTGGAATAATCATCCTTGTTTAGCGTTAAAAAAATACAGTTACATAACTAAGCTTTTTATATCATGTTGGAATAATCATCCTTGTTTAGCGAAAAAAAAAATACAATTGAAACAACATTACAATTTTGTCCTTTTGCTGTACTACAGGGCTTAATTTGCGCCGGAGCCCACCGGAGCTCAGCTCCAGTACTTCTCTGTTTTCAGTAAATATTTAAATATTTTGCGGAATTCACCGGAGCTCATAAATACAGGGCTCCGGAGCCCAGTGCAATAGCGCTTCCGAAAAACCGAAGCCTATATTACCCTTTTCTTTCCTTCTCATCTCCAAGCTTTTACCAAAACACTTATATGTGACGTAATGTGTCCCACACGTAAGGAGATGGAGATGAAACGGACTCAATTTTTATATAAGTTTTAGGCTTGGGCTGGTTCAAGTTCAATCTGTCTTACTTCCAAAATTTTATTTTTTTCATGTACATATAAAAGAAAACTTTCTTAAACTTTTTAAAACTTTAAAATTATGTTTTCTTTTCTATTTAAAATCATTTCAATGCTATTTTAATCAGAATGAAGAGAAAACAGAAATCGTGTTTTTCTCTTCTAGTGATAATTGCAAATTTATCTTTGAAATTGCTGGCGGCAACGTGTTGATAATCTCTGATTTCCACTCAAGAGACTGAGCGATGAATTTGCTTTCAGTTCGATTTTCTTCTGTGACAATAGGATAATTCTTAATTGACCGATTTATTTATTTTTTACTTTAGATATCTAATCTGAAAAGAATATTTTCGGTTTGTAGTGAACGAGCATCAGTTTGAGGTTTCGTTTGATTGAATTTTTTAGTCTTCTATTCTGTACGACTGTAAAAATCTCGTTAGTGATTTTTCTATTGTATCGTGGACGGGAACGCTGCCCATGCTAAGGCTCTGCTCTGCACATTTATGAAGTCACTTTCATTTGTAAGTAGCTATAATTGCCATGTATTGTTATTCTGATAGAAAGCAATCGAGTAGTGTTTTCCCGTTTCTATAAAAGCATCGAATCTTTCCGATAGCGATGTCAAAATTTTAACTTAATCTGATTTTCAGTGACTCGCCCCAAAAGACTGTTCTGCGGAAGGAAACGATTAATGTTTAAGGTATCACCTTTTGTAGGAAATTGAAAAACGCGTTTCCATTTTTCAGCATGTAAATTTTAATTTCTATAAATTTCATAAATTCTTTCATAAAAATGCATAGCTGCGAAATATTCCTTTTTTGTGTTAACACTATTTCCAAATCATAATCCCAATCACAGTTAATCGCATAATTCTGCTATTAATTAACATTAAAATTAGGCAAAGACTTCTTTTCGGAAGAAGTGATAACTAAGAAGTGAAATAGTTGACAGCTAAGTATACGCAGATAGATAGATATATTTAAAAGTTTTATTTTCCTAAAGAAGAAAAAAGTCTTTAAATTTTGCAAATAATGTATGAAATATATATATGCAGATTGAAGTGACAGCGGATGCAGGGGGGGGGGGGGTACACTACTGTTATTAGTATCGCAGGATATTAGGGCTCCGGTACTTTTTTTGTTAGAAATTAAGACCTGGCTGTACAGTAAGTGGGTCAACATTCATTTTGTAATATGTCATAGTAGAAACATCCTAGGCATTGAACTTACCGGAATAAATTCTTCTAGTCGCCCATCAGGTAACAAACCATAAAGTTTAGGGCCTAACCTTCGTTCTGATAATAGCATGAAAGAAACTGCTCCAGCAACCAGAAGGTTAGGATCCTCTTGAATAGGACCATATATTCTTAAGAGTACTTCTTTAGGTACCCGAGGATCTTCTGCAACGTTCTCGGGGAGTGAGCAGCGGTACAGAGTATTGGAGAAGCCACCCCTAATGGAAACGAATTGAAAACAATACAAATATTATGAAATAAGGAAAAGATAAATTAATTGTAAAGACCGAAATTGCTGGCAAGATATTACAACTTTAACCATATGTCAAACTATATACTATTACGCGAATTGCAACAAAATTATAAAAGAACAGTCAAAACATTATGCGCGAAACCGATGCTTCTTCATTGCTATACATTTTTTTCATTGTGATCGTATGATAAATTAAAAAAATATATACAAGAGTGATTCAGAACTCATGGTACACAATTTAACAGCAAGTATATTTTATATGGAAACCAGGATCGTAATCCCTTTATTCAGTCAAAAATACAGGATATCTTACTCCAACATAAATGCGGATTTGTGCTCAGAACGTTAATGATAATGTAGATATTGTAACAAAATATTCAACCTTCTTACTTTGCTTTATGTGAAATGCTATTACGGAAAGTACTGGAAATATACAATATTTCGGCCAGTTCTACCGTATGTAATGTCAACTACACTCGGAAATATAGAGCGTCTGTTTTAGTGCTATTTCAACACGAATGATGGTCATTCTTCCACTTATCGTGATATCGTTTCCCTTCACACAAAAAAAGTAAATCATTTGAAAATTTCGTAACAATATTTTCATTATTGTTAAAGTTATGAACAAAACCCCGGATTCGAATTAGAGTGAGACACTCTGTGTTTTTGACTGAAAAAAGGAATTACTACTCTGGTTTCGTACACAAAAAAAAAATATGTTGTAGTATACTCTACCACGTCTTAATGCGTGTACCGTGAGTTCTGAATAACTCTGCATATATAGTAAACGTTTTGAGAGTACCATTGAATTATTTTCGATAGTCGTAGTTTTTCGATTTAAAACAAATAGACAAAATCAATCAAATAGTACAGGATGATTACAATTAAACAACTCTATTTTAAAGTTGTCTATAGACGAAACTTTTGTTCAGAATGTTGTGCAATTTTGTGGAGGACATAATAAAGATGTGGGAATTTGTTTGAGAGAAAAAAGTTCAAAATTTCACCATCAGAGGGCGTTTTTTAACGAATCACAGTTTTACAATAATAGTTTACAAATTTTATTTTAACCAAACATGTTTCACATGACGGTCATCATTTTCAGATACCATCTGGAATCGCAAGATAGCATTTCCCACAGTTGGCCACAGTGTGTTCTGGGAAATTCTAAGAACATGTAGTGAAATGCTGTTTTTAAAATCAGGTAAAGTTAATAGGTAAAATTTCTAAACTACTGTAAATGCATGCTAAATGTGTAATTCATTAAAAAACACCCTCTGTGACAAAATTTTTAACTTTTTTTTTTTTTTTTTTTCACTTAAACAAATTTCCATTGCTTTATTATATGTGTTTCACAAAATTTCTCAACTTTATGAACAAAAGTTTCGTCTGTGGATAACTTTAAAGTAGGGTCGTTTAATTATGGACGCCCTGTATATTGTAAATAGCGCGATTTACGATAAACAGAAAATCGAATAGTTAGAAATATAGTTAGAGAATAGTTTTTTGAACAATAAAAAAGAAAATCCTTGCCGGTTCGGTCTACAGGCGGAGGTATATTTCAAGTTAATTACTAATTTCGCCAACAAAAACTAAATCAAGATTAGAGATAAACACAGTTTAAGAATTTTATCTGGCCGTTTTTGACGAGCGTTTAATTTCGTTTTTCTAATATAGACATATACACACACATATACACACACGTATATGGAATATATTTAAAAAAAAATCCCTGCCGGCTCTGGCCTACAGGCGGAGGTAGATTTCGATGTTAAGTACTAAATTCTCCAACAAAACTTAAATCAAGATTAGAGATAAAACCCAGTTTCTTCACAAAGAGCGAGCTGCAGGGAGCTAAACTTTTTGTGAAAATTATAATATACACGAATACACACAAACATATATATGGAATAGGTTTAAAAAATGGCTACAAAAAATTCGGAGAACCTTAAAGTGTTAAAATATGTTAATATTTACATAGTCGGGTTTTTATCATGTTTTAATACGTTTCTTCAAACTTACATGGCGTTACATATTCACCTGCTGAGGTCCATTTTATTTCCAATATGACGCAATATACATATTTTTTTAATTCGTCAAACTATTTATTTTGAGTTTTCATGCTGAAATCTTGCTCTAGGAAACTTATGACGTAATATTCAATTTGTTTTCAATTTGTCAAACTATTTAATTTTACACGTGAAAATTTTGCAAAAGAAAAGTAATTGTTGTGGTGAGAATTTTATTATTATTATTTTTTTTTAATTGTTGGCAACTGCTATAACGAAAAACTTTTATTTTTTTCCTGCCATTGTTGTGTAAGAGCTGGCTTTATCAGAATCATGTTAAGACAGTATTCAAAATTTTGAACCCTCCCCATTTCCACCCTCTTGGGCCGATTTCGCCCATTTTCAATCCCCGCCGAGATATTAGCCATATCAAAGCTGTTGGCGAGTTTGAAGATGATTCGTGCATAATTGCGACTTTTATCGTGCGGACAAAATTTAGTACATACATACATACACACATATATATATATATATAAACTTTTTAGGTGGGGGTGGTTTTGGGTTCCTGGGGTCCTATAATGAAAAGTTATGAAGGAGTTTTTCAAAAGTCGCACCATGGTAACGACTGCAATAGGTAGTATTTCTTACGAAATCTACCTAATGACGAAAGTAAATTCAGCTAGCCTCAAAATGTTAAAATATGTCAATACTTTCATAGATAATCAAGTTTTTATCATGCTTCAATACGTTTTCTCAAACTCGCATGGCGTTACATATTCACCTGTGACGTCCATTATATTTCCAATAGGAAATCTTGCTCTAGAAAACTTATGACATAATATTAAATTTTTTTTTTATTCGTCAAACTATTTATTTTATTTTCATTTTTCCCGTGGAAATCTTTCAATAGAAAAATAATTGTTGTGGGAATAATTTTATTTGTTTTTGTTTTTTTAATTGTTAGCAACTGCTATGACAAAAAATGTTTATTTTTACAAGTCATTGTTCTGTAAGATCTGGTGCTATCAGAATCATGTTAAGGCGGTATTCAAAATGTTTAATCCTCCCCATTTCCACCCCCTTGGGCCGATTTTTCTCATTTGCAATCCCCGCTGAGATATTAGCCATCTCAATGTGTTTGGCGAGTTTGAAGACGATCCGTGCATAATTGCGACTTTTATCGTGCGGACAAAGTTTAATACATACATACACACAGTATGGGTTATTCTCACAATCTTTTGACTTTCATGTCCCTGAATAATAATTTTTATTTTAATACACTTTTTTGTGTTTTTTTTTTATTTCATATACTGGGGAACATCCCATTGCATGATTGCACAACAATATTAACGAGATAAATAAGTTTTGAACGATGTTGGGGGTCCAAACACCTGGAAAACTCCTAAACCGTCCCGTGTCCCTGATGCTGATTTTTAAGTTTGGAGCTGTCTGGATAAAATTGTTTCAATAAAAATAATTCGATGTAATTTTTTTCTGAAACTGGAACTATTGTTTTATATAAATATGTAACTCAAAATTAACCTGCACACATTTTTAGGGTCGTTATTATTTTTTAACTCTGTCCCTGGGTTTTAGATTCCTTACCATCCCTCTTCTATAAAAATTATACAGAAAATAATTTCAGATGCAGCCACAGAATTTTTTTCAAGTTTTTTCTCATGCAGAAGTATGCTAGAGAAATAATGCCTAAAATTCTTTGGCAGAAAATTTACTGTAGAATTTAAATCAGCATTTAAATATCAATTTCAAGCATCGTGGCTTTATTGATAGTCTCACCGTCCCCAAGGTTTATTCCTGCACTTTTCGAGGTAAATTAAAAAAAAAAATTAATTTAATCCAATGTTAACAACTGTTTCTAAATATCAATGAACATTGTGGCTATCACTTAGTTTTAACATGATTTTCCTAAAAATAGGTGGTAATTTTCCTTCCCGTTCCATCCTTACCGTCCCTTCTTTAACAACCCTTTAAGACAATGTTATACAAAAAGTCTGTATTAAAAGTACTACATTGTTATTATTTCTTATTTGAATGTCCTGTGGGTACTATGCAAATTCATTAAAAGTAAAAATTTAGAAGAAAATAAAAAGTTATAGGGGTAAAATGGAAAATTAAACTCGCAAGTTTAACTTAAACCTCAGTTAAATAAAAAAAGTTTTCGCTGCTGACCATTATTTCTTTATTTTGAATCATTAAGGCATTCGTCTATCAGATTAAAATGTTATTTTAGCAAGTTTAATTTTGCGAGATTTTTTTCCCCAAAAGTCAAAAGATTGTGAGAATGCCCCATATATATATATATATATAAACTTTTTAGGTGGGGGTTGTTTTGGGTTCCTTGTGTCATATAATGAAAAGTTATGAACGAATTTTTCAAAAGTCGCACCATGGTAACGACTGCAATAGGTAGTATTTCTTCTCCTAGTATAGGTAGCATTTCTATAGATATTATTGAAATCTCCTTAAAAGGTAGAATAAGATTGGTAAGGAACTAAAATTTGTTTTTTGCAAGCCCGTTTTTAAGAATCGTCGCATACAGTTTCAATTTTATTATATTTTGTATACAAATGATTTTAATTTCTGAAAAATATTGAAAAAATCCAGTGGAGAATTTCACATTTTCTGTTTATCATATATATTAAATGAGCAAGCGATTTTCCCCGATTATGAATGATATCGTAAACTACTGAATCGATTTTCATGAAACTTGCCTCCTATGCTAAATCGAGCACGAGAAAAAGATCTAGCTAGGTCCCGAATTCAAGAAAATTCGTTTTTACAGGTTAAAACAAGATCTTAGCTGAAAATTTTGCTTGCTATAAATCGATAAATTCTCATTTAATTTACATGAAACGTGTTTTCTATACTAATTCGAGCACGAGAAACACATCTAGCTAGGTTTCGAATTCCAGAAAATTCGCTTTGATCGATTAAAACAAACTCAGTACTGAAAATGTTGCTATATATCGAAAACGGCTCTAACGATTTTCACAAAACTTGAAGCATATACTAAACCGAGCACGAGAAAAAGATCTAGCTAGGTCCCGAATTCAAGAAAATTTGTTTTTACAGGGTAAAACAAGATCTTATCTGAAAATTTTGCTTGCTATAAATTGAAAAATTCTCCTGCAATTTACATGAAACGTGTTTTGTATACTAATTCGAGCACGAGAAACACATCTAGCTAGGATTCGAATTCGAGAAAATTCGTTTTTATCTATTAAAACAAACTCAGCACTGAAAATGCTGCTATATATCGAAAACCGCTCTAACGATTTTTATATAATTTGACGCCTATTCTAATTCGAGCGCAAGAAATCGATTTACCTAAGTCGTTAATTCGTGAAAAATCGTTTTCTGTGGTTAAAGTAAGCTAATTACTCAAAAAAGTGGTATTAATCGAAAAACCTTTTGACGATTTTTATGAAATATACTTTATTCTAATATGAGAAAACCTTCTAACTAAGTCTCGACTTAGGTAGAAAAAAATGTAATTTTAAGCAATTTTTTATATTTAATCATCCGTAATCGGAATCCTCGCCAAAACAATGAAAGGTAATCTCGAAAGTGGCACTAAAAGATTGCCTTCTACACTTAATCGAGCACTAGATAACGGCTTATGTAGATCAAAAATACGGTAAAATTTGTTTTAACTGGCTAGAACAAAAACAATTGATTGATTATAATTATTGATTATGATTATATTTCATGAATTTAAATATTTTCATAAACATTAGTAATATTTCTTGATAAATAACTGTTCTTGTACTTTTGCTAAGTTTAAAACAACTGCCATATTGTTACAAACATCTGTATAGTTTGTTGCCATGGCGATATACCCTTACGCAAAATTAGCAACATTTTAAAAGCAAGATCATTTTTCTGTGTCAGTCTTTCCACATAGTTCATTTTTGTTGCAAATATTGACTTAGAAAACGTATCTTGTTAATAATCCTTTAATTTATAAAATATATCACTCAGGATATGCTTGATAATCGCATGCATATAAAAATAGTTTATTTTCATATATGACAATCCAAATTTCCGGCTATATGCAAAGTTTTCTTTTTCTTTTCCTTTTTTAGGTGCGTTCGTAATTATATAAATACGTAGCACCTATAGTCGTCGTTCAGTCCGTCCGTCTGTCCGCATGTAACAGAGCAAAAACTACCCAACCGAATGGTCTGAAATTTCAAATATATGATTGTTGCAAAATTTTGTCGAGCCATTTCAAATTTTATGAAAATCGGATGTATAGTTTAATTACAGGGACAGTCAAAAGTTTTTCTTTACATTACGGCCAATGGGAAAAATTATTGCAAGTGCATTTTAATGATATTACAGCCTTCCGAATGATGTGAAATTTTAAAGATATAACTGTTGCAAAATTTTGTCGAGCCCTTTCAAATTTTAGGAAAATCGGATGTATAGTTTAATTACAGGGACAGTCAAAAGTTTTTCCTTACATTACGGCCAATGGGAAAAATTATTGCAAGTGCATTTTAATGATATTAGAGCCTTCCGAATGATCTGAAATTTTAAAGATATAACTGTTGCAAAATTTTGTCGAGCCCTTTCAAATTTTAGGAAAATCGGATGTATAGTTTAATTACAGGGACAGTCAAAAGTTTTTCTTTACATTACGGCCAATGGAAAAATTATTGCAAGTGCATTTTAATGATATGAGAGCCTTCCGAATGATCTGAAATTTTAAAGATATAACTGTTGCAAAATTTTGCCGAGCCCTTTCAAATTTTAGAAAAATCGGATGTATAGTTTAATTACAGGGACAGTCAAAAGTTTTTCTTTACATTACGGCCAATGGGAAAAATTATTGCAAGTGCATTTTAATGATATTACAGCCTTCCGAATGGTCTGAAATTTTAAAGATATAATTGTTGCAAAATTTTGTTGAGCTATTTCAAATTTTAGGAAAATCGGATGTATAGTTTAATTACAGAGACAGTCAAAAGTGTTCCGTTACATTACGGGGAATGGGAAAAAAATATTGGAAGTGCATTTTAATGATGTATCAGACTATGCGCTTTATGAAGTGCAAAAAATTATACATTCAGTACAATATGGGGTGCAAAAAATAATTATAAAACTAGTTATAGTACGAACGCACCTCATTTGCCACGTTTGACGAGCAATTTCCAACTTGTTTACTTTAAAATATATATTATTTACGTATTCGAATAAATGCTTCGGAATAAAAAATTTAAATTTTATTGTAAATATTTCTAATACTGTGAAATTAGAAATAAAGTATTCATTTTTATTTAAATTTAGTAAGTATAATTGCAAATTCATTATGTCTGCAGGACGGCCTAAAAAAAAACGAGAATTCAACTTTAACGAAAGAATTCCGAGTCCGATTAGAAATACTGAAATTGAAAATGATATTTCAATGTCTAGACCAATTCGTGCTGCTAAAGAAAGAAGCCGACAAAAGATCGCAGATATGATGTATTGTCTTAACCCTTAAGTGGTGAGGTCTTTTTTTTCTAACGTAAGTGGTGCGGTGGGGTGTACGTAACCCCAAAATTCAACTTATTACGCACTCCTTAAAATTTAGCGAATTAAAATAAGAGAATTTCCTGTGAATTTTGTATTATCTACGTGTATTAAAAGAACTGAAAAGTAACTGTAAGTGTTCATGCATATACATATAAATTCACGTATCTAAATATCAGAAAAATTTTGTTTGCAAATGTTGAGCTCATATGCAATTTCTCTAGGGTGCAAAACACCCCACCTCACCAGTTAAGGGTTAATGAATCTGGATCCCAAGAATTAGATCAATTGTGTACATTAAAAAGACGGAAAAATGTTGGCAAAGCAAACGAAATCCGCATTCAACCCATTCGTGAAATGCGGCATTGTTCCATTCAGCACATAGCAAATGAAATAAATAAGCGACAAGATCAAAATTTAGAAGAACAAAGACGCCGCAACATAAGACGCTTGCAAATTTTAGTAAAGAAACGAATGCGAACATGGAAGTGCGCAGTTAACAAAGAAGCAACATACCAAAAATTGGGTTCTTTTAACATTGAATGTATTCATTGCAAAGCAATTCATTTTTCAGAAGAACGTGTGTCTAATCAAATTAACCAGAACTCATTTGGCGAATGCTGCTTACATGGACGAATTAAGCTTGACTTCCCCATTTTTAGGTGCGTTCGTAATTATATAAATACGTAGCACCTATAGTCGTCGTTCAGTCCGTCCGTCTGTCCGCATGTAACAGAGCAAAAACTACCCAACCGAATGGTCTGAAATTTCAAATATATGATTGTTGCAAAATTTTGTCGAGCCATTTCAAATTTTAGGAAAATTGGATGTATAGTTTAATTACAGGGACAGTCAAAAGTTTTTCTTTACATTACGGCCAATGGGAAAAATTATTGCAAGTGCATTTTAATGATATTACAGCCTTTCGAATGGTCTGAAATTTTAAATATATAATTGTAGCAAAATTTTGTTGAGCTATTTCAAATTTTAGGAAAATCGGATGTATAGTTTAATTACAGGGACAGTCAAAAGTGTTCCGTTACATTACGGGGAATGGGAAAAAATTATTGGAAGTGCATTTTAATGATGTATCAGACTATGCGCTTTATGAAGTGCAAAAAATTATACATTCAGTACAATATGGGGTGCAAAAAATAATTATAAAACTAGTTATAGTACGAACGCACCTCATTTGCCACGTTTGACGAGCAATTTCCAACTTGTTCCAAATGAATTAGTGCGTCTCTTTTTAAAATGCCATCCATTTGCTGAAAATTTCCACAAAAAAAATTGCAATTTAAATTCATGCTTTGCTTTGGCTTCATTTAAGGCACACGATGATCGAACAATTAACAGCCATGGTATTTACAACTTTGTCGCCGGCGGACAAGTTTATTATAAGATGATTATGGCAGCTCATCCATCACAAAACAGTGAAGGCGAATTCGAACGACCGCAATATGGTCAGATGTACTTTTTAAGTTCAGAAGATGCTGTTAACGAAAGACTGAAATATCCTCTCAACCATAAAATAAGACGAAATTTAATGGAACATTTAGAGCATATTATTCGGTCTCAAAATATGTTTGCACAATCATTTACTATGATGCGGGAAGTTGAAGAAGAAGTGAATCGACATACTAAAGCAGAAGGAATAAAAGCTCCATATGTCAAACTTCTGTTTACAATGCAAGAAAATGCTGATTACAGAAGATTCAATGTCCCTATGACTAATGATGTATGCACCGTGCTTACACTCAACGCCGATCAAAGCTTTCCAGATAACGAAATGGTGGTACATCAACGTGGAAATAAATTGTCAATTTGCGTAATATTGATAAACGGATTAGAAATATTCACGTATCCACTATTTTACCGCAAAGGAACATTTGAGTATTCTGTGGATCTACAATTGCAAACACCTTATACAAGTCGTCAGCATCTTACTCGACTAGAATTAGCACAATATAGAATTGCTTTTCGACTTGAACTTACTAAATACCTTCCTCCAGAAACAGCTATTTTAGGTGCAGATTTGTGTCAAATACACTTCAACGCTTTGCTTTTTGGTGGTCGGCTTTTTCAACAATTCGTTGATACATACATCATAGTAGAGCGCGATCGCATCCAATGGATCAAGGCTAATCAAAAAAAAAAATTCTTACTGACCAATATTCTGGCGTTACCCACATTATTAAGGCACTCGCTGAAAATAAAAATGCCGTTGTTGGTGAAAAGATAATACTGCCATCTTGATTCATTGGATGGACGCGATACTATGTTGAACAGTTCGAAGATGCGATGGCCATTGTCTACAGATATGGATCGCCAGATTTCTTTATCACTGTGACATCAAATCCTGAATGGCCAGAAATTAAAGAGGCATCAAAAGTTGTCTTGGAAAATGGAATAATACATGAGCAACCTGCTCAAGATAGACTTGATCTCGTTGCTAGAGTTTGTAAAATTAAATTCGATGACATTATTGAAGAGTTGGATAAAAACAAGTATTTGGAAAGGTTGCCGCTTACGTTTATACAATAGATTTCCAGAAACGTTGCCTCACAGATATGCATCTTCTGCTGATTATGGCTCTTGAAGATAGAATTCGTAACCCAGAGGAGCTTGACGACCTGATTTCAGCGGAAATTCCCATTAATAATGATCCTGAATTACGAAATCTGGTGCTAAAATGGATGATTCACAATCCGTGTGGGAAACTAAACCCAAATGCACCGTGTATGATTAATAAAAATGGGTGCATGAAATGTCGCTTCAACTATCCTAAAATGTCTAACGAAAGCACTTCTTTAGCGGACGATGAAAAACCAAGTTATCGACGTAGATATAATCCACAGTTGGATCAACATAGTTTAGAATTTTCGCACGAGCATGCTGTTTATTGAAAGGATATAAATGGTTGCAAAATAACAAGAGATAACCGTCACGTAGCTCCATACAATGCTTATCTGTTGAAGAGATACAAGTGTCATATAAACGATGAATATGTAGGAAATATTTGTGATGTAAAATATCTCTACAAAGGGCATGGATTGTGCAACAATAAAAATCGTTGAAAACCAAAGAAAAATTATGTACAATGAAGCAGACACCTATATTGAAGGTCGATGTATCAATCCACCAGAAGCATGTTGGCGATTATTTGGCAACGAGGTTCAAAAGAAAAGCCATTCTGTTCAACGCTTAGATATCCATTTACCAGGTCAATTTCGAATTGCAAACATTGATCTAGCACAAGAAGATTTAGCAGATACGGGTCAGAAAGGTTCAACATTAGAGGCATATTTCCGGCATAATCGAGTCCAAAAACAAATAGAAGAAAAAAAATCTTCTGAACGGAAACTCTCAAGAAGTTATATATCACTACTATTGGCAAATTCCTCAATACTTCAAATGGGATGGAAATTCCAGCGAATGGATTCAGAGAAGTCGCCGTTTACGCGTTATTGGTCGAATACATAACGTAAATTTCATCTCCCAGCCAGAACTCTACCACTTATGAATGTTACTGTATCATGTTAAGAATGCAACAAGCTTCGAAGATATGCTAACAGTTGGTGGCATTGCATATTCATCATATAAACAAGTTTGTTTAGTTCATAGACTAACTTACGATGACCAACAATGGATTGAAAGTCTGCGAGAATCTGCTACACTGTAAAAAAAGCACTGTAAATTTGGCAGAACAACTCGATCACAGTTGAATGTACTGTATCTTTCTTTGGTTTCCTGACTATTTAAACATGAAAAATACAGTAGTTGCGTAAAATTAACAGTACAATGTACTGGCATTTTTGGACGCATTTGGACTGTTGGACAGATCCAGGTCCATTTACCGGTACCAACTTAACTACCCAAACATACACTGAAGTGGGGGAAAATAATAATTGGGTAATGGGGGTAATTACCCAAAAAGAAGAAAAGTAATTATTAATTAGTAACTGGAGGTTAACTACTCCTCAATTACTGTACCTGAATTATTATAGTGGGTATTTAAAACGTTATAATTTATAAACAAACATTTGTGATCGTAATTCTATAACAATGGTCCTGGCTATTCCTGATAATTAAACTAACCTTAATTATCTTAAATTGTGGCGGGAGGAAACACATCTCCAAAACGCCCCAAGCTGCGTTGTGTAATTTTAGTGAAGAAAAAGCGTATAGACCGCGCAGTTGTATCTAAATAAAACCTATCTAAACTACGCATAAATGACATCATAAAGCAGACTGACATCTGAAATAAAACTTACATTAAAGTAAAACAATGGACTCATGTTGTATTAAAAACATAGCCAAAAGTTAACAATAAACAAAAGGTTTATTTACAGCTAATTTACATATTTACAAAAATAAAAATAAACAAAATAGAATTGTGTCACAAGACACCCGCGTTCCAAAGAACGAAATTGAATTAGTAATTTCATTAAATTTACCTTTTAAATTAACATTACAATTATTAACTAATTGCTTGAGTACCATAAATTGTACACCCCTAACACAAAATCAATTATTAAAACATTGGGAATACAAAAACGTTAAAGAGAACATACTTTCTGTAGAGAGGGATCACTCGTGGTTAAGGTGGCACATGAATCCTTGGCACATTGAGTGTTTAGTGTTTTACACTCTAGGACAAGTTCACTAATTTAATTCACTTAAATGATAAAAGCAATGTCCGAGGACGGTTGATCATGGGGCCATCCCTTAACGGGAAAACACGACCCGAATACGTGATCATCGTTGTAGAATTTCCTTTTAAACACTTAGGAAATTGGAGCTGGACTCAATCATTTAAAACCATACTGGTTTGAGAGCTGGAACGCATCTCTTGAAAAACATCATAGTCTGGGTGCTCGCCTTCATCTCTGTTCAGACATCATAGTTCAGGAACTCGCATCACTCTCTTTATTTCTAAGGCTTCATATTTTAAGAACTCGAACTGATCTCTTTATTTTAAGTCATCATGGTTCTGGAACTCTCATCGGTATCTCTTTATTTTAAGTCATCATGGTTCTGGAACTCAAACTGAACTCTTTATTTTAAGACTGCATAGTTTTGGAGCTTGCATCGATATCCTTATTTTAAGTTATCATTGTTTAGTAGCTTGAATCGATCTATCTGTAACTTCTTCCTTCAGTTACGAAATCATCTCGTGATGACAATATGGAGGAGGGTCCTCTGCCCTCTTCGTCGAATGGTCGGTCAGCCTTGCTGACCCCCTTTTCTTCCTTCGACCTGCAAACCTCTGATTCGGTATTGCACTTTTTCTGGGGTATACCGTACTCCGCCCCCTGAGCGTCAGCGATTTTGGTTTCTCGACCCCGGGTCTGGCCTGTGTGGTCTGTTTTACTAGGTACCCTAAATAACGTAACATCCCGTCATAAATTAGACTTGGCATTTTATGTCAAGCTATTGTCAGGCTTGTAGACTCCGTGTCTCACTAAAAAGATCCCCTCTACAGATAAGACTCACTGTGCAGTCCTTCTCTTATTAAGACTTTACAGCGTAGATACATATATGAGTATATTTATATTAAATAATAATAATAATAATCAAAATAACTACATGTAAGAACACACTCTAAATATATATATGCATTTTATAAAATAATAATAATCAAAATATATAAATAATAGTATTTTTTATGACAATAAAATAAAATAACAACCTGCTGAAGTGGTATCAAGGGTATTTATGTCAGTTACATGATACACTTCCAGCATGGACCACAGCACAAACTACTGGCGTCCAAATTGCCAGTACACTGTGTTGTTAATTTTACGCAACTACTGTATTTTCCATGTTTAAATAGTCAGGAAACCAAAGAAAGATACAGTACATTCAACTGTGATCGAGTTTGTGCGCGAGATGAACAGTACTTTGTACTGTAAAAATGTCGTTTTTTTATACAGTGTATGTCGAAGATGCCTAAAGTCATGAGAACGCTGTTTACACAAATTCTCATTTTTGGATCTCCTGAAAATCCATGGCACCTATGGGAAATGTTTAAGAAAGATTTGGCTGAAAACTTCATCCGAGAAACAGGACGGATGGTTAATTCTGTCGAAAAAGCGCTGAAGCGTGCTTATCGAATTATCGCATTCAAGTTAAATACAGAAGCTACTGAAGGTAGGAATTTCCTATACTGGGTTCATCAACTTGTTATGGACGATATTGATGGATATGAGAACGTGCTAAATGAAGAAACTATGAACACCAATGAGTCTATTTCTATTGGAGAACATATGCATCAACTTCTTAAAGGGAGACAAATTGAAATTGTTGATACCATCTTACATTCAGTAAACGATTCAACCCCTCGATCAAAATGTTTATTGATGGACCTGAAGGCACTGGAAAGACTTTTGTATACAAAACTCTTTATTACATCCTTCGAGGACAAAAGCATAAAGTAAAGGGCATGACATTCATGGGATTGTTTTTATTCTGCTACCTGATGGAAGTACTTCACACAAGACTTTTGGACTTAAAGTTCCATTGACATCGGATTCAATTTCCAACATCAAACCTAGATCCGCTAAAGCAGTCGAACTCAGCAAAGTTGATGTATTTTTGATGCATGAAGCTAGTATGCTGCCAAAATACGGACTTCACAACATAGATCAATTGCTGCGCTCTATTGCAAATCCAATTTTGCAATTTGGTGGAAAGATTATGGTCCTAGGAGGGGACTTTCGTCAATGTCTACCCGTCCAACTACGAGAAAACAGAAGTGAAATATTGTATTTATCAATAAAAAAAAAGTGAGCTGTGGCACCACTTCAATTCAATTTCATTAACAGATAACATGCGCGTTGATCCGGAACAAAGCGAATTTACCAAATATCTTTTGAAACTTGGAAATGTGGAGCTACCTGAGAACGCGATGGGTGAAATCGAACTAAATGTAGATATACTTTCAAATGGTCATCTCATTGATGAAGTCTTTGGAAACTGCTTAAAGAAAGGAAGTTATAAAGAAATGAAGGATCGAGCTATCCTTGCGCCATTAAATAAAGATGTCAGCAAGATTAACACCGAAATTATTGAGAAGCTTCCTGGAGAGTATAAAATCTACCACAGCTACGATTCCGTCAAAGATCAACCTGAAGGAGCAGTCCAGTTTACGACGGAATTCCTC
The DNA here is from genome assembly GCA_963932465.1 of Maratus speciosus. Taxonomy (NCBI): domain Eukaryota; kingdom Metazoa; phylum Arthropoda; class Arachnida; order Araneae; family Salticidae; genus Maratus; species Maratus speciosus. The sequence continues at coordinate 534,332,621 of OZ010788.1, read as the reverse complement.
AATTCCATCGAAATAGCTGATTTGCCACCTCATGAGTTAAAGCTTAAAAATAACGCAATAATCATACTATTGCGCACTTTAGATGTTTCAGAAGGCCTTTGCAATGGAGCAAGGCTAATTGTTAAAGATCTTTGCAATAACATAATCAAAGCAAAAATAATCACAGGAGAATATTCAGATACCGAAATACATATTCCGCGAATAACTCTCGATTCAAGCAGAGGTCAACTTGGATGCACGATGCAAAGGCATCAATTTCCTGTGAGGCCAGCATTTGCAATAACTATACATAAAGCTCAAGGTCAGACTTTCAAATTTGTTGGCGTCGACTTACGGACACCTCTTTTTTGCATGGAATGCTCTACGCTGCTTTTTCCAGGGTTAAGAGACAAAACAACTTAAAGGTACTTCTATCTACAGAAAATCCTCATCACAGTCATAATGTTGTATTAAAATAAGTAATGAATACACAAACAACCAATCAATTTAGTATTTAAAAGACTGCAGAAATACGTAACAAAATGGTTTACTAGAAAGTACTAAGAAAGGGATATAGATTTCTCAATAAATAAAAAGCTCAAAAAACGATTATTTAATATGTGCTATTATTATTTTTAGAAAGTAGGAATGACATTTTCATGTAGAAATAAATACGCTTTAATAATAAATACATAAAATTTTTTCACTGCAATATGATCGCAGAATAAAAAAATCACCGAGTGATGCTCGGTGTACCAGGTACTAATAATAATGCACAAAGGGCAACTGCTTCTATTTGCAGCCACCCATCAGAAATCAACTACGATGTTTTATAGATAGTTTATTTTTAGTTATTTTTTCCCAATGTGCAGTCATTTTTAATAAGACGTCAGCAAATATTCATGGATATTTTTATATAGCTAGTAAGAAGCCATTTATCTTGAGTTGTTTTAAGGCTGAATACAGGAGCTTTTACCTTATTACTTATCATAATAGAAATAGTTAACTTATATTGCGGAGAATCGTGTTTTATTTTGTTTAAGACATGGTTCTTTAACTCGTAAAGGGGACGCACATAGCGATTCTCTCAGGTCGTAAAATACTATTTTAATGAAAGAACAAAATTCATTACAGTACGAATTTAGAGATCGATGCAAGCAAAAATTGAGTTCACGAAATCCCATCAACCCTTTATCTACTGACGGAACTTATAAGTACCATTAAAATAACTTGTTATAAAATTCATTTAATACATCGATTAGTCGTAATACAGATTAGAATAGGTTATAGATGCAATACTTTATCTTGTTCCAAAAAGCATTATTGGTTACACAAAACAAAAATATTTTTAAAAGGATGATTTCTTTTTCAATTGCATGGTTTCAGCTTTCTTGGCGTTGGAGGGTGGGGGGGAATTTTTCAATTCAGAAATATTTCTATATTTATATTGTAAGAACATTATATTTGTACCTTTCCTATTTCTATAAAATACTAAGAAAAATATTTAAAATAAAAGATTTGAGTGCGGTTATAAATATTGCACAAAATCCCTATACATTCAAATTTAATTGATCCTTCTAAAATTTATTAAATGTTTATGTAAATCTTCTAATGTAGTTTCAAAAATTCAAGAAAAATGCTTTAGAAGATAAAATTTTCACGAATTCATAATTCAGTACATAAAGGGTCATATATATATATATTTCACAAAATTCCATATCATAAAACAGAATCTTTCAAAAATTCCATATCATAAAAGGTTTTTTCGAAATTCCATATCCTAAAATAACAACCTGAAGTTTTCACTTTTGAAACATAACAAGCACACCTCAAAGGAAACACTTTTGTCGAAAGTCAATATGGTGAGATTTGAGATTCCATATGAGTTTGCAGAAGGACTGTAATTAGGTTATTAAGAAATGGCAGGCAATAACAGTAACTATTTTATGAATTACGCATTATTTTCACATAATGACTGAGTTGAAGCACTTTTATTTGAAATATGTTAGAGTTCATTATTAAGTTAAGAGCTAATTATTGAGTTAAGAGATAATTATTAAGAGCTAGTTATTAAGAGCTAACAATACTTAACCTAAGCGAATTATTTCTAAAAGCCCATAATATCTAGCAAACGTTTACTCAAAAATGAATAATGACTTTAAGAATGAGTATCATTAGACAAACAAATAAATATTTAATTTTTCATAGAATAAAGGTAGAGAAGAATAATATAGATGTTTAAAATCGCTCTGTTACAACTCTGCTATAATTTAAGGGGGTTGGCCACTCAGTTTACCAATTCCCCTCGTTAATGTTGAGTCTATGGCGTTTGATGCATTCTTAATATTTAAAATATCGCTTCAGGATATTAATGTTTTTTATTTTTGTTTTCTGCATTCTCTTCTTAAAGGATGTCTCTTTTTACCCGACTGCCAAGAAGGGTTTTGTGTTCCACGCGTATCTGGGTATGTGGATTTCTTTATACCCTCGTAACATCCCAACGGCTGGATGGATTTTAATGAATGTCGTCTCTATCAATTCGCCTTAACCATCCGATGGTTATAGGCTAGGTTTTGTTTTTATAAATTCAAAATGGCGGCCGTAAAGTACAAAATAGCGGTAGAGACGAAAAAAAAATTACGCACCCTATTGAGTGGCATATCATTGGATAGGTCTTTCAAAATGAAGACGATGTTTCATTGACTAGTTTACAGTCAGAAGCTCCGTTTAAATATTACACAACCTGGAAGTTGTGTAGGTCGGATTTCTAGCCTTACTGCAACTAACTTTCATCGACATTTATAGGCCTCATCAAAACAGTGTTTATAGATAGGAACTAACAATTAAACACAACTTAAAAGTCATCAATACAAGTAAATAAAAAAAAATATGTAAGTAATATAAAAAATAGTTTCACATTGATGAGAAATAAATAATTAGTTCGTTTTTTACGCAGTCGGATTTTTTGATTTTTTAAATTTAATTTGTACTTGTTTTCTTAGTTGTCGAAATATTTCTAAAATCTTGCTTAATTTCTCGAGGAGATATTTTAAATGTAAGACTGCATCAAACACCCATAGACTTAACATTACCAAGGGGAATTCGGAAACTGAGTGACTAGCCCCCTTAAGAAAAAAGAATATATATATATATATATTCAAAATATTTATTTTTCTACTAATATAAAAAAAAAAAAGTTCAGATAGGATAGGAAACTTTCTTTATTGATTGTATTTTATTTTCATATTAAAAAAGTAACATGAATGACAAAAATTCTGATTTTTTTCATGCTTAAAAAAAAAAAAAAAATTATAAATCTTAGTGGAGGCCGGGACACATTTTCCATAGGGGCAAGTTTTCCAACTCGCTTTAGTTTTTAAATGAGCCGCTAGGTGACGCTAGCGAGTGAACTGGCTGAAGTAGCAACATCTTACACAACATCTTACAAAACTTCGTCTGCAGAGCTGTTTTTTTTCATCTTTTCAACGGTGAGTAAAATTTTAGGTCTTTATTAAAAAGTAAAAAAAAAAAACGTACTAGCGTTAAACTTACTGTTTTGACATTGCATACACTAAAAAAGGGTTTCTTTCTTCAGGTAACTATGCGTTTGTTTTGCAAATAACTTACACCGGTATTCGTCCAGGTAGAGTAAAAGTTCGAATATGGCGACGGGCAGGTTTTCCAACATGTTTCTCGTTTGAAAACCTCCCCCCTCCTAAATCAGCTAGTTTTATTCTATCAAAAAATCGGCCAAATAACCATATATACTACGAACCCGTTTGGTCATTTAGTCATTTAAGTAAAACTATCAATATAAAAAACCAGGTAAATTCAAAAATATAATAAAATGTCAATTTTTTCTAAAATGGGTTCATTTAATGAATCCATTTTATGTTAATTATGCCTTTATAGTCACTAGTTGCGTAGCAACCCGTTGTGTTGCTTTTGAATTGCATGAGACAATCGATCTTTTTGCGAAAAATGAAATCTTAACTTTATTGTAAATTTAGAAAGCCATTGCAATATTAATTTTATTAAATACAATATTTCAAATAATAAGTTATATTTACAATTTAAGTCAAAACTTTCCCAATAAAAATGCACATATTCTATAACTTTATTTGCCCAGAGCTTTTCGCTCTTCCAAGATTTTGCTTCGAATTTCGGAGTTCGTAGAAATGATGTCATTTGGGTCAACTTATACAAAAATGAATTTGTTTGGACGAATTTATTCAGAAGCATTTTATATTTATGAATTAAAATAAATATTTAAAGGCTTATTTTTTTTTTTTTTTCTCGCTAAAACTTTTCTCTTTTTTTTTTTCTCTCTTTTTCGCATTTTTAATGTCGGCTTCTGAAATGTTTTATTAGCCATCTTAAGGCAATGTCTGAAAATCTACTTTACGGCTTTAAATTAAATGAAAATAACGTACGATGTTTTTTTTTTCTTTTTACGTCAACAGAATTTATCTTAATGTTCCAGTCGAGAGTCGAATTTGTGTTTCTAAAATAAACGGATTCCTAAAGCTTGAATATGTGTAAGTTCGTATTTCGTGAAATTTTCTTGAAAACTACAATCATTTTTTCACTATTTATTCAAATATACGTTAATTTCAATTTAAAAATGATTTCAAACACTGACCTAATAATCCTTGTTATTTTCCCTTTTCTCTCTTTTATCCACAAAAATGGAGCAATTTTAATTTCCATCATTACATAAATGTCATCAAAAATAACGTAAAAATCTATATCTCGAAAACTAAACAAATTTTTAAATTCTGCGACCACGTTTAACATCCTCGGACCCATGCGGATAACTGGCGTTAATTTGATCACCCAACATTCCATATTCTAAGAGGAACAGCTGTGAAATACAAATGGACAGTCACTTTTTAATATAATAGATTGATGAAGTTTTAATTTCGCTGTAAAAAAATAGTCAGGGACAAATGCTGAATTATTTATATTATTTTAAGTGCAAATGGCTTATTCCGTAATGGAGCCTGTACGCAATGGATATAGATTAAAAAACATTATTCTTGAAAATTATTTAAAAAGACATGATAAATAAATCAATTAAGATAAAGTTTTCAAGAAAATTGCATTTGAAATTAGATTTTTTCCCCTATATAACGGGTGTAAAAATTGAAGATGCGCGATGTTTAGAAATTCAAAAAATTGCAGTAGCAAAGATTGCAAATCCAACATTTAATCGTCAAGCGTTGCCATTCTCAAAATGACGTCAGCCGTACGCACGGACATATTTTTCCTTTATAATATAGATAGATTTTCAAACGTGAATTTCCGCTTGTCAGCTAAAGCTTTGCATGTGAAAATGTATTCTTTTGGCTTGAGGGTCTAATTTCAGTACCGCGAAGTACAAATTCCAGAAACTGATGTCTTTTAGATGTATTCGTGTAAAAATATGTAGTTTTATCAAAGAAAAGGATTGTTTTCTTTTGAATATGGCACTTACTTTAGCATTACGCCAAGTGTCTCAAATTCGGTATCAGCCGAATGAAAATATATTGTAACATTAGCTTTATGAGCGAAAATGTTTTTTAAATAGTGACGTCATTTTCTGTTCAGACTTAAAATAAAGTTATTTTTAATTGTAATGAGTAAATGGTATCAATAAGGATAAATAAACCCCACTATTTCTTTTTTTCTGCAACAGTGGAAATAATACGATTGCTACCATTTTGATGAAATTTCAAAAAATCTTTTCAAATTAAATTAAAAATATAAAAGTGAAAATATTTAGAAAAATAGCTAGTGCGAGGACATCTACAAATGAACAGCGTTCATTTAAAAAAAGAATTATTAGCAAAATTGGTCAGTCAAAAGTTCAAGGAAGATGTCTAAAAAAGCTATCTTGTGTTTTCAATATATAGATTATTTTTTCTCTTTTACTTTAACAGTTGCCTAGCAACTCTATTTCATACAAATTACATTTAAAAGCACATATTTTTCCTAATTCGGCTCTAAAAATTTAAATTGTTCGACTACATATATGTTAAATTCGTGCTTTTTTATATATTATTCTTTCATTTATTTATTGATGAAGCTTTAATTTCGTTGTAGAAAATTAGCGGGAGAGAAATTCTGAACTTTTTTTTATGTGCAAATTGTTTATTAATATTTCGCAATGGAGCCGGCACCGCAAAATCCTTTAATTGATAAATAACAACGAAATAAAGCCAAAACTCACTGGGTTTTATAACAGACGATATTCTTGACATAGCACGTATTTTAATTTCAAAATGTTTTCGGTTTTTATGAGAAAATGGCATCAAAAAGATACAGCAATCTACTATTTTCATTTTTCCCCCTTTAGTTTCATCAGAAATGGAGTACTTAAGCTGCCACGATTACAAAAAAAGTAATAAAAACTACAAAAAAATTAATATCTTAAAATTAAAATGAGATACAGCTTTCAAACAAATTGCATTTAAAAGAGCATTTTTTTCGTTATACGGCGGTGTAAAAATTTAAAATGTGCGATGTTTAGAAGTATAAAAATTTGCAGTAGAGAAAAATGCGAAACCAAAATTTTATTTCAAATTTCTAAGTGTTGCCATCCGCAAAATGACGTATGCGTTACGCACAGATATGTTTGTCCTTTATAATATAGATAAGCTAGCACACTGAGATCGCAGTGAGTATGAACCCCTCAAAAAGCAAATTAACCGTGCTTAGAGCCGCTCCACTGGCGTTAATCCACAGTTAATATTATGGCGGGTTTTAAACGTTAGAGAATTTTCATACTGAATCCTGAAATATTTACAAACTCTGCTATTACGCCATCCTACTTTTCTGACAGGCCAGCTCCTGCCGCACTAAATCTTAAAAGCACCAACAATCCTGAAAAGATTTGAAACTTTCCTCAATAATCACCCCCCCCCGCAGAAGCAAAACAACACCGAAAGCATCTAATCATTCTACACCAACGCAGGCTAGCATTTCCAAAGAAGCTGTTCCTTAAGTTCTACTCAAAATTTCCCTATTGCTTATGAAAAAAGCGTTCCTTCTACATCCAAACAAGCTTTGCCTACACCAGAAGAAGCTAGGACTTTTGCGAAGGCTGCCCTAAGCAGGCAAACACGGCGTGGGAAAAAAATAGGAAGTATTGCACATACTGATTCTCCTGTCAAAGATCAACTGAAAATGGAAAAAAAGATTCATCTAAAAAAAAGGAAACTGAAAAAGGAATCAGATAAAAGGGGCGAGGAAAAAAAAATCCAATTCCGGCCAGGGAGCAGTTTGGACCTTCGTCTTTAAATGTCAAATGGATTAAAACTGTTTTTTATGTTACTGTTATGTTACTGAGCATTTAGTTCACAATAAAAAATACTTATTAATTAACAAGCAAGATTTATTACCGATGTTTTACCATTTAAAGTATAGTTGGAAAACTTGCCCCTGACCATTTTTCGTAGGCTGGAAAACTTGCCCCGCATACGGAGCACATTTTCCAACGTAACATGATTAGACTTAACTATTTTTTGTGAAAAAGTATATTTAGTTTTTTGAAAAATAATTGTGCCAGTTTGTACAAGAAAGTCTAGGGAATACAATGATATCTTGTATATATCAAAATAGTTAAAAATAAAAAATACAAAAATAAAAATCTAAAAAGTTGGAAAACTTGCCCCGGTCTCCCCTATATAATAGGTCAATTCTAACATTCAGATAAGTATGTTTTCATTATTTTTTCCTCTATACAAAGGCTATGCTTTAATTCAAAATATAATGCTCCACCCTTGTTTTAAGCTCTTCAAAGATTTTAAACGTAAGCTAATGCACATATGCAATCGATTCCTTTTATTTTTAACAATGTAGAAAATTTAATTTACATTTTGTAATCTCAAAATACGCTGTTTGTCATAAATATTCTTGATGTTCATTTCTTTGATTAAGGGGGTCCGGGACACAAAAATCTTCAAATTTTCTAAAACACTTTTATTGCATTAAAATTTTCTGTTTTTTTTTTTTTTTTTTTTTTTTTCTGTTTAAAATGACTTTTAAATCGCATTTCTATCTTAATTGGAACAGGAAATATTAATTTTTTCGTTTTGGTTTGTTTTCAAAATCTAGCTTGCAAGCAATGGTAGGTTATGAAACGACTTTCTGCGAAACTGCGTTTTTCTTCATGATGGGTTTTCACCCTTTCTCATATTTAAATAGTTATAAGTCAAGAACAGTTAAAGATAAACGGTTCAAACTTGAAATACGTCTTTTTCAATTATTTTACTTTAATTTTGATTCAACAAATTTGAAAAAAAAATTTACTTTTGAAAATATGATTAAAAAAAAGTTACTTAAATTTTTTTTAAATTTAAATATTTGTCATTTTTATTTAAATTAATATTTTTAAAAATGCTGAATCAAAATTAAAACTTACATATTTTTGTTTATTTAAATGAAAAATAATTTAAATTCTACAAATAATATTTCGAGTTATAACGATTTTAAACTACCCTACTTTTTTGATAAATTTTAAATTTAATTTTTTTTTTAATATTATGAGAAGTTCTATCATGCGATTTTGTTTACAAATAATATGGTTAACCATGACAAAAAAAAAAAAAAAAAAAAAAAAAAATCAAAATTTTAACTCAATAAACAAAAATTATTTTAAAATGTGTCCCGGACCCCTTAAGGGGCGTTTATCAAAATGATACTTTCTATTGCGTAAAAATGCATTTTGTGTTGAGTGAAAAAGGCACTTTCCTTTGCCCCTTCTGGATTATTTTTATTACAGCTTACATTGAGCACTGAATTTTAAAATAAAAGCAAAAATATTTTATTTTTATTTACAGCAGAGCGCCGATTATCCAAACAAATCGGGACAGACCCTCAGATAAGCAAAAGTTCGGATAAATGGACAGACAATTTAAGGAATGTTTCTGACTATACTGAAACCTTCACACGTTATCTGTGTTTAGAACGGGCAGCGCTAGTTAGTGCAGGCTTGTTTAAAAATTGTTTTTTATTTATTTATTATTTTTTTTTGTCTTTTTAATTTTTTTTTGTTTGCATTTTTATCATTAAAAAAACTTTTTTTTTTCTCTATTTATAATTTTCTGAATTCCAGAGATTATAATTTAAGCAAAAAAGCTTTTGATTGTTGCTTGCTTCAACGAAGACATTCTTTTCAATGTTGCTATATCTCAAATTCTTGTTAAATACGTTAGTTGAATAGGATCAGCCCTCTTCTGCCGTTCGAGCCATTTCATAGCTGTTTCCATACATTCAAAGGCTTCGTCATGTGATGCACCCGAGTCATTTTCTGAGCATTCGTTTTCATTTTCTTCAATTTCTTTTTCATCTTGAATCTCATCCACAATCTCATCATCATTTAAAATCTGATATCCAGGGTCATGTACGTCACTATTTAACCGCTCGTAATTTCATTTTCTTCATAGCTTAGGATTCTTCCCATCTCCTTTATTGTCTTACATTCCTCATTTTTCTGATCCACTATCAGATTTTTCTTTATCTAAAATTTTATTCGAAGCCAGCAGATAATTTTGAGTTCGGTTAATTTTTTTTTTTTTTTTTGAGAAATAGGCTTTTCGGATAACTGAAAGTTCGGTAAATTAAAAAAAAAGAAAAAAAAAGAAAAAAAAAAGAAATAGGCTGTTTGGATAATTGGAAGTTCGGTTAATTGGAGTTCGGATAATCAGCGCCCTACTATATATGCATTCAATGTGTATCTTGAAAATCATGCCTAATTGTTTGGCTGCAATTCAGTTTTTTTTTTCCCCAAAAGTTTCCGTCACAGTTCGTTATTAAAATGGCTTAGGCACCGAACTCGATTATGAAAAAATCATACTTTTTTCTACGCTTGGTAGTAAGCGCAAGCAAGTCAATATATTTAAAAAAAAAATACATAATTATATTAAATAAAAATCCCTAAAAATTTCCTAAGTTCATCCCTAAAATCCAACCCATAATATTATGGTTATCATAAGCAACTTATGAAAGGTTTTGTTTACGAAGTGTTTGTGACGATAAATCAAAGGGACAGTTTCAGAGTCTTCGAATTTGCGTAATTTTTAACTGATTTGTTCAATGAAAAACCCAGACATAATTTTGATAACAAAACGCTTTCTGATTATGAAAAGTATTTTTCATTTATTTTATTTTTTCAGTTCACTATCACTAGATAAAAATAACTTATGAGAGATAGCGGAGCAAAAGGTACGCATGTACTTGAAATGCCAGGATAAGTACTGTTTGAAGAAAATAAATATTGTGCCGAGTTGTCAATGTTCAAACTGATATGTAATACGATTTATTTAATTTATGCCAGACTCATCTTTAAATAACAAAGATTCCTGATTATTTTTTAAACTCATCTCAAAGAAAAAAAAATTCCAAGCGTTAATGATTTATTTTTCTTGATAGAGTAAAACAAAATGAATAAAAAAAAGTTTATTAATTGCGTTTAGTGTAATATTTTAAATTTATAGTTTCCAACTTTTGCAGTTAATAGCATCTTTTTCCCATCAAATATTTTCCGTTACGTCCAAGTCAGATAATAAACTTACATGACTATTACAGTGCGATTAAAAAGATTATATACAGTCGAGTCTCTCTATAACGAAACTCCATACATCGAATTTCTCTATAAAACGAATTTTTAGTAGGAACGGTCCCTTTTCCCCATGATCTCATTAAAAACAGTCTCCATATAGCGAAATATCTATCTCCATATAACGAATTTTTTCATAAAATGTTCTTTACTTATTGTTTTAAAACAGGTTCCAAATCACATGGAATCAATTTTCCATCACTGATTAGTGATTTATCGTTCAGTGCTGAGTTTTTTTTTTTTTTTATCTTACTTTTCGACCTTGAATCTCTGTTTTTTATGCCCAACAAACTCATCGCCCCCCCCCCCTCCCACACACCTTCTTAAAACAATGTCAATTGAATTGTTACATATATAAGTGCGGGATCAGAGAGGTAATTGAAGTTTAAGGTGAATGAGAATTCAAATGGAGGAAAATGTTCCCGATACAATTTTTCATTCCTTGCTAAAGTGTGAACATTTTTTCGAGAGTGTAACAATTTTGAAATCAAAACAGCGAAAAATTACAGATTTCTTCGTCGAAAATTAATGTAAGTTTTCCTTATGTGATTTTTATTATGCTTTCAAATAAATGTCTGTTCTCTTTTTTGAAACTGTTTAAATAATTCAGAAATACAATATTAGGTAAATAATTCAGAAATACAATATTAGGTAAATATTTATAGTTAAACATTTCAAATTCTTAATTAGACACCTGAAAAGTAATTTTTGTTCAAAATTTACACATTAAATAGAAATTTTTACTCATTTTCTATATAACGAATTTCTCTATACAACGAATTTTTTACTGGAACAATGAATTTCGTTATATGGAGACTCGACTGTATCTACCCTATATACATAAATTCCTAACGAAACGAATTTATGAAACGATATTATAAAACGACTGATTATGTTTCGTAGCTATTCTTCTTAAAATGTGGAACTTTTTGCTGTGAAATTAGCGTTAACTAACAGCAAAAATGGTATTAGAATTTTTTAAATTTGAATTATTTTTCGAGCTATTAATTTTTTTTTAATTTTGATGACATTTATCTAATGATGGCAACTAAATTACTCCATTTTTGTGGAAAAAGGGGAGGAAAGGTAAAAATATAGGGATTATTAGATTTTTTTTTTTTTTTTTTTTTTTTTTTTTTTTTAGTAATGTTGCAATTGAAATTATCTTTTATTTCAATCCATAGTGAGGACAATATTGTCATAAATATTATGTTTTTCAGGAAAATTTGAAAAAAAAAAAATAATTCATTAAACAATAATAATAATAATAAATAAATAATAATTTCTTATTTATTTTAATTAAATTTTCATCATTTCAAGTGATATATATTATATATTTTAGAAAAGGTTATAATTTTAAATTGTTGCCAATTGTAAAAACAGCGCAAAGAATAATATTTCCTTAGGACTAAAAATTTATTTACACGTGACTTAATAGTCACGGACAACACAGAACAAGAAACAGAATAGAACAGAAAAAAAACTTTATAATTAGAATTAAATGATTACCTGTTAAAGCAGGAAAATAGTGAAAATTACGTCACAAAAATTGTATTTAAACGTGACTGTTAAAAAAGTAAGGAAAAAATAAATAAATTCATTAATATGCCTTAAAAGCAGTAAATGAGGGGGTGGGAGAGAATTACGTCATATATAAAATGGTCAAATAAGTAGCACAACCAAACAGTTTAAATTAAAAAATATATTTACGATACATTTATTTCAGGTTTCGAGATTATTTTTTTTAAACTTTTGTTGCCAATTCTAAGGCAGCGCAAATAATAATATTTCCTTTCTAACAACAAAACTATTTTCACGTAAATATTGAAAAGAGAAAGAAACCTTTGAAATGATAAATTCATTAATATGCGTTAAAAGCAGTAAATGGGAGAAATTACATCATATGTAAAATGGCGAAATAATAATATTGACAAACAGTTTCAATTTAAAAATACATCTACATGAGACATTTATTTCAAATTTTGAGATCATCTTTTTAACTATTGTTGTGAATTCTAAGACAACGTAAATAATATTTCCTTTCTAACAGAAAAAGTATTTTCACTTGAATATAATAAAAAGAAAGATAACTTTGGTGAAAATAAGGTCAGATTTAAAATGATACATTTAAAATGTCTAATTTAAAATGATCTTTTTATAGAGTTATTAAAAATTACCAGGGGGCAAAGACTTTGTTTACTTAATTCATTTTATATTAGCTCATTTTCAAATGTTTAACTGATCTTATTGAATCAAGAACGAAAATAGTCATTACAGGTTTCAATAGCATTTGATTCGGCCTTAAAATTTCCCCATCAAAGGGAAATGAATGGTGCATGTTATTTATGACGGCCAATTATTTACACGTGAAACATGGCCCCGAAAGGGGAGGAATGCCCTCCATGGGGGGTCTTTCTAAGGGAACCTAACCCGTATTTACGCAAGAAAATCCAATGTTCGAAGAAAACCACGGAAAATACCGAACGGTTAGGCCGACGGGCGCGATTGGGTTCGGACCCAGCACCTCCCGTCTACTAGCAAGAACCTCTCGGCCACTGGTGGGGCCGGAAATGACTGGAAACCCGTTTAAAAGGAGATCGCCACTGGTTTTTTAACCCTTAAATGCATGAATTATTCTTTTAGAATTGTGTTTTTTATTTTTATATTAAGGATTAGACACCAGAAATCTTACGATAGATTTTTAACTTTATTTAGTAGCATATTTTTGTAATTTTCAGAGGATCAATATTTCTATTTAAATATAGTGGTTGTAAGAACTTAATTTATGTATTAAAAATTAAATAAAAAGGTGATGGAAATTGACATCACTATGAAATTAAGGGTTAAATTATTATTCAATCTTCTGTAATTTTTAAAAACCGATCAGATTAGCGTGTTTTTAGAATCTGCGTTGTCTGAAGGGGGGTTGACGAGCGTAGCTCGTATATATACACACACATATATATATATATATATATAACCATCAATTAAACATTACTGACCACCAACAAAAATTGTGATAGTATGAATATATATATATATAATTCAAATTCACAAACAATTTTTTATAATGTTAAGTATTTAAATCTGCTTAGTTTGCACAGATGAACCTATTGTTCATGGGCAAAATTTGGAAACCAATACTTTTTGTTAGATAATTCCAGTCTGATCCAGAGAAAAATCACCTATTATAGACTACCAAGAATATTTTTACGAGAAAAACAAGTAACAGGCATACGCACTCATCTTTATTTTCAGACCATTTACAATAAAATGACATAGGGGACATTAGACAGTTTCATTTTTCAAATGATAGCAACCATTTTTAATGCTATGTTTAAGTTCTGTGAATCAAATCAGCCTGAGGAAAGACAATCTTCACAGTGTTAGAAGACGACAATTTTGAGAGTTTTAATGTTAAATCCACGTAACAAACTTTAATTTATATCTTCTTTAAAAAATCGTCCGTTTGATTTTTTTTTCTAATGAGATACTACTGTAAACAGGCTCAAACATATTCCAGCCATTTTTTTTAGGTGCGTTCGTAATTATATAAATACGTAGCACCTAAAGTCGTCGTTTGGTCCGCCCTTCTGTCTGTCTGTTCGCATATAACAGCGCAAAAACTACCCAACCGAATGGTTTGAAATTTAGTATATATAATCGTTGCAGAATTTTGCTGAGTCGTTTAAAATTTTATGAAAATCGAGTCAAACTTAAAAAGATATTAATAAAAGTTCTCTTCACTCTATTAAATCCTATCATACGTAATTCATTCAATAAATTCCCTGATAAGTAATGATTCTATTGTGCCATGGTGATTACGTCCTATTTAAGATGAAGTCATATTAATTCCTCATTACTGATGAATTTAATGTATATAATCGTAATAAATTTTGTAGTCATGCATTTTTGCATAAGAGTGGAACAACTATTGCACCAAGATCTGAATATTTATAAACTAATTATAGTACAAATGCACATAATTTTCCACGTTTGGCGTACAATTTCCGATTTGTTTTCTTTTAATGAGATACAATGTATAGTCCTAAACGTATTCTAGGCATTTTTAAAAAATGTAAAACTTTTTAGTAATGAAAATTATTTATAAATTCATATTAAGAATATCATCTAAATTAAGTTTTACTTTAAAAATATGAATATCGTCCATAACATGGCTCTATGTATTGCCTATATGATATAGCACATCATTCCTATTAGGAGCTATGCATATAATAACGTCATAATTTTAGGGGGGAGGGGGGGGGTCTGGCACATGATATCCTAAGGTATCTCTAGGGGAGGGGGGGGGGTTGTCTTTCGATGTCGTTATCATTTTTTATCCAAGCAAAATTTTCTCTTTTATTTGTAACTTAGTCTTTAGATCAAAATAGTATGTTATATTTTTTTAGTTTGTTATCTATTTTTATGAAAATATAAAGTTATTATTAAAATCATTAAATGATTATAAAACTATTCAATTCCAAAATATGGAATATCTCTAACGTTTGGCATTCCTATTTCTTCTGTAATATGTGTACGCATATATAGTCCGCTGTTCGAGAAACCATATGCGATGTATGTTTGACATGATACTTGTGTTTACTAGCAAATATTAGGTTGAGCAAAAAGTTCTGGGAAATTTTTAATCTAATTGTTACCAGAATTTGTATCGTATGTAGGAGTACTAGTGGTCTATCTATAGGAGTTCAGGAATTTCGGCTCCAAAATGCCTATTGCACAATATGATTTGGGTGTGTTGATCCGGCATTATTGGAGAAAAGGTCTAACGATTCTGAAAGTCGTCGATGAGATTAATGAGGGTGAAGGTGCTGGTACGGCGACAAACTTCGTACTTCCAGAAAATCCGGAATCTGGCAGAACGATGGCAGAAAGTCGTGAACTATGGTAGTCTTTGAAGAATAGTCCTTGTTGCTTTTGTTGTTAATTTGCGGATTACAACGCAACTTTCAAAAATTTCCCAGAACTTTTTGTTCAACCTAGTAAAAGAGAAAGAATGTTGTCCAACTGTTTTATTGATAAGAAGTTGTGTTTTCCCCGCCCCCGTGCGGTGACAAGTACAAGATGGCATTATTACTGCTGAAGGAATTATGTAACAAAACAGCTAGTATAAAATACTTTTAAATAGTAACAATTTCTTTTAAATGTTATTTGATATAAAGTTATTTCATATATAAAATTATATTTTATTGACTTCTTTTTATTTGAATCAATAAAGCATGCGAAAAATAAACGTATCCACATTTGTATATCACTCCAAAGAAATAATTCCAAAAATAAAAAGAATTTTTAGGCTAATGTCAGACGGACGTCTTTTTGCACGCTTTTTTCCTTACGTATTATCCCTACACAATGCCGTTAGCATTGTGTAGGGATAATACGTAAGGAAAAAAGCGTGCAAAAAAACGTTCGTCTGACATTATCCTTAGACATCGATAACGATATCATTATGGAGGGGGGGGGGGGTTCGAGGGATGATAACGTATGATATCGTAAGGGGGGGTGGAGGGGGTCCAAAATTACAAAAAAAAGTTGATAACGTTATATATTTACTGTACAGCCTCTTATTAGTTTTTGAGATATAGATAAATTTTATTTTATGACGGTATATGGGGACCATCTCCTGTTAACGTTGGCAACCGTTGAGCAGGAAATCTTAAACAGTAACAGGAAAAAAAAATAGAGATTTTTTTTCGTAGTAAGTGAATTTGTTACATATTTAGAATTTCTACATAATTGAATAGTCAATTAAATATTTTACTAATTGAATAGTTTTCCTTGTAACATCATAATTTTATTTTTCGAAATTTATTGATAAACCCCAACTTTTATGAAGATTTAACGTAAATTTCAAAAAGAGTATATCTTGTTCAGGGTAAATAAATTGTGAAAAGTGATTGTTACTATTTGAAAAATGAAAGCTGGTACAATTTTTAATATGTAGACGATCCCTTTTTAAAAGACTGCATTCATATAAAGAAAATATTATTCCGAATTTTACACCTGTGATAATGTGCAGGTTTTAGGATTGCAGATTTAAGGGAGTCTAATGTATTTCTAAAAATGTCACATTTGCATAGACAAATTACGATGACTTTTGATCACCACTAATTTTGAATGGAAAGTTTTTCCTTATTTAATTGCAGATATCTGCAATTAAATTAAAATAATATGAAGACTTTCAGAATTACTGGTGGCTAAAAATCGTAGCAGCTATACAATATAATGACAGATTCGTTGTGATTTTATTGCAAATTATCTGCGAATAAGGGTATTCGTATTACAATAAAAAATAACTTTTTTAAATTTTAGCACAGAATATGGCGTCACGATTTAGAAAAAAACAATTTTACTCATAAAGCTGTTACATTTCAATATTTTTTTTATTCCGTTGATACTGAGATTGAGACGGTAATCTCAGAGGGTTTCAGTGAGTGAAAACGACGTCATAATAAAAACAAGTGGGTAAGTGTGATCACAGATCGCACTGAGGGTTTCGTTTAATATTCCTTTCCAAACACTTTATCCTTTTGAAAAATCTGTTAGTTCCACATTTCGCAACCAGGGGCGCACTCCATTCTAAACAAACCTCTATCCGAACGAAACTCTGTTTTACATACTATCCGTATATATATTAGTCGAAAGGATTGGGCCCATAGCACCCAAGATAAGTGGGCGCCCCTGGCGGTAAAAAGTGGAACTAAAATATGTAAGGCTATGGTGCATAATATGAAAGAATGGTCAAAGAGGTGTCGGCAAAAGTTGGAAAAGTGCTCCCCGGGAGAAAAGGGCGGAGGAAAGAAAAATTGCTTAAAATATACAAGTTAGAGCATGGAGGAGTAAATAATATAAGACTTTTTGAAAATTTTATGATTTGTCGTGTGGTCTGAGGTATTCAGCTATACGTATGCAAAAATTCATGTCTCTAACTTAATTAGGGGAGAAACTTAGAAAGAATTGCTTAAAATACATATGGGGTAGCTCAAAGGGTTAAACGTAAGACTTTTCAAGATTTTATGATTTGACGCCTGGACTCAGGTGTTCTGCTATAAGTATGCAAAATTTCAAATCTCCAATTTAATAAGGGGGTCAGTTAGAAAGAATTGCTTAAAATGCGCATGTGGGAGCCCAAAGGGTTAAATGTACGACTTTTTCAAATTTTTGTGATTTGTCGCATGATGGTGTTCAGCTATATGTATGCAAAATTTCACGCCTCCAAGCTAAATAGGGTGTCACTTAGAAAGAAATGTTTAAAATACACATGTTGGAGCCCAAAGGGTTAAATGCACGACTTTTTCAAAATTTTATGCTTTGTCGTTTGATCTGAGGTGTTCAGCTATAAGCATGCAAAATTTCACGCCTCCAACCTAATTACGGGGCTGACTTAGAAAGAATTGTTTAAAATACACATGTGGGAGCCCAAAGGGTTAAATGTACGACTTTTTCAAAATTTTACAGTTTGTCGTTTGATGTGAGGTGTTCAGCTGTAAGTATGTAAAATTTCACTCCTCCAACCTAATTAGAGGCTCACATAGAAAGAATTGTTTAAAATACACATGTGGGAGGTCAAAGGGTTAAATGTACGACTTTTTCAAAATTTTATGATTTTTCGTTCGATCTCAGGTGTCCATCTATAAGTGCTCAAAATTTCATGCCTACAACTTAACTAGGGACTCACTTAGAAAGAATTGTTTAAAATACACATGTGGGAAGCCAAAGGGTTGAATATACGACTTTTTCAAAATTTTATGATTTGTCGTATGATGTGTGGTGTTCATCTATAAGTATGCAAAATTTCAAGTCTCCAACATGTATACTTTCTGAGAACGGGCTCTGTGACGGACAGACAGACAGAGGAGCGAGACGAATAGGGTTTCGTCAGATGAACGAAACCCTAATGAAATGCTTTCGTAGTAAAACATTTAGTTTTGTCAAAGAAAATACTCATTTCATTCTCAGACGAGTACTTCCTTTGATAAAACTAAGCATTTTACTACGAATGCATCTAAAAGTAAATTTCTGGATTTCGCCGGCATTCGGATTAGAACCTCAAGAGTGCGAATGTTTACATGTAAAATTGTAACTGGAAAACTTAATATCAAGTATGGGAATATATTTATTAATAATCAATTACGTTAAAATATTTTTAAAATAGTGAATATAAATATGAAAAGTATGCATGTAAATTTTGCGACTGTGAAAACGAAATTACAGTCGAACTTCCCTTTAACGAATTACCTATTTTACGAAGTTTTCTACTTAAGGAAATTTTCTGCTGAACCTCGACTTTGAACACCATTAACATGTAAATTAATCTCCATATTACGAAAAATATATTCTATATAACGAAGTTTATTCCCCTTTTGTGCGTGTACAGCAATCAAACGGGGAGGTGGTTGTTGCGACGTATGTATGAATTTATTTTAGCGGATTGTATGAAAATGAAATTATTTATTTAATCATTTCCATTCAAAAGAAGAAATTTAAAAAGCCTTCGATACAAGAAGAAGGGGATTCCAGCTTCATGAAAATGTTACAGATGAATTGTTCGGATACTTAAAAAAGCGGGAAAATTTTTTTGAAAAGTTTTTTTTATAAGAAACCTGTGACAAAGAGATATTAAAGACATTTTAAAAGTTAAGGATTTGAAATACTTACAAGGGAACCACTTTAGGTGTTGCTCGCACCTAGAATCGAGACCTGGTGCATTTTGTAGCCCTATGCATAAAAGTTAGAGAACCGATAAAAATTCTTTGTTAAAATAATATTTTATATATATTTTTTTATATTTATAATTTTTTATTATTGGATTTTTATTTGTTAATTTTACACCAAAAGAGAGTTAAGTCGCCAGATATGGCACTTTGAGCTAGGGTTGCCGGAAAACTGTACGGGACGAAAAAGACGCCAATCTTTCCCCGCCAAATATGTAAATATAATATTGTAATTTTTGTAAATCAAATTCGTAGGTTCTTGAAGGAATTTTAAAACTTTTTTCAACATTTATAGTTATTATTGACTAATTTATATTTTTAACTATATTTTTTTTAACTTACGTTAAGAGCCCGAAAAGTGGTCTAGAAAATTGCATTTTCAGAAAGTTAATCTGCTGTAAAATCAAAAAATATTATTTTAACAAAAAAAAAAAAAAAAAAAAAAAATATCGATTCCCAAACTTCCTAATATAGAGCTTTAAAATGCACCAGGTTTCTATACTAGGTGCGAGCAACACCTAAAGTGGTTCCCTTGTTAGAAAAAGAGAAAAGTTACGCTACGCTTCAGTTTTTGTTTACCTCTCTTTATTATATATTTTAGACATTATTCTAATAAAATTTTTCTCATGTGTCTACATTGCATTAAAAAAAAAAAAAATTATTGCCTGAATTAAAATACATTTTCCCAATATTTCCATTTAATGTGTAGGGGAAGACGGGGTACAATGAAACAAGGGGTACAATGAAACATTACTTGTAAAATCAATCAAATTTGTCATACAGAGTTGCAGTTTATATATATGTTATACATTTATATGTTCCAATTACTGATGTGATTTGGATACATTCACACTTCTACAACAGTAGCAATGGAAGATTATTGCTTTTGCACCATTGAAAGTAACTTTCTTTACTAAAAGTAATTTTGTTTCTTTTTCCTTGTTTTTATAAGTAATAATTATTTTTTCTATACATTGTTATCTTTGGGTTGTTGTCTTCATACCTCCAAAACCAAACTAAAAAAAATAAATATTAGAAGTTTGAAAATAAATTTTTATTTAGTAACCTCAGTGCGGGGTACAATGAAACACTTGCAGACGGGGTACAATGAAACATGTTTTATTACAGTAATAAAAATAGTAAATAGAATATATTAGAAGTAAGAGTAGGAAAACAGAAAAAAAAAGAGTTTTGTTCTAACCAGGTCAGTAAAAAATGCTCTTGTTAAGCAATTAAAAAATAGAAAGAGAAAAAAAGCTGAGAAGGGATTGTTTTGAAAACAAACTCTGCCTGCTACAGACTCTGATGATGATCCACATTTTTTTTTCCAGTCCCAGCTGGTCATCTATGTACTAAGAATGAGATATCCCCACACAACATGTATGGTACAAGCAGTATCCGTATAAATGGAAACATAAGGAAATATATACCGTTGGAGAAATCATACATAAATGAAGTCAAATGTTAAGTACTTGATGTAAAAAAACTCCAACCAAGTTTTATTTATTTATTTTTTTTTTTAGAAACTTACATTAAAAAAAAAACTCAATTGTGTTGAAACTACCATCCCATATTCCTTCAGGAGCAACTGAAATATAAGCAGAAATGCTAACTTTTGAAACTGACTTGAGCCAATTTAATATAAAATGAAAGGTATTTCTTAAACTAATAGAATTTTCTTATTTTTCATCTTAGACTATAATATTTTTATCAAGTTTCTTATTAATCAAGTTTTGTTTCTGTATTTATCTCATTTTTCATAAAATAAACTATACTGGGTGAAAATTGCTTCCATCATTTAGAGTGTTTCATTGTACCCCGGTATACGGGGTACAATGAAACACTGTAAGACATTTATTTTTTGTTATTTTTCAAGCATAAAGATATTGTTTAGAACCTAATAAAAATTTATTTAAATGGGGAATATACAAGGTTAAAAATATGCATTAGTTATATTTTTGTGCATGCAAAATTGTGGACAGGAAAAAATAATTAGTAAATTTTGTTTCATTGTACCCCGTCTTCCCCTATTTTTCATTTCATGCATATGTATTTTATTATACAAATTTCCTGAATTCGAGTTAATTTCTATTTAACGAATGTTCTTCATAACGAAGTATTTAAGTGTAACGACGAGACTTCACTTATGGAAGTTTCACTGTATTTTAGATTTCTTTGAAAACAAAAATTATAATTGTGTCATAATTGCGCAATTTTCGTTGATTTTTCATTACGAAAATTGCGCCATTATTAAAGATCAAATACTCTATTGATAACTTCACCATTTCCTATCTTATTTGCATGTTACTGATTACGTATAGGAATAAAGTTTAATTTTTCAATAATTCGAAAAGTTGAAATTAAATTTTTGTTAAAAATAATATTTGTTTTAAGAGTCAGTCAGGTCAGCCAATATGAGATTGATTAATTATTGTATTTATTTTTGCGATTTTTAAAAAAATATAAATTCAGCCAGTCAAATTTTTAAAAAAATTTCATTCGTCGAATTCAACCGGTTTTGACTCGTCATTATTTTGGCAGGCTGATCTTACATATATTTTTAGATAAACTTTCAAACATTTTACATGTCGTAAAATAAGTCTGACAAGGAAGATTTCCATATGGGCAAACTCCGAAAAATCTGAAAAAATTATAGAATGTTCTTCTCATGAGGATAGATATGTATATAAAAAAAATTTTAGGCGAAACTCGATAAAGTGTTCGTAAAAAAAATAATGAAAATTTCGTTATTTGGCAATTTATCACCAGTTGGCGATGCAATAAAATTTCAAAAAATTCTTTTTTATGTCAAATATGCTTTAAAGTAAAAATGTTTCATAATTGAACTTGTTTAAGTAAATTTAATTTAAATAACTTTAGTTTTGTCAGTTTTAGTAGTTTTGTCATACATATATTTATAATGAGCGTTAACTATGAAATTTTATGAAATAAAACAAAATATCAATTAATTAAAATTGTTTCAATCTCAAAATTAAGTTCAATTGAGCACTGTCGAGTCAATTTTGTTGCTATGGAAACAAAATCTTCTCTAATATTGAAATGTACTGCAGAATTCTTCATCTGGCCTTCATCACGCATAAATACATGAAAATATATTTTTCAATATGAAAATATTTTTTATATATGAAATTATTTTTACAGTGATAAAATTAAATAACTGCAGCAACAAGCAACATAAATATATGATACAAATATATACCGGGTGTCCCAAAAAGGACTGACTGATTTTAAAATTCAATAACTTGCAAACGGGTTGGGTTGAGTTGGGTTGATTTTTGACGGCCAATTATCTACACGAGGGATATAGGCCCGGGGGAGTGCCCTCCGTGGGGGTCTTTCTAAGGGAACCTAATCCGTATTAACGCATGGAAGATCCACGGCTCGAAGAAAACCACGAAAACTCCGAACGATTAGGCCGACGGGCGCGATTGGGATCGAACCCAGCACCTCCCGTCTACCAGCTTCGAGAGCAGAACCTCTCGGCCACTGGTGGGGCACTTGCAAACGGTGACAGATATTTAAAAAATTCTTGCAGGAGGGTTATGCATAAGGTCAAAAGTTTTTTACAGTGATTTTCGATTTTAGTTCGAATTACAAACAATAGATGGCGCTGCGATCAATAGACGCTGAATTCAGGCTCGATTTTTGGTACTTCGTGGCCCGGATAATACATTTCCATCTCCTTTTTCAGCATGGAACAAGATCAAGGACCAGAAATCGAGCCTGTATTTAGCTACTATTGCTCACAGCGCCATCTATTGTTTGTAATTCGAACTAAAATCGAAAATCACTGTAATAAAACTTTTGACCTTATGCATAACCCTCCTGCAAGAATTTTTTAAATATCTGTCACCGTTTGCAAGTTATTGAATTTTAAAATCAGTCAGTCCTTTTTGGGACACCCGGTATATATATATATATATATATGTATGTATGTATTAAAGTTCTCTCATTGTTTAAGTTAAAATTCATTAAATACTATTTACACGCATTCTAAAAATCAATTAACAAGCAATTTTCAGATACATTAAAATCGTTTGCTTTTGGCGAGGAAAAGTGCTGCTCGCCAAATTGCGTGACGTTTCGTCTTTTCGTGCCAAATACTCGAAAGTATTTTATTTTTTTACAGACTTTCTAGTGTAATTCCGCCGCTAAATTTGACTGATCCTTTATTACATACATAAGTAATTTAATTAGTATTTTTTTTCAAAATATTCTGAATTATGCCCAGTAAGGA
This sequence comes from Maratus speciosus, assembly GCA_963932465.1. Classification (NCBI taxonomy): domain Eukaryota; kingdom Metazoa; phylum Arthropoda; class Arachnida; order Araneae; family Salticidae; genus Maratus; species Maratus speciosus. The sequence continues at coordinate 534,309,049 of OZ010788.1, read as the reverse complement.
GACCTTCCTTGTGAGTATAAATACTGTAAAAGTAAGTATCAAGCTTAAATGCAAACAAAATTTTGCCTCTACGCATAAGAGCATAGATGTTTTATATTCTTATCACTGTAGTGTGAGTTTGTTTCTTATCAAGAGTTCACCTATTGTTATTGTTATCAGGTTTCCCGTCTGTGCCCACTTTACCTATAGATTGCTATCTTAATACTATAAGTATTTAAATAAGTCTATCTGAGTTTATAAAAAAATGTTACAACATTCTAAATTTTAAAAAGGAATTTTAATATGCCGAGCGCTGTGAATTATTGATATTATGCAGTCAGAATTTTACCTTCTGTAGAAATGTATGGGAAGCAGAAATCATTTAAAAGGACTAGACAATATTAATATGTCATGGACGAATGCTGAGAATTTATTGATAATATGCAGTCAGAATTTTATGTTTTGAGAAATTTGAAAAGAACGCTCCCATACATTTAACATTTAACAAAATTATGAAAACATGGAGGAGTGGAAGCAGGAAAACACAATGGTTAACCTACCAGTCAACAACTAAAATCAGGTTTGCAGATGTTTCCCACCAAGATATGACTTGGCAGACCTGTTGCATTGTAATATGCGATCGAGTTTCAACTAAACCTGGAATTTCAGCCTTCAACTCGATGAGGTGATGATTTATGCAGTGACCCCCCCCCCCCCCCCCCCACTCCCGGCCTGTGAGATCAGTAAAAAACTTGTTCGATTATAGAAGTGGGGAAAACGGGACTAAGGCTCGCACTAGAGTTCTGCATGGACTCAAAAATTCCATTTGCAATCAACCCGTAACCCGCCAAAATAAATTTTGGCGACCGGCAACCGGACCCGTACCAGACATATTTCATGCTTCACCAGAAATACTTTAACCCGAAACCCGACCCGAAATGAAAGGAAAGTAAATCATGTTTTAATGCAGTTATGAAAAGTATTCTACATTACATCTCTAATATCAATTTTATCTTTTGTATAGAAAAATGGACAAATCTATATTCTTTATTATGTGAGATATAGTAAAAACTTCTGAATAGCGAAAACGTCGGGACCGTTGAATAGAGTCGTGCATCGGGTCTGGTTAACCCTAGAATAATTCTTGCGGGTCCGGTTTTTTGCAAGTCGGGTTGCTGGGATTTTCACAAAACGATCAGATGAAAATAAATACGCATTTGAATATGAATGAGCATATATTCAATTTACTGCAGGTGAAATAAAATGTATATAAGAAATGTGATCATAGATTATTCTTTCCTTTATGGTATACTTAATAGTTTTTCTCTCGAAATATAAAAAATATTACCAACATTCCATTTTTGATGAACACAAAACCACATGTATCGCATTTGTGATAGTTTATGCACACACACGCATGTTATGTATGTGTAGATATGGAGATGCCCACTATTCAGTGTTATAAGTGTACAAATATATGTGTTAAGCATTGAAAAAGTGTTTGTTAAATAGAGATGTTCGCTTTTCGGGAGTGTCGATTGTGGAGGTCTTATTGTACATACATTTTTAACCCGAAAAAATATTTTGGACATCCTTTTGAAAAATTGGGTCGATCTGAACCTGGCTAGTGAGAACCAAAACCCAACACAAAACCGACCGAACCCGAAACTATGAAAGTCAACCCGACCAGCAGCAAAAAAGTAGATGTCAACCCGACACCCTACAAAATATATAGCGCGAGCCCGACCCGAACCGTGAGTTAGGTCGAGTGTGGGGAACCTGACTCGAGGCAGGACTCTAGCTCGCGTCTTCTATTGCCATGACAACGAAGGAATGAAATGAGGGAAACGGATGTCCTCTAGAAGTCTTTTGAAATTACATGTTTTTTTTTTCTTATATATCTATATCTATATATATATATATATATATATATATATACTGTAGGCTCTTAACTTGCGAGAATCTTTGTGCGACTAGTGTAGGTTCTTAACCCTTAAGTGGTGAGGTGCGGTGTATTTAACCACAAAATTTGATTTCCTGTGCCCTCCACAAAATTTAGCGAATTAAAAAAATAAGAAAATTTCCATTGGATTTTGCATTATTTACTTGTATAAAAATAACTGAAAACATACTGTAAATGTACAGTCGTGGGAAAAAAAAGTAAACACCCCATACTAACTCCTCAAAAAATTATCATAGACAAAAGTTACTGGTACCGTACGATTGGAATTAAAGCCTAGTTTTAAATGACATATATAAAATTTGCTATGGGGGCCATCTACGTATTTAAACGATTCCAAGCTTCATTTTTTCAATGGCAATTATGCAGTTTCAACGAGATATTTCAAATCTTTGGTTCAAACTATGCCTATATACCAATTTTCAAGCCATTTGAATGATAAGTTTTTGAATTATAAACATTCAAAATTTAGTGCTTCTAATGTTAAATTACATTTTCATATTTTTAACTTCTGAAATTATGATCCTAATGTTCTAATGTTTTGTGTCGCAATAATACTAATATACCCAAACATAAATACGTTGAATTTGCAATTTTTATAATTTTCTGATATGAATTATGAAATTAATATTAAAAAAAATTATGAATTGCAACCTACAATTTTTTTGATGAATTCAGATTTATTAAGTCCTGCTTTATGGCAATTCAAAATTTCACATTTTTATTCCAAGTAATTTTCAAATTATGCTTAAAAAACGGCAAAATGATGGTTTAAGGGGTCGTCTATGATAGAAGTGACTAAATATTTTGAAATTTCTTATGCTATCCTGCAATCCAACAGGCTCAATTGACTGCTTAAGGTTCCTTGATCAAGAAGGGAGCTCTCTCGGTTAATTATCGAGTACCGAACTTCAATTTGGATACAGCCCATAAAATACGCTCGTTTTAAAATATTTAATTTCTCGGAAACTTATGGTACGAATTGTATAAAAATTTGTTTTTAGACTAATTAAAGGGTGTAGAGTTCATTTATGCTGTCAGAATTGTGTACTGCTATTGAAAAAAACAAAGTTATGGTTCGTTTTAATATGTAGATGGTTCCCTAAGCAAATTTTATATACATCATTTAAAAGTAGACTTCATTTCCAATCGTTCGGTACCAGTAACTTTCTTCTACGATAATTTGTTGAGGAATTAATTGAGGGTGTTTACTTTTTTCCACGACTGTACATATTTATGTAAGCGTACAATCCATATAGTAATGTAAAATGACAATATTTCAGAAGTTAAATTTCGCTGGGGTACAAAACACCCCACCTCAGTAGGTTAACGTTCTCACCGCCGCGCCGGGAACCGATATATGCGTTCACTAAGCTGTAGGTTTCACTGAAACAGCACCATTATTTTAATTAACCTTTAACTGATGTTACCGATCTCTCAGACCGCGGCTTTTTCAATTTTTGTAGTTTAACTTGCAATTTTCAGTTTAACTACAAACACTACCGAAATTTTGTTCCGTTTGGAACTTTAGTACTATCACCAGAGACTTTTGAATAGGTGAATTTTAATTATAACAGTCCTGTACAAAAAGTTTAGCACAAAAACACTATCCTATGAGTTAATCGTGCCTTTTATTCATCTTTCGATGGAGCGGTCTCACAGACCGCTTCACACTAGTTATGTGACAATTTCTGTGACATCAGTTAAAGGTTAATATAATTATACAGATATAATCCAGTTTAAAAGAATAAAGTTACGATTAATACTCTCAAAGCTTATATTCCTATATGTAATAATTTTTTTTTATATAATGTTGGAAAAATATCTTTTTTTAAAATTTAAAAGAATTACAGAGAAAGCATTACTGGTCTGCAGTTTTGGTCTTTTGCTCGGCGGTCAGGAGTTTAAGGGTTAAGAGTCTGCACTAGTCACTCGGAGAAACTAGAATGCTAATGTTAATCCTACGGGAGCTTTGTTTACACATTTCTCACTCACATTTTAATATTTCTAAATGCTTTTTTTGCATAGAATACCTGAGGTCGATATCTTTTATTGGGCGTTTGTACTTTTTAAATTTTAGTTACAGTTTTTTTATATGCTGATACGTTCACTTTTGGAACCGGTTAGACCCGGTTCTGAAAATGGAACCATACTTATATATATATAAAACTGCACCCAAAATCGAAAAAGTATATGTCGAAATTGTTTATTCGGTATTATATAGGCAAAACCCACCGAGTTCATATGTTTATCCCAGATTAAGAAACAAATTCCCGAGAAAAACGCTTTATTTCGCACAGATAGTATAATTCCCTTTAAGTGCAAAATATAAATTTAACTCAGATTATATTTGCCATGCCCTGTGAAATTCTCTATGCGTTACCATTTCATCTGAAGGAACGAAGTAATAAAATATGTTTACACTCAGCGTTATCAGTAAAAGAAATTGCATCACCATTTTTTAAAAATAAAATAATAAATGTAATCACAGTGAAATAATTTTAGCATTTTTTAAAACAAAAATGCTGCTTACTTTAATAAGTTGGCATTGATAGATAAGTATCATCTTTTCTTAAATTACAGTTCGAATGACACATTTTATATGCAACATAAAGAGGATAAATATATAACAAACATCTAGCTTTTAAATTTAATTGAACTTTTTACCTGTATGGTCCACTGATAAATGATCAATGTAGGTATAATATCCATGTAGAAATCAAATATTAAGCGTTTCTTACTCACCTATTAATACCGTTTTTTTAAAAGAAAGCCGTAGTTTTTTTTTTTTCAAATACTGGTTTGTTAACCCTTAACTCCTGTCACAGGAATTGTGGCATAGCTACTGTGTGGGCGGTTTGTGAGCCTACTCGATCGAAAGATAAATAAAACGCTCGATTTAACTGATAAGATACTTTTTCTGTACTAACCTTTATGTATATGACTATTTATTGTAATTAAAATTCACCTAAAGTCTCTAGCCACAGGCTAGGACTCCAAACAAAATAAAAGTTCTAGTTTCTCAGTTTAACTAGTAGTAACTACTAGTTAAACTAGTAGTTAAATTGAAAATTCCAAGTTAAACTTTGAAAATTGAAAAAAGCAGCGCTCTGTGAGACCGCTAACATCAGTTTAGGGTTAGCAAGTTGTTATTTTTAATTCGGTGTTTTAATTAAAGCTAGTTAACTTTGAATCGAGTTAATTCGATATTTGAATAAAATTTGAATCGAGTAGTTACATTTTTTTAAAATTGAAAATTTTAACTATTTTTTAGGTGCGCTCGTAATTATATAAATATGTAGCACCTATAGCCGTCGTCTGATCCGTCCGTCTGTCTATCTGTCCGTTTGGCCTCATACAACAGCGCAAAAACTACCCGACCTAATAATTTGAAATTTAATCGCTGCAGAATTTTGTCGAGTGATTTCAGATTTTATGAAAATCGAATCAAAACTGAAAAAGATATTAATAAAAGTTTTCTTCATTCTATTAAATCCTACCATACGTAATTAATTCAATGATATCCCGTGATAGGTAATGATTCTAGGTTGCCATGGTGATTATTCTATTAAATTCTACCACATTGCCATTATCATATCGCATTATCAGGTTGCCATGGTGATTACGTTCTATTTAAGATGGAGTCATATTATTTCCGTATTACTGAATTCAATATATATCGCTCACTCGGAAGAAAATTGACATATCTCGACAAAAGTAAATTTCGCAGGAAGGCAAAATAAAATTTGCATGTTTTTACTGTAACATGAAATTATAGAACTTATCTCTAAATGCCGGAATAAAAACGTGTATAAAAGCATACGACCTTTAAAATGAAGATGTAGGATGAGGTTTGGAGGGTTAGGTAAATTTACCTCCCCACACAATCCAACCCTCTTCTGTGGTCACAAATGGACATACAGCGTAATAGAATGATTTTCCGCATAGCTACACTTATGAAACTGTTTGTATAGCTAGACGAACCTATGACAGACATATTAGTGGAATAAAACGCAAAATGAATTTTTGTGAGATGTGTCACTTTTCTTGCGGGTGAACGATGTAATCGTAATAAATTTTGTATTCATGCATTTTTGCATAAGAGTGCAACAGCTATTGCACCAAGATCTGAATATTTATAATAATAGTTTTAATACGAACGCACATCATTTGCACCGTTTGCGTTACGATTTCCGACTTGTTTTTTTGACGCAGAATTAAAAAAATAATAATGACTATTTTTAAAATTACCAATATTATCAAACATTCCATTCTCACCTTATCTGACAAATTCTCAACTCTGAAATTGAAATATTTTTCCACTGTCCACCAAGGAAATCTTTGCATGCCGTCAAAGCTTTTTCTTTAAGAGCTTGATCTTCAACTTCACCGTTCATGTTTATTTCAAATGAACTATTTCCTGCAAAATCGAGAGTAATGTTGAAACCGTTTTGCTTTCTACTACTCTTTCTGATTCTACGTTGTTGATTCTTTAAGGTATTATCACAGAAACGATAAAATTTCTTCTATTCAAACAGACGGTTCGTTCGTTATCAGTGTTATAAGTAGTCCGAATTTCTCAGAAATAGGAACCGACTGATATTAGAGAATACTTTTTGTCTGTCAAAAGATTACATTGAAGTGTCATACAGCAGATTTTATAGCGCTTATCTTTAAGAAGTCATCGTAGATACAGCAACACGGTTTTGAATGTATATAAGGGTCAATCAACTATACCTTTGCTCGGGAGATGAGGTAAATATTTTTAACACTTTCCAACAAAGTTGAAAAGTGCTTATGAATTCGGTTTGTCTGTCTGTCCGTGCTCTAACAGGCGTAAATAAACTCGCATTACCATTCAGTTGATATATGTTATTGAGTATAATTTGTAATTAATTTTCAGCAGTGAAATTACACCCGAAATTATTGAATATTAAATACGTGAAATTTTTCACACTGCTAACAAAGCGTATACCAAGAGAGAGGAAATGTCCAAGGCGGGAATCGAACCCGGATCCTTGGAATAACGCTCCAATGTTCTTACCATTAAGAGGCTACTTCAATCACCTGAAAAGACCCTCTCACTAATGCTAATCCTATGGAAGAAATTTTTAAAGATAGCTCGTTCGCATTTCAGTATTTTTAAACAATTCTTTTTGCATTGGCTAGCTGAGATCAATCTGTACAAAGGACGTTTTTTACTTTTTCGATTTTGTTTACAGATATTTTTAATTAGGACACTTTCATTTTCGAAAAAAGCTTCAAAAGTGAAAGCATCCTCTTGAAAAAATCCTGTGAACAAAATCGAAAAAGTGAAAAGGGGGAGATGTAGAGATCAATATCAGCTATCAAATGAAAAAAAAAAAAAAAAAAAAAAACTAGTATGTTATGGCCATCACAAAACTTTCTTCTATATAAATCACATAAACAGCACTAATTGATATCAAGGTATACCTGCATCTGAAATTTGTTGAAAATCCAAGCATTAGTTTTCGAGATAGAACTATTGCGAAAATCGCAAAAAAATGCAGCATAGCAGCGCCACACCTCTTGAACGATTTACACCAAAATGTATAAAATGTCAATTCATGTCAAGGAATAACTAAGTTTGAAGTTTGATGAAAATCCGTGCATTAGTTCTGGAGATTGAGCTATTGCGGAAATCGTGAAAAATGCTGCATAGCAACGCCACCTGTTGAACGATTTACACCAAAACTAATCAGCACCAATTTTTATTAAATTTTGTGCATTAGTTCTTGAGATCGAGCGCCCACAAAATTTCTGTCGCATACATACAGACAGACAGACAGACTCACAGACAGATATTTTGTAAAAACATGTTTTCTCTCTGACCCCTAAAACGTGTAACGCCGTCGAAAACCGAAAGTCGAAAATTTTCACGAATCCAACACTTCCTTCTTGTAAAGATAGAAGAAAATAAAAATCATTTAAAAATATTAAAATGCAAACGAGATATCTTTAAAAATTTCTTCCATAGCATTAGCGAGCAAGTCTTTTAGGTGGCTGAAGTAGCCCCTTAAAGTACGAGGACGATACCCAACTTGGCATGTGTCACTCTTAAAGGTCAGTAAGGCTGCAACCGCAGCACAAGACTGTAACCAAAATATAGCAACCACAGCTCTTGTGCTGCGTTTTATGCAGTTTTTGCAGCCTTACCGACATTTAAGAGTGAGGGACAATCTGGGTATCGTCCTTGTAACTTAATGGTAGAGCATTGATGCGTTATTCCGAGGATCAGGGTTTGATTTCCGGCTTGGACATTTTTTACTCTGTTTTGTTTACGCTTAGTTAGCAATGTGAAAAATTTCACGTATTTAATATGTTATTGAACTTTACTATGGCATGTTTGGAAATGAAAAGGAAGTGCATCGCGTTAATAGTTCGTTTACGGGGACATTAAAAAGAATTTTGTTTTTTTACGGTCTATGCGGAAAAACATTTGCAGTATATTTTAATGATGTTACACTATTTAAAACATATTGAAAATGATATATACCATTAGGGTGCAATACAAAATCGGGACAACTTGAGCACACTAGTAAAACCTGTTAAAACGGAACCTGTGTAACGGAATCATGCTTTAAACAGAAAAATTTCGTTTTCTCAGCTAAAATAGTATAATACATTACACAGATACCAGGGTTCGTAAATATCATGATATTTTCGAAAATATCCGATATTTTGATACATATCTGATATTTTCAAAACAGTCAACTTATTGATAATTATAAATATTTTCAGATCTATAGAAACTAAAACATATTGCATTTAGCATGAAAAATTAATAAAACAATATTCTAAATGTATTTTTTTTCACTTATGTAACAGAATAAAAGATCAAATAATTGAAAACAATCACAATTAGCTTTTTATACTCTCAGAAAAAAAAAATATGTTATTAATTATCAAATTTTCAGAACATTTTGTGTTTTATACAACGAAATTATATACACAATAATTTTTTATTAATAAATTTGAACATAAATGTAAACTTGTGTGTTTTTTCATTCTCTGATCTGTTTGACCTGTGAAAACCAGAAAAGATTTTAATGAAGCTGTTAATAACTTCTCTAAATTAGACAATTTATCTTTCAATAGCTGTTTTAAGTAAATATTGTTGCTTCAAATGTAAAGCTTGGTAAAGATTTCTTTATGGAAGGGGGGGGGGGGGATCTCTCAGGAAGTTAAAAACGGCCTGCCAAAGTAAAAGTTCTTATCTACAGAATAACACAGTCAGTAACTGTTAAAAAATTCGTTACTTGTTTTGACTGAAAATATAAAAAATAACATACGCATTATTTTGAAATTTTAGTGTCAAATATATGAAAATATCAAACTTCATGATATTTTGAAAATAAATATCGGATATATATTATGATATATATCCATTTATATATATCCCCGAATCCTGGTTCTTACTCACTGAAACCGGGAAAAATATTAATAAAATTCCAGCACGTCAGGTTTTCTTACGAAACCAATGTTTTAAGTTTAAATAAGTGTAAAATTTCTCTTTTTAACCTAAAATCTGATGTCCTATTCTTGAGTAAAAAATCATATCCAAAAATGATTCTATATAAGTATTAATTTCATATTTCTAAGAGTTACACTCAAGAGAAATACAAATATAGATAATGCGATCAATTTGAGGAACGAACAATAACAGTTACACACAGACATAAGCTTCTACCACGATTCACACATCTACTGAAATCTAAAGTGTAAGCAAGGGGGGAAGTACAACTTGGAACTTATAGTATAATTTTCAACATAGTTACTTCTAATAAAATATTGATTTTTTCCCATCTCAATTGTACTTTTCTAATGCAAACGTCCCATGTTTTGCGACAATACTGTACATGATAGAGGAAAATATTGGTCATATTTCGATTCAGCACCCTAAAAAACATATAATTAACCAAAAATATCCCATGCAGCTGGATTTTTTTTTTCAGACCTGTGTTATAAAGAATAGTATAGTTGCCAAGATTAAAGCCTGTCTAAAACAGAATTTTTCTATCACTTGCCATTCCGTCTTAGCGGACTGCTTTATTAAACAGTTTCCTTTCTTCGCATTAAATGTTTGTGAATTATAGCGTATCCATAAGGGATTGGTGTGAAATTAGTCGATCTAAAGTTTTGGAAATAATTAATCTGACGTGGATAAAACAAAAAATCGATTTTTTGAGTTCGCCCTTACTCTCCCAAGCTCCTGATATGACGTAATCCCCCCCCCCCCCCCAATTTATTGGCTTTAACGCATATTAAGGAATTTTTTATTTTACAATTTTCTTTCTCCTTTAATTTTCACGTGTAATACAATTTTTATGACGTGATTTTCAATATTTTTTCGGTTTTTAACATGTAATCATTTAATTCTAATTAAATTTTTTTTTCTGTTTTTAATAGTCACGTGTAAATTAATTTTTAACTCAAAGGAAATATTATTCTTTGTGCTGTTTTTACAATTGTCAACAATTTAAAACAATAACCTTTTCTAAAATATGTTTTGAAATGATAAAAATTTGAATTACAAATTGAACAAAAAAATTAGCCAAATAATAAAAAAAAATAAATGCAGTCTCTGAACACCTGGAGTTTGTAATGTATATCCATAGAAAAAAATATTAAATTCCTATACAGCAAACTCCCGACTATCCGGCCTAATGTGGCGGAAGGGTAGGCCGGATTTCAAAAAAGCCGGATAGACCGGAGTTCTAGAAATATTTACTCAATTCCTGCCCTCACCACCCACCCCCTAATTATATTAAAAACGCATGATACACATTGTAAGATAAATTTTATATATACAGTACATACAGTTTCAAAATGAGAAAAACATTAACGTGAAACGCACGCCTAATTCGTAAAAAAAAAAAAAAGAGTAAATCTTATTTTGCTGCTTATTAATAAATGATTGCACAAATATGAAAAGTTATGCATAAGATAAAAAAGTCAAAATTTAGTTTTTAGTTTTTGGAAATGCTTCTACCTGTTAGCCCTCTTCCGCGACGCCAATGTCCCTCCATTTGCGCAAGCAGATAATATTAGCTGCCGTCGCTTCCTCCTGCTAAGTCATAGTTTCTCCTCCTTAGTCACTACAACCTTTTTTCGTTTATTACCTATTTCGTTAATCCTCAATAAATAAACACGAAGCACCCCAAACGACTATACGAAAGTAACTAGGATGAGCGGAAAATAACGTCCGCACTTGTTAACATCCGTTGCACAACTGTCAAACAGGTAATCAAGCCTTAGCATTCTGTAATCCTTTCTTGCTTCTTCCTGTCGTGAGTTAACATTTTCCTACGGACGAAAACCTGCCTGTCTCGGCAGCTTGCAACATACCTCTTCTTTTTACTAGGCCGGATAGTACGGAGGGTCGGACAGTCGCGAGCCGGATAGTCGGGAGTTTACTGTACATAAATTTTGCTCTACAAAAATTTTTTAATGGAACGATTTTAAGCAATTTTAATATTAAATATGTCTTAAAATAATTCTTCGACTTAAAAACTGTCTGCTTCAGCTTGTTTAAGAAACATTTCTCTATAATACTATCGATTAACATATTTTCGTATAAAGTAGTTTTCCTATTTTCAGCGAAGAAAGACTTCCGGTCACAAAAAAATTCATTTACGGCAGCGGTGACGGCGTTAGTTACTTTTTTTTAGAATAGCAAGAGAGAGAAACCAGCGCCTTTTTTTTAAAATCTTTTATGACCCTCAGGATTTAAGACTTGAATCACCAGTTTCCAACCTTCTGTTGTGTTTTTAGGTAGATTTCGTAAGAAATACTACCTATTACATTCTTCCCTTCGTTGAAATTTCTGAAATTTTTTTGCAAATCTACGCCGATCATGACCGCTAGCAGTGGCGCCAACTTTTATGGGCCCATAGGGCGCGAGCCCACCCAATAATTTGATCGCTCCGCCCACCCAATTTCAATTGATTTAATTCGTAATTTTTTTTTAAATACTAGGGGGCTCAGCCCCCTACTAGCTACGCTCGTCAACCCCCGTTCAGACGCCGCAGGCACAGACTCTAACAGCACGATAATTTAATCGGCTTTAAAAAGATTTCGGAAGATTGAATTATAATTTGAATCTGAGAATTATAATCTGACGTAATTTTCACCAAAATTTTCTTTTTCTTTTTAATATGCACGTAAAAATACTTTTGTTAGAAATGAAATATTATGATCATCTTAAAATATCAAATAAATGTCTCGAGCAATTTTTAAATTTAAACTGTTCTGCAATATTATTTTTTGTTCATTTTATATAATAAGTGTAATGTGACGTAAATGTGACGTAAATTCTCCTATCTAAGACTTCTAACGCATGTTTATGAATTTATTATTTTACAATATTCTGTCTCTTTTAAAATTCACGTGTAATTATAATTTTTATGACGTAATTTTCAATGAGTTCCTGCTTTTTATATTTTCTGTTTTTAATAGTCACGTGTAAAATAAATTTTTAATTTGAAGTAAACATTATTGTTTGTGCTGTTTATACAACTAGCAACAGTTTAAATTAATAACATTTTCTAAAATTTGTAAAAAATATCTCTCGAAATGCTGAAAATTTGAATTCAAAATTGAAATAAAACCTCAAAAAATGAGTCAAATAAGAAAAATAAATACAATCTGCACACCGGGAACTTATAACGTATAAAATGATTTAAAAATGATTAAATTCTCATGTATAGTTTTTGCTCCAATAAAACTTTTTTAATGGAACGATTTTGTCCAACTTTAGCATTAAATATCTCTTAAAATAATTCTTCGATTTGAAAACTGTCTGCATCAGCGTGTTTATCAAACATTTCTCTATAATACCACCGATTTGCATATTTTTGTATGCAAAAGTTTTTTTAATATTAACGATGAAAGGCCATGTTTAAGCATTCAAATTGGATGTGGATCTACCCGGAATATCTACGCAGATTTTCACTGGTCCATTTCCAAATCAAAACTTTTTTTTTATATACTAGGGGGCTCGGCCCCCTACGAGCTACGCTCGCCAACCCCCGTCCAGACACCGCAGACTCTAAATGCACGCTAATGTGATCGGCTTTAAAAAGATTTCGAAAGATTGAATTATAATTTAAAAAACAGTGGCGATCTCCCTATAAACGGATTTCTATTCATTTCTCTTTGATTGGGGAAATTTTAACGCCAAATCCGCTGCGGTACTACTTGATTATCCCGTCGACTAATTTCGCCAAATTATATAAATCGCCAAACCACTCGCCAAATTATACAAATTGACATAATTTTTATTTTAAATAGCGAAAGAACAAATAAATTAGTATAACATTAATAAAAATACAAATAAAACGTCGAAATAAAAATAACTTGATGACGTAGACACGTGTAACAACATTTCAAAATAAGCTAATATAAAAGGAATTAAGTAAACAGAATCTTTGTCTCCAGGTATTTTTTAACAAAGCGAAAAGAAAGTTCTTTTAAATGAGACATTTTAAATTAATCGTTTTTAATCTGACGTAATTCTGACCAAACTATTCTTTCTCTTTTTAATATTCACGTGAAAATACTTGTGTTAGAAATAAAATATTATTTGCGCTTTCCTAAGAAAAATAGTTGAAAAGTATCCTCTCAAAATATCAAATAAATGTCTAGGGCAATTTGTAAATTTAAACCGTTTTGCAATATTATTTTGTGTTCATTTTATGTAATAACTGTAATGTGACGTAAATATGACGTAATTTCTCCTATTTAAGACTTCTAACGCATGTTAATAAATTTATTATTTTACAAATTCCTTTCTCTCTTAAAATTCACGTGTAATTATAGTTTTTATGACGTAATTTTTAATAAGTTCCTGCTTTTTCTACATAATTATTTAAGTCTAATTTCAAATGTTTTTTTCTGTTTATAATAGTCACGTGTAAATAAATTTTTAATTTATTACTCGTATAAATATATTTTTTTTTTTTTTTAAAGCAAACATTATTGTTTCCGCTGTTTATACAGTTGGCAACAGTTTAAATTAATATCACTTTCTAAAATCTGTAAAAAATATTTCTCGAAATGCTGAAAATTTGAATTTAAAAAAGTCCTTCCGGCCAGTGCCGGGAGGAAGAGGTAGCTTTCACAATCCTTATTTAAAAAAAGCCAACTTATATCATGCAAACACACGAAGCTCAATTTAGTGGAAACCGAATATAGGAGATTCAATACTAATTTTTATCAATATAATGAATGAGAATTTCGCGAAATTAGTCAGTTTTATCCAAGCTGTTTTTCTTTAAAGTAACTTATATTTGGCTGCCAAATTCGGCGATTTCTTAAAGTGCCTGTCATTTTAAGACAACATGGTGGATGAGGCTAAGCAGTGAACTTGGTCGAGACCTTAGTAATTGCTGTGCACATGCTCACTCACATCGGAATCGGTTAATATATAGGAGTGCTGTCGCATGCAAAAAATCAGATTTTTCAAAATGTCACCCACAATAGAAATTGAAACTGCTATATCTGAGCCATTTTTTAAGGTAAAGACAAACAAAAAATGCTCCTGAATCCTTATATCAAGATCAAATACTTAAGAAAGAAACCTTTTTCAATTTCTAATTTTTTTGCACCTCACTTTAAATATATATATAATTTTTAATTTAACGGCCGCCATTTTGAAACAAGATGGCTGATGAATCTGGCCAGCGAACTTGGTCGAGGTGTTGATGTATACTATCCACGTGCCTTCTTACATCGAAATAGGCGAATACGTGTGTTATCGCGTGACAAATACAAGATCGTTTCAAAATGTTAGCCATGCTAGAAATTCAAAGTGCTATAAATCAACCATTTTTTAAGATATCAACAAAAGAACAAATTTACGTGTGTTATCGCGTGACAAATACAAGATCGTTTCAAAATGTTAGCCATGCTAGAAATTCAAAGTGCTATAAATCAACCATTTTTTAAGATATCAACAAAAGAACAAATTTTCAGAAACAAAAACTGCTCCGAAATCTTTGTATCAAGGCCAAACACATAAAAAAAATCTTTTTCAGTTTCCAATTTTTTAATACCTCATTTTAAATTTTAAATTTAATTTATTTAAAAATGGCAACCCTTTTGAAACAAGATGGCGAATGAAGCTGGCCAACGAACTCGGTCGAGACATTGGTATGTACTATGTACAGACCAAGTTACATCCAAATAGGTTCATAAATACGCCTGTTATCGCGTGACAAAAATCAGGTCGTTTTAAAATGTCAGCCACAAGAGAAATTCAAAATGCTATTACTCAGCCATTTTTTTTAGATATAGACGAAAGAAAAACTGTTCCGGAATCTTTATATTAAGGTCAAACACATACAAAAAAAATCTTTTTCATTTTCCAATTTTTTTGGTATCTCATTTAAATTTTTTTATTTTTTAATTTTTTTAAATGGCCGCCATTTTGAAACAAGATGGCGGATGAAGCTAGCCAACGAACTCGGTCGAGATATTTGTATGTACTATGTACACACCAAGGTACATCCAAGTCGGTTCATAAATACGCCTGTTATTACGTGAGAAAAATCAGGACGTTTCAAAATGTCAGCCACGCTAGAAATTCAAAATGCTATAACTCAGCCATTTTTTTAAGATATAGACGAAACGAAAACTGCTCCGAAATCTTTGTATAAAGGTCAAATACATAAGAAAAAAATATTTTTCCATTTTCAATTTTTTGGTACCATATTTCAAATTTTAAATTTTTAAAAAATTTTTAAATGGCCGCCATTTTGAAACAAAATGGCGGATGAAGCTGGCCAACGAACTCGGTCGAGAGATGGGTATGTACTATGTACACACCGAATTACATCCAAATCGGTTCATAAATACGCCTTTTATTGCGTGACAAAATTCAGGACGTTTCAAAATGTCAGCCATGCTAGAAATTCAAAATGCTATAACTCAGCCATTTTTTAAGATATAGACGAAACAAAAACTGCTCCGGAATCTTTGTATAAAGGTCAAATACATAAGAAAAAAATATTTTTCCATTTTTAATTTTTTGGTACCACATTTCAAGTTTTAAATTTTTTTAAAAATTTTAAATGGCCGCCATTTTGAAACAAAACGGCGGATGAAGCTGGCCAACGAACTCGGTCGAGACATTGGTATGTACTATGTACACACCGAATTACATCGAAATCGGTTCATAATTACGGGAGTTACAGTGTGACATAGGTCAGATATATATATATATATATATATATATATATATAATATATATATATATATATATATATAATCAATCAATTTTGAACGGAGGGTGGTTTCGGGGTCTGGGGGTCATGATCGATGAAAATATACCAAAATTTTTTGAAATCGCTTTCCTCCGAACGGCTGCAATAGGTAGCTTTTTTGTAAAGAAAGCTACCTAATAGATATAAAACCTCGAAAAATGAGTCAAATTAAAAAAATAAATCAATTCAGGGAAATTCTAACGTATAAAATGAACTAAAAATTATTAAATTCCGATGTATAGTTTTTGCTACTATAAAACTTTTTTAGTGGAACGATTTTGTCCAAATTTAGCATTAAATATCTCTTAAAATAATTCTTCGATTTGAAAACTGTCTGCATCAGCGTGTTTATCAAACATTTCTGTATAACACTACCGATTTTCATATTTTTGTATGCATTATTTTTCTTAATATTAACGAAGAAAGACCTCCGGTCACAAAAAATTCAAAACCGGCGGCGGTGACAGCGGTAGTTACTTTTTTAGGTAGCTTTCTTTACAAAAAAGCTACCTATTGCAGCCGTTCGGAGGAAAGCGATTTCAAAAAATTTTGGTATATTTTCATCGATCATGACCCCCAGACCCCGAAACCACCCTCCGTTCAAAATTGATATATATATATATATATATATATATATATATATATATCTATATATATATATATATATATATCTGACCTATGTCACACTGTAACTCCCGTAATTATGAACCGATTTCGATGTAATTCGGTGTGTACATAGTACATACCAATGTCTCGACCGAGTTCGTTGGCCAGCTTCATCCGCCGTTTTGTTTCAAAATGGCGGCCATTTAAAATTTTTAAAAAAAATTAAAACTTGAAATGTGCTACCAAAAAATTAAAAATGGAAAAATATTTTTTTCTTATGTATTTGACCTTTATACAAAGATTCCGGAGCAGTTTTTGTTTCGTCTATATCTTTAAAAATGGCTGAGTTATAGCATTTTGAATTTCTAGGGTGGCTCACATTTTGAAACGTCTTGAATTTTGTCAAGCGATAAAAGGCGTATTTATGAACCGATTTAGATGTAATTCGGTGTGTACATAGCACATACCAATCTCTCGACCAAGTTCGTTGGCCAGCTTCATCCGCCATTTTGTTTCAAAATGGCGGCCATTTAAAATTCTTTTAAAAATTTAAAATTTGAAATGTGGTACCAAAAAATTGAAAATGGAAAAATATTTTTTTCTTATGTATTTGACCTTTATACAAAGATTTCGGAGCAGTTTTTGTTTCGTCTATATCTTAAAAAATGGCTGAGTTATAGCATTTTGAATTTCTAGCGTGGCTGACATTTTGAAACGTCCTGAATTTTGTCACGCGATAAAAGGCGTATTTATGAACCGATTTGGATGTAACTCCGTTTATACATAGTACATACCAATGTCTCGACCGAGTTCGTTGGCCAGCTTCACCCGCCATCTTGTTTAAAAATGGCGGCCATTTAAATTTTTAAGAAAAAATTAAATTTGAAATGTGGTACCAAAAATTGGAAATTGAAAAAATATTTTCTTCTTATGTGTTTGACCTTGATAAAAAGATTCGGGAGCAGTTTTTGTTTCGTCTATATCTTAAAAAATGGCTGAGTTATAGCATTTTGAATTTCTAGCGTGGCTGACATTTTGAAACGTCCTGAATTTTGTCACGCGATAACAGGCGTATTTATGAACCGACTTGGATGTACCTTGGTGTGTACATAGTACATACAAATATCTCGACCGAGTTCGTTGGCCAGCTTCATCCGCCATCTTGTTTCAAAATGGCGGCCATTTAAAAAAATTAAAAAATAAAAAAATTTAAATGAGATACCAAAAAATTGGAAAATGAAAAAGATTTTTTTTGTATGTGTTTGACCTTAATACAAAGATTCCGGAACAGTTTTTCTTTCGTCTATATCTAAAAAAAAAAATGGCTGAGTAATAGCATTTTGAATTTCTCTTGTGGCTGGCATTTTAAAACGACCTGATTTTTGTCACGCGATAACAGGCGTATTTATGAACCTATTTGGATGTAACTTGGTCTGTACATAGTACATACCAATGTCTCGACCGAGTTCGTTGGCCAACTTCATTCGCCATCTTGTTTCAAAAGGGTTGCCATTTAAAAAAAATTAAATTTAAAATTCAAAATGAGGTATTAAAAATTGGAAAATGAAAAAGATTTTTTTTATGTGTTTGGCTTGATACAAAGATTCCGGAGCAGTTTTTGTTTCTGAAACTTTGTTCTTTTGTTGATATATTAAAAAATGGTTGATTTATAGCACTTTGAATGTCTAGCATGGCTAACATTTTGAAACGATCTTGTATTTGTCACGCGATAACACACGTATTCGCCTATTTCGATGTAAGAAGGCATGTGGATAGTATACATCAACACCTCGACCAAGTTCGCTGGCCAGATTCATCAGCCATCTTGTTTCGAAATGGCGGCCATTAAATTAAAAAAAAAAAGTATATATATTTAAAGTGAGGTGCAAAAAAATTAGAAATTGAAAAAGGTTTCTTTCTTAAGTATTTGATCTTGATATAAGGATTCAGGAGCATTTTTTGTTTGTCTTTACCTTAAAAAATGGCTCAGATATAGCAGTTTCAATTTCTATTGTGGGTGACATTTTGAAAAATCTGATTTTTTGCATGCGACAGCACTCCTATATATTAACCGATTCCGATGTGAGTGAGCATGTGCACAGCAATTACTAAGGTCTCGACCAAGTTCACTGCTTAGCCTCATTCACCATGTTGTCTTAAAATGACAGAGGCACTTTAAGAAATTGCCGAATTTGGCAGCCAAATATAAGTTACTTTAAAGAAAAGCAGCTTGGATAAAGCTGACTAATTTCGCGAAATTCTCATTCATTATATTGATAAAAATTAGTATTGAATCTCCTATATTCGGTTTCCACTAAATTGAGCTTCGTGTGTTTGCATGATATAAGTTGGCTTTTTTTAAATAAGGATTATGAAAGCTACCTCTTCCTCCCGGCACTGGCCGGAAGGACTTTTTTAGAATAGAGAGATAGAAGGATTTATTCGCTAAAATGAAAATTTAGTTTTATTAACGTTCTCAAAATAGTTTTGTTTGAAAGGTCATCAATTAGATTTATAGGGACACTGAAAACCCCTTCAGCGGATGTATAGTTAAATTTCTCACGAAAACAAATTTCCTGCCTATTTTGCCATCTGTTTTTGATAAAGCACTTATGTGACTAAAAAGTATGTTTTTCTTGAAATTTAGTCTTTTGCACTTTCAATTGTTAGTATTATAATGTTATTTAAAATACATATTAATGTATTTTATAAGGAAGAACTTAGAATATAACTTAATAAAATTTAAATAAATTAAAAATTTGCGTAGAAAAAAATTAATTTCGAATCATCTTTAGTCATTGGCACCTCCCCTCTCCCTCTCCACACACATACATACGAAAGGAAAAATTTTATTTATGTTTATTTTACTAGATGTTATTTGTTATTATATAAATGTTATTTTACTAAAAACATTTTCAGCCCACCCAGTATTTTTGAAAAGTTGGCGCTACTGACCGATAGAACCCCAAACCACCCCCCAGTTCAAAACTTAATGTATCTATCTATCTATATCACTTTTTTATGGACACTGTAACTTAAAAAAATCTGCACAAATCTCCAGGGGCGTAGCCACAGATATTTTTTCGGGGGGGGGGGGGGGGAAGAATTCGAAAATTTCCCAACTTGAAACAAATTGCTCCAATTTTCGACTAAAATGATATGCACAATGTGTGTAATAATTATAATGATACTTTTGCATAAAAAATTCCTTTCCAAAGAAAAATTCTGAAACTGAAAACATAAAAATGCTAATTATGGGTTTGTTTACTAAAAAAACAAATACGCTTTTTACTTTCTTCTATCTTTACAAGAAGAAAGTATTGGATTCGTGAAAAAATTCGACTTCCGGTTTTAGACTGATTTATACGTTTTAGTAAGTCCTGAACACGATTCGACTGTTTTTAGAAAATATCTGTCTGTCTATATGTGATACAAATTTTGTGGGCGCTCTAACACAAGAACTAATGCACGAAATTTAATAAAACTTTAGAGATTCACTTATGCAGTCGAACTTCGTTAACACAAACACTCAAGGGGAAACACTTTTTGTTCATATTAAAAGTAGTTCGTGTTATCGGAACTTAACTACATTACATACAACTGGAGGAGGCAATCGGAAACAGTTCGTGTTAACGAGGTTTGACCGTACATTGATAAAAATTGGTGCTGATTTGTTTTTGGTGTAAATCGTACAACAGGTGGCACTGCTATGCGGCATTTTTCACAATTTACATGATTTTAGCTATAATTATATCTCAAAAACTATTGCACGGAATTTGATCAAACGTCATATTCTGTTAAACCTTGATATAATTTGATGCAGATTAGCTTTTTATGGATATCATATAGCAGGTGGCGCTGCTATACAGCATTTTTCACGATTTTGCGATAGCTGTATCTCAATACTAATGCACGGAATTTAGTCAAACTTCATATTCCACATGCCACTTAAATAGATCCTTACTAGGCTTTGGTCTATACTGTCCAAAGCTATCGCTTTTGTGCACTTTGAGTAAGGAATTTTGGTTGCAGACATCTAAGAGGATGGGTGCCAAAATTCAATGATTTGTTTGAAAAATGCTATGCTTATATCTCCTTTTTAAATGCACACAATTCAACAAATCTATACCTTTAGAGTTTGTTATTATAGGCAAAGAACTGTCATTTAATTTTGGCACTGTGATTGCAAATTGTGAGGCATTAACATGTATAGTGTAGAAGAAAATTTTGGGATTGGCACATCCGACTAGTTTTTACTTAATATTAATTCTTGTGGTCTTCAAAGAAGCCCACATGTTAATAACATCGCTTAGTTTAATAAAATTCCCTATTTCACTTTCATATTTTAAAAACATTAGGCTTTCAAGTCTATCATCCCTCATTGTAGCTTGCAATATATATTTTTAAATTTTTATTTGACAAAAGATTCTTTTATTAGATGCAACGCCATAAAGATAAGCTGCTGTGAATGTTAAGGTACGAGTATATAGTTTGACGGCGTGACCCAAATAGTCTTTGAATTTCATGGCATGAGTTTTTAAGGGAGTTTGTTAAGGGAGTTGGTATTTGTGTTTATTTCTATTTGACTCTGCAAGTCATGTACATCCGGTTTCTCATATCCAGGTGGAAACATTATTAACTTTTCCCTTGCACAATTGTAATTTAAATATGGAATGCAGTGCTGCAATACTCTCTTGATATAGGGAACATTGTCATTTAAGCCCATTACTAAATTCCTGAAATTTTCTTGTATTTCTTATAATTCTTTACTGTAAAACATGTGTATCAATGTACATTGCTGCGCTATTATTTTTATCTATTGCCTTTGGTGAAACCGTTTTCCTACGGTGCTTTCGGAACTCAGCTTCTCCAGTCACATCTTAATATTCATAATTGTTTGTGAGCTTGTCTGTAAAGAAATCTTTATTTCTTCAAAATTTTATTCAAGTGCAACGTGTTAGTGTTACAGTGCATGCCGATTTTTTCTTCAGTTGATGGACTGCTTTCATGGTCATATTTTTGTTCCAAATTAAAATCGTCCATTTTTTACCTTTTTCATCCTCGAATGGATTTTTAGATGCTCCAAAATCTTGCACGAAAACTCTTTTCCTATTATGAAGGGTTTCTTCGTGCTGAGATTTATAGTAACTTTTTAGAACAGCTTTAAACACAAAACACTGGACTTTTGGTTTAAAATTTTATAAACACATATGAATATAAACGAACAGGACTGATATATTTTCCGCACACAAGTAAGAGTAAAATGTGACAAATTTATCTAAACTAACGACTTCTTATATCCGCATTTGCTCATATAACGCTTTTTACTTGACAGCGAAAGGTTAACTAATTTTTGTGACAAACAAATCACGAGAATGAGTAAAATATTGTCCAAAAATCGCACAATTAGTCAAAAAAGTTGTGAAAACTCATCAAATCTTCTTGCCCATAGCTATGTTTCAAGTAGGTTACTACATTCCTTTCTGTTGTGCTACAAGTTATCTCCAATTTTCAAAAGAAGCTGCAATCCCTTTGGATTAAAATAGCTGGATTCTCTTTTGGGAGGAGAAGGGGAGGTAGGGTGAAATTTTTGAGAAAGGATTTTGGAGGAAATAAAGGAACTGGTTAGTCAATTATTGATGGACAGGAGTAGAGAAATTTAGGTCTGGTAGATGTACAATATTTTTGTAGAACTGAAAGATACAATGATAGATTGAGTGTGGCTGATTTCTTTTTGTATTTCTTTTGATAATTTAACTTGTTTACTGTTGCAGTACTCAAAATAATCACCAAAGCAATAAAAATTTCGTAATTTTACTATTACTTTTAAAAAAGAAAATGTCTCAAAAATCTAGAATTTCCCAACTCTAAGCTCAAATTTCCCAACTTCACATATATTGGGGGGGGGAAGCTCCCCCCCCATACCCCCCCATGGCGACGCCCCTGCAAATCTCTTCCAAACTGATGCATAAAATTAAGGGGCAGAAAATCCCGGTCAAGTTCGTAAATGGGAAACATCAGACCAAGGGGATGGAAACAGGGGAGTATTTTTAAGAAAACCGAAAAAAACCTCATAACTTCTTCATTATAATACATATCAAATCAGTATAAAGTTATTATTACTTCTAGGAAAAAGGCCAAAAAATTCTGTATGACAGATTCTTGATATCATTAAAATGGGCTTAAGGGGCGCAAAAAATAGTATTTTAAGAAGAAAAAAGTTCACAACTTCGTCAATTCTCAAGATATCAAATCCACTTAAATTTATTATAAATCTTTTTAATATCATCTACAACTTTTATATTGATAAGTTATTGATAAAACTAACTCTTACCGGGGAAAAAAAAAAAAAAAAAAACGAAAATAAGGGAGGTTGAAGAAGGAAAAAAAAATCACAACTTCGCCAATTCATAAGATAGCAACACTCCGCTTAAATTTATTATAAATCTTCTTAATATTATCTACAACTTTTATATTGACAAGTTTTTGATAGGACCAACCTTTACAGCAAAAAAGAAAAAATAATAACAATAATAAATAATAGGGGTTGAAGAAAAAATTATCATATTAACATGATTCTGATAAAACCAGCTCTTACAGAAAAATGAAATTAAAAACTCGTCAAAAGCGGTCAGATAAAATTGTTGTTGTGTGTTTATCTCTAATCTTAATTTAGTTTTTGTTGGTGAAATGAGTACTTAACTTCGAAATCTGCCTGTGTCTGTAGGCCGAGCCGGCAGGGATTTTTTTTTCTCCAATTTATCTAAAATCGGTGAAATGAGTACTTAACTTCGAAATCTGCCTGTGTCTGTAGGCCGAGCCGGCAGGGATTTTTTTTTCTCCAATTTATCTAAAATCAGCAATTTTATTAAACAGCGACAATAATACAAAAAAGCACTTTTTGACAAAAAAAAAAAAAAAAAAAAAAGTATAATTTTTCAGTTTCGAATTACAGTAAACCTTGTCTAAGGCGGAATCGATCGGGACCAAGAAAACTTTCCCTGTTATGCAGTAGTCTACCTTACACAAACTTTCCTCTATGTGTATGGATTCGACCTCACTCGAAAATGTTTCCCAGATAGACAGATTTTCATTTTACACAGTTTACTGTATGTTTGTTTGACTTATAAAAAAAATAGCAAATCCCGGAATGTCGGCAATATTTATGGATCATTTTTAAACAGTTTTCTTACTTTTTACCTTTCATTTTACTCGCCAGATTTCTCTCAAATACTAGATAAGTGAAATACTTTTTTCAACAATTCCAGACCTTCGCAGACACCTTTAAGATCCACGAACTACAATTTAATAAACGCTGAAATAAACGACATTGTTCACTGCTCTCTTTGAATTTAAATACAGATTTTCTCTTGTTTTTGCACATGTTTCAATAAAAGTGTCTACTTTTATAACGGTAATTTCTCTTATTTTCTAAATAAGTAAAAAAAAATTACTTTTTTTCTTAAAATCTTATCGTCTGGTCACGCCATCTATTATCTTAAAATGAGAACTAAACAGATCTTCACCTATTCAAAGAAAAGCAGGCGACCAGCATCTAAATTAATACACGTTGCGTAATATTTTTAATTATTCCGTGCATTTAAAACCAACCCTATGACACTATCGATACAGGTTAAAAGATGAAAATTATCCCTAATAAAGCATAACCTCAAATTTAAAGAGGAAATTCCGTTAGAAGTTTGGTTTTATCACCAAAATTCTAGGTTATAGCTTCAAGACACGAAATTTATAGTCTAAAGGCAATCATATGGTTCATATGATAATGGGTTCAATCATATGAGTTCAATCATAAACACTTTCTTTCCTCTCCCCCCCCCCCCCCCCCCCAAATCAGATAAAAGTAATTTGAACCAGAAAAATTATTTAATTAAACGATATTCGTTTTTAACGCAATTTCTGTTTAAAAAAAAAAAAAAAAAAAAATCCTGAAAGTTGGATTCTGTTCCGTCATCAGATCAAAAATTCCAGTAGCCATAATTTAATACCACTTGAAAATGCTTTATAAATCGTTTGGAAATGTAAAGTGTACATTTTCTTCATTTGCTATTGATTTATTGCAGCTAACGTGTCTGTAATAGCTATCATAGATTTATGTAAAGAATAAAAACCGTTATTTATTGATAAAAAATATTCAAGTTGCATCTATGATTACATGAAAAGGTTTGAAACTTTTAATAACATAAAAAATGACCAACATGCGGGGCAGCATTCAATTGCCAAAAATAAATAAATAAATAATATAGTGACTTAACTCAATTTTCCGAACACTTTATCGAATTTTTTCTATGCACTCAAAAAGAATAATCTCTCTATTCTAAAAAAAAAGTAACTACCGCTGTCGCCGCCGCCGCCGGTTTTGAATTTTTTGTGACCGGAGGTCTTTCTTCGTTAATATTAAGAATCTCTCTATTCTAAAAAAAAGTAACTACCGCTGTCACCGCCGCCGCCGGTTTTGAATTTTTTGTGACCGGAGGTCTTTCTTCGTTAATATTAAGAAAAATAATGCATACAAAAATATGAAAATCGGTAGTATTATACAGAAATGTTTGATAAACACGCTGATGCAGACAGTTTTCAGATCGAAGAATTATTTTAAGAGATATTTAATGCTAAAGTTGGACAAAATCGTTCCACTAAAAAAGTTTTATAGGAGCAAAAACTGTTCATAGGAATTTAATCATTTTTAGATCATTTTATGCGTTAGAATTGGCCGGAGTGCAGATTGCATTAATTTTTTTATTTTGACTAATTTTTTGAGGTTTTATTTCTATTTTAAATTCAGATTTTCAGCATTTCTAGAGATATTTTTAACAGATTTTAGAAAGTAATATTAATTTAAACTGTTGCCAACTGTATAAACAGCGGAAACAATAATGTTTGCTTAAAAAAAAAAAAAAAATATTTATTCGTGTAAATAAATTAAAAATTTATTTACACGTGACTATTATAAACAGAAAAAAACATTTGGATTTAGAATTAAATAATTATGTACAAAAAGCAGGAACTTATTAAAAATTACGTTATAAAAACTATAATTACACGTGAATTTTAAGAGAGAAAGGAATTTGTAAAACAATAAATTTATTAACATGCGTTAGAAGTCTTAAATAGGAGAAATTACGTCATATTTACGTCACATTACAGCTATTACATAAAATGAACACAAACTAATATTGCAAAACGGTTTAAATTTAGAAATTGCGCTAGACATTTATTTGATATTTTAAGAGGATACTTTTCAACTATTTTTGTTAGAAAAGCGCAAATAATATTTAATTTCTAACACAAGTATTTTCACGTGAATATTAAAAAGAGAAAGAATAGTTTGGTCAAAATTACGTCAGATTAAAAACGATTAATTTAAAATGTCTCATTTAAAAGAACTTTCTTTTCACTTTGTTAAAAAATACCAGGAGACAAAGACTCTGTTTACTTAATTCCTTTTATATTAGCTTATTTTGAAATGTTGTTACACGTGTCTACGTCATCAAGTTATTTTTATTTCGACGTTTTATTTGTAATTTTATTAATGTTGTACTAATTTATTTTTTTTTTTCGTTATTTAAAATAAAAATTATGTCAATTTGTATAATTTGGCGAGTGGTTTGGCGATTTATATAATTTGGCGAAATTGGTCGACGGGATAATCAAGTAGTACCGCAACGGATTTGGCGTTAAAATTCCCCAATCAAAGAGAAATGAATAGAAATCCGTTTATAGAGAGATCGCCACTGTTTTTTAAATTATAATTCAATCTTTCGAAATCTTTTTAAAGCCGATCACATTAGCGTGCATTTAGAGTCTACGGTGTCTGAGTCTACGGCATTTAGAGTCTACGGACGGGGGTTGGCGAGCGTAGCTCGTAGGGGGCCGAGCCCCCTAGTAAAATAAAATAAAAATAAATAAATAAAATAAAAAAATGTACTTTTAAATGCAATTTGTTTGAAAGCTGTATCTCAATTTGTTTCTGAGTTATTATTTTTTTTTTTTGTAGTTTTTACTATTTTTTTGTCATAGTGGCAACAGAAGTATCCATCTCTGTTGAAAGTAAAGGGAAAATACAGATTACTGTATAGGCCAATCAGCAAACGAATAAAATGCGGATTCAACCTATAAAACGCTTCAGATAAATTTTAGATTTCCTACCTTGACCGAAGACAAAAACCATTTTTCCAAATGGTTAATAATAATTGCAATCTGTTTTGCTGATTACAAATGCATTTAACATTAAGAGTTCGAAATTTTTTTATGCTTCATACTTTCTAAGCTACTTGGCCGAATTACTTCTCTTTAGGTGTCCTAAGGTAAAATTTACCGAAAAGGCCAAATATGATGATAAAATTAGATGTTCGTATCGAAAATTTCAAGGTTTGGTACAATTACATTTTGAAAACGTCCCCCTAATCTTATTATTATTTTCTAAACATAAATTGAAAAAAATCCATGTCTATTTCCGTTTTTAGGTGCGTTCGTAGTTACACAAATACGGCACCTATAGTCGTCCTCTGATCCGCATATAACAGCGTAGAAACTACCCAACCGAATTGCTTGAAATTTAATATATATAATCGTTGCAGAATTTTGCCCAGTCGTTTCAAATTTTATGAAAATCGAATCAAAATTCAAAAAGATATTAATAAAAGTTTTCTTCATTCTATTAAATCCTATCATACGTAATTAAGTCAATGATATCCCATGATAGGTAATGATTCGAGGTTGCCATGGTGATTACGTCCTATTTAAGATGGAGTTCTATTATTTCCGTATTACTGAATTCAATCTATGTAATCGTAATAAATTTTGTATTCATGCATTTTTGCATAAGAGTGCAACAAGTATTGCACCAAGATCTGAATATTTAGTTGGTTGATTTTGTGACGGCCGATTATCTACACTAGGGATATAGGCCCGAGGGGGAGTGCCCTTCGTGGGGGTCTTTCTAAGGGAACCTAACCCGTATTAACGCATGGAAATCCATGGTTCGAAGAAAACCACGAAAACTCCGAACGATTAGGCCGACGGGCGCGATTGGGATCGAACCCAGCACTTCCCGTCTATCAGTTTCGAGAGCAGAACCTCTCAGCCACTGGTGGGGCTCTGAATATTTAGAAAACTAATTATATTGTATGAACGCACCTCATTTGCCAGGTTTGACGTACAATTTTCGACTTGTTATGTCTGTGATAATTTGGAGATTAAAAGTATGGGAGGTTCTCTTTTTCAATTCCTACTATTAGTTCACACTCTCCCTATATTTATTTATATATCTTGTTCAAATTTTCAATCGTTAATAAAATACTTATTATTCATCCTATCAAGTTGAAATAATTTTTTTTAAACTTGTACTGGATGACAATTGATGTTAATACAGATTTTTCAAATATTAATTCATTAATTAAATTTTAATTAATTAATTTTAGTTTTATATGGGAGACAAAATGGCAGCCATTGGTTATTGAAGCATTTAATGCATCTTCTTATCTATAAGGGGGGTTACCATAGAGGGGACCCTGTTCTGTCGCCAAACACCGCCAAGTTTGTCGCCAACTTGGCGATATATCGCCAAATTTGTCGACCATAATGCGTCACCAAAAGCGACGCCAACTTGGCGATATCTCTAATATTTCGCCAAATTCCCATAGAGTTCCATTGTAAACCTACTTGCTTATAGAAAATCAACAAATTGAGATATTTTAATGCAACAAAAACTAATATTAGCTTAAGGGATTATATTAATTTTTTTTTTTTTTTTTTTTTTTTGATGACCTAAGTAGGAATTGACTTTAAAAACAAAATTTTTATATTACTTTTTGTTTTCTGTCTGACTGTACTCGGAGCACCATTTCCTTACTAACTAGACGATGACTTCAAATCCGTTCAAGAGAATTAATCAGAAAGTTTACGTCTTGAAATTAACATCACATACATTATGAAAAGATTTACTAAAAGACGTATATTACACACAAAAGGTAAAACTTTTAAAACATTAAATAAAATTTAAAAGTCTAAAACCTACCAGTTTCAATCACTCTGTGGCCATCATCAGGGTATTACAGGGTTCCTACACGATTCTGGTAAAAAAAATTCTCTGACTTTTCCAGGTCTTCCCCGACCTTTTCAAAAATTTCCCTGACCGTTCTCAATATAAATTCGACTTATATATTGTTGTAAAACCCTCCACAGTGGGCAATTTTAATCTTGATAAATACTTAAAAAAAAGTATGCAATGTATGAATTTCCGGTTTTTAATTATTTTTTATATTATGCTATTGTTATACACTTTGCATAAATTTTATATAAAAATTTTAGATTGGATGGACAATTAATTCAAAATTTCTTCATTTATGATTAACGAGATTCTGATGGAAAGTAGTGCATCAAAAATTCCCTGACCACTTCAAATATTTAAAAAATTCCCTGACTTTTTGCCTAAATTTTCAAATTCCCTGATCCGTAGGAATTCTGTGTTACTGTCCAAGAGACACAAATATTTATTAGTTCGTAAAAGTTAAAAGTAAACATACTGTGTTGAACACGTCACCACAACAGCGTCATCTGTACAGCTGCAGTCCAACTTCAAAGAAGAAGATGGTTTCTTCACGTTTTCTTCTTTTTTTACCTTCAAGGGGGGTTACCATAGAGGAGACCCTGTTCTGACGCCAAATATCGCCAAGTTTGTTGCCCTCTTGGCAATATATAGCCAAATTTGGTCGCCAAAAGTGACGCGAAATTGGCGATATCTCTGCTATTTCGCCAAATTCCCATAGACTTCCATTGTAAACCAATAGGGTTTACTTGCTTACAGAAAATCAACAAATTGAGATATTTTATTGCAACAAAAACTAATATTAGCTTGAGGTAATATATTAAGACCAAACTGGTACCCAAGGGCGGTTAGTTATCCGAATTCTTTAAGCGGCCCTGTTAATGATATATGTTTCTATATATTAACTACATGCATTCAAAAATTTTGTTCAGTTAGGAAATAAATACCGCAGTTGTAAAATGCCCTCCGGCAATTCCAGCAAATAAGGAGAATGGTACCAGGCGCGGATCCATGGGGGGGTGGGGGGGGCGATCGGGGCGATCGCCCCCCCCCCCCCCCCAAAAATATAAATCCACCGATTGTCGCGAATTTCGACAAATGGTCTCCGAAAAAAAGAAATTTCGTCAATCGTTCACAGGTCAAATGATCGCAAAAGAAACACGATTTTCGTCAAAGGATCGCGCAAAAACGCCAATTTCGTCAAGGGATCGCGAAAAAACGCGAATGTCGCCAAAGGATCGCGAAAAAACGCGAATTTCGTCAACGAATTGCGGAAAAAACGCTAATTTCGCCAAATAATCGCGCAAAAACACTAATTTTGCGAAAGAATCGTGCAAAAACGCTTATTTCGTCAGCAGATCTTTGCCAAAGAATCGCTCAAAAAACGCGAATTTCGTCAAAGGGCCGCGGAAAAAACGCACAATTAGCACCGGGAGGGGATTCCTCTAGGTGCGCATCCACGGGGGGGGGGGGGGGAGAGGTTTGATCGGAGCAAAGAAGGGAAGAACAAATTTACTTTTAAGAAATCAACGCATTTTAGCTTTCAACAGACTATGATTAGGACATAATCCTCTTTTTTTCATTCATCAAATACACCTTGAAATTTACCAATGTGGGTGGCAATAACAGTACATTCTTTACACATTAGTGCTTTTCTTCAGAAAACATTAAGATGCTTAATTTTTTCAAAGGACCTTTCTTTTTCTTGTTTCTTTTTTTCTTTGGAAATTGCTATGAATCCCATTCTTTTCTCAAACAATAAAGCACTCCTCAAAAATATCGTTATACAGAAATTAGAATTGCAGCTTCGTTGAAAGACCGAAAAAGTTTCAACACTTTAAAGGGATCCGCATAACGTTGTCAATTTCTGTTGTAGAGATTCAACAAAAGGTACATGAAGTGGTATCGTCCACCATTAGTGTCAAAAATTATGGCCGAAACGTCAGTGAGGTTTACCATTGCCACCCGAAAAGTGTTTGGTTTTCGTTTGCTTGTCTGTCTATTCCGCAAAAACTGCCGTTAAAAACGTTGGATTTATATCTTGGGGGGGCGACCGCCCCGATCGATCCCCCCTTCCCCGTGGATGCGCGCCTAGGGGAATCTCCACTTGGTGCTAATTGTGCGTTTTTCCGCGGCCATTCGACGAAATTCGCGTAATTTTTTCGCGATTCTTTGACGAAATTCGCATTTTTTGTGCGATTCTTTCGCGATATTAGCGCTTTTTCCGCGATTGTTTGGCGAAATTAGCGTTTTTTTCTGCGATCCTTTGGCGAAATTAGCGTTTTTTCTGCGATCCTTTGGTGAAATTCGCGTTTTTTCTGCGATCCTTTGACGAAATTCGCGTTTATTTCCGCGATCCTTTGAGGAAATTCGCATTTTTTTCTGCGATCCTTTGACGAAATTTGCGTTTTTTCTGCGATCCTTTGATGAAATTCGCGTTTTTTTTCGTGGTCCTTTGACAAAATTCGCGTTTTTTGGCGAAATTCACGTTTTTTCCGTGCTTTTTTGACGAAATTCACGTTTTTGCGCGATTTTTTTGACGAAATTCTGACTTTCAAGGATGTTAAGGGCCCTTCAGATTTCTGAAGGGGATCCTTTTTCAGAGATTATCCTCTTTCAGAAATCTGATATTAAAAATGAAGCGATGGTTATGTTTTTCAGCTTTCGATAATTGGTTCTTATGTATTTTTTAGTGCTGAATCCAAAAATTACCTTCATTTTTTACTATACCATCACGTCAGGATTTTTCACAAATCGCAAATTATACAATTTTTAAAAAGTCGAAATATTGCGAAAATCTGCTACTATAAAATAGACGTAACTTTTTTTCATAATAATTTATTCATTTTTTCCCTTATGCTATGGATTTTTACAGTTAAACAAGTAAAATATTGTGTATTTAAAATCTTTATAATTTTATTCCATGCGTGGAAGTTTCTTTCAACCGCTCATGCTCTGCTTCGTGCTTTTCTTTTAATCTTCTCTATAGAGAAGATTAAAAGGTCCATCTCTGGGGTTCATCTCGGTATCCTGTTTTATTTTGGCGGTTGATAAGTCTGGGAAATTTGTCGCAGATGTATTTAACTCTTCACTGCACGAATTTTTCTATTTTTACGAAATTTTTTATTTGAAATCTATATATCGGTCTCATAATAAGAAAAATAGTAAAAAAAAAAAAAAAAAAAAAAAAAAATTCAAAATTTCAGCTAAAATTTGATATTTTATGGTGTCTGCCATATGTACACATTTAGGGTTTTAACATATTGTATTGCTATATTTTGCAACTAAATGAGCTTATATTAATTAATTTTATCTGCTTAACACTCTGCAACAATTATTATATTAATATTTTTAAGTATTCAGTAAAAATAATGAAAGTAAATCTTACATTAATAACTTGATTGAAATATTTTTTGTTTCCGAAGAACAAATTCTAATTTTTAGGGTTTCGTTCATCTGACGAAACCCTATTCGACTCGCTCCTCTGTCTGTCTGTCCGTCACAGAGCCCGTTCTCAGAAACTATATATATTGGAGACTTGAAATTTTGCATACTTATAGCTGAACACCTCACATCAAACGACAAATCCTAAAATTTTGAAAAATTCTTATATTTAACCCTCTGGGTTCCAACTTGTGCATTTTAATATTTTTGTTCTAACTGAGCCCCTAATTAAGTTTAAGACTCGAAATTTTGAATACTTATAGCTGAACACCTCACATCAAACGACAAATCCTAAAATTCTGAAAATGTCTTATATTTAACCCTCTGTGCTCCAACATGTGTATATTATCTTTTTGTTCTAACTGAGCCCCTAATTAAGTTGAAGACTTAAAATTTTGCATACTTATAGCTTAACACATCACATCAAACGACAAATCATAAAATTTTGAAAAAGTCTTATATTTAACCCTCTGGGTTCTAACTTGTGTATTTTAATCTTTTTGTTCTAACTGAGCCCCTCATTAAGTTTAAGTCTTGAAATTTTGCATACTTATAGCTGAACATCTCACATCAAATGACAAATCCTAAAATTTTGAAAAAGTCTTATATTTAACCCTCTGGGCTCCAACTTGTGTACTTTAATCTTTTTGTTCTAACTGAGCCCCTAATTAAGTTGAAGACTTAAAATTTTGCATACTTATAGCTGAACACATCACATCAAACGGCAAATCATAAAATTTTTAAAAAGCCTTACATTTAACCCTCTGGGCTCCAACTTGAGTATATTAATCTTTTTGTTCTAACTGAGCCCCTAATTAAGTTGAAGACTTGAAATTTTGCATATTTATAGCCTCACATATACATACATATCATATATACACCTCACATCAAACGACAAATCCTAAAATTTTGAAAAAGTCTTATATTTAACACTCTAGGCTCTAACTTGTGTATTTTAAGCTTTTTTTTCTAACTGAGACCCTATTTAAGTTGAAGGCTTGAAATTTTGCATACGTACAGCAGAACACTTGCGATCACATGAAAAATCATAAAATTTTCAAAATGTCTTATATTATTTACCCACCGGGCTCTAACTTGTGTATTTTAAGCAATTTTTCTAACCTCCCCCCATTGCACCCGGTGGGTACTTTTCTAACTTTTGCCGACACTACTTTGACCACTCTTTCATATTATGCACATAGCCTTACATATTTCAGTTCCACTTTTTACTGCCAGGGGGCGCCTGCATATCTCGGGTGGTATAGACCCGATCCCCTCGACTAATATACCTACGGATAGGTTGTAAAACGGAGTTTCGTTCGGATAGATGTTTGTGTAGAATAGAGTGCGTCCCCTGGTTGCGAAATGTGGAACTAACAGATTTCGCAAAAGGATAAATTGTTTTGAAAGGAATATTAAACGGAACCCTCTGTGCGATCTGTGATCACACTTACCCACTTGTTTGTATAATGCAGCCGTTTGACATGGACAAAATTAGTGTTATTACATGCTTTGGATTGTTCTTGATCAGTTATAGTGATCATATTAGCCAAATTCATGGCACATAATGAAAATTATAAGGTTTTTAGGCACGCTTTCTAGGCAACGTTTTTAGGCAACCTTTCACTGCACGACATGCCAGATATGGCATGTCGTGCAGTGAAGGTTAAAACGTTTACCTTCTTTTCTTAAGGCTTTGCAAATTGCTTTGAGAGATTTTCGCTATTTTTTACTTTTTAACTTTGAAATTTAGGATTTGCGAAAATCGTGACGTGATGGTTAAAAATGAAGGTCATTTTCGGATTCAGTGCTAAAAAATACATCAAAATCAATTATCAAAAATTAAAAAACACAATCATCGCAGGCTTGTGTTATTAACGTTGTTCACTGTAACTAAAAGAACAAAAAATAAGATAAATAATTTCCATAGTACAAGACTAAAAAGAAATAGAAAAAAAAGACATTTAATAAATAAATTCTGTTATAACATTTTTAATTTTATGACCTAATAAGTAACAATAAAAGATATTTTGAGGAGAGGGCGGGATTGTTTAATAAGAGTGTTGGATAACCGAGTGTTTACCTTGAATCGGATGTCGGATAATCGAGAGTCTGTAATATTTTCAAATCGCATTAATTATTTCATATTCATTTATTAATTAACTGCAAAAAAGGATTTGAGCAACAGAAATTATGACTACGTTGATTATAGGTCACTCGGTATCGCCCCCCCCAAAACGATTCTCTGGATCCGCCCCTGAATGGTACGCGAATTCTGTTTTGCTGCCCCGTATACGAGGTATAGAATTTATACGCAACGAGTAACATGCAAAACTTGGTTCAATTTAAATACGCATATTGAAATTGAAAACGCACTTCCGGCAATTATTGCTCAAAGGCAGTAGTGTAATCGATTTTTTTTTGTACCCCTATTCTATAAATGAATGACAAATGCTACGAATGCCCTATTCTATAGTAATCCTCTTGTAGTGAAATTCAGTGACTTATATCAATTTCAATACATTTGAAATAACGTAATGTCAATAAATACTCTGCAAACGATTTTCCCCCATTGACCATAATGTAACGGAATTCTTCTGAGTGCTCCTGTAAATGAACTATTAATGCTACACACAACACATTCCATATTCAATACCTAACATGCCATGGTAAACACCATTAATATATATCGACTGCATTACATGTAATACGAGTACAGTAGAACCTCTTTTATCCGAAACTCTCGGCTAACCGAAAACCATTTTTAAAGCTTTTTTTTTTTTCTTTAAAGCATTTCTTGTGTGCAAAATCCGTTTTGAAAGCTTTTTTTTTTTTTTTTACTATCATATTCCTTGTGTGAAAGCGGTCCTTTCCGAACTACGAGTACATATAAATATTTTCGATCTTCTTTTTTAGAGTTCCTTTGAATTTAACTTGAGCTCCCGTAAGCTGAGAAGTGGAACGACGAAAATGAACAAATTAGCAATTGCTTTTGAGTGTTTTGCAAAAGGTTTGCCATGGCTGGAGCAGCAGGAAGACTTGTGAATGCTTGTGAACTAATTATATTAAAAAAAACTCTGTGATAGCGCTTCAAAGCAAAGGGAATCGAAACTGCAACAAACAAAACTTTTTTTTCAAATCCTTGTGATATATGTAAAAGGTACTTAATTTCAAAATAAAAAATCAGGTACCTTTTTTTTTTTTTTTTTTTTTTTTGCTGTTGATTTATTTTTATTAAGCACTTGTTACCATAATAAAAAATATTGCATGTATTTCTCCTTAAAATTGAAGCATTCTCGATTATTCGAAAATTTCGATTTTTCGAAAGATGGTCGTTCCCAATTACTTCGGATAATCGAGGCTGTACTGTATATTTACGCGAGTTAGGGCGTGGACGAACAGACGAATGAAGGTCAGACAAACCGAATTTATAAACACATTTCAATTATGTAGGAAAGGGTTAAAAAAAAGGAGAATTTTCGCGACTTTGGGGATTATGAGATTATCTGCAGTCTAACATAATTTTAACACGAATCCAGAACTCATACCAATTACAGAAACAAATCACAATGAATTACAAAATCTTCTAGGATTAAATTTCAATTACCTCGAAATTGCTATGTAGGCTAGAAAATCTATTGAAGAACATTGTATTATTGTATATAATAATTTTCAGCACTTTTATAAATGTTCGGACATAAATTTACAGTTGAAGAGTTGCTTATAAAGTCACAGGGTTCACAGAGACTTGGGAAGAAAAAAAAATCCCTGCCGGCCCGGCCTACAAGCAGAGGTAGATTTCGAAGTTAAGTATACTAATTTCACAAACAAAAACAAAATCATTATTAGATATAAATCCACTTTAACAGTTTTATCTGTCTGCTTTTGACGAGTTTTTATTTCCTTTTTATAAAATAGCTGGTTTTATCAGAATCATGTTAAGGCGATATTTAAAAAAATATTTTTCCATACTCAACAACTCGAAACTTTCTGGCACATTTTCAGATTCATTTTTAATAAAAAAAAAAAAAAAAAAATATGAAACATGCTGACGTGATTTTTGAAAAGATTTATAAGCCACCTGTGTTTTTATTTTTCTTTCAATTAATTAAAACTTGATTAATAAACCATTATTTTCTCAGTAGGGCAATATTTTTCGTTTCTAATAATCGCTTCGGGAAATTCTGTTCAAAATGCCCACTTTGACATCATTTTTTGAAATATATTGTGTCTCTATCAAAAAATCGATCATTACTGTACATTATATAGTTTCTGAATAAGAGAATCTAGCAATTGGATGCGTTTGAGAGCAAAAATGAATTTAAAAATGAGTAAGAAAATAGACAGTTTGGATTTGAATGCACCCTTAATAATATGATTTTTTTCGTCAATCGCTATGTATTTTTAATTTGCTTTTGCTGTAAGACTTGGCCTTATCAAAAACTTCTCTATATAAATATTGAAGACAATATTAAGAAGATATATGATAAATTCATGCAGATTTTATATCTTGTGAATTGACGGAGTTATTAAAATTTTTCTTCTTCAACCCCCCTTTTTTGTTTCAGTTTTTAATTTTTTTTTTGCGGTACGAATTGGTCTTATCAAAAACTTGTGAATATAAAAGTTGTAGATAATATTAAGGAGATGTGTAATAAAATTATTGGATTTGATATCTTGAGAATTGACGAAGTAAGGAATTTTTTTCTCCCAAAAACCCTACTTTTTGCGCTCCTTGAGCCTATTTTAAATTTTATCAAAAATCTGTGATGCATGAATTTTTGGCGCTATTTTTAAAATTAATAAAAACTTTAAACTGATTTGATATGTACAAAAATTAAGAAGTTATGGGTTTTTTTCGGTTTTCACAAAACCCCTCCCTATTTCCACCCCCTTTGTCCGCTTTTGCTCATTAACGAACTTGAGCGAGATTTTATGTCCCTTGATTTTATGTATCAGTTTGAAAGAGATTTGTGCAGAATTGCGGAAGTTATCGTGTCCAGAAGAAAGTGATAGCACAATTGCTTCGGGAAATTTCGTTCAAAATGCCCATTTTGACATTATTTTTTGAAATATATTCTGCCTCTATCAAAAAATCGATCATTACTTTACATTATATAGTTTCTGAATAAGAGAATCTAGCAATTGGATGCGTTTGAGAGCAAAAATGAATTAAAAAATGAGTAACAAAATAAGCAATTTGGATTTGAGTGCATCCTTAATGCAATGATTTTTCCAACACAATCCGCTTCGGGAAATTCGGTTCAAAATGCCCACTTTAACAGAATTTCTTTAAATATATTCTGTCTCTATAAAAAAATCGACCATTTCGGTACATTATATTGTTTCTGAGTAAGAAGTCGTAACCATTGGAAGCCTTTGAGAGCAAAAATGAATTGTAAAATGAGTCAGAAAATAAGCAGTTTGGATTTGAATACACCCTTACTTAGAATTTTTTTCTTCAACCGTATGTATTTTTAATTTTTTTTTTTTTTTTTTTTTTTTTTTTTTTTTTTTGCTGTAAGAATTGGTCCTATCCAAAACTTGTCTATACAGATGTTGTAGACAATATTAAGAAGATATATGATAAATTCATGGGGATTTTATATCTTTTGAATTGACGGAGTTATGGATTTTTTACTTCTTCAAACCCCCTTTTTGTTTTCGTTTTTAATTTTTTTTGCGGTACGAATTGGTCCTATCAAAAACTTGTGAATATAAAAGTTGTAGATAATATTAAGGAGATTTATAATAAAATTAATTGGAATTGATATCTTAAGAATTGACGAAGTTATGAATTTTTTTCTCCCCAAAACCCTATTTTTTGCGCCCCTTGAGCCCATTTTTAACTTTATCAAAAATCTGTGATACATAAAATTTTGGCACTATTTTTAGAAGTAACAAAAACTTTAAACTGATTTGATATTGTTGGCGCCGAAATTCATCTGACAAATAAATTTTCAAAATCCAAGTGAGATGGGAGAGCAATTAGGTTAAATAGTTTATTAAATAAAACTGAAATAGTATGTAAATTCTATTCATCATTAGAAGTTAATAATTGTTCCATAATAGTAATTCTCCGTATTTAACAGAGCCAATACAAAAAAAAAAAATGTGTTCTCTGCTTGGTTGCAGAGTCAGGACTTCCACTATACACTCTGTATTAAACAGAGCCATGATTTAACAATTGGCATCTCTGATTACAGAGTCAGGACATGTTACATGTTCTCTGCTTGGTTACAGAGTCAAGACTGACCATTTTAAAAATGATACATATTATATAAAATAAACATCAAAATAAAAATTACAATATGCAGTTATAAATCTTCTAAATAGCTATAATATTCATTTAAATGACATCCAAGTAATTATAAAACTAATAAATCACCATCAATTCAAAATTATTATAAAGTAAATAAATCTATATTACATGACCTTGAAATCATAATGTTACTCATAAATATTGATTCAGGGTTATAAACAATTTAGATAAACAGATTAGATTTTTTCTGTCAAAAGAAATCAGTTTTATAATTATATTTCGCAATATGAAAGATAAACAGAGTTAAATTATAAACAAATAAATTTGAGGGCATTTACGCCGTAACATCCTCCGCCTCCATGAACGGAGTTCATCGAACAATTATAACTTACCAAATTTCCACTATCACATACTAAATAATCAAATATTAAATACAAATTTAAAATATTACCTTAAATGTTAAGTATAACTAAAATGAAATGCAATTAAATCCTACTACTTCTATAAAAAACAGTTTCTGGAACAACTAAAAATAGAAAAAGACATTAATATACAAAATAGTTCAGAAAGTTACAAAAATTAGACATAGAAAAAAATAATAATAATAAAGTTAGTTAAAATAAAGTAAAATTCTATTATATTAAATGTCCATCGGTAGAGGAGACAATTTTGTGATAGGGCGTTTCAGTTCACCAGTAGAAGTCTTTAATTTGACAACACGAACAATATTATCATCCCCAGGAAATAGTTCAATTATTCTGCCCAATTTCCACCTTAATGGGGGCTGGTTTTCTTC
This sequence comes from Maratus speciosus, assembly GCA_963932465.1. Taxonomy (NCBI): domain Eukaryota; kingdom Metazoa; phylum Arthropoda; class Arachnida; order Araneae; family Salticidae; genus Maratus; species Maratus speciosus. The sequence continues at coordinate 534,269,650 of OZ010788.1, read as the reverse complement.
CTTTATCAACACCAAGTCATTGATTTTTAAGTTCGGGTTGCTTCTAAACCACTTTGTACGTTGCTGCAATTGTGAGAGATAGTCTGACGACCACCTTTTCCAAAAACTTTGGAAAATCTTTTGTAGCAATTTCCAACGTTCCAAAGGAGTTACATAGGTAGAGGAGATATCAGGCTCAGGTAAGGAGGTCAAGGGTGCTCCTATAATAAAATGTCCTGGCGTCAGAGCCGTAAAGTCATTTGGATCAGAAGACTCAGCGACAAGCGGTCTTGAATTTAAGCATGACTCAATTTGTGCAATTAAGGTCAAAAATTCTTCATAAGTTAAAATCTGATCACCAATTGTTCTCTTCAAATGATTTTTCATTTGTTTTATTCCCGCTTCCCAAAGGCCTCCAAAGTGAGGGGCGGAAGGTGGGTTGAATTTCCATACTATCATTTCGTCAGTAAGATACTTGTGCAATTTTTCATCAGAAGCAATTAGAGACATCATTCTCTTTATTTCGCGGTCTGCCCCTACAAAATTTGTACCTCTGTCGGAAAATATTTTTAGAGGTTTTCCACGTCGAGCCACGAATCTTTTCAATGAGGCTAGAAAGGTTTCAGTTGTAAGATCAGTGACTAACTCAAGATGGATAGCTTTTGTTACGAAACAAACATACAGACAAACATAATGTTTAAAGGGTTTCACACCACGTCCCTTACGAGGTTTGATCAAAAAGGGGCCGGCTAAGTCGACTCCTACTCTTGAAAATACTCGAGCTTGTGTCACGCGTGCTGATGGCAGATTTCCCATCAACTGAGATGAAAGGTGTGATGAATTTCGGAAACATTTCATACATTTCCTTATTTCTCTTTTCACAGCTTCTTTAGCATTAATTATCCAAAATTTTTGTCGAATTGCTGAAATTGTCAATTGAGTCCCGCTATGAAGATGTTTCTCATGAAAATACTTTATTATCAAGTCTGTAACATGATGCCTTTTAGGGAGAATGATTTGATGTTTTTGATATTCAGACAAGTTTGCATTTTTTAGCCTACCTCCAACACGAAGAATATCATTTTCGTCAAGAAATGGATGTAAAGGAAGGAGTTTGCTTTTAGAATTTAGGATCTTTCTGGATTTTAGAATTTTCAGTTCGTCTCCGAATTCATGGTTTTGAATTAATTTCACAATAGCATTTGTTGCCCTTTCAAGTTCTGGAACAGTCAAAAAACCATAGACTCGTTCAGATGGGCATGTACTATTTTTGATGAATCTGAGGCACCAAGCCGTAATTCGTTTTAATTTAGACCAGGATGAAAATTTAAATAAAAGCTCAAATTCTGGAATATTTTGGGATATGGAGCAAACAAGCGTTTTACGTTGTTCTTGCAAGACCTCTTCATCAGGTAGATTAGGTTGAGTTTCAGGGGGAAATACTGGTAACGATTCTTCCTTCAGCCAGCTAGGACCATGTAACCATACCTCGTTATTAATCAATTCAGATGCAGAGCAACCACGAGAGAGAACATCTGCAGGATTTTCCTTTCCTTTACAAAATTTCCATTGTACAGGAGCAACAAGTTCCTGAATTTCGCGTACGCGGTTTGCCACAAAGGGCTTCCAGTTGTTAGCACTTCCTTTAATCCAGTGCAAGGTAATTTGGGAGTCACTTAGACAAAATATATTTTCATTCACAATTTTAAATATTTCCTTTAAATAATTCGCTAATCTTGCAGCCGTAAGTGCTCCAAGAAGTTCGATGCGCGGCAATGTAATTTTCTTGAGAGGCGCTACTCTCGACTTTGCTATTACAAATGAAGTTTCACAAGAAGAAGAATCACGTAAATAAGCCACTGACCCATACCCCTTTAAACTAGCATCAGAAAATATGAAAAGTTGAGCGGTTTCAGGATTTAATTTTGGGATAGTTACAAAATATTTTCTAAGAATTTCAAAATTTACCAAGTCTTTTATTTCATTATGCCATTTTCTGAATTTTCCACTTAAAGAATCTGGTAATGTAGAATCCCAGTCAATTCCATGTTCCCAGAGTTCTTGCATTAAAAATTTAATTCTTATCACGAAAGGGGAAATGAGTCCAATAGGATCATAAATTTTTGCCACAGTTTGTAAAACAATACGTTTGGTAATAATTTTATGGTCAAATTCTACTAAAAGTGGTTGTATGTCTATTTTCAAGGTGTCACTTTCTGTTATCCATATAATTCCCAATACCTTCGAAAGATTTTGTTCAAGAGTGTCTTCCTCAAAGTTTATTCCATGTTCCTTCCATAAAAATTTTAAATCGGAAGAATTGGTTTTAAATTTTCTGAGTTTCATATTGGCCTCACTCAATATCTTCTCTGCACCGTTTGATAAAACAAAAGCTTCATTTACTGAATCAGCTCCATGAAACAGGTCATCAACGTATAAGGAAGTATCCAGCATATTAACTATTTTTCCAAACAAATCTTTATACCCCTCAATGTGATGTTTGATGGCTGCAGAAAGGAAAAAGGGTGAAGTTGTTACACCAAAAGTTACACGGGTCATGCGAAAAACCTTCAAAATGGGATTGTTACTAGTGATATTGTCAAACCACAGGAACCTCAAAAAATTTCTATCTTCTTGTTGTATCTGGATTTGCAAGAATGCCTTTTCTATATCGGCCAAGAAAGCAATTTTGTGGAGACGGAATTTTAAAATAATGTCCAATATGTTAGGATTTAGATTGGGCCCAGGAAATAAGCACTCGTTTAACGATTTTGCCCCCTTATCTTTGGATGACGCATCAAAAACAATTCTTACTTTAGTTGTCGATTTATCTTCCCTTATTACTGGTCTGTGAGGCATGTAATACGTGTTTATTTCATCTTTATTAAACTCACATTCTTTAATTATACCCAAACCACATTGTTCATTTAATATTTTCTCATATTCCTTAAGTAACCATTCATTTTTGCACAATTTTGATTTTAATCCCCAAAGTCTATGTTTAGCTACATCAAAATTGGATTCCAATTCATTTTTATTTACTTTCCACAAAAGTTTAGTTTCATATCTTCCATTTACAAAATTTAAATTATCATTAAATAAATCAAGAGCATCTAAATCCTTTTGTGAAAATAATTCATTTTTACTATCACAAATACCCAAAGACTCTAGTTTCCAAAACTTTTGCAAATCAAAATTTTCTATTTCATTAACAGATACAAGATGAGCATTAACTGTTTCGTTACCTTTAGAGTTTATTTTTCCCACTATTGTGTACCCAAAAAGTGTATTAGCTACATATAAATGGTCATTAATTTCTTCAACGACACCTCTCTGAACATTCCAGAAATAATCAGCTCCAAGTAAAATTTGTACTTCGGATTCCTCGGGCGTAGGGTCGGCTAACCTCCATCTTTTACTTTCAATGTATTTTATAACTAGAGGGTCAGAATTGGGAACCTTCAATGTTGTTGCACTTATCAAATCGGTAGCTAGCACCTCAACATCTATAAAACGATGATAATTCATTTTACTTCGCAATTTAATTTTAAAAACATCATATTCTTCTTCGCGACCTTGATCCATGCCAAAAGCGAATACAGTTAAATGTTCTTTTCTTAAAACAGGCAAATTTAATTCACGAGCTAATGCTTTTGTTATGAAGCTTTTTTCGCTTGCAGAATCAAGTAATAATCGAACTACCTTTGATTTAGAATTACCTTGAGCAGTTACACAACATGTTTGCAATAAAACAGCATGCTTAGAATTTCTAAAATTACAATGAGAATTAGATACAACTGTTTGATTTTGATTTTCATTAATTTCCGGTTTCAAACTTTTCTTAAAGCAAAATAATTTGTTATGTTCAGTGCTTTTACAATTTAGACATGGCTTTAATTTTATGCGGCATTGCGAAGATAAATGCGATTTCAAAAAGCATTTGTAACATCTACCCTCCTTACGTAACATTAATCTTTTCTTATCATCAGCTAAATTTTTACACTCGGAAGATAAATGATCATTACCTTTGCAAAATACACAAAAAACTTTAATAGTGGCATTTAAGGTATTAGCATGTTGATATTTATTTGATGTTTTCTTTTCACGAAATTCAGTTTTATTTTTATGTACAAAAGAAGAGGATGCATCATTTTTAGAACTTGTCATTGACAAAGCCTTTTCTCTACATTCTATTTCACATTTCAGAAAGGCAATTAGATCGGTTACATCTGACTCTTTGCTAGTATCACGTTTTCTATGATATTCAATCACTAATTCATGGGGCAATAGCTTTAGCAAAATAGGATTTAGCAATTGTCCATAAGAACTGGATGTTACCCCCAAATTTCTTAAACTTCTAATATTAACTTCGCACATGTCATGCAATCTTCTTAATGCATTTAAATTTGAACAATTTTTAACTGGTTCCATATTTAATAAATTAGTCATGTGTTTATTAATAATAACATCAACCTTACCAAAACGGTCCTTTAATAAATCAATACAAGTATCATAATTTTGTTCTGTCAAAGGAAACCCTTCTACCACATTATAGGCCCGATTACATAACAAGGATTTTAGATAAGCGAATTTTTCTATCTTAGATAGTGATTTATTCTGGTGTATCGATGTTTCAAAACAGTTAAAAAATTCGACCCATTCTTCGATTTCACCAGAAAATTTTGGAACATTTAATTTAGGCAATTTCATGGCAGAACTCGTTTCTGTTCCACTAGCAGAACCATTCAATGAATTTACACGACTAGTTGCTATCATAGAAACATTATCCTTTTTACATTTTCTTAATCTATTTTTAATTTTAAATTTAGCACTGATCAATTGGTCAGTGTACTTTTCACTATTAGCAATGTCCTTTTCATATTCTTTTAAGTCGGATATTTGAGCTTCAATATCACGATTCAAACTTTGGAAAGCCGTTTCTTTTAAGAGAAATATTTCTTGAAGCTCTAATAATTCATCGGTTTTCGTATTATCAATGTCATCATTTAATAATGTTTCTAATTTTGTAATTAATTTCGTGAAACTCGTTCGTTCAACAGAACGTTTTGCTTTCAGCTTTTCAAGATTTTCCATTTTAAATAAAGAATAATTCTTATTTTAAAACATTAACCATTCATAGAAAATGAAAAAAATATTTTCTTACCTGTTAATTCCAGGTAATGTAGATGGCATGTCGCAATCCAAATGGCACAATAATAATTCCACACTAATCACAGGTTGAAATATAAATCACACACTAATCACATGTTGAAAAATAAATCACAGTTGTTAATCACAAATCTCTTTCACAATAGCTCACTATTATTTCCAAAAAATGTTTCGCGGGTTACTCGGCACCAAAAATAAATGTTGGCGCCGAAATTCATCTGACAAATAAATTTTCAAAATCCAAGTGAGATGGGAGAGCAATTAGGTTAAATAGTTTATTAAATAAAACTGAAATAGTATGTAAATTCTATTCATCATTAGAAGTTAATAATTGTTCCATAATAGTAATTCTCCGTATTTAACAGAGCCAATACAAAAAAAAAAATGTGTTCTATGCTTGGTTGCAGAGTCAGGACTTCCACTATACACTCTGTATTAAACAGAGCCATGATTTAACAATTGGCATCTCTGATTACAGAGTCAGGACATGTTACATGTTCTGACTTGGTTACAGAGTCAAGACTGACCATTTTAAAAATGATACATATTATATAAAATAAACATCAAAATAAAAATTACAATATGCAGTTATAAATCTTCTAAATAGCTATAATATTCATTTAAATGACATCCAAGTAATTATAAAACTAATAAATCACCATCAATTCAAAATTATTATAAAGTAAATAAATCTATATTACATGACCTTGAAATCATAATGTTACTCATAAATATTGATTCAGGGTTATAAACAATTTAGATAAACAGATTAGATTTTTTCTGTCAAAAGAAATCAGTTTTATAATTATATTTCGCAATATGAAAGATAAACAGAGTTAAATTATAAACAAATAAATTTGAGGGCATTTACGCCGTAACAGATATGTATAAAAATTAAGAAGTTATGGGGGGTTTTCGGTTTTCGCAAAACCCCTCCCTATTTCCATCCCCTTGGTCCGATTTTGCCCATTAACGAACTTGACCGAGATTTTATGCCCTTTGATTTTATGTATCAGTTTGGAAGAGATTGGTACAGAATTACGAAAGTTATCGTGTCCAGAAGAAAGTGATATATATATATATATATATAAAGTTTTTTACTGAGGGTGGTTTTGGGTTCTAGGGGTCATGATCGGTGTAGATCTGCAAAAATTTTTCAGAAATTCCAACATGGGAACGATCCCAATAGGTAGTATTTCATACCAAATCTACCTAAAAATCTAGAAAAATTCTAAGGAGTCAAAGAATTTTTAAGGACTCACCCTATTTTTTACTTTCTTCATTCTTTGCAAGAAAAAGTATTGGATTCATGAAAATTTTCGAATTCCGGTTTTCGACGGATTTACACGTTTTAGGGGTCAGAGAATCCGAAAAACATGTTTTTACAAAATGTCTGTCTGAGTGTGACACAAATTTTGTATCTATCCCAAGAACTAATGAACGGAATTTAATAAAACTTTAGATTCAGTTAGTCCCTGATATAAACTGGTGCTAATTACTTTTTGTTATAAATAGTCCAACAGGTGGCGCTGTTACGCTGCATTTTTTACGATTTCTGAAATAGCTATATCTCAAGAATTAATGCACGGATTTTTATAAAAACTTCAGATTCCGTTAGTCCTTGATATAATTTGGTGCTGATTACTTTTTAGTGTAAATCGTCGAACGCGTGGCGCTGCTATGCGGCATTATTCATGATTATCGTAATAGTTCTATCTCAAGAACTAATGCACGAATTTTCACCAAACTTCAGATTCAGTTAGTCCCTGATATAAATTAGTGCTGTTTAGTTTTTGGTGTAAATCGTCCAACAGATGGCGCTGTTATGCTGCATTTTTCACGATTTCCGAAATAGCTATATCTCAAGAACTAATACATGAATTTTCATCAAACTTTAGATTCAGTTAGTCCCTGATATAAATTGATCCTGGTAAGTTTTTGGTGTAAATTGCCCAACCGGTGCCACTGCTATGTAGAACTTTTCACGATTTCCGCAATAGCTCTATCTCAAAAACCAATGCACGGATTTTCATCGAACTTCAAATTCAATTAGAAGTTGACATAAGTTGTTGCTGATTACATTTTGGTGTAAATCACCTAAACGGTGGTGCTGCTATGCTGCATTTTTCAGGAAGTATTAACATGTATGAGATAGAAGAAAGTTTTGGGATTGCCACATCCGACTAGTTTTATGTAATGTTATTATCCCCCGTGTAATGTACACACTCAATCTAATTTTTAATGCCACATTTGGAGAGATAAACAGATTTTATTATATTAAAATCTAATAATTAATGCTAAAATTTCACAGAATTCACAATGTTTAATGGTTTCATAAATTTGAGTACCAAATTGCAAGTCGTCTTTTAAGCAGTGACCAAAGGTCATATACACAAATCTCAAATAATCATCATGTAACATGTGGACCAGGGTTTTAAAAGCAAATTTTAAAGGGAAAAAAACATGCAGTATGTACAAAAATACAGTCACTAAAGCTGCTATCAGATTCACAAACTTTTCAAGCAACAAACTTTTCTGTCGATTTTAACCGCAACTTTCTTCCATTCTAAGGGAGAAAAAGTTTACAATTATCGTTGCTAAAGTTGGAAGAAAACCAGTATTACTAGTACCAGCCGTTAATATTTATCGCTTATCCGTATCAATCGCTTATTTCCGAATGGCTGAAATTTTGAAAGTTGGGGGGAAAAGTCGCGACTAGCGCATACTTTTTTTAGAGCTGTGGATAAAAAGTTGGGAGGATATTGCTGTTCGCTATCACACTGGCTGTTGATACAATATTTCACGAAAAGCTGGAAGAAATCAAGAGTTGACTCAAAAATTGCTCGAAAAGTTGGTGAATCTGATAGCTTTAAATCTCCTTACCCCACCCTCCGCCCAAACAACAGCACAAGTTAACACTTGAACTTCACTTTTTAACACTTTCGAACAAAGTTGAATTGTTTGTGAATTTGGTTTGTCTGTCTGACCGTTCTCTAACTCGTGTAAATATATAGTCCGATTGCCAAGGAATTCATAATGTTATTGTTTGTCACTATGGCATGTTAGGTATTGAAAATGAGGCGTGTGGCATTTACAAAAGAATGCCGTTACATTATGGGGAAAATCGTTTGCGGTGTATTTTAATGATATTACACTATTTTAAACATACAGATATTATTTTTGATTGAGGTGTACTACACGGCGTTTACTGTAGAATATGGTGTGCAGAGAATTTTCCATTCATTTAGAGGGTCACACAAAATAATTTCGCTGCAGAAGAAATTGAACTATTGAAAGCTATGAACGATAACTGCTGGAAGTACGTTTTCAGTTGTGATACTCGTTTTTAAATTGAATTATTTTTTTTTATATAACTTGGTGTGTATAAATCCTATATATCATATACAGGACTGCGCAAAAGTTCTCAAGCACATTTACTATGTAGTATACATACAAATCTACATTTCATATCCAGTGCTGCACAAAAGTATTCGGATATTTTTTGGACAATTGATCGTAATAACATAAAATGGGTTTGCAAATGCGTTTTCTAAATTGTTTATTTAGGCGTCATCTTTCACCTTAAAGAGTCTCATGACTCTTAAAAGCTTCAAAATTTAAATTTTTTTAGATGTTAAACTTCTATCTTTCCTGAACATTTAGATATAATTGTTTCCTTGAAATTCCCATTTCAAAAGAAGTTATGGCTTTTAGAATTACGAGTTGGAACCCGTCGAAATTCGACGAATTAAAATGTTTAGAATGAAACTGTTAGATCGAATTTATAATAAACCTACAAAAATAATTACAATAAACTGGTTATCTAACTCTTAAAACAAATAATGTTTTAAACTTAAAATTACCAAAATATTATTTCCAAAAACTTCAACCGCTTAAATTATTGAAAAATTAAACTGAAATAGAATACGTAATCAAGATGAGTAATTATGTTGAAGTTATCGATTGAGGCTCTTACATTTGTTTTTACGGGATGAAAAATCAGTAAAAAGGATTTCACTTTGTCACATCGTAAAATTTTCCCCCATAAAATCTAAACTATACGTTATTTTCACATTCTCAAAATTTACATACGCACCACTCAAATTCACAATTAAAAGTACATTAACGCGCAATACATTATTAATGAATGTATTTCCAAACTTGAAGTCACGTTTGTCCGATACAACATTTCATGTGAACATTCGCATAAAATTTAAGTTCTAATCTCAGTACCCGCGAAAATTTACCATTCAGAAATTTGAATTTAGTTGCCATAGTATCGACCATTTAGTATTGGTCAAATATTTAGTTTTATCAAAGAAAATGATCGTTTTGTTTTAAATATGACATCATTTTTACTCACTGCATCATTTTGCCTAGCGTCTCAAACTCAGTATGAGAGTAATGTAAAAATATTGAAATATCTTCTTCAATCTTTTGATTTATGAAGAAGAATGCGTGTTTTTTTTAATGGCTGACGTCATTTTCTGTTCAAAATAAAAAAAAAAGTTACTTTTATTTGTAATGTGAAAATGGCATCAATAAGGACATAATCAATAAAAATAAATAAACCATGACTATTTTCCCTTTACTTTTAATAGAAATGGAGTACTTCAGTTGCCACAATTACAAAATTGGTACTAAAAACTATAAAAAAATTAATATCTCAAAAATAAATTGAGATAGAGATTTGAAACAAATTGCATTTAAAAGTACATTTTTTCTCCTATACGACGGTGTAAAAATTGAAACTGTGCTGTTTAGAAGTTCTGTGATGTTTAGAAGTTTAAAAATTTGCAATAGCGAAAATTGTAAAACCGAAATTTCATTTCAAATTTCAAAGTGTTGCCATTCGCAGAATGACGTATGCGTTACGCACAGATATGTTTGTCCTTTATAATATAGATACTCGCTCAATAGCGGAAACGGCGTTTCCGGGATACCTCAAAAATTTCTGAATATTTTTTCATGAAATTTTCAAAAGATATACGTTTTATGTTAGTTTGTATAAACTGAACCTAAAATTTCCTTTTTATTGTTCCAAAAATTATTTTTTTAGGTGATTTTATTGTTGAAATTTTCAGAATTTTGTATTAGTTAAATACAACTTTGTATTAAAAATATAAAAACGCTTTAGATACACATTTATTTAGATTTAGGGTAATTATTACAATCTGAAGTATAATTAAACACAAAAAATTTCATTCTAGTTGCAAAATTCATTTTGTAATCCTGCGCATAAGCTGTTATACCAATTTCCTGCTCGAAAAATGTCTGAAAGTTTGAAGTCCCCTATAAATACTAATTCTGTATCTTTCAATTTTTTAAATACATGAAATGAAATAACATTCTTATATCTTACATCCCAATAAAAATTGTGTTTCAAAATCATATACATTTTAAGATATTAAATGTTGAAAATGGTCCTTTTTTTCATTTTTTACAATTTTAAGAGTCCCGAGACATCTAAATAAAGTGTGACGTTTTGTTACAGTATTCTGAACGAGTTGGAAAGTGTATCATAATCCATGCTGGATGCATGGTTTTACGTTCTTGTTTAAACAGGAGACGATGTTTATTTTACTTCCTTTAATGCCATGCGTACTTAGGGGCTATACATATATAAAGTTATCAACATTTTGGGAATTTTGCACCTCCTCCCCCTAGAGGTCTGCACGGGCCTCGGGCCAAGCCCGGGCCCGTACCCGGCCCGGCGGAATGGAGGAGAATTTTCAAACGGGCCGGGCCAGCAGAATTAGGGCAATTTTTTCAACGGGCCGGGCCGATAAAAAAAATTAATCGGGCCTATCGGCCCGATATAAGAATTTGAGAGAAGCAGATAAAATACGAGGTCATTTCCAATGAATATGACTTTTTGGAGAAGTATAAATGTGCGTTACGAGCCGATGCGAGTTTAACAACATCAATACAGAAATGTAACATGTCCATCGTAGAGATCGGCATCGTACAGTTACATGATGCCTGATCCCGGATTTAATTTTATCGGCAGACTTGTGCCGGGACGGAACTGGTCTTAATCGCTCTCAGGATGTGTAGGACAGGCATTATGTTTTGTAAAAGTATTAATAGCAATAATGAACTTCTGTTAACAGTATCTTTGGAAATGTACCTTAAGGTGGTTCTCATATTTACTGCTCAACAATGCGAAACTTTCAGAAACATTTTCTGATTCATTTTTAACTATAAAGGCATAAAATTGACAGGTCTAAGTATTGAAGGCATTTGGAATCGAATAACGTTTCCATTTTTCATAAATTACGTACAGAGATAACAGAGACTCTTGTCACGTGGCTGTACGTTTTTCTCCTTTCCTGTGCTATCGCTTCCAGAAATTCGATTCAAAACGCTAACTTTGGCAGTATTTTCTGAAAGATATATTACTTTGATCAAAGAAAAAAACGGGATTTACATGGTTTCTGAATAAAAATACCTGCCAATCTCATGCGTTTCCGAAAAGAAATGAATTCATAAATGTATCAAAATGTAGCTCCTTTGGATTTGAGAAAAGCCTTAAAAATGGCAGAAATATTTTCACAAATGTACTTTTTATTATAAGCTTCAAAAGTTATCATGTTTTTTAACCCTTTATTCTAAACTACAATAATCTTTAAATGAACCCTTATTTAAATTTTGAAACGTCTGTAGAGACGTTGACTAAAACACTGTAAGTAATTGTTAATGTTTACTATTGTGTGTTTTCTATTTTGCGAACACATAGTAATTTAAAATATAATGTAAAATGTTCCCATAAATATGCATGTAGTATTCATTAAAAGAATCTTAATTGTATGTTGAGAAAAAACGGAATTTTTTGTAGAAATTGAGTCGGGCTGGGCCGGGCCTGTTTTCACTGATTTTTTTACGGGCCGGGCCGAGAACGATTAAAATGTAAACGGGCCGGGCCCGGAAATTCCGGCCCGTGCAGACCCCTACCTCCCCCCTTACGATATCACACGTTATTATTCCTCGAACTCCCCCCCCCCCCTCTCGCCTTAATGATATCGTTATCAATGTCTAAAAATTCTTTTGATTGTTGCAATTTTTTTCCTTTGTTTGCAGAGATATGATGACATGGTTATGCATTTATTATTTGTATACGTTATTGGTTCAAATGAAGATAAGTCAATAAAATATCATTTTTATATGTGAAATAATTTTATATAAAAAAAAAAAAAACATAAAACATTCTTTATCTTTTCTTTACTGATAAACACAAGTATCATTTCAAACAAACTTCATTTATGGTTTCTCGAACAGCGGATTATATGCATACATATATGACAAAAGAATAGTAATGCCAAACGTTGAGACATTCCATATTTTGGAATCGAATAATTTTATAATAATTTTATGATTTTAATAATATATTTGTATTTTCATAAAAATCCAAAATCAAGTCCAAAAAAGATTGCAGACTTTTTTGATGTAAAGAACAAGTTAGAAATAAAAAGATATAATTTTGATGTAAAGAACAAAATACAAATAAAAAGAGAAAATTTTGGTTGGGTCAAAAACAATAACGATATCAAAAGACAAATTCCCCCTCCACCTAGAGATATCTTACGATATCATGCGCCAGCACACCCCCCCCCCCCCACACACACACCCTAAAGTGATAACATTATATATGCACAGACCCTTAACTTTGGAATGGAAGAATGAATAATTTTACTCCTTTTACCATTAAAGGAGATAAGGGATAAGAGAGTTCTTTCCATTCGAGGATTAATAATGATGATTATATTGTACTATTGTGTTGTAAGATACAAGTCTTTATTTTCTACTCTTAATCAACGCTAAACTTTACTTCGAGATAATTTGATTTCTTTAGAGTTTTAAGGAGTATCTTGTTTATTTAAGAGTTCTAAGTACCCCTTGGAAACTTTTTTATTTCTAAGGAGTTTCCAAGGAGTTTATATGAACTCTGAATCAGCACTTGTCTGAAAAAAGGTAAACAAATTTAAAATTATTTTTAGCTATATCTTCAACAGTCACCGAAAAAGTTTGTACATATCTCAAAAAATCATAGCTTCAAAGATAATTGAGGAAACGCAATATTTTATTTTGAAAAAGTACTCAGCATTTCTCCGAGATTTGATAGATGTAACTGTTTTGCAGCCGTAACCTTCGTATAATGCGCAGAAGCGATGCTCATCGAGAAAGACCTCCATGCTGTCGAGCCTTTTTCAATGATCCTATATATATATATAGTATTATAAAGAGACGGAATAAATTCTTTATTCCTTTTCAATGCTAAAAGAAAGTAAATTCTACAATCTCAAAAAAGTACCCCGAGTCATCGAAGTTAAGGAGGGCACGAAGGCCTCTTTTAAACCCCGCAACGTCTGAAGATCACGACTGTAAACAGTTACGTTCAACAAATTTCCGAGAACTGCCGAATACTTTGCGAAGAAAATGATAACGTTTCTTCATACTTTTGAATGATAACGTTTCTTCATACTTTTGTAGTTATGATTTTAAAAAATGTGTCCAAACTTTTTCGATAAATCTGTATTTCAAATAAAGGATATTTTTTTTTTATCATTTACGAATGGATAGCTTTTATACTGTTGAAAGATGTGTACTGGAAAACCGAAAGCTTTATACGCAAAAAAGTGTTTCATTTACAGATGAAAACATTAAGTTTCCCATTAATTGTTTACTAGAACAGGCAGACTTTGCAAATACGATTTGTTTAATTAATATAAATACGTGGCCTGACTGAAAAGTATCTGAATTTTGGCCGAAAAAAATATGGCCCCCTAATCCCTTCAAAGTAGGCCCTTGAGACTCCACACACTTAGTCCACCGCTTCTTTCACTACCGAAAACACTTCTGGAAAGGTGTTCAACTCCGTCGTCGCGTGCTGTATACCTCATCTCTATTCTCAAAATAGGATACTTTCAATGGCGCCTTCAATTTTGGGAACAACCAGAAGTCGCAAGGAGCTATGTCTGGAGAGTAGGGAGGTTGGTGAACGACTGCAATTCCATGTTTCGCCAAGAAAGTCTGAATAAGGTGCGATGAATGAGCTGGAACATTGATGACCCTTACGACACCCGATAAATCTTACGAATTGTTTCGCTTTGAGAGTCACTAAGCTTTGACAAAATTCGATGCAGTTATCTTTGCTCAACTCGTTCAGCCATCTTGATAGAAATGAAAATCCGACACATAAATATGACAGCATATCACTCTGCGGCCAGCAGGCAGCCACTGGCTCTCTGGAACGTAGGGCGGAAGAGAATTCAAGCATACGCATTAAGCAGTCTCCTTCCAATGTGGATACTGGCACCGCTTTAGAATCACTACTGTACGCGGGAAAAATCAAAGTCGAATACTTATCAGACAGACCTCGTATTGTTGTAAATATTTTACAGGGAATGTAACTAAAGATAAAAAATAATCATTTTTATCGAACGAATCTTTTTTAAATTTCATAATTCAATTACACAATTTTTCTATTTTATCTTCAATTATTAAGAAGATATATTATTGAGGTGGGATTTTTATTAACCATAAGTATCCGCACACCCTCGAAAGTGATTTTTTGACATTTTAATAATTTTCTCTTGCTATCCATTTTTTATGACATCTACTTTAAAACTTTGAAAAAAATATAAAAATTTTAGCAATTGCCCAGAAATAATTTTTTTAAAGAAAAAAAATAGTCAAAATTATGTCAAAAATTGACATTTCCGCAAAACGTGATAATTCAAAAATAAAACAATGTATTGACATTTTGTAAATTGCATAATAAACAGAATAACTTTCTCTAGGACTTAGACTACACACATTATAATCGCATCTCTATCTCAGATGATATGGCACTTAAAGTACTAATGCAACCAAAGATTCGAAAATTTTGTCTCAAGTTTGTCATTTATACCATTGTAAATATATAACTATTTAATATATTATCATTATTCTCTCAAACGACATTTGTAAAAGAAAATTTCGTGGCATTTCATGCATAATTTTTTGTTTTAGGATGTTTTGCGTACAGTAAAAATCTGAAAAACTTCATTTTGAGAAAAAGCTGAAAATGACATTTAAACACCATTCAAAAGCTGTAATAGATGCAATTTTAAACGACTGTAACTCGGGTTCCATTTTAGATACAGACAAAATTTAAACAGATTTTGATAAATAAAAGATTCAATTTTAATATTATTGCAAAAATGAATATTTTGATCGAAAATTACCTTTTAAAGGTGTTTGGATACCTTAACTGCTGTGACAGAAATTGTCGCATAGCGACTGTGAAAGATCTCTGAGACTGCTTGATCAAAATATTAATAAAAGGATCAGTTGACTCACAAGATACTGAATCTGTACTTATGTACAAGTATAGGACTGTTATAATTAAAACTAACCTATTCAGAAGTCATGAGAAGTGATAGTACTAAAGCTCCAAACGAAACAAAATTTTACTATTATCCATATGTAAACTGAAAATTACAATTTTACTATTATCTATATGTAAACTGAAAATTACAAGTTAAATTGTGAAAAATTGGATGAAAAAAAAATAACTGTAGTTTCCGAGACAGCTAAGGATTAACCCTTAAATGCCGTATGTTGCCTTTCGGCAACATACCCAATTAGGTTTCTAGAATACTATTAGAATAATATTGAAGTTATAATGCCTAATGTTGCCAATATAATACTTTCTGAAAATATTATTAAATCAATTTTCAACATTTAGATGGTAACACTTGAGCTGTTTAAGAATAAAGATAGATTTATTTTTCCAATTGTTGATACATGTTCTTTTTGTTTTGTTTGGAAGATTGCGAAATACCCTATTTTGTTCCGCAGTGAGCAAGTAAAATTTATTTCTTACCATAGTTCTTAAAATTTTTATGGGTTTAATATTATAGAATTTTATCAAGGTAAATTATTTTTTTCAATTAAAGACCAGTATTGCCAATTAGTAACAAACAGTTTTTTAGCCGAAAACCGTGCTTTAAAACAAAATATGATTTTTAAAAGTATTTTTCCCATGTTTTATTTAAAAAATGAAAGCCGAAAAACATTTTTAAAATGATTTTTGAAAAATCAGGCATTTAAGGGTTAATTCCTAATTTAGGATATAACAGTTTAAAGGAAGAGCAGGTATTAATATTTAATAAATAAATAAAGGTGCATAATAAAAAAGAAAATGAAGTTCAATTATCGGAACAGTTTAATGAATTTACTCTGGTACATGTTTTAAATTCTTACAGAAGCTTGAGATCAATAGACACACACCATATGGAAGTACATATATACCATACTTGCTTTAAATTTTGGAAAAAAGCTTCACAAAAGCTTGAAATAATTATATATCATACCATAAAAAATAGAATATTAAGCTCAACTATTGGAATAGTTTAATAAATTTACTGCTGCAAATATTACAACAATTGTTATATGAACTGTCTTAAATATTACAACATCTATAAAAATTAAACAAATGCTTCAGAATTTCAATTTTTGTTTCCTTTTTTTCCCTCAAGACATATCTTCTGAAACTGGGATTGCAAAGAATTTTCTTGACTACTTTTCAGGATGATGAACAACTTGGTGGCGCTTAAGAGTAGTTTCTCGACCAGCAGAAAAATCGCAACTTTTACATTGAAACAAATGGCGATCAGTTTCCGCAGACTTCTTCGAATTTTTCGGCTCCTTTTTATGTATCTTCTGATGTTGACCTAGGCTTATTTTGCCGAAAAACATTTTGTTACACACTTTACACGAAACTAGCTTGCCCAGTTTACGAATTACTTCAGAATCAGGGATGTGAACTGCTGTATGTTCTGAGAATTCCAGTGGTATATCAGTAGAAAATGAGCAATTTTCGCAGTGAAATTTTTTGAGTGACGTATTTTTATTAGTTTTATGGCATGTTAGGTGAGATACGAAAAAAGAAACTGATTCAGTAGAGTAAGGGCACTGCTGGCAAAAATACGGAGGTTCATCCAAATGACTTTTTATGTGATTAAACATATCACCATAAGTAGGTTTTGAATCGCAGAACGGGCATTTTCTTTTTTCGGATTTATTATGCTTTTCTTCCATGTGTTTTTTAATTACTTCCATATCAGGTGTTGCAAAGGAACACCATACACATTTGTGGACATGGTCAAAATCAGAATCTGAATCTTGCGACATAGTATTACTTGCGCTGCAAGATGCCTGGTTTTTCTTATAGCCTACTTTTTCAACAAGCAATGAACAATTTACATTTTTCGAATAGCTTTTAACTTTATTAGAGTTGGAAGAATTTGATTCTTCTGTCAGCGGCTTATTCTTTTTAAACGAATTCCATTCTTTATTATTACAACTAACTGCTTTTATTGAGGATTGTACAACTTCGCATTTTTTGTTCATCTTGTTCATGGAAGAATGTTTGACTTTACCAGTAAAGTTTTTTAGACCTCTTGTAATAGGTTTTACACTGCTGTTGATTTTTGTAACATCTGACAACTTGCAACATTGAACGCCATTTTGATTTTCATCTTGAATATCAATACGATATTTGGAATTGTGTGCAAAACTCGGTTCTTTTGAAGTGTGATTGTTATTTTCCGTTTTGTCTACATCCATTATTAATTCATCATCGAAAGACGCAAATTGAATATTTTGTGCTTTCGATTTTGGCGGCAAGTTATTTTTTTTAATAGTACTTGGGAATCCATTATGATTTTTTTTGCTTGCTTTTTTTGCAAATAAAGAACTATTCATATCGCTTGAAATACTACTATTTTTAAAAGAATTGCAACAATTTAATTCTTCTGTCAGCGATTTATTTCCTTTATTAGAATACCCGACATCTTTACTGGAACTTACTGCTTTTATTGAGGTATGTCCAACTGCACATTTTTGGATGACAGAAGAATGTCCGACTTGACTAGTTAAATTCATTCCATCTTTCAAAGTAGGTTTTACACTGATCTTCCTTTTTTTAACAACTGGAAAACTGCAATATTGAATCTTATTCTGATTTTCGTCTTGAATGTCAATATCATTTATTGCATTTTGTGCAGAAATCGATTTTTGAGAGTTGGGAGGCTTTTTTTCAGCTATATCCACATCCAAAATTATTTCACCATGAACTGGGTTGTATTCTTTAAGAACAATTGAAAATCCATTCAGGTTTTTCTGACTTTTTTCTTTTTTTCCAAATAAAGAACGATTCAAATTTCTAGAAACATTTTTATCTTTAAAAGAACTGCAAAAATTTGATTCTTCTGTCAGCGATTTACCCCTTTTTGTGGAATACCCGACTTCTTTGTTACAGCTGACATCTTTTATTGGCGACTGTCTAACTTCGCCTTTTTGTATCAACGAAGGAACTGAAAATCCATCCTGGTTTTTCTGACTTTTTCCTTTTTTTCGAAATAAAGAACAATTCAACTTTCTAGAAACATTTTTATCTTCAAAAGAATTGCAAACATTTGAGTCTTCTGTCAGCGATTTACTCCTTTTTGAGAAATACCCGGCTTCTTTGTTACAGCTGACATCTTTTATTGGGGATTGTCTAACTTCACCTTTTTGTATCAACGAAGGAACTGAAAATCCATCCTGGTTTTTCTGACTTTTTCCTTTTTTTCCAAATAAAGAACAATTCAACTTGATAGAAACATTTTTATCTTCAAAAGAATTACAAACATTTGAGTCTTCTGTCAGCGATTTACTCCTTTTTGAGGAATATCCGACTTCATGATAACAGCTGATATCTTTTATTGGGTATTGTCTAATTTCACCTTTTCGGATCACAGAAGAATGTCTAACATTATCAATACAAGTTTTTCCATATTTCTTAAGATTTTTTACACCACTCTTCACTTCTTTAGTAACTCGGAAATTGCAAACCTGAGTCTTATTTTCGTCTCCACCTTTAACGTCAATACAATTTTTTGAATTTTGCACAAAAATTAATTCTTGTGAACTGGGCGGGTTATTTTCAGTTATGTTTGCATCCAAAGTTATTTCATCGTCAAATGTAATGGATTTGTGTTGCGTTTTTGATTCTGGAGACAAGTTATATTCTTTACCAACAATTGGTATTTCATTCTCGTTTTTCTTATATTCTTCTTTTTTTTCAAATACAGAATTGTTAGAAACAATATCTTTAACATAATGGAAAGAATTTGATTCTTTTGTCAACGATTCATTACTCTTTGGGACTTTATTATAGCTGACTTCTTTTATTGAGGACTTTCCAACTTCAGTTTGGATTTCTGAAGAATGTCCAACTTTGCTATTAAAACTGTTTCTGTCTTTTGTAGTACTTTCTACATCACAATTTGTTTCTTTACATACTGGGAAGTTGCAAAACTGAAACTTATTTACATTTTTCCACTGAACGCCACTATAAGTTTTTGAATTCTGAGTAAAAATCGATTCTGGTGAACTGGGAGTATTATTTGTAGTTATGTCTGCGTCTAAAATTATTTCCTCGCAAAATGAGATAGATTGTTTTTGTGCTTTTGATTTTGGGGACCAGCTGTATTCTTTTCTAGTAACTGAAACTTCATTCTGGATTTTCTCATTTTTTCCAAAAAAAGAACAATTTATCTTTCTTGAAACGGTTTTATTTTTATAAGAACTAGAAGAACTTGATTCTTCACTCAGATATTTACTCCTGTCGGAGGAATATCCGATTTCACTATTACAGCTGATTGAGTTTTCTGGAGACTGTTTAACTTCATGTTTTGGCTTTACCGAAAAATGTCCGACTTGACGAATAAAACTATTTCCGTCTTTCATATTAAGTTTTACACTACTCTTTATTTCTTTAGCAACTGGCAAATTGCAACGTTGAATCATATTTTCATTGTCATTTTGAATGTCAATGTAATTTTTTGAATTCTCTAAAAACATTGATTCTTGAGAAATGGAAGAGTTATTTTCAGTTATGCCTATCTTTAACATTATTTTATCCTCGTTGCATTTATTTTCGGCCTTACATTCTGGCACCCTATTGTATTCATTGCTGGTAATTGAAGATACTGTTAATATTTTAATGCCATTCTTTAAGATGTGTCTATCTTTCGATTTGGAACATCCAGATTTACGATACTGATCTACACGTGGGACTTCATCTAATACTACTGCATCGTTGCTTGGAACATCTTTATCTTCTGACATGGATTGTGTTAAATTTCGACATCCAGCTTGAAAATCCTTTTCATCCAGTATTCTCGTATTATTATCAACGGTGTCTTCCTCCTGTGATATGGATACCGGTGTACTACGTTTCTTTTTCATTTTTAATACAATTGCATCCAATATTATGTCATCATCTTCTTCCAAGACTTTACTCTTTGTTTCGGGTTCTGGACTACAGCTTTCTTTTTCAACGGTGACATCATCTACTATTTTTATATCGTTATCTAACACATCTTTGCGTTTAGATTTGGAATCTGCTGCACGATGTACTGCATCTTGCCTTATAACTTTTACCGATATAATATCATCGTTGTGAGAGGAATCTTTACTCTTTAATAAATTGCTTGATTCATTTTTGATAGCGACCTCATCTAATATTCTTGAACCTATATTCTTATTTGGGTGGTTTCTATTTTTTGATTCTGACCTTGCCTTTTCTTTGTTTTGTGCGGCATAGGAGTTACCCTTTCTTTCATTTTCATGCAATATGAGGATATCGTCATCTGAAAAATCTGTATTTTTTGAAGTAGTCGCATGGTTTGCCGAATTTTGAGAATTACAACTTCCAGGGATTGACTTTTTAACAATCAACATCTCCGATACATCCAGCAAACTTAAAGGGTCTTGCTCTGGCGATTTTTCAGTAGGTTGTTGAATTTCATATAATGGCGTGCAATCAGATTCAGCAGGATCCGTCCTATAATTAAATTATTTTGATTAGTTTTAAGCTTAAAACAGACGAACATTAAATGGAACAAAACAGAACAGGGCTTAATTTCTAACAAAAAAGTACCGGAGCCCTAATATTCTGCAGTACTAACAACTGTAGCGTGCCTCCTCCCCCTCCCCCCGCCACCGTCACCCCAACATGCATATTTATATTTCATACATTATTTTCAAAATTTAAAGTATTTTTTTTCTTTAGCAAAATAAAAATTTTAAATATATCTATCTGCGTAAACTTAGTTGTCAACTATTCCACTTTTTAGTTATCACCCTTTCCGAATATAAGTCTTTCCCTAATTTTCATGTTAATTAATTGTAGAATTCTGCCATTAAATATGGTAAGAATTATGATTTCGAAATAGTGTTAACACAAAAGGAATAGTTCGCAGCTACGCATTTTTATGAAAAAATGAATGAAATTTACAGAAATTAATATTTACCAGCTGAAGAATGGAACAACGTTTTTCAATCACCTATAAAAGATGCATTTCTTAAACTATAATCGATTCCTTCCTCATAACAATGTTTTGTGGTGAATGCCTAAAAATCAGATTAAATAAAAAATTTGACACCATTATCGGAAAGATCCGACGCTTTTATAGAAAAAGGGAAAACACTGCTCCATTGCTTTCTATCAGAGTAACAATACATGGCAATTATATCTACTTACAAATGAAAGTGACTTCGTAAATGTGCAGAGCAGAGTCTTAGCATGGGCAGCGTTCATGATACAAAATAAATAGAAAAATATCTAATAAGATTTTTATACTCGTACACAATAGAAAACTAAAAACCTCAAACAAACAAAACCTCAAGCTGATGTTCGTTGACTAAAAACAGAAAGTATTCTTTTCAGGTGAGATACATAAATAAAATAAACCAGCCAATTAAAAATTATGCTTGTCACAAAAGAAAATCGAATTGAAAAAAAATCATTGTTCAGTTTCTTAAGTGGCGCCATATCAACACGACGCTACCACCAATGCCAGACATAAATTTGCAAATATCACTAGAATAGAAAAATACGATTTCTATTTACCCTTCATTCTGATGAAAATAACTTTGAAATAGAATAGAATATGTAATTTTTAAGTAGGAAAAGTTTTTTTTTTCTATGTATGAATAAGTAAAATTTTGAATGTAAGACAGATTGAGCTCGAGACTGTCAAAGCCTAAACACTGATATAAAAATTGAGCCCGCTTCACCTCCTACGTGTGCGACACAACGTCACATATAAGAGTTTTAATAAAAAAGAATGCTAAATCTTGGAGATAGGAAGGAAAGGAAAGGGTAATTTAGGCTTCGGTTTTTCGAAAGCGCTATTGCACTGGGCTCCGGCGCAAATTAAGCCCTGGAAAAGAATAATAAATATGATAAAGTCACATAAAAATCACAGAGATCATATAAAAAATCACAGATAGATTAGTTTAAAATAAAATTCGTAAAAGAAAAACTAATTATTTTGAATGTAGAAATTACAGAAGGTGTTTACACATTTTTAGAACATGTTCGGGGCCGTTTTTTAATGTAAAAACTTTTTTAAATGTTCGATCTGTTCATATAACCACCTCCTACGTGTGCGACACAACGTCACATATAAGAGCTTTAATAAAAAAGAATGCTAAATCTTGGAGATAGGAAGGAAAGGAAAGGGTAATTTAGGCTTCGGTTTTTCGAAAGCGCTATTGCACTGGGCTCCGGCGCAAATTAAGCCCTGGAAAAGAATAATAAATATGATAAAGTCACATAAAAATCACAGAGATCATATAAAAAATCACAGATAGATTAGTTTAAAATAAAATTCGTAAAAGAAAAACTAATTATTTTGAATGTAGAAATTACAGAAGGTGTTTACACATTTTTAGAACATGTTCGGGGCCGTTTTTTAATGTAAAAACTTTTTTAAATGTTCGATCTGATCCTCTTGCATCTGGTTTTTTTGAGCAATCATTTAGTTACCCATGGTTTATCAGGGGTAACAATGTATTTCCATTTATCTCAGTGGTTTTTATACAGGGCTCTACAAAATGGCTAGCGTTTAGTCACATGCCTCTGAAAAGGACGGTGAACATGATGTTTTTTAGCTTTTTTTTTTAAAGCTCTAAATCTTGCTTCATTATTTTTTTATTGTTGCTACAGATGTAGTTATAAACTTTGCAATATATTTCTGTGCCCGTGGATTTCCTATCGTTACCAGCGATTTCACTTTAATAACATTTGAAACCATACGAACATTTTTCGGATATTCATTTGTATTCTTCTTTTTATGCGGAAGTACTGACTGACAGCTATTCCCTTTCCTATTAAACATCGCTTTTTTAATTGTTGAATAAGAATATTTCTCCCCAGAAAGTACTTAAAGGCATCCTTCGATCCAACCTTGTTTAGATACGTCATTTTTGAAGAAGAACAAATTTGAAAGTATGAGAGGATAATTTCCCTTTCAAATAATAAGCTATTGCTGCAAAGTCCCCCCACACCACCAAAAAATTACATCTTTTTAATCCTTTATTGAAATCGTTCCCAAAATGTGTAAGCATCTTCTGGTAGGCAGGTTGTCGATTTTTTTTCCACTCTGGAAAAAACAGTCCCGGACAAAACGTCATTTTGTTCACTTTTAATAAATTGAAAATTCTACATTAAAAATGCAGAATTTAAATATAGTGCGCGTTAAGAAATTATAAGACCACTTAACGAATTGGTGCACCTCTGAAGAAGAAGACACGATATGCAAATTTTTAGCTTGTGTATTTAAAATTGATCGTAGAACGTTTTCTGTTATAAATGCTACATTAAAATTTAAGTTACATTTTATTAAAATCTTCTAATTTTTTTAAAACGTAAATAAGGTAACAGTTAAGAAATTATAAAACCACCTGAGGAAATTAACCGTGGGGTAAAGAGTTGTCTACGACCGAAGTAAGAAAAATTTGGTTTTATAAGGGTGCAGATAAATCTGAACGAGAAATAGCTCGGTTAATAAAGCATTCTAAAACTGCCATTCACAATGAAATAATTAGAAAAAAGGATTCAAATAAAATTAAATGATCTGGAAGAAAAAGGATTTTGACAGCACGGGATGTTCGACAAATATTTCGATTATCAACTCAAAAAGGTCTTTCAACTTGGGAAATTTCGAATCGTTTCAGCAAAAGAACCTCACACATAACAGTTTGGAAGAGTCTGAATCAAATAATAATGCAAAATGTATGAAGCTGTTCAAAAAACCGAGGTTAATGAAGCATCATAAAGAAGAAATACTGAAATGGGCTAAAAATGTCATGTCATGGGACAAGAAATGGAAACAAGTGATGTTTTCGGATGAAAAAATTAATCTTGACGGTCCGGATGATTATAAACACTATTGGCATGATTTGAAGAAAGAACCGAAACAATGCTTCAGTCGACAAATGGAAGGAGGATCAGTAATGGTTTGGGGAGCTTTTAGTCATGATGGATTATGCGATTTAACCAGAATACGGGACGTATGAACTCTGCGCAATATCAGGCTATGTTATATGATCATTTGATACCGTTGGACCTTTTTTAGGTGGTGCTAACTGGATGTTTCAGCAGGACAATATTTTTGCCATGTGCCTAAATCCACCCAGCAATGGTTGAAAAAAAAATCATGTTTTGTCATGGCTAAGTCGAAGTCCAGACTTGAGCCATATGGAAAATCTTTGGGGTGTATTAAGTCGCAAAGGTTATACTAATAATAAACAGTACATTTTATCTGCCAATGAACTAGAAGTAGCCATTGTAGAATGGCCCAATATTTCTGAATCTGCACTTAATATAATATGCAGTCATTCTATTTTAATGAAATGATTAATTTTAAAAAATATATTTTATTATTATTAAATAATGTAGGAATATAATTCTATTACATCATAGCAATAATTTTACATGTAAATTTTTATTTTGTCAAATTTCTTCCAGCGTCCCGGACTTTTTACAAAAAAGTGGACAAAATAGCAAGCCTATCTGTAGGGTTAAGGGAAAATCTTGATGAATTTATTAAAATACCAAATAAATAATTTATTTCAGGAAATGATT
Organism: Maratus speciosus; assembly: GCA_963932465.1. Classification (NCBI taxonomy): domain Eukaryota; kingdom Metazoa; phylum Arthropoda; class Arachnida; order Araneae; family Salticidae; genus Maratus; species Maratus speciosus. The sequence goes on along the minus strand of OZ010788.1, from coordinate 534,244,536 downwards.
TATTACAAGCTAAGCATTATAAAGCGAAAAATTTCTACTTTAGCTTATTTAAAGGTCTAGTATTGCCATGAGTCTCGATTTATGCGGCAGACCCCAAGTTTCAGGAGTTCTAAGACTCGTCCAGCGGAATTACTGCGTGGGATGCCAAAAGTCCCACCCAGGTTTTCATGAAACATCAATTCTCTCAAATAGGGTTCATACTTTATTTGAATAACAACATTCCTTGACTTTTCCAGGCCATGTTTCCTACAATTCCCTGACCACAATTCATGACATTTTTAGAAATACGAATTACAATTCTAGATCTTAATGGTTAAACTTATACAGCAAAAGAGAATACATTAATGCATTAATAAGAATAAAATGTAAACTTGCCTCTGAAAAAGAAAATAGCCTATGAAATTGAAACCAAAAATTTATATCACTGTATAATTAAAATATAAAAAAAAATGATAAGTTAAAAACAATTAAACATGTCATTTATTTGTATTTTTCAGAAGCAGTCTGTCGTTTAAGTTTCAATTGTTTGTCTTTACACATTTTAATTTCAGGTACAGCTTTTTTTTTTCCTATTTCATATTTGCTTGCTTCATAATTTTCTTTCTTTTTCTTATTAAAATATTCTTGAAATCTGATCTTAGCCACATTAAAATGGCTCAACATTTCTTTCACAGAGGTGTCGCCTATTTGGTGACATATTTGTATAGCTAAAACATCTTTATAAAAAAACCTGACTTTTTCAAGTTTTAGAAAAAAATTGTTAATTTAGTGAAAATTCTAACTTGCAACTGAAAAATCGGAACGTTTTATGCGGACGGATCTCGGAAGAATTTTGACACATGATAGTGCATACAAAAGAAAAAAAGAAAAAAAAAACTGACTTTTTCAAGTTTTAGAAAAAAATTGTAATTTTCCCTGACTTTTTGAGCGCGTGTCATTTTTCCATATATCTAATTTTTTGTGTATGTTTTTCGTCATGGCAAGAAGGTCCTCCCTGAATTTGGAAAATTTCCGCCGGAAGGGGGCGCTGTAATAGCAATTTTTGTGCCATTTTCAATATTGTACCTTCGAAAAGTGTATGAAGTTATCATAGAATTGCACAAATTTTTTTGAGTATGTTTTTGGCCATGGCAAGAAGGTCCTTCCTGAATGTGGAAAAATTCCGCCGGAAGGGGGGGGGGGCTGTAATAGCGATTTTTGTGTAATCTTCTTAATTTTTCGTAGTTCTATGGTACACCAGGGGCTCGTGAATCGACGGGAACTTCCCATCCTGATAAGCCGACTATTCGTAATTTTAATAAATATCATGATCGAGATGAACTTCTTTTTACTCCGATTAATTGAGTGAAGCAGAAATTTAAGATGAAAGTCAAAGTTGATATAGTATTGAACTAATAAAATTGAAATATTGACGTCTGTAACAACATTTTGAAATATTAAAATATATGAGATAGAAGAAAGTTTTAGCATTGGCACATCCAATTAGTTGATATTTCCAGTCAAAACAAGCGTGAATGAAAATTTCAACTGTTATTGACTGTGTCATTCTGTAACAAAGAACTTTTGTTTCTGGCAGTGACTTTTTTTGCCAAAGAAATGAAATATTAATGTCAAAGCTTTATGTATGAAGTTTAGTATTTTAGAGTACTGTTCTTGAAAAAATAAAGAAAACAATTGATTTCTCGTTTACTCTCAATTAATGTATTTAATTTTTCGAAAAAAAAAAAAAAAAAAACGACAGACTGTCGCCTCTCTGTTGAACCAAAGCCGCCTAAAGACTATATCAAGCCAGACACAATTTCATTCCCCCTCATATGTGACGTGACGGTCCGGGGCTGGCGCCAACGAGGAGCATTTGTATCTGGCTGTTTAGAATTAGAGTATAACGTGTTTTTTATTCGGAAGCAAAGAACGTATTCTTTTTAAGGTAAGTTTATTTTCAAATTAACTATTTATACACTATTAGTACTAGTTATCTCTTTTTGTTCACCATGTTTTTTATTTTTAATTTGTTTAAAATAAGTTAACTAGTAAATCCTAATGAAATATCGTGTTGTAATATTCCGTGTCTCAAAAAACAACAACAAAAAAAAAAAAACCGATATTAATCTAGTTCTGTTTCATTTAAATACAGCAATAATTTAAAATGGAAAAAATGACAAGATCATGTCGAGACTTACATCATTCCCTGTCTCTCGTAATTTGCTAAAAATTGGGGCTTGAATTGTATGAATAGGTGAATTATCTCAAAAGTTATTGATTAATAAAGTTTCCATTGTTTAATTATAGTCTTTATTAATTTCTCAAAATAATCTGATTTCAATATCTGCTAGACAATTCTATTGGCGCCAGCACATTTTGCTTTATAATTTGGAAGCTATTTGTCCGATTCACTTGAAATTTTAATGTCCTATGTGACATATTCTTCTACCTCAACTGTTAAACTTTCAAGTGCAAATTTTAATCAGTTCATTTAATTTAAGCAAATTAGTAAAAAAAACTTTAAAATTATTATTTCTCAGAAATTTACCACTGAAAACTGATGAAATTTTGTATACCGTAAGTACAGCATAAATATTATTAGTTTAAACTTTACCTTTCTTGCTATTCAATAATTTCGATTAAAACTTCTGACTTTATTTACTCGAAAATACTGGCACCAGATAGCTGAAATTTATGTCAGACTGAGTTTCTTGGATACTAATCATTCTAACACATTTTCAGCCAAAAGTCTTAATTACAAGCTTAATTATTATGTAATTTATAACTTGTCACACCTTCCTACCTTTTTAATTTGTTCTGTTTTCTCTCATTAGAGTGACTTTTAATGATCGACTTTTATTAGAAAACACTGGTCGTGAGAATAGTAACTCTGATTATTCTGTAGGCAGAATTGATTGGGCTTTAATTTGATACCAAAATTTATGTATTTTTATAGATATTTTCATACCTAAAAATTTAAATGTACTAGAAACTTTCATCATAATTTCTATGGATGCATAACATTGTTATCTTGTTTATTTCTTTTAAAGCCCGATCAATATACATACTAATTTATTGGTGTTTTTTAATCTTAAACTCTTAATAAAAATTTATTTTATAATATTTGTTACACAGTGCATGCTTATACATGACAATTGCAGATATGGGAATGATGTGTCTGAATCTCTTTATTTTTACAATGACTGTAAACAATTTATCCACCCCCCCCCCCCCCCCTTCCGAATTCGCAAAAAAATTGTGTGTTTTTATATAACTTTTAACGTTTAATTAAAAATAACAATAAATAAAATTATTGTTACATAATTATAAATTTACTTTTCTGTGTAGTCAGGTCCCGACTTTGTCTATCTAGGTCCTCGGAGTAAGCACCATTCTGGGACCCCGCTTTTATCTATCCGTAGAAATTATTCGCGAATAATGCATAAGTGGTTAGTGCTAAACTTCATACTATTGTATGCATGCATAAATTTCGTACCAGGTACTATTTACATTTGTATACAGGGTATCACAAAAAGATGGTCACAACTTTATGAAAAAATATTAGTAGAATAATAGTAGAAAAAATCATGGATTTGTTGCAAAGAAGTATTTGTTTGCAAACTTTTATTTGTTTTTCTATTTATGTTATTTTGTTTTTCTATTTATGTTATAAGGTGTCTAAAAAAAACACCCCAATTGGTCCATAATAAATGATTTCAACTTGACTCGTTATGAGGAAAACGTGTATGAAGAATTTCTTTTGAAAACAATGTAATACTAAGTTGTTATAATAAAATTTAAATCATTAGTTTTCTAATGATATATAGTACAAAGTCCAAAATCTTAATTCTTGAATATCTAAACAAAATAAATATATGTTAGGAATATTTCAATTCCAATTGATGAAAGTGTTTTCTTTCTTTCTTTTGTTCTCACCAGATTTCAGAACACTTTTTAAAAACTGTATTGCTTGTACCTTGCATAATATCTTAATACAAAAATTAAGAAAATAATAATTTTCTGTTTCATGACCTTGTTTTGTTTTATTATGAAAGCTTTATGTTTTTTCAATTTAATCGATTTTATGTGAAAATTACCCATTTATGCTAAGTAAAGTTTACAGTAAGAAAAGTTTATCTGTGTTGTTACCTAATTTCATGCACTCTGTAGTTTTACTATTTATTTATATTAAATTTATTATACTCCTTTGCATGTTTCAAATCACTAAATATTTAATAGGATATTTATTGTATAATTTCAAGCCACAATGAATAATAAAAATAGCATACAACTTGAATTTGTTTTCATTTAACAATAATTTTTCATCCATTTTAATTTAATTTTAAATGTGGGTTTTGATTGACAGAATATTGGTATTTATTTATTTATTTTTGAAAATGAAATAATTGAAAGCAAAATAATTCTCTCTATGTGTTTAAAACTACATATATATGTTTATATATATATTATATACATATTTGTAGATTTTGCTTATATATATTTATTAATGTCTTGTTTTAGAATATATAGAAAATAGATAATTGATATTTTTGTAAATTTCAAAGTAGAATAAATAATGAAAACTGTTCACTAAATTAAATTTAATACTTCGATTTTTTTTTCATTAACCAACCATTTTTCTTTAATGTAACTTTAATTAAGTGCTCATTTTGACTGACACAGTGATATTATTTCATAAATTTTGTTTTTGTGTTAACGTTATTATTATTGTTTCGAGTGATCGAAATTGATTAAAAATCACTTAATTAGCGTCTTTAACAGGGATGGACGGTATTTACCGTCTGAGGGTTTTTACAGGTTATTACCATGGTTTTTACCGTCTTTGGAAAAACATGTTTTTACCACCTTTGAAAAATTTATGAGTTTGACTGTTTTTTGTAACTTTTATGAAAATTTATCGTTCAATTTTTCATTTTCACAGGGGTGAAAGTTTTCCGGGTATTTTATACCACTATTTCCATTCTACAATGTTCACCTAATTTAGTTTCTGATTAGGTAATTAAAAGAATGTTATATGAAAATAGCTGTTTTCAAGGAATATAAAAAGCCCGGAAGACATTCACCCATGTTTACCAGCTACAAGAATTCAAAATTTTAAAGATATTATTGCACAATTATCATTATTAAAACCTAATGCTTATTATAACTATCATTATGAGAATTCACATTACAATATTTATTATATTTATCTTAATGGAGACTAGTTTACTAATTTTTACTGAAAAGAAATGGAAAATTATAAGTACACTTTTATCATATTTAAAAATCTTAATCTTTTTAATAAAAACCAAATGCCTACAATATTAATTATCACATAATATAGTTTGTACAAGTGCTAGTACAGTTTACCAGTCTATACCCTTGAAGCCTTTTAGCATTTTATAAAAAGCTTTGTAGCTTTCTGTGCACCCTAGTCTATTTCTTAATTTACTGTGGATGTGTGAAAAGTTTGAAAAAATTAGCTCTATGGTTCAAGAACTATAAGGTATGGAGTGGAGATTCATCATTAAATGTATGAATTCAGGATTCATTTCTTTGTTATTTAGTGCTTTCCACCAAACTTTGGCTTTTACATCTTTTGTTCTAAAGAAGCTTCTTGGAAATGGTTGTCCTTCAACTTCATATGACAAGAGGAGTGAAAGAGAATTTGGCATGAAATCTATGAGCCATTACCTTTCCTTTTGTGTTTCACTTAATAGATCTTGATTTTTGTGCATAGGATCTGTCATTTATGCTAAAAGGTGAAAGGGCTCTAAAGCCAAATCAATTTGTTTTTTAACAAGATCTTTGTATGGAATCAATTCAAAACAATGCACTAATTTCAGCCATTCAGAACAAGCATCTGCTCTGACGAATATTTAAGGCTTTGGCTACTTGTACCTGTTGAAATAGATCCTTCACTTGTTTAAATAAATTAGTCATTCACTAATCTTTGAATTCTAATATCAATATCTTTTTCATGATTTTTGAAATTGTCAAGCAATGCAGGATACTAAACTTCTATACTTGATATCAAGTATATATATGATGTATATATGATATATATATGATATATAGTTGATATACTAAACTTCTGTATATCAACATGTTTAGTAATGTATATTGGAGCTTTATTTTCTGCCAGTAAGTTCATCCAATGTGCTGTACATCCATAAACAATCATATTCGAGTACAAATGAAATGGAAACCCTGCTTTGCGAAAACGATACTGAGTATCTATTGTTCTATTTATAGATGGGGAATAGAAAATATGGTAACATTTATAGGATTAAAGTACTAAATCAGCAGCTTTAGAGAATTAATTCTTTATTTCCCATCTCTTTATATATATATATATATATATATATGCATCAGTTCCATGAAAATACAGCTTCAATCAATAGTATTTAAATACAGTTTAATAACTAGTAGAGTTTATTGTATTTGTATCCTTAGGTTTTTACCCCTTTTTCCCAGGTTTTTACCGGTAAAAACCTAGTTCTTACCATGTCCTGGTAAAAAACAGTTTTTATCGGTAAAAAGCCAACCCTGGTCTTTAAACTATAAGTTTTTATTTTTTCCCCATATGCTGTGATAATAAGTTGGTATATAGAGGAAAGAATTAATATGTTTTAAATAACGCATGTGCTCTTCACGGCTGATCTAAGCCCCGCGTCGTGACGTCACGAAACCTCGTGTTTGGCTTGTAGTCTTGAGGCGGCTTTGGTTGAACATCGCTTCTCTTTTCGACCTCCACCAGAGCATACTTGTGCTTGTCGACATTCACCGGTGATGGCCCGAATGTACAAGTATAAAATCAAATACAGTGCGACTTAAAAAATGGGGCATCAAAACCATCTTTTCTCTTCCGTTTTCTTTTACACTTTCAAGTGGTGGGAGAAGAAAAATAGCAATTCTTTACAAATTAAGAACTTCAAGATCGAAAGTAAAAATGCAAAAAAAAAAAAAATGAATATTTGTCATTTTTTCACATTCGTCAGAGACGATTATTTTTTAGGAGCTGCACTGTTGCTTAGCAACGGGAACAACTTTGGAGACAACTTTGGCAAATGCATGGCACAATATATTGCTGGAACGAATTTTCGGCAATGACGACGGAAAGAATTTTCAGACTTTGAAATTTGCAGTGAAAAGGCTGCGATTTGCGCGCTGATTGAACATGCAAAATCTGAAAATGCATTAAGTGTAAAATTAAAAAAGGTATACAGAAGATTGGCTAAGCGTTGATGAAAATGAATCATCAACAAACAATTTAACGGACAGCGAGATCGCTGATACTGTGTTAAATAGAATAGCCAATAATGCTAGTAGCAGCTCAGAAGACGAGGATGAACAGCCGGCAGAAGAAAAGGTGTCGTTAGAAAAACACACAAATTTGACTGGAGTATTAATATATGCTTCAGAGAAACAAGGCTGTATTTCTGAAACAGACATTCTTCATTTGTATAAAATAACAATAAAAAAAAGCTTGTCAAAGAACGACCGAGCAAACAAAGTTGATATCGATGTTTCCGAAATAACAAGAGAAGAAATAATTTCACTCTTTATTAGATTTTTTTTCTGTAACATAGAAAATATCATATAAAGTAAGTTTTTTTAAATATTTAATTTTCTCATTTTCTTACATAATTATATCTTAATAATGAATTAAATTACGGTTAAAGGCACCATTAAGAATATAGTACTACTTTTGATATTCCTTCAAAAATCCGGCATAGTCTCGGTCCCGATAGTGCCGGATTTTTGAAGTTATACTGTATTCGGTTTTCCCTCGACGTATTTGGCATGTGTTGACATTCACCGGTGAAAGTCGACATTCTCCAATTTCAGTCTTTCACGGTAACATATATACATGTAATAATTTCAACGTGTTCGTCTATGTATACCTTTATACCAATTTTCTAAAAATGAAATTACTAAACACGCCATTTGTAATAATATTCTAAAATGTATGCCACAACAATTGCCAGTCCTAAGCCCTGAAAAAGTGTAAAGGGAAGTTACCTAAAAAAATTACCTTAGCCGTTTTTTTTTTTAAATAGTCAAATTATCCGGATCGGCCTCTGTCCCGACCGGTCCGGATAATCGACACTCTACAGCAGGGTTGTACAACGCGGAGCTCGGGGGCGCCATGGCGCCTTTGGAGGTTTTTACGGCGCCCTTTCGTATGTTATTAAGTTTTTGCAATGATAAAAATCAGTTTTAAAAGAATGTTTTTTCTAAGTAAGTAGTATTTCCATATATATATTTTAATGCTATTAAAGCAATTAAGATTCCTGGCTCCTTTCCCAACGAAACCTTTTACATAGCTTATCCCCTCCCCCACCTTCGCTTGCTCTTAAAAAAAAAAATGTAACAATTTATAGTATTACCTCTTCAAATTATTTTTACACAGAACTCCTGAATCGGAGAGACCTTGTCTACCACTATGAGATGCATGTGCATCGTATCAGGGCTTGATTACCGCAGGAGAAAATGTCTGCCAGTATTTCCGAATAGTAAATTTTTGCCCAATTTATGACAAAAATTATGCCTATAAGGCAACGATTACTATACAAAAATGCTGGTGGAAGTTAGTCACTGCGGTAATCATCTTCTGCCTCTACAGCAGTGAGTTAATGTTGTTGCATGATTTAATTCATGGAATAATGGCGCCCTTCATTGTTTGTGACCAGGTGAGAGGCGTCCCTGTTTACTGAGGACAGGCCTGCTCTACTTTATGTCGAAAATATGAGATATGAATCAGAATATTGGATATTTTTGATATTTTCGAAAATATCGTGATATTTACGAACCATGCGTTTAAGACAGGATTCCGTTATAGACAGGTTCTGTCTCCATAGGCTTTACTTTTTTATGTCACGATTTATTAGCTGCTGTCGCGCATTTTATTCCCCTCACTGTCTCTCTTTTTATGACAATGCATCTGGCAATACTAGCTGTTACAGCAACATTTTAAAGTGGGAAAAAAAAAAAAAAAAAAAAAAAAAAAACAATTCCAATTTATTAAACTCTTATAAATCGGGTACATTGTAGCATCAATGATAAAAACAGAAAATGGCTTCGAAACAAAATTAGGCTCCATAATAGGTATGGAATATGTAATTTTAAAATTGTGGTATTGATCATAGACTGAATTTGACTATATTAAGCTCCATTAAATATACTATAGTAGAGAGCCCTGTAGCAGAAAATTCTTCAGGTGTCTGCGACAGATACTTCAGGGACAAAAAATAATCTGCAGGTAAAATATATTTACAATTGAAGCGTTAATTAATCAAACAATCACTTACCTGTAGTGTTTTTAGGTATTTTATAAATTTTTATTAATAATAATCTCAACTTTTTGTATTAAGTAATAAAGAGCTAAACATAATATGAAGCCAAATAAAGGTTTGATGAAAAAGAATCCGCAAAAGAGAAAAGAAAATCTGCGAAGACCGTCTCCCGTCTTGAACTTTCTGCTACCGGGGTAGGGAGAAACCCACAAATGATATCTTAAGGATTCTTTACTGTTCAAATCACTACTACAACGATTTAAATCAATTTTATACTTAGCTTTGTTTTTGAAAGCGTATAGTTAGAGATACATTAACAAATTATTATCGACAAAATTTTGATAAATTACACTTTTTATTATTTAAAATTAATTTTTCTCATAAATATGGTCAACAACTCCAGTAACTGACACACGAGTTATAACAGTTGAAACAAATGTTACCACTATAGACTTTTCAGAATTTTACAAGAAAATGTTTATTTGAGTTACATTTTTGCTGAAGTATCAGTTACTGGTTTGGTGTCAGTAACTGGCGTTTTTAACCTATATCTTTAAAAAATTAACAGGGTAATAATTATATGGGTTGCAGTTGCAAATAAGGTAAATGGGCTTTGTCGATAAAAAAAGAATCATGATACTGCTGCCTTACAATTAGAAGAATTATTTAATGACTGAGGCTGAATTTACCTAGGATGCACAGTGGGACGTTTTGACGATCTAGGACAGGTGGACAAAATTATTTCGTTGAAGTTTAATTAGTTTTTGTTGTTTTTTTAATGCATCACTAATAAAATACTAAAACGGTGATAAACATTTGGTTATTTAACAACAATGTCTTAAAATAAAAATTCAGGGTGCCCACTAAAGTCCGATCCACCCTTTAACTGCCGGACGACTGCATCTATGTTAATAAACGTGGTGTCTAGGTATAGTAGAGAGGCTATGCTCTACTAGATATGACCGCTTACAGCTCCACCTGGTGCAAAATGACGGCGTTAGCGTTCCTATAGCGAAAACGGTTCGAAATATGGAATAAAAGTGAATGACAAATTTGTAGAGCATCATCGATTTAGTTCGAAAGGACATCTTGTGAACATGAGTGCTAAATGAATCTCGTTCTGAATATGAATCTCGTTTCCGAGATAGGAATACTAACTCAGCTGTTTTGCACCAGGTGGCGCTGGAAGCGGTCTCATCTGGTAGCGCATAGCCACTTTACTATATCTAGACACCACTTTTATGACTATAGCTGCAACCGTTCGGCAATTAAGAGCGTGGGAAGGACTTTAGTGGGCACCCTGTATAATGCATTACAAATAATGCGTTAAACATACTTATTTTACAATTTAGTAAAAAACAATTTAATACACATGTAAGTTAACATTAATTTCTTTTTTGTATTTTGTCTACTCAGAATTGCTCGAGAAATTTGTGTAGTCATCCTGAAAAATAAAATTTTTTAAATAAAATCATATTAAAAAAAAACTGTAATGTTTTATGATAGCCTGCAAAACATATAAATGCTACCAAAGTTATTTTTGGTTGAAAAAAATTCTGTTGTGGGAATAAATAACCTATATAAATTTTATTCAATTTCAAATAAAATTTTTGCTAACAGACGGTAATGTATCCGAATTTTTTATGTGTCCCTGTAAAAGAAATACAACTGCTACGCACTTTCATTTCAATTTAAGAAATGCTATTATGTATCTGAATAACCTATAGTAATTTTGTTGAAATTTAATTAAAATTTCTGCTTTTTAGCAACAATCTTTCCGCGATTTTTTGTGTGACCCTGTAAAAAATGTATAATTTCTACGTTCGTCAAATTACAATTTAAAAGAATTGTCATCGGAAAAACACATGTGGGCAAAGTTTCAGCTCAATCAGATAATTGAAAGTGGATTAAAATTGATTTGCAAGATTTTAACTAATCTTTTATGTGGCCCTGTTTAAAAAGCGTAACTGCTACGCTCCATAAATTATAATAATATTGCATTGTCATCAGAACTACATATCCTGAGAAAAGTTTCAGCTCAGTCAGATTATTGAAGTTCGTTTAAAATTAACTTGCAAGTTTTAATCTAAATTTTTACGAAGCCCTGTAGAAACAGCGTTCTAAACAAACGTTTGTGTTCTTTAAATTATAATAATATTGTATTGTCATTCAAATTACACATGTATTCATTGTTTCAGCTCAATAGGATAATTAAAAGTGGTTTAAATTTGACTTCTAAGATTTGAACTAAACATACATACATGCACTGCAAGTTAATATGATATTTGTTTATTAATAAAAGCTTAAGATCTGTAGCTATCTGCAGAAGTTTTTTAAATTTTTCAATACTTTACGAATGGCACTTTGATTTTAAAAAAAATGCTTATTAGCTGAATAATTTGTTAAAAGTCAAGATGAAATTTGTAAACAATATCAAGGATCATCCAAAATTGCGGTAAAGCGGGTTTAATATCGCTTATTTTCAAACAAAAATGGGTTAAATCTGACCTTGACAAACCTGTGACATTAGATCAGCAAACTCGTGCTTTCAAATAAAACAGAATAGTCATGACGTGCTTTCAAACTGAGAGGAAGCAAATGCAACTTTTGAAACTCCCTCAAACGAACTGCGCAAATGGCTTCTTTACCAGGGGCGTAGCTACCGTGGAGCAGTTGGAGCAGACTGCTCCAGGCGCACGAATCCCAAGGGCGCAAAATTAGAAAAAGCGAAATAAAGATGTCTTAAATATTTGTATTTTTTTTTCATTATTAATCAAACATTATAGATGAATCTTGTTACAATCAGCGTATTCCTATGATATTTTACCTTGTATTTAATCTCAACTATTTTGATTTAAAATATGTTTTCATACAGAGTTGAAAGAAATGACTTCTATTCAGGAAGTTTTAATTTTAATTCATACCACCACATTGCATTGAAGATTTTCGGATCTTAAAGTAATCAAAACTTATTTAACAGGGCTCTCATCGGTGACTTTACTGGCTACCACTATTTCCAAAAAATAATCTTTCTGGTACATTTCTATTAAAAATGTTTTAGAAATTTATCATGATGATTTGGCGGAAATAATGGTAGCCAAAGAATTCACCGCTGTGAAACTTATATGTACGATGTAACAGCAGTAATTTCACGATAATTATTTTACGATTTGGAAAAAAAATAGCTTGGCAAGTTGAAGAAAATTATTGACCATTTTACAGACGAAATCCAAGAAAACGAAAATTTTGAAGGTTTTTTTTTTGTTTGTTTTGTGGAAACTAAACATGCATTAATACAGATTACAAAACAATAATAAGAGCTGGATTTAAACATATTCCACATCAGCTCACGGCGACAAAATTTAGACGGGAGGGGGGGATGCGGATAAGGGGAAGCAGCAACTTAAATTTTGTGAGTATTGTTTTTGAGATTATTGCAAATGTTGCAGATTCGATAAGCTTCAAAAAGACAGAAAAAGTTAAGTACCCAATTCAGTGCTCCTTAGGGCCTGATTATAGCCTATGCAAAATTACACCACTTTTTGGTAACAGTATTTTTCCGCATTAAACCTTATTTAATCGCATAATTTTAGGATTAAATAAGGCTGACTGGCCCGCCGGGCAACCGACCTGCAGGTCTGTGCGCCCTAAACCAGATAAAGCTGCTCCCTCCTTTAGGGGTGAAGCTAATAGTTTTAAAATTTGCTATACGCATTACATATGAAAAGTCTTAAATCATTTAATAATTTTTTTAATCACTTTTTTGAATCATTTTTTATTAATGATTTTTATTTCTCTTTGCAAGGCAGAAGAATTGATTTTTTTTCTTGAAAGTTTCTTTGCTTCAGAGGACCATTTAAATCTTTTAAAACCTATTGTGCATGTTCTGTAATTTTCTTTGTGACCAATAGCGACATGGTCTGCCCCAAGAATTCTCAGCCTGTCTGGTACCAAACAGCGCGGCCTTTCTTTAAATATATATATACGTATTTTATTTTATTTAGTTTTTTGTAAAATCATTTATCAAGTATTTGTTTGAAATGTGTAGGCTTCGTGTATTCGTACAATGCTGTGATTGTAATTTCCCTTATATATATGTTTATTATATTGATTTTTGCGCTTGATGTGCAAAAGTATTTATAAAGAATATTTTCGGCGAAGAAAATGTAATTCAAACATTCTTTTTTGTTAAAAATTACATTTTAATATGAAAACGGGACTGTTTCAATATTGTCTATAAAAGGATAATCAGAACGGCGGTCAGCTATTTTGTATATATGTTAGAACAGGACTGTTTTTGTTTTCTTTTAATTTTTAAAACGATTTTTCATGCAGTCATCGAGCTCGTATTTCAGACAAAATCGTGTTAAAGATATATGACAAGACTTTTTTTCCCCCCTTCGTTGACTGTTTTTTCTACTTTCGCCGGGAAATTCCGTTGAAAACGCCATCTTTGACAATGTTTTCAGTAAGATCTATTGTGTTTACAAAAAATGCGGAAAACGTCTTTCGATTACAAAGTTTCTGAATAACAACACATGCCAGTTCTCGAGCAAAAATTAATTAAAATGCATGTCATAAAATTGCCTCTTTGGATTTAAGAACAGCCTTAAGAAATAAAATCATAAAAATTTCAGGTTCATTTAAGAATATTATTACGGGCCCGGGCAACACCGGGTAGGTCAGCTAGTCTATACTAATACAAGGAAGTTTCGCTCTGTGTGTGGTGGCTAGTGAAATATATTACACGTAGAAGTCTGAAAATTTGGATGAGGGTAGTCCAAAGACAGGTCCTGATACACCTGGAGCTCAGATTTTTAATTTTTTATGACCGCCCCCCCCCCCTTAGCACCTTTCAGTTTGTATGCCCTGAATTGCTCCGAACTTGCCCCTTTTTATCCGATCTTCTTCGTTTTGGGGGCCTTTTTCCCATTTAATAATTCTCCGTTTCTACATTCCAGTTAAGACACTGGACCCCTTGAAATTTTTCTGCGCCATGCATTTTCCACACCCTAATATTGTCAACCAATCAATGCATAACTTTAAGATTGAGACTTGGACTCCTCTCCCTGGGCCAGCACCCTCATATTTTTATTGGGCACTAGTGACCTTTTTTTAAGAATTTCCCCCATTTTTTTCGCGCTTCTTTAAGATTTTACTCGAATGAATAATAAATACCCTATGCTTAATTTCGACTTATTGAGATCTAAAGCGCTAAGTACTAGAACCTTTTAACATGTTTCCATCTTAAGGTCCTGCTCTCAACTATCAGTTGGCCCCTTTTGGACCTCCTATTATATCTCCCTTAAAAATGGTTTGATTCACTAACTTTTTTTTGTAAAAACATGATAGGAAATCCAGCTACTACGCGAACAACATAAAAAATTTTCAGACTTCAGCTACCACCAAATTTTAAAATTAATCGCCTTCTTGGGACCCTTGCCCAGCTACATTCCAGTTGAGACTTTGGACGACTGGGGCTTGGTACAAGGCCACTTTAAGTTTTTGTGCCCTAAATTGTTAATAAATCGCCCCTTTTAATCCGTACTTCGTTTTTGGGGCTCTTTTTCCATTTGGCTTTTTTTTTTCGTTTCTGCATTTCAGTTCAGACACTAGCCCTCTAGGGTAACTTTTTGTGCGCCATGCATTTTTCACCCACTAATTCTGTTACATTCTCATTGCATAACTTCAAAATTGAGTCTTGGCCTTCTCTCCCCGAGCCAACACCTTTATATTTTTATTGGGATTCTAGAGCTCTTTTTCAAAGCATTTCTTTGAAATTTTTTTCTAATGATTAATACTTATACCCTATACTTAATTTCGACTAATTGAAAATCTAAAGCGCTAAGTACTAGGACCTTTTATCGTGTTTTCATTTTAGGCCTTGCTCTCAATTATCAATAAGCTCCTTTTGGTCCCCTATAAAAATGGTCCGATTCACTAGGATTTTTTCCCTAACTATTTCTTAGGTGCCCCACTACATGAATAACAAAAAAATTACTCACACTTCAGCTACCACCAATTTTGAATATTAATCGCCTTCTTAGGGTCCTTGGTGCAGTTTTATTAAAAATTATCTGATAGTATTGCAATTTTCTTTAGCATAGTTCTAGGGTCCTCTGGCAACTTTGGAAACCACTAAAAAATTTCTTTTACTCCAGCTACCACTTTTTTCGTATATTAATCTTCTTTTACGGCATCAACTTACGTTTACTCACTACAGCCGTAAATTAAAATTCGCGCTACTGTTAAAGGTAAGTTGTTAACTTCAGAGGGATGGGATTTCCTCCGTAAATTAAATATCACGTTAATGTTAAAGGTAATTCGTTAAATTTACAGAGGGTGGGGGCAACAAGCACCTTCCACTGCTTCGGGGTGCATTCTTTCCTCGAATTCTAGGAGCCGATTTCAACGGGAATTGGTTAATTCAACCTAGATTTCGATTCAGCTACTTACGATTCATCTCTGTATTATGAAAATTTGTCTTAGACTTCATTTACTAACATTTTCGAGCATTAATGGTGCATTCTTTTCTCGGGTTCAATATGTCCGATTTCAACGGTAAATGGATAATCAAGCTTAGCTTACTATTCAGCTGCTTTCTGCATTGTGAAAGTTTATCTTAGACTTCTGTTACCACCATTTTCGAACATTAACGGCACATTCTTTTCTCGGCTGTTATGGGCTCTATTTCAACGGAAATTGGTCCATTCAACTTAGCTTACGATTGTTTTAAAGATTATAGTTCCACCGC
The DNA here is from genome assembly GCA_963932465.1 of Maratus speciosus. Taxonomy (NCBI): domain Eukaryota; kingdom Metazoa; phylum Arthropoda; class Arachnida; order Araneae; family Salticidae; genus Maratus; species Maratus speciosus. Next base: position 534,228,501 of record OZ010788.1, on the reverse strand, counting down.
CAAGATTCGCATTCTTATCTCGGGTTCTATATGCTCGATTACTACAGGGTTTACTCATTCAATTTTCGATTGTCTCCGTCGCGTACGGAATATTCCTGGCATACACGGTCTTTGGTAGCGGGGAACCAGGCCACAGTTTCGTTCTCAAAGAGGTTTGTCGGGAACACACTAGACGCTGCCGAAGGCAGTGGGCCACCCCCACAACCATGTTCATTTAAATTACTTATGAATATATAAAATCATACAAACTTAATTTTTGTTTACGTTATTATAACGGGCCTGGGCAACGCCGGGCAGGTCAGCTAGTTACACACACACACACACATATATATATATATGTATATGTGTGTGTGTGTGTGTGTGTAACTTCCATACAAAATTACTCAGAACTTTTTTGAGAGACAAGAGGGCGCACAAACTTTGCTTGCTCCAGGGCGCTGAATATGTAGCTACGCCACTGTTCTTTACGGTCATAATTAATCGACACCTGTGTTTTTTTCGACAAAACTCGTACGAATCTCGAAAATACAGACATTCAGCTACCAGTACACGCGGTTTTGTCAAATTCCGAAATAATAGGAAAAATGAATTTTGTTCACCTAGATCAGCCATACTCAAGCATTTTTCCTCGCGGGCCGCAGGGATGACCGCCCCTGGAACCCAGCTTTCGATTTAGAGTATAAGTGCAATTCCGGGGGAGGGGGGGGGGGAGGGGAGTCCTCGCGGGCCACAAACGTAAGTTTGATTTCTTAGGTGGGCCGCAATCCACTGTAATTATATAATAATTTTAAATTAAATTAAAAAAATCAAAAACCGGGCTGCGTAAAAAGCGAACTAATGAATTATTTCTCATCAATGTGAAACTATTTTTTATATTATCTATTTTTTTTTTATTTACTTGTACTGATGACTTTTAAGTTGTGTTTAATTGTTAGTTTCTATCTGTAAACACTGTTTTGATGAGGCCTATAGATGTCTATGAAGGTTAGAGTTGCAGTAAAGCTAGAGATCCTACCTACACAGCTTCCAGGTTGTGTAATATTTAAACGGAGCTTCTGACTGTAAAATAGTCAATGAAACATCGTCTTCATTTTGAAAGACCTACCCAGTGATATGCCACTCGATATGGTGCCTAAATTTTGTTCTCGTCTCTACCGCCATTTTGAATTTAAAAAACAGAACCTAGCCTATAACCATCGGACGGTTAAGGCGAATCGTTAGAGACCTCATTCATTAAAATCCATCCAGCTGTTGTGATGTTTCGAGGGTATAAAGAAACCAACATACCCAGATACGCGTGAAACACATAACCCTTCTTGGCAGTCGAGTAAAAAGTAATTAGAATAGTAACATAAAAAGGAGTATTACAAAGAGCAGTATAAAAAAATGAATATAAATAGCATTAGCTGTATAGTAATGATAAAAGGTAATAATATTATATTGCGGACGTTCACAATTCGGAAAAAAAAATCAGTTTTTTATGAATTTTTTTAATGCAAAAATATATTCTTTTTAAAATGTGACAATTGCGCGAATTTCATTAGTTTTAAATAACGTTTGATTAGTAGTAACGATTAAAAAATATATACACATTGTAACGCAAACAGGACTATATGTAAGACGACGCGCAGTGGAGTATTTGACCCAAAAATGCAAAAATTAAAATTTCGTCAACAATTGTAAAAATCATATTTTTTAATAGCTAACTAATTGATGCGTCGATTTATGTCTATTTTAGGAACCTGAATTATATCCGGTGGCTCCTGGCCTCAGTTGAAGAGGAAGTTTCTTTGTGAGAAGACGTGGTTTTTTGTTGCTTTTTGGCATTGTTGTTATGATTAAATATAATTTTTTTGTGGCTCAATGAATTGTTGAATTGAAACTAAACTGGGCTTACATGTTTAAAAAAGGTCATAGCTTAGTGTTAAACTATGTGTTGTAACAAATATTTAAATACCGATACACTAGATGGCAGCACACGACAGTTTAGCGGGCTGCCAAATAGATTTTCCAATAATTCATTGCGGATTAGCTTTTACAGCAGAGAGAATGTTTTGAGATGCACAATGTAGAGGTGTTAGATATACAAACTGCTTGCTTGATTTTTCCCCCGGAACTTTTAATGAGAGGCGCGGGAAATGATAAAATATTTTGCAATCACCGGATTTCTTCTGAGTTTTGGCGCTGTAAATATGTACAATATTCCTGTAAATAATAATATGTCTTGTAGTACATAAATTCATTAAACCTTACTTTGTACTAAAGCATAGAGTGGCGTTTCTTTTCTGAAGTGATGAGTCGATTGATAAAAGATTGTAGCCTCTACTTATGGGAAGTAAGCTGGCTATAGTGTTAATTTAAATAGTTCAGTTTTTAATGTAATTAAAACATTAAATGTGTAAAAGGGTTATTTTTAAAACGTTTTTGGCTCTAATTTAAACATATCGAAAGCTTTTTAAATATGTGCCGGGCTTTGCCGGACTATGTTTGAATTATAATCGTATTAGTTATAGTCTTGAGTGCCAATTTCTGCAAAAAAAAATCTTTCGCATATTGTTGCCATTTTTTATATAATTTTTTTTCAGGGGGACTACTTAAATCCCATTTTTTGCGGCAACCTAATTGAAGAGCTAGAAACTATATTTTTACTGTCGTACCACAGGTTTTTAGCTTACAGGATATTTCTTGAGAGCTTTTGCCCCTACAGATTCTGTATGTATGTATGTACGTACGTATGTAGGTACGTACATACGTACACTCGATACCTCTTGATAGAAATATCAGATCGGCTTCAAATTATAAATACTTATTTACTGAAAAAAGTTTTCCTAATTAGTTTTGGGGCTCATAGGTTGAAAATAAGGAAAGAAAGATGTCTGGAGTTGGAGTAAGCGCAAAAATGAATAAAAGGTTGCAAGTAATATTGGAAGTCATAACAAGTGGGCATCGCATCGCATTGACGAAAAAAAGTTCCAAACATGTGCTGATGAAACAGCAAGACTGTATGTGAATCTTTACAGTTGGCACCCTATGATTTCAACAATGCACAAGGTTTTGATTCATGGTGCCACTTTAATTAAGAAAGCAGTCGTACTCATTGGCAAACGCGGCGATCAGAAGAAGCTGCCGATGCAGAAACAAACACTTTAGACCGTACCGTACAAAGTACTCAAGAAAGAGCAGTAGAGAAGTTTGCAACAGATATGTCCCAAATTGGTTTCTTTTAAGCAGTGATCCTTTTATAAACTGCTTTAGACAAAGACCAGGGGAAAAGAGCAAGCCATACAGTAGCGAGACACTACACCTTCTTCTTTCAGCTAGGTCTGGTGGTAGTCTTGATAAAGGCCAAGAACAGTGTGACGAAAAAGATCAAAAACTGAGTTCTGAAGAATCAGATAGAAACTGGTAATCTATTAAATACACTGTAAAACCAGCATCTCTATGCTGTAGAGACTCCGCTTTACTAAATGCATTATTAAATGTAACTTTATCAAATGTGAATAATCTTTATTAAATGTAATATAAATATAATAATTATTAATACAGTAAACTAAATGTAAATAATAAATTTTATATATAGTAAAATTAAATAAATGTAATTAAAACAATCTATAAAAACTTACTTTTCTCTTATAAACAGTAAACATTTAAGGCTACTAGTCACTCAACTTCCAAACTCCCTTCGGTAATGTTAAGTCTATGGGCATGTGATGTATTAGTATTTTTAAAATATCTACTTAGTAAATTAATATTTTAACTGCTTTTTTCTAAATGCTTTTCTTAAATGATGTCTCTTTTATTATGTGAAGTGTTAAAATCTTACTTACACTTTGTCAGCTTTTGAGATTTGTATTTATACTACATAGTATGCTAAAAGTTAGTTCAGTGAAGAGCATAGCACAGTTAAAAATTTCCATTCAGCCATTTCCGGGAATAAACGGAAATGTACTTGAAAACTTTTGTGCAGCGCTATATATGATCTAAAGAACGTATCCACACCAAAAAATATTTTTAAAAAATAGTTCAATTTAAAAACGCCTATCACAACTACAAACGCACTTCCAGCAATTATTGGTCATAGACTTCAATAGTTAAATTTATTCTTCAGCCAAATTCTTTTGTGTGCCCTTGTAAATGAACGATATATTCTATGCACACCATATTCTACAATAAGTGCCTTAGCACACCTCAGTGATGTATATAAATTTCAGTACGTTTAAAAGAGTGTGATACCATTAAAATACGGAGCAAACGATTTTTTCCCATAGACCATAATGTACGGGAATTTTTTGAGTGTCTCTGTAAATGAACCGTAAATGCCATAGACTTCATTTAAAATACCAAACATGCCATAGTGATACATAATGCAATCTACGAATTTTAAGGCAATCGGACTATATTTACATAGAAAAATATTTTTGGCAAGGATTTCGGGTCAAATACTCCACGCTGATGCAGACAGTTTTCAAATCGAAAAATTATTTTAAGAGATATTTAATGCTAAAGTTGGACAAAATCGTTCCATTAAAGAAGTTTCATATGAGCAAAAACCGTGCATGGAAATTTAATCATTTTTAGATCATTTTATTCGTTAGAAGTTCCCGGTGTGCAGACTGCATTTATTTTTTTAATTTGACTCATTTTTTGAGGTTTATTTCTATTTTAAGTTCAAATTTTCAGCATTTAGAGAGATATTTTTTTACACTATGGGGCCCTAAGAGCTACGCTCGTCAACCCCCGTTCAGACACCGCAGACTCTAAAAGTACGCTAATTTGATCGGCTTTAAAAAGATTTCGGAAGATTGAATTATAATTTAAAAAAAGTGGGGATCTCCCTATAAACGGATTTCTATTCATTTCTCTTTGATTTGGGGATTTTAAGGCCAAATCCGCTGCGGTACTACTTGATTATCCCGTCGACCAATTTCGTCAAATTATATAAATCGCCAAACCACTCGCTAAAATTATACAAATTGACATAATTTTTATTTTAAATAACGAAAGAAGAAATAAATTAGTGCAACATTAATAAAAATACAAATAAAACGTCGAAATAAAAATAACTTGATGACGTAGACACGTGTAACTTGCTTAAAGTCAAGTTAATGTGACATTTACGATCGACCATTATTGGCATTTAATCTTATAGTTTGGCGGATGATAGATTTTTGGTCGACGGGATAACTAAGTAGTACCAAAGATACAATCGCTGTTTCCGTCTTTGCTTAAGTAAAATAAGTTAAACATTTCAAAATAAGCTAATACAAAAGGAATTAAGTAAACAGAGTCTTTGTCTCCCGGTATTTTTTAACAAAGCGAAAAGAAAGTTCTTTTAAATAAGACATTTTAAATTAATCGTTTTTAATCTGACGTAATTTTGACCAAACTATTCTTTCTCTTTTTAATATTCACGTGAAAATACTTTTGTGAAAAATGAAATATTATTTGCGCTTTTCTAACAAAAATAGTTGAAAAGTATCCTCTCAAAATACCAAATAAATGTCTAGCGCAATTTCTAAATTTAAACTGTTTTGCAAGATTATTTTGTGTTCATTTTATGTAATAACTGTAATGTTACGTAAATATGACGTAATTTCTCCTATTTAAGGCTTCTAACGCATGTTAATGAATTTATTATTTTACAATTTCCTTTCTCTCTTAAAATTCACGTGTAATTATAGTTTTTATGATGTAATTTTTAATAAGTTCTTGCTTTTTGTACATAATTATTTAATTCTAATTCCAAATGTTTTTTCTGTTTATAATAGTCACGTGTAAATAAATTTTTAATTTATTTACATGTATAAATATTTTTTTTTATTTGAAGCAAACATTATTGTTTGCGCTGTTTATACAGTTGGCAACAGTTTAAATGAATATCACTTTCTAAAATGCGTAAAAAATATCTCAAGAAATGCTGAAAATTTGAATTTAAAATAGAAATAAAACCTCAGAAAATGAGTCAAATTAAAAAAAAGAAATGCAGTCTGCACACCGGGAACTTCAAACGTATAAAATGATCTAAAAATGATTAAATTCCCATGAATAGTTTTTGCTCCTATAAAACTTTTTTAGTGGAACGATTTTGTCCAACTTTGACATTAAATATCTCTTAAAATAATTCTTTGATTTGAAAAATGTCTGCATCAACGTGTTTATGAACCATTTCTGTATAATACTACCGATTTTCATATTTTTGTATGCATTATTTTTCTTAATATTAACGAAGAAAGACCTCCGGTCACAAAAAATTCAAAACCGGTGGCGGCGGCGGTGACAGCGGTAGTTACTTCCTTTTTTTGGAATAGAGAGATATTTTAGAAAATGGTATTTATTTAAACTGTTGCCAACTGTATAAATAGCGCAAACAATAATGTTTGCTTCAAATAAAAAATTTATTTACACGTGATTATTATAAACAGAAAACCCCCCTTCAAATTAGAATTAAATAATTAGGCATAAAAAGCAAAAATTGAAATTACGTCATAAAAACTCGATTTACACGTGAATTTTAAAAGAGAAAGGATATTGTAAAATAATAAATTCATTAACATGCGTTAGAAGTCTTAAGTAGGAGAAATTACGTCACATTGCACTTATTACGTAAAATGGACAAAAAATAATATTGCAAAACAGTTTAAATTTAAGAATTGCGCGAAACATTTACGTGATATTTTGAGATGATCTTTTCAACAATTTCAGGGCAAATAACATTTCATTTCTAATAAAAGTATTTTCACGTGACTCTTAAAAAGAGAAAGGAAAGTTTGGTGAAAATCAGTGTTGAATTCAGACACTTTTCTCAGGGAGGGATTTCTGTGGCTCCGGGGGGGTACATTATAGAGTTCTGGGGGTGAAATTGCACTTTTTGACCATTGAAAACACAAAATCTTAAATCTTCCGGGGGGAGCATCTCATTGCTCCGGGGGGGGGGGGGGGAATGTCCCCCCCCCGTCCACCCCCCTGAAAGCAACACTGGTGAAAATTACGTCAGATTTAAAATGTCTTATTTAAAAGAACTTTCTTTTCGCTTTGTTAAAAAATACCGGGAGACAAAGACTCAGTTTACATAATTTATTTTACATTAGCTTATTTTGAAATGTTTCACTGGTTTTATTTAATAAAAGACGAAAACTGTCATTGTATCTTTTAACAGCAACTGATTTGGCCTTAAAATTCCGCAGTCAAAGACAAATGAATAGAAACCCGTTTATAGGTAGAACCCGCCACTGTTTTTTAAATTATAAATCAATCTTCCGAAATCTTTTTAAAGCCGATCAAATTAGCGTGCTTTTAGAGTCTCAACGGGGTTTGGCGAGCGTAGCTCGTAGGGGGAAAAGTCCCCTTGTGTAAAAAAAAACCATGATTTCATTAAAATTCACAAAAATGTAGATAAAATATATAATTTTTAAATACACTAATAGTAGTAAGTAGAAAAGTCTTGAGAAATACCTTAAATGGGCAGAGTGTAAATTAAATTTCGGTGAGCTGGATTATGGAAGATTAATTGATTCAAATGGCAATTTTGCCAAATTAGGCAGCTATCCGCAAGTCGGCTTCATATATGGCAACTTATTTTTGTCGCCAAATTTGACTAAAATTTGACGCTATTGTGGTAACCCTGCCATTAGTACTTTTCAACAAACACTCATTGTAGAAGCTGATACTGATTTCTCCATAGGAAATCCAACTATATTTGAGTAATCATTAAATAAATTTTTCCCCCGTTGCCACTATTTAGGGATCGAATTTAAAAAAACCTCTGTCCAATTCCTGCATTGCCCTCAAGAATAGATATATGTTCTAAATTTCAAAGCTCAATGTCAACAGTAAGTGGGTGAAAAATGAGTCACAAGATTTGACTAACACATACAAACAGAATTGCAAGTTAAAAGAAAGCATTTAAAAAACTAGTATGTTGTGGCCATCACAAAACTTTCTTCTATATAAATTACGTCAATTAAATCATTTAAATAGTAAAAGAAATAACATCAATTTAGAACCAATTCATATCAAAGTATACCTGAATTTGAAGTTTGATGAAAATTCGTGCATTAGTTATTGAGATAGAGCTGTAGGGGAAATTCTGAAAAATGCAGCATAGCAGCGCCACCTGTTGAGGGATTTGCACCAAAACACAAACAGTACTAATCCATATTAAGGTATACCGGAATCTGAAGTTTGATGAAAATCCGTGCATTAGTTCTGCAACTAGAGCTATTGTGGAAATCACAAAAATGCAGCACAGCAGCGCCACCTGTTGAGCGATTTACACCAAAAGGTATAAAACATCAATTCATGTCAAGGAATAACTGAATCTGAAGTTTGATGAAAATCCGTACATTAGTTCTGGACATTGAGCTATTGTGGAAATCGTGAAAAATGCTGCATAGCAGCGCCACCTGTTGAGCGATTTACACCAAAACATAAACAGCACTAATTCATATCCAGGTATACCTGAATCTGAAGTTTGTTGAAAACCCAAGCATTAGTTCTTGAGATAGAGCTATTGCAAAAATCACAAAAATGCAGCATAGCAGCGCCACCTGTTGAGCGATTTACACCACAAGGTGCAAAACGTCAATTCTTGTCAAGCACTAACTGAATCTGAAGTTTGTTGAAAATCCGTGCATTATTTCTTGAGATAGAGCTATTATGAAAATCGTGTAAATGCTGGAAAATGCAGCATAGCAGCGCCATCTGTTGGTCGATTTGCACCAAAACGTTACCAGCAGCAATTCATATCAAGGATTAACGGAATCTGAAGTTTGATGAAAATCCGTGCGTTAGTTCTTGAGATAGAGCCAGTGAAGAAATCGCGAAAAATGCAGCACAGCAGCGCCACCTGTTGGGCGATTTACACCAAAAACTAATCAGCACCAATTTATATTAGGGACTATTTTAATATAACTGTTTATTAAATTCCGTGCATTAGTTCTTGAGATAGAGCGCCCACAATATTTGTGTCACATACAGACAGACAGACTCACAGACAGACATTTTGTAAAAACATGTTTTTTTGGAATCTCTGACCTCTAAGACGTGTAAATCCGTGGAAAACCGGAAGTTGAAAATTTTTACGAATCCAATACTTTCTTCTTGTAAAGATAGAAAAGAAAGTAAAAAATCATTTTGAAATAAAAGCGGAGCTGACGAGTTTTCTTTTCTTTTTGCGTTTTCACTTCTCGAAATAACTTCGTCGTCATAGCAACAGGACGTTACGCTGGAAATCTCTTTGTATTGTCTTAATCTGTTTAAAAATTTGTATACATGTAGTTATGTTAATATTTTTTGGATTTTTTTAAACGATTCCAGAAGATTTTCTCCATGCGGGATATAAAATATAATATTAGGCGGCTAAGGTATCAAATAGATATCAGATTATATAAAAAAAAGTTCCCATTTTTGACGGAAAAGGGAACTTTAAGAAAAACGTGAAAAATTTAAAAATCGCTGTATTAATTCCAAATTAACTTTCTTATGAAAGGACAAAATATACTATATTAGCTATATAAAAGCTAGAATTTGTATTGCTTTTATATCAGGTTCAAAATCGCTGCAATAAATTTGGGAAATACGCGAATTTGTCAGGGACTTTTGGGACACCCTGTAGTTCCCATCTCAATCATTCGTATTGCAATCATTTCATTTAAAATGTACACCTTTCACTAATTGTATATTTAAAATAGAAACTTTAACTTAAAACACATGCATGTAAAATACATACACAGTAGAACACCCCTAATTCGAAATTCCGGTTAATCCGAACCGATTTTATTTTCGGAATTTATACTTGTTCAGATTAAGTGAATTGAAAAAAAAAAAAGAAAAAACAAAAACAAAAAAAACTCAATAATGTAAAAGTACAACATATATACACGGATATAAAATGAAAACGTCCACTGTAAGCATACTCGTAGAATTCATCTTAAAAAAATCTGCAATATGTTTGCCAGTCATTCTTTTCCAAAATGCAAAAAGCATTTAATTCAGATGATAAAAATTCATTTTTCATTTCAGCAGTTTGATTTCGCAAATTATCTACAGAAATGTTTTTCTTCCCCCCCTCGTCGGCCTGGTGACTAGAGCTATTTATAGATTCGCCATTTTGAACCGTTTGCAAAGGGCTGTTACGTAATTCCTCATTCTGAAGTTCCAATGGATTATTATAAACACCAGGAGTGATTAAACAAGAAACATTACAGTAGAGCGCCGATTATCCAAACTCCAATTAACCGAACTTTCAATTATCCGAACAGCCTATTTCTCTCTCAAAAAAAAAGTTTTAAACCAAACTTCCAGTTATCCGAACAGCTTCTTTTCTCCCAAAAAAGTTTTCTAACCGAACTCACAATTATCCATTGGCTTGGAATAAAATTTTAAATAAAGAAAAAACTGATAGTGGATCAGAAACTGAGGAATGTAAAAACAATAAGGGAGATGGAAAGAATGCTAAGCTATGAATAAAATGAAATTAACGAGTGGTTAAATAGTGAAGTATACATGACCCTGGATATCAGATTTTAAATGACGATGAGATTGTTGATGAGATTCATGATGAAAAAGAAAATGAAAACGAATGCTCTGAAAATAACTCAGGTCCGTCACATAACGAAGCCTTTGAATGTTTGAAAACAGATATGAAATGGCTCGAACGGCAGAAGAACGCTGATCCTATTCGACTAACGGTATTTAAGAAGAATTAGAGATAGGACAGCATTGCAAAGAATGTCTTTGTTGAACCAAGCAACAATGAAAATATCTTTTCCTTAAATTATAATCTCTGTAGTTCAGAAAATGATAAAAAGAGAGAAAATAAATATGATAAAAATGTAAACAACAACAAAAATTAAAGATAAAAAGAAATAAAAACAATTGTTAAACATGCCAGCACTAACTGGTGCTGCCAGTCCTAAGCTTAGATAACGTGTGAAGATTTTAGTACAGTCAGAAACATCCCTTAAATTGTCTGTCCATTTATCCGAACTAGGATCGGTCCCGACTTGTTCGGATAATCGGCGCTCTACTGTATTTTTTTCCGAAAGTCGTGCCGAATTATCCAGCAAGCCGGACCTTACGATGCCGTATTAGAGGATGTTTACTGTACTGCCGAGTACTTATAACTTACATTTTTTTTAGCACGCATATTTTTATTTTCTATTTTTATCGGAATTTCGGGTAATCCGATTTTTTTTTTGTAATCCGAATTGGCACCGGTTCCAATTAGTTCGGATTAGCGGGGTTCTACTATATTACATACATTTAAAATACACGCTTTTCACTCCTGTAAAATCCAAAAAAAGAAAGAAAATAATAAGAAATAACATAGACATTTTATTCAAATATCAAAGCACTGTTTATAATTTACACAAGCGAAAATTAAAGGTTGGGTTATTCTCTACAATAGTGCAAAAAGTGTTTCCCAGTCATATAAATGCTCTTAATTTCATTACATTAATTTTTTTTTTATTACAAGATCTAAACATAGTTTATTAGGGACAGAAAGTAAAATTTAAAAATAAATAAATTTAGTATTTAAAAATGTAATATATATCATGCAAACACCATTCCGTCACCTTTCCCCCACCTGTACTACCATATTTTATTGCCTATTTCTTTCCATCCAGAAATAAAAATAATTAAAAATTCTCTAAGTAAAATAAAGTTCTTATTTGGTAGGGTCAGGTGGGGTAAAATGGGTCACTTTTTAGCTATTTTCACCTTCAAAGTCTTGTAGCAATTAAATCATAAAACTTTCCTGTTTCTTCTCAATAGCATCTTGACATTACATTCCTTCAGGTAATGTTTATATAATTTTAACATTTATATTTTAATTATAAGTTAATTAAACTTAGCATGAATATCTTCGACTCATTTTACTCCATCCTGGGGTAAAATGGGTCACCTATGGGATAAAATGGATTATAATGCAAAATGATGCTTAAAGAATATATTTATTAGTAAATACATTAAACAAAACGGTGATCTGTTACATATTATGTTAAACAATATAATATTGAAATTTTAAAGTAGTATTGCTCATGGTTATTGCAAAGTGATTCTTCTAAAACTTTTACAACATCGTTTTTTCTACTATATCAATGTCCTGTTTTTCAGGGAATACATAATCCCCTATTCTGGATTTGATTACATACTTCATATCTATGTCATCATCTTCAATATTTGTGATTTGACCAACAAATCTTTTCATAGCCATTTTCCCTTTATTCAATAACTACCCATTTTCCAGGAAAACGTTCAGTTATATTCTTGACCATCTTGCAAACAGATCGATCTGTTGTGGAGTGAGAATTTTTCTGTTTATGTTTTAACTGTGGGGCTCAAATTTCATTTTTTCTTTTTTATTCGTTCCAATACTTCTTCATGAAGATGTTCAATTACATCGGGTTCTGTCATTATTTCTCCATATCTGTATTGGACTCTTTTCTTTGTTTTTTAGAATTAATAATAGCAGCCAGGTGATAAGAGTTCTTAAGATAGCACACTTTAAATCTTAAAATGACGATGAAAATACATAGGTCTTGAATTGTTTTGTCATTGCTTGAACAGGAAGGAAGTTCTGCATCAGCATCTGAAGTAACCGGTGTAGATTTCTGTGACACTACCATATTCACAGAAGTAGATGACACATCCATCTTTGAGTCAGTGCAATCGCAATCCTATGTTCCACTTTTGTTATGTTAGGAAGAAACAACCCTGCACCTTTCAAGCCATTCGCAGCATGATCTTTCTGTAAACTTTCAAACAGTTGTTCCAGAAGATGAGGAAAAACAGCTTTAAAAACCTTTTGCATTCTTGTTTCTCTTGTTGTTTAAACTTAACACTGTTTATGTAAGTAACAATTAAAATATTAAATATATAAAAAAAATAAACATTGTTTAAATTTAATACTGTTTATATGTAAGTTTAAAATTAAATTTATAGTTTAAATTTAACAAAATTTACTGCAGTAGACCTACACACATAGGCACAAAACCTAAGCCTAACTATGACCCATTTTACCCCATCTAGAAAAAAATTAAATAAAAAAGAAAATATTTAATATTTTTTTTACCATATTGGCTTGAAATGTTTTCCAAAGTTTCTTTTATGAGAAAATGCTTCAAATTTGCACTGTTTTTTATTAAAATACAGGAATTTTCAGAAGCTAATAGACCATGTGTTTTGCACACCACCATCCACAGCTTGTAAAGAATTTTTTTTGCTGTTACCATATTCATGAAACTAACTTTTTTGAACATGAAAAATGTTGCCAACATATTAATAAATATTATTACAAATGTTAGTTTAAAGAAATTGAATTTAAATTTTATTTACATTGAATTATTTATAAAGTGACCCATTTTCCCCCACCCTACCCTACATTACAAAAAATAATAAAAATATTATTTTTTACTATTATTATATAGTGTACTCAATCAATTATATGTTTCTCCATGTTAGACCATCATTCCCTCACACATTGCTATTATCTCAAATATCTACCACTAAAGAGCAGTAGCAGTCTAGCATCCTTCACAGAGAAGCCATTTCGAGCACTTGTCAGTCCAGCAACATAAATTGGTGGTGTAAGATTTTGTTAATTTTTCAAAAAAAAAAAAAAAAAAAAAAAAAATAAATCAGTCAATATATCTGGAAGCGTTTTTATTAGCAGTCATTCCCTCACACAGAATACAAATTTTTTTACAAATATCAAAATTTTAATTTTATCATACATTATATATTAAGTGTTGCTCTTAAAGGAAACAGTTTGGATTTCTTCATAATTTTGCATTTTCCCCTACAACTTAGTAAAAATGTCTTATTCCATCATTCCCTCACATTTTTTATTTTATTTTTCCACAAATTTTTATTTATTTTTTTTTGTTAAGTCAAATTTTTAAAACTATTTCTGCTACTATTAAAATCTTCAATAATTGACTGATTTCTTACCATTTATCTAATTTTTATGAAAATTTACATATGTATCATTCAAGTCAGACTGCTTGGCAAAATTTGCAAGTATTGTAGAGAACAACCCATCTGCTAACAGGAGAGGAAGAGAAATGCTATTGGTGAGATTTGACACCAGCTAACGTAAAAGTACCTAAAAACAACATCAATAACAATATATGTGAAAGTTTTGTTATTATTGTAGTCGACAAACCCAGTCGAATTGTATGACGTTGTTGGTAATAGCTGCGAATAATATTTAGATGCATTAAGGGTGTATTCCGATCCAAACTGCTTATTTTCTGATTCATTTTAAAATTCATTTTTGCTCTCAAACGCATCAAACTAGGAAATTCTCTTATTTAGAAACTATATAAAGTGCCGTGCTTCTTAATTTTTTGATAAATGCAGAAAATGCTGTAAAAAACGCTGTCAAAGTTGGCGTTTTGAACCGAATTTTCCGAAGCGGGCGATCTGGGAATGAAAAAAATGGTCATACTGAGAAAATAATTGTTTAAAAATTAAATTCTAATTAATTGAGCTGAAAATGAAATCACACGGCATGTTAAACATGTCTTCAGAAATCACCCCAGCAAGTTTCATGTTTTTACTTTTAAAAATGAGTCTGAAAATGTCTCGGAAATTTTCGAGCTGTTGAGGGTGAAAAAATATTTTTTCGAATACACCCTTAAAATATGATTCCAAGTGAGAACACAAGTTGTTTGTTGGCAGCCGTATCACTAATCGAGATGGTCATGGCGTAAGCGTAGCAAAACAACGGATTCAGTAATCCGGTGACTTCCCCATAAGAATACGAAGTCCGTATGTCGTTCGAAGTCGTTCATTTATCAGAAATGAAAATTTAAAATAACTCCCACACCCACACTGGCATGAATCATCTCTATGTCATGCTGTATGATCTTAAGAAGCAATTTAGAATATTACGTAACTAACAGACATCAGACAACGTTTTCGGAGCACTTGAAACAAGACAGAAATCAGGGCTCAGAATTCATTGCATCCGCTTTTTGCTAGACTCGCGGAGGAAGACAGATATCGACGTGGCACGGAAACGAACCAATCAGGGAAAGACGCACTTCTGGAGATGGGCAGCTAAGCTAATGACGCGAGAGGGGAGTGGTTTAAGGCTAAAGAATCCCGTATCTATTAGAGTAATGTTTTTGAAGTAAAAAGCCTAGTGCGGGAAACTAGATTCGTGGAATTGAGATTGGAAATAAAAATAACAAAATGGCTCTTCAAAACATTCGAAAATAAAAACTAGCTTCTTTCAGAATATTGCAGATTGAATAGCTGATAAAAATTTATGAAAGGACTAAAAACTTTAGATTAAGATTTTGAATAAGATAATTATTAATATACGCATTTTAAATTTAAAGGGAAAGTAAATAGGAATAAATAATAGATATTATTAAGAAATAAGGAAATAATGATTATGCCGAGACATAGAATAATTTAAATGAATATCGCGAAGTAAAATTTTTATATAACATATATAATATGAATAAAATGTTTATATATCTATCAATACATATAAATAAACAAGCCTCAAAGTTCACATGGTTTGTATTCATAGCTGCTTCTATCATTTGGCAGAAAACCTCACTTTCTAATGCCTGAATTTCGCCAAGTTTGTGAGAAAAGAAAAGAAAAGGCCAAGGATGAAAAAATACCCCCCCCCCCCAAAAAAAAAAAAAAAAAAAATTAAAAGAAAAAAAAATAAAAAGTTGGTATTTGACATAAAATTTGGCCCGGCCTATACATGGTTCACACACTCGGGAACAAATAAAATTCAAGCACTATTTAAGGACTGCTTAGATACATGCACAAAAAAGGCGTAGAATAACACATAAGGAAAATAGTCAGCACACTAATTACCTATTTCAAAGAAATTTTATCAAATCTTTTAATTTTTATAAAAGGCCTTTTATAAAGACATCATATTACTAGGGAATTTTTAAAGAATAATATGTTTTAATTTAGTAAGGTACCATGGAAAGTAATTTCATATATAATAAAAAGTTAAGAAAACAGAGCTTCATTTTTTTTTCTTTCAGTGAAAAAAAAAAAAAAAAAAAAGATATGGTATCACTACAAGAGTAAAAGGAGTATTTCAAGAAATTCTTGATTTTTTTTTCTGTACAAGATTGACAGAATTCACAATTCTTTTTTATGTCAACTACAGATTTAATTCATGATTTTATTCTGTAACCGATTGACAAAGCCCATTTTTTTCTGCGACAAATGGAAAAAAATTCATATTTTTTTTTTCTTTAGATAGAAGAAATTTGCAAATTTTATCAATGACCGTTTGATGAATTTCATATTTTTTTTTCGTGATCGATTTACAAAATTTGCATTTATTTTCTATGATGGATTAACGAAATTTGCGATTTTCCCCCTTATGTAATTAACGGAATGGTTTATTTTATTTTTTTCCGTTAGCGATAGACGAAATTCACGATTTATTTCTGGGACAAAAAAAAAAAAAAAAAAAAAAAAAAAAAAAAACTCTGTTGAGGAAAATAACCGTGGATTACTTTTTGCAACCGATTGAAGAAAGTATTTTTTCTTCCCATGACAAATTGAAAAAAATTTAAATTTTTTTCAAAGTATAATTGACAAAATTCACAAGGGTGATTCTGAAAAAAAAAAAAAATTCTTAAATTCACAGCAAATTTTTGAAAGGTTACAGTAGAGAGGAGTGGTAGAAAATCCCCTCCCAACACTAGTTATGCGTTTCTTCTAAGGCCCTTTGAAGTAATTAGTCTTTTTTCGCAATCCTTCGGTGAAATTTGCAGTCTTTTTTAGACAGTTTGACAGAAATCCGTGTTTTTTCGCGATCATTTGACTAAATTTGCGTGTTTTCCACGTTCCTTTGACGGAAATTTGCGTTTTTTTCCTCGATCCTTTGATGGAAATTTATGTTTTTTCGCAATCTTTAAAGAAATTCGTATTTTCCTGCAATCACTTGACATAAATTCGACTTTTTTTCGCGATTGTTTGAAGAAATTTGCGTTTTCACGCTATTCTGGGCCGAAATTCGCGTTTTTTCCGCGATCCTTTGACGAAATTCGCATTTTTTCTGCGATCATTTGACAGAAATTTGCGTTTTTTTCGCGATCTTTTGGCATAAATTCGCTTTTTTCCCCACAATCATTTGACAGAAATTCGCGTTTTTTCCGCGATTCTTTGAAGAAATTTGCGTTTTCCCACAATCCTTTGACAGAAATTCACGTTTTTTTTTCGCGGTCATTTGACAGAAATTTGCGTTTTCCCACGATCCTTTGACAGAAATTCACGGTTTTTTCGCGATTCTTTCACAGAAATTCACGTTTTTTCCGCGATCATTTGACACAAATTTGGGTTTTTTCTCGATCTTTTGACAGAAATTCGCTTTTTCCGCGATCATTTGACAGAAATGCGCGTTTTCCCGCGGTTCTTTGAAGAAATTTGCGTTTTTTCGCGATTCTGGGCCGAAATTCGCGTTTTATTCGCGATTCTTTGACGAAAGTCGCAGTTTTTCTGCGATCATACGACAGAAATTTGCGTTTGTTCCGCGATCCTTTGACGAAATTCGCTTTTTCCCACGATCATTTGACGGAAATTTGCGTTTTCCCACGACCCTTTGACAGAAATTTGCATTTTTTCGCGATCTTTTGACAGAAATTTGCTTCTTTCCGCAATCATTTGGCAGAAATTTGCGTTTTCCCACGATCCTTTGACAGAAATTTGCATTTTTTCGCGATCTTTTGACAGAAATTAGCTTTTTTCCGCAATCATTTGACAGAAATTTGCGTTTTTCCACCATCCTTCGACAGAAATTTGCGTTTTTTTGCGATCCTTTGACTAATTCGCTTTTTTCTGCAATCCTCTGATAGAAATTTGCGTTTTTTCCGCGATCTTGCGCCGAAATTCACGTTTTTCTGCGATCATTTGACAGAAATTTGCATTTATCCCCGCGACTCTTTGGAGAAATTTAATTTTTTCCGCGATCCTTTGATGAAATTCGCGTTTTTTCCGTGATCCTTTGACAGAAATTTTTATTTTTTCAGTGACCATCGGGCGAAATTCGCGTTTTATGCGAACGATTAACGAAATTGGTATTTTTCGGCGACCATGTCGAAATTAGCGATGTTTTCCCGTGATTTTTTTTTTTAATGTCCGAATTTTCGGATTCTTATCCGAACGATGAACCTCGCTATTTTATGGAAAATTTCCAGCACTTTTCATTCCTTGATAATCAATACTTTTTTTTCCAGCACTTTTTATTCCTTGAAAATGAATACTATTTTTTCCAGCACTTTTTCTATTTTTTCCAAAGCGTACGAACCATGCTATAGTCGTCGTCTGGTCCGCTGGTCCGTCCGTCTGTCTGTCTGAAAATTTTGACGAAATCAGTAAAAGTCTGAGTATTTCGTCGCGGTTTCGATCGTTTTCGGCTCAAGTTTTCACTACTAAATACTTTTTTTTTTTTTTTTTTTACGAAATTTTAAAGAGAGCTCGCATACAGTTATATATAAAACCAAATAATATTTCAGAGAATTCGGTTTGTGAGAACTATTTATTTTGCAGGGTTCATACTTTATTTGAATAACAAAATTCCCTGACTTTCCCAGGTTTTCCAGGCCATATTTCCTACAATTCCCTGACCAAAATTCACGACATTTTTAGAAATACTAATTACAATTCAAGATCTTAATGATTAAACTTACATCTGAAAATTAAAATAACGTATAAAATTGAAACTAAAAATCTATATCATTTGACATTTACAATATATATATATATTGTATATATATATATATGTATCTATAAACAAACAAAACTAAAATACAGCTCAGATGGATTCAAAGTAACTTTTTATTTACATAACTGAATTTACACATATTAAACATTTAACCTTTTTTAGACTTCTACTATCATGTCATTTATTTGTGTTGTTTCAGAAGCAGTTTGTTGTGTAAAAGTTTAAATTTTTTGTCTTTTAACATTTTAACTTTAGCTACAGTTTTCTTTTATCTGTTTTTAACAATTTGGAAAAATGGTTATTGTCTTCTGTCATGGTAGGAAATCAAAAATATATCTGACGCGTTTTATTAGTTGAATCCGCATTTTATTCGTTTTCTGATTGGTCTATACAGTAATCTGTATTTTCCCTTTACTTTCAACAGAGATGGATACTTCTGTTGCCCCTATGACAAAAAAGTAATAAAAACTACAAAAAAAAAATTTATAACTCAGAAACAAATTGAGATACAGCTTTCAGACAAATTGCATTTAAAAGTACATTTTTTTCTCTATACGACGGTGTAAAAAGTAATAGTGTAGGATGTTTAGAAGTTTAAGAATGAAATTTCATTTAAAATTGATCCAGGAATATTAATGTTTAATCCATGGCGTACGTAATGTATGGCCAGCTCCGTTGAAGTTTAAAAATTTACAGTACCGAAAATTGTAAAACTGAAATTTCTTATAAAATTTGTTCATGATGGGTCCAGGAATGTTAATGTTTAATTCATGGCGTACGTAATGTATGATCAACTCCGTGCGATTTTTTATGTCTTAAATTTTAGTCTTCGAAAAAATAATTTTCCAAATGGTCATTGTAATTTGTTAAATTACTTTTTTATTTTATTTTATGTGTTTATTTTTTTGTCTTGCTTCGTAATTTTCATTGTTTTTGTTATATAATTATTCATATCTCATCTCAGCCACCTTAACATGGCTCAACATTTCTTTCGCTTAAGTACAGACTATTTTTGGCGACAAATTTGTATAGCTAAAACATCTTTATGCTAAAAATGTGACTATAGCAAAAGTTCTCCTTTTAAGGGAAAAATCGAAACTTTTTTTGCGGAAGCACCGTGAACTCGGGAGAATGTTGACGCATGATAGTGCATAAAAAAAAAAATCTCTGACTTTTACAGGTTTTAGAATTTTTTTTTTAATTTTCCCTGACAATTCCCTGTTTTCCAGTCGCCTAAGAACCCTGTTTTGTTATGCTAACTGAACCGATGCGAAAACAAGAAAAACTAGTCGGATATGGCAATTCCAAAACTTTCTTTTATCTCATACATGTTAATACTTCCTGAAAAATGCAGCATAGCAGCAACTCTTCAACACATATATCATTCAATATACTATTCAGCTATTCAATATAATAATGAAAATTTGTTATATAATAGAAAACATGCTACGAATAAAATAAACTTTGAAAGAGAAAGGGGAATCTCCATATTGAACAGATAGAAATAAATTTTAAAAGCCTCAAGAACAAAACCAAAATTTCATACACTATTTACCTTCTAATGTAAATATGTTATATAGATAAGATAGCTACGTTATAAAGCACAAACGTGACCATCAGAAACATTAAGCTCAAAAGTCACACTAAATGTAGACTTTGCTTTGATGGTGTATATCTTTGCTTCTAAATATCACATATTTGCAAGCTTTACTATCAGGCTTAGGCCAGAGAGGGGCTCGAGTATTTTGTTTTCAAAATTTAAACCAAAGATTATTTCCTTCTGTTTGTATTTGTATCCACTAAATCATTAATCGATTTTTTAAATTAATTAAAATATACGTTTTATTTTAATTAAAATAATATCACATACTATAACCAGGACCGTATTTAGAGCATGTGCATTTCGTTACCATTACTATTTTAGAATAGTTGCCTTATTTAGTCGCAGAATTATCTGATTCAATAAGACGAAGATTGCTATTCTGAAAACTGGTAGAAAAATGAACATATTTGTACGTGTCCTAAATACAGTCCTACTTATAATAAATAACTATTTTTTTAAATATTCGATAATTCATCATACTAATTCTTTAATTCTTTTGGTTGTTTTATAATGGCTATTTTTCACCATCTCATAATTTTTGAACTTCATCTTCTTGGTTAACTTCATCGGATAGGCGAATAAATGTACTTCCAAACAAAATTGCCATAAAATTTATTAGTAATATTTTCTAAGAAACAATATTAATAAAATAAGTATTTAGAAAATAATCCAAAAATTAAGTTAGTTTTTAAACACATATTACTTGAAAGTACATTTTTTGCTCAATTTCATGGATTAAATATTGGAATTATACAAGTTTAGAAGTGAAAATTTACGCGATCGAAGCGAAATCTATCATATTGCGACATTATACTGTTACTTTACAGATTAGCGTTACTGACAGATATCTTTATTCTTTACAATATTGATTTTATTATTATTATTTTGTAACGGTAACATCCAGAATTTACGGGATATATTTGCTGCTTTGACGAACGTTTTATAAAGTTCCAATTAATGTTGTCATAAAGTACATATTTCATTAAATATTTTTCCGCAGAAAATAAAAAAGCATTTTTAAAACATTTGTACTGGATTAATCTTTAAAGGAATCTTTACTGGAATAATCTTTAAATAGTCAAATATTTTACTCTTAGGAGAAACTTCGCAAAAACAAATAACATCTAATTGTTATTTTTATGAGTTTGTTTTCAGTACGGATAAAATCAAATTTCATAAAGAAATAAAAATAAAAATATTACTTATGTTTAATTTTACAAAACGTCAAAATTACCTTAGCTCATCCATTCTTTAACTAAATAAAGCTATCCGGAAATAAAAACATCAAAAATTAATAATTCTCTCCCAGAGTCGCTCTAAAAAAAACTGGCGAAAAGAATAAAAACACAAGTATACTGTTGCCACTTCAAAAAATCAAAAATAACAGAAGAAATAATTACCAAATTATCATCTACTAGAAATATTAGTTGAAATTTTATTATTAGGTTAGGTTATCTTATAAACAGTACTACAGAAAGCTTTGATTTATTAATTTATTTATTTTTACTCCTGAGGTTAGTCGATTTCATCACTAGTTCATTTTATTACTTTTCAAATTCATCTGTTTCTGGGAGGCTTAGTAAATCGGTTGCATTCGTTGCATTATTACTGTTGCAGTGAAATTTGATAATTTACAAATAGCGCTATCTAGGATTTTCCTAAAAAGTTTAACTTATTGTTTAGATTTATTTGTTCCACGGAGTAAAAGAGGATCCCCTGTGATTTGTTCATTTTCTGTTGTTTTTTTCTGTTAATATTAGAAGGAAATTAAAAACAAACTGTTCACAATTTTTTAAGTTTTTTTTTTTCTTTGAAGTTTATTTAAAAAATGTTTAAAATAGTTTTGTAACGCGCGCCACCCGTTCTAAAACAAATAGACTCTACCGGCAGTCACGTGACCGTTTTCCGTGAGCTTTGCCGAATGAGAAATGCTGTGAGTTGGAGAGTGTTCTGTTACAGCGTTGACTGTAGTTGTGTTCTGTTTTTGAGATGTGCTAAAAATGTAAAAAGTTATATCCGTGTTATTATATATGTGTTATGTGCCGTGCTACTTGTGATGTGCCGTCTTATCAAGATTAAATAAAAAAATATTTAAAAAGCTACCCCGAGAATGTGATATTTTGAAATTATGTGAAATTTCTGGGTGATTTGAAACTGAGCTAGCCAGACAATTGGCTACCCAACTCGGGCCACGAATTCGAAGAAAAATGTTCATATCCAAATTTTTCAAAAGTGTTCGCAATATTATTTCATCATTCTCCAAGTCAAGTGATATAGTGATATATTTTTAATCATAAAGTGTTGTTTTTACGAGCATGCAGAGAAAAAAAAAAATGGCACGACCGGTCGTCTTCGTGAGTGCACGTGAAATATGTTCTGAATCTGAAATGTTTCGTTATTTTTGTTCTTATTTTTTCAAGTTGTAAAGTTCTACAAAATATTCCGTTAATGTCCTAAGAAAGTTCTAGGATGTTTGTGCTTTTAAGGGACTTTCGCTTCATTTGTTCTTAGAACGGTGCCTACAGTGTTTGTGCCTATAGTGGTTTATTCTACAAGATTTGTTTGTTCTACAAAATATTTTTACCAAGTAAGCGTTTTAAATAGAATGGATCCATAATATTTTTATTAAAAAAGAATGCATTCTTCAGATTCTTGACTTCGTAATATTGATATTCTAAAAATTCTAAATATTTTTGACATTATTAAATTTTAATTCATTCTATTATTTTCCTGTCATGTTTGTATTGCATATTTCCCCTTCCCCCCTTCCTCACCCATTATTCTGAAAATTTTACTTTGATTCTGTTCATGTATGTTTAATTTTTACTTTGCTTTAAGTAAAATATTTTGATTCATAAAAAAAAAAAAAAAAAAGAGTGATTGCGAGAGAAAGCGAAAGAAATATTTATTTACGTTTTCGTTGATTTTATTCTTTTCTTTTTAAAAGAGGAAAATAAACTGTTGTCAGTCAAATTAGAAGTTGTTAAAATGATTCATAATTTTATCGCAATTCTCATAAAGATATGTGCTTATTTTTATTATTTTTTTTTATTGGTTTCGTAAGAGAAATGATTACTATTTTTATTTAAGTGTTTGTTATTATTTAAATGCTAAACGTAAGTATTTACTTTTGAGTTGCTGATTTATTGATGAAAAAGCCTTGAATGTGATTCATTTTCAAAACGGAATAAGTAAGTTTTTGTATTTATTATTTGTTTATAAAAGAAACTTTATTTTCTTTTAAAGTGATATTGAATGAAACTGATATTAAGTAATCTTAGTAATATAATGATAATATTGGTTGCAAATTTAATTATTCAATTATGTGTTTGATATTGTTTATAATATTGTTTGTAAGTGTTAACTATTCAGTAAATGGTTTTATATTGGTTAAAATATTGTTTAGATTAAGTGTCGCGGTATGGCCATACTGTTTATTTATACCTGCAGGGATTTAAAGTTTGTTTTGTTTTGTAGTCAAGAGTTTGGCTAATGTTAAACCTTACTGTTTTGCTTTATTAAAGTCTTGTTTATATGAGTTGTAACGGCAAAGCTCACACGTTTGGGGAATAATTTAAACGAATTTTCGGCATTTGTGGGGTACTTGTTTTGTTGTTTTGCTAAAGTTTAAAATGTCTGAACTTAATAAAGCTCGCAAAGAGGATTTATATCAGGTTGCGTTAGAAATGAATTTAGATGTTCAATCATCTATGACAGTTGTCACATTGCGTGAAAAAATTAAATCCTCCCCCTCGTACGAAGTTGATTTTGTAAATTCATTAGTCAGAAACCAAATTTCGACTCGTGAGGAAGAACAACGCAGACGGGACTTAGAGGAAAAACAAAAAGCAGCTGAGTTAGAACAGCGCAAATTAGAATTAGAAGAAAAGCATAGAGCGGAAGAGTTAGAGTTGAAAAAGCTTGAGATGAATTTTGAGCTTGAGAAGCTCAAGTTACAGGCGCAGAGCCAAAGTACTTCCAGTGGAGCGGTAGGTGGTAATGCAGCAGGGGTAATGTCTCACCCGGAGAGTAAGATAAATATCCAAAAGCTGTTGCCTACATTCAGGCCAGAAACTGATGATGTAACCTTGTTTTTGGTGCTCCTGGAACGTCAATTAAAGCTCTCGAAGGTACCAGAGCATCTATGGGTTTCGTATTTACTCAGTGTTGTACCGTCTTCTATCTCTACGCTTATCGCTCGTGAATCAGAAGAAAACGCTTCAAATTTTTCACATGTTAAAGATTTACTTCTAAAAAGGTTTAAAATTAGTGCCGAAAAGTTTAGACAGCTGTTCTTTACGCATCGCAAGTCCAAGGAAATAACTTGGCGAGATTATTATTTCGAACTTCGAGCTTATTTTGAAAACTGGCTTAAAGAATTAACTGTAACGTCTTTTGAAGCTCTTCAGGATCTTATCATAGCTGATCAAATGAAAAGGCGCGTGCCTGTTGAATGCAAACAACATATGTTAGACGATTGGGAAAATTTAAATTCGCCAGTCGACCTTGCCGAAAAATTAGATGCGTATGACATTATTAGATCTACGTTCCCTAAAAGAGATCCGGTTGTACCCCAAGAGAAGAAAGAGTTTTCTCGTCGAGAAAATAATTGGAAGCAGAGTAAGCCTCCAAAAGAAGACAGATCTTCCCCTAAGTTTGCTAATCGACGCATAGAATCCGATATTGTTTGCTATGGTTGTGGTAAATTGGGATTTATAAAGAAGAAATGTCCAGATTGTTCCCCTACGGTTAAAAAACAAACTGTTCAAGCACATCGTCTTGAGCTATATAGTTTAAATACATCAGCAGTTTCAGCTCCAAATGTGCCTATCACGATCTGCAATAAGAAGGTGTTAGTTTGTGCAGATACGGGAGCGAATCGTTCTATTGCAGGAGAACGTATGTATAAATTATTTTTAAAAACTGGTGTTGCATTGAACCCTCATACTCATGAAGTAACGTTAGCTGACGGAATTACGGTGGTTAGAGACACTTTGTCTGCCACTGTGCCCGTAGAGATTGAAGGCCGAGTCTTCGAGACGGAGTTCATAGTATTACCAGATGCCAAGGGTAATAGAACTCTTTTAGGTATGGATTTCTTGCATAATGCTAACATAGTGTTAAATACTGCCAACAAAACGTGGCATTTCCGTGATAAACCTCGGAAAAAGTTTTATTTTGTAGACGAATACGAAGAAGAAAATAATACGTCAGCTAGTGCGGTCGAAGTCAGTCCGTACGCTGTGCGTGAACATGAAGGCAAAAATCTAAATTCCGATGAAAGGGACAAAATTAATGATGTTCTCAAAAGGCATGAAAAATGTTTTCAACCAGGGGGAGAGACAGCCCCGTTTGTGGAGCATCATATGAATACAGATGATAGTGCTCCTGTTGCTGTACCACCTTATCGGATGATTCCTGCTAAGAAAGAAATTCTTAAGAAGAATATAGAATATGAACCTGGAAAATCTAATGTTGTGGCTGACATGCTGTCACGCCCTGTCTGTAATCATCAATCTGCTTTCTGTGAGACATGCAATTTTGTCAGCATAGACATGCCAACAAGAAGTCCAAAAGATATCAGAGAAGCACAGTTGCAAGATGAAAACCTTAAAAAGATCATAGATTCTTTTGAAGACGAACAGAAAAGCGAAGATTTCGCCAATTGGACTGATAGAGGATTCCTGATGAATCAAGGTGTGCTTTATAGGTATGCTCCCGAATCAGATGCCGAAGAAGCGCAACTGGTCATTCCAATACAAGAAAGACAAAATATCTTGAAACTTCATCATGACGACCCTTCAGCCGGACATTATGGTGAAGCAGGAACTTATCAGAGAATTGCTAAAAGATATTATTGGACAGGCATGAGAGCATACATTTCTGAATATGTGAAAAAGTGCCCAGAGTGCGCCCGTTATAAAGCAACAAATCAAAAACCGGCCGGTTTATTACGAACACCTGCTTATGCTCAGCGATTTGAGACCCTCAGCATTGATCTCTTTGGACCATTGCCTCCTAGTAAAGATGGACATCGATGGATTTTTATAGTAGAAGATTGTGCCACTAAATGGGTCGAACTATTTGCCTTAACAACTGCTACTGCACAAGAATGTGCGACTACTCTGATTGAAGAGATCTTCCTTCGTTATGGTATCCCAAGAAGACTCATAAGTGATAACGGCCCTCAGTTTGTGAGCGCTGTTCTACAACAAGTTTGTTACATTCTTGGAATAGACCAATCGTTGACACCTTTGTACCATCCCCAGGCCAATCCAGTTGAGCGCAAAAATAGAGACTTGAAACCTCGAATAGCAATCCTCGTTGGGGATGAACACAGTTCCTGGATTGATAAACTTCCTTTTATTAGATTTGCTATGAACTCTGCCAAATCTGATACAACTGGCCAAACTGCCGCCTATCTGCAATTTGGTCGAGAATTAAGAACAATCGATGATGTGGTGAACGATTTTAGAGCTGTTGTGGAAAATGACAATTTTGTTCCGGAAATAACCCCATATCTTAAACGTCTTGCAAATATTTCAAAAAGTGTGAAAGAACGTGTTGAAATGAAACAAGATCAGCGGAAGAAATATTACGATAAAAATCGTAGACGAGTGTATTTCGCACCTGGTGATAAAGTATGGGTTAACCTACATCCTGTGAGCAAAGCAAGTAAAAATAAAACAGCCAAATTTATGCCTAAGAGAGATGGGCCATACATAGTTTTGACTCAAAAGTCACTAGTGACATATGACATTGCTAGCCTGGACAATCCTACTGAGCGAATTGGGTCTTACCATGTTTCCGCTTTGTCACCATTTCAAGAAACTGAAACTATTCCAGTTGCACCCTTAAGGAAAAGAGGAAGACCCAGAAAGCATCCTGTTTCCTCTCCGAGACGTAAATCGGAAACAGAGGGGGAGGATGTAACGCGCGCCACCCGTTCTAAAACAAATAGACTCTACCGGCAGTCACGTGACCGTTTTCCGTGAGCTTTGCCGAATGAGAAATGCTGTGAGTTGGAGAGTGTTCTGTTACAGCGTTGACTGTAGTTGTGTTCTGTTTTTGAGATGTGCTAAAAATGTAAAAAGTTATATCCGTGTTATTATATATGTGTTATGTGCCGTGCTACTTGTGATGTGCCGTCTTATCAAGATTAAATAAAAAAATATTTAAAAAGCTACCCCGAGAATGTGATATTTTGAAATTATGTGAAATTTCTGGGTGATTTGAAACTGAGCTAGCCAGACAGTTTGTGAATAATATTATTTGCGCCATTGTAACGCAAAAGCAAAAACAAATTTGTAAAGCATCTAATTTTAGACAACTGAATTAAAAAAAAAAAAAAGTAAAGAATAAATATGACCCATTTTTACTTTCTTCTATCTTTACAAGAAGAAAGTATTGGATTCGTAAAAATTTTCGGCTTCCGGTTTTCGACGGATTTACACGTTTTAGAGGTCAGAGATTCCGAAAAACATGTTTTTACAAAATGTCTGTCTGTCTGTGACACAAATTTTGTGGGCGCTCTTATCTCAAGAACTAATGCACGGAATTTAATAAAAAATTATATTCAAGTAGCCCTAATATAAATTGGTGCTGATTAGTTTTTGGTGTAAATCACCCAACAGGTGGCGCTGCTATGCTGCATTTTTCGCGATCTCTGCAATAGCTCTATCTCAAGAACTAATGCACGGATTTTCATCAAACTTCAGATTCCGTTATTCCTTGATATGAATTGGTACTGGTAACGCTTTGATGTAAATCGCCCAACAGATGGCGCTGCTATGCTGCATTTTGCAGCATTTACACTATTTTCGTAATAGCTCTATCTCAAGAAATAATGCATTAATTTTTATCAAACTTGTGATTCAGTTAGTCCTTGATATGAATTGACATTTTGTACCTTTTTGTGTAAATCGCCAAGAGGTGGCGCTGCTATGCTGCATTTTTTGTGATTTCCGCAATTGCTCTATCTTAATAACTAATGCTTGGGTTTTCAACAAACTTCAGATTCAGGTATACCAGGATATAAATTAGTGCAGTTTATGTTTTGGTGTAAATTGCTCAACAAGTGGCGCTGCTATGCAGCATTTTTCACGATTTCCACAATAGCTCAATCCCCAGTACTAATGCATGGAATTTTATCAAACTTCAGATTCAGTTAGTCCTTGACATGAATTGACGTGTTATACATTTTGGTGTAAATCGCTCAACAGGCGCTGCTATGCTGCATTTTTGTGATTTTCTCAATAGCTCTATCTCAAGAACTAATGCTTGGATTTTCAACAAACTTCAGATTCCGGTATACCTTGATATGAATTAGTGCTGTTTTGTTTTGGTGCAAATCGCTCAACAGGTGGGGCAGCTATGCTGCATTTTTCAGAATTTCCCCTATAGCTCTATCTGAATAAGTAAAGCACGAATTTTCAAAACTTCAAATTCAGATTTACTTTGATATGAATTTGTGCTAAATTGATGTAATCAGTTTAGCACCAATTGTTCTTGTACTATTTAAATGTACTGCTGTACTATTTAAATGACTTGTACCATTTAAATTTTCTTGTACTATTCTCTTGTACTATTTAAATGATTTAATATTGTACTATTTAAATGATTTAATATTGTACTATTTAAATGATTTAATTGACGTAATTTATATAGAAGAAAGTTTTGTGATGGCCACAACATACTAGTTACAGTTGCCTTCTATATTATACAGTGTTATGTAATATAATTTTATTGGCGTGAAACTAACCAGATTTTTGTCTTTAAATTAAATTAACTGTTTTTTTTCCTTGACAGATTTTATTTTCGCACTGAAATGTCATATTTTATAGTTAATCAGTTTTTATGATTAAGCCTTAAATGCCTGAGTTTTCAAAAATCCTTTTAAAAATGTTTTTCGGCTTTCTTTTTTTAACTAAATCATGGGAAAAATAATTTAAAAAATCACATTTTGTTTTAAGTATGGTTTACGGCTAAAAAACTGCATGTCACTAATCGGCAATACTGGTGTTTATTTGAAAAAATAATTTTCCTCGATAAAATTCTATAATATTAAACACACAAGAATTTTGAGAACTATGATAAGAAATAAATTTTACTTGCTCACTGCCGAACAAAATAGGGTATTTCGTAAGCTTCCAAACAAAACAAAAAGAACATGTATCAACAATTGAAAAAATAAATCTATCTTTATTCCTAAACAGCACAACTGTTGCCATCTAAATATTGAAAATCATTTTAATAATATTTTCAGAATGTATTTTATTGGCAACATTAGGCATTATAGCTTCAATATTATTCTAATAGTATTTATAAGCCTAAATTGGGTATGTTGCCGGCATCTAAGGGTTAATCTTCCGTAATCGGGTAAATAACCAAAGTAATGTTTAAATAGCTTTACGGTATTTACATCAATTATAAAGCCGCTTAGTAACAACATAGTTTCAACATACCGGGTGTCCCAAAAAGGACTGACTGATTTTAAAATTCAATAACTTGCAAACGGTGACAGATATTTAAAAAATTCTTGCAGGAGGGTTATGCATAAGGTCAAAAGTTTTATTACAGTGATTTTCAATTTTAGTTCGATTTACAAATAATAGATGGCGCTGTAAGCAATAGTAGCTCAATTCAGGCTCGATTTTTGGTACTTCGTGGCCCGGATAATACATTTCCATCCCCTTTACTGCATGGAACAAGAGAAAGGACCAGAATTCGATCCTGTATTTAGCGACTATTGCTTACAGCGCCATCTATTGTTTGTAAATCGAACTAAAATTGAAAATCACTGTAATAAAACTTTTGACCTTATGCATAACCCTCCTGCAAGAATTTTTTTAATATCTGTCACCGTTTGCAAGTTATTGAATTTTAAAATCAGTCAGTCCTTTTTGGGACACCCGGTAGTTGAAAAGTGCTTATGAATTCGGTTAGTTTGTCCGTCTGTCCATGCTCTAACTCGCGTAAATATGCTTAGATTATTATGAAATTGATATATATTATTGGGGTTTACCATAGCATGTTCAGTATTGTAAATGAAGTGTGTAGCGTTTACGGTTCATTTATAGGGACACTCCAAAGAATTACGCTACATTACGGTCTGTGGGGATAGTTACATTACGGTCTATGTCTGTGGGGATAATCGTTTGCCGGGTATTTTAATGATATTATAGTATTTTAAACATATTGAAATTATAGAGACTGATTCGAAACATTGTAATTAACTTAATAATGACGTTCTATAACATTAGAGTAAAATTATGAGTAACGCATACCACTATTTCCGAATAATAATGTCATATATATATTCTTTTCATTTGAAAGTATCTCGTTTCCTATGGACATGATGACAACGACGTTTGGTTCATTCAACTTGATATCGATAAACTAACATATTCTAGTTCCACTTTTAACCGCCAGGGCTCTTTTATAATGTTTTTTCTCTAAATGTGTCTCATTTCCATAACTCGGCAAAACTCTGTCGGATTTCAATACAACTGATTCCAATCTATAACTCGGCAAACGTCTGTCGGATTTCAACACAACTCATTTCAAATATTATAATTAACTTCATAATCATTAGACTTCAATAACATTACACATTTTAGTTCCAATTTTAACCACCAGTTTGCGCTTTGATAAGGTTTTCTCTCTAACTGTGCCCCGTTTCCATAACTCTAACTCCCTATGGGATTACAATGCAACTGATTCCAAATATTGTAATTAATTTCATAATGACACTCTATGACATTAAGGTAAAATTATGAGTAAGACATACCACTATTTTCGCATAAGAATTTCAGACCGTTTTTTATTTCATTTCAAAGTATTTCGGCTTCTATGGGAACGACGACGATGGGGCTTGGTTCATTCAATTTGATATCGATAGTCTAATATATTTTAGTTCCACTTTTAACCATCAGGGGAGCTTTGATAAGGTTTTCTCTCTAACTGTGCCCCGTTTCCGCAATTCGGCAACTCTCTGTGGGACTTCAACGCAACGGATTTCAAACATTATAATTAACTTAATAATCATCCTCTATAACTTTACAGTAAAATTATGAGTAGTACATACCACTCTTTTCGAATAATAATTTCAGATACTTTTTTATTTAATTTCAAAGTAGCTTGGGTTCTATGGGCCCGATGACGACGAGGTTTGGTTCAACCAATTTGATATCGACAGCCTTACATGTTTTAGTACCATTTTTTTCGACAGGGGGCTCTTCCCCATTTCGGGTTCTATGGGTCCGATTACGATCGGGTTTGACTCTTTCGACTTGATATCGATAGTCTTACATATTTCAGTTCCACGTTTTGCCGCTAGAATGCGCTTTCCTATCTCGGGTTCTATTGTCCCCATTACGACGTGATTTGGCTCATTCGAGTTGATACTGATAGTTTTACATACTTTAGTTCCACCTTCTTTCGACAGGAGGCGCTTTTCTATCTCGAGTTCTATAGGCCCGATAACGACGGGGTGTGGCTCATTCGACTTGATATCGATAGCCTTAATTATTTAATTAAAGAATAAGTTGTTTAGAAAGCAATATTAAACGAAACCTTTTGTGCGATCTTCAATCACACTTACTTACTTGTTTGTTTATTTCATAGCATTTTACCAAAGAGAGATCCTGATGAGTCGCCGTTGCTATGGATGATAATGACCGAAAAAAGTTTTTTTTGTGCTTTTCCTAATCCAATTAAATTTAAGTTAAATTATATCTATTTAAAAGAATTAGATCTATAGACAATATATGTGGGTGAACAAAAGAATTCGAAAACATTACTCAAAGCATTTATTGCAAAATGGAATCTTAATTCTGTTATGCACGCATTTTGTAAATAGTTTACTAAGATTTGTCATTGTATGAAAAAATAAATATAAAAGTAAAAAGAAGTACCGAACTCGATTATAAAAATTTACTGTTTTTCTTTTTTTTTCTTGGTAGAAAGCGCTAGCCAGTGAATAATAATAAAAATCCACCGGGTAGTTTTTGAAAACACTCGAGCGGAACTTTTAGGGCTTACTGCTTTATAATATATATGGTTATAAAACAGGAATTCCGATTTTTCAGAATTTAGTGTCGCCCCCGATGAACAAAAAAAATATATATATGTATATATAAATAGTACAAAACATATTTCAATTTTAAGACTTATAACACACGCTTTTATTTTATGCAAAATGACGTCATTCGCATTCGCTTAAGAATTCCCACATTTACGATCCACTCTTAAACATCTACAGTAAAGTAGGCATAGGACGTCGCTATCGCGAAATAATACACAAATGCAGCAAGAATATGCCGTCATTAAAGAAAATCAACAACAACAACAAAAAAAGACTGTCTAATGATTCATAGGCCCTCATTTGTTTGTAGCATTAGTATACCGGGTGTCCTAAAAAGGACTGACTGATTTTAAAATTCAATAACTTGCAAGCGGTGATAGATATTTAAAAAATTCTTGCAGGAGGGTTTTGCCTGAGGTCAAAAGTTTTTTTACAGTGATTTTCGATTTTAGTTCGAATTACAGACAATAGATGACGCTGCGATCAATAGACGCTAAATTAAGGCTCGTTTTTTGGTACTTCGGGAAACAATACATTTTAATCTACTTTTTCTGCATGAAAGAAGAAAAAGGTAAAAAAAAATCCAGCCTGTATTTAGCGCCTATTGCTTACAGCGACACCTATTGTTTGTAATTCGAACTAAAATAAAAAATCACTGTAAAAAAGCTTTTGACCTTATGCATAACCCCCCAGCAAGAATTTTTTAAATATCTGTCACCGTTTGCAAGTTATTGAATTTTAAAATCAGTCAGTCCTTTCTAGGACAACCGGTATATATTTAAAATTAGATATAGTTTATAATAGCTCCATGTTTTAACAGAAATCATTCGTTTATATTTTTTCAAAACAGCACGTATTTTAATTACATTTTCTTTCGGTTGTCATGAAAAAATGGTAACAAAAATATATAATTAATATTTTACTACTATTTTTCCTTTACTTTCTACAGAAATGGAGTATTTCCGTTGCCAATATTAAGCAAATAGTTCCAAAAACTGCAAAAAAATTAATATTTCAAAAAGAAATGGATATGCAGTTTTAAAACAAATTGCATTTAAAAGTCCTTTTTTCCCCCCAATACGACGGTATAAAAATTGAAAATGTGCGATGCTTGGAAGTTTTAAAAAATACTATAGAGTATTTAATCGTACTGCTTTGTTTTACGGCTGGCTCCTGTAAGATAACGTTATTTTTTGGACGACACGAAATAAGCTGGGAGAAAGAAATAGCATACCGTACCGGGGACTAAAAAAAAAAATCTGTCATTTTTACTCTGTTTCTTTTTTTAAGATAGGGCAACAAGAAAAAAAACAAACAAGCATTATTTAAACTATGTTTTTGGATTTCTATATTAATAACTCAAAATACAATCGTAAATTAACCAATTTTAAGGTAGGGGAGAGTAGCCGAATTTGGACCACATCAGTTATTTTCAGGTGTAACTCACTTAATTTTTGGAATATCTACAAAATATCATTACACGAGGTCAATCTATTCATCTACTACTAAATAAATATTTAGATCAATTTATTTTTGAAAATCTTAAATTTTATTTTAATTTGAAAAAATTGTCTAAAGTGGTCCAAATTCAGCAAGTGGTCGCCTAAGTTGGACCCCCAGTCTCCTAAATTGGACCAAATAATATAAGGTTGTTTTAATGACTAGGGAATATAACTAATTTTATTAAAAGCAAAGTTTGCGATTAATGAAACAATCAAACAAAATAACAGCAATGAAATATAATGAAATCAAATATCTGAAAATAAGAGTAATTGTTTTAAATCAAAATATATTCAAAATATAAATCAAAGTTATCAGTAATTAAGAATAGAAATTATGGAACTAATTGTCAGTTACTTGAATATCATGTAAGGAGTGATGCAAAGCTTATACATGGATTTTGTTTATTGTTTTTGTTTTCCAGCGCACACAACGTGGAGCCGTATGTGGCAATCTGAACACTGAATAATTTCTGCTATTTTATTTTTCTTACAAATTAGGCAAAACCAATCATCACTGTCTAGATTTTTCTTTTTAAATTCTGAATTATCAGACTTTTTTTTTGCACCGGAAGTTTTCTTTACATTATGTTTGTAGTTCTTCCCTTCCATCATTTTCTTGCTAATTGCATTACGCCTATTTTTTAAAACTCGATGTTCCAATTGCTTTTGTTCTGTAAAAGCTTCTTTTTGTCTTTTTTTCGTTTCAAGGTTTAGTTTATATGGCAATGATGTTAACAAAACTGTTTTTTTGGCTCCCTCTGTACTTTGATTTATCTGAATTTAGAAAGGGAAATAACATTTCTGATGATTTTTTGCTTTAGGGGTGGATTTGTAGCTGCAGCCTCGTTGCAGATAAATTTCTTCGCAACTTACTTTTTGCTTTTTGTTTCCTATATCTTTAACAGCTTTTGCTGTCACGGGTGTTTTTCTTCCAGACAGTTTGTCTATGTCTTTTTCAACATTTTCATCAAGGTTTGAGATTTTATGCGTTTTAATGGCAAAAAAGTAAAGTATAATTCCATCCTCTAGAACTGTAAAAAGTCTTCCATCACAAATATCCTGCAGGAGGAAAATGTTTGAATTCAACTCTGTAAATCAAATATGCTGTAGAGATAAAGAGTTCAAAGAAAATAAATACAATTACATACAAGATAAAAGACATTGCAAACAAAATTTATTGCATAGACATGTAAAAATATTTTTATGTTTATATAGGCCTAAACTGTATAAAAATATTAATCCAGATATACAAAAAATAAACGGACCAAGTGCGAGTATTACTCGCGCACAGAGGGTTCCGTACAATAATATATGAATTAGTAAGTATATTATTAAAAAAATACCGTTGCTAAAAGAATACTAAGACTTTGTAAAAACTATACAACGTAGGGTTGGGTATAGCTGTATAGTATACAGAATGCAAAGGAAAGTCCTTTTAACCTGAAAATATTTGCGAACGGAGAGAGCTACAACTATACAAGGGAGGTAACGGTAGAGTAAAGCGACTAAGCCCGGCCTAATGCAAACGATAACAGCACCCCTAGAGGAGAAATTCGGAAGATAGCCATTGCAAATCGAAAACGAAAAGAGGTGAGCAAATTTTCCAATTAGAAAGTTTTAGAGCATCCGTTAATTAGTACGAAGCGACATTTGGCTCACACGGATACGATAAATCGTCGCCTGCATACCCCAAAATGTCCGAAATCGACGAGCGACGCTTCTATTTTGCCTATTCACATTCCGGAAATGTAGCAGTGCACAGTTGCAGATTGTGACATTGTACTGTGCTGTAATGGCTGTAAAAATTTAATTTACAAATGCATTTAAAATTTTAGATTAATTCTTTCAGAAGCAGAAGAATTATGTGCATAAGTTGATGAAATAATTGACTGACATCAGAATATTCAAAGGAATTTCTCAGAAAACAAAACCCCGCTAATTTGCACTTTCATTACAAAAGCAAATTTTTATTAAAATATTCTTGGTGCCATTTGTCAGTTTTGGAATTAAAATAAGGTGGCTGGACCGTCTAGCCACCACCCTTGAAAGTGTTAAATCTATATGTTATCGCATTGAAGAGGCTTGCAATTCCAGGCTGAGAAATGTGCATGTTGAAATACTCTCACGAATACAAACGTGTATCGTGAGCAATGGCAAACTTTTCGAACATACTGAATATTAACTTTTTATCACTGT
This sequence comes from Maratus speciosus, assembly GCA_963932465.1. NCBI lineage: Eukaryota > Metazoa > Arthropoda > Arachnida > Araneae > Salticidae > Maratus > Maratus speciosus. The sequence continues at coordinate 534,192,394 of OZ010788.1, read as the reverse complement.
GAGAGAGTTTGTCTTTTTTTAATGTGTGATGTTATCAAAATGTATTGAGATAAGTACGTATTTATAGCACAAAATTGTGCGTATTTCATCATACTTCTGGCTATTCCATTCAAACGTTTACACTAAATGGAGTGCATCGATTTCGGACATTTTTGGGTAAACAGACGAAGATTTATCTTATCCATGTAAAACAAATGTCGTATTCTACTAACTAATTGATGCTCTAAAACTTTCTAACTGGAAATTTTGCTCTATCTGTTTTCGTTTTCGATTTCCAGTGGCTATCTTCCAAATTTCACCCCTAGGGGCGCTGCTGTCGTTTTCATTAAGTCGGGCGTAGTCGCTTTACTATACTGTTACCTCACATGCATAGCTGTAGCTCTCTCCGTTCGCAAGTATTTTCATGTTAAAGGGACTTTCCTTTCCACCCTGTGTACTAGAAAAGTATAAATGGATATACCATGAAAGTTCAAAAATATATGGAACCTAAATAATAGCAAATATAGCTATTCTGTATATGTGTTTTCCATATAGGTTTTTAGTTAACTTTTAAAGACATGGTAGGGTATTGAGAGAGCTACTCAATGGAAACTAGTCGCGAATACTATAGTATTTATGTGACTAATTTTCATTAACCCATTAACCGCTGACGTTGCGTTCACGCAACAGTCAAAATAAGTGCTCATCCAATGAATTAATTACATTGGCACCACTATTTTAGAATTTATAAAAATGTCTTATTTATTGGCAGGAATTTTGCTACTTTAGTAAAGCGAAATTTACCTTACTGAATTTGTGGTGGGAAACTACTTTCAACAAGAAATTTTAAATTTTCTATCGTAATAGTTTTGGCGGTTAATGGGTTAAATAAGTCTGTTTTTAACAATTTGACGTTTATTGCTTTTATACCGCTACTGGGCATTGCATTACACAAATATATCCTTAAAATTTGTTATCTAGGCTTTAAAAGCCGGTAGAGCTTAGAATACGCCGCCCCTGTTATTATGTATGTCCAAACCGCCCGTCTCTTTAAGTGTTTATATTTCGGCTAATTACCGACGATTTTTTCCAAAATGCATGATCAACAATGCTTTTTGACATCTGCTACGATAGATATCTCTAGCGCTGCTCAACACTTTTGCTGAAGCCCGTAAATCGAAATTTGAATGTAACGGAAAAATGCGATTTCCACAAAAACTATGTGACCTAGGGTAATCACTATAATTTTCCTGCAAGGTTTAAATTAATGTCTACTACCTCAAAATTTTTCATAATTTTAGTTTCAATAGATTCGGAATTATATGGGGGGGGGGGGGACATATATTTGCACTACATTTTCCACCGTAACTTTGAAAATATAATACCTAAAATTAAATGAAATATATTTTTGATTTCAGCGTTACGAAAGCTTTCACACGATACCCCACACGATATACAAAGAAAAGATTTTTTTTTTAAGTAACTTAATTTGACCCTCTACATTTGTACTAATTATATTTATAAATGTTTAATATTCTGGAAATATTTTGGTCAGTAGTCTTAATTACTTCCCCCAATTTGAACTTTCCACGTCCCGTAGTTTACGAGTAAAATGGCTGCTACAGACAGACAGACAGACGGACAGACACAGGAGTGATCTTATAATGGTTCCGTTTTCACTTTTTAAGTACGGAACCCTAAAAAAAAAAAACTTGCATGGAGATAGTAATCTATTATGAAATATAAAAAAATAGTGTACATAGCTTACCGTCCTCGAAATTCATTACTTACTTTTCAAATTTATGATAGCATATCTGGTCCAATTTAAGCAACTTAAATTGGCCCAATTACGGCAACTGCGCCATTTTTTAAAACAGTTAATTTCAAGACTAAGAACAAAAACGAAATCAAACAAATCCGCGTGAAAAATATGCGCAATAAACAGATGAATTCATAGATGTATATGAAAACATTACAACTTACCTTAGTTTTAAAATATTCACTTACGTTTAGTAGGAAAAAATTAGATCAAAATAGCTAACTTTAGGTTTTTTAAATTGTCTGAAAACAACTCGTAGTAGGCGGCTGCTTCTTCTAATCATGAGTGACGTAATTTTGATGAGTAGGATTTCAGCGGTAGATGGAGTCTCTTCCTGTAATTAACGGCAGAATGGCAACGGTCCATTTAAGCGGCGGTCCAAATATGGCTACTCTCCCTATTAACTGATAAAAGCGTATTAAACAAAAAATATATATTGCACTTTTCATTTTTTATTTATAATTTATTTTCTACTTTTTAGTCTTTAAAATATTTCATTGTTGCAGTTTCACAGTGATTTGGCATATTTTAGTGAGGGTTTATTGGTGCATCATTAAATCCATCGTTTTTTCATCTCCCGTACAATAGTCCTAGTTACAAAGGATATTTGGCGATTTATCAACTACAGCGGGATAACTGAAAAAAAGCCTTAAAATTAATATATTAATTTATTGTTGTAAAAATATTAAAATGTTATATTGTCATCGGAAATTCACCTTTGTACATAATTTGTATAATTCAAGCCGATCAAGATGTGGGTTAAAGTTCGGTTCCAAAATTCCGTCTTAAAAACAAAACCCAGGTTGAGTTTAAAAAAAATCATGACAATATTCTGATGATGTTGAAAAATGTTTCATAATCTATACAGGTTGCACGACTTTTCGCTCGTGTTTTATTATTACCAGGCGATCGAACCGGGCTGCTCGGATTAAAGATGCCCGATATATTGTGCAATGTACGGAACGTAGGTGAAAATCATTTTTAATTTCTTTACATTAAATATATTTTCTTAGATTACCCGAAAATTTTACATCTTTCACCTCTGTGTGATAGTTTGGAGAAAAAAAATAATATGAAGCGTTTCCTTTTTTCTTGACCGATTGTACAATCAATTTTAAATATAACTAGAACTTAATAAATTCAGCAAAATTTTGTAGGCTTTGGTTCATAGACGAATAAGGAGCTCGACGCAACAGCGGTCGTTCGGTAGCTTCAGGGCCCCGAGCCCTCCCTTCCCGCTCTTTGTGTAATTTCCCTTTTAAATTTGCCCGGTTTTAATTTTTGATTTTTTTTTTTTCAACCTGGCACGACACAGTAAAACCGTGCTTTGTGCAAGCAGTATTGACAGTCCTGATGGACGATCTCCTTAAACATCGTTTGTTCTTGTTATGGGGCAGTCAAATCGAACCATTGTCTGGTCCATATTTCCGATATTGTACAGAGTTAAGTCCTTCTTAACTATGCAAACTTTAACTGAATGTAAAAACGACGAAATTTTCTCCTTCAGCTCCTCGGGTGTCTTTTGGTTTCGTTCATTGCTATTTGGGTGGACACATTTAGTCTCGGCTAAAAGGACGCAGGCAGGGACATCGGACGGACACGCTGAACGACGCGCTCCGCGAATCCTGCGGCGGTATTGTCAATTTTGTTTAAAAAATATAAAGCAAAGTAAATTATCAATAATAATTATAACTTTGGAATTTGCATGAACATTTCTTAACGTGGTTGCTTTTAATGTGCAAAAATGTTATACTGCGTTAAGATAATATTATAAATCTACCCTGTTTCTTACTTTTATTTTCATCCTTCCTTCCTTTTCTTTTTTTATTGTAATGTGTTTCGCGGCTTTGTAAACACTGCTTAATTTGGCCAGCAGTCATAAATGAGTTTGGCATGCCTTTCTTAAAGGTATTAAAATGATAATGTAATGGTATCATAATTGCTATACAAATGCCTGTATGGTTCAAATATTAAAGGTATTTGTTAAAATTGGAAGGTAATAGAAAAATTTTAACAACATTTTATTTCATACATTCTAAAATTTGGAGGAGTGAAAAATTCACTCTTTGAAAGCGTGACAGGCATTTTCACTCTTTTTGGAGTGAATTTTATAAAAATGCACTCCTTAAAGAGTGGAATTTTCCACTCTCTAGAAAGGAGTGACATATTTCCCTCCACTGTGTCGAGAGTGAAATATCTCACTCCGCTGACGAGAGTGAAAGCCTGGCATTATACATTTTAAGAAAATTCCACTGGACTTTGAATCAATATATGGAGTAAAATAATGAAAAGCACCAAAACGTGTTACTTCTTAATTTTCAAAAACTCCATTTCATAATATAACCTTGTAAATTACGCTGATTTAGTACTAAAACGCACTCCTTTTCAAGAGTGAATAGTCACTCCTCTGAAAGAGTGACTATTCACTCCTGCTTAGAGTGATTATTCATTCTAAGCAGGAGTGAGTATTGTATGCATTGGTATTACTCATCAGCCAATCAGAACAGTCTTGTCTACGATGCTTTTTTTAGGATAAGAGAAAGACGTCCGCCATTTTAGGATTAAAGTGGATATTATTAAAGTGATTAAAATTAAATAAGACGTTCCATAAATAATCTTTTACATCTGTAGATTTTGCATGTTATGATTATGAGTTAAATATTAGGTTGTAACGAAAGTTTTCCGCCAAATCACCATTACATAACACTAATTATTATAAATTTAATTAACTGCAATTTTATATATAACCACCATTCCGCCAAACCTTTACAGTGTCATGTGATACAGCACTAGTACCTAAAGCTGTACACTTTATTCGGTGACATTCTGCTGCTGACTTTTTGCAACAGAACTGGAAGTAAATGATGGTTCATTTCTGGTAGCATGGTAGTTACATTTCAAGCATCTTGTACTTAATCATAACGATATTTTTTTACAAATTTCACAACACAGTGTTATAAAGCAAGTCTCTTTCTTTCAAATGCCAAAATTCGTTTGACAAAATATGACCAAACACGTCAAGGCGAACTGTTTGCACAGGCCGTATTAGCTGTGGCGGGAAACTTTCGTTACAACCTGATAGTTTTATGTTATATAGAAAAAGTTTGATCTGGAATTGTTTTCCTGATTTCAGAAGTGTTTGTCTGTGAAATTCGTTTTTCCGATAGCGGTTTGGAATATAATTGTTTTAATAATTGAATAACAAAAAATGCTTTGCAAAAATAATCAGGGCGTCATTCGTTTGGCATTTGTGAATAAAAGAAAGAGTGTAAATATTTTATTCTTCATATTCGATACCCCGATGTAAAACAGTTTCATTTGCCATCGCTCGAATACAGAAACAAAACGTGGAATAATACCTCACACTTGAAATGAGGACAAAGAGATATATTGATTCGTGATGCTGATGCATGATGATTCATGCAGATTAGAGTAAAGATTAATTTGTAGTGATTTGAGCTTTGTTGAAAGTGTGTTGAGAAAGTTTGCTGTTGGATTTTTTTTGGTTTTTTACTTTTTATGATTATAAACACTTATAGTAGTTATCGTTGTTTTTGTTGTTGTTTAATAGTACAATTATAAAACACCAATTATTATTTTTAGTGTTTTTCGAATTGGTATATTTATTTTTTAAAATTGTATGTAAGCATTTTTCTGTTGTTTATGATTTTAATCGAAACATTTAATTATTGACATTCTGAATAGGTTATTAAATTTTCTTCTATTGTAATTGCATCTTCTAATTTTATGATACACGTAGTTATAGGCACTAAAAAATAAAACATGATATTTAAGCATTGAAATAAAGTGTTTTTTATGCCTGATATGAAGTTTATAGATAAAACTGCTTTAGTATATTTTTAAAAATGTTCATAGTATCATATAAAACTGAATATATTTTACAGAGATAAATAACTACTTTTTATATTAAAATGTTTTCGAACAATAAGAACAGTATAAGCTGTAGAAACAGCCAATACGAAAGTAGAAATCAACAGCCAATAGGAAAGCAGAAGACAACAGCCTGTTGTCTTCTACCTTCCTATTGGCTGTTTCTTCAGCTTGTTTCCTTTCCCTTATCCCTCATTTTAGTCTTGCTGGTGCTTTCATAGCAGAAGCACGTCTTCTTTGCGCCCGACGAAGAAAGACTCAGATCTTTCGAAAGGCCTAGCGCGTTTAAGTTTTTGATGGTGTTTGAAGAACATCTTTTATATTAATACATGGAAATTATTCCAGAGGGCTATTAATTATACTATTAAGCAATTACTTTGAAATTTGATTTTCATTTGGAACATCTTTTAGTTCGTATTGATTCATACCAGATTCAACTTTTTTTTCTTTAGTACATATGTAGTTATTTCTTTTCTTTTTATATTTCCTTCTTTTTTCTATTTCCCAGATCAATCTTTTCCTATAAAACATACGAAATTATTTCGCTCATATTCACAAAATACAATACATGTGGAATAAAAAATTTAAACTAAATATAGCTTATCATGTCGTTCCATAAATAAACGTTGTATTAATATCCGTTTTTCAGCAATAGCGGAAGATAATTCAAAATCATGATTAAGTTAAGGAATATGTTTAAAAAAATTTAAACATATTCCAGAGAATATTAAAATGTAGACGCCATGTTCATATTTAATAAAACAATGACAAATCACAACACACACACGCAAAAAATCTTGCACATTCTTAATTTTTAGATCAAGCTTAGAACTTATTAAAAAAAGATGTGAATGTGATAAGCATTGTGTTTTTAATGGAAAAATTAAAAATATTTTAGAACAATAGGATTCTGCAAAATAACGATACTTCACTGAAAAGTACATTAAAAAGAAAAGATTTTATATTTAAAACGAAAATTAAAATGAAATCGCACGTTGCTAATCATATAACATCCACCTATTATACAGATATTAATAAAACTTTAAAAGTAACTAAAATACAGTAAACAATAACGTCTGATTAGATTTAAATTCATTAGCAATGAACACTAAGATCTAAATATTTAAAACTTGAATTACACATGAAAAAAAAATAACATAACGTACATTACGGGAATTATTAAAATACTAAATACAGCTTAATGGGTATCTGAAAAGAAAGAAATAATATTAACAGATTAAGATTTCGGTGAATTACTTGCCCTTATGGACATTTTAAAACTATCTTATATTTATTGGGCATGCAATGAAAGAAAACACAAGGGATAAGATCGGAATAAAACATTTCAGTTTATTTCTGTCAGTAATCTAATTTAATTCATATGTAACTTTAATTGAATTTTCCTTAAAAGTTAAATTAACGTTACAAACTATGAATTAAATAAATATTGCCAGTAATGTATTTTAGTCCAATATTTACCACGCTTATATCTATTTCCATTGCATGCTCTAAAATGTATTATTCTTTTAAAATGCCCATAAAAGCAACATAAAAAGAATTCACTCCATAAAAAATGAACATTCACTGCTATGAAAGAATGACCATTCATTTTTACCTGGGGTGAAAAAACGCTCTCCTTCAGCAAGAGTGAATAGTCACTCCTCCGAAAGAGTGATTATTCATCCCTGTTTAGAGTGCATATTCACATCCCAGCAGTGAATATTCACTCTTTCAGAGAGTTAACAATTCCACTTTTGCTCAGAGTGAACTCAGAGTTACTCTAAAGAGGTTGGGCATATTTTCACTCTGCGATAGAGTGATTATTCACGCCTCCGGAGTGAATAGTTTCACTTTTCTATTTAGAGTGTAATCAAGAAAAGGAGATTTTTCAACTAGATAAATCAATTTCATGGTTAGAGGAGGACAATTGAAGTTTATTGCAACAGAGGAAAAAATATCCAGGCTAGGACTCAAACCTGGGTTCTTGGCTTGCCGTTTCAATGCTCTTTCTACTGAGATACCAGGACGATATCCTGTCTGACATAATACATTTTTGTTTGTTGGACATGGCTGCGAATTGCAACGCTATACATCCGATTTATAACTATTGCATTCACATGAGATTGGGATTCTATAGAAACTCTTATATACTATGTAATTAGGTCATTATCAACAGAAATCTTTCAACTAGATAAATCATCGCCAAGAACTTTCCATGTTATCACACTTTCATCATGTAAATGCTAGGCTGTTATAGCTGTTATAGCTTAGATAAATATCATTGCAGTTCTCAGCTATGTCTAACAAACAATAGTGAAATATGTCAGCCAGGATATCGTCCGGGTATCTCAGTAGGAAAGTGAATTGGCACATCAAGTCAAGTACCCAGGTTCGAGTCATAGCCTGGACATTTTTCGCTCTGTTGCAGTAAACCTCAACTATGATACTCCAACATTGAAGAGCATTTTATTTTTTTAGTGCTCTAAAATCTGTACGAAACACGCTGAGAAACAGAAAGATTGTTAAAATTTGTGGAATAGCCCTCCAATAGCCAACTAATATTGGTCCAATATTAGCTACATCTTGGCTAAATATTGGCGCAATATTGGTGCAAACTATTGCTCCAAAATTGAGGTGTTTACATTTTACCCTTATTTAACCAATATTGCGCTAACATTGGTAGGTTGTATTGCCCCAATATTGGGATGTTTATATATTTCCATTATTAAGCCAATATTTGTAACCAATATTGCGCCAATATTGGTAGGAAGTATTGCTCTAATATTGGGGTGTTTACATTTTTCCATTATTAAGCCAATATTGGTATAAAATATTGTCCCAATGTTATTTAGATCTTGATAAGACGTTTAAAAAATATCTTTCAGGTTTTTAGTTTTAACTTAAACTGTTATCAGAGAATCAAAAACTTATTTTTTTCCCCTTTTAGTTAAATCACTTAACCTTTTACTAATTGACTGCCACCATCGATTTAGTTCTTCAGTACCAACCGTTAGCAACTTTTTAGTTCCGAATCATAAAAGAGACATTAAAGATTTTTGTTAAAAGTTTTCTGAAAAATATTTTAATCCTATAAAAGTAATCAAAAAATACTTGATGTTGGACATCAAATAATATTTAGAAACTGACCTTATTCCGAGCTATTTGAACTTTATACATCACGTGTATTTCACATGTATTTTCATAGAATATTGGGAACTATAAAATTGTCTCTAAAAAACAAGCATGATTTATTAAATCTAGTAAACTGATTGCTAAAATATTGGCAGAGAAGTCACTAAAAATATATTAATGTTAAAAGATTTTGGACCTAAGTGAGTTTTAATGAATCTATTATTGAGTTAAACGTTAATGAATTCGAATAGTTTTAAATTCAGTGGCGTGAAACTGTTCAACAGTCCTAAAAAAATCACAAGATATCATAATTTCTATCGTATAACTCGCAAATGTTTAGACTGGAGATTTTACTAAATAAGAGAAATTAAACAATGGAAAAATGAAACAATGCAAAATTCTTTTATCGATTTCTGTGGAAGTCCTATATGCAGTGGCGCCAACTTATATGGATCCATGGGGCTCGAGCCCACCCAATAATTTGCTCTCCCGACCAGCCCTATTTCTATCATTCATTATTTATTTTAATTTATTTTCTTACTTTTTTTTTCACTTTTCTAAAATAAAATTTCTTTCTGTTGATGTTCAATTGAAAAATAATAAGGATAGCAGTAACTGATGCGTAAGATCAATTAATGATTGTACGCCTATGATCTACAACCATTTCACTAATGACGAGTAAAAAACTTCATGACACTAAAGTCGATGAGAAAACAGCTTCACAACCTCACGCAAGTTATTGCGAATTCTATTAATTAAAAATTACCTTTTTAAAGTGAATTTGGGCAACAAAAAATAATGGTGAATTATATACCTACATGAGCTCTATTTATAGACTGGGTAGACCTATAATATCATAATTTCATAATTTTTTTTTGATTTGCGGTTAGCAATGTTCCTCCGTAAGGCAAAGATATATTTTATTGTAATTTGAGAATAAAACACATCAAACATGTGAAATACAGCATGCCAAAGAAAACATGTTAAGTACAGTCGTGGAAAAAAAAAGTAAACACCCCTTACTAACTCTGCAAAAAATTATCGTATAAGAAAGTTACTGGTACCACACGATTGGTATTAAAGTCTACTTTAAATGATGTATATAAAATTTGCTTAGGGGACCATCTACATATTAAAACGAGCCATAACTTTGTTTTTTTTCAATAGCAGTACAGAATTCTGACTGCATAGATGAACGCTATACCCTTCAATTAGCCTAAAAACAAATTTTTATGCAATTGGTACGATAAGTTTTTGAGAAATTATTTTAAAACGAGCGTAATTTAGTGGCTGTATCCAAATTGAAGTTCGGTACTAGATTGTTGACCGAGAGAGCCCCCTTCTTGATCAAGGCATCTTAAGCATCACTCAAGCAGTCATTAAAGACAGCTAGATTAGAGGATTGCATAAGAAATTTCAAAATATCTAATCACTTCTATCATAAACGGTCCCTTAAACCATCATTTTGACGTTTTTTAAGCATAATTTGAAAGCTACTTGGAAGAAAAATGTGAAATTTTGGATTTCCATAAAGCAGGACTTAATAAATCTATATCCATCAAAAAAATTGTAGGTCGCAATTGATAATTCTTTCGAATATTAATTTCATAAATCATAGTTCATATCATAAAATTGTAAAAGTTGCAAATTCAACGTATTTATCTTTGGGTATTTTAGTATTATTGCTACACAAAAAATAGCAATATAATTTTAGGAGATATTAATAAAAATATGAAAATGTAATTTAACATTAGAAGCACTAAATTTTGAATGTTTATAATTTAAAAACTTATCATTCAAATGACTTTAATTTTTGTGTCTAGGCATAGTTTGAATCGAAGATTTGAAATATCTTGTTAAAAATGGGTATTGCCACTAAAAAAAAAGAAATTTGGGTTCGTTTGAATATGTAGATGACCCCGTAAGCAAATTTTATATACATCATTTAAAAGTAGACTTTATTTCCAATCGTTCGGTACCAGTAACTTTCTTCTACTCCAATTTGTTGAGGAGTTAGTAGGGGGTGTTTAATATTTTTTTTTTCCACGACTGTACACTGTGTTCAGTGTTTGATTTAATAACCTTTAAAAATTATCTGTGCATTTCATATTAATTACCATGGCTCAGTAAAACTCCATTATCCGGAATTTCATTTTTACAGGCACTATTGATCTCTATAATTAATTCGAACAATCGATTCTCTTTTGTGCAAACATTGAGCTTAAAAATATATAGGCTAAAGAACAGTACAAAATTCACAGTTCCACTTTCTAAAAAACTTTTCAAAAGCTTTTAATTCAGTGTTTCGGCATTCATGAAGAATTATCTCAATGTCATATAATCTCTGCTTTCAGGTTGGATTTATAACTGTAATAATGTCATTCGCACCTGCTGATGTATGTCGGTTGTGACCCAAACGTGTCAAAAAAGCTGACAAAAAATATACACTCATTTTGAATGATTTAACCCAGATAATCTTTATTATGTCATGAAAAGGTTGTTATCTTTGCACTAGAAAATTACGGAACAGTTTTTCATGGAAACCTGCTCTTTTGACAGTTTTGCTCTTTCAGAGTGAAATTATGAATTAAAAAAAATCAAGGCCTTTCGGAATATGTTTTTATTTGCAATAATTTAGTATAAGTTTACTCTCTGCACATAACCGACTTCCAAGAAAGGAGATAATACTATTCGTCCGAATATACGCACACACACATATATACACTATATGGCCAAAGATGACCGTCCACTTGCGATTTTTGACGTTTTCTTAAATAGCTAGAAAAATACTTGAGGAATTATCCTGAAACTCCAGCTGTGTTAACAGAATAGTACAGGTCATATATTTCCGTGAATATTTTTTCCCGAAATTCCATAGGAGACAGTCAACAAATTCAAAAAGAACGAATATCTTTTGGACAACCCTGTAAAAACTAATGTAGCAAAAGCTTTCAAACTGTAGATTATGATTGAGTGCCTTATTGTAATAAATTGTGTTGATTCTTATGAGAATAGCAAGTATATTCGTAGAGAAATTAAAGTTTTTAAAGAAGAGTCCCAAATTTTGTCAAGTTTTTTGTTTATAATTTGTAGAGTTCTTAATATAAAATAAAAGTTCTTTTCAGAAAATATGACAAATAACATTGTACACAACACCTTGCAATCAGAGTGAAAAAATAATAAAAATTGTATGAAAAATGAGCAGTTTTACTAAATAATGATTCACTGCGCATGTCCGAATGCAAACAAAATATATGCATAATGTATTAGCTAAATGTATAGAGCAACTTTTGTAAAAGTCTCAGAAACATAGATTGAAAATTCTGAAAATTGTCGTTGATAGAATAAGCTCAAAATTCATTGTTTCTCAAAAAGAAGCAACATGATGAGGGGTTGTATCCAAATATAGTAGTACGTGCAATATTGTGTACGCTATCTTGGCGCTAATCAAGAGATATTTGATACAACACCTTATATTTTTGCTTCTTTTTGGGAACAACGGATTTCGAGCTTATTCTATCGACGATTATTTTCAGAATTTTCAAGGTATGATTTTGAGACTTTCACAAAAGTTGCTCTATATGCTTAGCGAATACATTATGCATATTATATTTTGATTGCAATCGCGCATGTGCAGTGAAACGTTTTTTAGTAAACCTACTCATTTTTCATCCAATTTTTATTATTTTTTAATTCTGACTGAAGAGTACGTGTACAATGTTGTTTGTCATATTTTCTGAAAAAAACTTTTTTATATTAAGAACTCTTCAAATTTTAAGCAAAAAACTTGACGAAATTTGGAGCTGTTTTTATAAAAACCTTAATTTCTCTATGAGTACACATTCTATCCTCATAAAAATAAACACAGTATATTACAACAAGCCACTTATTAATAATCTCGAGTTTGAACGCTTTTGCTACATTAGTTTTTGTAGGGCTATCCAAAAGATATTCGTTCTTTTTCAATTTGTTGACGGTCTCCTATGGGGTTTCGGGAAAAAATCTTCGTGGAAATATATGACATATACTATACTGTTTACACACCTGCAGTTTCAGGTTAATTCCTCATGTATTTTTCTAGATATTTAACAAAACGTCTAACATCGCAAGTGACCGGTCACCTTTGGCCATATAGTGTATATATGGTAAAACCTCTCGATAGCGGACACCTCGAAACCGCGGAGTTTGTCCGATATTCAGAGGTGTCCACCTCTCAGAGCTAAAAATAAACAAATGTGTACGTGTTATCAAGAAAGGAAATATTCACTATTTAGGAATGTCTATTATGAAGGTTTTGAAAAAGTGTTCGCTATTTTTGAATGTCAGTTATGGAGGCTTTAATGTGTATACATATTTATTTCTTTATTTATGTATGCATACATAAGAATAACTTTTGAACGCTTGCTCCTATTTAAATTTTTTTTTTCGAAATTTTAAACATATTTGAAACATGTTTATGACTTTGATTTGTCTGGCTGTCAGTCTATCCATCAGCTGTCCTGGCTCTCGTAAATATACTTGAATGTCTACGACATTGTTAGATGTTATTAGGGTTTATTATAGCATGTTCCCTATTGAATATGAAGTATGTAACGTTTATAGTTCGTTTATATGGACACACAAAATAATTCCGTTACTTTACTGTTTATTGGGGACAAATGGTTTGCGTTGAATTTTAATGATGTTAAAATGCACCAAATATAATAAAATTGATATTCATTAGTGGGATAGATTACAAGATGCTTTTTAGGTGCGTTCGTAATTATATAAATACGTAGCACATATAGTCGTCGTTCAGTCCGCCTGTCTGTCCGTTCGTCTGCATATAACAGCGCAAAAACTACCCAACCGAATCGTTTGAAATTTAAAAAATATATAATTGTTTCATAATTTTGTCGAGTCATTTCAATTTTTATGAAAATCTGATGTATAGTTTAATTACAGGGACAGTCAAAATTTTCAGTTATATTTGCAGCCAGTGGGAAAAAATTATTTCAAGTGCATTTTAATGATTTTACAACCTTTCGAACAGAATGAAATTGATATGGACTTATGAAGTGTTCTGTTATGAAGTGTTTCACTAAAATATACATTCAGTACAATATACAGTGCAAAAAATATTTATAAAACTAGTTATAGTACGAACACACCTCATTTGTCATGTTTGACGTGCGATTTCCAACTTGTTTTAGAGTATGGAGCAAATCGCATTTATAGCTTTTTTACAGGGTGTCACAAATAATTATAGGAGAAAAATGCATCCAGTGTATTTCAGTCAAGTTTTTACTTGAAACATCATGAAATTTATATTTATCCCTATGGTGGGCATAACAACATACTTTTTTCAGATTATGGGATGCATAGCATTTCATCATTATTTAACGTGACTTACACAAAAAGAATTCGATTACACGATGGACGATTATTTCTAAAAATGCGTTTTTAGCAGTGGTACCCATTATTTAATAGTGTTATGCATTTTCCAGTTTAACTATATCTAATATACTATGATATATTTTTAAAATATAAACTAGTAAATCTTGAGATCAGGGGCCTCAAACTCATTTTTGAAATACATTTTAATTTTGATCTCGCTTTACGCAAAATAATAATGATGGATTATATTTATGTTTTTAAAAGTATAAGATTTTACCAAAGATTCAGAAAATCTAACTTTTAAGAACTGTCTATCTATCTGTCTATCTGTATTATAAAGGACAAATATGTTTGTGCTTAACGTTGACGTCATTTTGACGGTGGCAACAGCAAACGATTAAATTAAAATTTTATTAAATTTTATTGCAATTTCTTGAACTTCTAAATACGCACATTATCAATTTTTATACCGTGAAATAGGGAAATTATACAAATTTGTTTGAAAACTGTATCGCAATTTGTTTGAAAACCATATCCCAATTTACTCAATTTTTATTGTTTTTAAAATAATTTTAAAGCATGACTTTTTTTCAAATCTATCTCTATCGCGTGTAAACGACTAAATAAGATAAATAGGTTTGCGTTTAAATTTATATAAATAGTTCATCATTTGTTTCCAGCTTATATTCCACCCTTTATTATTATGTTAAGAAGCTGCCTTGATTAGATTTGGAGGTTCATTAGTTAAGAATAAAGGGGGGAAAGGGGGGGTCTACTCCCCTTAATTTAGATAAATTGGTTTTTCATGCAGCAATGTTCGATTTGCTCCATATTTGGTATACTGGTTTATTATGTTAAGGAGCTTCCCTGATTAAATTTGGAGGTTCATTAGTTAAGTATAAAGGGGGGAAAGGGGTGGTACCCCCCTTAATTTAGATAATTGTGTTTTTCATGCAGAATTATTCTATTAGCTCCAAATTTGGTATACCGGTTTATTATGTTAAGGGGCTACTTTGATTAAATTTGGAGGTGTATTGGTTAAGTATAAAGAGATGGCGGAAGCTAGTCCTACCCGTCATTTAGATACATGGGTTTTTCATGCAGAGTTATTCGATTTGTTTCAAATTTGATATACCAGCTTATTCCCATATGGTGCTTCCTTCATTAGATTTGGAGGTTCATTGGTTAAGTATAAAAGAAGGAAGGTCCCCTACCCTTAATTTAGATAAATGCATTTTCATGCAAAATTATCCAATTTACTTGTTTCTATGTTCCTTCTGATAAGGAGCTTTCCTGATTAGATTTGGAGGTTCATTAGTTAAGTATAAAGGGGGAAAGGGGTTTAGACCCCCCTTAATTTAGCGATAAGTTTTTTTCATGCAGAATTATCTGATTTGCTACAAATTTGGTATGCCGGTTTATTATGTTAAGGAGCTTCCCTGATTAGATTTTAGGTTCATTGGTTAAGTGTAAAGGGGAGAAACGGGGGCTAATCCGTCTTTATTTATTTTTTGAGGGGCATTATTCTTTGAAACAAGAGTATAGTATGTAATTAGTGTGAATAGCCTGTGAGCTAAATGCCATCAGTGTAACTGTGCACTTTTCTTTTTATTTATTTTTAACACTTTCCAACAAAGTTGAAAAGTGTTTATGCATTCGGTTTGTCTGGCCGTCAGTCCGTCTGTCCGTCTGTCCGTCTGTCCACGCTCTAACTCCCGTAAATATACTCGTATTTTCATGAAATTGATAAAGGTTATTTAGGGTCCCCAAAGCATGTTTGGTATTGTATATGAAGTATGTAGGATTAATCGTTCATTTACAGGGGTACTCAAAAGTATTCCATTACATTATGGTATATGGGGAAAAATCGTTTGCAGAGTATTTTAATGATATTATGCTATTTCAAATGTATTGAAACTTATATAAATCACTGAATTTCACTACAATCACGTTAGAAGAGGACATTCATAGCATTTTTTATTCATTTACAGGGACACACAAAAGAAATCGGTTACAGTACTGTCTTTGAGTAATAATTGCTGGAGTGCACGGTTTAAAATTCGGTATGCGATTTTAAATTTAATTAAGTTTTTGCATTTTACCCGTTATATATAAATTCTATAACTCAAATACAAGGCTGCACAAAAGTATTCACATACCGTTCTCCTTATTAGAGGAAATTGCTGAAGGTAAAATTTCAACTGAAGTATATGTAGCTCTTAAGTGAACTAAATTTTGGCTTGCATGTAGCTAATAGATTCAAATGTATAAATCATATACAGGACAACAATTCGCATAATTTTCCGATTGTGGATGGGAACAGCTGAAATTGGGTTCTGAAATGTATTATGCGTTTCCATGTGGTTGAATTAGACGTAATGTTTTAATTTTTTAAACAGTGCAGTTTAGTTACATTATTCTGAATGCGTTGGAAAGTGTTTCATAATCTATGCTTGATTCATGATTTTTTCTTACTTGTTTTAATCAAACAACGTGTTTTACTGTATGTAAAAACCTTTCGAAAAATACCTCATTCATCAGTGTGCCTTTAGTATGTACAGAGAAAAAAGAATGTTAGCCACAGAAAAAATATATATAGAACAGTTTTCACCTATATTCTGTAATCCGGGAAGCCCGGGTTTAACCTCTTGTTATATTAAACACGGTTCCAAGCAACTAGATTCTTCACCTGCTTATTATTTCAGTTTTGCAGAATGAAAATGTACATTTCTTGGGGGTCAGAACCGTCTTGAATCCCACGTTGTCCAATTCAATTTCTGTTTCCTTTCCCAATAATTGAAGAGCTTAAATGATAATTGTTATAAATGACAAATCATCATTTTGAAAGAACTCATTTTGAACTACTTTCATGAACTAAAATTACAAATTTTTATTGTTAAATGCCTCCTTTTTCAACTAAAATCTCTATGAGTATTATGTTTTTTCAAATAGTAATTTAACAAATGGTAGAGGACCATTGATTACCTTCAATCATAAGATTAACTCAATTTTTACTTACTTCTATTTTAGAAGAAGAAAGTAAAATTTTCGAAAATTCATGAAAATTTTCGAATTCCGGTTTTCGACGGATTTACACGATTTAGAAGTCAGAGAATCCGAAAAACATGTATTTACAAAATGTCTGTCTGTGAGTCTGTATGTGTGTCTGTCTGTGTGTGGGTGACACAAATTTTTTTGGGCACTCTATCTCAAGAACTAATAAACGGAATTTAATAAAACTTTAGATTCAGTTA
Organism: Maratus speciosus; assembly: GCA_963932465.1. Taxonomy (NCBI): domain Eukaryota; kingdom Metazoa; phylum Arthropoda; class Arachnida; order Araneae; family Salticidae; genus Maratus; species Maratus speciosus. Next base: position 534,174,943 of record OZ010788.1, on the reverse strand, counting down.
GTCCCTGATATAAACTGGTGCTGATTACTTTTTGGTGTAAATCGTCCAACAGATGGCGCTGCTATGCTGCATTATTCATGATTATCGCAATAACTCTATCTCAAAAACTAATGCAGGAATTTTCACCAAATTGCAGATTCAGTTAGCCCCTGATATAAATTAGTGTTGTTTAGTTTTTAGTGCAAATCGCTCAACAGGTGGCGCTGCTAGGCTGCATTTATCACGATTTCCGCGATAACTGTATCTCAAGGACTAATGCATGAATTTTCATCAAATGTTAGATTCAGTTTGTACCTGATATAAATTGGTCCTGATTAGTTTTTGGAGTAACTCGACCAACAGGTGGCACTGCTATGTAGATTTTTTTACGATTTCCGCAGTTAGTTCTACCTCAAAAACTAATGTACGGATTTTCATCAGAGTTCAGATTCAGCTACAACTTGTCATAAGTTATTGCTGATTAGAGTTTGGAGTAAATTACCTAACCGGTGACACTGATATGCTTTATTTCCCAAGAAATATTAACATGTATGAGATAGAAGAAAGTTTTGGGATTGCCACGTCCGACTAGTTTTATTTTGTCCTATACGACCCTAGGGTGGATCTGGAGAGTCCTCAAGGGGAGGGGGGGGGGCGATTTTAGAAATTTAGAAACTCCAACCTGATGCGCGGGTCGGGGCTAATTTTTTCACTGCGGGTCGTGTTACTTCTACTTTTAGCTGTGAGTCGGATTTCGGTCCGGTTGACTTCTATTTTTTGCTGCTGGTTGGATTAACTTATACTTTTTTGCTGAGGGTCGCGTTTGGGTCTGGTTGACTTCTATTTTTTGCTGTGGGTCGGGTTAACTTTTATTTTTTTTGCTGCGGGCCGGGTTAACTTTTTTTTTGCTGTGGGCCGGGTTAACTTCTACTTTTTTATGCGGGTCGGGTTTGGGCCCGGTTGAATTCTACTTTTTTGATGCAGGTCAGGTTGATGTCTATTTTTCAGCTGCGCCTAGCGCATTGGGTTTGGGGCAGATTGACATATATTATTTTGGGTTTCGGATTGGGTTTTCACTCTTGCGAGAAAGTTTCTCGTTGACCCGATTTTTGAAAAGAAAGTCTAAATATTTTTGAAGATAAAAACTATATACAGTAAAGCTCATTGACGGACACGTCCAAATAATTATTTAGGAATACCTTTTAACCTTCAAAATTATGTAAAAAAAAAAAACTAATTTGGTATAAGACTGTTTGTCTCTTTATATCTCTTTTATCTTAAGATCAGCTGCAATTCAGTAAAGAATGCTTTGAAACTTATTAAAAAACATACCAGGTGTCCTAAAATGGATTGACTGATTTTGAAATTCAGTAACTTTCGAATGGTGAGAGCTATTTATAAGAATTTTGCAGGAGGGTTATGCAAGATGTCAGAAGATTTTTAACTGCGATTCTTGATTTTACTTTATAATAGCAGCGATAGATGGCGCTGTAAACAATGGTCCCTCCTCCGGGAATCGATTTAGCGCCTATTGCTTCAAGTGCCATCTATCGTTACTATTTTAAACTAAAATCAAGAATCGCACTTAAAAAAAATTGATCAGGGGTAATTCTGATTTAAAAAAAAAATTCTGAAATTCAAAGAAAATTTTCTGAAAGCTTACAGCAGATGGGGGGGGGGGGGGGATTCACTCCTGGCACTAATTATTTTTGTTGCAGGTCTGGTTAGCTGTTTTGGATTTCGATCGATTTCCGTCTGAGTGAAGATTCCTACAAGCTGGGTTTGGGTTAACTTGTTTTTTTAAAAAGTTAGTTCAGTGTATTATTTCAAGTTAAAAACTATACCTATAATAATAAACATAGAAGAATGTATGTATGCTGTTTTCTAAAGACACCACTGTACTTTTTTCCATAACTCTTTGATGAAATTCGCACTTCTTCGACCCTTTGACAAAATTCGCATTTTTTTCCGTGACCCTTCCACAAAATTCGCGTTTTTTCAGCGATCCTTTAACGAAATTCGCGTTTTTAAAGCGATTATTTGATTTCATTTAATTCTTTTTTTCCACAATTTTATGAATGAATTCGTGTTTTCTCCACAATCCTTTGGCGAAATTTGCGATCCTTTGATAAAATTGCCTTTTTTTCGCGATCTTTTGACGAAATTTGCGTTTTTTCGCGGCTATTTGACAAAATTTGCGTTTTCTCCGCGATCCTTTAACGAGATTTGAGTTATTTTCCGCTGTCCTTTGAAGAAATTCACGTTTTCTGCGATCATTTGAAGAATTTCGTATGTTTTCCGTGGCTCTTGACCAAATTCGTGTTTTTTCCGTGATCATTCGGTGAAATTAAAGTTATTTTCTGCGAATTACTGATGAAATAGATTTTTTATGAAGACCATTTTTCAAAATTCGCGATTATTTTTATATCCGAATTTTCGGATTGGTGAATTTTGTAAATTTTCGAAACCAAATGCCTTAACCCTGTAGCTGCGTATTTTTATTTTTATTTTTTTTAAAAATCAAAATAGGTTAAACATTGCGCATATTTTTTATTACACATTTCAAATCTGCATATATTTTAGAGTTAAAATGTCTAAAATCTGTGAGAAAGAGTGTTTTAAAAAACAGAATTAGATCATAAAAAAAAGATTTGCTGCGTAAATTACGGGTTGCGCAAGTTTTGCTACTGTTACGTTGGCCGTAGAAATCGCGGGATGCGCAGCGAGAGGGTTAAATTTTCGGAAAATTTGGAACAGAATTACTCCTGTCCCCGACATCTTACATAACCCTCTTGCAAGTATTTTTTTAATATCTGTCACCATTTGCAATTTATTAAATTTTAAAATCAGTCAGTCCATTTTAGGACACCCGGTATATTCAGTAGCTATGGGATGATGACTGAAAGAAGCATTAAAAAAAAAAAAATTAAAGCTGGCTTCGATATGTCAGTTAGAGGTTTAACCGGGAAGAAGTTTCCAGGCCCAAGCCCAGGTTCAACCCACATAAAAACAATTTGGTACTTTTCGGTTAGCCGGGCGCCAGTGTTATATATACATATATATGTATACCTATATATACATATATATGTATATACACACACACATATATATGTATACATATAGCTTCTATATATGTATAAATATACATATATATATGTATATATAGGTATACATACTTATGTATATATAACACTGGCGCCCGGCTAACCGAAAAGTACCAAACATTTATTGGCCCGGCCCGGTATAAAAGCAAAAAAAAAAAAAAAAAAAAAAAAAAAAAAAAAAAAAAAAATCGACTGCAGCCCTGCTTGCATTTTGCAATTAAAATTATTCGTAAAGCACACTTACTTATGCTCGTATTTTATTTTCAGATTATGTTCGAAATTCATGAATACAGAAAAACAACAATATTAATGACTATTTAAGCAATTATGCACATAAACACTACGTAAAAATATGACTTAGACAATTACATTCAAATGAAAATCCAGTAAGATAATCAGTTTAGAATGAAAGACACGGATGATAAAAGAAAATCATAATTTTAAAGCTCTACAAAGAAAAAAAAGTAGATTTTAAAAAATACATCTCTGTAACTTATCAAATCAAATGAAATTTCTAAAGATTTCGCTAAACAAATGTACAACACAAATATAATTTTTACGAATAACAAATAAGTAAGATGCCAGAACAAGTTGGGCTCGGGCTGAAGAATTTAGAGGAGTGCACGGGTCGTGGTCGGACCTATAATGCTTATCATATGGACTGACACGGACCGAATGTTTAGCTTTTATTCCGGGCCGAGCCTCGACCTGGAAATTTTGGCCAGTGAAGACCTCTAGGAAAAATGAAGTCCAGCCTAGGCTTGATCTGGAGGAAAAAGAAGTCTGGTCTGACCCGAATTTGCAAAAAAAATTAAGATCAGGGCACGACCCGACTTTAAAAGAGGGAAGACCTGACCCAGCCCGAGTCTCGTGGATTTAAACTGGCGCGACCCGCGTTGGGTCGCGCCGGGCTCGAGCTCCGCCCCAAGTCATTTCCTGTGAGGATGCATAGTGTCGTATTACTAATCCTTTATTAGCCCAAGGGGGGGGGGCGATCGCCCCTTCGCCCCCCCCCCCCCTAGATCCACCATTGATACGACCTTTGTCATCTGAGCTCGTCAGTTGTGCTATTTCAAGAAACTGATCTGCCAAGTTATACCTTGGTGGAAAACACCCGCAAACTCGATTATAGTGGTTGACTGGTTGGTTTATCATTGTGTTTTCCTGCTCCAAATCCTACATATTTTCATATCTTTGGTGTTCTTATATGTATGTGTGTGTATAAGTTTCAAATAAAAGCAAAACATAAATAATCCTCCCCCCTCCCCCGCAGTCCTAAGAAAGTTTTAAAATGGCGCCTCTGTTTGAAAATTTATTTAGTTAAAAAATGTTTTAGGTATACATAACTCGTTTTATCTTTTATAGTGATTTTTTAAATGATAAATGATCATCTGTTGTACTAGAACTTTCTCAGAGAGCATTTGAAACTGAAAACTTTCTATTGCTGTTAAGTCTGCAGCTTTTAATGAGCACGTGAAAAGCATCTTCAAAGTTTAGTCTTATATGCATTGCTTGCTTTATAATTTGCACTCACTTCTTGAGTCAGTCGTGACTGATAATTATAAACAGTGAAGTTTATAGTAATAAATAATTTGAGTCGACACAGATCAAATCAATGAGTAATGTTGAAAATTTCCGAAAGAAGAAACGAGATTTTTGCAATACAGATAGTTTCGGTCAGGTTTCGGTCCGGCCGAATTTTCAGCAGCATTTCCGCCGAAAGCGAATTTTCGGCGAAACTTAGATTTGTGCCGAAAACGAAACCGAATTTTTTGTCGATCTCTAGTTTTAATATGTTGCATCTAGTTGTTCTATCATTCTTTACCAAATTCTACTGTAAATGATCAACTCAAAGAGTAGATCCTTAACAGGGCAAATTTTGACTAGCACAGTAGAAAATATAAAAGAGCAATGACGTTCGTATCATTTTCAGCAATGCGGAAGATGTTCTAGGCAAAGGTCCACATTGCTTTAAAACACAATCTCAAATTAACTGATTCATGGTTCATTTTCAGAAACCCACCAGCGTTGCGAGAGAAGCCTGCTAGTATGTTATGAAACAAAGTTCTTGAAGTCCATTTTATTTTTCTCTTAAAAATTATTTGCGTGTTATTGTAAAACAATTTTTATGATGATTACTGCTTTTCTCCCAACTATTTTAAGAAAATTAATGCATTGCTTAAATAAATTAAACAAATATATCTCAATATATTCCTAAGAGAAACATATATATATGACGTAGTTCTAATGAATACATTTCCTTTGCAAAATTAAACTGCATTCACACTTTGTGTTAAACAATGAAACAGTTTACAAAGCCTTTACATCCCAATTCTAATCTTAGTTTGAATGTGTCTAAAGATATTAGGTATATAAACAATGTACTCATAGAGCTGAATTGCTATTTCATCTATATTTGAGTTATTGGAAATATTAACAAACTATTGTTATCTGTTGCAACTGTGTCTATTCAGCTGTTTGTTAATTTATAGAATTCCTAAGTATAAGTTTTGTGAATGCTATTTAATGCACATGATTATGACGGTCAATAAGTAAAATATTTTATGGAAAGTGAGCGTAAAATAGTAATGAATACAGGTTTTTAACACTTTTCAGCATAGTTGAAAAGTGTTTATAAATTTGGTCTGTCGGATCGTCTGTCTGCGCTCTAATTCCCGTAAATATAGCCAGATTGCAATGAAATTAATATATGGTATTGGACGTTTACTATGGCATGTTCGCAATTGAAAATGAAGTGTATAGCATCTGGGTTCGTTTACAATGACACCCAAAAGAATTCTGACACATTACATTATTGGGGAAAACAGTTTGATTTGTATTTTAATGATATTACCCTATTTTAAACATATTGAAATTTATACATACAATTGAAATGTACTAAAAGGCGCTTACTGTAGTATACGGCGTACATAGAATTTATCGTTCTTTTACAGGGACACACAAAATAATGCATTCAACAGTACTGCTCATGAACAATAATTGCTGGAAGTCTGTTTTCAGTTGTGGTACGCCTATTTAAATGTAACAATATTTTTGTACATTACTGGACGTATATAGATTACAGCGATCATATACAGTGCTGCATAAAAGTTATTAAATACATTTCCGTTTTTTGACGGAAATTTCTAAATGGATTTTCAACTGCGGTATGCGTTTAACTGAACGAACTTTTAGCATACTATGTAGTATACAAAAAATTCGTTATTTTTCCGACTACTGATGCTAATTTAAGAAAATGTGTTTTCCAACGCATTATGCGATTTGTAAATTATTTAGACGCATCATCTTTCATTTTAATAAACTGTGAAGTTTTGTTACAGTGTGTTGGAAAAGTTTCGTAATCTACGCTGTACGCATGGTTTTTAGTTCTTGTTAAATGTGTCTTGAATACGTCATGTACGTTTGTTATATTTACGCGTTTTTAGGAGCGGTCGTAATTATATAAATAAAAAAAAGCGCAGCACCTATAGTCATCGTTCGGTCCGTCTGTCTGTCTGTCCGTCCGTCCGCATATAACAGACCAAAAACTACCCAACCAAATAGACTGAAATTTTAAATATATAATTGTTGCAAAATTTTGCTGAGTCATTTCAAATTTTATGATAATCGGATGTATAGTTTAATTACAGGGACAGCCAACAGTTTTTCGTTACATTACGCCAATGGGGGAAAAAATAATTCATGAGCATTTTAATGATGTTACAGCATTTCGAACAGAATGAAATTCATATGCACGTTTGAAGTGCACTAAAATATACATTCAGTACAATATGCGGTGCAAAAAATATTTATAAAACTAATAGTACGAACGCACCTCATTTGCTACGTTTGACGTGCAATTTCCAAGGCCGATGTGTTGATATTATGTACAGCTGCGTGTTCCCTTATGCCAGTACACTAATTAAGTATTTCCAGAACTTTATAGGCGATTGATAGGTTTATTCTTATTAAATTGTGATTATATGTCATGCAAAAAAATTAAGAACTCCTAGATAAACTATATCAGCCTGCTGAATCTTTTTCTCTCGTGGGCTGCACGGAAGTTCATGACGTTAAGAGGACCGAAATACATTTATATAAGGGTAAAAAAGAGGAATTAAAAAGTAAACTAGTCGCTGGAGGCCACCTTAACACTTACCCTTCATGGATATGCATAACATAAAATATGAAAATAAAACATGTGAAAACTATTTATAAAATGCATTGCAATTCCAAAATAAAATTTAAACGTATATTTAAATATTTTTAATCATAGTAATACTCTATTACTGAATTGCGGGTACTACTTGATTATCTCGTCGACCGATTTCGACAAATTATTTTATTTTAAATAAAGAACGAACAAATAAATTAGTAAAATATTAATAACAAGTAATATAAAAATTTTGTTTTAAAGTCAATTCCTACTTAGGCCTAGAGGTCTGCACGGACCGACATTTCCAGGCCCGGGCCCGGCCCGACTCATAGAGAAAAAAAATAGGCCCGGCCCGATACAAAAATTAAAAGTTCAGCCCGGGCCCGGCCCGGCCCTAAGCAAAAAATAATATTGACCCGGCCCGGCCCGATAAAAAAATTAAAAGTTCGGCCCGAGCCCGGAAAAAAGTTCAAATCTCGGCCCGGGCCCGGCCCGGCCCGAGTGAACTTCTACAAAACATTGATTTTTACGTCGAATTGGTTAAAATTTTGTCTCGTACGAGGAGTTCTGACCAAAAATATTTATCTTAACTTTTTTTTTTTTCATGTTATAATCTTTACTTTTATAGAAGTGCAGCAGGCTGCGATATTAATTTTTTTTAATGAATCTCTATTTCTGTAGTAAATGTTTCGGTTATCATTAATATTGTTAATCCATATTCCATGTATAGAAGTGTTAAAAATCGGAAAAATGCTATACAGTAAAATCTTCTAAGATGGAATTGCATAGAAAAGAAAAAAAAAAATGCGTTATAGACAAGTTCCCTTCTTACCAAGTGTAAATGTATTATGTATTCTTTTCTTACTTATTAGTATATCTATTTTGCATTTCAACACGTTTTACAGTTTAAAACAGGGTTCCGTCATAGGCAGGGGCCTTTTCACACATTTTACTGTATTTTAATTTAGTTATATTTTAATATGCGTAGAAATATAGAAAATATGCGTAGAAAAATAATAAATTTTAATGTTAAATGTAGAATAATGGCGATTCAAAAATGTATGCATTTTTTGCAAAAACTTTTGGGCCAGGCTTAATTTAACTGACCTTTAAATGGACCAGGCCACGCTGAGACAATGATTTTCATACGGGCTGGCTCAAAACTAGGATTGAAAATTTTGGGCCGTGAAGACTAGGAATGAAACCAGGCCTGGCTCTGTACAGAAAAATTAAGTTCGGCCCGGCCCGAGTGCCGTGAATGAAAATCGGCCCGGGCTCGGGCTTCGGGCCACGGGCCGGCCCGTGCAGATCTCTACTTAGGCCATCAACGAAAAATTTAATAGAATTCCTTAAGCTAATATTAGTTTTTGTTGCATTAAAACATCTCAATTTGTTGATTTTCTATAAGCAAGTAGGTTTACAATGGAACTCTAGGGGAATTTGGCGAAATATTAGAGATATCGCCAAGTTGGCGTCACTTTTGACGACTCATTTTGGCCGCCAAATTTGGCGATATATCGCCAAGTTAGCGACAAACTTAGCGGTATTTGGCGGCAGAACAGGGTGCTCCCTATGGTCACCCCTTATTGAAAATACTTTCATTGATCTTCAATAACCAATGGCCGCCATTTTGTTTCCCATGCAAAACTAAAATTAATTAATTAAAATTTAATTAATTAATATTTGAAAAAACTGTATTAACATCAATTGTCATCCAGTACAAGTTAAAAAAAATTATTTCAACTTGATAGGATGAATAATGAGTATTTTATTAACGATTGAAAATTTGAACAAGATAAATATATAAATATATAAATAAATAAATATAGGGAGAGTGTGAGCTAATAGTAGGAATTGAATAAAACATCAAATTAAAAATCACTTGATGACATAACAAATACATGTAACGCGCTTAATGTCAAGTGAATGTGACATTTCCGATAACCCATTATTGACATTCAATCTTATAGTTTGACGATAGCGTTTTGATCGACGGGATAATCAAGTCGTACTGAATTGCGTAAAAGAAAAATCGGTACTTCTTAGTTATCCCGTCGATCAAACTACTGTCGCCAAATTGTAAGATTAAATGCCTATAATGGTTGCCATTAAATTATTAATTGTAAGATTAAATGCCAATAATGGCCAATAAAACCATTAATTAGACGTTTTATTTGTATTTTTATTAATGTCTTGCTAATTTATTTGTTCTTTCGTTTTTTAAAATAAAAATTATGTCAATGTGTATAATTTGGCGAGTGGTTTAGCGATTTATATAATTTGGCGAAATTGGTCGACGGGATAACTAAGAAGTACCGAAAAATTCTTATAACTCCAAAAATGATAATCATATTAACTAACAGTTTACTGCGTCGGATTAAGGGTCTCATTTCCAATTAAAATATATCTTTGAATTGAAATTTGAATGAAATACAGGGTCATGAAAAATCGAAGAGTGTGGGAAATATGATTACAAATATCTCGAACACTTATTATCAGATCGACTTCATTCTTTATGCAAAATTTAAGTTTTTTTAATTGTCTTTCATATTCACTCCTTAGAACCAACAATTTCGAAATTTTTATATACCTTTTATCTGAATATCTGGTACTTTTCGGTTAGCCGGGCGCCAGTGTTATATATACATATTTATATATAATAACCGAAAAGTACTTAATATCTTTATCTGAATAATTTTATCGAATATTTCGAGAGTCCGAAAAAAATATTTCCGGATAATCGAGGTTACTGATCTTAAATAGAATTTTCCCTATTATTACGTACTAAGTCCACTTCAACTTTCAAGTCTCTCTCTCAATTTGTTCGGGAGATAGAGCGTTTACAGACACACAGACAGACGGACGGCAATATTTTTTTCGAAAAATATGTTTTTCGGAATCTCCAGTGTCTGAAATGTGTAAATCTGTTAATTTTCTTTTAAACGATTACAAGTATTACGCTATACTACGTATGATGGGTAAGTAAAAAACTGTCACTCAAAAAATTTACTTCAATTCAAAGTATTTTTTTACTACAACTTTCACGCGGGTACTGAACAATATCCACTGATGCGCTAAATACAATCACTGGCGCATATGTCATATAAAATATAGATGTCATATTAGCGCGATTGTTTTCCGACGCTAATTTGGCGAAAACCTCGTTACCGTATCATCTATATCCGGGTTACCATATCAAGCAAAATAACGATACTTTGGCGCCAGTTAAGTACCCGGTGCGTATATGACATTGGCGTCAGAAAAAAATCGCGCCAATATGGGGCGTATATGACATCTGTGCCCCGTATTTTTATTAATGCTATACTAATTTATTTGTTCTTTCGTTATTTAAAATAAAAAGTATGTGAATTTGTATAATTTGGCGAATGGTTTGGCGATTTATATAATTTGGCGAAATTGATCAACGGGATAACTAATTAGTATCAATAATTTGTGTATGTTTATAATACAAATTGTGTATGTTTCATCATAAAATGCTGTGTTTTTTATTAAAATAAGCTGTTTCCTTATAAAATAAAAAAACAGAAATTTTCGGTTAGCTGGGCGTCAGTGTTATGTATACATATATATATTGTATATATATATATATATATATATATAAATGCATATATATGTATATATGCATACATATATATGTATATACCGGGTGTACCAAAAAGGACTGACTGATTTTAAAATTCAATAACTTCCAAACGGTGACAGATATTAAAAAAATTCTTGCAGGAGGGTTATGCGTAAAGTCCAAAGTTTTTTTACAGTGATTTTCGATTTTAGTTCGAATTACAAACAATAGATGGCGCTGCGATCAATAGAGGCTAAATTCAGGCTCGATTTTTGGTACTTCGTGGCCCGGATAATACATTTCCATCTCCTTTTTCTGCATGGAACAACAGAAAGGACCAAAAATCGAGCCTGTATTTAGCGACTATTGCTTACAGCGCCATCTATTGTTTGTAATTCGAACTAAAATCGAAAATCACTGTAATAAAACTTTTGACTTTATGCATAACCCTCCTGCAAGAATTTTTTTAATATCTGTCACCGTGTGGAAGTTATTGAATTTTAAAATCAGTCAGTCCTTTTTGGGACACCCGGTATATATATACATATTTATGCTTATATACGTATATGCATATGTATGTATATATAACACTAGCGCTCGGCTAACCGAAAAGTACCGATAAAACTAACATGCTGTTTTCGCAAGCTAGGCCAAACAGTCACACGAAAATGAGATTTTCTCGCCAAAATGGCTAAAAAAAATAGTAATTTAATAGATTATAACGACCATTTGGAATTCTTTTTTATAAAACAATTGTAAAACGCCGTGGCTAGTGGATTGGAGCCCCTCGAGACATGGCCTTTTACTATCATTCGATTAAACATTAGATTGTTTCCTTTTTCGCGTTCATCTTTTATTCTGTAATCAATTTTCATGGGCTACATAATCAGTTGAAGACCTCGATTTTCATGGCCTACATAATGAGTTGAAGACCTCGATTTTTACTTTGCAAGACTGACTTCATTTCGGCGTGACTGTTTGGCTTTGGATTTTACCATATCTGATATTGTGTAATTTCTCTTTTAAATTTGTCCGGTTTCAATTTTTGATTTTTTTTTTTTTTTTCAATCTGGCTTTCGCTAGAGAGTCTTTCATTCGGGACGTGGCTGGGCTCCTGGGAATCTTGCTTCCGCAAAAGAGTCGGAGTAGAGTAGAAGAATAAAGGGTTGCGGACGAAGATGGGCCGCTCGCCGCGGCGGTTTTTGCGCCTACCCATTTTGTAACGTTTTCAATTTTTAACGATTTTATGACTTTCGATTACCTATTCAAATAAAAATTCTTCTAAAAGTAAAGAACATCATTGAATTTCGTTAAAAAAATAAAATGCGAGCATCATTTGGCCCCATCCTCGACCGAAAACAACAACCATTTCCAAACGGTTAAAGAAAAAAAAAAATCCCTGCCGGCTCGGGCCTACAGGCGGAGGTAGATTTCGATGTTAAGTACTAAATTCTCCAACAAAACTTAAATCAAGATTAGAGATAAAACCCAGTTTCTTCACAAAGAGCGAGCTGTAGGGAGCTAAACTTTTTGTGAAAATTGTAATATACACGAATACACACACACATATATATGGAATAGGTTTAAAAAATGGCTACAAAAAAAAACAGAGAACCTTAAAGTGTTAAAATATGTTAATATTTCCATAGTCGGGTTTTTATCATGTTTTAATACGTTTCTTCAAACTTACATGGCGTTACATATTCACCTGCTGCGGTCCATTATATTTCCAATATGACGCAATATACATATTTTTTTAATTCGTCAAACTATTTATTTTGAGTTTTCATGCTGAAATCTTGCTCTAGGAAACTTATGACGTAATATTCAATTTGTTTTCAATTTGTCAAACTATTTAATTTTACACGTGAAAATTTTGCAAAAGAAAAGTAATTGTTGTGGTGAGAATTTTATTATTATTATTTTTATTTTTATTGTTGGCAACTGCTATAACGAAAAACTTTTATTTTTTTCCTGCCATTGTTGTGTAAGAGCTGGTTTTATCAGAATCATGTTAAGACAGTATTCAAAATTTTGAACCCTTTCCATTTCCACCCTCTTGGGCCGATTTCGCCCATTTTCAATCCCCGCCGAGATATTAGCCATCTCAAAGTTGTTGGCGAGTTTGAAGATGATTCGTGCATAATTGCGACTTTTATCGTGCGGACAAAATTTAGTACATACATACATATATATATATATATATATATATATATAAACTTTTTAGGTGGGGGTGGTTTTGGGTTCCTGGGGTCCTATAATGAAAAGTTATGAAGGAATTTTTCAAAAGTCGCACCATGGTAACGACTGCAATAGGTAGTATTTCGGCACAGATGTCATATTCGCCCCATATTGGCGCGATTATTTTCCGACGCCAATTTGGCGAAAACATCAACAGCATAAACAACAACATCCGGGTTACCGTATCAAGCAAAATAACGACACTTTGGCGAGAGTTAAGTACCCGGTGTGTATATGACATTGGCGTCAGATAAAAAATCGTGCCAATATGGGGCGAATATGACATCTGTGCCAGTAGTCATACCAGCTTAATACACGGTGATATGCCGGATTATTGTAAATAAGAGTCAAGTTATCCGACAGCCAATGTTTTTGAAATTTTCATCAAAGTTATACTTGTTAAAACGATACCGGTTTTCTCTATGAGGGTTTTTAATGGATTTGTTAGGGTTTAGCTGGGCTTCTGGGGTCGTGCCGTGTTTCTAGATATATCCACTTAGCCCTTTACGGACCTTTTAATTGCCATTTTTGGCCACGTATTTTCCTTATGGGAAAGGTAATGGTAAAACTTAAACTAATGAAGAGTACACCGGTTTTATCTAAGACTTGTTTTTGAGTGTTGGTTATAGTCTTTAGAGTCTTAAGAGGTACACTCATGGTAAAACTTATGAAGTTCTCACAAATGTGGGATGTTAAAGATTATTCTCCATTTTGTTTCTTACTAAAGATCACATTGCTATAAAGCTATTACATAAAAAATTCATAAAAAAAAAAAATAATAATAATAAAAGAAAAAAAAAATTACTAAATGTTATATTCTACAAATTTTTTCGATGGCAACATGTTTAGGGTAGTCATCTTCAACTTTTAGATATAAAATTAAATACTAGGTTTGCCATCTTAACACTTAAAACTGCCATTTTGTTTCTAATGGGTGTTTTCTCCATTAGAATTTTAGCACAAAATGCTAAATATCTCAAAAATACTGGTCGTAGAGGTTTTTCGCTGCGCCAAATTCAACTGCAAACCACCTAAGTGAACTCCCCCCCCCCCCCCGTCTTTTCCACTATTTCGTTTAGCTCTAGCTCAATTAGGGGCCTGTAGGGGACGGGTTTTTTGGGGCGCTACTTTTCTATTGCTTTTATCTTAGTCTTTGTCACATTTACTGTCACATTTTCATTTCTTCTTTTATCCTAACTTTTGTCACCATCTTCTGCTCCACTTTTTGTCCCCCTCCCTTAACTATAACATTGGCTACTTTTTTGCTATTTGAGCTAGAGACTTGGATTTTTCTATTTTTTAGTCATTTTTGACTTTCTAACCAATCCCATTCCATATTTCACACTATTTCCCAGTTGTTAAGGATTTTCCTTAACAATGGAAACTTTTTCAATTATTAAGATAATTTTCTGGTTTTTTCTTGAACATGCTGGAGGTTGCCGTCAGTTTTGATCCCACTTAATTTTTTTTTTGACCTTGCTCGTATATTATTATTATTTCGTATTATCGTATATTATTAGGCTCGTAACGCGCCTAACATTGACAACTTTTTTATTTTTTGAGTTATTCTCCTGATTTTTTTTTTTTTTTTTTTTTTTTTTTTTTTTTTTTTTTTCCACTGGGATATCTCGTATTAATTACTTTCTTGATCCCACTTAACATTTTTACATTTAGCATACATTATCAACTTTTTCAATTATCAAGATATTTCTTGAATATGCTAGAGGTTGCCGACAGTTTTGATCCCACTTAAATTTTTGACCTTGCTCGTAATTCCTTGCCTAACATTGACAACTTTTTTATTATTTGAGTTATTCACCTGCTTTTTTTTCAATGGGATATCTCGTATTACTCTTATTCTTGATCCCACTTAAAATTTTTACATTCAGCACACATTATCCTTAACAATAGCATCTTTTTTCTTTCTTGGGTTAAATTTTTGGTTTCTTCTCGCACTTATTGGTTGGTCCCTGCACTGATTTTTGGCGCATTTACATCATAATTATTCATCTATACTTTTGTGTACCATATTTCTTTTCAGGCAAGTGCGGCAGGACCCTAGTAGCGTCGGGTGTGTACTGTTAACTTTCATACTTTAGTGTAATATTTAACATTATTTTTATCTTTCTGGTCCACCCAGTCAGCCCTTACAATGTCTGTTCCTTATTTTGTCCAAGTGTGGGAAATCGGGATTGGTTAGGCAATATACATGCTGCAGCAATGTTGTTGTAATTGTCTACATCAGTTCTACATTGAGAGTGTAAATATGTAAATTTGTTCTCTATTTCATTTTATTATTTTATTATTCATAACACACTATTATTCCTGTATCATATCAGATGAATTAAACTAGGAGACCATTTTTGATCACAAACACAGTAATAGTCTTCACATACTGAAATTTGTTGTTACTTGTAAAAAATTATGATTGTGATTGTCGGAATTACAAAGTTGGACAGGGTATGGTGTTATTGGGAGAATTGTACAATTGATTTATATCTCTTTTTGAGTGTATGGTTTTTGTGGTACGAGGGCAAATGCACATACTTTTCCCTTTTCTTTGTTTTGATATAGTAAACTTTTACTATCATTATTTTATTTTATTTTTATTTCATTTATTATTCAAAAATTTCCCCTTATTAGGCTCTTAATTTTTATCTTAGTCATTTTCGGTGGTCACGACCACCGGTTTTTGCTTTTTTTCTATCTATATCCCTTTCTTTCAAAGATATGTGGTGCGGGTCTAGTGGACCCCCCCATTTATGTGTTTATCTTCAACTTTTAATATAACTCAAACGTAATATATCTTTAAATTGCTTGGCTGGCATATGATGATAGAACGTAGTATCTAAAATCATTTTAATAGTATCTTCGATCATTCTTAATAATATCTCTCTTAAAGTATTGCATAATTACTAATTGAAATTAGTTAACTAAAACAATCCCAAGTATTGATAAGCAGTCTTGTTAAAGTGGACTTAAAGTAATGTCAAGATACATAATGAATCAAAAAGGAATCAATCCAACAGTCAACTTGACAAGATTGGATATGGACACAGTAGTGAAAACAAGTACAATAAATAGAGAGGCATCTAATAATGAATTGGCTGACGTCCAATCATCTGGAGTTATTCCGGCGACAGAACCAGCGCTAATTACGAGTCATGTTGTTCAACAGTTGATAAATAAGGTCGAGGCGGTTTATCCACAACGTTATGAAGAATTTAAGGTCCTATTAACAAATCAATTAGAACATATCAAGGCTGTGGAGAAGGGAGAATTTTCAAAGAGCCCATACTATGGCATATATAACATACAAAGTTATAATGTTGTAAATAATATATATCAACCAGAAAAATATCGTATGAAGACAGCAAAGGGTGATAGAGCTGCCCAATTAAGAAAAAATGCACTATTTTTGGAATTTGAGTTACAACACATCAGAGCAATACATTATAAAGAATACAACAAAATACCATATTATCAAGCAAATAATACTGAACTAATAAACCTGCATCGGGAAATGAAAAGTGAAGAAATAATTAGCATAAGAAACAGAATTATAGAACTAAATCATAAAGAAAACAGAAGACCATATGTGACTAGTTGTCCGTTCTTCAATCATCTGCAGCTTCTGATCCTACTAAAGGAAGAGAATGATCCCATACCACAACCAGAAAAACTAAAATCAAAAACTATCAGTACCAAGAATACCCAACAAAGAAAGCAGTCTAATTTGGAAACTGCAATATCACTAGCAGAAGAAATTAATGAGGCTCGATTAAAAAACAAAGAAAAAATTATACAAAATGCATTAGGTGGATCACCACTTCCATTAAAAATACCACCATCCATAAACCAGCTAGAGTCACTATCCATCCAACAGCTCATTCAGGAGTACAATATACTATTAAATAACAGATCTAATAGTAGCTCAGAAGAAGCTAAAAAATATCTCGAAACAATCTTTTCTAAAGCAAGAAGAGATGAGAAACTTCTTATACAATACTCCAACGAAATAAATAAGGATTCTCCTGAAAAGATGAAAAAATTACGACATAAATTGGATATCCTGCGAACACAGAATGATGAATTGTCATTAAAGCTCAAAGAAAGTACAAAAGTGGAAATTAAACTTGAGAAATATTTGGAAGAACTGAAGCAAGAGAATAAACAATTAAAAATCTCCTTAACTGAGGTAGAACATAGTAAAGAACAAATAAAAGAAAGTTTTAAAGAAGAAATAGATAAAATAAAAAGTCAACAGAGGCAACTTAAGAAAAAAACTATAGACAAATTTTCACAAACAGTAAATAAATTAAAAACAACAACAACTCAAACAATAATGGAAAAAAGATCAAATGCAGAAGTAAAGATTGAAAATAAATTGGAAGAATTGAAACAAGAAAATAAACAATTAAAAGACTCTTTGGTCAAGGAAGAACAAAATAAGGAACAGATTAATGCAAATATTGTAACCCTTCAAGAAGAAATTAATAAATTAAAACGACAACAGAAGCAATTAAAATCACAAACTAGAGAAAAAATCATACAAACAGAAGTTAAGTTAAAAACAATAGCAACTCAAACAATAATGGCAAATAACGAAAATGAGAGAATAGAAGAAAATGGTGAAGGAGGGTTCATTCAATTATCCAACAGACTACAGAAAATTGAGGAGTTGGTGACGCGAAACCTGGAGTACTCTAGTGGGGGCTGTCGAGGAGTGAAATGCGGTGATGGCACAAAAACGGGCGTTCCCCCTGCTTTGCCGAACTCTAATTCTGCAATATTAATTAGAACAACCGCTAAACACATAAGGATTCCAAAACTCAAAGCATTACTTAACGAACACTTTAATAAAGTGAAGGAAGTTCCAATAATATACTGCAGAAATGCCAGAAATCCAGATACAATAATTATACAATCTAATACAGATGACAATACAGAACATTTGTTAAAAATGATAGAAAACACTCCTGACATTACAAAGTTAACAGAAATCACATATAAGTTGACTAATTACAAAAGAGTAATAATCACCGGTATTCCATCCTCAGTACCTACAAATGAAATAATATCATATCTTGAAGAAAATTTATCTGATAAAAACATCACCTTATTGAAAATTCTAAAGAGGGATAATTCTACACTACATCACATCATATTGCAATTAGAAACAAAAGCATCACAAGAACTATTAGAAAAAAAATTTATACAGGTGGGTCTCAACAAGTGCTATATTCGTTCTTTTCGCCCAATAATTAGATGCGGCAATTGCCAGCTGTATGGACATCAGACATCTTACTGCAGGAGACAGCCAATTTGCGCCAAATGTTCGAGAGGTCACTGCACTTCGGAGTGCCCTTTTGCGGGAGTTCCCTCGCAATATAGATGCACAAATTGTTTCCACTTACCTAATTATAGGAAACATTCAGCGGATTCCACTGCGTGTCCGGTTTATCAATCACACTTGGCAAATAGAAGATGTGTTCAGTAGGACCATATGGCCATATTGTCAAATATTAAATAACTCAAAAGAATTTGTAATAGTGCATAATATTAATTATTGATCGCATATTGTACCTTAATACTAAATTTTCAGTGTAGATTTAAAAAAAATTTTTGCATCATGTATCTTACATAATATCTCAAACACAGTATCATTGTACTGTAAATTTGTAGGTAATTATTATCTACAATTACTTATACTTTCATAATAGTGCATAATATTAATTATTGTTCGCATCTTGTACCTTAATACTTATTTTTAGTATAGAGTTAAAAATAATTTTGCATCATATATCTTGAAAATAGCTTTAAGTGTTGCAAATATCACATCTGTACATGGTTTAAATTGATGTTATGATTTAAATTATGTGTGAATCCTGAAAATAATATAAAAGTGTTGCAAATATGTAGGTAATTGTGTTAAAAAAAAAAAAAAAAAAAAAAGTTTAATATCAAATTCTAAAAACTATGCATATTTATAAGTTATAATAATGAATATTTCTCTCAAATGTAATTATAGGGGTCATCTGTAAATATTTATTGCAAACACTGTCAATAATTGTCATATATCTAACATTGTTATTTCTCCTAAACTGTAAAAAAAAAAAAAAAAAAAAAAAAAAAAAAAAAAAAAATTCAAGGAGTTTCGCAGGTAGTAAAACTTTTCCCTGCCCTGGGCTTGGGGGTTACACCTAACCATAAGCCAAAAGCGGGTTCCCAGGGTGGGTGCTTACTTACTTACTTAGTATTTCTTACGAAATCTACCTAAAAATCTCGCTAAACCCGGTCTGAGAGATCTATTCCAAGATGATGTTTCATTTCTCAAAGTTATCATATGTGCACAGATGTCATATACGCACCACGTTGATACGATTTTTTACTGATGTCAATTTGGCGAAAACTTCGTTTTCGAATACCAGTTAGATGTATATTTAAAAAAAAAAGAATAACAATAAATAAAAAAAAAGTAAAATAACAACACTTTGGCGCCAGTTAAATACCTCGGTGTGTATATGATAGTGGCGTCAGAAAAAAATCGCGCTAACTTGGTGCGAATATGACATCTGGGTACTACTTAGTTATCCCGTCGACCAAAAATCTATCGCCAAACTATAAGATTAAATGCCAATATTGGTTGATCGTAAATGTCACATTCATTTGACTTTAAGCAAGTTACACGTGTTTACGTCATCAAGTGATTTTCATTTCGATGTTTTATTTGTATTTTTATTAATGTTATACTAATTTATTTGTTCGGTACTACTTAGTTATCCCGTCGACCAAAAATCTATCGCCAAACTATAAGATTAAATGCCAATAATGGTTGATCGTATATGTCACATTCACTTGACTTTAAACAAGTTACACGCGTTTGTGATTTTTATTTCGACGTTTAATTTGTATTTTTATTAATGTTATACTAATTAATTTGTTATTTCGTTAGGTACTTTTCGGTTTGCCGGGCGCCAGCGTTATATTTACATTCATATATACATATATATGCACATATATGTAAATATATATATACATATTCATGTATATATTTGTGCGTGCGTGTGTACATATATATATATACATATATGTGCATATATATGTATATATGAATGTAAATATAACACTGGCGCCCGGCTAACCGAGAAGTACCTTTCGTTATTTAAAATAAAAATTACGTCAGTTTTTATAATTTGGCGAGCGGTTTGGCGATTTATATAATTTGGCGAAATTGGTAGACGGAATAACTAAGTAGTACCATTTGTTCTTTTGTTATTTAAAATAAAAATTATGTCAATTTGTGTAATTTGTTGAGTGGTTTGGCAATTTATATAACTTGACAAAACTGGGCGACGAGATAACTAAGTAGTGCCTAATCTGTGCAATCTGAAAAATAAACAAAAACATTATTTTTATATTTTAACATTTGTTATTTATGTGTGTTTTAATATATATTGTAGTATGTGTGTTTTATTATAAAAAACAAACCAGTTTACAATAATGAAATTAAATTTGCGTCAAGCTGCTGCCAATAAAATACGCCAATTGGCAACATACCCATTTATGGAACTGGTACTTGTTAGTTATCCCGTCGACCATTTTCGCCAAATTATATAAATCGCCAAACCACTCGCCAAATTATACAAATTGATATAATTTTTATTTTAAATAATGGAAAAACAAATAAATTAGCATAACATTAATAAAAATACAAATAAAACGGCGAAATAAAAATCACTTGATGACGTAAACACGTGTTGTCAAGTGAATGTGACATTTACGATCAACCATTATTGGCCTTTAACATTACAATTTGGCGACAGTAATTTGGTCGACGGGATAACTAACAAGTACCATGGAACTTTCCGGTCTTTCGATCGGTTTCACTACTTCCATTTTCATACTACAATCGTGTTCATTTTAATGAGATTTTGGGTACAGATGTCATATTCGCCCCATATTGGCGCGATGTTTTTCGATTGCCAATTTGGCGAAAACATCAACAGCATAAACAACATAATCCGGGTTACCACATCAAGCAAAATAACGACACTTTGGCGCAAGTTAAGTACCCGTTGCCTATATGATATTGGCGTCAGAAAATAATCGCGCCAATATGGGGCGAATATGACATCTGTGCCAGATTTTGTTATTTTTCGCTCCATATTTTCTGTAAACTTTATAATTATTATGCACGTTCGTAGCTAGTTCTTGGCGTAGATTCCAGCATAGAAAGAAGCTTGGACCCTTAATAATTTTGAATTAATAAAAACAGCTTTTTGATTTTACAAATTTTATTAATTCCATGAAATTTTTAACTAAAAATATACTCCTTGTAATAATTACACATATTAAATATAATGAAAATTACATCTTGAAAATGAATTTGAATTTTTAAAATTTAACTTAAAGATGAAAAATTTTGCAAATGTTCTGATAAAATGCTAATTAACAAACGTTTTAATTTGTGATTTAAAACACATTTCTATAAATTTGGCACTTTTACGATAATCCTTAAAACTTTGCCAATCATCTTAGAACATTATTTGTTAATTGTCTCAAAACTTTCAGTATTTTTTTCGTTACTTATTTTCTTTTAAATTTTCCTATGTTAATTAAAAAATAAACTTGAACAGTAGTCGTATTTTACGTCATTGCTAGTAAACTTCTATTAATTTAATGTCGGGCGATTTCTAAGATTCATACTTGTGGAGTAATTTAATTTTGGGCGTTTTCTAAGATTCATATTTGTAGCGTAATTTAATTTCGGGCGTTTTCTAAGATTCATACTTGTAGTTGTTTCAATTTCATGTTCATCTGAGACAATACCTGAGTTATCATTTGGCGACAGAAAATCCATAGCCTCATATCCTACGAAAAGATGACTGCCTAAAATTTCTGTAAATTTACTTCCTGTGAATTTTTGGGATGATTTATCCAAAACATTTCTTTCTTGATCACCAATATCTTCTTTTGTCATTGAGAATTGAACTGGCATGAAACATTTTTCCAGGTCGCTCGAATCTTTCACATTGAAGTTTTGCAAGTCCCACAAATTTTCCGTATTTACATTTTGCTGTTGTTCTTTACTAAAAGTTTCTGAAATATTACTGCGTCTCGATTCTATAACCCCATATGACAAAACGTCTTTGGGAATATTGCAAACTACTCCATCTAGGCTACAGAACGTTTTTTCTTCCAAGGAAGCACCAGACGCACTTTTATCCGAAATATCTTTTACGTATTCATCACCTAATTTTGGCGTAATCTTCTCCAAAGTTTCATCTTGAATTTCTTCGTTATCACATAGTTGTTTTAAGTCTTTTTCATCTGTATTCTGCATGGAGAAAGTAAGCCGTCTCTTAACACGTTGGACATTATTTTCAGCTTGGCTATTGAATTGGCATATGCTTTGAAAAGTTTTATTTTCAACAGCAATAATTAAAGGTTTATTTGTAAAGGGAAAAACATCTATGTTCTTCTTATTTAGCGATTTGATTTCCATTTTCTTTGGGTCATTACATAATTCTATCGCCACATTTTCTTCTTCACTAAATGATTTATTGAGCTCTAATTCCTCTATAATTCTTAATGGACTATGTAAAAAGCTACTTTTGAAGTTGTTATAAGACCTAAGCAGAGAATCGGTTTTATCCTTTAACAAATTGAGGTAAGCCCTTCTAGCAGAGTCAGATTTCATAACTTTAGAAACATCAAATTCTCTGTCTCCAACTTTTTCACCTGTGTTCAAATCTTCACTGTAATGATCTTTACCATCATCTGTTGAACATGAATTAATTGCTATAATCTTCGATGAAAAACAATTTTCTTGTGGAATAGTTATTTCGGTAGGTTCAGTAAAAAAGGGATTGTAAAGACTTTGTGAATTATCTTCATCTTCTTCATTCATAAAAAAATCTTCCATATCCGAAATAATATCTCTTTCGGTGATATTTCCATCATCTGTGTTAGTTACAGTATTTTGTTTTTTCATGGTATCATTGAAATAGCTGGGAATCTCAGATTTAATTTCAGAATTGTATAGCAGATCTTTCGATTTAATTTGTTGCGTTGGTATAGTTGAAAAATCCCTTATAATTCCATTCCCTTTGTCAGCTGATGCAGATAAATTTTTATGTTCTTTTCCACCACTAGAATTTCTGTTTGGGCTGCAGTTGATATAACTGCTTCTATCCTCTTGAACATGCACCATATTCTGATTTAATAAAGAAGGTATTAGATCAACACACAAAAGTTTGTCTTCATCATCAACGGTATAAACTTTATTTAGATTTGAAATACCCAGGCTTTTAAGGTAGCCACTCGGACAGTCGTCACTAAGCAAAATATTTTCTTGTTCGGCAGTGAAGTCGTACTCATCAGCATTCCACAGAATCATGCCACCACGTTTTATATAATGTTCAGGGCAGTCCTCCCTCAGCAAATAATTTTCTTCTTCCTCGGTGAATTCATACTTATCAAAATTACCTTCTCCATCTTTGACATCTAACAGCAAATCTTCATTCTCTGTGTCAAAATCATCTTCATTATCTGTGCCAAAATCATCTTCATTCTCTGTATCAAAATCATCGTCATTCTCTTTATTTCCATTGTGAATATTTTGGCAATTACTTTGAATTATTTGTTTGGCAGAATCCTTAATATCATTTTGAGAATCACCATCATAGTCGAAACTAAGTACTCCTTTATCCTCATGTTCATCTTTTAAGGATGAGGTACAAGATGAATTAAACTGAAAACGTAAATCTTCTGTAAGTTTCTCATCCATTTCGTCTAATATCATTGTCCAAATTGATTAAATAATTCCATAAATAAAACTGGACGAGTTGAAATTGTTTGATAGCATCACTTTTATTTTAATCTGATAAAATTAAGAAGAAAGGAATAAAGTTGAGAGATTGAAAAAGAACGTGATTAAGCTATATTAATTAATAAAAATCATGGATGATATAAATATGTGCCACAAAAATGAAATTTATTGTCTCGCAAACTTTGCTAAAAATTGTATTGAAAAAGTACATTGATACGAACTGAAATATAGGTATTTTTTCAGCATAAGGGACTTTGCAAAATAGTAAAAATGGACTTAACGAAAGTAGGAAATTAACAGAAGTAAATTGTGTATAAAAAACAAAATTAATATATGTAAAAATAAAAGGTTTGTACATATAAAAATACGCATATAAACAAGCATAAAGTTTATCAGGTTTGTTTTTCATAGCTGTTTATATAATTTGGCAACAAATTTCACTTTCTTCCCGGATTGTGCCAAGAAAAAGGCTCTTAAATGGGAAAAGTACTGAAATATCATTGCCGCGAGACTTCCTTTAGCATTTCATTGAAAATCGTGAGCAACAAGAGTTAAAAAGTAAAAAAATCTCGATGGAACGTGTAAAATGTCTCCTCTAATCAAAAGAACTTAGCATAATTTTTATATGAAACTTGAGATATTTCTCTACGATGGTGTCAGAATGACGCAATTTTCACTTACTTTTCGCTCGGAATGTGCTGAGATTAACATTGCAACAAACACCTGTGCGATAGATTTGAAACGGCAGTTATAAAACACCATAATTTAAAAAAAAAAGAATTTTGGATGGGTATAACGACCAGATTTCTTATAATTTAGAAATACGTAGTTCAAAAAAGATTAGAAAAATGCCGCTGGTTGAATGTGCTATACGAAGTGAAGTGGACTACGCTGAAAGTGCCAGTGATAAGTTGAGCGGCGGCTGGTAGCCATTATACAACTTGATCATGTTGTTATTGTTTACATCAGTGGGATATTTTTAAAGAATAATATGAAATATATAATTTAAAGAAATGTTTGCAAATGATAATATTAGGTATTTAAACACTAAACGGAAGGAAGCTAGGTACCTACATTTTAAAGTGTTGAGTTAAGAGCCTAAAAGGTGTAAAGTAGAAAATTCTGTAAGTACCAGAAGTAGGGGGTTTCTTTTTTTTCACTCTCATGGAAAATTTCCTTTTTTGGACTTTCAGCATTTTCCCTTTTTAGACCTCAATTTGTTCTGTCATATACAAATGTTTGGAAAAAATCCTTAATTAAATTGGCGATTTTCAAATGTGGTATTTAAACACTTTTTTGAAAAAAGCTTTTCACCTTCCCCCTGTCTGTTTTTAGTAAAAACTTTTATCTCTTATGTTTGTATGCACGAAAGCAGAGAAAAATGACGTCCTTCTTTTCAGTACATACGTATTTTTTCATTCATAAAATTCAATCATTTAAACAATGTATCTACATGCATTTTAGCCCTACTTATCGCAAACCCAACATACATGAAATAGGTTTTATTAAGGACACCTTGTTTCATACAATATGAAAAATCTATGAAAAATGCTTAATTTTGTTACAACTAGCCGCCCTTGGCGACCAGTTTGGTCTCCCTTAAAATTTATGTTTTGGAAAGCATGTTAAAATATCTCAATTTGTTGATTTTCTGTAAGCAAGTAAACCCTATTGGTTTACAATGAAAGTCTATGGGAATTTGGCGAAATATTAGAGATATCGCCAAGTTGGCATCACTTTTGGCGACTAGTTTTGGTCGACAAACTTGGCGGTATTTGGCGAAAGAACATTGTTCCCCTATGGTAAGCCCCTTATAGGTATGGCGATGCATTAAAGGCTGTTCAATAACCAATGAAATGCGTTTCATTCGGACGTTGCCATTAAACAATTAACAAATAATCGCGATTTCTGTGCCACGTACGATAGCGTAATATATACATAAATAATATTTTTTTCTAATTAATGCATGGGAATGTGCCCTTTGCTTTTTACGCCACTCTCAACTTCCAGAAACATTCTTTATATATAATTTTTGATGAACATTAAATTTCGATTTTTTTTTATCTATAACAAAAGACGCTTTCAGTCGTGACGTCAGCCATAGCGTTTTGGTTGGACACCGGCTCCTAATATACGGTTGTTCTGTTTTCTATTTTGTTTTTATATCATAGCTATATCTTATATCTATATCTTATAGCTAAGTGTTTTAATATTTTACATGCAGTGTTAATATTTTCTGCGATTTATATTTAATAAGAAATGAAACATAGCAACCGTTTGTTTAAAGTCAGTTTCCAACCAAAACGTTATCACTGACGTCATACACAAATCACCTATACTAGAATACTATTAGAATATTAAAAAAATATATATATATAACCTGATAGACTGGGAGGCAGCTGCACAAACCCTTACCCCCATCGAGTTGATGGTTTAAATTCCTGGAATAGACAGAACTCTATTAGCAAATAAAATTGCAACTGGTCTGCCAAGTCGTATCTTGGTGAAAAACACCTGCAAACTCTATTTTAGTGGTTGACTGGTAAGTTTACCATTGTGTTTCCCTGCTCCCAGTTCTCCATGTTTTTATACCTTTGGGTGCAGGAAGACACAATGATAAACCTACCCATCAGCCACTAAAAGCGGGTCTGCAGGTGGTTTCCACTAAGATATGACTTGGCAGACCTTTTGCATTTTAATATGCTAATCGGGTTCTTTGTACGTCTGGATTTTCAGCCGTTAACTCGATAATGTGATGGTCTGTGCAGTCGCATCCTGGTCTATGAGCTGGAAATATGTATAAATGTCTAAGACTATAAGGCCTCTAAAAGTTTTGGGGCCCTTAGGCAATGGCCACTCTGCTTATTAGTAATGGAGCACGGAGAGTCAGATGTCTTAAAAAGTCTCCTTTTGAAAGTATTCATTTTTGAGAGATACCCACTCGCTAAACTATTTTTATACCAGATATCCGTAATTGGATGTTGTACATTTCAAAAGGATCGAATTAAAAAAAATTGTTCATAATCGACAATTTAAGTTGTATGAAAATTTCACTCTTGTGAAAGGAATTTTCTGTTTATCGCTTCAAATGAAAAACGCGAGGAGGAAGTTGAACAATGCAATACCATGGTTTTCCCTGAAATATGTGACGCTGCATTGGTCACAAAACTGGGCGGGGGGGGGGGGGGGGGGTGAGCTATCCCGGATGCGGGATTTGGGAAGAAAAGAAATGAAGGATTTCATAAAGGTTAAAAACAAAGGGAAAATAAAATTGTACTTGTGAAGATTTAAATTTTACTTTGCATAACTAGAAGAAAAAATATACTTTCGCCAGATCAGGGAGAGAAAAAAAAGGAGGAAATATGTTTAATCCTTTATCTACTGACGGTACTTATAAGTACCATTAAAAACACTTGTTATAAAATTCATTAAATACATCGATTAGTAGTGATACAGTTTAGAATGAGCTATAGATGCATTATTTTATCTTGTTACAAAAGCATTATTGGTTATACAAAACAGGAATATTTTTAAAATGATGATTTCTTTTGCCTTTAGCTTTCTTGGCGTTGGGGGAGGGGGGGGTGTTCAATTCGAAAATATTTCTGTATTTCTATTGTAAGAACATTATATTTGTACATTTCCTAATTCCGCAAAATACTACGAAAAATATTTAAAATAAAAGATTTGAGTGGGGGTTATAAATATTGCACAAAATCCCTATAAATTTAAATTGAATTAATTCTTCTAAATCCTTCATTCCTTCTAAAATTTATTAAATGATTACGTAAATCTTCTAATGTAGCTTTAAACATTCGCGAAAAATGCTTTAGAAGATAAAATTTTCATGAATTCATAATTCAGTACATAAAGGGTTAACCAGAAGCATCTCAGCTTTATCCACCACTCCCCTTACGCACATTTCCTCTTTGTAATTGCTAATTACGCAGACAGCTGTCCGTCTTCTTACTAAGTTTGCCAGATTAAGCGATTTCTGTGATTATGGATGATTTTTTTTCTGTTTGATGATTGCAGCAACTTCGAATTATCAAATATTGTAGGATGCGATTTTTCGGCTTCTTTCATATTTCTTAAAGTAGTGGTTCTCATCCGATGTGCTGTTGCAGGGTGGATGACCGTAGGATCTATCACAAAAATTGGAAGCCAAGTTTTATCGAGATTTCAAAATTGATACCGATTCACTTTTGTCTCTGATCACTCCATATTGCAAAAAATGAAATTCGTATATAGGGGAGAGTAGTACACAGTGAGACATGTTACACAGTGAGACAGCAGCCACTTTGACATATAGTTGTAACTTTTTCTTCAAGCTCCCACACACACATAACGACCTCAGCTTATGCAACACGTAGATGTAGTTTCGGCACTTCAGTTACTCGTCCGACAAAATAGTCAATAATTATTTATTTTATAGTGGTTAAAGTTACATAAACGTCTATTTTAGAGTTTGTTTCCTTCAATATGACATATATTTACTTAACCAAACTTAGCTATCTATATTATAAAGGACAAACATATCTGTGCTTAACGCATACGTCATTCTGCGAATGGCAACACTTTCAAATTTAAAATAAAATTTCGGTTTTGCAATTTTCGCTACTGCAATTTTTTAAACTTCTAAACATCGCACAGTTTCAATTTTTACACCGTCGTATAGAGAAAAAAATGTACTTTTAAATGCAATTTGTTTGAAAGCTCTATCTCAATTTATTCTTGAGATATTAATTTTTTTTATAGTTTTTAGTACTAATTTTGTAATTGTGGCAACTGAAGTACACCATTTTTCTATTAAAAGTAAAGGGAAAATAGTCATGGTTTATTTATTTTTATTGATTATATATATCCTTATTGATGCCATTTTCACATTACAAATAAAAGTAATTTTTTTCTAATTTTTGAACAGAAAATGACTTCAGCCATTAAAAAAACACGCATTCTTCTTCATAAATCAAAAGATTGAAGAAGATATTTCAATGTTTTTACATTACGCTGATACTGAGTTTGAGACCCTCGGCAAAATGGTTCAGTGAGTAAAAATGATGTTATATGTAAAACAAAACGATCATTTTCTTTGATAATACTAAATATTTGACCACTAAATTTGAATACTAAATGGCCAATACCATGGTAACTAAAGGCAAATTTCTGAATGGTAAATTTTCGCGGATACTGAGATTAGAACTTAAATTTTGTGCGAATGTTCACATGAAAAGTTGTATCGGACAAACGTGACTTTAAGCTTGGAAATACATTCAAATGTATATGTACCATAATGTATTGAGCGTTAAAATACTTTTAAATTGTGAATTTGAGTGGTGCGTATGTAAATTTTGAGAATGTGAAAATAACAGACAGTTTAAATTTTATGGGGGAAAATTTTATGATGTGACAAAGCGAAATCCTTTTAAGAGCCTCAATCGAAAACTTCAATATAATTACTCATCTTGATTACGTATTCTAATACAGTTTAATTTTCAATAATTTAAGCAGTTGAAGTTTTTGGAAATAATATTTTGGTAATTTTAGGTTAAAAACATTATTTGTTACTAACCAATGCAAGATGAATCTTTAATTGCAATTATTTTTGTAGGTTTATTATAAATTCGATCTCACAGTTCCATTCTAAACATTTTAATTCGTCGAATTACTACGGGTTCCAACTCGTATCTAATAATAGACTATTTCGAACAAACAACATAAACTTTTTAAAGTGATGAAATTGATATAACACACGTGGCATCCATTTTGTTACAATGTAACGAAAGTACACAGTGAGACGTGTCTCATTGTGTACCTTCTATGTGGTACTGATGTTAAAAAAGTTATTTATTAATAAAAGAAGGTTTTTCTCTATCTCTCCCTTTCTGTGTGTGTGTGTGTGTAGGCGTGCGATGGCTAGGGAAATCTACTAAACGTAAGAGGCCGAAAATTTGCATGAAGGTAGTCCAAGTTCTGCCACTGTCCACCCGAGGTTCATACTTTTAATATTTTAAAAATCTAGAAATATTAATTAGCAATCATAAACCGCAGAAAATTAATGACAGAGTGTCAAAATGTATGATTTATGAAAATATATACATTGTCTCACTGTGTACCAGTGGTACACAGTGAGACAATTTCCGATACTCCGTTATGCTGCTTCTGTGCTTTTATAAATAACTTTTTTAAAACCATTTATACATTAATGTGTAGCGTATTTGTGTAGCTTAAAGATGCAGCAATTTTTTTTTCAAAAGATTAAAAATCGTCGCCATTCGTTAAGTAATAATAATTTTCATCTCACTGTGTACTAACCTCCCCTACACTATATGGTGACATTGATGATCGAAACTTTCAGTTTTAGACATCTTGTCGAATATTTAAAGATATATTTCTTGGATTTTTTTTTTCAGGATTAGGAAGAATATGTTCGACTTCATATTTATCAATGACGGTTTGATCAGAAGTACAATTAGGGGGGCAACAAAAAACCGATGAAAGAGAATAATGTTTGGGATCACCCTGTAAAATAAAATGTACGAAACGATCTATCGCTATAGCTTACGAATATATGGATATTGTACAATATATGTATTCATTTGTGGAAGAATAGAACGTATATTCATGGAGATATATCATTTTTTCTAAAGTGAATTTTTTTGCATGGTTTTTTGTTTATATCATGCAGGGTATTTTACCAAATTTAATGCCAGTTTCAGAAAATTTGACAAAATGAGAAATAATATGGTGTAATTGGAATGTAAATATATTTGATGAAATATGAGCAGTTGAATGAAATATTTTTTATTTGCGCATGCGTGCACGATAATTTTTTTTTTCATGATTTGATAGTCAACTCTATGAAGCAACTCATAAAAAAAAAAGCCAGTCAAATATCGTGAAAATTCAGAAAGAAATCGGCAATAGACTGAGTTGATTTTTAGTAATTCTCTAAAAACAGCTAAATGATAAGGAGTTTTCCATAATTTGTCTTTTTTAGGTAGATTTCGTATGAAATACTACCTATTACATTCTCCCCTATGTTGGAATTTCTGAAAATTTTTTGCAGATCTACACCAATCATGACCCCTAACCCAAAACCACCCTCAATAAAACCTTTATATATATATGTACTAGCAGCCTTCGCCCGCTTCGCTGGTCTGTTTTTCTAAACAAACCATGAATCAAACGAAATATATCTGTGAATTTGATCATTCGTTTGAAAGCAATATGGACATTAACCTGGCATACCAATCCGAATTGCTACAAACGATATGGACGTCATTATACTATTGTATTTTCTATTGAGACAGACAAAATTTGAGCTGCTAAGGACCAACTTCTTTAGTTGATCATTTACTGTAGGATTTGGTGAAGTACGATAGAACAATATGTATTATACTTATACCCTTCCTCTGAAAATTTATCAATGCAATTCTCATCAGATTCCGTCCAATAGAACATATGAAAAAAGCTAATCTTGCATAATGGGGCTCACATCATTCTAGAACTTTCATCCAAAATCCTATAACCAAGCAACCTAGAACGATATGTGTTTTATACTAAAATATTCCCTGAAAAATTAACTAACTGGGGAAGTTTCCCCAAAATCCACTTAGCAGAATCTTTTAAACTGGCAAATGTACCAAAACGTTCCCTAAAAATTATCTAATTAACAGTTTGTCTTACCAGAATCCACCCAGCAGAACCTTTAAACAAGCCAATCTTTCATAATCATGTTCTTCTGATTTTGAATTCCCCCCCCCCCCCCCCATAATTATTTAAATAAGCAACGTAGAACGCTATTATGTACTAATTTTTTTTTTTTCTGAAAAATTATCTAATAATGTAAGTCCCATCAAAAGTCTATTCTGCAGAACTCAGGTTGTAAGCGGCCCAAACGAAATTTCTCTTTGCATTTCATACATATTATAGATAGTTAAATTTAAATATATCTTCCATAATC
Organism: Maratus speciosus; assembly: GCA_963932465.1. Lineage (NCBI taxonomy): Eukaryota > Metazoa > Arthropoda > Arachnida > Araneae > Salticidae > Maratus > Maratus speciosus. The sequence goes on along the minus strand of OZ010788.1, from coordinate 534,143,080 downwards.
GCGTTAACCAGATTATAGAACTCTCAGGGATGTAGGGGTAGGTCTACTTTATATACCCACCGAATTTTTTAAGAAACCCTGCACACCTTTATAGAATATATATTCTCTAGTATATACACATTGCATATAGCGTACATCCTCTTATAGTAATTTACTACATCATAGACCACTTTCCGGCATAGCATCAAAATCCATTTAGTACAACTTTACATTAAAGGTAATCTTTCATAATCCGGTTCGCCTAATTTTAAAAGTCGCGTACTTATCACTAATTCAAAGTAGATCTATTTTTTTTTTTTTTACATTATAACACTTCTAAAACAAATTACTTAACTAACAGTGTACGTTCTACAAAATTATGTTCAGTAGAACCTGAGTTATAGTCAATCAGAATGAAATAAGAATTTGCGTTTTGTAAATATAGTAGATGATGATGAGTAAAATTGTAAGTATTGGTATTTGCGATTTATAAAATTCTATTGGCGAGATTTATGAACGACTAACATAAAAGTATCCATTTTTTCTTTTTATCGATAGGAGCAAATGGCAAATTGCAAAATATTTTTCTATTTAAACCTTTGAATATGGACACTTTTTTAAACACTACAAACATTGCTTTCATCCTTAAATTAAATATTTCCGTTTTATAATATTTATTTCTTATTAAACCCTTTTTCTTTGTATTTTAAATAAAATCAGTAACTGTTTTTGGTATTTTTCCGTTATACCAACACCGTTGTCGCCAAGCATAATAATTTGCGCAAAATGAAATGAAACATTTGAAAAAAAAATATAATTTTGTTGATACAAAAATGAGCATTTAAAATATATAACATTTGAAAATTACAGACATTCACCAACTATTTTTTTAAATCAATACAAATCAATACTCAAAATAAAAGACAATAAAATAATAAAATAAAGTCAATTTAATCTGCAGGTCTCGAATTGTAAATTCGATTTTTCGATTGTAAAGTCGAAATTTATATCCTTCAGGTTATCATTGTAGCGTGGCGTACGTAATAAGCATTGCAGTAAACATTTAATTTTTTGAATGAAGACGTTCAACGTTTTTTAACAAAACATGTTTAGAGGTATAATTCCTAAGTTCTGAAATGATTTTATTACACCTTCCTCGTCATCAAGTAACTGCCAAATCGTAAAATACATGTCAGTGTCAGTAATAAATGTAAGTTATAATTTAAAAATAAATATTTTCTATTCAAAAAATATCAAATTAAAAAGTTTTACGAGATTATGATGGAATAATACTCATAAAAAATGTTCACGTTCAATAAATATTAAATGTTAATCTTTGCCACGGTTTACAATAAAAATCGTTTGCACGCTAAGGGTAGAAATAAATGGCGCGATACCATACATTTTGGCATAGTGTTGATAGAACGAAAAAGTACAACAGTTTTTTTTATTATTATTATTTAGTTTTAGTTTTTGAGGCGTTTATAATTTTTTTTCCTAACTGACATAATTGTTTTAAATATTTAAGCAAAAGAATTGATTAAACAGTTATTCAATTTGAATTTCTTCCCTTTCTATAGTAACAGAATTTTTTTAGAAATTATCACTTGAAAATTTGAGGTTTTGGCGCCAAAGATAGCACCAAATTACAAAAATATGAAATATCTCATGAACTATTAGACTTAAAATAATTTGGTTAGTACCATTCGATTCAGCATACAAAAATGCACTAAAATATGTTATCAGTTGAAAAATAACTATAAAATCAGATTTTTAAGCGATTTTTTAAAAGTTCGTTCTCTTTTTTACCCCCCTTAGGGGTGGAATTTTAGAAAATCCTTTCTTAGCGGCACTCAATGTCATAAGAAGTATTTTTACCCCAAGTTTCAAGATTTTAGGTGCAGTAGTTTGGGCTGCGCGTTGATTAATACAAAATCCAGACTTTCTTTTATATATATACTAGCAGGCTATGCCCGCTACGCTGGTCTGCTTATCCAAATGACTCCTGAATTAAACAAAATGTATCAATGAAATTGACATTGTGATTTAAAGCAATATGGAACCTTACCTGGAATGTCCTTTCGCACTGCTGAAAACGATAAGAACGCCAATGTGCTATTATATTTTCTAATGTGTAGACAAATTTTCAGCTATTAAGGTCTTAACCCTTTTAGTTGATCAATAACAGTAGGATTGGTAAAGAAAGATAGTACAATACGCAATACAATAAAACAAACCCTGAAAAATTATATAACTACTTGTAATAATGCAAACAAACAAACGGACAAAATCCATCCAGTAAAACTTTTTTTAAAGGTTGATCTTTCATAAGGGGTCCATCTGATTATAGAACTTTCCCCCATAATTCTATAACTAAGCAACGTAGAATGATACGCAATAAACTAAAACCTCCGCAAACATTGTCTTATCAACAAAGAAAGTATTATCAATATCCGCCATCTAGAACTTTTTGAAAAGTCTAATCTTTCATAATCGGTTTCATATGATTATGGAACTTTCCGCCATTACTTTATGACTAAGCAACGTAGAACAATATGCAAAATACTAAAACCATGTCTAAATAGATATCTAACTAAAATGAAATTCCTATAAAAATCCGTTCTGTAGAACTTTAAAAAATGTCAAACTTTCATAATCGGGTTCAACTGATTATAGAACTTTCCACCACACCTCTGTTATTAAGCAATGCAGAAGGGTATAGTATATACTAAAACTCTGCCTGAAAAATTATTTAACTAACAGTGAAAATTCAATCGTAATCAATTCGGCTGAATCTTTTAAAAAGGTTAATCTTTCATGATCGTGTTCGTCTGATTATATAACTTTAAAACATAATTGTATGTAATAAGCAACGTAGAACGATATTTTATATACTAAAATCTTCCCTGGAAAATTATCTAACTATCATTATGATCAAAATCCATTTAGGTGAGCTCAAGTTATATGCAACCGGGACGAATTTCCCATTTACATTTTACTCTAGTATATAAAGTAGAAGCAGAAGTAGATAGATAGATAGATAAGAATATTGATTATTAAAATTTATGAAACTGCAAGTTATTTCTCGTTGTCTCTCCTGAATAATTTTAAAGACTTTTCAATCGGCGAGTATTGAGATTTACTATTATGTCTACAACGAATGTATTTCATTTTGTACCAAAACATTGTCGTGAAAATGAGCCAATTTGCTGTGGGTTCCGATATTATAAAATATTTTTTTTTTTCAAAATCGCCAACTACGCGCATGACATTTTAAGTGTCTCTTGATACTGCAGTAAACATTTCCATGTTTTATTCAGCGAAAAGTGAAGTTATAACTTAATTGTACTTGATAATAAAAAATACTTCCACCTTCAAAAAATAGTAAATTAAAAAATTTTTTGCAGTGTTAACGAATAAATAATAATTAAAGCCAAAAGAAATTCGCGTTCAAAAAATATCAAGCTCAAAGTTTGGCATCGTTTGCAATAAAATTTGGTACTTTCCTTTTCCACTACAGGCGCCTTGGCGTTTTTTTTTAAAGCTTGGCGCTATTCGGGCATCAGAAAGTGAGATTTATTGCCAATTGATATAAACAGTTAAGAAAACAAACTTGATGAAATTTTTTGTTTGTTTATATATGTATATTATAAATGTTTTTTATATACAAATTATTTCTGTTTCTAATTAAAATTAGATAAATTGCATCTTTATGTTTAATAAATTGTATAAACAGAAAAAAATGCTTGGTTATATGAAATGAAACGGTGGATAGGTTGCCAGAAAATATGTTTCCAAATTTTCTCTCCGCCAAGGTTATTTTCTCTGTTTCGCCAAGATCCCTATACTGTAAATTACCAAAAAATTTTGCACATTTAGGATTGAAATAAATGGCGCAATAGCATACAATTTGGTATGGTGTTGGTATAACGTAAATATAGGAAAAGGTCGCCAAAAAGTTTTCTTTCAAATCACGCCAATTATGTGTTAATTCGGTTATAGAATAGCTCCGCTTTAAAAACACAGAATCAGTTTAAACCTTTTCCTAAGTTAATTATGCGCCAAACCACGCCAGGTAACATACACCAATTGTCAGTAGACTCAATTATGTAACTTATCGGTACCAAATATGCCAATTGTCTATGGATTCGATAACGTAATTTATCTCCTTAATTTATGCATACTTTACAAACTACATCTACTTTCCAATTTTCCTGATTTTAAGATCAATGTGTACTGTTAGATGTTAAAAAGCTTGGCGCAATTCGGGCTTAAGAAAGTGAGATTTGTGGCCAAATGATATGAACAGCTATAAAAACAAATAAAATGAACTTTAAGCTTTTTAAAATATGTATTCATATATATATTCCTATATAAATTTTTATTTATGAATATTAATATTTTCGTTATTTATATACAATTTACTTCTGTTTTTATATAAAAAAGAGATAATTTATTTACTATAAAGAATACATTTATCTAATTACTGAACAGAAAATATGGATGAAAACTTTCCTTGTCTCGCCAAGCCCATTTTTTCCAACTCGCAGCTATATTGGAAAATTACAGAATTTAACCCATTGCTCTATGACTAAACAGTGTCGAACAATATATTATATACTAAAACTATCTCTGAAAAATTGTCAAACTAATAATGCAAATTCTATCAAAAACCGTTTTTTTTTAATTTTTAAAAAGGCTATTGTGATAATTGCGTACACCAGACTACAGAATTTTCCCAAAAACGGTATGGCTGAACAATATAGAAGGGCATGTTGTATACTGAAAACGCCCCTGGAAAATTATCTAATTAACAGACCAAGTTCCATCGAAATACATTGGGCAGAATCATTTAAAGAGGATAATTTTCCATTATCAGGTTCTTCTCATTAAAGATCTTTAAACCATAATTCAATACCAAGAAACGTAGAACGACGTGTTATGTACTAAAAAATTCCCAGAAAAATTACCTATCTAACAGTGTACGTTCAGCAGAACTCGAGTTATAAGCAGCGGGAATGAAATTTCCATTTGAATTATATATATATATATATATATATATAAGTAGAATTGGGTATTTCCAGAAAAGGCTGTCGTTTATTGAGAAATAACCAATATTGTGAACGTCGCTCAAACCGATGGCACGCTCATGCATTTTTGGCTTAAAATTAAATCGTTTGGCGATAAAATGAAATCGCAAAAAACATACAATATGTAACTCACAAGTGTCGTCATTTTTATAATTACATCTGCTAGTTTCTTCTGTATGTCACATGATCGTCGAGTTAAATAAAAATAAAAAGCAAATTTAAAAGAAATCATAAATAAAAAGAAAATTGTCACTCAGATATTATTTTATAAAATTTTCTGATGCATTTTATTTAACCGGACGCAAGAGATAAATTGCCAAATATAGTTTAAAACTGCAATCTTTCATATTGAATAAATTTTTAAGCATTACGAACATTCTCTTTCATATTTAAATTCGATATTTTCGTTTTCTAATATTACCACTCGTCAATTTTTTTTTCATTTTCTCTCTTCTTTTCTTTTTTTTTTCCTTTTAAATAAAATTAGTAACAGTTTTTTTCCGCGATGTACAGCCATTTCAATTCATTTATCAAAAAATTCATCGCCAATAAAATAATGGTAACCCTTTCGCCCAAAATAACAGAACTTTCCGCCATAATTCTATAACTAACCTACGTAGAACGATGTGTTATAGCTTAAAACCTTCCCTGAAACAATACCTATCTAACAGTATAAGTTCCGTCAAAATCTATGCTGTAGAATTCGAAATCTAGGCGTTCGGAACGAAATTTTCGTTTGGATTTTATATATATAATAGATAGAATAGATAATAGATTATGTGTTATGAACTATCTCAAAGTTTAAAACAGATCGCATTGTTAGATTTCCTAATTTTAACAATATCGCGTTATGTTAGTTCCACATTCCACCACCAGGGAGCGCACTCTATACTTAACGAAAGCATGTCTGAACGAAACTCCTTCATGCAACCTTTCCGTAGATACATGAATCGGGAGGGTGGCCTTAACCAATAATTTAAGATAATTGCTGAAATTACTACAAAAAATATTTTAAAGGGGCTCTACGCGGGCCCCTAATAGAGTTAGAGGAAATCGGAAGACGGCAAAATAATCGCGGGGAAAAGTTTGCTTGGGTGCTTCGGAGCTACTTTTGGCGCGAGATCTAAGCTCTACGACCAATAGGAGCCCAGATATTTAAGGAAATATGAAGTAACAAAGTCCAAAATAATAGAATTTTCCGTACCAATTCTATAACCAATCTAGGTAGAATGATGTGTTATAGCTTAAAACCTTCCCTGGAACGATACCTATCTAACAGTATAAGTTCCGTAAAAATCCATGCGGTAGAACTCGAAATCTCGGCGTTCGGAACGAAATTTCCGTTTGGATTTTATATATATAATATATATATATATATATATATATATATTTATCTATCTATCTATATCTATCATCTATCTATATATATATATCACTTTTTCTGGACACGACAACTTCCTCAATTCTGCACAAATCTCTTCCAAACTGATACGTAAAATCAAGGGGCATAAAATCTCGGTCAAGTTCGTTAATGGGCAAAATCGGACCAAGGGGATGGAAATAGGGAGGGGTTTTGTGAAAACCGAAAAAAACCCTTAACTTCTTAATTTTTGTTCATATCAAATCAGTTTAAAGTTTTTATTACTTCTAAAAATAGGACCAAAAATTTGTGTATCACAGATTTTTGATAAAATTAAAAATGTTCTCAAGGAGCGCAAAAATAGGGTTTTTGGGAGAAAAAAATTCTTAACTTCGCCAATTCTCCAGATATCAAATGCAATTAATTTTGTTATAAATCTCCTTAATATTATCTACAACTTTTATATCACAAGTTTTTGATGGGACCAAATCGTACCAAAAAAAAAAAAAAAAAAATTAAAAACGAAAACAAAAATAGGCGGGGGGGGGGGGGGAGTTGAAAAAGAAAAAAAATTATAACTCCGTCAATTCACATGATATAAAATCCCCATGTTTATCATATATCTTCTTAATATTGGCTACAACATTTATATAGACAAGTTTTTGATAGGACCAATTCTTACAGCAAAAACAAATTAAAAATACATAGCTGTTGAAGAAACAAATCATCTTATTAAGGATGTATTCAAATGCAAACTGCTTATTTTCTTACTCATTTTTAAATTCATTTTTGCTCTCAGTCGCATCCAATTGGAAGATTCTCTTATTCAGAAACTATATAATGTACCGTAATGATCGATTTTTTGATAGAGGTATAATATATTTCAAAAAAATTATGTCAACGTGGGCATTTCGAACAGTATTTCCCGAAGCGATTGTGTTAGAAACGAAAAATATTGTCCTACTGAGAAAATAATTGTTTAAAAATCAAGTTTTAATTAATTGAACGAAAAATAAAAACACAGGTTGCTTATAAATCTCTTCAAGAATCACGTCAGCAAGTTTCATATTTTTTCTATTAAAAATGAATCTGAAAATGTGCCAGAAAATTTCGAGTTGTTGAGCATGGAAAAGTATTTTTTTGAATACCGCCTTAACATGATTCTGATAAAACCAGCTATTATACAAAAATGAAATAAAACTTGTCAAAAGCGACCAGATAAAATTGTTAAAGTGGGTTTATCTCTAATCATGATTTAGTTTTTGTTGGTGAAATTAGTATACTTAACTTCGAAATCTACCTCCGCCTGTAGGCCGGGACAGCAGGGATTTTTAATTTTACTTTTTTTACTTTTCATTTTTAATTAACACTTTCCAAGAAAGTTGAAAAGTGTTTATGCATTCGGTTTGTCTGTCCGTCTGTCTGGATGGCCGTCTGCTCGTCTGGCCACGCTCTAACTCCCGTAAATATACTCGGATTTTCATGCAATTTATAATCCATATTTAGGGTCACCTAACCATGTTTGGTATTGCATATGAAGTATGTGGGATTAATATTTCATTTACAGGGTTACCCAAAAGAATTCCATTACATTATGGTATATGTGGAAAATTGTTTGCAGAGTATTTTAATGACATTACGCTGTTTCAAATGTATTTAAATTGATGTAAATCCCTAAATTTCACCACAAGATGATTACGACAGAATGGGGTATCCATAGCATTTGTATTTCATTTACAGGAGCACACAAAAGAAATCCGTTACGATACTGTCTTTGAGTAAAAACTGCTGAAGTGCGTTTTCAATTTCGGCTTACGCTTTTAAATTTAACTGTTTTAATCATATACAGTGCTGCTCAAAGTATACAATAGGGCAATACAATATATACATGGTTGATCAAAGAATTCGGATAATGTTCCGATTGTAGATGGGAACATCTGAAATTTGAGTTTTCAAGTGTGTGATGCGTTTCCATAAGGTTGAATTAGACGTAATATTTTAACTTATTAAACTATGAAGTTTTGTTAAATAATCCTGAATGTGTTGGGAAGTGTTTCATAATCTATGCTTGACGCATAATTTTTCTTTCTTGTTTATTGATGCTTTAGTTCTTCTTGGAAAATCACCAGAACGAGACCATTCCAAGAAAAAAAGAAGTATCAAAATCGGAGCATTTCTTCTAAATCTACTCGTTGACATTCATTAAGTACAACTCCTTTGCTGAAAGCCAGATAATAAAAAATGACAATTTGTGGAAAATACCTTATGATTCAGCAGCTTTTAGAGAGCAACTAAAAATTCGCTCACTATATAGCCGATATCTTTCTGAATTTTCACGATATTTGACTGGCTTTTTTCATGAGTTGCTCCATAGAGTTGACTACCAAATCACGAACAAAAATATTTTTTATCGTGCGCGCATGCGCAGATAAAAAATATTTCATTCAACTGCTCATATTTAATAAAATATTTAATATATGTACATTCAAATTGCACCATATTATTTCTACTACATTTTGTCAAATTCTCTTAAACTGGCGTTAAATTTGGTAAAAAAACCCAGCTTGATATAAACAAAAAACATGCAAAAAATTTTGAACTAAAAAAAAAATCGATATATCTCCATGAATATACTTTCTATTCTTCCACAAATGAATTCATATATTGTACAATATTCATATATTCGTAAACTATAGCGATAGATCATTTCGTGTATTTTATTTTACAGGGTGATCCCAAATATTATCCTTTTTTTTCTGATTTTCTGTTGGCCGCCTAATTGTCCTTCTGATCAAATCGTCGTTAATAAATATGAAGTCGAACATATTCTTCATAACTCTGAAGTTGCAGAAAAATCCGACAAATATATCTTTAAATATTCGATAAAATGTCAAAAATTGAAAGTGTCCGATCATCAATGGCCATATAGTGTATAAGGATGATTTTATGTGAAATTTCTGTCTTTTAACGGAATTTTTTTATTTTGAGAGAAGGGCATTTTCCAGGAATAGACAAAAATCCCTTTTTATCCTTACTCGTTGAATGTTAAAAACAAACATGTTCTTTCCAACACAGACAAAAGGAAAAGTTACGTTGAGACAAAACGGAAAATATCCAGTTATATTTTAGTAATTGATGTTTTGGCCTATAAGCAAGTCGTTAGATGTAGCCAGCTGGTGAAGGGGTAACAGCATTAATTTTTTAATGGCAAATAGATTTTTCTTTTAAATATTGCACTATTGCTCAAATTTATATATACTAGCAAAAGCCATGCTTTGTTTGGATTCGCGAAGCATTATTTCATAAGATAAATATTTGAAAGTATCAATATTTTTTATATTATTTTTGTATCCTTATTAAGCAAAAACATTATTTTACGTTTTGGCGCATTTTAATTTTAGAAATGTAAATTCAGCCAAATAACTAAGAATTTCCTCGGAATTTTTTATTTATGATATAACGGAATTAACAATTAATTTTATTTTTTTACAATACTTTTGTTGCCACTTTAGAAAAAAAAATCACAATTCTTTTAAAATGCGTAAGTACCGTCTACGTAAAGGATTTCACACAATAAAAATAAATTGTGTATTGGAATTCTTAACACAGAAAAATGCTTTTAAAATTGAATGTAAATAACTGAATTTTCACAAATTTTAATTCACTAAAAATACGCTATAATTTTCATAAAAGAAATCGTGAAACTATTTAATTAATCACCATTCTATCTATAATGGCTTACTCCATGATTTATTTTTTCTTCTGAAAATATACGTGTTTCATTTTTTATTTGGAAAAATGCGTCCGTAATGCAAAAACATGTAAAATAAATAAAATAAAATAATAATTTTTTTAAAGGTTATTCTGTAAAAAAAATAATATTGTGCAAATCTACAGATCCTAATTTATTTTTATGTTTAATTTCAAGTCAAAATACTGAATAGTTTTTTTTATAAAGTGTACGACAAAATGTAATTTGTGCAGCCTAGTAGACTACTGAGTTGAATATCGGAATACTACCATCTTGAAAATGGGGGAATTCCAAAACGAAAATTTTGTACAAAAATAAAATAAAAAATAAAATAAAATGCGGGGAATAGAAGACAGCAACTTTGCTGCCAACACATTTTGCGTTTTTTTATACTTTTTTTTTTTTTTTAAACGGTGCACATGTGTGCTGCTATCCTATATGCCTTGTGAAAGATTCCTAATTAGATCCATAATCAACTGATGCCGATTTGAGAGCTTGGTTTGCCATATTATTAACTCCATTTTTGTAACTTTCATACACTTTTATCTATACTGTTGCCGCATTCTCTAATTTTTGACATATGAACATTATCTTTATTGTTTTTGCGATGAACATTATAGCTGTACCTTATTTCATATTGTATAAAGATGCATCCAATTTTACGTTTGAAATTAGTGATTGAAAATGTATATGTAGAATATTAAATTTTAACACCTAATATTCGCTGCCGTTGTTTTTTATACTTTATTGTACAGTAGTTCTTTAATCCGGTACGTTTGGGACCACAGCCCTGCCGAATTAGCGATTTTTCCGGATTATCGAATGTCAGTGCATTTTTTTTGTGTTAACCTACATTATCAACGTGTGGAAATTGTTTAAATATCTGACAAATACTGTTTTATATTTTGTCATTCTAGCAACTGTGAACATTAAAGAAAAACATAGAATACAAACTTAAAATCCAATTATTATATATATACTGTATATGAACAATGTAATGTACATATAGGGCACTATGGCACTATAAATGTACATTTCATTGTACATGTAGTAAAAAAATATATAAACATTACATTTTTAAAACGTCTCTGATATCATGTTCCTTCCGCGATTCGGATTTCTTGTTCAAAAAATCGTTACGGATTATACTCAGATGTATGTGTTCAGCAGCGTTGTAGCTTTTGTTCGATTAGGCAAATTTTGTGAATGTATCTAAACCATCAGAGGCCTGTTTCCAAGAGACTTTAGATTCATCTGCCACGGCTCCTTCTTCATCCGATTCCACATCCTGAATCTGGGCGTCTTGTGGGTGCTCGCATCCTAGTGATCCCAGTCAACGTCGTAGGTTAAAAAAAAAAAAAAAAAAAAAAAAAAAAAACGCGGTCTCGCATGCCGGATTATAGAATGCGCCGAACCACAGAATGCCGGTTGAAAGAGCTTTTACTGTACTATACTTTGAATTCAAAATTGTTAATACTATTATCTATACTAATAAAAGAAAGCTTCGCTCTCTCTCTCTCTGTGTGTGCGATGGCTAGCGAAATCTACAGCACATAGAAGTCGTTTCTACATTTCAGTTATGATTCTGATCCCTAGGCGCATCCTTTTTTGCGCATTTCTTAAAGAAATTATTCTAATGATAAATTCATACTCCATGTTTAATTTCAACTAATTCAAGATCTAAAGAGCTAAGTACTGGAACCTTTTAATATATTTTTTATCTTAGGGCCCTTCTCTCAACTATGGGTTGACCCCTTTTGGTCCCCCTATTATAGCCCCCATAAAAATAGTCCGAGCCCTTAGCTTCTTCCTTTAACAACTTCTTAGATCCTCCAACTACTACATGAACAGCAAAAGAAAAAAAAAATCAAACTTTAGCTAACAGCATTTTTTAATATTAATCGCCTCATTGAGGCCCTTGAAGCAGCTTCTTTAAAAATGATCCGATTCTCTTGCAATTTTTAAAAATTAGATGTACAACCATCTAATGGAAATTTTTTTTGGGCTTTTGTAATTATTGTAAATTAATATATCAGAATGATAGAGAGATTTTTTTTGGTGGCCACAGTATTACACTAATTTTGTTTCTTTGGCTTTCTAATGAGTGTTATTTAAATGCTATATAAATTTGTAACACAATAAACGTTGTTGAGTCTCTGAAGCTTTCTTTATTATTTAGAAGCAAAAAAAAAAAAAAAAAAAAAAAAAAAAAAAAAAAAAAAAAAAAGCATAAAAAATGTTAAAACTAATTAAAATTTAATCAGTATATAGAAATAATAAATTTCTAGAAGCTTATTATTTTTTTTTAAATAGCCAGGCATAAAATTTTCATACCGAGTAAAATCACTTAATAAAAGACACTGAATATATTATTAATTCTACGCGATCTAATCAATATCTGACTACAAACTTTGTCAGATCTAACGAAATTACTTTCAGCCTATCTGTTTGACATGCAAATTTATTAATATATGCAGATTATTTCTAAAACTCTTTAAAAAGGGAACATTTTCACTAATTTAAAAAACTAATCTCAAAAGATATTACTCTGAAGGACAGTTAAAAAAATGAAAAGGATGAAAATAAAATAAAATTGTTTTTAATGGAAAACGTCATTAAGTTTTTGTCATAAAAGATAAAATTTGTTAAATAATTAGTTTTGAGGAAAGAATGCGTACACATTTTCTTTTTTAATTTAGGGTTTCCTTTTCTTCATGATATTCATACGGATATATTTAGGAATACTTTTACTTGTAAATATAAACATAAATATAAGAGTGGGGTTTAAGAAATTTTAATTAAATGTGTTTTTATTTTTAATTAGCACACCCGCTATCGTTGCCCAATCCCGAACTTGCCTGAGTCTTCCGAAAAAGGTTGAGTCAGTGTCCAGCTTGAGTCTTACGCTCGTATTCATGAATAACTTCGACCCGGAGTTATGCAGAAAACCCGGGTTGAAAACTCAAATGGCATTCACCGTCAACCCCACTAAACCGGTTCGAGGTTGAAATCTAACGCCGGGTTCAGTAACCCAACCTTGGTCTACAGGTGGTTCAACCCAGGATTTTTCAACCGAGCATGCGTATTAACGAAAAACAAGTGGTGAGAGCAAGGAGGTTAAACTAAATTTATATACATTGCTATTAGGCGACTCGATGTTTTGGGAGGATGAGGGGGCGTGGTCGCTAGCTTCAACAACGGGGAAGAACGGCTTCTCCATGGTTTAAGCTCCTTGGGTGAGAGTGAGGAGAGGGAGAGGACCGCCATTTTACAATGGCGTGCTGAAGCTGATAGAATGTGCTGTGTAAAATATAGAAGTTCTACTATTAAATAAAACGGAATAACATTATGCAAAGGTATGTAATCTCATATATATGTAATTATCTTCAATATTTTTATCTGATTTGTTTATATTTATGTTTATAGCCTCTATATATTGAATACATGTTGAATTGTTTGTTTACATAAATACGCGTGGTCGCGAAAAATTTATTTGCCTTAAAAATAGCCAATATTACTTAAACAGCCGAATAATTGCTTCTAAAGTAACAACTGTCGCGGTTAAGGTCATTTATTTTTTTGCAATTTTGATGTTAAAAAATTCACAAATGTATTTTAACAGGACCGAAATAAACGCCATACTTGCATAAGTTCTAATTAAAATGTGAGACTCAGGCTAATTTGCATTTTTGTTTAAGTAAAGAAATACACAGATTATCTTAGAATATCCATAGATTCTCTGTAGATTTTTGATCAGTACTTATAGAATGTTTTAAAATTAAATTTTGGGTCTATTGTGTAAAAGATATATTATTGTTTATGTACAAACTGAGATAAATATAAATCAGATCTATAAATTAGATATTTTAACTTAAAATTTAAACAATTTGAGTTTTATTTCTTTATTGATTTTTTTTTTTACGATTGTTTGTAAGCTTCTACGTATGTTTCCCAATTTTTGTGGAATTTGAAATATTTATTTTTATTGCATTTATTTTTCAACTGTATTTTAATTTCAAAATTATACATAATATAAAATATTGCATTAGTACTATTTTATACGAAAATAATAATAGTAATAATAAATCCTAAAATGAATAACTTTTCAATGTTACCTCCTGAAATTGTGACTTTTTTTAGAGATCACTTATAATTTTTGCTTCTTAATTGACAGCTAAATTAAAATAAATTACTAAAGGGTTGAAATACGCTGGTAAAAAAAAAAAAAAAAAAAAAAAAAAAAAAAAAAAAAAACTTTCCTTTTTTTAATATAACCCCACACCAAAAATATTTTTATCAGCCCTTTAGACTATTATGATGACTATTTTTAAGGTAAATAAATTCTTAGTGATCATGAGTATTTATGAAAGCAAACAATTCAAGATGTAATGAAGGAGATATAATGTATAAATATAAACAAACCAGTCAAAAAATGTATAGATAACATATATATGTGTGTATGTATGAGATTACATATATTCTTCTATTTTTGGTAATATGTACTTTAAACTTTCTTTTTATTTCTATATCTTACACAGCATCTTGAGAAACGTTTAATTAAAGAATGACACCAAAAAAGAGAAAAAAATAGAGGGAATGGGTAGGGTGGTACAAATGGGAACTTGTTTTTCTCCACTGATTCACAAACAACAGACAGTTATTTTATTTATTAGATAATGTAAAATTATATGAAATTATTAATAATTAATTTGAGTTGTTTTGTTAGATTACAAACTATCATTATTCTGCCTATTTAGTCTAGAAATCTATCATTAATCAGTCAAAAAAAAAAAAAAAAAACAAAAAAAAAAAAAAAAAAAAAAACCCACTTTTAATTTCTATTCTGAATGAGATTCTTGTTACATCTAATGAAGTGATATCTAAATGAGTTAAAAATATAAAATTAAGAAGCTGGAAAAAATATAGAAAATAAAATGACATTTTCTAAATAAATACATTTTTTCAAATGCAACACTGCAACCAAAAAGAAGTGTCTTCGTGAATGTAATAATATTTCGTAATTATTAGGCTAATTTATCAAAAAATAGTCAAAGATAATCAAGTGAATAGCTTTGATCTTGTAAATGTGATAATAGAAAAATTCTCATACAAATGGCTGGAGGAGAAGAGGTGGGGATAGGTCCTAAAAGCTGGTCGATAAAAATTCAACTTTCTGTAATATTTCACATTTATTTGTCCAGATAGTATTCAGAATACATTTATCATGATTTAGGAAAGGCCTTATTCGATTATATGTGCTGAATGGAAATTCATACACTAGTAGTCTTAAAAAGTTTAAAATATTTGTGTTCCTTAAAATAATATCTTATAAAATATCTCCACTGCACACAGTTTAAACTTAAAGGAAGTATAGAGTTTTATTTAGTGACTAGTTAAATGAAAAATGTTTATCAATCGCTCGGAAGTGATAACTATATGCGCCTCTCCGGCTTGGTACCTGGTGCCAGGGCACCGCTAGGATCACCTGTTCCGCTTTTTCTGCAGTTCTGTTAATATTATTTCACTACTTTTCCCTGTCAACCTGGAATATTAATTACTATCTAATTTAATTAGAATTAAACATTTTAATTAGCTTGCTGAAAATCCAAACAATAAAATTAATACATCTGGGATATCAATAAAAGAAATAGTATATATAAAGTACAACAGACTACTTTCTTATTTTTTTTCCCTTTTTCTCCATTTTAATATTTTCATTATCAGAAATTGTTTAATTGCTAACTAGAGGTATTAATAATAGAAATCATCATAATTGCTGTTGAAATAAAATTTTAGTTTTTATTCAAATCAAGTTTCAATAGTTTTGGCCTAAATCAAGTTCCATTTTTTAGCAACTATGCGGAAATTTATTTTGAAAAAGAACCTTTTAACATTTATTTTAGCAGTTGACACGTTTCATATCATTAACCTAACTCATTAATAAATTTAAAAAAAATAATTGTTTAAAAAATATTAAAACTTTCAAGAAATTAAATTAAGTTGATCCATATTTAGTGATTACAGGTTTTTATTTTGTCCATACATTTTGTGGGATAAAAAAAAAAAAAAAAAAAAAACACTACATTGAATCGTTCATTTCTTTCTTTATTTCTTTTTTTTTTTCTTTTAATCGGCGTTTTTCTTTCAAAACATAAACAAACGAAGTCTCGACGCGAAACCGAACAAGGCATGTGATTTTTTTAACCAATAAACACATTTCGTTCAACCTAGGTCGAGAAACCCCGAATTGGGTAACTTTTCATCCGAAGTAAACGGTGAATACGAGTTTTCAACTCCCGGTTGAAAATACCAACCTGGGGTTACTGAACCCGCGGTTTAACCCTCGGTCGAAGTTATTCATGAATACGAGCGTAAGAGAGAAGGTCAGTCCAAGAAAAGTCCGCCGGCTGCTCCGGGTCCATGCAGATATTTCACGGGATGCAAGAACAAAAACAAGACCACGATTTAAATGAAAAGCGAAAAAATAAGAAGCTACTTACCAAAAGGCTGAAACGCATCACGAGAAACGATTCGCAGTGGTCTAAAAGTAGACTTAACTTCTAAAGGCGCTCCGTCGTCATGACAAAGTTTTTAAGCGAAAAAATAAGAAGCTACTTACCAAAAAGCTGAAACGCATCACGAGAAAAAATTTGCAGTTGTCTAAAAGTAGACTTAACTTCTAAAGGCACTCCGTCGTGATGACAAAGGTTTTGACGATAAAAGGTTACCGTAGTAAACTAACACAGAAACATTTCCTTGTTGGAACTTCCTTCCTGTCATCTGAAATATTTAATTTTCCTAATGTCTTATAATGTCTTTCCTTAATTAACATAAATTCAAATTATTAATATTTAAAAAATATTTTAACAAGTCCCGAGTGTTTTCTCCTTACAGAGATATAGAATATAGCATTGGATGGCTAAGATATCAAATAGAAATATGTCCATAAAAACAGTCATTATTTTTGGTGGAAGAGGGGGAAAAATTAAAAAATCTGTAAGATTTCCAAATAAACTTTATTGAAAAGAGGATAAAATTTGCCATATTAGATTAAAAGACTAAATTTGCATAGCTTTTATGATTGGTTCAAAATCGCTGGCGAACTTGGGAAGTCGGTGAATTACGCGAATTTTTCCATTCAGTATAAAATATCAAACGATCTTATTAGAAAAATAAAAAATCTGAGACTCGGGTTCATTTTCAAATGTCTTTCGTTTTTCCGTAACCGAACTTGCGGAACATGCGATAGATTTCCCTAGCAGAAAAAAACAACTTTCTTTTAAATAGATGTTTGAGTGATACTATTTTCAGTACAAAAAAAAAAAATATATTGTTAAAAATATCCATTTACATTTAAAAGCTGTTATAAAATCCCCCAATACTTCCTTCAATCCATCAAAAGAATTCTAAATTGAAATACTGTAAAATTAGGTGCATTTATCAATGTTGTGTGTAAATAAGTAAAATTGAGAAAAAAAACCCATGGATATTACATTAAGTATGTGATATTATTCCTTGGAAAACTAGTCGGATGTACCAATCCCAAAACTTTCTTCTATCTCATGCATGTTAATACTTCAAAATCCGCTATCACACTGCCAAAATTAAATGGCAATCTATGCATCTCATGAGGATTCTAACGATATGAAATTCCGTGCGTTAGTTCTTGAGATATGACTATCGCTGAAATCGTCTAAATTCAGCAAAATGCTGCCTAGCAGCGCCACCTATTGGGTGATTTATACCAAATCCTAATCAGCAACAATTTATGTCAACCTCTGACTGAATCTGAAGTTTGGAGAAAGCCCGTACATTAGTTTTTTAGATAGAGCAATAACGAAAATCGTGAAAATTCCTGCATAGCAGCGCCACCTATTGGGTGATTAACACCAAAACCTAATTAACAACAACTTGTGTCAACATACAACTAAATCTGAAGTTAGATGAAAATTCGTCCATTAGTTCTATTGATAGAGCTATTGAGGCAATCGTAAAAAAGGCAGCAGAGAAGCGCCACCTATTGGGCGATTTACACCAACACATAATCAGTAGCAAGTCATATCAAGGACTAACTGAATCTGAAGTTTGATGAAAATCCGTGCGTTAGTTCTTAAGATAGAGCTATTGGGGAAATCGTGTAAATCCTGCAAAATTCATCATAACATCGCCACCTGTTGGACGATTTACACCAAAACGTAATCATCATCAATTCATATCAAGGACTAACTAAATCTGAAGTTTGATCGAAATCCGTGCATTAGTTCTTGAGATAGAGCTATTGCGAAAATCGTGAAAAATGCAGCATAGCAGCGCCACCTGTTGAGCGATTTACCCCAAAAACTAATCAGCATCAATTTGTATTAGGGACTAACTGAATATCAATTTTTATTAAATTCCGTGCATTAGTTCTTGAGATAGAGCGCCCATAAAAATTTGTGTCACATACACACAGACAGACAGACAGACTCACAGAGTCACAGACAGACATTTTGTAAAAACATGTTTTTTGGAATCTCTGACCCCTAAAACGTGTAAATCCGTCGAAAACCGGAATTCGAAAATTTTCATGAATCCAATACTTTCTTCTTGTAAAGATAGAAGAAAGTAAAAATGAAAGCAATAACTATAATAATAAAGTGAAAAAAATATTTAATGATTGTTTAAGAAAGTTTTGTGGTAGATGTGATATTTCTATGTGTTTGTGTAGGTGTGTTTACTTGATGAACTCATCTCGAAGTGTTCCCACCCCCACAGTCCAGGATTTTGCGTGTTTATATCGCTTAGAATTGGAAATCCCCCCACCCTCCCCACTTTTCCGTAGCTGCAGAATTTCTTGCCAGAGAAAAATGCCTGAATTGAGTGCAATATTTCTTGCATGTTTGTGTGGCTGTGCATTACCCTTTTAACTAATTTAAAGTAATGAACAATGAGTATGAAATGAAGCTTTAATCGATTGAACAAATACAATAGCACTTACAATCAGAAAAAAAAGAGAAAAAAAAGGAAAAAAAATCTTAGAATTTTTCATCACTGATTTATTAGTTTCTTCTATCTTCAAAAAAAGAAAGTATTGCAATCGGAATTTTTTTGACTTGCGGTTTTCGACGAATTTACATTCATACATTACATTCGACGAATTTATTTTTGACGCATTAGATTATCATAAGTAAATTCAGAGTTGTGAGTAGCGTTGTCAAGTCTAGTGTCACAAAAAGCAGGAGAGCGAGACAAAAAGAAAGGGTCAAAGGCTACTAAATTAGGACATAAAAATGCAGTACATTTGAGTAAAACGGAACCTTTCTATAACGGAATCCTGTCGCAAATAAAAAAGAATCATTATCCCTATGCTATACAATTCTACCTGCTGAGGCAGAAACCTGTTTAAAACGGATTTTTTCTCTGGTCCTTTGCGTTTCTGTCACAGCAGGTTTTACTATACTAAATAAACACAACAATGTTGTACATTAACACTTTGGCTGCCACCCCCCCCCCCCCTTTTTTTCAAAAATCCCCCCTGGTGCCACCTACTTTTTCTCTTCCTACATACTACTAATTCTTACAAATAAAAAACATTTCTATGATGCATATAATTATTTATGTATCTATATATGCATAAAAATAAGGATTTTAAAGTACTGACATCGAATGGTGAGAAATTTCGTCTTAAAAATTAAAAAATAAAAGATTTGCTCGTATCAACGGTAGAAACACAGAAGGATAGGCGATACTGACAAGGAAGGTCTCCATACGGACATCAGAAAAATCTGAGAAAATTAAAGAATGTTCTTCTCGTGTGGATATGTATGTTTATAAAAATCATTTCGGTGGAACCTCGATAGAGCGTCCGTAAAAAAAATAATGAACATTTTGTTTATTTGGTGATTTATCACCGGTTGGCGACGAAAAAAAAAAAAAAAAAAAATACGCTTTTATGTCGAATACTCTTTAAGGAAAAACTTTTTATATTAGATTTGTTTAAATAAGTTTAATTTAAATGACTTTAGTTTTGTAATTTTTAGTTTGTTTTAACTATAGTTTTCTTATCTGTATTTATAATGAAATTTAACTATCATATTTTACGATTTAAAATAAAATTTAAATTGATTTAAATTGTTTCAAACGCATTAATAAGTCCGATTGAGCACTGTCGATTTGGATATGCTGCTATGGAAACAACGACTTTTTCGATATGGAAATGTATAACTGCAAAAATCTTCATGAGGACTTTATTTTTGAATAGCCGTTTAAATTTTAAAAAAATGTTGGATTGGAGGATAAAGCAATGGTAAAATTTCATTCAAATCGGTAATAAAAAGAAAAACGATTGAATTATTTATGACTTTGTAGAACATTTTAAATTAATATTGCTGCAAGTGCAATAACACTCAAAAGTAAATATTTGCAACTTGAAAATATAAAAGAAACAAATTTAATAATCAAAAAGCTAATGTCAGCTGGCTATAACTTAAAATAGATATTTGAAACTGGCAAAACATAGAAAATATTTTTCCGGTTATAAAATTAAATAACTACAGCAACAGGCAACATGTATATGTAATTAAAAACAATAAACTCTTTCATTCATTAAGTTTAAATTCATTGAATACCCCCAAATTCTAACAAACAACTGACAAGCAATTTTCAGATGCATTAATCGTTTTGCTTTTGGCAATTAAAAATGCTGCTCGCCAAATCGCGTGTTGCTTTCGTCCTTTCGCGCCAAATACTCGAAAGTATTTTATTTTTTTACTAACTATCTACTGGAATTCCGTCTCTAAATTTAACTGATCCTTTATTACATGCATGAATAGTTTCACTAACATTTTTTCAACTTATTCTGAGTATGCCCTGTAAGGAGACCTTCCTTGTGATTGTCACCCTAAAATAGGAAGAACATACGCAGGTGCCGGTGATGGAGAGAGCCCTTGGAAATATAAGATGGACTCTGAAGGGTGTTTGGACGCGGCACACAAGGACAGATCTTTAACTTGGGCAGCGAAAATGAGAAATCGGAATCGCTAGGTGATGAAACAAAATTATAATTTAGCAAGTATAATTGTAGTATATTAATCCTGTCGTAGAAGAAATAAAAATTTTTGCATTTAAAACAGAATTCCGTTATAAATAGGTTCCTTTTACACAGTGTTAATTGAACAAATTACAGTAAAACTTGAAAATAGGATCGCTAGGAATGTGAAAATTCCGTTTTATACAGATTTCCGTATAGGCAGGTAGATTTTCAAGGTATTTTTTCGAACGTAACTATAAAAATTTTCCGTTGCCGGTTCTCTCTTTGTTAGTTTTACTGTATTATGTTCCATTCAATACAGATTAACGAATAGCAGGATGCGAAAAGTAATTTAACTCTTTGTGTACTGAATTATGAATTCATGTAAATTTTATCTTCTAAAGCATTTTTCGTGAATTGTTTAAACTACATTAGAAGATTTACATAATCATTTAATAAATTTGAGAAGGATTTTAGAAAAATTTAGAAGGATTAATTAAATTTGAATATATAGGGATTTTGTGTACTATTTATATCCCCACTCAAATTTTTTATTTTAAATATTTTTCTTGGTATTTTGTAGAATTAGGAAATGTACAAATATAATGTTCTTACAATAGAAATATAGAAATATTTTTGAATTGAAAATCCCCCCCCCCCCACCTCCAACGTCGAGAAATCTGAAACGATGCAAAGGAAAAAGAAATCATCCTTTTAAAAATATTTTTGTTTTGTGTAACCAATAATGCTTTTGGAACAAGATAAAGTAATATATGTATAACTCATTCTAAATTCTATTACAACTAATCGAGATATTAAATGAATTTTATAACAAATTATTTTAATGGTTAGTACCATCAGTAGATAAAGGGTTAAAAGAATTTGTGCATAATGAAACATTGGGACTTTTATCGTCCCGCGCAGTGGTCAAGCGGGACAGGCCTTGTAGCCCCTAAAAATTGGGACACCTGGCAACACTAGTTGTAAATGAATGGTTCTTTGCTGTAGGTATTTAACTTTTTGGCAAATGCATCTCAACAAAAAAATATTTTACTGGAAATTATTTAAATTTGGCTTAAGGTTGATTATTGAGAGATATTTAAAGTAACGTTTCGGAGTTTGAGTGGACGTATCATTTCTTCTCACGACTTTGTACGCTGTTTGTGCTTATGTTGTTGTAAAGACCAAGCATGTGAAATATTCTAAATCTGTAGTGCAGTCATTCTTTAATTATCTTCTGTTTTAGAATAAATTATAATCTAGCAGCAAGATTGAGTGGTAAGAAATTTTTCGCAGTGTTTATTGTATGTGAAAAAAGTAAATGGTACTCCAACATATTGAGCTTAAAAGCAATTTGAATAGAAAATGCTATCAGCGGATTCATTACCCGCCTATTCTATTAGCATATAAAAAAAACTGACTGCAATTTTACATTTGTGTTATCAGTGTCTAAGCTAAATTATCTCAGCCAGCACTGTAAAAAAAAATCCGACCAGTTTTCCTGTAGGAATCGGAAAAATAGTTGCCCTTTTCGTACCGGAAAATTTTCCGATTCAGCTCGGAATAAAATCCGTAAAAAAAAAGGAAATAGTCAATAAAATGGTATTTTACGGATTTTATTCCGAGCTGGGTCGGAAATTTTTCCGGTACGAAAAGGGCAACTATTTTTCCGATTCCTACAGGAAAACTGGTCGTATTTTTTTTACAGTGAGGGCTATAACGTACAATCTCTAACCTGTACACTGTAAAAAATATCTGTAAAGTTACTAAAAATTTTCTAGGAAACTGGGATTCCTAGAACTTTTTATGTAACGGCAACAACAAAAATTCATGCAACAGTTACACTTTTGCGCTGTAAATCAAAAAATCTGTAACGTTACTGAGAATTTTTTGGGAAACTGGGATGCCTAGAACTTTTATGTAACTGCAGCCAGAGATACAGATAAAATTTTAGTAAGATTACTGTAATTTTAGTGGATTCCTTTGTAAAGCTACAGAAATCTGTAGCTTTACAAAAACTAGTTTTGTAGATTTGCATCTTTTTTTGTACAGTGTGAAGATAAAATTTTAGTTAGCATACAAATTTCTGTAACTTTATATCTCCAGAATTACAGATTTTTTTTACAGTGTAACCAGCACAGAATTAAAAGGTAATATCAGATCTTCCCTTATCTATCTGATGTCTAAGAAATCTTTATATATTTTTAGGATTTTAGGATTATTTGAACATAATCATAACATCTTAATCCTAATATAAATTTAGTCTTGAGATATACTGATATTTGTACTTTCAAGTTAATTTATGTAAAAATATTTTGAAAGAAGTACAGCATACTTTTTCTGCGAATGCTGATTATAAGCCGTTACAACATACAAGCAAACACTTTTTAACTAAAAAGCTGAGAAAGTTTTTTATATACAATTTCTTTATCCAGTATGATGCCAGCAAAATCTCGAGCTTTCAGATTAATTAGATATTACCTCCTTTGTATGTTGGCAAACAACTCTTCAAAATTTAAACTGTTCTTTCTTGATAATCAAACAATTTTCACTCAATATTCCAAAAAAGTATTTCTGTATATACTTTATCCCGAAGCGCTCTAATATTCTTTATGAAATATCGTTTCAGATGCAAGGCTTGATGAATTGATTGGAGTTATTGCTCTGAAGATTGATAACATGAAAAGCAATAAAGGCGTTCCGAAGGAAATGAAATTGTCTTCTTAAAAGAGAAATTGATTTAATTAACAGGATATAATTGACGGTACGATCGGTAAAATCGGACTAGTAACGGTAAAATTGGATTAATTTTAAGTATTTTTGTTAAATAACAATTCGCTACAAATATCATTCTATGAAATCAAATTTCTAAAACCTTTAATACCTATCTATCAAGATTTACGTTTAATTTAAAGTGCTATATATTATATTAGGAATCTATTCCATACTTATCATAAATTTAAAAGTAAAAATATTTTTTTCTGTAAAAAAAAAATGACTAAATAAAAATAAAAATAAAAATAAAAATAAATATGAAACAAGAAAGAAAAAATCATGCGTCAAGCATAGATTATAAAACACTTTCCAACACGATCAGAATAATGTAACAAAACGGCATCTTTTAAAAAATTAAAAAATTACATCTAATTCAACCATATGGAAACGCATAACACATTTCGAAACCCAATGTAAGCTGTTCACATCTACAATCGGAAAATTATCCGAATTTTTTCAGCAACCCTGTATATGATATATAGATTAACTACATGCATGCCAAAAATTAGTTCACTTAAGAAATACATGTACTTTCAGTTGAGAATTTCCCTTCAGCAATTTCCTCAATAAGGACATCCTGGTACGTGAATACTTTTGTGCAGCCCTGTATATGAGAAATAGAATTTTTATATAACGAGTAACATGCAAAAAATTAATTAAATTTAAAAGCGCATACCGAGTTTTAAACCGTACACTCCAGCAATTATTACTCAAAGGCAATACTGTAACCGATTTCTTTTGTGTGTCCCTGTAAATGAATAAAAAATGCTATGAATGCCCTGTTCTAACGTAATAGTACTGAAATTCAGTGATTTATATCAGTTTCAATACATATGAAATAGCGTAATGTCATTAAAATACTCTGCAAACAATTTTTCCATATACCGTAATGAATAGAATACTTTTGAGTGCCCCTGTAAATGAACTGTTAATCCTAAATACTTCATATACAATACCAGACATGCTTTGGTGACCCTATATAACCTTTATCAATTGCATGAAAATCCGAGTATATTTACGGGAGTTACAGCGTGGAAAGATGGCCAGACGGCCAGACAAACCGAATGCATAAACACTTTTAAATTTTGTTGGAAAGTGTTTAAAGAAAAAAAAAAAAAAAAAAAAAAACCTCCTTTTTAAAGTATTCAAAGTTTATCTTGAAAATCATGCTATTCATGATATGACTGCAATTCATGAATTTTCGAAGAAAATTGCATTACAGCACATTAATTTGGCTTGAGCATCGAACCCGGTTATTGAAAAGTCACTGCTTTTTTACCATTGGTAGAAAGCGACAGTTGGTAAATTTATTAAAGAAAATTATAATTTTTGATCTGTTTCTTTTTAAGATATTGCAGCAGGAAAGAAAAGGAACTAATGATTTAAATTACTTTTTGAGGATTTCTAAATTGTATATCTCAACGTATAATTGTTAGTGAATTAATATTAAATTACTGATTGATAAAAGTATGTTAAAACAAAAATCTCACTCAAAGCATTTGAAAGAAAATTTTGATTTTCTGTAGAACCGCATTCATTCTGGGCTGCTGATTGGATGTAGAGATGAGTTCGGGCTCGTTTTTCTGAGCCCGAACTTGAAAAATTTGTATCATTAGAACCCGAATCCGATCGAACCTGATACCGAAAGTACGCAGTACTAAAATTTCAATAACAATTTAAAATTGTTCCAAGATTAATTTTCTTAATTAAAAACCCTTCTTACATAGAAAACAAGTATTTATCCTAAATACGCTACCATCACAGCGTTTTATAGATTTCATGATAAAAGCGTATTTTTTACATGCTTTCTTTTAACTTACAATTATGTTTGTGTGTGATAGTCAAATCTTGTGACTCATTTTTCATCCACTTCCTGTTGACATAAAGCTTTAAAATTTGGAACATATAGGGTAAAGTGCCCATATTTCGTCCCCCTTAACTTCTCCACTTCTACGAAAGTGGCGCAACTTATGACGCAAGGCACAGGGGAAGGAAGGTAAAAGGGTATTGAAAGTTTCGTTCGCCAAGACACATACATAAATTAAAGACGCCGAATTTCCTATTTTTATGAGATCTGAGTTCTCATTACGTCGCTTGTAGAACATTATTTACTATACTGTGAGTATTTATTTCTTATTCATTGCATATTATTTTCGTCCCGGGGACGAAATTAGGAACGCTTTTTCATGACAATTTTTTTAATTTTCTCCTCGTGTTTGGATGGCCAATGTTTCGTTATGTTATTCTTCCACTGATAATTAGTACATTTCTTTGTGCCTTATTTTAATGTAAATTAAATAACTTACTCATTTAGAAATAAAATTTGATTTAGTTATAAGTTAAGCCTTGGCGTATTGGATTTTTTGGGGGGACGAAATTGGGACCATTTTTTTATCTTTTGCATTTTTTAGAAACTTTTGAAAAACAATTCTTCGCATTGTTAATTTTTTTTGTACGATATTTGCTCATGTTTCTATGTGCGTGTGTAGTTAGTTTATGTACAATTCAAATTTGGTAGGTTTTCACTGAAAATTACAAAATTTAGGACCTAAAAGTGACTGGGGGGGGGGGACGAAATATGGGCACTTTACCCTATGTATTACTGAAGGCAATATATGAATTGGATATTTATTTTTTAAAGTTTGATCCCTAAGGGGGCAACGTTAAATCAAACAAGACAAATTTATGTAATCTTTACGTTTGATTTCCAATGGAGAAATCAAGATCAGCTTCAAAAATGAGTATTTGTTAAAAAGTACGAACAACAGGGTTACCAAAATAGCGCCAAAGTTTAGACAACTTGGCTGCAAAAATAAGTTGCCATATATGAAGTCTACTTTGCAATAGCTGGCTAATATGGCAAAATTCCCATTTAAATCCATTAATCTTCCATAATCGAGCACACCGCAATTTAATTTAAACTCCATGCATTTAACACATTCTCTACCATCGACACGCTGGCTCGTCCGACCAGCACCTCTTCCTATGCCGGCAACGCTCTGAAGCGTCGATAAGTTATGATAAGCTATATGCCCTGTTTTTAATGTGGTTATATGGTTTTGGAAGTTGAGCGTAGAGATTATTTAGGCACGTTAGCGAATCATGAACCACACTAAAGATGAAAATAATATGTTTTTTCGTCTCTCTGGTTTTACTAGTAAAATATATGGAATATTTTAACCATTAAATCACTCTTTTGTATACCGGCTTCTGTGGATAGACATATCATTTTTAGTGGCAGCGAATGTGTTAAGGTTTTTTTTTCTTCCCCCAAGACTTTTCTACTTTCTAGTGCATTTAAAAGACATATATTTTCTACATTTTCGTGAATTTTAATGAAAGCATGTTTTTCCAAAAAAAGTTTTTACATTCATATTTATTAAAAATATTGCATTCTTCATATTTTATTTTTAATTTAAAATAAAGCAACTTCTTGTACGAATTTGTTTAAAGTAATATTTAATGTGGCATTTTCAAGCCACATTTTAATGCATTTAAAAATCTCTCTATTCTAAAAAAAAGTAACTACCCCCGCCGCCGCTTTTGGATTTTTTGTGACCGGAGGTCTTTCTTCGTTAATATTAAAAAAAAATAATGCATACAAAAATATGAAAATCGGTAGTATTATACAGAAATGTCTGATAAACACGCTGATGCAGACAGTTTTCAAATCGAAGGATTATTTTAAGAGATATTTAATGCTAAAGTTGGACAAAATCGTTCCACTAAAAAAGTTTTATAGGAGCAAAAACTATTCATGGGAATTTAATCATTTTTAGATCATTTTATACGTCTGAAGTTCCCGGTGTGCAGACTGTATTTCTTTTTTTAATTTGACCCATTTTTTGAGGTTTTATTTCTATTTTAAATTCAAATTTTAAGCATTTCTAGAGATATTTTTTAGATATTTTAGAAAGTGATATTAATTTAAACTGTTGCCAACTGTATAAACAGCGCAAACAATAATGATTGCTTCAAATAAAAAAAAATATTTATACGTGTAAATAAATTAAAAATTTATTTACACGTGACTATTATAAACAGCAAAAATATTTTGAATTAGAATTAAATAATTATGTACAAAAAGCAGGAACTTATTAAAAATTACGTCATAAAAACTATATTTACACGTGAATTTTAAGAGAGAAAGTAAATTGTAAAATAATAAATTCATTAACATGCGTTAGAAGTCTTAAATAGGAGAAAATACGTCATATTTACGTCACATTACAGTTATTACATAAAATGAACACAAAATAATATTGCAAAACAGTTTAAATTTAGAAATTGCGCTAGACATTTATTTGATATTTTGAGAGTATACTTTTCAACTATTTTCGTTAGGAAAGCGCAAATAATATTTCATTTCTAAAAAAAGTATTTTCACGTGAATATTAAAAAGAGAAAGAATAGTTTGGTAAAAATTACGTCAGACTAAAAACGATTAATTTAAAATGTCTTATTTAAAAGAACTTTCTTTTCGCTTTGTTAAAAAATACCGGGAGACAAAGACTCTGTTTGCTTAATTCCTTTTATATTAGCTTATTTTGAAATTTTGAACTTATTTTACTTAATCAAAGACGAAAACAGCGATTGTATCTTTGGTACTACTTAGTTATCCCGTCGACCAAAAATCTATCATTCGCCAAATTATAAGATTAAATGCCAATAATGGTTGATCGTAAATGTCACATTAACTTGACTTTAAGCAAGTTACACGTGTCTACGTCATCAAGTTATTTTTATTTCGACGTTTTATTTGTATTCTTATTAATGTTGCACTAATTTATTTGTTCTTTCGTTATTTAAAATAAAATTTATGTCAATTTGTATAATTTGGCGAGTGGTTTAGCGATTTATATAATTTGGCGAAATTGGTCGACGGGATAATCATGTAGTACCGAGCGGATTTGGCTTAAAATTCCCCAATCAAAGAGAAATGAATAGAAATCCGTTTATAGGGAGATCGCCACTGTTTTTTAAATTATAATTTAATCTTCCGAAATCTTTTTAAAGCCGATCAAATTAGCGTACTTTTAGAGTCTGCGGTGTCTGAACGGGGATTGACGAGTGTAGCTCGTAGGGGGCTGAGCCCCCTAGTGTAATAAAAAAATAGAGTTCTATTTTGAAAATGTAGAATATCAATAATATTTGAAAAGGTAAAATGGAAAGGGAAAACAATATTTTTTTGAATTAGGCTTATTTAAAAAAAAAACTAACAAATAATTTTAACTCGAACGTCTCTCTAAAGGTAATTGAATGGACCTTGATTCAGTCCTGCCAATAAAAAATAGATTTGGAAAAGTAAATTTCAAAAGAAT
This sequence comes from Maratus speciosus, assembly GCA_963932465.1. Taxonomy (NCBI): domain Eukaryota; kingdom Metazoa; phylum Arthropoda; class Arachnida; order Araneae; family Salticidae; genus Maratus; species Maratus speciosus. The sequence goes on along the minus strand of OZ010788.1, from coordinate 534,113,796 downwards.
TTTTAGATATGAATTAAATAATAATTTGTATAAAGATTAATATAAGGGTTTTTCAAACTTATTTAATAATTAAATGTGTTTAAAATATAAATAATAAAATAGTGTTCGAATTAATTTATTTGTAATTAGAGAAATAGCGGTTTAGTCAAAAAATTGATCCTAATTTATAATTTCCAATAAAGAAGGTCTTTCTGATATTCATCTATGGCAAATTTTCCCAGAAATAGTTCCGCTAATTTTTAATGTACAGTATCGATAATATGCAGAAACAGAGTATGAAGAGAGAAACCCAAATTAGCATTCTGTTGTCAGCTCATTTGAAACAAACTAACATCTTATTTTAATTCTACAGATAATTGAACGAAGCTTGATTCAGCTCTTCTAACAAATCAAATAATAAGCAGGGGTCTAATTTACCCACCGGAATGTAGACATCTGCGTTACTAAAAACATCACTAACATTTCCCACTTTATTAACGCGGCGAGGGCCGCAGTGTTGAACAGTTAAAAGGATATATATCGTTAAAGATAATTGTAAAAGATCAATTTGTAGACTAATAATACTTATGAAGAAAATGTGTCATTATTGAGAAAAAAAAATGTATAATGATTTTTTAAATCATTTAATAATTAAATATGTTTAAAATGGTAAATAGCAAAATAGTGTTATTAAAGCGTTATAAATTGATATATGGCTTTAAAAAATATATTTATTTTCTAATTAACAAAATAGCAGTTTATTTACAAAAGTTTTCCTGACATATCTCTCATATGCAAGAAAAGTGACGCATCACGCAAAAAGTCATTTTGCGTTTTATTCCACTAATATGTCTGTCATAGGTATGTCTTGCTACACAAAATGTTTCACGAGCCTAATTATTAGAAAAGGGCAGCTGACGTCACTGTTGGTCGAATTACTGTGGATCAGCAAGAAAAACCTGTCCGTTCTTTATTACTCCTACCTGTACACATAAGCCAGGGAAATTTGATTGGTCTTCGTTTAACAGGTCTCTGACATGATTGGCCTACGTCACCAAGGCCATTCCTGTAATGATCGTTATGACAAAAATGTAGTTGGTAGATTGGTTGACGGAAGTGTTTGTTTGTAAATATGCCTTTTCCTTATAGGAAAATCACTTTATTACCCTACATGTCCATTTTTGACCACAGAAGAAGGGTGGGTGAGTGGGGAGGTATAATTACTTAACTCTCCGAACCTCATCCCACGTCTTCATTCTTAAGGGTTTTATGCTTTTATGCACGTTTTTATTCCTGCATGCAGAGCTAAGTGCTATAAATTTATTTTACAGTAAAATCATGCAAATTTCCTCTTGCCTCTCCTGTAAAATTTACTTTTGTCGAGATGCGTCACTTTTCTTGCCGGGGAGCCATATGATCTCCGAAAAAGTTTTTTACGATATTCATCTATTGCAAATTTCTACATAAGTACTTCTGCTAATTCTAAATATAAAATGACAGTGTCATGTAAATATGTACTATAAATAAATAAACACCAATTAGTTTGTTGTCAGCTCTTAAAAAACAAAAACAAAGCACTTAAAATGCTCCAAACTAAGCTAGTGATTGCTAAAACTGATAAAAAATACACTTCAAAGGTATATAAATACAGTCATTCAGGGTAATTTTGAACCATGGGCTGTAACTTTGCACCACCTCCTAATTTTCAATATTTTTGACTCCAAAAGACTAATTAAACTCCAGAACTGTGCTCTGTTGGCAAGGTTCTAAACTGGGATTTCTACTCTTCATTTTAGAAAATAAATTAGCAACATTATGCGCAATTAATATTAGCATCTAACTATTTTTGTGAAGTACTGTTTTCATGTTAATTTTGAATGCTGTTTTGAAGTTATTGTAATCTAATTAAATTTTCATAGTAAGTAACAATATACTCATGTATCAAACATATTATTATCTAAATGTTGTAAATGTGTTAATATTTTATGATTATTTATTTATTAATTGTTAATAAAATGTAAAATAAGAAGGCACTAACATTCTACCACATTTTCAGGGTAACTTTGAGCCGGCTCAAAGTTATACTGATGTTTATAATTTACTGATTATAGGTGCTACTGTCAAAAATTTCCCATATTTGCACGTATATTTCGTATAAATACCGAAAGTGTGCATTAGATATAACATGTAAATATTTTCACAAATATGTGTAAAATACATAAAATTCATTTAAAGGCGTTGTTCGGGGCGGAGCTACTCAAATTTGACATTTCATACATTCGACATTTTTTATTCTTGTTTGAATAATATTAGTACTAGTATGTATTACTATATGAAGTACTTCATATAGTACTATAAGTTATATATATGAAGTACTGTTAAGTACTTCATATATATAACAGTACTTCATATACTGTGACTATGGATATATTATTGAGTTAAAACATTGAAAATTGTTTTTCACTGCATTTTTATAATTTATATGAACAATAAACAGGTTTTTTTTATTTCTAAATATTCATGGTTCTATTCTTCCACTTTTCTTAAGCCTAATATTTGTTGTAATATCATAAATTATACATTTCTTGTGATGTTGGAAAATGTAAATTCGGAGTCTTTACACATCTGAAATTATTTTTTGGGGTTCAAAGTTGTCCTAACTATAATACTTTTTTTTTATAATAAATTATTTTAGATAATATTTATTATATGATGCAAAGTTACCCTAAATGGCTGAGTAACTTTGTACCAGGTTAAAAATTCATTTTTTATTGCTTTTATTATTATTATTCCTTAACTTTTGATAGTCATATAATAATTTAGGATCATTTCTTCTTTTTATGCCCCTAGTTGTAACAATATTCTTAAAATAAGAATGTGGCATATGGAAATAGAGAAAATGCGGATCAAAGTTACCCTGAATGATTCTTTGCTACCTTTATTCAGATCGACACTTGTTTCATCGCTCAGACGGCGGTATTTTCAAGATCTTTGTTGGTACAAATATTTTTCAGAAATTTTTAAAAACAAAAAAATTGTAAATAAAATCACGAGACCAAATGTATAATGAAAAAGAAGTGCAAACATAAAATAAAATAACATAAAAACGGATATTTGTGAACGTGAATTAATTTCTACTTTGTTTCTTATTCTGCAGAGCATCTCTTTCCAAATTTTAGGTTTCTAGATGGAGGCTGAATCACTGCAGAGATTCTCACTGCGTAAAAAGATCTCTATTGATTCCCGGATAATGGATGGTAAATAAAATCTTGATGGATAAATTATTCTACTATCTTTAAATTCAACCTGTAAAGATTCTTTGCTGTATTATCTAGATAAAGCTGTAGTTCTCTTGTTGTATTTTATGTCTGCTCTATGGGCTTTGATTCTAGTTTTAAGTTTTCTGTTTGTCATATCTATAGAAAATTGCATTGTTCCATCATTTTTGGTGAAAGGTATTTAATATACTCCTGATAAATGGTTTGATTGAATTGGATCTATTTTCTTACAGACTATATTTTTAATTTTATGGAATTAAAAATTAAAATGGAGTAAATTTTATGGAATAATTCCATAAAAAAAAATATATATACTCTATAAGAAAATAGATCCAATAGAATACAATTATCAGGATTAAATGAAATATCTTTCACCAAAGATGATGGAACAGTGCAGTTTTATACAGGTATGACCAACAGAAAACTTAAACTTAGAATCACAGAACATATGGCAGACATCTGATAGAACAAGAGAACTACAGCTTTGCCAGATTATATAGGAAAGAATCTTTACAGACTGATTTTTAAAATAATATAACAATTTATCAATCAATATTTTATTTACCATCTATTATCCGGGAATCAATAGAGATCTTTTTATGCAGTGAGAATATTTGAAATGATTCATCCTCCATCGAATTACCGTCTGAAATAAAATGATCTCCTTTTAAAAAATAAATTTTAAAAGCAACTGTTCAATGTTTATGTGCATTGTTCTGAATAATAGATGATTTGGATAACAATGTACTGTTTTCAAGACAGTTGACATTTTGGTGTGTTTAAGAAATATAATTAACAAAATAGTGTTAAGTTTTTTAAAAATGTAATTTCATTGCTGATTGTTATTTCTAAGTTCATTTTGAAAATTTGATCCTATTTGTGATTTTTGGATCAGGAGGTCTTTGCAATATTCCCCATTTTTTACACACATGTACTTCTGTTCATTCTTAATCACTGATATGTAAAAATATCGCCTGAAAAACAGTGCTGTAGTCGTAAAAAGAGTATAAGTTATAAACAGGTGGTGTACAGTAGAGAGTAAACACTGCACTTTTATTTGAGAAATATAGGGTACACGGAGTTTCTTTAAAAAATCCTGAAAGCATACGCCGTATGCCACCATATACCATTCACTACAAGCCTGCGCAAATGTGAAGCGCAAAATATTCTACTATCAGCTCTTTTCAAACAACCTAGCAACTCATTTTAAGACATCTCGCTATAGATAATTGGACGGAACTCATCTGACAAATCGAATAATAAGCTAAAGTATAATTTATCCTGCGGTATGTAGACATCTGCGTTTATATTTCTCACAGTATTGACGCGATGCTGCGTTGAACAATTAAAAGGATATGTATTATTAACTTAAATTGTAAAATATCAATTCTATCGATTAAGAAAATGTAACGCCGCTAAGAAATTTGTGTATTTAAATTTCGATTTTTATCTGATTTTCTGTTTCAAAGAGAATAAATCGAATATTTAAAAGCGTAATTCCTAAGGGGAATTTACAATTGCTTTTTTTATATTCTAATTTGCAGTACAGTAATTTTTATTATTGTCTGAAATATTTCTACACTTATGTCCTACAAACAACAATTTCAATTGTTTTGCAGTTTTCATTATGTAATATATTTCAAAATTGGTTTGTAAAATAAAATTGCCTTTAGGGAAAAAAAAAAAAACAAATCAATTTCTCATATGAATTATTCTTAACGTTAATATAAATATTAATGAGCCATTATGTCAGTTTATATTTTAATATGTTTAAAAATGTAATTAATAAAATCGCGTTTTTCCTTTTAAAAATGTAATTTAACTGCTCATTGTGGTTCTTTAATTTTATTAAGAAAAATTGTTCTAGACTTATGACCGCAATATAAGAAGACTAATATTTTATGGTACAGTCTTGGAAAAAAAAAGTAAACACCCTTTACTAACTCTGCAAAATATTATCGTAGAAGAAAGTTACTGGTACCACACGATTGGTAATAAAGTCTACTTTTAAATGATGTACGTAAAATTTTCTTAGGGGGTCATCTACATATTAAAACGAACCATAATTTTGTTTTTTTTCAATAGCAGTAGGCAATTCTGACAGCATAAATGAACTCTACACCCTCCAATTAGCCTAAAAGCAAATTTTTATGCAATTCATACGATAAGTTTTCGAGAAATTAATTATTTTAAAACGAGCGTATTTTAGGGGCTGTATCCAAATTGAAGTTCGGTACTCGATTGTTGACCGAGAGAGCCCCCTTCTTGATCAAGTTTCATGGATCAAGTTTTATGCGCCACTCCATCAGACATTGCAGACTGCTACATTACAGGATAGCATAAAAATTTTCAAAATATCTAGCCTCTTCGTAGGGGTTGTTTACTTTTTTCCCCCACGGTTGTACATTCATTAATGGTGAATTTTTACATAAGTACTGTTAATAGTTCTAAACGCACATTATCAGAAATATGTAAAAATTAACCATGTAAAGTGAATCGCAAATTAGTTTGTTGCCAGCTCATTTAAAACAAATTAACAACTAATTGTAACTCGAACATCTCTCTACGCATAATTTAACAGAACTTGGTTCAGTTCTGCTTATTAAAAGTAAATTTCAAAAGAAGTTTTTCGCATGAAATATCTACCTAATAATAGTCAATATTCAGATTAATATAGGGTTTTCAAACTCGTTCATTTTTCATCGTGTTTAAAAACAAAATTACAAAATAGGGTTCCTTTATGTAAACAAAAGATATATTTATTCACTGAAGGTAAATTTAGTTACGTTACGTTTGAAAAAAAAAACAAAAAAAAAAAAACCTGAAGCAACCACAATGGTTACCGAGATTTATTTTAGAAAAATGTTACAAACTTATAATCTCGAATAAGAAGATAATAATATTCACCAATGGTAAACTTTCACAGAAGTATTTCTGCCAATTCTTAATGCGGAATATAAATGACTTGAAGAAAATTAGCATTAGTTACGAAACCCTTATTCGTCTGTTGAAAGCTCATTTAAAACAAACTAACAACTCATTTTAATTCGAATATTTTTCTAAGTATAATTTTCAGTTCTTACATCAAATCGAATAATAAGCTTGGTCATAATTTACCCACGGGAATGTAGACATATGCGTTTCTAACAACATTACTAACATTTACCGCATTATTGACGTGGTGCACTGTTGACAAGTTAAAAGAATAAGTATAATTAAAGAAAACTGTAAAAGAGAAATTTGAAGAATAATTATATTGACGAAGAAGGTGTGTTATAACTTTTCAGAATTGTTTGTAAATATCGGTTCTTTATTTGTTTTTTTGTCTAAAACAGAGAAAAGAGGAAATTAAACCATAGTTTTGAGCTGATTTAAAGAGCTCAGTTGGTTGAATATTTTCATTTTTTTTCTCATTTGACAGCTTTATACTTTGTTACAAATGATCTTATTTAATATAAATGAAATTATGCCAATATTTTGAATTTTTTATAAAATTTGACAATCATGATTCTGATGCTTGGGAAAGCAAAGAATTTTATTAAATTAAAGAATGACATGGATGTGATAGTCAGTGCTGTAGCCCTAAAATCCAGATGGTATACACTTAGAGAATATATGATGCAGCTTTATTTGAGAAAAACAGTGTATACGGTGTTTTTTTAATGTAGAAAGTATATGAGGTATAACTATCGTATAAGCTCCACTAGACTCATTGCGATAGTAATCTACTAAAGACGGCTCAATGATCAATTTTTATTTTGTCTATTTATTTGCTCAGCTCCGCTGAGAAAGCGAGCGTCATGGGATTACTCTAAATCGAAGAAGGCATTTACCATAATTCTGATGCGGCGCAGTGATGAAAAGTTAAACGTATCATAAATTAAATCTTTAAAAATCAATTTGAAGATTATTTTGAAAAATAAGGTATAGCACTAGTGAAAAAAAAATATGTACTGATTTTTCAGAAGTGGTTTTAAATATCGTATCTTTATCCCGTTTTTTATTTAAAACAGAAAAAAAAATTAAACGTACTTTTCAGCTGATTTAATAAGTAATTCTTTCATATTATCGTTTGCAGTATAATATTTTAATATCCTGAAAAAGTTACATACATATGTCTTACAAATAACACTTTCGTGTTTCAGTTTTCAGTGCGTAATACATTTAAGAACTGGCTTGTAAAATAAAATAACCTAATTTTAAAGATTGAAAGCAGTTTCTCTTATAAATTGTTGAAAATATTAAATTCGGTAGATTTGTTAAGCATGGGCCTGTTTTGGCCATATTGCTGTTAGTGTAATGCTTTTAATGAAGACTTTTGAAGGGAAAGAGAACCTAATTTTCGTAGAAGGCAAAAATCTGAAAATCTTGCACAGTGCTTCCGCTCAGTCCGCCCTTGTTTCGAACCACTGAACATCGACCTAAACTTCTGATTTTGTAACCAACATGCTAACTGTTGGTCTGAGTGTGTTTCTGAATAATGTGAATAATATTGTACCGTTTTCAAACCAATTTCATATTTTACTATGTTTACTCAATTTATTTTTAAACATTTAATTTAACTGCTTATTGTGGTTCTTTAAGTTTATTTTAAAAATTCATGCCAGACTTCTGGTCTCTATATAACCGTAACTTAATAATATTCATTAATGATAAAGTTTCGCACAGGTACTTCTGCTAATTCTTAACGTAAAATGTCAATAATATGCAGAAATGTAACACGAGAAATGAAAAACTAATTAGTTTCTTGTCAGCTCATTTAAACAAACTAACAAGTCATTTAAACTGGAACGTCTCTCTACAGATAATTGAAGGCAACTTGATTCAGCTCTTCTAACAAATTGAATAATAAGCTAGGGCATATTTTACCCACCGGAATGCAGACATCTGCGTTTCTAATAATATCACTAACATTTCCGACATTATTAGCACCGTGCACTGCTGAATAGTTAAATGGATATGTATCATTGTAACAAACTGCAAAAGATCAATTTTGAAATTATTTTACTGATGAGGAAAGTGTAATAATATTGAGATAAAACATGTAGGGCAGAGTAGCCGAATTTGGACCACTTCACTTATTTTCAGGTGTAACTCACTTAATTTTTGGAATATTTGCAAACGATCATTACACAGGGTCAATCTATTCATCTATTAACTAAATAAATATTTAGATCAATTTCTTTTTGAAAATCTTTAATTTTATTTTAATTGGAAAAATTTTTCCAAAGTGGTCCAAATTCAGCAACTGGTCGCCTAAGTTGGACCCCCAGTCTCCTAAATTGGACCAAATAATACCAGGTTGTTTTAATGACTAGGGAATATAATTAATTCTATTAAAAGTAAAGTTTGCGATTAATGAAACAATCAAACAAAATAACAGCAATGAAATATAATGAAATCAAATATCTGAAAATAAGAGTAATTGTTTTAAATCAAAATGTATTCAAAATATAAATCAAAGTTATCATTAATTAAGTATAGAAATTATGGAACTAATTGCCAATTACTTGAATATCGTGTAAGGAGTGATGAAAAGCTTATACATGAATTTTGTCCATTGTTCTTGTTTTCCAGCGCACACAACATAGAACCGTATATGGCAATCTGAACACTGAATCATTTCTGCTATTTTATTTTTCTTACAAATTAGGGAAAACCAGTCATCATTGTCTAGATTTTTCTTTTTAGTTTCTGAATTATCAGACTTTTTTTTTGCAACAGAAATTTCTTTACATGTTTGTAGTTCTTCTCTTCCATCATTTTCTTGCTAATTGCATTACGCCTATTTTTTAAAACTTGATGTTCCAATTGCTTGTGTAGTGTGGAAGCTTCCTTTCTGCCTTTTTTCGTTTCAAGGTTTAGTTTATATGGCAATGATGTTAACACAACTGTTTTTGGCTCCCTCTGTACTTTGATTTATCTGAATTTAGCAAGGGAAATAACATTTCTAATGATTTTTTGGCTTTTGTGGTGGATTTGTAGCTGCAGCCTTGTTGCAGGTAAATTTGTTCGCAACTTAGTGTCTGCTTTTTGTTTCCTATATTTATAACAGCTTTTGCTGTCGGTGTTATACTCCCAGACAGTTTGTCTATGTCTTTTTCAACATTTTCATCAAGGTTTGAGATTTTATGCGTTTTAATTGCAAAAAAGTATAATTCCACCTCCAGAACTGTAAAAAGTCTTTCATAGCAAATATCCTGCCGGAGGAAAATGTTTGAATTCAAATCTCTAAATCAAATATGCCGTAGGAATAAAGAATTCAAAGAAAATAAATACAATTACATACAAGATAAAAGACATTGCAAAAAAAAATTATTGCATGTAAAAATATTTTTATGTTTATATAGGCCTAAACTGTACAAATCCAGATATAAAAAAAGAAAAAAAAACTTGCATGGAGATAGTAATCCATTATAAAAAAAAAAAAAAAAAAAAAAAAAAAAATAGCGTACAAAGCGTACCGTCCTCGAAATTCATTACTTACTTTTAACATTTATGATCGCATATCTGGTCCAATTTACGCAACTTAAATTGGCCCAATTACGGCAACTGCGCCATTTTTTAAAACAGTTAATGTCAAGACTTAGAACAAAAACGAAATCAAACGAATCCACGTAAAAAATATGCGCAATAAACAGATGAATTCATATATGTATATGAAAACATAACAACTTACCTTACTTTTAAAATATTCACTTACGCTTAGTAGGGAAAAATTAGATCAAAACAGCTAACTTTAGGTTTTTTAAAATTGTTTGAAAACAGCGCGTGGTAGGCGGCTGATTCTTCTAATCATGAGTGACGTCATTCTGATGAGTAGGATTTCAGCGGTAGATAGAGTCTCTTCCTGTAATTAACGGCAGAATGGCAACGGTCCAATTAAAGCGGCGGTCCAAATATGGCTACTCTCCCCTATAACGATTTTTAGAAATGTTTTGTAATTTTTTAACATATCGATGCTTATATGTAATATCCAAGTATATGTATGCATACATTCATTTATTTAAAATGAAATTATGCATATCAACTAAATGAAAATATATACATAGATATTTATTAATATTTTCAAAATTAATATTTTCAAAAATTATTAAAAAATATAGATTTCCTTTTAAAATAATTTCTTAAACTTTAGAAATCTTTACACATGTTTTACTTTATGCTAATTAGAAGTATACTTTTCGCAATATCAGTGACGCTAAATATACTTCGATGGAAAATGTTTATGATTTAAGGTACTATTTATTGTAAAAGGACATGATTTCTTTTATTTTCTCTATTCTTTCTGAATATATTCTTTCTTGTGACGTTCTTCTTCAACACAGCAAGAATATATGTTTCAGAATCGTTTCAGAATAAAGAAGACAGTCAGGTAGATAGCTAACTATTTTTAGTAGAGCATGATGGAATAATACCTAGGGACATAATTTATTTTATTTGCGTTGATGATTAATCGGTCAGCAGTGGTTTATATAATGACCACCGGGACTGCCGCAAAATATCGGATAATAAATCAATAAATCTGGTAAAATAAGATATTTTTTCTCCTGTTCATATTTGTTAAAGAGATGATATCTATGTTTCATGAATTCTTAGATGGGTTTGTTAAATAGATTACGCTTGTATAAAAAGAAAATAGACAGACTTTTTACTGCTAAACCTATTATAAATTTAAAAAAAATATTTCAATCTGTTTTTGTAAATTAAAACTGCCGGAACTTGATTTAGAATATCAAAAGCAGTAACGGCTGTTTTTGTATTTTAATCGATCTTTTATGCATATAGCCATGAATTCATTTAAATGTAGATATAGAAAAATGTCCGTCAAAATAAAAAGAACAATGTAAAACGTTTTTTAATCGATACAAAGGATTGAGAAATTGCGTTTTTCTATCGATGAATTTCTTCCTCAGGCTATATCCGCATCAACTAATCATTACAGCCCTTTGAGACTCAGTAATTGTTCAAACAAACACAATTTTAGTCAATTGTAATTCTAAATTCTTCACGAACAAATGAAAAGAAGTGTTTCAGTTGACAATTAAAAGATTGCATCAAAGATAGGTTATCTTTTGTACCTTTAGTGGTCTTTGAAATGTTTCGAAACGTTTATCTCCTATTGGATAAATCGGATCAAAAGTTGTATAAACTAGATCAGGAACGTCGAAACTATGGCACGTGGCAGATTATTTTTGGCACGGCATAGATTGATATTGTAAATCAAAATATCACCAATTTCACAAAATGCACGGAATTAGACTAGCTTAGTTTGTCGGAATTCAATTGGTCGTCGTTAACATGCAGATTGAAGAAACTGAAATGCAACGTATGCATTCCAACCTAGTTCAATATAGGCTCAAATGCTTTTTCATATTAAGAGCAGATTATGAGATCATTGGGAAAAATATTATGCCGATGGATAACTTGGAATTCAAAATTATGACAACTTTCAATTCAATTCCAGACAGGAGAAACTGTTTGACATTTTCAAAAATTCGTCAGCAAGATTATTATTTTTCAAAATAAATAATGTTAAAAACTCAAGTAGAAAGCTCTTGTCAGATCATTCTTACGCAGTTTCCATTCTCTTAAAAATAACCAAGTACGAAGCTGATATCAATTTTTTGGCATCTAAGATGTAACAACAGAAACATCTTTTTTTAAATTATTTTCTAAAGTATATCACCGGATGTTACACATATTTTTTTAATCCTAAAAACAAAATTTTGCGTAATTTTGATTCATTATTATGTAATCTACTAAATAAAAGCATTATATTCGTACATTTCCTAATTCTACAAAATACTAAAAAAAATATTTTAAATAAAAGATTTGAGTGGAGTTATAAATATTGCAGAAAATCTCTATAAATTCAAATTTAATGAATTAATTTTAATTGGCGAAATCATTGTAAAATTTATTAAATAATTGTGTAAATCTTCTAATGGAGTTTCAAAAATTCTGAAAAAAAGAAAAAAAAATACTTTAGAAGATGAAATTTTCATGAATTAATAATTTGGGACATAAAGGGTTAAATACAATAGAAAACCTATGAGAATATATTAATGAGATACATTTACGCAAAAGATAAGTGTTATGCCAATAAAGGTAAACTAAAATTTGCTATCAAAATATACTGAAAAAAAAATCTTAAAAGAAGCTTTTACTCTGTAGCATCTAGAGTGATAAAAATGATTTTAAATGATAGTAATTTGTTTAATTACTATATTTTGGCAAAATTCTGCGCTGACCCTATCTCTTATAAAGCTTTCTTCCGCTATAAATGTAATTAAAAATGTATAAACATGAAACTACGTGATTTTTTGACGAATGTCTTACATGATAAAGTTATTTGTGTATTTATTTTTTGTAGAAATAGAATAAATTACACCAAATGCTGCAGTATTTTAAATACAGCAATTTAAATTTTGTCCCATTCTTTTTTTTTCAGTACTGTATTTCTTTCAATAAATAAAAGTATTAGATTTCAAAACGTAATAAGAAAAACTTTTTTTTTTTTTTGAAATCGCAATGAAAATTACTCTTTAGTTTCAAAATTATTTGCCTGTCTCAGGAAATACTCTGGAGTAAAATAACAAACCCTGTAGTTTTCTTGTAATCTACAAATAAAGAAATCCTTACAGTATAGCTCAATGGTAATTTCAAATTTAAAATGATTTTTTTTTTTTGTGTGTGTGTGTGTGTGTGTGAAGTTGGGGGGGTGGAGGGTTATCAGGGTTACATTTTCATAGTTTAAATCTTCACAGAAAAGAATTTAAATTTTGTCCCATTATTTTTTTTTCAGTACTGTATTTCTTTCAATAAATAAAAGTATTAGATTTCAAAACGTAATAAGAAAAACTTTTTTTTTTTGAAATCGCAATGAAAATTACTCTTTAGTTTCAAAATTATTTGCCTGTCTCAGGAAATACTCTGGAGTAAAATAACAAACCCTGTAGTTTTCTTGTAATCTACAAATAAAGAAATCCTTATAGTATAGCTCAATGGTAATTTCAAATTTAAAATGATTTTTTTTTTGTGTGTGTGTGTGTGTGTGTGAAGGGGGGGGGGGGTGGAGGGTTATCAGCGTTACATTTTCATAGTTTAAATCTTCACAGAAAAGAATTTAAATTTTGTCCCATTCTTTTTTTTTCAGTACTGTATTTCTTTCAATAAATAAAAGTATTAGATTTCAAAACGTAATAAGAAAAACTTTTTTTTTATTTGAAATCGCAATGAAAATTACTCTTTAGTTTCAAAATTATTTGCCTGTCTCAGGAAATACTCTGGAGTAAAATAACAAACCCTGTAGTTTTTTTGTAATCTACAAATAAAGAAATCCTTATAGTATAGCTCAATGGTAATTTCAAATTTAAAATGATTTTTTTTTTGTGTGTTTGTGTGTGTGTGAAGGGGGGGGGGTGGAGGGTTATCAGCGTTACATTTTCATAGTTTAAATCTTCACAGAAAAGAATTTAAATTTTGTCCCATTCTTTTTTTTTTCAGTACTGTATTTCTTTCAATAAATAAAAGTATTAGATTTCAAAACGTAATAAGAAAAACTTTTTTTTTTTTGAAATCGCAATGAAAATTACTCCTTAGTTTCAAAATTATTTGCCTGTCTCAGAAATACTCTGGAGTAAAATAACAAACCCTGTAGCTTTCTTGTAATCTACAAATAAAGAAATCCTTCTAGTATAGCTCAATGGTAATTTCAAATTTAAAATGATTTTTTTTGTGCGTGTGTGTGTGTGAGAAGGGGGGGGGGTGGAGGGTTATCAGCGTTACATTTTCATAGTTTAAATCTTCACAGAAAAGAATTTAAATTTTGTCTCATTCTTTTTTTTTTCAGTACTGTATTTCTTTCAATAAATAAAAGTATTAAATTTCAAAACGTAATAAGAAAAACTTTTTTTTTGAAATCGCAATGAAAATTACTCTTTAGTTTCAAAATTATTTTCCTGTCTCAGGAAATACTCTGGAGTAAAATAACAAACCCTGTAGTTTTCTTGTAATCTACAAATAAAGAAATCCTTATAGTATAGCTCAATGGTAATTTCAAATTTAAAATGATTTTTTTTTGTGAGGGAGGAGGGGAGGAGGGTTATCAGCGTTACATTTTCATAGTTTAAATCTTCACAGAAAATTGTTTCTTATATAATTAAAACTTAAAAAAAAAAATCCGTGTTAAAATTATGTTATAAAATAATGTAAGAAAAATCACCCACTATTATCAAACTAAAGTTATAACATGCCCAAAGCGAAAAAAGTACATTTAAAGGCTTAAAAATACCTTTCAATAAACAGATCTACATATTTTGTACACACAATTGGCGACTCATCGAGAGCAATATTAATAAACAATCTATTTCTGAAAAAAAAAAAGAAACTGGTAAATAAAAGTCCTTCCGGCCAGTGCCGGGAGGAAGAGGTAGCTTTCATAATCCTTATTTAAAAAAAGCCAACTTATATCATGCAAACACACAAAGCTCAATTTAGTGGAAACCGAATATAGGAGATTCAATACTAATTTTTATCAATATAATGAATGAGAATTTCGCGAAATTAGTCAGCTGTATCCAAGCTGCTGTTCTTTAAAGTAACTTATATTTGTTTGCCAAATTCGGCAATTTCTTAAAGTGCCTGTCATTTTAATACAACGTGGTGGATGAGGCTAAGCAGTGAACTTGGTCGAGACCTTAGTAATTGCTGTGCACATGCTCACTCACATCGGAATCGGTTAATATATAGGAGTGCTGTCGCATGCAAAAAATCAGATTTTTCAAAATGTCACCCACAATAGAAATTGAAACTGCTATATCTGAGCCATTTTTTAAGGTAAAGACAAACAAAAAATGCTCCTGAATCCTTATATCAAGATCAAATACTTAAGAAAGAAACCTTTTTCAATTTCTAAATTTTTTGCACCTCACTTTAAATATATATATATATTTTTTAATTTAATGGCCGCCATTCTGAAACAAGATGGCTGATGAATCTGGCCAGCGAACTTGGTCGAGATGTTGATGTATACTATTCACATGCCTTCTTACATCGAAATAGGCGAATACGTGTGTTATCGCGTGACAAATACAAGATCGTTTCAAAATGTTAGCCATGCTAGAAATTCAAAGTGCTATAAATCAACCATTTTTTAAGATACCAACAAAAGAACAAATTTTCAGAAACAAAAACTGCTCCGGAATCTTTGTATCAAGGCCAAACACATAAAAAAAACCTTTTTCATTTTCCAATATTTTAATACCTCATTTTAAATTTTAAATTTTAAATTAAATTTTTTTAATGGCAACCCTTTTGAAACAAGATCGCGAATGAAGCTGGACAACGAACTCGGTCGAGACATTGGTATGTACTATGTACAGACCAAGTTACATCCAAATAGGTTCATAAATACGCCTGTTATCGCGTGACAAAAATCAGGTCGTTTTAAAATGTCTGCCACAAGAGAAATTCAAAATGCTATTACTCAGCCATTTTTTTTTAGATATAGACGAAAGAAAAACTGCTCGGGAATCTTTGTATTAAGGTCAAACACATACAAAAAAAATCTTTTTCATTTTCCAATTTTTTGGTATCTCATTTAAATTTTTTAATTTTTTAATTTTTTTAAATAGCCGCCATTTTGAAACAAGATGGCGGATGAAGTTGGCCAACGAACTCGGTCGAGATATTTGTATGTACTATGTACACACCAAGGTACATCCAAATCGGTTTATAAATACGCCCGTTATTACGTGAGAAAAATCAGGACGTTTCAAAATGTCAGCCACGCTAGAAATTCAAAATGCTATAACTCAGCCATTTCTTAAGATATAGACGAAACAAAAACTGCTCCCGAATCTTTTTATCAAGGTCAAACACATAAGAAAAAAATATTTTTTCAATTTTCAATTTTTGGTATCACATTTCAAATTTAAATTTTTCTTGAAAATTTAAATGGCCGCCATTTTTAAAAAAGATGGCGGGTGAAGCTGGCCAACGAAACCGGTCGAGACATTGGCATGTACTATGTATAAACGAAGTTACATCCAAATCGGTTCATAAATACGCCTTTTATCGCATGACAAAATTCAGGACGTTTCAAAATGTCAGCCACGCTAGAAATTCAAAATGCTATAACTCAGCCATTTTTTAAGATATAGACGAAACAAAAACTGCTCCGAAATCTTTGTATAAAGGTCAAATACATAAGAAAAAAATATTTTTCCATTTTCAATTTTTTGGTACCACATTTCAAATTTTAAATTTTTAAAAAATTTTTAAATGGCCGCCATTTTGAAACAAAATGGCGGATGAAGCTGGCCAACGAACTCGGTCGAGAGATTGGTATGTACTATGTACACACCGAATTACATCCAAATCGGTTCATAAATACGCCTTTTATCGCGTGACAAAATTCAGGACGTTTCAAAATGTCAGCCACGCTAGAAATTCAAAATGCTATAACTCAGCCATTTTTTAAGATATAGACGAAACAAAAACTGCTCCGGAATCTTTGTATAAAGGTCAAATACATAAGAAAAAAATATTTTTCCATTTTTAATTTTTTGGTACCAAATTTCAAGTTTTAATTTTTTTTAAAATTTTTAAATGGCCGCCATTTTGAAACAAAACGGCGGATGAAGCTGGCCAACGAACTCGGTCGAGACATTGGCATGTACTATATACACACCTAATTACATCGAAATCGGTTCATAATTACGGGAGTTACAGTGTGACATAGGTCAGATATATATATATATATATATATATATATATATATATATATATATAAATTTTGAACGGAGGGTGGTTTCGGGGTCTGGGGGTCATGATCGATGAAAATATACCAAAATTTTTTGAAATCGCTTTCCTGCGAACGGCTGCAATAGGTAGCTTTTTTGTAAAGAAAGCTACCTAAAAAATACGAGATCACAGGTAGGATGAAAGAAAGTCCTCTAATAAAAATGGTCACCTATGAATGAGTTATTTTATCGTATTTTTTTTTATTTTGTAAAGCGTCTCGTTCCAAATTTTAGGTCACATTTATAGTAGTTATTAAGTATCATTAAAAATATCTGTAAACAAAATCCAAAAAGTAAATAAACCGTCAAGTGCGAGTGCTACTCGCGCTGAGAGGGTTCCGTGCAATAAATATATGAATTATTACTGAATACTGTATTATTTAAAAAAAAATCGTTTCTAAAAGAATAAGAAGACTTTGTAAAAAACTATGCAACGGAGTGTTGGGTATAGCTGAATATACTAGAAAAGTATGAATGGGTATACCATAAAAGTTCAAAGAAATATGAAGACTAAATAATATCAAATATTGCTATTCTGTATAACTCTTTTTTTAATCTTATCCTAATCTGTTTATGATGAACTTATTTCGGTACTGATAATGAAAGCAGTGCATATTAAAACACCATTTGTCATTTCATAAAACTAAATTCAGCGTGGTAATAATCTTTCTTTTTTACAGAGTAGCTAAAACAAAACCCTTGTTCAAAGTTTAAACTTGACATTGTGCTAAGAGCGCTTCGTTCGGAGGTCGCAAAGTTGCAACGCCGCCTTGGCCCGTGCCGCGTTTTTACAGGTACGTTTTTAATTAACTTTTAAAGACACGGGAAGCGTATTGAGAGATCCTCTCAATGCAAACTAGTCGCGAATCCCATAGTATTTATGTGATTAATTCTAATTAAATTAGTCTGTTTTTAACAATTTGACTTTTTTTGCTTTTATACTGCTACTGTGCATTACATTACACAAACATATCATTAAAAGTTATTTTCTGGGTCTCAAAAGCCGATAATAGATAGAGTACATCGCCCTTGTAATTGCGTATGTCCAAACCGACCGTATCTTTAAGGGTTAATATCTCGGCTAATTATAGACGATTTTTTTCGAAAATCAATATCAACAATGCTTTTATACTTCTGTTACGCTAGGTACCTCCGGCGCTTTTCAAAACCTTTGCTGAACGCCCATAAATCGGAATTTGTGTGTAACGGAAAAATGCGCTTTTCTCAAAAAGCATGCGACCTAGGGTAATCGCTATAATTTTCCTGCAAGTTTTAAATTAACGTCTACTACATCTAATTTTTTTCATAATTTTAGTTTCACTAGATTCGGAAATAGATGGGGGGGGGGGGACATATTTTTTCACTACATTTTCTATGATATCCCATAAAATATAATACCTAAAATTAAAAGAAATGTATTTTTGAGTTCAGAATTACGAAACCTTTCACACGATACCCCACACGATATACAAAGAAAATATTTTTTTTTCAAGTAACTTAATTAGCCCCTCTACATTTTTCGTAAATATATTTGTAAATGTTTAATAATCTGTAAATTTGTGGGTCAATAGTCTTTATTACATCCCCCAATTTGAACTTTCCAACTTTCATAGTTTACGAGTAAAATGGCTGTAACAGACAGACAGACTGACACAGGAGTGATCTTACAATGGTTCCGTTTTTACTTTTTAAGTAGAGAACCCTAAAAACGGCCTTTGTACAGGTCGATCTCAGCTCTCCAATGCAAAAAAGAAAAAAAAAAATGAAATGCAACCGAGCTATTTTTATAAATTTCTTTTATAGGATTAGCATTAGCGAACGGGTCTTTTCACTTGACTGAAGTAGCCTCTTAAAACCTAAATGGAGCGTTCAAAGTACTTAAATGCTAAACGAATTTTATGCATGTCCATTTATCGTAAAATATTCCTTTAATTGCTGTTACATTTTGAATAACGGATCGACCGAAACGTGTTTGTAGGGCCGGAACCAAAATCGAATTTCGGAGATCTTTCTATTTTCGGCCGAAAACGAAAATGAGAATGAAAATGTAAAAAAATGTCTTTAAGTAATTAAATCGTATGTATTAAAGTAAGTAAAACATACATAAATATACATAATTATTAATTAATTATATGTATTTATTAAATATGCATCATTATCAATTAATTATGCGTATTTATTAAATATACATAATTATTAATTAATTATACGTGTGGCCCAATTTGACTCTCTGTGCCTTAGACCCAAAACTTTTTATTTTCATATAAAATAAAACGTGATTAATTATTCAACGACATAGAAAGATTTTTTAATTATACGAATTTAATTTAATTAAAAAATATTTTAGTTTTATGTATATACACCTTCATTTATCTTTATAATGATTTCTGTAAATGATCATCTGTTTTACTAGAACTTTTTCAAAGAATATTTGAAACACATCTGCGGTTTCAAACTGAAATTTTTCTATTACTGTTATGTCTGCAGCTTTTAATGAGCACGAAAAAGTTTAGTTTTATATCCATTGCTTGCTTTATAATTTGCATTCATGTCTTGAGTCAGCCAGGACTGGTAATTATAAACAACGACGTTCGTAGCAATGAATAGTCTATCGGCTCAAACCGATGAGTAATGTTGCAAATTTCCGAAGGAAGAAACGAGATATTTGGAATACTGATAGTTTCGGCCGAGTTTCAGTCCGGCCGAATTTTTAGCCGCATTTCAGCCGTTTTCGGCGAAACTTAGATTTTGGGCCGAAAACGAAACCTAATTTTGAATATCTAATTTTGAATTAATAATCGATATCTAATTTTGAATAACTAAACAAAAAGTTGAAATACATAAAATTGAAAATTGAAATTTTTAATATACTTAATAACTTAATTTGTAACAAATATTTAAATATTGCTACACTAGATGGCAGCACACGACAGTCCCTAATTTTAGCGGGCTGCCAAATAGGTTTTTCCCATGATTCCAGGCGGATTAGCTTTCCCTCGGAGGCGTTCATGAAACACGATTGGAATAAGTTGAGTGTTTTGAGACGCACAATGTAGAGGTGTTCGAAATACAAGCTACTTGCTTGTTTTTTCCCCCGGAGTTTTTGAGAGGCAGGAAATGATGAACTGTTTTTCGAATCAGTGGATTTCTTCTGAAATTCCTAAAAGTCTGTACATACGTATTATAGTTGTACATAGGCTTGTAAATGACGTATCCTTGTATCTTTAATATGCTCTATTAAAAGTTGTGTACTAAATCTTAGAGTTTCGGATCTAATTTTGGAGTGATGAGTCCATTTTTAAAGACTGTAGCGTCTACTTATGAAAAGTAAGAGGCAATAAATTTAATTAAAACTTATAACGTTTTAAGTAGTAATGTGTAACAGCCCAGCGAAGCGGACCAGCCATCGCCAGTTAACAATAAAATTTAATGTTATAGAAGCACAGTTTACGTACTACGAAACATATATTAAAATAAAATGGATTCCACACGGTTGTGTACCAAAATAAAACGTTGAAATTCCGAAACATTCCGCTAGTAAAATTCCGAAAACATTACAAAGGAAATTCCAAACACATTTCTTCTAAATTTCAATACGCATTGCAATTCAGCAAAGAACATGTAAAAGTTCCAATATGCCAAGAATATGTACATGTTCAGATTGTCTTTCTCCAACTTCTGTTAAACCGCATGAACCTGTTTTATAATGTTCACAAAGATCCGTTTCAGCGTGCCTGATTATTGAATGATCAATACAAATTAGCTGCATTATTCGATTAGCAGCTGAGTGAGATCGCACTATACTTCAAATGAAATAGTATTTTGATTTTTTTAAAGCTTTATTGTTAAAGAAAAAGAAAAACTTCAGTAATATAATAGCACTTTTCTAGGAAAAACACCATGTTGACGTACACGCGCGTGCGCGTTTCTCGACATTATTCTGAACTGTGTTCCCTAAGCTGATTTAGCCGCTAACATAGCAAAATCCACTGTTGAACTTGAGTTTTACAAACAAATCTCTCGTCAGTGTTATTGGCGTTCGGATTATTTAAATTCACAAATTAAAATGGATTAAAAATATGTATGATAAACACTTGCAATAAAACAAACTAAGCTAAAAATGTTATAAAAGTGATAAAATACCTTTATTTAGATTAACGAACGTTTCATCGTACAAACGGCGACATTTTCAAAATCATTCTGGATAGAAATATTTCCGCAATTTTTTTTTAAAAAACAAGAACTTGGTAAATAATGTCACGAGACTTTCATAATGAAAACCAGTGCAAGCATAAATAAAATAAAATCGGATATTTGTGAGCGTGAATTATTTTCTACTATTGTTACTAAACCTGCATAGCATTTCTTTCCAAATTTTTGGAAAATTAAGAAGCACTGAATCATGGCAAATATTCTCGTTGCGTAAAAATATCTCTATTGATTCCCGGAGAATAGATGGTAAATAAAATCTTGACGCATAAATTATTGTTATTTTTAAAATCGATCTGGAAAGTTTCTTTGCTGCATAATCTGGCTAAAGCTGTGGTTCTCTTGTTAAATTTGATGTCTGCTATATGTTCTTTGATTCTAGTTTTAAGTTTTCTGCTTGCATACCTATATAAAACTGCATTGTTGTATCTTGTTTAGTGAAAGGATCCCTGTAACATGCAACTGTAACATGTAAGCAAGTTCTTCTTTTTAAAATTTTTTTTGCAAAAATATTTCTATCAAGAATGATTTTGAAAACGTCGTAGTTTGTGCGATGAAACGTACGTTAATCTAAATAAAGATATTTTATCACCTTTTCATAGCATTTTTAGCTTAGTTTGTAAAGTAGATCATTTAAATCAGCAAATTTGGCGGTATTTGGCGACATTTTGGCGATATTTGGTGAAAAATTGGTTTTCAGAATCTGAATAAATTTTCTACACTGTAAAAAAAAATCTGTAGTTCTACAGATGTAAAGTTACATGCTTACTAAGCTTCCATCTGTAACTGTACGAAAAAATCTGCAAATCTACAAAACTAGTTTTTGCAAAGCTACAGAAATCTGTAACTTTACAAATGAATCTGCTAAAGTTACAGTAATCTTACTAAAATTTTATCTGTAACCTTGGTTGCAGTTACATGAAAAGTTCTAGGCATCCCAGTTTCCTAACTATTTCTTAGTAACCTTACAGATTTTTTGATTTTCGGCGCAAAAGTGTGTCTGTTACATGAATATTTGTTGTTGCCGTTACATAAAATGTTCTAGGAATCCCAGTTTCCTAGAAAAACTTTAGTAACTTTACAGATTTTTTTTTACAGTGTAGAAAGCCGAGATACATGATTCAACCAATCAGAGCAAACAGATCGTTCTCGAAAAAAGAATTCTATCAATCACGGTACACAGAACTTTCTCAGCACATGCTTCTAAATGTAAAATTTAGAAAGTATATACATAGTTTTAATATTGATTGTTTCTGTAATTAATACTATTATAAAATTTAATGCTTTATAGTAATATTACAGATAATTAACTGTTACAGTAGACTCTCTCAAATTTCAACCCTAAAATCCGCAAACTACTAAAATCCACACATCATTGCAGATATAAACAATGAAACTTTCAGTTCAGATGGTAGGGACAGAATTACAGAATTTTATAGTTTTATAACACTAGGGGGCTCGGACCCCTACAAGCTACCCTCGGCAACCCCCGTTCAGACACCACAATCTCTAAAAGCACGTTAATTTGATCGGATTTAAAAAGATTTTTGAAGATTGAATTATAATTTAAAAAACAGTGGCGATCTCCTTATAAACGGGTTTCTATTTATTTCTGTTTGATTGGGGAATTTTAAGGAAAAATCAGCTGCTGTTAAAAGATACAATGGCTGTTTTCGCCTTTGATTAAATAAAATCAGTTAAACATTTCAAAATAAGCTAAAATAAAATGAATTAAGTAAAGAGAGTCTTGGTCTCCCGGTATTTTTTAACAAAGCGAAAAGAAAGTTCTTTTAAATAAGACATTTTAAATGTATCGTTTTTAATCTGACGTAATTTTTACCAAACTTTTCTTTCTCTTTTTAATATTCACGTGAAAATACTTTTGTTAGAAATGAAATATTATTTGTGCTGTCCTAACAAAAATAGTTGAATTGCAATATTATTTTTTGTTCATTTTACGTAATAAGTGTAATGTGACATAATTTCTCCTATTTAAGACTTCTAACGCATGTTAATGAATTTATTATTTTACAATATCCTTTCTCTTTTAAAAGTCACGTGTAAGTATGGTTTTTATGAAGTAATTTTCAATAAGTTCCTGCTTTTTATACGTAATTATTTAATTTGAAAGTTTTTTTTCTGTTTATAATAGTCACGTGTAAATAAATTTTTAATTTGAAGCAAACATTATTGTTTGCGCTGTTTATACAGTTGGCAACAGTTTAAATTAATACCATTTTCTAAACTAAGTAAAAAATACCTCTCGAAATGCTGAAAATTTGAATTTAAAATAGAAATAAAACCTCAAAAAATGAGTCAAATTAAAAAAATAAACGCAGTCTGCACACCGGTAAATTCTAACGTATAAAATTCCCATGTATAGTTTTGCTCCTATAAAACATTTTTAATGGAATGATTTTGTCCAACTTTAGAATAAAATATCTCTTAAAATAATTCTTTGATTTGGAAAGTCTAGATCAGCGTGTTTATCAAACATTTATCTATAATACTGCCGATTTTCATATTTTCGTATGCAATATTTTTCTTAATATTAACGGAGAAAGATACGGCATAAGTTACTTTTTTTAGAATAGAGAGATTGTGTATATTTTTTAATATGTAATTCTCGATAATATTACAGAACTCGTGGTTTTTAACCTGAAATAAAACTTCCTTACTTTATGATTTTGATGTGAATCAACAGACTATCTTTAAGGGGGTAAGTTTCATTGAATAATTCTAGGAAAATGTATCTCATCATTATTATGCATATTTAATTGTACATTATTATTTTCTTGACCTTTAATTCTAATAATTTAGTAATCATTTTAAAAATTATCTTATTTTTTTATCATTTTAGTTTATTACTTTACTTAATTATTTTAATATTTTACTATACTGCAAGTATTCATTAGAATTTTAATTGCATTATTACATTGAAATTACTGTTTAAAAAATGTAAACAAAGCAATGACCAGAAATCCGTACAACCTCTGGTCCCAAGCTACGCGGATTTGAAGGAGTCTACAGCATATTGAGTTGAACACAAAGATAATTTAAACCGAGATTAATTCGGTTTTCCCTCTTGTAAGCATCTTAAACTTGAAATAGCTTTTCGGACTTTCTCCACATAATGAAAAGAAGTCAATTTGAAAAAATATACAATAGAAAAATGTATGAATCTGAAGCTCAACTTTCCTAAGTCAAAATATTCATTCTGCTTGTCAACTTTCATTCCCATGCTGAGCACAATTTTCAAAGAGGCTTTATTTTGTTATACAATAAAGTTGCGAACAGATCCTTTGTCCTAACACAAAAGACACTAAAGAATACGCAACAGATAATCAGTGACAAAATTTATGAAACTAAAATGTTCCATTCGCAACAGGAAGTGTATTTATACTACATTTTTCACGTAGGATAAAAGTGTAGTGGATTTTTATGGCAGATAAGAGTTTATTTAAAGGAAAAATAATGTTATTTTATCTTTATTAAAACTGTTTCGTTTACTTTGCATGTATCTTATTTAACGTTTCTTATGGCTTTAATTCATTTTTATCAAGTTTGTGTTTCTTTGTTCATTATTAATTTACAGCATGAATGTCGATGTATACGATAAAATTGATTGTTGAATTGAAAAAATTAATGCCTATTTATTGAATATAAAATTTACATAGTCATTTCTTCCTTTTTTTTATAACGAAAGTTAATCTCAAACTTAGTAATATGAACGCTTTCCGGAATTGATAGTAACTAGGAAGATGTTATTATATATTTTCGTTCGTATTTATAAGTATTTTACTACATTATGAAACATCTGTCTTTTTACTTTCTTCTATCTTCAATAGAAGAAAGCATTGTAATCGAAATTTTTTTCGACTTCCGGTTTTCGACGGGTTTACACCTTTTAGGGGTCAGAGATACCCAAAAACAAGTTTATACAAAATGTCTGTCTGTCAGTCCGTGTGTCCGTATGTCGCCATTCTACCATCGAAAAGTGTATGAAGGTATGCATAGAATTGAACCAAATTTTTTGTGTATGTTTTTGGCCATGGCAGGAAGGTCCTCTCTGAATTTGGAAAAATTCCGCTGGAAGGGGGCACTTTAATAGCGATCGCCAGAAGGGGGCGCTGTAACACCGTTTTTTGTGCCATTTACAATATTGTACCATCGAAGAGTGTATGAAGTTATGCATAGAATTTAACCAAATTTTTTATGTATGCTTTCGGCCATGGCAAAAAGGTCCTCCCTGAATTTAGAAATAATATTCCGCGGAAAGGGGGGCACTATAATAGCAATTTTTGTGTAATTTTCTTGATTTTTCGTAGTTCTGGATTCAATGTAGTTCCGACCTTAATGTTGAACAAAAATATTAATGATGGTACACATTTTATTCAGAATTTGAAGCTCTACAACATTTGTATTGACAATATTTTTTATAGAGTTAGCTGTTTTGAGATATTGTTAAAGCAATTAAAAAAAAAAAAACGTGTTTTTCGAAAATAAAAATATACATATTTTCTAACATTCATCCAAGTACGAGGAAGAAAACATAGTACGTTTATTTTAGACCTAAACTTAAGGGATTAAAACAATGTTCAGCTTTCTCCAAATTAATTCTGAGTTCAACGCCCTGAGCACGGGTCTAAAAATTTAAAGTAGAATTGTGACCTTAATGTTCAACAAAAATATTAAGTGTAGGTACTCATTTTACTCAGAATTGTAAGCTCTACAACATTTATATTGACAATGTTTTTGACAGTTGGCTGTTTTGAGATATTGTTATGGTATACAAAAAAACGTGTTTTTTTTAACTATAAATGTATACATATTTCCTAACGCTCACCTAGTATGAGGGGGAAAGCTGAGCATATTCATTCTAGACTTAAACAGAAGAGAATAAAACAATTTCCAGCTTTCCCCTAATTAATTCCGAAATCGGCCTATTTTCCCTCCCCTACCACTGGGCTAAAAATGTCCCGGCGAAGTATTTCCTTAAAACATTTATTATCTTTTACGTAAAACCATGTGTACTTTTAAGGAATATCTTTTTCAAATTCATAAATTTTACAGATAATCAAATTGATGATTAATTACAGGTTCATACAAAATTAATGTTAATTTTGATTTTTACTGTATGGGAATATCCACATTTATATAAATATCTAAGTTGTAAATTTCCAACTGGGCTAAAAATGTCCAGGTCAGAATTCGAACCAGGGATCTCTTGGCTGAAGCTGTCAATGATGTGCCAACTGAGCAATCCTGGAAGAAACTGGAATACCTAATTCACCCAGCTAACCTCAATAATAATAGCATCTAGTCATATATACGAATCAGTGCAACAGAATAAATTGCAGGTAATGGAACTACAGTAAACACTGGATACATTATTACACTAGATTAATGTTAACACAATTATTCTAATTGGTAAATAAATGATATAAGTTTTAATTTTCCAACTGGGTAAAAAATGTCCAGGTCAGGATAGAATCAGGGATATCTTGGCTGAAATTGTATAAACATCTAATGCATCCAAACAGTGATTTAGAAGTTCTATATTTCGGAAAAAAAATTGCAGTATATGAGGTATCAATGGCCAAATTATAAAGCACTTCCAGAACTTCCTACGGTATCATTACATTTCAAGTAAAGTAGACCGAGAGACCGGGGCTAATAAGCGCAGTTTTTAGTTATTGATTTTTATTAATTTTTTGTTTAAGTTTTTTTATGAAATTTTAACTGTACTTTTAAAGAACAGGCATTGGGTTATAAATACCGGAGTTTTGAGTTTGTAGCTTTGGTAGTTTATGTTTAGTGGAAGCCTAAAATAAAAGGAAAATTGTGCTCCAACCTACCCCGTCACGGGGCAAGTTGCCTATACCTATGTGGTAAGTTGGCATACGCTTTATAAAAATTTAAATGAAACTCAAATAAGGCACGCAGTTAAGAGAAATCAATTTCATTATTACTAGTAAGTTTAAACAAAGGCGTTATCGCTGTACAATCTTAATTCTAAATTATACAGACATAAAAATAATGAATAAAACATTAATATTGAGTAACTTCTAATCCTACTCGATATACATAATCAGAGTTACAGTTGTCACAAATAAAAAATCGAGTGTCTCCATTTGGGCAAGTCTCAAATGCCCAAAACCTTGCATTGCAACCACTTTTCTCGGTGTTTGCTGTTTTTCAAGCTGCCAGCACACACCAGACACCAAGCCAACTTGCCGCGTATTCAATGCGCCTACTAGCCCCATAATAAATTTCTTCACAAAAGGGACATGCAGCCATCTAAGCATAAATAATCCAAGTAAATCACATATGGGGTAGGTACGGTTAATCATACATTAAGAAAAACTGCACAAGTTAAATCACAATTATTAAGATAAGTTTTAGAAATAAGAAAAATAATGAAGCAACAAAAAATTACTTACGTGTGCAAAAAACAGAAAAATCGCAATAAAGGTCCACTGCACGTAGGTAACGCTGCAAAACTACAATGAGGATTGTAAAAAGCAAGGAGAAAGGTACTGTGTGACTGGTTGCGCAATCTATCCACAAACAGGCGATTTATGAGGACTGCGCCTACTTACCCCTGTAGCCAACTAGCCATGATCTCCCCTACAGTTTGCTTTTTAAAAATTTGTATTTTAAACAAAAGTTAGGGTTTGGTTTGGAGTAGACAAGTTGTATTTTTGATGAACAATTTGATTAACATCCTACAAAATTCGTTCGTCTTAATCGCTATTATTACCTCTTTCATTCTGTTGAAATCCCTTACAAACACCTAGAATAAATACTATCTCATTCTAATTCATCACTTTGCAGATAATCACATTGACGTTTAATTAAAGATGATTTCAAAGCTAATATTAGTTAGGGGATTTACTTTACACTCAAGAATGGGTATATCCACATTTAGATAAACGTCTGCTGCATCGAAACAATACTGAGTTACAAGCTCCTTTAAATTGGAATATAAGTTAAGCTATATGATGTAGCGCTGACCAAATTAAAGCGCACTTCTACTTCTCGCTTCTCCACTTCGAACTTCTCGCGACGTCATTACATTTTAGGCAAAGCAAAGTCAGTCCTATTGCTACAAAATTATAAAAGTATTTTCACCACTGATAAAATTATGAACGAAAGTTAGGGCTTGTTTTAGAATAAGGCAACTTGTATCTTTGTTTGATACTCTGCTTTCATTTTGTTAAAATGAAATAATTTACAAAAACTTTGTGCACTTCTAAAGAATTTCTCATTCTAATTCATCACTTGTTTGTAATCAGATTCTCTCTATTCTAAAAAAAAGTAACTACCGCTGTCACCGCCGCCGCCGCCGCCGGTTTTGAATTTTTTGTGACCGGAGGTCTTTCTTCGTTAATATTAAGAAAAATAATGCATACAAAAATATGAAAATCGGTAGTATTATACAGAAATGTTTGATAAACAAGCTGATGCAGACAGTTTTCAGATCGAAGAATTATTTTAAGAGATATTTAATGCTAAAGTTGGACAAAATCGTTCCACTAAAAAAGTTTTATAGGAGCAAAAACTGTTCATAGGAATTTAATCATTTTTAGATCATTTTATGCGTTAGAATTTGCCGGAGTGCAGATTGCATTATTTTTTTTATTTTGACTCATTTTTTGAGGTTTTATTTCTATTTTAAATTCAGATTTTCAGCATTTCTAGAGATATTTTTAACTGATTTTAGAAAGTGATATTAATTTAAACTGTTGCCAACTGTAAACAGCGGAAGCAATAATGTTTGCTTCAAAAAAAAAATATATTTATACGTGTAAATAAATTAAAAATTTATTTACACGTGACTATTATAAACAGAAAAAAAAAACATTTGGAATTAGAATTAAATAATTATGTACAAAAAGCAGGAACTTATTAAAAATTATGTCATAAAAACTATAATTACACGTGAATTTTAAGAGAGAAAGGAATTTGTAAAGCAATAAATTTATTAACATGCGTTAGAAGTCTTAAATAGGAGAAATTACGTCAGATTTACGTCACATTAAAGTTATTACATAAAATGAACACAAAATAATATTGCAAAACGGTTTAAATTTAGAAATTGCGCTAGACATTTATTTGATATTTTAAGAGGATACATTTCAACTATTTTTATTAGGAAAGCGCAAATAATATTTAATTTCTAACACAAGTATTTTCACGTGAATATTAAAAAGAGAAAGAATAGTTTGGTCAAAATTACGTCAGATTAAAAACGATTAATTTAAAATGTCTCATTTAAAAGAACTTTCTTTTCACTTTGTTAAAAAATACCAGGAGACAAAGACTCTGTTTACTTAATTCCTTTTATATTAGCTTATTTTGAAATGTTGTTACACGTGTCTACGTCATCAAGTTATTTTTATTTCGACGTTTTATTTGTATTTTTATTAATGTTGTACTAATTTATTTGTTTTTCGTTATTTAAAATAAAATTATGTCAATTTGTATAATTTGGCGAGTGGTTTGGCGATTTATATAATTTGGCGAAATGGGTCGACGGGATAATCAAGTAGTACCGCAACGGATTCGGCGTTAAAATTCCCCAATCAAAGAGAAATGAATAGAAATCCGTTTATAGAGAGATCGCCACTGTTTTTTAAATTATAATTCAATCTTTCGAAATCTTTTTAAAGCCGATCAAATTAGCGTGCATTTAGAGTCTACGGTGTCTGGACGGGGGTTGGCGAGCGTAGCTCGTAGGGGGCCGAGCCCCCTAGTGGTGATAAAAAACAAAACGAATATTAATTTTCAGACTTAACCCGAAGAATGAAATATCTACGTTTATATTAATATCTGTTACATTAAATGCGCAATATTGAATTATTCAACAGAATTATAAGGTTAAGGTTAAATGCACGAGCAAACTCATACCGAAAATCAATTATATTGATACAAATGTATAACCTGACTGACCAAAAGAAGCTTTTTATTTAATGGAATATTATCGCGTTTCACGTAATTTTCGATCATTTACAAAAAAATAAGGAGACCAGTAATGATGGAAACGTCTAGTTTTTATATTTTCATAGTAAGAGTAAAAATAAGCAGCAGAAATAGGAATAAAAAAATAGAAGCAGAAAAGTCATGTTTGAAATAGGTTAATGATTCCTAGTAACATTTCTATCTACATTCCACGAAATAAAATAAATGTTGATGCTATTTCAAACATATATTTTTTTAAATAAGATATTTGATGATATGTTATCAGATTTAACGTATTTTCTTTTTAAATGTTACTTAAAAATTTTTCATAATTGTGCTTTAAAGTTATATTACCTTACAACATATTATTAATTGGAAAATCTAGTATTATGATACTTTTTTGTTACTGAAAATATCCAATTTAGTTAGATATTTTTTGTAATTATTAGTTCTCCATTGTTAAAGAAGATGCACTTTGAGCAACACGGTGATCACTACATTGTTTCAGACGGAGATCAAAGGTTTGTTAAAAAATATATACCAATTTTTATTTCATCTTTTAAAATTGTGATTTAATGCGGAGGATTTTAGTCGGGAATTTTATTTTATTTCTCAATTGAAAACATTGAAAACCTTAATTTTAATTTTTAATTGATTGTAAAAGATTGGATATATATATATCTATTAAAACGAAAATTACAAAATTTCATTAGTAAAGTCGGATGAGTAAAATCGGAAAAAATTAAAAATATGTCTGTGATTAATCACAGAATTTGTAATATTGACTCCTGACCGTCACTAGATAATAATAGCAATTCAGGTAAGCTGAAAAACGTTCACGAATCTATATTGGCGCGTGTGTGGGTCAATTTTGCTTCCATTTTCCTGTCTGACATGGTATCCCGAACTTTTTCTTGTAAACATCTTAAATTTTAAACGTAAGGCCATCATATTTTTTGTTCTTGCTTTAAATAGATAACTTGACAATATGATATGCTAAAAATAAATTAATTCTCAGTTTGTTTACTTTAAGAAGCACTTTCAAAGCGCTACTTTTCAGTACCGTCGGGATTACGTTGAACAGGATTTTTCTTAGATTTGCATCGTTTGAATACATATGGCGCATAAAAATGAATATATTTACTAGGGTTTCGTAGGTGCTATGCAGGTGGATTTTGATACAATGTAGGTGTAGATATTGCATCAGTTATGTATGACATTGATGAATAAGAAAGCAAAAAATATGTTATTTTTATCTCTACAAAAAATATTGTATTTTTATAAAACAATATGGAAAAAATGCAAATCAGGAAAAAATCTAAAAATATGTTTTAACATTTTTATGAATCCTTTTGAGTTTTCTACAAGTTTGAAAATAAATTTTTTCCGGATATGCTTTCCATCGGACGATAGTAAAATACCTGTAAAATATTCTTCTGGTGTCAAGATTCTCACTGATGATGCACCAACATCATCATTATCTAGTCATATATACATCATAGACATATATATGTTACGGTTAAAGCCAGAATTAAGAGTAAACCTAGGTTTAACCAGTTCAGGTGCGGATTACCTATGCCTTGCAGATAAAGCGCGAAGAGTTCTCAACGCTTCCATCTTTAACCGGTTAAAGCTAGGTCTAACCAATCTTGGTCGGTTGAAACCCGAAATTATTATAAAACACTTCTGTAGAAACATATTAAAACCTTGTAATCCGAAAAATTTTGTTTGTACCTTCGTTCCAGAAACTGAATGAAAAATTTTGAGTAATTTAAGAATTTGAATGCAGAAACTGAAAATAAAATAAAAGATCAGTTCTTTAAGAACAGAATTTACACAAAAAGTCTGTCCATGAATAAAAATTGGCCATGAATTAAAAATTAGTCCATGAATAACGTTTAAAGAGTGATTTGATTTTCAAATTTAATTTGTATTTTAGATAACATTATCCTTTTTTTTCAGTATTACCACAAATATAACACTTTAACCATGCATTTTAAACAACTGACGCACCTTAACAAATCTTATCAAATTTAAATTGGATGCTATTACTACTTATTTTAATAATAATCTTATCAAATGGTTTAATCTTATAAACGAATAATAACATATGGGGTAGATGTGCCAATAAAGGATACTCTTAAGGAATTTCTTTAAATTTCTTTTTCAATTAATACAAATAATTATTATATTCTGTATTTTTCAATATTATATTAATCTATAAGCAATACTTATTCATTCTCATAGTCTCATTTTTCAATATGGATCAAAATTTAATTGTAAATAACAGAAATATATCAAAACGCCCAAAATTTGAGTAATGGACACCCCACAAAAATAACAGATATAATTGTTTTTATAACTGTATTTAATATGAAAATTTAATAATTTTGGTCTTTAACCGACCAAGATTGGTTAGACCTAACTTTAACCGGTTAAAGATGGAAGCGTTGGGAACTCTTCGGGTTTTATCCGCAAGGCCTGGGTAATCCGCACTTTAGCCGGTTAAACCCAGGTTTACCCTTCATTGTTGCTTTAGCCGTAACATATACACTAGATACATGCATAAGTCACATTAAAATAATAAGAAAAAATTGTATATATATTTTCTCTAAGTCTCGATTTTTGTCCAAGCGTTATGACCCAAATGTACTTTGAAGTACCACATCAAGTAATTAGCCGTAATTAACAAAAAAAATTAAATCTTTTATTTTTAGTGCATATATCTTCTAATGTATCATAGTAATGCAAGAAAAGAAGTTTCGAGGAGATAGTGTTTTAAATCCATAATTTGGGATATAAAGAGTTAAGAACATTGGAAAATAGCATCATGGCGATATATTTGGTAAATGTAGAAAAAGATGTAAAAGAGTGTATAAGAAATATGGATGTAAAAATGTACTATATGAAGCTATATATGCAGCTATATACCGGGTGTCCCCAAAAGGACTGACTGATTTTAAAATTCAATAACTTCCAAACGGTGACAGATATTAAAAAAAATTCTTGCAGGAGGGTTATGCATAAAGTCAAAAGTTTTATTACAGTGATTTTCGATTTTAGTTCGAATTACGAACAATAGATGGCGCTGTAAGCAATAGTCGCTAAATACAGGCTCGATTTTTGGTCCTTTCTGTTATTCCATGCAGAAAAAGGAGATGGAAATGTATTATCCGGGCCACGAAGTACCAAAAATCGAGCCTGGATTTAGCCTCTATTGATCGCAGCGCCATCTATTGTTTGTAATTCGAACTAAAATCGAAAATCACTGTAAAAAAACTTTTGACTTTATGCATAACCCTCCTGCAAGAATTTTTTAATATCTGTCACCGTTTGGAAGTTATTGAATTTAAAAATCAGTCAGTCCTTTTTGGGACACCCGGTATATACAGTGTATCTGTATATGTATAAATATAGTTTTTCAATTATATAGATGTAGATATAAATGTGTAGATATAGATACGGGTGAACGCATATGAATGTAGATGTAGGTTTAGATGTACATGCAGATTTGTAGATATAGATATAGGTGAACATATAAGAATGTAGATGTAGGTGTAGATGTAGTTGTAGAAATTTTCGTGTTGATGTGTAGATGTATATGTGTGGGTTTATGCCTTTGAGTTTACAGATGTATAGGAGTTGATGTGCACATGAATATGTGTGGAGATAAATAAGTAGATGCTGATGTGTTGACGTACATATTAATGTGGATATGTACGTATGTACATGTATATGTATAGAAGTATAGATGCAATTATGTATGTCAAGAGAATCATTATGTAAATGTGTAGATGCATTTATCTTATATCATAGGTTATCTATTTAGGTATGTATCTTTCGTAATAAAAATTAAAACTTGTCAGTCTGAGACAAATAAAACCTGTTAATCAGGCAATTTTACCTTTTTTACCAACATTTCTGGTTGTTTGAAAAAAATAAGCTCAGAGTCAAAGAATGTCTATTGAGGTAACCTTTACCTTCAGCTTAAATGCTTCATATATCATCATTATGCTTCACTATGCTTCATCTATTTCAGATGTTTTATCATTTAAAATTTTTTAAATTAGAATGCAAAAGATGTTTTCGAAAAGTCCAATAAATTATATTTGTTTCAAAAATACTTCACAATAAATGGTATAAACAAAAGGTGCCAATAAAATTCGGGATTAATATAACAAACTACATTTAATTTCTGCACTATTAAGCAATGGAGATTTAATAATATTTGTATTCTTAAAGTCAATTTTTGTTTAATCTTTTCATCTTCATTATTTTTGCATTATAAAATTCAACTGAATAAAAAGTTGTAGAAAATAAATTGTAATTGTCAATAAATTAAAATTCAGGATTAATAATAAAAAAAAACGCATTTAATTTCTGTACTATTAAGCAATAAAAATTTGATAATATTTGTACTCTTAAAGTTATTTTTGTCTAATCTTTCCATCTTCATTATTTTGCATTACAAAATTAAATTGAATAAAAAGTTGTAGAAAAGATTTTTGAAATAATCTGCATAAATTTGCGTATGAAACGGAAAACATGAAAATGATTACGTCAGCAAACTTTCTGGATTGATATTGATTAAATTATTGTAAAATATTAATACTCAAGCTTTTGATTAAATATATCAGATGAATCTCTTTGCCATTGCAAACTATTTAATGATATCTGAAAAATACATATTTAAAATTTTATATTAATAAAATTGATGGTTTCCTTTTGTATTTCTTACATTAAGTTGTTTCTGAAATTTAGAAATATACTACAAATACTAATAAATAATACTACAAATACTCATTCATTGGTTTTAAACAAACAAAATGACATCACAGATGACAGAAAAAAGAACTTTTCGGAAATTGATACTTTAAGGGACTAGTAATTTAGGTTTACAAATAGAGATCAAAAATTGCAAATTCCGTTAAAATATCAATTTAATTATCACTAACCCAAATTCACACAATCATAAATTTAAGGCCTTTAATCAAGTGAATGATATACAAATCCTCAAAACATTTTATTGTAAAGGATTTAAGTTAAATAAGTATGAAAATTTCTCAATTTCTTGGCCACACCCTCTTGAAGGCGTTTTGCAAACTCAGATGAAAATAACATCTATTTCATGAGGAAATCAGCATAGATTTTGCCATTTATTTGTTTGCTTTTAAAGCAAAAAACATTCACCTATTAAGAAATGAAGTCAAAATGTAAAAAAGTCAAACAGTTTAGTTTTTATGGGGAAAAGAATAGAGGTCCACACATGTGGACCCAGGTAGCGAAGAGGTTAAGAAGAAATTGTGGTTTTTAGATGCGCCTAGCGCAACTTTTGCACTCTGAATTTTAATATTACACGAATCTTCTGAAATATACTTCCACAAATTTGAAGATGGCCATGGTTCTTAGTCTTTATATAGTACCTTATTGTAATGCCTTTGAAAGTGCACTGAGATGCACTTAAAAAAACTTTCAAGTTAAAAATGTTACTTTTCTGAACGTTTCATGCAAGGAAAAAACTTGGACGGTTTCTTGAAGGAGATGTTTGAGATGTGAACTTCAAAATAAAGTTATCTTATCCAGTTTTGGCTTTGCTTGAAAAAAAAATGGTGGAAGCGTCATACATCTTGCATTGAGAGAGTTGAATACTCCAGGTTCTCTTCCTGGTGACTGCACTTTATGTGAGGGCCGGAAATGCCTTAGGTTTATGCCTGAGAATAAAAATTAAATCTTTTAACACATTATGTCATCTTCTTTTACGTGTATTCTTTTCTAGCGCATGTGTTCGTATTTATTTTCTACTTTCTCCCCTTCCCTCACAAAATGCAAGAGTTTATTCACTGTCCGTTGTGCATAAGACATGCTGTAAAACTTATTTAATTATTTTGTATGAATAGAAAAAATAAAAACTTTAAACGGAAATAGCAACAGATCGCGGAGAAATGAAGGAAAATTATTATAATAGCTGATAAGCTAGTCGTCCGTTGGTCTACTCATGCGCAGGGATAAAGCTAATTTTTTTGCCAACTCCCTAGTGGATAAGGCGAGTTTTGAAACCAAACCAAAATTTAAAAAACCCAGAAATAAAGGATATATATATATATATATATATATATATTTACATATTATTGTGTTTTTTCGGTGCAGGCTTACCAATAGAATAGATTGGTAGAGAAAAATCGATTTTTTTAAAATTTTGGATAAGGCGAGTCTTGAAACACACGTCCTCATTTGTAATATTTTTAGTAATTGTTAAGGTTAATTTCAGTTTTTACTTATAAAAAACCTAAAAATCTGAAATTTTTCCGATTTTCTTCTATAAAATCAAATTTGCTTGTTTTAACTCAATCTTTTAATTGATCATGAAGAACATTAGTAACGTTTTTTAAATTAAAGATAATTAAAAAAATATTTTTACAGTGTTGTAATTAATATTTTAAAGCTTTAATTTACGATTCATAGAATAAAAACCACTAGTACTTATATTCAAGAGTAGCATTAAAGGACTAAATAGTTAACTGAAACATTTTCTCATAAAAAATGTTTATAAAATAAAATTCATGCACATCTCTCTGTGTATCTGTCCGTAGCCTTATATCTTCGAGAACATTTGTTTCTAGTAGACATGCGAAGTTTTTGAATGAAGGTTTGATGGTTTTGTCCTGCGTGCTCTGTAAAATATATAGGGATTTTGTACAGGCAGCCAAAATTGCTATCACTGTGTGCCACGAAATTTACTTTCTAGAAGTATTCCGAACAACAGCTGAAGTAGTCTTCGCGAAGTTTCGGCAATAACTTTATATTACTTTATATTAGTTACTTTATATATAATACGGCTGAAATTTTTTCAAAGGGGCCACTTATAGTAATTTGTCTTATTTTTGGCGACATATTTCAATACCAAATTTGGTGATATTTGTATAAATTTTCGGTAAGTTTGGCTACGATTTTGGCATTTGTGTGCAGTCGTGCATATATAAACACGTGTGTGTATGAATATGTCTGTTTACACATTATTATACAAAAATATATACCACAGTAGATAGTTACTTTTTCTGCTTTAACATCATTACATCATCATTTAACGACGTAACGATATGACATCAGCGCTACTGAGAAAAGAACATGTTTGTTCTTTATATAATAGATAGAGATATGCAAAAATCTTATAATGTTTTCTTTCATAAACAATGTTTGTATATCTGATTTTTTTTTATCATATTGATAAGAAGAGAAATAGATGCTTTTAAAATTATTTTATGGTCTCTTACTTATTTCACTGTAAAGCACTTCAATGAAATCGAAAAAAAATATTGTGTAACTTTCTAAATACTCAAAAATTTTAACTCTTAAAATTTTCAAAGATCCATCTTACATATGTTTTTTCTGCTCTTATATGTGAAAAGAAATGTTGAAGACTTCTTTTTGAAATTGTGTAAGACTTTAATACCACTTCTAACGACCTACAATGCCTCAAAAAGATGCACATAAAAGATCCGTGCAACAGAATATTTGCGGAAAAAGTTATGTCCTTTCGAATAAGAAGTCTAGAGAGATTCACCACAGAGAAAAATCATGTGTTTTACTTTTCATCCTGTAGGCTGATGTGCTATGTTCTGGAGGGCTGGAAAAAATTATTTTTAAAGCTTATGTTAGATAGAAATATTTCCGTTTTATAGAACTATTTTGTACCATGGTTGAATATTTACTGTCATAATTTATCTTTGAACTGAAATTTGAATACTGCAGTAAGTGCTTGAATACTGCAGGTACAGCGGCTAGAATATATAATATGGAAAGTAGCAATCCAAGTAATACTTAAAAAAGTGCTAAAATATTGGGTCCCTTAAAAATCAAACGATGCTGAAATCCATAGAGTAGATCGCAGCGCCATCTGCAGGATATATTCTAAAACCCCAAGACGACTTGGTCTAGGTCTAAACGCTGTAATAATACGATGTATACATTGAAATTTGAAAATATACCGCAGATGTCGCTGCGATCGGCTCTTTGGATTTCAGCATCATTGCTCATTTAAGGGATACAAATTTTTAGCACTGTTTGGACAGCCGAGTGACGCACTATTTATTTTAGGCGTTGTACTAAAGGAGTTCTGAGGTATTTCTGCTAAAGTCAATTACTAAAATAGGTAAAATAGATATCTGAAATTAATTTGTTTTAATGATAATTCGGTAGATATTTATTTACTGAAAATATTATTTTATGAAATAGAAATATTTTTTCTTATCTGATATTTAAAATATAAAACTTTCTCC
Organism: Maratus speciosus; assembly: GCA_963932465.1. NCBI lineage: Eukaryota > Metazoa > Arthropoda > Arachnida > Araneae > Salticidae > Maratus > Maratus speciosus. The sequence continues at coordinate 534,075,282 of OZ010788.1, read as the reverse complement.
TACCCTCTACAATACAGGTCTGCAAAATAACGAAAAGTTATGAAAATTAAAATGATATGGGTACCCATATCATTTTATTTTCCATTATGTAAATGAACTCAATAACCCATAACTACTGTGACAAAAATTGTCCCATAACTACTGTGAGCGGTCTCTGTAGACCGCTAAATCAAAACATGAATAAAATATCGCCCCAGTGGTAAAAAATGTTTTTTTTTTTACAAATACTTATCTACTTAATTGATTTATAAATCCTCTTTCGAAACTTGAAATTTATTTTTGAAGACTAAATACTGGTATCCCGTTATAGGGGAATAGTAAGAGAAAGCGATTTATTGTAGGACATCGAGGAAAAGAAATATGTAATTTTAAACTCATCTAATAATCGTTGAATAACAATGTATTTTTTTTTGTTTGTAAAAAATGTATGAATATCTAATAAAAGTATAGTTAAATAGTAAAAATCATATTATTTTTGCATAAAAAATATCATTATATAAATAAAAAACGCTCGTAAATTAAAGTCTACGTACATATCTACATATATTTTTTAAATGGAGTTAAATACATGAGAATTTATGCATCACTATAGAAATAAAATAAATAAAAACAGTACCTTTTTTACTACACAGTACAAAATGTTCAGTCAATGCCTAGCATTCTCGAACATTGAAGGTAGACTTTCGATTTGATTTGAAAACTTCTGAGTACAATAATAATCAAAGAAATGCTTTTCTTTCAATATCATCCTTAACACTAAGTTCATGACTCGTTTGATCAGAATAACGCAATTTACATTCTTTAATTTTTACATTAGTCCATTTAACTATAATTTCTATAATGTTTTTAACAAATAGTAAATTCCAAGCTTTTTCTGGTTCTACTTTTTGCCCAATTTTTGCGGAACCTTTTAAACTCGGCAGCAGCACCACAATATTATGTTTCGAAGATCGAACAACACGATTTGATTATTTTGTAGTCCATATAAAATATTCTGAGTTACTTGAAATATTTTCTTCATTGTCCAGTGATAATACCGAACGGGACTCGTGATCACATTCAAGAAATTCATTTTCAGAATATTCAGAATCTGAATATTCTATATCCGACTAATTTCTTACAGCCCCCTCAATTTCCGTTTGTTTCAGGTACACTGGAAGTGTTCTCGAAAAATTAGATTACATTTTTTCCATAATATCATGAAATAAAGTATAAACTATCAACAAAATAAAAAGTTCCTTCTCGGGCAAAAACATAATCACAACTACTGTGAGCGGTCTGACAGACCGCTTTCGCAATGAAAAGACAAAAAAAACCCAAAAACAACAACAACAAAAAAACTAGTTGGATGTGCCAATCCCAAAACTTTCTTCTATATTGTACATCTTAATATTTCAAAAACTAGTTACACATGTTAATACTTCAATATTATTAGTTCATTACTATACCAACTTTGATTTTCATCTTAAATTTCTGCTTCAGTCAATTAAATGAACTAAAAACGAGTTAATCTATATCATGATATTTGTTAAAATTAATAGTTTTTCCTTATTCTGTTGTTATCAGATGTTTGTGAATAGCCGGCTTAGCAGGAAGTGAGTTGCCGCCTTTGCACGAGCCGCCGATGGACAATAGAACTACGAAAAATCAAGAAAAGTATACAAAAATCGCTATCACAGAGCCCCTTTACCGCGCGATATTTCCAAATTCAAGGAGGACCTGTTGGCCAAAGCCAAAAACATGCACAAAAAATTTGGTTCAATTGTATGCATAATTTTATACACTTTTCGATTGTATAATAAAGAAAATGGTACAGACATCGTAATTATAGCGCCCCCTTCCAGCGGAATTTTTCCAAATTCAGGAAGGACCTTCATGCCATGATCAAAAAGAAACACAAAAAAATTGACTCACTTCTCTGCATAACTTCATACACTTTTCGATGGTACAATATTCAAAATGGCACAAAAATCGCTATTACAGCGCCCCCTCCAGGCAAATTTTTTCCAAATTAAGGAAGGGCCTGCTTGCATAGCCAAGAACTTAAAATAAAAGTTTGGTACAATTCTATGCATAACTTCATACACTTTTCGATGGTACAATATGCAAAATCGCTATTACAGCGCCCCCTAGCGGCATTTTTTTTCCAAATTCAGGGAGAACCTACCTGCCATATCCAAAAACTTAAAATGAAAATTTGGTTCAATTCTATGCATAACTTCATACACTTTTGGATGTTACAATATTCAAAATCTCACAAAAATCGCTATTACAGCGCCCCCTACCGGCGAATTTTTTCCAAATTCAGGGAGGACCTACTTGCCATATCCAAAAACTTAAAATAAAAATTTGGTTCAATTCTATGCATAACTTCATATAGTTTTGGATGGTACAATATTCAAAATCGCTATCACAGCGCCCCTACCGGCGAATTTTTTCGAAATTCAGGGAGGACCTACCTGCTACATACAAAAACTTAAAATAAAAATTTGGTTCAATTCTATGCATAACTTCATATACTTTTGGATTGTACAATATTCAAAATCGCACAAAAATCGCTATTACAGCGCTCCCTACCGGCGAATTTTTTCCAAATTCAGGGAGGATCTGCTTGCCATAGCCAAAAACTTAAAATAAAAATTTGGTTCAATTCTATGCATAACTTCATACATTTTTTGATGGTACAGTGGTGACAGACAGACGGACACACGGGCAGACAGACATTTTCTATAAACATGTTTTTTGGGATCTCTGACCCCTAAAACATGTAAATCCGTCGAAAACCGGAAGTCGAAAAAAATTTCGATTACAATACTTTCTTCTATTGAAGATAGAAGAAAGTAAAAAGCAGCTAGCAGAATGCCATGCGGAATATGACTTTGGGGGGCAGTTTCAGGAAGGTAGAGGTAAGGGTGAGAATCATTATCTATTCTGAGGGGTGGAAATGAATGCGGGAAAATCTGGAGCGGTCTGTCAGACCGCTCACAGTAGTTATGGTTAAGCCTTTTTTGGAATGAGAAACAGCATGCGGACCAAACACCATGAAGGTAGTTGAAGGTATTGAGTGTATGAAGAGATCATATTAAGGGAAGACAAGACTGGGTTCAATTCTATGGGAAATATGCGAACTTTAAGACCCGTTTCATAGGGAACTACTCGACCGATTTTGATGAAATTTAGAATCCATATTCACTGGGTTATGTTCAAGACTTATGGTAGACAGCTTTTTCTTGCGACTGAAATTTTTTATTTTAGAGCGATGCAATTTTTGAGAAATTTTCCATTTTTCGGAAGTTTTTTTTCTGAAACTAATTAAAATTTTTTAAAAACTGTCTGCCACATATCATCTTATATTTGTACTCTACCACAAACAATTTTTTCATCGAATGCTTTAGGAGTTAATGAGTTCTTTAGCTGAAAAGTACAATTTTTCGGAGAGCTAAACAATTTAGACACTTTTAACTTGTGTGAAGTTCTTGCACAGTTTTATTAAACACATGAATTAAAGTACATGTAAATACTTGATAAAAATTTAGTTAGCTATAATAAGTGAGTGTAAAATGTTAGAGTAAAATTAATGTGAGTGGGCGTGCCGACCCAGTCATGTCTTCCCTTAAGGGGGTCCGGGACACATTTTAAAATAATTTTTATTTATTGAGTTAAAATTCTGAATTTTTTTGTGATTTTTTACAACCATATCATTTGTAAACAAAATCATATGATAAAACTTCTCATAATTTTTTTAAAAAAATTAAAAATTAAAAATTTATTAAAAAAGTGGATTAAGTAAAAATCATTATAACTCGAAAGGTTATTTATAGAATTTTATTTTGTTTTCATTTAAATAAACAGAAATATATAAGCTTTAATTTAGATTCAGCATTTTTAAAAATATTAATTTTTTAAAAAATTAAAAATATTTAACGAAAAAATTAAAAAAAAGTGGTGTAACTTAAAAAAAAAAAAAATCATATTTTTAAAAGTAAATATTTTTTTCAAATATGCTGAATCAAAATTAAAGTAAAACAATAGAAAAAGACATGTTCCAAGTTTGAATCATTTATCTTTAACGGTTCTTGAGTTATAAGAATTTAAACATGAGAAATGTTGAAAAAACCCATCATGAAGAAAAACGCATTTTTACAAGAAGTCATTTACATGACAGTGATTGCTTGAAAGCAAGATTTTGAAAACAAACCAAAACGAAAAAATTAATATTTCTTGTTTTAATTAAGATAGAAACCTGATTTAAAAGCCATTTTAAGCAGAAAGACTTTTTTTAATGCAATGAAATGTTTTTACAAAATTTGAAGACTTTTGTGTCTCGGACCCCCTTAAAGTGTTTTAAAAAAGGCATGGCGTCGGAAGTTTTTCAAGATGGGACTCCAGCAGACTGGAATGTTTTACTAATGCAATAGGAATATAAAATGACAAGTCAAGTTCTTTGGTGCTGGCCATCCTTAGAACTTAGGCTTTTAAGGCTCCAGCTGAGATAATCGAGGATGAATACGAATCGAGGGCGAATGAAGATATTTACATCAACGAGGTATCATTTTTGCAAGTAATCACGAGTCAAGGTGGTGGTATGGCGGCTTACAGGTTCATTTTTCTTTAATTTTAAAGCCATATAAAAAGTAACATTTGATAAGATTTGGTTCCATTTTAGTCATCATTCAATTTTCATAAGTTATTCATTTGAGTTATTCAAATTATTAATTTTTTCATAAAGTTTTGTCGTTTTATTTATGATTTAAATTTGTTACATATTTCGAGTATGCGGGTTGGCCATGCCTTGCGAAATCTGTGAGGCTACATATGTTTTTGGTACTTCTTTGCTCCTCCACTTTCCCCCGAGCAAGGAACTGTGTGTTTTTTTAGCAAGTTAAATTTGTAGTTTTTGTTTCCAATGTTTAGTGATTTTCAATTTCCGTTGTTTTCTTGTTTTTTGCACCCAGTTTTCATTAGTTTTTACTGAATTTCATACTTTTTGCACTAAATATTATGTAAATCTATCTATCAATATACATATAAAAATAATCAAGCAAACACATAACACAGTTGAACATATCTTGTAGTTCACCATAGCAATAGACGTCAATTTCATTACGTTTAGAATAGTGTAACACCATTAAAATGCGCTGAAAAATATTTTTCCCCATAGCTCACACTCGTAATGCAAAGGAATTTTTTCAGATATCCTCGTAAATAAGTAATGCTATGTACTTCATACTCCTCAGGGAGAAAGTTGATTCTATTTCAATAATTGATGTCAGTTTTATTATGTCTGAGTGTAAGGCTACGAAAATGTACTTTAAACGATTGTTCCACATAGACCATGATGTAACGGATTTTTTTTTGTGTGTCCGTGAAAACGAGCTACAAATACTGAAAAAGTCATTTTCAATAGGTAATGTCCTATGGTAAACCTCAGTAATGTATACCGAGCTTGTGGTAAATCCAAGTATACTTACGAGAGCCAGGCAGGCAGGCGGCCAAACAGATAGCTTGAAATGGCGGCCAAAGAAACCGAAATCATTAAAAAGTTTAAATTATGTTGCAAAGTGTTAAAAAATGAATTCGAAGAGAAATTTCTTTCTTTTTTTATCCCTCACTTAGAATCTTAAGTGTTTTTTTTAGACTTTTACAGGACGTTGCATATCTTTGCTAATACAAACAATACATTCAATTAAGCAATATATCCGCTACAATAAAATTTAATTTTGCTCGAATTAATTTTGCAGCTTATCGTAATCTTTCCGTAGGCTTAGTTTCAAAGTCTTCTGTTTCTTCCAGAGAACTTGTTTCTCTGAACTATATAAATTCGACCTTGATAAATTCTGGTTCACAGAATTTCGCTAGCATCTAGTACCATTTTAATGTCTCTTCCATGAATTCTGGTTTTCTTAATTATAAGAGATGAGCAATTTCAAAGTTCTTAAATTTAGACACATAAAAGGTAAGTAGAAAAACCGGAAAACAAAAAAAAATCTTTTTGCTGTATCTCATTTTCTGTATTTATCCTCTTGAGACCTGAGGTACACAAATTTGGACTTCTATGTTTTCCCTCTTAAAAACGAAACTGTTTGCTTTTTTACATTTTACTTTACTTCTATATACACTGTTGTCCAAAATTAAGAACCAATCACAAAATGCTTCTTTTCAAGTACGCGAATACTCAAAGGGAAATAATATAATTCGAATAATTACTATCTCTACAGCACAGCTAGTCTATATAACATCTCATTCATGTCACACATGGTCACAAGTGTCACAGTCACTACGGTGAAGCAAAAAAAAAAAGGAAATTCCATACATCTCATTATGAGTCTCAAATGATCACTATATGTGACTCCACTGAGTCGTCACTGTGACTGCTGCTTTGTGACGAGTCACCATTTGACTTTACAATGTAGATACATGGTGACTCTCATGTGACTGTCATCAGTAGTCTCAATTTCAAAGTCATCGCTAATGCTGCATTGCGATAAGTTATCAAATAATGTCACATTAAAGTCACATGATAACTTTCAGGTGACAGAGAGACTACTATGAAGTCACCATTGTGCCCTTTTGTGAAAAGTCACCATGTGACTATAATGTGATATTACTTGGTGACTTATCCCAATGCAACGTTCATGAGGACTTTGAAATTGAGTCTAAAAATGATTGTCACAATGTAACTACATTGTAAAGTCACCTGGTGACTCGTGACAAAGCAGCAGTCACATTGAAGTCTCAGTGGAGTCACATACAGCGATTATTTGAGACTCATAATGAGATGTGTGGAATTTCCTATTTTTTGTTTCACCGTAGTGACTGTGACACTTGTGACCATGTGTGACATGAATGAGATGCTATATGGACTAGCTGTGCTGTAGAGATAGTAATTATTTGAATATATTATTTCCTTTTGAGCAGTCGCTTACTTAAAAATTAGCATTTTGTGACTAGTCCTTAATTTTGGACACCAGTGTAGCTGAAAGTCTTATTGCTTTGGAACAAAATCCATAAAATACAGCACTGATGCTTATTTCCCCATAAAATAAATGTTATTCTCGCCTGAGTTTGGAAAATCCCTTCAAGGTAGCACGGCCATGAAAGTAAGAAATATTCATAATTGTTTAATTTAAATCCTATTGTATTTTGAATAATTAAGAATTAAAGTAACTTCAGAATTAGGTGAAGTAGCACTCTGGAATACATATGATAAAACATTTATTACGCCATAATACGAGCACAAAACGTAAACATACAACTGAAACTATTTACAACATAAGAAATAGTTCCGTACAAGAATAATTGTGGTGCTGCTATCCACTTTATAACAAATTAAGACATACCATTTACAATAAAAATATTTGAGAATTTGTAGATTTTGCATTTGATTAAAGCTATTATTATTTTTTTTTACGTGAATTTAGGTTATTGGTAAATTAAATTGATATTTTAAGGGTCTCAAGAGTCTTAAAGGTTCAAAATTTTCGATTTTTAAATTTTTTTAGATGTGGAACTCTTATCTTTTCTGAACATATTGATATAATTGTTTCCTCGAAATTCCCATTAGAACAGAAGTTAGAATTATTTTTAGAAATTTTTTTAGATTAATTTTTAGAATTATACCACCGCAATAGCTGAAGCCGCATTTCCGAAATTTTGAAGTAATTTTGCTCCAAATGACGTTTTTGGACATAACGCGCATGATGTCTCAAGAACTTCTGAATATTTTTTCATGAAATTTACCAAACATATATTTGTATAAATTGAATCTAAAATTTCCTTTTTATTGTTCAAAAAAATACTTATTTTAGGTGATTATACTGTTGAAATTTTCAAAATTTTGTATTAGCTAAACACAACTTTGTATTAAAAATATAAAAAAGCTTTAAATACAAATTTATTTAGGTTCAAGGTAATTATTACAATCTGGTGTATAATTAGGCACAAAAAACTTTTCATTCTAGTTGCAAAATTTATTTTGTAATCCTGCGCGTAAGCTGTTATACCAATTTTCTGCTCGTCAAATGTCTGACAGTTTGGAACCCCCTATATATATTAATTCTGCATCTTGCAATTGTTTAAATACATGAAAAAAAGAACATACGTATACATTTCATCCCAATTAAAATTGTGTTTTAAATCATATTCATTTTAAGATATTAAATGTTCATTTAAGGTGGCTAGAATTTTAAAACCATACTGATGAACCTAAATTACCAGTGCCCTAAAGTATCAACTTCAGAAAAGGGCACTTTTTGTCATCATGGTGCCATTTTGTTTGCGCAAAAGAAACGAAATTCGTTTTCGCAGTGCTATTTAAACTTAAGGTCTCAAGGGGTTAAAAAGAACTACAATGAAATCAGGTATTAAATATATCATGTAACATTTTAAGTACTCTAAAATTTTGAAAAATATTTCGTGCATACTGTTGTTGCTGCTTTTATATCAGAAAAGAAATGTTGGAGACTTCTTTTTAGAATCGCGTAACACTATTATACCACTTCTAATGACCTACAATAGCTGAACAACACACACATAAGAGACCTGTACAACAGAATATTCGCGAAAAATGTTATGCCCTTTGCATGAAGAAGTTTAGAGAGATTCGCTAGAGAGAAATATCTTCTCTGTTACTTTTATTCTTTTAAAATTATGCCCTAACATCTGTAGGGTACGAAACATTTCTATCTTTTAAAGATTAGATAAGAAAAAATATTTGTGTTTTATAAAACTATTTTGTACTGCAGTTCAATATTTGCTAAATTAATTTGTCTTTGTGCTATATATTTTAGAAATAAATAAACGTTTTTTAACATTAATAAGATAAACGACTGAAATCGTTTAAGATTTTAGTATATATTTTTAAAAACAATTGCACTTAAAAAAAAGAAACATGTTTAATAATCTAAAAAGAATGTTTAGGAAAATATAATAATATTTTCGAAATTTAAAAAATAATTTCTAAAACAAATGTTTCTTTTTCTGCCTGTAATTTTTGAAAACATTTTCGAGTAGTTTGTACAGTGTATTAATTGGTTTTCTCAATCTGATTTCTACACAATTTTTCGGTTTTCCGAATTTTGTCATTCATCTAAAAATCTTTTCATATACAACAAGCAACAACAATATCCTTAATTAACATCATAAAGTGAACTTTATTTTGCTACTGTTGCATTTATAAATTTATTACGTAGATAAAAAAGTTTACTTTGAGAATTGATAACATCCAAAAACGGACAGTTCGTGTTCATACCGGGTGAAGAAAACTGATTGGTCTATTAAAAAACTACTCGAAAACATTTCACAAAAATTACAGGCAGTGCGATAAATTTGTTTCAGAAATGTTTATTTAAATCTCGAAAGTCTATTGGTTTCTAAGTTTTCTAAATAGAAAGGAATACTTTTAAGAATACTGGTTTACTCGAAATAAGTTGTTCTATATTTTCATAAATTATATTGCTACACTAACAAAAATTTTTTCTCTTTATACAGCACAAAATTGGAGAAAACATTTTTGATGACGCAGGGACATTTACGATAATTCACTGTAACCTCGCAATTATCTGTGATCCCGAAAACGCCTTTTTTATCTTCAAAAACATTTTCATAAGGACCAATCAATCGATTTAGGAAAAAAAACGTTCTTCAGATCTGTTAAACCCATTAGTTCCTTATTGTTTTCTTATAAGCTTTTGAAGCTTAAGGAAAGATTTTAGAAAATCGTGGGCAACTGCGAGATCATACCTTTTTATTTGCATGTGTAATTTTATGTAAATGGTAGGGTGGAGTAATTGCCAGTAGTGACGAATGGTGCGCAGATTAAAACGTTTAACAGTTAAAATGAAATATAACAGATTGCAATGAAAATAAAGAAAAGATTTGGTCTAAAATAATGTGCTGTAATCGAAAATATAAAAAAATTCAGAGATCTTTCTTTTAGATCGTTTTTGCTGCTCTTACATATGAAAAGAAATATTGGAGACTACTTTTCAGAATGGATTAAAATTTCAATCAAAATTAACTGTTCTTTGGGCTATAAGTATAAAAAATAGATTAGTTTTCTGTGAGGTAAACATTTCGAAATCTGTTTTAGACATACATTCTTCTGTACAGCAGTACCTTAAGATACATCAGCATAATTTGTACCGTGACTCGCGATGTAATACGAAATGATGGAAATCGAGATAAATTTTCACACTCACATGATGTCAAATTATACATCCAGTTAAGTTTAATGAGAATATAAAGAACATATTTAATGAATATATATACGACCAATATACATACAACCGTATGCAATCATATAGTGACCATATTATATGGTATTATCAATGACAAAGTGTACCGATAATCAACATTTGCTTTAATTATTACTATAACACAAAAAAATTTAACGTGTTGATAAATCAATATTTATACATATTTTTGCTGTTGTTACCCCATTTCAATCTTTGATGAATAGAAAAAATACGAGTTTGAAATGAAAGTCTTTTTCTTTTTTTTCTTTCGAAGTCCGTTTATACATAAAGTGAGTCTTCAAAATTTTTTTTAATTGCTGCATCTCTTATCTCACCCCAACAATGTGTTCAAGTAGCTTTATGTCAGCTACGATAAAATTTAGGCCTTTATTAATTTTGCAGATATTATAATTCTTTCCTTAGATTTCGGAAAAAAGTCTTCTATTTTGTCGAAGAACTTGTCTTTCTCAATTCCATAAAATCTTCATGGTTACTTCCAGCTTACGGAAAGTTAGAAGAATCTTAGTTCCAAATTCAATCATCTTCCATTTACGTTGGATTATTTAATTAAGAGAAATTCGGAATAACAGGTTACAGAAATTCAGCTCGTTAAATGACAGTCAGGGAAATTCCGAAAGAAAGGATCTTTTTTCATTATTTCTTGATCTTCTTTTATTTCTTTATTTAATAAGGAGTTTCAGTGCAGTCGGAAAAATAAATAATATAACTTTTTAAATACTCCAAGAATTTGAACTCTAAATTTTCAATGATAATTTTTATATATCGTTTTTGCTAATCTTATATATGAAATAAAATGTTGAACATTTTATTTTAAAATCAAAACTTTAATACCGCTTCTATTTTTTTTTCAGTAACAAGCCCGAAAGGTCCACCACACAATAAGTCAGTATTCATATATTATCCTTCTCCTCCTTTGTCTTTGACCAAGAAAAAAATGATTTTGAAAGGAAATTTTTTTCTTATTTTTTCTCTCTTAAAAATCTTTGCGTACCAGCAAAGGGTGTTTTATGGACTTTCACTGAACGTTGAATAGCTCTAGTTAATTTTGAAGCTCTCTTAATATTTCCTAGGCTTAGGGTCAAAGTTCTCTATTTCTTCCAGAAAAACTTTTTCCTCTCAATTCTATAATCTCCCTTTGTTAATTCTGGTTGGCAGAATTTCAGGATCATCTATATCCTAACTGATGTCTCTTTCATTTACTTCAAATCCTTTAATTAGGACAAATGAGGAATTTGAATTTGCAAAAATTGAGACTGCCAAAATCCAAGAAGAGAAATTATAAAGTAAAAAAATCTTTTTACTTTATTTCATTATTTATAAGGATCCACAATAAAATGGGGAAATCATAGATCGTGTCTATCATTTTAAGTACTCAAAAATTTTCAACTCTTGAAATTTTCAAAATTCTTTCTTATATTCTTCTTATCTTTAATTCTTCTTATCGTATTTTCATGCATAAGAGAAATTGGAAACTTCATTTTAGAACCGTGTAACTCTTTATTACAGCTTCTAACGACCTATAATACCGCAATATGACACACATAAAAGACATGTGCAACAGGATACTTGCTAAAAAAGTTATGCCTTTTCGAGTAAAAAGTCTAGGGAGATGCAATAGGGGAGAAACTTTCCAATACTTTTCGATCCTTAAGACGATTCTCAAAGAAAGAAAAATATCCGCTGAACAATTTGAAACTTTCTTTCACATTTGCGAACTCATTTTTAATTGTAAAAGCGTGAAACTTGAAGATTGTTCAAATACTTTGTAATCGAACAGTTTTTTACTTTTCGATAAATGAATTACATCTAGAGTTATCAGCATTGTATCCTCATGATGTAAGTTTTTTCTTTTGCCCGCGCTGTCGCATTCGGAAATTTGCACTAAAAAACCAGATAAGGCAGTATTTTCTGAAAGGTTTTCTACCTTTAACGAAAAATGGAAAAACTGTTCGATTACTCAGTTTCTGAGTATGAGCACTAACCAATATCACACGTTTACGAGCAATATTGAATTCAGATATGTGTGAAAATGCAGTCAATTTAGATTCGACCTTTAAATTGATATTCTATATTCTGGAATGTCCGGAAAAAATCCTGTATTTCAAATATAAGATAAGAATAAAAATTCGCTAGTGTAAAAGTGTATTTTACTGTAGTTCATATTTACACAGTTGGCTTTATGTTTTTTTAATGGATATTTTGGCACCAAATTCAGCAAAATTTCGCTAAGCATCTCAAAACTTGGTACCAATTTTGGCACACGTGTGCATGTAAGTATGAATATGTGTGCATGTGTGTAAGCATACGTCTCTTCATGCAAATACCCTTTGTGAAAACATACACCACTATGGATTTTTATATATCGCTACTTTTTCTGTTTTAGCACTATGGCGGCATCGTGTACTGACGTAACAACGTGATGCCGGCATACAGACACAAAAATACGTTTGTGCATAATAAGGATTTTCTTTTTCACGACGAATATAACATTTATGTACTAAAATTTTATTGCTTATATATAATATTGATAACAAGAGAAATTCTAAAACAAAACACATTCTTTACACTATTTTATTATATTTTACTTATTTATTTGTAAGGAACTTCAATGAAATCAACAAAAAATATATCGTGTAACTTTGCTAGCATTTAAAAAATTTCAACTTGTCAAATTTTCAGAAATTCTTCTTACTCATCGTTTTTTCTACTCTTATATTTGAAAATAAAATGGTAGCGAAAAATACATGTGCAACAGTATACTTCACAGAAAAGTTATGCTCTTTCGAATATAAAGTCTAGGGAAATTCAATACAGAGAAACGCTCCGATAATTTTCATGTATAAGAGAAGTTGTAGGCTTCCTTTTAGAATCGTTCAACACTTTAATACCACTTCTAATGACCTATAATACCGCAGTATGACGCCCCAAAAAGACATACAGCTGGATACTTGCGAGAAAAGTTATACCTTTCCGAATAAAAATTCTAGGAAGATTCAATACAGAGAAACTTTCCGATAATTTTTATGTATAAGAGAAGTTGTAGACTTCCTTTTAGAATCGTTCATCCCTTTAATATCCCTTTTAACGACCTATAATAGCGCAATATGACACGAAAAAAAGACATACAGCAGGATACTTGCGAGAAAACTTATGCCCTTTCGAATAAAAAATCTAAGGAGATTCAATAGAGAAAAACTTTCCGATACATTTCATGTATAAGAGAAGTTATAGATTTCCTTTTAGAATCGTTGAACACTTTAATACCACTTCTAACGACCTAAAATACCGGAATATGACACGCAAAAAGACATGTACACCAGGATACTTGAGAGAAAAGTTATACCTTTCCGAATAAAAATTCTAGGGAGATTCAATAGAGAGAAACTTTCCGATAATTTTTATGTCTAAGGGAAGTTGTAGACTTCCTTTTAGAATCGTTCATCCCTTTAATATCACTTTGAATGACCTAAAATACCGCAATATGACACGAAAAAAAGACATACAGCAGGATACTTACGAGAAAAGTTATGCCCTTTCGAATAAAAATTCTAAGGAGATTCAATAGAGAGAAACTTTCCGATACATTTCATGTATAAGAGTAGTTGCAGATTTCCTTTTAGAATCGTGCAACACTTTAATATCACTTCTAACGACCTATAATACCTCAATATGACACTCAAAAAAGACATGTACAACAGGATACTTGTGATAAAAGTTATGCCTTTTCGAATAAAAATTCTAAGGAGATTCAATAGAGAGAAACTTTCCGATACATTTCATGCATAAGAGTAGTTGTAGATTTCCTTTTAGAATCGTGCAACACTTTAATATCACTTCTAATGACCTATAATACCGCAATATGACACTAAAAAAAGACATGTACAACAGGATACTTGTGATAAAAGTTATGCCTTTTCGAATAAAAATTGTAGGGAGATTCAATAGAGGGAAACTTTTCAATAATTTTAATGTATAAGAGAAGTTGTAGACTTCCTTTTAGAATCGTTCAATACTTTAATACCACTTCTAACGACCTATAATACCACAATATGACACTCAAAAAAGACATGTACAACAGGATACTTTCGAGAAAAGGTATGCCTTTCCGAATAAAAAATCTAGGGAGATTCAATAGAGAAAAACTTTCCGATACATTTCATATATAAAAAAAGTTATAAACTTCTTTTTAGAATCGTAAACCACTTTAATACCACTTCTAACCATCTATAATATCGCAATATGACACACAAAAAAGACATGGGCAACATGATACTTGCGAGAAAATTAGGCCTTTTCGAATAAAAATTCTAGGGAAACTCAATAGAGAGAAACTTTCCGATAATTTTCATGTAAAAGAGAAATTGTAGACTTATTTTTAGAATCGTGCAACACTTTAATAACATTTCTAACGACCTATAGTACTCTAATTAAAAACACAGAAAAGACACGTGCAACAAAATATTTGAGAAAAAAGCTATGCCTTTTCGAGTAATCAGTCTAGAGAGATGCACTAAAAAAAAAAAAAAAAAAAAAAAAAAAAACTTGTTTGATACTTAAGGTATATTTTTAACTTTATATATATATTTTTCAAGAAAATAAAAGCTTTTTAAAATTCATATTAAATGTAATATTAAGAGTATCAAGTAATTAAAAATGGCAAAATTACTGTTTGCTAAAATTTTTCTTTTAAAAAAATTGCAAAATAATTTTGGTGAATATTGTTGCAATTAGAATGTGCTTGCCTATAAAACATAATTTTAATTAAGAAGCATTTACTTCTTAAAGCAAAACCAACTTAAAACAATTCGAATCTTAATATTATTGTGAGATATTTTTTTCTGCTTTTCTTCAATTAACAGGTTTCTGACAAATTTCAACGAAAGCGAATAAAATTTATATCAATGCTGAGAGCCATAACATAAACCCGTGGCACACGATTGTAAGGTATTTATGTAAAGATCTCTTTGCGCATCTCACAAAATTTTCCAGAATAGATGTCATAAAAAATGACATATAGAATAAATACGTTTAGAAAAGGCATAAGGAATAAAAATACTGATGTCGAGAATTTTAATAGGGATAAAAAAAAAGACTTATCTCTGGAGCTCTAGGAATAAAATATCCAATGAGGTTCAGGATATTTATAGAATGTAGTTTAAAAATAACTAAAATAAATACTTAAATAATGCTACTTTTTTCAGAAAAAAACATATATATATATATATATATATATTTCCTTTTTGAGTTCTTCAGTTCTATAGTTTTCTCAGGTAACATTTAACATTTTTTAATGTTGCGATTCTGATGCATGTAGCATAAAATTGCTTATTAGCTCTTTATAAACATTATAAACCACTTAAGGCTCATGTCCCTGCCGGCGAAGACACTTACGAGCTAGTGCTAATCCTATGGGGAGGGATTTATCTAATATCTCATTTGCGTTTCGCCCTTTTTAAATAATTTCTTTTGCAATGAATAGCCGAAGTCCGTCTCTACATCTCACCTTTTTTGCTTTTTCTATTTTGGTCGCAGATAGGGTAAACGCACCGGTAGTGGGCCACGTACCTGTAGTGGGCCACTAACTTTCAAAGTTTAAAAACAAGCTCACAATCCATTTCAGAAAAACGACTGAAAGAAATCTGATTAGTTAAGTCCTTAAATGTTAACTTTCCATAAACAGTTTGGAATAATTGTTATTTTCCTGTAGATATATTTGTTTATCTTCTGGAATGTCGTCAAACTCAGATTTTTTGGCAAATTCTTAGTGATTTCATTAAGAGATAAGGTTTTATCTAAAGCGTTGTTTCTTTAATATTATGTTTTATTTTGAATTAAAGTGCTGTTGATATACTCGATTACATTGTAAATAATTTGTTAGATTAGCTGAAAACTTAAAAATTGAAAATTATATTGATTTTAAGCGGTGGCCCACTTCTGGATCACAATTTCTTAAATTGTACCAATAGTGGGCATGGTGGCCCACTACTGGAGCACATGCCAAATTTTTTTTTATGTTTAAATTATTTTAATTAAGTATTTTTTGAGGTTCTAAGACTTTGTATATAATTTATTTAGTATTTTGTTCATCAGAACCAGTAGTGGGCCAGGGGCCCACTACTGGTGCACAAGTGGCCCACTTCTGGAGCTACGAAAATGCAACTTCACTAAGCTATCAGACATGTGATTATTAAAAGAAATTAATATCTAAAACAATTTATACTTCAAAGGTTCAATACTCAATACAGGTTCAAATTTTTGAGCCATATTTAAATAAGCATTGCATAGAAAAAACTGTAGTGTTATTTATGGATGGACATACTTCTCACATGCCTTTGTATCTAAGAATCTTCTGTTCGGCTCATGGAGTTGAAATGGCAGATTTGCCCCCAAATTCCACATACCTAATGCAACCAAAGAACATCTCTGTTTTCCATACTCTTAAAAGTGCTTGGCAACAGGAAGTAGTGCACTTCAGAATAACTCATGAAGGCAAACACATGCAGAAACATGAGTTTTCACCAGTCCTAAAATCAGCACTAGATGGTTTAACTCCTGCAACCATTGTGAATGGATTCAAAGCAAGTGGACTAGTTCAATCGGATCTAAAGAAAGTAAATGTTGAATCCACACTAACATCAAAGAATGTGATAATATCCCCAATAAAAGAGAGAGAAATGGCTTCTTTCTTGGCAGTTCTTGAAGATAAAATTGGAGAAGAAAAATAAAATTTTTCTCAGAAAATAATGGCAAATTGAAAGGTTCTGTGGAGCAAACAGATCTTTACTACTTATGGTTGGAGATGAAGGAGACTGTGAACATGGATCCAATTTCTCAGGTAATCTATCGCAAAACAATTTGGGTATAAAACACTTGAGTATGTAATTTTTACTATTATTTATTCAATTTTTACATTTTACTTGTTATAGGGTACACCAGTCATATCTGTTGAGGCGGCGTACACTGAATAGCCTATTGACACTGTTGATGCTGAAACTGTTGATCAGTAGCAAAAAGCAATTGTTGAAGATGCTGAGGTGAACCTTTTCATTAAAGAAGGATCAACTGAGACTGGGAGCCATTCAGTGCTTTCAAATGGTGGGCCATCTAGAAATGTACCATCTCCCTTCAAAAGAGTTCTATTTTGGCCAGAAGGGGGAGATAACACAAAGAAAAAGAGAGAAAATTTCTGCAGTTGTGGCTTCTCCCTAAATGCTTCAATATTATAAGAATAGAGAAGACCTTAAAAATGCTAAAGATACAGAAAAAAAAAAACTGAAAGAGAAAAAAGAAAAATTCAAAAGGAAGAGTTAATAAAATAGCCGATGGAAAAAAAGGAGAGTCAGGAAACTATCGCCCCAGTCTGATGCCTCTCTTTCATGGTAAGTTTCAACCTAATGTACTCTTTGTAATAAATTGACTATAAACACCTTGCACATTTTGAGATCTTTTTCGTTTTTGGATAAATTATTTTGTTTTGCAGTCATTTCAGCTTTTAATTATCCTGTTTATTACATTTGTCTTATTATTTATCACCACTGCGAAATAACAAATTGGGCGGATTTTTTTAAAGTTACAAAATACAACAGACTGTTATTTAGAAAAAACAAAAGCTATGCATTTCGATTTTTTAAAAAAGTTGCTAAATTGTCTACTATTATTGTGGATAAAAACTGATAATTTTTTTTCTACCATTTGTATCATCCTGGTACAAAACACAGAAAATGAATTTTAATGTCAGAAATCGCTGAAAATTCGTAAAATTCATTGTAGCACAATTCAGAAAGTCTTGATCACAGAATATGGGAATATTTATTGTTTAACAAGTGAAAGCATATAAGCAGATTTTCTAAATATAAATTATAAATCACAAAAACTGTACGAAAATTAAATTTCGTAACATTAAGAAAATGCAACTATTTTGATAGAAATGGATTTTCACATGATAAAAAACATGTGAAATAGTTCAGCAATTAAAATTATACCTCTAAAGCTAAGCTTCTTGGGAATTAGCTATATTTAAACGATACGAACGGACACCCTGTATATAATCTAAAAAAATTACTTTGCAGCTTGTAGGACATTAGCTTTTATGTAAAGTGAGATAAAATAAAAATTGATTTACAGAACTGAAGTTGAGGCCCCTGATCTGTAGATTTACCCGTCAGATTATTTTACGTAATCATCTAAACTTCTATGTATGATTTCATTATTGTGAACATCCTATACTAGAACTGTAAAAAAAAGTATAACTTCAGTATTTTCACACTAAACTCAAAACTGGAGTGGCCCACTTCTGGGGGGTCCGTTACTGGTGCATCAAAAATTTACTATGCCCACTACTGGAGCATCGAGGAAGGTAACTTTTTTTATTTTTCATTTTTTCCAAATAATATATTTTGAAACTTTGAATGTTTATTCCGATACATGAAGGTTAGGACTACGTTAAAAAAAATATATATATCATTTAGAATTCATAAATACTTTAATAATAATAAGATAAATGTCCTTAAGTGGCCCACTACCGGTGCGTTTACCCTATTTTTTTTATAAAATTACTTTCACTTTCAAAACCGGTTCTGAAAAATAAAATGTCATTCTAAAAATGTCTGCAACCAAAATTGGAAAAGTAAAAAAAGTGCGATGTAGAGACAAATCTCGGCTATCCAATGCAAAAAAAAAAAAAAAAAAAAAAAAAAAAAAGTCGAAATGCAAACGAGATATTAGAAAAATTCCTCCCCATAGGATTAGCATTAGCTCGTGAGTGCCTTCGCCGGCAAGGATAGGAGCCTTAAGGGGACGGGGAAAGCCCTATCTCCGCCATGCTAAATTCATCAACTTTATGTACCTTTTTCTCAGAAATGGTGAAAGATAGAGGTCTAGATTTTTTTAGAGTAGTTAGAATAACATGATTTACGTATTTTAACAGACCATTTTCTTTCTAAGTGAAACTCAAAATTAATTATTAATTACTTATTGAAAGGCATTTTTAAATAAGCATTTTTGGTAGGATTTCACTGCCTAAAATAAATAATTCTCAACAAATCATTAAATCCCTGTGTTAAAGTATACAATATAACATAATGTAAGTATTAAAAAAAATCTGAGTTCATAAGTTTAATAGATATAGAAAAAAAGGAACATGAACATGAAAAATCCAAGTTTTTGAGAAAAGTCAGTTAAAGATTTAAATGGCCATTAAGCTGTGAAGTACTCTTAGAAAGAATGGATAATTTTAACACTTATTTTTTTTTATAAACATGTCTGACACATCGTTGGGAAGATAAAAGTTTAAACTATTTAATGATATAAAAAAGTAAAAATCGATTTTTTAGTTGAATTTTGCTTTCTCGGTCCTCTTAAGGTAAACTATAAACTTTCGACGTTCACAATAAGGATCTCGATTAACAAAAGCCAGCCCTCTTTTCTTGACCAATGGTCCTGACCTACTATACAGCATATTTACCGTTCAGGGGGTCAACCTAACGCTGGGCGCTCAGTGATTAGTTCCCGTGCAAGTTTGGTACCCATTTCATAGACCCCGAATGGAAGGGCTGATTAAAAAGCTAGGTCTTGTAGAAGAAATTCCCAATTCAGTGTATGAATCTTGAGAGTCGGTTCAAGTTAGGTCAGACTTTCAAGATTTGGTCCTTATATTAGGATTTCTTCAATAAAACGTTACTACTTAATCAGCCAAAGAAATATGTATTTTTAAAATTACTATAATAACTAACACAAATACGTTTTTTTACTCAAATGTAATTCAAATAGAATTGTTGTATTGAGTCAAAACACTGTTTTAAAAAAGCAGTATCTTGAAGGAATTTTCACCTTGTTATTAATATGCACTTTAAATCTTACTTATAATTACTTAAAAGGTGACACAACCATATAAAGATATTATTTAATATAACCCTGAGATCTTTCAAACGCACAAGCGTTAATTTTCAAAGGGAAAAAGTGCCAACCACAAAGGGAAATCATTTTTCTCTTTGAAAGTGAACGCGTGTGCCTTTGAAAGATCTCCGGGTTACATTAAATAATACCTTCATATATTTGTGTCACCTTTTAAATAATTATAAGAATGTTTTAAAGTTTATAGAATAATTGTAGTTGGAAAGTTTTTGTATAGTCAAAATAATAATAATAAGTTGTGAAAAATTATACACTGAAAATTAATAAAGACAAACAGCTCAAAAAACAATTATAACATAGTATTCCTTCCTCGATATTTTTTTTGCAAAGGAATTTAATAGGATTTCATTAGATTTATTCAAATTATTTCAAATTTTTAAGCTATATACCTCTATTTTACCTATATTTTTTTTTTCAAGAAAACAAAAGTTTTAAAATTTAATTTTCTTCATCTTTAAGAATTACAATCATGAAAAAAAAAACAACTGTCAACAAATATCATTGATCTCAAACATTCTAATTTAACTCTTGCTAAATATTTTTGCAGCCCGTTAGAATATGCTTATCGACAAAGTATACACTATCTAATCGAAGGTATCCGGACACTTTCAATTTCAGATATTGCGTAAAATCTCTAAAGAAAGAGAATTGTTCTTTAACTTCAGGGATGTAAAAAAACACGTTTGACTTATTACCTTTTCAATGAATATTTAGTCACGTGTTCAACTAAGAGATCAATAACTATTTTAAAAATAATAATAATATCCGTGATCACTCTGTAATAATAATAATAATAATAATAATAATAAAACCTCAAAAATGATCTGTAGCTGTAACAAATGATTATATGGATCTTGTGCAAAGTTTGCGTTCATTTATGTAAGAATAGGACGTATATTATAATGAAAAAAATATATATCGAATCCCAGTAGCAAAAAATTCGCCAAGTGTCTGCAACAGATACTTCAGGGTCAGAAAATAATCTGCAGGTAAAATATTTTAGAATTGAAGCATTAATTAATCAAACGATCAATTATCTTTGTTATTATGCATTTTATTAATTTTACTAATAATAATCTTAAGCATTTGTATTAAGTAATTAAGAGCTAAACATAATATAAAGCGAAATAAAGGTTCGATAGAAAAATAATCTGCAGACGAGAAAAGAAAATCTGCGACGCTCGTCTCTCGTCTCGAACTTTCTGCTACCGGGTATCGAATAATTAATAAAACATGATCATGTCTATGAAGAAATTTGTAATTGTGCATGCAGCAATGATAGCACATTATTTAAAAATAATTTAGTAGTCAACTCTATAGAGCAACTTGTATAAATATGTCAATCAAGTTATCAGCGAAAAAGATATGTAACTGTCTAAAAATGACTTAATGTTATGAGATTTTACACAAATTGGATATCATAATATGTCACAGGAAAACTACATTGACAGGGTTCGTACGCATCAAGGAATTCACGGGATTTCAGGTCTTTTAGTACCAGAAATTTCTTAAAATACTGGTCGCTAGATACTGCAGATATAATTTTCCCCCATTAAATAAAACAATTATTACTTTAAAAAAATTCTGATAAAAGATGCTTAAAAGTCCTTGAAGCGTACGAATACTCACTGAATTACAAAAAATGTTATTAATGCTCTACATAGGCATACATACTTATAAATGAAGAAATGCATCACATATTGTCATAAATTACCCTTCAGAAATTTTAATAATTTATAGATCATAAATTGCAGCTCGTAAAATTTTTTTTATCTTAAAGTATAGATCACTTTATCACTAAAAACTTCCTGAAATTTCACACTATTTGACTGGTTTTTTTAATATAAGTTACCTTATATAGTTGAATACTAAATTATGAAAGAAAAAATACAGTACCATTCTCGCATGCACAGTTCAAAATTATTCCATACAAATGTACTTAATCGAATATTCAATATATTTGACTTATTTTGTAATGTCAGTGTAATGTTGCTACAGCAGGCTTTTAACATTTCTGAAATTGACATTACATTTGACTGAAAACTCTACCTGTTATGAACAAACAATATGCTATTTTTTTTTTTACAATGAAATGTTTAGATCTTTATGAATGTATGTATTTGACTTACACAAAAATATACACATGTTTTTCACAGGGCGTAAATACTTATTTGCTATAACTACAGATTATTTCGTGTTTTTTATGATACAGCGAGAACGCATATTTTAATTCAATGTACTGTTGGTTTCTTAATGCCCTCGTGTCTAAGCCTTTACTGGAAATTATGAATTAAAACATGCTCTTTTCCGAAGTTCAAGAATAATTCTTCAAGAATTTGTCTGGATTTTTGGCAAAATGTCTAAAGTCGTAAGTGATCGGATACTTTTAACAAGACATTGTATATTTTTTAAAGAACCTTCGAAATAAAATCTTCTGAACTTAATATTGCAATACTCTTTTCAAAATTCCTCAATAAACAGTGTTTCTGATCAGTTTCCAACGAAGGCAAATAAAATAGATGTCAACGCTCGAAACTATCCCATCAACTAGTGGCACAGGATTGTAGGTACCTATATAACTCTGTGCATCTGACAAAATTTCCCAAAATTGCTGGCACCAAAAATGTCTTATAGAATAAATGTATTTAGAAAAGGCAGGAGAGATGAAAAAGTTGATGTAGTGCATTGATTTTAACGGATAGAAAGAAAAATATATATCTTATATCTCGATAACTAGCTCAAAGTACAAAATTTCCTTCGGGAATTGAGATATTTATAGAATGTATCTAGAAACATTAAAACAAATATATAAACGTTCTTACATTTATATAAAAAAAAAACTTTTTATGTATATTTTTTTCTTCTTAAACTCTATTTTCTGAGATTTTCTGACATATAGCATAAACATTATTTTTAAATGTAATGATACACATAATATAAGGCTGCTTATAAATGAATTGCTAAATTTTCGGTAATAGTTACTGAAATAGTTTGAGAAATGAAAATGTGTTTTATTTAACACTCGAAACCCTCCTATCAACTAGTGGCAGAAGATTGTAGGCATCTATAAAACTCTCTTTGTACTTCTAATAAATTTTTTCAAAACAGCTGCCACCAAAAATGTCCTATGGAATAAATGCATTTAGAAAAGGCAGGAGAGATGAAGAAGTTGATGTAGTACATTGATTTTTACGGATAGAAAGAAAAAATATATCTCGAGTTCAAAGTACAAATTTCCTTTGAGAATTGAGATATTTATAGTATATATATCTATAAACATAAACGTAAATATATAAATGCTGTTACGTTTAAATAAAAAAACTTTTGATTTATATAATGTTTTCTTTTTTTACCCACCTCTGAGCTTTTTTGGTATATAGCATAAAAATTACTTTTTTAATATAATGATAGGAATAATATAAAACAGCTTATATATGAATTGCTAAATTTACAGCAATAGTTGCTGAACAAATTTTAGAAACGAAAATGTGTCTTATTTAGCTTATTAAAAAACAGAAAACACATAAAACAAATTTCAATTACATTGTATGAATCTTGAGGGCCAGTTTAGAATTAACTACTTTTTAAAATACATTGCGTCTATTTAGTTATACCCCATAAACACTTACTACTTAATCATTCTAAATAATTCTTATGCAGTATTTTTACAACACATTAGATTAAGTTTAGAGATAAAAAATATATTTTTAGAAAAGAACCTCCTATATGAAGCCATTGGGATCTGATTAATGAGATACAATTTCTACAATAAACAGCATTTCTGACCAGTTTCCAACGAAGATAAATAAAATAGATGTCAATGCTCGAAACCATCCCATCAACTAGTGGCAGAAGATTATAGGCATCTAATATAACTTTCTTTGTGCATCTCGCAAAATTTACCGAAATAGCAGGCATAAAAAATGTTGTATGGAATAAATGCATTTAGAAAATGCAGGAGAGATGAAGACGTTGATGTAGTGCATTGATTTTAGGAATAGAAATAAAAAAATACGTCTTATATCTCGAGCTCAAAGTATAAAATCTCCTTTGAGAATTGAGATATTTATAGAAGGTATCGTGAAACATAAAAACAAATATATAAATGTTGCTACATTTATATAATTTTTTTTATATATATAAATGCTTTTCTTCTTTAACTCACTTCTGAGCTTTTCTGACATATACAGCATAAAGAATATGTTTTTTAATACAATGATACTCATAATATAAAACTGCTTATAGACGAATCCCTAAATTTACAGTAATAGTTACTGAACCAATTTTAGAAATGAAAATGTGCTTTATTTAGCTTATTAATAAAAGGAAAAACTTTCAAAACAAATTTCAAATACATTGTATAAAACTTGAAAACTTGTTTTGCATTAACTACTTTTTGAAATTCATTAAACACATACTACTTAATCGTTCAAAAATAATTTTTCTGTGAGTATTTCTAAAATCCGTTGGAATAATTTTACAGATAAAAAATATTTTTTACAACATATGTTTTATTCATTTTAGGTAGATTTCGTAAGAAATACTACCTATTACATTCTCCGCTATGTTGGAATTTCTGAAACATTTTTGCGGATCTACGTCGCTCATGACACCTAGAACCCCAAAACTACCACCACTTAAAAACGTTATCTATCTATCTATCTATATATATATCACTTTTTTATGGAGACGATAACATCCATAATTCTGCACAAATCTCTTCCAAATTGATACAATAACTGAAGGGGAAGAAAATCTCTGTCAAGTTCGTTAATGGGCAAAATCAGATCAAGGGGTGGATATATAGAGGGGTTTTGTGAAAACAGAAAAAAAACCCATAACTTCTTACTTATAACACATATCAAATCAGTTTAAAGTTTTTATTACTTCTAGAAAAAAACGGCCAAAAATTTATGTGTCACAGATTTTTGATAAAATTAAAAATGGGCTTAAGGGGCGAAAAAAAACCTAGGATTTTAGGGAGAATAAAAATGATAACTTCGTAAATTCTCAAGATACCAAATCCAATTAAACTTAGTATAAATCTTCCTAATATCGTCACCAACTTTTGCATTGACAAGTGTTTGATAGGACCAATTCGTTGAGGAAAAAAAATTAAAAACGAAAACAAAAAGGGGGTGTTGAAAAGGAGAAAATTTCACAATTTCGTCAATTCGCACGATATCAAATCCATCTAAATTTATTATAAATCTTCTTAATATTATCTACACTTTTATATTGACAAGTGATCGACAGGACCAATTCTTATAGCAAAAACAAATTAAAAATGCATATCGGTTGAAGGAAAAAATATCGTACTAACATGATTCTGATAAAACCAGCTTGTAGGAAAATGGAATTAAAAACTCGTCAAAAGCGGCCAGATAAAATTGTTAAACTGGGTTTGTTTCTAATCTTGATTTAATTTTTGTTGGTGAAATTAGCACTTAACTTCGAAATCTACCTACGCCTGTAGGCCGAGCCGGCAGGGATTTTTTTCTTATATGAAGCTATTGAGATCTTCATATTGAGAAATACTCTCTTCGAATTTTTTCAAAAACAGTGTTTCGACCAATGGAATCTAATGAAATGCATGTCAATCCCGAAACCATCCCATCAAGCAGTGCAGGAGATTGTAAGGTATCTATGTAACGATTTCTTTGCTCAGCTCATAAAAATTCCCAGAATAGCTGGCGCCCAAAACATATGGAATAAATGCGTAGGAAAAAGGCAGAAGAGATGAAGAAAGTGATGTCGCGCATTGATTTTAACGGGGTGAACCGAAAAAAAATAGCTTATCTCTCGGGCCTAAAATATAAAATATTCTATGAGGATATTTATAAACTGTACCTAGGAACATTAATATAAATACTAGGAACATTAATATAAATACATGAAATTTGCCACTTTTTCAATTTACTTTTGAGAAAAAACATTATATAAGAATTTTTTTTTACTCACAGGATAGATGTTTCATCTCCATAAAAGTATTTCATTTATCCTTTTCATAAAGTATTTAAATCGAGGCAAAGTTTTTGTATGCTATGTAGAAATAGGTGAACTCGGATGTATTGGGGTCTATTCCTAAATGAAAATTGAAGAATAACAAAAAATAGTTTTCT
Organism: Maratus speciosus; assembly: GCA_963932465.1. Taxonomy (NCBI): domain Eukaryota; kingdom Metazoa; phylum Arthropoda; class Arachnida; order Araneae; family Salticidae; genus Maratus; species Maratus speciosus. The sequence continues at coordinate 534,048,992 of OZ010788.1, read as the reverse complement.
CAATGGTGTCACTAAAACAATGGAATGAGATATCGATCATATTTTTTTTCTATTAAATTATATAAAAATATTTAAAAGAAAAAATACAATTTGTACTGAATTGACTTTTCAGATTATGTCAAATGATTAATGTAGATTAAAAAAAGTTTCTTATACAAATAAATAATTAATTTTAATCTAAAATAAAAAGAATTAAAAAAAAACAATTAGATGAAAAGAAGCAATTTTTTATACTTTCTACAATAAAACTTTTGCTGTAAATTAACTTAATGTGATTTCACTATACTGATTTATTCAGGTTCCTTTTTTTTTGGTTTATAAACTCTCTGCTATTTTCAGCAAAAGTTTTTTTTATTAATTTTCTTCACCATGTGCTATTAAAAATAGGACAAACATGAAATAAAAGAAAAACATAACTGTTATAACAAAAATCATCAATGTCAACAATTCTAAAATAGTTCTTGGTGAATATTTTAACCGCTAGTGTAATTTTCACCATTAAATGTACATTTTCTTAATAAAACCTCCTACTTAAAACCATATTCTCAAACAAATCTCTACAATAAACAAATTTCTCACCAACTACTAAAGAAAGCAAATAAAATAGATGCCAACGCTTGAAATCATTCTATCAACCAGCGGCGGATTGTAAAGTATTTCTATAACGATTTCTTTGTGTAGGTCGCGAAATTTTCCAGAATATCTGACGCTAAAAATGTCATACGGAATATATACATTTAGAAAAGGCAGAAGAGATGAAGAAAGTGATATGCTTTGAGGTTCAAACGTATAAAATAATAGGTGAGACTTAGGATAATATCGAATGTATTTTAAAAAATTTCAAATAAATACATATTGCTATATTTGGCATTAATTTATTTATTGTATTTTTACTTTAATTTTTATTTGTTTGCTTTTTCAACTCACTGCTGATAATTTCTCAAGTAATGCATAAAGATTATAATTTAATGTTATAATACACACAACATAAAACATATTATATCTCTTTATAGATGAATTACTAAAATATCTGTTTACTTTTCTTAAGCAATTAAAGTAATTTCTAAAATTACGTTAATTACTAAAGCATTTTTAAAAAGAAAATGTTTTTTTTTTTCAGCTTACCAAAAAATAGTAGAACATGTGTGAAATTTCAAGAATAATGTATTCGTCTTGTGAGCTAGTTTTGAATTTGCTTTTTTAAATTCATCCCTTGCATAAGGAATTCTTCCATAAATACTTTCTAATTAATCATGCGAAAATATTTCTTATTGTATATTTTATCAAAATTTACTAATAGAATAAATTTACTGATAAAATATTTATTTTATTTGGAAAATCCTCCTACTTAAAATATTCGGATCTTAATATTGAAGAATATTATCGCCCAATCTCCTGCAATAAACAATATTTCTCAACGTTTAAAAATGTAAGCAAATAAAATAGATATTAATGCTTAAAACCACCACATCAACCAGTGGCAGGAGATTGAAAGGAATCTTTATAACGGTGTTTTTGCATTTATTTTAACTTTTATTCGTTTCATTTTTAATCTCACTCCTGAGCGTTTCTTGGTCATAAATATTATTCATTAATGTTACAATACGCACAGCATAAAACATCTTATATCTCCTTATAGATGAATTGCTAAAATTACTATTTTTTAAGCAATTAAAGCAATTGCTAAAATTACATTAATTACTAAAACATTTAAAAAAAGAAAATGTTTTTTTTTCAGCCTACTAAAAAATAAAAGAACATTTGTGAAATTCCAAATATATGTATCAATCTTGTGAACCAGTTTTGCTTTTACTTTTTTTTAAATACATCCCCTGCATCAAGAATTCTTCTATAAATACTTTCTAATTATTCATGCTAAAATATTTCTTATTGTATATTTTATCAAAATTTACTAATAGAGTAAATTTACTGATAAAATATTTATTTTATTTGGCAAATCCTCCTACTTCAAATATTCGGATCTTAATATCGAGGAATATTCTTGCCCAATCTCCTGCAATAAACAGTATTTCTCACCGATTACCAATGAAAGCAATTAAAATAGATATCAACGCTTAAAACCACCCCATAAACCAATGGCAGGAGATTGAAAGGAATCTTTATAACGATGTTTTTTCACTGTTAACAAAATTTCTCAGAATAGATGGTGCCTAAAATGTCATATGGAATAAATACGAGGCTAATGAAAAAGACAGGGTACCATGGTGCATTCACGTATCTTTTTTACAGACCGCTAGAGTCACGTGATGCTCGAATGCACCAATGCAGGTTTACGAAAAGAACATCACGTCACTCTAGCGGTCTTAAAAAAAAAAAAAAGACACGTGGGATGCACCGAGGTAGCTTGTCTTTTACGTTAGTATCGGAATAAATGCATTTAGAATAGAATATTTCCAACTGAGCGAAAAAATGCCCAGGCTGGGAATCGAACCCAGATCCTTGGCTTACAAGGCCAATGCTTTTCCATTTAAGCTAGCTGGGCCGACAACCAGCCAGCATATTTCGCTCAGATAACCTTATTGGTAGAAACATCTGGTCTGTCATGTAGACAGCTCAACAGAATAAACCACAGGTAAAGGACCTCCATAGAAACGATGGATACGTAGATGAACTATTATTTTAACACAATCAAACTGACTGGTAAAGTTATCATACGAATTGAATATTTCCAACTGAGCGAAAAAATGCCCAGGCTGGGAATCGAACCCAGATCCTTGGCTTACAAGGCCAATGCTTTTCCATTTAAGCTAGCTGGGCCGACAACCAGCCAGCATATTTCGCTCAGATAACCTTATTGGTAGAAACATCTGGTCTCTCATGTAGACAGCTCAACAGAATAAACCGCAGGTAAAGGACCTCCATAGAAACGATGGATACGTAGATGAACTATTATTTTAACACAATCAAACTGACTGGTAAAGTTATCATACGAATTGAATATTTCCAACTGAGCGAAAAAATGCCCAGGCTGGGAATCGAACCCAGATCCTTGGCTTACAAGGCCAATGCTTTTCCATTTAAGCTAGCTGGGCCGACAACCAGCCAGCATATTTCGCTCAGATAACCTTATTGGTAGAAACATCTGGTCTGTCATGTAGACAGCTCAACAGAATAAACCGCAGGTAAAGGACTTCCATAGAAACGATGGATACGTAGATGAACTATTATTTTAACACAATCAAACTGACTGGTAAAGTTATCATACGAATTGAATATTTCCAACTGAGCGAAAAAATGCCCAGGCTGGGAATCGAACCCAGATCCTTGGCTTACAAGGCCAATGCTTTTCCATTTAAGCTAGCTGGGCCGACAACCAGCCAGCATATTTCGCTCAGATAACCTTATTGGTAGAAACATCTGGTCTGTCATGTAGACAGCTCAACAGAATAAACCGCAGGTAAAGGACCTCCACAGAAACGATGGATACGTAGATGAACTATTATTTTAACACAATCAAACTGACTGGTAAAGTTATCATACGAATTGAATATTTCCAACTGAGCGAAATAATGCCCAGGCTGGGAATCGAACCCAGATCCTTGGCTTACAAGGCCAATGCTTTTCCATTTAAGCTAGCTGGGCAGACAACCAGCCAGCATATTTCGCTCAGATAACCTTATTGGTAGAAACATCTGGTCTGTCATGTAGACAGCTCAACAGAATAAACCGCAGGTAAAGGACCTCCACAGAAACGATGGATACGTAGATGAACTATTATTTTAACACAATCAAACTGACTGGTAAAGTTATCATACGAATTGAATATTTCCAACTGAGCGAAATAATGCCCAGGCTGGGAATCGAACCCAGATCCTTGGCTTACAAGGCCAATGCTTTTCCATTTAAGCTAGCTGGGCCGACAACCAGCCAGCATATTTCGCTCAGATAACCTTATTGGTAGAAACATCTGGTCTGTCATGTAGACAGCTCAACAGAATAAACCGCAGGTAAAGGACCTCCATAGAAACGATGGATACGTAGATGAACTATTATTTTAACACAATCAAACTGACTGGTAAAGTTATCATACGAATTGAATATTTCCAACTGAGCGAAAAAATGCCCAGGCTGGGAATCGAACACAGATCCTTGGCTTACAAGGCCAATGCTTTTCCATTTAAGCTAGCTGGGCCGACAACCAGCCAGCATATTTCGCTCAGATAACCTTATTGGTAGAAACATCTGGTCTGTCATGTAGACAGCTCAACAGAATAAACCGCAGGTAAAGGACCTCCATAGAAACGATGGATACGTAGATGAACTATTATTTTAACACAATCAAACTGACTGGTAAAGTTATCATACGAATTGAATATTTCCAACTGAGCGAAAAAATGCCCAGGCTGGGAATCGAACCCAGATCCTTGGCTTACAAGGCCAATGCTTTTCCATTTAAGCTAGCTGGGCCGACAACCAGCCAGCATATTTCGCTCAGATAACCTTATTGGTAGAAACATCTGGTCTGTCATGTAGACAGCTCAACAGAATAAACCGCAGGTAAAGGACCTCCATAGAAACGATCCATAGAACTCCATAGAACTCCATAGAAACATAGACCTCCATCGTTTCTATCGATTGGTCGAAATCCACCATCGATTGAAACTATATTAATACTTGGAAATTTTTCCAGAGAGAAACATTTACCTTGCATACAATATTTTAAATGAAAATCAAATTTCAAATTAATTCCTTAAAAGGCGCAAAGGCCAACTTAGTGAAAAAGATTCCATGCCGGGACTGGAACTCTTTGCGCCTTCTAAGCAACTAATTTGAAATTTGATTTTCATTTGAAATATTGTATGCAAGGCAAATGTTTCTCTCTGAATTTTTTTCCAAGTATTAATAAGGAACCAGATTTCAGACAATTGAAGCTGCGAAAGAAAAAGCAGCACGCGTCATAAAAGAGCTCACAGAAGAAGACTTTGGGCACTGTTCCAAACAATGGTCGCATAGAGAGTTGTATCTATAAAGGGAGGGTGTATATTGAAGGAGATAATAACTAAATATGTATAAATTTAAAATGAAATATTGTATACCATTAGTCTCGTTATTTAATAGCCAAACCTCGTATATCATCTATCTCAACTAAACTTGGTGCATACTTCTAGGATCCATTAAAATATGTTTACAGATAAAATATAATTTTTTTTAAAGAAATGTTTGCCTCTTAAGCAAAACCTACTTCAAACTATTCGGATCGTAATATAAGATATTCTTTTTTAAATATCTTCAGTAAATAGTGTTTCTGACCAATTAAAAGTGACAATAAAATAAAACTGATATCAGTGCTCAAAACCATACCATCAACTAGTGGTAGAAAATATAGGTATCTCTATAACGATGTGTTTGCGTATAGCTCACAAAATGTCCCAGAATATTTGTTGCTGAACATGCCATATAGAATAAATGCATTAAAAAGGCAGAAGATATGAATAAATTAATGTCATGCCTGAATTTCCATAGGGTGAAAGAAAAAATATAGTCTATCTGGACGGCAAAGTATAAAATATCCTACGAGAGAAAAAAAATAAGAGGTATCCATATTTACAGAGTGTATCTAGAAACATTAATATATATACATAAACGCTATTACATTTGGATTTTCTTTAATTTGGGAAAAAACAAAACAAAAAAAAAAAACCGTATACATACATATAGAGAGCGAGACTTTTTTTTTTTTGGCCAAATCAAATACGAGCTTTTCTGATTTAAACCGCAAATATATTTTTTTTTATTGAATATCAGGATAAATACAATGTACAACAGCTTACTACTTCAATATGGATGAATTTTTAAATTTACTATTATTTATGCAATTTCAGGAAGGGAAGTGTGTTCTGTCGGCTTATAAAAAACTAATAGCTCTATGAAAGCAATTCTAAAAACAATATTTGAATGATGATGCCAGTTTTACATTAAATGATTTTTTAAAATCATTCCTCATATTCATGATCACATACTATTCAATCATTCTAAAATAATTCTTATTGAATATTTTTGAACCAGTTAACGAAGTTTACCGATAAATATATTTTTTCATAAAAGAAATCTCCTATTTAAAAGCACTCGAATCTTATAACTGTGAGAAATTTTCTTGCAAATTCTGCAATAAACGGTGTTTTTGATCAATTTCTAAAAAAAACAGTATTGGCAGGATATTGTAAAGTAATCTTTAGAACTATCTCTATGCGTAGCTCACATAATTTCCCAGAATGACTGTTCAAAGGAAATGTCATATGGAATAAATGCATTTAGAAAAGGAAGAAGAGATGAAGAAACTGATGCCGTGCATTGATTTTAACAACGCAGATGAAAAAAAAGCTTATATATGGAGGTCGATGTATAAAATATCCTATGAGGATATTTATAGAATGTACTTATAAACATTAAAATAAATACATAAACGTTTCTGCTTTTGAAATTTACTTTCGAAAAAAAAGATACGTGAACATATTTTTCCTTTTGCTCATAGGACAGATTAGTCATTTTTTTTAAAAAAAGTATTTAATTTTTCATTTTTACAAAATTGTCGCAAAGTGTAATTGTTGAAAATGGAAAAAAATTAATTGTCGCAAAGATTTCATTTGTTATCTAGGAGTATATGAACTCGGAACTATTCCCAAATGAAAATTAAAGAGAAAAAAAAACTGTCTGAAAGATCTCAGTAGAAAAATAGAACATCGATTAAACGTTTTTCTCTGTTAAAGCTATATACCGGGTGATCCAAAAAACAGGAACAAAGATAATAAAGAAAGGAATAAAGATAATAAAGATGTATTTTTCATTGAAGAGATGGAAGAGAAGCTAGTTTTTTTTTTATGAAGAAAGCTAAAACGAATACTTGAATCATTCTTTTTTGGACAAACAGATGACTCACAAGTGACAAGACGCTTACAAGTTACAAGTACGCCTACAACTGTTCAGTGTTCTGTCCGTCATCCCGCAAAATAGATGTCAGACAAAGCACGACACCGTTCTCAGCATTAAGGAACATTTCTTGTGGTGTGACAGACACATATTGGGCGGTAGCACATTTCAATGTTGGTAATGATGGCGGTTTTAAGCATTCTTTTTTACTCAAGCATTTGCATTTATTCTGTATTATTTTTTGCTTTCGCCATAAAATATTCAATTCGTTTATAATCCGGTGCAAACCGCATCTTTTTATCTTTATTCGTTTACGAATTATTAATTTTTAGTAACTTTTTTCATAACTTATGGATCAGGAACAAAGATAATAATGGAAGGAATAAAGGTAAAAAGATGCGTTTTTCATTGAAGCTATGGAAGAGGAGCCAGATTGTTTTATGAAGAAAACTAAAACAAGTGCTTGAATCATTCTTTTTTGGACAGACAGATGACTTACAAGTGACAATTCGCTTACAAGTTACAAGCAAGCTTACACCTGTTCAGTGTTCTGTCCGTTATTCAGCAAAACACATGTCAGACAAAGCACAACACCGTTCTCAGCATTAAGCAACATTTCTTGTGGTGTGACAGACACATATTGGAGGATAGCACATTTCAATGTTGGTAATGGTGGCGGTTTCAAGCATTCTTTATTACTTAAGCATTATATTTATTCTGCATTAATTTTTGCTTTCGTCATAAAAAAAATCCAATTTTTATCTAATCCGTTGCAAACCGCATCTTTTTATCTTTATTTATTTACGAATTATTAATTTTTATTAACTTTTTTCATAACTTATGGATCTTGTTGTATATATATATTTATCTTGCAAAAAATGCATTTTGCGATCGAATTCAAAAGGAGTAAGAAAAATATTTCACATTGAGGTATTTAAGTATAAAATGTTCTACCAGACATGTGGTATTTCTAGAATGCATATAGAAACATTAAAATATATACTTATACGAGAAAAAATACGTTGTATTGAAATGGACTTTAACGTTTCCTTATGTAAAATGGTCAGGTCATTACTGATAAAAAAGTTTTAGTGTTATTTTTGTGTAAAATAATCCGCTGCAATGGAAAACTACCAGCTTATTAAAAAATTTTATTGCTGATTTATATAAAAAGAGTTTTGTATTTTTGCTGCATAATGAATATAACCTGATTTTTTTTTTTTTTTTTTTTTCAAATTATTTAATTTTTTGAAAACTACAAATTAGCCACTTTTTTAACAGAACAAAAGTATTTTTTATTTAACGTAGTTTATCAAAGTGATATTAAAAAGAAAACAAGGAAAAAAAGCTACTCTTATCCAAAAAGTCACCGATGTCAAACATTCTCGAAATTAAGCCTCGATAAATATTTTTGCAACCGTGAGAATAAGTTTACTGATAAAATATATATTTTACAAATAATAATAATAATATTAGTAATAATAGAACATCTTGCTTAAAACCATTCGGATCTTAGTAATGGATCTTATTGGATCTTAGTAATGGATCTTATCGGATGGATCCATTCGGAACTTAGTGGTAAGATATTCCCTTCAAAATTTGCTCAATAAACAGCGTTTCTAACCTGTTACTGATGAAGGCAAATAAAATGGATGTCAACTCTCGAAATCATCCTATCAACCAGTGGGAAGAGATAGTAAGATATCCTTATAATGTCTTTGCGGAGCACACAAAATTTCCTAGAATAGCAGGCGCCTAAAATGTTATATGGAATAAATGCATTTAGAAAAGTGAGAAAAGATGAAAAAACTGATGTTGTATGTTGATTCAACAGAGTGATACAAAAAAAAAGCCGCATATCGAGAGCTTAAGATACAAAATATCCTATCAGACATAGGAAATTTATAGAATGTATTTAGAAACATTAAAATAAATACAAAAATTTTGCTACATTTGAAATCAAGTATTTGAGAAGAAAAATATATATAGTTTCATTTGCAAATCACTTCTGATATTTTCTTATTTAAATTTAAAAGATATTTTTTTTGTTGTTGCGGTATACAGTATAAGTCCGTTGTAATGACAATTTTTAGTTGCGGTATTACCTTTATAATATACTTGTCGGTATAAGCGAATCATAATAGAATACACTAAATTTCATGATGCATGGAAATCACCAGTAATATCGATATTCTCGTTATAAACGATTCACATTATATCGAACTTTAAAGTACTAAAATTGCATTCTGTCTCTTTAAAGAAAATCTTTTTATAACCTCCTTTCTCTTAATTTGTTGTAATAGAATATATTATTCACTTTCTTGAAAATATGTTAGTCTTTTCATTTTCATAAGATTAATTATATCGATACAATGTTTATACATACTACGAATATAAATTTCAGATTATTTTTCAATGCAAATATTAATAAATACAAAAATAATTTTTTAAGGGATTCCATAAATATAATGGAATGTGATTTCTATTCATACGTTTTCTACTGGCGATAGCAAAAGTTCGTATTTCATAGATGGCAGAATCTTGCAATTTTGGCTATGCTGATGTTTTTTTTAAAACCATATTATTAACTGACAGTTATCTACATGCGTCGTAAGTGAGCATAACGTTAACAAAAGTTTTTCAAATCGTGCACGGTTAATATTCAAAATGGAAAAAGAAAAGTTACGTTTTAGTCGTGTTATGTTATATGAGTTTAAAAAAAGGAGTGAGTGCTGCACGTGCTACAAAAAATATTCAGGACCTTTGTTTGGGTCGTACTCCGCTCTTGGGACAGTTAAAATGTGGTTTTGTCGATTCGATACGGTGATTTCAATCTAAACTATAAAATTCGTTCTGAGTGATCTTCTTGGCATTGTTAATGCCTTAAACCGTAATTTAGTGAATAATAATCAACTGATTACTACTGAAAAAGATTGCTGAGAGACTATACGTTGACAATTAGACTGAATTGCGCCATTTAAAACAATTTGGGTACACTTCGAAACTCACTGCATCGGAATGCGGGCACGAACTTTTGCAATCGCGCAATATTAACTAATTCGATATGACAAGCATAATGTACACGGGATGCATAAATTGCTCAGAAACGTTGCTTATTCCTAAATTTTTAATTCAAAATTTAGCATTATTTAATCAAAGCATTTCTGCATATAACGAGGCAGAAATTTCTCTGTTTAGAAACCGAGGACAAAAGATTAGAATTTCTATAAAGGATGTCCGTCGTGAAGAGCTTGAGGTTATAATAACTTAGCTAGAAAAAAAAAATACATTTCGTACTCAAATAAACTTTAGACTTTCCCTATGTTAAATTATCATTATAGCTAAGACAGTTTTTATATGATTCAATGATTGATTTTTGTTTAAAATTATCAGTTGTAAATTATTAACTTAAAAAATAATTAAATAATAGATGTTTTAATTTTTTTTTTTAATTTCTTGTGTGATAAACATATGCCATGATGCATATAGAGTGCCTTGAATAGTATAAAGTGAAAAAAATGAGTTTGAAGGTCCCTTGTCCCCTTAAACACAGAAAAGAGGATATTAAAGCGTAGTTTTAAGTTGATTTAAAGGGCTCAGTAGAATATATTAATTTTTTTTTCATTTGAATTTATACTTGGTTAGAAATTATCTTATTTTATATACTTAAAATTATACCAGTATTATGAAATTTTTATAAGACAATCATGATTCCGATCTGGGGAAAGTAACGAATTTTATTAAATTAAAGACTTCGATGTGACAGCCAGTGCTGTATCCCTAAACACACCAGAGTGTATATGATGCAGCTGTATTTGAGAAAAAAGGGTGTACGGTGTTTCTTAAAAATCCAGAAAGTATACGACGTATAACCACCGTACACCCCCCGCAGCATCCATGACGATAGTTATCTAAAGGTGAGACAATATTATTTTGTCACTTGATTTCCTCAGTTCAGTTGAGACCATGAGCATCATGTGACTACTCTAAATCAAAAATTTACCACATTACTGATGCGGCGTAGTGATGACCAGCTAAAAAGATACGTATTATTAAAGCAAATTTTTGAAGATTAATTTGAAGATTATTCTATAAATAATGTAGAGCACTATTGAAAGAAATATATATGTACTATTTTTTTAGAAATACCTTTAAATATTGTGTCTTTATCCAGTTTTCTATTTGAAATAGAAAAAAATATTAAACGTACATATAAGCTGATTTCAGTATTTAGTGAGTAATATATTTGAAGAGCTGAGTGGAAGAACATGTTATGCTACATTTTCTTAAATAATGATTTTATCTTTTGGACGAAGGTGTTATCAGGTATTCTATCACATGGTAAAGCTAAAATACCAAAGTTATTTAGCCTTGAAGATTTAAGACATTATTCATTAATATTTAATATTTTAATATTTAATAATTCAAATAATATTAATATTTTTTAATATTTAAAAATTAAATATGAATAAGTTTTTTTGATAGAGTTTAGTACCACACCTGTTAACACATGGTATCAAACAGAAAATAAATCATTAAAATTGAGAGCAAAAACTTTCACATCAAATTTCTTCAAATGTAATTTTTGTTACTTAACATCTTCTTCCACTTAGCTCTTCATTTGTGAAATGGCTTGTAAAATAAAATAACATCGTTTTAAAATGTAAAGATCGAAAGCACTTTCTATTATAAATTTTTGGGAATAATAATTCGGCATATTTGTTAAGCATCGGCCTGTTCTAACCATATTGCTATAGGGAAGACTGAGGAGTGTTGACACCCATTTTTTACAAATGATTTTTTAAATATTGAACTTAGAATAAAGCTTCATATATCATTTTATTCGTTATGCAATCAGTTATAAAAATAAATTGCGAAATATGTGTACTATATAAGAAACTTTTAAAATGATTGATTTTATGCATGAGAAAATAATGGGTCAACGCTCCTCACATATGGGAGGCTTGACCCATTTTATATTGAAATATTTGTTAAGGGAAATAAAATCAGTTTTAAAAAAGGCAGAAAAACTTTATGCTACGAGGTGTAATTATTATTAAAATATATTTGGGGAAATATGATGTGTAAACAAACCTGCTTAGATGGAATTCAATGCACAGGAGAAAAATTCCATTTTAAACACCCACTTTTTTTTGTAACTTGACCTAGCGACACTAGTTGCCACATAGTTTGGCTTCATCTCATTGTGTTTATCTTGGTGAAATTTGCCTACATACATTGCTAAATTGTTTTGATCAATGTTATGTTCTTTTGCAGAGGAATGAATACCAAACATTTCTTAAGGCTGCTGCTTCCATCCTTTTTAGTCTTTTCCATTCTTTCTACCTACCTACAGTGGGTACTATGTAAATGAAACAAAAGTTCCTATCAACTTTCCAGTTTATATTTCATTAAATTTTTTCTAGCTTCTATAGCTGTTTTTCTCATCTTCATTTAATCAGTTTTAAAGATTTTCTTTTCTATAACCTGATTTTACTGTAACTGTACTGAATAAATTTACATTATTTTAGAAATGTAACAATTAACCGTTTATTATGTACAGTGTGTATTAAAAAAAATTCCAAACTTACTTAATTAAGGAGCTTTGACCATCTGGTCAACCCTCCCCACATAGGTTGGGTCAAGTCTCCCACATAGTTGCTTTTTAAAGTATAGTGCATGGTTATGTTTAGCCTAACTTTCTGTACAATCTTTATGCCCGGTATGAAAGTTCAATATTTCTAATTTACTTAAAAGCTACTTACTTGAATTTCTATGATATATTTTATCTTAGAAAATCTTACAAAATGTTTCTAAAAAATACACTTTTTAAGCTGAAAACACTTCACAATTGATTTTTCCACATCTATTTTAATTAGCTACATGAAACAAAGAGTATTATTTGGGCATTTAGTAGCTGTTGTTGCCACCTATTGCAAAACCCTGAAATTATTTTAAATATGAAAACTGAAGGGTGGGTAAAGCCCCCCCCCCCTAAGCCCCCCCCCCCTTATGGTGAACCCTCCCCAGTCTCCCCTACACTGTAAAAAAATCTATAAGGTTACTAGGAATTTTCTAGGAAACTGGGATGCCGAGAACTTTTTATGTAACTGCAACAAAAGAAATTTATGTAACAGATTTACGTTTGTACTGTACAAAAAAAAAAAAAAAAAAAAAATCTGTAAGGTTACTAAGAATTTTTTAGGAAACTAGGATGGTTACAACTTTTTATGTAACTGAAAAAAAAAACCTCATGTAATTATTCCGGGTAACCGATAATATTTTTGTAAGCACTAAGGTTTCTGTAGCTTTACAAATCTAGTTTCGTAGACTTGCATGTTTTTTTTTCTTTACAGTGTACAGATAAATGTTTAACAAACAAACAGACTTCTTAAGCTTAAAAAAAAAACTAGTTTTGTAGATTTACATTCTTTTACAGTGTAGGAGAGGATTGTTGAAGAGAAAGTGACCTGAAGAGCCAACATGCATATTAATGTACCGTTTTTAGACAAAGTTCATATTTTAATATGTTTAAAAATATATATCCAATGTATTTTATTTGTAAACATTTAACTGCTCATTGTTGTTCTTTAAGTTTATTTTCAAAATTTATTCCAGACTCTATATAACCATATCTTTATAATATTCATTAATGATAAATTTTTGCACAGGCACTTTTGCTAATTTTTAACGTACAATGTCAGTAATATGCAAAAATATAACACGAGAAATTAATAACTAATTAGTTTCTTGTCAGCTCATTTAAAACAAACTAACAAATCATTTAAACTGCAACGTCTCTCTGCAGATAATTGAAGGCAACTTGATTCAGCTCTTCTAACAAATTGAATAATAAGCAGGGACATAATTTACCCACCCGAATGTAGACATCTGTGTTTCTAATAATATCACTAACATTTTCCACATTATTGGCGCGGTGCACTGCTGAAAAGTTAAAAGGATATGTATCGTTGTAGCAAACTGCAAAAGATCAATTTTGAAATTAATTTTACTGATGAGGAAAATGTAATAATATTGAGATAAAACATGTATAATTATTTTTAGAAATGTTTTGTAATTTTTTAACATATGTATGTTTATATAACGTCCGTGTATATGAATATATACATTTATTTATTTAAAATGGAATTATACCTGTCAACTAAATGAAAAATAAAATACGAATAAAAATGATAAATATATACTAAGAAAAATATACCATGATAAAACAAAATTATATATACATATGTATATATATATATATATATATATATGGAGCATTCTCACAAACTTTTGACTTTTATGTCCCTGGATAATAATTTTTGTTTTAGTACGTATTCTTGCGTTTTTTTATTTCATATACTGGGGAACATCCCACTGTATGATTGCAAAACAATATTAACGAGATAAATAAGTTTGTGACGATGTTGGGGGTCCAAATACCAGGAAAACTCTTATACCGTCACGTGTCCCTGATGCTGATTATTAAGTTTGGAGCTGTCTGTATACAATTGTTTCAATAAAAGTAATTCGATGTAATTTTTTCCCGAAACTGCGACAATTGTGTTATATAAATATGTAGTAAAATTTAACCTGCAAACATTTTTACGGTTGATATTATTTTTTGAACTCTGTCCCTGGGTTTTAGATCCTTACCATCCCTCTTGCTAAATTTATACAGAAAATCACTTCAGACGCAGCCACAGAATTTTTTTCAAGGTTTTTCTCATGCAGAAGTATGCTAGAGATAGAATGTCTAAAATGCTTTAACAGGAAATTGACAGCCGAATTTAAATCAGCATTTAAATGTCAATTTCAAGCATCATGGCTTTATTGGTAGTCTTACCGTTCCCAAGGATATTTACTGCACTTTTCGAGATAAATTAATTTTTTTTTAAATTTAATCCAATGTAAATAACTGTTTCTAAAAATTAATGAACATTATGGCTCTAACTTAGTCTTAACATGATTCGCCTAAAAATAGTTGTAATTTTCCACCGTCCCATCTTTACCACCCCCCCTTTTTTTTCCATTACCGCCCGTTTTTTCTCATACCATGCCCCCTTTTCCATTTCGTCCCTTCTTAAACACCCTTTTAAGACAATGTTATACCAAAATTTTGTACTAAAAATACTACATTGTTATTATTTCTTATTTGAATGTCCTGTGGGTACTATGCAAATTCATTATAAGTAAAAATTTAGAAGAAAATAGAAAGTTATATTGGTAAAATGGTAAGAAAAATTAAACTCGCAAGTTTAACTTAAACCTCAGTTAAATAAAACATTTTTCGCTGCTGACCACTTTTTCTTCATTTTGAATCTTTAAAGCATTCGTTTATCTGATTAAAATGCTCTTTTAGTAAGTTTCATTTCACCAGATTTTTATTCCCGAAAGTCAAAAGATTGTGAGAATGCCCCATATATCTCCCACTATAATAAATATTTTCAAAAATTATTAAAAACTATGTATTTACTTTAAAAATAATTTTGTAAACTTTAGAAATCTTTACAAATGGTTTACCTTATACTAATTAGAAGTGTACATTTCACAATATCAGTGATGCTAAATATACTTCGAGGGAAAATGTTTATGATTTAAGGTACTATTTATTGTAACAGGACATGATTTTTTCCATTTTCCCTATTCTTTCTGAATATAATCTTTCCTTGTGACATTGCTCTTCTACACAGCAACAATATATGTTTCAGAATAAAGAAGACAACCAGGTAGATAGATAGCTATCTATTTTTAGTAGTGCGTGATGGAATAATACAATAATATGTCAATGGAATAATACAATAATATGTCAATGGAATAATAATGTCAAATGATGGAATAATAATGTCAATGATATGCAGAAATGTAACACGAGAAATGAAAAACTAATTAGTTTCTTGTCAGCTGCTTTATAACAAACTAACAAGTCATTTAAACTGGAACGCCTCTCTACAGATAATTGAAGACAACTTGATTCAGCTCTTCTAACAAATTGAATAATATGCTGGGGCATAATTCATCCACCGGAATCTATACATCTGCGTTTCTAATAATATCACTAACATTTCCCACATTATTGTCACGGTGCACTGCTGAACAGTTAAATGGATATATATCGTTGTAGCAAACTGCAAAAGATCAATTTTGAAATTAATTTTATTGATGAGGAAAGTGTAATAATGTCGATATAAAGCATGTATAATGATTTTTAGAAATGTTGTGTAAATGTTTAACAGATAGATGTTTATATAACGTCCATGTATATGTATATATACATTTCTTTATTTAAAATGAAACTATACATATCAACTAAATGAAAAAAATATTTGAATAACAAGTATAAATATATACTTTAAAAAAACTATGGTAAACCGAAATTATATATATAATATAATATATATATATATATAAATAATATTTTTAAAAAATATTAAAAAATATGGCTTTTCTTTTAAAATAATTTTATAAACTTTAGAAATCTTTACACTTGTTTTATTTTATGCTAATTAGAAGTATACTTTTCGCAATATCAGTGACGCTAAATATACTTCGATGGAAAATGTTTATGATTTAAGGTACTATTTATTGCAAAAGGACATTATTTCTTTCATTTTTCCTGTTCTTTCTGAATATATTCTTTCTTGTGACATTCTTGTTCAACACAGCAACAATATTGGTTTCAGAATGAAGACAGTGAGGTAGATCGCTATCTATTTTTAGTAGTGCGCGATGTAATAATACCTAGGGACATAATTTTTTTTATTTGCCTTCATGATTAATCGGTCAGCAATGGTTTGGGTAAAGACCACCGAGACTACCGCAAAATATCGGATAATAAATCAATAAACCTGGGAAAACTAAGATATTTTTTCTCCTGTTCATATTTGTGAAAGAGATGATATCTATGTTTCATGGATTCTTAGATGATTTGTTAAATGAATTACGTTTGAATATACATACAAGAGGCGAATTTTATTTATCTCTCTGACATTATAAATTATATTAAAAAAATCATTTCAATCTTCTTTTGTAAATTAAAACTTCCCAAACTCGAATTAGAATATGAAAAAAGTACACAGCGTTTAGTGTATTTTATTCGATCCTTTATGCATATTAGCCGTGAATTCATTTTAATAACTAAATCACTTTAGAAATGTACTTAAAAAAAACAAAGACCAATGTAAATAGCTATCAAACTGACACAAAGATTTAAGAAACTGCTTTTTTCCAATGATGAATTTGTTCCTAAGACTATATTCGCAACAACTAATCATTAGAGCACTTTAAGATTCATCATTTTTTCAAGCAATCGCAATTTTAGTCAAATTTATTTCTAATTTCTTCGCGTACAAAGGAAAAAAAGGCGTTCAACTGACGGCTAAATGATTGCATCAGACATAGGTTATCTGTTTTACTTTTATTTCTTCTTGGAAATTATGTTTCTAGACGCTTATATCTCGGACTGGACAAATCGGTTCAAAAGTTGTAAACTTATAGTATCCACTTAAGTGTTACTATCCCTTTGACATACTAAAATGTAAGGTTATTTTGAGATAAAAAAAAGAATAAGAAATAGGAAATGTTTATAAAAAATACATTTACCCTAATTTATTATGCATATATTGAAGTAGAAAACTGTATTTTTGTATAGTTGATGTATTAAAAAAATGGAGCCTTGACAGCTGAGGTGGGCGGGAGCGCTTCGAAAAAAGAGGGTCAAACGATTTTCACGTAAACTTATCGCAGATGTGACATAATATAAGAAAATAATTAGTTTTCTTAGTTTAAAAGCTAGTAAAATACGTAACCATTTACAAATATATGCATATTTTGTGAAAGTTCATCAATTCAAAGCAAAATTCAAGCTTTCAACCGAAACTTTCTTTACTTACAGTTACACAGAATAGCGAAATATCCATATTTCGAAAAAAATTCTAGTACTTATTTCACAAGAAAAATAGTGACGATTAAAGATGTGTGACGTTAAAAAAGATGTATTAATTGAAAATTGGTGAAGGTAGGGTTTCCATTGAATTTCCAAATGCTGTAAAAAAGCAAAAACAACAACGCGCTTAAAACTTTCTTTATTGTTCACCCATTGTGAGGCCCTCTACCTTCTACAGCTTCCTAATTGTCCTTTCATTTTTTATATCTACTTCTATGTATAAATGGTACTTTAAGCGACGAAAAACAAAACCCAAAGACAAAACCAGTCAGTGTGGTGCTACCCATAAGAGAATAATGACATAAGTAAATGGCGTATGATCAGTTTTGAAGTTTTGGAACTTTGGAAATCCACACAAACTCGGTTCAACGAGTCAATCCGTGAAACAGTGCGCAAAATTATAATGACGTTGTAACAAACCAATTTTATTTGGTCAGACAAAATTGAAAAAAGAAAATGTATTTAGACGCAGAAAACACTGTCGATTAATCACTAATTTTCAAACAGCAATGTACACGCGAAACGAAAATTGTAGAAATCTTTTCAAAAACTCTATTTGCAAAGTTGAAATGTTTATAATAACACTTTATTTTGCGAAAAATCAGGGAGTTAAATGGAAAGATAACTTAATCAAGAATACGTTCTCTATAAAAGTGCCCGGAGAGTATCATTTAACAAGTTCACGCCGGCGTGATGGATCACACCACTCTCTCAGAACTGCCAAGTCTCCGGATTTTTGGATACCAGTATTTTAATACAGAAAATGTTGTTTTATTTAATTAGAACAATTGGGCGATTTAAAGGAACAACATTTTCTCTAAAATAACAGTGGTGTGCAAAAAGCTGAAGACTTGACAACTCTGAGACAGTTGAGTGTGACCCACCGCGCCGGCGTGAATGTGTTAAAAAACCCTAATAACAGATGACACAATAATTATTTTCTCTGTAAGTTGGTAACAGAGTAAGTTGGTAACTTTTCCGAGCTACAACGTGGAGTTTGAGTGCTATATGTGACTTAGTAGATTGACAGCAGCTGTTTTTTTAGTCATATTTTTGAGTGCCCTGCGATTTTTAACAACGGGAGAAACTAGGGGAACAAAGAGTTTCCCTTAAATTTTATGCTCCAAACATATTAATTGTATCGTGCAAAAACATATTATAAGTATTGCGCCAAACATATTGATAATCTCCGAAGTTTCATGTGGATTTGCCCCATGGTAATGCACCATCGCACAAAGGTATCGCTGGAACTATCGTGTTTTGGGCAAAAAATACATTGAATATCATCGACCAAACACCGGACTGATTTGGCCACGTGTGACATTTCCCTATTCCGAATCTAAAATTAGTTCTTCGAGGAAGGCCAATTGAGCCCATAAAATAAAATTCGCGTAATTAACTGAAATCTATACCTCAAACATATTACGAAAAGTGTATGGAGGAGTGATCAGCGCTAGCATAGCTCTTTTGGACTCGATGAGGACTACTTTGAAGGCTACAAAATGAGTTTTGTCAATAATTTTCTATTGTGTTTCAGGTGACTTTTGGTAATTCCGGTGACTTTTTACGCAGGATGTATCGTGCAATATTTTATGAAGGACGGTTTTATTGTTGGATTAGAAATAATTAAGAAGTAAATTGAAAGTACTACTAGCGGTGCTATTACGTTTTATATTTATCATATTAATTGAAAGAACACAAAAACCAATGGATACAAAACACATAATATACTGACAAGAGTAATACTATCAGTTCCAGCGCATAGCTAAAATCATACCCTATGCTAAATTGGCTCATTACCAAACAATACTTGATTGGTATTCAAAACAATCGTGATCATTGGCTACATTCAGATGAAGGAAAGTTACTTCACATTAAGTTATGCTTCCTTTTTCTGATTATCTAGCTATAATATTTCATAGAATACCAAAACTGGAACAAACTCTTTTGTATTATACTCCTGTTTAAATAAATTGCATTTCTATGTACTTTTATGATATTATTTTAAAAGCAAAGTGCCATAAAATCTCGAATAGGCACTTCTTCAAAAAGGTTTCCACAATTTTGGCTACAACTTTTTAGTCTTCCAAGAACTAGGATTCAAAGGCAGCATTTCCTAACTACTAGCCAGCAATCTAACCAGTGGAGCCAACTTTTGAAAAATATTGGGTGGGCACAAACATTTTTCGGGTAAATCGTTTCAACTGATAAATTTTTAAAGTATACTTATTTTTATTAAATTACATTCGCATGAGTAAAGCAGAAATCTTTATTGATGCCAAATTAAATAAGCATTTTGGGTTTCATCAAACACTAAAAACAGCTGATCAAATATGATCAAACGATTTTACGTTCAATGGCACAATTTTTGTCTCAAATGTCCATGGAATTCGATGAGATGAGTGTGAGCTGACTTTCTGGGATGTATGCGGCTAGAAATATCGACTTTTCGAGCACTTCCGGGTTTTATAAAACACTAAAAATATGTGAACAAATCTGACCAAGTGATTTTACGTCCAAGGACACCATTTTTGTCCCAAAATTTCGTCAAGTGGGGGCTAACGTTTAGGGGTCTGCTCCTAGAAAAAGCGATTTTTCGGGCATTTCCGGGTTTGATTAAACGCTGGAAACAGTTGATCAAATCTGATCTAACGATTTTTAATAAGGATCGCTAGTTTTTAGTGTTCCGTACTTAAAAAGTAAAAACGGAACCATTATAAGATTAAAGAAAATAAGTTGAAACTTTTGTGAATTAATCGCCTTATAAGATTACTCCTGTGTCTGTCTGTCACAGCCATTTTACTCTTAAACTATGCAACGTGGAAAGTTCAATTTGTGGGACGTAATAAAGACTATTGACCCACATATTTACAGATTAGTAAACATTTACGAATATTTTTTTGGAAAAAGGTACCGGGGCTAATTAAGTTAGTTGAAAAAAAATCTTTTCTTTGTATATCGCGTGAAAGCTTTCGTAACGCTGGACTCAAAAATACCTTTCATTTAATTTTAGGTATTATATTTTCAGATATATCATCGAAAATGTAGTGCAAAAATATGTTCCCCCCATCGGTTTCCGAATCTACTGAAACTAAAATTATGAAAAAATTAGAGGTAGTAGAGGTTAATTTAAACCTTGCAGGAAAATTATAGCGATTACCCTACGCCACGTAGTTTTTGAGAAAAGCGCATTTTTCGATTACACACAAATTTGGATTTGCGGGCATTCAGCAAAAGTGTTGAGGAGCGCTGGAGGTACCTATTTGTAGCAGACGTATAAAAGCATTGTTGATAATGATTTTCGAAAAAAAAATCGTTGCTAATTAGCCGAGATATTAACCGTTAAAGACACGGACGGTTTGGAATACATAATGACAGGTGTGGCGTATTTTATGTACTATCGGCTTTTAAGGCCCAGATAATAATTGTTAATGATATATTTCTGTAATGCAGTGCCCACTAGCAGTGTAAAAGTAATAAATGTCAAATTATTAAAAACAGACTAATTTAATTAGAATTATTCACATAAATACTATGGGATTCGCGACTAGTTTGGATTGAGTGGATCTCTCAATACGCCTCCCGTGTCTTTAAAAGTTAATTAAAAACCTATCTGGAAAATCGCCCCACGGACCAAGGCGTCGGCGTTGCAATATGCGACCTCCTTTCGAAGCACGCTTAGCACAATTCCAAGTTTAAACTTTGAACAAGAGCTTTGTTTTAGCTATACTGTAAAAAGAAAAGCTTATTACTACGCTGAATTTAGTTTTATGAAATGCCAAATGAAGTTTAAATATGCGCGACTTTTATTGTCTGTACCGAATTAATTTCATCATAAACAGATTAGTATAAGATTAAAAAAGTCCTTCCGGCCAGTGCCGGGGGGAAGAGGTAGCTTTCATATTCCTTATTTTTTAAAAGCCAGCTTATATTATTCAAACACATGGAGCTCAAATTAGTGGAACCCAATTATAGAAGATTAAATACGAATTTTTGTCAATATTGAATATGAATGAAAATTTCGCCAAATTAGTCAGCGTTATCAAAGCTGGTTTTATTAAAGTGATTTATATTTTGTCCCAAATTTGGTGATATCCCGAATTATATTAATAATTATATTAACCCGAATTATCGGTGATAGCCCGCCATTTTAAAACAACATAATGGGTGCAACAAAGCTCATCAATGAACTTGGTCGAGACCTTAGTAATTCCTGTGCACATGCTTACTCATATCTAAATCGGTTGATATATACGAGTGCTGTTGCAGGCAAAAAATCAGATTTTTCAAAATGTCACACACATTCGAAATTCAAACTGCTATATCTCGGCCTTTTTAAGGTAGATAAAGGCAAAACAAAAAATGATTCGGAATCTTTGTAACAAGCTGAAACACATAAGAAAAAAATCTTTTTCAATTTCTATTTTTTTGTACCTCATTTTAAATTAATTTTTTTTAAATTTTAAATGGCCGCCAATTTGAAACAAGATGGCGGATGAAGTTAGAAAACGAACCTGGCCGGGAGATTGCTATGTACTATGCACATGCCTTGTCACATCCTAATCGGTTCATAAATAGGCGTGTTATCGCGTGACAAAAATCAGATCGTTTCAAAATGTCAGCCATGCTAGGAATTCAAAGTGCTATTATATGCTCAGCCATTTTTTAAGATATAGACGGAACGAAAAATGCTCCAGAATCTTTGTATCAAGCTCAAATACATAAGAAAAAATTCTTTTTCAATTTCTAATTTTTTTACCTCATTTTAAATTAAAATAGAAAAAAAAATAATGGCCGCCATTTTGAAACAAGATGGCGGATGATGTTGGGCAACGTACTTGGTTGAGACATTGGTATGTACTATGCACACACCAAGTTATATCCAAATCCGTTCATAAATACGCGTGTTATCGCGTGACAAAAATCAGATCGTTTCAAAATGTCAGCCACACTAGAATTTCAGAGTGCTATAACTCAACCGTTTTTTAAGATATAGACGAAACAAAAAATACTCCGGAATCTTCGTATCAAGCTCAAACACATAAGAAAAAAAATCTTTTTCGATTTATATTTTTTTTGTACTTCATTATAAATTTTAATTTTTTTAAATTTTAAATGGCCGCCATTTTGAAACAAGATGGCGTATGAAGCTGGCCAACGAATTCAGTCGAGACATTGCTATGTACTATGCACATGCCTTGTCACATCCAAATCGGTTCATAAAAACGCATATTATCGCGTGACAAAAATCAGATCGTTTCAAAATGTTAGCCATGCTAGAAATTCAAAGTGTTATAACTCAGCCATTTTTTAAGACATAGACGAAACAAAAAACGCTCCGGAATCTTTGTATCAAGCTCAAACACATAAGGAAAAATCTTTTTCAATTTCTAATTATTTTGTACCTCACTTTTAAATTTTAAATTTTTTTAAATTTTTAAATGGCCGCCATTTTGAAACAAGATGGCGGATGAGGTTGGCCAACGAACTCGGTCGAGACATTACTATGTACTATGCACACTCTTTGTCACATTCAAATCGGTTCATAAATACCTGTATTATGGCGTGACAAAAATCAGATCGTTTCAAAGTGTCAGCCATGCTAGAAATTCAAAGTTCTATAACTCAGCCATTTTTTAAGATATAGACGAAACGAAAAATGCTCCAGAATCTTTGTATCAAGCCCAAACACATAAGAGAAAAAATCTTTTTCTATGTCTAATTTCTTTGTGCCTCATTTTAAATTAAATTTTTTTAAAATTTTTTAAATGGCCGCCATTTTGAAACAAGATGGCGGATGAGGCTGGCCAACGAACTCAGTCGAGACATTGCTATGTACTATGTACATTCCCTGTCACATTCAAATCGGTTCATAAATACGTGTATTATCGCGTGACAAAAATCGGATCGTTTCAACATGTCAGCCATGATAGAAATTCAAAGTGCTATAACTCAGCCATTTTTTAAGATATAGACGAAACAAAAAAGGCTCCAGAATCTTTGTATCAAGCCCAAACACATAAGAAAAAAAAATTCAATGTCTAATTTTTTTGTGCCTCATTTTAAATTTTAAATTAATTTTTTTTTTAAATGGCCGCCATTTTGAAACAAGATAACGGATGAAGCTGGCCAACGAACTCGGTCGAGACATTGGTATGTACTATGTACACACGAAATTTATTTCCAAATCGGTTCATAAATACGAGAGTAACAGTATGGCAAACATCAGATATATATATATGTGACGGAAAAAAGGAGATTCATACTCGAATAATAACACTTGCTAACTTTAAGAATTAAATATATTAAATGAACTATTTACACTATATACAATTACAATTAAGTAGAACATTAATGAAATTAAACACTCATTCGTCTTAATGCGTCTTAATGAAACGTCGTTGAGAGCTCGGTGTTTTGAAACCACCTCTTTTACCTTCTTTTCCCGCGTCTGTCGAATGTTCTAAAAAGGTATTCTTCTACGCCGACTCGTGGCGCTGACGTCGTCTCTTACAGACAGTTGCCACAGGTCACACTCGTCCATCCTGATACGCACGACCTCGTGCGCACCATACAATTAAACACAAACTTAAAAAAAAATACCATATCTTAAAAAAAAAAAAAATTACACAGAATAAAACAGAAAAAAATAAAGAGAGAAAAAATGAAAATCGTCGTCAATGCCGGTTGGCATTTAGTCTTCCATCTCGTCTTAAATCGTACCCGTCTTAAATGGTACTCGTCTTAAATCGTACCCGTCTTTACTTCGTACTCGTCTTAAATAATAAAAAAAAATATACCCACCTATATATGACTTAAAGTGGTACGTCTGAAAAACAGAAAGAAAAAAAAAACACAAATCGGCATCTTCTAATCGTCTTCTTCCTTTAAAAAAAAAAAAATTGAAACTTCATGCAGAAAAAAAAATTAGAGTCTGTAATCAAATAAAGTCACAGAATGTTCATATAACAAAAAAAAAAAAAAAAAAAAAAAAAATGGAGCTGTCCACAGTTCTAAAGTTCTTTATGCAAAGCACAAAAAAGTAAAAAAAAATGTCTTTGTAGTTCACAGAAGAAAAAAAACCACAATACTTTACGGAACACACTTTTCAGCAGCAGCATTGAAGAAAACAAAAAAAATGATATCTCGGGGATAGTTGAATCACAATATTTCACAAACACATATTTCACAAACAAAATTTTATCTTTTTGTTAAAACTATTTTTGATGTAAACACAGGTGATGAAAAAAAGAAGAAACACACAAAAGAATATATTTTGTAGAAAGACGAATTCTTGAATTTTTTTCTTTTTTCATATTCTTGAAGCACCACACAATATGTACAATAACGGAAAGGAAGAAAAGAAGAAGAAAAACACTTTGAATGTCAAATTTTACGTGGTTTACCACGGCTTCATCATATCGACTGCAGTGGATGTTCTGTTTGGACCCTCATGGTGTCCAACCTTTTCCACTTCATATCTGTCGTTAGCTTTGACAGATGTAACCTTGTAAGGGCCAAAATATTTTATTCTAAGCTTCAGTCCAGGTCCGAATTGAGTACGCTGGATCGTGACCAAATCACCAATTTGATATATTCTTGGTGGTTTTCGACGTTTATCATATTGGCGCTTACTTTGTTGTTGGTGTTGGAGAATGTTATTTTTAGCAATCTCTCGCAGCTCGTTTTTGTCATGAATTACTAAATTGGTATGTTCTTCTTCTAACAGTTGTTTTATGCGAATGTCATCCTTAGTTTTCATTTTAACACCAACCATTAATTCAAAAGGGGAAAATTTAGTGGTATCTGATTTGGTACTGTTGATGATTTTTTGAACAGCGGGGACATGTTTGTACCATTTCGTAGGATCGCCTAAGGATAGTTTTGTGAGAACCGGAATTAAAGTGGAATGAAATCTTTCAATTTGCCCATTTCCACGTGGCACCCCAATAGCAATTGGAACATGCTCTATTTGTTCTTGTTCATAAAAGGTTTGAAAATCAGCTGATGTAAAAGCAGGACCTTTATCGGAAATAATGCGGCGTGGATTGCCGAACACCATCTGTTGGAGTTTTAACTTGTCTAAAACATCACGGGCAGACGTTGATTTAACAGGATAAATCCACACAAACTTTGTGAATGCGTCTATAACGGTAAGAAGATGATTATAGTTTTTATTCGTGGAAGGTAGTGGTCCTAGAAAATCGACGTGATACGTGTCAAGGGGAGTATCGCCTTTAGGGATTGGATGAAGGAATCCTTCGGGCTTTCCTGACTTCTTAGAGGACAAAATGCATGGTACACAATTCGCAATGACAGTCTGTACTAACTTATGGAGATTGGGAATGTAATAATCTCTTTTAATGAGATCCTCAGTCTTTGTACCGAAAAATGGCCTTTGGAATGCGCGTCTTGAATTATTTGCGTATACATGGCTTGAGGGACAACTAATAATTCATGGCCCTGGAGAAGCTTATATAACACACTATTTTTTAAGAAAAAATCATCAATTGGGGAATGTTCAACCGCTTGTTTCATGCTATTTATAAAATCATCAGTTGCTTGGGCTGCGATAATTTTTTGCGTAATTTCATTATGTGTTATTAACATTACTGGATATCGACTGAGAGCATCAACGTGTTGCATTTGTTTAGCAGGTCTATGAGCGACAACAAAATCAAAATCTTGGAGAAAAAGAGCCCACCTTGCAATTTTTGCGCTAAGTTCAGCTTTATCCATAGTTTTTTGAAAGGCCTCACAATCAGTGACAAGTTTAAATTTAGTTCCATGCAAATAAACTCTAAATTTTTTTAGTGCCTCAATGACCGCGAGAACTTCCAATTCATAAATGTGTAATTTCTCTTCTTGGGGGGATGTTTTCTTACTCATGTATAACACTGGGTGAAATTTACCGTCGGTTGATTTTTGTAAAAGAACTGTGCCAAAACCATACTTAGATGCGTCTGTATGTATTTCTAATTCGGAACCAGGGACAAAAAGTTGGAGCACCGGTTCTTTAGTAAGCAACTGTTTTAGAGTGGCAAATGCAGCTTGTTGTTCTGGGCCAAAAGGAAATATTGACGAATTTCTAAGGAGGTCAGTCAATGGTTTCGCAATTGTTGCATATCCAGAGATGTACTTGCGAAAATAACTAGCTAAACATAAAAGAGATTGTAAATGTTTAATATTTTTGGGCTCGGGAAAATTCTGCACTGCTTTAATTTTCGAGAGCGATGGTGAGATTGTGTTATTTTCAATAACGTGTCCTAAGAATTCAACTTTACGGACAAGAAATTGACATTTTTTTAAATTAATGTTTAAACCATAATTTGATGCCACTTGTAGGACTCGTTTCAATTTTACAAGACCTTTTTCTTCGGTCTCTGCTGGTATGATAAAATCATCCATGTATAAAATTAATGTGCCGTCAGCTAACAAGTGACGAAAAAGACAAGCTAAATATCTATTGAAAGCAGCTGGGCTAATGTTTAATCCAAATGGGGCCTTCAAAAATTCCCATTGTCCATTATGAGTGATAAAAGCAGTGTACTTAGTACAGTTAGGATCAATATCCACATGAAAAAAACCATTTTTTAGATCAATTGATGTAAAGACTTTGGCATTTTGTAATTGATCTAAAACATCATCGATAAGGGGTAGAGGGTAATTATCTTTAATAATTTTCTTGTTTAACCTTCTGTAATCGACACATAAACGCGTAGAACCATCTTTCTTTCGTACAAGAACTATCGGGATAGCATAATCGCTACAGGATGGTTTAATGATCCCTTTTTCGATCCACTGCTCAATTTGAGCAGACACAATTTGTTTTTCATGTAATGACATTCGACGTGGTCGTTGCGAAACAGGGATATCATCTTTTAATATAATGGACATTTTTAAATCAGTAGTATGTGTTTTAACAGGTTTGTAATTACGGATCAGATTATGTACTTCTTGTTGGCATGTTTTGTTACGAATATGACTTAAATCTACATCAAGAGGATCTTCAATTGAATTAACTAAGTATACAAACAAATTATCATCAGATGTTGGTTTACTAAGGGAAATACCATTTTTATTATAAAGCAAAGTACCTTGCGTAATTATATCAGTACCAATAATAAGAGGAACATTCATATGATGTTTACTAATTATATAAATATTTGTTGAAAAAATGTTATCATCTATATTTATATCACCGTGAAACGAGCCAAGTGGTGTGGTACTACCCCTACCAAAACCAGTTAATGTTAAACCGACCGCTGTTAACGTAGGCAAATTCATCTGTGAATATTTATCTTCACGAAGCAAAGTAAGATTACTACCTGTATCGATAAGAGCATCAATTTCGACACCCGAAATTTTAACTAATTTATGCATTTCTTGTCGAGAATTTTTCTCGGAATCCAAATTATTCACTTGTATTTTAGGGTTACGTGCCTCAGTAGAACACTTATTATCAGAGGCTTTATGCCCAAAAGAATTACATCTAAAACATCTAAATCCCTTGTTCTTGTGAGAACAATACTTAGAAATGTGGTCTTTTTCCCTACAATTAAAACAGAATTTAGTGTTCTGATTTCTTGAATTATTAGAATGAAATGCTGGCTTTTCAGCATCCGCATGTTTTGGTTTAAATTTAGGAACATTCTCGTGAACAAATTTGTCAAAGTTCTGTTTTGATTTCATATTTTGACAATGATTTATATTTTTACCAGAATCATTTTTGAGTGGTGTGTAATCTCTTCGTAAATTTTCAACTTTTGTTTAAATTCATGCAAATCAGAACAATCGTAAAGTATGCACTTATTTTGAGGAGAATCAGGAATGCCATTGATTATGTAACGTATAAGTGACTGATCATCAATATTGGCCCGTCCAGCCATTTCTTTCATAATTAAGAAATACTCAAAAAAAGATTCCTTTTGTCTAATATGCCGATGACTAAGCATTTCGTGTATTTCAGCCGAATTAATCTGCGAACCAAATTCGGTAACTAAGGCATGTTTTAATTCAAGAAAAGAACGAATGTTGCTTTCACTCTTAGCGAATAAAGAAGCAATGCCTCCGAGCGCTCTTTGCGCAAAAATGAATTTTTGCATTTCGCCTAAATTAAAAGAGGAAGAAAAGGATTCGAATTTTTGCAACCATAAATGAACATTTTCATACTTCTCTCCATTGAATGTAGGTACCAGCGATTCAACATCGCGAAAATTTACTGATGGCATAAACATAGAATCCTGAGCAATGTTTGAAGCATTAATAGCACATTTATTGGTAAATTCAGAAATTTTAATATTCGACTTATCGTTTGGCACTGGCAAATTGTTGAAAATTTCTTCCGATTCGCCATCTGTATCGACATTAGTTTCAATATGTTTTTGGAGGGATTCCAAATTAGTTAAAAATGAAATTATGCGTTTAGATAACTCAGTTTCTGTGCCATCTATTTCGATGCGTAAAATAGTGGCAATAGTTATAAGTTCAAGTAAAGAAAAATGTTTAGCGGTTTCCTCTACTTTACTCGTAAATTCATCATCGGTTTCACAGAATGGAAATCCCGTAAATGCTATTATTCGCGATCGATTTAAACGATCGCCTTCAGATGAAAACGAAAGTTTATGTAATAATTTTATTCGATTCCTCTTTTCGTTTTTCAATGCAAAAGCGATGACTGGAATGTCATTTAAAATCATGATGAAAAGAAAAAAAGTAAACAGTACTCACCCACTAATTTCTGTCGTTGAAAAAAGATGAATCAATTTATTTCCAGTTTGGAATAATATATTGCTGCAGTTATTTCAAAATAACTGAAGAGTTGGCCAGTCGCCAAGGCTGTAGAAAAAAAATTGTATTCTTCACACACGACATGATCTTTATAAATTTACAGCTCCGGCTTACTTTCTGAAAGAATTTTGGCGTCGTTATAAAAATGATACTTGTCTTGTCTAGGGTAGAGAATTGAAAACAAAAATAATCCAATCCCGGCTCAAGCCCTCATGTGACGGGGAAAAGGAGACTCATACTCGAATAATAACACTTGCTATCTTTAAGAATTAAATATATTAAATGAACTATTTACACTATATACAATTACAATTAAGTAGAACATTAATGAAATTAAACACTCATCCGTCTTAATGCGTCTTAATGAAACGTCGTTGAGAGCTCGGTGTTTTGCAACCACCTCTTTTACCTCCTTTTCCCGCGTCTGTCGAATGTTCTAAAAAGGTATTCTTCTACGCCGACTCGTGGCGCTGCCGTCGTCTCTTACAAACTGTTGCCACAGGTCATATATATATATATATATATAAATTTTGAACGGAGGGTGGTTTCGGGGTCTAGGGGTCATGATCGGTGAAAATATACCAAAATTTTTCGGAATCATTTTCCTCCGAACGGCTGCAATAGGTAGCTTTTTGTAATGAAAGCTATCTAAAAGCGTTATACAGAATAGCAATATTTGATGTTATTTAGGCTTTATATCTCTTTGATTTTTTAGGGTATAACCATTCATACTTTTCTGGTATATACAGCTATACCCAAACCTATTTTGTATAGTTTTTACAAAGTCTTATTATTCTTTTAACAACTTTTTTTTTAAATAATACTGTGAATAATTCATTTATTTATTGCACGGGACCCTCTGAGGGCGAGTAATACTCGCTCTCTACTGTTTATTTTAAGACCGTAAGTTTTCGAAGTTTTAAATCTCTCTAACCCCTGGTTATTTTTAATTATAACTTATTAAATAAAGTTGATCAAACGATGAAAATTAATGGTCGAATCTGATCATGCGATGATCAAACGAAGTGCTTATGTCGCTTTCTCATTTTTTGTC
Organism: Maratus speciosus; assembly: GCA_963932465.1. Classification (NCBI taxonomy): domain Eukaryota; kingdom Metazoa; phylum Arthropoda; class Arachnida; order Araneae; family Salticidae; genus Maratus; species Maratus speciosus. Next base: position 534,018,315 of record OZ010788.1, on the reverse strand, counting down.
AAGGAGAGGCTAACTTTTACGAGGTCTTGCACACCGCATATCAGAGGGATGACAAATCACATCCACACTGTCCCATTTCAAAATTGTTTTAAACTTTCTTTAAAAAAACTTCTTTTCTGCAGTTCCATTTTGGAAACGAATCCCTAAAATTCTTAAGCGACTTTAAATAAAAATTTTAAAGAAACTCTACCAGACATTGAAGTTTAGACCTTGGGTGGCCTGTGGAAACAGTGTCTTTCCTGACGATGGTCATAGAGAATGACTGAAACGTTGATCATTGTAATTTTTTAATATTTATTTAATTTATATTTTATGTATCATTCAGTAATTTTGGGATTTTTATTTTCACATTAATATTGTACAATGGTATATTTTGAACAGCCCACATGCACCCAAAATAAAAAAAATGTCCATCAAGAAAAAATATCGGTCTGGATGTACGGTATTGAATTACATTGTCGTTGACATATATTCACTGTTAAAGTGACAGTATGCAGGAAATTTCTTTTGAGAGAAATTTAATTGGACATAACGCTAAAGAGACTTTTAGTGATCCTACGTGTTTGTTAGTTCTATCCTTATTACTTTCTTCTATCTTTACAAGAAGAAAGAATGGGATTCATGAAAATTTTCGAATTCCAGTTTTCGAGGAATTTACACGTTTTAAGGGTCAGAGATTCCAAAAAACATGTTTTTACAAAATGTCTGTCTGTGACTCTGTCTGTCTGTACGTTTGTGACACAAATTTTGTGGGCGATCTATCTCAAGAACTAATGCACAGAATTTAATAAAAATTTATTTTCAGTTAGTACCTGATATAAATTGATGCTGATTAGTTTTTGGTGTAAATCGCTCAACAGGTGCATTTTTCACAATTTCCACAGTAGCTCAGTCTCCAGAACTAATGCACGGACTTTCATTAAACTTCAGATTTGGTTAGTCCTTGATATGAGTTGATGTTTACTATGTTTTGGTATAAATCACTCAACAGGTGGCGCTGCTATTCTGCATTTTTTGCGATTTCCGCAATAGCTCTATCTCAAGGACTAATGCTTGGATTTTCAACAAACTTCAGATTCTGGTATACCTGGATATGAATTAGTGCTGTTTCGTTTTTGGTTCAACTCGGTCAACAGGTGGCGCTGCTATGCTGCATTTTTAAAAAAAAATTCCACTATAGCTCTAACTGAATAACTAATGCACGAATTTTCATCAAATTTCAGATTCGGGTGTACCTTGATATCGGTTAGTGCTGTATATGCTTTGGTGTAAATCACTCAACAGGTGGCGCTGCTATGCTACATTTTTCAGAATTTCCGCTTTGATTCTATCTCAAGGACTGATGTGCGAATTTCCATGAAACTTCAAATTCGGATATAATTTGATATGAATTGGTGCTGTAATGATGTAATTTCTTGTGCTGTTTAAATGATTTAATAGACGTTATTTATATAGAAGGAAGTTTTGTGATGGACACAACATACTAGTTTTTTTAAAATAAATTTTTGAAAGTTAACTAAAAGAAATTTTGTTTGAGAAAAATAATTCAGTAATTTTGTGATTTTTATTTTCACAATAATATTGTACAATGGTATATTTTGAACAGCCCACATGTACCCAAAACAAAAAATGTCCATCAAGAAAAAATATCGGTCTGGATGTCCGGCGCACTGTGGGGTATTTAAAGAATCTGGCCGGCCAAAAGTCGATTTCATAAAGTACAGTGTAGGATCGAACGGATGGATATAAGTTGAAACTGAATCATTGGGGAATCACGTGATGCGATTTTTATCTCCTTTAAGAGAATGATGACCTCCTGTTATCAGTTGAAACTGGAGTGTTGCGTTAAGTGAATGAGTGTGAAATCGTTCTTCATTGTGACTTCCTATTATTGAATGTGAATAACTTTAGTTTTGGAAGTATTTAAAATCTAATCGTTATGGATAGTGACGAGACAGGTATGTATCATTATTATCATTAACTTTGAATTGAGAAAGAAATAGTTTTAGTATTTACAAAATTAATTTAAAATAACGCATATTTTTCTATTATTTTTTCCCTTGTTTCCCAATTCACGAAGGGTTTAGTTATATTTCCAAACATTTCCAAGCAAAGTTACTTATTGTACCAATAAATATACACCCTTCTATTTGTGTTTTCGTTTAAAGTAGTTCCACCTTCGTCCCCTTTTTAAAATGAAGGCGATATAAATATGCTCTTCCAAAATTCTGAGTAAGCATACAAAATTACTATATATTGATTTTTAACTGATATTTATCATATAAATTTTAATATTAAAAAAATTGTTATGATTCATTAGAAAGGGATCACATTTGTTTATTTATCAGTCATTCTGATTGAAATTAAATTTATATAATTTAAAAAAAATTGCTTTAAAATAATGTATTCATTCCCTTTTATATTTTGTTAAGCACTTTTCACAAAATTGAAATAATTTATTGCTCGTTATTAACATTTGTTTACCTAAAAATTAAGTCTAGGCAAATTTCCATATGTTTTTGTTAAACGTTAGTGAAAGATTGTGAGATTTGTTTAAAAAAATAAGGGATAAAATGATGTTATCTATCTAAATTGCATATAACAATTATGCATTCTTTTTTGTTCATATTTTGTATTTATTTTTATTTAGGGCCTTCGAATATCAGAGTAATGACTCGAAAAGAATTTTTAAACATTATGCAACAGCAGAATTTGCCAAACATTAATTATAGATTAAATTTCCTTGAAAATTACCTTCTTAATAGCGATAATTTTGACGATGATGAAATTAAAAACCTCAAGCACAATTTCTCCCAATTTAAATCTCAGTTCAAGAAAAAATGGATCGAAGCCCATTATATGTTAGATAAATTTGTGAAAAATAATAAGGAATGGCTTGAAGGTACAGTAGAAATTTCAAAAAAAGTAAATCAACCAGGAAGGCCAGCAAAAGCTTTCACTGAATCAAGTGTCAGGTCAAAGCGGAGAAAGTCTGAGAGTTTGGGGAGCTCGACTGATGTGGAAGTACTTACACATGCCGCTCAGCTAAAGTTAGAAACCTCAGGGAAGTGAGATGCTGCCCATGTTCTAAAAGAATTAATTCACCAATGCGAGAAACAAAATATAAAAAAGCATATTTGAGAACTCAGCAGACGGAAAAGAAAACACAAATATCGTCTTTATAAGCGTTATCATTATTCGTCGAAGCTAACATTTCAAGGAATCAATATGAAATTATAAGACGATATCAAAAAAATGTGTACCCTTGTTATAGTCTTCTACAACGATCTAAAATTGATTGCTATCCAGACAAAGACTCTTTTAAAATTACTGAAACTTGCGTTGAAATTAATATTCAAGATTTACTTAATTTAACAGTGACACGATTATTCATTTATTTGAAGGAAGTTTTGGAAAGTTTAAAAGAAGATGAAAGAAATGCATTAATTCTTATATATAAATGGGGCTGCGATGGATCGCAACAAGCACAATACAAACAAAAATTTGAGAGTGATTCCTCTTCCGATGCGCATATATTCCAGAGCTCGTTTGTTCCAATTCAGCTAATTTGCAGTATAAACAACAAGACTATCTGGCAAAATCCATTGCCTTCATTACCACGTTATTGCCGGCCCATGCGAATAAGATTTGTAAAAGAAACAACAGAAATTATTAATGATGAGATTAATTACATAAAAAATGCATTAAAATCTGTACAGCCCTCAAAAATTACATTAGAGGAAAATACATTTTTAGTAAAACATAAAATGATACTTACTATGGTCGATGGAAAAATATGTAACGCAGTCACAAGTACAAAATAGACAATGCGTTGCTACATTTGTGGACTGACATCCAAAGATTTTAATGATCTCTCTAAAAAGAAATATATGAAGCAAGAAACATTAGAATTTGGACTATCGATTTTGCATGCTAGGATTCGATTATTTGAAAATTTGTTGCATTTAGCTTACAAACTACCGATAAAAAAGTGGAGTTTGAATGCAGAAGACGAAAATGCTCTCGTTAAGGAAACAAAATTGCGCATTCAAGAAAATTTCAAAACAAAGTTAGGTTTACTTGTAGATATTCCTAAGCCTGGATATGGCAATACAAATGATGGAAATACCAGCAGAAGATTCTTTACTGACCCATCTTTAGCAGCAGAAATTACCGGCATTGGTGAAAGTTTAATATATCGATTTAAAGTTATTCTTGAAACCATATCCAGTGGCCACAAAATTCACCTTGATAAATTTAAGGAATATACAGAAAAAAACAGCAGAGCTCTACGTCCTGTTATATAAATGGTATCCAATGTCACCCACAATGCATAAAATATTAATCCATGGACCCATTGTGATAGAGAAAGCTTTACTACCAATAGGCCAATTGTCTGAAGAAGCAGCCGAAGCACGGAACAAACATTTTCGATTATTTTGCCAAAATCTGTCGCGTAAATTTTCAAGAATTTCTTGTAACCGTGATGTTTTCAACAGATTGCTTTTGAGTTCAGATCCAGTTTTAACTGGAATGAGACCCACAATGAGAAAAAAATCAAAATTGTTCTTAAAGTAACTCTAGAAATGTTACTGCCTATGGAATCTTCTGAAGCTCGTGATCCAGAGGATTCTGATTATGAAGAAACAGATTACGATTCTGAATTATCATCTGATTAAACTATTTGTTCTTATCATAAATAATCTGTTTTTATAATTTATTCAATTATTAAATACATTATTCCATTTTTTTATCATAATTATCATTTATTTTATAATACTATTTATCATGATTATCACTTATTTTATAATACTATTTATCATGATTATCACTTATTTTATAATACTATTTATCATGATTATCATTTATTTTATAACACTATTTATCATAATTATCATTTATTTTATAATACTGTTTTTCATAAATATCATTTATTTTATAATACTAATTTTGATCAATAAAAATCAGTACGAAGTTGCAAAACATCCATGATTTTTAAGTTATTAAACAATATTTATTTTAAAAAATGCATTTATTTGCTGCTTTAAACGTTTAAATTAGTTTAAAAGAAAAAAATAATTTTGGCCGCCCAGATTTGTGAAATACCCCACTGTGCGGCGTTGAATTACATTGTCATTGGCATGTATTCACTATGTTAAAGTGACAGTATGCAGGAAATTTCTTTTGAGAGAAATTTAATTGTACATAACGCTAAAGAGACTTTTAGTGATCCTACGTGTTTCTTAGTTCTATCCTTAATTTTTTAATGATTTTGTGAAAGTTAACTAAAAGAAATTTTGTTTGAGAAAAATAAAAAAAGAAGGAAAATAAATAATAAAACAGAATAACAGAAATTGGGTTGGCTTGGAGAATAAATTACTTGGTGGGCTCGAGGCCCATGGGCCCATGACTCTAACCCTGCGTACCCTAACTATGGAATGAGATATGAAGACGGGAAATGCATCCTGGTTACTTTTCAATGATTTTACGTCCATTTTAACATTGTTTGCAATTTCTAAGATTTTACATAAAAAAATAGTCATGTACTAATAATTTCATGTTTGACGCAAAGATTCTCAGAGTTCATCTATTGTTTTCGGGTTTTCTTCAATGATCCCTTACTGCTTAATCAACAAAACCCCTTTTCCGTCAAACTGAATAAAAATTTTGCTTACAGTAATCATATATATTACTTCTGTTGTCGACATCCCTTTTCCTATGCATTTAAAAATGTAAAATAATGAATGAGGTATCATTCGAAACGTTTTTGAGCGGGCCTCTGATACAGTATATTCACATTTCGTTAAAACATGTTCTTGATTAAAATTGTAATTAATTAAAAATTAAATCAGCATTGTTCCCATAAAGGAAGTGAAAATTTGTTTCTGAAATAAATGTTGCAACAATAATAAAATAATGAATTATATCACTCTCAGCAATGATTGTAAAAAGTAGTACTAAAAAAAAAAAGATTTGACGCTTCTAAATGGGCTAATTTTATAGATATGATTAAAAAGCAAAACTGAAATCGAAATTTTTAATGAATAGATACCATTGATCGGCCAAAGCAGAGGTATTTTATGTGTAGCCTAAAAGATATGCTTTTCTAAATTAGATAAAATTATATTTTATATCTATTTAATTTAATTTTATTTGTTCCTTGTTTTTCCCGAAGCGATGATATAAACTTTTAATTCAGTTAAAACATACGATTGTTAATTTTTTATAACGAGTGCCTTTTGCTATATTCGATAATTTTTTACTGTAACTTTGATGGTATAAATGAGGTGATATTCTTTTTGCAGTTGTTTTATTCGCAATTGTTCTTTAAAAGTGTCCCGAAGTTTATCTTTCGGAATTTGTGATTGCAAACGACTATCACCAAACAAGTTGAATACCCCTACCTTATAGTTTTAGCTTTCATTGGTTTTTATGATGAAAGTTCATGAAATAAATTTTAAATGCAATGGATGAACTTTGGAAGCCAGTCCAGATCACAGATAGAATTTAAATGTGAAAAATTTCCGAAAGTTTTAAAAACAGTTATTTTAAAACTATTAGAACGACATGTACAAATCTTTAAAAAAATATTTACACATCCTTACTAGTTAGAATTTTTATTTTTATAATACAAAATTTATTTAATCTCTATTAATTTTACATCAGATGCAAGTAAATATTTAATGCAGTATGCGCTGGTTAACTCAATACTATGGGTTAATATTTTTAACACTTAGACAAATAGAGACTAAAAATTGACCTGCTATTTAAACAAAACTTTTTTTTACCTTAGTAAATTGTAAATGTTTTAAAAAGTCGGAAATCCACAAGTATTTTGAAAATACAAATAGGGATAATTTAAGGAATACACTGAAATAATATTAAATCGTTCACGCTAGTACCCATCTATTTTCAATAAAATTAAGATGAACATTCACCATGCTATATATGGCGAGATATGAAGTTCTTTGTTCTCGTAAACTTTGTTCTAATGCAAAATTTAGAGTGCATCGTTGACTAAATTTATTGTAATTGACTGAATAAAAAACAATTCAATATTTCTGATTGATTAATAACTATTTGATCTCTGAATGCAAAATTGACATCAATATTCAAACACCGTGTTTGGAATTTCTGCATGCGAAAATACTTTTAAATTATTTAAAGAGACACATTTATTTTTTAAATGATTCAAAATTAAGTATTATGATAAGTTTAAGTGTTTTCATAAGAAATGTTTTTTAAAAGTGTGCGTATCAATGCATTAAAAATTCTTTAAAATTTATCTCAGAAAAGGTCAAAAGTGATTTAAAAACTGAAAAAAATGTATACATGTTGTTCTCGAAAAATAAATTTCACGTGTTGCAAGGTTTATCTATTTATTTTAATGTTTCTAGGTGTATTCTGTAAATATCCTAAGTCTCATGGGATATTTTATATTTTGAGCTCTAGATATAAGTATATTTTCTTCCATCTTGTTAAAATGAATGCATGAAACATCGGTTTCTTCATATGTTCTACCTTTTCTAAATGTATTTATTCCATATGACATTTTCGTCGCCAGCTATTTTGGAAAATTTTGTGAGCTTCACAGTAAGATCGTTATAAAGATACCTACAATTTCCTGATACAGGTTGATGGGATGGTTTAGGCGTTGATATTTATTTTCTTTTCTTTCATTTGAAATTGGTCAGAAATACTGTTTATTTAAGAAATTTGGAAGAAAGAATCTTAATGGCTTTAAATAGGGGGGGAGGGGGTAGGAAAAAATTATTGGTAAATTTATTCAATCAGAGATTTAAAAAATATTCAAGAAGAAATTAATTTAGAATTTTTTAAATCGTTGATTTTTGTTAATAATTGCATTTTCTTTTTCCGTACTTGCTCGTTTTAGTGTAACTTCGATAAAGATTTTGAATTCAGAAAAACTTGTTCTGTTAAAAAAAAGTAGAACACATTAATTTAAGGCTGTTCTTAAATTCAAAAGGGGAACTTTATGACATAAGTTTGAATTTATTTTTGTTCGGAAATGCATGAAACTAGCAGATGTTGTTGTTCAAAAACTATTTTTTCCGTTTTTTTTTTTTTTTTTTTTTTTTCAAACGCAATAACTCTTTTAGAAAATAGTGTCAAATAGTGAGCGTTTTGAACCGATTTTCCGCGCGAAAGAAGCATAACCACTCAAGAAAGGATGAAAAACGTGTTTGTCACATGATCAAAACCGCTTATAACTCAATAGGTAGTTTATTGGTCAAAAAATGGAAAACGTAGTTCAATTCCAAATCGCTTCCATAATCAGACTTTCCAATTTTATATTTTTCCGTTAAAAAATGAATTTGTAAATGTGCCAAAACGTTTTCACTTGTTGAGCAGCAGTTGAGAACAGCCTTAAGAAAATTAAAGTTATCTGAAATAAAATAATGATTAAATGATTAAATATTGAATGATAACTGACTGAATGAAATAATTAGATATAGGTAGACTTTAACTGAAAGATAGAATTAGATATAATGATATACGTTTGAAGAAATCACGTTAATTTCATTTATAGAATGCTTTTATAGCAAAACAGTTATGAAATAATTATTTTTTAAGTTAATAATTTACAACTGATAATTTTAGACAAGAATCAATCATTGAATCACATAAAAACTTTCTTAGCTATAATGATAACTTAACATGGGAAAACGCTAAACTTTAGTTGAGTACGAAATGTATTTTTTTCTAGCTAAAATATCATAACCTCAAGTTCATCGCGACGAACTTCCTTTGTAAAAAGTCTAATCATTTGTCACAGGTTTTCAAAAAGATAAATGTTTGCCTCATTAAATGCAGAAAAGCTTTGATTAAATAAGGGAAATTTTTGAATTAAAAACTACTGGTGGGAATAAGTAACGTTTCTGAGCACTTTATGAGTCATGTACACCGTATGCTTGTTATCGCGAAGGGGTTAATAGAAAATGTATGAATGGAAATCCTATTTCATTGCATTTATGGAATCCTTTTAAATAATTATTTCTGTGTTTATTAATATTTGCATTTAGAAATAATCTGAAATTTATATTCGTAAACATTGTATCGATATAAATAATGTTATGAAAATGAAAGATTAACATATTTTCAAGAAAATGAATAATCTAATCTATTACAACATACTAGAAAGGAGGTTATAAGAAAATTTTCTTTAAAGAGACAATAAGCAATTTTAAGTTCTTTTAAAGTCCAATATAATGAGAATGGTTTATAAGGAGGATCCCGATATTAGGAGACATTTCCAATGCACCTTCAAATTTATTATATTCTACTATGAGTCGCTTATAACGGCAAGTACATTATAAAGAAAATTTTCAACGCCACTATGCATTTTTATTACAATGAACTTTTACTGTATACCACATCATTAAAAATAGCATCAGAAAAACTCAGAAGTAATTTGAAAACGAAAAAAAAATAATTTTTTTCTCAAAAGCTAGATTTCCAATGTAACAAGATTCTTGTATTTATTTTAATGTTTCTAAATACATTCTGTAAATCAGAGCTTCCCAACCTTTCAGCAAGCTCGGGCGCACCTTATTTAGTGGCAAACATTGGAGGGCACCATTATTCATAGGTCTGGAAACATAGAATAACATTACCTGATTACATTAGTGATATTGTTGCTAGTTTGGCTTCCTTTATTACTTAGAAATTTCGAATTCATATCGTCAATTCCAAAAGAAGTAGTTTACGTTAAGTAATCCTAAAATGTCTGCCATAAAATAAAGTAAAAATTACTATTTGGAGCTTCTTTTATCAATTCGGATGTTCTGAGTTAAAAAAGAGTCGATACTGACAACTCCAGGGTTCTCGCTACCGCTCGCCATTGCGCCAAATCACGACAAAACGCTTCATTTGGTGAGTAAACGAATAACCAGACTCGCCAAATTGCAAGTTCTCAATTTCTGCTCTGTTTGTGTGTGTGTGTGCCAATACAGTCGAGATTCTTATCAGAGTTTCCGAACGATCGGTATCTCTTTACATGTTCCGACACTTACATTACTCTATTTATAGAAATACTGGCTCACCAATTCATTTTAGCAACAGCTAAAGACACAGAAAGGATTATGCGATAGGTATTTCTCTATTGTCAGTTAATCACTAAGTAGGCGCCGGCGTCGCGCTGGTAAAAACGCAAACAAAATTACTCGCAACAAGTGCAAATAGAGAAAATATTTGTTGAACTGTGACGTTGTAATTAGCCATGTACCATACTATTTATTAGTTGTATCTAAAGCATCGTTAGCCGGTCAATTTTGTCTATCGGTTAAAGTCGAAATCTCATAGCAATTTTCAGTGTATATTTTCACAACGGTAAATCAAAGGTAGCTCTTTTGAATTTTTATCTAGAGTGTTAAAAGAATGACTGAAACATTTACACATCTAGGATACATTTAGAATGTTTTTAATAGTTTCTGTCGCGGATAGTTGAATTTCTATTTTCGAAGTAATTACAAAAAATTAGGTTATTTAATAACGTATTAAAAAAAAGGAATACAATTAGAATTTAAAGATAGATGTTTCAGTGTTTCACGCCGAATCAATTTTGCTAATATTTCTTTTCATTTGGCTAGCGTTTTTTATTTCGTATTTGCCAAATCGCTAATGTTGTTCAAAAGCCAGAGAGAACCCTGGACAACCCTGATAGGGAGTAATGATATACAGACGTCTTATAAAATGCACGAACACCTCACAATGTGAACGATAAGGCTCCCGACTATGCAGATCTCCATGTGAAAAATAATTGCAGTAACTAGAAAACAAGAATTCTGCTTTTTCAGAATTTAGTATCACCCCCGATGAAAAGAAAAAACATATATGTATGTATAAATAGTGCAAAAAAATATTTCAATTTTAAGACTTAAAGCACACGATTTTATTTTATGTGAAATGACGCCATTCGCATTCGCTTAAGAATTCCACATTTATAATTCACTCTTAAAAAATCTACAATAAAGCATGCATAGGACGTCACTATCGCGAAATAATACACAAATGAAGCAAAAAGATGCCGTCATTAAGAAGCTCAACAAAAAAAGGGTATCTCCTGATTCATAGGCCAACATTCGTTTGTAACATTAATATAGATACCTAAAATTAAATATAGTTTATAATAGCTCCATGTTTTAACAGAAATCATTCGTTTATAGTTTTTCAAAATAACACGTATTTTAATTACATTTTCTTTCGGTTGTTATTAGAAAATGGCTACAGAAATGTATAATTACTGTTTTAGAACTACTTTTTCCTTTACTTTCTGCATAAATGGAGTACTTCCGTTGCCAGTATTAAGCAAATGTCACTAAAAACTACAAAAAAATTAATATTTCAAAAATAAATGGAGATATAGTTTTCAAACAAATTGCATTTGAAAGTTCATTTTTTCCCAATACGACGGTCTAAAAATTGAAAATGTGCGATGCTTAGAAGATTAAAAAATTGCTATAGAGTATTTATTACAATACAATTACAATAATACATCTGCTTTGTTTTACAGCTGGCTTATACAACGTAATGTTATTTTTTGGAGACGACACAAAATAAGCTGGGAGAAAGAAATAGCATACCGGGGTCTAAAAAAGAGACAGTATAGTAAATTTAAAATTAAAATTTTCTGAGAAAGAGCCCTATCAAAAATTCATTTTGTAGGGAAAATTTAATGCCGTTTCTAATAAAAAATCATGTGGATAACTAATGATTTTAAAGAAACATCTTTTAAAATTGATTTTTATATAAAACATCCTAAGTAACAAGAATCATGCGAAAGGGCACTGTGAAGTCTAATAGGATATTTTGTATCTTGAGCTCCAGATATCCATTTTTACTTTCTTCTATCTTCAATAGAAGAAAGTATTGTAATCGAAATTTTTTCCGACTTCCGGTTTTCGACGGATCTACACGTTTTAGGGGTCAGAGATCCCAAAAAACATGTTTATAGAAAATGTCTGTCTGTCCGTGTGTCTGTCGCCATTGTACCATCAAAAAGTGTATGAAGTTATGATTAGAATTGAACCAAATTTTTATTTTAAGTTTTTGGATATGGCAAGCAGATCCTCCCTGAATTTGGAAAAAATCGCCGGTAGGGGGCGCTGTAATAGCGATTTTTGTGCGATTTTGAATATTGTACCATCTAAAAGTGTATGAAGTTATGCATAGAATTGAACCAAATTTTTATTTTAAGTTTTTTTATATGTCAAGTAGGTCCTCCCCGAATTTGGAAAAAATTCGCCAGAAGGGGGCGCTGTAACAGCGATTTTTGTGCGATTTTGAATATTGTACCATCCAAAAGTGTATGAAGTTATGCATAGAATTGAACCAAATTTTTATTTGAAGTTTTTGGCTATGGTAAGCAGAAACTCCCCGAATTTAGAAAAAAATCGCCGGTAGAAGGGCGCTGTAACAGCGATTTTTGTGCGATTTTGAATATTGTACCATCCGAAAGTGTATGAAGTTATGCATAGAATTGAACCAAATTTTTATTTTAAGTTGGCAAGCAGGTCCTCCCTTAATTTGGAAAAAAATAGCCGCTAGGGGCGCTGTTGTAGCAATTTATGTGCGACTTTGAATATTGTGCCATCGAAAAATGTATGAAGTTCTACATAGAATTGAGCCAAATATTTTGTGTTTGTTTTTGGACATGGCACGAAGGTCCTCCGTGAATTTGGAAAAATTCCGCCGGAAGCGGGCGCTATAATTGCGATGTCTCTACCATTTTCATTATTGTACCATCGAAAATTGTATGAAGTTATGAATAGAATTGAACCAAATTTTTTGCGTAAGTTTCTGGCTATGGCAAACAAATCCTCCTTGAATTAAAAAAAAATCTGCCAGAAGGGGGCATTGTAATAGCGATGTTTGTGCCATTTTCTTTATTGTACCATCGAAAAGTGTATAAAATTATGCATACAATTGAACCAAATTTTTTGTGCATGTTTTTGGCTTTGGGCAACAGGTCCTCCTTGAATTTGGAAATATCGCGCGGTAAAGGGGCTCTGTGATAGCGATTTTTGTATGCTTTTCTTGATTTTTTTGTAGTTCTGTTGTCCATCGGCGGCTCGTGCAGAGGCAGGAATTCACTTTTCGCTATGCCGGCTATTCGCAAACATCTGATAACAACAGAATAAGGAAAAACTATTAATTTTAACAAATATCATGATATTGATTAACTCGTTTTTAGTCAGTTTAATTGACTGAAGCTGGAATTTAAGATGAAAATCAAAGTTGGTACAGTATTGAAATAAAAATATTGAAGTGTTAACATGTGTAACTAGTTTTTGAAATATTATGTATAAGATAGAGGAACGTTTTAGGATTGGCACATCCAACTAGTTTTCTGTCACTCTGTTGAAATCAATGCACGACATCAGTTTCACCATCTTTTCTCCCTTTTTTAAATGCATTTATTCCATATAACATTTTCGGTGCCTGTTATTCTGGGAAATTTTGTGTGGTTCGCAAAGAGATTGTTATAAAGATACCTTACAATCTCTTGCCACTGGTTGATAGGATGATTTCGAGAATTGACACCTATTTTATTTTCTTTCATTAGTAATGGGTTAGAAACGCTCGCTGCGCTGTTTATTGAACAAATACTGAAGAGAATATCTTACCATATTAAGATCCGAAGGGTTTTAAGCAAGACGTTTTATTTCTAGTCCTCGATATGCTATTTCTTTCAGGCAACAATTAAAGTGCCATATCACAACATACATTTCAAATGAAAAAAATCAAAACATATATTAAAATATATATTTGCTTAAAAGACGTTACTAAAAACACATTAAAATTAGTAGAGGAAAAGGTCCAAATACCAACTACCACTTTTGTTTTCAATCTAGATCATACAGTTTTCGAAATTAATAAAATAAAAAATGACAGTAGGGTACCTTGACATGTTTTACAAATGTTTAGAGAAAAAAATCATTTTAAAGGGCGTTTTCTGTTTATAAAAAGAAAAATTTGGAAAGTCTTCAAATTTTGAGTTTTTAAAATGGTGTCTAAATACCGGTTACCTAAGTTTTTTTTCCAAAAAAAATCACACAAATAGAGCTAATGACAATTATTAAGCAATAAGAATATTATTTTAGTAAATTGTATTGATTAATAACATTTCTTATGCGCAGAAAAAATACGCAATTTTTAATAAATAAGTATTTTTCTCGAATTTCTAAAATTCTTTACGACAATCTCTCACAATCTTCTTCCCATTATATTTCTAATTTTGTTTTTTTACGTGTAAAACAAAAAAAAAAGCTTGCTGATTGAAATGAGAATAATTTTATCTGAAAAAATCAAAAACATAATATCACTCTCTGCGTCGGTATAGTCCCTATGAGCCCACATATCGCATTCTTACCATTGAACCCAGAATCCCAACCCCCATTCTTGTCCACAGAGAAAGCACCCATGCAGAAGACACAAATTTATCATCTTCCTCTGTTGGATATTTTCCTTTTTCACTTTTTTAACCCTCTCGCTGCGTAATTGCTTTATCAAAATAGCTTCAAAAATTGCGTATTTAACCCCTTCGCGACGAGCGTCTTTTAAAAATTTTTATTCTTTTGTCACCGGTTTTTCAAAACAAACATTTTTGTCTAATTTAACCGGGAAAATTCTCCGATTAAATAAGGCAAAATTTACAATAAAAAACATAACTGGGGCGAATAATCAAGGAGGGTTAATTAGACGGAAAAAATGCACCCCCGAGGAAATCTGGGATTGCGCAATTTTTGCTACTATTATGTTGCCCGAGGAAATCTCACGTTGCGCAGCGAGAGGGTTAAAATCAAATTTCTGCCTCTTTCGCCTGGTTTACTCCGTCATTTTTTTCTTTCTCTTCACATTTATTACAGGGAATTTTGTAGTGTCCAAAAGCGCTTTTTTGGAAAGTGATACGGTAACCAGAGTCGGTCTTGAAAAATTACGGCCATGGTTGCTTTTTTCATATTGCGAAATGGGACTGGAAATATTTCTGAACCATTTAAATTAATTTATTAATTATGGAACTATTTAAATTGATTTATTTTCCTCCCTTCAAACAGAGCAACCGAGAGAGGTCCAAATACCGACTAGCCGGTATTTAGACCAATCTAGGTAGCCGGTATTCGGACCACTGCTATGTTTAAGTTAAAACCGGTATTACTCATATTACTCATTCATATAACAAAATACCAATAATGTGCGCGAGGCAATTGAGAGATAAATATGTCTAGAAAATAACTTAATCAACAATTCAAGCCAATATACGATCAGTATATTTAAAAAAAAATGAGAAACACATATCTGAAAAACTTTTGATGTACCAGATTACGTAGATTCGACACTTTTGCATTTACTATTTGTAAATGACACAGACTTCAGCGACGTACTTTTCCTAACTTTCTTCTCTCAATTAAAGTTACAAAGTCTGCCTATCACCGCTAGGCTGCGCTGCTCCCAGTTCTCGGAACACCTAGTAGCCGGTATTTGGACCTTGTCCTCTATATTAAAAACCTATATTAACATGTTTCAACTCCTTCACTGAGTCCTCATCAGAATGTATAGCAGAAATTACAAATGCAATGCATATGAAATGCATTTTTTCCAGTTTTCATACGCATTGTGCTTGTAATTTCTGTAATATATTCTGATGAGGACTCAGTGAAGGGGTTGAAACATGTCAATATAGGTTTTTAATATACTTTTAATGTGTTTTTAGTAACGTCTTTTAAGCAAATAAATATTTTAATATATATTTTGATTTTTCCGTTTGGAATATGTATTGTGATATGGTTATTAGTGGACATAATTAAGACTTATTATTCTTATTTATAATTAAAGTGTCGCCAAAAATAACGTAACTAAAAAATAACGTTATATTACATAAGCCAGCCGTAAAATAAAGCAGTTTTATTATTGTACGGTTAAATACTGGTAATCTCTACTGCAATTTTTTAAACTTCTAAGCATCGCACATTTTAAATTTTTGCACCTTCATATAGGAAAAAAAAGTACTTTTAACAGCAATTTGTTTTAAAACTGCATCTCAATTTATTTTTGAGATATTCATTATTTGTAGTCTTTAATGCCATTTCTACAATGGTGGCACCTCCATTTCTGTAGAAAGTGCGTTATTTTATATAAAATAAAAGTACTCTTCTATTGATGTAATTTAAGACTAGATCGTAAATGTGGAATTCTTCAGCGGATGCAAATGACGTCATTTAATGTAAAATAAAAGCGTGCATTTTAAGTCTTGAAATTGAAGTATGTTTTGTGAAAGTGCATCATTTTCCCACCAGCGGCTTTAAAATTTTTCACAGGTGGAAATGCTTTACTTTTGAAAATAACGCAATTGAAATCACACACTGACATAAACGCAAAGTTTTACAAAAATTTAGAGTGTCTTTATAGAACAGCGGTGATCTTTAGGTTAGAATAATATTTGTTTGAGAGTTAGACTAACCAATATGAATTGCATTTTTTATTGTAACTAATTTTGTAGGTTTATTATAAATTAATCAAACAGTTCCTTCTCAAACATTTTCTTTCGTCAAAATTCGACGGGTCCCAGCTCGTAATAATAATATTTTTTTCTTCTTATCGGAGGCGACACTAAATCCTAAAAAAAAACAAAAAATAAATAAATAAAAAAACAAAAAACAGAATTCCTGCTTGTTATTATTATTATTATTATTATTATTATTATTATTATTAATATATATATATTTCTTTTTGTAAAATATTATTTTAACAGTAAAATTATTCTAACTGTTGCAAAAATATTCACAGAGGCTCAATTTCGAGAATGTTTGACATTGGTGATATTTGGATGACAGTAACTTTTTCCATGCTTGCTTTTTAATACCACATTAATAAAGTACGTAAAATAAAAAAATACTTTTGTTCTGTTAAAAAAAGTAGCTAATTAGTAGTTTTGAAAAATTGAAGTAATTTGATAAAAAAAAATCTGGTCATTATACAGCAAAAATATTATTACACACAGAAATCTTTTTATAGAAAACAACATTAAAATTGTTTTATAAGCTAATAGTTTTCCTTTGCAACGGATTATTTTAGACGAAAATAATAGTAAAACTATCTTATCTGTAAAGGTAATTTTACATAAGGAAACTTTAAATTCCAATTCAGTACAATGTATTTTTTACTCGTATAAAGTGTTCAACGGATAAAATATTTCATAATTTTAATGGCATGTTTTAGAAATTTATTTTTGTTAATTTTCACTTTCTCTTTTGGAATAAATTTTGAGTTCATCTTCAGACCATATAAAAACTTTGTCCCGATTTAAATTTTTTTTTGTGAAAATAAATAGCCTATCCTATTCGAAAAAGAAAGAAAAAAGAAATTCTTTTCAAAAATTGATTTTCAAGTGTAGCATTTCTGTATGCATTCTAGAAATCTCCCAAGTCTAGTAGAATTTTTTTATACATTTATCTCTTAATATGGAATGTTTTTTCTTTCACTTTTTGAATTTGAGCACAAAATGTATTTTTTGCTGGCTAAATATATATGTATACAACGAGATTCAAAAGTCAGGTACAAATTTAATAAAAATTAGCAATTTGTAAACGAATAAAGATAAAAAGATGCGGTACACCAAACCGGATGAGAAAGGATTTTTTTTTTTTTATGATGAAAACAAAAAAGAATGTTTGAATAAATGTAAATACTTGAGTAAAAAATAATGCTTGAAACCGCCATTATTACCAACATTGAAAGGTGCTAATCTACAATATGTGCTTGCAACATCACAAAAAATGTTGCTGAACACGTTGGGTGCCATGTCAGTCACCAGTGGCTGACACCGAACTTTCCGTTTAGGCCGTTCGGTGTCGATGACTGACACTTATAGATTGTGTAATGGGAATGTTATTTCGTGGCCCAAACGGAAAGACAGACAAAATAGACTTGACATTCAATGTGTTAATGTTGCGAACGGTGTTGTGTCTTGTCTGACAGCTGTGCTGCTGAATGACGGACAGAACATTGAACAGTTGTCAGCTTAATTGTAACTTGTAAGAGACTTGTAAGCCATGTGTAAGTCCAAAAGAGAACAATTCAAGAATTCGTTTTAGCTTTCGTCATTAAAAAATTTTGGCTTCTTAACAATCTGTCCAATGAAAATCGCATGTTTTTATCTTTGTTCCTGACTTTTGGATCCCCCGGTATATATAGCTTTAAACATAAAAAAAGTTTGATCAATAACATATTCCATTGTTTTACTGAGACCTTTTAGACACTATTTTTTTCACACTTTAGTTTTCATTTGGGAATAGTTCCGAGTTCATCTACTCCTAGATAACCTATGAAAACTTTGGGACTATTTAAAT
Source organism: Maratus speciosus (assembly GCA_963932465.1). NCBI lineage: Eukaryota > Metazoa > Arthropoda > Arachnida > Araneae > Salticidae > Maratus > Maratus speciosus. The sequence goes on along the minus strand of OZ010788.1, from coordinate 533,999,947 downwards.
TTTCAATTTTCGACAATTCAACTTTACGAAAATTTTATGAAAATGAAAAATTAAATACTTTTATTAAAATGAATAATCTGTCCCATGAGCAAAAGGAAAAAAATTGCACATTTATGTTTTCTCTCGAAAGTAAATTTCAAAAGCAGACATGTCTATGTATTTATTTTAATGTTTGTAAAAAATACATTCTATGAATATCCTCATAGAATATTTTATACACGGAACTCAAGGCATAAGCTTTTTTTTTTTTGACCTTATTAAAATAAATGCATGGCATCAGTTTCTTCATCTCTTCTGTCTTTTCTAAATTCATTTCTTCCATATGACATTTCCTTTCGCCAGTTATTCTTGGAATTTATGTGAAGGAAATAGTTCTAAAGATTACTTTACAATATCCTGCTACTAGTTGTCTTCGTTAGAAATTGATCAAAAACACTGTTTATTGCAGAATTCGGAAGAGGATATCTCAGAATAGTAAGATCCGAATACTTTTTAACAGGAGATTTCTTTTAGAAAAAAAATATATTTTATAGGTAAACTTCAGAAACTGATTCCAAAAATATTCAATAAGAATTATTTTAGAATGGCTGAATAGTACGTGTTCATGGAAAAATTCTTAATGTAACGAGTGAATTTGAAAAAAAAATCATGTAAAACTGGGATCATAGGGGAAAATATTGTATTTGGATAGCTTCCATGGAGTTATTAGTTCTTTATAAGCCAAAAGAATACATTTTGCTTTCTGAAATTGCATCAATAATTATTACGTAAATTTAAAAATTAGAAATGGAGTTAAAAAGTCGTTTTAAGTTGTGCTTATCATGGCGTTCAATAAAAAAATATATTTGCGCTTTATGTCAGAAAAGTATTTGATTTTGAAAAAAGGAAAAGAAAAAAACCTCATATATATGTATGATATATGTTTTATCACAAAACAGAGAAATCCCAATGTAATAGAGTTTATGTGGGGCATTCTCACAATCTTTTGACTTTTGGGGAAAAAATCTGATAAAATTAAACTTGCTAAAATAACATTTTAATCTCATAGACGAATGCCTTAATGATTCAAAATAAAGAAAAAATGGTCAGCATGCGAGTTTAATTTTCATTGTCATTCTACCCCTATAACTTTTTATTTTCTTCTAAATTTTTACTTATAATGAATTTGCATAGTAACCAAAGGACATTCAAATAAGAAATAATAACAATGTAAGTACTTTTAATACAGAATTTTTGTATAACATTGTCTTAAAGGGGTGTTAAAGAAGGGACGGTAGAGTAAAAAAAAAAGTGGATGGTATTGGAAAAAAGGGACGAAATGGTAAAAAAAGGGGCGGTAAGGATTGAACGGTAAGGAAAATTGCCACCTATTTTTAGGAAAGTCATGTTAAGACTAAGTGATAGACACAATGTTCATTGATTTTTAGAAACAGTTGTTAACATTGGATTAAATTAAATTTTTTAATTTTCCTCGAAAAGTGCAGGAATAAACCTTGGAGACGGTGAGACTACCAATAAAGCCACAATGCTTGAAATTGATATTTAAATGCTGATTTAAATTCTACAGTAAATTTCCTGCCAAAGGATTTTAGACATTATTTCTGTAGCATACTTCTGTATAAGAAAAAACTTGAAAAAAATTCTGTGGCTGCATCTGAAATGATTTTCTGTATAATTTTAGAAGAGGGATGGTAAGGAATCTAAAACCCAGGGACAGAGTTTAAAAAATAATAACAACCCTAAAAATGTGTGGAGGTTAATTTTTAGCTACATATTTATATAAAACAATAGTTCCAGTTTCAGAAAAAAATTACATTGAATTATTTTTATTGAAACAATTTTATCCAGACAGCTCCAAACTTAAAAATCAGAGACAGCGACATGGGACGGTATAGGAGTTTCCAGGTGTTTGGACCCCAACATCGTCCAAAACTTATTTATCTCGTTAATATTGTTGTGCAATCATGCAATGGGATGTTCCCCAGTATGTGAAGTAAAAATAAACGGTTGAGTGCGAGTATTACTCGCGCACAGCGTGTTTCGTAGAATAAATATATGAATAAATATATAATGGTATTATAAAAAAATCGTTGCTAAAAGAATACTAAGATTTTGTAAAAAACTATACAACGTAGGGTTGGGTATAACTGTATATATTAGAAAAGTGTAAATGGGTATATCATGAAAGTTCAAAGAGATATGAAACCTAAATAATATTAAATATAGCTATTTGTACAGCTCTTTTTTAATGTTATCCTAATCTGTTTATGATGAACTTAATTCGGTACTGACAATAAAAGCAGTGCATAGTTAAACTTCATTTGGCATTTCCGTAGTAATAACCTTTATTTCTACAGTGTAGCTAAAACAAAACCTTTGTTAAAAGTTTAAATTTGGCATTGTGCTAAGCGCGCTTCGAAAGGCGGTCTCAAAGTTGTAACGTCGCCTTTGTCATTGCCGCGTTTTTCCAGATAGGTGTTTAATTAACTCTTAGTCACTCGAGACGTATTGAGAGATACACTCAATGCAAATGATAGTGAATCCCACAGTATTTATGTGATTCATTCTAATTAAACCTTTCGAGGGCGGTGCCCTTAAAAAAAGGACACCTAATTTTAATTCCAAAGCAGACAATCGGCACCAAGAATATTTAATTAAAATTTTCCTTTTATCATGTACGTGAAAATAAACAAGTTCGCATTTTCTAAGAAATTCGTTTATAAATTCTGGTGTCAGTTCGTTATTTCATAAGTTTATTAAATAGAATTACTCCGCCAGAAACCGTTGAGTTGTCGCAGGAGTCTTAAAACTTCAAAATTTAAGAAATTGTAATTTTTTTAGATGTTAAACTCCTATCTTTTCTGAATATTTTGATATAATTGTTTCCTTAAAATTCCCGTTAGAACAGAAGTTATGGCTCTTAGAATTATATCCGCTTAATAACCGAAGCGGTGATTCCGAAACTTTGAAGTTATTTTTATCCAAATGGTGTTTTTTGGGCATAACGCGCAGGATACCTCAAAAACTTCTGAATTTTTTTTCATGAAATTGTCAAAACATGTATTTCATGTTAGTCTGTATAAACTGAAGCTAAAATTTCCTTTTTATTGTTCAAAGAACTATTTTTTTAGGTGATTTTACTGTTGATATTTTCAAAATGTTGTATTAGCTAAATGCAACATTGCATTAAAAATATAAAAATGCTTTAAATACAAATTTGTTTAAGTTCAGGGAAGTTATTACAATCTGAAGTATAAGTAAGCACCAAAATTGTAATTTTAGTTGCAATATTTATTTTGTCATCCGGCACGTAAACTGTTATCCCAATTTTTTGTTCGACAAAAGTCTAACAGTTTCAAGCCCTCTATAAATACCAATTCTGTATCTTGCAATTTTTTAAATATATGAAGTGAAAGAACATACTTATATCTTTCATCCCAATTAAAATTGTGTTTTAAAATCATATACATTTTAAGACATCAAATGTTGAATATGGTCTTTTTTTCATTTTTTCCACTTTTTAGAGCCCTGAGACCCCTGACTGAGACTTTGTATGTTTTAACAATTTGACGTTTATTGCTTTTATACTGTTACTGGACATTACATTAGACATATATATCATTAAAAGTTGTTAACTAGGCATAGAGTACGCCGCCCCTGTCCTTATGTATGTCCAAACTGGCCTGTCTTTAAGGGTTAATATCTCAGCTAATTTATGATGATTTTTTTCGAAAATCATTATCAACAATGCTTTTATATTTCTGCAACGATAGGTATATCCAGCGATGCTCAACAGTTTTTCTGAATGCCCGTAAATCGAAATCTGTGTATAACAGAAAAATGCTAATTTCTCAAAAACTATTTGACCTAGGATAATCGCTATAATTTTCCAGCAAGGTTTATATCAACATCTACTACCTCTAATTTTTTCATAATTTTAGTTTCAGTAGTTTCGGAGTTAGATGGGGGGGGGGTATATGTTTACGTTACATTTAACAATATTTTTAAAAATATAATACCTAAAATTAAAAGGAACGTATTTTTGAGTTCAGCGTTACGAAAGCTTTCACAGGATCCCCCACATGATATACAAAGAAAAGATTGTTTTTTTCAAGTAGCATAATTTGCCCCCCTACATTTTTACTAAATATATTTATGAATGTTTATTAATCTAATAATATGTGGGTCAATGGTTTTTATAACTTCCCCGAATTTGAACTTTCGACGTTCCATAGTTTACGAGTAAAATGGCTGTGACAGACAGGCGGACGGACAGACACAGGAGTGATCTTATAATGGTTCCGTTTTTACTTTTTAAGTACGGATCCCTAAAAAACACAAAAAAGTGTATTAAAATAAAATTATTATTCATGGACATGAATGTCAAAAGATTGTAAGAATGCACCATGTATTTATTTTAATGTTTTTAGATACACTGTAAATATCTCAAGTCTCGTAGGATATTTTATACTTTGCCATCCAGATAGCAGGTATTTTTCTTTCACCCTGTGGAATTCAAGGCATGTCATTAGTTTCTTCATCTCTTCTCCCTTTTTAGTCACAGGCTATCAAAGCCTGAGAGCTAATGTGCCCGCAAGTTCTGTAAGTACGTACGTATGTATGTACGTATGTATGTAAGAAATGTGATAACCCTTGATAGAAATATCCGATTTGCTTCATATTTTGTAAACAGGTTCATTCTGATAAGGCGCTTCCCTGATTAGTTTTGGGGATTCACTGGTTAAGTATAAGGGGGGGGGGGGATAACCCCTTAATTTAGATAAATGTGTTTTTCATGCCGAATTATCCGATTTGCTTAAAATTTGAAATACCGGTTTAATCTGATAAGGAGCTTCCCTGACAATTTACCATTTTGCTCTAAAAGAGAGAGTTTTATTTTATGAATAATAGACATAAATAAGAGTATAAAATACAACCAGTATGAATAGCCCGTGAGGTGAATGCCATCAGTTTAATTGGGCACTTTTCTTTTTTATTCAATGTATTTATTCGCTATGACATGTTCAGCACAAGCTATTCTTGGAAATTTTGTTAGCTACGCAAACAGATAATTATAGAGACACCTACAATTTCTGCAACTATTTGATGGTATGATTTTGAACACTGATATCGGTTTAATTTGGCTTCGTTGGAAATTGGTCAGAAACGCTATTTATTGAAGATATTTAGAAAAGAGTATCTTATATTAAGATCGGAATGGCTTTAAGTAGGTTTTGTATAAGAGGTAAATATTTCTTAAGGGGAACGTGGACCTTTATTTCAGCACAATTCGACACAAAGATCGAAAATTATTTTTGTGCGTATTATTTTTCTCCAGTTTGTTCTGAACCATTTCGAAAAACCACATGCAGATGCGATTATTTTTCGCAAAGTTACAAGCGTTTAAATTTTGCAGGCAAACAGTTTTTCTGCCCTTTAGTATACTTTAACCCGTAAATGCCTGATTTTTCAAAAATAATTGTAATAATGTTTTTTGACTTTCATTTTTAAAATAAATCATGGGAAAAATACTTAAAAAAATCATATTTTGTTTTAAGTATAGTTTACGGCTAAAAAACAGTTTGTTACTAATCGGCAATACTGGTGTTTAATTGAAAAAAATAATTTCCCTTGATAAAATTCTATAATATTAAACACACGAGAATTTTAGGAACTGTAATAAGAAATAAATTTTACTTGCTCCCTGCAGGTCAAAATAGGATATTTCGCAAGCTTCCAAATAAAACAAAAAGAACAAGTAGCAACAATTGAAAAAATAAATCTATCTTTATTCTTAAACAGCACAAGTGTTGCCATCTACATGTTGAAAATCGATTTAATAATATTTTCAGAATGTATTTTATTGGCAACATTAGGCATTATAGCTTCAATATTATTCTAATATTATTTTAGAGACTAAATTGGGTATGTTGCCGAACAGCAACACCAGGCATTTTAAGGGTTAAATCTGTTTTTCTCAAAACGGATTTTTCAACGTTCTTATATTTTTGAAGTGTCCTTAATTTTTTATCAAAATTCTTGAAATTGATAAGGAAGAATCCTGATTTTACTTACACAGAAACTGCGCAAACATTTTATAATTCGACTTCATTAAGATAATTAAATTTGATTTTTAACTTATTAAAACGCAAAATTTCGATGAAAATCGATATGGAATTTAGAAAAAAATCTCTAAAAAATTAACTATTCAAGGGATTAAAAAATCGAAGCACAGATTTATTTGCAATATACTTTTAAGTGATAAAAATGCAAAATTGAGGCAATATCACAAAAATTAAGACGCATGGAGCATTTTAAAATTTCGTTTTAAAATTTAAAATTTTTAAAAAATTCTTAAAATTCTTATTAAGATTGGAAATTTCTTTTAAGATGTTCTATACTTATGGTTAAATGTATATTTCCACAAAATTGCATATCGCTATGATGAAAATTAAAAAAAAAAGTTTTTTAACGTCCACCGTTCTCTTCGCCCTTCACTGCACGTTTTTTTCTATTTGTATGAAAAAAAGTTATTTGGATTCTATATATCATTCTAATAATGGGAAAAATAGTAAAAAAAATTGAATTTTAAATTTTCAGCTAAAATTTGATATTTTATGACGTGTACCCTACGTACACAATTAGGATTTTATAATATTTTATTGCTATATTTTACAACTAAATGAGCTTAAATCCATTAATTTTATCTGCTTAACACCCTGCAACTTTGTTTATATTAATACTTTTAAGTATTCAGTAAAAATAATGAAAGTAAATTTTACCTTAATAGCTTGATCGAATTTTTTTTTGTTTCCGAAGAACAAATTCTAATTTTTTGTCAAATGCAGCCATCTGACCTGGACAAAATAAGTGTTATTTCATTCTTTGGACTGTTCTTAATCAGAGATAGAGATCATATTGGCCAAATTCATGGCACATAATAAGAATTACAGTGTTTTTAGGTATGTGCCAGATGTGGCACGCCGTGCAGTGAAGGGTTAAGAAAATTAATTTTTTATTCGTAAACATATTTTAATGGGTTACAAAAGTATGCACCAAGATTAATTTTTCGAGATATATCGCTTTTTTGTATGACAGTTACACTTATTTTTCTTTTCTTTGTTTTATCTGACTTGGTATTTTTAATATGACATTCATATGAAGAATTTTTATTAAACATATTTCACTTTTAAAGTACTTTTTCCCCGAAAAAAGAGAAAGAAATTTAATTAATTAATAATGAAGGAATCGGAATTAACTAATATAATGAAATCATATAATATTCATTTACATCAAAAATTTATAGTAAAACAGCTATAATAATATACTTTTTAAGAAAACTATTTAAAGCTGATAATTTTAGACGAAAATAAAACATTGAATCACATAAATCCGATCTTAGCTATAATGATTTTTTAACATAGGGAAGCTTAGAAGACCATTTGCGCACACAATATGTTTTCTGCCAACTAAAAAAAAAATCATACAAAATTTGTTTGAATAGCAAACGTAATAGTTTTTATGGAACCGTTTTGGAAACTTGTTTTTTAAACTTATGATTTTAATTTAGATATAGTCTGGACTTCGATTTCTTCAAATTAGATAAAGGTTGTCTTAATTTAAACATTTTTATAACAATGTTACACATAAAAATGTTATACATAAAAATGTTATATATAATGTTATTGTATAATTTTTTCTATGAGATGTCTGGGAACATTCTACGAGAAAGGCAAATGAAAGGAGATTGTAAGGCGACTATGTTGAAGGATACAATAAGTAATTTTAAGTAAATCATAGCATTAAAAATTTTAAGTTTTATCTTAAAATAAACGTTTATGTATTATAAATGTTCTTTTATTTATTTTAATGTTTTTATATACATTCTATAAATATCCTAATTTACAAAGGATATTTTAAAATTTGAGGTCTAGATATAAGAAATTTTATTTTGTTTGACCCTGTTAAAATTAATGCATTGCCTATTCTAAATGTATTTATTCCATATGACATTTTAGACGCCAGCTATTCTGAGACATTTTCTGAGAACCGCAAAGACATCGTTATAAAGATACCCTTCGTTCTCCTGCCATTTTTGATGGGATAGTTTTAAGCGTTGACATCTATTTTATTTGCTTTCATGTGTAATAGGTCACAAATACTGTTTATTTTAAGGGATTGGGAGAAAATATTCCTTAATATTAAGATCCGAATGTTTTAAGTAGATAGGATTTTCCTAAGAAAATAAATATTTTGCTAGTTAGGCTAAACATAACCATGTGCTATACTTTAAATTTTGGCTATGTGGGGAGGATTGACCCAATCAATGTGAGGGAGGGTTTACCAGATGGTCAAAACTCTCTGAATTAAGTAGTTTTGGAAATCTTTTCATTATACACTGCACATAATAAAGGTTTAATGGTTATATGTCTAAAATAAAAGGGTGATAGAAAGGAAAATGATTAAAATTGATTAATGGAGGTTGTGAAAAATTGCTTTAGAAGTTTTTTTTAAATGAGATATCAATGGAAAGTTGATAGGAACTTTTATTTCATTTAAATAGTACCCATAGTAGGTAAATAGGAGAATGGAAAAGACTAGAAAGGATGAAAGCAGCAGACTTAAGAAATGTTAAGTATTCATGCCTCTGAAAAATAACATAACATTCATCTAAACACGTTAGTAAGGAATGTAGACAAATTTCACTCAGATGAGTACAATGAGATGAAGCCAAACTATGTTGCAACTAGTGCTTTCAAGTCAAGTGTCACAAAAAGCGAATGTTAACAGAAAATTTCCCCTGTGCTTTGAATTTCGTCTAAGCAGGTTTGTTTACACATCACATTTTCCCAAATAATCTTTAATAATAATTAAACCATGTAGCATAAAGTTATTCTGCCTTTTTAAAAACTGATTTCATTTCCCTTCACAAATATTTCAATATAAAATAAAGTGGGTCTCATTTTTTTCTCATGATTAAAATCAATTATTTCTCCAGTTTCTTATATACTACACTTATTTCGCAATTTCATTTTGTTAACTGATTGTATAACGATTACATGATGCATGAAACTTCATTCTAGGTTCAATATTTAAAAAAATAAAAAATTATTTTGTAACAAATGGATCAACACTCCCCAGTCTCTCCTAAATACTTTATGAAATTAAACTTTTTTTTTCTTCTGAAAATGAAACGCCTATCCTTTGCGTAAAAGAAAAAAAAATGGCTATGTATGTTTTTTATCAAAAGTAAATGAAAAAGGAGCAACTTTTATGTATTTATTTTACTGTTACTAGATGCATTCTGTAAGTATTCCCATAGGGTATTGTATAAGTTGTAGAAATAAAGTATTTTTTTTTTTTCATCCTGTTACATAAATGCGCGACATCAGTTTCTTCATCTCTGCTGCATTTTCGAGAAGTATTTATTCCGAGGCTAACGAAAAAGACTGGCTAACGCGGTGCATTTCACGTGTTTTTTTATTTTACAGACCGCTAGAGTGACGTGATACTCTTTTCTCGCACTTTCATTGGTTCATTCCAGCATCACGTGACTTCAGCGGTCTGTAAAAAAAGATACGTGGAATGCACCGCGGTAGCCTGTCTTTTTCGTTAGCCTCGATTTATTCCATATGACGTTTCTGGCGTCAGCTATTTTGGGGAATTGTGTGACCTGCGCAAAGAAATCATTATAGACTTTATTATCTCCTGCTTTCGGTTGATTTGATGGTTTTGAGCGTCGCCATCTATTTTATTAGACGTCATTGGAAAGTGGTCAGAAACACTGTTTATTGGAGAAATTAGAAGAGAGTAAGTATATCTCAATATTAAAATACCAAGTAGAGTCCTGACTCGCAAATTCCATTTTAAATCAACCCGCTACCCCAACCTCACACGACAAATTAAGAATTCCTCGACCCGCAACCCGACCCAAACCTGCAAAAAAATTTCGGCAACCCACAACCAGACCTAAACCCGATGTATTTCAACACGCAACAAGAACTGAATCCGCAATGAAAGGAAAATAAATCATGTTTTAATGTCATTATGGAAAATAATCTATAATTGTATCTCTAATACCATTTTTATCTTAGAAGAATGAACAAATCGATATTCTTTAATATTCAAATATAGTAAAACCTCTGAATAGCGGACACATCGGGATCATTGAATAGAGTCAAATATCTCGTCAGGTTATCCCGAATTTTGTTTTTAAGGCTCGCAATGAATCTAATTTTTTTTTTTCTGGAGGTCGAGTTCAGAGTCGAAGTATTCTTGTAGGTCATATATAGGTTTTTTGTCACTCAGGTTGTTGGGATTTTCACGAAAAGTTTATGCACAACTATGTTTCAAATTAAATTAAATACGTATTTGAATACGTATGAGGATATATTCAACTTACTGCATGAGTGTTCGCTAAATAGAGTTGTCTGCAATACAGGCAAGGGTCGGGTTGTATGCGACCCGAACCCGAAAGTACCATTTAAAGTTGACCCGAATCCAAAATGAAAGAAAAGTAAATCATGTTTTAATGCAATATGAAATATGATTAAAAAAAAATCTTCATTCTATAATCAACAAATAGAACTATTACTATAATAAAATTCACTCTCAATTAAATGAATATCACAGGTATGATAAATTATACACGAACGTTGATACAATGAAAACAAAGAAAGAAGAAACAATAACGCTTCAATCGATATGAATTGGTATAAAACTAAAATTCTAATCTTTAAATGTGCTTTAAAATTAGTTTCAGCTTCAAAAGTTCCACTTATAACAGTACACCTTGTTTTATACAATTGGCATTCACTCTTTAATTTAAAATCATTATCAACAGTAATTATTTTGAAAAAAATCCCCTCTAATATAGCGCGTCTTGTATAGCATTTACATATTGAACATTATATATTTTCAACGGGAGCTCTAGCAGTATTACTCATTCTTTGCCGAGTCTTCGAAATAACAAAGTGCATTATATATCTACAGTAGTTTAAAAATATAATTCGCAGCAAAACGTTAAAACGATATTTCTTTTCTTCTTGTATTCCACACAGTGGGTTTTTGTCAAAAAAACATTAGAAGTATCAATAATTAGAATTATAACTATTCAGCAGAAATGTTTCAGCAGTGCAGAAGCGTTCATTATAATTTTTTTTGTACCAATAGTTGAAAAAGCATGTTTATATTAACTTCCAGAAACGAATTCTAAATGGCTAGATAAAACAGACAGGTATCATTTGGCTTTTGTGAAACTTTGATCCGTGGTTTATATAGAATTTTAACGTGAAAAAGTAACTTGGACATTCTTTTAAAATAATCGGGTCAACCCGAACCGCGAGAGTCAAAAAGGCAACCCGAAAAACGACCCGAACCCCAAAACGATAAAAGCCAACCCGACCCGAACCTGACCCGCAACAAAAAAGTTACAGTCCCCCCCCCCCGAACTCGAACCGCAATGAGAAAATATAGCACCAACCCGACCCGAACCGAACCGTGGATCGGGTTGTGTTCGGGTAAAAGTGGGTAACCCGACCCGATGCAGGACTCTAATCCCAAGTGCTTCATAAAGAGGTTTTTTTTTTTCTAAAAAATATATTTTTTAACTGTAGACATATTCTAATGGATTGTATAACACTCCATAAGAATTATTTTGGAATCACTAAGTAGTAAGTGCTTATCTAAGAATTCCTAAATATAAGGAAGCGATTCAAAAAACAGTTAATTAAAAACTGGCTCGCAAGATTCATACAATGTAATTGAAATTTGTTTTATATGTTTTCTCTTTTGTTAATAAGCTAAATAAAACATATTTTCCTTTCTAAAACTGGTTCGGTAACTATTGCTGTAAATTTATCAATTCATCTATAAGCAGTTTTATATAATGTGTATCATTATATTAAAAAATAGTCTTTATTCTACATATCAGAAATGCCCAGAAATGAGTTAAAAAAAAATATATATCAAAAGTTTTATTTTAAAGATAACAATGTTTATATATTTATTTTAATATTTCTAGATATATTCTATAAATATCTCAAGTCTCAAAGGAAATTTCGTACTTTGAGCTCGAGATATATATATTTTCTTTCTATCCGTTAAAATCAATGCACTACAGCAACTTCTTCATCTTCTCTTGCCTTTTAAAAACTATTTATTCCATAGGACATTTTTGGTGCCAGATAGTTTGGGAAATTTCGCGAGATGCTCAACGAAAGTTATATAGATGCTTATAATCTCCTGCCAGTAGTTGATGGGTTGGCTGGGATCGTTGACATTTCTTTTATTTACCTTCGTTGGAAACTGGTCAAAAACGCTCTTTATTGAAGGAATTTTGAAAAGAATACCGTAATATTAAGTTGCGAATGATTTTATGTCGACGGTCTTCTTTAGAGAATATAACTTATAATTTTCAGTAAAGATTTAGTCAAGAGGGCATTTGGATATCAAAAGCAAATTGAGTTAAATAAAACACATTTTCATTTCTCAAACTAGTTCAGTAACTATTATCGTAAATTTAACTATTCATCTATAAGTAGCTTTATATTATGTGTATCGTTACATTTAAAAATAATGTTTATGCTATATGTCAGAAAATCTCAGAAAATAGAGTTTAAGAAGAAACAAATATATATATATAAAGTTTTTTTTGTAAATGTAACAACGTTTATATATTTGTTTTAATGTTTCTAGATACATTCTATAAATATATCAATTCCCAAAGGAAATTTTTTATTTTGAGTTCGAGATCGAGGTATAAGATATCTATTTTTCTTTTTATCCGTTAAAATCAATGCACTACATCAACTTCTTCATCCCCCCTGCCTTTTCTAAATGCATTTATTCTATAAGACATTTTTGGTGCCAGCAATTTTGGGAAATTTTGTGAGATGCACAAAGAGAGTTATATAGATACCTACAATCTCCTGCCACTAGTTGATGGGATGGTTTCGAGTGTTGACATCTATTTTATTCTATTTCGTTGGAAACTGGTCAGAAACACTGTTTATTGAAGAAATTTTGAAAAGAATATCGAAATATTAAGTTCCGAGGGATTTTATGTCAAAGGTTCTTCTTTAGAAAATATACACTATTTGGTCAAAAGTATCCGATCACTTTGGACTTTAGACATTTTGCCAAAAATCCAGAGAAGTACTAGACGAACTATTCTTGAACTACATAAAAATAAAGAACATGTTTCAACTCATAATTTTTAGTGAAAATTTATTCACGAGGGCATTAGGTTACCAATAGTAAATCTCTCTATTCTAAAAAAAAAGTAACTAACGCTGTCACCGCCACCGCCGCCACCGGTTTTGAATTTTTTGTGACCGGAGGTCTTTCTCCGTTAATATTAAGATAAATATTGCATACAAAAATATGAAAATTGGCGGTATTATTGTCTGAGCGAAGCGAAGGCTAATACTCAGCGAAATATTACTGTCCGGACACATTACAGCTACGATGGATATTAACGCCATGTCCTACTAAAAAAAAAAAGCCTAATAAAAATCTTTCGTCAAGCATAAGTCAAAAAATATTTGTCGGATTTTGTTTCTGATTGACCAGAAGGTACCTATGAGGGTCACCTACTGAATGCATCTACTATGAAAAATAAGTTCCAAACAGTTTAAAAATTATATTAAAAAAAACTGATAAAAAAGCACAATTTATATGCATACGTCACAGAAATTTGGTGTGCGTCACTTTCACCGGTGGATGTTTTCGTAGACAACTGGTTTGAACACATGGAGCAAATTAAAAAAAAAAATACGCACGCAGTAATATTGAATATCAGTTTCAACCACGTGATCACAAACCTTGCAACAACCCGTGGCAACCAATTTTGGTGGGAAAACAAATAATAATACAGTAGAACGAAATTTAGAAACGATTGTGGATGATTAAAACAAAAGACATGAGTGTTTATTGCTCCGGGAGGTTATTTTTCTCTGGATGTCTGTCTGTCTATCATACAGCATGCAATTTTCTTGTAAAAGTTGATATTATTATGCAGGAAAACCTCCATAACGGACACACCCGCTTAGTGGGCACTTCTATTTAGCGGGCATTTTTTCGATTACCAACCCTTAAATAACTGTACATTTTTTACTCTCAGTAGCGGACACCTCCAAATAGAGGATAAATTCTGCATTCTTGAGGTGTCCGCTATTCAGAGGTTTTACTGTATATATTATACTATATATATACTTTTCACGTTATTTCAGAGGGTCGCACAAAAGAATAAGAATATATGAAACGAATAGAAACTAAATTAGGGATTGATAGATCGCTGATGGTAATGTAATTTTAGGATGTTGTTACAGTCATCCGCAGCATGTTTTTAGGGTTTCGTTCATCTAACGAAACCCTACCTGTCTCACTCCTTTGTCTGTCTGTCTGTCTGACCGTCTGTCACAGAGCCCGTTCTCAGAAACTATATATGTCGGGGACTTGAAAATTTGCATACTTATAGCTGAACACCACACATCAAACGGCGAATAATAAAATTTTGAAAAAGTCTAATATTTAACCCTCTGGGCTCTAACTTGTGTATTTTAAGCAATTTTTCTAACTCAGTCCCTAATTAAGTGGGAGACATGAAATTTTGCATATTTATAGCTGAGCACCTCACATCAAACGACAAACAATAAAATTTTGAAAAAGGTCTAATGTTTAACCCTCTGGGATCAAACTTATGTATTTTAAACAAGTTTTCTAACTCAGACCCTAATTAAGTTGGAGACATGAAATTTTGCATACTTATAGCTGAACACCTCATATCAAACGACAAATAATAAAATTTTGAAAAAGTCTATTATTTAACCCTCTGGGCTCTAACTTGTGCATTTTAAGCAATTTTTCTTAACTCAGCCCCTAATTAAGTTGGAGACATGAATGTTCGCATACTTATAGCTGAACTCTTGCGATAACACGATAAATCATAAAATTTTGAAAAAGCCATATTTAACCCTCCGGTCTCTAACTTCTGTATTTTAAGCAATTTTTCTAGCTCAGCCCTTAATTAATTTCGAGACATGAAATTTTGCATACTTATAGCTGAACACCTCACATCCAACGACAAATAATAAAAATTTGAAAAAGTCTAATATTTAACCCTCTGGGCTCTAACTTGTGTATTTTAAGCAATTTTTCTAACTCAAACCCTAATTAGGTTGGAGATATGAAATTTTGCATACTTATAGCTGAACACCTCACATCAAACGACAAATAATAAAATTTTGAAAAAGTCTAATATTTTGTCTCGCGCAATTTTTATATTTAAACTGTCTTGCAATATTATTTTTTGTTCATTTTGCATAATAAGTGTAATGTGACGTAATTTCTTCTATTTATGACTTCTAACGCATGTTAATGAATTTATTTTACAATATCCTTTCTACTTTAAAATTCACATGTAAATATAGTTTTTATGGCGTAATTTCCAATAAGTGCCTGCTTTTTATACTTAATTATTCAATCCTAATTTGAAGGTTTTTTTTCTGTTTATAATAGTAACGTGTAAATATTTTTTTTATTTGAAGCAAACATTATTATTTGCGCTGTTTATACAGTTGACAACAGTTTAATTTAATACCATTTTCTAAAATATGTAAAAAAATCTATCGAAATGCTGAATATTTGAATTTAAAATAGAAATAAAACCTCAAAAAATGAGTCAACTTAAAAAAAAAAATTAATGGAATCTGCACACCGGCATCTTCTATTGAATAAAATGATGTAAAAATGATTAAATTTCCATGTATAGTTTTTGCTCCTATAAACTTTTTTAATGGAAAGATTTTGTCCAACTTTAGCATTAAATATCTCTTAAAATAATTCTTCGATTTGAAAACTGTATGCATCAGCGTGTTGGTCAAACATTTCTCTATAATACCAGCGATTTTCATATTTTTGTATTCAATGGTTTTCTTAATATTAACGAAGATAGACCTCCGGTCACAAAAAATTCAAAACCGGCGGCGGTGGCTGTGACAGCGTTAGTTACTTTTTTTAGAATAGAGAGATATATAAAAATGAAAACTTGTCTATCTGTCTGTTTGTAACTCTATAAAAATCCACAATTTGGAAGCCAAAATTGTGAAAAGATATGTACATCTGTATTAAAACATGGCCGAGCAACTAAAGTAATCCGGAATCGAACTAATTTATAGTTAATTTTTAATTAATAAAAAACCAGCAATTTAACAGTAATTTCTTATCAGATTTAAACATTTTTCGTTATAACAGTTGCCAACAATTAAAATACACAATAAAATTATTACTACAAGAATTAATTTTCTACTGCAAGATTTCCACGTGAAAAATGAAAATGAAATAAATAGTTTGCCGAATTTTAAAAAAGGTGAATATTACATCTTAACTTTTCTATTGCAAGATATTCACGTGAAAAATGAAAATGAAATAAATAGTTTGACGAATTTAAATGAAAGTGAATATAACTTCATAACTTTTCTATTTCAAGGTTTCCACGTGAAAGAGGAAAATATTACGTCATATTGGAAATATAAAGGACGTAGTGGATATAGTATAACGTCATATGAGTGTAAAAATGTATTGAAGCATGATAAAAAACCGATTAGGAAACTATTGGTGTATTTTAACATTATTGCTCCAATTATAAATTGAAATAAGTTCATTTATAGCTGTATTATTTTGCGTCTGTTATATACATTTATACATTTTTATATAGCGTTTTCATATGCTTCATTCATACAGCATTTCCACTGCCTTTTTTAATGTTTGTTTTGTGTTGTATGTTAAATTTTGAAATTGATTTTTCAGAACAAACATCCTTCAAATTCTGGGCAACGCCGGGCACTTTGGTTTGTAACAGATAAATGGCTTTTGTATCTGTACATTTAATGCTAATATTATAAAGCGTTATAATATTATAAAGTGTAAAATATTATTAATGCTTGTACGTTTGTGAGGTGTTATCTCTGAAACTACATAGCCAACTTAAAAAAAAGTTGGTGGCCATCACTGCTCCGAAAAAAAGACTGTATTTTATGTCAGTGCAAGAACCTACATCTACGAACCTATCAACAGAAGCAAAAAAGTTCTAAAATTGCGATTTCTGCCATATTGATTGGGTTAGAAACTTTAAATTTGGTGCAGTAGTTACTTTTAAGATGTAAATACTCGAAATGAACGCTCTATAAAAGGTTCAATTTGATGGATAAACGTAAAAATTTCTAGAAAGGTTCTAAATTATGATCTATTTGGAATACTGAAATTTTTGGGATAGTGTTGGGGTTACAAACTATAACTTTGGCATGGTAGTAATTTATAAGATGTAAATTCTCGTTGTAGAACGAATTCTAAAAAATCGAAAGACTAAACAAAGCGGTAAAAGATCTAAAGATGATCTAAGTAACGAAGTACATGGAATTGTTAGGAATATAAACATGAAAATTGACTTGGCTGTATTTATCATGACGTAAATTTTCGCAATAGAACAATTTCTAAAAATGTCGCTATATAAAACAGTGCAGAAACAAAAAACTTTCAAAAATTTTCTATTTATGTGTTACTGCTGAGCGCAAAATCTTGTAATTTTGCTTCGGGTTAGTTTTAAAATATATAATTGTCTCTATGAATGGTTTCTAAAAAATTTAAAATTTAAAAAGATGAAATTAACGGAAAGCGATCTCAATTACCATTAATTTGGAATTATTAGGTATAGCAACTTTAAATATTTCATAATGCTGCATTTCCTCCGCAAAACATGTAATTTAAATGCAACAAAACGGATAGATACCCACCTGGCATTAAATAAATTGTGTGAATATTGAATAAAGACCTGTATGAAACAATGAGTAGGTTGCCCGAAAGTACTTGTTAAAGTGTTCCTTCTCTAGGCTTTTCTCTCTCGCCAAGGCCACTAACAGATGGAAGTGCCGTTTTAAATGTGATATGAATTTTTTATCTGATTCAATTTTCTAGACATTTTATCATAAGGTCATATTCTCAATTATCATTAGTAGATTTTTTATATATTAACTTATTCTGGTGAAATTTCATAATCAGGTTCATATTGGCGTATGTTAGCTTGCATGATTTGCTGAATAAATATGTATGGATTTGTAAATTACTTCAAATGACACTTTGACAGCTCAAGAGTTATGCAGACGATATATTCAGATCTTGTGTCACACTTTATGTTGCAATCATTGCCGATTTCTTTTATTTAATACATGTTAAATACAAATCAACTTGTGCAGAATATGTTTGAAAACAAAACAATATAGCGTATGTAGTGGCCAGCACACACTCATCATTTAAATCCTATCGAGAATATCTAAAACACACTCTAACGAAGCATTGCGTGCCACTGTTGATGTATTCGGTACTTTGATACTATATGAGATTTTGAGGAGAGAATTTCTTAACTGTTATCGACAACCTCATTGCATCCGTGGAAAACAGATATTGTACAATATTAACTATTCCGGGGGAGCACACACCATATAAAGTATAGTCCATTCTTTTTAAACATCATATATTTGTCATTTAAAGTTACTCAAATTGGTGCGGAGAGTCTGATTATGCTCTTGACATCATTTTATACAGTTAAAATTTCGATATAAGATAATTTAGTGTTTCAATTTCTATTTTACTTTTAATATATTGCGTACTTTCAATTTTATATCCATGCATGGCTGCCTTGCATGGTTTGATTCCCCAGTATATACGAATTTATATATAAGATTTTGTAATTTTACGATTCGTTTATTTTCATCATTTCAATTTATCGCAGTATATGGACAATTAAAGATAACATCTCATTTTCTTTGCTTCCACATCTTATTGTTAAATCTATGTTCTCAGCAATATCGCTCAGACTAATCCCTCTGAGGGAAGTCCTAGTAGAGAAATGTTTCATAAACACGCTGATGCAGACAGGTTTCAAATCGAAGAATTATTTTAAGAGATATTTAATGCTAAAGTTAGACAAAATCGTTCCATTAAAAAGTTTTATAAACAAAAACTGTACATGGGAATTTAATCATTTTTAGATCATTTTATTCGTTAGAAGTTTCCGGTGTGCAGACTGCATTAATTTTTTTTTATTTTACTCATTTTTCGATGTTTTATTTCTATTTTAAATTAAAATTTTCAGGATTTCGAGAGATATTTTCTACATACTAGGGGGCTTTGCCACCTACGAGCTACGCTCGTCAACCCCCGTTCAGACACCGCAGACTCTAAAAGCACGCTAATTTGAACGGCTTTAAAAAAGATTTCCGAAGATTGAATTATAATTTAAAAAACAGTGGCGATCTCCCTATAAACGGATTGCTATTCATTTCTCTTTGATTGGGGAATTTTAAGGCCAAATCAGCTGCGGTACTACTTAATTATCCCGTCGACCAATTTCGCCAAATTATATAAATCGCCAAACCACTCCCCAAATTATACAGAATGACATATTTTTTATTTTAAATAACGAAATAACAAATAAATTAGTATAACCTTAGTAACAATACAAATAAAACGTCGAAATAAAAATAACTTGATGACGTAGACACGTGCAACTTGCTTAAAGTAAAGTTAATGTGATATTTGCGATCAACCATTATTGGCCTTTAATCTTATAGTTTGGCGATAGATTTTTGGTCGACGGGATAACTAAATAGTACCAAAGATACAATCGCTATTTTCGTCTTTGATTAAGTAAAATCAGTTAAACATTTCAAAATAAGCTAATATAAAAGGAATTAAGTAAACAGAGTCTTTGTCTCCCGGTATTTTTTAACAAAGCGAAAAGAAAATTCTTTTAAACAAGACATTTTAAATTAATCGTTTTTAATCTGATGTAATTTTGACCAAACTATTCTTTCTCTTTTTAATATTCACGTGAAAATTCTTTTGTTAGAAATGAAATATTATTTGCGCTGTCCTAACAAAAATAGTTGAAAAGATCCTCTCAAAATCTCAAATAAATGTCTAGCGCAATTTCTAAATTTAAACTGTTTTGCAAAATTATTTTGTGTTCAATTTATGTAATAACTGTAATGTGACGTAAATGTGACATAATTTCTCCTATTTAAGACTTCTAACGCATGTTAATGAATTTATTATTTTACAATATCCTTTCTCTTTTAAAATTCACGTGTAAATATAGTTTTTATGAAGTAATTTTTAATAAGTTCCTGCTTTTTATACATAATTATTTAATTCTAATTCTAAATGTTTTTTTCTGTTTATAATAGTCACGTGTAAATAAATTTTTAATTTGAAGCAAACATTATTGTTTGCGCTGTTTATACAGTTGGCAACAGTTTAAATTAATACCATTTTCTAAAATATCTAAAAAATATCCCTCGAAATGCTGAAAATTTGTGTTTAAAATAGAAATAAAACCTCAAAAAATGAGTCAAATTAAAAAAAGAAATACAGTCTGCACACCAGGAACTTCAAACGTATAAAATTATTAAATTCCCATGTATAGTTTTTGCTGCTATAAAGCTTTTTTAGTGGTACTATTTTGTCCAACTTTAGCATTAAATATCTCTTAAAATAATTCTTCGATTTGAAAACTGTCTGCGTCAGCGTATTTATCAAACATTTCTGTATAACACCACCGATTTTCATATTTTTGAATGCAATATTTTTTTAAATATTAACGAAGAAAGACCTCCGGTCACAAAAAATTCGAAACCGGCGGCGGTGACAGCGGTAGCTACTTTAGAATAGAGAGATTTTAGAAAGTGGTATTAATTTAAACTGTTACCAACTGTATAAACAGCGCAAACAATAATGTTTGCTTCAAATAAAAAAAATATTTACACATGACTATTATAAACATAAGAAGCCTTCAAATTAGAATTAAATAATTAGGTATAAAAAGCAGGAACTTATTGAAAATTACAGCATAAAAACTATATTTTCACGTGAATTTTAAAAGAGAAAGGATATTGTAAAATAATAAATTCATTAACATGCATTAGAAGTCTTAAATAGGAGAAATTACGCCACATTACACTTATTACATAAAATGAACAAAAAATAATATTGCAAAATAGTTTAAATTTAAAAATTGCGCGAGACATTTATTTGATATTTTGAGATGATCTTTTCAACTATTTCAGCGCAAATAATATTTCATTTCTAACAAAAGTATTTTCACGAGACTATTAAAAAGAGAAAGAAAAGTTTGGTGAAAATTACGTCAGATTAAAAGCGATACATTTAAAATGTCTCATTTAAAAGAACTTTCTTTCCGCTTTGTTAACAAATACCGGGAGACAAAGACTCTGTTTATTTAATTCATTTTATATTAGCTTATTTTGAAATGCTTAACTGATTTTATTTTATCAAAGACGAAAACAGCCATTGTATCTTTTAACTATTTGTATCATTTGAACCACCAATTGGAAGAAGGGAATAAACGCCACTTTTTGACACATTCATTTTTCTACACTTTTACATTCTTTAGACGTAGCGCTTAATTTTGTGTTCGAAGAAAAGAACAAAAACCACTCGCTTCGTATAGATTCATGCGGCCATAAAAATAGTTAGTTGGAAGAAGGAAACAAATCCTTCCTTTGTTCCCTTCTTCTAACTATCAACTGTACGAGTATAGAAATACTGTTTCTTTTTACCTTTTTTTTTTTCGATAAGCAAAAACGCATCGCTATTGGTGGAGGGCGCGATACTAACGATCTAATAGCCGCCATTTTAGAGCCCGTTCAGCAGACCTTACCAAAGTTACCAAAGTTACCGACCAATTGTAGGGCAGTATGAAATAAAAATCAAGGTGACACAGCTGATCGGCTGTGTCAAGGCGAGTTGTGACGTCAGCTACAATTCAACAATGGCACCAACGAAAGCTATCCTGTTGAACTATAGCTGACGTCTCAATTCGCTTTGATATTTATTTCATACTGCGTTACAATTGGTAGCTTTGGTAAGGTCTGCTGAACGCGCTCTTTGTTCTGTTTGAGACTGCATTCGTTTAGCGTCGCATCGTGGAGATTATTAACCTATAAATTTGATTATTTCATTATTAAAGTTTAAATATGACAAGTGAAAGTAGCTGTAACGATTCACCTGATAATGAGTCAGAACAAGAGACTCCGAAAAAGAAAAGAAGAGGTGTTAGAAATGTCCATTTGTACCAAAAAGAAAAACAGAAGTCACAGCGTCTACTTGGTCAATCTTATGTGAGTACAAGTACTGAGAGGTTAGTATCAGCTAAATCTAACAGTAATAGTGACTGTGTCTGTAAAAAAATGCACTCAGCAGTTTAGTAGTGAAGAAAAACAGCAGTTGCTTGAATTCGTTTACAATGGACGACCGAAAAATGAACATGACATATATATGATGAGTCTCACTGAATACGCGAAGGTTAATCGCCGCCATTCAAAACGCGGAAATCCGAAAAAACGTGACAATACGTTCACGTATTTTGCTATGAAAGGAAATGAAAAAATTCAAGTATGCCGTCAAGCTTTCCCCATTTTATACGCTATAAAAAAATAAGGCCATTTTTCGACTTACCTTTCTTAAATCGGTGGAAAAACTACCTGAAGATAAACGAGGGTAGCATCGTAATCGAGGTAATGTCTTAACAAACGAAACAATTACGGCTATTGATGAACATATTCGAGCCTTTCCCCTTAAATAATCTCATTACAGCAGCAAAAATATACAATATTTAGAAGCGGACCTAAACGTCAAAATAATGCATGAACTTAAAAAAAAAAAAAAAAAACCAATACCAATGCATAAAATACGACTATAACAGAAAATATTTTATAATCATATCTACAGATTCGATCGGCCACAAGCAGACGTTTGCTCGACTTGCGAAGAACTCGATGCAAAAATAAAAAGTCCATCTCTCAATGAGAATGCGGAGAGAATGGCGATTGCGGAAAAAATTATACATCTTAAACGTGCTAAAAAGTTTTATAGTAAACAGAAAGAGATTTTGGTCTTGTGTCAGTAAAGAGAAGATGTAGAAGCCATTGTATTTGATTACATGCAAAATTTGCCCATTTCTAAGATCCCAGTTCAAGAGATGTTTCATTTAAGAAAACTATGGCTGTATGTGTTTTGTATTCACGACTTAAAGACAAACTCAGCTGATTTCTACACTTACATGAAAGTGAAGCTAAAGAGAGCCCGGATGAAGTATGCAGTTTATTGTGGAAAACAACACAAAACATGGATCACTCTGTCAAAGAAATACACATTTTTAGCGATGCTTGCGGGGACAAAATAGAAATAACACCCTTATAAGATTTTTTCGCACTCTTGTTGCAATGAATCGTTTTGAGAAAATATTTCACTATTTTCTTGTGCGTGGTTATTCGTTTTTACAGTGTGTCAGAAATTTCGGGACCGCTAAAAGACTCATTAGGAGAAAGGACCTAATTTACGTTCCAAATGAATATAATAATCTTATTTTGGCAGCAAAAATCAGGGGTTTTTCAGTTAAACCCTTTACATATAACAACATACTTGATTTTATAAACTCATGGCAGCGATTTTCACGAAAAGCTGTAATTCATTAGACAAGGCAACAACATTCAAGATTTCGCACTATAGAAGCTTTGATAATAGTTCAAGTCATAAAGGTTACTTGGCATGTTCCGAATTTATCGTTGGTTTCATTAAAGCTACATTTTTGCTCCAAAAACCTTCTACAAACCTGAAAATATCAGAAACTCCGGCATATGTTACAACATACTAACTATATGTACTAACAATATGCACTAACATACCCATAAATGAGAAAAAATGAACGACATACAAAAAATAAACCAATATATTTCTGTCGAATTCAATGATTTTTACGATATTATTCTGACGTGGCCAACTACAAGATCCGAAAATGAAGAAATAGACGAATAATAGAGTGTCCTTACGTTTTTTTATAATAAATAAATAGTTTTTGTCATTATATTGTTTATTATTTCAAATTATTTGGTATATAGTATATGATAAAATGGAAGAAGGGAATAAATCCAACACATTTACATGTACAGTCGTGGAAAAAAAGTAAACACCCCTTACCAACTCTGCAAAAAATTATCGTAGAAGAAAGTTACTGGTACCACACGTTTGGTAATAAAGTCTACTTTTAAATGATGGATATAAAATTTGCTTAGGGGGCCATTTACATATTAAAACCAACCATAACTTTGTTTTTTTCAATAGTAGTACACAATTCTGACAGCATAAATGAACTCTACACCCTTCAATCAGCTTAAAAACAAATTTTTATGCAATTCGTACGATAAGTTTGCGAGAAATTAATTATTTTAAAACTAGCGCATTTTATGGGCTGTATCCAAATTGAAGTTCAGGACTCGATTGTTGACCGAGAAAGCCCCCTCCTTGATCAAGGCATCTTAAGATCCACTCAAGTAGTCATTGAAGACTGCTGGATTAGAGGGCAGCATAAGAAATTTCAAAATATCTAGTTACTTCTATCATAGACGATACCTTAAACCATCATTTTGCCGTTTTTAAAGCATAATTTGAAAACTACTTGGAAGATGGATTTCCATAAAGCAGGACTTAGTAAATCTAAATCCATCAAAAAAATTGTAGGTCGCAATTCATATTTTTTTTCGAATATTAATTCATAATTCATATCATAAAATGATAAAAATTGCAAATTTAGCGTATCTATGTTTGGGTATTTTAGTATTATTGCTACACAAAAAATTAGCAGATTAGGAGCATAATTTCAGGAGATATTAATAAAAATATGAAAATGTAATTTAACATTAGAAGCACTCAATTTTGAATGTTTATAATTCAAAAACTTATCATTCAAATGACTTGAAATCTGGTGTGTAGGCATAGTTTTAACCGAAGATTTGAAATATCTTATTAAAATTGGGTATTGCCATTGAAAAAAAAATGAAGTTTGGGTTCGTTTTAATATGTAGATGACCCCCTAAGGAAATTTTGTATACATCATTTAAAAGTAAACTTTATTCTCAATCGTTCGGTACCAGTAACTTTCTTCTATGATAATTTGTTGAGGAGTTAGTAGGGGATGTTTACTTTTTTTTTCCACGCCTGTACATATAAATGAATATTATATATTTCAGCCAGCTCTATTAGTAAATAAATGAGAATTTATATTTTCTTCATTATCATTGATATCACATGAGCCTATAAGTTGAACGTAAAAAGTTATAAAGTTTTTTTTAATTATCTCCATTCTTATTTTTTGGATTTATTCCCTTCTTCCAATTGGTGGTTCATTTGTATACATTGTATCATTGTATCTATTTTATTTGGCCTTAAAATTCCGCAGTCAAAGAGAAATGAATAGAAACCCGTTTATAGGTAGATAGCCAATGTTTTTAAATTATAAATCAACCTTCCAAAATCTTTTTAAAGCCGATCAAATTAGCGTGCTTTTATAGTCTGCGGTGTCTGAACGGGGGGTTGACGTAGCTCGTAGGGGGCAGAGCCCCCTAGTTGAATTAAAAAAAGTTATATAAATGCTATCTCCTTGTATCATAAAAGACGCGACATGATCTGTAGTTGTAGCAAATAATTATATACGCCCTGTGGAATGCATATGTATATTTTTGTGTAAGAAAAGTACATGTATATGCATAAAGATATAAACGTTTCATTTTAAAATTATAATTATTTTCTCATGCTGTTTGTTTATAACAGGTAGAGTTTTCAATCAAGTGTAATCAACTCAAAAAAGGTAATAATATGCCGTAGCAACATTACACTGCAATTAGAAAATAATTTAAGTATATTGAATATTCGATTAAATATGGGCATTTGATGAAATAATTTGAAACTGCGCATGCGAGAATGATACTGCATTTTTTCTTTCATAATTTAGTGTTGAACTATGTAAGGTAACTTATATAAAAAACCCAGACAAATATTATGAAATTTCAGAAAGCTACACTGAGGTATACTTTAATATAAGAAATTGTTTACAAATTGCAATTTATTAACTATAAATTATTGCAATTTATGAAGGGTAATTTTGGAGAATACGTGATGAATTTCTTGATTTATAAGTATGTATGCGTATTTAGAGCATTAATAACTTTTTTTGTAATTCAATGTATTTATCCCGTGACTTATTAGGATAATCTTTTAACACTAAGTCATATTTAGAAAGTAACTGAAACGTAGCTCACTTTATCACCGATAATTTCTGAAATGTTACAATATTTGCCTGACAGTTTTATATAAGATGCTGTATAGAGTTGACTACTAAATTATGAAAAACAAAATGTGGTATCATTCCTGCGTGCTCACTTGAAAATTATTTCATACTCATATTTTATTAAATACACAATATAATTTTTTTTCAATTATTGTAAACATCTTAATCTCACACAAATGAACGCAGACTCTGCACTAGATCCATATAATCATTTTTTAGAGCTACAGATTATTTTGAGTTTTTTATAGCACAGAGTTATCGCGGATATTATTATTTTATTTTTAAATAGTTACTGATCTCTTAATTGCTCTCGTGACTAAATACCTTTGATGAGAATGTACGTATTTTGTCTATAAGCATATTCTAAAGGGCTTCAAAAATATTTAACAAGAATCAAATTTGAATGTGTGAGATCAATGATGTTTGGTTGACAGTTAACATTTTTTTCATACTTATCAATTTTAAAGATGAAGAAAATGAAATTTTAAAACTTTTGATTTCTTGAAAAAGAAATAGGGTTTGTAGTTTAAAAACTTGAAATAATTTGAATAAATTAATCTAATAAAATCATATTAAATGTCTTTAAAAAATATTGTGGGAGAAATGCTATATTATAATTGTTTTTTGAGTAATTTGTTTTTTATTAATTTTCAGTTTAGTTTAATTTATTACAACTTATTATTTTAAACTAAAATAATTATTTCGACCATACAAAAAATCTCAAATGAGAATAATTCTAGCTGAAAAAGCGTATTTTGGGCTACTTGGTCTAGTAATTATAAAAATATATATTTCTTTTGTTGATTAAGTAATAACGGTTTATTGAAGAAATCCTCATATAAGGTCCTAATATTGAAAGTCTGTTAACTTAAACTGATTCTCAAAATTCATACATTGAATAGGGAATTTCTTATAGGGACATTCCTTTAATCCCTTCGGCATCGATGAAATGAGTACCAAGCTTGCCTGGGAACTAAACACCTAAGATTCTGCGTTAGGTCCACCACCTGTCCGGGAAATATGCTCTATAATACATCAGGGCCCATTCTGACCATTCTGAAGAAATCAGGGCTGCGGATTGTAAGTTAGGATCCTTAATAATTGTTAAATGTCAGAGGGTTTAGGCTAATGTCAGACTGACGTCTTTTTGCACGCTTTTTTACTTACGTATTATCCCTACACAGTGCCGCTAGCATTGTGAAGGGATAATACGTAAAAAAGCATGCAAAAAGACGTCCGTCTGACATTAGCCTTAGAGTTTAGTTTAAGTGCTTTATAATGTTAAGAGTCAATAAGCAATTTTAAGTTGCGTATATCCCAACATTAAAAATTTGCTTAACTTTGTCTGAGGAAAGTATAGAATTGAAGAATAACTCAAAAAGAAAATATTTTCATGCTTTTTCTTTAAAAAAAAGTAGCATTATTTTTCTATTATTTTTTATTTTTCTAGCTACATTATATAAATATACGGAGTCTCATAGGATATTTTATATCTTGAGTTCTAGACATACTTTTTTTTTTAACCTATTAAAATGTTCCACAGAAGTTTTTTATTTCTTCTGCCTTTTCTAAATGTATTTATTCTATATTACATATTCGATGGAAGCTATTCTGTGAAATTTTCTGAGCTACGCAATAAGATCTTTATATAGATACTTTACGATTATGTGCCACCGTTTGAACATATAGTTCTGAGTATTGATATGAATATTATTTGCTTTCGTTGAAAATTAGTCAGAAATACTGTTTATTGAAGAAAAGCAGAAAAGAGTATTTCATAATAATATTAAAATTCGAATGGTTTTAAGTTCGTTTAGCTTAAGAAGTAAATTTTTCTTATGAAAACTAATATTTTATAAGCAAACATATTATAATAGGTTGCAAAAACATTCACAAAAAAATATTTTACAATTTTTTAAAAGGGGTGTTGGCAAGCAGTAGCCTTTTTTTTTACCTGCTATTTTCAGTATTACTTTGAATATGAATTTAAGAACGTTAATTTTCTTAAAATATATATATAGTTTAAAATATACTATAAGTATAGGACAAGATTTTTTTTTCTTTTCCAGTGAATTTCTCTAGATTGCTTTCTCGAAAGGAGATAACTTTTTTCGCAAATACTCTGTTGTACATGTCTTTTATGTGTGTGGTATTAAGGTATTGTAGTTCCTTTTTTAAATGAGAGTTGCAAAAATGGTTTGCAAATAGAATCTCTGAAAATTTCATGAGTTGAAAATTTTAAAATATTTAGAAAGTTACATGATATATATTCTTCTTGATTTCTCTGCTCATTACAAAATAATATATAAAATACAATAAAATAACTTAAAGAATGTTCTTTGTTTTAGAATGTCTCTTGTTATCAATATCTTTAAAGGCAATAAAATTTTATTACACTAGTGTTAAATTGTTCGTGGAAAAAATATACTTATAGGTACAAACCGGTCCTTCGAGCACTAACGCTAATTTTACGTTGTTACATCATTTACACGATGACGTCATGGATACTAAAAAGGAAAAAAGTGGAAATATGTAAAATTCCATTACGGTGTATGTTTTTATAGAGAAATATTTGCATGTACCCAGGCATATACTTACACATATGCACGCATATTCATGCTTACATTCACACGTGTGCCAAAATTGTTGCCAAGTTTGGAGAGGCTTAATGAAAGTTTACTAAATTTGGTGCCAATATATGCCATTAAATAAATAAAGCTGACTGTGTAAATATTGAACTATGGTAAAAATACTTTTTAATATTGAATTTTTATTCTTATTTTATCTTTAAAACATAGGATTTTTTCCATGCGCTTCAGTATACATAACATTCTAAGGCTCTTCTCAAATCTACACATTTCTGAATCAATTTTTCTTTTCAAGTGCATGATATTGACTGATGCTCATATTCAGAAGCTACGTAATTGAGAAGTTTTCCATTTTTCGGTAAAGGTAGAAGATCCGTCTTTAATACAATTCTATCAAAGCTGATATTTTGAACCAAATGCGTACATATCCGACAGCGCGCGAAAAGTAAAAACTGACATAATGAGAAAACAGTCACTTTAAAACCGAACATGTAATTTAGTTATCCAAAAGTAAAAAACTGTTCTACTGCAAATTAATTCAATAATGATGCATGAAAGTGTCACACTTTTATGTTTAAAAAATGAATTCGTAAATATGGCAGAAAGTTTCGCATTGTTGAGCGGAGAAAACAATTTTTTTTCTCCCGAGAATCGTCTTAAAGCAATAAAAGTAACGGACATTTCACTCTAGTGAATCTCTTCTTATTCGAAATGGGATATCTTTTTTTTTTCAAATATCGTATTGCGCATGACTTTTATGCGTGTCATATTAATCTTTTATCTACTAACGGTACTTATAAGTATAATTAAAATAACTTGTTATAAAATTAATTTAATACATCGATTAGTAGTAATACAGTTTAGAATGAGTTATAGATGCATTACTTTATCTTGTTAAAAAAGTATTATTGGTTTCACAAAAGAAAAATATTTTTAAAAGGACAATTTCTTTTGCCTTTGCATCTTTTCAACTTTCTTGGCGTTGGGAGGGGGGGGGGGGGAGGTTTTTAATTCGGAAATATTTCTGTATTTCTATTGTAAGAACATTATATTTGTACATTTCCTAATTATACAAAATGCTAAGAAAAATACTTAAAATAAAAGATTTGAGTGGGGTTATAAAAGTTGAAAAGATGCAAAGGCAAAAGAAATTATCCTTTTAAAAATATTTTTCTTTTGTGAAACCAATAATGCTTTTGGAACAAGATAAAGTAATGCATCTGTAACTCATTCTAAACTGTATTACTACTAATCGATGTATTAAATTAATTTTATAACAAGTTATTTTAATTATACTTATAAGTACCGTTAGTAGATAAAAGATTAATATGACACGCATAAATTCTTGGCGTTGGGCGGGGGGGGGGGGGGATTTTTTAATTCGGAAATACTTCTGTATTTCTATTGTAAGAACATTATATTTGTACATTTCCTAATTATACAAAATGCTAAGAAAAATATTTAAAATAAAAGATTTGAGCGGGGTTATAAATATTGCACAAAATCCCTATAAATTCGAATTTAATTAATCCTTCTAAAATTTATTAAATTATTAACCCTTTATCTACGGCATTATGATCTACTGCAATTTTTTTCATGTAATATTTTTTTTCCAGTTACTACAATGAAAATTAAATGATAAATATAAAAAAATACTCACCCGTGAGAAATTTAATTATTTAGAGGTAATTAATTAAAGTGGTACTTTAAAGTACCATCGGTACACTATGACTAAAATATCATAACAGAAAACCCACAAGGCATTTCAACTGGCACCAGAAAATAATTTCGATTTAACAAGTATATGAAATATAGGCTTTTTCTTATTTACAAATAAATCGTTTGGCAAATTCCGGTGCCAATCATTTATTTCAACACTTTAGAATTGAAAATGTTTTTCTCCTGAAAGGGTTAAAAAAAAACTATTTTTCTTTAAGTTTCTATCTTGTTAGCAGTCCTTTAGTTATGCGACGTCTATATTCCAGGGACAACACGTTCTCTCGCATCTCCACATATGCAATATATGAATTTACATATGCCATTTCTAGCATAGCAAAAACAAGCCGGTGCCACAACTTTTATGATTTCCTATAAAAAATAGCAATGAAACATAAAAAAAATACCAGGGAAGTCATTACTACACTACATTTTAGTAATTACATTTTAAAGCAGATGAAAACGATGGATAACTACGCAGACGAAAAGTAAACAAGAAGTTTTTCTCCAATACGCAGTGTATTGACGGTACTTATAAGTACCACCGAGTAATTCAACTGTTAAATAAATACATAAACCGTTCATCTAAAATAGCTTATGAAATTGTATTCTAAGATCATAATGAACACATAAAAAAAATCCAACACTTATCTTATATCTTTTACTGTGTTTGCAGCAATGAAAAGACGAGCGTGGCAATCTGTAGAAAATGTCGGCAGAAAATACATAGACTGCTTCAAAGATAGCCTCATTCCTCTCTAAAATAACAAACCTAGAACTACTGCTGCCATGTATTCGGATAAAGTGGAGTTGAAAAAGCGTTTTATTGCAAAGTACCATTAGAATATTAGTAATATTCACTATGGTATAAAAGTTTAAAGTGAGTGGTACTTATAGGTACCGTCAGTAGATAAAGGGTTAAGTAAATCTTCCAATGTAGTTTAAAAAATTCACGAAAAATGCTTTAGAAGATAAAATTTTCATGAATTCATAATTCAGTACATAAAGAGTTAAAATACTGTAGGTTATTAAAAATGGTATTATAGTGTTACACGATTCTAAAAGGAAGTCTCCAACTTTTCGAATCTTGAAACCCAACATTAAATGCACGAGAAAACGATATGCATTAAAGATTTTTGAAAATTTCAAGAGTTTAAAATTTTAGAGTGCTGATGTTACACGATATATGTTTTTCCCGATTTCATTGTAGTTCCTTATAAATAAAGAATTAAAAGATAATGAAAAAAAAAGAAAAAGGTATTTTTGCTTTGTAATTTCTCTGCTTAGATTTTGCCAGTCTCAATTTTTCAAAAATGAAATTCCTCATGTGTCCTAATTAAAGAATCTGGATTAAATGAAGGAGATTGAATGCTCCTGAAATTCTGTGAACCAGAATTAACAAGGGGTGATTTTTTAGAATCGAGGGATAGAAGTTGACCTTAAACCTACGAGAAGATTAAGATAGGTTCAAAATTAACTAGAGCTAGCTATACAACGTTCAGTAAAAGTCTATAAAACACACTTTGCTGGTACGCAAAGCTTTTTAAGAGAATAAAAAAAGAGAAAAAAATTAATTTAAAAATATTTTTTTTTGACCATAGACAAACAAGGCGAAGGATAAATTGTGAAAACTGACGTAATGTGTGGCGGACCTTTCGAGCTTGTCACATAAACAAATTGATGTGGTACTAAAGTCTTGATTTTAAACATATATGGGACCATTCTCACAATCTTTTAACTTTCGGGAATAAAAATCTGGTGAAATTAAACTTGCTAAAATAACATTTTAATCTGATAGACGAATGCCTTAATGATTTAAAAAAAAAAAAAAAAAAAAAAAAAATGGTCAGCAGCGAAATTTTTTTTATTTAACTGAGGTTTAAGTTAATCTTGCGAGTTTAATTTTCCTTACCATTTTGTCACTATAACTTTTTATTTTCTTCTAAATTTTTACTTATAATGAATTTGCATAGTACCCACAGGACATTGAAATAAGAAATAATTAAAATGTAGTACTTTTAATACAGAATTTTTGTATAACATTGTCTTAAAGGGGTGTTAAAGAAGGGACGGTAAGGTAAAAAAAAGGGACGGTATAGGAAAAAAGGGACGAAATGGGAAAAAAAGGACGGAAAGGATGGAACGGTAAGGAACTCTTTATTACCAATTTTTAGGCAAATCATGTTAAGACTAAGGGATAGCCACAATTTTCATTAATTTTTAGAAACAGTTGTTTACATTGGATTAAATTAATTTTTTTTTTAATTTACCTCGAAAAGTGCAGAAATAAAACTTGGGGACGGTAAGACTACCAATAAAGCCACGATCTTGAAATTGATAATTGAATGCTGATTTAAATTCTGCTGTAAATTTCCTGTCAAAGAATTTTAGATATTCTTTCTCTAGCATACTTCTGCATGAGAAAAAACTTGAAAAAAAATTCTGTTCCTGCATCTGAAATGATTTTCTGTATAAGTTTAGCGAGAGGGACGGTAAGGATGAAAAACCCAGGGACAGAGTTCAAAAAATAATGTCAACAGTAAAAATGTGTGCAGGTTAATTTTTTGGAACATATTTATATAAAACAATTATCTCAGTTTCGGGAAAAATGACATCGAATTACTTTTACTGAAACAATTGTATAGAGACAGCTCCAAACTTAAAAATCAGCATCAGGGACACGGTACGGTATAGGAGTTTTCCTGGTATTTGGACCCCCAACATCGTCCCAAACTTATTTATTTCGTTAATATTGTTATGCAATCATGCAATGGGATGTTTCTCAGTATATGAAATAAATAAAACACAGAAAAATGTATTAAAATAAAAATTATTATTCAGGGATATAAAAGTCAAAAGATTGTGAGAATGCCCCATATAACAGCAGTGAAAACGATATGTAAAAGTGACCTTTGGAAATTTAAGAGTTCACATTTTTGAGTACTTTGTATGTTATATTATTTATTTTTCCGATTTCATTTTCCTATTAAAAGTTTCTTATAAAAAAAAGAAGTAAAAGGTCAAGAAGTAATGAAAAAAATGTCCTTTCTGTCAGAATTTCCCTTGGTTGTCATTTCGAATTACATTGTGAGTCGCGAAACACATTATGCTGACGTATTTAGGGTATTGCTGTACTGAAGAAGTTTTGTCTAAAACATATTTCAAAATGTTTAAGTAGAAAACTAATCTATTTTTAAATTTATAACCAAAAAAGAAGTTAAGGGGTCTCAGGACTCTTAAAATTGGAAAAAATGAAAAAAAGGACCATTTTCAACATTTAATATCTTAAAATGTATTTGATATTAAGACACAATTTTAAATGGGAATGAAAGGTACAAGTATGCTCTTTCATTTCAAATATTTGAAAAATTGAAAGATGCAGAATTAGCATTTACAGGGGACTTTAAACTGTCAGACATTTGACGAGCAGAAAATCGGCATAACAGCTTATGCGCGCGATTACAAAATGAATTTTGCAACTAGAATGAAAATTTTGGTGCCTACTTATACCTCAGATTATAATAATTACACTGAACCTAAATAAATTTGTATTTAAATCATTTTTATATTTTCAATACAAAGTGGTATTTAGCTAATGCAAAATTTAGAAAATTTCAACAACACAAACCCCTAAAAAAATATTTTCTTTTTACAATAAAAAGGAAATTTTAGGTTCTGTTTATACAAACTAACATGAAACATATATTTCGAAAATTTCATGAAAAAATATTAAGAAGTTTTTGAGATATCGTGCGCGTTATGCCCAAAAACGTCATTTGGAGAAAAATAACTTCAAAGCTTTGGAAACCCCGCTTCAGCTATTGAGCGAGTATAATTCTAAATGCCATAACTTCTGTTCTAATGGGAATTTCAAGATAACAATTATATAAAAATGTTCAGAAAACATAGAAGTTTAACATCTAGAAAAATAAAATTTCGAAAATTTTAAAGCATTAAGAGTCCTGAGACCCTTTAATTTCGATTAAAATCTTAGTTCATTTTAAAAAGTAGTCTCCAACATCTCTTTTCCCGTGTTCGAGTAGCAAAAACGATCGGAAAGAAAGATCTCTGAAATTTTATATTTTGGAATATAGCCCATTATTTTAGACCAAATTATTTCTGCATTATCATTGCAATCTGTTATAAATAATTTTAACTCTTAAACATTTTAATCTGCGAACCATTATTCACTACTGGCAATTATTCCAGTCAACCATTCACATAAAATTACACATGCATAGTAAAAAGTTACGTGTTTTTCAATTCCTACTATTAGTTCACTCTCTCTCTCTCTCTATATATATATATATTTATTTATTTATATATATCTTGTTCAAATTTTCAATCGTGAATAAAATGCTTATTATTCATCCTATCAAGTTGAAGTAAATTTTTTAAAACTTGTACTGTATGACAATTGATGTTAATACAGTTTTTCAAGTATTAATTAATTAATTAATTTTAGTTTTACATGGGAGACAAAATGGCGGCCATTGGTTATTGAACATTTAATGCATCTTCATATCTATAAGGGGGGTTACCATAGGGGGGACCTGTTCTGTCGCCAAATACCGCCAAGTTTGTCGCCAACTGGGCGATATATCGACAAATTTGGCGTCAAAAATGAGTCTCCAAAAGTGGCGCCAACTTGGTGATATCTCTAATATTTCGCCAAATTCCTATAGACTTCCATTGTAAACCTACTTGCTTATAGAAAATCAACAAATTGAGATATTTTAATGCAACAAAAACTAATATTAGCTTAAGGGATTACATTAAATTTTCCTTTGATGACCTAAGTAGGAATTGATTTTAAAAACAAAATTTTTATATTACTTATTACATAGAAGACGCATTTCCAAATATCCAGTATGATCTCGTAGTTTGTCACAATTTTCTAAAATCTTTCCTTCAGCTTCAACAGTTTACAGAAAAGAAATCCCAATAAGAAACAAATAGGATTAACAAAGCTACAGAACGTCTTTTTCGAAATCGACAGGTAGAAAAATGGATCTTTTATTTCAAAAACATTTTCATAAATCTTGGAGATCTATTTTTTTTTTTTGAGATTCTGATTGATCCTTATAAAAATGTTTTTTTTTTTTTTTTAAAGGGGTTCCCGGGATCACAGGTATTTTCGAGGTTACAGTGAATTATCGTAAATGTTCATGCGTCATCAAAAATGTTTTCTACAATTTTGTGCAACGTATGCCGCACTGAATTAAGAAAAAAAAAAGTTTCTTAGTGCAGCAAGAAAATTTACAAAAGTACAGTACAACTTATTTCGAATAAACCAGGATTCCTAAACGTATTCCTTTCTGTTAAAAAAATTCAGAAACTAATGGATTTACGAGACTTAAAAAAGCATTTCTGAAGCAAGTTTATCCCACTGCCAGTTATTTTCGGAAATGTTTTCGAGTTTTTCTTTTGTAGACCAATAATTTTTCTTCACCCGATATGAATACGAAATATCTGTTTTTGGATGTTATAAATTCTCAAAGTAAATATTTTTACTGCGTAACAGAATTCATACATGCAAAATTAACAAAATACAGTTCACTTCATGCTGTTAAATTAGCATGTTGTTCTTTCTTTTTGAACATAAAAAGGTGTTTGGAAAATTGATAGAATTCGAAAAACCGATGAATTGTGTAGATACAGGAATGAGAAAACCTGTACAAACTACTCGAAAACTTTTTCGAAAATTACGGACAGGAAAAGAAACATTTGTTTTAGAAATGATTTTCTACATCTCGAAAATATATTAGTTTCGGAAAGCAAAGGAACGTTTATCGAAATAGTGGGTAACTCGAAAGGTATTTTATTATATTTTCTTAAGCCTTCTTGTTAGATTAAGAAACATGTCTCTTTTTTTGCAATGTAATTAGTTCAAAAAATGTATACGAAAGTTTTAAACGATTTCAGTAGCTTAACTTATTAATGCTAAAAGATTTTTATCTATTTCTAAAATGTATAACTCAAAGATAAATTAATTTAGCAAATATTGAACTGCGGTACAAATAATGTTTTATAAAACATAAATATTTCTTTTATCTATTCTTTAAAAGGTAGAAATGTTTCGTACCCTACAGATCTTAGGGCATGATTTTAAAAGAATAAAAGTATCGGACAAGATCTCTCTAGTGAATCTCTCTAACCTTCTTAATGCAAAAGGCATATTTTTTTTCCACAAATATTCTGTTGCACAGGTCTTTTATGTGTATCGTATTGACGTATTGTAGGTCGTTAGAAGTGGTATAATAATGTAACACGATTCTAAAAAGAGCTCTTCCAACATTTCTTTTCACACATAGGAGCAGCAAAAATGGTATGCATGAAATATTTTTGAAATGTTTATACTTAGAATGTTACATGATATATTTTACACACTGTTCACTGTAGATCCTTCAAAACAATTGAGACCTTAAGTTTAAATAATACGTATTCATTGTTTTTCCAAAAACAAAATAACACCAAGATGACAAAATGAGCTCTTTTTCTCAATTTGAAACTTTACGGCACTGGTAATTTAGGTTTACCAGCATGGTTATGCGTGTATGTAAATTGTTAATGGACTGTAACGAGTTCAGATATAAATGCGAAGATAGTTAAATAATACGAAGAGTCTCCCTAATAACAAAACAGTTCTTCCAACATTTCTTTTCACATATAGGAGCAGCGAAAACGATATGCATGAAATATTTTTGAAATGTTTATACTTTGAATGTTACATGATATATTTTACACACGGTTCACTGTAGTTCCTTAAAAACAATTGAGACGTATTCATTGTTTTTCCAAAATCAAAATAACACCAAAATGACAAAAAGAGCTCTTTTTCTCAATTTGAAACTTTACAGCACTGGTAATTTAG
This sequence comes from Maratus speciosus, assembly GCA_963932465.1. Classification (NCBI taxonomy): domain Eukaryota; kingdom Metazoa; phylum Arthropoda; class Arachnida; order Araneae; family Salticidae; genus Maratus; species Maratus speciosus. The sequence goes on along the minus strand of OZ010788.1, from coordinate 533,962,569 downwards.
GTTTAACAGTATGTTATGCGTGTATGTAAATTGTTAATAGACTGTAACGAGTTCAGATTTAAATGCGAAGATAGTTAAATAATACGAAGAGTCTCTCTAATAACAAAACAGTTCTTTTAGATACATATATACAGGAACTTGAATAAGGACTGACGCCATAGTCAGTTACGAAACATATTGCGATGTTGGTTTGCGGGCAATACCACTTGAATTAAAGATATAATTCTTTTACATCAATACTATAATAGATATTATTACTAACGATAACTACCCCATGGTCATTTTAGCTAACAAAATAGCTCAATAGATGCGGTTTTTAAACGGTTTTGCGGTTTTTGCGGTTTTTTGCCAAAACGGCAAACACAAAAGTCTGGAGGAACGCGTAAGGAGGTGCGCTCAAAACAGTATCAAGGCAAGCCGTAAATTTTAAAACTATAGCCCCCTTGAAATATCAATTTAATTATCAATAATCTAAATTCACGTAATGACAAATTTAAGGGCTTTAAACAAGTGAATAATCTACAAAACCTAAAAAAACATTTATTGTAAAGAGTTAAAGTTAAACAATGATCAAAAATTCTTACTTTCTTCGCCGTGCTATCTTGAAGGGATTTTCTGAACTGAGATGAAAACAATATAAATGTAAATAAAAAAAAACTGGCTTTCAGGAATGCAGGAAAAAAATAAATGCACTGTTAAATTTGGGGATAGTTCGCAAAGTTGGCCAAAATTTGGCGCTATTATGGTGATCGTGCCAATAGTACTTTTCAACAAATACGCATCGTTGAAACTGATACTGATTTCTATATAGGAAATCAAACTGTAATTGAGCAACCATTAAGTTTATATAGTGTTTTTGCGATGTCGTTGGAAAACAGAGACCTCCTTTGGTGTCGAATATTGAAAAATTCCGAAACATGTGTTTACTAATTTTAGTTATACTGCAGGCATGTCAAGTTTCAAGATTTTATTGCCATTGATTTATGAGATACGGTGATTCTTTTTATTTTAAATTTGCCCCCTTAGCGATGCCCCTCTTTGCCCCTTAGCGATCGAATTTTAAAAAATGAATGTCCAGTTGTGTATTACCCTCAGGAATTCATACATATTTCAAATTTCAAAGCTCTAAGACAACAGGAAGTGGGTGAAAAATGAGTACAAGGTTTGACTGCTATATCGAAAATTAACTGCAAGTTAAAAGAAAGCATGTAATAATACCATTTGTTTTATGAGAAAATAAGCATCGGTGCTGTTATTGGTTTTTTTCCGAAGCAAAAAGACATTCAGCTATATAGAAATAAAGTAAAAATGTAAGAAAAAAAATCCGAAGAATTTCTTATCTATGAGAAAAAGAATATAGGTCGAAATTTGTGTTCCTAAGGTCTTAAGAAGCAATTAAAGAAGTAAAAGATAATGAAATAAAGTAAAAAAAATTTTTTTGTTGCCCGATTTCGCTATTTATCTTTTATCTGTCTACATTTCTGAGTATTGAAATTGCTCATGTCTATTAATTAAAAAATCTGAAATTAATGGAAGGGACATCAATATGGAATTAGACACTAGTGAAATTCTGCGAACCAGAATTAATCAAGAAAGTGTTTATATAGTTCAGAGAAACAAGTTCTCTGGAAGAAACAGAAGACTTTGCCACTAAGCTTACGGAAAGATTACGATAAGCTGCAAAATTAATTCGAGACTTAAATTTGATCGCAGCTGAAATATTTCTAATTGAACGTATTGCTTGTATTAGCAAAGCTATGCAATGTCCAATAAAAGTCTATAAAACACACTTATCTAGCTTGTGAAGCTTCTAAATAAGGGATAAAAAAGAATTTTTTTAAAAAATCTCGAACTCATTCTTTTAGCACTTTTCAATATGTTTGAAACGTGTTTCAACTTCGGTTTGTCTGGCCGCCTGTGAGTGTGTCTATCTGGCCGCCTGCCTGCCTGTCTAACTCACGTAAGTACACTTGGATTACCGCAAGTTCGGTATATGTTACCGAGATTTACCATAGGACATTACCTATTGAAAATGAAGTGCGTAGCATTTGTAGTTTATTTACAAGGGCACGCAAAAAAATTCTGTTGGATCATGATACATCGGGAACAATCGTTTACAGTGCATTTTTGTAACGTTACACTGTTTCAGACATAATGAAATTAATATCAATTATTAATGTACAATACAACATTTTCCCTGCGGAATATGAAGTACATAGTCTTTTTTACTTTTGTGGGTAAACATTTTTTTTTTACATATTTTATATATGCATATATATATGTGAGGTGTGTGATGTTTTTTACCGGCTGTAGATAGATATGGCCGGTTTGTAAAGAAGTTTGTCAGGATTTACGGTGAACGAACACCTTCCACAACATCATATTCTGAAGATACCACAGTGGCGTTAGTATTCGATGTAATAAAGGCGGAGGTGTAGTGGAGGGTATACGGATGTATACGCCGTATACCTTTTGAATTTTTAAAAGAAGATTTGTATACCCTCCATTTTTTAAATAAAGCTATAGCGTATACTCTAGCCATGAACTTCATGATTCTAGCGTATACCCTCTGCCTATAGCGTATACCAGTGGTGTAGTCGTAAAAAATACAGAAGGTATACGTTCTAAGCAGAGGGTATACCCTAGTGTATATATGTACTATAGCTTTCTTGAGAAACAGAGGGTATACGGTGTTCCTTAAAAAAATCCAGAGGGTATACGGCGTATACCCCCGTATACCCTCCACTACATCCCTGGCGTATACCCTATGTTTTTTTTTTACGACTACTACACTGAATAAAGGATCAGATCATATTACTTTGATGTATTTAAAACCAAGCAGCCTGGGTTATTTTAACAATCAAAACACAAGGAAAATATCTGCTCCTAACTTCATGCATGCTAATGTAAGAGAGCTTGACGTGGAGAGCTACAGAGGCCACGGGCGAATCAGGAATCGGTGCCCGCCAATAAGGCGGACGGAATTACAGTCGAACCTCTATTTAACGAAGTCGCTAGATCCCGGAAAAAGTTCGTTATATGGAAAATTTGTTAAATAGAGATTCACCTTTTAAAATACTTTAAACTACATAAAACAGATTTTAAATTTATAAACACTAAATATTTTCACTAAAAGTAATTAATCACATTTTTTTTTAATAAATTATATCGATTTGTTTTATTTATTTTACCCACCAATATCCATCATCAATTCATTTTTTCTATGTGTTTAAATCTTTGAAATCTGCAAGGAAAACAAAACCTTGTCCGGGAATACACTGTATTTTCTGTTTAAAGTAAATAGTTTTACATTAAAATTAACGAATTTTAATGACATTATCGTATTTATTATTATTATAACAAATAATTTTAACCATACATTAACATATGCGTCCTTAAATTTAATTTCTGAAAAACTCTGTTAAATTTACCTGAGTTTTTTTATTTAAAAAAGTGCTTTCTCTCATAATGAGTCTCGCATCTTTGCAATGCACCAAAAACCCCTTCATGCGTATTTTCTTCTAACTATAATTCGCGTCGGATTGTTTCAAATGATTTTAGCATTTCATCATACGAAGTTTTGTTAATTCCTGCATAATGTCCATTTCCATCACCATCATATTCGTCTTCATCGCAATTCATTGCTGTATTGTTTTTATTTTTCACACTGTCGAAAATATCCAATTCGGATAGTGTTTCCGAGGTCTCAATTTCAGAATTAAGTGACATAGAATCATCAATAAGCACATCATGGTTAATTTCTTCTTTTTTTCTCACTGTATCCACATTTTTTAAAGTTACTCTACGGGATTATCGTCTTCGTCCTCCGTACTTACCGAATTCTCACTGCTGACAAAGAAGGCGCCTGGTAAAACCAGTTCAAGGCCATTAACATCATAAAATGTGTTTAAAGAAAGAATAAGTTTAAAATGTCCAGAAATATTTTGAGAAATGGGGAGAAAAAAAATTTTTGATCACAAGAAAAAGTTCGCTAAATAGAGAATGCACTTCGCTATTTGGAGGTTATTTTACGAAGAAATTCGCAAAATATTCTTGGTTCCAAGGAAAAGTTCGCAAAATAGAGAAATTCGCAAAATAGAGGTTCGTTAAATAGAGGTTCGACTGTAATACTTATAAGCGCACCAATTTCGCGGTGACAAGTGGCCCCACGGAAAAGCGCGCGAATCGGAAAGTTTAGAATAAAATTAAATTAAAAAGAAAATGGCGAAATAAAAAAAAAAAACATTCGAATTGCTTTAGCGTCTAGGTTTTAGTATTGAGAAACTTAATAGCTTTAAGAAAGATTTTTATAAAAAGGAAATGTTTTTTAGATTAGAAATTGATATAAAAATAATGTAATACGCGTCTTAAAAATAAAAGATGTTTAAATAGATATAATTAATAATGTATTTTTAAGAGGCAGGGAGGTAATGAAAATTCGAGAAATATTTTAATAAAGATTTGAAATAATTTTTTTTTCTAATAATATTACCTCCCTAAAATACCGATGAATTTGGCAGGTCTTATGACCTACAAGTTCATAAAAGGAGAAAACATGAGAGTGGGTTACAAAGGTAGATGTTTTAGTTAAATGATAAATGTGGAAAGTGTTTAAGTATTACAAATACAAATTTAAATGCAATTAATATAGAATAAATAGTTTGTAAACAAGGGTAAGTATTTATTTGGTTTACTATAAATAATAGAAATAAAGAAATAGTACGAATATAAAATTAAATTATTATGAATAACAATAATATACTAAACTTAAATATGTAAAAGGAGAACGTAAATAAACTCAGCTCATTATCATAGTGCTATCATCCTCACTTACAAATGTCATCCAGTAAGAAAACAATCACTAAATATAAGTCTGATCAGTGTATGTGCACATTTTTACCGCACAGACACAATAATTAATTTCAACCCATACAGATTTTTTTCAGGTGGAGTAATCGCAAATTATCAATAATCACATTATCTTGATCACTTTAGCCACAATATTTTGAGCTCATTGTAATTCATAGTATATGTAACAGTATTCGCTTAATTAAAATAACTATTAATTTCATTTCCAATTTAGATATCTATGTCATAATATATTCATATATTTTTACCAATAATACCTTTACCTTTGTCATATTTCTTAACATAATTTTTTTCTCAGTGTCAAATAATAAATAATAGTATTCAACAATAATAAATAATAAGATTCAAAATAGTACTAATAAAATATCTTATCAATAAATTCTCAGTATATAATTTAATTTCTCATTTTTCCAATATCAGTGAGCGATGAAAATATACTCAAGAAAAGAAATCAAAATCAAAATAAAGTAAATAAATTGAAAAGTAAATAAGAAATGTTTGTGAAAAATTTATCAAAATTCAGTAGGGTTATGTGGCTCTTGTTTTCAGTCAAACAAGAGAAACATTAATGCAATGAAAGTAGGACTTTGAAATATTCTTAAGAAAGTTTGATAATAATCTTAATTATTATTATTAGTATTAGAAAATTTTATTCTATTATTGTTTTACTCCAATTTAATTTAATTTAATTTAATCCAGTGAATATTTATTAAATTATTTATTAAATTTAAGTTACTCTAATCTAATTCAATCCAATATAAGAAATTCCCAACTCAAATCAACCAATTTACGTCTGCATAAAAAGCTAATTCAAGTAAAAATCTCAGCAGTAAATATTCTTGTGGGCTCTCCAAGGACACAATGCTATACAGAGAGAATTGATTAATTAATTAGAATTTATTTAGTTAATTTTATTAATTTATTATTGTAAATTTAACATTAAGCTATGGATTTAACATTAGTTTTTTTGTTGTCCATGAGACAACTTTAGTTTGTAAGGAGGGTAATAACGGCGTAATTTTGATACATGGACTATTTCAGTAATTTTATTTTGAGTCTGTCTATTGATTTGACCATTTACTTCAGATAATTTTTAAGGATTTGATAGGGATGAGTTTTTAGCGGTCCTTAATCCCTTGGGGGGGGGGGCAGTGGAATATATTTTATCCCATCTAATTTAACAAGATTCTCACCAGAAACTTTTAACTAAATTTTATATTTTTAACTTTGAGGATGAAATGTTGAACAATTGTTATTCCTTATCTTAAAATAAATTTTTTTGATTATTCCGGTGAGAATTCAATATTACAGAGCCATTATTGCTTTCCCTCAAAGGGTTAAGAAATAGAAAACATTATTTTCTATCGCAAATAAATTAACTTTAAATAAAATATTTTTCAACAATAAATAAATAACTCAGCAAAATTAAGATATTAGCATTACTTTTCCAATACCTGAAAAATGTTTCCATAAATAGTAGTAAATTCAAATAAGTGCACTACATAATACTAATTCAAATAAAAATATAAATAAATAAATAACACATTAATACTAATAAAAACAAAGAACATATTTACATAATTTACATCATTAGGTAATACCAATTATCATTGAGGTAGATTGTTAAACTTAAAATATGGGCAATTAATTCTCACCCTTAGAAAAATTCACCAAAATATAGCAAAAAACAAAGAAAAACTTTATGGAAAATAACATTTTAAACTTTACTGTATTTAGTTAAAGTGAATATTCAAAAAGCATATAAACTAACAATTAATTTTTATTATTAATAATGATTTTTAAAACTATATTTTGTTCAACTTAAACTTACACTATGTGCAAAACTACTTAAAAGATGACAGAATACTAAAAAGATGTTAAATTATTTTAATACCTTAGTACTTTCAACTATAAAAAACATAGTCTTCGTCTGAGGAATATAAGAAATACAATTGTTGTTGGCGTCTAATTTTCAAAATTCACGTAGATGGTGACGAAAGGAGTGAAAGTTGAAGTTAATTTTTAGATCCGGAAAACATTAATAAATAAAACACGGATATAGGGAAGTGGAATATTACTCGTTTTATGATTATTTAAGTAAACTGAGCCAAATTCTGGGTATGTTGTAGGATAAAATGTCATTGCAAACAGTAATTTCTTTAATAATGATTTCTATTGATTCGCGGATGATTAAATCATGATAATTCTTTGAGGGATATATAATTTTTGCGTCTTCGAAATTAACTGTATATTCTGCTTCTGGTTAAGTCTTGACAGGGCTGTTGTAGGTCGGTTATACTTTAAATCTCTCAAATGTTCTTTAATACGGGCTTTAAGTTTACGTGAAGTCATTCCTATGTATTTGAGATAAATATTTTCTGTTTTCAGTGGAATTATATATACTCCAGAAATTTCATCTTCCGGGATCGGGTCTATTTTGGCACAAATTAGATTTTTCAGTTTTGCTGGAGGAGTGTCTATTAAGTTTACGTCAAAGCGGAAAAGTGCATGTATAAAAATTAACTTCAACTTTCACTCCTTTCGTCACCACCTACGTGAATTTTGAAAATTAGACGCCAACAACAATTGTATTTCTTATATTCCTCAGACGAAGACTATGTTTTTTATAGTTGAAAGTACTAAGGTATTAAAATAATTTAACATCTTTTTAGTATTCTGTCATCTTTTAAGTAGTTTTGCACATAGTGTAAGTTTAAGTTTAACTTTTTAAATATGAATTAAGCATTTCTATGTATTTATTTACTGATATATTTTGTTCGTCAAAATCCTAGCAAAAGGTTCACTCAATTCCATCTTTTCCTACTGAATTATAAAAATTATAAGAAACTGGGAACAAACTAACTCCAACCTGAAATTCTATCAAATAAAAACATAGAAATTTAAATATCACACTTATAATTTTAAATTTAAATTAATTCTTTAAATCCATTCTTTTATAATTCATAAACAAATGCAAAATTTTAAACTGCATGTTATTTTTAAATTTAATATACATAATTTAATGAATTTTTTAATTATGTTTTATCTAAGCACTTAATAATTGCTATAAGTGATAAAAATAAATTTTAAAAGACAAAAATACCTTTATTTACTTACATTTTGACATGTTTCGTTGCATCAGACGGTAGCATTCTCAAGAAAATAAAATGATAAAAATATTTTCGCAAAAAAATTCAAATTGAAAAACCAGTAAACAAAAACAAAAATCACGTGAACATAAGCATAATGAAATTAACTGTAATATTAAAAATGGAAATTGTTAAAAACACTAAAAACATTTTACAAAGAAGTTTTTAATTGGCACATTACTGAAATATTTAAGAAACACTTTCTTAAATATTTTTTCATGTAAAACAAGGTTACATAAAACAACAAAGCTTAAAAGTTGGCAGTCGTTGATTTTCCATAATAATGTGCTTTGGAAATTTTTTAAAGTCGTTCAAACGTTACGTTTTGAATATTCTAAATATCACAGCGGGCCATTAAAATAAACTCGGCTGGCGCATGGGATACATTTTGCAGACCTGTATCCTAAAAATTAGGTGAAAGATTTATATTTTAAATAGATAAGAAAAAAATATTTCTCTGTCAAAAAATGAATTTTTACAGTCAATAAATATCTACCGAATTATCATTAAATTATTAATTTTAAAAATCTATTTTATCTATTTTAGAAATCTATTTTAGGCAGAAAAACCTCATTACTCCTGTAGTATTGAAGTACTCACTGCAGTATTCAAATTTTAATTCAAAAATAAATTATGACAGAAATATCGAACCATGGTGCAAAATAGTTTTATAAAAAGGAAATATTTTTTTTTTATATATAAGCTTTAAAAAATATTTTTTTTTTCTGTCCTCCAGATCATAGTGTATCAGTCTGTAGGAAGAAAAGTAAAGTACATGATTTTTCTCTCTAGCGAATCTCTTTAGATTTCTTATTCGAAAGGACATAACTTTTTCCGAAAATATTCTGTTGCATAGATCTTTTATGTGTATCGTGTTGAGGCATTGTAGGTCGTTAGAAGTGGTATTACAGTCTTACACGATTTCAAAAAGAAGTCTCCAACATTTTATATATAAGAACAAAAAAAAACCATATGTAAGATGGATCTTTGAAATTTTAGAGTATTTATAAAGTTACACAATATTTTCTTTCCAATTTCATTGAAGTTATCTTACGAAGAAATAAGTAAAAGACCATAAAATGATGTAAAAAGCATCTGTTTCTCTTCTTAACAATACGATATAAAAAAAAAGAAATACAGGCATCCAAAATATTTTTATGAAAGGAAACATTATTGGGTTTTTGCTTAACTCTATCTATTATATAAAGCACAAACATATTCCTCAGTAACGCTGATATCATGGCGTTATGTCGTTAAATGACGAGGTCATGATGTTAACCCTCTAATTATCATGGTAGAATACGTTCAAGAAATTCCGTAACTCACAGAATCTGAATTCATACAAGAAAATTTCAATAATAAATTTCGCTTCATTTGACGACAGAGTGTCTCTTATTAAATAAAGCAAATATTGGTATTTTTAAATGTATGGTATGAACTTTCGTATATCTGAATTAAAAAATTCATTAAATTGGAAGCGCTAGTGATAGCATACGAGGGTGTATCTATAAGTTTTTGCCCTCACATAGAAATAATTGCGTGAAATTTATGAAATTGCTACATTGTATTAGTCCTTTTCTAAATAGTCACAGTGCACAGTAAAACATTTGTGCAACCGGTATTTCAAAAAGAGAGGGGGGGGGGGGGATATATTCCTGGAGGCGCAATTGTAGGCCCAAAGGGGGGCATTTTTCTAACCTTTACAGACATCCACATGTGACATCTTTGAAAAGGCTTGTGGCCACTTATTCATGCTATGCGCCTCTCGAGCCCATTCCCCCAAATATGTCCTCCGGGGGGCACTTCTTAAAATATTGCAGACATCATTCATGCCACCTGAAAGACAAATTTGGGGGGAGTGGCTCAGGAGTGCAAAACGTGAATAAATGGTCACTGGCCTTTCCAACGATGCGTCACATGTGGAGGTCTGTAAAGGTTAGGAAAATATCCCCCTTTGGGTCTACTATAGCACATCCAGGAATATATCCCCCCGCCCTCTTTGAAATACCAGTTGCGCAAATATGTTACTGTGCGCGGTGACTATATAGAAAAGTCTAATACAATGTAGGAATTTCATAAATTTCACTCAATTATTTCTATAAGAGGACAAACACTTATTGATACACTCTCGTATATTCTACCATGGGAATTAGAGGGTAAAAACAGAAAAAGTAACTAAGTATTCTGCTATATGTTTTTCAATAATATTACTTGTACATAAACAGCCATATACTTACACACACGTGTAGGTATATGCACGACTGCACACACATGTCAAAATCGTGGCCAAATTTACCGAATACTTATACAAATAATACCCAATTCGGTCACGAAATATGCCTCCAAAAATAAAGCAAACTTTTCTGTAAGTAGCCACTATGGAAAAATTTCCACTGTATTATATATAAAGTAACGTTTCCAGGGTTAATTGCCGAAAATTCACGAAGATTACTTCTACTGTTGTTAGGAATATTTCTAGAAATCAAATTTCGTGACACACAATGATAAAAATTTCTGCCGCCTGTACAAAGCCCCTAAATATTTTACAGAGCATGTTTGACAGAATCAACAAACTTTCAAAAGCTTCGCATATCTACTAGAATGCGTATCACAGAGCATGCAAAGCTACAAAACTCTCAGACGTTTTCGAAGAAATAAGGCTACGGACAGATATATAGTCAGATGTGCATAGATTTTAATGGTAATTATTATTTTATTTTATAAATAATTTTACGAGAAAAAATTTCAGTTAACTATTTAGTCCTTTAATGATACTCTTGAAAATAAATACTAGTGTTTATTTTATTTTATAAATCGTAAATTAAAACATTCAAATATTAAACTACAACACTATAATTTTTTTTCAATCATCTTTATTAAAAACTTTTTTTTTTATTATACTGATACAGCACTGAAACTACACTCATTTATATTACTAATGGTTTTCATGATTAATTATAAGACTGAATAAAAAACAAGCGATTTTGCTGTTGAAAAACATTATATAAGTTAATTCAATTAATATTTCTCAATTTTACGAAAGAAAAAACACCAATTTTATTAAAATAAAATTTAAAACATCTATTTTTCAGAAATCACTAAATCGTTTGCAATATACAAGCAATTCTTCTGATTTCTTTAATTAAAAGCTTGAGTATTAATATTAGACAATATTTTAATTAATATTAATCCAAAAGGTTTGCTAGCGTAATAATTTTCATGTTTTTTGTTTTATACGTAAATTTATGTAGATTATTTAAAAAATGTTTTCTACAATTTTTTATTCAATTGAATTTAAATGCAAAAATAATGAAGATGAAAAGATTAAACAAACATTAACTTTAAGAATACAGATATTATTAAATATTCATTGCTTAGTAAATAGTAAGGAAATTAAATATAGTTTGTTAAATTAATCTGGAATTTTAATTAATTGACCCCTTTTGTTTATACCATTTAGTGTGAAGTATTTTTTTAACAAAGATAATTTGTTGGTCTTTCCAAAAACAGGTTTTAGTTTCTAATTGTAAAATTTATAAATGATGAAATATCTGAAATAGATGAAGCATAGTGAAGCCTAAAAGTGATAGATGAAGCATTTCAGGTAAAGGTTACTGAAGGTAAAGGTTACCGCAACTGATATTTTTTGACTCAGTGCTTATTTCTTTCAAACTTCTAGAAACATTGGTAAAAAAAGAAAAAAAAATATCTCATTAACAGATTTTATTTGTCTCAGAGTGACAAGTTTTAATTTTTATTTCGAAAGATAGACACGCATAAACAGATAACCTATGATATAAGATAAATACATCTACACACCTACATCTACATAATTACATTTATACTTCTATACATTTACATGTACATGTATACATAATTACATTTATACTTTTATATATATGCATGTACATATATACATACCCACATCAGCATGTACGTAAAAAAATCAACATCAGCTTATTTATTTCCACACACCTTCATGTACACATCAGTTCCTATACAACTATCAACTCAAACACATGTACCCACATTTACACTCTCCACAACAACGTCAAAATTTCTATAACTACTTGACAATCTATGCACCTACACATCTACATCTACATCCACATCTATACCTACAAATAAATTCATATGTGTTCACCTATATCTAAACGTACACATTTACATCTACATCTGAACCTACATCTACATTCATATGTGTTCACCTATATCTATATCTACACTTCTCCATTTTCGTCTATATAACTACAAAACTATATTTATACATACATATACACTTTTACATCTCTGTTTATTATACACTCTTTTACATCTTCAGTGTCTACATCTACCCAAAATACCTCCATGATGCAATCTTCCAATGTTCATATTGCATTCCCTAATTTTTCTCTAATTTAAAGTATTTGTGATATTTATATGTATACTACCTAGGGTGAAAGAGTTGCGTTACCTGAAGATTACCATTCATTATGGAGAAATAAATAAGGTGTGAAAAGGTAAAATGTATTTTCAAATCAGTTGGAATAAATGTGAGCGGACGAAGATTAAGTTGATTACGCTTTGAGTTTTAACGAGTAAAGATTAAAGTTGATTATGCTTTGAGTCTTAATGGGTAAAGTGTAGCTGCCATTTAAAAACAGGTTGATGTTATATTGTTATCGAACGTTAAATTAGTATTACGGCCACTATAATATTAAACGATACTGCAATCTTACTGTGATATTTTAATTATTTAGGCAGCACTTGAAAAAGTTGCAAGATATTTTGTAGAAGTTTAGCTTTAGAAGCAACTGTTCTCTTTTAAAGGAATTAGTAAGTACCATTAGACCAGTGCAAGATTTTCACACGGCAATGTTTGTGATTATCTGTGAATGCTTTTTCTCATTAATTTGTAATTAACTGCAGTTTTTAATCAAACAGTGTCTTTGAACTAAATACGAATGTACGGTGACAAAAGCATGTTTAAAAGCATTTCATTTAACACCTCGTTCATTGTTATGCGTTTTGTATTTGCATACAAAAAGGGTTGTTGACATATATATATATATATATATATATACATTAGGGCGGGTCGAAAAAAACTTTTTTTAAAATTTTCCAACGTCTGTGGTAGGAAAAGTTGTGTATGGTGAAAATAAACTCACATTCCAATTTTTATCAAGATATGAATATGGAAAGGCCTGCCTCCAGGTCATAGAACATTTCGTTATTCCTATGATGGGAAATATACGATTTTCAGTACTTAATGCCAACTTTTCCCGATTTCTGTAAGTGATTTTGACGTGTATGCAATTTTGGAATTTTTTTAATGATATTATTTACAAGTGGATCGTATTTTCTCTTATTTCAAATATTCACAGTCTTCATAGTGAGTCTTTGAAATTTAAATTCAACCCTTTTTGGGATTTTTTCTGATTTTCTTTTGAGTTTTTAACTGTTTCTTGAAAATAGCTGATATTCAATATCATTTTTTAAACATTATTTATATATAATTATGTAATTCAATATCTTTCAACTTTTGTAACGAATTTTTAAGTACTCCCATTATTTAAAAAATAATCTTTATCCTGTATTGACGTTACTAATAATTATTATCTTAATATTGCTAACTGGGCATTAGTAATACATATTATCTTGTTTCAGACTGTGATATAGAAGAAATCCTGTTTCTTCAGTGTTCAAGTGAAGGGAAAGTGGTTTTATTCATCATGGCAAAAGCAATGTCATAAAAAAATAAACAGTTATCATATGATCTTCTTTTGCGTAACCCAAAGGAGCCTAGTATGAGTAACCTTCCTACTTGTGAGAATGTGCTCCAGTATTACCTATATGTTCAACAAAACTCTTTGGCCAAACATCATACATTTGTGGAGATATCTAGTGTGGTGGTTGAGAAATTTAAGTCTATTTGGAAGGAGACCTCTCTTCCAATTGTATCTACCATATGTATTTGATATGATGTATTTGATCTCACCATATGTATTGCATTTCACACATCCTGTTACTGTTTTGTCTTTGCGCCCATCGAAGTACAATGCTCGCAAAGTGAAACCATTTTTTGCTTGTTCAGTTTGCAATTCTAATCGGGATATTTTCTCTCACGTCTCATCTTGCTCTTATCAATAACTTTAGATGTGTTGCCTTGTGTGATGATGCCAAAATATTCTAATACAGCATTACTAATCATTGCCGCTGCTCGATCAAATACTTTGACTCTATTAATACATGGAAATTATTCCAGAGAGAAATATTCGCCTTGCATACAATTTTTCAAATGAAAATCAAATTTCAAAGTAATTACTTAAGAGGCGCAAAGACCAACATATTGAAAAAGATTCCATGCCGAGACTCGAACCCCGTTTATAGCCTTGCCAACAAGTAATAATGAGAAATTTTCCAGGCTGGGTATCGTTCCATGTGTTTTAGTCGGTAGAACGTCAGAGCGCTATACTGATGGCCCGGGTTCGAGTCCCGGCATGGAATCTTTTTCAATATCTTGGTCTTTGCGCCTCTTAAGTAATTACTTTGAAATTTGATTTTCATTTGAAATATTGTATGCAAGGCGAATGTTTCTCTCTGGAATAATTTCCATGTATTAATATAGTTTCTATCGATGCCGGATTTAATTAAGTTCCGTGTTCGCCCGAGGTCGGTGGCTCACGTTAAATATTCTATCTTGTACTGCGTTTGTAGCCTTACCAACATTTAATAATGAGAAATTTTCCAGGCTGGGTATCGTTCCATGTGGTTTAGTCGGTAGAACGTCAGTGGGCTATACTGATGGCCGGAGTTCGAGTCCCGGCATGGAATCGTTTTCAATATGTTGGTCTTTGCTCCTCTTAAGTAATTACTTTGAAATTTGATTTTTATTTGAAATATTGTATGCAAGGGGAATGCTTCTCTCTGGAATAATTTCCATGTATTAATATAGTTTCTATCGATGCTGAAAATTCGGTATTGTTCCATGTGGTTTAGTCGGTAGAATGTCAGTGCGCTATACTGATGGCCCGGGTTTGAGTCCCGGCATGGAATCCTTTTCAATATGTTGGTCTTTGCGCCTCTTAAGTAATTACTTTGAAATTTGATTTTCATTTGAAATACTTTGATTCTGTCAGCAGTTTTTGCCATTGTTGGGAGGGATAGTCTCATTGGGAATTTCCACCAGCTGTCTTGATTATAGTTGATGGCAGTGAGATGAAATCTTGATCATTGGGGTCTGTTTCACCAAAGCCGTCAGATACAGATGAACTATCTGTTTCAGTTTGAATTTCACCACACTGTGTTTCTATGACTTTGTATTCACTTTTCACAATTGGTTTTACTTCTAATATTTTCCTCCTTGCACTTTTCCCCTGTTTCATTGTAGTATTCATGTATATGTCGTAGGCTAATTGAGAAATCGGGCTCTTTGCAAAGAGCCTAGGATGATTGCAAGGAGCCAGGCTAAATGGACAATTATCTCTCTTTTTCCAATTAGCCGGATATTTTTCAGGCTTATTGCGAAGAGCCTAGACACAGTTAGTCTAATTGAAAAATTACCACTTATTTCTAAATTAGGATGATTTTTTTCAGGCTTATTAACCCAAAAGCCGACCCGAACCCGAAAAATAAATTACAACAGAACGTATCCCGATCCGAGCAAGAAAAAATAATTCGTTTACGCGCAACCAGACCCGAACCTAACAAATTCCATTTGAAAAACCCGGAATCTGAACCGAACCAAATCTGAACCCGAAAAAAATATTCCAATGAACCACAACCGATCCGAGCAAGACAAAATAATTTCTGAGGACATGCAACCCGACCCGAACCTAAATATTCTATTCGAAAAAACCCGGAATCTGAACCCGACAAAAATATTCCAATGAGCCATAACCGATCCGAGCAAGTTAAAATAATTTCTGAGGATATGCAACCCAACCAGAACCTAAAAATTCAATTTGAAAAAACCCCGAAATCTGAGGCGATCCAAATCTGAACTCGACAAAACTATTCCAAAGAACCATAACCAGATCCGAGCAAGGCAAAATAATTTCCGTGGACACGCAACCCGACTCAAACCTAAAAATTTCGCTTGAAAAAAACCGGAACCAAATCTGAACCAGCCAAAAATATTCCAAAGAACCATAACCGGATCCGAATAAGACAAAATAATTTCTGTGAATACGCAACCCGACCCGAAACTAGAAATTCCATTAGAAAAAACATGAAATTTGACACGAACCAAATCTGAACCCAACTAAAATATTCCAAATAACCATAAGCCGATCCGAGCAAGACAAAATAATTTCCGTGGACACGTAACCCGGACCGAACATAAATTTTTTGTTTGAAAACAACCCAAAATATGACCCGAACCAAATATAATAACCGACAAAAATATTATAAAGAACCATAGCCCGATGCGAGCAAAACAAAATAATTTCCGTGGACACGCAACCTGACCCGAACCTAAAAATTCCATTTGAAAAAAACCCTGAAATCTCATCCGAACCAAATCTGAATCCGAAAAAAATATCCCCAAAAATCATAACCAGATCCGAGCAAGAAAAGATAATGTCCGTGGACACGCAACCCGACCTGAACCTAAAAATTCCATTGGAAAAAACCCGAAATCTGAACTGAACCAAATCTGAATCCGACAAAAATAATCCAAAGAACCAAAACTGGATCCGAGCAAGAGAAAATAATTTCCATCGGCATGGAACCCGATCCGAACCTGAAAGTTCTACTTGAAGTTTACCCGAAACCCGACCAAAACCCGAAATAAAAATACATCAGGCCGTACTCCGATCCGATCAATGCAAATTAATTTCCGTGTACACGCATTGCAACCAGAATCTGAAAATTCCATTTGAAGCCAACCTGAAATCGGACTCGAACCTGATCTGAAAACGACAAAAATATTTCAAAGAACCATAACCCGTTCCGAGCAAGACAAAATAATTTTCGTCGACATGCAACCAGATTCGAACCTAAAAGTTCCATTTGAAATCAATCCTAAACCCATAACCCATAACCCGGGTTCGGGTCAGAGTTTCGGATTGAGTTCAACTAGAACATTCAGGTTCGGATCGGGTTGCCTGTCAACGAAAATTATTTTGTCTTGCTCGGATTGGGTTATGGTTCTTTGGAATATTTTTGTCGGGTTAAAATTTGGTTGAGGTCGGGTTTCAGATTGACTTCAAATGGGATTTTTAGGTTCTGGTCGTGTTGAGTGTCCACGGAAATTAATTTGTCTTGCTCCGATCCGGTTATGGTTCTTTGGAATATTTTTGTTGGGTTCAGGCTTGGTTCGTGTTTTTTTAATGGAATTTTTAGGTTTTGGTTTTCGTGTTCACGAAAATTATTTTGTCTTGCTCGTATAGGATTATGGATCTTTGGTATATTTTTGACGGGTTCAAATGTCGTTTTTTTTTTTACAAATAAAATTTTAGGTTCGGGTTGGGGTGCGTGTCCACGGACATTATTTTGCCTTGCTCGGATCGGATTATGGTTCTTTGGAATATTTTTGTTGGGTTAAGATTTGGTTCGAATCGGGTTTCAGGTTGACTTCAAATGGAATTTTTAGGTTCTGGTTATAACGATTATCTCGTTATATATGTTTACATTCCATCCCCCCCCTCCCCAGCAGTTTCAATTAAAATTCTGTTTAAGAATTTATTTATTTTAGTGCGCTATAGTCAAACAGTGCAGCCCCTAAATTAAATTCAACATTTAAAAACTAAATCGATTGTATTAACAGCCCTTCATATTTAAATTAAATTATTCTAGTTACACATCTCTTTAATAAAATAAAATCAGTGATTCAGTCTTCAATTTTTACTTTAGGACTTTTCACACATACGATTTAGCCTTGTAGAAAATTCGTTACGGCTGACTGTTAGTTTCAAAAGCATTTTTAACTTCGGTCATTTCCTTATTTGGGCATGAATATAACTCATCATTTAAAATCACTTAACAGGCAATATATTCATTAGAATTTTCTTCCCAATACACTCTAACATTCACACCCTTTTGTTCAGATGTATGGCAATTCTGCATTTTTGTGGTAAAGCGGTTTATCTTTGATCTAACATCTGCTCTAGAAAAATACATTCTCATGCTTTTTAGCCTAACGAATTCGGTCTGTTACTATGCCCTTTCCAGATAACAATTTTTATTTATTTTTTAACCGCAGCTGTATCAATGTACAGATTGGTCTGCGCCTATCATGAGTCAAGAATGTTTGCAGCCCACAATCTGCCCCCTCCCCTACACAATTAATATGGTAGAAGCCTACCGTATGTTTTTGGCGAACATATCAGCCAATGTTTCCATTAGCCTCTTGTGCATGGCGCAAAAATACTTTTAGATTGGCGATATTGTAGCAAGAAAGTTGTAACTGTATATTCAAAACATTCCTGCTCTGTCTCCAGCCTCGTGATGACGTCTTAAAAGAGGCTCCTTATTGCTTTCCCCCTGTACCTCTCCCTTGGACTTTCATCATGAAATAAACTAAGTCTTCGTTTACCCGAATTGGAGTTTTTTTTAATAGGACCTGGTGTTAAAAATTTCACTACCTTGTCAACGCAAAACGGCCATCTCTTTACTAGCGAAAACGTCTTCATACTGGTCATGTTTCGTGTCCACGGAAATTAATTTGTCTCTTGGATCCGGTTATGGTTCTTTGGAACATTTTTGTCGAGTTCAGATTTGGTTGAGTTTTTTTCAAATAGAATTTTTAAGTCGGGATCGGTTTGAGGTTCCACGGAAATTATTTTCTCTTGCTCGTATTGGATTATTGATCATTGCAATATTTTGTTGGGTTCAAATGTCGTTTTTTTAAAATGAAATTTTAGGTTCGGGTTGGGCTGCGTGTCCACGGGAATTAATTTGTCTTGCTCGGATCGGGTTATGGTTCAATGAAATATTTTTGGCGGGTTCAGATTTGGTTCGGGTTATATTTCAAGTTTTTTTCAAATGGAATTTTTAGGTTCGTGTCGGATAACATATCCACGGAAATTATCTTGTGTTGTTCGGATCCGGTTATGCTTCTTTGGAATAAATTTGTCAGGTTCAGATTTGGTTCGCGTCAGATTTCTTTTTTTTCAAAATGAATTTTTAAGTTCTGGTTGGGTTGCATGTCCTCAAAAATTATTTTTTCTTGCTCGGATCGGTTATGCTTCATTGGAATATTTTTGTTGGGTTCAGATTTGGTTCGCGTCAGATTTCATTTTTTTTCAAATTGAATTTTTAGGTTCTGGTTGGGTTACATGTCCTCAGAAAATATTTTGTCTTGCTTGGATGAGTTATGGTTCATTGGAATATTTTTGTCGGGTTCAGATTCCGGGTTATTTTCAAATAGAATTTTTAGTTTCGGTTCGGGTTGCATGCCCTCAGAAATTATTTTGTCTTGCTCGGATCGGTTATGGTTAATTGGAATATTTTTGTCGGGTTCAGATTTGTTTCGGGTCAGATTCCGAATTCAGGTTTTTTTAAAATGGAATTTTTAGGTTCGGGTCGGGTTGCGTGTAGACTGAAATTATTTTGTCTTACTCACATCGGGGTACGGTCTGTTGTAATTTATTTTTCGGGTTCGGGTCGGGTTATGGGTTAATAAGCCTAAAAAATTCTTCCTTATTCGGAAATAAGTGGTAATTTTTCAATTAGTCTAACGGTTACCAGGCTCTTTGCAATAAGCCTGAAAAATATCAGGCTAATTGGAAAAAGAGAGATGATTCTCCCGTTAGCTCTCTGCAAAGCTAACTGGCTCTTTGCAGACAGCCGCTCTTTGCAAAGAACCTGATTTCTCAATTAGCCTACGACATATACATTACCAATGAACATTTTTCTGGCTGATATTTGATCAACAAGAAATTCCTGTTCTAAAACTGACAGTTTTCGTGATTTTTCAGAGGTGCATGATGTGAAGGTCTTACATTTGCAAGAAGAAATATCAAACAACCCTTCCTTTATCTTTTTTTGGAAAGCATGAACCTTAGTGTTGCCAGATTGTTTGTTCCAATTACGTTTAAACTTCCTTAATTTCTGCTGATATGATTTTAGCAGTGACACACATTGTTGGTGAGATACAATTGGAAGAGGGGCCTCCTTCCAAATGGATTTAACTTTCTCCACCACCATACTATCTATCTCTACAAATGTATGATATTTGGCCAAAGAGTTTTGTTGAACATATAGGTAATACTGAAGCACATTCTCACAAGTACGAAATTTACTCATACTAAGCTCCTTTGGGTTACCCAAAACAAGATCACATGATAACGGCCTAGTTTTTGATGACATTGCTTTTACCATGGTGAATAAAACCCATTTCCTTTCACTTCAACACTGAAGAAACAGGATCTTTTCTATATCCCATTCTAAAGCAAGATAATATGTATTAGTAAGATCCTATTAGCAATGTTAAGATAATAATTATTTGTAACGTCAATACAGGATTTGGGTTGTTTTTTAAATAATTGGAGTATTTAAAAATTTGTTACAAAAGTTGAAAGATATTGAATTACATAATTATATATAAAAAAAAGTTTAAAAATGATATTGAATATCATCTATTTTGAAGAAACAGTTAAAAACTTAAAATAAAATCAGAAAAAATCCCGAAAACGGTCAAATTTAAATTTCCAAGACTCACTATGAAGACTGAGAATATTTGAAATAAGAGAAAATACTGTCCACATGTAAATAATATCATTAAAAAAATTCCAAAACTGCATACACTTCAAAATCACTTACAGAAATCAATAAAAGTAGGCATAAACTACTGAAAATCGTATATTTCCCATCATAGGAATAACGAAAAGTTCAATGGCTTGGAGGCATGCCTTATCATATTCAGATCTTGATAAAAATTGGTGTGTGAGTTTATTATCACCATACACAACTTTTCCCACCACAGGGGTTGGAAAATTTAAAAAAAAGTTTTTTTCGACCCCCCTAATATACATATGATTACATATAATACATATGAAACATATGATGATAAACTCAATAATGTGTGTTTTCCAGCTTTTTAGTATCTAGTGCTTCCCCGTACCCTTCCCTAGCAATTTTCCCAGCTTCGGATAACACCGTCTTTGGTTGAGCGCTTGGAGTGAAATTTAACATTTCAGATTTACATGTACATTGATCGGTATTAAGGGGTCTTGTACCTTTTAAACGCGTCGAAAATCAACGAAAATCTTCAAAGTTTGAATTAGTCTATCTTCAAAACCTTTTTGTATATAAACATGAAATTTTGGATATTGATTAAATAGATTGTGCTTTGTAATATACTACCAACAGAAATTTATTAACCCATTACAGAATTTGTGTATTGTTGAAATCAAAATAGCTCTTTTTTTACCCCATAAGTCATTGCGCGCATGATATCTTGATAAAGTGTGTATGGGTTGTCATGAAATTTGGTAAATATACTAAACAAATATGTGTGTTTAAAATGATCTACTTTTAAGTATTTGCAGTGGTAATATTTTTAGTTATGACTATTTTTATTCATTAAAATACAATTTTTTTTATCTTTTTTTACGAAAATATTTTTTTTATATAGTTAATGAAATAATTTTAGCCTAAGAGTAGATTATTTTAAACACACATATATGTTTAGTATCTTTACCAAATTTCATGACAACCCATACACACTTTATCAAGATATCATGCGCGCAATGACTTATGGGGTAAAAAAAGAGCTATTTTGATTTCAACAATACATAAATTCTGTAAAGTGTTAACAAAGTTTTAATGGTAGCATATTACAAAGCACAATCTGTTTAATCAATATCCAAAATTTCATGTTTATACATAAAAAGGCTTTGAAGATAGACTAATTCAAACTTTGAAGTTTTTCATTATCGTTCGACGCGTTTAAAAGGTACAAGAACCCTTAAGAAAATAAGATTTCTCAAATTTCGAAGATCGAAAAACTAATTAAGATGAAGACTAAATATGCTTAATTATAATTATTAAGATGCTACTTGGCGCAGAATGATATAAATTTAAAAAGCAAAGTTAAAAATGCCAGAATAAGCAAACATTCAGCAGACTAGTTTCGGTAGCGTTTAGCGTACCGTCCTCAGTTCAAAGAAAGTTTTCCGTTATTCTTTGCACTGAGGACAATACACTAAACGCTACCGAAACTAGTCTGCTGAATGTTTGCTTATTCTGGCGTTTTTAACGTTGCTTTTTAAATTTATATGTTTCATTATACTCAGAAATTTTAAACTCTGATAGCAAATGTGACACGACTAATGAGTTTAATTCTAATAAAACAAAGTAAAAAAATATTCGAAGAATCTGGCACTTTTTAAAAATAGAAAGTTACCAAAATTTTTGAAGATTATTAATAATAAACAATTAAGCCCACTTGTATAGTCAATATATACAAAAGAAGTTATACCTGTATTTATTCGCAGACCTTTTAAAGATAAAATCATCTTAAAAGTGTCATTAGACTGGAAATATTGTCTTCTTTTAGAATATGAATTCAAGTTTTGAAATAGAAGTGGTGTACTTATTGAAAATTGTACAGTTTCGATTTTTCTAACGGTAACACCTGCTTTTGATGCGAGCATCAAAGCAGCCTGGAAAAAGGTATAATTTATATATTTTTTATTAAATATTCATAGAGTTAAAATATATATATATATGCAATGAGGTTAAATAATGAAATTTAGAAATTTAAATTAAGATCTCTAAGAAAATATTGGAAATTCATACCAATTAAATTATAAATTAATTAGTGCATAAAATGTATAAAAAGAATCATTGATTTCTCATATATAATCTAATAAAATTTTGAAATAATTTTTCTGGTTACAATTTTCGATTTCCTTATCTGTTATTGAACTGTATCAGAATATACACTATATGGCCGGTCGCTTGCGATTTTAGATGTTTTCTTAAATATCTAGAAAAATACACAAGGAATTATCTTGAAACGCCAGGTATGTAAACAGAATATTACAGGTCATATATTTCCGTGAAGATTTTTTCATGAAACCCCGCAGGGGACCGTTAACAAATTGAAAAAGTAACGAATATCTTTTGGATAACCCTGTAAAAACTAACGTAGCAAAAGCATTCAACACAGTAGATTATGATTAAGTGCCGTATTTCAAGAAACTGTGTTCATTTTTATGAGAATAGCATGCATATTCGTAGAGAAATTAAAGTTTTTATAAAAAGAGTCCCAAATTTTGCCAAGTTTTTTGCTTATAATTTGTAGAGTTCTTAATATAAAAAAAAGTTCTTTTCAGAAAATACGACAAACAACATTGTACAAAATACCCTGCAATCAGAATAAAAAAATAATAAAAATTGGATGAAAAAGGAGCAAGTTTACTAAAAAATGTTTCACTGCTCATGCGCGAATGCAATCAAAATATAATGTGCATAATGTAGCTAAGTGTATAGAGCAACTTTTGTGAAAGTCTCAAAAACGTAGCTTGAAAATTCTGAAAATTATCGTTTATAGAACAAGCTCGAAATCCGTTGTTCCCAAAATGAACCAAAAAGATGAGGGGCTGTATCCAAATACAGTAGTACGTGCAATATTGTGTACGCTATATTGGCACTAATTAATGGCTATAAAGATACAACCCCTCATCTTTTGGGTACCGGCCTCCCCAGCTGTAATTTCAAGAAAAGTGCTTTCCAAACTCTTTTACTTCAATTCTGCCAGTGGCAGAGGAGACCAATCTTCTTCATCAAGCATATACTGATTACGTTGACAGTGTAACAGTAGATCAAGCCATTTGATCCACTCTTGCACTGGCAACTTGATATCCTAGTTATGTAGGACTATCTATTTAACCGTTTGAATAGTTTTGAAATTGGTAAAATCTATTATGCAGCCAATCGATGGCATGACGTGAAATGCAAACTCATTTTTCACAAAAACATCGGTTAGTACACTCTCGTTCTGAACGACTCATAATAGTCAGTCGTATGGGGTGTTTTTTTAATGCTTCGAAAAACAGTGTCTAATTAAAATGACTTGATATCTAAACAAAACTTCTATTCTTTCAATAATAATATGTAAATTGTTCATAAAAGTCGGAAATTCGGAAGCCTTTTATCGTTTGAAAGGTGGTGAGACATTATATATCACACTTATTTTTAATCCCCAAAAGCCAAAATGGAAGCAGAATTTTGAAATAAGATTTTGTTTTTATAATGTACATGAAAAAAAGGATTTTCAAATAAATTTGTTCGTAAATCCTAGTGTTATTCAAACATTTCAACATTTTAGCAACGTAAATATTTTGTCCTTGAAATGTTTAAGATATACTGAGAAATATTAACCGAATGATCAAACTTATGGTTCATTTTACACACATTTATTTACAGCGTAAGGTATTAAAATTTCGCGAAAATCAGCTAGCTATCAATATTCATGAAATCGTGCAAGCAAGCTGTAAGATAACCGTGTTGAATAATATGATCTTAATAACATTTTCTTTACATTTTCTAAACGACGGTAGCTCAAAGCCTTTTAGCAATAACTTTTGTTCTAAACCGAACTTTCAAACATAATTTTGTTTAAAATGTTATACCAATCAAACTTTAATTAAAAATTGAAAAATAATTGTTCAGTTAAAAAGGTATTAGATTCCTTAGACGAAAGATTTAAGTTCTGATCAAGATTTTATTCAAATTCGGAAAGAATATCAGTTCCTTTATCCCCTCGTATGAAACGAAAATTGATCAATTTCTATGCTTTATATGTTAATGTGATTTTATCTCATTGGCAGCATTTGCGAACAACTCTTCAAACTTTGAATGCCTCTTTGGAAGTAATGTATTGGATCTGCATGAAAATCGAACAATTATTTACATATGATTTATATTACCCGTTGTCAGTTCATGCTGCTCAGATCACAGAATGCAAGAATTGTTACATCGTAGTCTACTAAATGAAGTTTGGTAATGAAAATAAACAAAGGGATTACAGAATTGATATTTTGAATTAAGAGTTATAAATATAGTTAAGTAATAATTTATTATCAGATATTAATAATTATGGAAGATTATAATTAAATAGTGTTAAAAGATAATAATTAAATTTTATAATGGAGGGGGATTTGGTAACCATTGGCCAGTTTTGGTAATTTGGATATAAGGGGATGCCTTCAGGGAACTGTTTTGAAATGAATATGACATAAGTTATAAATTTGGTTCAAGAAAAAACTTGAACAGCCGCCGCAGCAAAATCGTGTTCATATGAACCCGCGAACATTAGCCCAAGAACACCATTTTTTGGTGAGCATACTAACCATTGCGTTAAGTGGATGCTAAATGTTATAATACAGGATTCCTTCTCTGTCATAACTGATTTAATTTGATTTCATTCGACTGTTATTACTACTAAATTATAAATTAAGGATATTATCAACAAATGTACAGTTTTAATGATTCCATATCATAAATACCAAATGAAAGAAGAAAAATCCGTAATATATAATAAGGTAAAAGAAACGGATTTATTCACGGAAATCAGGCGGCCTTAAACCTTCTTAAGATGATACTTGAAACATACTTTTCTCCGCTCAACAAGACGAAACTTTCTGATACAGTTCCTGACTCATTTTTAAACATAATATCACGATACATACAGGCAAGAATATTAAAGTGATTTGTAATCGAACAGTTGTTTTCATTTTCTGGAAACTGAAATAGTTCTTTGGTTATAAGGGAGTTTTCTGATAGGGAAGGTATATTTATTTATTTTTTGCTGTCGTTCGCTGCGTGTTCGAAAATTCGGTTCAAAGAACAAACTTTGAAACGTTTCTGCGTTTACCAAAAAAGAGTCCGATTACATAGTTTCTTAATAAGTATACTTGCTAATTTGATTTTCGAATAAAAATGGATTAAAAAACGTGTCAGAAAATAGCCAATTTGGATTTGAGAGGGAATTAAATACACGATACTTAATTAAATATACGATACTTGAATGAAACAATTCCGAAACATTATTTTGAATTTAACCTACTGTAGCACTTCTCATTTATTAGATGAAAAGTTATTGCATACGATGCTATAGAATAAAATAAAAAAAAAAAAATAAAAATTTGCATTGCAGTATGAAATCTTATTTATTCTTTATAATTTATATTAAATTAGAAATGACAACCATTTTACAATAGCGCAACTTTACAATATTCATATTTCATTGAAAAGGGGAAAAAATATATTCAACTTAACCTTCGCTACACTGACCCTGTCTTGAAAAAAAGAAAAAAATTGTGACATATCTGAAAGCATTATATAACTGATGGCATTAATTATGAAGAAATATTTTAACGTACTGGTAAAAGTTTTATAATTGTCATAAAATCGTTAATTTATGCGCATATAATTTTATGAATAAATAAACAACATAAAATTATGTTTACTTATTCAAAATTTTGAATTACTTCAAAATTTTGTCAATAATAATTTTTTAACGTATCTCTACTATACTTTCAAAAATAAAGATAAGAATAAAATAAAGTTAAAAGTTTATAATAGTGATTTTAACGAGAAAGAATCCTAAGGTGTCAGTTACCTGGGGATTTAAACCTATTTATTTACAAATGAATGGAAGGTGTTATAGTGCAATGAATATCATATTTTTTATTGCTTTTCTTCATGACGGAACATGCGGAAACAGACATATATGTCAAAATAGATATGGTCAAGTAGTTTTTATATACTGTACCCTAATCCGAGGAGTCAGCCAATTTATAAGTAGTGATAGATTTTCATGCAGTGCTCACATATAATATCACCCTTTTTTACGGCACTTCGAAGCCGCTGGAGTCGTCCAATGTATTATTAGTTTGAGCAAAAAGTTCTGGGAAATTTTTAATCTAATAGTTACCATAATTTGTATCGTATATAGGAGTACTAGTGGTATATCTATAGGAGTTCAAGAATACGATTATGGGCTCTTTCGATCAAGGCAACACTTTTTCAAGGGCGGTAGATTTGAATTCTTTAATGAAGTTGAAGAAGCATGTCAAGAGTTTTTCGATTCCAAGGAGCCGCCATGGTACTTCCAGCAAATCCGGAAACTGGCAGAACGATGACAGAAAGTTCGTGGACTATAATGGTCTCTACTTTGAAGAATAGTCCTTGTTGCTTTTTTTGTTAATTTGCGCATAACAACGCAACTTTCACAAATTTCCCAGAACTTTTTGCTCAATCTAGTAAAACAACCCGGCTCTACTGAACCAACGCCTCCTAGATAAGGTAGAAAGCTTTGACACGCTTTGTTGTGGCGTCACGAAACGTTACACGAAGTAAGAAAAACAGCATGTTTCGATTTCGTTGCCTCATGGAAGTATTAATTATTAGTAGTAAATAATAATTAATAATTTCACGAGCCAACGAAATCGAAACATGCAAGTTGTCCGAATGTTTTTTCTTTGCTTTCCCTGCTTCGTGTGACGTTTCGTGACGTCACAATAAAGCGTGTCACGGCTTTCTCCAATTTAGAGGGCATTGACCGAACCCGCTGGTCCATGCCTCTACCTCTTGAGATCAAAATTCATACTACAAATACACATTTACGCTAAATTAATACACTAATACCACTACAAATACGCATTTATTGCTTCTGCGCAAACAAAATGACACCACAGATGACAAAAAGAGCCTTTTTCTGAAACTGATACTTTAGGGGACAGGTCATTTAGGTTCACAAATTGGGATCTAAAATTACAAGTCCCATTAAAATATAAATTTAATTATCAATATCCTAAATTCAAGCAATAACAAATTGAAGGGCTTTAAACAAGTGAATGATCTACAAATCTTCAATTTTTTTTTTAATTCTAAAGCGTTTAAGTTAAATAATTATGAAAATTACATATTTTCTTCTCACATTCTCTTCTATGCATTTTGCAAACTCAGGTGGAAATAGAATTTATTTTAGGAAGAAATAAGCATCATTAAGGACATTTATTAGTTTTGTTCAAAAGAATCTTTCAAAAGATATTTGAAAGATATCTTTAAAACTTAATTATGAAGAATTTTGTTTAAGTGACATTTAAAAAAAATTACGATAAATCTGAAAACATATCAAATATCTTCTTATATAGAAAATTATATTTGAAATAGCATGAACATTTATTTTATTTCGTGGAATGTAGATAAAAATGCTACTAAGAATCATTAACCTATTCCAAACATGACTTTTCTGCTTTTATTTTTTTTTATTTCCAGTTCTGCTGCTATTTTTTACTGTTACTATATGAAAAAGTAAAAACTAGGTTTTCTTTATTCTTTTGTAAATTATCGAAAATTGCGTGAAACGAGATAATATTCCATTAAATGAAAAGCTTCTTTTGGTCAGTCAGATTATACATTTGTATTAATATAATTGATTTTCTGTATTAATTTGGTTGTGTTTTTAGTCTTAACCTTATAATTCAATTGAATAATTCCTTATTGCGCATTTAATATAGATGTTAATATAAATGCAGATATTTCATTCTGTGGGTTAAATCTCAAAATTAATATTCATTTTGTGTTTTATTACCTGTTTGATTATAAACAACGGGATGAATTTGAATGAGAAATTCCTTAGAGGTATTCAAGGTGTTCCTATATCATTCCAATTCAACAAAAGGAAAGCAGAGTATGAATTTAAAAATAAATGTCTTAATCCAAGCCGAACCCTAACATTTGTTTCTAACTTTAACAGTGTTGAAAATAGTTTAGTAAATTTTTTAACAAACCAACTTTGCTTTGAAATGTATTGACATCGAGGAAGTTTTGTAAGTGCACTATAATTTGGTCGATGATACCTGTTATACTGTCAATTATATTCCAAAATATGGAACTTCTAACTCAAAGTTGTTTGGATGTAGAAGACGTTTATATAAATGCGGATATTTCCATTTATTGAGAGAATAGTAAATCTCAAAATTAATAATTACTTTGTATAAACCTTTAATTAATCGTCAGTTTTATTATCTACAGAATTATGAATTTGAAAGAGATATTCATTAGAAGTATACAGGATGTAACGTAAAAGATAACTGTTTTAAGAACATGCTTCGCCGCTATAGGTTATCCTCTCTCTGTTTGCGAAGTTTCATGTTAAACTATGAGGAAACTTAATTAGGTGATTACTAATTACCTAATATAAATATAGAAAAATGGTTTCAACCAACAGAAAGAAGGCGCCATATTTAGATGCAGTACGTTTTTAAAAACTATTTTCCTGAATTTTAATTAGTTTGAAAAGCGCGATTAGCGTAGAAATTTTCACTTAAGCAAAATTTTCAAAATTTATCGTCTTCTTAAACGTACTTAAACTGTAGGGAAACAATTTTTGTTTTTGCACTGTGTCTGCATTTGGCATCTTCTTTCAGATGGAGAAAACTGTTTTTTCGATATTTGCATTACGTACAGATGGATGACAAAAAATACGAACACCAATGGCTTATGAATTACAACTCGTCTATAAATGTTCAAAGCATGAAGTTCCCTTTGGACAGTTCTTGCTGAAATGGGATTCTGGAAATGATTATTTATCTCTGACGTTATCTGGGATAAAGATTGCCTGCGCTTTCGCACCGCTATGTGGACCAATTCTTTTTTATCCCTCTCAGAAAGCTTTCTTTTCCGTCCACTGTTGTACTTCGCAGACGACACATTACTGCATGTCGTATACGCTGTCATAACGTCTGACACAGTACTCCTTGCACGCCCCAAATAATTGGTTGTTTCCGTCACGGAGCAGCCAGTGCACTGCATTCCAAAAATCATTCTTTTTTCGAACTCCGATAGGTCAGTCATTATTGAGTTTTCCAGAGCATATGGTAAGCGCATGCAACATCTACTATGAATGATGTTGAGCGACTGATACTTTACCTTTCATAACCACTAGGTGGCAGAATTGAGTGTAAAGTGACATGCGCGTTCTGCTTCTTTGAAATGGACCACGTCTTTTTCATGGGTGTTCATATTATTTTGTCACCCATCTGTAAGTGCTAATCGTAGGTAAGGACTAATCCCCTAATTTATAATTAAGAAATTTTGAAAACATTACAATAAAAGACAGATGATTCACATAGTACTAAAATACGTATAATATAACCACGAACGAAAATATACAATAACCTCTTCCTATTTCTAGAAAACGGTCATATTGCTAAGTTTGAGATTAACTTTCGTTATTAAAAAAGGAAAAAAATAACTATATAAATTTTATATTCAATAAATATATATTATTTTTTCCCAACAATCAATTTTATCATGCATGAACATTACTGTAGTAAGTTATTAATGAACTATGAAACACAAAATTGATAAAAATGAATGAAAGCCATAAGAAACGTTAAATAAGATACAAGGAAAGTCAACGAAATAATTTTAATAAAGATAAAAGCACATTATTTTTCTTTAAATAAGTCCTTATCAGCTATAAAAATCTACTGCCCTTTTATCCTATGTGAAAAATGTTGCATAAATATACTTCCGGTTGTGAATGGGACATTTTAGTTTCATAAATTTTGTCACTGATTATGTGTTGCGTTTTCTTTAGTGTCTTTTGTGTTAGGACATAGGATATATTCGCAGGTTTATTGTATAACAAAATAAAGCCTATTTGAAAATTGTGCACAGCAATAATTAATGTTGAAAAGCAAAATGAATTTTATACTTAGGAAAGTAGCTTCCAATTCATACAATTTTCTTGTGTATATTTTTTTATTGACTTTTCTTCATTATGTGGAGAAAACCTGGATAACTATTTCAAGTTTAAGATACTTATATACAGGGTGTCGCTAAAATGCGCTATTGGGAATTTAAATAAATTCATTCGCCAATAACACTATCTCAAGGTCCTTTTGAAAAAGTCAAGTGCAACACTCCACTCTGTAGTGATCAAATCATCTTATCAAACAGAGTTCAGAAGATTGTTGAAAAACTTGCAATCCTGTGTACGTCAACCCGGGGTTTTCAGCAGAAGAGTGCTGTTACATAATCGATGTTTTTTCCTACAAGAAAGCATGAAAGGGAGTCAAAAGACTATCTAGTTTGAAGTCTAGTGCTAATCTACTTAGCTATTAATCGAATAGTGCAGCGATTTTGTATTGATCATATAATGACCTGACACGCTGAAACGAGTATTCATGAACATAATAAAGAATGCAATAGAAGTTAAGGGAAGACATTCTGAACATCTATTGCTGTTTAGAACAATAATGTTTGAAATTTTTTTCCAATGTTTTCTGAATTTCAAAAGTGTTTATATTAGGACACCATGTAGAATCCATTCTATTTGAATATATGTTTCGTAATACGAAATATATTTTACAATTAAAATAAATTTTATTATTAACTTACGAAGGCTTCGCTGGGTATGTTTAAAAGTAGGGATGCACCGAATAGTGATTTTGACCGAATGCCGAATACCGAATATTCGTCTTGTCGAATAATTTTATATTTTAAAGTTTAAAGGCATTAATATGTTAAATTTTTAAACAGTTTTACATGATATTTAAAACAGAAACTTTCATTTTGATAATCAAGAGCTTTTTTCAAGTAAACTTTATGCTGAAAAAAATCTGCTTTGAGTTATTTAACTTTTTTAATTAATAAAAGTTTAAATTTCATAGCTTCTTCTGTGAATTAAAACAAACGAATAAAATTTTCTTAAATTCTAAAACAAACAGTATAAAATCAAAGAGAAATCGTGAAAAAATTGGAAGAAAAATTATACAGGACCATATATTATTTGTTTGTCAGGAAGACACTAAAGTAAAAGTAAATAAATAATACAATCTATTCAAATTTTATAGGGTGGCAACGCAGCAAGAATAACTGTTCTACTTACTCTCTTTGATTAAGCAAGGAAGTTTTTAAATGCATCCTAGATCGGTGTCTGGAGTGGGCGATCATTTTCAGAGATTGTAAACGTTGTTCTTAAAATCTTAGCAAGAAACAGATTATTTACTGGACAATGTTCAGAAACTTGCATTTGTACATAATTCCTATGAAAATCCCCATGATTGGTTAATTTTCTTAAATAATACTTAACAAACAGCAAATAAATAATGTATAAACATTCTCTTTTATTTAAATATATGTTTCTGTTTCTAATTATTCTGAATATCTTTATAAGTTGACTGTTAAACGTATAAGTGGTATAAAATTTTTAAAAATATGTTTTAAAAGTTTTTTTTAAGTATTCGGTTGGCCGAATATTTCAATATTCGGCCAAACCGAATATTCGGCAGGCCGAATAGTTTGCTATTCAGCCAAGCCGAATATTCGGTGTACTGAATAGTTTGATATTCGGCCTAACCGAATATTCGGTAACATGGCCGAATAGACCGAATACCGAATATTCGGTGCATCCCTATTTAAAAGTATTATTTAAAATATCATTAAGTTATTAATATATTAACTGTTTAAATTTTTCATTTTATGTATTTAAACTCTATATTTAGTTATTCAAAAAGTAACAGCAATTAAATAAATATTTGATAAATTGACATGCATAAAATGCATTATTACATTTAGGTACTTTGGACATCTCATTTAGGTTTTAACTACTGTAAATGCAACAAAAATGCCACCTTATCGAAAATTTCATACCAAATTTGAAAGCCTTTAAAATTAGGAGCGTATAAAAAAAATGGCTTTCAAAAAGTGTTGTCTATATGTGGTAAAAGTTTGCGGAAGTTCAGACATTTTAAGATTCCGAAATTTAGACGCAAAAAATGTTTTTGAAAGAATAAAGCATTTAAAAATTCCTTAAACTGAACACTCCGTTTCAGACATTTTAGTTTACAGTGTACTTTTACTCAATTAAACTGATATATATATAAATGCATTTATTAAGTTGATATAAAAACGTTCAATTAATAAAAAATGAAATTTATTTTAATTTCATTAAATTTTTAACATTGAACAAATGTTCACTATCCAAAAATTGTTATTTGAAATAAACTTTCTTATATGATCAATACAATAAAAGAGTTGAATACATGTATATATCAATTTATATATTTTACATATCTTTTCTTCACTAGAATTTTCCTACAACTATGCTTATTTATAAACAATATTGAACGTCATTCCTTCTTTAACGCAAATAACAAAATCCGAAGAAGGGAAAACTTAAAAGAAAGACAAATATTATCCATGAGTAAAACAATTTTTATTGAGGTCAATTTAGCTTATGTTATGAAGTTCATCCTTGCGACATATTGATTGTCGCTACGGAATGTGAACAAATTGGAGATTGAAGTTTTGTGTTGAATTAAATAATTACTTGGAATTGTGGGCAGTTTTGATATAAACACATTATTGCCCTTTACAAATCTCCTTAAAATAGTAGCAATTTTTTTACCTCTAATTATTTAATACAAGCTCCACTAGTGTTATCAGCGGTCCCGCGTAAATCGGCACTCCAAATGCTCTGAACACCGGTATTTTAAAGTAAGTTTTTTCGCCTTATCTAATAACATAATTATATCCGATTAACGATGGCGAAATAAACTGTAAGAAATTAGCGGTGTCCAGAGTATTGGAGCCATGACTTACGCGGGACCTCCGGAAACACTAGCCCCAACATAGTTGCTTAATTTCAATTACATTAGTTTTTGGATTTGTAGAGAAAAACAGGATACTTTTTCCAACCTTTTTAGATTTGCTCTATTTCTTTTCAATGTTTGTATTTAATCACCACTATAGCTGAAATGATTGCTGTCGATGTACTGGCTTTGCATATTCTGGTAAGAACATGCGAACGATCCAAGATCTGTTCATTTTGATGAATATGATCTTTAGCTTTCGCAGTTTAACGAATTATCTACGTAACAAAGATATAGAAAAATAATACCTATCTTCCGCCTACCTGGAAACCTTGAGACTTTTATCAGCATCTTACATTCAACAAAATATTGGTTTAATTTTAGATTCATATTAAATTTACTTTTTTTCTTATTTATTGAGTTTTATGAGATCTTACTTAGGCCTCCCTTCTTTTGAGTTCCCGAGGAATCCTTAACTACAGCAGCTGATGCAAACGAGGTAAATGCCGAGGACATACACGTCTCAAAAGAGCCTCCAAAGGTAAAAATATTCAGGTATTTTTTACTCAAAATGAGTATAAATTGAGGCTATAAAAATGTTATGGGGGTCCAAAACTGGATATTTGTCGTAGAGTTCCTCGTGGGGTTAATCGGGCCCTGCTAAGCGCCAACCTTAACTGTACCCTGATATAATTTAAACTTATAAAGTTGAAAAAACGTATACAGGGTATCCCAGAATAGTCGCAAAAGTTCATCAAAGCGAGAATAATCGTTCAGGGTACATAAAAAATTGACCAAAATACCATGCATCTGCGATCTTTAAATATTATGAAGAAGCGAAAGTTTAACGAAACATTTCGTGCACGTGCACGGATACAAAGGTTTACCTGAAACGTGAACATATGTATTTACATCATGATGCGGATATTGTAACTGCATGAATAGATGCTGTAAATGTCAAAGTAGTCTCTGAACATACTCAAACATGGTTACGCAACGTTGAATGGTTGACAAGATACGATCCAATACAGACACGTCTTTAATGCATAACACGATGATGTATATCAGTTCACGCCACCCTAAAGCCTACATCAATTAGGCTAGGTGATTATCTAAAGCATATCATTATAGTGGGTGATTTAAAGAATAGGAACAAAGTTTAACAGGTGGTATAGCATATTACAATAAAAGAAAGTGAAAGGAAACTGGAGTAGCAATGCATTTAAACAAGCCAAAATAGTCTTTAAAACTGTCAGCCCAGATTTGTGTTCATAACTTTCAGAATAATGAAGATAATTTAATGAAATCTTCTATAGAATTAAATTGCTTGGCGTAAAATCCTCGAAAACTGTTGGAAATGCACAATATTTTTGCCAGTGATATTTTATATATCTGTTAAAATTAGAAGGAAATATGCATTTTCGGCGATTCTTGCTATTATTATAACATCTCGCTCAAAGAATGTAAATCTGTAGACTATTTTGTTACAGTATAGGCACGAGAAAAATTTAGTCAAATGAATGGCAATATCGTCGCTGGTCGTGATAATATCATTCAGTCTTACGTAATGGTCTAATCTTTTAAAAACAAGGAACATTAACGTGTTTTTAGAGCTTGTGGAATATGGACGGGATATGGCCAGCACAGCTCCTATGGGGCAGAGCTCCCTAGTCCTCTAGAAAATTTTGTAGTAGTAAGCGATGCCGTTTTTTTTTTAATTTATCCTAAATTTTTGGGACTACTCTGTCATTACAATAAAAAGGTAAATTGTAATGTACTTATGTTCTGCATATATTAATAAACACTATCTTCACGGGAAACGTTTCAAAGGTTGCAAAGTGAAAAAGGTTCAAAAGTAAATTTCTAATATCTCTTCGATTTAGTGCTGAAATAAGAGATTTCATCATTAACTTCTTATGCAGGTTGACAGGTGTAGCTTTTAAATGGCAGAACTCCCTAGTACTCTAGGAAATTGATTTTAGTAGTAGTAGTAACCGATGACATTTCTTAAAATATGTTCCAAAATTTTGGAACTACCCAGTGATTACAATAAAAATGAAAAATTGTTATACACTTGTATTCTGCATACATTAATAAATACTATCTCCACGGGAAATGTTTCAAAAGTTTAAAATTAATAATATGTCTAAATATAATGTATCTTTGAAACATAATGATGAAAAATTTTGTTTAAGTAACATTTAAAAAAATTACGTTAAATCTGAAAATATATCGTCAAATGTGTTCTTATGTAGAAAAATATGTTTAAAATGGCATCAACATTTATTTTATTTCATGGAATTTAGATAGAAATGTTACTAGGAATCATTAACCTATTTCAAATATGACTTTTCTGCTTCTATTTTTTTATTTCCAGTTCTGATGCTTATTTTAATTCTTTCTATGAAAAATATAAAAACTATAAGTTTCCATCATTGCTGGTTTTCTTTATTCTTTTATAACTGATCGAAAATTGCTTGATACGAGATAATATTCCATTAAATAAAAAGCTTCTTTTGGTGAGTCAGTTTATACATTTGGATCAATATAATTGATTTTAGGTATGAGTAAGCTCGTGATTTTAACCTTAACCTTACAATTTTGTTGAATAATTCAATATTGTGCATTTAATGTAGAAGAAATTAATAAAAACGTAGATATTTTATTTTGCGTGTTAAATCTGAAAAATAATATTCATTTTGTATTTTATCAACAGTTTGATTATAAAAAAATGATCAATTTAACCCGGGAAAATGCGTGCATACCCAGGGTATGGATGTTTTTTACTTTGTCACCAATAAATACAAATAATAATCGTCACCTTATTTAATCGGAGACAATTTTCCATAAAAGTTGAAGGTTACTTTTAAAAAGATACTGGTGACAATTGTAAATACCGTACGCACTCAGGGTCTATCCGGCCCGGCGCGCGTCCTACCGGGTTAAATAAGAAATTTTTTAGAAGTGTACGAGTAGTTTGTAAATCATTTCAATTCAACAAAATGAAAGTAGAGTATGAACCAAAAATACAAGTTGCCTTACTCCAAACCGAGCCATAACTTCCGTTCATAATTTTATCAGTGGTGATATTACTTCAATGAGATTTTTAAAATACTGACTTTGCTTTACCTAAAATGCAATGACATCGCGAGAAGTTCGAAATGGAGAGGCGAGAATCGGAAGTACGCTTTAATTTGGTCAGTGATATATCATATAGTATAACTTATATTCCAAATTATTGAGCTTCTAAATCGGAATTGTTTGGATGCAGTAGACGTTTCTATAAATGTGGATATTCTATTCTTATGTGTAAAGTAAATCGAAAAATTAATATTAGCTTTGTAAGACTCTTTAATAATTCGTCAATCTGATTATCTATGAAGTGATGACTAGGAATGAGATATTTCTTAGAAGTATTCTATGGGTTTGTAAATTATTTCAACAAAATGAAATAGGTAATAATATCGATTAAGTCGAACAAATTTTGTAAGGTATTAATCAACTTGTCCATAGAAAATATAAATTGCCTTACTCCAAACCAAACCAAACCCTTATTTTCGTTCAAAATCTGTTAACGAAATTTTTTTACAAACATACTTTGCTTTACCTGAAATGTAACGACATCACTGGAAGTTCTGAAAATCCATTATAATTTGGCCGGTGATACCCCACATACTGTAATTATATTCCAAAATAGGTTGCATCAGATGTTTATACATCACTTTAAGACCCAGGCCGCACGATCGTGCGGGTTAGACATTCGTTTAAATTTTTGCTTTGTCGTATGTAACAGACGTACGTAATAAAAACCTAAATCGAACGATCGGACCGGTTTACAGGAAGAGTAAAGTATCATTTTTTACCAACAGGTAGCGATTGCAGTACATGTTTTACTTTCAGCCTGCTTGACTAGCTTTGTTTACAAGTACAAGGGATACATCGGGTCTTAAAGGGATAAATGTTTATACAGCTTCGGCCAAGATATCGCTGGTTCGAATCCAGGCCTGGACAGTTTTCGCCCAGTTGAAAATTACAACACATACGATTTATTTACCAATTAGAATAATTGTGTTAACATTAATCTGGTGTAATTACGTTTCCAGGGTTTACTGTAGTTCCATTACCTGCTATTTATTCTGTTGGACTGATTCATATATCAGACTAGACACTATGGTCAATAAGGTTAGCAGTGTGAATTAGGTCCTCCAGATTCGTCCAGAATAGCTGAGTTTGAAGAACATTTACAGCTTCAGACGAAGAGATCCCTGGTTCAAATCTTGATCTAAACATTTCTCGGACAGTTGGAAAATTAGAACGGAGTTGTTTATATAAATGTGTTTATTCCCATTCTTTAGTATATAGCAAAAATCAATATTAATATTAATTTTGTATTAACTTTTAATGAATAATCAGTTTGATTATCTATAAAATGATGAATTTGAAAAAGGTATTACTTAGGGGTATACATGGCGTGACGTAAAAGATAATAAATATTTTAAGGTCATACATACTTCGCCGATACAGATGCCCCTCTATTCGATCGCAAAATCCCTATTTAAACTACCGGGAAATTTAATTAGGTGATTACTCGTTACCTAATATAAACATAGTGAAAAGGTTTACATCATCAGAAAGAAGACACCACATGCAGATATAACAAGTTTTTAAAACTATTTTCCTGGAATTTAATTAGTTTGAAAAGAGCTATAAACATTGCAATTTTCACTTGTGCAAAATTTGCAAAATTTACTGTCTTCTTAAATATAATTAAAATGTAGGGAAATAATTTTTGAAATTGCACTGCGTCTGCTCTTGAGGTTTTCTTTCAGATGGAGAAAGCTGTCTTTTCGATATTTTTATTACGTAAGGAGTAACCGCCTAATTGATAATTAAGTGATTTCCCATGCACTTTTAAAAAAGACAAATGTTTCATAATCTACAAAAATACGTATAATGTAACCAGGAACAAAAATATACAATAACCTCTTCTTAGTTACTAAAGATTAATGAAAGTGTTCATATTACTAAGTTTGAGAATAACTTTCGTTATTAAAAAAGGAAAAAAATGAACATGTAAATTTTATATTCAATAAATCGACATTAATTTTTTCAAAACAACCAATTTTATCATGCATTAACATTACTGTAATATGTTAGTCATAAAAAACGAAGCACAAACTTGATAAAAATGAATAAAAGCCACGAGGAACATTAAATAAGATACATGCAAAGTAAACGAAACAATTTTATAAAGATAAAAGTACATTATTTTTCTTTTAAATAAATCCTTATCTGCCATAAAAATCTCCTGCACTTTTATCCTACGTGAAAAATGTAGTATAAATACACTTCTTGTTGCGAATGGAACATTTTAGTTTCATAAATTTTGTCACTGATTATCTGTTGAGTATTCTTTAGTGTCTTTTGTGTTAGGACGAAGGATATCTTCGCATCTTTATTGCATAACAAAATAAAGCCTCTTTGAAAATTGTGCTCAGCATGGGAATTAAAGTTGGCAAGCAGAATGAATTTAATACATACGAAAGTAGCTTCCGATTCATAAAATTTTCTTGTGTATGGGTTAATCCATTTCAAGTGGTCCAGCACTGGTTGCTCGACCATTTTTAAAAAATCTGAAATTTTTTGTACAACAACCCTAACATGATGGAAGTTCAAAATGACTATTATTTTAATTTTATTAATTTTTGTTTGTGCATGGCTGCCATCTTTGTTTCATCGTCTGCAGCAATTTTCTCACAAGAAGGGTTTACGGAATTGTAAATAATTCATCGTTTATTTATCCAATTCAACTGCGGATTAAAGCAATTTGTACAGAATACATTGGGCTAAAAATCTGGTAATGGAGTAGTTTCCGAAACTAACTGCTTATTGGTAAAATTTAAGCATAAAGTTTCCGTTTTTTTCCAAAATTTGTCTTTTTACAAGAGGAAATTTTTCTAGCAAGGAATACTATCAACATGACATAATTTTTTTTTACAAAAAGGCCGAAAGTACTTGTACTCACACGCCGAGTTCCAGATCTGGGACTTGCTTTCTCTTCGCTAAAAAAAATCCCAATTTTTTCAAAAATGACAAAAATCGCACTTTTCAGGCTTTGATATCTCTGGTGGGGCACGAGATAAAAATCTGAATTTTTTTTTATAAGAGTATTGTATGCTAGTGTTATGCACAAGAAATTTCAAGATGGAGATTTGACTACAAGCTGAGATATGGCAAGGGCAACATGTCAAAACAGTACTGCCAAAATATTGTTTTGTTGTAGTCACAGCTAAGTATTTATCCCAGAGTGTCATTTAAATTTATGTTTTTGATTATCTTTAAATAATAGTAACAGAAAATAAAGCCCTTTTCAAAGCTTACCAATTAATTAAAAAAAATAATTATGCCTAAGGCCATACATTTTCTATGGTTTCAGTAATTTTTGTTGCAAGTAATTTTAGTAACTAAAAGAAACCTCAGCACTTTTACATAAAGAAAAAAATATTTTTATACAAGACCTGAGACAAAAACAACATACGGAAAAAGAAAAGCTGTTAATGTTGTCATACTTGTTGAGACATGATCAAACGTGTCAAAACACATTTTTGCTTGTTGGTTCAAAAACCACAATTTTGATCTTTCTCAAAATTTTATTTGTAGGAACCAAGTCTTGTCATCTCTTGATAACTTGATTGAAGATCTTGGCCCTGCTGGCTCATAGAAATATACTTTGAAATCACTATGTGCAAGTCTCAATTCATTAATAATTCCTAGCTTACTTGTTATGAAAAAATGTGATTTTTCTGCAGTATAAACTTTGAAAAGGCTTTGCGTATCTTTACTTTCTGAAAATTACTTGAGGCTGATGCATGGTAACATCGCATAATGTTTCATTTACAGGAACATACTTATGGTAGGAACAAGTTTCAGGGACTGGCAAGCAGCATTAAAATTGTGATTTTTAAACCAACAAGCAGGAATGTGTTTTGACACGTTTGATCATGTCTCAACAAGTATGCCAACATTAACATCTTTTCTCTTTCCCTATTCTGTTTTTGTCTCGGGTCTTGTATATATATATGTAAAAGTGCTGAGGTTTCTTTTAGTTACTAAAATTACAACAAAAATTACTGAAACCATACAAAATATAAGCCTTAGGCATAATTATTTTTTAAATTAATTGCAAAAGATTTATTTTCTGTTACTTTTATTTAAAGATAATCTAAAAAATAAATTTAAATGATACTCTGAGATAAATACTTAGCTGTGACTACAACAAAACAATAGTTTGGCAGTATTGTTTTGACATGTTGCCCTTGCCATATCTCAGCTTGTAGTCAAATCACCATCCTGAAATTTCTTGTGCATAAACTACCATACAATACTCTTATAAAAAAAAAATTCAGATTTTTATCTCGTGCCCCACAAGAGATATCAAAGCCTGAAAAGTGCAATTTTTGTCATTTTTGAAAAATTTGGGTTTTTTTTAGCAAAGAGAAAGCAAATCCCAGATGTGGAACTCGGCGTGTGAGTATAAGTACTTTCGGCCTATTTGTAAACTAGTTGGATGTGCCAATCCCAAAACTTTCTTCTATCTTATACATCTTAATATTTCTAAACCTAGTTACACGTGTTAATACTTCAATATCATTAGTTCAATACTATACAACTTTGATTTTCATCTTAAATTTCTGTTTCAGTCAATTAAACGGACTAAAAATGAGTTAATCTATATCATGATATTTGTTAAAATTATTAGTTTTTCCTTATTCTGTTGTTATCAGCTGTTTGCGAATAGCCAGATTAGCAGGAAACGAGTTCCCGCCGCTGCACAATAAATCTACAAAAAATCAAGAAAAGTATACAAAAATCGCTGTCACAGAGCCCCTTTACCGCACAATATTTCCAAATTCAAGGAGGACCTGTTGGCCAAAGCCAAAAACATGCACAAAAATTTTGGTTCAATTGTATGCATAATTTTATACAATTTTCGATGGTACAATAAAGAAAATGGCTCAAACATCGCTATTACAGCGCCCCCCTTCCTGCAGATTTTTTTCAAATTCAGGGAGGACTTGTTTGTCATACCCAGAAACATATACAAAAAAAATTCATTCAATTCTATGCATATCTTCATACACTTTTCGATGGTACAATAATGAAAATGGCACAGAGATCGCAATTATAGCGCCCCTTTCTGGCGGAATTTTTTCAAGTTCAGGGAGGACTTGCTTGCCATAGCCAGAAACATACACAAAAAATTTGGTTCAATTATATGCATAAATTCATACGCTTGTCGATGGTGCAATAATGAAAATGGTACAGACATCACAATTACAGCGTCCCCTTCCGGCGGAATGTTTCCAAATTCAAGGAGGACCTTCGTCCCATGACCAAAAAATCAAACACAAAAAGTTTGGTTCAATTCTATGCATAACTTCATACACTTTTAGGTGGTACAATATTCAAAATCGCACAAAAATCGCTATTGCAGCGCCACCTACCGGCGATTTTTTTTATAAATTAAGGCAGGACCTACTTGCCATAGCCAATAACTTAAAAAATTTTTTTGGTTCAATTCTATGCATAACTTCATAAACTCTTCGATGTTACAATATTCAAAATCGCACAAAAATTGCTATTGCAGCGCCCATTATCGGCGATTT
Organism: Maratus speciosus; assembly: GCA_963932465.1. Classification (NCBI taxonomy): domain Eukaryota; kingdom Metazoa; phylum Arthropoda; class Arachnida; order Araneae; family Salticidae; genus Maratus; species Maratus speciosus. The sequence continues at coordinate 533,920,344 of OZ010788.1, read as the reverse complement.
TTTTCCAAATTCAGGGAGGACCTGCTTTCCATATCCAAAAACTTAAAATGAAAATTTGGTTCAATTCTATGCATAACTTCATACAGTTTTGGATGGTACAATATTCAAAATCGCTAAAAAATCACTATTACAGCACCCCCTACAGGCGAATTTTTTTTTAAATTCAGGGAGGACCTACTTGCCATATCCAAAAACTAAAAGTAAAAATTTGGTTCAATTCTATGCATAACTTCATACACTTTTGGATGGTACAATATTCAAAATCGCACAAAAATCGCTATTACAGCGCCCCAACCGGCGGATTTTTACCAAATTCAGGGAGGACCTGCTTGGCATAGCCAAAAACTTAAAATAAAAATTTGGTTCAGTTCTACGCATAACTTCATACACTTTTTCATGGTACAATGGCGACAGACAGACGGACGGACGGATAGACGGACACACGGACAGACAGACATTTTCTATGAACATGTTTTTTGGGATCTCTGACCCCTAAAATGGGCAAATCCGTCGAAAACCGGAAGTCGAAAAAAATTTCGATTACAATACTTTCTTCTATTGAAGATAGAAGAAAGTAAAAAAATTATGTCATGTTGACAGTTTTCCTTGCTAGAAAATTTTCCTCTTGTAAACGGACAAATTTTGGAAAAAAACTGAAACTTTATGCTTACATTTTACCAATAAGCAGTTATTTTCGGAAACTACTCCATTACTAGATTTTTAGCCCAATGTATTCTGCACATATTGCTTTAATCCGCACTTGAATTGGATAAATAAACGATGAGTTATTTACAATTCCGTAAACCCTTCTTGTGAGAAAATTGCTGCAGACGATGAAACAAAGATGGCCGCCAAGCACAAACAAAAATTAATAAAATTAAAATAATAGTCATTTTGAACTTCCATCATATTAGGGTTGTTGTACAAAAAATTTCAGATTTTTTAAAAATGGTCGAGCAACGAATATGACATTTTCTGGACCACTTGAAATGGATTGACCCGTATATCTTTTCAAATTGACTTCTTTTCATTATGTGAAGAAAGTCTGAAATTCTCTTTCAAGTTTACGATGTTTATACAGGGCGATTCATAAATATCGAAACAATAGGCTATTTCCTTAAATATTGTACCTAGGCCCATACTTTCAATTGCAAAGTTTCATAAAAAAAGGCGCAAAATTTAATGGCATAAGTTACAACTCCATAGGGGTCTATTTGAAAAAATACGAAAATTAAATTTTTATACGGCCCCCATAGTGTAAAAAGTCCAATCAGGAAAACTTTGTTTATCCATTCCTGAATTAAACACAAAAAATTGCATCTTCATTTCTGAAAAACTCGCAGAGTTATGGCCATTTAAATAATTCATCAGGTTTTAAGGGATTAGACACAAATTGAAATGCGTGCAGTCGAAAAAAGAATGTTAGTTTAAGAGTTCTAGTAAACATGTAAAAAATGTATTTGTTGAGCTAGAATTTTGATTTTTTTTCTTTTTTTGTGATGGTTAACCGTATAATTTTCAAAAAAAAAAAAAAAAAAAAAAAAAAAAATCACATCCTAATATTTCGCATAAAGTTAAAAAAAAATTAAATGTTTAGTATTTTTTTAAGCGGATTTAATTTAAAATCTTTATAACTCGAAACATTATTCTTCGGATTTCAAATTTTTTTCATTTAATTAAAGAGGAAAGTATAATTTTAGTTTTGTTTCAGGATTTTTTTTAATTTTAATTTTAAAAATATTAAAAATATTTGTTTAAGTAATTATGTAACTTATTTTAAAAAAAATCATATTTTCAAAAGTAAAATTTTTTTCAATTTGCCGAAAAAAAATTAATGTAAAATAATCAAAAAAGACATGTTCCAAGTTTGCACCTTTTTAATTTACGATTAAAAAACATCATACAGAAAAACGCATTTAAAGTTTTAAACATTGATTGGCTCCTAATAAAATGTTTAAATGCATTTTTAAAAATTGCACGTGGAAAAGTAACTTCTTTCGGTAGCTTAAACTTCCGATTAAGTTTAACTTTTGCCGTTTATGCCACCTTTTTTTGCTACTTAAATGTCCACAAATAAATGTTAAATGTATAATTTGAAACAATGCTTTTTCTAACATGCCGATTAAGAGTTTTTCATAATTTTAGCCCTTTCAAATTCAGGCTTTTTATCTTCCCGGCGATGCCGATAACAAAGCATGTATACTGGGGCCGGACCAGACCCGGGCTTGGCGACTTTTTTTCTGAAGACTCAGCCAGGCCGGGTCTAACGTATTTTTTCATACCAAACTGGGTATTGGTGTGATTTATGACGGTCAATTATCTATACAAGGAATGTGGCCCCGAAGGCGGGGGTGCCTTCCGTGGAGGTCTTTCTAAAGGAACCTAACCCATATTTACGCAAGGATATCCAAGGTTCAAAGAAAACCACTGAAAACTACGAACGATTGGGCCGAAGGGCGCGATTGGATTCGAACCCAGCATGAGAGCAGAACCTCTCGGCCACTGGTTATACCGAACCGGGACTGGCTTCCTTATTCCTAGGTCTCCCCTGGACGAAATTTTCAGTCCCGGTCTCGAGACAACCCGTATTAAAATCATTATCTCTGACTGACCTAATCCGTTGCAAAAATAACTAAAATTTGGCTCAGACCAAAAACTTTTACAACAAATGCATGTATTTTTAAATGGCCATTATTTTACAATAAAATTTTAAAATTTCTATTTTTAAAGGATAGTAGATTTTAAGGCAAAAAAATTAAAATACAGTAAAACTAGTAAAAAAAAAATCTGCCTATGACGGAATCCTTTCTTAAACGGAAAAATATGTTGATCCATGGAAAAGGAATATAATAATACCTGAGAAAAAATAGACTACATTTACAATTCCTAAGAAGGGAACTTGTCTATAACGCTTTTTTGTTTTTTTTCCTATGTGATTCCATCTTAAAAGGTTTTACTTTATAGCATTTTTCATTGTCGCCAACACATGGAATATGGATTAACGATATTAAAGGAGAAGTGAATCATTTACATACAAATAGAGATTCATTAATTAAACAAATTATCACAGCTTTTGATGCTTCTTTAAAAATAATAGCTATAAACATGAAAAAAGAAAAGATATAATAAGTATTTTTGGTCAGAACTCCTCCATACGAAACAACTTTTAACTGTATCGATGTGAAAAATTATGTAGAAATTCAGTCAGGTCGGCCAGGCTACGATTTGAACTTTTTTCCAGGCAGGGGCGAACTTTTTTTCCTATGGGTCGGTTCGGGACCGGACCTAGATATTTCGACCCGTGCAGACCACCAGCATACTTTGAAAACAGGTTTAACGCAAAATCTATACTCTGCCTATTTTATGTCCAAAGGAGAGGCACTGTCTTATATCGACTTTTAATAATGTACAATTTGTGGCTGATCCCTATCTTGCATTCAAAATGAGTCAAAAACTTGTCGCTCAGAGGCATGGATAAATGGTGTAAGTCACGAATTTTGGATTTTGATATCTCTGCAAATTTTAAATATATCGAGATGAATTTTTTTGTGTTTAATTCAGGAATGGATAAGGAAAAATTCCCTAATTGGGAATTTTACTCTACGGGGTCCGCATAAAAATTTAATTTTTGTATTTTCTCATATGGACCACCCATGGAGTTGAAACTTATATCATAAAATTTTGCACCTTTTTTTATGAAACTTTGCAATTGGAAGTATGTGCCTAGGGGCAATATTTAAGAAGATAGCCTATTATTTCGATATTTTTGAATCACTCTGTATACAGAATGTTCGGGAAAAAAAAGCGCTAGTGGGAATTTAAATGAATCCGTGAAGTAATAACACTAACTCGAGATCCTTTTGAAAAATTCAAACGCGACACTGGACTCTATTATAATAGCGGCTAAATCGGCTTAGTGAACAGAATTCAGAGTATTGTCGAGAAAAGCGCAATCGTGTGTGCGTCAACACAAGGTTTCCCCCAGAAGAGTGCTGATACATTATCGATGTTTTTTTACTACAACAATTTAATTCAAGGAAGTCAAAAGACTGTATAGTTTGCAGTCTAGTGCTATCCCACTCAGCTATTAATCAAATAATGCAGTGTTTTTGTACCATACAATGACCTGACACGCTGAAACGGGTCTTCTTGAACATAGTAAATTATGCACATGCGTGTCTAATAGAAGTAGAGTAAGACATACTGAACATCTATTGCAGTTTAGAACAAACATGTTTGGAATTTCTTTGTAATATTTTCAGAATTTCGCTATCGTTTATATATGGACAGCGTCTAGAATCCACTTTATTTCAATATATGTTTCGTAATGCACAAAATATGCTACATTTTTTTTTGTTAACTGAGGAAAGATAGACCGCTTCGCTGGGAATGTTTAAAATTACTACTTAAAATGTCATTAAGTTATAACTAAATTAAGTTATTAATATATTGTTTCAACTTCTAATTTTATGTATTTCAACTCTTTATTTAGTTATTCAAAAAGTAACAGCAATTAAATGAATATTTTATGTGAAACCGACATACGTAAAATTCATTATGACATTTAGGTACTTTCAATGGTTCATTTAGGCTTTAACTACTGTAAATGTGACAAAAAAGCCATCTTTGAGAAAATTTCATGAAGGACTTTAAAGTCAGGAAGGTTAAAAAAAAAAAATGGGCGTTTAAAAATGGCTGCCCACTGTCGGTAAAAGTTGATGGCAATTTAGATGTTTTAAACGTCCAAAAGTTAGACATTCCGAAAAAAAAAAAGACATTCTAAAGCATTCTAAAATTGAGCACTCTCTTGTAGACACATACGTGTCTGAATTTCAGAAATTTCAGTTTACAGTGTACTTTTGTTCAATTAAACTGATATAGTTAAATACATTCATAATAATATAATATAAAATCTTTCATTAAATGACAAATATATTTTTTTATTATTTAATTTTTAACACGAAACAAATCTTCAGTAGCCAAAAAATATTATTTAAAATAAACTTTCATATAGGGTCAATACAGTAAAAGTGCAAAAATGAGCTTAATAGATGTATATAGGTTGTCTCCACTCTCGACGGTGTCCAATAACTAATTTCTGAAACGTTAGTCATAGACATATAGTTTCAATTACAAAAATGTTTTGAATGAGGTAAAAAATGATTTTAAAAGTCGTTTTGATCAATAAAAACATTTATTAAAGAATTACGAAATTTATATTTTTATACGGTCCCTTGGTCTTATAATTAATATTTAGTAAAAAATTCCTATCACACTAACAAGTAAGACATAAAAAAAAGTCCCATTCATGTACACTAAAACTGACCGAGGTATGAAACTGTGAATTGCATAACTTATTCCAATTTTCTGCACCTGAACACAGATGAGTTGGGCCATGCTTCGAGGGACCGTGCACAAAGTGTTTAAAGTATTAGAAGGATTTATTTCGCGTGTACATTTCTGCCATTGCAGCCGAAGGGAAGCACTTACAGCAAGTTTTTAAGATAACTCTAATTTTTATTAATTAAGTTTAAGATTACATAATCTTATAGCTTTTTAAAATGAGCATCATTTTGTAAAGAATTACGAGTGTCGCTTTTATCATTTCATTTAACAAAAAAGTTTGTTATTTTTTAACTAATATTTTCAGTACAAGTTGTAAATTTTCGCTAATATGTCAAAAGGAAAATAAATTTAAAATTTATATTGCTATGTTAATTTTACTCACACTATTATTTTTTTTTTATATCTGTCGATTATTTATATTTCTAGTAAATATGTGAATGATCCCTATTGGGCAAAAATGATGCTTCAACTTTAAACAGCTATTAATCGGTCAGTTTTAAACGTAGAAGAATGAGACTTTTTTTTTTTATTCTACTTCTTAGAGTAATAGGATATTTTTTCTAAATAGAACTTATAGGACTGAAGGAATGTGTAAAAATTTAAATATCGCAATAAAAAAAATGCTTTTATTGACCAAAATCACTTTAAAAATACTTCTCTATCTCATTTAAAACATTTTTGTATTTGGAACTTTTTCAGTTACTTTAGTTTTTGCATGATTAAAAAAACAGGACACTTTTACCCACCCTTTTGCATTTGCTCTATATTTTTTTTGTCTTCTTCTATTATTCTTCTATTATTCTTATTCTTCTATTTAATCATCACTAGAACTGAAATGCTACTTTCAGTTTTCAGACATTTTAAAATGTATATTGCTGACGCTGTACTGTATTAGCACATTCTGGTAAGACTATGCGAATGATCCGAAATCTGTTCATTTTGATGAATATCATCCTCATATACCACAGTTTAACGAACTATATGAGTAGCAAAATTTATAGAAAAATAATACCCATCTTCCGCCAACCTGGAACCTAAAACCCTTGAGACTTTTATCAGCATCTTGCATTCAACAATTTATTGGTTTGTCTTTCGATTCACAGATAATTTACTTTTTCTTTTATTTATTGGGTTTTCTGAGAACTTGCTTAGGCCACCCTTCTTTTGAGATCCTGAGGTATCCTTAAATACAGCATCTGATTATTGAAAAATCAAACCGGGTAAATGCCCAGGATATCCAAGTCTCAAAAAGAGCCCCCAATGCTAAAAATAATAGGGTATTTCTTACTCAAAATCAGCATAAATTGAGACTATAAAAAATATTAGGGTGGTCCTCAACTGGTTATTTGTCGTAGAGTTCCTCGTAGGATTAATCGGGCACTGCTTAGCCCCAGCCTTAACTGTAGAATGACATAATTTTACATTCACTGTAAAAAAAATGAAATTTATCGAATTTTACAGCGAATTGAACCAGTGAATTTACGGAAAATGTTACTTTTTCCAGATAAACGGTCAACTCTCGTAAATTTCACGTTTTAAGGGCCAAACCCGTTTATCTAAAAACAAAGTCCTTTTATCTAGGAGAAAATTCAGTTTTCTTATGCGTCTTTGCCTGGAATCTCTGATGCAGTAAAATTACTGTAGCAATTTTTTACAGCTTAGTAAAGTTGGAAAAGCGTATACAGGTATCCCATAATGGTCTCAAAAATTGAACAGAGCGAGAATACTTGTTCGGAGTACATAAAAAAAGACCAAAAGATCATGCATCTACGATCTTCAAATATTAGGAAAAAAGCTAAAGTTTAACGGCATATTTGGTCCACTGAAACAAAGGTCTATCCAAAACATGAATATGCATATTTACATTATGATACAGATATTGTATTTACATGAATAGATGCTGTAAATGTCAAAATAGACTTTGAACATATTCAAACCTGCTTACGCAATGTTGAATGGTTGACAAGATACGATCCAATACAGACGCGTCTGTAATGTATGGCGCGATGATGGATTACACTTAATCCGTCAGTCCACGTCACCCTAAAGCTTGCATCAATTAGGCTCGCTGATTATCTAAAGCATATCATTATATTAGATGATTTAAAGAACAGAAGCAAACTTTAACAGGTGGTATAACATATTGAAAAAAAATTGAAAGGAAACTGGAGTAGCAATACATTTAGATAATTCAAAATACAGGGTGCTTCATTCCCTGAGAGCCCGGAATTATATTCATAACTTCGAAAGTAATGAAGATAATTTTATAAAATCTTCAGTATAATTAAATTGCTTTGCGTAAAATCCGATGAAATTACAAAAACAGTTGAAACTGCACAATATTTTTGTCAGTGATATTATCTATCAGTTAAAATTAGAACGAAATATGCACTTTCGAGATATTATAACATTTCACACAAGGCAAGGTAAATCTAAAAAATATTTCGCTACAATATGGGCTCGAGAAAATTCAGTTAAAGGTAACGAATAGCAAAATCGTCACTGGCCGTGATAATATCATTCAATCTTCCGTAATGGGCTAATCTTTTAAAAGCATAGAAAATTAACGTGTTTTTAGAGCCTGCGGAGTCTGGACTGAGACTTTCTATTGTAGCTTCTAAGGGCCAGAGCTCCCCAGTCTTCAAGAAAACTGACTGTAGTAGTAACCGCTGCCATTTCTTAAAATCTGTCCCAAAGGTCTTGGGACGACCCTGTAATTACAATAAAAATGTAAATTGTATTACAGTTATGTTCTGCATACTTTAATAAACACTATCAGTACGGGAAACGTTTCAAAAGATTTTTAAAAAAATCAGAAGCTCCCTAGTCCTCTAAAAAAATGTTTGTAGTAGTAACCGCTGCCATTTCTTAAAATATGCCCAAACTTTTTGGGAATACCTTATAAGCACATTAAAAATGTAAATTGTAATACACTTATGTTCTAATTACATTAATAAACACTATCTCCACGAGAAACGTTTCCAAAGTTTCAAAGTAAAACAAAAAGATTAAATTTCTAAGATTTTTCACATTTAGTGCTGAAACTATATATTTCTTCAATGACTACTACTATTGAATACTCAACTAAACATGAAACAAAAAGAAATTGCTAATTAATTGAACAATTTTTAGCAAGAAATAAAACTGGTTCTCAGATATGTGTCAGATATGTGTATACTGGTTCAGAGATGTGTCCGGGTCTCATAATTGTATTTTTTTTTATTTATAGCGATCTCGATATGAATTATTTTTTTCTGAAACATATTTTAATATAATAAGAATATTGCATGTAAAGATTTGCAAGTAAAATTTTTAAATATTTCTTTAAAAAATTTAAATTTTACAATTTTAAACATAATAAATTTTTGATATAATTCTGGAAGTACTTACTCGATTTACAAAATTTTTACACTTTTGTGTACAGAAAATGTGTCGTTTTAATTTGTTTTCAGGATTTCTTAAAATATTGATTATAAATTTTATATATAAAAAAATTAAGTACAAAAATGAAGTTTTTTTTATGAGCGAGTTTTGCATTAATTACCATATTTTCACAATTATCACTCAAAATTAAAAATCCTGAAAACAATTTATTGGAAATATAGCATCTCTGTTGAAACTTTCATACATATATCTTGCAAGGACTTTAGATATATTCTTTTAAAGTTGACAAATCGTGAAAAAATTCACTCTGAGATAAATGAAGTTAAAGGTAGTTAAAGTGAAATTAAAGTCCATCGCTTCTCAAGGCAAAAGGTGTTATATTTCTGGATCTAACGAAGATAAAAGCATTCGGTTTGCGGTATTTAGCACTAAAAACTCACTATTTTTTTTTTTTTTTTTTTTTTTTTAGACAATTAAAAAAAATTGCATTTCTTGAGAATTTTTAGCTCCGGACCCCCTTAAAGTTATGAAGAACAGGAACATCAAAGTCAATTCTCTGTTTTTCTGTCCTTCATAGCTGCTGTGTGAGTTTTGTAATTTGGAATTTTAAATAGGGTTTCCTTGGAACTGTAACGTTCGTCGTTTTGTAATGTGCCGTTCGGTGAGGCATCTGATATCTTTCGCAATATTTCTAACGCCAATTAAAAGTGATGGGGCTTTGAGTTCTCACAATTTTTTTAATTCTTATTAAATTTGCATTAATCTTGTAATTTGTTTTAGCCATATTTCAGACTTTATAAAATGCAGAAGTAAACACTTATAAAATATTATAATAAAAATATACAGTTCAGTTAATATTACAAAATTGTTTCATATGGTATGTCTCAACCCGCACGATAACTTAATTCAGAATAGATATATGGAACATAAAACTCCGAACTATATTTTACAGAATGAATTAATGATATATAAATTCTTTGACAGAAACTATTTCAAAAATTCAAGTCAATTTGAAAAATATATAAAAAAACTGAAAAATAATTAAGGATTAAAAAACAATGAAAATATTTAACTATCTCAATAACATTAATTTATTCTATAAAATATAGTTTAGAGGTCATTTCAACATAAGTTTTATTTCCATATATCCATTCTAAATTGAGTTATCGTGCGGATTGTAATATACCATGTGAAAATACTGTAATATACCATGTGAAAATACATTTTATAAAGCCTTAAGTATGGTTTAAATATATTACAGAGATATGTATAATTTCAATAAGTATTTAGAAAGTTATGGGAACTTGAGTTCAAATCACTTTTCACAGTATCTTTTATACTTCAGTATACTTCTTCAAATCTGCTCAGATTAAAGCAAGAGGTAGTGCGGGTTTCATGTTATTGTTTTGTTTAAATTTTTCAAGCGGTAATTTAAATGTAGTTAAGCACTGATAATTATAATGGGTGATTACAATAAAATAAAATATTAAAGTAATTAAGTAAAATATTAAAATAATTAATTAATAATTAATTAATAATTACATAAAATAATTATGTAAAATAATAAAAATTTAGAAAATAAAATAAAATATTAAAAATAAATTAATTTTCTCTCTGCAATACCAGTATTGCTGTCACTGTTCATGTAGAAATTAATTCCTTTTTTATGTCATCCACCGTTGCAGGGCTTATTACAAACGATTGTGCCAAACAACGAGTAGATGAACCAGAATCCAGGTCTGCCACAGGCGACCATTTCTTTAATTCTACTTCACACTACTTTATTAAAATAAAAATTATTGACATACTGTCCGAAAACATTTGCAAGAGAAATATACTACAAAATCTGTTTTTTTATTTTAGATAAGGGTGCGAACAGAATAAAAAAATAGTCACCTGTGATAGTACTGAGAATCAAGTTTTTATGTTCTCTAATTTTTGAATTGTTGTCAAATTATCGTGTTTTTTTCATTAGAAATATTGGAATTAGCCATATTAGTAGGAATTACACACGTAATCACTACAAAATAAAAATCATTACAGATTTAAGGAGACCGGGAAAGCCCTATCTCCGTAATGTTAAATGCACCAACTGTATGTACTTTTTTCTCAGAAATGGTGGAAGATAAAGGCCTAGATTTTTTATGGTAGTTATAATAACATGCTTTACATACTTTAACAGGCCATTTTTTTCTAAATGAAACTGAAAAATTATCATTAATTTTTTACTGAAAATCATTTTTTAATTATCATCTTTACTGCCTAAAATAAATAATTACCAGCAAATCATCAAACCCCTGTGTTAAAGTATGTAAAACATGTTATTCTAACTACCATAAAAAATTCTAGACCTCTATCTTTCGCCGTTTCAGAGAAAAAGGTACATAAATTTGGTGAATTTAACTAGGCGTAGATAGGGCTTTCCTGGTCACCTTAAGCCAATACTAAATACCGGAGAAACGAATGTAAAAAAGTAATTATAACAAATGCGACTTTAACAGTTACAGTTGCAGATGTTGTGCGAAAGCTATCTGTTGCACCATATTTTTTTTTTTATCTGAGATAAGAAAATAATTTAACCAGAATAGAAAAATAGAATTTTATGTCCTGCTGATCCAGATTTAATTTACAAAAAAGCTTGATTAATTTTTTAAAAATGTCGTGGAAAAAAGATCGCGAATTACACCATAGATATGCTAATTCGCATCAAAATCAAAGGTAAGGTATCAATATAAAGTAATTTTATTTTATAATAAATCAGCTATAATAGCCAAAAAAGAATGATTAACGAAAAATTAGTAAAAAAAAAAAAAAAAAAAGAAACGTTGTGATTGCCATCGATTTCAGAGCAATCTTGTATTTTCTTCCTTTAATTTAATTGTAAGTTTCAATGTTTACATCCGAAAAATATGCGAATTTTAGGCGTTCGCGGATGTTAGGGTCGCAGATTTAAGGGAGTCTACTACTACTATAAAACAGGCAAAACCACACTGTAAAAAACACTGCAGTTTCTTAACGTCCTTAACTTTTTCTTTTTTTTTTGACACAATAAATTAAAAATAAGGACCCGACACCACTTTATTTTTAATAAAAAAATTTGGCTTTGTACAATCGAAAACGGTACGCCATTTAACAAACCAAAGATTACAGTTAAAATTAACCCATTAACCGCCAAAACTATAAGGTTGAAATGTTCAACTTTTTAGCTGAACGTTGTTTGTCACCACAAACTCTGAAAGATATTTTTCTCTTTATATGATCTTAAAATTTTATGTCATTAGGTAAAGCCAATTTTTTACTTCAAAAATAGTGGTGGGTATGTAAATAACTTAAATATGTGCATTTATTTTCCCCGTTGCGTGAACGCAACACCAGCGGGTAATGGGTTAAGTGGTTTCCAAAAGCTTTTAGTATCGAAGATAGCAAATACTTTTTGCCCGAGCGGCACTCGGCCAAAACTGTTAAGGGGTTAATCTAAAAAAATATAGTATAATCACAAATGAAAATGTACAATAACCTCTTCCGAATTATCGCCTATTTCAAAAAGATTTATCTTTAAGACCTTTATCTTCAGAAAGCACAGAAATCAATATATGCATTTTTGAGATTTAATGAAACATTTATAAGAACAAAGTTATGCCATTGTTTTTCAGAAATGTTACCAAGTATTTTTTATTTAGTGTATTAATTAGTTTGCTCAACCCGAAACATAGGTTTTTTATATGTTATCAATACTTCAGTAAACATTTTTATGTTCAACAAGCATGTTTTACAGACAAGCATAATACATTAAAAGCAGTAACAAGAAAATTAAAATTAATATTATTTTGTCGCTCACCTCACGATTTGCACCTCTAAATTTTGCGGACATCATTTATGCCCCCAAGGGCAAATTTGGGGTGAAGGGCTCGGGAGTGCATAACATGAACAAGTGGTCACAGTCTTTTCCAAAAACATGTCACATGTGAGGGTCGGCAAAACTTTAAGTCTACGTTCGCGCCTCCTAGAATATATCCTCTTCTCTCTCTTTGAAATACCGTTTGCAGAAATCCGTTACTTTACACGGTGACTATATAGAAAATGACTAATACAATGTAACAATACCATAAATTTCACTCAATTATTTCTATGTGAGGGTAAAATTTATTGATACAACTTCGTAGATTAAATTCAGTAATACGGAAGTAATATGACTCCATCTGAAATAGGACGTAATCCCTATGGCAACCTAGAATCATTACTTTTGATTAAATATCATTGAATGAATTACATATGATAGGATTTAACATAATGAAGAAAACTTTTATTAATATCTTTTAACGTTTTGATTCGATTTTCATATTCGAAATAACTTGACAAAATTCGGCAACGATCATCTACGTATATTAAATTTCAAACCATTTTGTTGGGTTGTTTTTGAGCTGTTATATGCGGACAGACAGATAGACGGACGGTCTAGAAGACGACTGTAGGTGCTACGCATTCATGTAATTAAGAACGCAGCTAAAAACGAATATTAATAGTCTGTGAAAGAAATAAAGAGGGGTTTTCTCTTGAAGAGGAATTTCTTACTCAGAAAAAAATATAATATAGAAAGTAGAAAACTCTTTTTTATTATATTGTGTATTGTGTATATTTCCGCTGTTGGAGAAATGGGTTTAGTCATAGAATGATTATGTTTTGAAGAGTATTTATTGCCTTTTTATATTATTAAATATTTTAACCTTTTAAAAAAACAGAGCAGATATGAAATTATGCAATTTTTTTTTTCACATTCATGTAAAATTATTTAAATAACCGCAGATTTATATGAAATAAAAGAAACAAAAAGAATTACTCATTATGATTTGCATATGGTATTATTTTCTACATCATGCATATGGTGGTATTTTCTACATCATACATATGAAATGATTTTCTACATCACACATATTCAAAACGCATGTCAAAATGTACCACTATTAAAATATATATGGGAAATTTTATGGAAAATTAAAATATATAAAAAATAAAAGTAAATAATGTTACATTTATTCCATATTTTGTAGCCGTATTCATATCTAGCACGTATTGAAATAATAGATAATTCCGCACATGTCGGTTCATCTGGCTGTTTAACAATAGGTTAAGCATAAAAAAAAGATAATCAGAAAATTTATGCGTTGGGTATTGATCACTTAAAACTTTAAAAATAAACTTTTTAAATATTTAAAAAGAATGAAAAAAATATGTAGGGGAGCTGGGGGATGAATGGGACAAGGGATGGATGGGACATTCTCAATATTTCAGGCAATTAACGTTTTTTATAATTACTTTATATTATTATATATGACAGTACCATAGTGTGCTTTAGAACCCAAAAGCAAAACCACATGGCTGTTTTCATTTTTTTGCAAAGTTGCATTTTCTGAAACTCTGCTTAAAAGTAACTTAAAAAAAAAATTGAAGTTGTCAAATATTTTATACAATATAAACAAACAAGATGTGTTGTAGTTATTTATTTGAAGGTTCAATATTGGTAATTAAAATGAATGAATATTAACCAATGTGACAAAATAATTTCTGAGGAAAAATTGCAGACAATTGAATCTATGTATCATAGGGATGATTGGGACAATATAAAATGGGGATGAATGGGACAGTGTCATTCATTTTGCTGTTGAAACATTTATTTATTAACTAAAAATATTATTTGGGTTTATAAATTAATGATTTATGTTAATTATTAGTACTAAAAAGTACTCGCATTATATAAGTTGTTTATTATTAAAAATTATATTGAGCCTTAATCATTGTATTGTAATAAAGGTTAAATAGTTTATCAAAAAATCGCTATTGAAATTTTATCAAAATTGATAAAATTAAAAAAAGTATATGTTTATTGGTCAAATGGGGTAAATTATATTGAATTTTGAACTTTTGCTTAAATAAACCCCACTTCCCCTAACATAATTTCAGTGTTGTGCTTAATATCTAAGATACATTTCATTAATATTCATTAATAAGTTGTGAATGAAGAATATTAGCTATACCGTATTTCAAAGAAATTTTTCACTTTAATTTCATATCTAAAATGTAAGTGGGAAAAGGGAACTGATAGGCAGTCGAAGTTTTCATTACAAGTTAAAACTGCAGCGAAAGAAGTGATTAGCAACGCTGAGATATAATAGTCATATTATAAGATCATATATTACAAATATAATTACATATAACTTTACAATTATAAATTTGAATTAGACAACATTGAATACAGGGAGGAAAATATGTGTGTCCCATCCATCCCTGCTATAGGGATGATAGGGACAGAGAGGAACTTTTTTTAAATTTTATAATATTTTATTGTATAATAATAATCTAGACTAAATATTGTGCATAGATATAGCCAAATACCTAATGTATGAAATGTGATATATAATATTGATAATAACTTAAAAAAAGTATTAAAAATAAATATTTTTGGGAAGATTTCCCATTCATCCCCCCATTTCCCCTACAAGTATAAAAGATGCTAGTTTCAGCGTTGACAATTTGGCCTCCATTTTTAATAAGAAATTTCCAGTTCATATCATAAATTAAGAATGACATTGCTTGCATTATTTAATAACGGACATTTCATCAC
Organism: Maratus speciosus; assembly: GCA_963932465.1. Lineage (NCBI taxonomy): Eukaryota > Metazoa > Arthropoda > Arachnida > Araneae > Salticidae > Maratus > Maratus speciosus. The sequence goes on along the minus strand of OZ010788.1, from coordinate 533,904,995 downwards.
TGCGTGAGGTAAATAGTCTTATTTTGTTAATTCCGGTGTGAATTCGAAATTTACGAATAAAAATGGAGGCCAAACTGGCACCTCTGGCCAGTTTAAGCCTGTGAAAATATTTCCACTACAATAGTACATAAAACAACGAAAAGGAATATAAGATATTTCTAGAGATATCTTGAAAAAAAGAAACATCTCCCATTTTTCCTGAGTTTGAGGTTACAAAGCTTTTTAGCTAAGATAAGAATTGAAACACATCGATTTTATTTTTCGTTTTGCACTCTCGTCTCAAGTGACAACCACATTTGCGGGACGTTTCAATTTTTTCAATCCTACAGTTTAAATAACAGTCTTCAGAGGGTTGACAGAATTTGACCTAACATTTATTTGCAAAAATTTCAGAAATCCTTTCTTTGCGAATATTTTTTAACCCATTATGTATTGAATTATGAATTTATGAAATTTTTATCTTCTAAAGCATTTTTCGTGAATTTTGGAAACTGCATTAGAAGATTTACATAATCATTTAATAAATTTTAGAAGGATTAATTAAATTTGAATTTATAGGAATTTTGTGCAATATTTCGCTATTCAAATCTTTTATTTTAAATATTTTTCTTAGTATTTTGTAAAATTAGGAAATGTACTAATATAATGTTCTTACAATAAAAATATAGAAATATTTCCGAATTGAAAAATTCCCTGCCCCCCACCCGCACCCCAATGCCAATAAAGCTGAAAATGTGCAAAGGCAAAAAAAAAAAAAAAAAAAAAAAAAAAAAAAAAAAAAAAAAAATCCTCCTTTTAATTTTATTTATTTATTTTATTTTTAATTTTTTCGTGTAACCAATAATGCTTTTGAAACAAGATAAAGTAATGTATCTATAACTCATTCTAAACTATCGTAGAACTAATTGATGTATTAAATGAATTTTATAACAAGTTATTTTAAAGGTACTTATAAGTACCGTCAGTAGATAAGGGGTTAGAAGTATGGCACAGCGATTGGTATAAAGGTGCAGAAAGTTTTGACTGCCTAAGGGGAACTGCTCAGATGTGGGGACCATGTCTGTAGAGCATAGATGTTCCCCCCGGGTGCAGAAAGTTTATAGTTTCATTCCTCCTTGATATTTACAATTTATTAAGTGTATAGATACGATATTAAGTATATACGTACGAGCCCACTTATTTAACCTATTGGAAACAGCATTTTAATACAAAAATTTTATACGATTGGCACCACTTAAAAGAATTAAAATACAGTAAAACAGTATAACGGGTATCTCATGAGCACGGGATTTGCCTGCGATTTAGATATAAAAATTTATGTATATATATAGGTTAGGAATCGAAAATGTGTCCATTAAAAATATTTCCCTAGATTAAAAAACATTTGTCTGTTCTTACAATGCATTAGCTTAGAAACATCTTGTATGTCGTTGGTTACTTATGTTTGTTTTTGCAATAAATATAAATAAGGATTTTGAAGAGATTTTTTTACTAGTTTTTAAATTTTTTAAAATCGAAAAGAACTAAATTTTATCTCGAAACTTTGTTTTTTATATATTAACATTTGCATTTCTCAATGAGTTGTTTAATTCATTATAACACATTTGTTTCTATTGCTATTAGTGTGGCGCGCTGGATTATTAGGAAACGGGAGAAATGGACCACAGGGTGAAAAGGATCAGTCAAATATTTCGTTAATGCGGCGTCCCACAGGTGTTGCAACTATCTTAGTCAGATACTTATATATTTTGTATGCCATGCAACATTTTACTTCACAAAAACATATTTTTTCAGCTAATAATCATTATTGCTTTGGGTAAGTCAAATTATTTTTTCATATGGTTATAGTTCTGCATTTAAAGGTTATTGTTTATATGTGATCTATCTAGTTTTTATGATGTAATTTCGGGGAGCATTTAGGCTTCTAAATAACTTAGAATGGCGACTTAATATCTACAATGTTGAGTCGGATTGTGTTATACTTATCACCTAGGCGGTCTACAGTGGGACGTTTTCATGATATAGGCGGACAAAGTTCATTTTTCAGATTATCTCAGAATTTGACAAAACCGCGTGTATTGGTAGCTGAATATCTGTATTTTTGAGATCCGTACGACCTTTTCCGAAAAACATCAGAGATGTCGATTAATTATGACCGTAAAGAAGCCATTTGTGCAGTTGGTTTGAGGGAGTTTCAAAAGTTGCACTAGCTTCCTCTAAGTTTGAAAGCACGTCGTGACTATTCTATTTTATTTGAAAACACGAGTTTGCTGAACATAAGTCACAGATTTGCAAGGTCAGATTTAACCCATTTTTGTTTGAAAATAAGCGGTATTAAATCCGCTTATCCGCTTTTTTCAAATGTTGTAATTCTGGATGATTCTTAATATAGTTTAGAAAATTCATCTCGACTTGTAGCATATTATTCAGCATTATTCAGCAACAAGCCTTTTTTAAAAATCAAAGTGCCATTCCTAAAGTAGTGAAAAATTCATGAAACTCCTGCAGATGTCTGCAGATCATTAAGTTTTTATTAATAAACAAGCATCATATTAACTTACAGTGCATGTATAAATTAAATTAAAATGATAAATCTTTGTAAAAAATTACCATAAAATAAAAACAATACATAGGACGCGTTTCGAGCTAAAAATATTAACAGCTCGTCATCAGCTACAGTAAACACGTGTCCGTAAGGGGACAAGGTCAAAAATGAACTGAAAGGTAGAGAGTAGAGCTTGCAAAGAATGCGACAGATGGCGCTAGCTGAAAGGAGCACATGCAGAAGACGAAAGTGTTGCCAAAAAGATAGAAGAGAAATTGATAGGGAAAAATGGAAATAAAAGAAATAAACAGAATTAAAATAAAATAAAAAAGTAAATTTAAAAATATAAATATGAATAATAATAATAAATAAAGAAATATAAAAGAATAAAACAAGAAAAATTAAAAGATCCTTTTTTTCTTTTCTTTCTTTTTTAACAAAATAAAAAGATAAGAAACAAGAGAAGAGGGAAAAGAATTACAAAAGTAATTTCCAAGCTGGAGAGAAGAAAGGAAATCATGAGAGATCATTGACAAGATTATCAGAATTTTTAGAAATAAAATATGCTTCAAGAAAATCCAAGTGAGAGGAAAAGGCAGGGGAAGGAATTATCAATTTCTTCATGGCCAAAATTATTTCAATAATACTGCAATATAGAGCTATTCGAAAGTTAGAGGTAGGTCAAAGTCAGGCAGAGATGGCCAGATGGCTAAATCTGAGTCCTTTTGTTGTTCATAGGCTTTGGAAGCAATTTCAAACCACTGGTTTGGCCTCCAGAAGGTTTAGTCAAGGGCGGGCAAGATCTACGACAAGCACCGATGACCGATATTCGTGGTTATGTGTACGAAGGAATAGAACAGTGAACGCCTCTCCTTTTAGAGCCTCCCTTGATACAGCCACTGGAAGGTTGGTATCAACGTCTACTGTGCATAGAAGGCTTCATGAAAGTGGTCTTTACGCGATGCGACTAGACATTTGTGTGCCGCTCACCTCACGTCACCGGAGAGAATGTTTAAGGTGGGGACGTCAACATGTTCACCGGACGGCTGATCAATGGAGGCGTGTTGTCTTCACGGATGAGTTCCAGTTTAGCCTTCAAAGCAATAGTAGGCATTGTTTGATTTGGAAAGAACAGGGAACACGGTATCATCCATCAAACATTCGTAAAAGTAATTCTTATGGAGGAAGCTGTATCTCTTTTGGGTGGATGTACAGACCTCCATATCATTCGACGTGGAACTGTGAATGCTCACGTCTATAGAGATGACATTCTTAATACTTATGTGCGCCTTTATGTCGGTGCAATAGTAATATATAGTCGGTATAGTCGGTGCAATCCTGTAATGGTTTCCTATTACAGGACGATAACGCTAGACCGCACAGGGCTCACATGGTAGAAGATTATCTACAGCACCAAACAATTGAGCACATGGAATGGCCAGCTCGATCACTGGACTTGAATCCCATCGAGCATGTTTGGGATACTTTAGGAAGATGTGTCGCTGACTCAATCCCCCTCCTCAGATCCTTGCCACGCTTATAATTGCTTTACAAGAGCAGTGGCTCGCCCTTCCCAGCGAACTTATCGATCGCATAATTGACAGTATCACACTTCGCTGTATGTACTGTATTGCTTCTAAGGGTGATCATACTCCATATTAAAGGTACTTTTCCTATACCAAACTGAGACATTTATTTTATTTATTTTATAATTGTATTAATTTCTGAAACACCACAATTGTCTGGTAATTTCTTTTAATGTTATTTTATACCTTACTATGTGTTGTAAATTGTGTCTCAATTTTATTAAAATCTACTTGAAACATTTTGAGTAATCGCTACTTTTGTTGTTTTTCGTTCATTTTTGGAAAACATTGTAGATCGTCAAAACGTCCCACAGTGCGATCGAGAGAGATGGACAATGTGTAGACGGGAGAGATGGAGCAGGTTTTCTGTCGGGAGAGATGGGCCATGCAATCTTGAATTTCAGATTTAACTTTTTAAAGAGATGAATTTAAAATACTAAGAGATTGTATTTTTCTGTTTTCGGAACATGCTGAGTACCTATATTAGAAAAGGGCGTCTCTGGCATGGATATAAACATTCAAGAAATGTGTAATGACGAGGATAACTATTTAGAAGATTAGAACGAAAACGAATGTGTGGGATGCGGCGAGGCAAAACAGAAAGTAGTTTGTATACAGTGTTTCTCGTTTGCATTAGCTTCATGAAGGATGTTTACAGTTTGAAGTAACATGCGATAATTATGTGAAGAAATTAAATAGCAAGAAAGTAGTTACTGGCAAACAATCTTAACTCACAGTGTATAAAATATTTTCATAAATCATTTTTAAATATTTTAAAATATTTAGATTTCAAGAAACAAATTTAATTTTCATAGAAGAAAATTTCATGAAAAGGTCAAAAAACAGTTCATGTAAACTTAACGTTTCAGTAATTTAATTGAAAGCAAGTTTATTTAATTTTCATGTTATGAGAATAAACTTTTATAAATTTAATACATGTGCAATTATTTCAATATTTTATTTTGGACCATCTCATCCAGAGTAGGCAGGGTAAGATGGACCACAAAGTAAAAATTATAAAAAAATTATAAAATAAATTCCTTTAAAGATATGATCCTCTGCATTTGAACTTTCTAAAGAAACATCATACACTATACATATATACTGTAAAAAGTAAACTATGCGTAAATATGTGGCTTTTAGAATGTGAAGAACAAACGTGGCCCATCTCTCCCGTAATTAACCTACATAATTTTTAAATCCTTCAGTATTCCAACTGCATTGGTAACCTCAAGGAACTTAAAAGTATTTTAAAACCACTCGAGAAAACAAGAGAAAAAAATACATAAAGAATATTTAATATAATCAGGTTTTATCCTTATTGCACAGCACTTGAAATTCTATGAGGTCAACGTCAATGCACCGGATGGCACCCGAGATCTACAAAATCACTGATCAGTATGAAGAATAGGTAATGACTAATGATGCATATCATATGCAGACTGATATTTCACATGCTAAAATTTGCAATAAATTCCCGAACATGTGGTTGTGGATGGATAATAAAAAGTGATTTAGCATAGATCAGTCATACTCAGTACAGTTGCCGCCACGTACTAATGTCACATAAGTAAACTATACATAGAAATATGTACAGATGCATCTATATATACTACATATTTTGTAAAGTTAATTTTTGAAAGATCTCGAGATTGTTTTTAAAATACGATACAATAATATTTCTATAAATTTCTGCCCACCTGCAAATCAAGTTTTTGATGTACTAGTTATTAGACAAAAAAGGACAGGTTCAAATCCCAACTAAGCAATGTATGATTGTAATGGGTAGGATTCCTTTAAACAAAGTTCCCAGTCTGTTGAAAACTCGAAAGCAAAAGTTGATCGTAATGCCATCTATAAATTTCTTAGACCAATTAATACGTCGATTATAAGCAGAGTATCGCCAATCTGTTCTTTAGCGTGTGAATTCGCCTTCAGGAATACCTTCCATTAGCTAATGCACCTTATCCACTACGCTATTAATATTAAAATGTTAACATTGGTTAGAAGTAATATTTCCGTACTAATAATTAATACAAAACAGCAGATAGTTTCTTATGATACAAAGATGTATGATTGCAAAAATTTAGGCGCAGCCTTCGAGTTCATTGCTGTATCAAATTTTTGCTCCTACAGAAATTTTTTTGAGCGTCTTTGGTATAGAACAATAAAGATTTTTAAAAACTTTATTTCGATTTCTAGCCGCCACAATTAGCCTGAAAGAGCCAAAATAAATGTTACATTTTCCCGTGGGTTAAAAATAACGGAATTATAAGCTAACTTCACAATTTCAATTCTAAAAGGGATCTGGTGTCATACAAGAAGGAAAATGTGTATTAAATATTTTATGCGATATAGCATTTTTCTAAGGTCGAGAGCAAAGTGATTCAGAAAAATACAGGCTGTTCATAAAAGAATGTCTTAGTTATAGATTTTAATAGTATCAACTGTAAGCGTTGTAGGGTGTTGGTTCAAGGTCACAAATAGCGTAATGGTAAAGCGTAACACAAACAGTTTTAGATAAGTGCATGCGCGAGTCAAAAATAACGAAATGATAACCTAGCTTCACAATCCCGATTGAAAAATGTTTCTGGTATCATGCAAGTAGGGAAAATGTGCATTAAATATTTTAAGCGATACAGCATTTTTCTAAGGTCGAGAGCAAAGTAGTGCAGACCAATACAGGCTGTTCATAAAAGAATGTCTTAGTTATAAATTTTAATAGTATCAACTGTAAGCGTCGTAGAATGTTGGTTCAAGGTCAGAAAATAGAGTAACTCAAACAGTTTTAGATAAGTGCATGCGCGAGTCAAAAATAACGAAATGATAACCTAACTTCACAATCCCGACTGAAAAAGGCATCTGATATCATACAAGAAGGGAAAATGTGCATTAAATATTTTATGCGATACAGCATTTTTCTAAGGTAAGGAGCAAACTAACTCAGATAAATTTAGGCTGTTCATAAAAGAATGTCTTAGTTAAAAATTTTAATAGTATAAATTGTAAGCGTTGTAGAGTGTTGTTTCAAGGTCAGAAATAAAGAGTACCTCAAAAAGTTTTAGATAAGTGCATGCGCGATTCAAAAATAACGAAATGATAAGCTAACTTCACCATCCTGATTGAAAAACACATCTGGTATTATATAAGAAGGGGAAAATGTGCATTGAATATTTGATGCGATATAGCATTTTCCTAAGATCGAGAGCAAAGTAATGCAGACAAATACAGGCTTTTCATAAAAGAATGTCTTAGTTATAAATTTTAATAGATATCAACTGTAAGCGTTGCAGAGTGTTAGTTCAAGGTCACAAATATGGAGTAACTCAAACAGTTTTAGATAAGTGCATGCACGAGTCGAAAGCTAACTTCATTATCCCGATTAAATAGGACATCTGGTGTTATACAAGAAGGGAAAATGTGAATTAATTATTTGATGCGATATAGCATTTTTGTAAGGTCGAGAGCAAAGTAATGCAGACAAATACAGGCAGTTCATAAAATAATGTCTTAGTTATGCATTTTAATAATATCTAATGTAAGCGTTGTAGAGTGTTTGTTCAAGATAATGGCTTGCAGTGCCACATGCGCAAAGTGGAGACTCTTCAGCGTAAAGCGCTATTGCTGGGCTGAAGATTAAAAAGCCGTTAGAGGCATATGATTTTTCCTTTTGGGTCTTTATAAAAGATCGTGTCTACGTTCCGCCGCTACCTCATGATTTTTGAGAGTTGAGACACAGAATTCAAGATGCTATTGCTTCCATTACTCAGGACTTGTTAACCGAATTTTAAGAATTCCCGAATTGGAAGAATTGATTTTAGGTTGGATGTGTACCGTATAATTAAAGGTGCACATATTGGACATTTTAACGAAAAACTAGATTAATTTACCTTCAATTTGATGCATGATTTGTGGTAAACAGTATAAATTAATCTGTTATAATATACCATTGAACTTGGAATATTATTTTATGGATACTCTGTACTTTGTTTTTCTTTTATTATTTGCAGACAAAATTGACTAGTAACTGAGTGAACAGAAAGGAACGCATCTCGTAAAAGCAAATGTTGAGATAATACGAAACATTTTTTTTTTTTAACTGACATACGATCTTAAAGATAAAATTATTTTTCAGTTATTAATAGTTAGTTAATGTTGATCTAAAAAAAATAATTATAACATCATAATGATATAAAACTACAGCTGATATCATGCTTATTAAATTTCGAGTAACTTTTACTGTTTTTCTTTAAAAGTTTTCATAAATCAATTTTATTTTTAAGTTGCTTCTGAACAGTTATTAAAAAGAATTAACATGTTTTTGGATATGTATAAAATTTTGATTATCATTAAAAAAGATCCTTTCAAAAACTATTAATAAACTTCCTCGATTAGAATATTTTAATTTAGCACTGCATAGAAATTTTCGTAAATTTTGTCGAAAAAAGTTGTTTCTTTTATGACATTTTAAAGAAATTAATTGCTAAAGAGAGATTTAAATTTACTTTACTGGTGAATATGTTACATAAGTATCACGCGTTGTATCTATACGAACATGCAAATTTTATAGATGAAAGTATTATACAAGCAACATCTCTTAAAGATATTTTCACATAAATTTTAATTACCCCTTACAATGTGCATAAAAGAAAAAAAAAACCTTATCGGGATCATCTTTTGAAAGAAATTTAACTATACAGTTTTGGAAAAAAAATATTGCGCACTCCCATATTTTTAACGTACAGTCGTCGAAAAAAAAGTAAACACACCTTACTAACTCTTCAAAAAATTATCCTAGAAGAAAGTTACTGGTACCACACGATTGGTAATAAAGTCTACTTTTAAATGATGTATATAAAATTTGCTTAGGGGGCCATCTACATATTAAAACGAACCATAACTTTTTTTTCAATAGCAGTACACAATTATGAGAGCATAAATGAACTCTACATCCTTCAATTAGCCTAAAAACAAATTTTTAAGCAATTCGTAGGATAAGTTTCCGAGAAATTAATTATTTTAAAATGAGCATATTTTAGGGGTTGTATCGAAATGGAAGTTTTGTAACAAATATTTAAATACCTATATACTAGATGGCAGCACACAACAGTTTAGCGGGCTGCCAAATAGGTTTTCCCATAATTCATTGCGGATTAGCTTTTACGCAGAGAGAGTGTTTTTGAGACGCAGAATATAGAGATGTTCGAAATACAAGCTGCTTGCTTGGTTTTCCCCCGGAGCTTTTAATGAGAGGCGGGAAATGATAAAATATTTTGCAATCACCGGGTTTCTTCTGAGTTTTGGCTCTGTAAATATGTACAGTATTCCTGTAAATAATAATATGTCTTGTAGTACAGAGATTCAGTAAATATTACTTTGTACTAAAGCATAGAGTGGCGTTTCTTTTCTGAAGTGATGAGTCGATTGATAAAAGATTGTAGTGTCTACTTATGGAAAGTAAGCTGGCTATAGTTTGGTACTCCATTGTTGACTGAGAGCGCTCCCTTCTTGATCAAGGCATCTTAAGCGCCACTCAAGCAGTCATTGAAAACTGCCAAATTACAGGATAACGTAAGACATTTCAAAATATCTAGTCACTTCTATCATAGACGGCCCCTTAAATCATCCTGTTGCCATTTTTTAAGTATAATTTGAAAACTACTTGGAAGGAAAACGTTAAATTTTGGATTTCCATAAAACAGGACTTACTAAATGTAAATCCATCAAAAAAATTGTAGGTTGCAATTTATATTTTTTTCGAATATTAACTTCATAATTCATTATTAGTATCATAAAATTATAAAAATTGCTAATTCAACGTATTTATGTTTGGTTATTTTAGTATTATTTCTCCACAAAAAAATAGCATATTAGGAGTATAATTTCAGGAGATATTAATAAAATATGAAAATGTAATTTAACATTAGAAGCACTAAATTTTGAATGTTTATAATTCAAAAACGTATCATTCAAATGACTTGAAATTTGGTGTCAAGGCATAGTTTGAACCAAAGATTTGAAATATCTTGTTAAAATTGGGTATTGCCATTGAAAAAAATGAAGTTTGGGTTCGTTTTAATATGTAGATGGCCCTCTAAGCAAATTTTATATACACCATTTCAAAGTAGACATTATTTACAATCATTCGGTGCTAGTAACTTTCTTCTACAATAATTTATTGAGGAGTTAGTAAGAGCTGTTTACTTTTTGTTCCACGACTGTACGTATCTTTAAAATAAAGAGTTGTCTGCGATTGTTTAACTACATACAATTATCAAAAACTTTTATATTACTATAGCTTGTAAAAAATGATAATGAACGAAATATTCAACTTATTAAACCTTTTAATTAAACTATTTACTTTAAAAATTAGTTTAAAAAAAACTAAGCTACATTGTCTTTCCGTGTTAGATACGTTAATAGATAAAAGTAAAAAGGGGAGTATCTCTTGCAGAAAATGTCAAAACACAAAGAACTTAGTCTTTAGCAAAAAAAAAAAAGTAAAAACAGTACGTTAAGAAAATAAATATAAAAAATTGAATTATTATTTTTCATTGTTTTTATCGACACATAATTAAAATAAAAAAACAATTAAAAAAAAACATATAAATAATTAAAAACATTACGAAATTTTTTGACATAAACATTTTTATTTATTATTTTCGTTGCTGAAGATTAAAAGTTTTTTTTTATGTTTTGGTATTGTTTTCAAGAATTTCTATGATTTTCTATTAACATGCAAAACAGATGAACAAAACTTCGAGTAAAACAAAGTATTTTATTAATTTAAATAACAACAAAAAACCCGATTTTTAAAGCAGATGGTTTAAATTAAAATGTTAATTAAAAATTGAGTTGTTCCTTTGCACTAATTTCTTAGAAACTATACAAATATATTAAAAAAGAAAAATCATGTGTCAATCCTAGATTATGAAACATTTTCCAAAATATTAAGAATAACATAACAAAACTTCCCCGTTTAATGAGTTGAATTACTTGTATTCTTTTGTGAAACCCTGTATATGATCTGTATAATTTATACACACAAAGTAATAAGCAATAAATCAGGTAGAATTAAAAACACATACTACAGCTGAAAATGCACCATAGAGAGTACTATAAGTGAATGATACAATGCTATGCGCACCATATTCTAAAGTGAACTTCTTATAGTGCAGCTCAGTGACGTACATAAATTTCATTATATGTTCGATATAAAGTACATTCATTAAATTAAGAATCGACCGAAGAAATTTTGAGATCGAAACCGAAACCGTAACCGAATTTCGGTTATCTTCCTATTTTCGGCCAAAAACGAAAACGTCAAAACTTTTTAAAGTAATTAATACGTATATAAATATACATAATTATTAATTAATTATACAAGTTTATTAAATGCACATAATTAATTATTAATTATACGTGTGGCCTATGTTAGTTCTCTGTCCTCACACTATCTTTTTTTCATTTAAAGTTAAATGTAATTAATTCATCAATGACACAGAATGAATTTCTAAGTATACGAATTTCATCTAATTAAAAAATGTTTTAGGTATACATAATATTTATAATCATTTATCTTTTATAATGATTTTTGTAAATGGTTCATCTTTTATACTAGAACTTTCTCAATGAGTATTCGAAACACTTTTAGGGTTTCAATCTAAACATTTTCTATTACTGTTAAGTCTGTAGCTGTTAATGAGCCCATGAAAAGCGTCTTCAAATTTTAGTCTTATAGGCATTGCTTGCTTTACAATTTACACTCACGTCTTGAGTCAGTCTTGACTGTTAACTAAAATCAGTGAAGTTCTGAGCAATATGTAAATAAAGAGTGTCTCATTTGTGCCGACACAGCTCAAATCAACGAGTAATATTGAAAAATTCCGAAGAAATAAACCATATTTTTTAAATACAGATAGTTTTTGTTCGGCCGAATTTTTTGGTAGCATTTTCGCCTAAACTCAGGTCGTGTGCCGAAAGCGAAAACGAAACCGATATTTCTGTCGATCTCTAATTAAAATACATTTCAAACGACTTTTCGGGCTGAATTCTTTTGAATGTCACAGTAAACGAACTATAAATGCTACACACTTTAGATCTAGTACTGAACATTCCATAGTAAACTTGAATAACATATATAAATTACATGGCAATCCGAGTATATTTACGCAAGTTACATCTCGCACAGACAGACAGACAGATGACCAGACAAATCGAATTCATAAATACTTTTCAACTATTTTGAAAGTGTTAAAGAAAAATTCTTAATTCCCTGGTGTATAACATTTGTTTCTTTCTATTATATTAAAATATATATATAGTGTGGTGCCTATTACTTTTGGCCAAGGCTGTGAAATTGTTAAATATTTCTTTATTTACATTAATTCCTTTTTTATGTTACTTTGTTTATTTACAGCATCTTTTTTAGGAGCGTTCGTAATTATATAAATACGTAGAACCTTGGCACCTATAGTCGTCATCAGGTTATCCGTCTGTCTGTCCGTATATAAAAGCGCAAAAAATAGCCAAATGTCATAACCAAATGGTTTGAAATTTAATGCATATAATCGTTAAAGAATTTTGTCGTGTCATTTCAAATTTCACGAAAATCAAATCAAAACTTAAAAAGATATTGATAAAAGTTTTCTTTATTCTATTAAATCCTTTCATACGTAATAAATTCAATGATATCCCATGATAGGTAATGAGTCTAAGTCGACATGGTGATTACGTCCTATTTAAGATGGAGTCATGTTACTTCCGTATGACTGATTTAATATGTATAATCGTAATAAATTTTATATTCATGCATTTGTGCATAAGAGTCAAGAGTGCAACAGCTATTGCACCAAGATCCGAATATTTATAAAACTAGTTACAGTGCGAACGCACCACATTTGCCACGTTTGACGTGCAATTTCAGACTTGTTAAAATAAGGTCGGCTCGGGCAAATTAAGAAAATAAGTGAAACAAAGACACTAAATTATTTGAGGCGAAAATATCCGAAATCTAAGAAGAAAAATACAAAATTATTTAATCTGACAGAAACGTTTAATCATTTAAAGAGTGAAATGACATGATTTCTCTTTCTTGCTAACTTGCATTTTCATTTTAAAAGATATTAGTTCTGTGGTGATTTTTTTCCCTTGAGACATTCTCTGTTTTTTTTTTTTTTTTTTTTTTTTTTTTTTTTTTTTAATCACGGAATCTTTGAAGTCAAATGAATGTATTTAAAAAAAAAAAAATTCGAAAAAAAAGTGCACTCTCTCAGTTTTGTTACTACGTTTTTACATACACTGTAAAAAAAAAATCTGTAAAGTTACTAAAATTTTTCTAGGAAACTGGGATTCCTAGAAATTTTTATGTAACGGCAACAACAAAAATTCACGTAACACATACACTTTCGCACTTTATATCAAAAAATCTGTAATGTTACTAAGAATGTTTTAGGAAACTGGGATGCCTAGAACTTTTTATGCAACTACAACCGGGGTTACAGATAGAATTTTAGTAAGATTACTGTAATTTTAGTAGATACTTTTGTAAAGCTACAGAGTTCCGTAGCTTTACAATAACTAGTGTTGTAGATTTACATCTTTTTTTGTACAGTGTACAGATAAAAGTTTAGTAAGCACACAGATTTCGGCAACTTTACATCTATAGAATATCAGATTTTTTTACAGTTAAATTAACTATTACTAGCTTTAGTAAGTTTATCATTTTTTGTTTATAATAATAAATGATTAATTGACTAATGGCCTCAAAGCAAAGACAAACTAATTAAACGGGATGAATGATAAATTAATAAAGAGTTAATAATTAAAAGGTAATATTGTAGAATTAATTTTACATAGAATTATAATAAGCATAAGAATAGCATGAATGCATTAACATAGAATAATTAATGCATACAATGCATAGATCTTATGCACGAATGCATAGAATTATAACAAAAATTAATGAATAAAGAATGATTAATAAAATGACGTTTAATTGTAATGTTAAGTAATAAAGTAATTAATGTTTAACAAAGTTATGATTTTTGGCAACATTTTCTTTTTCTCAATATGATATTATAATATTTTTCTATAGAAAATATAATAAACATTTCTTATTGATCTTATTTCAAAACATTGTTTTTCTTTTGTTATACTTGATCATTATAAATTTCATTTAGTTTGTAATTGTGTGCCTAAAAGATGAACAAAATATCACCTTTTTTTTTTGGAGAGAAATTTAAAAGTGTATTTTAAGGAGATTCTTTTTTTTATATTTATTTTTTCATTATGTATCACATTATTTATTTATAGTACTATTCTGAAATATGTAATTAATGGTCAACAAAATTATGATTTTTAACAACATTTTCTTTTTCTTTCAATATGAAATTAGAGATTTTTATAGAAAATACATAAAAAAGGCAAAATTCTTTAATCTGATAGAAACGTTTAATCATTTAAAGAATGAAATGACATCATTTCTCTTTCTTCCTAACTTGGATTTTCACTTTAAAAGACATTACTTCTGTGGTGATTTATTTTCCTTGAGACATTCTCTGTTTTTTATCACGGAATGTTTGAAGTCAAATGAATCTATTTAAGAAAAAAATATATATATGCAAAAAAGTGCACTCCCTCACTTATGTTACTAGGTTTTTACATACTTAACTATTACTAATTTTAGCAAATTTATGATTTTATGTTTATAATAATAAATGCATTTAAAGCAAAGACAAACTAATGGAACGGAATGAATGATAATTTAATAAAGCGTTAATAATTAAAAGGTAATATTGTAGAATTCATTTTACATAGAATTACAGTAATACCGCGACTTACGTTACCCCGCATTTTACGTCGTCTGGCTTGGAAAAAAAATTCCTTACTTAAGACGCACTTTGAACTTTTTTGAAGACTTTTGGCTCTGTGAAAATAATTTTCCCTGAAAACTCGCTCTGCTGTTACAAAGAGCTTTTAAAAGTAAAAAAGAAAAATTTCTCGGTTCAAACTTCATTACAAGATTTGTTCGCATCCCCAAAGAATGGAATGGGGCAGCTGGAATAACAATAAATTGTAAATTAACAACTTTTTGTTTTATTTAAAATTTTTGTATTGCAAAAACATTTTTTTTTGCTAATGTTAAATGTATGTAACATAATCCTAAATACAACAGAACCTTAGTTCAATAGATTTTGGAGAATTTTTATTACTTATCTTATTTTGTTTATCTAAATGTACCTCGACTTACTACTCTAGTCTTCGAACGAATTGTTGGCGTAAGTGGAGGTATTACTGTATAATAAAACATAAGAACAGCATGAATGCACTAAACATAGAATCATCAATGCATACGATGCATATATCTTATGCACGAATGCATAGAATTATAATAAACATTAATGATTAAAGAATGATTAATAAAATAATGTTTAATTGTAATGTTAAGTAATCATGTAATTAATGTTTAATAACAAAACTATGATTTTTGGCATCATTTTCTTTTTTCAATATTAAATTATGACATATTTCTATAGAATATACTATAATAAACAATACTTATTGGTCTTATTTGAAAAAATTGTTTTCCCCTTGTTATCTTGATCATTATAGATTTCCTTTATTTTGTGATTGTGTGCCTAAAAGAGGAACAATATATTTGGATCACTTTTTTTTGGAGAGAAATTTAAAGTGTTTTTAAGAGATTCGTTCTTTTGTATTTGTTTTTTCATTATGTATTACATTATTTATTTATAGTACCATTTTAAAATATATAATTAATGTTTAACAAAACTATGATTGTTAGCAACGTTTTCCATTTTTTTAAACATGAAATTAGAGATTTTTATAGAAAATATAAAAAAGGCAAAATTCTTTAATCTGATAGAAACATTTAACCATTTAAAGAATGAAATGACATGATTTCACTTTCTTCCTAACTTGGATTTTCACTTTAAAAGACATTAGTTCTGCGGTGATTTTTTTTCCTTGAGACATTCTCTGTTTTTTATCACGGAATTTAAGATAAAAAGAATTCTGAAAAAAGTGCACTCTCTCAGTTATGTTACTAGGTTTTTACATACTTAACATTACTAACTTTAGTAAGTTTATGATTTTATGCTTATAATAATAAATGATTAATTAATTAATGGACTTAAAGCAAAGACAAACTAATTAAACGGACTGAATGATAAATTAATAAAGCGTTAATTATTAAAAGGTAATATTGTAGAATTAATTTTACATAGAATTATATTAAACATAAGAATAGCATGAATGCACTAAGCATAGAATCATTAATGCATGCAACGCATAGATCTTATGCACGAATGCATAGAATTATTATAAACATTAATGCTTAAAGAAAGATTTATAAAATAATGTTTAATTGTAATGTTAAGTAATCAAGGGATTAATGTTTAACAAAACTATGATTTTTGGCAAATTTTTTTTTCAATATGAAATTATGATATATTTCTATAGAAAATATAATAAACGTTTCTTGTTGATCTTATTTGAAAGCATTGTTTTCCCCTTGTTATACTTGATCATTATAAATTTCATTTATTTTGTAATTGTGTGCCTGAAAGAGAAACAAAATATTTGGATAACTTTTTTTTTTTGGAGAGACATTTAAAAGTGTATTTTAAAAAGATTCGTTCTTTTATAATTATTTTTTCATTATGTATTACATTATTTATTTATAGTACCATTCTAAGATATGTAATTAAGGGTTAACAAAACTATCATTTTTAGCAACATTTTCTTTTTTTTTTTCAATATGAAATTAGGGATTTTTATAGAAAATATAATAAACGTTTCTTATTGATCTTATTTAAGGGGACACATTTTCAAATAATTTTTATTTATCGAGTTAAAATTTCGAAATTTTTTGTGATGGTTAAACATATCATTTGTAAACAAAATCACATGATAAAACTTCTCATAATAAAAAAAATTTAATGTAAATTTCATTAAAAAAGTGTGGTAGTTTGAAATCGTTATAACTCGAAATATTATTTGTAGAATTTTAATTTTTTATTCATTTAAATAAGCAGAAATATATAAGTTTTAATTTAGATTCAGCATTTTTAAAAATATTAATTTAAATATAAATTAAAAATATTTAAATAAAAAAAATGATGTAACTTTAAAAAAAATCATATTTTCAAAAGTAAATATTTTTTCATCTTTAACGGTTTTTGACTTGTAACAATTTAAATACTAGAACTGGTGAAAAAACCATCATGAAGTAAAACGCATTTTCACAAAAAGTCGTTTTCAAGACAACCATTGCTTGAAAGCTAAATTTTGAAAACAAACCAAAACGGAAAAATGAATATTTCCTGTTCCAATTAAGATAGAAACATGATTTAAACTTTATTTTAAGCAGAAAAAATACAGAGAAACTTTTAATGTAATAATTTTTTTTTTTAAAGAAAATTTGAAGATTTTTGTGTCCCAGACTCCCTTAAAAACATTTTTTTTCACTTGTTTTACTTGACTATTATAAATTTTATTCATTTGTTGTAGTGTGCATATAAGGAAAACAAAGTAATTGGATAAATTATTTTGTAAGAAATTCAAAAGTGTATTTTTATGGAATTCATTCATTTTATCTATTCTGTCATCATGTTATGCTATTTATTTACTGTACCATTCTAAAGTAAGGACTCTTCCGACGATTTAACACAATAAGGGAAACAAAGACGCTAAACTGTTTGAGTCGAAAATATCCCATCTATAAGAAGAAAGTTCTTTAATCTGACAGTAGCTTTTAATCATTTAAAGACCGAGGTAACATGATTTCTCTTTCTTCTTAAGTCTGACTTCCACTTTAAAAGACATTAGTTCTGTTGTGATTTCTTTATCTTGAGAAATCCTCTGCTTATTCCTTTGAACTTTTAAAGTGATATGATTTTTTTAAAGTTTATTTTTTTCTATAATAAATTAACATATTATCGATTATGACACAGTGTAATTAAAAGTTTGTAACAATCAAAATTAAGTTACTAATTTAATCAAGTTCATAATTTTGTTTATGTGATAAAAATTCAGAAATTAATGGAATGATAAATGAAAGAAACGTAATATAATGAAATATTATGAATATAATAAAGCAATAATGAATAAAACGTACTAATTGGAGTTTGATGTTATAGTTTATAAATGTAATACTCATTAATAGATAAATAATAATTAAGGAAATTAATGTTTAAACTATTACAATTATTGAATAAGTAATAAAAAAGTGAGTTTTTCGATAATTTCGTTAGATCTATTTCATAGATATGATGCTTTTTTTAGAGAATACAGTTCACATATTTACCTCATAAATCGGTAAAAAAGATAGGTAATTGGCAGTGCTACACTATTAAAATGTATGTACTTGGTTGAATCATCTTTCGGTGAGCCGTAGCTGCAACCATTAAATTGTGAAATCTTATTCGAACATTTCGAGATGAAATTGAGTTAGAGCTCCAAATGTTGGAAGGAGATTTTACTATTTTATGGTTGCAGCTTCTTCGGCAATAAAAATTGGTTCAACGCAGCACTATAGTTTGAACACTAGAACCGCCATAGCGGTCATTTGGACCGCTACCAAATAAAAACATTTCGATTCGAACCAGAAATTTCTTTCTAAAATAAGTTAACTATGTACCCCGGAGAAATAAGTTAAATAAAAATTCAGGTGTAAAATATTTTTAGAACACTTGAGTAAAATTTCCGGCGGGGTTCTAGTGCTAACGATGTAGTAGAAAAACAAATTTCTTTTAGAAAAATACTGTAAATAGTATACTTAGATGTAAAATAGAACCGCATGATTCACAATCCTTCTTAGGTTCGGATCCTCATATAAAAGATCTTGAAAGAATCGCTTGTTTTTATAAAGATTATAATGGTTTTTGTGTGAGATACGTTAAAAGTTTGAATAGAGTTATAAATAAGGAAATAATAATAAAAATATGCATTTACATAAAATAATAATAATAAGAAGAAATATTAAAAAATAAATGAATTTTACTGTATGTGCACACTTAACAAAAAATCTGAAAAACTTTCTCTGTGAATTTCGAAATATTGCATTAAATAATTAAATTTCATGAAAGTTTATGATAATATTTTTTATGAAAAAAGTTTCTTTAAGTGTTAAAAAAATATGCATGGACACATAAAAAATAATCTGAGTAGACGCTTTATGTATTAAGCTCTAGATTATTTTAATATTTTACATTTAAAAGCAGATGATAAATCGTCAAATATTCTCTAATATAGTCAATATGTTTATAGCTATTTACGAGTAAAAACAATGGAGTTAATTATATGCCAAGCCACTCTTGTTAAAATAGGCTAACTGACTGCGAAATATTAACAAGGGAATATTTGAAACAATTTAAAGGGTAGAAAATAAATGGCAAAAAAAAAAAATATATATATATATATTTTATATATATATATTGTTCGAAAACATTTGCCGTACACGTTTTTCGAAAGAGTTCAGAAGCGAACGGTACCTGGATAAAGAAAACTTGACCTTTGCAGTCGCTAGTGAATCGGAAAGGACTCCGTAAGTAATCTTCAGTTTTTCCTGCATCCAAGGACATTTCGCAGTTTGAACGTTATGTTCTTTTTCTCTTTTTCTTGTTAACTGTTAAAGTGACTGTTTTATATTGTGAGTTCAATTGAGAGCTGTGAGCTCGTGTGTGTGTTTTAGACGGCGTCGCTGTCAAGTGTGTAACCAAGAGGGTTTTTATCGTTTTAATTAAAGGTTTTTACAGTCCACATGTGTAGAGTTGTGTTTCATGAGGGAATACATAATTAAGTGCGAACCAGTCGCGGATACATAATGGTCCGTTGCCGGAGTTTTTTTTTTTTTTTGAGAGGGAAAATAAAGATAAATAAGTGACTGACCAGATTTAAAGGTGGTTTGGTGTTCAAGATTACGAATTTGAATCTAGCGCTGGCGAAGTTTGGGTGCATGGTTGGTTGGATTGCGATACCTCTGCATTATTGATCAAGGCGTTTTTAAAGTTTGGTGAGTTCGTTCATTTATTTAGATTTTTATTCATTATGGATAACTTGAGTGATTTTTTGGTTAAAAAGAAGGGATTGAAATCGAGTATTACAAAATTAGAGAATAAGATTAATGATTGTATTGGCGAAGCAGATGCTAGTCAAGTAACATTGTTTGAAAATAGAATTGAAAGGTTAAATGATGAATTGAGTGAAACATTTAATGCGATTTTTGTTAAATGTGATAAAAATGATATTGAAGCGTACATTGAGGAACAACGGACAGAACAGGATAAACTTGATAGTATGTGGCTTAGTGTTAACCGGAAAAAGTCGGGGATTACATTAAACGAAAGTAGTCACAATGCAGGCGTTTCGAAAGCTCAAGCATCTGAAATTAAATTGCCGAAGCTTACACTCCCCACGTTTAGTGGTAATTTGGAGGAGTGGTTGTCCTTTTATGATTTATTTAGGGCTAGTGTAGAATGTAATGAAGGTTTATCAGACTGTCAAAAGTTACAATATTTAAAATCAGCATGCAAAAATAGTGCACTTAAGATTATTCAGTGCCTTCCAATCTCCGATTCAAACCATAAGACAGCGTTAGAACTGTTGCAGGAGCGATATTCAAACGTGAATTAATTAATGCATTGATAAAGAGATTTATTGGAATACCTTGCACTTCGGATACTGCACAGTCTCTTTTAGAAAGTGTAGACGTTATAAATGAATGCGTGCGTTCATTGGGAGTACTTAAACAGGATGTTGGCGGTTTTTCAGAAGTATTGACAGTTTATTTAATTACAGAGAAATTGGATAAAAATACGAGATATTGGTGGGAAAGAACACTTAAAAAGGAGGAATTGGGAACACTCGAAAATTTATTGTCCTTCTTGAAGGATCATGCTAGAACACTTCAAAATAGTAAATCCTCAGTAAAAGAAATTAGAAAACCTAAATTCACTACATTGTTGTCTGCTAGTAATAGTTGTGTTTTATGCAAGGAATCGCATCCACTTTACAAATGTCAGCGATATTTACAGTCAGATGTACAAAAGAGAATGGAGATAGCTAGAACAAATGGTTTGTGCTATAACTGTCTTGTGGAAAAACACTATGCTAAAAAATGTAGGAATGCGGCTAAATGTAAGGTGTGCCATAAGCCTCATCATAGTCTCTTGCATATTTCACGAGACAATGGTCCTCAGGTGCAGAGTGCGGCTGAAACACCGTTTGCTGCTCTTTCCCCGAACGCAACAGAATTTCGACCGAAACAAAATGAGTTATTAAATCAAATTTCTTGCACCGGCACCTTTGAATTTTGAAACAATTATGGGTCGGGAATACAATTAATGAATAGAAAACAAACTTTTCTTTGTACAGCAATGATAAAGGTTCTTGATTCGAGCGGTAATCTTGTAAATTGCCGAGCATTGCTGGATAGTGGAAGTGAAGCCTCTTTTATAAGCGAAAATTGTATGCGAAAACTGTGTTTGCCAAGGCGAAAAACTAGAGTACAGGTTACATGCCTAGGTTCTTATAACGCTGAAACAAATGGAGAGGTAAACTTGAATTTTACTCCTCATTTTAATTCTGAAATAAAATTTGTCACTAAAGCATTTGTGATAAAAAGAATAACATCAAATGTGCCATATAGTTCTATTCCTTCAAATATTGTGAATAATTTTAATGATTTAGTCCTGGCAGACCCACTATTTTTTTAATTAAGACCAGTGGATATTCTACTGGGAGTTAATGTATTCTTTACATTACTAAATGGGAAAAGTGTGAAGAGAGGGGAAGCTCTGCCCTTCGCTGTAAATTCTAAACTTGGATGGATTATTACGGGGACTACCTCATTTGATACGACACTTTGTACATTTGCCGTCAATAATATTCAATTAAAATTAGATTGCTTGGTGCAACAATTTTGGTCTTTGGATTCTGTTCCGGAAGTGGTTCAGATTTCTAAAGAGGAGCAGGAGTGTGAGGATCATTTTAAACGCAATTATTTTCGAGATGGGTCTGGAAGATTTGTTGTGAAACTCCCATTTAAACAGTCTCCATCTCGATTAGGGGATACTAGAGAAATGGCTATCCGGAGATTTCTTTCGTTAGAAAGCAGACTGTCAAAACAGCCGTCTATTTATGAAGATTATAGAAAGTTTATGAGAGAATATTTTGAATTGGGTCACATGGAATGTGTATCCAAGTCGGAGGGTGCTCTTTCAAGTGTGGTTTATTTACCAGATCGTGCGGTAATTCGGGAATCGAGCACAACGACAAAATTGAGGGTTGTTTTTGACGCTTCAGCTAAATCTACTTCGGGTGTATCTTTGAACGACATTCTTATGGTCGGTCCACGTATACAGCAGGAGCTTTTCTCAATTCTTTTAAGATTTAGAACATTACCTATAGTTGTATGTGCAGATATAGAGAAAATGTTCAGACAGGTATTAATTAATCCTGAAGATAGAGATTTTATGAGGATTCTTTGGAGAGAAAGTTCCCGAGATTCTATAGAGGATTACCGTTTAAAAACAGTTACTTACGGTACTGCATCTGTCCCGTTTCAGTCTACTAGAGCTCTTCATCAGCTTGCCTTGGATGAGAAGAGTGAATTTCCATTGGCATCTGCGGCAGTGTTAAGAGATTTTTATGTAGATGATTTATTGTCTGGAGGTCAAAAGGTTAAGTTGCGAAAATGAATCTCTAATGTGCCTGGAGTGTTGAAAAACATTTCGGAAGAATGTAAGGAAAGTGCGGAGTCATTGTTCTTAAAAAAGATAGTGGAATAAAAATTTTGGGAATCCAGTGGAATTTTCTAGGGGATTTCTTTTGTTTCACTACTTTAGACCATGAAAAGAAAAATAGATATTCTAAGAGAGATATCTTGTCAGATGTCGCAAGGGTGTTTGATCCATTAGGCTTGCTATCCCCTTGCGTCGTTTTCATGAAGATACTGTTGCAGGATTTATGGAAAACTTCACTTACCTGGGATGAGCCCATTAGTGAAGAGTTTGGTAGACGGTGGACGTCATTTAGGGACGACTTAAGGGCAATTTCTCAGTTGAAGATTCCTCGATTTGCATTGGCTGTAGATAAAACAGGACTTCAGGTTCATGCCTTTTGTGATGCGTCTGAAAGGGCGTATTGTGCGGTAATATATGCGTTCAAGTTTTAATGATGAACGAATAACGGTAAATCTTTTGACATCGAAGACTAAGGTAGCACCGATTAAGACTCAGTCCATACCACGACTTGAATTATGTGCGGCTCTTCTTTTGGCAAATTTGCTAAAAATGGTTTTACATCATCTGAACTTTACGAATACTGAAGTATTTGCTTGGACTGATTCTAGGGTTGCGTTGGCATGGCTTTCTTCAGAGCCTCATCGATGGCAAACATTTGTAGCTAACCGCGTTTCAAAAATCCACGAGACAATTCCTAATATTCCGTGGAGTCATGTTCCTGGGCTTGACAACCCTGCTGATTGCGGAACAAGGGGTATGTTGCCGTCGGAACTAATAAGTTGTGAATTATGGTTTAGTGGTCCTCAATGGTTAAGAGAGCCATTGAAAAGCAAGCAACCTAATGAGTCATTTAACGGTGAAGACATTCAGGAGATTGTTTTGAAAGAAGAAAAGCGAAACTGTATTGTAAATGTGGTTGATCTTAGTGATCATGTGGTTTTCAGATATTCCACTTGGGATAGACTGATACGAATCGTTGCGTGGTGTCTGAGATTTGTGGACAATGCAAGGAAGTTATCTAAGCAAACAAATGGTTTACTCTTGACGTCAGAGCTTTCAAGAGCAACGACGATGATTGTGAAATTGGTACAAAATCAGTGTTTTTCTGAGGAGATCGTTGCTTTAAGTCAACATAAATTGCTAAACCGTTCGAGTAAACTTTTAACATTAAACCCGTTTCTGGACTCTAACTGTATTTTGCGGGTTGGTGGAAGGTTGAGACATGCTAATGTTTCTGAAGATCAGAAACATCCAATAGTGTTGCCTAAGTCTCATCATGTTACGGCATTGCTTATTAGGCATTATCATGTAACTTATCTGCATGCTGGTCCTCAGCTTCTTTTAGCTGTACTTCGAACAAAATTTTGGATTCTGAGTGGTCGCGATGCAGTAAGAAAAATTGTGAAGACATGCCTAAAGTGTTTTCGTGCTGCTCCAGCTATTAGTACCCAATTGATGGGTGACCTGCCCGCCATGCGTGTCTTGCCCAGTCGTCCGTTTTCGAAGACAGGAGTTGATTATGCCGGACCTTTTATGTGTAAAGAGAGAAATCGTAGAAGCATTAAAGCGTTTAAGAGTTACGTGGCCATTTTTATTTGTTTTTCGACGCGTGCTATTCATCTTGAATTGGTCTCGGATTTGTCAACTCCGGCGTTTTTGGCTGCACTGAAAATATTCATTTCCGGTAGAGGCAAGCCAGCCGAACTATCCAGTGATTGTGGTACAAATTTTAGTGGTGCCAGTAGGGAATTGAGAGAATTATACGAATTTATTTCCTCCACCATTAAAGATCAATACTTACAGAACTATGTAGCTAATGAAGGCATCGTCTGGAAATTTAATCCTCCATCGGCTCCACATTTTGGTGGGCTGTGGGAAGCTAATATAAAGTCTCTGAAATATCATTTGCGTAGAACAATGGGAAATTCGTTGTTCACACTTGAAGAGTTCTCAACATTATTGTCACAAATTGAAGCTTGTTTGAACTCGAGACCTCAGTGTCCGTTGTCAAATGATCCAAATGATTTACAAGTTTTGACACCAGGTCATTCTTTGACAGCTATTCCAGAGCTTGATGTTACTGAGGTTCCGCCTTCACGACTTCGACGTTGGCAACTGACGCAAAGGGTGTTTCAGCACTTTTGGAAGCGCTGGAGTGTAGAGTTGTAGAGCAACTGTCTCAGTTGCAACAACGCCCTAAGTGGTTACGTACAACAACAAATTTAAAAATTGGTGACTTGGTGCTCATTAAAAATGAACTTGTGCCACCGCTTCAATGGAAACTGGGAAGAATTATCCAAACCTTTTCAGGTAGTGATGGCTGTGTTAGAGTGGCCGTAGTAAGGACTGCCACGGGAGAGCTTAAACGTCCTATTCACAAACTTTGTCCTTTGCCCCTTGATTGAGACTATTTAATTGCAATCCTTGAAGGTTTCAAGGCCGGCGGTGTATGTTCGAAAACATTTGCCGTACACGTTTTTCGAAAGAGTTCAGAAGCGAACGATACCTGGATAAAGAAAACTTGACCTTCGCAGTCGCTAGTGAATCGGAAAGGACTCCGTAAGTAATCTTCAGTTTTTCCTGCATCCAAGGACATTTCGCAGTTTGAACGTTATGTTTTTTTCTCTTTTTCTGTTTTTCTTGTTAACTGTTAAAGTGAATGTTTTATATTGTGAGTTCAATTGAGAGCTGTGAGCTCGTGTGTGTGTTTTAGACGGCGTCGCTGTCAAGTGTGTAACCAAGAGGGTTTTTATCGTTTTAATTAAAGGTTTTTACAGTCCACATGTGTAGAGTTGTGTTTCATGAGGGAATACATAATTAAGTGCGAACCAGTCGCGGAAACATATATATATATATATATATATATATATATATATATATCGAATTTATTTAAAATACTAGAAAACAGGAATTTTGCTCTTTCAGAATTTAGTATCGCCCCCGATGAAAAAAAAATATATGTATATATAAATAGTACAAAACATATTTCAATTTTAAGACTTAAAGCACAGACTTTTATTTTATGTAAAATGACGTCACTCGCATACGATTAAGAATTACACATTTACGATCCACTCTTAACTATCTACAGTAAAGCATGCATAGGATGTCACTATAGTAAAATAATGCACAAATGCAGCAAAAGATGCCGTCATTAAAGAAACTCGATAAAAAAGCGGCTATCTAATGATTCATAGGCCTGCATTTGTTGAAACATTTTATAATAGCTCCATGTTTTAACAGAAATTATTCGTTTATATTTTTTCAATAAGAGCACGCATTTTAATTACATTTTCTTTCGGTTGTTATGAGAAAATGGCTACAAAAAGATATAATTGCTATATTTTAACTATTTTTTCTTTACTTTCTACATAAATGGAGTACTTGAGTTGCCAAAATTAAACAAATGGTGCTAAAAACTACAAAAAATTAATATTTCAAAAAAAATGGAGATACAGTTTTCAAACAAATTACATTTAAAAGTAAATTTATTTTCCAATACGCGGTATAAAAATTGAAAATGTGCGATGCTTAGAAATTAAAAAAATTGCTATAGAGCATTTAATCGTACAATGATACATCTGCTTTGTTTATTGCTGGCTTCTGTAAGGTAACGTTATTTTTTGGAGACGACACGAAATAAGCTGGGAGAAAGAAATAGCGTACCGTACCGGGGGCTAATAAAAATGAAAGAGAATAATATTTTTTAAATACAAAAATATCCTTTAATATAAGTATTTTTTTTTTTTTTTTTACTGAGGAATAGCAATAGTGATCTTATTTGATAAATTGTTCCAAATTGTACATATTACTTATAAACTTTTTGTTTATGTATGTAGAGTGTGGAGGGTTTCTTTTCGGTCGGTTTTCTGAATACCTTAAAAATATATATATATATATATATATATTCTTTTTCGATTTATTTTGGAAATTTTGTAGAAACCTACCCCGAAGGTTAATTTCTATTACAAAGGTTTTAAAACAAATCATGAAACATTTTCTTCGGATACAGCAATAAACAAAAAAACAAGGACCTATATGCTTCATTCTATACTTACAGTACTTCTGTATTGCATGGAATATTTTCCTAAAATACGGGAGTGTTTCTAAATGAATATCGGGGTTTTAACGCTTGGTAGTATTTATTACATAAAACTTAAAATTATAATTAATACATAAAATGAGAGAACAACTCAAACAATTTTACCTACAAGCTAACAAATGTTCAATGTGCGTGTTAGTATTTGTGGGGGTCATTGTTGCAACAGCTGCAATAGTCAGATGGTAGTTGAGGCACATACACATGATCCTTTATGAACTCCCGCAGGTAGAAATCACTTGGCGTCAGATCGGGTGAGTGTCTGAACAGAACCTCTTTGCTAATCAACGTTTGGGAAGAACTAAACTATCGGATGTGTGCCGTGTGACGAAAGGGGCTCACATTAAACACTTGTAAGCTTGTAGGTAAAACTGTTTGAGTTGCTCTTTCATTTTATGTACTACACTGTAAAAAAAAATCTGTAGTTCTACAGATGTAAAGTTACATGCTTACTAAACTTTCACCCGTAACTGTACGAAAAATGCTGCAAATCTACAAAACTAGTTTTTGTAAAGCTACGAAAAATCTGTAACTTTACAAATGAATCTGCTAAAATTTCAGTAATCTTACTAAACTTTTATTTGTAACCCTGGCTGCAGTTACATGAAAAGTTCTTGGAATCCCAGTTTCCAAAAAAATTCTTAGTAACCTTACAGATTTTTTGATTTTCGGCGCAAAAGTGTGTCTGTTACATGAAATTTTGTTGTTGCCGTTACATGAAAAGTTCTAGGAATCCCAGTTTGCTAGAAAAGCTTTAGTAACTTCACAGATTTTTTTTTTACAGTGTAATTATTATTGTAAGTTTTTATAATAAATACTACCAAGCGTTAAAACCCCAATATTCATTTAGAAACACCCCGTATAGTCGCATTTTTGCTGTAGATAAGAATACGAAAATACAATACATATTGATACAATAATAATACATATTGATGAAAAAATAGAAAAGGCATAAATAGCATAAGTAATCTCATTCGATAAATTATTTAACAGATGTCCCTATTGCTTATAAACTTTTGTTTATATAAATGACATAGTATTTGAATCATAATTCATTCTGTATTGAGTACATTTCTGTAGTGCATGTATAAAAGTTCGTATTTTTTATAGATAAGAAAACTGGAATGCTATAAACATACATATTTATGAAAATATGAAATATAATTTAACGGATGACTTATTTATAAGAACAATTTTTCAAGCTTACTCCGAGCAAAATCTTATCAATCTTTCTATAGTAAAAGGCTTTCAGATTGATTAAAGAAAAACACTCCATGGTGGAATTCTTTTTATCTTATTTTGCGGGAATTCCATGTTTCCAGGAAAGATAAAAAAAATGTATTCCAATTTCTTTTATTTTCCGATTACAATTCATCATTTTAGATGTGAAAAATGAAACATGATTTGGGAAATTGCATTCTTGTTAAAACGTGTTTTATCATACCTTTCATCTGTGTTCCACACGCACGTGAATATCGTATATATGTAGAAAATGTATAGATCTTCGACGAACGTTGACAGCTTTTGCATAGTGAAAAAAAAATGAACTGTTACTCGAAATAAAAGGTCTAAATTTAGGATTACATATATACTATACGGTATACATATTTATATATACTATACATATTGTAATGGTCGCATATGTATATTTATGTAACCATTATAAATGATCATCTACAATTATGAATATAGAAATTATAAATCAAATTTTAGTCATTATAAATTTTTAAAAACATATAAACACATCAACAGAAACAAGGAATTGAAAATGCATTAAAAATTGGAAAAATGGAAATCTTTTTGGAACCAAGGAAAATTTATCAGGCCCAAGTTACCTAAAGTTCCGCAAATAACATGTACGGTCTTTGCAAAAGCCATAACAAGCTATAATATGCAAAATTTTGTATATATGTATATATAAGCACATACATATAATTGTAATACTTCTTTCATATATACTATACATATTGTAATGGTTATATATATATATATATATATATATATATATATATATATATATATATATATATATAACCATTATAAATGATCATCTACAATTATGAATATAGAGATTATAAATGAAGTTTTAATCATTATAAATAAAAAAACAAACATATTAGCATATCAATAGAAATAAGAAATTGAAAATGGATTAAAGATTGGAAAAATTGAAATATTTGTGGAACCAAGGCAGATTTATCAGGCCCAAATTACCTAAAGTTCCGCAAATAACATGTACGGTTTTATCTTTGCAAAAGCTATAACAAGCTATAATATGCAAAATTTTCTATATATATATGGGATGTGGCTCTATTTATAAATCATAACTCACTTTTAGGACGAGCACTGACTTTTATTGAGACGAACACACAAACAAAAATACAGATAAAAAAAAAACTCTTCTCGTTCTTCAATTAACTTAAAAGCTATAATTCAGGCTTCATTTATTACGTCGTTGAATATTTCCAGCATTTCTACACGTCGTTTAAACCTTCCGTTTTGTAGCGTCGAAAGTATTCTGATTCTTTTACAAAATCAACATCGTCGATCTTTTCCCTCGTTCCATTACTTCCACTGCGTTTCTACTTCACACAGCTTCGTTGGTTTACGTTCCCTTTTTTAATCTCGAAGCAGAAACACGGAGTTGGAGACATTCGGTCTAATGCAGGTGTTCCTACGAAATTCCCACAAGCGGCCGTCCTGACATCTGGAGCTGCCGCAGCGACATGTGGTAAAATAGAATCTGAAAAAACAAAAAACAAAAACCAGTAACTGTTCTTAGGGGGAAAAGAGAAAAAAAATAATCTGCACGTCATAGTTGAAGTAGCACAACATCATATGGGTTGACTTATAAAATTGTTACAAACACATAAGAAGAAAAGATTTTATTTTTTTTTAAGTTTCAGTTTTCGTCAGGCCAAGGTTTCATGTATTCAGCACAGGAGCTAGTATTTATCGGTCCTTCAGTTGATGAGATTTTCGTTACGTCGTAGGTGTCGTTAGACTTCACTTTGATTACTTTATACGGACCTAAGAATTTAGATTTCAACTTTAAACCTGGTCCTTGCTGGGTTCTCTTAATTGCTACAAGGTCACCAAGCTTGTACTTCCGGGGTTTCTTACGTCGTAAATTATAGTGCTTGCGATTTTCTTGTTGAATTTCCAGAATATTCTTCTTGGCTTCTTTACGGAGCTCTTCTCTGTCTTTCATGAATTGTTCTTCGACTGCACTGTTTAAGAGGTCAATAATTTGTACATCTTCTTTCTGTTTCATTTTTGTACCAAATAATATTTCAAACGGTGTTTTCTTAATGCTTCGTTGGTAAGTTGAATTAATGATTTGTTGAACTTTAGGAACATGTTTAAGCCATTTGGTCGGTTCGTCTTTGGACATTTTAGAGATTACAGAAATTATGGCCGAATTAAGTCGCTCTACTTGACCACTGGCACGGGGAAGTCCAGTTGTAACTGCCTTGTGCTTTATATTTTCACCTTGACAATAATCAGCAAATTCTTTTCTTGTAAATGCAGGACCTTTATCGCTAATGATGGTGGAAGGATTGCCAAAAGTATAAATTTGTTGTCGTAGTTTTGATATAACTTCCGTAGCAGAAGTGGTTTTACAGGGACACAACCAGACGAATTTAGTAAATGCATCTATTAAAGACAAAATATGTCTGTAATTTTTGTTAGTTGTTTCAAGAGGGCCTAAATGATCAATGTGGTAGGTTTGGAGAGGAGTCTCTTCTTTAGGTAAGGGATGTAATTCACCTTCTTGTTTTCCACGTTTGCGATTATACAAAAGGCATGTAACACAATTTGCTATAATTTTATCAATTTTATTTGACATATTAGGGATGAGAAATTCTTCGTTAAGTAGTTTTTCACAGCGTTTACGGCCAAAATATCCTTTGTCATGAACGTGTTTAATGACATTTAGCTGCATTTCTTCCGGCAGAACTACCAGATCGATACCTTTATGAGTTTTAAAGAGAACGTTATTTTTAAGGAAATAGTTGTCATATGGCTTTGTTTTCAAAATTTCTTTGATGGCTTGTATATGTTCGTCAGTGTTCTGTGATTGTATGATTTTGGAAGTAAAACTATCTTGAATGATCATATATATTGGATTTCTACTTAAAACGTCAACATGGCGCATGCGTGTACCTTGTCTGTGTTCGATTGTATAGTTATAGTCAGCTAACGTTAAAGCACATCGAGCAATCTTGGTGCAAAGATCTTTTTTATTCATAGTAAGGGCAAACGCGTTGCAATCAGTGACTATCTTGAAAGGAATACCTAGAATGTAAACACGAAATTTTTTAAGGGCTTCCATGACAGCTAAAACTTCTAATTCATAACTCGAATATTTACGTTCGGCATCTGTGGTTTTTTTGCTCATAAAGTAGACAGGGTGAAATTGATTGTCAATAGAAGACTTTTGAAGGAGGACTGCTCCGTAACCGTCAATAGATGCATCACAGTGAACTTCTGTTTCGTTACTAGGGTTATAAATGCTTAAAACAGGACCTGAAGAAAGGATGTGTTTCAGCTGATTAAATGCATTTCGTTGCTGATCACCAAAGTGAAGTTTAGTGTCCTTTCTAAGGAGATCTGTTAAAGGCTTAGCTATTAAAGAGTAATCTTGAATGAATTTACGAAAATATGAAGTTAGTCCGACAAATGAATGTACATCTTTTAAACTTTTAGGTTCTGGGAAATTAAGGACAGCTTTAGTTTTTAAGGGAGATGGGTCAATTGACCATTTTTAATGTGGTAACCCAAAAAATCAAGCACATGCATATAATTGTAATACTTTTTTCATATATACTATACATATTGTAATGGTTATATATATATATATTTATATAACCATTATAAATGATCATCTACAATTATGAATATAGAAATTATAAACGAAGTTTTAATCATTATAAATTAAAAAATATATATATAAGCATATCTATAGAAATAAGAAATTGAAAATGGATTAAAGATTGGAAAAATTGAAATATTTGTGGAAACAAGGCAGATTTATCAGGCCCAAATTACCTTAAGTTCCACAAATAACATGCACGGTTTTATCCTTGTAAAAGCCATAACAAGCTAAAATATGCAAAATTTTGTATATATATATATATACATACATATAATTGTAATACTTTTTTTCAACTTGCTCTCCGTTATGTATTTTTCATGAATGTAATGCATATGTATGAATCATATAAAATTGCAACATTCCAATGCCAGTCTTTAACTTTTCTTCTTGCGGAGAGAAAGTTCAACTGAAGAATCCCGAGTACTAAATATCAGAAAAAATAAATTAAGATTATTATTTAAATACATGTTTGACGTATATTTAACTTTATAATATTATTCCTTTATATTTAAGGCTGTTCTTAACTGTTCTGCTCAACAAGCGCAAAACGTTTTGACACATTTACAAATTCATTTTTTTAACGGGAAGGTATAAAATTGGAAAGCCTGGCCAGGGTAGCGATTTGGAATTGAACTGTTTTTTCTATTCATTTGATCAAACAATTACCTATTGAGTTATAAGCGAATTTGAGCACGTGACAAACACGTTTTTCGCCCGCTCTTGAGTGCTCTTTCTTCCCTCGCGCGGAAATTCGGTTCAAAACGCCCACTTTAACACTCTTTTCTCAAAGATCTATTGTGTTTGCAAAAAAAAAAAAAAAAAAAAAAAAAAAAAAATGGAAAAAACAGCTCAATGACATAGTTTCTGAACACCACCACCAGCTAGTTTCATGCATTTTCGAACAAAAATAAATTAAAACTTATGTCAGAAAGTTGACCTTTTGGATTTGAGAACACCCTTAAAACAGAAATTATTTTTAATAAATCTGTGTAGTAAATACATGAAAGTATCACGCTGAATGAATGCACGTTTAATATAAATTCTTTCTTTGATATGTCTTGATGTATTGAATAGTGAAAGGATTGAGTGATACATCATGGCGAATAAATTGAATAACCAACTAACATCCTACGTGAGTATCCCCTCATAAGTAATTGATTAAGATTTCTTGTAATTTATCTAATAAGAATATGTAACTTAAACTTTGCAGTTTGTAAGGCAACAACTGCTGAAAATTTATGTGTGTGCGTGTGTATACATAGAACTAATAGATTCATTAAATTAAGATACATAATTATTTAATTAATTATAGTATTGAACTATTCAAGTACGAGGGTGATCCACAAAGTAACGACGGTTTCGCTGTAAAAACTTTAAAAACGAACAATTCTTTAAAAAATATATTTTCCTGCATAAGTGAAGCTTACTTTACTTCTCCCCATAATTAGCCCTACATTTAGGCATTTGTCATGTCTTTTCAGGACCTTTAACATCTCCATGTTATGACTCGGCTGCCGCCAGTCCATTATTAAATCAGTTATTCATTGCAGTCTTCTATTCTTCATCACTTTCCATAGTGGACAAAACTTTTGTATTCAACATGTTCCTGACACGATTTTGCCAAGCAGAGAACGTAAAATGTGGGGAAAAGTGATTTGCATTTCGTCGAGGTCACATAACCCTTACCACCTAACACTACAACTTACCGTAGTAAACAATAGCCGAGTGTTATACGTTCTCGACTAGTTGCACATAGCTTTGCCACTCATTTCCTGTTCTTTGCTAGGTGAACTTGTGTCAGAACATCTTGGATACACAGGGTTCTCACTGGCTTTCGACGAAAATTAGCGATTTGGCGAATAAGAAATTAAAAACACTAGCCAAATGAAAAAGAATGTTAGCAAAATAGATTTTGAGGGAAACACTGAAAAATCTAGCTTTAACCACTTATTGTACCTCTTTTTTTTAATATGTTATAAAATAACATATTTTTTTGTAATTTCTTATAAAATAGAAATTCGACTATCTACTAAAGAAACCATTAAAAATAATTACATTCTGAATGTCTCCATGTTTCAGACATTCTTTTAGCAGTCTAAATAAAAATTTATAATAGCTATCTTTGATTTACCACTGTAAAAATATGTGCTAAAAATTGCTATGAGATTTCGACCCTAACGGACAAAAAAAAAATTTGACCGAACAATGATACTTAGCATACAACTAACAAATAGTATGGTAAATGGCTAACTTCAACACCGCATTCCAGCAAAACGTTTCTCTATTTGGCGCTTGATGCAAGTAATTTTGTTTGTGTTTTTACCGGTGCGACGAGGCACAGGGGCATAAATTGTAATTTACTGACACCATAGAAATATCTATCGCATAATCCTTTCTGTGTCTTTAACTGTTGCTAAAACTGAATTGGTGTTGTGTTGAGAAAGTATCGCTAAAAAGGACACAATGTAAATTGCATGGCCCCGAATGACCATTTAAAGTGACATCAATCGTTCAGCAATGCGGATAAGAATCTCAAGTGTATATTAAACACACACACAAAACAGAAATTGAGTACTCGCAATTTGGCGAGTCTGATTATTCGTTTAGTCGCCAAATGAAGCAGTATGTCGCGATTTGGCGCAGTGGCGAGCTGCAGCGAGAACCCTGGATACAACAAAATTTGGGCCCGATGGGAAGTGATGATGAGTTGAAAACTGCTGTGAACTAGCTGAATACGGGACTGGAGGCAGCCGGGCACAACATGAATATTGTAAAGCTCCTGAACAGATATGACAAACGCCTAAATGTAGGGGGTGATTATAGGGAGAAGTATAGTAAGCTTCACTAATGTAAGGTATTTTTTTTTTAAAGAAATGTTTGTTTTTAAAGTCTTTACAGCCAAAAGGTCGTTATTTAGTGGAACATCCTCGTAGTTAATTAATAATTAATTGAATTATTCAATGCTATAAAAATTTAACAAAATAAGAGTTGCCGTTTATATAATAAATAGAATATTGAATACATTAATTAATTATTTGAGTAATCAATTATTAAAATATTCCTTTTACTGTAAAACTGAATTATACGTTATTAAACTATAGAATGAATTAATTATTAATTAATTGAATAATTCAATACTATAAAAAATTAATTGAAGACTAATTTATAGTATTCAATGGACAGAGTATTTTTGACTGTTTTGTTTTTATAATATATAATGTAAATATTTTCTCCATATATTATATGAAAAGCAGATACCACGTTTGTGATAAACTGACATCTCATTTAAACTCAAACACATGTAACTGACAAGCTTATCTGATAAATGAAATAATTAATAGATTAATAATTTAATCTAATAATTAATGGTTATTTTAATAGATCAAAAATTACGCTGTTAAGCAAGGCATTTATTTCTCCTGAAATAAGTAGCAAATCTTATGTTTTCCGGAATGCTGAAAAAAAGAATAATACCTTGAAAAGTTTTCATCACTAACACAATTTGGAAAAATAAAAAATAAAGAAATAAAGAAAAATAACGGTAATTTTAATACATTTTTAAATTGGACAATAAAACATATGAATTTTGCCTTTTAAATTAGTAATAAGATAAATAATTTAAAAAATCACTTACATAGCTGAAAAATAAGATTAAAATAATGAAGAGTTACAATCTTTATCATTTTTAAGAGAAAAAAAAATAGGAGAAATTCTACAAACAGAAATGAAAATTCATGAAGGTCTTATATCCGAAATTTTCAAAATAATTTTTTTTCTAAACTCTTGTTAGATATTGCATTGGGGTAAACTATCCAGAATATAGTTTTGTAGATTAAACGCAATTAAAATGATAATGTAATTTTATCATAATTGCTGCCCATGAGAGTAGAAAAAATTGAAAGTATTTTTTTAAGTTGGAGTCCCTGTTCAGAAAAACTCTGTTCATTACAATTTTAAAAGCAACGTAATAAATCTTTCTTGAAGATGATCATAGATGATGACCGAAACGTAGATTGTTATAATTTCAATTTAATTTTTTTGTTTAGTATCTAACTTTACAACATTCTGTAAACACCATTTTTTAAATTTGTGACTTATTTTATTTTCACGTTAATATTCTAACGTTTTCATGGTGTAAATGTCCATCTTATTAATTTGTAATAGACCAAGAGGTAGCAGTACAGACAATCCCCTCATCGAGTTCACGGCTGAAATTGAAGAAATAATTAAAACTCGATTCGCATATTAAAACGCAATCGGTCTGACAAGTCATATCTTGGTGGAAAACCCGATTTTAGCAATTGGCTCATAGGTTTACCATTGTATTTTCCTGCATCCAAAGGTATGAAAACATGGAGGACTGGGAGCAGGAAAACACAATAGTAAGCCTACGAGTGAACCTCTAGAATGGAGTTTTTAGGTGTTTTTCACCAAGATAGGACTTGGCAAACCGATTGCGTTTTAATATGCGAATTGAGTTTTAACTAATTCTGGAATTTCAGCCGTGAACTCGATGAGGTCTGACTCTCCCGGTCTATAAAGTGTTTATGATTTCGGTTTGTTTGTCTGTCTGCACTCTAATTCGTGTAAATATACTCGGATTGATATATAATTGATATATGCTATTGAGGTTTACTATGTCATGTTCGGTATTGAAAATGAAGTATGTAACATTTACAGATCGTTTATAGGGACAATCAACAGAATTTCGATGCATTATTGTCAACGGGGAAAAATCGTTTTCTATTTATTTTAATAATGTGAGACTATTTCAAACATGTTGGAATTGATATATATCACCGAGCTGACCTATATGCTTACTGTAAACTATGGTGTGCATAGCATTTATAGTTAATTTACAGGGCCACACGAAATATTTTGGTTACAGTACGTCCATGAGCGATAATTTCTAGACGTGTGTTAACAACTGTGGTACGCATTATTAAATTTTACTAAATTTTTATGTAACATTTTGTGTGTATAAATTCTATAGATCATATACAGGGCTGCGCAAAACAATTCGAGTACTGAATGTGAATTTTCATTTGTTGTGCGTTTCCTAACTCAACAAAATTGTGGCAGACTGTGTAGTATATATACAAATCTATAGATCATATACAGGGCTGGACAAAATAGTTCGGATATTCTTCTAACTATAAATGGTATTTGCTAAAATTAGGGTATCAAATATATTATGCCTTTTCTAAATTGCTTACTTAGGCATCATCTTCCGCATTTCTAAATGATGAAGTTTCGTTACAGTATTCTGAATGTGTTGAAAAGTGTTTTATAATCTATACTTGACGCATGATATTTTCATTCTTGTTTGAAAATACATAATGTGAATACTTTCTTTCATGTACTGTATGAAAAGAAGAAACCAATTAATTTGCCATCAACTAACTCCGCATTTCAAGTCGAATGTCTTTTCAGATATAATTTTCCAACGAACGTTCTTTGCTGCTGTGCCAGGAAATAGAATTATCAATACCGATTGTCCTAAAAGGGACTGACGGATTTTAAAATTCAATAACTTGCAAAAAGTGACAGATATTAAATAAATTCTTGCAGGAGAGTAATGTATGATGTCAGGAGTTTTTTTACTGTGGTCCCTTGCTTTAGTTCCAATTACCGGCGGTAAATGGCGTAGGGAGTAATAGAGATCAAATGAAGGAAGTACACCGCCTCCTGAATACTAAGCATGGCAGCTGATACAAAAAATGGCGGCTGTCATATGCGGATTTTTTAAGTGTTTGCACGGTCCCCTGAATTTAAACATCGATATTTTCCAAAAGTTTTCTTTGATTTATTTAATCCCAGAAAAATTAAGCGGAAAAAACTTTTAAAAATTATTGGTATTAAAATTCAAAGGACCATTCAATCGTTAAAAAAAGTCCGCGTACAGCCGCCAGTTTTTACATCAGCGTTCAAGCCTAGTATTCAGGGGGCGGTGGGAAGAAGCACAAATCACTCTGCTACGGTGTCGACGAAGGAGGTGAAACATATGGAGTGAGTCATATTCATCCATACAAATATGTTCTTAGGGTCCCGATCCCGAGCTTAGTTTGTATGATTCTGTGTGAACCCAGATCCAAATGATACCGACTGAGTTCCAAATCGGGCTCTAAAAACAAGATTATACAAACGAATAAGACCCACGCCATACGTTTGATCTCCATTATTCACACCATTGATGGGTGATTTCTATTTCTTCCTCGATTGAGTGCCTACTGCTTGCGACGCGATCTATCGCTCATAATAAAATCTAAAGTTTGGAATCACAGTAAAGGAAAACTCCTGACATCATACATTACTCTCCTACAAGAATTTCTTTAACAGCTGTCACCGTTTGCAAGTTATTCAATGGACACCTGATGTATTTCTTAATTACTCTTTTAATCACTTATTGGATTATAAATTAATTAATAAATAATGAAATAATTTAATACTGTAAATAATTAATCGCATAATAATTTATAGTATCAACTGTAAAAGAAAAGAAAAATCAGATCTTTTTTTTAATTATTTATATATTTTGTTTCTTCAGAAATTAAATGCTTTCTCTCACATGTCGTATGAAAAGTAGAGAACAAATTACTTTGTAGTTAACTCAGTTGTGATCAACTACCATCTCATTTAGATTTGAGCGTCTCTTCACAGATTATTGACCAGCATTTCCCGCCTCTCTAATAAATCGAATAATAAACGTGTGCATAATTTACCCACCAGAATGTAGACATCTGCGATTCTAATAACGACAGGCAACATTTTCCTCATTAGAGGGGAAGTGTTGAACAGCTAAATGGAATTATATCATTAAAAGGAAACTACAAAGACTTAATTTGAAAAATCAATCATACTGGCAGAGAAATATATATTATTTCTGACGTAAGAGAAACATATATCTTTTAGTATTCGTGATTACAATTAATTTAGAATACTATACTGAAGATTTTTCATAAAGA
Source organism: Maratus speciosus (assembly GCA_963932465.1). Classification (NCBI taxonomy): domain Eukaryota; kingdom Metazoa; phylum Arthropoda; class Arachnida; order Araneae; family Salticidae; genus Maratus; species Maratus speciosus. The sequence goes on along the minus strand of OZ010788.1, from coordinate 533,866,154 downwards.
ACATACAGAATATCATTGTAAGCACATAATCTATAAACTTTATATGACAGAAAACTGACATAAAGTGGATTCTAACAGGATCTAACAGATGACTAGATTTCACAACGTTAAATCTACCCTATATATATAAAATCCCAATGAAACGAATTTATGAAACGGATATATGAAACGAATTTATGAAACGATTCTATGAAACGACTGGTTAAACAACTGATTATGTTTCACGGTGATTTCTCCTGAAATATGGAATATTTTGCGATGAAATTAACACCAAAAATATGTATTGATTCGCAGATGTCAAAACTAGTATTAGAATTTTTAAATTCGAATTAGTTTTCGAAATATTAATTTTTTTTCTAATTTTAAACACTTTTCTCTAATGATGGCAACTCAAATATTAATCATAACAGATATTTTTTTTTTCATATTTTAGAAAAGGTTCTTAAATGTATGCTAAGAACAATGCTTTTTTTTGTATTTCATTATCATTTTATTTACTACAAAACGTTCATTTAAAACTGAAACATTTAAAATTAATGGCTCTCACTTCTTTCTTTTTTTTTTTAAACGAAACGCAAAGAAAAATATTAGGCTCAGATGTCATATACGCACAGGGGTACCTAATTGGCGACAAAATGGCGTTATTTTTCCTGACATGGTAACCCGGCTATTGTTCTTATTTATTAATGAATGTTTATTTACATTTATTTTCTCTTTATTAAAAAAATGTTATAAATTGTTTTGTTCTATAGTTATTAATTAATTAATTTTATTTATTGTTATTTCATTTAAAAAATAATAGAAAATAATTTTAAAATACATATGTAACTGGTATTCGAAAATGAGGTTTTCGCCAAATTGTCGTAAAAAAAAAAATCACGCCAAACCCGATTAAATAATGCAATAAATCATGACATTTGATTTCAAATTCAAAGCGATTTTTTATGGTACTACTTAATTATCCCGCGACCAATTTCACCAAATTATATTATTTCTCCAATTATAAATCGCCACACCACTCACCAAAGTGTACAAATTGAAGCAATTTTTATTTTAAATAACGAAAGAACAAATAAATTAGTATAACATTAATAAAAATACAAATAAAACGTCGAAATAAAAATCATTTGATGGCGTAAACACGTGTAACTTCCTTATAGTCAAGTGAATGTGCATTTATGATCAACTATTATTGGCATTTAATCTTATAGTCTGACGATAGATTTTTGTATGAGATTTTTAATTTACCCCTCGAAAAATAAAAAAATGCTAATTGGCGAGTTAAAAAAAGCCATTGGCGAGATTTGCGCCCGAACCTTTCTTATGAAAAGCGAAAATGTTGAAATCAGTTAATGGCACCATTATTTAGAAACAAATTTCGAAATACGAAAATGCTTTTGTTCACTTCTTTAATAAAAGGAAAATTTTCATTCTAATATTCTGGTGCCAATGTGGCATTTAGGAATTAAAATTAAGTTGTCCAAAAATGAACCACCGCCCTTGAAGGGGTTAAAGAAGTAAATTGTAGTAATTGTAGTAAATTGTATTATGTCAATCGTTTTATAACGCTGTTAAAAAATACCGGGATGCAAAGACTCTGTTTACTTAATGCATTTTATTTTACCTTCTTTTCAAATGGTTAACTGATCTTTTTTAATCAAGCACGAAAACAACGATTGAATGTCTTAACAGCAACTGATTCGGCCTTAAATTTTCGCAATCAAAGGGAATTCAATGGAAACCCGTTTACAGGGAGATCGCTACATGTTTTTTCATTATAATCAATATTCTCTATCTTTTTAAAACCGATCAAATTAGCATGCTTTTAGATTCTGCGGTCTCTGAACGGGGGTTGGCGAGCGTAGCTTGCAAGGGGCAGAGCCCCCTAGTAAAAATATAAAAGAAAAATGCATCCATGCTTAATAAAGTATTTTTTAAGTACTAATGCAACTAATGCAGTGTGGTTAATAATATATGCAATATGCAATAACGTACTAATGCAATATTGTTTTCTTAAAATAATATTCTTATAGGATAATACAACCTTTTCCCCCTATAACTATTCCTCTAAATTCATCAATGACTATATTCGACTTCAATTATTTTAGTATAGTCGGAAAGAAGTTTGTGAAAATTATATGAAATAAAATTTTTGTCGCAAAATATTTAAGAACAAAAGTCCATGTTTTTCTTTAAATATGATACTAATTTCACCAGCGAACGCTCTTTGTAACTTTACAAATCATGGCTAGACGTTGAAATATTTAAAAAAATATGACTCTTAAAAACATGAGTTTTAATTTGCTGTCTCTAGTGCAATGCTGGGCTAATAAAATTTCAAACCAAAATCTGAACGTTTCTAAATGATAATTTATCTCCTAATAAATGTATATCGATCGAAACGTTATTTGCTGTCGCTTTAAACATATTTAACAAAATCGTTCAGCAGAAATGCATTTTGCGTATTAAGTTGACTCGCTACCTTTTTAAACATTTGTGTAATTTACAATTATTTTACAATACCATTTTGACATATTATTAAGTTATGTTAGTTATAAAAAATATTAAATTATTAAAATATTAAATTTGGTTTGTCTGTCTGTGCTCTAACTCGCGTAAATATAGTCCGAGTGCAATGAAATCTATATATGTTATTCGGTTTTACTTTGATATGTTAGATATTGAAAAGGAAGTGTGTAGCATTTGCGGTTCATTTACAGAGACACTCAAAAGAATTCCGTTGCATTACGGTCTGTAGAGAAGAACTGTTTGCGGTGTATTTAATGATATTAAGGGGTCTCAGGACTCTTAAAGATTTAAAATTTTCGAAATTTTAATTTTTTTAGATGTCAAACTCCTATGTTTTCTGAACATTTTTATTTAATTGTTTTCTTGAAATTTCCATTAGAACAGAAGTTATGGCATTTAGAATTATACCCACTGAACAGCCGAAGCGGCGTTTCCGAAACTTTGAAGTCCCTTTGCTTCAAATTACGTTTTTGGGTCTAACGAGCATCATATCTCAAAGACTTCTGAATATTTTTTCATGAAATTTTCGAAACATATGTTTCATATTAGTCTGTATAAACTGAACCTAAAAGTCCCTTTTTATAATTCGAAAAAATATTTTTTTAGGTGATTATACTGTTGAAATTTTGTATTAGCTAAATACAACTTTGTATAAAAAATATAAAAATGCTTTCAATACAAATTTATTTATGTTCAGGGTAATTATTGTAATCTGAAGTATAAATAGGCACCAAAATTTTCATTTTACTTGCAAAATTTATTTTGTAATCTTGCGCGTAAACTATTACAACAGTTTTCTGCTCGGCAAATGTCTGACACTTTGGAGCCCCCTACAAATGCTAATTCTGCATCTTGCCATTTTTTTAAATACAATGAAACCTGTAAAGTTGACCACCTGTCTATGTTGACTTCTGTTGTCAGGAACCAAATTTATCCTATACAAAACTATAAGACAAACCCTTTGTAACCTGACCGCCTGTCTATCTTGTATCTTGACCATTATTCAAATTTGACCTGAACTATTATAAAATGTCCATCAAAACCCTTTATAACTTGACCATCCAAAAAGTTAACAAATCATGAATTTAAAAAAAAAAGTAACTCTCCACGAAATTTTCTATTTTTTTTCTTTTTAACTAGAATTTCTAAAAGGGTTAAACAGTTATTAACCTGGGAAATGCTTTTAGTAGTGATAGGTGCAGGTAAATAAATCAAGGCTTATCTATTGTTACATTGTTGCACTTGTGGATTTCACTTTTAAACCCCCTCCCCTCTCCATTCTTTAATTCCAGATTTCTTTCTTGTGTTTCCCATTCTCTTATCATTCCTCCACTTCTTTCAATAACCCCAGGTGCTAGTTGGTAAGCAGAAATATTTCTACCAGTTGCAATAGTTTGTCACAATTGTAACACCCAGTTAAGAAAATTATTTGTGATATTGATGAGTTACACTATAACTGTGTTGTAGTACAAAAAGATTATTATTTTCATCCAGTAAATTTGATGTAGAGCTACTATACAAGACATTTATATTTCGTAATTGTTTTTTTACCAGGAAGATTTTGTTAACTTGAAATGGATCCAAAAAGAAAATTAGTTGAATTTTCAAATGATAAAAAATATTAAATGTAATTAGAAAAGGAGAAAGCCAGAGAAAATTAGCTGATAGATATGGAATTTCCAAAACTACAGTGTCTAACATATCAAAAAATGGGGAAGAAATAACTAAATTGTGGTTAGAGAATTATAGTGGTGATAGAAAAAGAAAATTGAGATAAAAATCAAATGAAGAAATTTACCTGGCAGTTTGGGAGCCTGTTAAGCTATGTCGTTCCAAAAATATTCCAGTTTCAAGATTTCCATATGCTCCAATCTAAATCTAAAGATATTGCAAATGAATTAGGAATTTCTGAAATTAATGGAAGTAATGGACCTAGAATTCTTCACATCAGGAAACAACATAAATTTCCACACTCTTTGTGGTGAATCTGATCTTTGTAAAGAAATTTATACCAATCTATTAATTCATTCTTGTTGTCAATCTTTTCTTTTATAAGACGTTAGAAATATGCATGGTAATACAATATTATTTTAAAGCCCTGTCAATAAATAAAATTTTTGTGGGAAAAAAATCTTATGAATATTAAATATGGTTGGAATATTCGTAAATAAAAGTAAATTTATCATCCCCATTTATAAGTTGATCACTGAAGTGTGGCACCGCAAGTGGTCAACTTACACTAGATTTACAGCATGACAGAACTAATGATATGATAGAACATACTTATATCTTTCATCCCCAATAAAAGTTGTGTTTGAAATTCATATACAGTCACATACATTGTAAGATATTAAAAGTTGAAAATGTTCTTTTTAATCATTTATTCCAATTTCAAAAGTCCTGTGACCCCTTAACCCATTGAAAGGTACCGGCATATTATATATATGACAGAACATACTTATATCTTTTATCCCCAATAAAAATTGTGTTTGAAAATCATATACAATCGCATACATTGTAAGATATTAAAAGTTGAAATTGTTCTTTTTTTTTTCATTTTTTCCAATTTTAAAAGTCCTGAGACCCCTTAACCCCTTAAAGGGAACCGTTATATTATATATACCACTTCATTTTAATTCCCCACATTGACACTAGAATAAAGGAATTATATTTTGCTTAATACGATGTACGCGGAGAAAAGCTTTTCATTAGTTTCGTATAAAGCTGTTCATAAAAACCGGTGTCATTCAACCGTTTTAACATTTTAGCAACACAAGTACTTTGCCCCTGAAAAGGTTAAACTATTTTAAACATACTGAAATTTATATATATCACTGAGATGTACTACAAGATTCTTACAATGGAATATGGTATTCATAGAATTTATCGTTCATTTACAGGGACACACAAAGTAATTTTAGCCACAGAAGAAAATTAACAATAATTGAACTATTGAAACTTACGAAAAATAATTGCTAGAAGTTTGTTTTCAGTTGTGGTATGCGTTTTTAAATTTAACTATTATTAAAAATAGTACTTGGTGTGAATAAATTCTATAGATCATCTGCAAGACTGCATAAAGTGTTCTCAAATACGTTTCCGTTTATTGACAAAAATTGCTGAAGTGGAATTCTCAACTGTGCTTTGCGTTTAACTGAACAAACATTTAGCATACTATGTAAACATACATATCTATTGAACATATACACGGAAGGCACAAAACCTGGCTGCACAAAAAAAAAATATTTTCCAGATCATTCACAGTAATAGCAGAAATTGTGTTTTCAAATGCGTGATACGTTTTCCATTGCCCATTTAGATAGCAACTTTCATTTTAGTAAACTGAAAGTTTTGTTATAGTATACTGAATGTGTTGGTAAGCGTTTCATAAACTATGCTGTACGCATGATTTTTCGTTCTTGTTTAAATAAAGTTAAATTAAAAAACCACACTTTTCCTACAATTTCGAATTTTGAGAAATTTCCCCTCCTGATTTTTTACAAGTCCTATAAACATAATGACCAGATTATCTAAATTAAAATATCATGACATATGTAAAAACCAGAAAAAAGACTATTTTACATAAAATTTTTAATTTTTTAAAGAAAACTGAAAAAATGTTACACTGGAAAAAAAAATCTGGAAAATGTTATTGCAACAATTTCCGTATTTTTACGGGTTTTTTTTCCCCACCGAGGAAATGGTTTCCTGAATGTATGAGAAATTACCAAATATGGATTTAACAATATATATGACATATTATAGTTCTAAAAGGATATTTAATTTCTCGTTTTCGTTAAGGCTTTGAGATTTCTTGAAATATTTTTTCATCCTAAAAAGAGTTTCCGTATTTTTCCAGTGCAATTACCGTATTTTTATAGGGTTTTTTCAGTATATTAATAAAAATTAATCCCACACATTTAGAGGAAATGCATTATATGTCAAAGATATTCTCAAATCCATACTTTTTGACACATTCACGAAATCGCTTTCATCGGGAAAAGCAAATTCCTTAATACGGGAATCGTACTGACAATTAATGAATTTTTTTTCTACAGTGATACTATTATTTTACATTATTTCAAATATGAGCTTTGCTTTCATAAAACACATAATAAAAAAATACTGTAAGAAAATGCTTTAAATACAAATTTATTTAGATTCAGGATAATTATTGTAATCTGAAGTATAAGTAGGCACCAAAATTTTCATTATACTTGCAAAATTTATTTTGTAATCTTGCGCTTGAACTATTACAACAGTTTTCTGCTCGCCAAATGTCTGACACTTTGGAGCCCCCTACAAATTCTAATTCTGCATCTTGCCATTTTTTAAATACAATGTAACCTGTAAAGTTGACCACCCTTGTAACTTGACCACCTGTCTATGTTGACCTCTGTTGTCAGGAATCAAATTTATCCTATACAAAACTATAAGACAAACCCTTTGTAACCTGACCATCTGTCTATCTTGTATCTTGACCATTATTCAAATTTGACCTGAACTATTATAAAATGTCCATCAAAACCCTTTATAACTTGACCATCCAAAAAGTTAACAAATTATGAATAAAAAAAAAAGTAACTCTCCACGAAATTTTCTATTTTTTTTTCTTTTTAACTGGAATTTCTAAAAGGGTTAAATAGTTATTAACATGGGAAATGCTTTTAGTAGTGATAGGTGCAGGTAAATAATTCAAGGCTTATCTCTTGTTATATTGTTGCACTTATGGATTTCACTTTTCAACCCCCCCCTCTCCATTCTTTAATTCCAGATTTCTTTCTTGTATTTCCCATTCTCTTATCATTCCTCGCCTTCTTTCAATAACCCCAGCTGCTAGTTGGTAAGCAGAAATATTTCCACCAGTTGCAATAGTTTGTCGCAATTGTAACACCCAGTTAAGAAAATTATTTTTGATATTGATGAGTTACACTATAGCTGTTTTGTAGTACAGAAATATTAATATTTTCATCCAATAAACTTGATGTAGAGCTAGTATACAAGACATTTATATTTTGTAATTGTTTTTTTTACAAGGAAGATTTTGTTAACTTGAAATGGCTCCAAAAAGAAAATTAGTTGAATTTTCAAATGATAAAAAATATTAAATTTAATTAGAAAAAGGAGAAAGCCAGAGAAAATTGGCTGATAGATATGGAATTTCCAAAACTACAGTGTCTAACATATCAAAGAATGGGGAAGAAATAACTAAATTGTGGTTAGAGAATTATAGTGGTGATAGAAAAAGAAAATTGAGAAAAAAATCAAATGAAGAAATTTACCTGGCAGTTTGGGAGCCTGTTAAGCTATGTCGTTCCAAAAATATTCCAGTTTCAAGATTTCCATATGCTCCAATCTAAATCTAAAGATATTGCAAATGAATTAGGAATTTCTGAAATTAATGGAAGTAATGGACCTAGAATCCTTCACATCAGGAAACAACATAAATTTCCACACCCTTTGTGGTGAATCTGATCTTTGTAAAGAAATTGATAATTTCTTTACAAAGCTATTAATTCATTCTTGTTGTTAACCTTTTCTTTTATAAGACGATAGAAATATGCATGGTAATACAATATTATTTTAAAGCCCTGTCAATAAATAAAATTTTTGTGGGAAAAAATGGTATGAATATTAAATATGGTAGGAATATTACGTAAATAAAAGTAAATTTATCATCCCCATTTATAAGTTGACCACTGAAGCGTGGCACTGCAAGTGGTCAACTTACACTGGATTTACTGCATGGCAGAACTGATGATATGACAGAACATACTTATATCTTTCATCCCCAATAAAAGTTGTGTTTGAAAATCATATACAGTCACATACATTGTAAGATATTAAAAGTTGAAAATGTTCTTTTTTTTCATTTTTTCCAGTTTCAAAAGTCCTGTGACCCCTTAACCCATTGAAAGGCACCGGGATATTATATATATGACAGAACATACTTATATCTTTCATCCCCAATAAAAATTGTGTTTGAAAATCATATACAATCACATACATTGTAAGATATTAAAAGTTGAAAATGTTCTTTTTTTTTCATTTTTTCCAAATATAAAAGTCCTGAGACCCCTTAACCCCTTAAAGGGAACGGTTATATTATATATACCACTTCATTTTAATTCCCCACATTGACACTAGAATACAGGAATTATATTTTGCTTAATACGATGTACACTCTAAATTAAAATGTCTGAAATTCAGACACTTAAGTGTCTGAAACGGTGTGTTAAATTTTCAGACATTTTTTGTGTCTGAATTTCAGACACTTCAAACGTCTTAATAGCATCCATTTTTTTTTTCAAGCATCATACGTAGCCATGTTTGACCACGTTGAATCCTGGAAAAATATTTGGCTGGGGTCCTGCCCCCTCCCCCCCCCCCCCTAAAGCCTGATTTTTTTGGTGCTCTCAATTTTGGTATGCAATTTTTGTTAAGCTGATAATTTAAATCTTTTACGACATTTTACTGATTATAATCAATATTTTGAACTCAGGAGTAGAACAAGATTAAAACAAAAAATATTTATCTAAATATTAAATTTTTTAAATTTGTTTTATTTTTAATCTTATTTTACTTTAAAAGTTCAAAATATTGATTATAATCAGTACAATTTCGAAACAGATTTAAAACATAAGCTTTACAAATATTGCACATCAAATTTGTGGGCACTAAAATCGTAGGGGGGGGGGGGGGACGGCGGGGCACGGCCCAGTATGCCCATTCTTTAATTAAGAAGTTCTTTTGAAAAAAATGCAACCCTGCATTATTGTTATCTAAATTGAGATGTCCGGTACTCGGGAGTATCCGTTGTGGAGGTTAATGGACATTCCCGAATAGCTGAAGCATCTATTTAGCGAATACTTTTTTAATCCGCATGGCATACATATTTGCATATTTTTACCTCACAAAAGCAGACATCTCCGATTATCGGACAAATTCAACGGCAAGGGCTATTGATGGCTTTTAAAGTACATGGATAAATATATATATTTCTTATAATCTTCTCCTACTCTACTTCATATAATTTAAAAATAGATTTTTTAAAAATTTATATTGCCACATAAGCAATTTTACATATATATCAGATGATAATCACAACTATGAATAAATAAATAAATATTCTACTTTATCCCTTTGCACTCGAGGGCTCCGGAGCGGAGCCATTTAAAATTTGTCTTCAAACTCGAGGGCTCCTCTACGGAGACGATACAAATAATTTTGTGATACCTGTCTAGAAAAGCCAAGATTACAGTGTATCACAAAATTATTTGCATTGTCTCCGTAGCGGAGACCTCGAGTTTGAAGACAAATTTTAAATGGCTCCGCTCCGGAGCCCTCGAGTGCAAAGAGTTAATATTGAGAGAAAAATTACTTCGGTATTTTGTTTATTTATATTTTGTGTTTTTAATCTGGTCCTACTCTAAAAGTTCAAAACTTTAATTATAATCAGTGCAAGATTTAAGGTATCAGCTTTACGAAAATTTCATACAAAATCCCCCCCCCCCCCTCCCCGAAAAAAAAATGAAAATCCTTATCATTTAAAAATTAGATTTTTTAAAAATTTATATTGACACATTGGCTTATTGTTATCTTTCCTATTAAACACTTTTCATTAGATATCTTTAAAGCAAAATAAAGCCGCAAAAAAAGAAGTTACCACATAATCACTATGATACACACTTGCGATGCTTATCAGTAAAGTCTAATTGGAAAATGACCTTCGAAGTGAAATATATTTTCTACACGCAGCAAAATTAAAATAAACAAATGATTTCCTTTTTCCTGACTATGTTACCTCTCTGATCATCTATGGGTTACATCTATGTTTCCAAGTCAAAAGCTTTGCACATTTAATCTACTCGGTAAAAGATTTAATAGCTTTAGAAATATATCTAAGAAATATTTGAGATAAATATTCTTTTTCAATTATATATAAATTTCATAAAAATCAATTGATTTTTTTTTTCCAAAAGCGAAAGTCTATAAATATATTTTTTAGTTTCAGCTAAATATTGTTCAATTGAAAAAAAAAAAAAAAAAAAAAAAAAAAAAAAAAAAAAGGCAATCCCGAAAATCGGGATTAAAATTGAAGCGGGATCCCGGGATATCAATCCGGGATCGTAATCCCTAGCTAGGAAGTAAGAAAGCTTTAGGAGGTCCTTCAAAGTTTTTTTTTTCTATTTCCTTGTGGTCGTTTAGTATGAGATAAGCATTAGTCATTGAAAATAAGAACTGCCATATTGAAAACAAAACAAAACAATGGAATGAACTTAACTTTTAAATATGTCTGTTTTTTAGTGATGTTATTACTTTAAATTTGAGAAAAAAGATGAGAATAAATAATACATAATTTGTAATAAAAGACAACGTCATAAATTAAAAAATATATACTTCTAGAATTATTATTATTTTTTTTTTGCAAAAAGATTCAAAACTAATTAAATTTCATGTAAGATTTTGTTTAGTACAATAAATAAAATCATAAAAGACACTAATTTTAGTACTATAAAGAAATTATAACACTTACTTAAATCGCTGTTTGCAAGAGGTAAGAAAAATTCCTCGATTTGAAATTTTAAAAACCACCACAACCACAGTGAGGGAGAAAGACTTGCACCAGTTTAAAAGGTAATCCCATAATACATCCGACTAGCCATATTTAAAGAATGAGATGTTTCATCCTGAAAATAGGACCTGCCAGACAAAAGTTTCTTTTTTTTTTTGCCAGCTTCAACAGGACGAAGATGAATAACACAATATTATTGATATAAATTAATACGAGTTAACACTAAGCCCATTGCACACGCTTTGTAGAATTTCCGGGTGTAATCTTCAACCGTCGTCTACTTCTGTTCTGTGTCTATCCCGCCCTTATATCGACGACAGCTTCTAAGAGACATTTGATGTCGAGCACACACGTCAGATGTATGTATTCAATAAATAAATAATCCAAGTTAATACGAACACAGTAAATCACAGTACTTCATATTTTGCAAAAAACGAATTAAAATACACGCGTACATAAAAACAAACTTCGTTTGAATTACAACGTATACCACTTCGGAGGAAGACATCTAAAGCGCATGCGCAACTGGGAGTGTGAGTGCCCCCTGGTGGTTATTGCGTCGGAAGAATCAAAACGTCTTAAATTAAGACACGTTTAAAGCAATGAAGTGTCTTAAAATAAGACGTTTGCGGATATTTTAGACATTATTCTCAGTTCATTTGCACCATGGTCATAGTAAGACACTTATGTATCTTAAATTAAGACATCTATAATGTCTGAATTTTCAGATTAAGACACTTAAGTGTCTAAAATTCTTTTTCAGTCACATATGTGTCTAAATTTAAGACGCTTCTATTTGCAGTGTATGTGAAGAAAAGCTTTTCATTATTTTCGTATAAAGTTGTTCATAAAAACCGGTGTCATTCAATCATCTTAACATTTTAGCAACAGAAGTACTTTGCCCCTGAAAAGGTTAAACTATTTTAAACATACTGAAATTTATATATATCACTGAGATGTACTACAAGATTCCTACAATGGAATATGGTATTCGTAGAATTTATCGTTCATTTACAGGGACACACAAAGTAATTTTAGCCACAGAAGAAAATTAACAATAATTGAACTGTTGAAACCTACGAAAAATAATTGCTAGAAGTTTGTTTTCAGTTGTGGTGTGCGTTTTTAAATTTAACTATTTTTTAAAATAGTACTTGGTGTGAATAAATTCTATAGATCATCTGCAAGACTGCACAAAGTGTTCTCAAATACGTTTCCGTGTATTGACAAAAATTGCTGAAGTGGAATTCTCAACTGTGCTTTGCGTTTAACTGAACAAACTTTTAGCATACTATGTAATACATACATATCTATTGATCATATACACGGAAGGCACAAAACCTGGCTGCACAAAAAAAAAATATTTTCCAGATCATTCACAGTAATAGCAGAAATTGTGTTTTCAAATGCGTGATACGTTTTCCATTGTCCATTTAGACAGCAACTTTCATTTTAGTAAACTGAAAGTTTTGTTTTAGTATACTGAATGTGTTGGTAAGCGTTTTATAAACTATGCTGTACGCATGATTTTTCGTTCTTGTTTAAATAAAGTTAAATAAAAAAAACCACACTTTTCCTACAATTTCGAATTTTGCGCAATTTCCCTTCCTGATTTTTTACAAGTCCTATAAACCTAATGACCAGATTATCTAAAGTTAAATATCATGACATATGTAAAAACCAGAAAAAAGACTATTTTACTTAAAATTTTAAATTTTTTAAAGTAAACTGCAAAATGTTACACTGGAAAAAAAAAATTGGAAAATGTTATTGCAACAATTTCCGTATTTTTACGGGTTTTTTTTTTCACACCGAGGAAATGGTTTCCTGAATGTATGAGAAATTACCAAATATGGATTTAACAATATATATGACATATTATAGTTCTAAAAGGATATTTAATTTCTCGTTTTCGTTAAGGCTTTGAGATTTCTTAAAATATTTTTTCATCCTAAAAAGAGTTTCCGTATTTTTCCAGTACAATTACCGTATTTTTATAGGGTTTTTTCAGTATATTAATATAAATTAATCCCATACATTTAGAGAAAATGCATTATATGTCAAAGATATTCTCAAATCCATACTTTTTGACACATTCACGAAATCGCTTTCATCGGGAAAAGCAAATTCCTTAATACGGGAATCGTACTGACAATTAATGGATTTTTTTTTCGACAGTGATACTATTATTTTACATTATTTCAAATATGAGCCTTGCTTTCATAAAACACATAATAAAGAAAATATGTAAAAAAAAAAAAAAAAAAAAAAAAAACGAAACAAGTAAATTGAAAAATACATGTTGAAGTTTCAGCATATATTGAAAAAATACAAACTGATTAAAATGAATTTAATGAATGTAACTCTGAAATGAGTCATTTAAAAAAAAAAAGGATCTGGTAAAAACCAGTTTTTATTTATCTATATTTACCACAGAACTTTTTCCGTGCACGATCTGTTGAAAAAAATGCACTTGCATTTTAAATACATAAATGGAATTACAAAACAAAACAAAGTGTATAATAAGCAGATTTATTTAATTAGAAACATAATTAATATTTCGATTTCTAAGAATCAGAAAAGCATTACAATTTCGTTCTAAGCAACTGAAAACATGAAAAGATAACAATCAGACATCTGCATTCATAATTATTATTGTTATTGTTATTCAACAGAAAACATGGAAATATTATAATCAGACGCACTTCTGTATTCTTAAATTTTATTGCTGTTAACTTTGAACGTATTCAATACACAATTATAAACAGGCGGCAAAATTTGTATTACCGCAAATATTGACCTGTATTTAAAACACATGTTTAAAGTTTTAGATTTTTTCTTTTATTTAAATAAACAAGTAAAATTGTTTATACATTAAAATATTTTGTAGCGCTTTCGCCAATGCGTGTAAAAAATTGCATTAACCAGTCTTTAAGAAAACATTTCCAATAACTTTTAAAAACATAAAACTGTTGCTGTTTCTTGTTATTTTTCTTCTGAAAAATGTTTTTTTCTCTTTAACAAACAAAACGAATTATTCACTTTTTAAATCCGAAAATTAGAACTTTTTTTCGTTAAAGAATTGAGTTTTAAAATGATTACTTATTTTTTCTTATTTAAAACAGAAAAACAGAACAAAAAAGGCTATCTAATAAATTCGTTTATCGAGCAGAGTTTATATTTTTTGCTACATTAAAAACAGATCTAATAAAAATTTTTTGAAAGTTCTCTTCATAAATATTTTAACAGGAAGAATACTAAAAAATGGAAAGAAAAAAAGCAAAAAAAGCCAAAGAAATGTATTTAATAATAAAACTTCTTGAGACTCTTTTTTGAGTCGATCATTGAAGCTCTCAGCGAATTTGTAGCAATTCATTTAGAGTAATTTGAATGAAACAATGATAAATTATGTTTAAGTAAATAAAGGGTGTCACATAAAAAAAGTTAGTACGTTGTAACTTTAAATCACGTAAATGTTAAGTAAAAATTAAAACAAATTAAAATATACAAAAAAATTCCAAAAAAAATGCTCATTTTCCTTTTCAACTACAATAGATGTTCAAATTCTCCTTCTCCAACTTGATTCTCCAACTTGTCCATGATTAATCACGCTCACGAATACTCATTTTAACATTTTAGGTTCTTTTATGATTATTACGGAATCATTGCAATATTCGTTTAATTGTTGAGACGGATCCGGCATACTGTTTAACAGGCTTCTCACAAAACAGCCTACTCTCTTCTCTGAAAGATTTCTTCTTGAACAAATAAACTGGTTATGTAATAATACTATCCCAGGAGAACACCATGAACACACACCTGAGTGTTTCTGGATATTATTCTGAACTCCGTTCGCTAAGCCGAATTAGACCAACAAAAATGACTTCATTGTTGTACCAGGAGCTTTTCAACGTCTCTTCCGCTTATTTTTATATCGTATGGAACATTTCAATCCCCACTTTTGGGACACCCTATATTTTTTATAATAGGCTATTTACTGAGTTTACAGACAAAATGTAGTGATAGTTCAGGGGTGATTTTAATGTTCCATAGCTTTTAACATACATCATATTATTATATATTTACTGTAAAAAACGGGAAAAAAATCCGGTATCAAAGCTGCCTGAAATCATAGGTGATTTTAAGGAATTTCCTTCATTGGATTCGAGAAACTCTGTTTAATTTTAGTTGAGAATGAAGAATTTTCCGTTCTTTTTAACTTTATTTTAAAAATGTTCATTGATATATAGGGTATTTCCCGTTGACCTAGAACCTTGAAATTTGACATGAAGGAAGGTCTTACAGCATGGTCTTACAGCATATGTAAAGAAAAAATCCGAAAGTCATTAATGGATAATTCTATATTGATTTAGTAGGTAATTTTTTTTTAATCCGAAATCACTTAGTGTTAGTTACATTTGAGGAATTTCACTAGTTTATCACACAACGACCATAAAATTAAAAATTATAATTTTCGGATTTTTGCTTTTACATGTATTATTGACCGTTCTTTCTGCAAAATTTTAAGATTATAGGTCAACGGGCAATATCCTATAAATATTACTCCCAAAACCTATAGGGCACTTCTCTTTGATTTAGAACCTTAAAATTTGGCATCACAGAAGGTCTTATATTACGTGCAAAGGAAAAAAATCCGAAAATCATTAATTGATAATTCGATATCGATATCTAGCATGAATTTTTGACAATCGGGATTTCCATAAAGGTTTTTTAAAGGTTGTTTTAAAACTTGTTATTGCGCTACGTTAGAAGTAATAAAGTTTTACACAACAATGGGACCATAGATCATTTTATTTGATATAAATTTAAACTTTATACCCTCAGTTGTTTTTGAGTAAAATGACCTTGACAGACAAACGGACAAAGTGTTATTCTATAAGGATTTTGTTTTTTCCTTTTGAGGTACGGAACTCTAAAAAGAAACAATTTCTAATCAAATGGCTTTTTTTCTTTTTTCTCTGCAACAGTTGTGGAAATTTGTGCGATGTTTTACTTTCTTCTGCTTAAAAAAAAAAAAAAAGTACTGGATTCATGAAAAATTTGAACTTCCAGTTTTAGATGGAATTATACGTTTCAGAAGGTCCTGAACAGGATTTGACTGTTTTTGGAAAATATCTGTTGATGAGTCTGTCTGTATAATGCAAAACAATTGTGGGCGCTCTATAAGAATTAAAACACGGAATTTAACCAATCTTCTTATTCATTTAGACCTTGGCAAAAATTGGTGCTGATTAGATTTTGGTGTAAATTTTCCTACAAGTGGCGCTGCTATGCTGCATTTTCCACAATTTCCTGGAGCCATATCTCAAGAACTAATTAACGGAATTTCATCAAACTTCATATTCTGCTAAACTGTAACCTAAATAGTCGCTAATTGGGGTTTGGTGTAAATTGCCCAACTGTTAGCGCTTCTATACTGAATTTTTCACGTTTACCTCGATAGATATACCTCAAGAACTAATTCACGGAATTTCATCAAATTTCGTATTCTGCTCGACCTTAACATAAATACATCCTTATTGCACTGTAAAAAAAAATCCGCAACGTTCCTGGGAAAAAATGGGCAGCTGAGTTGCCCATTATTTCCAAGAAACATTTCTTGAAAATGACTGGAACTTTACTGCACTGCAAATAGAGGCGTCTTAAATTCAAACAGATATGTGACTGAAAAAGCAATTAAGACACTTAAACGTCTGAAAATAAAATTTCAGACGTGATAGATGTCTAAATTTAAGACGCATAAACGTCTTATTATGATCATGGCATAAATGAACTGAAAAAAATGTTAGAATTATGATTATATGTCTGAATTTAAGACACTTGCAATTTTAGACATTTCAGGAATTCAGCCATTTGAACCATTCACCAAGTAAAATGAACTGAAGTGAGTAGATTTGTTTGTTGTTGCAAGCATGAACGGTGCGCGAGAAGAACGCGACCGGATTTGATTATTGCTGATTTGGCGGGCAACGGCTTTTACTCAACGGATTGGCGAATTTGAATTAAAGTATCTCAGTACAGTTAATTTGTCTGAAGTGTTAAAATTGCTTTTAAATTTATCAACATTTGATAAATTATTTGAAAGTGTGACGATATATTTTTCCTCAATCCGAAATCTCTATAATGACGTTTGTTATTCACATAATAAATGGAATCGTCAGTCGTCGTTATAACCTTATAACGCGTGTAAAGTTTCTGCTTTATTTCCAAAACATTACACTGAAAGAAGATTTGAACTTTGAATTCTCTTACTTGTAAATCGAAGATGAGTCAGAAAGTGAGTGTATCATCATTAATGAAGAGAAAGTAGTGACGCAGCATTTACTTTCTTTTGTGAAATAGTATGCACATCTACACATACATCCGTTGGTGTGTTAGTCGTTAGAGAAAATTTTTTTTTAGCATAGTGATCCGATGTCTGTATTTTATATCTTTGTGTCTTCATTTTATACATACTAGACGAAAATTTATATTCGGTTTATTGGAATGGTTTGTCAGTACGTGCTTATAAATGGAGATCGAAAAAAAAATCATTTGGGAATTATATTTTTCATGGAAATATAAAATTTTCAAAAATTTCTACGATAATTTTTATTCAAGACTCACCAAATATTCAAAAGAATAGCATGATATTTATAAAAATACAGTGCTAAAATAATATGAATACGCATATATTTTTAAAATGGCGTTCAGTATCGTAAAATAATATGTCCTTCAAACTGGATTAGCTGTTACAGTTTTGGATATTTACGCCAAGGTAAGGTATTCCACAGGTTTGGAATGATAATTCACAGAACGTTCTTACATATATATTATTATTTATTTACTATTTAAATTATTCTTATTAGACTAATTTGCATTTGTAATATTTTTGTCTTTTTTTTATCAAATAAATATATTTTGTGTGAAAAGATTTGTTTGCTTATTTCTGATGCTTTTCAATGAGTGCATATAATTTTCAGTATTAATAAATATATTTAATTCTCATCTAGATCTTTACTTTATAAATTAAAGTTTCATGTATAGTAAATAATCTATTTATTGATTGAATAATAACGTGAAAAATACAACAGTTTCAATTAGATTTGGTAAGATGTAAAGAAGTTTTGAAATTATGGAATTAATGTTTCCTGCATGCTATTAAAAAAGAATATTTATAATTTTGTTAATGATTGTTAAATAGCTCATATCATCTGAGCAACATATTAAAAAATTGTTCAGTATAAGTTTAAAAAGAAGCTAATTTTTATATAACTTTGCACAAGTAAGTTCTTTCCTTGCGAATTCCTTTATTTTATATTAGTGATATAATTTTACATACAAATTTTCATTTTTAGTGACAAGAGTGCCATTTATTTATCTTACAGAGTATATTATTGAAGTGATTTTTTTTTATATTAACAAATTTAAATTTATCTTTGAGAAACCATGAACTTTTTATTTTTTGTTTTATATGGGGGATATAGAGTATGAAAAGAAATCTCGAAAGTATAAGGGTTTGTGTTATCGTGTATTTCGGAGTATTTGTAAACTTGCAGTTTTTCCTATTGGAAATAAATCACTCTTATCGTATTCAACTGTACGCCGATACTATATATATAGGGTAGATGTGCCAGTAATGGACACCCTTAAGGAATTTCTTTAAAAATTATTTTTTTATTAATAGTTATAATTATTATATTTCAGTTTTTTCAATATTATATTAATCTATCAACAATATTTAACCATTCTTATAGCCTCATTTCCCCATATGAATAGAAATTTAATTTTAATTAACAGAAATATATCAAAACACCCAAAAGCCCAGTAATGGACACCCTCTGGCCCAGTAGTGGACACCCTCTGTTCCAGTAATGGACACCCCATAAAAAGTAATAAATATAATTGTTTTTATGACTGTATTTAGAACCAGAATTTAATGAATACATACTAATGAAACAAAATAGTTATTTTAAATAAATTTAACAATTAGGATACCAGTAATTAATAAAATATTTGTGATAATCATTTACTGTTTGCATTAATTATTGTAATTATCAGAAGATCGATGTTTTAATTATTTTAGATG
Organism: Maratus speciosus; assembly: GCA_963932465.1. Taxonomy (NCBI): domain Eukaryota; kingdom Metazoa; phylum Arthropoda; class Arachnida; order Araneae; family Salticidae; genus Maratus; species Maratus speciosus. Next base: position 533,846,961 of record OZ010788.1, on the reverse strand, counting down.
GATAATTTAAAATACTAAATATCAGACAATTACAGCTATCAAATTATTGAAACAGTGGTGGATTTAAAAGGTAATAATAATAATAAAAAAAAAGTTTTGGAATATTAATGTTTAGTTTTGTGCCACTATTTTTAATAATCTTCCAGAGATTACTTGATATATCATTTATAATAATTAATATTACAAATATGAAAGAAATGATATTGTGAGTTGAATATTTTAAATACTAAATAAAATAATTCCAAAATAAAACTGTAGAACTGATGTTTGAGGCCACTGATCTGCAGATTTACTAGTTTCATAAATATTACCTATAACTTTCATTAATAGTATTGCTTTTTTTTTTTTTTTTACAAGGAAACATTTAAGACAGAAAATGGATTTTTAATAGCTTCTGTAACTTAATTGTTTTTATTTAAACGGAGAGGGATTAAGCCCTATGAGCCCCTCTCTGACTGCACTCTTAAACTGTATTTTTCTACTTCCTGGCTGGTTTGATTGCCAGATTATAAAATATGTGAGGTATATATATATATATATGTACTACATAAAAAAAAATATTGAAATTTTACTAATCACATAAAATAACTTAAAAGCAGTTATTTATAAAAGTTTTGGTGTTATTACATTTTGGTAAGTATAATTTAAAAATTAAATTTGATTATTTAGGTTTGTAGTTAAGCCAAAATATTTTATTCACTACAAACATTACTGAAATTGCATTTGTAGCAATGTCTACATGGGGTGTCCATTACTGGAAAATGACTAATTAACCATCCCAGTAATGGACACCCCCTCTTAAAACCTTAAAAATAAATGAAATTTAGTAAATGGCCGTTAGTATATAATATTCTAAGTTTCCTATTGCTACTCAAACAAAAACATTCAAATTTTGCAAGAAAATAAATAATATATAAATTAATTAAACGAAGCCAACTCTTAGCCTCTTCGTTAAGATTTTCACAGAAAAACAGTGAAACTTTGAAACATTATTTTCTGCTTCTTGATTGGTTTGATTAAAAGTGTAAACAATAACCCAGTTTTATAAAACATGCAAGGGGGTATTATAAAAAAAATAATTAAAGCTAAATATTTATTAGTTATTTTTTTATGAACCAAAAACATCAAGGGGTGTCCATTACTGGAAGGGTGTCCATTACTGGCACATCTACCCTATATTTAATAATCCTTATGAAAATTTATTTCAAGATGGAATATACCGAGTATGTATTTCCTGCGTTACATCTCAACACCATACTTAAATTTTTAAAACATGAAGTGATCTTGAAAGTAATTATAAACAAATTATAAAAATCGGCGTAATTAATTAAATATGTGCGGAAAATATTAAAAAAATCAATTTAAATAACATCATGCAAAAAAAAAAAAAAAAAAAAAAAAAAGAAGATGGGTATAAGAATTCTCGCCCATGACAGTAGGAGATATTTTTCATTTTTGTAATAAAATTTAAGACCTAAATAAACATGTTGTGAAAACGCACTTCTAATGCAAGATTTCAAACAAGTATTGCCAATAATTCTGACTGATTGATAAAGTGTAACTATGCTGATATTTAATATATTTTGAAAAAGTAACATGGTTTGAAGATTAATTATTCTTATAATTATTTTTGCTCCGAGTATGTATATATTTTCATATTATTATAACATTTTTTAATACTAATTATTTTTATTGTGATGTTTATGGGAAGAAAAATGTTTTTAGAAGTGTTTTTCAACCCCCAAAGAATTTTTTTTAAGCATATCTGGGTGCTAAAAAGAATCCATGAAAATAATAATAAAACAGAAACTCATTAAAAAAAAAAAAAAAAAAAAAAATCTGGATTTTAAGTTTTATTTATTTATTTATTTATTTTTTTTTTTGGTGTGTGTGTGTGTGTGCCTGTGTTCGTTAATGACAACGTTAATATCAACACACGTTATCTTTTAAATTTAGTTTGTAGAATATTATTGAATAGTATCAACAACTGGACCTAGAATTTATTTGGAACATATTTCTTATACTGTCACAAAAAAGGTAAATACTTTTTACCCTTTAGAATGTGCATATAAATGAATATACAGCAAAACCTCTGAATAGCGGACACCTCGAGAGCACGGAATTAGCCCGCTATTTGGTGGTGTCTACTTTAAAGAGGTGAAGACGTACAGATTTAAAGGTGTTGGGGATAAGAAAAAAAAAAAAAAAAAAAAAAGAAGTGTTCGCTATTCAGCAATTTCTGTTATGGAGGTTTTACTTTAAATACACACAGTAAAACCTGCGTAACGGACATTCCTGAATAGGGGATACGTCTGTTTAGCGAATCATAGGGCTTCTGCTTAAAACATGGGCTAAGGGTACCTGCTCCTTTTTGTTTTTTATTGGGGGGGGGGGGGGGGCGTTGATACAATTTTCGTAAATCTGCAATTTTGAATACCTTTCGAAATTACGCTGATTATAATGAATATTTTGAACGGTTAGAGTAATATAGTATGATTTAAGAAGGTTTTCGCTACACAGAGATTTCTGGTATTCGGGAATGTTCATTAGCGGACACTTCCGAGTTCCGAATTCTGGTCACTTCTATTTAACGAACCATAACGTTGGGTTGGATTTTTTGCAGACGCAGGATTTTATTAAAGCATTAGCAAATTGGGCGATGCCCCCTTCCCTTTGTATTTTGGTGGCCCCAAATTTGGTATTCTATTTTTGTAAAACTGATATTTTGAATGTCTTTCAACATTATGCTGATTAATGTGCTGTTGTCAAATGTTTCAATATTTCTTGCTAATGATAAATAATATAATAATAACAACAACAAAAAAGTAAGAGTTTCATACTTTTTTTTTTTTTTTTTTTTTTTTTTTAATGTTGGGATCTCATATACTGAAAATTTTGTGTAATCTAGTGTTAGATTTTATTTAACACACAAATAAAAATGTCACTGGGAATATCTAATTTAAATGGAAAAAAAAATTGAACAACAAATCAGGGATAAGATTCTTTCTGAAGGAGTGAATCATTTTTTTTTTTATAAATGGGAATAATTGGTTACCATAAAGCAGAGCTGATTGCAGCATGGACAAACTGGGCTGTTTCTTTGTGCCTTTAGCTTTACGTGCTCCTACATTTGGTATGAAATTTCTATAAAGCTGATATTTTAAATTTGTTTTGATCTTATACTTATTTTAATAAATATTTTGTACTTTTAGAAAATGATTAGGTTAAGAAAAAGAAATATTTATCCAAATATGTATTTGTATTTAATGACATTGAATAGGCTTAACTTTTTTTTGTAACAGTATATGAAAGGCGCGGGCGGGGGGGAGGGGGGAGACGAATGAATACTAGATCTTTGGACTAGAATTAATTTAAAGTTCTCACTGAAAGTAATAAACGTTTTTTATGCGCGCATATATGATATCACATAAATACATTTTTAGGTGATTGTATATATATATATGTATATATATATATATAATATCCTGTTCCAAAACTACAAAATACTGATTACAATCGTCATAAGTTCAAAAGTGATTTAAAATATCAGCTTTATGAAAATTTTGTACCCAATTTGGGGTACCCTAAAATAAGGGGGCAGATGCTTCAAAGTTTTCCTGCGCTGCGATCAGCTCTGCTTTATGGTAACAAATTATTCCCATTTATAAAAAATGTTTCAATGTGGTCAAATATGGCTGCGTATATGGCTTAGAAAGAAAAGTGGTCAAAGATGGCTTCATATTGGTGGTGGGGGGGGGGGGGGAGGAAACCGGCTCTCAAAGATGGCCGCAATTAAGACATTTGAAATGTCTGAAATTCAGATGCAAGAAGTGTCTAAAAATTTTCAGACATTTTAAAATGTCTGAAAAACGAACACTCTTGTTTCAGACACTTAAGTGTCTGAAATTCAGACACAAGAAGTGTCTGATAATTTTCAGACATTTTAAAACGTCTGAAAATTGAACACTGCGTTTCAGACACTTAAGTGTCTGAATTTCAGACATTTCAGTTTAGAGTGTGTATATGTTAAAAACTTTCTACAGAAATGCCAGTAAGTTTCCTGCGAAATACCAGGCATATTTCTGTTGACAGCAAAACATTACTGACATTTCACAGCATGCGGGATCCGCAGACGATTTTTACATTTCCAGTTGACAATTTTCGCTTTATTATCATTATTTGTTAGAATGAAAAAATATTTTGAAATTGACATCAAAATTATTATTTATAATTTACAAGAAATTTACAGTTAAAATTCAATAAAGTAAATATATATATGATATATTGTTTCTGAACTTTGCTTAAAATATAAAAATATATAAATGTAAATAATAATTAGAAAAAAAATCTAGACATAAAATATTTTGGATTTTCGTCAGTAATTATGTTAGTTTACAAGTTAGATAAAATACATATAAATTTTCATGAAAAAAAGAAACCTAAACGTAATTGTATATTTTTTCCGAAAAAAAAATCAAATTTGCAGCAATTCAAAGTGTCAAATATATATAAAATTTAAATCAAATTGTAATAAAGTGTTAAAATATAAAATTAATTAAAAAAGAAAAAAAAAAGTCAAGAGGTAGCATCGAACTGGGGCCGTACGGGTGGCGTGCGAGCCTTCTGCGTCCACACCGCGAAAGACACGTTGAGAGCTGCAAACTAATGGGTATTTGAAACGTATGCTAAACCTCGGCATCTAATTTCTGAAAATCTAAGGCCCATTTGAAGAAATCCTTTCACAAGAATAATTAGAGATAAGAACTCTAAAACATACTTTAAATTAATCAAAATCGGTGAGAATCATGTTTGATGGTCCCCTGGTTAATGGAGATCCAAATAATAGGTGTATTTTTTTACACGGTCTGCTCGTTAAACATTCCACAGACAAGTACGAGAGATAATCTCTTAGCGATGTCACAGAGGTATTGTATTTTCATCTGAATTGTCTTGATTATAGAGACGTAAAGGATTATGTCGTCTATTGATTTATTTGCATTCCATATTGATTTTTTTACATTCATTTAAGGAATTCGTTTTCGACACTCGCGCGCGAGCAACGGATTATAGCAAAAAAATAATAAATGGCGGCCGCAGCGTTTTGCTGTTTCCAACTTTTGTTCAGGAACGTTTCAGATAAGAAACCAGAATTTCACAGGAAAGAGCTAAATTATTCTGAAAACCCGAGAAAAGGTGAAACGTTCCTGGATTTTACATGGAACGTTACCATTTTTTTTTTACAGTGTAGTTTTGAATGTATACCGCCTAACAGTTGACGCTGCTATGCTCTGTTTTTCACGATTTCCGCAATATATATATTCTAAGAAAGAGTAGATTGTCATTGAATTTTGGTTGCAGACGATCTAATTTATGTAGAAGAAAGTTTCGTGATTTCTACAACATTCTAGTTTTTCATGACAACAAGTCTTCAGTTTTATCTTGTGTATTGGGAATACACCATCTTTATTTTTTTCTTTTTCCATTTAAGTAAAATAAAGCAGAAACTCTTCTCAAAAAATTTCTCTTTGTAACGAATGAAATTTCGCACAAGAAGACATTTTTTTCACAATTTTTCTATTTCACGCACAATTTCCGCTTTACGATTTTCGCGATAGCTATATTTCAAAAACTAATTAACGGAATTTCATCAAATTTCATTTTCTATTAAACCATAACCTAAATAGTCGCAATTAGGGTTTGGAGTATATCGTCCGACTGGTAGCACTTCTATGCTGCATTTTTCACGATTTCTACGATAGATATAGCTCAATAACTAATGCACCGAATTTTGCCAGGTTTTATATTCTATTAGACTTTGACCTAAATATATCCTTATTAGATTTTAATGCATACCGCCCAACAGTTGATGTTACTATGCTCTGTTTTTCACGATTTCCGCGAAAGATATGTTTTAAGAACGAATAGATTGTCATTTAAAATTTTTGGTATAATTTATGCCGTCCAACAGCTGACGCTGCTATGCTCTGTTTTCCAAGATTTCCGCGATAGATATATTTTAAGAAGGAATATATTGTCCTTTAATTTTGGCATAATTTATACTGCCCAAGAGCTGACGCTGCTATGCTCTGCTTTCCACAATTTCGTTCGATAGAAATATTTTAAGATCGAATAGATTGTCATTTAATTTAGGCATAATTTATACTGCCCAACAGCTGACGCTGCTATGGTCTGTTTTTCACGATTTCCGCGATAGGTATATTTTAAGAACGAATAGATTGTCATTTAATTTTGGCATAATTTATACTGTCCAATAGCTGACGCTGCTATGCTCTGTTTTTCACGATTTCTGCGATAGATATATTTTAAGAACGAATAGATTGACATTTAATTTTGATTGCAGACGATTTCATTTTTGTAGAAGAAAGTTTAGTGATTTCTAAAACATACTAGTTTTCTGTGACAAACTGTACAAGTATCCAGTTTTATCATGTGTCCTGGGGACCCGCCATCTTAATTTTTTTTCTTTTGCTATTTAAGCTAATAAAACAGAAACTTTTCTCAAAAATTTTCTGTTTCTAATAAACGAAATTTCGCACAAGGCATTTTTTTTCACAAATTTTCTATTTCACGCTTTTTATTCCAGTTGTGTTGAGTTGCGTAAACTCTTTAAAAGTGTTGTTAAAACTAGTGTTATGTAAGACTGGAGAAAATGTCTCTAGGAAGAATTTTACTTTTATGTTAAATGAAAACAAACTTTTGGCGAAAAACGATCTTGAAGTGCTAAATGGGAAGTTTTCATACTTATTATGGGAGCAAAATGTTATTATACTTTTCAGCTTGGAATTTTTCTTATGCAAGACATTCCAAATTTTAGCTTTTAAATGAAAGCATGTGATTTTAGGATTTTACTAAAATGCTCTTCCATTATTTTGAAAAAATAAAATTCTTATCAAACTTTTTTATGCAAAAGATAAATATAATTTTCACGTAGATGACACGAAAGCGAATTTATAATAAGTTTTGGCAAATATAATATTAAATTAATAAGTATTATTTAACCGGCTTACCGAAGAATAGTTATTCTATTCTATTTCTATAAATTATTGTTCTTTTATTTTTACTATCTTCTATATACATAAGCGGAACGCATTTTATTTGTGAAAATTCTTTTTTAAATGCATTTATGCTTTTTGGGATAGCCTGAATACGATTTGACTATTTTTGGGAAATGTCTGCATGTTACACAAATTTCGTGATTGCTCTATCCCAAGAACTAACGACCGGAATTTTTCCAAACGCCATATTCAATTAGATTCTGAAATAAATATTGGTGCTGATTAGATATAGGTGCATATCGCTTAACAGCTGACAGTGTTAACACGATTTTCTTCATCTTTATATCTCGTCATCTATCGAATCGAATGCATCCAATAATTTACACAAGATGTTTATTATGAAAAATTATGCTGATTCAATTTTGGCAGCGATCATTCAAAAAGTCTGTTATTCTCATACTCGGGCTCACACCCAATTGGCATATTTTAGTGAGTGTTGTTTTTCGTATAATTAACACAATTGTTTGTATTTCTCATGCACTTGCAGTTCGATTGTAGCCAGTATCGCTCGATTTTTATGCAAACCTTGGTTGTGAACCCGAGTACGGATTATTAGACCTATGCCTTTTTTGTGATGAACACAGTAGTTGGATCTTATTTTCTATTGTTTAGAAATGTACCAAATTTATGTTTGAAGTTATTAAAATGTGTACATTCATCCAATTTTTAATTTGAATAGGGAACGCAGTTTTTATCTTTTTATTAACTGATCTGTCTAACTCCATATTACATACAAAGAAATGCACTATACTTCCTATCCGTCATTATTAGTGTACCATTTAAAGAAAATACATCTTAGACTAATGTGTAAAAAATTTTCATCTTGGTCACAGCATACCAGATTTCTTTTAAAAATAGTCACAGTACCTACTTATAGAATATTTTTTCAGAGTTATGTTTAAAACTCAAATACATTAATCATTTCTGCTGCCGCCCCCCCCCCCCAAAAAAAAACCCCCTCACTGATTTTAAATAACCTGGTGAGATCAACTATAGTATTTTCACTTTTAAAAACCGTTACACTATCGCGTGTACTGATTTTTACAGAGTGACATGAAAAATTGAATGCATTTTTATGCGTGGTCTGTTATTGGCTGAATAATGCGTATATAATTTGTAATCGTAATCTGTTTATCGTAATTCGTAAAAGAGACTTCTATATTATTTTGATAGATCCTTATATAATTTTATTTTCGTTTGAAAAATAATGGCATAAGATTCACTCATGTTACATCTGTCATTTCGGCAAATCAATGGTTTTATTTCGGATTTACGCGTTTAAAAAGTACGAGTTTTTAAATTGTTGTCGAACAGCTGTTGAAGAATGAGCATTGAGTTTCCTACCGCTCCTTGAATTATATTTCACGAGTTTGCTTCAAAAACGATTATTAAATCTTTAATCGTCTAACGTGTATAAAGTAAACATATATATATATTTTCAAATTCACAGGTTGTATAGTTTTCACTAAGAAAAGTAATAAAAAAACAAATTTTATCAAAAAGTAGATACAGGGTTGATAATTTGGACTATCACATATGGGTAACGCAGAAATTCAAGATCGCATGAAAACAATACTATTAAAATTTTTTACAAGGCCGCTAAAAGAGGAATGATTGAGCGAAAAAAAATGTAATTTTGTAAGCATTTATTTTAATTCATAAATCGGAAATGTTCCTTGATGAGTTAGTCCAAATGACGTCATATTTGTGGAACATAGAAAGTGAAAATTTGATATCTAAGCTATTTGACAAGCGAAATGATTATGATTTTAATACCTTAAAGATGATATATTTTGATTCAAATGTTCATGTATCGGTTAAAAGAAATGTCCTAAGAAACGGCTTAATACGAATCGAAAGACTGAGTACTGGAGTTAAGGATATGATTAATGGCACTTTGGATTGGTGTCGTCAAGGATTCAAACAGGGTTATCCTCGCAATTTCATCAGGAGAATAACTAGTGAATTTATTAGGAGTAGCAGTTACGGAACTGAACTGAATTCAGTGATGGATGAGAATGGTGGTTTTGATGCGTTGATTGATTTAATGAGATAGAAAAAAATATTTTGTTGGATTTGGTAGGTCTGTTTAGTTTTTCATGGTTTTTCATTTTTCATTTTTGGTCTCGGCGAGTGAAGGGGGACGTAGCATGAGTAAAGTCTGAATTAACCCTGCAGAGCATGTCGTTAGCCATGCCGCTCGCCTTCTGTTCTGTTCTGTTTTGCTGTTATAAATATTTTCCTTAGTTTGGTTTTAAAGTTTGGTTTTAAGTATTAATGTTTATGTTGGTTGTTTTAATATTTTTGATGTAGAGTTTCAGTTTAAATATGGTGAGTGATGAAGTTTGATATTTGTTTGAGGTTTTGAATATATATATATATATACAGTAGAACCCCGATCCATCGTTTTTCAAGGGGTGTGTGAAAAAAAACGATGAATGCGGGTAAACGATGAATGCGAGTTAACTTCAAAATACGAAAAAAAAACAATATTTATGCATTATTAATACATGCAATGTATACAGTATACTAATAAATACTAAATTTTTTCCTACCAAAATGTAGAAGAAATAAATCAAAGTTGTAGAAAATTGATATTTATTTGAAAAAATCCGTAATTTTATGTTAGGTTTTTCGTTCATTTTTTAAATTAAACAACACATTTTCAAGATGTACAACATTTTTCTGATCATTTTCTGATCATTTCATGTGCATATATAAAAGGTCGTACTGTTTCGAATGCCGTAATTGCATCAGACAGACTTGGCACTGGTGTAGGCTCAGCTTCTTCGGCATGAACATTATCCTCTGCTTCTTCGGCAAGAACATTATCCTCTGCTTCTTCGCCATTATTTTCCTTTTTTGCATCCTCACACATTTTTTCTATGCTTAGGATACCACATGTTGCAATACCTTGATCAATAGAAATATAATCGCTAAATTTCACGCCAGATACATCTTCTACTACACGCAACCATTGATCATCTGCATTATCGTCACCATGGTCATTATTTTCTGTCCTTTCTGTTGAGCATTCATCACCAATTTTTCGCCCAAAACCGCATTTCACGAAACAATTCAGAATGGCTGAAGAGGTTACTTCATACCATGCTGAAAGGATAAAATGAATAGCCTGCAAAAGGTCTGTTTTTAGAGTAGGTTTTTTTGCTTGTTCCATGACACATAAATATATATTCTCACTAGCTTTCTCCTGTAAAATTGCTAAAAACAGTTGATTATCCCGGCATCAAGAGGTTGTACGACAGATGTACAATTAGCTGGGAAAAATTTGACTTCTATGTTTTTCAAAGACGACGTATCCGGCGGATGAGTCTTCCGAACGTCTTCCGAAGGAGATACGTGCCATTAAAGTTTGGGTCCAAAATTTCAAATGTTTATAAAAAAACGGAAAAAAAATGGTCGATTCGTTTGCGGTTTTCTCTAAAGCTAGTCTTTATGTCAGTATTTTCTAGAAAATTTTTTTTTAAAGATAAAGCTCAAAAAATGCCGATAGAGGGCGCTTTAGACTTTGGAGTAACAAACAACTTTATTTTTAAAATTTATTTTCAAGAAAATACTGACATAAAGAATAGTTTTAGCGAAAACCGCAAATGAATCGACCAATTTTTCTGTTTTTTATAATCATTTGAAATTTTGGACCCTAAATTTTAATGGCGCCTACCTTCCTCGGAAGACATTTGGAACCCTTAGTTTTCCATTTAATATTGTTTGTGTTGATGTGTACTATCACCTCTTAAAGTTTTGCCCAAGAGTTTAGATTCAACCTGTATATATATCACTTTTTTACGGACACGATATCTTCCATAATTCTGAACAAAACTTTTCCACACTAGTACATAAAATCGAGGGGCATAAAATCTCGGTCAAGTTCGTTAGTGGGAAAAGTCAGACCAAGGGAGGTGGAAATAGGGAGAGGTTTTGTGAAAACGAAAAAAAAAAAGCATAACTTCTTAATTATAGTACATATCGACTCAGATTAAAGAAATTACTTATTACTTATTATTACTTCTAAAAAATGGGCCAAAAATTTATGTATGATAGATTTTTGATAAAACTAAAAATGGGCTCAAGGGGCGAAAAAAATAGGGTTTTGGCGAGAAAAAAATTCATAACTTCGTCAATTCTCAAGATATAAAATCCAATTAAATTTATTATAAATTGTCTTAAAATTATCTACAACTTTTATATTGACAAAGTTTTGATAGCACCAATTCTTATTGAAAAAAAAAAAAAAAAAGCGAAATAAAAAAGTGTGGGGTTGAAGAAGGAAAAAATCTACAACTTCGTCACCAGATATCAAATCCGCAATCTTCTTAATATTATCTACAACTTTTATATTGACAAGTTTTTGATAGGACCTATTCTAACAAAAAAGATAAATTAAAAATACATATAAGTTGAAGAAAAAAATATTGTATTAAGGATGTACTCAAATCCAAACTGTTTATTTTCTGACTCATTTTTAAATTCATTTTTGCTTTCAAACGCATCCAATTAGTAGATTCTCTTATTCAGAAACTATATAATGTGCCGTAATGGTCAATTTTTTGATAGAGGCAGGATATATTTTTTAAAATGATGTCAAAGTGGGCATTTTGAATCGAATTTCTCGAAGCGATTGCATTGGAAACGGAAAATATAGTTCTACTGAGAAAATAATTGTTTATAAATCAAGTTCTTATCAATAGAAGGAAAAATAAAAACATAGGTTGCTTATAAATCTCTTTAAAAATCACGTCAGCAAGTTTTATGTTTTTTCTTTTAAAAATGAATCTGAAAATGTGTCCGAAAATTTCGAGTTCTTGAGCATGGAAAAATATTTCTTGAATACTGACTTAACATGATTCGGATAAAACCAGCTCTTATATAAAAATGAAATTAAAAACTTGACAAAAGCGGCCAGATAAAATTGTTAAAGTGGGTTTACCTCTAAACATGATTTAGTTTTTGTTGGTGAAATTAGTACTTAGCTTCGAAATCTACCTGTGCCTGTAGGCCGAGCCGGCAGGGATTATTTTAGATTAATATCGTCAGCATAAATTAAATAATAATAAAAAACAGTTTCATAGAACTAATGCCAAATAATACATTGAAAAATTTGTATGTATATTCAGCATTTTATAATGGAAGTATAATTAAATAAAATACGTTTTCAGCACATTTTTCAGCTTGCATCCTAAAGCTAAAATAATTCAGTAAATTTATAAAACTTTTTTTTCCATATAAGATTCTTAACTGCGGAAATCGTAACTCATACTTCTAAAGACAGACGAAGGTGTTCTTTATTTATTACAAATGAATAATATTTCTGGAGGTCTTTGTTGAAAATATTATTGTCGAGTGTTTCCTCGGTCAATTCTCTTCTCCTTGAAAAAGGTTTAAGGTTAGGCAGCCTAAGAGAGACTGCTCAGGGCCGGCTAGGCCTGCCCCTTAGAGCTTAACGTCTCTCCCGGTATGTTCCCCGACACGTTGGGGCTCGTTAGTGAGTACAGCCCTGTCCGGCCGTATGCAGACGGACAAACACAAAATGCTCAAGGGGCGACGCTCACCCGCTAAGGGCGTCTATGCACCACCGACCACAGAACCCAGAATTTATTTTAAAAAGAACAAAGTGGGATTACAAAAATTAGACGAATGCCTTCCCGCCAGGAAAACGCCTACTCGCGACAGAGGGCGGGAGTATGAGAACATTTAAAGTAAAAATAAAATAAAATAAATAATAATAATAATAATAATAAACATCACTGATCCTGGCCGCCGGGGTAGGAACCCCTCTCGCGACAAGGGGCGGCAGGAAGGGAAAAGAATGGAATGCGTGGCACAAGTAAGATGGCACGAGCAAATACTCAAGCGTCCATTGGAGATGTAATGATTTGCGTGGCACAAATAAGATGGCACGAGCAAATACTCAGCGTCCATTGGAGATGTAATGCTTTGTGTGGCACAAGTAAGATGGCACGAGCAGATAAGCAGAACCAGGGCTTAAGTTAAGTTTGTTAAGTATGTAAGGAAATTGTGAATGTGTTTTAATTTGTTGAGTAGGAGGGTGCGGGAAAGGACGTTTTGGAGCCAGTTGACTGGCAGTATGTCTGGACGCCTCAAGTGCCAGCGTTGCGTGAGAGTACAACTGTAGTACGGGTGACTTATAGTGCCATCTTCACCGCAGACGCAAGTGGCAGTGGATCTTATTTTGAAGCGGTCCAGATATGCCATGAAAGGGCCATGTCCTGTTAAGAAGCTAGTGGTGTAGGGTGTTAAGTTATATAGTGTGAGAGAAACTTTAGGAATTAGCTTATATGTGTGCCTGCCCTTTTTTGAAGTATCCCAGTGTTCCTGCCATCGCGTCAGTATCCTTGCTCTAAGGACCCCTTTGACGTATGACTGGGGCACTGGGAGGTGTGTGTCTATTGTTTCTTTCTGTGTGGCCTTCTTCGCTAGGTTGTCTGCTAGTTCATTGCCAAAGATACCTTTGTGAGCCGAGACGTGACCTAGTGAGATACGATGTAGGAGATTCTTAAGTTTTAGTTTGATTTGCAGTACTAGAGGATGTTTTGTCCTGTGTGCCTGTATTGCCTGCAGGCCAGAGAGGCAGTCACTGTAGATGATAATACTATTGCTAGAGTGGGATTCCACCCACTCTAATGCGTTTAGTATTGCGAACAGCTCCGCTTGGAATACGGAGTTATTATCATCTAGCCTTGCAGACCACTGATGGACCACCACCGTGCCCTCCGTGGCGCAGAAGGCTGCGCCCACGCCAGTCTCTGTGCCTGAACCATCAGTGAAGAGTGTGGTGCCAAGGGCAGGTGTGTAGCTGTTGCGTGTTGTGTTTACTTGAAAATGTGAAGTCTCCTCAGCGGGGTGGAGCTGCCAGCTCCTGACTTTGTATTGCAATGTTGTGTTTGGAAAAAGAGAATCTATTACTGTGTCACGTTTTAGCTGTAGGATTGAGGATTTGGAGTGTTCGTATTCTAGTTGAAGTGTGATGGGTGGAATACCTGTAAGTATATGTAGTGCATCTGTGGAGATTGTGCGGTAGCCTCTTGAAATTTGTAGGAGAAAAGTGCGTTGTATTGATTTTAGTTTAGGTTGTGCTATGGATGATAAATTACCCCCCCAGATACAGGCCCCGTAAAGTATTATTCTTTCGATTATTGTTAGGTACCAGATCTTCAGTGTTTTGTTGTCTACCCCTCCCAATTTAGAAGTTAGTCTTAATGAACTATTATGATATGCTGTCAATTTAAGTTTTAGGTCGTTAATGTGTGGGATCCAGTTAAGATTTGCGTCAATGGTTATACCTAGGAGTTTTATGAATTGTACGTGTCGAATGGAGACATTATTGATCCTCATCACTGGAGGGCGTTTTGGATCATATCTGTGTGGTTTGGTGAATACTAGTGCTTGAGACTTTTGTGGTGAGAGTGTGAGGTGCAGTAAATCCAGGAGCCGGCAGAAAATAGGAAGAGCTACGGCAAACTGTTCCTCCAGATGACGTCTGTAACGACCGGAGAAAATGAAGCTGAAATCATCGGCGAAGGCAAATAGTTTAAATCCCAGCCGATTTAGTTCTGTTAGTAGCACATTTGCTACAAGCAACCAGAGGATTGGGCCAAGGCACGAGCCCTGGGGGCAACCCTTCTGTAATCGGTGGGTAGATGTGCCAGCACCCCAGTTAATCAGGACGCTCCTCTGTGAGAGGTAGGAGCCGATAAGACCAGCTATGTTCCCCAGACAGTTGAGTGCTTGTAGTTGTAAGAGAATGTCTCGCCATTCTACGTTGTCGAATGCGCCTTGTATGTCTAGTGAAACGAGTGATGTTGCGTTGCCCTGGGCTATGCTTTCAGTACAGGCAATCATTATGGCATGAAGTGCGAGCTCGCATGAGTGGCCCTCGCGGAACCCGAATTGTCTGGGGTGGAGAAGGTTGTTTGACTCCAAGAAGTGTGTCAACCGCATAACCAGAAGTTTTTCCAGAAGCTTTCCCAGAGTGGGAAGAAGGCAGATGGGTCTGTATGACTTGGGTTCGGAAGGAGACTTGCCTTGCTTCAGAAAGTAAACTACCTCTCCCTGCCTGAGTACTAAAGGAAAGTACCTCATGGTGAGGCAGAGGTTAGCCCAGCGCGTGAATATGTGTGGAAGTTGTTTGTGAGTGAGTTTTAGTATCCGAAAGTCAATTGAATCCGGCCCTGGGGCCTTCTTGTCATTCAATGTGTATAGTGCTGTTTTTACTTCTGCCTTTGTGAAGCGTTTGTCTTCGTGTGCTGTGAAAAGGATATCCTGGTTGCCTTGTTGGGGATAAGCCGAGGGGCCAAAGAGAGTGTGTGTCAGGATTTCCAGGTTATTTTGTCGCGAGGTTTCGTGAGTTGGTCTTTCTAGACGTATTTCATCCGGAGTGAAGAACTTGCCGGTCAGAAATTTTTGAGTGATGCCGAAAGGGTTCTCATTGTTGCTGCAGAATTTCTTCCAGCCGAAAGCACTTGGAGTAGCTTTTTTATCATTTTAAGATCTAGTGTTTTTTAATTTTGAAAAACATTTGCACATATATTATCACGCCCATGTAGTAATGTGTTTTAATGAAGCATTTTATAAGTTTTCCTGTTTTTATACATCCACATTTCTAAATTTTTACAATTCGAATCAATTAACATTTTTTTTCTCATACAAAAAATCATATATACAATATGCGATAATAAATTTGTTAAAAAAATATTCACAATAAAATAAAAAAATCACAAACATAATATTGCGAAAACGCAACGCCAGTTTTTAATGGGTTGGATAAGGTTCAGTTTATAATTTTATAATAAATGAGATATTTTAAAAATTCAATATTATTTTTTTTATAATTTATTTCAATCTCTTTTAAGTGAAATGAGATTTAACACATTTTGAAAATAATTCATGCTTGCGAGAATTAATGTCATTAGATTTTGCTTACTTGTATTCAGCGCTGTGATATGCCGAGTTTTTCTATAAAAGAACTTTCAGTGGAAAACAATTTAATATATATTTCTTTTTTAAAAATTAATTCTATGAGCATAAAGAAAAATAATGATAAACAAAAGCTTCATAAAACTAATAAATAATACATGAGAAATTTTCAAAAAATATTCAGTATTTTATAATGGAAGAATAATTACAGAAAATACGTTTTCAGCACATTTTTCAGCATGCAGCCTACAGCAAAATTAATTCAGTAACTTTATAAAGGGAAGGGTAACCTTTTTTTTTAATGTAATCTGCCTAAGTATAAAAGATTCTTAAATGCATAAATCGTAACTCATAATTTTAAAGACACATGAAGGTGTTTTTTATTTATTACAAAGGAATAATATTTCTGGAGATCTTAGTTCAAAATATTTTTTTCTACGTCATTTTAGAGAATAAAAGTATTTTAAAGGAAAATAAAAAAATTAATAGGTAAAGACACTTTAAAAAATAATACTTTTATATGCAAGAACACTAAAGAAGCCATCACTGAGAAAAAAAAAATATATCGCCCTCATCTAGAATTAATAGGTAGTCATTTTCTGAATCCCTAAACTACACTGTAAAAAAAAAAAAAATTCTCTAAAGTTACTAAAATTTTTCTTGGAAACTGAAATTCCTAGAACTTTTTATGTAACGGCAACAACAAAAATCCATGTAACAGATACACTTTTGCATCGTAAATGAAAATATCTGAAAGGTTACTAAGAATTTATTAGGAATTTGGGATTCCTAGAACTTTTTATGTAATTGCAACCCGGGCTACGGATAAAATTTTAGTAAGATTACTGTAATCTCAGTAGATTCTGTTGTAAAGCTACAGATTTCTGTAGCTTTACAAAAATATGTTTTGTAGATTTACATCTTTTTTTTGTATAGTGTACAGATACAATTTCAGTAAGCATACAGATTTCTGTACTTTCCCAGCAAAGAAGAAATTGCTGGCCAGCAGCAAGATAAATGCTGGCAATGATGGAGGAGTGCTGGCTAATGGTCTACCACTGCATGACCACTGATGGACAGCTTCAGTCAACTTTGTTGTTGGAAATCATCAGATAAAATTATGATGGGCCTCCGTTTTATCCCTTGCGCTGGCCCACCATACCATGGAAGTGCACGAACTTAGTGCAGTATTATTGCTGGAAACCCTTACGCTAGGTGGCGTAATTCATCTAAGCTAAAAAAGATCACTAATTGTAATTTTTATTCAAATATTTTAATCTGAAGTGTAAAAATATTCAAACAAATACGTTTCAAGTTTAACAAATAATAATTTATTAGACTTTTTAATATTTTGTCAAGTCCATATTAAAGTAAGAGTTACTTTTATCACCCTGCGGCAGATTAATGAATTTGAACACAAATCTGAAATGAATATCTTAACATAATTTAAGCTGGTCAAGCTATTTTTTTAACTGTAAATAATGTAGCACAACTGCAGCCAACAAAATAAATAAGTAAATGAATAAATAAATAAATTCTTTATTCTAACGCACTTTTTTCTTCTTTTTAAATCTGGTTTTACTAAGTTACAAAGGATTTCGGTTTTCGTAATTTACACAGTTGAGAATCAATCAACGTATAAAATATATAGGATTTCTATGCAATACAATAATTTCTATACAAGTTTCCCAACAAAGAGGAAATTGCTGGCCAGCAGCAAGATAGGTGCTGGCAATGATGGAGAAGTGCTGGCTGATGGTCTACCACTGCATGACCACTGCTTGACAGCTTCAATCAACTTTGCTGTTGGAAATCATCAGATAAAATTCTGGTTCGCATCCATTTTATCTCATGCGCTGGCCCACCACTACATGGAAGTGCACGAACTTTTGCAGTATTATTGCTGGGAACCCTTACGCTAGGTAGCGCAGCGAATATCGAAGACATTGAGTATTTGAACACAAATCTGAAATGAATATCTTAACACAATTTAAGCTGTGAAGCTAATTTTTTTTGAAACTGTAAAAAACATAGCACCACTGCCACCAACAAAATAAATAAGTAAACGAATAAATAAATAAATTCTTTATTTCAACGAACTTTTTTTTCTCCTTAAATCTGGTTTTACTAGGTTACAAAGGATTTCGGTTTTCATAATTTACGCAGTTCAGAATCAATAATAATAAAAAAGCGTATAAAATACATAGGATTTCTATACAATAGAATAATTTCTGTACGAGTTTAATGATTGGGAACGTAAATCACAAAAGAAACAAACTTGAAATAGTATAATGAGAGCTTGAAAACTACGAGCAGTCGTAGCGTGCGCTGAAAGAACTTGTTCATGTCCGATCACGAAAACCAAGCAGCATCGAGCGCGGTCAGTACTTGGAAGGGTGACCACATGCAGTTCAAATATTTCTATAGGCATTTCTATTATAGACACTTCTACCGATATTGCTATAGCTCTTGGTGAAACTAGCTTATAGATAAAAGAGCCATAATTATATAATACTTTGTTTTTTTATAGAATTCTATAAGAAATTTTGTAAGGCAAAGTGCTGGGCCAGCAAAGGAATAGAAGTGGGATAGGTGCTAGCACTGCAGGAAAAGTGCCGGATTGAAGTAATGTGATGGCATACCAATGCTGGCTTGCTGTTGGCCATCACTGATGGGCCAGCTGCATTTGGCTCGGACACTTTTCGACAGGTTTAAGTAATATCACTCTTGCACTTTATGCTGGCTGCCATCTTTTTTCCAGCTGATGGCCCACTGTTTCTTTTCTTGCTGGGTTAATGATAGGGACCGCAAATCACAAAAGAAACAAGCTTGGAATAGTGTACTGAGAGCTTGAAATCAACGAACGGTCGTAGAACACGCTGAAAGCACCTATTCATTTCCGATCACGAAAACCAAACAGCATCCAGCGTGGTTAGTACTTGAGAGTGTGACCCCATGGAAATAGCTGCAAGTTCAAATATTTCTGTAGAAATTTCTATTATAGACACTTCTATAGCTGTGGTGAGACTAGCTTATTGAAAAACGGGCCATTGTTTCTATTGCCATTGTTGCCATTATCTATTGTTGCCATTTCTATAATATTTTTTCTATAAGTTTTTTTTATAGATTTCTATAAGAAATTTTTGTAAAGGAAAGTGCTGGGCCAGCAAAGGAATAGCAGTAGGCTAGGTGCTAGCACTGCAGGAAAAGTGTCGGATTGAAGTAATGTGATGGCTTACCAGTGCTGGCCAGCTGTTGGCCATCACCGATGGTCCAGCTGCATTCCGCACGGACACTTTTGTACTGGTTTAAGTAATGGCACCATTGCACTTTACCTCTGATGGCAGTGCTGGCAGCCACCTTTTTTCCAGCTGATGGCCCACTATTTCTTTCTTTACTGGGTTACATCTGTAGAATTACAGATTTTTTACAGTGTAGAAACATGGAGCTATGCGAATAGGATAAACAACTAAGTTGAATAGACGAAATGATCTAGAATTTCTAGTCTCTTGTTTCCTAGATGACGAAATGATAATGAATTGTTTCAGTAGCGAGAAATTATCGCTTGATTTCTGTAATAGTTTCATAAACTAGAATTATAGTTATTAAAACTAACCTCTTGTGTTCGCATCTATATGCAGAGATTTTTAAATAAGTTTGGCCATGAGAATATAGGAAAACGCTCTTGAATTCTGGTAGGAGACTCTAGAACTATCTAGTAAACGGAATTATAATTTATAGGAATGAAATGGAACTATTTTTTCTAGACCCACAATTTAGATTCAAGATGGCAAAACCATATTTCTTTCTCAGTGATAAAAAATAACTCAACATATTTCAAGTACGTTCATATTTTTAAAACTTTTTGAAAGCAATTTGTAAGTTATTAAAATTTTTATTTCATATATTTTTGGGGAATTAAATCACTTAAATAACTTTAGGTAGTTTAAGTAAACCTTTGTTGATTTCAAGCAAAGATATTAAAAAATATAGGCTAAAAATCGGAAATACTACTAGCAATCTAGACGCCAGTACTATTTCCGTTTTTTTACGGAAATTTTTACCCATAAATTACAGGAAAATTTCCGTTTTTAATCAGAAAAACGGAAAATGTTCTGTAATTTATGGGTAAAAATTCCCGTAAAAAAACGGAAATAGTACTGGCGTCTAGATTGCCAGTAGTATTTCTGTTTTTTAGTCAGTTTTTTTTACAGTGTATAAACTAAACTATTTTATTGAAGAATTGCCTAAATATTTTTTTTAAAACTTTATTTTAGCTCATTAATAACACAGCGAATGATAAACATTTATTCGGAAAAATATTTTCCTTATAAAAAAATTATAAAAGTATACATAAATGTTGTTAAAAAAATATAAGAACAATTTCTGTCAAATTTAAATTTTCCTAATAAAGAAGATTAGAATTACAATTTTCAAAAAAGTGTTAAAAAGAACGAAGGATTTGTTTTAACTCTTTTGAAGAAGTAGTTAATTTGCTTGTGAATAGACATTATGTGTCGTTGTAAATGATTATAATTCTTTTGAATTGTGAAACGATTTATTAAGTTGAATTTCTCTGTTGATCTACTGTAATCGTAATATATGCAACAGTACTATGCATATGTATATAAACTAGTTCCGCATAAGTCCGAACCCAAAAATTCCGCTGAAAGTCAACCCGAAATCCAAGTTGAACGCGACGATAAAAATTTTGTGAACCTGAACCCGACAAAAAAATTCGGGAACCCGAAACAAACACACTTAACGTGAAATCGACACACTTAAACAAGAATGGGACCCGAACGCTAAATATTCAAAATCCGACGCGGACTCGAAATGGAAGAAAATTAAGCCATAATTTAATTCAGCTATGGTGCACGATTATATCTATAATTCCAGTTTTATCTGTTTTTGTATAAAACGAACACATATACACTTATTAATATTCAAGTATATCGTTTTTTTCCCATCAGAAAAACATCCAGGACTTTCTTTTTACAGTCGAAAATATGGTCGGGTATAGTCAGACTAATTACCCTATGAGGAACGGAATCTAGTGCAAATGTTACAGTAAGATGTATGTTTTTATTCTTTGAAATCTATTATATTAAAGTTAAATGTGTGGAGATTAACGCCATCATATTGTTAAAGTTGGTTGATTCAGGTGATTGTAAATTACCAATTGTGTAACTAACTTTATACATGCAGGAGTTATAAAATTATATTAATAGTAATGTTATTGCTAATGTTGTTAATTTAACATGTTTTGCGTAAAACATTTTTCTTGTAAACAAGTTTTTTGGATGGTTATCAATTCTCCAGTAGAAAATTTTTATGTTCAACAAACGTGTTTAACAAACAAAACGTGATAGATTAGCGGCATTAATATTAATATTAAAATTAATTTTATTCTCTTACTCATGTTAGAATAAATTTAATTACTCAGCTGAAAATGTTGAGAATTGAGCTCATCCGAAAAAGCTATATTTCGAGTTGAGAAAATAGATTAATACATTATTAAAACTATTCGGAAACGTCTCCGAAAATTAGTGGCAACAAAGTAAACTTTGTTTTTATAAATGTTTCTTTAAATCGCGGAAATATATTAGTTTCTGGCGTTTCTAATAATAAAGAACATGTTTCGGAATTATGGTTAATTCAGAATGGGTTATTGTATATTTCCGTTCATAGTTATACTATATTTTTGTAGATTAAGAAACATTTGTCAGTGTTTTTCTTCAGTGTAAAATACGTTTTATTTTTCAAAAATAGGGTACCACTTTTCCTTCGTTCGTTTATCGCGATTTATTATATTAATAACAGATGCATGAAGGATATTACACTTGAAAGAGTGTTAAACCACCAATCAGTACCTAAACCTTCTTTGGATTAGGTGCTGATTGAGCTCGGCGGCGAACATTAGTGTAGCAGCGGGTAGAACAAAATATTGGAATAGTAGCCAAAAAAAAAAAAAAAAAAACATTTATTGGATGAAAATAAATTATTTAAACTGTGTTGTACAAAAATTACTTTTTGTTTGCAATGCGGATAAATCAACGTATTGCACGTCTTAAACCAAATGGCAGGTGTCCCAACGCAACTGCGTCCATTTTTTGCTTTCTTCTATCTTCAATAGAAGAAAGTATTGTAATCGAAATTTTTTCGACTTCCGGTTTTCGACGGATTTACACGTTTTAGGTGTCAGAGATCCCAGTTTTTGAGTTTTAAGTTGTTTTAAGTTTTTGGCTATAGCAAGCAGGTTCGCTCTTAATTTGGAAAAAAAATCCGCCGGAAGGGGGCGCTGTAATAGCGATTTTTGTGCGATTTTTGCGCGATTTTGAATATTGTACCATCGAAAAGTGCATGAACTTATGCATAGAATTGAACCAATTTTTTTAAAAGTTCTTGGCTATGGCAAGCACGTCCTTACTTAATTTGAAAAAAATCCGCCGGTAGGGAGTGCCGTAATAGCGATTTTTGCGCCATTTTGAATATTGTACCATCGTAAAGTGTATGAAGTTATGAATAGAATTGAACCAAAATTTTTGTGTATGTTTTTGGTCATGGAAAGAAGGTCCTCCCTGAATTTGGAAAAATTCCGCCGGAAGGGGCCGCTGTAATAGCGATTTTTCTGGCATCTTCAATATTGTACCCCCGAAAAGTGAATGAAGTTGGGGTATTCTCACAATCTTTTAACTTTCAGGAATAAAAATACGGTGAAATTAAACTTGCTAAAATAACATTTTAATCTGATAGACGAATGCCTTAATAATTCAAAATAAAGAAAAATGGTCAGCAGCGACGATTTTTTATTTAACTGAGGTTTAAGTTAAACTTGTGAGTTTAATTTTCCTTATTATTTTACCACTATAACTTTCTATTTTCTTCTAAATTCTTACTAATAATGAATTTGCATAGTACCTACAGGATATTCAAATAAGAAATAATAACAATGTAGTATTTTTAGTACAATATTTTGGTATAACATTGTCTTAAAGGGGTGTTAAAGAATGGGCAAAAGGGAAAAAAGGGGGTGGTATAGGAAAAAAGGGGCGGTAATGGAAAAAAAGGGGATGGTAAAGATGGGACGGTGGAAAATTACCACTATTTTTAGGCGAATCATGTTAAGACTAAGTTACAACCACAATGTTCATTGATTTTTAGAAACAGTTATTTACATTGGATTAAATTAAAAAAAAATTAATTTA
This sequence comes from Maratus speciosus, assembly GCA_963932465.1. Lineage (NCBI taxonomy): Eukaryota > Metazoa > Arthropoda > Arachnida > Araneae > Salticidae > Maratus > Maratus speciosus. The sequence continues at coordinate 533,823,722 of OZ010788.1, read as the reverse complement.
CCTCGAAAAGTGCAGGAATAAATCTTGGGGACAGTAAGACTACCAATAAAGCAACGATGCATGGAATTTATATTTAAATGCTGATTTAAATTCTGCAGTAAATTTCCTGTCAAAGAATTTTAGACATTCTTTCTCTAGCATACTTCTGCATCAGAAAAAACTTGAAAAAATTCTGTGGTTGCATCTGAAGTGATTTTCTGTATAATTTTTGAAGAGGAACGGTAAGGAATCTAAAACCAGGGACAGAGTTAAAAAAAATAATAAAAACAGTAAAAATGTGTGCAGGTTAATTTTTTGCTACATATTTATATAAAACAATAGTCCCAGTTTCGGAAAAAAATGACATCGAATTACTTTTATTGAAACAATTTTATGCAGACAACTCAAAACTTAAAAATCAGCATCAGTGATACGGGACGGTATAGGAGTTTCCTGGATATTTGGACCCCCAACATTGTCCAAAACTTACTTATCTCGTTAATATTGTTATGCAGTCATGCAATGAGATGTTCCCCAGTATATGAAAAAAAAAAACCCACAAGAATATGTACTAAAATAATAATTATTATTCAGGGACTTAAAAGTCAAAAGATATTGAGAATGCCCCAGTTATGTATTGGATTGAACCAAGTTTTTTGTGTAAGTCTCTGGCCATGGCAAGAAGGTCCTCCCTGAATTTGGAAAATTTTCGCCAGAAAAGGGGGCGCTGTAATAGCGATTTTTGTACCATTTTCAATATTGTACCTTCGAAAAGTTTATGAAGTTACGCATGGAATTGAACCAATTTTTTTGTGTATGTTTTTGTCCATGGGAAGAAAGTCCTCCCTGAATGTGGAAAAATTCCGCTGGAAGAGGTGCTGTAATAGTGATTTTTGTGTAATCTTCTTAATTTTTCGTAGTTCTATTGTACACCAGCTGCTCGTGAATCGACAAGAACTTCCCATCCTGATAAGTCAGCTATTTGCGACTATTCGTGATTTTAATAAATATCATGATCGAGATGAACTCCTTTTTGCTCCGATTAATTTACTGAAGCAGAAATTTAAGATGAAAGTCAAAGTTGATATAGTATTGAACGAATAAAAATGAGATATTGACATCTGTAATAACATTTTGAAATATTAAAATATATGAAATAGAAGAAAGATTTGGGACTGACACATCCAACTAGTTTAGATGTGATCTCAAGTAATATTTTTAACCTTATTACACTGCGCAGTGATGCATATGAATCAGTTTAAATTTAACCCTTAATAAATATTAGCAGGAATCGCCCGCTGCGCTGGTCGTTTTTTTCACAAACGAAAATTCAGGCAAAATTATCTAACTGACAATGTAAGTCCCATAAAAATTCGTTTAGCAGTACTTGAGTTTAAACGTTCGGAATGAAATGCGAATTTGCATTTTATATATATAGTAGATTACAGAACTTTCTACCATAGCTCTATAAATAAATGATAAAGGAAAAAATATAAATTATAAATAAATGAAAAACGTATGATAAGTTATATAAGAAAACCTTTCCTGAAAAATTATGTAAATAACAGTGCAAGTTCCATCGAAATCCATTCAGCATAATCTCTTTAAAAAGGCTTAACTTTCGTAATCAGTTTCACCTGTGATTATCAAACTTTCCGCCATATTTCTATATCTAAGCAAAGTAGAACAATATGTTATATACTAACACATTCTCTGGAAATTTATGTAATCAACAGTGCAAGTCCCATTTAAATCCATTCAGCTGAACTCAATTTATAAGCAGCCGGAACGAAATTCCCATTTGTATTTTATATATACTAGGCCAGGGATGGTGAACCTATTGCACGCGTGCCATAAGAGGCACGCTGCAGATTATTTTTGGCACGGCATACATTAATATTCTACATAAAAATATAGTGGAATTTTACAAAAGGCATTAAATAATCTAGGTGTTGTCTCTGTTTATCTGAATTCGATTTGTTCGGTTGGTTGTATTCGTCAAACAGACTGAAGAAACTGAAATATAATTTAATGTATCTCAATCTAGCTCAAAATTTGCTTACAAAATTTTAAGAATAAGACAGAATTAGGAGATTATCACAAAAGAAAGATTAAAAGGTATTATAAGCAAAAATGCCGATGGTAAAATTATAACAACTTGGAATTCAATTCCAGGCACTAATAGCTGTAAGTTTTTGTGCTTTCTATTTTGACAATTTTTTCTGCAATACATTCTTTTCGGAAATAAAAAAAATACGAAAAATTAAAGTAAAAACATCTTGTCAAATGAGTTCACTTCAATTTAAATTCTCTTAAAAATAACTAAGTACGAAGCAGATATAAATTACTTGGCATCTAAGATGAGATTAAAGATAATATTTTTAAAATAAATTTTTAAAGTATAACATCAAATATCACCCATATTTTTTTAATGCTAAAAACTAAATTTTAAGTAATTTTGATTAATTGTTATTTGATCCATTAAATTTTTTTTTCGGCACACTATGATTACGTAAAGTGTATTTTTGGAAACAATTGGCATGTGGATGTACTAGGCGATCTAACTCGAACCTCCCGGTTTATATGAACTCTTATTTATATTCTTTCATATAAGTGAAAACTACCTTTTTATATTAATATATCTTTTTTTTATATTGTCCATTAGCAACACCAAAAAACATTTTTATATGAAAAAATATGAGTTTTGCATTCAAATGAAGTTTTGAAATTTATTAAAACCAAACTTTGATGTAAGTTAAAAGCCAAGGAAATCGCCAAAGGTTTCGGTACTTACAGCAGTCCTTTATTATTCTGATCATTTCAGCTCTATTAGCACGTAGTTCGATTATACGTCTGTTAAATTTGTTTTATTTATATTATTTTATTTTATTGATGAAGTTTTAACTTCGTTATGGAATATAAGCCGGAAACAAATGCTGAAATATTTATATTAACTTACTAGCTGACCCGCCCGGCATTTCCCGGGCCATTAAAAATGACATAAATTAACCTGCAATTTGCATGACTTTATATCTTTTACCTGATTTCGTGAGAATTTATACTTTTAAACGAAAATCTTTCGAAACGAGCCTCGTATTGTTTGTTCACCTCCTAATCGAATAAACATATATAAGATATACAAAATGTAAAAACATTGCTTACTGGTGTCAAGTATGATAAAATCCTTTAAAAAACATTAAAGTCATTTAAAATTCATAACGTTTTCGACCGACACTTACTCGGTCATCCTCAGTGAAAAACTTTTTCACTGAGGATGACCGAGTAAGTGTCGGTCGAAAACGTTATGAATTTTAAATGACTTTAATGTTTTTTAAAGGATTTTATTATACTTGACACCTGTAAGCAATGTTTTTACATTTTGTGTATCTTATATATGTTTATTAAAAATCAAGGTGAATTGTGCACTAAATTTTCAATTTTCTATTGAATCCTAATCGAAACGTTTAATATTCAAAACAAAATAGTTCTTTTTGTCCAAACATTTTGAAATTTTTACGAGTTACAGATATAATGTTTCGGAAGCCCTGCGTATAATTTTCCTGTAAAAATATGAATACTTGTTTGTGAAAACATGAACAAAAGCCACCCGCGTATTGATATTCTGAGGGAAAATTTTACAGATTTTTTTTCTTTTTTTAATACTTCTAACAGTTTGAATATTTCGAAATATTTATACATGATGTGAATCAAGTAAAAGATGAACATGTAAAAAGATTGGGTTAAAATAACGATATTTGTTAATATTTAGCGTAGAAAAAAGAGCGACTCCGAATGGCGCAAAGTGACTTTTACTAAGGAATTTTTTTGAAAGGGTTAATATTCATATTTTTATAAACAAATTTTACCGTCTTAGAGAAAAAAGTATTCAAATTAAGTGGGTATTTTTGATTTTTCCGTATCTGTAGAATTGAGCCCGATGCAAGTCACGGAAATACTGGGAAAATAAACAACCGCAAAATCAAACTTAAAAATAAATAAATAAATAAATAAATAAATAAATAAATAAAATAAAATAAAATAAATAAAGGCTTAAAATTCGTTATTTTTATATGCTTTTCGTAGTTCGGAAGCAAAAAGTACGAAATTTAAGAATATGTTTTTAGTTTGTCTATATTTGAAATGATTTAAAGCGCGTTTACAAAAACGGGTGGAAAAGTAAGAGCAGCGCGAACTTTCCTTTTATTTCTGCGTCGAGATACGTGGAAGGGTCTTACCGCGCTCGCGCTCGAAAAAGAATGCTTTTTTTAGAAGTGTTCGTTGTTATATTAAATTAATATCTCGAATAATTAACAAAAAATGAAAATTATGAGTCTCAAGTACATTCAGATGTGTCTTGAACTATCCTCACAGAAATTTTCAGCATTGTACAGTCGTGGAAGAAAAAAGTAAACACCCCTACTAACTCTGCAACTAATTATAGCAGAAAAAAGTTACTGATAACAATCGAATTGAAATAAAGTCCACTTTTAAAAGATGTGTATAAAATTTGCTTTGAGGGCCGTCTACAAATCAAAATCAAACCAAACTTTGTTTTTTCAATGGCAACACCCAATTTTGGGAAAATATTTTAAATCTTCGGTTTAAACTATGCCTAGAAACGAAATTTTTATTCATTTTATACATAAGTTTTTGAATTATAAACATTCAAAATTTAGAGCTACTAATGTTAAATTACATTTTCATATTTTTAGTAATACCTCCTGAAATTACAATCCTAATGCGATAATTTTGTGTGTGGTTATAATACTAAAAAACCCAAACATAAATACATTAAATTTGTTATTTTAAAAATTGTATAATATGAATTATGAATTATGAAATTAATACCCGAAAAAAAAAATGAATTGCAACCTACAATTTTTTGATAGATTTATATTTATTATGTCCTGCTTTATGCGAATTCTCTATTTCAAAATTTTCTTTCAAGTAGTTTTCGAATTATCATTAAAAAGCGGCAAAATGATGGTTTATGGGACCGTCTATGACGTGCAGAAATGCATAATTTGAAAAAATATATTTTAGTCATTTTATTGCAATATTTGGGCTGGCAATAGTCGAAACATATTAAGCGCGTGGAATGATCCTACTAGCAAGAAATAATATATTAATAGAAGTAACATAGTTATTCTATGTCCTTTCAACAATCGAGTACCGAACTTCAATTTGGATACAGGCCCTAAAATACACTCATTTTAAAATAATTAATTTTTCGGAAACTAATCGCTCGAATTTAATGCAAATTTGGATTTAGGCTAATTGAAGAGTATAGAATTTATTTATGGTATCAAACTTGGGTATCGCTATTGAAAAAAACAAAGTTTGAGTTCGTTTTGATATGTTGATGACCCCCTATGCACATTTTATGTACATCAATTAAAAGTAGACTTTTTTCCCGATCGTTTGGTACCTGTAACTTTCTTCTACGATAATTTGCTGCAGAGTTAGCAGGGGTGTTTACTTTTTTTTCCACGACTGTACATGCGGTAGATTTTGCTAGCTATCGCAGACACACACACAACGAGCGAAACTTTCTTTTATTAGTATTGAAGTGCAAACGGATTTATCTTACAGAATCGTCTGCACCCGATAAAGATAGATTTAAAAAAATCATGCTTGAAAATTATTTAAAAAATCCATAAAAAATGAGTAAATTGCGATACAGTTTTGAAACAAATTGCAATACTGTTTTCAAACAAATTGCATTTGCAAGAAAATTTTTTCGCTATTCGATGGTGTAAAAATTGAAAATGTGCTTATTTAGAAGTTTAAAAAATTAAAAACGAAATTTAATTGTTTGTTGTTCGCAATATCAAAATGAAGTCAACGTTACACACCGACACGTTTGTCCTTTATAATATAGATAGAGAGTAGAAAATCAGTTAAGGTACAACAATATTTAATAAAAAATATTAGTTTTATGTAATTGCAGAAGACTTATTAAATAAGTCTGGTAATTACTCTTTTAAATTTGTGGTAGTATTTAAAATGTAATGTTAGTAAAAAGAAACATATTTTGAATAGAAAAACTCGTTCAGTGTAGGGTTAATATATTCTCAGAAAAGAAGACATATTTCAATTAATATTGATGCATGCTATTCATTTTTAAAACTTATTTTCTTTTTAATTAACATTGAAAGGAATTTTCAGTCTGAATTAATTAAATCGAAAGTTCAAATATTAATTTTCAGAAATCTATTCATTATTACTCTACTAAATTTTTCTTAGGCGACGCAATTATATTTTAAGCTACTTATTTTATAAAAAAATATTAATTACATATTCTGAATTTTTTTAAACTTCTTTGAGAAAATTAATTTTAGAATCTTATTTAAAAATGTATCCAACAAACAAAAGAAAAGTAAAGTAAAAATGGAAAAATTAAAATTATTGTTGGAATACAACGTCCATTTATCTTACCCTTTTCTTTCAGCGCATGCGCGTACAGTGACGTTTCTACAAATCTGCTCTGCGAGCGAGATTATTTAGTTCTGTTAAAAACATGTCAGTGCTTAGTCGCACTTAAGCTATGTATATATTTTTGTCTTCGTGTTAGTGTTAATAAATGTTTATGTCGAGCTATTCTGCTAACTCTGTGTGCCCCCAAAACCAACAAAGGTTATGGGTACCAGAGACGCTACTCACTGCGCTATAAATAGCAGAAATATTTTTTATTCGAACTTTCGAATCGTAAAGTCTTAAGCCTAAACCGAAACTAAGAACTCTTCTACGTTCTGTCATTAACTGTTTTGATTTGTGGCTGCGAGATATTTTATTTAATCATGTCACATGTTACGACAATTGAAAAGCTCGGCAAAGATAACTTTGATAGCTGGAAACTTCAAATTGAAGCAGTATTAATAAAAAATGATCATTGGGATTATGTAACCGGCAAAGAAGAGAAACCGGCCGAAGGTAGCGCTGATGAAAAGAAATGGCTCCAGGCTGATCAAAAAGCCCGTGCTGATATAATTCTGGCCATAAATCCTAGTGAATTGTGCCACATCAAGCATTGTGCGACTTCAAATTCTGTATGGAATAAATTGAAAGACGTTTATGAATCAAGAGGCCCCGCAAAGAAAGCAACGCTGTTAAAACAGCTTCTGTTTCGAAAGATGAGTTTCAGTGAAACGATGTCTGAACATTTAAATATCTTTTTTGAGATTGTTGATAAATTAAAAGAAATGGAAATAGAAATTGCGGATGATTTGTTATCAATTCTTCTACTCTACAGTGTTCCTGAGAATTTCGAAAATTTTAGATGCGCTATAGAATCGAGAGATGAATTACCTAAACCCGATTCTTTGAAAATTAAGATGCTAGAAGAATGGGAAGCTAGAAAAGGAAAAACGACTCATGATTCTCAAAATGCCTATTATATAGAAAACAAGAGAAATAATCAAGAACAGAAGAAAAATGAAAAATGGAAGACTAATACGAATAAAAATTTTCCTGCAGAGAGAAATTATCGTAATTTCAAGTGCAATTATTGCTCCAAAATCGGGCATAAAGCTAACGAATGTAGAAAGAAAATAGCTGACAGAAAGCTTGCATCTTTAAATAAAGGAAATCAAGGTTCAATGATTAGTTATGAAGAACCGGTTAGTATGGCATTTAACGTCGTATATCACGAATCTCCGGCATGGTGTTTAGACAGTGGTTGTACATCTCATATGTGCAAAGATAAAAATTTATTTACAGAATTTCATCCTCGTGATAATTCTACAATACAGCTTGCGGTTAATAAAACAGCAAAAATCACAGGAATAGGAACAGTTCTTATTACAGTGCCTAACGGTAGTGGGACTACTAATCTCACACTTAAGAACGTTCTGTGTGTACCCGAGTTAAAATGTAATTTGATTTCAACGTCAAAAGCAACGGCTAATAATCGTTCTGTGCTTTTTAAAGAACGATATGCTAAAATAATTGAGCCTAATGGTTCTATACTAGTACAAGCTGTTCGTCAAGGTGATTTATATTATGTACATCCAATCCCCGAAAGAGCTGCAATAGCACAGGTAAGTGATTTTGTAAAATGGCATTTAAAGTTAGGACATTTAAATGAGTCTGATTTAAAGAAACTTAAATCTAATAATATGGTTAGAAATTTAAATTTTAATGATGATGAGTCTCTTAAAGATTGTAAAGTTTGTATTCAAGGTAAACAAACTGTCCGCCCTTTTCCTAAACAATCAAATTTTGAAAGTAATGATTTATTATTTCGGATCCATTCAGATTTATGTGGGCCCATGAGAGTCCCTTCCCATGGAGGATCGCGATATTTTGTTACTTTTATTGATGATAAATCACGTTATATTGAAGTTAGTTTTCTTAAAACCAAGGATGAGGTTAAGAATGCATTTGTTAAATACAAAGCAGCAGTCGAAAACCGACTAGGAAAGAAAATAAAATTTCTTCGTACAGATAATGGCTTAGAATATTGCGGCGAAGAATTTGATAAATATATCGAAGAATGCGGTATAAAACGAGAATTTTCTTCCCCTTTAACCCCTCAGCAAAATGGCACCCCTGAGAGATCGAATAGAACGTTAACTGAAATGGCAAGGTGTTTACTATTACAAAGTAATCTTCCACAATCTTTTTGGGCTGAAGCTATAAATTGTGCTGCTTACATACGCAATCGCTGCCCGACACGACGTTTAAGCGAAAATAAAACTCCATATGAAGTATTCTTTGGCATCAAGCCAACTTTATCATACTTCAAAATATTTGGGCAAAAATGTTTCGTACTTAATAAAAGGCAAAATAAGGGAAAATTTGATCCTAGATCAGAAGAACACATTTTTGTAGGTTATTCTAATGAATCAAAAGCATATAGGCTTTGGAACAAGAAATCTAGAAAAATTGTTATAAGCCGTGATGTTCGATTTATTAACGAATTTGAAAATGATCCCTCCTGTAACACCGAAATAAAATTAATTTTTCCTTTCTCTCAAAATAATGAAAATACGAGCACAAATACAATTACGCAACAATCAGAAATATTTCCAGTCATGAAAACGGAACCAGACATTTCTAGTGGCGACAGTGAAAGAGAAATTGATTCGCAATCTGATGAAATTTCCGACCCCCCTTCTTTCAGAACGCGCGGGAGGCCAAGAAAAATAAAAACAGGTAGAAAAGGGAGACCTCGAAAGGAATATCAAACAATTATTATTCCGAAAGAAGAAAAATCTCAAACTGCAGTAAATAATTCTTTTGACTCTTGTCCTGAATTATTTGAAGCTCTAAATAGTCCGTATAAAAACGAATGGATAAATGCGATGAATTTAGAATTTAATTCATTAATGCAAGAAAATGCATGGCAAATAGTAGATAGGCCAAAACATAAGAAAATTATAGGATCTAAGTGGGTTTTAAAAACAAAATATAAGCCAGATGGGTCAATCGAGAAATTTAAAGCGAGATTGGTAGCAAAAGGTTGTACACAAAAACCTGGTATCGATTTTGACGAAAATTTTTCTCCTGTAGCTAGATTAAGTTCAATAAGAACTGCGATCGCATATGGCATCCAAAATGGGTTCACTGCATATCAATTAGATTTTATTATGGCTTATGTAAATGGTGATTTAACTGAAGAAATATACATGGAATTACCTGAAGGTTTTAAAAATGAATCTAATGCTGACAAAGTTTGTTTATTAAAAAAATCCCTCTATGGATTAAAACAATCGGGTCGCCAATGGTTCAAAAAATTAGATGAAAAATTGAAACAAATGAAGTTTAAATCACTAAATGCTGATAAATGTGTGTATTTTTCTAAATCTCCCATTGAAGCTATTATCATTGTTTATGTTGATGATCTCATAATTCTTACTAAATGTAAAGAAGATTATCAATATATTCGAGATGAATTAGCAAAATCATTTAAAATGAAAGATTTAGGTCTCTTACACTATTGTTTGGGCATAGAATTTATGCAAAACGGGGACAATATTAAAATTACACAAAAGAAATACATTGAAGATATTCTGAGCAAATTTAATATGCAAGAATCCAAACCAATATCTACACCTTTTGATAATAACGTGAAGCTTACTAAAGATATGTGTCCCAAAACTGAAGAAGAAAAGTCTGAAATGAATAATATTCCCTACCGTCAATTAATAGGATCCCTTATGTATTTATCAGTCGCTACTAGACCTGATATTACTCACGCTGTGAATTTCCTAAGTCAATTTAACAACAATCCAGGTAAACCTCATTGGATAGCTGCAAAAAGAATTTTGCGATACCTGAAAGGAACCCAAGATCAAGGACTGATCTTTAAGCGTAATTCTGAATCCTTGATTGCATTTGTCGATGCCGATTGGGCGTCGGATGTGAATGACAGAAAATCGTACACTGGCTACATTTTTAAATACGCCAGTGGAGCCATATCGTGGGAATCGAGAAAACAACGAACTGTCGCATTATCCACAACAGAGGCGGAGTACATGGCATTGTCAGAAGCCGCCAAAGAGATTTTGCATCTCAGACGGTTTTTAAGTGAACTTTCTCCTGAAACAGTGACTGCGCCTACTATAATATTTTGTGATAACCAGTCTGCTCAAAAATTAGTACGAAATCCGGTTTACCATTCGCGCACCAAACACATCGATATTCGACATCATTTTGTGCGTGAAATTTACGACAGTGGCGAAATAGAGGTTAAATACCTAGAGACAGAAAATATGCCTGCAGACATTTTAACCAAAACATAAAAAACTTATAAACATAAAAAAATGTTGTGAAATGATAGGACAAAATGTTTAATATTTTTCAGCATTATTCTGTATCCTTTTTTATATAAGTATATAATTTGTATTTGTAATTTTTATATTAATATTATTTCTCTGTAATTTGCTTAATAGGAGAACATTGTTTTGTTAAGAAAATGCACGTTGTAAAGGGGGAATTGTTGGAATACAACGTCCATTTATCTTACCCTTTTCTTTCAGCGCATGCGCGTACAGTGACGTTTCTACAAATCCGCTCTGCGAGCGAGATTATTTAGTTCTGTTAAAAACATGTCAGTGCTTAGTCGCACTTAAGCTATGTATATATTTTTGTCTTCGTGTTAGTGTTAATAAATGTTTATGTCGAGCTATTCTGCTAACTCTGTGTGCCCCCAAAACCAACAATTATATTTCTATATCAGTAAATTTTCATGTTCCAAAAATATTTTCATGAGTACTATCAGCCCCCTACGTTTGTTGAAGCATTTCAGATACACCATGTAGAGAGTAGTTTCTCTGTTTTTAAATCAATCTGAGTTTTCAGACACTGTAAATTTACACAAGACTAAAGCGAACTGATTACGAGCCTGAAGATCACGACTAAAAGAATCCATGAATAAAAGGGAAGCGAATCGAAGCAGCGAATCACTTCAAGCCGTATTTGAGAAGATGGAAGTCATTGTTTGAGCCATTCCCCTTTTTTCCACGCGTGATCACTGTTATCAGCAGATTCTTCGTTATATTGAAAAGTATTTAACAGCGAAAGAAATACAGTAAACTCTATCTAAAGCGGAATCGATCGGGACCAAGAAAAATTTCCGCAGTGGACAATATTCCGCCTTAGACAAATTTTACTCTATGTCTATGGATTCGCAGGGACTTGAAAATCTTTCCGAGTTAGACAGATTTCCGTCTTAGACAGAGTCCGCCTTACAGAGAGTTTACTGTATGTTAAATGTCCTGGAACCTTTAATGATTGAAAAAACATATTATTACGTCACTAACTCAATAATTAGCTAAGTGCTTGAAAATCGCGACATCTCATAGAGAAACAACTTAAAGAACCTGGAAAGTTCGCACACATCTGCATGACAGAAGATGGTTCTTGTTTTGGCTTCTTTTATGTGCGTAATTTTTGCTGCACTGCCAGAGAATGCGAAGAATGGTGGAAAGGGGCCCATGACAGGATTGTCACCTCCCTTGGGGAGAATTTCTTTTATTGATTTCCAAACCTCTGAAGAGCAATTAAAAAGGTCCCAACTAACCACAGAGTCGTTGAAAAAGAAAGCTGCGGTAAATAGCTTGCGAATCTAGTCTCAGAATTTCATCTGTACGGAGCCTTTAGGTCCATTAAGAACACATCCACAGAAGGCGGTTTTTTTTACCTCTTTGACGTGAGGACTATCCTGTCGCCCTACAAGAGAGAAAAACTCATGTGGACAAGGGTTTTTGACACGGTTATCACCATCCCTGGGGAGAATCTCTTTTGTTCATTTTAGGCGCTTTACTCTCAAACCTTTGAAGAGCAATAAAACAGGTCACAAATCACCATAAAGCCTTTGGAAAAGAAAGCTTACGGAAATAATTTATGACTCCTCGTCGCAGAATGCAATCTGAACGGAACCTTAGTAACCTGCAAGAGAATTTCCCAGAAAGAGATCGGGGATTGGCGAAAATTTAGTCATCTGACACTATAATATGAGATATAATCGAGATTATTAGTCAGTAAGATATGATTTTGGATTTGGAAATGTTAAGACGTAACAAAGTGTTCAACGTTTGTCAAGCACCAAAAATTGTTTTTTAAAGATTGAATACTTTATAAAAATGGAAATAGAGATTTTCTGTATATAGTTTTCTTTATTCTGCTTAATATAAGGTTAAAGTTAATAGAATGTCCTGTTACCAGGTGTCCCAAAAATAACTGATGGATTTTAAAATTCAATAACTTGCAAACGGTGACAGATATTAAAAAAAGTTCTTGCAGGAATGTTATGTAAGATGTCAGGAGTTTTTATTCTGCGATTCACAGCTTTAGCTACAAATAGCATCGATAGATGGCGCTGCAAGCAATAACCGCTAAATTCAGGCTGAATTTTTCACCATTTCTCTTCTTCCATGCGAAAAAAGGAGAATAAACTGTATTGAATGGATCCCGAAGTACCAAAAATCGGGTCTGGACTGAGCACCTGTTGCTCTCAGCGCCATCTATTGTTTGAAATTTGAACTAAAATCAATAATCACAGTACTAAAACTCCTGACACCCTACATAACCCTCCTGCAAGAATTTTTTAAATATATGTCACCGTGTGGAAGTTTTTGAATTTTTAAATTCATCAGTCATTTTTGAGACACCCGGTATGTCCTTTTGATGAATACAAGAATTACATATTCGTTCAATGTATATTTGCAGTGTTTTACGCGTCTGCTCTCTATAAAAACTGCAAATGCTTCAGATACTATTCCTATTAAATAAAATAATGTGGGTATTTCAATTTAACTTTTAAAAATTTGAATGTCACAGAAAATTTACAAAATATCTCGCCTATATATGGCAACGAAAAATATCTCACTTAAGTTGGTATCGAAAGAAAATCGTGTTGTTAGGTTTTAAGGAATTCGAAACTGAAGTAGCTAAAGTATTTTTGATAAAGAAGATGCTTTAGAAGATGCCCAGTAAAATTTTTAGGCAACACGCTCGTTTGGGTTACTAATAAATAATCATTTCCTTTCTTTATAATGTTTTGAAAAATCATAGCTACATCTAAATAATTTAAATAGGCAGTATTCTCGGATAAACCATTTAACATCATTTCTCAATCGAGATATTATAAATAAGCAATTTACTTCCCATTTTTGGAAAACTTCAAATCGGTTATACATAAATTTTTAATAACTTATAAGATTTTTTTAATATAATGTTTATAAAAGTCATAGCTACATATAAATAATTTAAATAGGCAGCCCTCTCCGATAAAGCATTTAACACCATTGCTTAACCAGGATATTATAAATGGGTAATTAACTTTTAGCTTTTGGAAATTTTCAAATCAGTTGTACATGGATTTTTAATAACTTATAAGATTTATTTCTTTTTAATATTCATAAAAAACATAGCAATATCTAAATAGTTTAAATAGAAGTTTTCTCGGATAAAGCATTTAACACCATTGCTCAATCCAGATATAATAAATAATGCAATTAATTTTAGGTAGATTTCGTAAGAAATACTACCTATTGCAGTCGTTACCATGGTGCGACTTTTGAAAAATTCCTTCATAACTTTTCATTATAGGACCCCAGGAACCCAAAACCACCCCCACCTAAAAAGTTTATATATATATATATATATATATATATATATATGTATGTATGTACTAAATTTTGTCCGCACGATAAAAGTCGAAATTATGCACGGATCGTCTTCAAACTCGCCAACAACTTTGAGATGGCTAAAATCTCGGCGGGGATTGAAAATGGGCAAAATCGGCCCAAGGGAATGGAAATGGGGAGGGTTCAAAATTTTGAATACCGTCTTAACATGATTCTGATAAAACCAGCTCTTACAATGATAATACACAACAATGACAGGAAAAAATAAATATTTTTGGATACCAGTTGCCAACAATTAAAAAAAAAGCAATATAATTCTCACCACAACAATTACTTTTTTATCGCAAGTTCACGTGAAAAATTAAATTAAATAAATAGTTTGACGAATTGAAAACAAATTGAATATTACGTCATAAGTTTTCTAGGGCAAAATTTCCGCATGAAAAGTCAAGATGAAATAAATAGTTTGACGAATAAAAAAAATATATATATTACGTCAGATTGGAAATAAAATGGACCTCAGCAGGTGAATATGAAACGTCATGTGAGTTTGAAAAAACGTACTAAAATATAATAAAAACCCGACTATGGAAATATTAACTTATATTAACACTTTGAGGTTCTCTGAATTTGCTTTAGCTGTTTTTTAAACCTATTCCATATACATGCGTGTTTGTTTTCGTGTATATTAGAATTCTCACAAAATGTTTAGCTCCCTAGAGCTCATTCTTAGTGAAGGAACTGGGTTTATCTCTAATCTTGATTTAAGTTTTGTTGGTGAATTTAGTACTGAACTTCGAAATCTACCTCCGCCTGTAGGCCGGAGCCGGCAGGGATTTTTTAATATTAGGAAATTTTCAGTTCGTTTGTACATAGTTTTTAAAAAACTTAAAAGATATTTTTTACTTTTTAAAATTATTAATAATTATAGTTTTAGCTATATAATTTAGATAGACACCTTTCTTGAATCACTGCAAAATGTGTGCTTTTGGATGATAAATTATTACAAAACACTGTTCTGCGATCAGAAAATTGTCTGCAAAGTAATTGGTGTTTTTTTTTATAGTTTTTTGGATGCTGGTTACTGTAAAAATTATGCAAAAATTCCCTCATTTGCAATTTTCTCATAAATTGGTCGATAAGTTTTACAATTTATTATATGTGGGACCAAGAAAACATTGTTTGTATGAGTTTGGTAAATATTTAAAAAACACATATTTAATTTAAAAGAGGAAATTGGGGCATTAAAATATTAACCATGAAAGAAAAAACTATTATTAAATTGGAATATGAACTTAATATTAAACATATTTTCAGGGAGGTAGGGAAGCATACATGTGGAATTATAGCCTTTTACTTATACTTATTTTTCGTATAATAACTACTTGAAGTATAATGTAAATATAAATTGCACAAATGTATGAATTAATAAAATTAATACTAAATGTCAAAATTTTGATTTTTAGGTTATTTCATTCAAAATATATGCAATACATTTTGTCATAAAACCTTACATCATAAACAAAAATGGATTTCACTTTTGGAATCAGCTTCGAAAATAACAACAACAGCAACAAAAATCCGTTATGATAATTAACACAATTTTCAAAAAGTTTTCTTTTGAAGAGTTGTGTTATTAGTGGCATTGAGCTTTTTTAAGTTCATACAACTGAAAAATGCTATTCAATTAAAGATCTTACATAAACAGCACACAGCAATTCTTCTGTGATTTTAGAGTTAAAATAAAAATTGTTCTCTTCTAAAAATATAAATGTAGTTTTGCTTATTTGTCTAGAGCTGCGGGGATGGGGGGGGGGGGGGGGTTAGTGTATTTTTCTTTTGTTCTATATTTGTACTTTGAAGATATTCGTTCAACTTTAGAGTAAATTCTTTAAAAAATAATAATAAAATAAGGGAAATTCTTCCAATTTTTTAATTATAAATAGAGTTTTCTTTTTTGATTAGAGCTAGAGTTCTACTGATTTTGCCTTGTTTTGCAGTTTTACTTTCAAGATAATATTTGACCTATAAAATAAGCCCTTGAAAAAAAAGAATAAAAAAGAAAAAATTTCTTTTCAGAAGTTGGAGTGCTATTTTAGTGGTTAAGAGATCTCTTGCGTAAGAGACTCTTATCTATTTTCGAGAATGTTTTTTTAAAATAATATCTAAATAAGATGTTAAAAAAATATAAAAAAATACCGTTTATAAAAGTATTTTTTTTTTAGATTTTTTTTTAAACGAAAGATTTTTTATTAAGTGAGAAGTAGTTAAAAATGAATATTTTTAAAAAAATAATTAAAAGTTTTAGTAATCTAAATTATTTATAAATTTATTAATAACTAGTCGGATCTGGCACTCCCAAAACTTTCTTCTATCTCATACATCTTAATACTTCCCGATAAATGAAGCACAGCAGCGCCACCGGTTAGGTGATTTACATCAAAATCTAATCAGCAGCAACTTACGTGAACTACTAATTGAATTTGAAGTTCGTGAAAAGTTCTTTATAGCAGTGGCACCTGTTGGACAATTTACTTCATAAACTTATCAGTATCAATTTATATCAGGGAGTAACTGAATCTGAAGTTTGATGAAAATTTATGCATTTATACTTAAAATACAGCTACTGTGAAATCGTGAAGAGTGTAGCATAGTACCGCCACCTGTTGGGCGATTTACATCAAAAAGTAAACAACACTAATTTATATCAGGGACTAACTGAATCTGAAGTTTGATGAAAAATCGTGCATTAGTTCCCGAAATAGAGCAATTGTGATATTCATGGATGATGCAGCATAACAGCGCCGCCTATTGGGTGATTTACACAAAAAAGTTATCAGGACTAAATTACATCAAGGACTAACTGAATCTAAAGTTTTATTAAATTCCGTTCATTAGTTCTTGAGATAGAGCGCCCGCAAAATTTGTATCACACACAGACAGACTCACAGACACACATTTTGTAAAAACATGTTTTTCGTGATCTCTGACCCCTAAAACGTATAAATCCGTCGAAAACCGGAATTCGAAAATTTTCACGAATCCAATACTTTCTTCATGTAAAGATAGAAGAAAGTAAAAATTATCCTGGAATGTGTTAGAAAGTAGACAATTTAAATTTCAGGATCTCTTTAAGCAACTGGTATACTCCTAGTTATTGTCTCCCTTTCTATAAATTGTTATTTTCCGAAATTTTAGTTTTATATTCTTTGAAGTTATTTGAAATACTATATCTTGAAAGAAGTATTCGAATTTTGATGAGGTCTTTACAATTATATGCACAAATTTACAATAATCAAGTAAGTCAGATTACCTTACTTCTATCCAGTGTCTATGGGACAATATCACAAAATACGAAAATTGCAGTCCGCATAATAAAATTTCTATTTAATGTTATATAATGCAATTTTCTTTTTTAGATTCTAATAAAAAATATTCTTAAAAGTATGTTAAAGCGATATTATATTCATAATAACACAAAAATAAAATAATTAAAAGATTTAAAATTTCAGATTGTCATTTTCCTGGCATTGCACACTATGATGTGTGCAAAGTAAAAGTCTTTCTGCTATACTGCACAAATATCTTTTTCTAGTTTTTTTTTAATTTCGAATTAGTAATTATACCTTATATAACACATATATGTGGAAGGTAACAAATTCTGTATTTCACAAATAATTTTCCATAAATAATATATGAATGTCACTGAAAATGAATGTCATTTTCCTGGCCTGATCATTTGAGTTCTTTATGAGGTATAAAGATGGCGCTGCAGAGTAATTCTTCTTGTTCTTGACATAGTTCAAGTCAGAAGTTGTAAAATCATTGCTACCAGAAAGATCTTTTGCAGATTTCTTTAAAAATAAAGTATTTAAAGGCTTTGTAAAAATTGACTAGACTTTTATTATGTCATTTTCTTTATTTCTATAAATTACAAATAAAACTGAACATTACACTGAATTTGATGTTCTATAGATCAAAAATGTTCCTTTAAACAAAATAAAAAAACAAGAATGTGACAAATGTTTTAGAATCATATTGTCGTTATCCTGGCATACATATGCCAAGAAAATAACATATAATTACATACAATTGAATTTAAGCTCTTCCAACTTTAACAATTTTACATATAAATTCCGGTACTTTTCCGTTAGCGGGGCGCCAGTGTTATATATACATATATATAATGTATATATACATACATATATATAAATGCATGTATATGTCTATATATGTACACATATAGGATATATACATATACATATACATATATATATACTTATATGTATATATATGTATGTATACATAACACTGGCGCCCGGGTAACCGAAAAGTACCTAAATTCCTTTATTCAGCTGTTCAACCAACATTTTTAAGAGCTTTAGAAGCTTTGAATCGATTTAAATTTTCAAATTCTTTTTTCTAAATCTCACATTTTGTGATATTCACCCCTATATTATAACTACTTAACAGCTATTTAGCAATTAGCGTGTTTGTAGAAACTTTTCCCCTCTCTTAAAATTTTTAATTTTCTTTGATTTTAGTAACATCGTTTTGTCTTGCATAATATACGTATATAATTTACACAGTAGAACATGCTGAAACACATACTTTACTTTCGGCAGAGTTATTTGAAGCACTGTATTTTCGAAGAAATATTCAAATTTTAATGAGGTCTTTGTAAATATATAGTACAAATTTACAATAGTCACGTAAGTCAAATTGCCCTACTTCTATCTAGTGTGCATATTATAACTAGTTAACAACTATTTAGCAATTAGCAAGGTCGTAGAAACTTTTTCCCTTTCTTAAAATTCTTATTGTTCTTAGATTTAAGTAACATCATTTTGTTTTGCATAATATACTTATATAATATATGAAATATATTATGCATAAACATGTACTTTTTCTTTGAAGCACTGTATTATGGAAGAAGTATTCCGATTTTGATGAGTTTTTTGCAAATGTATGTCTGTATTATGGAAGAAGTATTCCAATTTTGATGAGTTCTTTGCAAATGTATGTCAGATAAAATTAACTTAAATAAATAGTCAGAAAAAATGTCAGAGATAAGATTTCTCTGTATCTGTTCTATATGAAAAAATTAAAAGCGAAAGAGAATTTTATTTGGATTTATACCAATATTGAAAAATGGTTTAACCTCATGTTTGTTCAGAATATATAACCAATATTTTCTGAAATATTTTTGAACACACTGTGAGTTAACTTCTTAGTAAGCAGCAATGCATAAGAATATTACACATATTTGATTAATTTTTACATTATGTGATGTTGTATTTACATACAGGGTGGAAAGTAAAGTCTGGGTACAATCAAATAACTTTTGAACTGATAAATCTACAGTTATGGAACAAGTGTCTATCGATAGTAAAATGACCATGTGCGATTATATTAGAGTGGCAAATTATGGAATATCACAGTCTTATCTCGAAAACTATGAGAGATAGCGAAAAAAATATAAATTTCGATATACAGTGAAACCTCCCTGTGTGACCACCTCCATGATCGACCATTTTTTCATGGAACGAAATTTATTCTCACAGGCTCAATACTAATTTTACCTCGATTCAGAGACCATGATAGATGAACTCCCTCTATGAGTGACGAATTTCTTTGAAGAAAATTCCGTTTTTTCTTGGTTGCTTGAAGAAGGTTTTATTAGAAAAATAATTCCGGAGAGCGCATTATTCATCAAACTTCCAAACTAAGTTTAGATTTTTTAAATCCCGGTAACTTTTTAGTGTTTAAACACCTTTGTGCCTTTTAAGGCAATGAATTTAACTCTGACAACAAATTAAGAATGACGGTGAATAAACTCCCTTGCTTTATTCTGTTGGAGAACTCTCAAAGAAATAGATAAATTAATGAAACGTCATTATTTGTTCCCGTCCAAAAAAAAAAAAAAAATGCATTTATTTACTGAACTTCGAAAGGACTAGGAAATAAAAGTTATAAAAGATAAAACCGTAAAATCAAAGCAAACGTCAATGTATTCATTTTTTCAAATTCTGCAGTAATTAACTTTTGTTATTAACTTTTATTTTGATACTTAAACTTTTATATTTTTTTCTAATGCGAAAAATAAATTTTAGTAACATTATTTGTTATCTTTTTACAAGAATTAAAATCTAGATTTAAATATGACCTCCATTAAGAGACCACCTCTCGGAGCGACCAGTTTTTTTTTAGAACGGAACGTGGTCGCTTTAGGGAGGTTTTACTGTATATACAATCCGGTTTAATTTAGACCGGGTGGCGGATGCACAGACCAACTTTATCGAGTTGACGCCTGAAATTCCAGGATTAAACAAAACTCGATTAGCATAGAAATATGCAACTGGTCTACCAAGTCATATCTTCGTAGAAACCACCTGCAGACGCGATTGTAGTGGTTGATCGGCAGGTTTATCATTGTTGTTTTCCTTCACCCAAAGATATGAAAAAACGGAGGACTGAGAGGAGGCAAGCAAAATGGTAAACCAACCAATCAACCACTAAAATCCGGTATGCATATTTACTAATAACATTACTATATCCAAACAAGATATAATTTATTTTAATAAGAAAACCAAGCTAAGTATGTTCAATATCTCCACCATCCGTAGCAATACATGTATAATCCTACGCGTACATGATTATTGCTGCCGGATTTTGGATATAATCAACATATTTAATTCCATTTTGTTGTTAAAAATGATGTACTTTGTATATTTGTGTTAGTGTTAGTAAATGTACAGTCGTGAAAAAAAAAAGTAAACACCCCCTACTAACTCTGCAACTAATTATAGTAGAAGAAAGGTACTGGTACCAAAAGGTTTGAAATAAAGTCTACTTTTAAATTATGTATACAAAATTTTCTTAGGGGGGCATCTAAAAATATAAACTAGACCAAACTTTGTTTTGTTTCAATGGCAACACCCAATTTGGACAATATATTTTTAACCATTGGTTCAAACTATGCATAGAAACGGAATTTCAAGTCATTTAGATAATACGTTTTTCAATTATAAACAGCGAAAATTTAGAGCTTCTAATGTTAAATTACATTTTCGTATTTTTATTAATATCTCCTGAATTTATAATCCTAATGCAATAATTTTATTTGTGGTTATAATACTTATAAACCTAAACATAAATACATTAAATTTGTAATTTAAAAATTTTATAATATGAATTATGAATTATAAAATTAATATTCGAAATAAATATGAATTGCAACCAACAATTTTTTTGATAGATTTATATTTATTATGTCCTGCTTTATGCAATTTCTCTAATTCAAATTTTTCTTTCAAGTAGTTTCCGAATTATGATTAAAAAACGTAAAAATGATGGTTTAAGGGGCTTGTGGTGCGCAGAAAAGCATAATTTCAAAAAAATATATTTTACTCATTTTATTGAAATATTTGGGCTTTCTATAGTCGAAGCATATAAAGCGAGGGAAATGGTCATATTGGCAAGAAATAATATATTAAAAGAAATAACATAATCATTCTGTAGCATTTTCAACAATCGAATACCGAACTTCAATTCGGATACAGCCCCTAAAATAGGCTCATTTTTAACTAATCAATAATTAATGTCTATGAAATTAATCTTACGAATTTCATGCAAATTTGTTTTTAGAATAATTGAAGGGGGCAGAATTTATATCTGGTGTCAAACTTGGGTGTTGCTATTGAAAAAAAAACAAATTTGGTGTTCGTTTTGGTATGTAGTATGTCCCCATAAGCAATTTCTATGCACATCATTTAAAAGTAGTCTTTATATCCAATTGGTTGGTACCAGTAACTTTATTCTACAATAATTTATTGAGTTAATTGAGTTATTTGTTGAGTTTTTACAGAGTTAGTAAAGGATATTATACTTTTTTTTTACTGCACATCTTTCTTATCAAACAAAATTCCGGCAAGCGTCGAATGCTAACAAAAAAGACAAATGCTTCACGGCATTTCGCGTTCGTCTAACCTCGGACCACCAGAGACACGAGATGCTCTTTTCGTACACATGCGTCACCAAAAGAGCATCACCTGACTCAATTGGTCCGAAAAGAGACGAATGTGTACGCAATGCGGCAACCTATCATTTTCCTTAGCTGAGTGCACGCGTTTAGTGACATATCTAATTCGGCGATTTGAGCGTCAAAACTCATTTTTCAGGACTTCAAATAAAGTTTATTTTAATTGCGAAACATCATTTCATATTAAATCGAGAAATTCTACATGTTTTTCATTGACTTTTTTGGCTATCACTCATAGTTTTAAGATAGGGCTGACAACTTCTAAACTAAAAGTGCAGCGGCCTTTTCATTTGATAACGCATATTCGTTTTACTGTAAGTAGACACTTTTCCACAACTCTATGTTTACCTATTCAAACGTTATTTGAGTGCATCTGAATCTTACTTTGCACTTTTATTGTAACTTTTCCCATTTATCAAATATATCTATATAGTGCATACCCACCCTAAATTTACTTTTAATTATCCTAATTGTATTAAAATAGATCAAAATACATACTTAATCCTTGATTATAATCGTATGCAAATGTGGTTACACGCAAATGACTTTTATTCAGTTTAATCCCTTTTCATTGCTTTCGTCTTTATAAAATAACTTTACGTTTAATCTGCAAGTAACTTTCAGTCGTTAGAAAAATGTTACGTAATAATAATATGATGCCGTTTATTTTTCGGGCATTCTACGTGTGAAAGAAATCTTTAGTAAAGAAAACAATTCGCGTAATATCCGTACTAAAAATGTGAGATTATTTGTAATAATGAAATGCGATTTCATGCAAATCTAACAACATGTGGCTGGTAAATTTTCATTCTTCAAATACTGATCTAAAATCAAGTTTCAATTATAAGTCAAAAGAAAAAGTTATAATGCTTCATGCTTTGCAATTAAAAAAAAAAGATAAACTAAATCTTTTAATCTTTTGTTTTATAAAGGATAGCTTTAATTACACCAAAATTTTGTAATTCTCAAATAGTGAGTGTCTCTCAAAATAGATATACAGTAAACATCCTCTAATCCGGCACGTTCGGGACTTGAAGCATGCCGGATTACGAAATTTTCCGGATTAGAGGATGAATGTCGAAAAAAATGTGTAGAAGTTAGAATTAAACAAAAAATGACAGTAAAACATGTCTTTTGTTCCTTAAACAGCTTGAATAGGATAAACAACCCCTCAATAATGTAAAGTACAACATGAATATATGTACACAACTATAAAAGGAAAACTTGCACTGTAGGTCTACAGAGTAGGCCTAATTCTAGAAGCCATCTTAAACAAATCTCAAATATCAGGTTGTTTTGACAAAATGACAAAATGACAAAATGATATACTATGTCCGGCACAATGTCTATCAATCGCGCATTCCGAAGTTTTCTATGTTTTTTTCTATATAAATGTGTATATACTCCGAAAATTCATCAAAATCATTATTTATTATTTGATGACTGATATAAAATTCCCGTTTCAAGTTGAGCAATCTTTTCTGAAATGGAAAAAGTATTTTATACTGATGATAAAAAAATATTTTTCATTTAAACAGTTTCGCAAATTATCCACAGAAATGTTTTTTCTCACCCCAGTTCCACCAGACTATTATAAACATCATGTGTGATTGTATAAGAAATACTTTTTTTTCGAAAGTCGTGCCGGATTAGCCAGCGTGCCGGACCATAGGATGCCGGATTAGAAGAAGTTTACTGTACATAGATACGCGTGTATCTACGTATCCATTGTTTAATAAAGTTTCAATACGTGCTGAATATTCTGTTGAGCTGTCAACATGGCTCATCAGATACTATTGTCAATAAGGTTATCTGAGGGAAATACTCCCGCCGGTTGTTGGCCAATGTAGCTCAATCGGCACAGAAATGTAGAGGTGGCAAGCTCCCACTAATCTTCCGTAATGCGTGGAGTAATTTGACCCGGTTCAACAATGTTTCGAACCAGGAAATATATTTGATGAATCTTTATTTATTTAATTCCAGTTTTCTATGTGGAACTTATTTAATTTCATCTCTGAAAACAATTTCTGGTGCGAAGTGCATTAAACCAGGGTTACATTAATTCGCATATTACGGAGGATTAATGGCATCTTGCCACTTCTGGAATTGACAGTTGAAGTCAAAGATTCTGGGATCGAATCCCAGCTTGGGCATTTTTTTTTTCTCTCAGTTGGAAAAAAGCAATTCATATGGTATCTTTACGAATCAGTATATTTTAGGAGAAAAAAATAATAGTGTTAAAATCTTACTCAGTTTCGCTAATTTTGTTTTGTTTTAGTAACTTTGGATTTTAATTTCAACACATAAAATTAAAATCTACACTGTAAAAAGAAAAAAAAGGACTAAAAAACGGAGATTCTACTGGCAATCGAGACGTCTGTACTATCTCCGTATTTTAACGGAAATTACCCCCATAAATTCCAGAAAAACGAAAAATGTTCTGTAATTTAGGGGGGAAAATTCCCGTAAAAATAAGGATTTCTGGAATTTATTGGGGAAAATTTCCGTTAACATACGGAAATAGTACTAGCATCTCGATTGCCAGTAGAATCTCCGTTTATTTTACAGTTTAAACTATAAAAAAAGAAAAGAAAAGAAATATATTGAAGCATAGTATTCACATATCACATATCTATCTATATGAATTCTAAAAGCCACATACTTTCCTCCAGAAATATGTGAAACTGAAATGAAAGAAAAAAAAATCCCTGCCGGCTCGGGCCTACAGGCGGATGTAGATTTCGATTTTAAGTACTAAATTCTCCAACAAAACTTAAATCAAGATTAGAGATAAAACCCAGTTTCTTCACAAAGAGTGAGCTGTAGGGAGCTAAACTTTTTGTGAAAATTATAATATACACGAATACACATACACATGTATATGAAATAGGTTTAAAAAATGGCTACAAAAAATTCAGAGAACCTTAAAGTGTTAAAATATGTTAATATTTCCATAGTCGGGTTTTTATCATGTTTTAATACGTTTCTTCAAACTTACATGGCGTTACATATTTACCTGCTGAGGTCCATTATATTTCCAATATGACGCAATATACATGTTTTTTTAATTCGTCAAACTATTTATTTTATTTTGAGTTTTCATGCTGAAATCTTGCTCTAGAAAACTTATGACGTAATATTCAATTTGTTTTCAATTTGTCAAACTATTTAATTTTACACGTGATAATTTTGCAAAAGAAAAGTAATTGTTGAGGTGAGAATTTTATTGTTTTTTTTTTAATTGTTGGCAACTGCTATAATGAAAAACTTTTATTTTTTTCCTGCCATTGTTGTGTAAGAGCTGGTTTAATCAGATTCATGTTAAGACAGTATTCAAAATTTTGAACCCTCCCCATTTCCACCCTCTTGGACCGATTTCGCCCATTTTCAATCCCCGCTGAGATATTAGCCATTTCAAAGTTGTTGGCGAGTTTGAGGACAATCCGTGCATAATTGCGACTTTTATCGTGCGGACAAAATTTAGTACATACATACATACATATATATATATATAAACTTTTTAGGTGGGGGTGGTTTTGGTTCCTTGGGTCCCATAATGAAAAGTTACGAAGGAATTTTTCAAAAGTCGCACCATGCTAACGGCTGCAATAGGTAGTATTTCTTACGAAATCTATCTAAAATGTTTTCTGAAACCAGCATAAATACACCCTATTATGTAATATTTTGATAATAGGTACTGTCAATACGTACTTCTGAAATTAGAAAACCGGGCATTATTTTCAGTCATGGCCAATTTATTGCTCTCTTTAGTAGGTGCAGTTTAATCTCCGAAAGGTCGCAAACTTTCCTCTATAATTATGTGAATCTGAAATTTAAAAAAAACATTTTTACAAAGCAAGAACAATTACATATTATTTAAGTATTGCGCGGCAGCGCAATACTTATTTATTTCCAGTGTCACTTCTCAGTGTTAATTTAACATAGAAAAGCCTATGGAGATGATAACTTTTTCATTTTTTCTTCCCACCTTTTTGTCCATGATGTCACTCATTTTTTATTCTTGACTAATTCTAATAATATTATAAATTTAAAGTTTAAAAACGTTTGCCAGACGTCAGGGTCAAAACGAATGGCAAAATACTTTTGCATATGGGTGAATTATAACCCAGAGAGAAACAAGAGCCAATTTTTTTTCTATATTATTCAAATATTTTTATTAATAATTCCAAATTTCACTTTTTTCATTGAGAATCAACGGACATTTTTAATAGAAAATGTAACATTTTTTCTTCATTGTTGCAAAAATTTCAAAACCGTAATAATAATTTATTTGGTTTTAGTAGAAAGATTCCCGCGTGAAAAATTTTAATTGATTTTTTTTTCAAAAATTAAAAAGGTGAATATGCTCATAGTGGAAATAAAAAGGATATTTTCAGAATACGTTTTTGCTTTGGTCAAGTTTATATTTATTAAAAAGTTTCTAATGGATAGCTATTTTTAAGCAGGTAGCGAACTAAGTGGGGACATTTTAACATAACTTAAATTTTAAAATGTATTTTTTTTTTTCGAGATGAGAACTATTTATACCCCAAGTTAAACTTAGGTAATAATTTTCTGATGTGTTTACATCACCCTTTGGGAGAGAATAAGGTTTAAAAATTCAAGTAAAACTTTTATTTTTTTTATTTTTTACTGTATCACAGCTATAATATTGTTAACTATTAACAGTAAGGATTCAACAGAATTTACATTTACATTCATAGCGTTCCTGAGTGGGAACTAGGGTATCTAAATTTAAGTGAAGTTAATTTTTTATGTTTTGATTATAGATTTTTTACGTTCAGATTTGAAATTTTTGTCCAAACTACTGCAACCAGCATTACTACAGTGGTGAAATAGTTTGAATTACACATTGGTAAACTGCATCCCACATTGTGATGCAATACCGCATACATCAAAGCCTGATGATGATACTCTGTGTTAATTTTGAAATGCGTTCGTCTGAGTGCTGTAGTCATTAAAAAACTTGACATATTAAACAAAAAACATAATTTGAAGAACAAATTAAAAAAACAAAATTTATTTCCTACATTGTTTACGCCTGAGAAGGGACATATATTAAGTTATTTCATTCAATTAGTTCTACATTTAATGTTAAATTTTTGTAGCAAATTAGTTAAGCCAATTGAAGCTCTTTTGAAAAGTATTTACGAAATTCGAACAACTTGGCATTCCTTTCAAACACAGTGAACTCTTTTGATATCCTAATAGAAATTATGCGACGATATGTTGAGTGATTTCTTTCATATAAAGTTACTTCATCGAATAGCCATATACTATTCACCGCAAATATATGAAGGTGTAAAAAATGATCTTTTTTAAAAAACTTTACAAATACAAAATAGTATAAAACGGTTTGAGAATACTCTCTTTTAGCCATATACGATTCACCATAAATATATTGAGCTGTAAATTTTTTTTTCAAACTTTATAAATTCAAAATGTTATAAAACGGTTTAAGAATACACGCTTTTAATACGTACCACCGAAATTTGAACATTTGGCATTGTCTTCAATCATAGTCAACTCTTCGATCCGTTGTTAAAAGTATTGCGATGAAATACTGAGTAGGTTTTATACATATTCAGTCGAAGATTCAGTCATTTCCCTCCATAAATATGTGAACCTGAAACAAAAACGAATGCTATTTTCAAAACTGCATATATACATAATATTAAGTAACGGTTCGAAAACACGCACTGTTTAAACGTACAACCGAAATTTGAACACTTGGCAGCGTGTTCAATCATAGCCAACTTACTGCTTTTGTCTTTTGAATAACGGTAACGTTATACTAAGAGGTCACTTTTTTGTATGCTATGTAATCGGCGAGGGGTCATGTGTTATGTAAAGGTTTTAGAATACGCACTGTCAATACTTATCTCCGAAATTTGAAAACGTGACAATTAAGAGTGACCTTAATGATACTTATTTGCTCTTTTTTTTTATAATTATTGCATGAGATTTATTAAGTGATATTTGTCCATAAAGTATTTCCGAACTTCGAATAATTGGCATTGCTTTCAAACACAGTGAAATCTTTTGATCTTATAGAAATTATGTGACGGTATATTGAGTGGGTTCTTCCATATAAAGTTATTTCTATCTTTTGAAGTATGGTGACCCCAAGAGGTCACTTTTTCGTATGCAGTGTAATAGGCGAAGGGTCATGAGAGTTATTCGACAAAATACTGAATGAGCTCTATGCATATATAGTTGATGGGCCACGTATACTTCTCCATAAATATGTGATCCTGAAATAGAATTTTTTTTCTCATACCTGCATAAATAAATAATATTATGTAAAGATTTCAGAATACGCAATTTCAAAACTTATCTCTTAAGGGGACACAGTACCTTTTAAACTACTTTTTCGATTTTGAATAATACTGTAATATACTTAAATATAATGTCACTACAGATATTAGGTACTATAAAGCAAATATAATTTCACATAATTTAAAAAAAAAATCTTGTAAAACAGCCTATTTAACTAAAATTTAAATTAAAAAAAAATTAAATTTTTAAAAATACCTACTACTTTTTTAAATATGAATATTTTTGCTTCATTTTTTTTCCATATTCCTTTGATTATATTACACAAAACTGTGCATGGAGTTTTAGATGTATGGGATATTACATTTAATATCAATCTTTTTCTCTTTTGTATATTGAAAAATCAAGGAAAAATAATTGAAAATTAAAATTAAAAATATCTATAACCTTGAATGTTAAATACATGCACAATTTTATGTAGTATGTTTTTAAGATTATGGAAAAAAAAATTGAAGGAAAAATATTCATATTTAAAAAAGTAGTAGGGATTTTAAATTTATTTTTTTTTAATTTAAGTTTTAGTTAAATAGGCTGTTCTACAAGATTTTTTTTTGAAATTATATGAAATTATATTTGCTTTATAGTACCTAATATCTGTAGTGACATTATATTTAAGTATTTTACAGTATTATTCAAAATTGAAAAAGTAGTTTAAAAGGTACTGTGTCCCCTTAAAGTCGAACAATTGGCACAGATTTCAAACATATTGAACTATTTGATCTCCTCATTACATCTCCTCGTTATATATTTTGTAAAAGTATACTGAGTGGGTTCTTCCATATAAAGTTAAATCGTTGAACGGTCACACAGTTGCCTCCAATAATATATGAATCTGTAGATAAAATATGTTTTACCAAATCTACATAAATGCATAATATTATCTAAAGGTTTGAGAATATCTACTGTCAATACGTACCTATATCTTCGTCCACAGCACTTTATTCTTCTACTTTAGTCCGACTCTTTTGCGGAAGCAAGATACGCAGGTCCCCAGTCACGTCCCGAGTATAAGACTCTCTAGCGAAAACGAGGTTGAAAAAAAAAATAAATCAGAAATTGAAACCGGACAAATTTAAAAAGGAAATTACACAAATTAAAGACACCGAAAAGCGGGAAGGGTTGGGCTCGGGGCGATGAAGCTACCGAACGACTCCTAGCTACTTCTAGCTTATAATTGCCTCCAATAATATATGAATCTGTAGATAAAATATGTTTTACCAAATCTACATAAATGCATAATATTATCTAAAGG
The DNA here is from genome assembly GCA_963932465.1 of Maratus speciosus. Classification (NCBI taxonomy): domain Eukaryota; kingdom Metazoa; phylum Arthropoda; class Arachnida; order Araneae; family Salticidae; genus Maratus; species Maratus speciosus. The sequence continues at coordinate 533,794,000 of OZ010788.1, read as the reverse complement.
TTTGAGAATATCTACTGTCAATACGTACCTCCAAAATTCTAACACTTAGAATTGTCTTAAATCATAGACAAGTCTTTCATTTCTCGTCAGACTTACTGCGGCAACATTCTAAATGGCCTTGGGAAACTCTCTTTTAAAACGTGCCTCTGAAATTTGAACACACTTGGCATTTTCTTTAATCAGTCAACTCCTTGATATCTTGTTACAATTATTTGACGAAATACTGAATGAGCTCAATGTATATTTAGTCGATGGGCCACATATTTTCCCCCATAAATATGTGATCCTGAAAAAAAAGTATTTGTTTCAAATCTGTGTGGTTCTTCAATATAAAGTTAAATCGTTGAAGGGCCGAGTTGTCTCCATAAATATGAGAATCTGTAAAAAAAAAATATTTTATTCAAATCTGTGTAAATACAAAATACAATCTAAAGGTTTGAGAATATCTAGTGTCAATACGTACCTCCGAAATTCCAACACTTGGTATTGTCTTGAATCATAGACAAGTCTTTCATCTCTTTAGAATTACTGCGGAAATATTCTAAAAGTTCTTGGGATCTGTCTATATGAAGTTTATTCGTCGAAGTTTCACATACTTTCCTCCATAAACATGAGAACTTAAAAGAAAAAAATCACAAACCTGTATAAATAAATAATGTTTTATCAAAAAGGTTTGAGAACACGCACCTTTACATTCGAAATTAGAACATTTGGCATTGTCTTCAGTCATAGACAACTGTTTCTTTTCTTTTGAAGTGTTTTAGCATGAGATGTACTGAGTGATATTTTTCGATAACTATATGAAAATGAAATAAAATAAAAGGAATATTTTTTCCCAAACTTGCACAAATACATATTATCATGAAAAGGTTTCAGAATACGCACTGCTAACACGTAACTTCGAAATTTGAAAACGTGACGTTATCTTCAACGATAGCCAACTCACTTCTCTATAAGAAATATTGAGTAGACGTAATGAGAAGTTTCTTCTTATATGCAATTTAATCCTTAGAAGGCGTCATATTTTTTCTTCCACAAATAGGAGAATGTGAAATTTAAAAAAAATCCCAAATTTGCACAAATACATATTTTTATGTAAAGGTTTGAGAATACGCGCTGTCAATACGTACATTCGAAATTTGATCACAACATTTTCTTCAATGATAGCCAACTCATTGCTTTCTTTTTAGAAAAACTGCGGAGATGTAGTGACACGTCTCTTTTTATATGAAATTTAATCTTTGGAAAGCGACCGTTTTCCTCCATGAATATGTGAACCTGACAAGAAAAAAAAATATTTTTCCAAAAACCTGCACAAATACGTATAGTACGTAATATAAAGGTTTGAGAATATAAGCACTGTCTATTCGTACCTTCGAAATTTGAACACATGGAATTATCTTCAATCATTGCCAAATGATTACTCTCTTCTTAGAAATATTGCTCAGACGTAATGACATACCTCTTTTCATACGCAGTTTAATCGTCGAAACGCGGCATACATAAATATATGAAATTGAAAAAGAAAAGAATAATTTTTCACAAACTTGCACAAATACATATTATTATGTAAAGGTTTGAGAATACGCATTGTCAATACGTACCTCAGACTCTTGAACATATGATATTATCTTCAATCACAGCCTACTGATTGCTCTGTTCTGAGAAATATTGCGGAGATGTGGTGACAAGCACCTTTTTATGTGAAGTTTAATCTTTGGAAAGCGACCTTGTTTCCTCCCGAAATATGTGAATCTGACAAGAAAAAAAAAATAATTTTCCAAAAGCCTGCCCAAATACGTATTATTATGTAAAGGTTTGAGAATAAGCAGTGTCTATTCATACCTTTGAAATTTGAGCTCATGCGATTATCTTCAATCATAGCCAACTGATTGCTCTCTTCTTGGAAATATTGCTCAGATGTAATGATATATCTCTTTTCATACACAGTTTAATCGTCAAAATGCGGCATTCTTTTTTCCATAAATATATGAACCTGAAATAGAAAAAAATAATTTTTCACAAATATGCACAGTTACACATTCCTATGTAAAGGTTTGAGAATACGCACTGTCAATACGTACCTCAGAAATTTGAACATATGACATTATATTCAATAATAGCCAACTGATTGCCCTCTTCTTAAAAATATTCCGGAGATGTGGGGAGAAGTCTCTTTTTGTATGTAGTTTAATCTTCGGAAAGCAACCTTTTCTGTTCCATAAATATGTGAACGTGAAAAAGAAAAGAATGAATTTTCACAAACCTGCACAAATACATATTTTATGTAATGGATTGAGAATACGCACTGTCAATACTTCCTCAGAAACTTGATCATATGACATATGATATATTCAATCATAGCCAACTGATTGCTCTCTTCTTAGAAGCATTGCGGAGGTGTAGTGAGAAGTATCTTTTTATATGGAGCTTAATCAGCGGAAACGGCCTTTGCTCTTCCTTAAATATGCGAACCTGAAAAAGAAAAGAATAACTTTTCACAAACCTGCACAAATACATATTATTTAAAGGTTTGAGAAAAGACACTGTCAAATACGTACTTCCAAAATTTGAAAAAGTGACAATATCTTCAATCATAGCCTACTGATTCCTCTCTTTTTAGAAATATTGCGGAGATTTAATAAGTGATCTCTTTTTATATGAAGTATAATCGTCGGAAGCCGGCATATTTTCCTCCATAAATAGGTGAACCGGAAATTAAAAATGAATTTTCCACAAACCTGTACAAATACATATTTTTATGTGAATGTTTGAGAGTGTGCACTGTTAATATTTACCTCCAAAATTTAAAGACATGACATTACCTTGAATCATAGCCAACGCATTGCTGTCTTCTTAGAAATATTGCGTATGTATAATTACAGGTCTCTTTTTACATGCAATTTAATCGTCAAAAGGTGTCAAATCTCCATAAATACATATGATTACGTAAATGTTTCAGAATACGCACCTCTAAAGTTTGAGCATTTAGCATTGTCTTCAATAGTGGTCAAATTTTGATATCTTTTTATAACTATTGCGACAAAGTACTGGGTGTGCTCTGCACATATCACGCATATCAAGTTGTATTGCTGCATATTTTTCTCCATAAGTATGAGAGCTTGACAAAATATCTTAAATTCATTTCGGAGATATAGTGAGGCTGTTTGTATTGTGATGCATTTGAAGAAACGATAAAGAAACGACACATATTTGTGTATATATAGATATAAAGTACAGCATATTTTATACAACAAAAACAAACATTTTACTGGAAGGTGCCGTACACATAATGTTTACAATTTGCACTAACCGAGTTGCATACAATGTTGACAAATTTAATAATTTTGGTAAATCGTGTCCCGTCATCATACATAACAAATTTCTGACGGATTAAGAGGAAAAGGATGCTTATGTAGCTATAAAATTTCTTTAAGATCATTATATTTCAATTTGATTGCTGAAATTATTATTGTAATGTAATTAGTAATATCTTTTTATGCATCGATATTACTATATTTATCGTACTGAAAAGTTCGTATTTGCTAATAAATAACAAGAATATTCTGCTCTGTTTTATTTCCCTCTTAATATAGCAAAGAAATATTATAACTTTGTTTCAGCTTCATTTTAAAATATACTTCACTTTCTTGAAATTGTTTCGAAAATTTCGGAAAATTCAAATAATAATGCGCAGAGAACTCTTGTTACATAATAAAAAAATTCATGTGTAAAATAATCAAATTTTGTGTGTTTATCTACAAATGAGACACTAGAGATGTTACACTATTCAGTTTACACATGGATATTTGCCAGCCTAAGCCGTATGGCCCTCACTTCTTTAATGGATGCCACTCAACACAAAACTTTAAACTTATATAAAATATATACAATTTTATTTATTTATTACACTTTTTATATTTGTATGAAATTCTAATAATTTATTCAACAGCATTGCAATAAACCACTCATATGCTTTAAAACTTAAAGTTCGTTTAACGTTTTTTTTTTTTTTTTTTTTTTTTTTTTTTTTTTTTTTTTAAACTTTACTTTGTTAATAAAATTTTATTAACTACCTCAATGATAAAAAAAATATCTAAATGACATGAAATACATACATTTCTTTTGTTTACTCTTTGTCATTTTGATAATATCACTACCTATAACTTAATCAATTTCTTTCGTGCAACAGCTGTCCTGAGGCGCTTTTTGATCATTCATATTCGGCCAAAGTCCACAAGTAGTATCACTTGCTTGTGTATTGCATTTTCTCTCCTTTGCAAGAATACAGCACTTTTCATTGCAATCTGAAACTCTACAAAATTGATCTTATAATGATTTTTAACATATTGATAGCACAAATATATCTGAAGTAGAGCTTATAGAGGGGATTTATTAGATCAGAGTCCAGGTTCGTGGACGAATGAAAAAAAACTCCAACACGAGGATTTCGAGGACTTACTTCTTTATTATGAAACCTTTTAAGAGAAGGGCCATGATGGTACAATGGGACGGGAGAAGTCAAACGAGACTGCCCGACGGGGCAGCCCCCGAAGGGCAGAGAGCCGAGGTCTGTCACACACAAGATCAGAGACAGTAGTGGTAAAATATTCATTACAATCACTCACTCATTGGCGAGGTGAATAGCAACATCTGTACTGTATTGGCGATGAATATTGGTGGCGTGGACAAAGGAATCAGAGGCATCTCGAAGTATTACATAGAATTCAAACTTACGCCATGGCGAGCTATTTATGGTTACACGTGTCCTAACATTCTTGTGGTAAGGGAAAGTGGTTAGAGAAATAGGAACACGTGATTTTTATATGCACGATACAGACCTAACTGCAGCTGCAAATTAGTCAGTAATGGGCATATGGTTTGTATCCGACAGAGTACAAGGGTGAGAATTGAATACTAATGCAAGCCCAGAGGCTGGGAAAATATGCATTAGATAACGTCGGCTGCAAAGCGAAAAGAGATTCATTTGTATTTTATTCATCTACTTTATTTCAATGGAAAATAATTGCGGTTAAGATCTTTTTCTATCGTGTGAATTTGAAAGACAGAAAAAGGAACCGAGATAAATGATGTCTGCATTTGAAAAGAACTTTAAAAAGTAAAAGCGAAACTTACAGTAGTGAGAGGGGGGGAGGGAAGAGAATGACTAAAGACATATGAAATTAACTCTAAAATGTCAAACTTAAACTAAATATTTTATTTGAAGGGGGGGGGGGGAAGAATAATGACAATTTATACTAAACCAGTAAAGTTAAAAGTTGATTTTTTTGAGGGGAAAGGAGGAATAATGAATATATAACGGTAAAGCCGTTGTTGGAGCATCGCAGTGTAAATCTTGCTTCTCGTCAGGCTAGTGTAAAGTCCGGCGAAAAAGGCACTCTCCAAATCCGTTGGGGTAGCGAGAAAGGGAAATCCCCTGAAGTTGACATCGGCCAGCGAACACAGAGTAGGGGAGCCGGAACTCCCGTGGGAAAAAAGGTCTGACAGCTTTTCGCGTCGTAGGTAAAGGATGATACGGAAGGAACGATACTTCTCCTCGTATTTTTTTTTTTTTTTTTTAATTATTACTGTTGGAGAAAAAAATCTGGTTAACGGCGCCAATTTGTATAGAGGGGATTTATTAGATCAGAGTCCAGGTTCGTGGACGAATGAAAAAAAACTCCAACACGAGGATTTCGAGGACTTACTTCTTTATTATGAAACCTTTTAAGAGAAGGGCCATGATGGTACAATGGGACGGGAGAAGTCAAACGAGACTGCCCGACGGGGCAGCCCCCGAAGGGCAGAGAGCCGAGGTCTGTCACACACAAGATCAGAGACAGTAGTGGTAAAATATTCATTACAATCACTCACTCATTGGCGAGGTGAATAGCAACATCTGTACTGTATTGGCGATGAATATTGGTGGCGTGGACAAAGGAATCAGAGGCATCTCGAAGTATTACATAGAATTCAAACTTACGCCATGGCGAGCTATTTATGGTTACACGTGTCCTAACATTCTTGTGGTAAGGGAAAGTGGTTAGAGAAATAGGAACACGTGATTTTTATATGCACGATACAGACCTAACTGCAGCTGCAAATTAGTCAGTAATGGGCATATGGTTTGTATCCGACAGAGTACAAGGGTGAGAATTGAATACTAATGCAAGCCCAGAGGCTGGGAAAATATGCATTAGATAACGTCGGCTGCAAAGCGAAAAGAGATTCATTTGTATTTTATTCATCTACTTTATTTCAATGGAAAATAATTGCGGTTAAGATCTTTTTCTATCGTGTGAATTTGAAAGACAGAAAAAGGAACCGAGATAAATGATGTCTGCATTTGAAAAGAACTTTAAAAAGTAAAAGCGAAACTTACAGTAGTGAGAGGGGGGGGGGGGGAAGAGAATGACTAAAGACATATGAAATTAACTCTAAAATGTCAAACTTAAACTAAATATTTTATTTGAAGGGGGGGGGGGAGAATAATGACAATTTATACTAAACCAGTAAAGTTAAAAGTTGATTTTTTTGAGGGGAAACGAGGAATAATGAATATATAACGGTAAAGCCGTTATAGAGCTAGTAAAGTTCTTGGCTGTCAAAAACTGCGATTAACATTAGGTAAATGAGAATATTTTATTGTTATTGATATTTACATTGTTTGTTTATACGTATTGTTGTAATCTGTTTTCTAATTTCTTTGTCAATATATCAAAGTTTGTTTAACAATGAGCAATTTGAAAAAAAGAAAGGAAATTTATTTGTAATTTGTGTCATATAGTAACAATGAAATAGTATTACGTAATGTGAAACCAAGGAAGCAGCTAGTCTTTGTTGCCAGTGGGCTACTTTTTTTTAATTCGGATTTCTTGACTGGCCCCACTTTTTGAAACGGCAAAATTCGCTTTGTTTTTGCCTCAATTAATATGTCATTAAATAAGGCACATTTTACCATTTCAAAAAAGTGGTGCCAATCAAGAATCTAATTTTAAAAAAAGTAGCCCGTCTGGCAACACTGCAGCTAGTGACTTTTAACTTTAAGACTATGTCACTTATGATCTATAATTATTCCTTAAGAGCATACATTATGTCAAGTTGCATATTAACACGTTTACAGCCATGAGCATCACCGGTGGGTCTAAAACTTTTTTCATTCTGTGCCGTGAGCATCACCCGTGGGTCACAGGTATCTTTCTATATAATATTAAATAAAAATCATGGGCACGTCAGCAATGACTTTATATCTGTATGTAGCACTCTGGGATAACTGTAACTCACTATATGTTTCTGAACTTACTCCAAATTATGTATACTGTATTTATTTCATAACAAATAAACCCTTTAAAATCACTTTAATTAGTCTTTTTAAATTTGGCCCTCTGGTGATCACTTTAAATTCCTATGGCGGCAGTGAACGTGTTAAGCAAAGCAGACCAAATATAGAAGCAATCTCGGTGCTGAATTAAGTTATTGGTTGAACAGTTTTAAATGAGTAGCGTTTCAAAGTTACATTTGGATTAGATAACCTTTGACGTTACAATTTCTCAGCTCAATTACTTTACGATTATTTTCATAAAACTATTTTTTAAAAAAGCGAAAAGGAACAATTTTTGAATGTTTTGCTTTAGCTGTTTTAAATCTTAATATTGAGCTTGAATTTTAGAACTAAATACTTCTAATATTTTAGATTTCATTTTAACTTTGGCACTTTTAAGAAACAATATAAAAAAGTTGCCGGATTTTATAAAACTGCCTCTCCTCCTATAGAAACTAAACTAAACTAAAAAAAGCTAAAACATTAAAAGTGCAAAAAAATCTAAATGTATTTTGGGCCCTGCTAATACTTTACTAATACTTTGCAAAATCAATAGTTTATTAGAACCTATTACCAAGCTACTGAAGAACGATGAAGCTTAAAAATGGAAAGTAACTGTTTTTTTTTAATCTCTAGTTTTTCATAGAGCTTATACATTATTTGTTTGAGAAACCGAAAAATGTTTAATATGATTTTATCCAAATTAAGAAATTTTTTTACGAACGTTTCATTTATTCCATACTGAAGCCAAAGCACTACTGTCTGGCAAAAGAAAGGAGTTAGAAATAATTTTATAGAAAAATCAACCTACACAGTCCTATTCAATACGTCGATAAAAATCAATAATTATGTAATTTTACAGTATGCTTTTTAAATAAATTTATGATTGTTTATTAAAATTTACCTGTAATATTGGATTCATATCCTAAGTTGCATGAAGTTAGGTATGTTATACGACTCGCTGAGAGAATTAAATGCGTTTTTGAGTTAATAAATTGTCTGCATTGTTGAATTTGTAAGCGTGAACGAAATTCCTTTGAGCGACAAAAGTCATTGTTGCAATTTCTGAAATAATAATAAAAGTAACAAAGACATTGTTGCCTTTCATTGTTGTAGGAACTTGTCTTCAAAATAATCGACATTTTAAAGGACTTAAAATTATTCTATGCCAGTCAAATAAAAATATACCGGGTGAGCAAAAAGTCCGTATAAACTTTAAAAATTCATAAAAACCGAAAAAAAAAAAACCCAAATGAAAAACTGTTTGCAGGATTAGCATCTATAGGTCACGGGAATTTTTTAAAGAAAGAAATAAAAACTAACTCAAAAAACAGCCAACAGATGGCGCTGGTTCGTGCGATTTTGGGGAAAATATGCAAATGAAATGGTTATAAGAAATTGTGCTCTTAATCCAGAACTAATTCACCGTTGTGAGCCGTGTACTTGATCAAGGATGCTGAGTAGGAAGGATAAAAGCTTTGTTGGTGAAGTTATTTTACGTGAACTAGTTCTGGATTAGGAGCGCAAGTTCTTTTAGCCGTTTCATTTGCATATTTGCATCAAAATCGCACGAACCAGCGCCATCTGTCGACTGTTTTTTGAGTTATTTTTTATTTCCGTCTTAAAAAAATTCCCGTGACCTATAGATGCTAATCCTGCAAACAGTTTTTCATTTCGGTTATTTTTTCGGTTTTTATGAATTTTTAAAGTTTATACGGACTTTTTGCTCACCCGGTATACAAATGTATGTAGATACATATAAAAATTTCATAGATGCTTAATTCTTTTTTTATATTCCTTAATCCTTTGTAACAGATCAGCTCTGATGTTTCAATTGTTGTGTATTTTAATTTTAGACGCACGCTAAAAAATAGGGAGTAAGTAAAATATAGGCATAGTTCTATTTCTCTCCGCTATTTAGAGATTAAAAAAAAAAAGAAGTCAAATGAATGATTTAGTTTTGTTTGTTTAAATTAATGCAAAGAATAATTTAAAAATTCAAATGCGGGATTATTCAATTAAACTAAAAAATAATTTTCACAAACAATTAAAACACTTTATTCTTTATCTTTTGCGTTTATGAATAATATAACATTGAATTTATTTTATTTCACAAATTTAATGAGAACATACAAAAGATTTCTGTAAACGTATTAAACGTAGTTTTATGTAAATTTCAGGAATATTATAGACATGTTAAAGGTGATTTTGAAGCTGAAATGTATAAAAATACATGAAATTCGCTAATGCCGAGATCTTTATAATGTATGTATATGCGTTTCGCGACCATGAAAAGAAATCAAACGGCAACAAGAACAACAAAACATCACTTGACGCAGCAACTTCATCATATAAGAGTTTAAAACTAGTTGGATGTACCGATCCCAAAACTTTCTTTTATCTCATGTATTTTAATATTTCATTTTTATTAGTTCAATACTATGTCAACTTTAACTTTTATTTTAAGTTTTTGCTTCAGTCAATTAATGACAATAAAAACGAGTTAATCTCAATCATAATTTTTATTAAAGTCAATAGTTTCCCGTTATTCTGTTGTATATCAGCTGTTTGCTAGTCGGCTTATCAGGATGAGAACTTCCTGTCGATTCACGAGCCGCCGGTGTACGATAGAACTACGAAAAATCAAGAAAATTTCACAAAAACTGCTATTATAATGCCCCCTTCAGGCAGAATTTTTCCAAATGCAGGGAGGACCTTCTTGCCATAGCCAAAAACATACACAAAAAATTTGGTTCAATTCTATGCATAACTTCATACACTTTACGATGGTACAACATTCAAAATGACCCAAAAATTGAATTTACAGCGCCACCTTCCGGCGGATTTTTCCAATTTAAGAAGCACCTGCTTGTCATAGACGAAAACTTGAAAAGAAAATATTGGTCCAATTCTATGCATAACTTCATACACTTTTCGATGGTACAATGGCGACACACGGACGGACGGACACACGGACAGACAGGCATTTTCTGTAAACATGTTTTTTGGGATCTCTGAACCCTAAAATGTGTAAATCCGTCGAAAACAGGATGTCGAAAAAATTTCGATTACAATAATTTCTTCTATTGAAGATAAAAGAAAGTAAAAATACAAGAAATTCAATAATGCCGCGATCAGCATAACGAATGTTTGAACGCTTCTCATATATAAAAACAAACAACAACAACAACAAATCATCGCTGGATGAAGCAAACCCATTATCTAAGAATCTCAAAAAATACAAGAAATTCGATAATGCGGCGAACAGAATAACGCAGGCATAAGTGCTTCATGCACATGGAAATAATACAACAGCAACAGCAATAGCAACAACATTGGATGTAGCAACATCGTCTTATAAAAAAAATACAAGAAATTCAGTAACGCCGTGCTCATTATAATGCGTGTACAAGCGCTTTACTGGAATGCGGACATGACAATGTTTTCATCTTCGCAGACATAAAAACAAAACAAAACAAAACAAATCCCTGCCGGCCCGGCCTACAGGCAGAGGTAGATTTCGAAGTTAAGTATACTAATTTCACCAACAAAAACTAAATCATTATTAGATATAAATCCATTTTAACAGTTTTATCTGTCTGCTTTTGACGAGTTTTTATTTCCTTTTTATAAAATAGCTGGTTTTATCAGAATCATGTTAAGGCGATATTAAAAAAATATTTTTCCATACTCAACAACTCGAAATTTTCTGGCACATTTTCAGATTAATTTTTAATAAAAGAAAAAATATGAAATATGCCTGACGTGATTTTTGAAAAGATTTATAAGCGATCTGTGTTTTTATTTTTCTTTCAATTAATTAAAATTTGATTAATAAACAATTATTTTCTCAGTAGAGCAATATTTTTCGTTTCTAACACAATCGCTTCAGGAAATTCTGTTCAAAATGCCCACTTTGACATCATTTCTTGAAATATATTCTGCCTCTATCAAAAAATCGATCTTTACTGTACATTATATAGTTTCTGAATAAGAGAATCTAGCAATTGGATGCGTTTGAGAGTAAAAATGAACTTAAAAATGAGTAAGAAAATAGACAGTTTGGATTTGAATGCACCTATAATAAGATGATTTTTTTCTTGAACCGCTATGTATTTTTAATTTGTTTTTGCTTTAAGAATTGGCCCTATCAAAAACTTGTCTATAGAAATGTTGAAGACAATATTAAGAAGATATATGATAAATTTATGGAGATTTTATATCTTGTGAATTGACGGAGTTACGAAAATGTTTCTTCTTCAACCCCCCTTTTTTGTTTCCGTTTTTAATTTTTTTTTGCGGTACGAATTGGTCCTATCAAAAAACTTGTAAATATAAAAGTTGTAGATAATATTAAGGAGATGTATAATAAAATTATTGGATTTGATATCTTGAGAATTGACGAAGTAAGGAATTTTTTTCTCCCAAAAACCCTATTTTTTGCGCCCCTTGAGCCTATTTTAAATTTTATCAAAAATCTGTGATGCATGAATTTTTGGCGCTATTTTTAGAAGTAATAAAAACTTTAAACTGATTTGATATGTACAAAAATTAAGAAGTTATGGGTTTTTTTCGGTTTTCACAAAACCCCTCCCTATTTCCATCCCCTTTGTCTGTTTTTGCCCATTAACGAACTTGACCGAGATTTTATGTCCCTTGACTTTATGTATCAGTTTGGAATAGATTTGTGCAGAATTGCGAAAGTTATCGTATCCAGAAGAAAGTGGTAACAAAATTGCTTCGGGAAATTCCGTTCAAAATGCCCACTTTGACATAATTTTTTGAAATATATTCTGCCTCTATCAAAAAATCGATCATTGCGGTACATTATATAGTTTCTGAATAAGCGAATCTACCAATTAAATGCGTTTGAGAGCAAAAATGAATTTAAAAATGAGTCAGAAAATAAGCAGTTTGGATTTGAGTGCATCCTTAATGCAATGATTTTTCCAACACTATCCGCTTCGGGAAATTCGGTTCAAAATGTCCACTTTAACAGCATTTTATTAAATATATTCTGTCTCTATCAAAAAATCGACCATTACGGTACATTATATAGTTTCTGAGTAAGAAAACGTACCAATTGGAAGCCTTTGAGAGCAAAAATGAATTGTAAAATGAGTTAGAAAATACGCAGTTTGGATTTGAATACACCCTTACTTACATGATTTTTTTCTTCAACCACTATGTATTTTTAATTTGTTTTTGCTGTAAGAATTGGCCCTATCCAAAACTTGTCCATATAGATGTTATAGACAATATTAAGAAGATATATGATAAACTCATGGGGATTTCATATCTTTTGAATTGAAGGAGTTATGGATTTTTTACTTCTTCAAACCCCCTTTTTGTTTTCGTTTTTAATTTTTTTTTGCAGTACGAATTGGTCCTATCAAAAACTTGTGAATATAAAAGTTGTAGATAATATTAAGGAAATTTATAATAAAATTAATTAGAATTGATATCTTGAGAATTGACGAAGTTATGAATTTTTTTCTCCCAAAAACCCAATTTTTTGCGCCCCTTGAGCCCATTTTTAACTTTATCAAAAATCTGTGATACATAAAATTTTGGCCCTATTTTTAGAAGTAATAAAAACTTTAAACTGATTTGATATGTACAAAAAATAAGATGTTATGGGGGGGGGGGGGTCCGTTTTCACAAAACCCCTCCCTATTTCCATCCCCTCGGTCCGATTTTGCCCATTAACGAACTTGACCGAGATTTTATGTCCCTTGATTTTATGTATCAGTTTGGAGGAGATTTGTGCAGAATTGCGGAAGTTATCGTGTCCAGAAGAAAGTGATAACACAATTGCTTCGGGAAATTCCGTTCAAAATGCCCACTTTGACATAATTTTTTGAAATACATTCTGCCTCTATCAAAAAATCGATCATTGCGGTACATTATATAGTTTCTGAATAAGCGAATCTACCAATTAAATGCGTTTGAGAGCAAAAATGAATTTAAAAATGAGTCAGAAAATAAGCAGTTTGGATTTGAGTGCATCATTAATGCAATGATTTTTCCAACACAATCCGCTTCGGGAAATTCGGTTCAAAATGCCCACTTTAACAGCATTTTTTAAAATATATTCTGCCTTTATCAAAACATCGACCATTACGGTACATTATTTGGTTTCTGAGTAAGAAAACGTACCAATTGGAAGCCTTTGAGAGCAAAAATGAATTGTAAAATGAGTTAGAAAATAGGCAGTTTGGATTTGAATACACCCTTACTTAGATGATTTTTTTCTTCAACCGCTATGTACTTTTAATTTGTTTTTGCTGTAAGAATTGGTCCTATCCAAAACTTGTCTATATAGATGTTGTAGACAATATTAAGAAGATATATGATAAATTCATGGGGATTTTATATCTTTTGAATTGAAGGAGTTATGGATTTTTTACTTCTTCAAACCCCCTTTTTGTTTTCGTTTTTAATTTTTTTTTGCGGTACGAATTGGTCCTATCAAAAACTTGTGAATATAAAAGTTGTAGATAATATTAAGGAGATTTATAATAAAATTAATTGAAATTGATATCTTGAGAATTGAGGAAGTTATGAATTTTTTTCTCCCAAAAACCCTATTTTTTGCGCTCCTTGAGCCCATTTTTAACTTTATCAATAATCTGTGATACATAAATTTTTGGCCCTATCTTTAGAAGTAATAAAAACTTTAAACTGATTTGATATGTACAAAAATTAAGAAGTTATGGGGGGTTTTCAGTTTTCACAAAACCCCTCCCTATTTCCATCCCCTTGGTCCGATTTTGCCCATTAACGAACTTGACCGAGATTTTATGCCCTTTGATTTTATGTATCAGTTTGGAAGAGATTGGTGCAGAATTACGAAAGTTATCGTGTCCAGAAGAAAGTGATATTTATATAGATAGATAGATAGATAGATAGATACATAGATAGATAAATAGATAGATAATATACATATATATATATATATATATATATATAAAGTTTTTTACTGAGGGTGATTTTGGGTTCTAGGAGTCATGATCGGTGTAGATCTGCAAAATGTTTTCAGAAATTCCAACATAGGAACGATCCCAATATGTAGTATTTCATACGAAATCTACCTAAAATCACTTACTGGGTGTAGCAACCTCATAGCATAACAATATGGAAACTTCGGAAACGATAATCTATCAGCCAATAATACTAACTAATTTTCAACAATAAAGTTGAAGTATATTACTGAAAACAGAAAAAGAATTCTGGATATTTATCAATTACATTATTTTGCGTGTTTGTGTGCGCTTCTATAAAGTACTATATATACTTGCATGTATAGAAAACGGTATGTAAAAAGAACGCATTACGATGTATAGTACTGTATGTGACTATATATCGCAGCATTTTTCAATACTTTTTTCTTTTCATATCATGATGTAATTACTATTTTACTTAGTGGTACAGCTAACAAATCGCTAAAACTTCGTGAAATACGAGATAAATGTTGAATTAAGACTCACTTGATGACATAACAAACACGTTACCACACACCAACACACACACACACAAAAAAAAAATCACTAATTCACAGAAATACCGATTAATACACTGCTACCGATATATATCCGAGAATTGAAGAAATTTCCCTTCTTTTTTTCTGTTCTAAGACACAAAATTTCCGTAATCTGAAAAAAGTAGTTTTTTAAAAACATACGTCTTTTTTTCTTCGGTGGATCCACTTGGATTTGAACCTGGGACCACGCGTTTCGAATCGAGCATCTTAATCATTTGGCTAGCAAACACGTGGTAGCGGGCGAGTTTAAAATGAAGGTACGGTCTTTTCTTTGAATGAAGAATTAATAAGGCTTGTTAAATTTCTTGTTCCGAAAGCTCAGAAAGTTAAACTTAATTGCAGGGATATTTCGTCGATATGAAATAATGGTTGGTGTTTTAACACTTATAGAATAATAGAGAATAAAAATTATTACATATTAGACATATTTTTAATAAGACATAATTTGATTGTTAGATGTAAAACATGAATGTATATTTCGAAGTAAATTCGAGAAGAAATGTTTGCTTTTTTGAATAAAATCGATTTTTTAAACTTGATTGAACTACTATATGAGGGGATCACAATCATAGTAGACCAAGTCCATTTTGAAAAAAAAATGAGATAGTTCATTTCATTTAGAAGGGACATATAATCTGTTTTATCCACTCCCACAGTAAACCAAGTCTGTAAACAGAAAACATATGTGAGAAAGTATGTGAAAATAGACTTGGTTCACTTTGGGAGTGAATAAAACAGATTTTATGCATCTTCTGAATGGAGTATCTTATTTTTTTCAAATTGTACTTCTACGGTTCTATGGTAATTGTTCTACTATGGTTGTGAACCCCTCATATACTATGTAAATGTGTTCGTTTAGAATATATAATTTACATGCGATATATATTTTTTAAAACTTTAAAAAATAAATCACGAATAAGTTTAAATGAATGAGAAAATTGCTACTTTATTAAATTTGGAATTTTATTTTTGTATGTTTATTTTAAAATAAATTAGAAATTTTAATTTATTGAATTTTCGGTTTTTCATTTAAAAAATAAATTCGAACTTTGGTATTAATACAGCCAATACGCATGAGTGCAAGGAATAAACGGACTTTTCCCTCTTTTTCAGACGTTCTTCAGACAGAAAAAGGGAAAAGCATGTTTTAAGGATTAACCCCTTCAGGGTCGTTTAATATTTGGAAAAATCATCAAAAAAGTACCTACTTTTTTATTACAGAAATTGAATAATTATAAGGTTTCTAAATAAAATGTGCAATTATTTTTTAAGGCGAAAAAAAAAAAGAAGTTATAAAACAAATTAACATTGGTAGAAAATCCATCATGCAAGAATTCTGTGTCTTAATGTTTTTTTACACCATACAAATTAATGCGAATAAGACCTTTATTTGTTACATCTCAGATCTTTATTTATCATCATCATACACATTTTTACGAATAATATTTGAAATAATATATATACATTAAATTTTGATTATTATTTTTTTTTGAGTGTGATACATTTCGAAACATGCAATACAAAATCCGAAATCACAATCAGCGCCAAAAACTAAACCCAAACGGTAATATTCAGAGACTTCACACGGAAATGTCAGTTAATTTTTTCTGGTTTAAAAAGTTTTTCCAGCAATTAAATCTCCTGCGGCGCGCATGACGACGGATATAATAATGATATATAATGATATATATATATATAATGGATACATAATGATAAATATGACGGGCACGAGAAATAACGAACGACACCTCGGCCCGTGATATTGACGGGAGCGAGAATTAAAGGGTTAAAGGAAAAAGCATGTTTTCTAAGAGTATGAAAATTATTTGTTTAAAAATGACGAATAATTTAGTGTATAAAGACGAATTTTTCTGACAGTATAGTCGATTTCGCAAGAATTTGTCAAATGGCAAGTCAGATAAGATCTAACGCCAGCCATACTCAGCCTGCGGCCCGCGAGTCGCACCGCGATGGCCCGGCGACCTTTTATGTGCCACCCGAGACACATATTCATTAATCGATACTTATAAAATTAATTGAGATGTGCATAAAGGGTATTTAAGATCTTCGCAGTTGATTTGTATCTTTTCGTGGAAATATAATATCTGCCCTGTTATTTCTAATTACTTTAAAATTATGTAAAACAACTTAAATGCTGTTGTCATTAGTCAAGAATTCTTTGTAAATGCAATCCAATTTGTGCTACAGCGGTATCTACATTTCTTAATCTTAAACACTAACTAAACATTTTTCCAAATTAATTAAATTTGTACCTAATATTTCTATATTTGAAAAATTAATAACAAGTTTTTGTACTGAGCAAAAAACTGATTTCTTAAAGAAAACCTGATTTTTTTTTCTGACGTAGAAATTCTGCATTATTTTATTTTATTTTTATGCTTATTATATAGATAATACTGTTCACTGGGACTGAAAGTATGTAACGAGAAAAAAAATGCCACTAAAAACGTTTCACACTATCATTTCAAATAACAATCGCCACAGCATATTTTCTACAATATATCCAATAGAAATCCACTACGAAGTATATTCTTCGGAAATAGTGGTATTAAAATTTTCGTTAGCGTATCGTTCGCGATAAACTTTCAGCCCTGCTGCTAATATTAACATTGTTTAAATGCTTTTTTATACTAATTTTATTTTCTTACTATTTTAATTACTCGTTTTTTACGTGATTAAATAAGTGTGCTGAGGGCCGCGTAACGTCGCACAGATATCGTCGCTACCATGTCAAGCTATCCAATGTGAAAAAATGCATTTTTCATATTTTGTGCCATTTTGTCGTATTGTTCATGACACGTACTAATCAAAATCGTCACTTCTCTAGCTTGCTTAGAAACTTAGATAGTGACTGTTTCAAAGTATCCAATATGCACCTTTTTCAAAAATTTGCAATTTCAAACTGTACAATATGGCATATTCGATCCTTTGCCGCAAATGTTTGCATATTTTTCTTTTTCTAAGTATCCGTACCACGTCAAACTATCCAATATGAAAATAGTCATTTTATCAGGAAGGCAAAAACGTTTTATTTATGTATTGAAATTTAACGCAATTGACATGTTTTGACGTTTACTATAGCATATGTTTTCTATTGTTAATGGAATGTGAGAATTTTTAGTTTATTTACCACGACACTCAAAAGAATCCTGTTGCATTACACTCAATAGGGTTGGGTTGATTTTTGACGGCCGATTATCTACTCGACGGATATAGGCCCTAGGGAGAGTGTTCTCCTTGGGGGTCTTTCTAAGGGAACCTAACCCGTATTTACGCATGGAAAATCCAAGGTTTTGAAGAAAACCACGAAAACTCCGTAACGGTTAGGCCGACGGGCGCCATTGGGTTCGAACCCAGCACCTCCTGTCTACCAGCTTCGGGAGCAGAACCTCTCAGCCACTGGTGGGACTACACTCAATTGGGAAAAAGAGCGGTGTCTTTTTATGGTGTTCGATATTTAAAACATAATGAAATTAATATGGATTCATTAAGTATATTAAAAAAAAATTATGCAGAATATGGTGTGCAAGTCATTTATTATTATTTACAGGTTCATACAAAAGAATTTTGTTGTATAATGGTTTATAGTAAAAAAAGGGAAAAAAATAAAGCATATTTTAATAATGTTAAAATATTCCAAACAAAGTGAAATTGACATCCGTAATTGATTTATATTACAAGTTGCTTACTGCAGAATAGGACATGTATGATAGTTATCGTTAATTTACAGGGACACACAAAAAAAATTGGTTACACTGCTGTCTATTAGCGATAGTTGTTTGAAGGGCGTTTTCAATTATTGTATGAATTTTTAACTATTTGAATATTACTTGGTGCGTATAAATTCTATACATCATAGACAGGTCTATGCAAAAGAATTTGCAAGTATTACATTGTATGGACGTGAATTTCTTAAAGGGTGGTTTTAATTGAGCTATGCAATTTCTGTCTTTATTTCTTTTTACTATACTAAAATATGTAGTAAAGATTCCTAATATCCAGGGAAAGCAAAGAACTGAAAACATTGCCGGCTATGACTGCTAATTTTTGGAAGTTTATTTATAACAATTTTTTGCCTGCATTAAATTTTACCATATTACGTAACATGTTTAGAAATCTATAAATAATATACTGGGCTATACAAGAAATTCGAGTATATTTCCGTCTATTGACGGAAATTGCTAAAGATTGAAAGAGTAAATTGCGTTACGCGTTTTCTAATTAAACTAAATTGTTGCATACTATCTAGATTATATACAAATCTATAGATCATTTATAGGGCTTCACAAACTGATTCGAGTACTTTTTTTTGTCTATGGACGGTAATTGTTTTTTAGTGAATTCTTTTGTGCAGCTCTGTATACGAGGTATAGAATTTTTATGCAACATGCGAAAAAATATTTAAATTGAAAAGCGCATACCGGAATTCAAAAACACACTTTCAGCAATTATTGCTCAGAGAGTGTACTGTAACGCGTTTCTTTTGTGTATTCCTGTAAATGAACGACAAATGCTATGAATACATGCCCTATTCTGTCGTAATTTTCTTGTAATGAAATTAAGTGATTTATATTAGTTTTAATACATTTGAAACAGCGTAATATCATTAAAATACTCTCCAAACGATTTCCCCCCCTATACCATAATGTAATGGAAATCTTTTGAATGCCCCTGTAAATGAACTATTAATGCTACACACTTCATATGCAATACCAAATATTTCATTGTAAGCACCATTAACATTTTTTAATTGCATGAAAATCCGAGTATATTTGCGTGAGTTAGAGCATGGACAAGTAAGCCGAATTCATAAACACTTTTCAACCTTGTTGGAAATATCTAAAAATTATAATAGACTGAAAATTACATTTAGTAATTTCTACTAATAGACGAGCATAAGTGATTTCTTTTGTACAGTCTGTATATTGTCTACAAATTTTTATACATGCCACATAATAAGCTAAAAATTTAATGCAAGCTAAAATACGCATACAACTACTAAAATGATACTTCCAGAAATTATCATCCATAATTGTCCTGTGTTTCTAGTTTTTTGCGTGGCCCTATATATTATTTTACTTATATTCCACACACATATCATATACTATCTATAGTTAAGCTTTGAAATGCATAACACAATTAAAAACTATGCTTAAGCAGTTCAGAATCAAACTTAGTAATGCTAACGAATTATTTTGTGTAGCCCTGTATACAATCTATAGAATTTATACATATCAAGTAGTATGTACATAGCTTTAAAACGCATACCATAATATAAAACGTATTTCTTGGAATTCTCGCTAATAGACTGCGCTTTAACCGAAACGTTTTGTGTGTCCCTCTAAATGAACGATAACTGTTGTACACGCCATATTCTAACGTAGGCATGTTGCTGTACACCTCAATAATGTATATAAATTGCATTATGTTTTAAATAGTGTAACATAATTAAACTAAAGCACAAACGTTTCTATCCCCATTAAGCGTAATGTAACGGGATTCTTTTGAACGTCCCTGTAAAGGACCAATATATGATAACAAGCTCCGTTTTGAGCACAGGACATGACATAGTAAACGTCAAAAACATAAGTAAGACATATGGCAATCCCAGTATATTTACGAGAGTTAGAACATGGCTAAACGACAGAAAAGTAAATCAAAAGTCATAAAAACTTTTTAATGATCAAGAAAGTCTTGCAAAAAGGGATTACCCCTTTATCACGCCCCACGTTCGGGAAAAAATTAGCACTTATTGTATTGAAAGAGTCTATTATGAATTTCTTCTAAATTTTCTTCAAAGTCATTTGTTCCAATTTTTTTAATGGGGTATTAAATAAATCAAAGATTTCTATTCGAAAATAGTGGTAGAAAGTGGCCCTTGAGTTTCTTAGAATAAATAGCGCGAAGATTACTATTTATAATTAAGGATATGAAGTGCCTGTTGTTGCCCACCCCATTATTTGAGATATTTTTGTTTTCTTATATTTTATAAAATTAACAGAATGTTTAAATATAAGCTTTTTTCTTTATTAATTTACTGTATATTTGTTATTAAAATTATTAAAGAAAGTTCTTAAGAGTTTTATATTGAATATATTAATACCAAAATTTTTACAAATTAAACTATTGAATGAAACATTTGCTGTTATGAAACGGCGAGTCTGGAAAAAGCACAAAATTTTTACAAATCCAATTATCCAATATGGCATGTTCGCTACTATGGAATGGCGAACCTGGAAAAAGCACAAAATTTTTACAAGTCAAACTATACAATGTGGCATATTGGATAGTTTAAAGCTGAAAAAGTTTAACGAACCCGAAAACGTACAAATAAGCACACCATATCAAACTATCCAATGTGATTTTTTGGCGAGTAAAATTATTCAAATGATTTATCTCAATAGCATGCTTAAATAAGATATAAAACAGCACCCGAAAAATATAATAATTGTTTACTGCTGCTTGGCGCTGATTTTGAATCCACAATTAAAACAATTTTTTTGCCCTCCTGAAAAGTGGCTATTTTCACATTGGATAGTTTGACATGGTACCGACGATATGTTTGCGGCCCACGAGAAAAAAATGTTGAGTACGGCCGATATAACCTAATACAAGGCTTAAAATAGTTACGTCACGAACAGTTTTCACCGATTAAAAAAATGAAGTCATACTAAGAATCAAAACTACAACTTTTTATTTTACTCACAAATATTTTATTACTGTTCCGTCAAAAGGACGCAGTTTTCACTTGCATCATATTTCTTATACATAATGAGATTGTACCCCACGGTCACATAAATGCAAAGACATTAGTAGAGAGATTGTGACCATTGAAATATTCAAACAGTGAAATTTTAATTTTTCTATTTGATATACAGCACAAAACTACATATTTTTGATTATTAAACTAAGATTATTGATACTTTATATTAGATTTTACCTGATATCATGAATTAACATCGGAATTCGAAGTAGAATAATTGAGAGAGATGGATGTCTCTGAGCATATCAAAGAAAATAATCTTTTCAATTTATCGAAAGTTCACATTGTTGAATTTTTCGTTGTTAAAGGTGATATTTTTTGAAGAGGAAGGGATTGCTGCAAATGGCAGAGTAGCAATGATAATTTTAGAGAACAATTCAGGCCCCATAGAAAAAGATGAATCACCCATGTAATAATGATCCCCATTGTTGAATATTGTTGAATGATAAAGATATTTACAGAATACTTTATACTTTGTTGCTGAAAAATAATCTTCAAAGCAATCAACAAATTTAGATGGCATCAAAACATCGTAAGAACACCAATCAAATTTAGGCGAAAAACTCTGCAACATTTGGAATTTCCAACAAAAAATATAATTCACTCACACACGTTTCGTTAAGTTAGTTTACTTATGGAGGGTATGTATAATAGAAGTATGCATAAAAATATATTAACTCTGGGTCATCCGGTTGTAGTCCTAACGTTTTTTCTAGTTATTTTCCGTAAGATAAGCACCATTTATAACAAAATGAATGAAGAAACTATCTCTAAGAAAGTTAACAAAGATACTATTTCACAAAATGAATACCTTGTAAAACAATTTTTATACAATACAGATGCTTCTTCATGTCCAAAAAATTTAAATTTAGATTTCGAACCTGGAAGAGTTATGTGTTTAATTATTATTATAAATTTTTATTGAAACGGACGAATTTTCAAAAGATCGACTTCGATAAAATGCACGCATGCATCAAAATGTTTTTTATCTGGATCATATAGGGACAGTTCTGCAGTTTTTTCTCATTCCTTTTCCTTTTGACAAGCATCAATTCAAACAAAACGAACGAAGAAAACAATTCTAAGAGAGTTAACAAAGACACCCTATCTAAAATCTCTATGCAATTCCAATCAGACTTCGAGTTGATTACGGAGGACTGTAATCGATTACGATTACGATTATTTTCATTTTCTAAAAACTTATTACAATTACGTCTCTATTTATGCAAGTTGGATTACGATTACATATTTGATTATTTATTTTTTAAATGCTAGATTACGATTACGTTTAGATTACGATTAATATTTTTTTTTGTTGAATTACGATTATCGAAGTAGTCGATTATGATTACAGTTCGATTACGCTGATTTCGTTATCTACATGTTACAAATTCCTGCACCGTGTCGTGTAACCCGATATTACCCAAACCACACCCGACCTAAGTTTGGGTTGGGTTGAAGCTAATCTCCCACTGTGCTTCGGGATGAGTTGACTTTTTTTTTGGCTGTAGGTCAAGTTATCTTTAAATGTTTCGGATTCGTGTCGATTTTGGGTTGTATTACGGCATTTACGAGTCAGGTTCGGATTTACCCAGTTTCTCAAAAAATAAAAAATGTTCTAAATATTTTGTCCTGTGAAAATATTGTATATTTGAATATTAATGCGTATGTAAATAAGTGCGAGTAATAAGCCAAAATTACGTCCACTACTAACCATATCACAATATTAAAATATTTATTTGCTTAAAAGACGTTATAAAAAGACATTAAAAGTAAATTAAAAATCTATATTTACATGTTTCAACTCTTTTACTGAGTCATCGTCAGAATGTACAACAGAAAATTACAAATACAATGCCCATGAAAAATAAAAAAAATCATCGAATATAAACAAGTTATCATATATCACGCTCTACATTTTCGCGATCGCGCGTGTTCCCTCTATGTCGCAACGCCGTAAGTTGTCCAACCATTCAACCCATAAATTCGGGATGCGAAAAGATAATGTATCGTTCCAAATTTTTATCTGCAATTATTTATAAGAGAGTCCATTGAAATTTATTTAAGAGGTTCAGGAGTTTGTAACGATACATTATCTTTTCGTATCCCGAATTTATGGGTTGAATGTCTTTATATGTATATCTTAGATATTACATAGAAAAATAAATGTGTAATACTATCTTATATTTCTGCGTTTAGATGAGATATAAGACATTCAAATTAATTGTTGAGTTTTTGCGATAAAATATGATATCTAGATAAAAATTATAAGACCAAATCTTGTTAAGTATGAAAAATAGTCACTGAAGCGTATATTTAACGATCATAAGGCATCATTTTTTATATGGTAGATTATTTTGTTCAAACAGACTTGAAAAATTTTAATACAACGCAAGTTTCGCTCGCATTCCTTCTATATCGAGGTCAAAGCCTAATTTTTCTAAATATCAAAGAAAGGGCAATAATCATATAGAAAAATTCACACCCATTTTTCTATTCAATGTATTGGTAAAAAACTATTAATATTTCTTTTTTGAAGTAGGTTTTCCAATAAATCTGTGATAATTTATTAAAATTTACCTAAAATGATGGATTATTATCCTAAGTTCGTTGCGCTCTGTCCATAGTTATGTCTCACTGAGAGAATGAAAAGAATTTTTGAGATATTGTAGACTGCATTGTTAAATTTGTAATCCTGAACGAAACTGCTTTTAGAGTTGAAAGTGATTGTTATAAATAGAGGGATAACAAAAAAGTTTTTTTAATTAAATTTTAGATGCGTTATTCGTGATAAAATAACAAGAATATTGTTGCCATTCATTGTTGCTGCAAGTTGTCTTTATGAGTCGACATTATAGAGGGCATGAAACTATTTTATACCGGTCTGGTAAATTCAAATGGGAAATTCGACCAATGTAAGTTATTTTCTACACACAATCATGTTATATTTAAACTCAAAATATTATTATTATGTTTATACACGTTTAAAATATGCTTCGTTAACTTTTGTAAGTTGGGGAGAATTATATGTTTTGACGCCAAATGGGCGAGAAAGGGATGGCAATGGTTCTATTGTTTACGTAGGGTTACTCCTCCTGGGCTTATCTCTGTCGCTCGCTCTGTTCGAGAGTGTGAGTGTTGAAAAAATGTTTTTCAAAACACATTCCGTTTTTTACTGTAAATAAAATGTATTATAGTGTATCATAGCTGTAAATATGCGTCTTCCAATAAATAGGAAGAGAAAAAATTGATATCCCGTGGAATTAATTGAGTAAGTGCCAATTGATTTATTTTAAGATAGTGTTAGTTAATTTAAGAAATCCACTGAACCAGAACCGGTCGCCACACTGGTGCAAAGGCCGCGAATATAAATTGATAACTACGCTACTGGCATTTCATTAAACGGGTAAAATATTTAAAATTTCTCTTAAAATCTAAGATATATTGGAAGACATAATTCTTTGAATGAGTGAATATAAAGATGGATCAAACTGAAGTTTTAAAACGAAACATAGCAAACCGCGAGTCAATTAGAACCACAGTAATGAAACTGATTAAAAAAATTGATAGTGAAATTAAAAAAGAAAGTGATTCCAAACCGGAAATAGTTAAGGATTCTTTAGCGTCATTACTTGAACATAAATTATCACTAGCAAAATTAGATGAGTCAATTGAATCGGAAATTGAAACCGATAATTTAGAAACAGAAATAGAAACTTCGATAGAATATAAGGAAGCTATTGTGACTTGCAAATCAAGAGCCAGTAGATATTTGAAAAATTTAATTCAACTATCGCGAGTGAACCAAAAGCAACTACGCCCTCCATATCAGACAGTCAATTAAAGTCGAATACGAAATTGCCGCGAATTTCTTTAAATAAATTTACAGGCGACATTTGCGAATTTCAAGTATTTTGGCCTCAGTTTAAAGTCGCTATTCACGAAAATGAAGCTCTTCAGCAAATTGAAAAATTTACTTACTTAAAATCTTTAATTTCTGATTCAGCAGCTGCCGCTATTAAGGGGCTTCCATTAACAAATGAAAATTATGTAACAGCAATAAATATATTGAAGGATCATTTTGGACAAAGAGATGTTTTAATTTCCGCTCACACTAATAAACTATTAAACTTAGAAGCAGTACGAAGATCAAATGACATACATTCTTTGAGAAAATTATATGATCAGATAACTATACAAATACGATGTCTCGAAGCGCTTGATGTAAAGTTAGACCAATGTGGTTGTTTATTAATACCCATTATTTATAAATGTATACCGAATGATCTCGTACTACAATTTCACAGAGAACAATGCGATAAAAAGGATGTTTGTGTAAATTTATTGTTGTTCCTTAAACGTGAAACAGAAGCGCGAGAAAAATCTATTAATGTTACTTCTATCAGTTTTGAAAATACTAAATCCCATTAAAATAAATTTAGACAAAATTTTTCCGAACACTTTCACCAAGAAAAAATTAAAAATCCTTCAGCACTTACATTAAATACAATTGCAGAAAATCTGTGCCTCTTTGCTCTCAAAAGCACGAAGCAAATTTATGTAATTTAAATTTGGAACAATGAAAAGAATCTTTATTAAAACAAGCAAAATGTTTCAAATGTTACCGAAAATTCCATAAGAAGAAATATTGCAGAAATACTGAGATTCATTGCGCAATTTGTTTTTCGAAAACTCATCAAAGTTCTCTTTGTAACAAAAAACAAAAAGATCATCGAATGAAAATGAAATTGACCTCCTTTCGACTGAGCGTGAACCGTGAGGGGGGGGGGGGGTACGTATGCAGTATGAAAAAATAACAGTTTCGTTACTTTGTTGTAATCCAGATGAATATATTTGATTTCAAACGTTGAAAGGAATTATGATTGGAAAGAACCAAAATATTAATTTTCGAATATTATTAGATAGCGCCTCGCAGCGAATATTTATCGGGAAGAATTTATCTAATCGTTTAAATTTAGAGGTAACAGGGCAGGAATCATTAAATTTCATACCTTTGCTGGAACAAAACATATTGTTGATAATCATAATAGAGTAAAGATTTTCCTAAAAGACACTAATTCGGACAGTATAATATGTTTGG
The DNA here is from genome assembly GCA_963932465.1 of Maratus speciosus. Taxonomy (NCBI): domain Eukaryota; kingdom Metazoa; phylum Arthropoda; class Arachnida; order Araneae; family Salticidae; genus Maratus; species Maratus speciosus. Next base: position 533,767,251 of record OZ010788.1, on the reverse strand, counting down.
AAGCATTAAAAACGGCGAAAATATGTTCCGATATAATGCGGCCGCCAAGTTCTGAGTTGTAAAAAAAAAAATTAAAAATATGGGTATAGAGTTTTCAGACGTTTCTAATAAATTAGATGATGGCGAGAATGAAATAGATTTATTGATTGGGAGCGATTACTATTGATCAATTATGACAGGAAAATATAAACGCATTTCACCAACTCTTGTTCTGAATGAAACTAAATTAGGTTGGACACTTCACGGGAAATTTTCAGAAGAAGGTAATGTAAATAATTTAGTGGGTGCAATGTACATATCTATTTGGGATAATAACAAGGATGATAAAATGCCAGTTCAGCTTGAAACTATAGAAGGGTTGGGGATTCAAGAAGATAATACGAACTCAGATTTGTGTGATAAACAAATATTAGAAAAATTTGAAAATTCCGTTAAATTTAAGAACAACAGATATGAACTACCTATGAAATAAAATAATCTTGATCCTCCTAATAATTATGATACTACCGAAAAGAGATCTGAAGGTTTAATTAAACGATTCGTGAATAATCCTGCATTATTTAAAGAATGTAAATATATCATTAATGAATATAAGGCTTTGGGAGTATTAGAAATTGTTGAACCCGAGGAAATAAATTCGACCAATGATAATTTGGCATACTACTTACCCCATCACTCTGTTTCTGAAACGGACAAATAAACTTTAACAAATCCGATGAACTGGCGACATTGTTCCGGTAGCTCAAATCCTGCTGACTTACGAGAGGACTCTCACTTCTCGACCTCGAGACTGCTTTAAGTCTGCTGATAAAGAAGTACAACAATTTGAAAAAATCATTAAAGATCAAGAACTTCAGGATTTTATATCAAATAAAGGTGTGACATGGAAATTTATCGTCGAGCGTGCCCCATGGTGGGAAGGGTTTTACGAAAGGCTCGTAAAAAGTGTAAAGGAACCACTAAGGAAAATTATGGGAAGAGCTCTCATCACATTTGAAGAGTTGGCAACAATCTTGACAGAAATAGAAGGCATAATAAATATGAGACCACTAACAAATGATTTCGGCGAGCTAGTGCCACTTTTATCGGCTTCCCTCAACTAGGAAGAGAAAACATTAGTTTTGCTCTACGTTTTGCTGAATTTGAAAATAAAATTTCTTCCAAAGAAACTTTGTTAAGGAAAAAACGATATCAAAGTAAATTGTCGAAGCAACTATGGATTAAATGGAAGGAACAATACTTATTGAATTTTAGTTCAATTCATCAATTTAAAACTCCTGCGAGACGCAAAAACTTAAAAATTAGAGATGTTGTTTTAGTAGATTGTACTGCTAAATCTAAACTGTTGTGGGACTTAGGAATAGTTAAGGAAGTCATTATTGGCAGAGGTAAACTTATTCGTGCTTGCATAATAAAAACTGCTAAAGGACTGCTGAGAAAACCAATACAACTTTTGTATCCTTTTGAACTATGGATTAAATGGAAGGAACAATACTTATTGAATTTTAGTTCAATTCATCAATTTAAAACTCCTGCGAGACGCAAAAACTTAAAAATTAGAGATGTTGTTTTAGTAGATTGTACTGCTAAATCTAAACTGTTGTGGGACTTAGGAATAGTTAAGGAAGTCATTATTGGCAGAGGTAAACTTATTCGTGCTTGCATAATAAAAACTGCTAAAGGACTGCTGAGAAAACCAATACAACTTTTGTATCCTTTTGAACTATGGATTAAATGGAAGGAACAATACTTATTGAATTTTTGTTCAATTCATCAATTTAAAACTCCTGCGAGACGCAAAAACTTAAAAATTAGAGATGTTGTTTTAGTAGATTGTACTGCTAAATCTAAACTGTTGTGGGACTTAGGAATAGTTAAGGAAGTCATTATTGGCAGAGGTAAACTTATTCGTGCTTGCATAATAAAAACTGCTAAAGGACTGCTGAGAAAACCAATACAACTTTTGTATCCTTTTGAACTATGGATTAAATGGAAGGAACAATACTTATTGAATTTTTGTTCAATTCATCAATTTAAAACTCCTGCGAGACGCAAAATCTTAAAAATTAGAGATGTTGTTTTAGTAGATTGTACTGCTAAATCTAAACTGTTGTGGGACTTAGGAATAGTTAAGGAAGTCATTATTGGCAGAGGTAAACTTATTCGTGCTTGCATAATAAAAACTGCTAAAGGACTGCTGAGAAAACCAATACAACTTTTGTATCCTTTTGAACTATGGATTAAATGGAAGGAACAATACTTATTGAATTTTAGTTCAATTCATCAATTTAAAACTCCTGCGAGACGCAAAAACTTAAAAATTAGAGATGTTGTTTTAGTAGATTGTACTGCTAAATCTAAACTGTTGTGGGACTTAGGAATAGTTAAGGAAGTCATTATTGGCAGAGGTAAACTTATTCGTGCTTGCATAATAAAAACTGCTAAAGGACTGCTGAGAAAACCAATACAACTTTTGTATCCTTTTGAACTATGGATTAAATGGAAGAAACAATACTTATTGAATTTTAGTTCAATTCATCAATTTAAAACTCCTGCGAGACGCAAAAACTTAAAAATTAGAGATGTTGTTTTAGTAGATTGTACTGCTAAATCTAAACTGTTGTGGGACTTAGGAATAGTTAAGGAAGTCATTATTGGCACAGGTAAACTTATTCGTGCTTGCATAATAAAAACTGCTAAAGGACTGCTGAGAAAACCAATACAACTTTTGTATCCTTTTGAACTATGGATTAAATGGAAGGAACAATACTTATTGAATTTTAGTTCAATTCATCAATTTAAAACTCCTGCGAGACGCAAAAACTTAAAAATTAGAGATGTTGTTTTAGTAGATTGTACTGCTAAATCTAAACTGTTGTGGGCCTTAGGAATAGTTAAGGAAGTCATTATTGGCAGAGGTAAACTTATTCGTGCTTGCATAATAAAAACTGCTAAAGGACTGCTGAGAAAACCAATACAACTTTTGTATCCTTTTGAACTATGGATTAAATGGAAGAAACAATACTTATTGAATTTTAGTTCAATTCATCAATTTAAAACTCCTGCGAGACGCAAAAACTTAAAAATTAGAGATGTTGTTTTAGTAGATTGTACTGCTAAATCTAAACTGTTGTGGGACTTAGGAATAGTTAAGGAAGTCATTATTGGCACAGGTAAACTTATTCGTGCTTGCATAATAAAAACTGCTAAAGGACTGCTGAGAAAACCAATACAACTTTTGTATCCTTTTGAACTATGGATTAAATGGAAGGAACAATACTTATTGAATTTTAGTTCAATTCATCAATTTAAAACTCCTGCGAGACGCAAAAACTTAAAAATTAGAGATGTTGTTTTAGTAGATTGTACTGCTAAATCTAAACTGTTGTGGGACTTAGGAATAGTTAAGGAAGTCATTATTGGCAGAGGTAAACTTATTCGTGCTTGCATAATAAAAACTGCTAAAGGACTACTGAGAAAACCAATACAACTTTTGTATCCTTTTGAACTAGATTGCTGAATGATAAGTGATTTCAGTATTTGATTTGAAATTTATTTTTTTCTACTAGTGTTTGAATATCAAAGTGTGTTTGTTTTATAAATTCATAGTTGGAAATATTTTTTTGTTGTTGTTGGTGTGTATTTTGCAATTTGTTGTTTATCCATTTAGTAAAAATGTTTCATTTTATACATATTTGTACCTTATTTCAAATTGAAAAGGTTATTGAATTAATATTGGTATTTAATTTGTTTACATTATGTATTCAGGTAAAATATCTGGCCAGATATGTTCATGTAGCTACATGTTATAAGAGTGTCATTTTTTATATATATATTGATTATGACTTTATTATTTTATGTTTAATTCCTTATACTTCAACACGTGTAGATTGAAAATTTTCTATTTTATCATTTGAGTTGTGAATTAAGGTTATGTTTATTATAAGAATTTGTTTATGTTGATTTATTATTATGTACTCTCATGAGTCCAGGTGGGGAGTGTGTGGAGAATTATATGTTTTGACGCCAAATGGGTGAGAAAGGGATGGCAATGGCTATATTGTTTACGTAGGGTTACTCCTCCAGGGCTCATCTCTGTCGCTCGCTCTGTTCGAGGGTGTGGGTGTTGAAAGAATGCTTTTAAGAACACGTTTCGTTTTTTACTGTAAATAAAATGTATTATAGTGTATCATAGCTGTAAATATGCGTTTTTCAATAAATAGGAAGAGCAAAAATTGATATCCCGTGGAATTAATTGAGTAAGTGCCAATTGATTTATTTTAAGATAGTGTTAGTTAATTTAAGAGATCCACTGAACAAGAACCGGTCGCCACATAAGTCTTTTTTAACACAGCGGACTGTGGGGTTTGTGTTTTCATTTACTAAAGGAATAAAAATCAAATGAACAGCTGCAACTTCGGAGGAGATGTTGACGGATTTGATCCAGAAGGTTTTGAAGAAGGATCTGAAAATATTTAGAGATTTTCTTAAGTGTTACGTGCAACTTGGTTCTACAAATTTTCGGAAAGAATTGCAAAAAGATAAAAACTCTTCATTAGCCTCGACATCTTAGCTGAGAAATCAATATCTACTTGCAACTTACTTTTGCGCTAGCGCGATTGTTATATATGTGTATATATTTACTTATTTGAATATATGCATCAGTCAACTATTATTTGCATCAAAGACGAGTTTGTTTTCATAAACTAGTCTTTAAATCTCAGAAATATATTGGATTCTGAGGTTTCTGAAGCTAAAGAACATTTTTTGGAATCGTGGATAACTTGAAAGAGGTTATCGTGTATATTTATTCGTGATTATATTATATTATCCTCGATTAAGAATCGTTAGTATTTTCTTACAGTGTACTTCTTCATCTCCCTGGTTTGCTATGGACAAAGAAATACGACTTCTGGGATTGCCTAAAACTTTTAAAAGATATTTCAAAAGGGGGCGCAAATTAGTCAGCAAAAAGAAATATTTATTATGCGCAGTTATACAGCCAAACAGGAGAGTACAGTAGAATAATACAAAAAAACTGACAAAATTTACCTCTTTGACAAATGTTCGAAGTGGCTGCCTTTCGTTACTCTGCAAATGTCCTCTTTGTTTCTGAGCATGTTCACATCAAGCTAACGAAGTACAGTGCTGATCCATGATTTCAATTCAGGAATGAATCTTTGAAGCGACGGACTGTAAATCTGATCTCTAATAACGCATACATTGAAATCTAAGACGTGAAATGATTGGTGATCGTTGTGGCCATGGAATAACAACTTCTCAACCAATCTAAACTGAAAATTCAACTGGCAGGTAAGACATATATCAACAAACTTACAATACAATACTAGTAATGTGTCATTAAACTGGTATCTTACAATTAAAATTTCCCAAATTATTCAGTTACGAAATTTCGCAACTAATTTGCGTCCATCCTGTTATAGTATCATCCATCTCTCATAAAAAATAGTTCGGAATAAAACGTAATTGTGGAAAGAAAAGTTATACAGTTATAAAAATTTGCGTAATGAAAAGTTATCACAGCAATTGCGAAAAAAGACTCATTCTTTAACCATATTCCAAATATATGCCTCAGAAAACCTAACTAAAGTGTAATGCAAAAATACATACATAATTACGCCTGGAAAACCATTTTTTGTAGAAGAAATATATGACTGCAGACATTCATTGATAAAAATGTTAAAAACTATTAAAACATAAATTAATCTAGACGTTCCGACTAAATTCCGCAGTCTACCCCAGTACTCGTACATAATCACAAATTACGCTGGAACCACAACAATTAAAAACAATTAAAACTACGGTTTGAAAAGAATATTCTGCCGGAACCTGGTTAGCTTCATTAATTGGAGATTCAGCAGAACTTCCAACCAACCCTCAAGGAAGACACTGTTCTGGCTGAATCGCCAATTAATGAAGCTACCTAGATTCCGGCGAATATGTTATCTTGGTAAACGTAGTTTTAACTGTTTTTAATTGTTGTGGCTCTAGAGTGATTTTTGATTATGTACGAGTACTGATCTAGTACGGAATGTAGTCGAAAGTCTACTTTGAATTGCGTTTAGTATTTTTAACAATAAATGTATGTTGTTAGATATTTTTTGTATAATTATCTATCATTGTTTTAAAACTTTCATCACATTAATAAATTTAGTTAAAAAGGAAATGACATTTAAACTAAGATAACTTATTTATGAAGTTTATATAAAAGAAAATACCGCAATTATCTTCCAAAAATCTCCTCATAAAAAGAAAAATTGATATTTTATAAAAACACTATTGCATTAACAACAAAAAATGCGTAAAATTCCATATTCTTTTCAAAAGATAAAAAAAATAAGCAGACTATGCGATCTAACATATGCCTTTTATCTTAGTCGAGGTAGGATATTGGAAATGTTCACGATCAATGGCTACGATTTAGAAGGTAGAGGCGGTGAAAAAAAGTTTCATGGACAAATGTGCTTTAGAAAGACATAAAAAAGGCGACAAGAAGGATAGACATCATATCTTTCGAGCCAGAATTGTTATTTCGATAACGACCACATTCTTTTTTTCAAACTCTAATGTACCTGTACATACTTTTTCCTTGCATTCTGGTTAGTAGAAGGTTTAAAGCATTTGTACTTCATATAAATAACTTCATTTGTTAATAATAATGGAAAATACAATATAGTCGAAAAGTTAGTAGATGAATTAAAAAATTAATAACATTTCTCTTAATCGTTTGTCTTTATTTTCTTTCCTGATCCAGAGTTTGCATGCAGAGATTCACAGTTCAAAAAAATAAACAAAAACTAAACAACAACAGCAACAAAAAGGTTAATTTCTGCTTAGTTTAAAGATAACGCATATCGTCTATGGGTGAAAGTGAAGTCATATACAGGATTTTTTTGTTGAAGATGTATAATTACATTGTGTATTGCCATTTCTGTAAAAAATCATAGATTTAAAATTGCTATTTGAGTGGCAATAACTGAGCATTGGATTTCAAAGAAAACTTCTGTGCTCCTTATTAAACTATGCATATCTTAATCTCTGCATGCAAAAACTCACCTAAATTTAAAAAGAAATGAAAAAAAAATTACCAATTAAAAATATATTAATTTTAAAATCACCTAATAGCATTTAGAGCATCCTACATAATATCTTGATATGAAATAGCGAACTTGGGTCCCGGGTACACCATTTATTAGAAGGCCTCCATATACAGTTGCGTCAGGTATTTGAGAGAACACATGTTATAGGTGAAATATCACCCTGTATATCATAGTTGCAAATATTCTTCGGTTACATGAATACATGACAGAACCTAAAGTAACTGAAGATATGAAGAGGCATGGTGTCATTGGCTCATTGATTCAAGAACACTTCGATTTACAGATTGCCACATTCTTGAAGCTCGCCCGGTCATTCATTTTTAATGTAAGGACAGAACCAAAGGCTGCCAGTATTCATGTGGCACACGTTTCATGCAGAAAACGACATTGTCTGCAGTATGAAATGATCAAGACACCGGAATTTGCCAGTCAAGTCGATGAAAATCCTACGAAATCGATAAGGACACTCACGATAGAGATGCCGGTTGATGAGGCTACAATCTGATGTCTGATTCATGAGGACATTCGTTAGAGGTCGTGCGTCATGAGGAGAGCACAGTTCTTGCCAGAGAGAACCAGGGATAACCTCTGGATCAGAGACAAGCGCCTGATTAACACGCTGAAAGATCAAGAGGAGTCAGGAATACTCTTGTTCCTATTCAAATAGAAAAACTTTGCCCAGGTTAAGAAATGGAGCTACAAAAGATCGCTGATGATGTAAAATCGCCGAAGAGGTTCTGATAGACATGTGCAAAAAATTTCTTACCTCACTGACGATTCTAGGGGGGGGGGGGATCCCGAGAAGAGAGGGCGATCTGATGCCTCTATATGGTATTCTTCAAGTTGCCGAGTCAACACCGTTGCTTATACCGAGGTACTAAAGCACTAAATTACTTCTCTAACACGTGAGAAGCCGTACGTTTTTAACAAGATTCTGTACTATCCGATACAGTCTATACAAACCATAAATGGATGGCCAAAACATTCATGACAATGTGTGAACCTCATCTTGTTGGCCCCCCAGGTACACAGTTATTAACCGAATGGCCTATTACGTATGCGTCGTAGTTGAGAGGGCCTCCAATATTCATCCACACAACAATGTTGCGGCTCTCAAGGTAGGTGTTGTGTATGCAGTGGCAAATGTTCCCAAACATACTTGCAGTCAATTTTGACAGCCTGTAGAGGCGGTTGTTACGGCTGACAGTGGTTTCAATGAAGAATGCCATCCATTGTGTATTTGGTCACCTGTAACCTCCAATGAAATGAAATCTATCAGACAAAATTGTTGAACATACGTCCACTGAATTTCCGATAGTAACAAATCCTCTAAAAAGAGAAAACAATCGCAGTAGTTTTGTTTGTAGATTTCCTTTAAAAATATATGAATTTTGAATATCTCGCAACTTGGATTATTTTAGTTACCTTGTTTTACAGAGGAACCTATCTATTATTTTTTGACTTGGTAACTGCAAGTAAAAAAAAAAAAGCTTTAGATTGTAAATAATATTAAACCATAAATTTCTTGCGATACTTTGAAAAAAAAACCCGTAAAGTATCTATACTATCATTTCAGGGAAGGCAAATTTATTTATGCATTCATTCTACATCCCTAAAAAGAAAATGAAACTACCTCACTAACTTTGACGCATATCATCGCATAACAATGTGATTGATGCTAACCGTATAGAAATAAGATATTTTAATTAATAATATGCTTAAATTTTGCTCTGGAACTGCCTAAATAAGGAAATTGGTCCAAAATCGAAAATTTTGGAAATTGCATCTAATTTTGACCTCAGATTTCGATACTTTCGTGCATTTAATCTTAGGATAGCTAACGAGAAGTCATTCGGACAAAATAGTTTACGAATTACGCAGGTTTAAAATTTGGAAATCACAAAGTTAAACTCATATATAATCGTTGCAATTTTATACTTATGATGCAATTTCTATATATAGTTGACGCCCTAAGCAAAATTTAAGTCAGCATTAATGAGAAGACGTTATCAATCATCGATTAGTATCTGTCAAATTTTTAGGGGCGTTCGTAATTATATAAATACGTAGACCTATAGCCGTCGTCTAGTCCGCCTGTCTGTCCGTCTGTCTGCATATAATAGTGAAAAAACTGCTCAACCGAATGATTTGAAATTTAATACATATAATCGTTGTAGAATTTTGTCGAGTCATTTCAAATTTTATGAAAATAGAATCAAAACTTAAAAAGATACTAATAAAAGTTTTCTTCGTTCTATTAAATCCTACCATACGTAATTAATTCAGAGATATCCCATAATAGGTAATCATTCTAAGTTACCATGATGATGTCGCCCTTTTTAAGATGAAGTCATATTATTTCCGTATTACTGAATTTATTATCCATAACCGTAATAAATTGTGTATTCATGTATTTGTGCATAAGAGTGCTACAGCTATTGCACAGAGATCTGAATATTTATAAAAGTAGTTATAGTACAAAAGCATCTCATTTGCCACGTTTGGTGTACAATTGCCGACCTGTTATACAGTGATTTGCTGTAGAGTTAGTATACTCTTTATATACCGTTATACATCTATGTATAGTTTCCCGACTGTACAAATGACGATCATGGATTCAACATTTTTTTTTTCTTCCAAGAAATAGTTTTTTTTTTTTTTTTTTTTTTTTTTTGAGTAATATTTTCGGCGATCTTTCTTCATCACTCATCTCATATTTTCTATGAGAAATATTTCAGCAAGACATCCTTTATTTTTCAGCCCAATTTCATGGCGATTTCACGGAGCTATTGTTCCGAAAAAAACTTTGACGGATTGAGTGTCGAGGCAGCTTAATGATCGGGTATTATGGAATCAAAATGTATCAGAAAAATCGAACACATTTCTTCAATTAAATTAAAAAGAAAGGAAGTGAATTCATTGAATTATGCCAGGAAATATTTTAAGCATTATGGTGTAATTTTATGAAAAAATTCTACTTTATTATAATTTTTTTCTACTACAAAATTATTAATAATTATATTTCGTCTTAGTTTTATTAAAAATACACAATTGAAAATTGAAAATTTATAATAAAAATTGCTGCGTAGAATTTCTGCAAGTAAATCATTTAAACTTCATCTGTCTCTTGAAAACTATGGTAAAATAAAAATTATAAAAATCTCAAAACATCTCCAAAAAAAAAAAAAAAATGCAACAAAAAATTTAATTCTACTAGTTAAATAAAAATAAAATATTTCTGAGATAGAAAAAAAAGAAACTAGGGAATACAGTCTTCTTCAGTTTGTCACTCTTTGTTAATTATTCAAAAAGGAAAACGACATTGTTTCTTTCTTTTCTTAATTTGTATTTACGCTTTAAGAAGCATAAGTTTAGTGGTTAATTTTAATTTCATTTCATCATATTTTTTATTTTTCCTTTTATTTAGTCAACCGAGACTTTTTAATGTGTTTATAACAGAAATTTCCTTCATGCTAGTCAGGTAAAAAGAAGGAAAAAGCTGATGATGCTCGCGATATATACATTATTTTGATTCCACAAAATTGGGAATTTACTATTTTATTGGTAACTAGGGGGCTCTGCCCTTGCAAGTTACGCTCGCAAACCCCGTTCAGACACTACAGAATCTAAAAGCACGCTAATTTGATCGGTTTAAAAAAGATTAGAGAAGATTGAATTACACTAAAAAAACCTGTAGCGATCTACCTGTAAACGGGTTTCCATTCAATTCCCTTTGATTGCAAAAATTTAATACAGAATCAGTTGCTGTTAAGACATCCAATGGTTTTTTTCGTGTTTGGTTAAAGAAGATCAGTTAAACATTTGAAAAGAAGCTAAAACAAAATGAATTAAGTAAACAGAGTCTTAGTCTCCCGGTATTTTTAACGGCGTTATAAAACGATTGACATAATACAATTTACTACAATGACTAAAAGTTGCTGCTTTAACCCCTTCAAGGGCGGTGGTTCATTTTTGGACCACTTAATTTTAATTCTTAAATGCCACATTGGCACCAGAATATTGGGATAAAAATTTTCCTTTTATTAAGTAAGTGAACAAGTATTATCAATCTCCCTTGTATTTTAAAACTTTCGATTTTAAAGACTCACATTTTATGAACATTATGTACAGACTTTGATTTTTTTTTACTGGACTCTCTAATATTATTGAACTTGTTCATATACAGTGGTTCTGGTGGACACGCCTATTCTTCACGTTGTGAGTGTTTGAATGTTTTATCTATTACGCAACCCTTGCTGGTAGCTGTAGTGCTGTGGATGGATTCCTACGTACTGGCGGACTGATTATCGATCTTGCTGCGTAGTGGTTGTTAATCATTGGCTATCAGTTTTTCCTGCATTTTATGAACTTAAGTTTTTAAATATTTTTGATTTTAGGGACTATTTATTTTATTGGACTATCTTCAGTTATTGATATTGTTTCTGTTTTTCAGTTGGTTGTGGAGTTACCCATAAACCCACACTCCTGTAAAAGTTGCATGGTAATCTCTAAACATGCCTTTTGTATATTGTTGATCATAGCGAGTTGCTATGTTTTATTTTTGTATAAGAGTTTATGCTTTTGTTATTTATTTTGTTATTATATATGCCGTTGGTTTGCCCGGTCCTTTGGTAGTGCGCGGAGCTGGATTGTGGAGGGTTTTTTTCCGCTAGGGCATTAGTTCCATAAACCTCACGGTTGGAGTCCTGGTTGGGTGTCAAAAAAAAAAAAAAAAAAAGTAAGTGAACAAAAAGATTCTCTTTTAATATTCACGTGTAAATATAATTTTCAAGACATAATTTTCAATATTTTCTTGCTTTTAACACGTACTCATTTAATAGTAATTTTAAAGTTTTTTTTCTGTTTTGAATAGTCACATGAAAATAAATTTTTAATCGTCAGGAAATATTACTCTTTGCGCTGTTTTTAGAATTCAAAATAATCTCTATATTAATAACCTAAGTCATGTGACTACCATCAACAGTTTCGGGCAGATCCCTCCGCTTTTTATATTTTAGGTGGCCATTTTGGTACTTTAATGTTAGCCAGCCACAGGGGCGATAAGTCGCCAAATATTATTCTATCGCCATTATTTCCTTTATATTATAATAGTTCAAGTCATGTAACTGCCATAAACAACTGGCTGATCCCTTCGCTTTTCATAAGAAAGGTTTTTATTTTGACAAAGGAATCAAAGTTATTTTTCGAATAAAACTACACAAAAGTTGCCATAATCGCAAAGAATTCCTGGTACTTTTATATTAGCCGGGTGCAAATCTCTCCAATAGCTTTTTTTTTTTTTTTTTTTTTTTTTTTAAACTTAGCATTTTTTATTTTTCGAGTGGTAAATTAAAACGGTGCTACTTGGTTATCCCATCGACCAAAAATCTGTCGCCAAGCTATAAGATTAAATGCCAATAATGGTTGATCGTAAATGTCACATTCACTTGACTTTAAGGACGTGTTCACGCCATCAAGTGATTTTTATTTCGACGTTTTATTTGTATTTTTATTAATGTTATACTAATTTATTTGTTCTTTCGTTATTTAAAATAAAAAAAGTATGTCAATTTGTATAATTTGGTGAAATTGGTCGGCGGGAGAAGTAGTACCATTAAAACATTGCTTTGAAGAGGAAATTAAATGTCATGATTTGTTGCATTATCATATACGCACCGGGATTGGCGTGATTTTTTTTTTACGACAATTTGGCGAAAACCTCGTTTTCGAATACCACTTACATAGGTATTTTTAAATTATTTTCTGTTATTTTTAAAATGAAATAACAATAAATTAAAAAAAAGTTTAATTAATGACTACAGAACAAAACAATTTATAAAATTTTTTGTAAATAAAAAGAAAAGAAATTCAAATAAACATTTATTAATAAATAAGCAACAATAGCCGGGTACCATGCCAGGCAAAATAACGCCATTTTGGCGCCAATTAGGTACCCTGTTGCGTATATGACATCTGTGCCTAATATTTTTCTTTTTGTTTCGTTTAAAAAAAAAGAAAGAAGTGAAAGCCATTTATTTTAAATGTTTCAGTTTTAAATGAAAGTTTTGTATTAAATAAAATGATAATGAAATACAAATTGAATTATGAATAAAAGTAACATGATGCATTTCTTAGCACACATTTAAGGGAAGCCAAACTGGTCGCCAAATTAGTTTAAAATAATAACCTTTTCTAAAATATGAAAAAAATCTGTTGTCATTAAAATTTGAGATGCTATCATTAGAGAAAAGTATTTAAAATTAGAAAAAAAAATTAATATTTCGAAAACTAATTCGAATTTAAAAATTCTAATACCAATTTTGAGATCTGCGGATCAATACGGATTTTTGGTGTTAATTACATAGCGAAATATTCCGTATTTTAAGAGAAATCGCCGTGAAACATAAGCAGTTGTTTATTTAGTCGTTTCAAAGAATCGTTTCATAAATTCGTTTCATTTCAGTCGTTTCATATATCTTCATAAATTCGTTTCATTGGGATTTTATATATATAGGGTATATTTAACTCATTTTAAAGATGTATAGTTAAAAAATGAATAAATAGATGCATAACTAGAACAAATTTATATAAATAAAAAGAATGAAATTCATTCGAAAATGGCAGAATGATTATTGTCATTCTTTTAAACCGCTCTGTCAGTCTTGGGTTTCAGTTTTTATTTCAATATGCTGCAATTATATGTAAAAAGCACAAGTAATACTTTTATAACACTGTGTGAAATGTTGTACTCAAGAGTACACTGTTGTTTCTTGTCAGCGGGTTCGTTTATATTTTTGAATTGAGAAATTGTGGTTCGACGTGTAGGTTGTATCCATGGTTTTATTATTCAATAATTGTGTTTTTCAGTTATCTGGCTGGATTGTTTTGTTTTATGTTTTAATATGTACATAATTTGTGTTCTGTCTGCAAAATAAATATGTCTTTGTTCAAGAACGGTGTTCATTAATTCATATTCTTAGACATCAGAGAAAACGCTGGATATATTAAGCGTAAAAGTTTGTTAATGTTTAGACGTAAGCGAAGCATATGTTGGTTTAACAACCGTAAGTTTTGCCCACGTTGGCATCAAATAAATACAGTCGAACGAGTTAGTGAAAATAGATCTTTTTTAAGATAAATAATTTTAAGAAGCTTAATCTTCTATTTTCTATGATGGTATTTTCATACATTTTATCACTAAATATATTCTTAGCATAAATAGCTCAATCTAGATATTGCTTTACATTTCACATTACAGGTCGGCCTTTATTAACGAGATAGAAAGTAGATGTCTATTATGAAAAAAGGATACATATAAATATTCGATTCATATAATATTTATTTAATATACGTGCTACGTATGGGTAGAATGTTTTGAAAATATTTTTCGTTTGCAGTTAGAGTGATAGAGAGTCGATATCGAAAACTTACTTCTACTCGATGAGGAAGTTGGAATTAAGGGGACAGATCTCACTTTCAGTGACTAATTTAAGGTCTGTAAGTGAATTAGAGACATTTAGTTTTTTTAAATATATAATATAACTCCAAAAGATATATCCGTATGGATTGATGTCAGGCCTACTCGAGGGCTGTTCTATTTCATTAACATGAATTTGTCTGCAGCCAATCCGATTATGCATCCATTGATTACTTTGTATTTTGCCTATAAAAGTAGTGTTTTCTTTTGAAACTGTTCTTCATCTTGCATAAAAATGAACAAAAAGATAATAGTGTAATTAAAATACTTTTCAGCATCTTATTGTGGCCATGCTACAAATGTCTATTCTCAGAAGAAAAATGCTGCAAATTTTTATACTTTTTGGTCCAAAGCTGTTGCTATCTTAGTATATCTTGATTAAAAAAATAATTTTTGGAAATAGCACCTGGTTTGCTATGTAACAGAATATATAGTTTAAAATGAAACACAATAAAATGATTGTATGAGGGAATCGTTTTGGCCTATTGTCATTCCAGATAGCTCAATAGCCAAGTGCTGGCCATTTAAGCCAAATGACTTCACCAGAACTCCCGGCCTGGGCAATTTTTCAGTTGGAAAATCGTATGCTATCCTTACCAATCAGTATAATTGAGTTATAAATTTTAAACGAGTGTAATTTTGACTCAAACTCACGATTTTTATTTGTGTAACTCAACTTACTCTCGCTTTTTAAAAAGTTAATCGAACTCAGCTCAGGTCTCACATAAAGGAGCCACATTTACGAGTATCGTCTCAATGAGTTTACCGCTACACAGCATTGAAAAACATCCAAGTGTTGCTTTTTACGGTATGGGTAAGATTTAATTTTAAGCATCATTTTCTACTTTTTAAGTTGTAATTGAATTTGCAAAACATACATGACTACTAGTAAGATAACTTTAAACAAGTTTTTACAAACGTATCAACTCTTCTTCATATATGGGGCATTCTCATAATCTTTTGACTTTTGGGGAAAAAATCTGACAAAATTAAACTTTCTAAAATAACATTTTAATCTGATAGACGAATGCCTTAATGATTCAAAATAAAGAAAAAATGGTCAGCAGCGAATTTTTTTTTATTTAACTGAGGTTTAAGTTAAACTTGCGAATTTAATTTTCCTTACCATTTTACGCCTATAACTTTTTATTCTCTTCTAAATTTTTACTTATAATGAATTTACATAGTACCCACAGGACATTCAAATAAGAAATAATAACAATGTAGTACTTTTAATACAGAAATTTTGTATAACATTGTCTTAAAAGGGTGTTAAAGAAGGGACGGTAAGGTAAAAAAAGGGGATGGTACTGGAAAAAAAAGGGACGGTAAGGATGGAACGGTAAGGAAAATTACCACCTATTTTTAGGAAAATCATGTTAAGACTAAGTGATAGTCACAATGTTCATTGATTTTTAGAAACAGTTGTTAACATTGGATTAAATTAATTTTTTTTAAAATTTACCTCGAATAGTGCCGGAATAAACCTTGGAAACGGTGAGACTACCAATAAAGCCACGGTGCTTGAAATTGATATTTAAATGCTGATTTAAATTCTATAGTAAATTTCCTGCCAAAGAATTTTAGACAGTATTTCTCTTGCATCTGCATGAGAAAAAACTTCTGTGGCTGCATCTGAAATGATTTTCTGTATCATTTTAGAAGAGGGATGGTAAGGAATCTAAAACCCAGGGACAGAGTTTAAAAAATAATAACAACCCTAAAAATGTGTGCAGGTTAATTTTTAGCTACATATTTATATAAAACAATTGTTCCAGTTAAAAAAAAGCTACATCGAATTATTTTTTTGAAACAATTTTATCCAGACATCTCCAAACTTAAAAATCAGCATCAGGGACACGGGACGGTATAGGAGTTTTCCAGGTGTTTGGACCCCCATCATCTTCCAAAACTTATTTACCTCGTTAATACTGTTGTGCAATCATGCAATGGGATGTTCCCCAGTATATGAAATTAAAAAAACACAAAAAAGTGTATTAAAATAAAAATTATTATTCAGGGACATGAAAGTCAAAAAATTGTGAGAATGCCCCATATACCGTATTTTCCGGTGAATAACACGCACTTTTTAAACCTTTAAAATCAGCCCTAAAAATTGATGTGTCTTATACAATGAAAATACAGTTTTCTTTTCTTTTTTGTTTCTTGCTCTCATTTTGGTATTTTGGTATTTATCATATTTATATTATATATATTTCTCTTTTGTTAGCATTTTATTTAAAAATACAAATAAAAGAAATAAACTTGCTAGAACAATTGAAAGAACAATTATAAAAAAAGTATTTTATGATATTTCTCTTAAGTGAAGTCCAATGACTGGGAGTAGGTTGATAGTTCAAGCTGAACGTTCTCACGCAGTTCAATGGTATCCATTTCTGCTGCACAGATATGTGCAATTTAGATTAAAAAAATACATATTGGAAGATGGATCATGTCGCTTAAAAGACAGTTGACGTATTTGAGAAATGCTGTGTACTATGCAGATTGGAAGGGGATTTATTTTAATGTTCTAAAATTGTAATGCTTGCATTTCGGTTAGAGTTGTACGCACACTAAAAACTAAAAGTTTTCTACGTATGTCCATTTTTTTTTTTTTTTTTTTTTTTTTTTTTTTTTTTTTTTTTTTTTACGCAACATGAAAATTTCCCTACCTCATTTTATGTCACATTTTCTGTAGTCATATTTAGGCTTATATTTTTCAGATTCTACAATTTCAAGATATACAGTGCTGGAATACGATATCAACAAAAACAGTAAAGCCCTTACTTTAATGAAAAACCAATATCATTGCAAAATTATACACATAAAGTTATACAAGTTTCGTTATTTGTTTTAAATTAAAATAATATGTTTTAATAAATAAGCAAAAATTAATTTCTACATTTTCCATCTTGGTAGAAAAAAGTTTAAGACCAGTATATTTAAAATTTAAATTACAAATGGAAATGATTTGTAGACCAATTTTTAGTGCATTGTTTGTTTCCTTTTAACAATGACGCCTTCCAAAAGACGCTTTGGAAAGGATTTGGACAGATTTGTAAATGTGGAAATGGGTATTTGTTTCCATGTTTCCAAAATGGCTGCTTTCAGTTCAACATTCGAAACAAACTGTTGGTATAAATTTGACAAACCAAGATTCTCCACACATTTTGTATGAAATTTATATCAGGAAATATATATATTGCCTTGACATATACAAGTACATGAATATATCCAGTATCATGCCTGAAATGTCCAATGTTCTGATGCTGTTTGCAGATAACCAATCTGAAGTTTACACATACTTGCGAATAGAAACCTCACTATGAAGCAATGTCAAATTCTAATCGTTAAGTTCATCTTTAACCCCCTGACTGCCCAACAAAATGGCAAAATTAGAATGTTGTTTTCTGTGTAATTTTTTAAAAATTCTAAAAAAAGATTTTTTTGCCAACATCATATAAATTTTTTTACGTATAGGTATATAAGACTTGAGAGTATCAATCATAACATATATTTTTTAACTGGATTATAGATATAGAATTATATTAATTTAAATAATGCTTCTTTTGCAGTGAAACCTATATCTTAGTGAACGGATATATCAGTTCGCGGCGGTCAGAAGGTTAAGGGGAACAAAATTCTTATCAAGTACACCTTTATAGTCAAATGAGTTCATCTTTGTCTTGGTGAAAACCAAGCTTCTTTTTCCCTTTGCATTAAAGCCTACCCAAATCAGAATTGGGCTATCGCCTTGTACACGTTTTGAAAGCAGATATGGATCACTGGTAAATCATGCCACTATTATCTTAAACCATCAGTTCCATCAAGAGGGAATAATTTTTCATTAGTAAAAACCAATTTGTGCAATAGATTGAATTTTAAGACATTGGAAGATGCGTATTTTAATCTTGCATGAATGTATTGCTTTTGTAGTTTTGGCTTGGCTTTGAATTTTGCATAATTCAAGCATTTGGTACTTTTTAACACATTTCTAACAGTTCTGAACGTTACTCAGAATACTAGAGCAGATTTTATAGTAAAAGAATAAGCACAATATTGCACCGTCATTCAAATAACGTTCCGTTTACAAAGGGTTGAGAGTTTTGATAGCAGTCCGCTTCTTTTGTTTCTAACATAGTTCATTGGACCACAAACAAAATTGTGCAGAACATTTTCAAATTTATTTATTTTTAGCAAAATTTGCTTTTCAGCCAGGCCGTAATCCAAAAAAGCCCTTGTTTTAACATTTTTCTTCTTCAGTCAATGATTTTCCGCAACCCATGCTCAAAGCAGCAATTGCTTATCCCAAAATTTTAAATCTAGCAACTACTAACCTATAGACATCTTCACAGATGAGTTCCGCATAAAATACTACGGTAATAACGTCATCTCATCCTGCTAGACTTAAAAGAAGCTACTGGTCCTAAACTTATTTCCATCTACTTATAATAAAATCTGAGTGCCGTAAACTGTCGGAACGATGCCGGTGCGAACCACTCTGGTCTGCGAATCGACCGTAGCTAAATGCATGTTAGGCTTAATGAAAAACATATCCTAACATATGACAGCTAAATTATAATTTTTTCTTCTTGAAATCACGTCTCTAAAGCATATTTTCACATAACACATGTCTATCATATCAATTTATAATGTATTAAGTTCTAAATTGAAATTAAGCTATTATAAACATAGAAATCAGATCTAAACAAACGATACTGGTGTCATTCAGATTCAAATTCCAGCAAATCTACAAACAAATGAATGACTCTTTGAACGCTTTATTAAAAAAAAATACAGGTTAACGCCGATGCTGGTCTTAAAATATTTGAAAAGTATATTGAAAACTTTTAATATTTTAACTTTGTTTAAAACCTTTAAAAACTATTCGATTAAGTTCTAAATTTAAGGGCAGCAACAACAACAAGTTCTAAACAAAAAATAACGGATAACTATCGCCATCTGGTGGAGAAAAGATATAGCTTTCGCTCTAAGAAAGTCCATGCAAGCACATTACACTACACGCATTTTTAAATTATTCAGAATGATTATACTTTTGCACAATTTCAGATTTCCTGTAACATTTGTTTTCTGTCTTATATGACAAAGTAAAAATTATCCGAGTTTGAATATCTAAAACTTTCGAATGCATTTACAATAAATAATTATTTCAATGACACTTTAGCATTATTTAAAAGGAAATTAAAGGGACTATTTTTTCTGTACCGAAGGTTGCGAGCAGTGCCTCTGTAGGCCGTTTTAATTCCCAATAAATTAGGAGCTTATGTTTCTTGCTATAATTCTTTTGGCGTCAACTTTCTGTTGTGATAGTTCTTTTATTTTTTAAATGCATTTTATCAGATTTGAAGACATTATAAATAAAATGAATATTTCTTATCGATACAACATATTTTAATTGCTTTGCAGATAAAATGTCGAATTTTAACATAGTCTGTAGCGAAAAAAAGAGTCACGCTAAACAACAAATTTTTTAATGTAGAGGGAACCTAAACAAGCATTTTCGTCATAGAATGTGTAGCTGGAAATGGCACGTTTAAGCGCTGGTGACTAAATTGTAGTTTACATAATTTCTTTGTTCTAATCATAAAAAATCAAAGAATAATACTTTCTGATTAACAAAATGCATGAGGCATCTTCTTCTTATTATTTTTTCTTAAGTCAGAAAAATATTTTTTTAACTATTGTTTTGAATCTTTATCATTCACTTTCCGTCATTTTTGACGGGGATTATATACCAGTTTGTTAATATTACAAGATTTTTAACAATTGTAGATAAAATATAAACATCCTCACAGATGAGTTCCGCATAAAATACTACGGTCGTAACGTCATCTCGCCCCACCAGTGGCCGAGAGGTTCTGCTCTCGAAGCTGGTAGACGGGAGGTGCTGGGTTCGATCCCAATCGCGCCCGTCGGCCTAATTGTTCGGAGTTTTCGTGGTTTTCTTCGAGCTGTGGATTTTCCATGCGTAAATACGGATTAGGTTCCCTTAGAAAGACCCCCACGGAGGGCATTCCCCCCCGGGCCTATATCCCTCGTGAAGATAATCGGCCGTCAAAAATCAACCCAACCCAACCCGTAACGTCATCTCATTATAATATGTTTAAAAGAAGCAACTGATCCTAAGCTTATTACCATTTATTAATATTAGAAGATTTTAACACTTGTAGATAAAAATAACTTTTAACCTTTAGAATTGAATTAAATGTTAATATTTTATCAGAAAAATTTATCTTAATTCAAGATATATAACTGTTTTCGGAATTTCACTCTAAACAATAAAACTAGCATGTGGTCTTAAACTTCTTTCCAGCACTGGTATAAGCCTTGACAAAATAAAGATCTTGTGCAAGTTTCGTTTTTAACTGAAAATCTTTTAACATGTTTCAGTTTTTATACTTCTTCCTTTAATTTTTACTCGCCATTGTACAATTAGTTATATTGACTAACGTAACTTATCTTAAGAGTAAGATCTTAATTGTTTTTAGAAGTGGAAAATTTTTATAATTAATTCTATAACTAAAATATGCACGTATTAGTGATGATTTCGGGCTTTTCTTTCGGAGAAGGATAGCGAAAGTACGCAGTAGAAAATTGTTAACAATATTTTAAAGCTCTTTCGAGATGAATTAATTAATCGAAGTTAATGCATAGAAATATGTATTAATCTTAAATACGTCCTCATGACAACATTTTGTGATATTCATGTCCCTAAAGATCTGTTTAAAATAGCAAATTTGTTATTTATATCCCAGCATTGTAGAAATCTTCAAATGTAATAATTCTTATTCTTTAAAAATACCACTTTATAACTACGGTATAAATGCATGAATTCTGTTTCTAGTAATACTGGAAAAGACTTCAAACCGAAATAGAGGCTAGAGAAGGGACATCCCACAGTTTCTTTATGTACTAACAATGACTGTGCAAAGACTTTAAAATCATTCAACCGATCAATAACAATTCAATTCCTTTTTACACTGAATTTTAAAGTACTGTAAAATACTTTAAGAAACCTAGATGATATTCACGTTTCCCAAGTAATAAGGTTTCATTTTGCATTTTTCAATTTGTGTATAAATAAAATTTTCACTTTGAGCCTGGGTCCGTCCGAGCGCGAAGACAGGCATAAAAATCTAGCCCCAGCCTGTTTCTGACTCGGACTAGGGCCAAGCCCGTCTCATACCTAGTAAGTATTATTAAAATTCTAATAGAAAACAAGGATTAACAAGGAGTTGTTCAGGAGAGGAGATATTATTATTGCATTTAAATAAATATTTCATGTTATTTATTAAAAATCAGCTTATAAGTGATATTATATAATATTAATCTCTATTAATAAAATGAATTGTTGTGTGTGCCAATCTTTTTATTTCACGTTTTTTTCCTAAAAAAATGTGCTAAATTCTGGTTGCGTCTTATACGTTTTATACATCGGAAAATACGATACTTTTCATCAACCTGATTCTACAATCCCCAATTTGACCCAATGAAGAAAAGAAGATGTAAAAAAATGATCCATTTATTTCGAGACAGGAATTCCTGTTTTCTGGAAAAGAACGATTTTTCTTTTCCTATTATTGTAATGCATTTTCCGAATCTACTTTCAACAGATGATGCATTTTCTTTATAGAAAACTTCAATCAATTTATAGACAGATATTCCGTCAAACATTTGTCCTTGAATTATTATTTTTTTATTTACAGAATCGCTATGGCGGAAATCTTTTAAAATAGATATTTTATTCACTTCGAAAGACATCTCAAAAATCATAACGGAATATAAGTTCTTTTGTAATTTACATTTTTGATACCAAAAAATTATTTTTAATGAAAAGTTACGTTCGTTTATTAAATTTAAATAATCATCCTTAATTTATCACGTATATACTATTCATTTATATACATGCATAGGTATAAGAAAAGTGAATTTTAATGTAATGAAATCTTCTGTAATATCATGATTACAATACTGGGGAAAATATCCTGTTAGTTGATGGTTTTATTACGACGACAGTCTTATGGAAATATTTTGAGAACAATGCAAGAAAAAGTAATGAACTTAAAAATTTGGAACGACATGCTTTTTTAATATTATTATTTAATGTAAAATCTACATTTTATTCTATTTTTGAACTTTGAATTTCGGACCTTGATCACCAAGTCTTTATTGATAATGACATTTATGTACGGGAGTGCAAATGAAATTTCATATGAATAATAAGGCGAAATTGACAATTTTGACCCGAAAGAAGTACTAATCGCACCTCGTGGAGAGGGAACTATTCAACGCTCTCTGTTTCGCCAATGCAGAGATTGTTTTCAGACGAAACAATATTTTTGAAGCATTGCCATGAAAATGCACTGTTCTAAAACCATGTTTTCAAGAATGGGCTATTGTGCATGGATTAGGATCGAAGAAGCTTGTACTAACACTGCGAAAAAATACCTTGTGGGACTCCAAGAAACATTTGGTAGTGGAACATGAAATATACTGCATGATAATGTAGTTCTTTTTACCAACAAAGTTCTATGGTCACTTATGTTCATATTCACCATCTACCTGAGCTTTGGAAATTTGGATCGAACGCTGAAATGGTAATCATCATTAAAGTGATTGGACTTTGGATGTGATCAGACCCAATCGGGTTAATTTGGGAATTTTATTTGAACGTTTGATCGAGGTTTTCTAGGTTGAGGTTGATGGTGAATTAGACAAACTTCCACCGTTTACAACAAAAGCAGACTTCCACCATTTCCTTCAAAAATACTTTGTTTAAAAACTTAACTTTTCTTTAAATAAACTTTAGTTTTTTTCGGCTTATTGAAGCGAAGAATTATTCGATTAAGAGTCATTCCATGTCAATTCAACCAGACCTTGTAACCCGACCGCCAGGGATTTGGATGAAACTCGGTGTATATACTAATTCTATCATGATATGAATACATCAGAAATTTTTCCTTCCTAGACGTCATAGTTTGTGAGATATGGGTGTCCAATTTTTGGATTTTTCCCAAATCGCACATTTCTGAGTCTGTATTTTTAGACTGCAGTTCCATTTTCAAAAAAATGTTTCTCTGGATCTAAAATGCGAATAATCTTAAAAATATCACCGTAAGTACATCAAAAGACGCAGATTTTAATAAAAAAAATATTTAAAAAAATAATTTTAAATATTTAGGGCCAAAAAATTAAACCAAATTTGAAAGTTATGATTATTTTTCCAAATTTTTGTGACTTTACGAAAAACGCTCTACACAAAAAGGCAAATGAAATTTCCAATTTCTTTTTATTTTAAATAAAAGTTTACACTTTGGGCTTTCTATTTATGAAATAAAAATGATGTCTTTCTCATGGCTTATGCAAAATTTTTGACTTATTTTGGGATGCTGTACCTATCAAGAGATAAATATCTTTAACTTTGCTTATGGTACCAAAATAATTGCTGTACATTTTAAATATAAATTTATTAATCATTTTGATTTATTTCCTAAATTAAACCCTTAAAATCAGACTGATTTATTTATTTTTATAACAGTAGAAAATTTGTATGTTATTGGTACATATCACACATTATCTGAAATTGTGCTGTTCTCAATTTTATCGCATATGTTTGTCACATAAATGTACCTCTATCATTGGATTCAGTGGTATAGCATTTCTATAAATACTTTCACAAATGTAGTATGTAAAGAATATGTGCAATATTTAATGGAGGGGGTGTAGATATTGAAATCATAGATTTTTATCTCATTTTTACTCAGAAAAAACAAAGCAAAAACTTTACTTTGTAAATAAAAAAAAGAAGCACTTATATTAAATAAATTCAACAAGTCATAGGAACCACAGTAATTATTTAGGTATCACAGTTTAAATTAGACATATTAGAGATATTTTTTTTTTCTTGAGTGGTGCAATTTCCGAAAACAGGGCAAAATTTTTACATAATCTAGGAGAAAAACTTCATTTTTATTAAAATTGAAATAATCATTAATTAAATCTAATACATTAAATAAAATTGCTTATAAATAATTTAAAGATTTAGATTGTTGTATTTTTTTTATGTAACAAATAAAGAATTTGTTAAATTATATGCAAATTTTTAAAGTTAAAAAATCAGAATAAATATTATATTTAAAAGACTAAAATTCAAAAATATAACTGAGCTAAATATAAATATATAAGTAAATGACGTACTTTTGCAGTATCACTTAGACTTATTTTGCAACATTCTTTTTTGTGCAATTTAAAATTTATATTTATTATGAATAAGCAACATTGAGAACCTTCTAATATACATGTCAATTTTCCTATCTTACTGTAACTCCAAACATAATAACACAACAAAACATCGGTATATTAGAAGATCTTCGTGATTTAGTATCTAAAACATTAAATCGGTGGCTATCTCCCCTCCTTCCCCTTACCCCCAGAAAAGAATTTAAATATCTTAAGGGGAAATTCTCTGCATTTTGGTAAAGGTTTATGAAAATTTGCAATTTTTATATTGCAAGAGCAGGAAAAAACAGCTTTACATCAGGAAATATCTCTTTTACAAATGGTATCACTTCCTTCTGTGTTAAACACACAAGAGTGACATCATGTTGCATATCATAAGATAAAATGTGTATATTGCTTGCTGATAATCTAATACTGAGAGATAGAGTGTATATAACAGTTGGATCAAGAGTGCAGCTTCTTTGGTCCAATGGTAACTTTAAGCCTCATCTTGAATAAGAAAAGTAAAATTTTTGCTGAAATCCTACAAAACGATAGCTTTTTGAGGGCCAAAGTTTGCTTTAGTTTATTTTAGGAAATTAGATTTAGCTTTCGTTATAAAAGAGTGGAATAACATTTTCCAAATATTTTACTTAGCTTGTCACAAATTCAATTAAATGAACAGTGCTTCTAATACTGGATTGAATACCTAGAGTTATGATTCTCAAGTTTTTTGGAAATTCCCGTTTAAAAAGAGAATACAACTCATATAGATACACATAATATCAATCGCTTTAGTGCATAGTACATTCTTAGCAATGCTAACTACATTTTTTTTCCAGTCATGATTCTTCAATATTCATTACAATTATAAAACTTTTCAATTAGTTCAATTGTTTCTGGACCTGTAGCTGTGGCTTTAATTTTTCTTATTTCTGGCATAGACAAGATTCTCTTTTCTCTCAGAAGTTGTCATGACGGTCTGGCAGCATAATTAGTTACTTAAAATTCATCTATTATTTTCATTTGCAGCACAAGGAAAAATAGATCCCCTTCTATTATGAGAAACAGCAGACTAATAATAATTTGATTAACAGATTCGAAAATACCTGCCTTAACTAAACAATTTTATCCTGCCTTTGTCAGAATTTGTTTATACAAGGCAGGTGTAAAAATATGTTTCATACTGTAGAAATGAACTAGGCTTTGTTAAATAAAAGGTATTTAAACTATAAAAAAAGTATTTAAAATGATTAAAATTATCCAAGATAATAAGATAGAAAGTTTTAAAAGAATGTTAAATATAAATAAAATATTTTAATTCAAACACACATACACACACACAGAAAAACATATTGAAAATTTGATGGGTAAAAAGTCATTATTGCATTTTCTTATTCTATATCAACAAAAGATTTTTTGTTTACAGTTATATTGTAAACACAAAATTAAGGGATTGTTTAAATTAAAAAAAAAGGCTAATAATAAAATAAATATATGAATGAATAAATAATGGAAACATAAGGATTATGCACAAAATTTAATGGAGGGTAGATAGACTGCATTCATAGACTCCCCCCCCCCCCCTTTTACTCAGAAGAAAGAAAAAAAAGCAAAAACTTTACTTTGCAAAAGAAAGGAAGAAAGAAACATTGAATAATATATTCAACAAGTTATATGAACCACAGTACTTAGTTAGGTACCTCAGCTAAAATTAGGCAGAGATTTTTTTTCTTGATAGGTGCAGTTTCCCAAAACATGGCAAAATTTTGCATAAGTCATGAGAAAGACATCATTTTTATTCCATAACTAGAAAGCCCAAAGTGTAAACTTTTATTTACAACAAAAAGAAATTGGAAATTTAATTTGCCTTTTTGTGTAGAGCCTTTTTCGTAAAATCACAAAAATTTGGAAAAGTAACCATAACTTTTAACTTTGGTTTAATTTTTTGGCCCTAAATATTTAAAATTAATTTTTTAAATATTTTTTTTATTAAAATCTGCATCTTTTGATGTACTTACTGTGATATTTTTAAGATGATTCCCATTTTAGATCCAGAGAAACAATTTTTTGAAAATGGAACTGCAGTCTAAAAATACAGACTCAGAAATGTGCGATTTGAGAAAAATCCAAACATTGGACCCTCCCATATCTCACAAACTATGACGTCTAGGAAGGAAAAATTTCTGATGTATTCATACCATGATAGAATTAGTATATACACCGAGTTTCATCCAAATCCCTGGGGGTCGGGTTACAAACCATAAAAAATTTGGTTGAATTGACATGGAATGACCCTTAAATAAAAATAAAGTATTTTTTCCCAAAATTCCAGTTTGCTTAGATGGTAATCGGAGCTTGTCAATGGCGAGGATAGGAGGTCTTTGAACATTCCACAAAGTCGCCCAATATGAGATTATGCAACTTGACATATTCTCCAATCTAAAGGAACCCCTCAAAAGACAACGTTTTTTTTTATTATTATTATTTACAGAAACGCCATTTGAAGGCGATAAGGCGCACATTCGCAAATATTGGTAAAAATGGGAATGCTTTTGGCATCAGCATCGCTCAAAAATCAGGCTAGTGAGTATAAATATGACTGATGATTACACTTACTTGCGGAGTAAAGAAGTTTGTGCCTTGTATGATGATATGAACTTGTATGAACCTTGTATGAATTATATTCCTAACACATTTATTTTGATTTGGAGTATCTCTAGATACTTTTATGTTATCCGGGTGCCAATCCCGCTGTAACATTTTTTTCCCTCGCCATTAGCAAAATTTAACTTTTGAGTTTGTAAGGAAAACTTTTGGTTTATTATATTATTTCTTATTAATTATTTTTATTTATATATTCATTTATTTATATTTTAAATTAAATGAGTAAAATAATGTATTTTAAATACATATAGTATATGTATTTTAAATAAAAGTTACGTATATTGAATGAAACGAGTGAAAGGTTTATATTTTAAATGAAATGAATGCAATGCGAATGGTGGCATTGTGAAGAATATCTTACTAATTATCAAATGCGACCGGCTAATATAAAAGTACCTATTCCGCTATAATTATATATGATTAAATGTCAGTTCTTGCAGACTTTTCTTCTGTTTATTACTATGCACGTTTGGATCAAGCCATAAGGATGCAAGTGCCACGATAATGTGTAACGATATTTCTTTTTAATGTGGATAGTTAAGTATTTATATAATTTCAATTAATGTGTGGTTTTTTGTGTAATTTTTGTAAAAATATAGAGAACTTCCTAATAATGTACAATAAATTGCAATCTGAACACATTTACTCAGAATAATTTCTGTTCAATAATGTACTTTTTATCTATTTAATTTTGTCTTGCGTTTTATATAGTTTAAATATTAAAATTCGTAAACGCTTTTCTTTTAATAGGCTAATCTATATAAATTTTATTATTAATAAAACCTTATAACAAGAAAGGAAAATCATGCGTTAAGCATAGATTATGAAACACTTTCCAACACTTCCTGAATGCTTTAATAAACTTCGTTATTTAGGGAAATAAGGTAAGTAAGATAACTAAGTAAACATTTTAGAAAACGCATAAAACGTTTATAAAACTGATTTCAGCAGTTACTGCCCATAGCCAAATGTGTATTCCAATTATTTTGGACAACCCTGTATTTCATCTGTAAGTTGATATATATACTATATAATGGTAGAATTTAGTTTAGGAAGGAAACGCGTAACAGGTAGCAATTTCTCTTTCAGCAATTTATACTAATAGATGAAAACATACCTCAATACTTTTACACAGCCCTGTAGTTTTTCTAGTACCTTTATTACACGCCACTATTTAGCTAAAATTTTATCCAAACTGAAACACTTTTAAAACTACTCAAATCACATTCCCAGAAATTACCATGCATAGACGGCCATGTGTCTATGTATCCATGTATTCTTTGCGTGACCCTGTATATCATCCTATCTATATTCTACAAACATTTTTTAGTAAACTAAAGGCAGTCCAGCGTATAAATGCGTAACTCATTTAAAAGAAACCTTTAAGCAATTTAAACTTATACTCAGTAACCCTTACGAATACTTTTCTGTAGTCCTGTATATGAACTATAGCATTTATACACACTATATAGTGTGCATAAATATAGTGAAGCTGAAAAGCGGATATCATAATTAAAAACGCATTTCCAGCAACCATTGCTAAAATGCTTTAACATAATTAAAATACACCGCAAACAATTCCCCCTACCCTTTACATCATTATGTAACAGAATTTTTTGTGTTGCTCTGTAAATGAATGGTAACTATTCTTTGCACCGCATACTCTACAGAATAAATATTTTAGTGACTTTCATAAATGTATATTAATTTTATTATGTTTGAAATAGTGTAATACCAATGAAAATCATTCGAAACCATTTTTTCCCATTGGCCGCAATGTAACGGAATACTTTTGACTGTCGCTGTAAATTAAACTAAACATGCTACAAACTTAATTTGAAATAGAGATTGTGCTATGGTAGAGGTCAATAACATCCAAAAATTTTAGAACAATCGGAATATGTTTTCGAGAGTTAAAGCGCTAATAGACGGACAGACAAACAGAAGTCATAAACACTTTTCAACTTTGCTGGAAAGTGTTAAAAAGAAATATTTACCGGATAATTTATTCAGAACAATATTATTTGTAATTTCACAAAAGCTTAATCAGGTTGATAATTCTAGAAAGAAATGCTTTTAAGTCAATTAACAAAGTACTCTAGGAAAAGAAAAAAAAATTACAATACTCCAAAAAAGAAAAAAAAAATCTTTATGCTTCTTTAATTTCTTTTCTATAACAATTCATCATTTTAGAGAAGCGAAAAAGAAAAAAAAAACTCTTGTTATTTCTTTGAAGGATTCTATTCCAAAGGTACAAATTTTACGGGATGTGTTCATCCTATTTCTTATCTTTCTTCTGCACAATTATAGGAAACCTTTAAGGAAATCGAAGGTTTTTATATTGTGGAAGATTATGTAGGATGCTACAAACAACAAAAAATCTCTAGTTTGCAGCTGGAACTGTAATTCAGATTTTGGCAGATCTGAAAGGGATTATCTGCTTCTTGATGATTATCTTTAAGAATAAAGAAGGGATAATAAATGCTGCAAGAGTATAAAAATGTCATATATCAAGACCTGTCTGTTCAGTTTCTAAACAGTACTTATAATGCGTATATATATACATTACTGAAATTAAATTTCCGCGTTTTATTTAATTAATACCGTAAAAATTTCTATTCTAAACTTATTCTACAATCTTAGTTTATTAAATGGGTTCCTGTTTTAAACATTACTCCATTCATTCCGTTTACTTAAATTCCTTTCTATTTAAAATGCGCATTTTAATATTTATTTTCTTCCAAAATCTTTCTAAAAATATTACCCTTAATAATTTTTTCTAGGCCTTTTTATTTCTCAATCTAGAAATGCCCATATTTATTCTATTAAAGTTATTTGTTTTATACCATTTTCTTTTTTCTTATATTTTTCCAAAAGTCTATTTCGCGCCCTTTCCTTGGAGCACCGCAAGCACCCTAATTTCTTATGTCACTAGAATATAGTTCTTCTCTGCTTCAAGGTTGTCGTTGGCTGTCCCATTCATCCGCATTAAGGTACATAACCTTACGCTACTCGCTATTTAATCTAGTACATGAGCGCGGAGCCCAGAATTTTCGTCTGACCTGTTGTTTCAAAATTATTATTATTGATGTGAGAAAGCGAGACCCCTGGAATTATAGAGTTATTATCGTTCCTCTTTAAAATGTAGAAGTAAGATTACAAGACTCTCGTAAGGCATGGTGACGCCACGGTGACGTCGATGTGAAGTCGCACTGTGACTTTGTGACCGTCGATGTGACCTCACGTGACGTCGATGTGAAGTCATGGTGACTTAAATGTGAAGTCGTTATGGCCATTTTAGAGCTCGTTTGTGACGTCATATTGTGACCACTTTGTGATGTAACGGTGTGACAAGTGTGTCCTTTGTGACGAAATTGTCACTAACATGTGATGGTTTTGTGACGGCAGTGACAATGCTGTGAAGTCACATTGTGACAAGTTTATGAAAATTATGTGATTTGTGACGATTTTTCCAAAAACTTTGTTACGAATATGTGACTACAGTGACAATGTTGTTCTAAAGTCACACTGTGACACAGTTATACATGTTGTAAAACAATTTACATCTATAACGTTTTTATACTTTGGCGATACATCGCGATGAAAACTTGTAGCCGATTTAACAAGAGTACATCAAAAGAAGTTTAATGTATCAAAATGCAATGCCCGGCAGACTTCAATCTTTATTGAACTTTTTTTTTCTGTTGTAATAAATGAGAATATTGAAGACAATTAAATATTCGATAGATCACAATTAGCTATTTGTTCTTCTAAAAAGCATTAAAATCACCAAAGAAAATGTTTTGTTTAAATATTCAATATATATATACATACTCCAAACGCTCATCATGTTCCATATAGTCATTATATAGTACGTATTAGTATTTACGTCTTTTATGCCATACATATATACACTATATTGCCATTAATGACCGGCAACTTTCAATTTTAGACATTTTGTCGAATATTTAGAAATATACTTGACAGATTCTTCTGGAATTTCAGGATTAAAAAGAACAGGTATGACCTCATATTTAGCAATGTCGATTTGTTAAGGGGGGCAATTAGAGAGCCAACAAAAAATCATAGAAAAAATATAATACTTGGGATCACCGTGTAAAATAAAATACACGGAATGATCTACCGCTACGGAATATAAATAAACAGACATTCTGGAATATGTGTATTCTTTTGTGCAAGAATAGAACGTATATTAAAAGAAATATAGCGATTTATATAAAAAAATTAAAAAATTCTTACATGTTTTTTGCTTATAACATGCAGGGTTTTCAACCAAATTTAACGCCGGTTTCAGAAAAATTAACAAAATATAGTAGAAACAATATAGTGCAATTGTAATATAAATATATTAAATATTTTAGGAAATATGAGCAGTTGTATGAAATAATTTTTATCTGCGCATGCGCGAACGATAACAAGGATCATTTTACGTAATTTAATAGTCAACTCTATGGAGCAACTAATTAAAAAAAAATCTAGTCAAATATCGTAAAAATTCAGAAAGATATCTGCGTTAAAGTGAACAAATTTTTAGTTGTTCTCTAAAAGCAGCTGAATGATAAGGGATTTTACACAAATTGTCATTTTTTCTTAACTGACTTTCAGAAAAAAGTTAGTATTTAATGACTATCAATGAGTAGATTTGTAAAAAAAGCTTCGAATTTGATACTTCTTTTGATCATGGTACAGGCTCGTTCTGGTGGTTATCCAAGCAGAACTAAAGCATCAATAAAAAATGAAAATTAAAAAAAATAAAAAATAAAAAATGACAATTTGTGGAAAATCCCTTATCATTCAGATACTTTTAGAGAACAACTAAAAATTTGCTTACTCTAACGCCGATATCTTTCTGAATTTTTACGATATTTGACTAGATTTTTTTTAATAAGTTGCTCAATAGAGTTGACTATTAAATTATGTAAAA
Source organism: Maratus speciosus (assembly GCA_963932465.1). Classification (NCBI taxonomy): domain Eukaryota; kingdom Metazoa; phylum Arthropoda; class Arachnida; order Araneae; family Salticidae; genus Maratus; species Maratus speciosus. The sequence continues at coordinate 533,734,802 of OZ010788.1, read as the reverse complement.
TGATCCTTGTTATCGTTCGCGCATGCGCAGATAAAAATTATTTCATACAACTGCTCATATTTCCTCAAATATTTAATATATTTATATTCCAATTGCACTACATTGTTTCTACTATATTTTGTCAATTTCTCTGAAACCGGAGTTATTTTTGGCTCAAAACCCTCCATGTTATAAGCAAAAAACATGGAAGAATTTTTTAATCTTTTTAAATAAATCGCTATATCTCTCTTAATATACATACTATTCTTACACAAAAGAATACACATATTGCACAATGTCTTTTTATTTATATTCGGCAGCGATAGATCATTTCGTGCATTTTATTTTACAGGGTGATCACAAGTATTATTTTTTTCTTTGAATTTTGGTTGGCCCCCTAATTGCCCCCCTTAACAAATCGACATTGCTAAATATGAGGTCATACCTGTTCTTTTCAATCCTGAAATTCCAGAAGAATCTGTCAATTATATTTCTAAATATTCGACAAAATGTCTAAAATTGAAAGTTGCCGGTCATTAATGGCAATATAGTGTATGTCATATTACATGCACACATATACAAGGTGTCCAGCGAATAAGACCCTGATTTCAAAATTAAATATCTCAAAAACAATGATCAATAGAATTATGCGGTAAACGGTTTGTTTACTAGCTAAGCTGTAAAAATGTTGTACAGAAGCTTCAAAAATTAGTTGCAAAAACCGCTAACAGATGGCGCTGTAATCGCAATACTTGTAAACTGCTTCGAAGTCGAGAGCCCTAGCGTCTCATTCCTAGATGGCTCCCTATTGGGAAAGTCCATTTTTTCATTGGTGTGATGTGCAGAAATGGAGACATCTGGTCACAGAATTATTGCATCAGCTTTAACTTTAGAAAATTTCAATTAATAGAATTTTCAATAAAAAGTTTAGAAATCATTATAAGAATTTTTTAAATACTTTATTAAATTCAATCTTTAATGCCATATAATTATTTAAATCAAAATGCATATATTTAGAAAAATAATTTTGTACTTTTTATTTATTTTTTATATTTTTAAATCACGGCATAATATTTTGGTATTATTGTTTGTACCTGAATTATTATAAATAAAAAAGTAATTTTTCGCTTTTGATTTATTTTTAAATCACGGCATAATACTTTGGTTTTAGCACAACACATATATTTCTTTTCTTTGTAAACAAAGTTTTAGAGACAGAAATTATGCGTTAAATTATTTCTTTTTTAAAAGGAATTGATGATAAGTCATATCATCAACGCCAAAGCAAAAGTATTTTGGATGCTGCATGCCTTTCGAAGACTTCGGATCCTATCGCTAGAAGCTGCACCATATTTCTGTGCTCAATGATAAAAAAATGAAAACCAGTTTTTAAAATTAAAATTACTTTTTTAACTTAATTAAGTTTTTAAAAATAGAAACTTTATATTTTTTCATTCAAACTATTCTCTACAATTAAAAAAAATGATTTATGAATTGTGATTTGAAATATGATTTATTATATTATTGAAATGCTCAATGATTTGTAAAAAAGGGGTTTCTTTAAGCTTAATTAAATTTTAAAACCAGAGACTTTGGATTTTTTTATTCAAACTTTTTTCACAGTTTAAAAAACATACCACAGAGATATTGGTATTCGGACCGAAGTAGCTTATAACAAAATTTGAAACAAATCTCAATTCTGTCAACACATGGCTCCGCTTCTGCACATTACCCAAATAAAATATTTTTTAAGTTCTTATATAATAATTGCTAAACTTTTTATTGACAATTCTATTAATTGAAATTCTCTAAAATTGGAGCTGATACAATAATTCTGTGACGAGATGCCTCCACTTTTGCACATCACCCCGAAGAAAAAGCGATCTTTCCCAATTTTCGTTCTTCCATAGGAAGCCATATAGGAATCAGACGTTAGGGCTCTCGACTTCAAAACACAATTTATAGACATTGCGATTACAGCGCCATCTGTTAGCGGTTTTTGCAACTAATTTTTGAAACTTCTGTACAACATTTTTACAGCTTAGCTAATAAAGCTACCGTTTTCCGCATAATTCTATTGATCTTTGTTTTTGAGATATTTAATTTTGAAATCAGGGTCTTATTCGCTGGACACCCTGTATATCTATAGGGGAGATGGGGCACATGTGAACAGTTCGCATAAATATAGCTTTTTCTCATGACTGCATTAATTTCTATAAACAAAACCTACTCAATATAGTAAATAGAATTTTCTTTTATACATGGTATTTTTTTAAAAATCACCTGTATAGTTCTTACATTTTTTAATAGTTTTATAAATTCGAAAAATTGTTCACATGTGTCCCATCAGCGGGGTAGTTGTGAACACACGTGGGGTACATGTGAACACAAGGAAAAAATGTCCTTTCACATGCTTTTTATTCTGTGATTCATTTGTCATCGTAATCATTAGTTAATTAACTATGAAATTCACCATAAAGAAATATATATATATATATTTCTCTAGTTTCTGGGTGATATGTTTAAGCAAAAGATTATAAAATGAAAATAAGTAGATTTTGGGGATGGAGGCTTAGATGATTCATTAAGTATTGCTGAAAAAAAAAATAAAGAAGCAATTTTAAAAAAGAAATAAAATCTTTTAAATTTTGCTTAGGGGTTTTTGTTTTGGGAAAATTTTAGGGAGGGCGCGTTTACATACTATTTATCTCAAATCTGCTGAAATACGAAAGATTCCCACTGCTGTATTTGCCTTAGTTACTCGTAAATTATAGATAAATTAGGGTTTTTTAATGATTTAAAAAAATCTCCACTATACCCCCTCCCCCCAAACTTCTTTTGCTTTTGAAAGAGGGAGGGTGTTACAATAGGAATTTTACGGTAGTTATCAGTTTAAAAATTTTACTTTCTTAAAATATTACTCATATCTATCTCCACTCAAAGCATCATATACATAACTGTTTTAGAGATGGAAGTAAGCCATCATTGCAAGTTTAGAACAAATGTAATAGAAAAATTTGCAAAGTTGTTCAAGGTAATACTTTTGTATTAACAATGCATAAAAAATATTATTGTAAACTGTTTAGTAAAATAATATATAGCACTTATTGCATTTTAGAAAACATTAAATTTATTTAAAGTAGAATTGAATGTAAACGAGCTTGTTGCTCTTTATGTATTTTCTGAAATATGTGTTTGATGAAGTTTCAATGCAAAATCAACTTTGTGTGAGGAAAATATCTTCTATTTCAGGAAAATTATAGATAATGGAACTGACATTATTTATCATTAAGTTAACTGAAAAGAACAGAAGCACAGAATGATTATTGGGGCACTTATGTACTATTCATATCCGCCCCAACTTATCTGTTCACAAGTGCCCCACATTGCTGCTTCTGTTAAATTGATAAATCATTAACATTTCTCGATTTTAGAAGAAAAAGAACTTTATCAAAAATATTTATTAGTATTCATAGTATATGTTAAAACACTGAAATTCAAATAAATGAATAAATAAGTAAAGTTATACGCTTATCAACTTGGAACAAATATTTTACTTTTGAGATCTAAAAACAGTGCTTTGGCTACAGAGGACAAACAAAATGTCAAAAAGCTTCAAAAAATTTTTACCATATGTCTACAGGTGCTGTCATCTTTAGTAATTTTTTTCAAATTAAAAAACTTATAATAACTATTGAAAAATTGCGATGTTCACATCTGCCCCCTGTTCACATGTGCCCCCATCTCCCCTATATATCATGTACATCATACACAAACACATGTCATACATATAAATGACTACAGCTGGTCATTTTATCTCTCGAAATGTTGTTTGTATTGTATCATATATTATTATAAAGTCATATATGATTTATAATTTAGTAATCCATAATCAGGATCGACTATATCACAAAAGTGCCATAACAAGTTCAAACTATCTCGATTCTAAAATATGGATTTGTCATGCTAGCGCTTTATTCTGAAAAAAAAGAAAGGCAACAAACGTTGCTGCTTCTGTAATTGTATTGCAAACTTTTAACTACACAAAGAAAACTATGGTATGTAAAAATATCAACACTGGTAGTTTTATAGCAACATATATGATATGTTAAAATAGGTTTTAAATCGAATAATTATTTTAAGTGCTACTTTATGATGAAATTACTAATATTTACTCTGAATGTTAGAATATGTGATTTTTGGTATGTAAAAAAAATGATTTAAAACATAAAAATAATAAATTGTTGATTTTTTTTTTATATTTGAAATAAACAGAAAATTGCATACTCCTTACATACATTGCATACTTACAAATACGAAATTGCATAATATACAAACTTACCTTTGTAAATATCTATTCGTGGCTATATCCAGCCTTTCAATTTTAGAAAATTTACGAAGTACATTTTAGCAATAGCAATCTGGAACTGCTCAAATGATAAATACAACTTTGGTATGAAAAATTAACTCAGTATCCCCAGTATCAGTATGTTGAAAATTCTAAGAACAATTTTGATAACAATCGCTATGTTGGAAGATATCAGCAATAAATAAAATCGTATTTTTAAGTTCACTGTAAAAGTAATTGTGACTTTTGGATATGTTGCAGATATGTATAGCACGGCGATACAAGGGTTAATTTATTTTATGTCAGGGTTTGCCTGCCGTAAAATTCATACTTAAAAACAACTTTTTGATTATTAAAAAAATCTTTAATAGTTGATTGCCAAAATTACATTTTTATTCATGAAATTATATATTAAAAAATAATAACTCTTACTAGCTATGATTTTTTATACAAACCTTTATTCTTTATAAAACACAGCACCGCAACTACTGTATTTTGGCCTAATTTGAAACTTTTGAACGTTTTGCCAAGGATCTGTCTGTCTGGATGCATGTTGTCAACTTGTCATGGCCACTATAACTCTGATATTATCATAAATAGTACAAAGAGATTAGAATCTACTATGAAATTTTAGAATAAAGTGTGGTGAAAATTTTATAAACATATAGAATTGTTTCAGAACGTTACTTAAAACAAAATAAAAAAAATAAGTTTGCAAGTAATTTTATTCTACAAACAGGGCACTCGCTAGGGGGGGGGGGGGAGGGGAGCCTAGCCTCCCTCCAAATAACAACTTTCGCAAATGTTGTTACACTTGACAAATTTACAAACTTAATTGGCTAATTTTTTTTTTAAATTTTAATAACAACTATAATACACTTTCTATTTCTGATAGACTTGACAGAAGTTACAAATCCAATTGATAATATTATAAAACTTTTTACAAATAATAACTATATTACATTTTCTAATTGTGATAACTTGGCAAAATCATAAAACTAAGTTGGCAAATACTGAAATTTGACTTGGCAATTTAAGCCCCCCCCCCCCCCAATAAGTCTTAGCGATGGCCGTATCTATAAAAAGGCTTTTTTATTAAACAATTTAATTATCTTTAAAAGTTAATAATTAACGATTGATTATAATACTTGTCCATATACTTCCATAATTATGAAAATATGCAATTTTAACTAGATATTTTAAATAATAAAACAAATAAGTTAAAAATGCAATTTAAATCACTAACCTGAACAAAATGGTTGATAAGCAAGTTATCTATTTCAACAAAATAAATAATAAATGTATTAAACTTATGTTTATAAGAAGCTAACTAAAATCGTGTAATTTAAGAAAAAAAAGCAAACAGGGAAAATAATATTTTTTCATACCTGTTTTCATTGATGTTATTCTTTCTAAACTATTTTTTGCAGAACAAATTAAGTCCGATGATAATCACAGTGACAAAGCTTGGAATCGTGTTCACCAAGTCAAAGCCACTGTAAATTTCTCGGACTATTATTATTATTTTTTTTTTTGATGTATTAACTTGGAGGTGCTCCTGTGGACTTTTCTGTTTTAATTTGTTAATCCGTATCAATACGCATCCATATTGTCAGGCGAACTTTCTCGCGTCTATCGCGTTTGTTAAAGCTTCTTTCTCTATTTACAGTTATATTCTGCGGCAGCGACATCTGCAGACGATTATTTAGTTTCTTATCTAGTTTCGATGCAGGTGCAGGTGTGTTTCATTTCCGTTTATTTGTTTTTGTATACAACAGATTCGAAAATTAATGCATAATAATTTTATGAGACCGTTTCTAATTAAACTTTTTTGTTTGAAGAATTTTTTAATGTATTTAAATTAAAATGGGTGTAAAGTTTCTTTTCTGTAAATTATAATAACATTATTCATAATTAGAGTTTATTAGACAAAACATTGTTTAAAATGCGTAAAAATAAAAAACTTTTTTTTTTTCTAAAAAAAAGTAAGGTTTTTATCACACGTAATAAATTCAAAATATCTTCTTAAAAGGTAAAAAAAGGGTTATTGAGTAGAAAGTGTTTTCTTTGTCAATCTCTTATTCTTTTCATATTAATTTTCTGTAGAATAAAACATCTTGTAAAATAAATATTTTTAAGACATTTGTGAAAACAAAAAATGAAAAGACGATTAATTATGTCATGTGGACTTTTCTGTTTTAATTTGTTAATCCGTATCAATACGCATCCATATTGTCAGGCGAACTTTCTCGCGTCTATCGCGTTTGTTAAAGCTTCTTTCTCTATTTACAGTTATATTCTGCGGCAGCGACATCTGCAGACGATTATTTAGTTTCTTATCTAGTTTCGATGCAGGTGCAGGTGTGTTTCATTTCCGTTTATTTGTTTTTGTATACAACAGATTCGAAAATTAATGCATAATAATTTTATGAGACCGTTTCTAATTAAACTTTTTTGTTTGAAGAATTTTTTAATGTATTTAAATTAAAATGGGTGTAAAGTTTCTTTTCTGTAAATTATAATAACATTATTCATAATTAGAGTTTATTAGACAAAACATTGTTTAAAATGCGTAAAAATAAAAAACTTTTTTTTTCTAAAAAAAAGTAAGGTTTTTATCACACGTAATAAATTCAAAATATCTTCTTAAAAGGTAAAAAAAGGGTTATTGAGTAGAAAGTGTTTTCTTTGTCAATCTCTTATTCTTTTCATATTAATTTTCTGTAGAATAAAACATCTTGTAAAATAAATATTTTTTAAGACATTTGTGAAAACAAAAAATGAAAAGACGATTAATTATGTCATGGGTTTGCGTAAATTTTGTATATTTATTATATATTCGGAAAATGTTAATTTTATTTAAAAATCTGAAGGAAGTAGAATTTTTTTTAAATAGTTACTTAAAATAGTTAAACTCTAACGGGGAAAAATATGACTTGAAAGCATATTATAAAGCAAGAAATTGATATATGACTAAACTTTGATGTCGCTATCTAAGTGCTCATTAAAAGGTGCAGACTTGACTTAACTCTAATAGAAAATGTTTAGTTTGAAACCCCAAAAGTGTCTCTAATAATCTTTGAGAAATTTCTAGTATAACAGGTGATATTTACAAAAATCATTATAAAAGATAAATCGAGGTATGTACACCTAAAACATTTTTAATTAGATGGAATTCGTATAATTAGAAAATCATTTTGTGCCGCTGATCAATTAATTACATTTTATGTTACATAAAAATAAAAAGTTTTGGTCAGAGGCACAGAACAAACTTGGGCCACCGATATAATTAATTAATAATTATGTATATTTATGTATGCATTAATTACTCAAGAAAATATTTTTTCGGAGATTTTCATTTTAGACCAAAAATAGGAATATTACCGAAATTCGGTTTCGGTCTTAAAAACTTGTTTCGTCCGATCCTTTCTTATAATTATGTATATAGTAAATGGATTGATGTCGTTGCGTTGATTCTTCGTAGTTTTGGTTATTACTAAATTTTTTAACAAAAACGGTCTTAAAAAACTTCTTACGATATGTCAATAACTAAATATGCTAAATATAACTTAATTTGTGAGATGCGCACAAAATAAATCCGATCCAAGCTCCCAAATACATCTAGAAGGCCTGTTTAAAGTATACTGTTTAAAATATTTCTCTTCATTTTCAAAGGTTTTTGAAATTCATATTTTTGTCATACTGAAACTTTACAATATGGCGGCTTTTTTGTCACATATGTGACGTGACGTACGTTACACATAGGGCTACTAGAAATACGAACTGAAGCATTCGTCATTGATGTGCCTTTGGGTTTGATATATGTACCCAGCGCTCATTCACTTCTATGTAAACTCAGAGCAACGGTGCTACATTTAGACAGTTATTTTTTATTAATTACACGTTATAGTTAGTTACGAAATTTGTGATGGTAGGTTGCTTTGCGATGAATTGTTCTAACCATTCTAGAAAAGGACACCGGATGTTCAAATTTCCCGAAGAAAATACAAAAAGAAGAAAGTGATTAATCAACTGTCGTCGAGATAAATGGCGGGATTTATGAAAGCGCCAAATTTAAAAGTCTGTTAAAACGTGTAAAAATGGCTGACGATTGCGATTCTTTTTTAATTTAATTATTTATTTATGTTTATAATATTTACACAAGTGTATAAATATGCATAAGAGACAATGATCATTTATTCTCTTTTAATTTTTGCAAACTTTTGAGAGTTATTAATCAATATTTACGAGATTTTGAATTATTCATTTTCTTATTAATCTCATTAATTATTTATTTTTTGTTACTAGAAGGTCACAAATAGAGCAAAAAATTAAAAAAAAAATTCTCAACTTCATGTGTCGGAGAGAAACAGATTTTTCTTACATTTGTTTGCGGGGAAGGGGCGTTAGATTACTTGATTTATTTTTACTATAAAACATGTAGAATATATTTTATTTAAATTACAGTTTTAAATATCAAACTGAGCCGAAGGAGAAAATCGGGAAGCTGAATTTTATGAGAATTATATTTATTTAAGTGATGCTTATATCATTTTAAGTCTTTCTGCACCTTTTTAATTCTCTAAAAAATTCATAAATAGGTTAAACAGTTTCTTATTGTTATTACTAATATTTTACAGATTCAGAAAATTATAATACGGAATAATTTGCTTATATATATATATTTTAAATATTTTAGAAGGGTTTCATAAATTAATCAATTATTAATATAAACAGCAAAAGGGGGCGAAGAAAATTTCGAAAAAGAGGGATTTAGTTGAAAAAATTTTTAATCGGAAATTCAGTGAAATGCAGAAGAGTTTCACATCTGATTAAGGAGTAAGAGTTTGAAATTAAGGACTTTTTGCAGAATTTGTATAAAAAGGACTTTAAGGACGAAAAATTCTTTTTGAAAAATGTAAAGATTTTCAAGGGCCATACGACCTTTAATAATAGAAGAATTTTTCTTTTTGTGCATACTTGGATGATACATCAACTTAATTCAAATATTATGTGATAAACAAATTTCTTGAACAAACAAATTTCGCCAACAAGGCGCTAAAGTCGCCAAGAAGCAGGCGTGTACCCAAAGTGTACCTAAACATGGCGGTGATGCTCCGGCCCGTAAACTCTAGAGGCTCTAGTTACACACAGTGACATACAAGTGACGTCACAAATTTTTTTTAAATTGCTAGAAAAATATTTTGGCAAGGTAAATAACATGTTTTGAAGAATTTTTGTAATTTTTTAACGTTTTCAAAGAAGTTCACATCTCAGTCACAATGTGACAACACTGACTAGTGGCATTTTGGTCACAGATGTGACGTGACCACAGTGACTTACAGTGACGTCACTGTGACCATGCGTGCTATGAGGGCTAGTTGTTATTTTAACAGTGAAAGTGTCCATATAAAGTATTAAACTGTGGCGGATGCTGACTTATATTTAACTGATGTCTGAATAAAGTGCTTTAAACGGAGCTATTTGTTCGCTCTTACTGCGTAATTCCTAATGATTTCTAACCGATATCAGAAAGGCTACTCGACTACAATTTGTATTATATGATGTTTATTATAAAAAATGGTGTTCAGTATTTGTCGAGTGCCCATAAATGCGTAAACATTTTAAAAAATCAGAAAAATCGAAGGAATTGGTACAATTAAATGTGGTTTGCGAGAAACTCATTGAACCAAAAAAGGGTTTTTATATGATAAAAAAATGTCAGTTTCAATCTTAATTTTTTAAAAATATTTTTCTATAGAGGACTCTTGAATCATCCAAATCACAGAAAATATCCAAATCATATTCATAGAAAAATGCAAGGAGCAAAACTAATGGCTTATGCATGAGCTATCTTATTACTTTTCGTAACTCTCAAGTACATACACTGTAAAAAAATTATGTTACGTTTCTCCATAAAATTGTGGTAGTCTTGCTGCCTCCATTTTATTAATTTAACCGATCCCAGCAAACACATACCTTTCGGCATACGATCGGACCACAGCTGGCACTGTCGTTAAGTGTCGGCATAGGCACAGTGGTTTTGGTGAAGCGTTGGCAGCATGTCGGCAATTGAAACATAAGAATCTGCTTTTTCGACTGCTGGTTACCGTAATCGGTCCCCTTATGGTCATATATCGGCAAGAGACTTACGCCTTGAAGTGACGCAGGACCGATATGTGATTTCTGATAGTGGCCCGATCAGATTTGCCAACATCGGTCCAAATTCGGAGTTTTTAGTCTTAGCCGACACTTTTTATTCTTTTTATTAGTTTGGTTTGAGTTTCAGTTTTGATAAGATATGTATATTTCATGTATTTCATATAAAATTCTAACAGTGATAAACAAAATAAATGTCAAAAATAGCCTATATTTATTTATTTTAAAAAAGTTGTTGTTGAATTCATTTTAAAAAGGACTTACAATTATTTGAATCATCAAAAGAGTTTTTTAAATCGCTCCTTAAAATTATTATTCATTATAAACTTAATCGTAAAAAAAAAATATTCATAAATTAATTGAATTTATTTTCTAGCTATTATATTAATTTTAAAAGCAATAGCTATGTTTCTTATTTTATCTAAAAATCAAATTATTAAAAAAGTGTTTAAAATTATTTTACAAGTTATAAAAATATAAAAAAACTACCCAACTTTTTAGCATTAAAATTTAAAAGAAAAATTAAGAAATCTCACAAAAAAAGGATAAATTAATATTTCTATTTTATTTGATGATTAAGAAATGTTGATCATTATTGTTACATAATTACTAAAAATATATTCTACATTAAATTATCAAATTACAAAAAATGAACTCTTATTCTAATTAAAAGTAATTAATTACCAACTTATTTTTTTATTAAAATTAGTTTTTCTATGTTACAAATATATATTTCCTGAATTAACACATTTAATTACATTATAATTCCTAAAGAGAAAATTGTATTAAGAGAAAAAACTCTGAAATTCATTTATTTTATTTAATAAGCATTCTTAAATTTCTAAGAAAGATTCAGAAATATCCCCCATTTAAAGTTCTCTTCCAAAAGAAAAAAATATATATAAATTAATATTTTTATTTTATTTTTTAATTAAAACTATTGATAAGTAACAAATTAATATTGCAACATACTCATTAAATATATGTTCTACTTTAAATCATCAAAACGAAATAAAATGAATTCTTATTCTAATTAAAAGTTATTAATTACCAACTTTTTATTTATTGAAATTAATTTTTCCATGTTAAAAATATATATTTTGTAAATTAACGCAACGCATGTAATGATATTATAAATCCTAAAAAGAAATTTGATTAACTGAACAAAACATCTAAAAAAATTTTTTAATAGTTAATTATTCTTATATATATATATATATATATATATATATATTCTTAATTATTCTTAATTATATCTATATCTTAATTCTTAAATTCGTTTGCTTTAACGAATTCGCTAAGGTATTTATTTCATTCACTTAAATATTAAATTAACTTTTAAATACACGCGCGTAAGACAATTACAAATAAATAAATAAAAAATAAAATAAAAATACTTCAAAATTCAAATTTTCCCATCTACCACTTATCTTCAACGATAATCAATACTTATCGATATGTCTTCCCCTTATGACCTCATATAATCCTCCCCTGATCAAGCCTCAGTGGCTGAGTGGTGAAGGCGTCTACTTCCTGTCCATGGGTACGATGGATCAAACCCCGCCTATCCCAACGCTGAAACACGTTCCTTCCAAATATAACAAATTTCGCGATGGCTCATAGATGGCGCCATCAAAACAATTTTTTTTTCAATTTATGCTGGTGTCGGGCTGCGGCCGGCATTCATATGGACAGCTATCGGCGTGCTGTTGGCATAGTTTTCTGGCGGTACCGGACCGGCTGCGTGCCTCATGAATCGGGCCACATTCGCGCGGCGTATCAAAAAAGATACGGAACCGGTAGCGGCAACAGGTTTCGTACCAATACCGCCGGTAGTGGCAAGCGGCTGTCACCCGATTGCTTACCGATAGCTCTGTGTTTTCTGGGATATAACGGATAACCGACATAACATTGCACTAATGTGTTATATTATACCAGATATATCAGTTAAAATTACACCATTATATAGGGTAAATTGGGTGAAGATGCCGTAGTTTCTGATTTTATTGTTTTAAAAGTCGCCTGCTGTTTTTATTTGTTATTCATTGATTTCTTGTTGAAGTTTGACCCTAATGTATCATTTAAAACATTATTTCATTTTACAGATGTTATTTAAAGCATCAAAAATTTTGTTTTTGCAAACACTTGCATTTCGACAGTATGGGTAAGATGGCCAACTATCTAGGGGCAAGATGCCTTGTGGAGTTTCAATGTAAACAATAATTTTTGTGAAGCAGTATAAAACATAATGGGACGAATAAAAGTAACTTTAATATTTTAGACATACTAAAGTTGTTAAATTACTTAATATTAGGAAATTACAAAAATATGAATGTAACAAACGTTGGCAATTTAATAAAAGGACAAACAAATATTTGAAAAAAAAAGTTATGTTCTACTTAACATTTAAAAGAATTGTGGCTCTTAAGTATGCCTATTTTTAAACATTATAATAAGTTTAAATACGATAAAGCCACTGTGATTAAGTGCTTTAGAGTGGACATTTTTTCTAAGGGGATTTTCATATGCCCCTTTGTTCTTTTCAGCTATAACTCAGATCTGCCACAGACTGCACATTTGTTTAGACCCTTTGAGCATCTTTTATATAACCAACAGTTTCACTGAATGCATTTCGTCCTATCACATTTTTCTGAGGTTTTATTGCAATCTGATAAGGACACTCTTAACACTGATTCTCATTTACTTAAAAAAAAAAAAAAAAAAAAATCCTCATCTTCTGAATCTTGGTAGAAAATTTAATCCTTTATCTTTTCAAAGCAGATCAAATTAGCGTGCTTTTAGAGTATGCGATACCTTGATGGAGGTTGAGGAGCGTAGCTCATAGGGGACAGAAGATCTTAGTTATCTAAAATTATATTATATACTACCGATACTTACATTTATTAAAATTATTTATAACTGCATTTAATATCAAGTTTTTAACAATGATTAAAATTAATAATTATTAAACAATTATTTATAAGGCCAAGAAAGTTTATTTATATGGCAGAATACATATAGAAACCTTTCAAGTTGTTCACCTTAGATTTTAATATTTCTTTATGTCATTTTAAACATTTAGAAAATTTATAATTTTAACTAATGATTTTTTTAATTAGTTGATTAAAATCACGATTTAATCCCTGATTTAAATTATCTGATTAAAATTGTTGAAAAGTTAGTTAATATACAAGAGTAATTTCAACAATGAAGGAACATCCAGGCATTTGACTGCAACGCAAAATAACAGGCCTCTTACCCCAAGGGAAAGAAAACGGCATCTTACCCCCAAAATTTTCGTCGACTCACTTAAAAGTATTGATTAAGACGCCGGTGCCACCCACTGACGTGAAGAAGCGGGAACCGGCCACTATATATGCTTTGTAGAAAGGCCAGGTACCAGTACTCTCTAAAAACATTAGATTTATTTCTCTGGTGTTTAAACTAAGACTTATATAGCCAAATAAAGTAGTCACATAAAAGATTTTTGACACTTACCAGAAGTGTTTTGACAAAATAGCAATAAAAAATACCACTTAATTTTTTTTTTTTAAGAAAGCAAACGGAAATTAAAATATTAGTAGGGAACCCTCTTCTTTACAACTGAGCGGCGTTTCCCTACAAAAATTCAGAAAAAATTCAGTTCTTAAAAAATTCAGAATATACATACCTCCGTATACCCTCCACTACAACCCTGAGTACGCTTTAGTGATGTATATCAATATCAATATATTTGAAATAATGTAACAACATGAAGATACATCGCAAACGATGTTTGTCCGTAAATTATATGTATAATGGTATTCTTTAGAGCGTCTCTATAAACCAACTACGAATGCTACACACTTTATTGTCAATACCGAACGTGCCATAGTAACTTACAATCAATTACATGGTAAGTCAACAATATTTAAGTGAGTTAGAGATCGGACAGACAAGCTGCCAGGCGGCGAGACAAATCGAGTTCATGAAGAGTCTTCAACTAAGTTGGAAGGTGTTAAAAATACAGAAATACATACAAGAGTATTTAGTACAGGTAAAATAGGTTTTTTTTAAAACAACTGATGGCCACTCACCAAAATTTTGGAAGAACCCACATGTTTTGGAGACAAAAGGGGCAGAATGTTTAACCACAGAAGGGGGAACTTTGTAAAGAATGATCGTATCGACTTGCGGATGGTGGTCATTCGATTAAGAATTAAAAAATACATAATAAACGATACACCACTTGAAATACTTAAAAATTTTTGATTCCCCTACCTGAGGTAAAATCTCTCCCCCTTTTGCCGCCCCCTCCCCCCCAAAAAAGGGTAAAACAAATTAATTTTTTCGAGACTCATCGGACCTTTATCTCAATAATCAATAAAAAGTTGAAATTTTAGTGCAAAATTCATCTTGATTAATAATTAACATACATAAGATACAAATAAATGTAAATACATTGCTTACAGGTGTGTCAAGTATAATAAAATCCTTTAAAAACACATTAAAGTCATTTAAAATCCAAAACGTTTTCAACCGGCAATTACTCGGTCATCATCAGCGAAAAACTAATAGCTGTTTTCTCTCTGCGTCTTTTGCCTTGTCCGGAACAGACCATTTTACTTCAAGGGTGGTATGGAATATAAGGGGGAACGGAAATGTTATTATTTTTTTTTTCAAAAAGTACAGGTTTATTAATCATGTATTAATTCTTTCCAGACTGCGTGGATATCATATGATAATATATCGTTACAGACCATTTCTTTGTTAGATATTATTTCCAGAGATTCTCTTATGATAGCTTCTTGGTGGTTACTTGTATGGAAAATAATTTTGGCTCTATTGAAATCTACTTTTATAGGCTGAGTTTGTGCTAATCTTGCTAACGCAGTGTGGGGTCTATTTAATCTCAGATCTGCTTCATGTTCCTTTATTCTGTCACGAAATTTTCGCAGTGTCATACCTATGTACATAAAATCTTTATTTTCTTTCTTGAAAGGTATAATATATACTCCTGATCTATTGATGGCTTGGATAGGGTCAATTTTCCCATTTAACAAATCCTTTAACTTTGGGGGAGGGACTGCGATTAATGTAACACCAAACTGGAGAAGGGAATGTCTCATACTCTCAAAAAACCTTGGGATGTAGTTAAATTTACAAAATTTCAAACTTTTAATTAGAGCAGTACTTCGTTTTTCTTCATTAGGTGCGTTCGTAATTATATAAATACGTAGCACCTATAGTCGTCGTTCAGTCCGTCTGTCTGTCCGTCCGTCCGCATATAATAGAGCAAAAACTACCCAACCGAATGGTCTGAAATTTTAAATATATGATTGTTGTAAAATTTTGTCGAGCCATTTAAAATTTTATGAAAATCGGATGTATAGTTAAATTACAGGGACAGTCAAAAGTTTTTCTTTACATTACGGCCAATGGGAAAAATTATTGCACGTGCATTTTAATGATGTTAAAGCTTTCCGAATGGTCTCAAATTTTAAACATATAATTATTGCGGCATTTTGTCGAGCCATTTCAAATTTTATGGAAATCGGATGTATAGTTTAATTACAGGGACAGTCAAAAGTTTTTCTTTACATTAAAGCCAATGGGAAAAATTATTGCAAGTGCATTTTAATGATGTTACAGCTTTCCGAATGGGCTGAAATTTTAAATATATAATTGCTGCAAAATTTTGTCGAGGCATTTCAAATTTCATGAAAATCGGATGTATAGCTTAATTACAGGGACAGTCAAAAGTTTTCCGTTACATTAAGGGGAATGGGAAAAAATTATTGCAAGTGCATTTTAATGATGTTACAGACTATGCACTTATGAATTGCAAATAAATACACATTCAGTACAATATGGGGTGCAAAAAATAATTATAAAACTAGTTATAGTACGAACGCACCCCATTTGCCACGTTTGAAGAGCAATTTCCAACTTGTTTTTCACTCTGAATATGTTTATGATTTTTTTCAATGAAATGAGATGGAACTGAATTCTCGGCTGATATTTTTCTAATTATATCTATTTCTTCATTAAGGAAATAGCTTGAACGAACTTCAAATGCTCTTTTTATATAAGAATTGAACTTTACCTCGAGAAACTTTATCTCGAGTGCCAAAACAATGTTTTTCCCAAATTTCCGTGAATGGTCATCAGTTGTATTTCACTCAATTTTTGGTCTATTTTACCTGCACTAATTAGTGATTTAAAGCTGCTGATGGAAGAGCATTCAAAAGCATCTTAACTTTAATAAGTTAAGATGCTTTAATAAGTTTAATAAGAATTCTCGCTCCCGTCAATATCACGGGCTGACGTGTCGTTCGTTATTTCTCGTGCACGTCATATTTCCGGGCTGGAGATTTAATTGCTGGAAAAAACTTCTGAAACCAGAAAAATTTAACTGGTATTTCCGTGTGAAGTCTGAATATTACCGTTTGGTTTTGGTTTTTGTCGCTGATTGTGATGTTGAACTTTGTATTGTATATTTCGAAATATATCAGACTCAAAATAATTATTAATAATCAAAATTTAATGTATATGTCGTATTTCAAATATTTTTTTGATAAATTTGTGTGATGATGATAAATAAAGATCTAAGATGTGAAAAATAAAGTTAATAATTTGCCTTAATTTGTATGGCTTAAAACAAACATTAAGACACAGAATTCTCGCATGATGGTTTTTCTACAAATGTGAATTTGTTCTATAACATCTTTTTTTTTCGCCTTAAAAAACTAATTGCATATTTTATTTAGAAACCTTATAATTATTCAATTTCTGTTATAAAAAAATAGGTACTTTTTTGATGGTTTTTCCAAATATTAAGCGATCTTTAAGGGGTTAAAAGGATTTTAAAAGAATGCGCAAAAAAAAAAAAAAAAAAAAAAAAAAAAAAAAAAAAACCCTCACTTTTTTTATGTTGGCTGGCCCGCCTTATCTTAGACAAAAAAAATCCAGGAAAACTAAAATAAAATAACATGGAATTTTCCTTTTAATTTCTGTTATTTTATTCATTATATCTGTGCTATTCAACATATTCGTACCTTTTATCTATTAGCAAACTTAAAAGAATTAAGTTTAATTAAATATCTCTTATTTTTCATGACAATGATGGACAGAAAAGCCAAAATTCCCCCGCGCTTTTACTTTATTTTATTATTATTTTTTTTAAAAGGAAAGTATCCCGCAAATGGATGACGTAGAGACGCTTGGGTTTTTAATGAAATTTTTTACTTCTTAGGTAAATTGTCCTTCGCGTTTTCCGTTCTTCGTGCTAATTCTGCTATTTTTGATGCAATCTGTTCTTTATCAGCTTGAATTAAAGTGTTCACTATACTTTTAAATATTTCCCCTTGTACTCGTATTGTTTATAAATGTATGGAATACATTACTAAATAATCTTTTCAGAATGAATATGTTTTTTGAAGTATTTAAAAAATAATTCAAGAATTTAATACAATATATTCATTTACAGAAATGTTTTGATATTATTTTTCTCATGAATGTTTTCAGTTTAATCACACACATACACATATACGGTAAAGCGCCGATTATAGGAACTCCAATTAACCAAACTTCCAATTATCCGAACAGCCTATTTCTCTGAATTTTTTTTTTTTAACCGAACTTACATTTACCGAACAGCCTATTTCTCACAAAAAAAATTTTGTAATGATGATGCGATTGTAGATGAGATTTAAGAGGAAAAAGAAATTAGAGATATGAAAACGAATGCTCTGAAAATGACCCAGGTCGATCACATAACGAAGCCTTTGAATGTTTGGAAACAGGCTCGAACGGCAGAAGAATTCTGATCCTATTCAACTAACAAATTTAACATGAATTCGAGATATGGCAGCATTGGAAAAAACGTCTTCTTTGAAGCAAGCAACAATCGAAAGCTTTTCTGCTTAATTTATAATGTTTGGAGTTCAGAAAATGATAAAAAGAGAAAAGGGAAATTTTAAATGATCGAAAAATAAAAACAAAACAAAACAAACCCAGTTTTTAAACACGCTAGCACTAACTGGTGCTACCAGTCCTAAGCCTGGATAAAGTGTGAAGGTTTTAGTATAGTCAGGAACATCCCTTAAACTGTCTTCCCATTTATCCGAACTTTTGCTTATCCGAACTAGCATCGGTCCCGACTTGTTCGGATAACCGGCCCTCTACTGTATAAATATACACAGTGTTCCAAATTAATATACTCATTTTGGAAACGGATAAAGAGGAAAATCCTTATCTAAAAGTCATGTAGTTAAGGTAGTGTCATTAGAAGATTATGAGAATTTGTTCTAGAGAGAAAAATTTAGTTTTAAGATCAGCGATAGTTGGCGTATAATATATTTATACATAATATACAGGATATCCATAAGTGAATTTCCCAGTCAATGGTATATTATAACAGTTTAATTTAGGCTGTTTACTACAAATCATACATCAAATTGAGGGTAAACTAACCTAGTTTTTCTTACAAATGTTTAACATGTGCACCTTTAGTTACATGGGTCACATCCAACCTAAAGTCCAATTCTTCCCACAAATTCGGTTAAAAATCCCGGAGTAATGGATGCAATAGCCTCTTCAATTCTGTCTCAATTCTTGAAAAGCATTAGGTTGCGGCGGAATGTAGACATAATTCTTTATAAACCTCCAAAGGAAAAAATAGCATGGCTCTAACGGCTTTTAAATCTTCAGCCAAGCAATAACTTCACGAATAAATAACAAAACATTACTCGCTTATGTACTTATCTAAATACATGTAATAAAAGTAAAACAAAATACAGGGAAACATAAAAGAATGTCCCAGTTTCAATGGTATGATACAACAGAGTTTAATTCAGACTATTTACAACAAATCATACATCAAATTGAAGGTAAACTGACCTAATTTTCTCGGCAAATGTTCAACATGTGCACCTTTAGTTATACGGCACACATCCAACCTAAAGTTCAGTTCTTTCCACACTTCGGTTAACAAGTCCGGAGTAATGAAAGCACTGGCCTCTTCAATTCAGTGTCTCAACTCTGGCAAATCATTAGGTAGCGGAGGAACGTAGACACGATTTTTTATAAAGCTTCAAGGTAAAAAATCATATGTCTCTAACAGCTTTTAAATATTTAGCCCAGCAATAACGCTTTATGCTCGGGAGTCTCCATTTTGTGTATGTTGCACTCAAAGCGAGTACATAACAAAGAAGTACTCGCGTATGCGCTTATTTAAAACTGTTTGACTTACTCTCTGTTTGTGAGATTGAACCAACACTCTGCAACGCTTACAGTTTATACTATTAAAATTTATATCCGGGACATTTTATCTGGACTTTTATAGACAACCTACATAACAAGAGTCTCCAATGTTACAGTGAGCAAAGACGTACATTAGCTGTTCACAAAATATGAAGTGTGTCATTATTCACTTGACTGAAAACATGCACAATATAATCTCTCTGCAGCAGTAATAGCGTATACAAGCGTCTACATACATGACACACGTACGACTAAAAGTAGTAACCATAAAGCACTACAACGTATAGGTCCTTGAAAAATACAATTGCAGAAAAATCACAAATCATAGTAAAGTTAGTGATACATTTTCCTAATTTGGGTGGGTATCTTATAAAAAGAATAAGGGTAAGAAATAATAAAAGCATTCTTAAACTTTTAGGTAAAAGTTTAAGAATGCTTTTATTTAAAATGAAATAAGAATATATTAATAATATTAAGGCAAAATTTTCGTCAGGAAACTTCAAAAAGGCGCCGCGTTGAAGTACTTTAATATATAACATGAACTACACTATTTATCCCTCTCACAACAACTAAATATGCTCCGTATGATTATTGGCATTGTTTACTACCATCTGAAATCGTAATATAGCATGTTTAATGCATGATTGTAGAGTATGTTTAGCACATGGGTGTTATTGAGTATCTAGGATCTGATAGAGAGCTTATGGGGTCACTGTTGGATATATCTTTAAGATTTATAACTAACCTTTATTTTATTTTATTTTTAACACTTTCCAACATAGATTAAAATTGTACCATGTAATTTATATATATTACTGAAATTTACAGTAGCATGCTCAGTATTGGAAATGAAGTGTTTATCATTTATATTTTATTTACAGAGACACTCAAAGAATAATTGGGTTTAAAATGTGTTATGTGTTTTCCAAATTGTTTAATTAGATATAATCATTTAACTTATTAAGCGGGGAATATTTGTTAAAAATATATTTTAACATTCCTATATTTGTTAAAATATTCTGAATATGTTAGAAAGCGTTTCATAAATTATACTTGACACGTGATTTTTGTTATTCTCTAGAAAAATTCCCATCATCTTGATATGAAATCCTTAAACTTCATGACTTTCAGACCATAAGTTTATTTATAGTTCTATCGAAAATATCAAGTTTAATTAGAAACTCCCTGTACAGTATATGCAAATAAAATAAAATATTATTACAAGTCAAAAAATATTAGATATTTTAGCACATTTCGTAAAATCCTAATATCTATTACGTTATAAATTTTATATTCCTAATAAATAATAAATATGTGTAAAAAAATATAGTGTAATTCTTAGGAGTTTTCTAAAATCTTGTCTTTTAACTCCTTGAATACAACTGGTATATTATATTTACCAGTTAAGTTTATTCTCGAATGCCACACTGGTATAAGTATTTATGAATTAATTTTTTCTTTATATGATTTACGCGAAGAAAAGCTTTTACTTACTTTCTTATAAATTTGTTCATAAATACCGGTGCCATTCAATCATTTTAACACTTTTACAACAGAAGTACTTTGCCCCTGAAGGGGTTAATAAAGTTTAAACTTTTCAGTGATATTTGTATCTTTTAAATTATCATAAGAAATTATTATTTTATTTACCTTTGAACTTCATTTTACAAAATTGTTATAGTGAAAGTATTTAATTTTTTCGGGAGTTTAAGATATGAGAAAACGGTTAAGACTTAAAACATAATTTATGATGATGTAATATAACCTAATGTAATCTTCTATAAACTGAAACTTATTATTATAAAATAAGGAAGCTGTTTATTTAAAGTGATAACTTGACGGCGATATGCAGTCTTATGAATACTTAATTTTTCAATCAAGTTATGATTAAAATTTATAAAGCTATTAATTTTAAGACAACATAGTTAAAATGTATTAAACGTAACATTACTTCGAAAATATTGGAAAATGTTGTTTAACGATAGAAAATAATCTGCAAGTATTTAATAAAACAGTGAATAATACCAAAACAAAATCGAATGTAAGTTTAGTTCCGAACACAAGGAATAAGGATATTTGTTCCAAAGTTTCGTGTTTCTAATGTGTTCTATAGTTTTATTGAAGCCTTTACTTGGTGGATTATTTACGCATTTAATTTTATTTAAACTTTGAAATTTAAATGGAATAGCAGGCTTTAACCCTTTGAGCTCTGGGGGTGAATTTCTTCAAAATGCCCAAACGTCACTAGCACCAGTATTTTGTAAACAAAATGTTCGGCTTATAATATACACAAAAATGCATTAATCTATTTTCAAATAAATTTGCTTGAGTATTCCGGCGCCAATGTGACATTTAGAGATTAAAATTAAGTGGGAAGAAATTCACCCATCAGAGCTCAGAGGGTAGATAATACTGTTGGATATTAATGTGTGAGATGAAACAGCACCGAAAAAACTTGCGATAAATCACAAATAAATAATGAAACCTCGCACGACCCAACATAAAACAAAAGGATACGTTTCAGGTTGTAAATTTTTACAGCTCGTTATAATCCAATGTAAACACGTGTCCGTAAGGGACCAAGGTCACAAATCAACAGAAAGGGGGGGGGGGCTTACAATGTACGCGACAGGTGGCGCTATCTGAAATGTAAATATCAACCACTTTTCACGAAGCATTTTTTATCTTTAAAAATTTCGATAAACCTGTCAATGATCTCTCATTATCTCCTTTTCTTTCTCCAGCTTGGAAATTACTTTCGAAATTCTTTCCCCCTTTTTCATGTCTCTTTTCATTTGGTCATAGAAATAAAAAACCTTTATTTCCTATGTTTTTCTTGCGTTTTCTCTTTTAGTTTTATTTTTCAAGTTACTTCTTTTATTTTATTTATTTCTTTCTTTTTTTATTCTGATTTGTATATTTCTGCTCATCTCCTTTGCTCTTTTCTTTTCTGTTAATTTTTTCTATCATTTTGGTAACACTTTGCTTCTCTGTATATGCTTCTCTGTGGTTGATGTTTACCTTTCAGTTAGCGTCACTTGTCGCATTCTTTCTAAGTTCGTCTCTCTGCATTTTCTGTTCATTTGTGACCTTGCTCCCAAATGGACACGTGTTTACATTAGCTGATAATGGGATGTTAAAATTTCCAACCAAAAACGTGTTCTGTGTGTTCCTTTGTTTTATGGTGATTCAAACAAAGTTATAATATTTATTTATTCATGTGTGAGGTTATTTTTCTATTGTATGCTTCCTCGTTTAAGTGGCATATGTTGCCTCAACAGATTGCGTTGCAGCGCAGTAGCATTACATGAGAGATATGATCAAAGACAATATGTCTAACGCAATGAAAGTTCAATGGCAAGTTTGCCAATGCAAAAGTGCCCTATTTTATATCATATTGGATTTATTCAATGCTAGAAAATTTGTGCGCTTTCAATGCTTTGAAAATGATACAAAATTCAGTTCCTCCAATGTTGGGAAAATTGTGCGCCAATAAAAAAAGTATGCTATATCATATTATCAAAAAAGTATGTAAGTGGGTTCCGCACGAACAGGGGAGTAGTGGAGGGTATTCGGAAGTATATGCCGTAAACATTCAGGATTTTTTCAAATAATTGCCGTATACCCTCTGTTTCTCTAATAAAGCCATAGCGCAGGGTCGGCGAACCTTTTTACATCCGCGTGCCAATATTTAAAACAAAAAAATCCAACTGAACATGGCGTGCCAACAACGCCACCCCCCACGTTCCATTCCCGCAAAAAAATAGCGAATTAATTTAATAGTGAATTATAAATTAGTTTAATTCTTATAATATTAAATTATAGTGACAAAATTATTTATTATTATTATTAGATTATTATAAGTATAGTTAGCATACCTGCAGGTAATACCAACATGCGCATTAAATTAAACAATATTTAATATAGAAAACTCGAACCAAACCATTTTTCACATGAAAAAATTAATTAATTATAGAAGCAGTTATAGAAAAAATATAATTATAGTTTTCATTTCATTTCACAAACGTTTTAGCAATCAAATTGTTATTTTTTCATCGCTTATTAAAAAAGTCATGCTTTATTAGTTTTATTAATACTTTTATCATTAAAAAAATTAAAGATCAATTAACAAATTTTAGCAAAAGTTATATAAATCCCCATGTGCTGGTCAAAACGCGTTAAATTATGCAGAAATATTACACCAAAGAATAATTTGATTTGCTGGATTTCTATGCAAATCATACACTGTAAAAAAACCACTGTAAATTTGCCAGAACAAACTCGATCATTGTGAATGTGCTGTATCTTTCTTTGGTTTCCTGACTGTATTAACATGGAAAATACAGTAGTTGCGTAAAATTAACTGCACAATGTGCTGGCAATTTTTTTCAATTTGGACGCCAGCACAAACTGCTGGCGTACAAATTGCCAGCCCATTGTGCTGTTAATTATACGCAACTGCTGTATTTTCCATGTTAATATAGTCAGGAAATCAAAGAAAGATAGAGCACATTCACTGTGATCGAGTTTGTGTGCGAGATGAACACTTTGTACCGTAAAAATGTCGCTTTTTTTACAGTGTAGGTGCAATCATAACGAAATTGAGGAAATGGAGAGTTGGGAAGGGTAAAATATTTCTAAGCAGGAAAGTTCAGTGATATAACAAGTACACAAGTACTTATTATAGAAAACAATAGCTATTTTCAATTAAGCTCCGTGTATTAATAAAAAAAGATTAAAGAGGTACAGAATTTTGGGAATTTGACTGAATTTTGATTTAGAGCTTCAATCAAAGGCCTGCCAAAAATATCTTCCGACGTGCCAGTTACGGCACGCGTGCCATAGGTTCGCCAAACCTGCCATAGCGTATACTCTAGCTTGCCAGTGCAAAAGCGCACAATTTCATAACATCGAATTTATTCAATGCTGAAATAAAAAATGTGTGCTTTTAATGTTTTAAAAAATTATAAAAAATTCAATGCTTCCAATGTTGGGAAAATTGTGCGCCAATAAAAAAATTATAAGCTGTCATATTATCAGATAAGTGGTTAAGTGGGTTTCTCAAGAACAGGAGTGTAGTGAAGGGAGTGGTTTTTTTTCCATTTCCACTGTCTTCAGCTAACTGCCGTGTACATTTAGGTTTTATATACATATATATATAATATATATATATATATATAATTAAAATGAAATTGCGTGTATGAAAGTCAATGTAAAAATGGGAGTAATAATGTTTTAAACCAGAGTGTAAAAATACCAGAATAAAAAATTATGAATGTGGTACGTAATTGTCAGAGGAGCCTCATATCCACAATTTATAATGAAGTTTAGTTATTTCAATCTTCTTGATACAAGTTGATAAGGTATTTTGAGAATTAGCCTTTAAAGCTAATCTTGATGTTCTCAATCAGGAATCATTTATGTTTTATATTGTGAAATATTGCCTCTGACAAGAATTTCACAACATAAGTTTCGATTTTTATTCGTGTTTTGACATTCCTTTTGTAATTATTCCGAATACATTTTCAATTATTCTACTTTAATATACAGCATTTTGGATAATAAAATTTTACGGTAATATAAATCATTTCATTTTTATAGTTAATTTTTCATTTGTTAAAATGGCTTATAATTACAAAAAGTTTGGCTATATATATAGACATTACTTAATTATTAATAAGCTAAATTTGCGCTTGAGCTCACTGGATGTTTATTTTTAGTGAATATTTAAATATTGGACGGAATTCATCGGAGCTCATAAATACTGCGCTCCGGACCCCAGTGTAACAGCACATCTAAAAAAAAAAATCGAAGCCTATCTTTCCTTTTCCCAACCATATCCACTCATTTGTGTTCTTTATTACCAATGTTTTTACATATGTGGCGCAGCTCATGAGTATGCTTATATCTTACTCTCGAAAGTGTAGAATTACTGTTTTATTTTGTCCCGATAGTTTCCGAACGGCGACGAAAAGTACCAGATTTAGCTGCAACCGTACCTGTAATTTTTACTTGGGGTCGTGTTATGTTTAGATGCAGCTTGTTGTTTGTGTTTATAAAGTATTTTTACTAATAAACTTTTTAGCTCTACGCTGTGCTGAATTACACCGAAGCTCACAGGAGCGCAACTTCAGTACTTTTTATTTTTTGTGAATTTTTACATATTAGTTACAATCCAGCAGAGATTATAAATACTGAGACCTCCCGAACAGCGCTGTGTTGTGTTTTGCTACTTAATATAAAGAAATTCTTGGACAGTAGGAAAAAGGTTTCACTGCTGATGCTTAATGCTTTTGATCAGTATATTTATTAGGCTTTATCATACATAAAGGCATATAAGGTGTAGTTAAAATACATTACAAATGTTCTTTTGCTGGAGAAAAATTCCATATGTAAAAAACCATTACTGTTGCATAGTGCCGGCTTTATTATAGCATCCTGCTGGGCTTTTATTGTTGCGTATTGGATATTAGTGCAAGTCGTGGAGTGGCGTGAGAAAAGTCAAGAAATGAAATCGTTGGGCGTATCTCCATGATAAATAAATGAGGCGATTAAATCTTCATGTTTTTATTAATCAAGCATCATCAAAGCGGTTCACCACATATTGATAAGGCATTCTGGTCTAGAAGTAAATGACTTCACTGCACGATCTTACTATAAAATTAGAATATAACTCTTAGAATTAATTATGTTTTAGAACGACCAGCCAGGGGGCTGTTGACAATTGAAAGCTCGAACAAATCTTTCGAAAACTCTGAGGAAACTCCCGTGCATCTGCTTTTTGTGACAACGCGTAGAAACACAAAATCACGACGTCGCGTACGCTCTGACCAATGCGAGAATAAAGGTTATGCGGAAAGCCTACGTCACGTCCAATGGTAGTGATATAGTAAAGAGTCCTGACAATTTGGAGCGGATGCATTTAGAAGTAAAAATACCCCAGCGCACGAAAATAATCTCGGAATAAAATAAGTACAAAAAAAGAAAAAAGAAATTGCTCTTTTAAAAATGT
Source organism: Maratus speciosus (assembly GCA_963932465.1). Taxonomy (NCBI): domain Eukaryota; kingdom Metazoa; phylum Arthropoda; class Arachnida; order Araneae; family Salticidae; genus Maratus; species Maratus speciosus. The sequence goes on along the minus strand of OZ010788.1, from coordinate 533,708,061 downwards.
TCGAATTCACATTAAATAATAGAAAAGATCAGAAATCATGAAACAATTTAGAAACAGCTTTATATTCAAGTAAATTGAGCGAGATAATAATTAATTTAAAGAGAATGTAATAGGATTAATGAGAAATATTATTAAAGAATAAGAAATTAGTGAATATGCCGTTAATTTAGCATGTAAAAAGGAAATATCGGAAAGGAAGAATTAATAATATAACATATATATGCACTATGCATGAAGCCCATTCATTAATCAAAAGACATTTACTAATAAAAACTAACTATTCTGCAATTGCTCCGCTTAAATATTAAATCGCTGCCTTGTAGGAGGTACGCCCCACACCACAGCTCTAAAGGATCAGCGAATTATTGCTAGCGAGAGATGAAAACATGAATGAAAACAAATACCACACTCAGCTGCAGGAAGTGCATGACAAAAAGGCAAAATTTTTTAATAGACTGGTTGGCAATCTATTTCATCATAATAAGAAATCGTTATTTTTTTTTAACAACATTGCATAAAGTTAACCAAGAGAATTATGGTTATTATTCTAAAATTCATAATAATCTCAGAATCTCTTATCTTCCCGAACACTACCAATACTTTAGACATTTTGGATATACCGGGTGTCCCAAAAATGCTATAGATTTTAAATAGCATTTAGAATTCAATAACTATAGATAAATAGATTTTAAAATTCAATAACTGGCAAACGGTGACAGATATTAAAAAAATTCTTGCAGGAGTGTTATGTAAGATGTCAGGAGTTTTTATGCTGCGATTATTAGTTTGAGTTACAAATAGCATCGATAGATGGCGCTGCAAGCAATAACCGCTAAATCCAGGCTCGATTTTTATGCCTCTCTTTTCTTCCATGCGAAAAAAAGGAAATTAAATGGATTGAATGGATTCCGAAGTACCAAAAATCGGGTCTGGACTGAGCGTCTGTTGCTCTCAGCGCCATCTATTGTTTGAAATTCAAACTAAAATCAAGAATCACAGTACAAAATCTCCTGACATCATACATAACACTCCTGCAAGAATTGTTTTAATATCTGACACCTTTTGGAAGTTATTGAATTCTAAAATCCCTCAGTCATTTTTGGGATACCCGGTATTTATAATGAGATGTATTTCTAAAGAGAATTTCGAAAAGGATTTCGAAGATTCCATCATTTTCAGAAATTGGAAGTTTCACTAAGCAGGTTTAACATCATTCACAATTCGTTGGTTTATGTGTTTTGAATCTAAAAGAGTTTAATCGTCTTTTACATGGTAACTTCATATGAGATTGCTATCTAAAATAATCCTGAGATAATTTAGCATGTTTCATAGTCCAAGAGCTGTTAAACATTTTAGGGAAGGTATTTGAGGCACCCTGAAAATTTGTGCAAAACTTCTTTTGTAATGGCTGAATATAAATCAAAATCGAATGTCTGGCTGAAGGATCGTGGCCCAAAAACTGTGCCAGACACGTGTCAAGTGCATTTTTTTACTACCCCCCCCCCCAAAAAAAAAGGTATTTGAAGCACGCTGAGATTGAGACAGAATAATATTTATACTTAGAAAAAAATATTTTGAAAATGACAGACAGTTTAGTCGGCACAAAAACTGTGCCAGACACGTGTCAAGTGCCAAATGGCACTTGACACGTATCTGGCACAGTTTTTGGGCCACGCTCCTTCAGCCAGACATTCGATTTTGTATTCAGGCATTACAAAAGAAGTGTTGCACAAATTTTCAGGGTGCCTCAAATACCTACTCAAAAATGTTCAACAGCTCTCCTACTATCATTTTTCACTGTCACCAGCACACAAATACACATAGACGTAGCCAAATACTTCAGTTTATTAATATAGATAAATATTGCTTCATATCACTTATGAATTAATTTTTAATAATTAAACTGAAAGATTTAATTAAATGCTGTAATAATATCTTCAAATCTTACATTAAAAATTGTTTATACACTAGTACACCCGTGCACATAAATATATATTCCAACAAAGTTGAAAAGTGTTTATGCATTCGGTTTGTCTGTCCGTCTGTCCACGCTCTAACTCGCGTAAATACACTCGGATTTTCATGAAATTGATAAAGGTTATTTAGGGTCACCAAAGCATGTTTAGTATTGTATATGAAGTATGTAGGATTAATAGTTCATTTACAGGGGCACTCAAAAGTAATCCTTTAAATTACAGTATATGGGGGAAAATCGTTTCCAAAGTATTTTAATGACAGTACGATATTTCAAATGTATTGAAACTGATATAAATCACTGAATTTTACTCCGATCACGTTAGAACAGGGCATTCATAGCATTTTTTATTTATCTGCAGGGACACACACAAAAAAAATCGGTTACAGTACAGTAGAGTCTTTGAGTAATAATTCTGGAGTGTACGGTTTAAAAATCGGTATGCGCTTTTAAATTTAATTAATTTTTTGCATCTTATTTGTTATATATAAATTCTACACCTCAAATACAGGGCTGCACAAAAGTACTCACGTACCGTTCTCCTTATTAGAGGAAATTGCTGCAGGAAAATTTTCAACTGAAGTATGTGTATTAGACCGGAGTGAAAAACAAAAAAGTTTGAAAATCGAATCGTAATAGTGCGGAAAAGTTGCTACTCGTCAATACAAGCACAGAGGAAAAAAAATTTTTGAAATCGGAGAATATCTTCCGTTCGCGCATCGCGTTCAAAATTTTTGAATTTGAACAAAAATTGTACAAATATACGAAAAATCGTAAAAATGTGTAATTTTTTCCCCATCGAACATATTTTTTTGTAAATACCATGGCCTTGAGATGTAGAATGGAGGGAAAAATACCACACACTCCTCCTTTATCCCCTTCCAACCCCCTCAAGGGGGTGGAAATGGCCAATTTTCGTGGAAAAAATCGAAATTACAGGAGATGTAAATATTGACGAATCGGCCTGATTTTTTTTTGCATAAGGCAACCTTGAGGCTAAATGTCGAAAACAATCCCCCGCCCCCCCCCTCGAGAGATCGAAATTGTGCAGCTCTTGGCCCGTCCTTCTAAGGACGACTCAGGATTCATCACGGGAAGGTGGCTGCACTGCGAGTCCCACCCACACCCTACCCAACCAACCAACCAAAATGTGGGCATGGAGAATTATGCAGACGCCGATTCAGGTACTGCGAATTCTGATTTAGTGTCAAATTTTATCATGTAGCTCGAGAAGCGAGGGTGGCTCTTATAAAATCATCACGTCGCTCATGCCCAAACACTTTTGAGGAGGCCTGTGTTACCAGCTTGACACTGCCCTCTACAGCTTGCGTATGACATGGTATGTCTGCCAGATTTAAAGGAAGAGTTGGCTTTTCTCCCTTGGAAATCAAGTCTGCAATGTCAGCTGAAGAAATGTTTACCAATAGAGGACAAATAATCTTGGTTTCAGACCAATTTTTAATGTCATAATAATCCTCGGGGTCAAAATTTATGGCCGGAACTTGAAAATGTCTGACGGATTTGCCCTTTGTGGGAGTGTCTTTGGATTTCAGTACCCGCCGAAGTCCCAGCTCTCGAACGTGTTGCCTATGATCCACTGCCACTGAAAGGAGACTGTTTTCTGGATGAACAAAGAATGCATTTGTTTGGATGACCTTTGTTACCACTTCTTGGAGTTTTGCAGGTAAGCTTGTACATTTCTTGATGCATTCAAAAATATGTTTAGGTTCCTCAACTACCGAAGATCTTGTCTTAATTTCGAACCACAGAGGTACGTATACTGTCATAATGTACGTGACAATGTTGATGAGATCTTCGGTTGGAGTTTCCAATAAAATATACAGTCTCAGGAACATGTTTGCTGTCGTTAACAACCGAGAATGAGATATTGGTCCCGAATCTCGATTTGCAAGATCTGAGGAACAAACCCAGCAGCAATGGAAACGGCAATGTCGTGCAGGTATCTTTGATCTTTACTCAGGATTTCTGGGTCAATGTGTGGGATGTGGCATTTAATTCTCTTAAAAGCAACTTCAGGTAAGGTTCGCAACCAGCCAGCTGTTTGCCAAAAGGGCCACAAAAAGACTGAGACCCTGTGGTTTTACCATCAAATGTTTCTACAAGATGCCTCAAAGGTAGCTCATTAAAATGCAGAGACAGATAACCCACTGTGTTGGTCTCTTTAAACGCATTTCTATAATGTTTGATTGCTGCACTTTTCCAGCGAGTGTTTGTTGCTGTACCATCACACCTGACCACTAGAATTTTAGAAGTATCTATTCCGTTTTCTTCGAAATGGTTTACAATGAATTTAGCAATGTCCTTTCCACTTTTTGAGGTTGGTACTAGATGGCAAAGGTACTTAGAACCCGGTTCCTCAACAACTGTAACTATAGGATTAGGACAAATACATTTGTCAAAGTATTTCCCGCAAGTGCATTCTAGTGTCATCTCGCAATTGCAAGCTGATATGTCAAATAATGTGTTATACGATTCATGAATGAAGACATTGTACTTCTTCTGTTTCCCAGCCGTGTCTTTGTCTCTTGGATATGATTTACGAAGAGCATAATAGCGATCATGTAGTTGTTAAATCTTTTGAACGACCCTTGTGTGACAAACTGTAGGAATCGAAGCCTTCAAATACAGTGACTCAATCTGTTGAGCTACAGTGTTTACCACTTCTAAAAAGCTCAACTTCCTTCCAGGTTTAGAGTCACCAGACTGCAATAACATGGCGCATTGCACTACATGCCAACATTTGACAACGTCAGCATTGGTGGGATAAACTGCCGATGGCAGTGATTTTGTGGCACCAAAAAATGGGCAGGGAGTATGAACGCATCGAGTGAGAGCCATAATGAAGGTAAAGGAAGCTAAATTGTGATCTATGAGACTGTTATCTAATTCAAGCTACGGGATTCTAAACGAAGCCGACAGGAAAAGTTTCCAGCAAGAGCAGCGCTTCTTTTATAGGCGAGATATATTATTTTACAAGCGAGACATGCAGAAACACGCAGCGACGCTGAGGCAAAACTGACTGACGCACAGCGATCGTTGCCAGGTATGGGTACTCTGCTAGTTCCTCCACCACTCCGTTTCTTGGAATTCCAGCGGCGCGCACGGGCAGCGAGCATTACAGTGCACCGAAGAAGAAAGGGGCTGACGAGGTGGAGAGGTCGAGTGACCGGGTGGCAAACAAACCAGAACGTAATGTTTGCCGCAAAAAGTCGCCCCCTTGACAAGGTTCAAAGGGGATAGAGGACCTTTCGAGGGGGGGATTGTTTTCGACTTTTAGCCTCAAGGTGCAAAAATCAGGTCGATTCGTCAATATTTACATCTCCTGTAATTTCGGTTTATTCCACGAAAATTGGCCATTTTCACCCCCTTGAGGTGTTGGAAGGGAATAAAGGATGAGTGTGTGGTATTTTTCCCCCCATTCTACATCTCAAGGTTATGGTATGTACAAAAAAATGTGTTCGATCGGAAAAAGTTTACTTCTTTTTACGATTTTTCGAATATTTGTACATTTTTTGTTCAAATTCGAAAACTTTGAACGCGATGCGCGAACGGAAGATATTCTCCTATTTCAAAAATTATTTTTTCACTGTTCTTGTATTGACGACTAGCAACTTTTCCGCACTATTACGATTCGATTTGCAAAACTTTTTGTTTTTCACTCCGGTCTAATGTGTATGCCTTAAGTCAACAAAATTTTGGCATGCATGTAGTTAATAGACTGTAATCTATATATCATATACAGAGCTGCTGAAAAAATTCGTGGAAGGGAACAGCTGAAATTTGGTTCTGAAATGTGTTATGCATTTCCATATGTTTGAATTCAACGTAATATTTACATATCTTAACGGTATTATCTTTACATATCTTACATTATTCTGAATGTGTTGGAAAACGTTTCATAATCTATGCTTGACGCATGATTTCTTCATTCTTGTTTAAAATTAAATATGATTTTTTATAACGTTAGTAAATATCACTATGTATATAGCGGATGTCCTAAAATGGACTGACTGATTTTAAAAATCAATAAATTACAAATGGTGACCACTTTAAAAAAGTTCTTGCGGGAGGGTTATGTAAGATGTCAGAAGTTTTTTAAAATGATATTTTCGGTTTTAGTTCTCAAAAGCAGCAATAGACGGCGCATCAAGCAATGGGAGCCAAAAAAGGTCCAATTTTTTGGTTTCTCTCCTCTCCCAGCATTGATGCGAAGAAAGGAGGTTAAATATATGCAGTGGATTTCTCAGAAGAAGATTGCATTGGCGACTGAGGCCCACTCCATATATTTAACCTCTTTTCTTCACATCAATGCTGGGAAATGAGCGAGGCCAAAAAATGAGGCTCATTTATTGCTTGCAGAGCCATCTATCGCTGCTATGTGGAACTTAAAACCGAGAATCTCAGTAAAAAATACCCTGACATCTTCCATAACACTCCCGCAAGAATGTTTTTAAAATTTGCCATCATTTGCAAGTTACTGATTTTTAAAATCAGTCAATCCATTTTAGGACATCCGGTATATGAGACATTCTCACGTAATTTTAACTTCTAGGGAAAAAAATCTGGTGAAATTAAACTTAATAAAATAAAATTTTAAACTTATAGGAGAATGCCTTAATGATTCAAAATAAAGAAAAAATTGGTCAGCAGCGATGATTTTCAGTAATATTTTATTTAACCGAAGAACAAAAGTAAAATGTGTGCCTGTCTGTTTTGTCTTTAGTTATCTTTTCACGAGTCTTAGAAATAACAAACTGCATTATATTTTTACCGTATTTTAAAAATACAATACTCAGCAAAGCGCTACATGGTACTTCCTGTCTAATGTATCAAATGAATAATTTAATTGTGGTGATAAGCGATGCACAATGTTAGACGAGAAAATTTTCAAAATAATAACTGCTGATAAACTTGAGGCAGATGGCCAATTGTGTAAAACAAGGTGTATCGTTATACAATGGGTGATCAAATGAAAAGGTACAAAACGACACGGTGGGTACAAATATAGACTTTATTCAAAATATTCACCATAGGCCTGAGCACAACGATCCCATTGATGAACAAGCCGCAGGATCCTTGTTCCCAGAATTCCTGTGGCCGTGACGAGACCCAGTCCTTCACAGCGTCCTTGAGTACGTCGTCCGAGTTGAAGCGCTTGCCTTTCAGGTCTTTGTTCAGTGGACCAAACACATGGAAATCGCAGGGCGACATTTCCGGACTCTAGGGCGGATAGTCCAATGTCTCCCACTTGAACTTGGCCAGTTCCATGTGTGTGACTATGGAGACGTATGGACGCGCGTTAACATGGAGCAGAACCACACCCTCCGTGAGCAGCTCCGGTCTTTTGTTCTTGATAGACCTGCGTAGGCGTCGGAGTGTCTCACAGTACACATCGGAGTTAATGGTTTTTCTGTGCTCGAGGAATTCCACAAGTAGCGGACCTTGAACGTCGAAAAAGACGGTGAGCAACACCTTGCCTGCTGACAGCACGGCTTTGAACTTTTTAGGGGGAGGTGACGACGCATGCTTCCACTGCATGCTGTCCCGCTTTGTCTCTGGCTCGTAGTGATGGCCCCAGGTCTCATCACCTGTGACGATCCGCTCCATGAAAGAGGGGTCTTCCTGATACCGAAACAGATGTTGCAGTGCCCCATACGCAGTTCCTTTTGCTGGTCGGTGAGCTGCTTCGGACCCCAAGCGGCACACACCTTCCGATATCGCAACCTGTCGTGAACAATTGTCCACACGGTTCCATAGCCTGACATCGACCTTCACCGCCAACATTCGCAATGCGACACGCCGATCACTTCTCACTAGGTCGTCCATCTTGTCGATGAATCGCTCGTGATGACAGTGTTTGCCTGGCCTGGTCTCCTGTCATCACCCAGACTCTCACGGCCTGCACGAAAACGGGCACTCCATCTTCTGACAGTCTTGTCAGAGACACATTTCTCCCCGTAAACTGTCACCCTCCGGCAATGAATAGCTGCCGGTTTACCTTCCGCTGTCAGAAATCGGATAACACCTCGCTGCTCCTCAATCGTCGAATTTTGCCACGCGAACGCCATCCTGTCCTCATACGGACTGCCGCATCATTTGGACGCCACTTTTAATAAGAGCCTCTGCTCTCTACTGCGCATGAGGGCGCCCGCGCATGCTCCGATCCCAGTCAGAGACTCCAATCGCATCCCGAGATGTCTCGCTACGTTCTCCCATTGCGGAATATGCAAATATTTAACTGTTACGTTTTTACATCGTTTCGTACCTTTTCATTTGATCACCCCTTGTAAGTGGAACTTTTGAAACCGCAACTCATTTTAAAGCATATTTAAAGATTAGATTTTTAGTTTTATACCATTTAGAGTCCTGCATCGGGTCGGGGTCAGAGGTTTTACTTATAGTTGAATATTAAAGAATATAGATTTGTTCATTCTTCTATGTAAAACATAAAAATGGTATTAGAGAATTAGAGGTCTGCGCGCGGGTACGAATTTCCAGACCCACCGCGCCCCGTCCCGTATAAAACTTAAAATTCGGCCCTAGCCCGGTACTGGTCGTTTATAATTTTATCGACTTCTTCTAAATATTTATATCGGGCCGGTAGACCCGCTTAACTGTAGTTATCTGCCAGGCCTGGCAGGGCCATACAATTTGTTTTGCCGGCCCGGCCTGTTGAAAAAACTGCCCTAATAAAGCGGCCTGGCCAATTTGAAATTTTGCCGCCGCGTCTATTAGAGATACAATTGTAGATTTTTTTCATAATGGTATTAAAACATGATTTGTTTCCTTACATTGCGGGTTCGGGTCAGGTGCGGGTTGATATTCCTCGGGTTCGGGTCGGGTTGCGGGTTGACTTAAAATGCAATTTGAGGGTTCGGGTCGGGTTCTCGTGTTTGTAAACCTGTTATTTTGGCGTACTGCGCATCCTTCTCTCATAATAATATCAAGTCAATGGTCTTGTGGATTGTGCAGGTGAAGCTGAATAGGGGCTGTAAATATATAAGGTTATAAACTTTTTGGCAATTTCGGCCCCGCTCCCAACCTTCCGATATCATACGGTATCATTCCTCGAATTTCCCTCACCCTAATAACATTGTTATCAATGTCTAAAAAATCTTTTATTTTTACAATTGTTTTCCCCCTTTTTTTATACGTTTGCAATTATATATAGATATGGTTGTACATTTTTTATTCCCGTATTTTACTGATTTAAATGAAGAGAGGAAATTCATAAAATATCACTGTTATATAAGAAATAACTTTATATCAAATAACATTTTAAAGAAATATTTTTTATTTAAAAGATTTTAATAATAGCTCTTTGTTGCGTAATGCAATGAACAGTAATATTGTCTTCTTGCATGGAGCTAAACAGAACTGCTTGTAAACAAAACAGGCGGACAACAAGCATTCTTCCCCATCTTTTACTAGCAGAAATAACAAGCATCATTTCGAATATGGTTTCTCTAAAACGAATCACATACGCATAATGACAGGAGAATATTAATGGCGAACGTTGGGTTATTCCATATTTTGGAATGAAATGTTATATAATGATTCAATGATTTTAATAATAATTTTGTATTTTCATAAACGAAGAAAACATACTTAAAAAAATTAAGATAATAGATTTAAAGAAGAAGATGCCAAAAAATAAATTTTGGTTTGGTCAACAATGATAACGGTATCAAATGACAAACCTCCCTCCCCATACAGATATCTTCCGATGTCAAATGCCAGCCCCCCACCTCCCTACAGTGATATGTTATATATGTACTCTGTACAGCCCCATAGCCTTCTGTGTGAAAATCATCGTAGGCAAATATTATCATTTTGTTTGTCAGTTCTTAATATTATTACGTGAGAAGGATGCACAGTACGCCAAAATAGCAGAATGTATACAAACACGAAACAAACCTATAGGGAAATGTTATGTATGGAAATACTCTCTCATTTTGGCACACTGCGCATCCTGCCCGAGTGGAAATGTCACGAATCGACCAATGAATTAATAGCAGCGTATTTCTGCAAATACAAAGAGGGAAAGTTACGAAATGTTTAGTAAGTTGCTAGCATTATTTTTGTTATAACTCAAAAAACGCATCTTCGATTTTAACAAAACTTTTTTTCTTAAAAATACATACTTTGAGCATTATTCTGTAATTTTTTGGTTGGTGTAAATATAAAATTACTACGTTAATAATTTTTTAAAAAAATATTTTTGTTTATTTTTCTATGTTAAAATTAGTGTAAAAATGTGAAAAAATTATATAATATGAACTAATATATCCTTCAATAATTGGCATTGGTTTCATTTTTTTTTAACTTTAGTACTTTTTTGAGAAAACGTATTTGAAAAATAGTAGCGCCGGCGCATATTTCCCCGATTATCTCAAGGACACTTGAAGGTCAGAGGCTAAAAACACCCTATATTGTATTCTCATTATGAGCCTTATTAGCACACATGCTATTTCAAACTTCGGCCATGGGGGGCCATTTCGCTATGCTTATCCGGCTAGACCCTTTAGCAGTTTATATAATTTTATGCTGAATTATTTTATTTTATTATTATTTACTTGTAACACATATGTTCCAGACATTCTAATTTATTATATATACCTACCAGGGTTACAATTTTTTTTTTTTATTTAGAAACTTTTTCTAAGAATTTCAGGGTTGCAAACAGAAATATAAGAATAGGGACGGTAGGAATATCACACGGACGGTAAGGCCCCTGTAGCAAATAATTGCAATTAAATATTTAGAACATCGTTTCTCCAAATGTTTGTCGCTAACACATAACGAGAGTGTGAAGTTAAACTGAAAAAATAAAATGTATATGTAGTACAAATATCTGTTTTTAAATAAAAATAATTAAATATTACATAATTGGTATTGATGCCTATGTAGTCTGGAAAAGAAAACATAAATGTGTATTAATACACGGCTGCATTTATTTATTGCCTGAAAGCTTTCCTACATGTGGATTTACATTTGAAACACACAGAAGTAAATTATTTTTCAACTAATTTAGTTTTTTGTGCTACTATTGAAGAAAATACTTAACACACAGGTAAGAAAAAAACTATATATATAGGATCATTGTTTTCAAAGAATCCATTACTAAGATTTCATTAAAACATTATAATAAAACAGGCTATTTATTTTTTATGAATGCATAGAGGATCTCAATACTGATACTCAATAAGCTTGAGAAAAGATGATTTATAACAAAATACATGAGAGCCAATCTCCGATAATTTTAGCTTTTATGATTAAGAAACATGTGAAATTCAACTAAAGAAAGGCATTTTCAAAATTCTAGTTTTAAACTTTCATATTTTTGTAGCTAGAATTAGAAAATGATGTTATTCAGCATTAATATTTCATACCGTACAATCCCAGTGAGACCCTTGGCATCCATTTAATACTGAAATAAAGTGGGGATGGTAAGGAAGGGACAGTAATGAAAAAAGGGACGGTAAGGAAAATTACAACCTATTTTTATGTAAATCATGTTAATACTAAGTGATAGCCACAATACTCATTGATTTTTATCAACAGTTATTTACATTGGATTAAAGAAAAATTAATTTACCTCGAAAAGAGCAGGAAAAAGCTTTGGGGGCGATAAAAATACCATTGCTTGAAATTGATATTTAAATACGGATTTAAAGTGTGCAGTAAATTTCCTGTCAAAGAATTACAGCTGTTTTTTCTCTACCATACTTTTAAATGAAAAAAAAAATCTTGTAGCTGCATCTGGAGTGATTTTCTGTATAATTTTAGCAAGTGGGACGGTAAGGAATCTAATATCCAGGGGCAGAGTTAAAAAAATAATAACAACCGTAAAAATGTGTGCTGGTTAATTTTTTGCTACATATCTATATAAAACAATAATCCCAGTTTCGAAAAAAAAATTACGTTGAGTTACGTTTATTGAAACAATTTGATACAGATAGCTCCAAAGTTAAAAATCAGCATCAGGGACACGGGACGGTTAGGAGTTTTCCTGGTATTTGGACCCCCAACATTGTCCAAAACTTATTTAGCTTGTTAATATTGCTATACAATCATACAATGTCATATTTTCCAATATAAAAAATAGAAAATACCCAAGAATATGTACTAAAATAAAAATTATTATTCAGGGACTAAAAAGTCCAAATTATGTGAGAATGTCTCATATATGCATTTTGTAATAAAGTACAAACAATACCGTGATATACGTTATACTAACATAATAAATACCAAACTGAGGGAAAAAAATATTTGCATAAGATGCAGACTAACGCCATTCTCTTACTTCATTTATTTATTTATTGCCGACTGTACGTTTTTGCTTCACATTTACTCATATTTTCTTTATATTCATTCCATTTATTATAATTTATTATCTTCTTTATTGTTATTTCATAGTAGATATATCACGAAGGCTTAATTACAAAGGCGGAGCGCGTTATACGGCGAATATGTATGAAAATTAAAAAATATTGTCTTAAAATTTAGGCAAATCGTAATATTCCAGAAAATACGGTATTTTATCTTCCGTATTTCTTGAAAGAAATACACTAATTCATAACACTAATTCACAAATGTTTTAGTTAAAGAATTTTTTTAAACTAATTTTTAATTATATTTTAAGCTCTGAAAATTTTAATTAAGAATTTTATATTAACATTTATTCTTAAATGAAATATATTAATATTAACTTAAACAAAAAACCGGTTTCATCTAAAATTGCGCAGAAATCAATATTTGGTATTTTTAGCATATGGAAAATGCATATCAATAATGAATAAATTCGATCAATATTTGTAATGAATTGCAGATGTTATAAAAACGTCTGCTCGAATATCAGCCCATATATTTTAGCATATCGATCCACTGACAAATCATTGATATGGAAAAAACTGAAGATAACATAGTGCACTTTAATCTATTTTTCTACAGAAAAGTAATCTTGCAGGCTATACTAAATTAAATTACATGTAGTATTGGATTATAATCAAAATGTATAAGCATAAAATTTATTCTTTAAAATTCACTTTTAAGAAGTCATAGTATATAATTATCGAAGTTAATCCTCAACGTCGAAGTACATCACCCAGGCACAGACGAAGTTTTCATTTTAAAATCCTCAAAATGCTAAATTAAATATGGTACTAGAATTTAAAATAAAATTTATTTGTAAATAATTAAATGCATTTATTTGTGTACATAAGAAACCGAAAATTTTGTTTAAAAATGCTGTTGTCAGTGTGATATTTGTGGATTAAAATTAAATGCCGCCACTTTGGCGGCATCGATCACAAAGGGTTAACTCTACGCCGAATTTAAAATTCATCCTTTATCTATAAAAATTCTCGTCATTTATATAACTTAGCATCCCCATGTACAGGGCTTTGAAAATTTTATAAAATGTGTTAGCCAGCAAAATATTTTAGTCACCAGTAGAAATTATTCGTCCCCCCCCCCTCGCATCCCCCAAAATACAATAAAAAAACACGAAAGTTTTTTTATGAATTAATTGAAAAAAAATTATATGAAGAATAGTTTAGAATTATCAGTTACATTATTTAGAATGCTAAACTACACAAGTTATAGTATTACGTCATATTCTTAAAATTTTAGTTAAGTTTTACATATCTGCTTCAAATGAAATATAATAACTTATATGTTTTAGTTTTTTAAATGAATGAGAGAGATTAAACAGTTTTAATCCTGAACGTAAAAATCTGATTTGAAACTTAGAAAAAGAAAAAAAATATTTGAGCACTTTTTAGCATTTTATCCAGTTTTAGATATCACAGGGGCTAAATTGACACCATTTATTACTGTTTTATTGGCCCTTTCCTACACTTTGATAATGTTACATGCCAGCTAGTTAGAGCGGAAAAGAATGGCGTTTACTGTGCATGAGATGAAAAATTCCTTACATGGTCCTTTCGTTCATTAAAAGTACAAGATAAGAGGAATATCCCTGCTTTCCGCAAACGAATAGAAATTGGTGAAAAGTACTGTTTGTGTTTATTTACCCCCGCCCCAAGCCCTAACACCCAAAAAACGCCAGATTAAATAATTTGATACCCAGATGAAAAAACTTTTGGTCGCGAGTGTTGACCTGGCTTTGACTTGAGCACAAACTTCAGCACTTTTTAACATTTTATCTAGTTTTAGATGCCACAGGGACTAGATTGACACTATTGCTTACTATTTTATTGACCCTTCCTTACATTCTGATAATGTTACATTCCAGCTGGCTAGAGCTGAAAAGAATAGCGTTTTCTCTGCATGAGTTGGAAAATTCCTTTTAAACATGGTTATTTCATTCATTAAAAGTACAAGATAAGAAGAATATCCCTGCTTTCCGCGCACAAGTAAAAGTTGGTGAAAAATACAGTTTTTGTTTATTTCTGAAGACAATTTTCGTACCCCCCTCTACCAAGCCCTAACACCCCAAAAACTCCAGATTAAATAATCTGATCCCCAGATGAAAAAAACTTTTGGTTGCTAGTGGCGACCTGGCGATAGCATTTGTCAAAACCTGCCCATGGAAAAGCCACATATTAAAAGTAAAAAATAAATGGATTATTATAAACAAATAGATCGCAACTTAATTGTTTAATTTATATTTATATTTATAAACATATAAATAAAAAAACTGCTTAGTTATAGTTTAAAATAATATATTATAAATTTTTGCTTAGTTTCTTTTTTAATATACGGCAAAAGAAAAAAGGAAAAGCTTTTTTTTTTATATTACTACAAATGTTACTTTACATTATTATAACAAACAAATATTTATTATTGAGTAACGTGGTAATAGATTTAAAAAAAAATGCTTTTAAATAATTTAAACTGTTTAGATTTATAAATTGTTTTGCCGAAGAAAAATCGAAATTTATTTAAAATTAATCCACTAATTGAGAATTAAATTTTCAAAAATATGAAGATATTGCGTTGTCATTTGGAACTTACACACCGCCCGCTGAATACTAGATCTATGCGCTGATATAAGAATGGCGGTCGTGGTAGATATATTTTTCAGAGTTCGTACGACACCTTGTATTTCAATACCAATAATTTCCAAAATATTTTCCACCTTGCTTTTCTGAGATTAAAACTTTATGTACTGAATTATGAATTCATGAAAATTTTATCACCTAAAGCATTTTTTGTGAATTTTCGAAACTACATTAGAACATTTATCATTTAATAAATTTTAGAAGGATTGTAGGATTTAGAGGAATTAATTGAACTTGAATTTATAGGGATTTTGTACACTATTTATAACCCCCCTGAAATCT
Organism: Maratus speciosus; assembly: GCA_963932465.1. Taxonomy (NCBI): domain Eukaryota; kingdom Metazoa; phylum Arthropoda; class Arachnida; order Araneae; family Salticidae; genus Maratus; species Maratus speciosus. The sequence goes on along the minus strand of OZ010788.1, from coordinate 533,692,755 downwards.
TTTATTTTGAATATTTTCTTAGTATTTTGTAGAATTAGGAAATGTACAAATATAATGTTCTTACAATAGAAATATAGAAATATTTTCGAATTGTAAAATCCTCCACCCCCCCCCCCACCCCCACAGTCAAGAAAGCTGAAAAGATGCAAAGGCAAAAGAAATCATCCTTTTAAAAATATTTTTGCTTTGTGTAACCATTAATGCTTTTGGAACAAGATAAATTATTGCATCTTTAACTCATTCTAAAACTGTATTACAGTCGTCTCTCTGTTTAACGTCGTTCTACTTAACGACGATCTCTACTTAAGGACGATTTTTTGCGGTCCCGGCTCCTTTAAGTAAAAAAAATCGCTATTAAAGACGAAATTGTTTCTATTTAACGACGATTTTCACGTATTTTCCAGGTATATTTCGTATATTCCAGGACTTACAAATGTGTCAATTCATTTTTTACCGCTAATTATACAAGTAAGTTGCAGCCATTAGACCTGGGAATCATTTGTAGTGTAAAAGCATATTACCGGAAATCCTTAATTAGGAAATTATTAAATAATCTTGCTGACAAAAATGAAATTAAAAAATTTACAATTTTGGGAGCCATGCACATGATTACATCAGCCTCGAAAGAAGGTTCTCCTTGCAGAATTGAAAACTGCTTTTGGGCATCTGGAATTGCCATTCAAGAACAAATGGATATAACAGATGCGCAACTCGGCACAGAAGATATCACCACCGAAGAATGGAAAAGTCTTGTTGGTGATGAAGATGTTTCAGTAAAAGATTCTATCGATTGTGACGAAGACTTTTAACGACCAACTTCAGAAATTTAGAGCAAATTTATGAAGACATCGCAAATGAAAATTCAATTTCAGATGAAGAAGATGGTGATGATACTGATGATACAGAAAGCGAGACACCACCTCCTTCTTACTCAGATGCAAATTCTGACCTGGATATTCTTCGCCAGTACATTGTTCCATTAAGGGGTCTTGTACCTTTTAAACGCGTCGAAAATTAACGAAAAACTTCAAAGTTTGAATTAGTCTATATTCAAAGCCTTTTTATGTATAAAGATGAAATTTTGGATATTGATTAAACAGATTGTGCTTTGTAATATGCCATCATTAGAAATTTATTAACCCTTTACAGAATTTGTGTATTATTGAAATCAAAATAGCTCTTTTTTTTACCCCATAAGTCATTGCGCGCATGATATCTTGAGAAAGTATGTATAGATTGGCATGAAATTCGGTAGAGATACTAAACATATATGTGTGTTTAAAATGACCTAGTCTTAGGCTAAAATTATTTCATTAACTATATACAAAAAATATTTTCGTAAAAAAAAATAAAAATTTTGTATTTCTAATGAATAAAAATAGTCATAACTAAAAATATTACCATTATAAACACTTAAAAGTAGATCATTTTAAACACACATATTTCTTTAGTATATTTACCAAATTGCATGACAATCCATACATACTTTCTGAAGATATCATGCGCGCAATGACTTATGGGGTAAAAAAAAGAGCTATTTTGATTTCAACAATACACAAATTCTGTAAAGGGTTAATAATTTTCTGTTGGTAGTATATTACAAAGCACAATCTGTTTAATCAATATCCAAAATTTCATGTTTATACATAAAAAGGTTTTGAAGATAGACTAATTCAAACTTTGAAGTTTTTCGTTAATTTTCGACGCGTTTAAAAGGTACAAGACCCGTTAAATATGGAAGATGACTCATTCAACCTCCTTAAAAAGCTTGAAGCAAGGGTACTAAAAACTAGACCATCATTGAGACAATCTACACTTTTTGATTTTTTAAAAACATAATTTGTTTAATTAAATGTATTATAAATATTTTTATTGTACTGTAAGTAACATTGTATGCAGTATAATTAATGAAATTTTTATTTGTGCAATAGAAATATGAATTATTATATCCATTATCCGTATCAATAAAATAATAAGAAAGAAAGAAAAAATAAAATAAATTTAAATAAATAAATAAATAAAACAGTTCTAAACACCCCAATACATTGAGAAAAGTATTGACAGTCTTAAGCCTGTAAACTGTGAAGGGAAATGTTTTTCAAATATTATTTTTCCACAAATTCTGTTTAAGGACGATTTTTCGAGGTTCCTTGAAATTCGTTAAACAGAGAGTCATACTACTAATCGATGTATGAAATGAATTTTATAGCAAGTTATTTTAATGGTACTTACAAGTACCGTCAGTAGATAAAGGTTAAGTAAGGTTAAATAAGAAAGAAAACTTTCAGAAATTATTGGTGAGTAGAACAAGGGTGCTGTACAAACTCTCAATAAAATCGACCTAAGACAGACGCAATTTTTGTGTCTGTGCGTTTACCTAGTATGCAGACGGCGGTGACACACCAACTGTATATATTTTCTAGAATTCTAACAACTCATAATGTGATTAAAAGATAGATTGCAAAATTCCATTTTTACATATTTGAACCAAGTTAGATAAAAGCATGCAAAATCCCATTATAAATGATCTCATAGTAAAGTATTTTTTTCTCTAAATTTTAATTTCAGCCTATTTATTTTTAGATAAAGGGATTAAACCCAATAGCTATAATAATTATTATTACTGTTGTTATTATTATTATAATGTAATTGAAAAATTATTTTTTATAGTTCACGTACTTGAGCTCCTTAATTAAATATATATTTTTCCTTTTAATTGTTCTATGTATATTTTCTATTAATGGTTTCTATCTATTAAATTTATGGTGTTACAAGAATGCCATAGATTTCCCGTTTAACACATATACGTTTAATGTTTAATGTTTGTATGCATGCGCTTGTTCTAATTCGGGACAAATTTACAAATAACCTGCCTCTTTCCTATCCCCTTTCATAATCCATGAAAATAATTGAATAAATAATCGAACCTTTATCGAAATAGTTAAAACTGAATGATGAATTGTTTTGTCTGTATTCATATGGAAGAGAAATTGCTTTTAAAAAGATTTTTAAGAAAAATTTATTACTTGCATAGAAATTCCAGGATTTTTGGAGAAACACTTTAAATAAACTAAAACTATACAATTTAACTTTAATTATAGAAACACTCTAAATAAATCATATAAATCGAAACAATGTATGTTAACTTTAAAGTTTCTTATGTTTTAGAGTAATATTTAAACTTTTTAAACGTGTAGAAAATAACTTATTACTTTTAAAAAATTTCATCTTTATTACGAATTCCATAATTAGAAGACAGAATTCTATAAAATACTTTTTGTACAAGATTTTTGCTTGACATTTGTTCGGTTGCTGTTGTAAACGAAACATTTTAGAAGCATTCGAAATTTTTTTTATCCTTTTGTATGTCAGCAACCACTACTTGCTATTTTGTTTTTCAAAGTTTGTTCTAAATTCACTGATTAATCGAAAAGGAGCCTTTCAACAACAATTTTTAGTAGCATCCGGTAATTGAAGTTTTCTACTTTATTTTTATTTGAAGCCCTTGTAATTTTATTATTGTTCTTAAAGTACAGAAATAACTAAAATAACGCTTCGAAAAGCGAAAAATTCTGCAAAAAAGGGTAAATAATATTTTACTTAAGACTTTAAACTTAATGATGTGCGATTTGGTTCAAAATTTTGTAATTTTTATTCAACCAAAATATTTTAGGCGAAGCAAAATGTAGAAACATATGAAAACATATTATTTTAAATATAATCTATATTATAAAAGCTAAAACATCTTGTGATTAACGCTGACGTCATGTTTATGGTGGCAACACCTGGCCAACAAATTTCGCTTTTACTTCTAAACAGTGCACAATTTCGATTCTTACACCGTCGAATTAGAATTTTTTTTTTTCCTTCAGTTGCAACTTATTCGAAAACTGCATCTCAATTTACTGATTTTTTATGTTATTAAAAATAAAATTTAAACATGATTTTAAAAACATCCATCTCTATCACATGCAGTCCAATTACAAAACATTAACTCTTTTTAACAATATAAATAGTTAAGTATTTGTTTCCAGCTAATACTCCATAATGAAATTAAAACTTTACCATGTTAATAATGATGTTTTAATTTCATCATGTGTGATGAATAATGAAAAAAGAAAATGCAAATAAAACACAAATTTATAAGACATGCAATCGAACTGCATGCTTAAACCGCTGAAATTACCTGAACCAAAAAGACAACTATAATTATCAAAATTATCACTTTTAATTAGTTTTAAAACTTTATTTGAATGCAGAATTGATATTTTTCACACGAAAAAGCTGTTTGGCGTTATTATTCGGCAATATAATATATATATATTAAATGTAAATAAAAAGTATCTATTGAGTTAATAAAAAAGCAGTTTCCACGTATATTCTGTAACCCTGAGGCTTGAGTAAGATACCCTAGTAATAATAATAACAATAATAAATATTCTTATTTAATGTTTTCGAAATAAAAAAGCTTTCTTCTAACACCAGAACATATTTAAAAGCTACTATTTTTTTCCAATTTTAATTTTGAATTGTGTAACTGAAGCCAATTAATGTTTTAAATGAATAATTATTTGGATTCGCTGTTTAAATATGTGTGCATGGAATAAATTCCAGTTTCATTAATTTAAGCTAAATTAAATTAATTTAAAAAAGGAAAAAGTACAGATATTTTCATTTATTGGATTTCCGCTCTTTTTTTTGTTTACTCAATCATCTGTATTGATTATATTATAGAGAAAGTCAGGAATTTCACTATCGATTCATTTGCTTTCTTCAGACCCAAAGACACTAGGAGATAATACTCTAAATCTCTTCAGCTTGATACACTGCTTGCAGTAAAAGGATGATGCATTTATCAGAATTGATACGTACGTTTTCCTAGTACACAAATGAAACACGCATACATCGAAGCAAAATGAAGACGGAGATATATTAAAGTATAGTTCAAGGGTGCTTTCCAAACACATTATATTTTTATATATAATCTTAAACCAAAAATACATTGTATCATATGCAGTGTTCAAAGCACATTTTTCAATATACAGCATAACCTCGAATATCCGGCATAATCAGAACCGAGACTAAGCGGGAATTTTGAAACTTCGGATTTCTGAAAGAATATCAAATATACTTCCGATATTTCTTAATAATGTCTTTTGTTAAAATTTAATTCATAACCAAGTGATAATTATTGGATAAAAAACTAAATATTGAAAAAAAACTTACTTTGATTGAATTTTTTTACGTCACAAAAGAAAATTCTAATAAACAGAGACAATTTTCCCTTTATGAGTGTTTTTTCTTTCTTCAAACCTTCTGGATGTCACTTTAAAAAAAAATAAAATTGCAGTATTTTTAGCTTCTCGCTTTCAATGTCATAAACTGTCGACTATTCGGTTGCATTCTCAGCACACAAAACAACATAGTTGAACTCGCAACAATTCATATCAATTTTGTTGTGTTTGTAAAAGAGTTACATCCTTAAAATACGCCACAAACAGTTTTTCTTCGCAGATCATAATATAACGGAATATATTTGAGCTCTCCTGTATACGTAGTTAAGTGCAAATTGTATAGTGATATTCTAGTGCACTTTAATATTGTTTATAAATTTAATAATGTTTAAAATAGTGTGACGTGACACCATGAAAATATACCGCAAATGATTTTCTCCCATAGACCATAATGTAACGGAATACTTTTATGCGACCCTGTAAATGAACTATTAATGCTACACACTCAATTTTCAATACTGAACATGCCAGGGTAAACCTAAATAACGTATATCAATTATATGGCAATCCGAATATATTTACGAGAGATAGCGCTCAGACAGACAGGCTGACAGACAGATGAACAGACAAACATAATTCATAAACACTTTTAACTACGTTGGAAAGATTTAAAAAGGAAAACTGTGTAGATATTTCATTCATTAGCTTTCCGATCTTTTTAGGTGCTTTCGTAATTATATAAATACGTAGCACTTATATCGTTGTCTGTTGCATCAGTCTGCCGCATATAACAGCGGAAAAGCTACCCAACTGAATGATTTGAAATTTAATATAAGAGTATATAATTGTTGCAGAATTTTGTCGAGTCTTTCAAATTTGATGACAATTGAATCAAAAGTTAAAATGATATTAATAAAAGTTTTCTTCATCGAATCAAATATTAAAAAGATATTAATGAAAGTTTTCTTCATTCTATTAAATCCTATCATACGTAATTAATTCAATGATATCCAATGATAGATAATGATTGTAGGTTGGCATGATGATTACGTCCTATTTAAGATGGAGTCTTATTATTTCCGTATTACCGAATTTGATATACATAATCGTAAAACATTTTGTATTCATGCATTTTTGCATAAGAGTGCAACAGCTATTGCACCAAGATCTGAATATTTATAAAACTACTTATAATATGAAGGCACCTCATTTTCCAAGTTTGACGTACAATTTACGACTTGTTTTTATTTTCTTAAGCACGTGCATTGATTGTACTATAGAGAAAGTAAGGAATTTCTCTATCGATTCTTTTGTTATCTTCAGACCCAAAGACACCATTAGATAATACTCTAAATCTCTCTTGCTTGATTCACTGCTTCCAGCAAAAGGATGATGTATTTCTCAGAATAGATACAGGCGATGCTTTAGTGGACAAATGAAACGTCCATTTCTTGATGCAAAATGAAGATTTTGGAGATTTAATAGAGTATAATTCATTGATGATTTCAGAACATATTGTGATTTTATATGTAGTATTAAACCGAAAATGCATTATATGACAAGCAATGCCCAAGACACATTTTTTAATATATTACAATAACGTCATACTTAGTTAAGAGAATAAACATAAATAAAATATTGCATCTGAAATGTATATTATAATATAGAATCAGAATAACGTTTTCTTTCAGTTCCATCGAAAATATTTCATAAATAGCTCATGGTATATCGCATAATTACCTGAATACTTTTGACAGGATCTAGATCAAATTTAAATTCTAAAATTTATAAAAAATCTCACTTAATAAAGTGTGTATACTTAACGGTTCCGAAATGAAAATAGTTTTCTCTAACACAAGAACATAACTTAAAAGCTAATAATTTTTCTACAATAAAGTTTTAAATTTCATAAATGCATCCCACTAACGTTTTAAACGAATAATAATTTGGACGCGTTGTTTTAAAAGGAGTACACATAATAAATTAAAGTTTCACCATTTCTACTTAAATTACATTCATATACAAAAAAGGAAAACGGTGTAGATATTTTCATTCATTAGCTTTCCGATTTTTTTTGTTGACTCAAGCATCTGTTTTGATTGTATTATAGAAAAAGCCAGGAATTTCTCTATCGATTCATTTGTTATCTTCAGACCCAAAGCCACCAGGAGATAATACTCTAAATATCTCCTGCTTGATACACTGCTTGCAGTAAAAGGATGATGTATATATCAGAATAGATATAGGCCATGCTTTAGTAGACAAAAGAAATGCCCATATCTTGATGCAAAATGCAGACTTCGGAGATTTAATAGAGTGTACTTCATTGATGCTTTCAAAACATATTATACTTTTATATATAACTAGCAAACCCCGCGGCTTTGCTCGCGTAATAGTTGAAATATGCTAAGTGATATTTGCATGACTATTTTTTATTAGAAGAACATTTTTTGGAATAATTCAAAAATTACAAATTAAGCCACAGTTTGACTAAACTTCATTATAAAAGTGCAATAGACAGAAATGAGATTTTAATTAATAAGACGAACTAAAATTAATTCCAAATAAATGATAATTTAGAAAGTATTTTGAGGTTTTTTTGCTTACGCTCATTTCTGTATTCATCTGAACACATTTGCATCTCAAAATTAACCATCATGCCAAATTCCAATCTTCTTGTCTAACAGTCTACCACCTATCTGGTGTTAGTGGCACCAACATAAAATGCCGAAACAGAGTTGAAATAGAATGTCTCGAAAAATGTTGAAAAAGAGACTGTCAACATTAATTTGCCAACAACATTAACCTTGAAAGCGGTTGATATTTCCTAATATTCTATAGAAAATGGAATTTAGATGATTTAAAGGCTTTCTAGTTGTTCCTGCCAACCAGGTGGTAGTGACACCGGCATAAAATATAGCCCGTGTAGGATCAGGAACTATCACAGTTGATTCGAAACCAATAACTTTTGTAATCGGTTTGTTATTTTCTGAGATTCCATAGAAGTCGTGATTTAGGACTCTTTTAGAATGCTTTTCGCTCCTTCCCTTCGCTTCACCCCTTTTAATTCGAATTTATTTTCTACTGTTCTTAGAAGACATTTATATTTTATAAGTAACTACCGTGCAATATTTAAAGTTTCTAGCCTCTTCAGTAACGCAGAATCGCAATTTAGAAAGTTTTTTGCTCCTGCAACCCTCTAGTGGTAGTGGCACCGACATAAAATGTAGCTTATGTGTGAGCAGGTTCTATCACCATCAATTTGTAACCATTATGTTTGAAATCGGTTTCATATTTCATACGATTACATAAAAATCGTAATTTAGAAAGCTTATAGAACGCTTTTCGCTCACTTCATCCTTTTAAATTTGGAATTTTCTTTCGACAATTCTTAGAAAGCATTTGCATCTTTCAAGTAATTACCATTCCAAATTTAAAATGTTAGACCCTTCTCTTTAACACATAAAACGAAATTTAGAACATTTTTTGCTCCTGTAACCCCCAGGTGGTAGTGACAACAACTTAAAATGTAGGCTATATTGGAGCGGGGACTGTCACAATTCAATTTGAAACCATTACTACTTAAATCGGTTTAAATTTCCTGTGAATACGTAAAAATCACCATTTAGAACGTTTTTCAGAACGCTTTTCGTTTATTTACACCCCATTTAAATTTTAAATTTTTAAGGAACTCTTCTCAGAGATCCTTTACATCTCATAAGTAATTACCATTCCAACTTTCAAGTTGCTAGTCTTTCAGTATCACACAAATCACAATTTAGAGCGTTTTTTAAAATGCAACCTCAAGGTAGTAGTGACGCCGACATGAAGTAGATCCTATATTGGAGCAAGGACTGTCATCATCAATTTCCAACCATTACTTTTGAAATCGGTTGGATTCGTACTTTCTGAAATTGCGTAGAAATCGCCATTTAAAACGTTTTTTAGAACACTTTTCGCGCATTTTCACCCCTTTTAAATGTCGAATTCTTTAAGAAATGTTCTTAGAGATCATTTATATCTTATAAATAAATTCCATTCCAAATTTCATGTTTCAAGAAATGTTCTTAGAGATTATTTATATCTTATAAGTAACTACCATTCCAAATACGTGTTTCTAGGCCCTTCCGTAACACAAAATATTCCATTTGTTAACGTTTTTTTGCTCCTGAACCCTATTTGGGGGTAATGGGACCGACATAAAATTTAGCCTATGTTTGAGCAAGGATTGTCACCATCATTTTGACACCATTATTTTTGAAATCAGTTTGGTGCTTCTTGAGATTGAGTAAAAATCGCCATTCAGAACGTTTTTTAGAACGCTTTTTGTGCATTTTCACATCTTTTAAATTTTGATTTTTTTTAAGAAATGTTCTTAGAGATCATTTATATCTAATAGTAACTACCATGCCAAATTCCATGTATCTGGGTCCTTCAGTAACACAAAAATCACAATTTTGAACTTTTTTTTGCTCCTGCACCCCCTTTAGGGGTAGTGACACCGACATAAAATGTAGCCTATGTTGGAGCAAGGGTTATCACCATATTTTTACACCATTATTTTTGAAATCGGTTTGGTACTTCTTGAGATTGCGTAAAAATCGCCATTTACAACGCTTTTTAGAATGCCTTTTATGCATTTTCTCCCCTTTTAAATTTCGATTTTTTAAAGAAATGTTCATAAAGATCATTTATATCTAATAAGTAACTACCATACCAAATTCCATGTATCTGGGCACTTCAGTAACACAAAAATCGCAATTTTGAACGTTTTTTTGCTCTTGCACCCCCTTTAGAGGTAGTGGCACCGACATAAAAATGTACCCTATGTTGGAGCAAGGGTTGTCACCATCATTTTGACACCATTATTTGTGAAATCGGTTTGGTACTTCTTGAAATTGCGTAAAAATCGAAATTTAGAACATTTTTTAGAACGCCTGTTGAGCATTTTCACCCCTTCTGAATTTCGAATTTTTTAAGTAATGTTCTAAGAGATCATTTATATCTGATAAGTAACCATCATGCTAAATTCCATGTATATGGGGCCTTCAGTAACACCAAAAATAACAATTTCGAACGTTTTTTTTGCTCCATCACCTCCTTTAGGGTTAGTGGCACCAACATAAAATGTAGCTTATGGTGGAGCAAGGGTTGTCAGCATCATTTTGACACCATTATTTTAAAAATCAGTTTGGTACTTCAGAAATTGCGAAAAAATCGCCATTTAGAACGTTTTTTAGAACGCTTTTCGCACATTTTCTCCCCTTTTGAATTTCAATTTTTTAAAGAAATGTCCTTAGAGATCATTAGTATCTTATAAGTAACTACCATACAAATTTCATGTTTCTGGGCCCTTCAGTAACTCAAAATCGCATTTTTAGAACGTTTTTTGCTCCTGAACCCCCTTTTGGCCAGTGGCACGGACATAAGATATAGCCTGTGTTCTAAGTTGGACTAACACCATCATTTTGATACCATTACTTTTGGAATCGGTTTGGTAGTTCTAGAGCTTACCGCTTACAAATAAACAATGTTTACATCTTTATAATATTAAGTATAGGCTTTCGAAAACTAAAGATACAACGCAGACGATAGAGGAAAAAATGTTTTAATGAACGAGTTGGCAACACAGATTGTAAGCCTTGAACGTTTGACTTTTCCCTTGCAGTCATTCGTTAATTCTATGGTGATCCTGCTTTGCGTAACAAATGCTTGGAATAACTGCGTCAATTAAAAGTCCCTCCAAATGTGAAGTTCGATCCACCATACGTTTTCTTCATGCAAAAGGGAAGTGTCCAGCGGAAATTCACACAAGAACTGTTTCTGTCTATACAAATATTAGGAATCGACAAAACGTAGCGAAATGGTGTTGTACTTTCTCTAGTGGTAGGACCAATGTTCATGAGGAACCATCTGTGATCTCTGATGCCCTTCTTCAAAGAACGGAGGAAGCGATTTGTGCAAATAGGTATCTCACAATGAAAAAGTTGCATAAAATCATACCTGAAGTGTTTATGACAACTCTTTAAGAAGCTGTGAAGGTGACTTTAGGGTACTGTAAATTGTGCGCATGCTGGGTTCCGAAAATGTTAACGGAAGAACACAAAAAGAAGAGGATGGGCTATGCATTCGACTTCCTCACGCGCCATGCACTCCAAAAATTCAAGTGGAAAGTTTTAAGCTATCCGCCATACAGCCAGGACCTTGCACCCATTGACTTTCAGTTATTCCTTTACCTGAAGAGACACCTTGCTGGACAAAACGACGATGATGAGATCAAAAATTGAAGTTGAAATGTGGTTTCGACAACAGGTGGCAAACTTGTATGACAGTGGGATACAGAAGCTTGTACCTAGACTAAGCAAATGTTTGGACAACGGTGGCAATTATGTTGAAAAATAAGGTATATAGCTGTAAATAATTCATAATAAATATTTTATCAAATAAGATTTTTTTTTAGTGTGTATGTGGCATTGTATCTTTACTTTTCGAAAAGCCCTCGTATATACTTTTAAATATAAAATACATTGTATGATAAGCAATGCTCAAGGCACATTTTTCAATTTATTACAAATTATAATCGAAACAACCTTCTGAAAACTATAAAATACGCCGAAAATATGTGTAATAGTACTTTCGATGGTTTTTAATAGCCGTTTTTAAAAGAGTAACGAAAGTAACGAGTAACGAATACTTTCTAACGGGTAGTGAGTTAGAAAGTAACGAATACATACGGGTGTTCATTTAGTCGTTACTTTCACATCACTAGTTAAAAGCTAAAATTTTTTCTAGAATAAAGTTTTAATTTTGTAAATGTGTCCCACTAATGTTTTAAACGAATGATAATTTGGCTACGTTGTTTTGAAAAGAGTACACATAATAAATTAAAGTTTCAGCATTTTCATCTAAATTAAATTCATTTACAAAAAAGTAAAACGGTGTAGACATTTTCATTCATTAGCTTTCCAAACTTTTTTTCTTTACTCAAGCATCTGTATTAATTGTAATATAGAGCAAGCCAGAAATTTCTCTATCGATTCATTTGTTATCTTCAGACCCTAAGGCACCAGGAGATAATACTCTAAATCTCTCCTGCTTGATACACTGCTTGTAGCAAAAGGATGATGTATATTTATCAGAATAGATACAGGCGATGTTTTAGTGGACAAATCATACGCCCATATCTTGATGCATAATGGAAATTTTGGAGATCTAATGGAGTATAGTTCAATGGTGCTTTCCAAACACATTATATTTTTATGTGTGATCTTAAATCAAAAAATACGTTGTATGATAAACAACGCTCAAGGCATATATTTCAATATATTACAATAACTAGATATATATGAGATGCACAATAAGTTGAGAATAAACATAAATCAAATATTATATCTGAAATTTTTATTAAAATATAGAATCGAAACAATGTTTTTCTTTTTTTTAGATTGCATCGAAAATATTTCATGAATAGCCCATGGGATGTAGAAAAATTACCTGAATAATTTTGTAAGGATCTATATGAAATTTAAATTCTAAAATCTATAAGACATCTCGTTTAACAAAGTGTGCGTGTTTAAAGATTTCAAAATGAAATAACATCTTTCTAAAAAAAGAACATAATGTATTTTCTCTATATTTCGGTATTGCATTACATAAACAAAAATCATTAATGTTTATAAAGAATTAACATGTTTATAAAGAATGAATTGTTAACTGTGTTGTTCTAAAATGACTATACTAAGATTATATTTAAATGTAGGGGAGACTAGGGAGGGTTGACCATACGGGAGGCTTGACCCAACCATCAGTTTTCATATTTAAAAGAATTTCAGAGTTTTATTAATAGGTGTCAAGCAAAACTACTAGAATGCTCAAACAACAGTCTCTTTCATACAAATAATCGAAATAGGTGGGAAAAAAATCAATTGTGAAGGGTTTTTACCCTAAAAGTTGTGTTTTTTAGAAATATTTTGTAAGCCTTTTTCAGATAAAATATATCATAGAAATTTAAGTAAGTAGGTTTTAAGTAATGCAGAAATATCGAGTTTGTATTCCAGGCATAAAGACTGTACAGTAAGTTAGGCTTAACATAACTATGTGCTATTCTTTAGAAAAGGGATATGTGGGGAGGCTTGACCCAGTCATTGTGAGGGAGGGTTGACCAGATGCTCAAGTCTCCCTTAATTAAGTGGTTTTGAAATCTTTTTATTATACACTGGGCAAAATGAAAGGTTAATGGTTATATATAAAAATAAAATGTACATTTATTGTGTAAAGCTACAGTAAAATGGAGTGATGGAAAAGAAAGTGTTTAAAACTGATTAAAGAAAGATGTGAACAATTGTTATAGTATCCACTGCAAGAAAAAAATTAATGAAATATAATTGGGAAAATTGATAGGAACTTTTTTCCATTTAAATATTACTTACAATAGGTAAATAGAAACAGTGGAAATTAGAAAGTATGAAAGCAGCAGTTTTTACCCTTTCAGTGGCAGTGGTATGTTTATGAAACCACTTAATTTTAATTCCAAAACGCCACAATGGCACCAGAAGTTTGATAAAGTGTTTTCCATTTTAATATGTATGTGGAATATAGCCTTTTCTTATTTCCAAATCAATTTGTTCGTAAATTCCGAAGCCAGTCATTTATTTTAACATTTTAGTGCTGAAAGTACTTTGCCACTGGAAGCGTTAAAAGATGTTAATGATAAGTTAAGTGCTCATGCGGTTGCAAAAGCACATAGCATCGATCGAAAAACTTTTGAAAGGTCTATAGACAAATCTCACCAGGATGAATATAGTGACATGAAGCCAAACTATGTGAAAACTAGAGTTGTCGGATCGAGTGTCACAAAACGTAGGACAAGGAGACAAAAACTGGGGCTCCTAAACGGGTTATAATAATACATGAAACCCTATGAAAACGGAACCTGTCTCTAACGGAATGCTGTCTTAAATATCAAAATTTCCTTTCCCCTGCAATCAATTATATCTGCTCAGGCAAAATCATGTTTGAAACAAAATTTTTCTCACCTCACTTGCGATTGCGTCTAAACAGGTTTACTTAAGCACCATATTTTCAAAAAATGTATTTTTTTTAATAATAAATAAAGCACGTAGCATAAAGTTATTTTACTTTTCTAAAACTTATTTTATTCTTCTTCACAAACATTTCAATATAAAACAAAGTGGGTCAAGCCTCCCATATAGTTGGTCAAGCCTCCCATATAGCGGGTCAACCCTCCCATATAGTGGGTCAACCCTCCCATATGTGGGGAGCCTTGACCCATTAATTTCTCATGATTAAAATCAATGATTTTTCAAATTTCTTATATATTACACTTATGTAGCAATTTTATTTTGATAACTGATTGCATAAAGAATAAAAGGATATATAAAACTTTATTCTAGGTTCAATGTTTAAAAAATAAAAAATCAATTTGTAAAAAGTTGGTCAACCCTCCCAAGTCTCCCCTAATCGTAAAGAAATATACTGATATTAAAACAAGTTTTCGCTCAAGGATTAACATTTTTTTTTGTCATAAACATAGATTTCATTAGAATAACTAAATTGTATACTGGACAAATTTTGCAATAAATTTTTGTCGCTAAAATGTACCGGTAAGAAATTATCGTTAAGGTATCAACACCAAAGATCTGCACGGGCCGGTCCGCGGGCCAGGCTCGGGCCTATTTTCATTCACGGCACTCGGGACGGGCCTGGTCTGTAAACTTTTCGGGCCTGGCCGGGTCAGTGCCATACTTTTTTCTGAGGGCTCGGGCTGGGCTTAGTAACTACACTTTATGGACCGGTCCAGTTCTAGTGACTACTCTTTACGGGCCGGGTTCGGGCACTACTTTTTTGTGAAGGTTCGGGCGAGGCCGGGCCACACTTATTTTTTCTATACAGAGCTGTGACTGGTTTCATTCCTAGTGTTCACGGCTCAAATTTTCAGTCCTAGTTTTGACCCAGCACGTATGAAAATCATTGTCTCGGCGTGGATCGGTCAAAAACGAACCTTTCAAAGGTCAGTAACATTAAGCTTGGCCCAAAATTTTTTGCAAAAAATCCATACATTTTTAAATCGCCATTATTTCACAATGAAGCATTAAAAATCATTCTTTTTAAAGAATAGTAGATTTCTAAGTTTATTAAAATATTGCTAATTTAAAATATAGTAAAACGTGTGAAACAGAACCTGCCTATGACGGAATTGTATTTTAAGCTGAAAATCGGAAATTAATGGGAAATTAATACACTAATTCGTAAGAAAGGAATATATAATACATTTACACTTGCTAAGAAGGGAACTTGTATATAACTAATTTTTTTTTTCTGTTCTATACAATTCCATCTTAGATTTTACTGTATAGCATTTTTCAGATTTTTAACACTTCAATAGATGGAATATAGATTAACAATATTATTGATAACTGAAACATTTACATACAAGAATTAGAGATCCATTAAAAAAATAAATATCGTAGCCTACAGCACTTCTATAAAGATGACGATTATAAAAATGAAAAAAAAAGTTAAGATAAATATTTTTTGTCAGAAATCGTCGTACGAGAGAAATTCTTAATGAAATCGACGTAAAAATCAATGTCTTGTAAAAATTCATTCGGGCCGGGCTCGGGCCGAGATTCTACTTTTTTCCGGGCCGAGCTCTGGCCAAACTTTTAACTTTTTTACCAGGCCGGGGTCGGTCAGAACTTTTAATTTTTGTATCGGGGCGGGCCGAATTTTTTTTCTATGAGTCGGGCCGTGTCCGGGCCTCATAATTTCGGACCGCGCAGACCTCTAATCCTCATGCCTTCGAAGACGATTTTTTGAAATTTCTGAATCTTTCTCTTTATACTAACTTTCAATGATGACATTTAAGTTAAAACTTTGAATTTTAGAAAATCTTTGTCAGAAAATCACAATTTAATTCAAACAACACTAAATCAACAGTACTTAGGGGAGAGTGGGTATGAAAGTGACACTCAAAATTTCAGGAAGAAAATAAAATGTACAAAGTTTCAACTTTGGCTCAATCGATGACGGTACTTGTTCTGTCTTAATAATCCTTATAACTAACATTAGCAATTGTAGCGTTGTAGGTCATGAAAGCAAAATCTGTTTTCGATGTAAAAAAGTAAATTTGATGTTGCTTTACTTTTTTTCTCTAAAAAAATAATATTTTGTTTAGCAATATAATACTTATATTATTTAGCACTGTAAAGTATGCACTTTATGTGAATATCAGTATATTTCGTTAGCTAAAATACTCTCATGCATGAATACATTTTAAATTTCGCTAGGTGGGTATGGGGTTGAAAGGGACAGAAACTGGGGGGGGGGGGATTGAAAGGGACATCTCACTTTAAAAACCTTAGGTTGTTTCTATCAAGTTTCCTTTAGTGAAGCTCAATAAAAAGAGTTAGCTTCATATTTGCTCCAAGCACCTAATATTAACTATGGTTTGACAAGTGTGCTTACTATGAGTATTCAATTGCTTTGAACCCTCCAAATATGTTCCTATCTCGGAGAACAAAGAAGCAAGATGGAATTGAATGGTTCCACGATTTTATGCAACGAAATTCATACTTTCTCTTAGGAAACCTATAGCCATTAGTTTAAGAGGAAGTACAAGTTTCAACGAAGATAATGTTGATATTTTTTAGAAACCTTCAGTTAGCTATAGATCGCTATAAATTTACACAGAACATAATATATAACTGTGATAAAACAGGCTTAATGACAGAGTACAAACCACCTAATATAGTAGCAAAACGATGTGAAAAACAATTTTCTCACGTAACATCAGCTAAACTTGGTCAAATTGTCACAATTTTGTGTTTTGTTTCTGCATCAGGTAACTCCGTTCAACAGTATTCTTTTTCCCACGGAAGAATTTTAAGAAGATCATGCTCGGAGGATCTCCATCCCAAAAACTTGGACTTGTTCATCAAAGTTGGTCAATGGGCGCAGAAGTTTTTTAAAGCAATTGCGCATTAGCTAAATATTCTAAGATGTTCCAAAACTGATCCTGCGCTTATCTTATTCGATAATTATGAAAACAATATAAATATTAAAACAATAAAATTTGCGAAAAGTAATGGAATAATTATGGTGATATTCCTGTCGCACTGTAGCCACAAACTCCTGAAAAGTGCTCGCAATGAATTTAAGGTACATTTTTTCAGAAAAAAAAACAGAATAAAACCATTTTATATTTACTGATACTATTGACATGAATGACGTGAATATTCATGATATTGTGTTGGAGTTACCTAAACCCGTAACTGGTGGTGAGACAACTAGAACCAAATCTTTCTTAATATTTTTGACTGATTTAAAGTTGTTTTATGTCAAGTAGGCCTAAACATGTTATTTTTCTTGTTTTTATTTTATCATATGTTACAATATATTTTATTTTTATTTCTGTATAATTATCTTTTATTTTTGAATAATGTAATCGCAAATTAAAAGAAAAAAAATCATAAAAATGTTTTATTTTTGTGCGTCCCTTTCAACCCTGCACAGTGTCCCTTTCATACCCTATAATGGGGTTAAAAGGGACATTTCTCCCAATTTATAAAAAAGCGTATATGGTTTAAACTACTGTACTTGGGGATAAGAAGTTTTGGTAATATAAAAGCAAAGGTTTCAGACGAGAATTAGGCTCAAAATTGAAACTGATATCTTTTAATGCCATTATTTTATATGCTTATAAAGACAAAATGTCCCTTTCATCCCCACTCTCCCCTACCCTGACGGGATTCGAACCAGAGGACTGTCCTCTCACGGCTTCACGAATTACGTGTTCAAGTATCGTTACCCATTTCAGATTCTTTTTAAAGCAAAGGCTAACGTATTCAACAAGGAAGTTATTTTTGTAAAGATAATATTTTTCAATTGAGTATACAATTCTGAATATTTTACACATTTCCCCCTATAATTTTAAATATCTAGCTTTTAAATTTCATGTTTTATAAAAGATAAAATTTACTCTTTAAAATATTACAGGTATGAAAGTATGTATTAAGAGTAATGACTGCTTCATTTTTGCAAGATTTTTAAATTTTCATTTTAATAATGTTTTTATTTACTTATTCATTTAGTATTGCAAGAATACCAACATATATATTTTTTTAAACATGTACTTTTTAAAAAAATTCCAATTATTTGTCTGATGATCTACTGTTAACTCAATAAAGATAATTACTACATGGTATTAAAATAAATTTCCCTTATTGTTTATTAAACATAAACGTCAATTTTATAATAATTTCATTATTATATTTCAGATAATTTTTAAATTTAAGCAATAAAAGCGAAAAAAAAAAATTATCTATCATTATGCAACTCTGATCGAAGTTTTACATTGAATAAAAAGTATGCATGGCAATCTGGTACTTTAAATATATATTAAAAATAAATGTCAATTGGAAAATTTCCTGTATGAATCCGGAGTTGAATTTCTCTGTCAGAAAAAATCGTGTTATAATCTCTAATTCGAACCCGTTTTTTATATAAACAGCAACATTAATTAAGAAATTGTTTTCAACGCTGTTGTATGTATACAATCCGTATCAAAACAACTCTAATCTCAAATCTCCATATTTTTTAGTATGACTATAAGTACGGCCATTTTCGTTGACTGATCTATTGTGTGTATACAACATTTAATACACTGTCATTCATTGCATTTTATACAAAATAATGAATGTCTGTTGTAATTTTCGTTACCGTATCTTCATTATTTGTTAAAATATCAACGAAAACTCTAATGCGGGCTAGAAGTCAAACGCCTTGTATTTTTGAATGAATAAACGGATTCTCACTTCGGGTTCAATATAAAAATGTTTTTGTTATGTTCTGATAGTTGTAGACTTCCGAAGTTTTTCAAGTCAAATGTATGTAAAGTTAAAAAGACATTTAAATTCAGAGAGATTTAATAAAACTAAAAAGGAACAGATTGATATTAGATAATAAAACAAATAATGTAGACGTTTCGAATTTTATACAAACTGCTCATCAGTATAAGTATAACTCGAAGACCAAAGCTGTTGTTTCCATATGTTTATGTTCAAAATTATGCATTTAAAATACTAAATCCGCAAGGGGTATACTATGTTACAGTTGGACCGCATATTTTGCTGAAATTGTACAACACAGATACCGAAATAATCAAAATAATTAAATCTAACAGCAATAACTTTAAAAGTAGAATTTTTATTGAAGGTTGGTCTACAAGATTACAGAAATCTCAGCGAAATGAACCATGTACAGGTAATTCCACCAGAATATGTGGTCCTATTTTGACGTAGATTCCTTAGCGATTTAATAATTTACATGCATAATTTTGAACATAAATATGCGTAAACAACTGCTTTGATTTTCTATTCATATATGTATTGATAAAAAACTTGCATAGAGTTTGAAATTTCTCTGCAAGTTATTTTATTATTTTATATTAATGTGATTTTTTTAGTTTTATTAAATGTCTGAATGTTCTATTTTAAATATCTTTTTAATTTAAAAATTCTTATTAAGACGTAAAATGTTTAGTTATTTTAAATCAAATCCATATACTTTGAACAAAAACATAAAAAAAAAATGTTTAATGAAATATGCCTTTTCTTTGGTGTATTTATTTGATTTCATTTATTAAATAAAATTTCTGATTTAAAATAAGTTAATTTGACTTGGAAAAAAAAAATCGGAAGTTGGCGGTTATGTGACGTGTACTTACCAACCCTTTTCTTTTGTCGATACAATCATTTGCTACCCTATATAACATGGGGGGGGGGGACTTTCTTAATTGTTAGTATTTTTTTGTGAATGTTTAAATAAAAACATTACAAATGACAGTAAGAAAAAATACAACAAGGGGCCGGGGAAAATTCTTCTGCGAGAGATAATACAATGCTAATACAAACATAAATGATTTTTTCCCCTTCAGCATAATAAAATACAGGAAAAAATATACATGTTGCTGAAGACATTTGGAGGGTGTTCGGAGTTAAATTGTTTTATTTATTTTTGCTCAAGAATTTGTACTAAATTAATTAACTATTAAAATAATAAGCGAATAGGGTGCAGTAATCGCAGTGAAGCAGTAATCGACTATTTGATCGAAATTTCTTCAAGTTTTATTATTTTTTCCTAATGAAATATTGACGTATTTATCTGCAGATTTTTCTGAATACTTACTAAGATATGATGATTCATAATCCGCACATTTTCTTTTCTATAATTTAAATTATTTACAGTATTATTTAAAAAAAAAGAGACTGCAGCAATAATTGACCACTTCTTTGTCTATTAAACAATTAATATATGAATGCTGGTATTAAAAACTGCTGCTAAAAAACGTGTACCACGTGATAAAAAAGTCAGGAAACATTTTGATTCCTAAATTAATGAAAAGAGAGAACATTTCTCTTATTCATTTATTTATTTAATTTTTCGTATGTGTATGTTGAAAAAGACATTACATATGACAGGAAGAAAAAATATAATAAGGGATAGAGAGAAATTCTCTCGCGAGAGATAATAAATTGCTAATACAAACAAAATGCCTTTTTCCCCCGTTGCAGCATAATAAAATACAGGAAAACTATACAGGTTTCTGAAGACATTTAGAGGGTGGAACCAAAGTCATGAATTATGTAAGGTGAGATCAGTTGCATTAAAAAGAAGAGAAGAAAGAAAATTATTTTGTTTATTTTTGTTCAAGAGTTACGACTAAAATAATTTACGAATAGGATGAGTGAAGCAGTAATTGGCTATTTGATGGAAATTTCTTTAAGTTTTATTACTTTTTTTCTGATGAAATAATGAAGTATTTTCTACAGATTTCCCTATAGTAATTGTGATATGAGGATTTATTATCCGCACATTTTCTTTTCCATAATTTAAATTATTTACAGTATTTTTTTAAACATGAGATTGCACCAATGATTGACCGCTTCTTTATCTGTTAAAAGATCAATACATTAGAGCGCTGATTATCCGAACAAGTCGGGACCGTCACTAGTTCGGATAAATGGTCAGGCAATTTAAGGGATGTTCCTGACTATACTAAAACTTTCACACATTATCCAGGCTTAGGACTGGCAGCACCAGTTTGTGCTAGAGTGTTTAAAAACTGTTTTTTTTTTTACATTTAAAATTTTCTTTATTTCTTTTTATCATTTTCTGAACTCCAGAGGTTATAATTTAAGCAAAAAAGCTTTCGATTGTTGATTGCTTCACAGAAGACGTTCTTTCCAATACTGCCCTATCTCGAATTCTTCTTAATTACGTTAGTTGAATAGGATCAGGGTTCTTCTGCCGTTCGAGCCATTTCATAACTGTTTCCAAAAATTCAAAGGCTTCGTTATGTGATAGACCTGGGCCATTTTCAGAGCATTCGTTTTCATTTCTTCACTTTCCTTTTCATCTTAAATCTCATCCACAATCTCATCATCATAAAAAAAAAAAATGAGAGAAATAGGCTGTTCGGATGAAAAGAAATTCGGTTAAATTTTTTTTGAGAGAAATAGGCTGTTTGGATAATTGGAAGTTCGGTTAATTAGAGTTACAATTGGAGTTCCGGCGCTCTACTGTATATGAATGCTCGTATTAAAAACTGCTGTATGTACCACGTGGTATAAAACTGTCGAAACATTTCAATTCCTAAATTAATAAAAGAGAAAAGTGAAAATATTTCTTGTATTTTTATGTGTGCGTGTTGAAAAAAGGCATTACATATGACAGGAAGAAAAATATAACAAGGGATAAGCAAAAAAAAATTCTGCGGGAGATGATAAAATGCTAATACACACAAAAATAGCTTTTTATCCCGTTTCGGCATAATAAAATACATAAAAAAAATATATATGTTGCTAAAGACATTTGGAGGTTGAAACCAAAGTCATGAATTGTGTAAGGTAAGAAAAAAAAAAGAAAATTGTTCTATTAATTTTTGCTCAAGACTTACTACTAAAATAATTTACGAATAGGGTAAATGCAGTTGTAATTGACTATTTGATGGAAATTTCCTCAAGTTTATTTTTTTTCTAATTAAATATTGACGCATTTTTCGGCAGATTTCCCTAAATACTAATTGTGTCGCCTAGTTGCAAAACCTGCCATCTCCAAAAAATAAAATTTTGAGAAAAAGCTGATTTTTTACCACACTTAGGTAAATAAAGTTTGGAACCAAAACTCTTCAGTTTTATAGTCATTAGGGCAATATATTTGAAAACACGAAATAAGGTGGCAGGGGCACATGAAGGGAAGGGGTTATTTACGTCTTTGTTTTGGATTTGGCCGCCTTTGCAACTTACTTTAGAGTTGGCCGGTTTTGCAACAAACCATAAATTAATTTTTGCTAAATTTAATCTGACATTGGGTTTTTAGAGGTTGCAAATACACAAAAATGTTTTGTTCAACTTAATATTATTTAACAAAAAGAACTTTAGGAAAGTTGTTAACGTAAAACGATTTTTACACACTTACTGATTGTTAAAACTGACTAACAGTTAAAACTAACTGACTAGCTGTTAAAACTGATTTAAATGTCACTAAACAAATGATTTAAATGACATGATATTATTTTAAATAAAACTATTAAATTTTAAAACTTAAACAAAAATCATACTATGTACATGTGCATACAATTTCAAACTTTAGTGGTCTCATCGTTTCCGATAGTCTCACAAATTTCGTCATGATGGTCCATCCATGCGTCTTTTTCTTCATCATCTTTGCTTTCTGCTTTTTAAGCAGCTGCTGCCAATATATTTTTGTAAAAAAAAAAAACCGCTGGCCAGCATCCCAATTTGGCCCGAAATGTTTCGTCAGTAAGTTTTGGACATCCCGAAGTTTTAGAGGCTTCACCACGGTATCCGGAGCCACGTCCTCGAGCTTGCTGTTCATAATACTTCTCTTACTCTTGACAACAGACTTTCTGACTTCTACCTCAGATTTGTAGAAGACGTCCCCCTGCACTAACAGCTTATTTTTACATTCTACTATGATTTTTTTTTTTCGTAGGAGCAAATTTGAAATGCCACAGTGCAGGTGGTTTGGGGAAGAAATTGCTGGTCTTCCTCCAATCATGGTCGGTCTCTTCCCAACTTGAAAACTGTTCCATATTCAGATAAATTTCTTCCTACTTTGCGGGCTGAATGAGGGACTTGATTTTCTTCAATCTCCTTTCAATTTGAGCTGAAACACAGTCTGGAGGGATAAAAGAATACTGAATCAACGTACGCAAGTTATTAGATTAATGAAATATTATGGCATCATGATAATTAATTAATCAAAATATGCTAACTATGATGTTATTATGATATCAATTAATTATGTATTATATTATCCCCAGGGTGGATTACCCATAAGGCAACTTAGGCATGGCCAAGGGGCGTACGTTAGGTAGGGTTCGGAAAATTAAGAACTTTAAAGTTTTTAAATTTAATGAAATAAGAAAAATTTAAAATTTTAACGAAAAGTATTAAATAAAAAATGAATTTGTAATAATTACATTTAAAATAATTTTTCTACTTCTCGATACACCAGCACAAAATTCTCTCAGATTTTAAGTGTAACAAAAGCCCATTCATTTCCAATCTACAATCCTCAAAATACTAAAATTTATAAAGCAAAATTTAAATGTATTATTATTTAATTAAATAGATTAAAAAATTCTTAAATTTGTCAAAGAAAATTCACTTACAGTTTTATGAAGGGGGGTGGGGAGGCTGCGGAAAAGTATTTTGGCCTAGCGCGTCAAAAAAATGGTAAATCACCCCTGGTTATCAAAAGGTGTACATTGCCTTTGAATTTTGGGTTTTCTCCTTTACCACGTCGTAGATCCACTTTGCCGCTTCCTTGGTTGATTAGTAGACACTTCTTCCAGAAACACTTCCATAGTCGGAGAAAACACGAAGCTAAATTATTAGAAAATTTGTATGCACCAAGGGAGAGCAATCACAGGCGAGAGGAAACACGATAATGTTAATCTAATCAACAAGTGCGAAGTTATTGTGGGGTCGAGCAGAAGCTTTAGCTAGCGGATATGGAGATGGACGGTTTTGAAACTCACCGGCTGAAGGATTTGGCCGCTTTTGCTCCACATCGTGATTTTCAAAAGCATATAACGCAAGGATTGACAGGTTTTTGCATGGTTTATCGCTTCCAGATGATAGAAACCTTTACTAAGAACTTAAAAAACTGAAAAAACACATTTTCAATTTTTGAGGAGTTGGCCGGTTTTGCAACTAGACGACACAATTAAGATATGAGGATTCGTAATCTGCACATTTTCTTTTCTATAATTTAAATTATTTAAAGTATTATTTAAAATATGAGATTGTACCAATAATTGATCCCTTCTTGGTCTGTTAAAAAATCAATATAGGAAGGCTCACATTAAAAACTGCTGCTTAAAAACGAATACCACGTGATAAAAAAGTGGGGAAACGTTTTAATTTCTAAACTGACAAAAGGAGTTAAATGAAAATATTTCACTTATTTTGGGTGTCTATGCGTTGAAAAAAGGCATCACATATGACAGGAAGAAAAGTCATAACAAGAGGCAAGAATAATTTTTCTGCGAGAAATAATAAAATGCTAATACAAACATAAATGGCTTTTTTCCCCGTTTCAGTATAATAAAATACAGGAAAAAATATACAGGTTGCTGAAGACATTTGTAGTGTGAAACCAAAGTCGTGAATTATGTAACGTAAGATAAATTTCATAAAAAAGAAAAGTGTTTTATTTATTTTTGCTCCAGACTTATTACTAAACTAATTTACAAATGCAGCACTAACTGATCATTTGATGGAAATTTCTTCAGCTTTTATATATTTTTTTCTAATGAAATATTGACCTTTTTCTGCAGACTTCGATAAACATTAATTAAGATATGAGGATTCATTATAAGGAAACATTTCCACATTTTCTTTTCTAGAATTTAAATATTTACAGTATTATTTAAACAAAAACAAAAAAAAAAATCATGAATAGATTATGAAACACTTTCCAATATTAACATAATATTACCAAGAAATTTCATTGATCCAAACAATGAAATGTTTCATAGTTCGCCCTATAATCGAACACTTTTCATCTTCTCTGTAAATGAAGATAAATTCTACGTAATCCTTAATCTATAGAAAACATATTGTAGTGCGCCTAAGGGATCCCTTTAATTTAATCACGTTATAGCCATGAGAACAAAATTAGTGTATCGAATTATATGTATCGAAAACAATTCTTACCCATAGATTCTAATGATATGGATTTCTTTTGTGAGCCCCTGCAAACGAACAGTAGATGCTACGTAATCCTTAATCTATAGAAAACATATTGTGGTGCGCCTCATGGATCTTTTTAAATTTAATCCTGTTATAACTACCACAACATAATTAAGATGTATCGAAAACAATTCTTACCCATAGATTCTAATGCTATGGAATTCTCTTCTGAGCCCCTGTAAACGAACAGTAGATGCTACGTAATCCTTAATCTATAGAAAACATATTGTGGTGCGCCTCATCGATCCTTTTTAATTTAATCATGTTATAACTACCACAACATAATTAAGATGTATCGAAAACAATTCTTACCCATAGATTATAATGCTATGGAATTCTTTTGTGAGCCCCTGCAAACGAACAGTAGATGCTACGTAATCCTTAATCTATATAAAACATATTGTGGTGCGCCTCATGGATCCTTTTTAATTTAATCATGTTATAAGTACCACAACATAATTAAGATGTATCGAAAACAATTCTTACCCATAGATTCTAATGCTATGGAATTCTCTTCTGAGCCCCTGTAAACGAACAGTAGATGCTACGTAATCCTTAATCTATAGAAAACATATTGTGGTGCGCCTCATGGATCATTTTTAATTTAATCATGTTATAACTACCACAACATAATTCAGATGTATCGAAAACATTTCTTACCCATAGATTCTAATGCTACGGAATTCTTTTGTGAGCCCCTGTAAACGAACAGTAGATGCTACGTAATCCTTAATCTATAGAAAACATATTGTGGTGCGCCTCATGGATCCTTTTTAATTTAATCATGTTATAACTACCACAACATAATTAAGATGTATCGAAAACAATTCTTACCCATAGATTCTAATGCAATGGGATTCTCTTCTGAGCCCCTGTAAACGAACTGTAGATGCTACTTATTCTAAAGTCCTAAAAAAGCATGTTTCAGTCCTTCTCAATGATTCATATCCATTTCATTATGTTTAAAATATTGTAACATCATTAAAATGCTTCGGAAATGATTTTCCCCCATAGTCCATAATGTAAAGGAATGCTTGTTCTAAGTCCCTGCAAACAAGCTATAAATGCTAGACACTTCATTTTCAGTACTGAAAATTCTATAGTAAACATTAATAACATATAAAAATTTCCTAACAATTCATTTGTATTTACGATAGTTAGAGCACTGACATGTGACAGTCAGGCGTTAAACCGAATTCGTAAATACATTTCAGTTATGTTTAGGTGTTAAAAATGAGACTGCCCCAATAATTAACAATTTGTTTTTCTGTTTAAAAATCAATATATAAGTATTCGTATTAAAAACTGCTGTTAAAAAAGTATACCACCTGATCCAAAAGTGAGGAAACGTTTTAAATCCCAAACTATTAAAAATGGAAAACAGAAAATATTTCTAATTTTTCCGCCCAAACATTCAGCAAATATTTAATTGCAACTATAACTTGTTAAAAAGTAATTCTTTAGATATTAGATGCATTTCCTAACAACCAAATGTACTCAATAATTCTGGTTTTCTGGATATTATATTTCACTGGTAAATTACTGGTGCAATCAATCCAATTCAAAATTTATTTAGTAATAAACGAATTACTTTTTAATTATTGCTAAAGAATAATTTTTATATCTAGCGGTATCAGAAGTTTGAAATTTACTTTAGATTTTTTTTCTTTTATATGTATGTATAAACTAATTTACGGATACAAAATTTTTCAATACAAGATATTACATTCAAATACATTAGGCTCAGTTTTTTTAAATACCACATGAATTTATATATGTATATTATAAACACCTTTAATTCTGAAATTAAATTATCGCCCTTACTATTTACCAATTAAACAAAGTTATTTCTAAATTATCCTCTAAAAGCATAATTCGTTTTTTAAATAATTATATTAAGCAATTAGATAAGCATTCACAAGTACCCTTTTCTTTAAATCGATTGTGCAAATGCAGTAAGACAAGAAGACAAAAAAATCCTCTGTTTTACTTTGAATTACAGCATGTTATACAAAGTCAGATTCTTAGGTATTATTTAATTATTTAATATTCATAGATATTATTTAATTTTTAAAATTTTATATTGACTCAGTTTAAATAATGCAGGTAAAAAGTAATAAGATTTTAATAGAACTTGACCAATTAATACGGATATCATTTAATTTCTTTTTACGTTTTCTTAGTTAAATATAGGGCAGATTTGATTTTATATATTACCATGTCTTCAGAATTGTGACTGAAAATTTTATATGAAAAATACACTTTATTTTAATGGAACTTGAAGGATCTTAGGGAAAAAAACATTTGGAAAAATATAATTTTTACTGTTTGGCGTAAAAATAATTCCTAGTATTTTTAGAATATAATAACGCCAACTGAATTTGAATGCGATAATAAGATCAAATACTGCAACACATTTTATGTTATACAGTCTGTACTATACCGTCTAAAAACATTTATCTAAAAAAAAAATTCCAAGATTTTTCATATTTAAATTAATATATTTAAATATCTATGATAGATTAAATTGTGTGACTTTGTACAAAGATTTTCAGTTACACATTCTTAAAATCCCTTTCAAGATTATTTTCGTTTTGTGAGAATTTTTTTTTTTTTAATTTGAATGTTGTGGAAAGTTCTCATAGAAAAAAAAAAAAAAAAAAAAACTATTTTCCTTTAAAAACTATCAGATTTTAAAAGTAAATATTTTGCTAAATCTTAAAGACAAATAAATATCATAATGAAGAGAACGAATATTTTTTTTCGACTGGATTTAATCATATTCAAGACTGCAGTAGAGCAGTTGAAGTTTATTCCAACAGAGAGGAAAATGTCCAGACCTGGAATCGAACCTGGATACTTGGTGTTCGTCCGGATAGCTTAACAGGTAAAGCATTGGCACGGCACACCAAGTATTCAGGTTCGATACCTGGTCTGGACATTTTTCGCTCTGTTGGAGTAAGCTTCAACTGTGCTACTCTAGCCTTGAATATGACAAATAAGTATTTATTATTTTCTGCACTCAAAAATGGAAAAACTATCCAAAAAAGTTTTTATTTCAGCAAATATGATAATTTTTAAACATGACTAAAATTTGATATATCTTTACAAAATTTGATTATATCCTTACAAATTTTAATTTATTGAAAAATTTACATTTGTAAAGGAATATGTATATAAATATTATGTCATAATACATGATATATAATATGGTATATTACTATGTTGTCACAATTATAATGTCATTAATTATTGATTATAACATTATAATTTTATATAATAGTTTTAATAATAATAATAATAATATAAAATTTAATAATATAATTTAAACTATTATTAAAATATTTAAAATAGCATTAAAATAATCATTTATTATTAAAAAAACTATAAGTAAAATATTTCATAAATTAATGTTTAATATTCAATAAATAATATAATTATATTTATTATTTATTAAAATTTAAGAAATTAAAATTTTACTAAATATAACTTATTAAAATAATAATAATGTAGTAATATAATGAAAATTATTATTATTATTACTTAAATAACATAGTTTTTTATACAAAATTTTCTTAAAAACGATATAATTATTTCATAATTATATTGTCATTATTATATTATAGTGTCATAATATTATAAAATTGTAAAAATAAATATAGGTAAATAAGTTTTGTGCCCCTGACTGTCTTAAGTTAACTAAGTAACAAATTTAAGATTTTTTATCACAATTTACTAATCGATGTATCAAATAAATGTATGACAAAATAAATAAAAATACAAAAGTCTAATGCACAACATTTTCCATTTCTTATTTTCCATAAGTAAAATGACAAATCAACATATTTTTTAAATGCCATTACCGGGGTTGTTTGATTTAAATCAGGTTGATTTTAATCAGGATTTAAATCAAATGACTTAAAAAAAATCTTTAATTTAAATCAGTTTTTTCTAACATTGATATTTACAGGCTAAATAAGAATCAAATTCATCATTCATGTTATAATAAAATGTCATCATTCATGTCAGATTAAAAATTACCCTTTAATAACGTTAAATAAAACATTTATAAATTGAAAATAGTATTATTTTATGAAAGTAATTGCAACTAACTGCATTAAAAATATTATCTATCCGTAGCGCATTCCCAAAAAATACTGATAAATGCTCTCTCATTTTTAATTTTTTTTCTTAAATGATCACTTTAATTTTAAAAGTTAGATATGCTTAAGCTAAAAGTTAAATCTATTTAAGGTGGTCCAGGGCTAAAAATTCTCAAAAAAAAAAAAAAAAAAAAAAAAAAAAAAAAGCAATTTTTTTCATTGGCATAAAAAAGAAATGCTGAGTTTTTTGCGTTAAATACCGCAAACCGAATGCTTTTATCTTCATTAGATCCAAAGATATAACACCTTTTCACTTGAGAAGCGATGCACTTTAGCTTTACTTTAACTGACTTTAACTTCATTTATCTCAGAATGAATTTTTTCACGATTTGTCAACTATAAAAGAATATATCTAAAATTCCTTGCAAGATATATCTATGAAATTTTCAATAGAGGTTTCATGCTATATTTCTAACGAATTGTCTACAGGATTTTTAATTTTGAGTGATAATTGTGAAAATATGCTAATTAATACAAAACTCACTCATAAAAAACTTCATGTTTTTACTTAATTTTTTTTTATAAAATTCAATCAATATTTTAAGAAATCCTGAAGACAAATTAAAATGATACAGTCTCTGTACCCAAAAATGTAAAAATTTTGAAAATCGAGTAAGTACTTCCAGAGTTAGATCTAAAATTAAATTTTTTTTAAAAAAGCAATTAAAATTTTTCAGATTTTTTTTAAACACAATTTTCTTATTATATTAAAACATATTTCAGAAAATTTTTTTTTAGCAAAATCTCTATAACTAGAAAAAAAGTAGAATTTTGAGCCCCGAATATAAAAGTATTTTATATAATAATACTTTCAGTGGAGAATTACTTCCTCTGAAGCAGATTATGCATAATTCACAAGTTTTTGTTTTATGTTTAGTTGCTTAGACCTGAAAATTACATATCCCATGCCATACTTTGATGATTGATGTATCGATCAAATAATATGATCGATATTATATGATAATAAATATTTCGACTGTTTGTCTAACATAGAATTATAGAATTCCAATTTCATGTTTCTTCTATAACTAAAAATACTTTAATCCATTTGACTGATCCCTTTTCCCTTTCTTTTCCTAGAATCCATTGCTTACTGCAATGGAAAATTTAAAAAAATGTATTATACCTTATTTAGGGTCTGTCTAGTATTTCTGAACAATGTCCCGTTTTTGTGAAATTGTGAATAGTTTTTTATATTCATGAAAAATCTAATCACAATTTTATGAATTTGAATTTATCATTATATACTGGTTCTTGTTTATGTTTTCAACAAGATCTTTTATATAAAAAAAATGTTATGTAATAGGTATTTTGAAAACTTCAACTGTTTTGTGACAGGTTAAATTTTATTTTAAAATGATTAAATTTGTAAAATTTTAAGTTTGGAGACAGAAAAGTTTAGGAAAAGGCCTATTTTTCAGACAAAGAATTTTGTGAAGGGTCCTGTTTTAAGGAGAAAATTTTTGTGAAGGGTCCTGTTTTAAGATTTAAAAAATCGTGAAAGGTTTTTTAAAGGACCCAATTTTTTTGTAAACAGAGCCCTGTTATTTCTAAGCTAAACAGTCAAGTAAATATGATTGATTGTGAAACTGTCAATGGTTGAGGGCTAGGTAACACTGACAATTGATAGCCTCAGACTTTCAGTTAATAGTCCAGGCAACAGAGACCGTATAGGGGCTCTACCTAGCATAATTCATGGTAGTTCTGGAAAAAGGCTTCCTATATGTTTTTTGGGTAGCTGAATCCGAATTTCTAACTTCCCACCAAAATTTCCTCAGGCAACCCTCCCAAATTTTGGTAAAATGCCCCCCAAAAAAGGTTTTTATTAAAAAAATCAATTTTTTTATTGTTTTAGGGAAAAAAGTATCTAGAAATTCAGAAAGTAGACAAAATTTGCAACAAATTAGATACATGACATTATGACTTAGGATGAAGGGGTAGGGGGTATCTGCCTCGGAACATGCGCGCGGTGCTGCGTGAACTAAGTTGTGCAATTCCACTTTGCCACTCACACGTTTACATCCGCCCCTCCGAACTTTCTCAATATGGTTTACTTTAAGTTTTTTGGGTCGCTGAATCCGAATTTTTAACTTCCCACCAAAATTTTCCCCTTCGACCTAGCAAAATTAATACTAGTTCTAGATTTCGACTCACTTTATGTTTTTTGGGTCGCTGAATTCGAATTTGTAACTTCCCACCAAAATTTCACACGGCAACTCCCCAAACAATTGATTTTTTGAAAAAAATTGGTTTTTGAGAAAAGAGCGTGGGGAATGTTTCGAGGCAGCCCCCTCTCTCCCCGTTTATCCTACGTCATAATGTCATCTATCCTATTTGTTGCAAATTTTGTCTAGTTTCTGAATTTCGTAATGCTTTTCCCCTAAAACAATAAAAAATTTAAGTTAAAAACAACTATTTTGGGGGGTTTTCGGGGGGGGGGGGGGAGATATTTCGGGGGTAAGTTAAAAATTCGGATTCAGCGACCCAAAAAACTTAAAGTAAACCTTATAGAGAAAGTTCGGAGGGGAGATGGGAGGGCGAATGTAAACGTGTGAGTGGTTAATTGGAATTGCGCAACTTAGTCCACGCAGCACCCCGGCACATGTTCCGAGGCAGATATCCTCTTCCCCTTCATACTAAGTCCTAATTTCATATATCTCATTTGTTGCAAATTTTATCTACTTTCTGAATTTCTAGATACTTTTTCCCTAAAACAATAAAAAAATTGATTTTTTTAATAAAAACTTTTTTTTTGCGGGGGGGGGGGGGGGGGGGGTTGGCCTTTTACCAAAATTTGGGTGGTTGCCGGGGGAAATTTTGGTGGGAAGTTACAAATTTGGATTCAGCGACCCAAAAAACATAAAGTAAGCTGATTTCCAGAACTACCATTAATTTTGATAGGTAAAATTCCCTATTGCCTGGACTATAAGTGATTATATTGCATCTGATATTTGAATTGTTAATCCTTAGTATATTATTATGTGTGAAGTTGGAACAAAAATGCCATTTACTAATACTAGGTGCAGCACACAGTGATTTGTTGACACATAAAAAAAAAAATTGACTGGCAGAAAGGAAGCTCCAATGCGACTTTATTTTACAGAAAAATAAAATACTATTTCGGGAAAAGGTGTGATAGCAATATGCAAGTAATGTAATGCAGAAATGATGGGGATTGTGGCAAGAATGAAAAACGCAAAGAATCTTGCAGTCTATGTGAAAAATTTAACGTTAGTGAATCTGAAAAAGTTGGAATACACAAATACATTTAGCATTCTTTTCTGCTTTTATTATTTGATTATATATAATTCATATTCTTGGAGTAATACAGTGATGAAAAATCGGATAACTTTATATTAATTAAAAATTTATACACACAAAACACATAGGTATATGTATAACAATTTAAATTTAATAGTATAACTATGTAGTTTTAAAGCAATCATCTGAACAGCAATGTTAGCAATAATTTTTAATTTTTATTTAAAAATATCTTGAATTCTTATCAAGAAAATGTAAGGAAATTCATATAAATGTGTAAATCTATACAGATAAAAATATATGAACATGTACGTGCACAAATACATTAATAAAAATTCTGAAAAAAAATCGATTTAAATCAAATAAAGCAAATGCGATTTTAAAAGGCTTTCATTTATTTTAAATTTATTATGAGCGTTAATGTAAAATGAATAAACAAATTCATGCATTTTCTTTATGCGCTTCAAAAATGTTTTTTAAGGTACTTCAAAAATGTTTTTTAAGGTACTTCAAAAATGTTCTAATCTACAATGATAACACTCACAAAATTTCGAATAACCGAGTCTACGAATACTGCTTAATGCATAACAAATAGCTTTGGAAATAAGTCCAAACGTACATTTATTAACATTTTGATATCAAAAACTGCTATTTTTACAAAAACGCGCTTAAGTAATAATTTTACAATTTTAAGCATTTCTTAAAAGAAAATATGATGAGAAATAAAATTCATTTTTAAGAGTTCTTTTTTAACATTTACCAACATAGTCTAAAAGTGTTTATGAATTCGGTATGTCTGTCCATGCTTTAACTTGCATAAATATACTCAGATTGACATTCATTATATGCTAGTTATTTTTGTTATCGAATGTTTCCTACTAAAAATAAAGAGTGTAACCTTTACAGTTCGTTTACACGAACACACAAAAGAGTTCCGTTTACATTATATTCAAAGTTACATTATGGTTTATGGGGAAAATCGTTTGGGGCACTTTTTATTTGAGTTGCCTATTTAGATATCTCATATGATTATATGAAAAAAAATGAAATTTCTTTATAATATGCTGTTAGTGTTGGAAGTGATAAGCTATGCCCAATGCATGATTTTCTTTCTTGAAATATACCTATAAGTTTTCTTTACTAGTATGTCCTTGTAAGATGGCTTAATTTAATGCATTTAAATGATATTAGAATTATCATGAGTTTAAGCATCTGAACGTCTCAGAAATTTTTACTCTTCCGTAAGACAATTGGGTGAAAACCCCAGTTATTGACACCTAACCAGTAACTGACACTTCAGCAAAAATCTAAGTCAAATAAGTATTTTCTTGCAAAATTCTGCAAAGTATTATCATCTAATGGTAACTTAGACACAGAGGTGTAGTTACAGATATTTTTTCGGCAGGGGGGGGGGGGGGTAAGAGAATTCAAAAATTTCCCAACTTATAATTCAAAAATTTCCCCCCAACTTGAAACAAATTGTTTCATTTTCCAACTGAAATGATATGTCCAATGGGGAGAATTCAAAAATTTCCCAACTTATGATTCAAAAATTTCCCCCCAACTTGCAACAAATTGTTTCATTTTCCAACTGAAATTATATGTCCAATGGGGAGAAATAAAAAATTTCTCAACTTATGATTCAAAAATTTCCCCCCAACTTGAAACAAATTGTTTCATTTTCAACCTGAAATGATATGTCCAACGTGTGTTTAATGATAATGATACTTATACTTAAACAAACTTCTTTCTAAAGAAAAATACTGAAACTAAAAACATAAAAATGATAATTGTTGGTTCATTTAATGAAAGTTTTTGTCTTCCATTGTGTAGGAGTCATAATCGTACTTCATATGAAAATAGCCTCATGATATTTTGAGATTTTTGAGAAAGGAACAAAGTTTTGGAGGAAATAAGTTATAGACATTGTTGATGGACAATAGTTCAGGTCTGGTAGATGTATATTTTCGTAGCACAATGAAACACAATGACGAATTGAGTCTGGCTAATTTTTGTATTTCTTTTGATGATTTAACTAGTTTACTGTTACAGAATTCAGAAAGGTAATCGGCAAAACAATAATTTTTTTATATATTTTTCTTACTATTATTTAAAAAAAAAAAAAAAAAAAAAAAAAAAAAAAACTTAAAAAGTGTTTCAAAAATCTAGAATTTCCAAACTCAAGCTCAAATTTCCCAAGTTCACATATATTGGAGGGGGAACCCACCTCCCAACCACCCACCCCCCTCCTATCGCGACGCTTCTAGACACTTACTTTTATTTTCGAGTCAATTTATTCACCACTGGTATTCCAAGAACATATTTAATCAGGAAAAAACTTTTAAGAACACAACAAGTACAATTTTGAGGCATCCATCTTATTTCTAAAATAATTTAATCTTATTTCTGAAGAAGTATTTTTAAAAATCTATTTTTAATACAGCCTTCGTAAACATTTTCTTGAAGTTATACTTGTAGAAATGAGTTCAAATTATCCTTATGATACATTAGGACCATGATTTATACTTTATAGTTATTTAATTTAGTTTAATTGGAGGTGACAGTTATTGGTTCTAAATAATTTCAATTCACCAGTCTCCGACCTAGAGGTGTCAATTATTGATAATGTTAAAGAGAGCTGAAATTTATTATTTGAACTGTTTAAAAAACATAATAATAAATTAAATTTATCTCATAATTAATACCATTAAAATTTAAGTTGTTCTACCAGGGCCTGACACCATTTGTCAGTTACTGCTTCATAAATGTCAGTTATTGGATTTTTGCATTACCAAAAATTTAAAACATGAAAATAAAGACACGTTCATCTGTAGTATGATATCATATATACACTGGTGAAAACAATTAAAGGGACAAATGTTCTTTGTGCAATTAAAAAAAAACTAACAAAGCAAATAAAACCAAACTTGGCCAAAATATCATTCGACATAAGATCAATATATGGGAATAGAAAAATGGGCACAACCTGCACCCTAAATAAGGTAACTGGTTACGTGTCCACCACAGCAGCTGACCGACACCCTGTCGGTCAGATAAAAACATGTCTAATAGGGTGTATAATCGCCTGTAACAGCTACACAACTCTCGCATAGGCGTTTCATACTGTTTACCAGGGTCCTTATCAATCCCTGTTGCAACTGCAACTGTTCACTGTTCTGCAACTGCACACTGTTCGAGCTGCAATTGATCGTCCAAGGGCGTCCCATACGTGATTGATAGGATTAAGGTCATTGGACATCGCAGGCCAGTCGATTCGTTGAACATCCTACGATTAGTGATATTCGCTCACCAACTGAGCCCTATGTGGACGCGCGTTATCGTCCATAAAAATGAAATTTGGTTCATATGCCCCGTGGAAAAGTCTCACATAATGTGCGAGGATCTCGTCCCTGTACCGCTGACCTGTCAGAGTACCTCTAACAAACCCATGAAGGTCGGTATGCCCGTCTGGTATGATACCTACACAGACCATCAGGCCACCCGTACGAAAGTGATCCTTTTTAACATTCTTAGAGGGCCGATATCGACTCCCGGGTTCTCTCCAGATGAGAACACTTCTCGAGCCACTGTCCAGACTGAATAGCGATTCATCACTGAAGAGAACCCGCCCCCAACTATCCTCTGTCCAGGACAGGTATTCTCGGCACCATGTTAGACGGCGTTTTTTGTGGTTCACAGTCAAAGGGATGCAGGCTACAGGGCACCTGGCATACAGGCCACCTGCATTAAGTTTCTGGGTGACTGTTATTCGTGAAATGGATGTTTCTGTTGCATTATACAGGTGACGAGACAGTTGTGTCGCTGTCGCGTACCTATCCCTTTTGGCTAGAAGTCTCAAATAACGATCTTTAGCCGGCGTTGTTGCCATTTTGTGGCCTTGACCAGGTCGGCGGACCGCTATTCCTGTCTCACTGAACTGTTTCTACAGAGTGAACACCACATTTCTCGAAACACCGAGGTCATTACAACAGGTAGCCTGTGATTGGCCGGCCTCGAGTCTTCCAACAACCTGCCATCTTGTGGCATCATCTAGACGATGATAACTAGCCATACTAACAATGGGTAAACAAAGAAATTCAAAAAACAAGGATTGGGTTATGCTACGATGTTTCAAAACGTCCTTGCGCTACAAGTTTTGGCGGTCAAATGAGGTACCTCTGCACAAACGCGATCACAGTGCCACTGCCTTATGACAACACAGACCACTGCGTGGCGGGTGTCTCCGTGAGGAACTTAACTATCATCTGATACCTTATTTGCGTATGGGGATAACTTATTTTGTTTTGTTTTTTTAAAAAACCGTTTGTCCCTTTAATTGTTTTCACCAGTGTAGATAAGGTTTAAGTATTCTGTTTTTATAATAAAAATTAATGTATTTTTAAAGCATGAATTCCTTGAAATATAAAATAACTTTTTTAAATATACAGTAAAGTCTCGTTACAACGAATTTCTGGAGAACACTTATTAAATTAGCTATACTGTAAAATTCGTTAAAGTGAATATTTTCATAATGAAAAATTCGTTAAAGGGAATATTTTCATAATGAAATAAACAATTTTTTTAACAATCCAAATTACATTCGTTAAATTCAAAAATTTGTTAAACTGTCATTCCTTGTAACGAGTTCTACTGTATATTTGCTACCAAAGTGTCGGACTGAATAGATTTGTGTCAGCTATTGATTTTTCAAAATGGGGCTGGTGTCAGTTACTGGAGTTATTGACAATACGAGGAGGTATCAACAAGTTTTTGCCCTGACATAGAAATAATTGAGTAAAATTTATGAAATTGCTACATTGTATTAGTCCTTTCCTATATAGTCACCGTGCACAGTAACACATTTCTGCAAACGGTATTTCAAAAAGAAGGGGGGGGGGATGTATTCGAGGCGCGATAGTAGACCCAAAGGGGAGCATTTTTTAAAACTTTTACCGACCCCAACGCGAGACATATTTTTGGAAAGGCCTGTGATCACTTATTCACGTTATGCACACCCTGTACCATTCTCCCCAATTTGCCCTCCGGGGGGGTACTTTTCTAAATTTTGCGGACACCATTAATGCCCCATTCATGTGAGGACAAAAACCTATTCATACCCCCTCGTATTTATGAAAAAAAAATTACTTTTTAATAATACAATTGTATAATTTTTGAGAATTTTGCCAACACTAATTTTTAATGTATCTCTACTATTCTTTTAAAATAAAAATAAGTATAAAAATGTAAAATTTTGTAATAGTGATTTGAACAAGGAAGAATTCTTAAAGTGTCAGTTACTGGGGACTCCACCCTATATGAACAACGATATCGAAAAATTTGTTTTCAGTTTGTTTGGTGTTAAAATGCCTTATACGAACTTTAGCCAATGATACTTCTTTTAAAAACAAGTCACAAATTGTGCCTCAATGGATCAAATGAGGTGCGTTCGTACTATAACTAGTTTTATAAATATTCGGATCTCGGTGGAATAGCTGTCGCACGAGTATGGAAAAATGCATGAATACAAAATTTATTACGATTACATATATTAAATTCAGTAATGCGGAAATAATTTGACTCCGTCTTAAATAGGGCGTCATCACCGTGGCAACATAGAATGGAATACCATTGAATTAATTACGTATGATAGGATTTAATAGAATGAAGAAAGTTTTTATTACTATATTTTTAAGTTTTGATTCGATTTTCATAACACTTGAACTGACTTGACAAAATTCTGCCACGATTCTATATATTAATTTTCAAATCATTTGATCGGGTAGTTTTTGCGATGTTATAATATACGGACAGACGACGACTATAGGTGCTACGTATTTATATAATTACGGACGCAATTAAAAAAAAATTAAAGGTGTCTCGATAAAAAAAAAGTATTTAAAATTACAAACGTATTTGAATTTTGATATTTTTGTGTTATTTTTTAAAAAGAATAGAAAAAAAAATCATTGTTAGCATTTTAAAACTTTTTAATGAACCATTAATATACATATTTAATAATTTTCTGGGGTGAAGAAAGAACTATTAATATACATATTTAATAATTTTCTGGGGTGAAGAAAGGTTTTAGATTTGCCTGACAAAGTGATATGAATCTGAATAATGAAGCAATATTACGCCAACTTCTCATGAATAAATCTGTTGCATTTAATTGCGTAGTTTTTGCAGTATTGTATACGAACAGACAGGCAGACAGACGGACGGAATAGACGAGGACTATAAGTGCTACCTATTTATATAACCACGAACACACCTAAAAAAGTAGCATCATGTTATATCACTCATGGTGGGAGGCAAGGAAAAAGCAAGATGTAACACAGGGCATTTGAAAACAAAGACAACTAATAATTAACAAGGAAATGGTTTACGTTTACGTTCAGAACGTCGGTATATACGAATAGTGCAGTTTTTTTACAAGAATTAACGACAAACGCACTTTTGTATTCGACATACATAAAATATTACTTAAAAAAATGCTTTTAAACAAAATTTATTTTATTTTTAGGACCACGTGAAAAAAAACGATGTACACCGTAAAAAAAATCTGTAAAGTTAAGTTTTTCTAGGAAACTGCGATTCCTACAGACACACTAACAGACACACTTTTGCGCCGAAAATTAAAAAAATCTATAAGGTTACTAAGAATTTGTTAGGAAACTGGGATGTCTAGAACTTTTCATGTAACTGCAACCAGGGTTACAGATAAAATTTTAGTAATATTTCTGTAATTTTAGCAGATTCATTTATAAAGCTACAGATTTCTGTAGCTTTACAAAAACTAGTCTTGAAGATTTGCAGCTTTTCTTTGTAAAGTTACAGATGAAAGTTTAGTAAGCACGTAACTTTACATCTGTAGAACTACAGATTTTTTTTTACAGTGTATCTGATGCAATATGACTTAAGGTTATTTTACAATTCTTTTTATTGTTTAAGCTAAAACTAATGAATTGTCTACATGAATAATGGAAAATAAATTGCAAACACCCAAAATATATTGAATTAATAATTTAAACCTTTGTATAATTTTTTTTAAATAATCTGATAATTAATCTTTTATATTTTGATACTATTTAATGCGATAAAAATGACTAAATATTTAAAAAGTTTTATTAGGTTTTAATATATTAAAATTGAAATTTCTGTGTAAAAGTTTTTAAATAATCTGATAAATAATCTTGTAAAAGGTTATTTTATTTAACAAAATAAAGGTAGTTAAACATTTAAAAACCTTTATTTGGATTTAATATAGTAAATATTTTTATTAAGATTAATATTAAAATATTATTAATAAATATTATTATTAAGATAATATTAAATTATTATTATTAAAATATTAATATTAAAACAGTAATGTTAAAGTATTAATATCAATATCAATATTAATATTAATATTAAAATGGAAATATAAATGTTAAAACATTAATATTAGTATTAGTATTAGTATTAATATTAAAATATTAATATTAATATTATTTCAAAATTAAGCAGAAAATACTGTTCAAAATTCGTAAGTGCAGTATTAATACTTAACTATTTTCTTGATATTTATTTTAACTTTTATTCTTTAAAGATCTCAATGTAATTATTTGAAAAGCAATTTACCCTAGAACTAAATGCAAAACCAAATTAACATAACTTCATCTATTCTTATAAAATTTACATTGAAATCTACATATTCGGAAATCTCAACCGAACAAGTTTCTTCTTCCAGATTTAGGGAAAAATACGAATCGATGAAGGGAAAAACAGAGAGGGAAAACTCCCTCTAACCGCGCGTTGTGAAACCGAAGCCGGCATTAGCATCAGTTTCTCCAAGTTTGCTCACCCGTTTCGGGGCATCTGTTACAATGCTCTCGCGGATTCTTTACTCGACTCTCATAGCAATGCCATTCTTAGGTAAGTAATATTTTTTTTTATATATTTCATAAAAAAAAATTTCGGGAGTAAAGCGAAGCGAAATGACGATTTTTCACTGATACTACTTGTGAGAAACAAATTTAAATGAGGGGATTACTTAATGTATTTAAACAAATACATTCAAAAAACTGACACCTGATGATTAAAATGATAAGAATAGTTTAAGAAATTAAAGTTTAAGTTCTGGCGTTATTTTCTTTTCTTACCTTATATTTTTAAGAATATTTTTTGTTAAGTAACTGGCTGATTTTTATTACGACAGAATAATAATTGCGTAATTAATTTCATTATAAATATTTACTGATGTTATTTGAAGTCTAATTAGCTAAAGTTGTTTTGTTTTTAATGTCCATAATTTTATCATGGGTTTTGGGGATAAAACTTAT
Organism: Maratus speciosus; assembly: GCA_963932465.1. Lineage (NCBI taxonomy): Eukaryota > Metazoa > Arthropoda > Arachnida > Araneae > Salticidae > Maratus > Maratus speciosus. Next base: position 533,651,473 of record OZ010788.1, on the reverse strand, counting down.
TGTTTAATTATTTAAAAATATGCAAATATGCAAGATTTTTTTTTTTTTTTTTTTTTTTTTTTAATAAGAAATACTTTTAGCATAAAAAATATTGGTGCAATATGCTATCAGTAAAATGCTACTTTTATTTATTTATTTATTTTATTTTTTGTATTTAAAATTAGTTATTTAAATATTTTAGCCGCTGATGTTATGAGAGGGACATATTTTAGTGTATTTTAAAAAATAAATTCAGAAAGATGACACATGATAAAAAGATAAGAGTTTAAAACGTTTGTAAAGGCGGTTTTTTTTTTTTTAATCTGTTGATGATACTTTTGTGATTATTAATTTAAAAAACAACCTCGTATTTTCTATAACAGCAGACAAAGAATTGTGTAAATAATTTTATAATTTACACAATTATTTACGCTATTATTTTTTACCTGTTGTTGACATTTTTGCGATTATTATTTGATGAATCATTTGTGATTTTTTTAAATGACAAATAAATAATTGAGTAAAAAAAAATTATATTTTATTTTTTTTCTCACCTGTTGATGATATTTTAAAGATTATTAACTGATAAACAACTTCGTAATTTTTCTAATGACAAATTTATAATTGTGTAATTGTATAATTTCATTTTTACGCAATTATTTACGCTATTGTTTTTTTTTTTTTACCTGTTGATGACATTTTTGCGATTATTATTTGACGAAACATTTGTTGGTTTTTTTAATGACAGAGAAATAATTGCGTAAAAAAAATATTATACTGTTATTTCGTTTTCACCTGTTGATGATATTTTTGAGATTATTAACTGATAAATTACTTCGTAATTTTTCTAATTGCAAATTTATAATTGAGTAAATTATTTAATTATAAATGTAGATTTTGTTTGCTCAGGCAATATTACCAGAAATAAACTCCTGTTTAAATGTTCAGATGTCGCAAAATGCGTGAAAATTCATTAAAACCTAAGTATCTATTTTTTTTTTTAACTTCAAAAGAAATGTAACAATACACAGTAAATAGGTCCTGTTTTATTTGTATAAAAAATATCATTGTTTTAAATATTTTTATCAGCAATTTTTTCCGCTCATATACATTTAAAATTTTATAAGAGTCTTAAGTATTATAAGCAAAATGAGACTTTTGGTGTAATTGATTTACTGCGTAGAATTGCAAATGTTACAAAATTATAAATATAAAATTATAAAAGTAATCCGTACCGATTTTGTCATTACTTTTTAAATAGTTAAAATTATTCCGTACAAATTAATAGCAGGCATTTAAATTTCTAAGTAATGCAGTCTAAAACAGATTTATATGAATGAAAAAGTAATTCGTATAGATAAATTAACCACACAGACTGAAATAAATATTTAACTTATTTTTAAATTAAACAAAGAAACTTATTAAAAATAGCAACGGAGTTTATATAAATATAAAACTCATCTTGTTTAAATGTTAGGGTGGAAGCTTTAAATTATTTGAACATATTTTCTGAATAATCATTTTACCTATTTGTTTTTACGAAAATTTAATGTAGGTAATAAAATAATGGATTATCTCGTGAAAATTTTATGCTACTGTCATTATCTTCTGAAATTTTATAAATGGTAAAAGTCGTTAATGTACAGGCACTACTACATATTAATATTTAACGCGTTCTGTCGCTATATTATTTTAGCAAGAAAAAGCTAACGCAAAATTGGTTTCCCATAGCCTAATAATTTGATTAATATAGTCTATGGTATTTATTAATTGATTGATTAATTCAGCCTATAGCCAAAATAATCGAACTGATTGAAACGCGAAAAAAATTAACCCCTTCATCTTTAGAACGTTTTAGTCGTATGCATATAAACACAGTTAAGAGATGAAATAATGGATTATCTTGTGAATATTTTATATCACTGTTATTATAACTTCTGATATTTTATAACTGGTAAAAGTCGTTAATGTACACTGATTACTAGATATTAATATTTAACGCGTTCTTTCGCTAATTATTTTAACAAGAAAAAGCTAAAGCAAAATTGATTTGCCTACCATAGACCAATGATTTGATTAATCTAGTCTATGGTATTTATTAAAGGCAGTTGGAAGTCAAATTCATGAAAAAAGCCTTTTTTTTTTTTTTTTTTTTTTTTTTTTTTTTTTTTTTTTAAATATCTTGAATATTTTTCCCCCCGCTATTTCGAATAGTAGTTTTGGTTCTACGACAACAATAACTTAAAAATTAATTAATTCAGTTTGTTTACATTATATATAAACATTACATACATAAACTTTAAACTCAGTTTTTTCAAAATGTGACATAATATTACATACATATCCCTGATCAATCTGAAGTGAAGTTTCGTTACAAACATTTGTACAAAATTTTAATAAAAAGGTTTTTCTTTGAAAAAACGGAATTTTTTTTGTTGTTTAAAAGTGGTTTTATACCAGATAAAAAAAATAAATGAAGAATATCTGTTTATAAAGTTGACTTCACATCATTAGAAATTATTCATATTATGTATATAAAAAATAATTTAAGTAAATATCTTTGGTAGTTTCTGTGAAAAGGTACATTAATTTAACATGGTAGGTATAGGGACTTTCAACTGTCCTTAAATTATTTATCAGTTCTGCCTATAGCCAAAATAATTAAACTGATTTAAAGCAACACTGTTAACCTCTTCATCTTTAGAACGTTTCATTCATATGCATACAAACACTGCAAAAAAAAAAAGGCATCAGTTTCTTAATCTACAGTGTAAAAAAAAAAAAAAAAAAAAAAAAAAAAAATCTGTAAAGTTACTAAAAATTTTCTAGGAAACCGGGATTCCTAGAACTTTTTGTGTAACCGCAATATCAAAAATTCATGTAACAGATACACTTTTGCACCGTAAATCGAAAACTCTGTAAGGTTACTAAGAATTTTTTAGGAAATTGGGATGCCTAGAACTTTTTATGTAACTGCAACCCGGATTACAGATAAAATATTAGCAAGATTACTGTAATTTTAGTAGATTCAATTGTAAAGCTACAGACTTCTGTAGCTTTACAAAAACTAGTTTTGTAGATTTACATCTTATTTTGTACAGCGTACAGATAAAATTTTAGTACGCATACAAATTTCTCTATCTTATTTTTTTTTTATTTATTTATTTTTTTTTTTACAGTGTAGGAAAATAATTACCACACACAAAAAATAATAATCTTTTTAGAGTTACCCACAAATCCGTAAACCTTTCTTTATCTTTAGAAACCTCAGAAACAAACATGATTTCTAAATTTAATGAAGCGTTTGTATACAAAAAAGTTTCTTTTGCTGCTGTTGATTTTCAGAAGCGTTCCCGAGCAGATTCATAGAGTAATTAATCCGTGTTAGAGTAATAGCATATCGATTTTTCGGATGCTATCCATTCTCAAGTAAACATTTTCATGTTTATAAAGCATGTTTTGCGGACAAAGACAGCAAATTATTGCCATTAACATTAAAATTAACATTATTTTGTTAACCTTGCATGTATATATTCAATTATGCAGCTGAAATGTTTAATTGAGATTGGATACCATTCTATAGAGCGTAATTCCCTTTTGAGAAGACGAATTAAAATACTTTAACCCTTTATGTACTGAATTATAAATTCATGAAAATTTTATCTTCTAGAGCATTTTTCGTGAATTTTTGAAACTACATTAGAAGATTTACATAATCATTTAATAAATTTTAGAAGGATTTTAGAAGGATTGAAGGATTTAGAAGGATTAATTAAATTTGAATTTATAGGGATTTTGTGCAATATTTATAAACCCACTCAAATGTTTTATTTTAAATATTTTTCTTAGTATTCTGTGGAATTTGGAAACATACAAATACAAAGTTCTTACAATAGAAATATAGAAATATTTCCGAATTGAAAAATCTCCTCTCCCCCTCCCCCAACGCCAAAAAAGCAGAAAAGATGCAAAAGCAAAATAAATAATCCTTTTAAAATATTTTTGTTTTGGTAACCAATAACGCTTTTGGAACAAGATAAAGTAATGCATCTATAACTCATTCTAAACTGTATTAATACTAATCGATATATTAAATGAATTTTATAACAAGTTATTTTAATGTACTTATAAGTATCGTCAGTAGATAAAGGATTAAAAACTACACAGAAGTGTTTCTGAAAACCAACGACAATAAAATAAACATTCTTTTTATAAATGTTTCCTTAAATCTCGAAGTTATGTCGATTTCTGGAATTTCTAATGATAAAGAACGCCTTCCGGAACTATGGGTAACTTACTAGGGGTTATTGTACATTTTAATGCGTAGTTATGTTTTCGTAGATTAAAAAAAATTGCCTTTTTTGTAGTTCATGTATCAGGATATTTCACAATTTTTTCTCCATTTTTTTCCGACATACAGATAGTATATCAGGTAGTGATCTAAGTTAAAATAAGGAAATACGCAGTGTAGCGCATGGAGATAAAGATGTAAATTTAACTTCAAATTAAAATAAACAACATACTTTGCAAACTGTTCCATATAAATATAAATTTATTGTATTTCATGACCAGTGTTAGAACTTTTTTAATTTAGATTATTTGACTGTCACCATTTTTTAAAAATATCATAATTCACTTATCTTTCAGAATTTTTAATATATTTTTAAATAGGTCGAATATTTCTATTTCAAAAAGAGCGGTGACAATCAACAATCTGGGGACAAAAAAATACCCAATCTGGCAACACTGTTCATGACTCTAATCTTTACATTTAAATATATAGCTGTTCTTAAAAAATAAGATCATAATAAAAGTATAGATCACTAATTAAGAATTTCTGAAGTTTTTTCCAACGTACGTCAGGTAGTGATCAGAAAATATGCATGGAGATGAAAATGTAAATTTAACTTCAAATTAAAATAATGCAACATAAATTGCAAACTGTTTCATACGAATATCAATTTATCGTAATTTATGATTCTAATCTTTACATTCAAAATATATTTTATAAAATTATCGTTGTTTTTTAAGCTGTCTTTTAAAAAATAAGGGTCTTAATAAAAGTATAGATTATTAGGTAAAGATTTCTATATTTTTTCCAGATTACGGGTAGTACATTAGGTGGTGATGTATGTTAAAATCAGGAAATACGCAGTGTATTACATGGAGATGAAAATACTAATTTCACTTCAAATTAAAATAATGCAAAAGAAATTGCAAACTGTTCCATATAATCAATTTATTGAATTTTATCACACTGATCTGCGCGTTCAAAATATATTTTATAAAATTGCAATGCATATTATGTTATTATATTATACAATTAATAATGCAACAGAAATTGCAAACTGTTCCATACAAATATCAATTTATTGTATTTTATTACTCTTATCATTGCATTCAAAAATATTTTATAAAATTAACGTTGATTTTAAAGCTGTCTTTCTTTTAAAAAAAAAATAAGGTTAATAAAAAAGCATAGATTACTTTTTTCTGTATTTTTTCCAGATTACGGGTAGTACGTCAGATTGTGATCTAAGTTAAAATTAAGAAATACGCAGTGTAGTGCATGGAGGTGAAGATATTAATCTTTCTTCAAATTAAAATAATGTAACAGAAATGCAAACTGTTCCATACAAATATCAATTTATTGTATTTTATTACTCTAATATTTGCATTCAAAAAATATTTTATAAAATTACGTTGATTTTAAAGCTGTCCTTCTTAAAAAAAAATTAAGATTCGTAATAAAATTATAGATTACTATTTAAGGATTTCTGTATTTTTTCCCAGCGCACGGGTAGTATGTCAGTCGGAGATTTAAATTTAATATTGGGAAATATGCAGTGTGTTGCATGCAGATGAAGATACTAATTTAACTTCAAACTAAAATAATGCAACACAAATTGCAAACTGTTCCATATAAATATCAACTTATTGTAATTTATGGCTCTAAACTTTAAATTAAGAATATATTTTAGAAAATTATCGTTGTTTTTAAAGCTGTACTTCTTAAAAAAATAAGGTGCATAATAAAAGTAAAGATTACTAGGTAATAACTTCTGTATTTTTTCCAGATTCCGGGTAGTGCGTCAGGTAATGGTCTAAGTTAAAATCAGGAAATACGCAGTGTATTACATGGAGATGAAGATATTAATTTGACTTCAAATTAAAATAATGCAAAAGAAATTGCAAACTGTTCCATATAATCAATTTATTGAATTTTATGACTCTGATCTGTACGTTCAAAATATATTTTATAAAATTAACGTTGATTATAAAGCTATCCTTCTTTTTTAAAAAAAAAAGTTTCATAATAAAACTATAGAATACTATTTAAAGATTTCTGTTCTTTTTTTTTTTTTTTTTTTTTTTTTTTCAGCGTACGGGTAGTATGTCAGGTTGTGATTTAAGTTAAAATTAGGAAATACACAGTGTAGTGAATGGATGTGAAGATGTTAATTTCACTTCAAATTAAAATAATGTAACAGAAATTGAAAACTGTTACATACAAATATCAATTTATTGTACTTTATTACTCTAATCTCTGTATTCAAAATATGATTTTAAATCATGTCCTTCTTAAAAAAACTTCATAATAAAAATATAGATTACTGGTTAAGGATTGTTTTTTCCAACGTACGAATAATACGCTAGGCAGTATTCTAAGTTAAAATCAGGAAATACGCAGTGTAATGCACGGAGATGAAGATGTTATTATCACTTCAAATTAAAATAATACAACATAATTTGTAAACTGTTCCATACAAGTATATCAATTTATTGTATTTTTAATCTAATCTTTACTTTCAAAATATATTTTATAAAATTATCATTGATTTTAAAGCTGCCCTTCTTAAAAAAATAAGCTTCATAATAAAAGTATAGATTACTAGTTAAGGACTTCACATTATAGTCATTCATTCATATATTAGGAAGTGTATGCCATTCGTACTTTTAAAAAAATTAATTTTTAATTAAATTAACGTTGATTTTAAAGCTATCCTTCTTAAAAAAATAAGTTTCATAATAAAAGTATAGATTACTAATTAAGGATTTCTGTTTTTTTTTTTTCTCCAGCGTACGGGTAGTATGTCAGGTTGTGATCTAAGTTAAAATCAGGAAATACGCAGTGTAATGCACGGAGATGAAGATGTTAATATCACTTCAAATTAAAATAATACAACATAATTTGCAAACTGTTCCATACAAATACATCAATTTATTGTATTTTATGACTCTAATCTTTACTTTCAAAATATATTTTATAAAATTATCGTTGATTTTAAAGCTGCCCATCTAAAAAAAAAAAAAAAAAAAAAAAAAAAAAAAAAAAAAAAAAAAAATAAGCTTCATAATATTACTAGTTAAGGACTTCACATTATACTCATTCATTCATATATTAGGAAGCGTATGCCATTCGTACTTTAAAAAAATTAATTTTTAATTAAATTAACGTTGATTTTAAAGCTATCCTTCTTAAAAAAATAAGTTTCATAATAAAAGTATAGATTACTAATTAAGGATTTCTGTTTTTTTTCTCCAGCGTACGGGTACACTGTAAAAAAAAATCTGTAGTTCTACAGATGTAAAGTTACATGCTTACTAAACTTTCACCTGTAACTGTACGAAAAAAGCTGCAAATCTACAAAACTAGTTTTTGTAAAGCTACAAAAATCTGTAACTTTACAAATGAATCTGCTAAAATTTCAGTAATCTTACTAAACTTTTATTTGTAACCCTGGCTGCAGTTACATGAAAAGTTCTCGGAATCCCAGTTTCCAAAAAAATTCTTAGTAACCTTACAGATTTTTTGATTTTCGGCGCAAAAGTGTGTCTGTTACATGAAATTTTGTTGTTGCCGTTACATGAAAAGTTCTAGGAATCCAAGTTTCCTAGAAAAACTTTAGTAACTTCACAGATTTTTTTTTACAGTGTAGTATGTCAGGTTGTGATCTAAGATAAAATTAGGAAATACGCAGTGTAGTGAATGGATGTGAAGATATTAATTTCACTTCAAATTAAAGTAATGTAACAGAAATTGCAAACTGTTCCATACAAATATCAATTTATTGTACTTTATTACTCTAATCTCTGCATTCAAAATATGATTTTAAATCTGTCCTTCTTAAAAAACTTCATAATAAAAATATAGATTACTGGTTAAGGATTGTTTTTTCCAACGTACGGATAATACGCTAGGCAGTGTTCTAAGTTAAAATCAGGAAATACGCAGTGTAATGCACGGAGATGAAGATGTTAATATCACTTCAAATTAAAATAATACACTGTAAAAAAAAATCTGTAGTTCTACAGATGTAAAGTTACATGCTTACTAAACTTTCACCTGTAACTGTACGAAAAAAGCTGCAAATCTACAAAACTAGTTTTTGTAAAGCTACAAAAATCTGTAACTTTACAAATGAATCTGCTAAAATTTCAGTAATCTTACTAAACTTTTATTTGTAACCCTGGCTGGAGTTACATGAAAAGTTCTCGGAATCCCAGTTTCCAAAAAAATTCTTAGTAACCTTACAGATTTTTTGATTTTCGGCGCTAAAGTGTGTCTGTTACATGAAATTTTGTTGTTGCCGTTACATGAAAAGTTCTAGGAATCCAAGTTTCCTAGAAAAACTTTAGTAACTTCACAGATTTTTTTTTTACAGTGTACAACATAATTTGCAAACTGTTCCATACAAATACATCAATTTATTGTATTTTATGACTCTAATCTTTACTTTCAAAATTATTTTATAAAATTATCGTTGATTTTAAAGCTGCCCATCTAAAAAAAAAAATAAGCTTCATAATAAAAGTATAGATTACTAGTTAAGGACTTCACATTATAGTCATTCATTCATAATATTAGGAAGCGTATGTCATTCGTACTTTTTAAAAAAAATAATTTTTTCATGAATTTTGAAAGCTGGAAAAAGCCCATTTATTTATTTCATTAATTATTTATTTCCCAAATTATTTCATTAAAAATAAGCGATTTTTTTACTATGTTATAAGAAACTTTTTTTAAGACAAAAACTACTGTAATTTACAAAAGGGCATGAAGAATGATTTGGAATTTTGGATTATTAAAGTGCTACATTCTAGTGTTACATAGTTTGAAGAAAAAAAGGGGCTTTTATTGGTGTAAGAAAAAATGTTTTTAATGCAAAATACTCCAAAAATATACTATGCAAACTGTTTTGATTTTGATTTTCTAAAAATATGCATTTATTATTTTACCTCTTAAATATGTATATTTTTGTTTAGGAGAAAAATGTATTAATTATACAAATATCAGAATAATTATTAGATTTTCCGAAGACTTGTATTCTAAGGCCCTGAACAAATGTTTTTATTTAACCAAATTCCATTCTTCGGTGTTTTTATTCCTATAATTTTACATATTTCTGACAATATGATTTTTTTATTTATCTATTACTGCTTGATTCACTTATAGATATTTGTTTATTACAATTAATGTGAAGAAAATTTGCAGCAATAGATATAATGTTTCTGTTTCTTTCCTTTTGCCATATCTTAATACGACGTTAGTCGCATGTATATCTCCATTATACAAGCAGCAATTTCCCATTGGAAAAATTTTCATGCATTAGTCGGTTCGAGAGCATCTGCCGTGGATGAAAATTTGATACTGGTGGGAGGAAGGTAGATGAAGCTACAGGTTTCAAATCGTCTTAGTTCAAAACTTACAAGAGGAAAATATCGGTTTGTATCACAGTGATACACACGAGCAGAAGAGGCGCAAAGTCGCGCGGAGCCCCGGCAAAGCAGTTATGGGGCACAACGCATACTGCAATACTTAACTAATAAAAGTTAATTGTAATTGCGTACATCATAAACTAATACATAATAACTTGTAAAATATATGAAATATACCGCTATTTTTACATTCAATATGCATAATTATTTTTAATTTCGAAAAATCTTCTATATCTTTACAATAATTTAAATACTTATTTTTTGCGTTCTCGATAGATTTTACCAAATCTATATATTTCCCGACAACTATAACAACATTATCTGTGCGAAATAAAGTTAATACACACATTTTTATAATGAAGAAACATTTAAAAACAAATCTAGAACAAAAATGTACGGAGGAAATGTTATTCAAAATCTATAGGGAGATCGGGGCCACTAACAAGACTTCAGTTGGGGAGTTTTGTCTGACAGTTTCTACACATGCGACTAACGCAATGTTAAAGATCTTGAGCCAAAACTAATTTTTTTTGATAAAAACCCATTTATTTTGAACTTTTAATACAGTCAACTCTATGAAATCCGGTCTTAGGAACCGACGGTTTTGTGGATTATATATTTTTATGGATTATAGATGATCTCTTTATTACATTTTATTTTTTAAAGTCTAACTATAAATTAGGAACATCTGTACAGAAATTAAAATTACAATGGAAAAGAAAAACATAATGCAACATTGGTTTAACATATCTAATAACTAAGTTAATTAAAAGAAAAATCACGTTATATACAATACAAATGTTACTTATTTTTCATTATTTTAAACATTGACACAACGTAATGGTAGTTTTTTTGGTTTATTGTCAAAAAAAAAAAAAAAAAAAATTCTATAGTCTATGAACACTTATTTACTTCTTGCTCCATGACAAATTTTGTTACTCAAGGAAATTTAAATATGTATATTTAATTTAGATTTAAATATTTATTTATTAGAAAATTTATAACTGAAAAAAATACCAAATTTAACTTTATGACTTTAGCTGTTAATGACAATCTTCATTGTTTACATTCTAACGTGTAATGCGGATAATAGACAATAGCGAATTATACATCGGCGGATTTCACAGAGTTGAGTGTATATGGTTTCTGTATGGGAAGCCCTCGTCACATAGAAAACGCGAATTTTCATTTATAAGACATGGATTTTAAATTCGAAGTATTTATTCTTTTAAGTAGTATAATAAATCGGTGTTTATATTTTTATTACTTTTAATTTTTTTAAAACTAAAACTCATTTATTTTCTAAAAATTGTAAATAAATTTCTGTTCAGAATATCGGGACTTTCGAACTAGCAGGTTTCGGATTACCGGGATTACACTATAAAAATATGACACCTGTTTTTATGAGAGATTATTCAAATTATCTACTTACATTCACTAGAAAATTTAGAATTTATTTACTAGAAATTTAAATGTGTTATTAACGCATTTTTAAACAGATTTTTATTAAATTAAAGAATGTGGAAAAATTAATCAGGCTGATTGAATAATTTTTAACTTATAAAAAATATATACCGAAAATTCAAACGTAAGTTGCAATCTCATTAGCATACATATTGAGTTCATTATGTATTATGAAGAAACTTTCGAATGAAAATTCTTTTGCACAATTTTCAATTATTAATGCGGTTATTCATTTTTCTTCCACAAAGAAACTTAAGCTAATTATAAAATTATGTATTGCTTGGTGAAATTGTCGCCGTATAATGCGTTTTTTATATATCTATCTCCCCACAACGTTTGATAAAGGTAAGAGTATTAGTTCTTAGGCAACTCAAAAATAAAACAAAACAAATAAACTTGCTTTAACACACTAAATAAATAAAAAAGAAGTATTACTTTTATGAATCTAAAATGACACTTGCATGAAAATAAAAAGGCATCTTATTTTGAAAGATTGTATACTCTCCGATTTAAAACTTTTGATTACGGTAGTTCTTTTCATTACATAATTTGAACTTTTGACAAAACTATTTTTTTGAGAGTGAAGTTTATCTCTTAGCTCAAGGACCGCGAACCTTTTAGCATCTACGTGCCAAACATTTCGAAAAATGTATTTTACGTGATAATGACGTTCCAGCATTAAAAAAAATTTAATGAATCAAATAATACTTAATGAAATTTTTAAATAAATATGCGTAATATTTTATGTTATACTTTAGAAATTTATTAGTTTCTTCAATTTTATGATAATGACAACCAATCGAACTAATCGAATTCAGATAAATACAGAGACAACATCTAGATAAAAATAATGCATTTTGTGAAATTATTCTACATTTTGATCTGGAAACTGAATCTATGTCGTGTCAAAAATAATCTGTAATGTGCCACTTATGGCATGTATGACGTAGGTTCGCTATCAATGTCCCAGCTCATTGGTATAAGATTTACCAAAATTTATATTGAAATTTTCTGTAATGAGAGGTAATGTATTATTCGTTATTGATTTATCGGGCGAATGAAGAATTTATTGACAGATTGAATATCGAGAAATAATATACACATTAAAAAAAAAAATCTGGAGAGACCCCATCTGATTTTCTCAACACTGGTGTATATGTTTAGAAAGTAAAAAAAAAAAAAAAAAAGTATATAAATTTGTGACATGTTGAACCGAATAGGGAGACCTATCAAAAAGGTTTTAGATTATTTCCCTGCCGGTAGGCAAATTTATCTACAAGCTACAAACTACAGAAATAAACCTCTGAAAACGAAGCCCCCTCCCTCAAACAATACTTCGCCTGGCCCCACTGTAAAAAGGATGGAAACAGTGGGAAATCCCTAGCCCTCGATGAAATTAATTTTGACAATTAATGTTACACTGGTTGACCGCCTAGCTGAGACAATGAGCCGTAGGGCCCGTGAGAAAGAAAACAGAGTTAGACACTGTAGGGCATGATCCCTCGGGATCATAGCGCCACAGATTCCACTTATTTTTTTATTATCAACTGCACGTCGTCTTCACATGTAATACAAATATTAAAGTAGTCTAAATTAGAAAACCTTATCTGAAAATTTAAGTTTGGAATTTAAATATCAAGATGTGAGACTCACATTCATTGATATTTTTTTGTATTTACCAAATGTGATTTTCTGACTATCTTTGAAATGTGCCGGGGTATTAATTATAATTCAATACATATTAGGAATGAGTTTATCTTCATATTTGGAAATCTGATGCAGATTATAATTATATGAATGCATAGTAAAATAGAGCTGATTAATAAATAGATGATAAAAATTAACTTTTATAATCTTTTTAATTCTTTTCAAAAAGAATTCTCCATTCTACGAAAAATCGCACTATCTTTTGTTCTTGATTCAGAAGAAACTATTTATTATTTGAATAAAAAAATGCATACTATGAAGTTGCGGTCACACGTACTATACTATTATATGAAATATCAGATATTACCTCATATTAAAAGTTTTCAGGAGGAAAACGGTCGAAACGGTCGTGGTAGTTTAACTCTTGTAAATTCGTAAATGACGAATTTTCTACGGTAGCTATCAGCTCGAATTCCATCAATCAAGTGCGCTGTAAAAGTAGTTGTTTTCAGTTTTTGGTCCTTACACAGCTTTTTAAAACACGTAAAAGTATTGGCCATCAAAATCATAGTAATACAATGCACTACATTATAATTATCCTAGTAATACAATGTACTACTTAGTAATACGATGTACTCAGGAGATTGTTTTTGCAATGCTTAACAGAGAGAATTCTCAATTCTATGAAAAATCGTACTACCTTTTATGGTTGATTTAGGAGCAACTGTTTATTATTTGAATAAAATAATTGAACTGTATTAAGTTGTGATCACGCGTGCTATCCTGTCATACGGAATATAACATATTACCTCATAATAATTTTTTTCAGAAGGAGAACAGTTGAAAACGTCTTGTGTGGCAGTTCACCTCTCGTAAACTTGTCAATGATGAATCTTCTGTGGTATACATCAGTTCGAATTCCGCCAATCAGAGCGCTGTAAAAATAGTTCTTCCAAGGAAGGTCTCCATACTGGGCATACTCAGAATAGTTTGAAAAAAAAATAATTAAACTACTTATGTATGTAATAAAGGATCAGTCAAATTTAGCGGCGGAATTACAGTAGAAAGTCTGTAAAAAAATAAAATACTTTCGAGTATTTGGCGCGAAAAGGCGAAAGCGTCACGCTATTTGGCGAGCAATACTTTTCCTTTCCAAAAGCAAACGATTTTAGTGCACCTGAAAATTGATTGTTAATTGGTTTTTAGAATGCGTGTAAATAGTATTTAATTTAAACTTAAACAATGAGAGAGTTTTATAAATACATTTTTTCGTACTACATATTTATATTGCTCGTTATTTAATTTTATTACTTTAAAACAATTTCATGTATAAAAAATACTTTCATATATTTAAGCGTATTCCAAAATAAAGGCAAGATTCATTTACCAGTTATTCATTTCAAAGAATTCGTCGTTTCCATAGCAACAGAATTGAATCTACAATGCTCAATTGGACTTAATTTTGAGACATTGAAACAATTTTAATTTATTTTAATTTTGTTTTAATTGATAAAATTTGATATTTAACTTTCATTATAAATATATATATGACAAAAATATTGTTAAATTAATCTAAAACTGACAAAACTAAAGTCATATACATTAAATTTATTTAAACAAGTTCAACATGAAACATTTTTATCTTAAATAGTATTCGGCATAAAAAAGTATTTTTTGAAATTTCATTTCATCGCCAACCGATGATAAATCGCCAAATAAACGAAATTTTCATAATTTTTTTACGAACGTTCTATCGCGGTTCCGCCAAAAAAATTTTATAAACATATATATCATCATGAGAAGAACACTCTGTAATTTTTTCAGATTTTTCTGAATATGCCCGTATGGAGACCTTCCTTGTCAGTTATTGGTCCTTACACAGCTTTTTAAAACACATAAAAGCGATTACTCATCAAATGGCCACTAAAATCCCAGAAATCAATATTTAAACTATAACCTGGTCAAGTAAAGACGTTGATGGATAAGGAACCCCTTCATGAAGTTCGTTTTTTTTTTTTATCTTTTTTTATCGTACATATACACGCATAACTACTGAACAGATGCTCCATGTTTCAAATTTACTTTTTGCTGGATCAGGGTTCGTACGCTTCAAGGAGTTTCTAGCACCTTTTATCAGAATTATTGTAAAGTAATATTTACCTTATTTAACGAAAAAAATTCTATCTTCAGATATAGCGACCAGTACATTACGAAATTTTCGGTACTAAAACACTTAAAATCCCATGAATCCCTTGATGCATATACGAAATTTGTAGATATGTCGCAGTCTGAAGGTTGTCTCGATTTATTATAATCAGGATCTAGCAATAATATATTTGTCTGTT
Source organism: Maratus speciosus (assembly GCA_963932465.1). Classification (NCBI taxonomy): domain Eukaryota; kingdom Metazoa; phylum Arthropoda; class Arachnida; order Araneae; family Salticidae; genus Maratus; species Maratus speciosus. The sequence goes on along the minus strand of OZ010788.1, from coordinate 533,636,318 downwards.
TGAATGATTTCTTTTTTTTTTTTTTTTTTTTTTTTTTTTTTTTTTTTTTTTTTTTAAACTTTATATAAACTTTAACTTTCGTAAGAATTGACCAATTTGAACGAAATTTTTATATGATATTTAGATACGCATCATACACCCCGTTTTTATAAGAATCGTCATGTCGTTTTTAGTTAATTTACAGGGTTATATCAAAATTTTTTAATATACTGCGCATCAAAATGCATAATATTTTTAGAAAAAGGAATGAAAATGAATGTGTATTGGAGTATTACATCGGGTTGGTAATCCTGACGATACCCAATAGGCGCGCCGGTTGGGTAACCGCCGCGGCGGTTTGGATCGAGACAGTTCGGCACTATTATTTTTTCCGTTGCGGATCGAGTCAGGTTGATTCTAAGGTTAAGGTTGTTTCGGGTTTTGATTGTTTCCAGATTGATTGTGACTCCTGCCGATCAGATTTTGGCAACCCGTTTTTCAATAGATCGACCACAATATTGTTTCTGATTTACAAAACAATATATTTGAATATATATATATATATATATATATATGTGTGTGTGTGTGTGTTCATTTTTCGACATAAAGGGTAGGGGAGACCGGGGCTAGTTGGCTACAGGGGTAAGTAGGCGCAGTCCTCATAAATCGCCTGTTTATGGATAGATTGCGCAACCAAAAGGGTACCTTTCTTCTTGCTTTTTACAATCATCATTGTAGTTTTGCAGCGTTACCTACGCGCAGTGGACATTTATTGCGATTTTTCTGATTTTTGTACTCATAAGTTATTTTTTGTTGCTTCATTCTTTTTCTAATTTCTAATACTTATCTTAATAATTACGATTTAATTTGTGCAGTTTTTCTTAGTGTATGATTAACTGTACCTACCCCATTTGTGGTTTACTTGGATTATGTATGTTTAGAACGTTTCGTGTCCCTTTTGTGAAGAAATTTATTATGGGCCTAGTAGGCGCATTGAACACGGGGCAAGTCGGCTCGGTGTCTAGTGTATGCTGGTAGCTTGAAAAACAGCAAACATCGAGAAAAGTGGTTGCAATGCATGATTTTGAACACACGAGGCTTGCCCAAACGGAGACACTCGATTTTTTATTTGTGACAACTGTAACTCTCATGATGATATCGAGTAAGATAGAAGTTACTCAATGTTAATGTTTTATTCATTATTTTTATGACTGTATAATTTAGAATTTACATTGTACGGTGATAACGCCTTTGTTTAAACTTACTGGTAATAATGAAATTGACTTCTCTTAACTGTGTTCCTTATTTGAGTTTTATTTAAATTTTTATAAAGCGTGTGCCAACTTACTCCATAGGCAACTTGCTCCGTGACGGGGTAGGTTGGCGTACAATTTTTCTTTTACTTTAGGCTTCCGCTAAACATAAACTTTAAAAGCTACAAACTCAAAACTCCGGGGTATTTATAGCCAAATTCCTGTTCTTAAAAAATGCAGTTAAAATTTTTTAAAAAACTTAAACAAAAACTTAATAACTAAAAACTGCGCCTACTAGCCCAGGTCTTCCCTAAAGTTCATGTTGGAGACCCGCTGTAAAATGAATAAATAATTAAATAAACAAACAAATAAATGAATGAAATGCGTTGATTTCTAGTGAAATTTTCGTACTTTTACGTATTTTTTACTGATTAAAGTAATTTCGTGATAACTAAAAAAAGTATTGCGATTATGGATTTGAGAGTATCTTTCACACATAATATAAATTTTCATTTTCTGTAAAACAGCAGAATTTATTTTTATTATTACACTGCAAAAAGAAAAATTCTCCCAAAACATGGAAACTGTACTGACAAAATATGGAAGTTTTCTTAAAGAGTAAAAATATAAAAAAAAATCCAAAGCCTTACTGAAAACGACAAATTAACTAGACTTTTGGAACTATGTGTCCAGGATATTTTAAAATCAATATTAGATACTTTCTGACACATTCATGGGATAATTTCATAGGAAAAAAATAATTCCGTAAAAATTCAGAAGTTATACTGGCAATCAAAGAATTTATTTTATTTATTTTTTCAGCGCATGATTATATATTTTTTTCCATACTTTTATTTATATATGCATGAATTTATTTTCATTTCGTATCAATTTATTGTTGAAGTGTGTTAGTTTCGTGTTTGGATCGGGTTACTAGTTAATTTCAACTAGAAATTTCGGAACCCAAGCCGTGCATGACTCCTATATGTGTAAAAAATCACGTTTGCTACAAAAACACGAAATTAAGAAAAAAACATTGAAGAATTTTTTTTTAATTAATTGCTCATATATATATGTGCACATTTCTATATTGAAGAAACATTCTTTTTAATAAAATAATTTTATTACAAATCTAATTGGAACTAAACCTCTGACAATAATATAGTATGATCAGATATTTAAAACTCCGTGTTTCAATTGGGAAAAAAATGACACAAAAAATAATATTTGTCATTGTAAAAGTTCTCTTTTTTATGTTTGTAGGAAAATATTTTGATTAATTTTATGTATCTTATATTTTTTTTAGAATAAAATGTATTTTTACGTAAAATGACTTTTCTTCCATGATAGAAATTAAATTAAAAATAAATAAGTAAGCAATTTTTCATCATGAGATGTTGGATTATTTAAATAAATATTCTAACTAACGTCCGGCAGTGAATGCTGATTGATGAGCAGCTATCAATTATCTCGTGTCGCATTAGTAATCAACGTGTAGTAATCATGAGTAATTAATTCTTTATTGAGATTTCCCGATTATTTTCGGATTAAAGTACATACACATAGTCATGTATTTATACGTATTGATTAGGGTATGATATGTTGCACTTCTTATATTATAGGAAATACCATTAAGGCAAAACTAATTTCTATTAAGTTAGATTTTAAAATTCGATATAGTCATTTCATACTTTTAAAAGAAAAACTTGAAAATTTTTAGGCAGTACGTAACTCTGTATTTTTTCATTAAAAGCTTATTTTCTTTCTTTTTTAGATTTTTCTAATGCTTTAATGCGCCTAAGCCATGCATTAAAGCGTAAAATGTAAAACGCCTCATAGTTTTTAATTAGTTGATTTGGTACAAATGTTACAGCTGCTAACTTTTTTTCCAGCGAAAGTATTGAAGAAGTAAATCCTTGCTTAAAGCTAATAATAATAAAAGAAATTCATGAACAGAAATACGCATCGATTTTTTTCTTTGATTTCTCTCCTTATGAACATGCTTTATTGTTTGCGTATCCCCCTTCTTTTTTTTTTTTTATTAAATTAGAAACTAAGAAAAACAGTAATGGTTTTACAATTTTAAGCAATTTTGTTTTTCTTCTTTTTATTCACGAAAAAATTGTAAAAATAGTACATTATTGTAAAAATTGATGAAAAAATTACCGTATGTAAGATAATATTTACGTAGGAGTAAGTAGTGTAAAATAGTACATTTGGGTGAAACTGCATATCTCAATTTTGATTCATTTTGATAAGCCCTGTATCGGGTAATGGTTGCAATATTAAGCTCCCATTGCGGAAATGACCATTGCGGTATTTCCATACTGGCATTTGTGTAAACTGTGTTGGAAGATTTATTTTACTGTTTGTTTTAATGTTTGTTACTTTCCGAAATTGTTCAACATTCAAACGTTTAAAGTTACAAGTAGTGTTTATAGTAACGTGTGTATCATATTTAATAAAAATTTAGCTCCCAAAGTGAAATAGTTGAAAGCATTTACAGGTACATTTTTACGAATCCCCCCCCCCCCCCCCCGAATCTTTCTTCTATGGGTTAAGTCATACTATCCATTATCTTATGCGAATGAAAGCGAATATTGAAAACAGCGTCCGAAGAGCAGGTTAAAATAAGTGTTTGAAGAAAAGGTGGTCAAAAGAATAAAGATATGAATGATTATGTTTTTTCTAAAACTAATAAAGAGATTAACTTCTTTTTTGCAGCTTATCAAATTGCAATGAAGATCACTGTAATTTTATTTTTGAGTATTAATACATTAGTTTTAATACTATAAATTAAGTTACTTAGTTATGTTACAAATTGAAATATTTTGTTAAACCAAAAACCTTTCTTTTGCTGTAAGGTTACCATATCTGTGCGTCATTTATTCACGTATTTTGTTGGGGTAATGATTTGACTGTAAAGTATTTATTAATGAAATTGTAGTAAATAAATCCCATATTTAGAAAAATATTATTGTTCAAGGATGGATAAGTCCACAATAAGGAAGCTGAGGGTATTATGTCCCTTGACGATTTACTTTTAATGTTTACCAACAAATGACACTAGTAGCTTCAAAAAAAAAAAAAAAAAAAAAAAAAAAAGCTGAAAGAAAGCCACAGCCGTGGCGAGCGAGATTTATTGAATAACTTTTATTTTTATTTTTATGGAAGGGTTTGTCAGTATTTGCTTGGGTTCCCGGACGATTGTTATTATTTTGATCCGGTGAGATTACCTACTTATCTACGCCTACTTTTCGTGTAGATATTGAGTTGACAATATGTATTGTCCGATTGTATCTGTTAAATAATTGTATTGCTGTTCAATGGTATGACATTTTTTTTCAAATCATTCATGGCTAGAGCATGGAATCACAAGAGTTTTTAGAAAACTGACGCTTGAAAAAAATGGCCATGACGAACGAAACAAGAATTTTTTAAATGCGCAGGTTGAGAATATTGATCACCCATGCTATTTGTATTAGGAATTCAGGCGACAGTTTCAAATCTACTCATCATTTGAATTTTAGTCACCAGTTTTGGATGTTTACTGTGATTTTGGTATTCATGTTCTACATTCGATTAATTTCAAACAGATCAGGTTAACATAATTAAAATTATTTTTATAAAATCAATAAAGTAGTGTCCTCTTTTAATTGAACTTTTTGCTTAAATGAAGTAAAACTTAGAAGATGATTTATTGAGAAAAATATACAAGTCGCTGAATTACTTTTCACTGGCCATATTACTTTAACTTTATAACCATGTATTTTTATTTTTGGTTACGTTGCTGAAATTATCATAATTTTAGTTGGAAATAAGAGCAGTCGTTGCAAAGTTTCATTAAATCATGTTAGCCATTCTGAATTCTAAAAGTAATTATGGCTGTTCTTAACTGCTCTGCTCAACAAGCGAAAAAAGTTCTGACACATTTACAAATTCATTTTTTAATTGAAAGATATAAAATTGGAAAGCCTCGTCATGGAAGCGATTTTGAATTGAACTGTTTTTTTTTTGTTTTTTTTTTTGATCAATCGATTACCCATTGAGTTATAAGCTATTTCGATCACGTGACAAACCCGTTTTTCGCCAGCTCTTGGATGATTTTTTTACTTTCGCGCGGAAATTTGGTTCAAAACGTCCACTTTGATCCTATTTTCTAAAAGGTCTATTGCGTTTGCAAAAAAATGAAAAAACAACTCCGTGACATAGTTTCTGAACAACAACACCAGCTAGTTTCATGCATTTTCGAGCAAATATAAATTAAAATTTATGTCTGGAAGTTGCCCTTTTGGATTTGAGAACAGCCTTAATTATAAAGTATTAAATTTACCCTACTTATCCCTATGAATATTTTTTTTTTTTGTATTAAGTTAAAAATAAAAGGCTCTTTTAATCAAACATTGACTATGATTAGAAATTTCGAACAGTACCCATACTTTATGGATATTTTTTCAAATATAGTTGAAAATTATTTGAATGTTGTATCTCTGAAACTGCATTTCAAATTGAATTTATTATGTGCGTTATTGAAATATTTTTTTTTTCGGATGTCACTGCCAAGATTTCTTAGGAAATTTGTAAGAATGTTATGTATTTTACGGCAGTTCAATACACCTAAACATAAAAATCTTAGCAAAAAATAGAATAGTGAAAAGTTGAATCCAATGAAATGATTAAAAATTATATATGTAATACAGTCTTCTTTTATCGATCTCTGATTCAGAGAATTAAATCTTCTTCTTTGTATATCTACTTATTATAAAAGCTGAGTGCACGTGACCGACGGAACGATGCCGGTGCGAACCACTCTGGTCTGCGAAACGACCGTAGCTAAACGCCATGTTAGGCTTAATGAGAAACATATCTTAACATATGACAGCTAAATGATAATTTTTTCCACTTAAAATCATGTCTGTTCAGCATATTTTCATATAAAACATGTGTATCATATCCATTTATAATGTATTAAGTTCTAAATTAAAATTAAGCTATTAGAAATCAAATCTAAACAAACGATACTGTTGCCATTCAGATTCAAATTCCAGCAAATTAAGAAACAAATGAATGACTCTTTGACGATTCATCAAAAAAAAAAAAAAATACGGCTAACATCTGATTCTGCTTTAAATATATTTTTTAAAGCATATTAAAGCCTTTAAGTTTTTTGAAATGCGTTTTTCATTTTTTGAAATGCGTTTTTCAATGCGTTTACATTTATAAGCAGCAATTTTATTTACGACTGTTTACATTTACAAGCAGTCAGTTTACGACATACATATGAAATATTACGTAATTTATTGAATAAATATTTTAAAAAACATTATTTAATGATTATTCATCATTATTCATATGAATATTGATTCATATCAATGATTCATGTATTTCACTCTTCTGTAGTGGCAACAGTGAAACGCTGTTTCTTTAGGAAAAACAACAGAGGGATAAACGTGCTGACTTTTCGCCACTACTCGCTTTCATCTGTCAATAGTTATTTTTGAATGTTTTAAAAGTTTTTTTAATTTTTATTATGGGCTTTCGGAAAGAAGGCGCCAATTGACCAGGAAAAGAATTGCGCGATCGCGGCAATCAACGGATTTCTCAGTTTGCCTGATAAACTCAGCTGAGTTTACACCGAACAGAATTAAACACCCATATACACAATTTTTTGTTTATTTTTTATCTAAACTATGCATATTTTAAGTTCATGTTCATAAAGTGTTTATCACTCACAGAAACGTTTCATTATAATAAAGATTTAAAAATCAAAATTACATTTTTTTTTTTAAATTTTAGTAAATTTTTGTACCGTTAAAAAACATAGCTTTTTGTATGTGTATTACTTTCAATGATGCACATAATGGTGTTTTAGTTTTGGCCAAATATATGAATCAAATTTTAAAGTTTCATCTAAAATTAAAAAGTAAACATCTGATTTTTCAAAGAAATGCCATATGTTTTTTGTTTTATTTTTAAGTTTCTTATTTCACCTATGCTGCATTTTTTAAGCTGAAATTAATATATTTCTGTGAATTATTTTTTGCTGTTTGAAAAATGCAACAGCTTTTTTTTTTTCAACTATGCATATATTTTTAAAAGCATTTACAGACATGCCACTTTCCAGCGAAAACAGGGAATTCCATTTTTTCGGCACAATTTATCATCCCTGGGATTGATGCAAATCAGTATTAAAATTTGTTGACATTTTTAGGACGAGAAGGGGGGGGGGGGGGTAGCAGAATTTGACAAAATAAAAATGCGAGTACAAGCAACTGCAATTTGAGTTTATTTCTAATCCTTTCCCATGACCTGTGCATTTAGTCCATGTATAGAAACAAACAGGATGAAAAAAACATATAGCCAGGAGCTTGCAAAAATCATCAAAATATCGTAGAAAAAGGGTGGTGTCATCAAACGAATATGAATTCCATCAAAGGATCGCAGAAAAAAGCACAATTTTTCCCAAACGGTCCTTTAGTATGCATGTTTCGTCTAAGGATCATGGAATATGTGAATGTCGCCAAATAATCGTGGAAAAAACATGAATTTCATCAGATGACTGCAGAAAAAATGCATTATTTGATCAAAGTATCGCGAAAAACGTGAATTTCGTCAAATAATCACAGAAAAAATATGTTTTGATTAGAGGATCACAGAGAAAACGAGATTTTCATCGAAAGGTTGCAAAAGTGTAAGTTTCAACATAAGAACCTAAAAAAAAAATGTAAATTTTGAAATCGGGGGATCTTGAAGCTTATTGGTTCATCAGTATCAGGTGAACCGTTAGTCAGCTAAATTTTCTGTTACGTAACTAATTTGCTGCATACATTCGGATGCACCTGTGCTTATGTCAACGTATTTTGATTGTAAGGTAAGTCTCGCTTGCTCTGCTGTTTATTTCTTTTTTTTTTATTAGGATTTTTGCATTAGCTGTTTAAAATGCACCCTTTATTGGTGAATATATCGATTTTTACATTGTTTACTGTTTTAGAGACAGACGATTCAGCCAACGGCTGCCGAAAAAATTCAGAGTCTGAAAACATCGAGGGTGTATTACCAAACATCCATCAAAATTTAAATTTAATTCAGTTAGAAGAGAAGTACCATACCTTGACGATGTTTCAGACCCTGACTAGGATCCCTTTTTCTAAACATTAAATTATTGATTTTTTTTTTTTAATTTTAACTGATTGTTTTTTATGTAAATATTTGAAATTTTTTTTTGTATGAAACTCCCCCTTTTTTTTATGAATCGCCGTCTCATTTATTGGTATTTCTTTATATTTATCCTTTTACTTTTATTTTATGTTTCATAAATTTTTTGGCAGTTGTGAGCGAGATTTTACCTGCATTCGTAACAAATTTTTCAAGATGGCAGTAAAACTTCGTTTTTAAATCTTTATGTTACATATAAATCCATGTTTTTACATCATTTTCTATTTTTTTGTGCAAATCATTGATTTATAAATAACATAAAGATTTAAAAATTGAGTTTTTCCGTCACCTTGAAAAGATTTTTGGCACAATTTTTTTCGTCAAGCGGCACAGGATGCGAAACTCTTCCCTGAATTTTGTCAAAGAAACGTGAGAGGTGTAATTCATCAAAAAGGCGCAGGAAAAATGTGAATTTTGCAACAAATCCCGATAAAAACACTCATTTCGTGAAAGGATTGTGGTAAAAACAGTCATTTTTTTAAAAGGCTGCGAAAAAAACATGAATTTCATCAGAGATGTGCAGAAAAAACGAGAATTTCATCATAAACATTAAATTATTGATTTTTTTTGTTTGTAAATTTTAACTGATTGTTTGTTTTTTGTGTAAGTATTTTTAGTTTTTTTTTTATATATTTTTTTCTGTATGAAACTCCCTTTTTCCTGAATCGCCGTCTCATTTATTGGTATTTGTTTATATTTATCTTTTTATTTTATATTAGTAAGTTTTTTGGTAGTTGTGAGCAAGATTTTACCGGCATTCGTAACAAATTTTTCAAGATGGCGGAAAAACTTCAGTTTTAAATCTTTGTTATTTATAAATCCATGTTTTTACATCATTTTCTATTTTTTGGGCAAAATCATTGATTTATAAATAACAAAGATTTAAAAATGATGTTTTTCTGCCATCTTGAAAAGATTTTTGGCAAGATTTTGAACAATTTTTTTTTGCCAAGTGGCACTCTTCCCTGAATTTTGTCAAAGAAACGCGAGAGGTGTAATTCGTCAAAAGGGCGCAGAAAAAAAGCAAAATTTTCAACAAATCCTGATAAAAACACTCATTTCGTCAAAAGGCTGCGAAAAAAACACTAATTTCATCAAAGATGTGCAGAAAATATGAGAATTTTGCCATAGGGTTGTTGGAAAAAGCTCTCTCCCCCCCCCCCCCCCCCCGCATGAGGTGGTTCATATTTTCTTCATTTGAAGGTTGACTTTTACAAACACTATTTTTTTTAATGCTTTTGAGGACTTACCACTATCTGAATAATCATGCATATCAATCACCTGTTTAATTGAGTCTGACTTAATGTTGTAAACTTACAATAACTACTTTCCCGTCATTTTTGACGGGGCCATATGCTAGTCTAACTATAAATAGGGATATTCTATTGGGTCGGGTATTCCAATTACACCCGAACTCTTTCTGGCAGGCGGCTCGGTTCGGGCCAGGTTGACAGTATTTTATTATTATTATTACACCTATTGTTCGAATCGGCTTCGAGTTGGATTTTGATTCTTGTGGGTCGGGTTTGGGTTAAACTGAAGTCCAGAATATTGCTTTAGATGAAAAAAGAATGTATTTCAATATGAATCAGTGCATAAATATGTGTTCATTTTTGTATATAAACGATAAATTTGATATTAGAGATCTAGTTATAGGCAATATTTACATCACTGCTTTAAAAAAACGGTCTAATTTTCTTCCATTTCGGAATTCGGGTTAGTTTTAGGTTTAAGTGCTGGGTGTTAAAAAAATATTTTGACAAGTTTATGTCAGTGAAAATGCTTTAGTTGGGTTTAGCGATTTTTTTTCTCGGGTTCAGGCGCGTTTCTGTTTGACTTTAAGTAGATTTTGTGATTCGTATTTAATATAATACTAGACATGAAGGACTCTAATAGAGATCTTAGATTGTAAACATTATCTTTTATGCTAATCTAAGTAAAGGCTTAGTTCTCTACATTCAACTATTTTGTGAATAATAAGTGATGGGTTCGCACAAACTTGCATTTCAGTTCTATTGCACCAGTAATCTTACTTTATATGCTGACAGGTGTTATATAGAAAATCATAAAAAGTTAAATAGGTTTTTTTTCTCTGTCTACATGTTTCGGGGTCCCCGAAAAATGTAGACGCAGAAAAGCATTTTCCTCTATCTAACATTTTATGGTTTTCCATATAACGCCTGTTAGCATATTAATTATTGAATCTGGATGCATTACTTTTCTTTTCATTAAATTATTATATAAATAAAGTGTGTTGCAGCCCACCATACGTAGCAGGCTTGTTACGTATCTAGAATTAAAGGATTGTTCCAAAATATACTGATTCGTATGCAAGACTGCTGGCAATGGATAAATTTTAACATTTTAATGAACTGTTTTTTTTTTTCTAATATGATTTTGAAAAAAAAAAAAATGAAGGATTGATTTTTTCCTAGTTACTTTAAATAATTATTATGTATGACCTAAGTTTTTTTATATTATTACTTAATTTATTATTATTATTTAAGTTTTTTAAATGTAATTTATTTGTTTTTTAATATGACGTATTATTTCTGTATGGGGAAATCGATTCGTCCCGTTTTGGTCTAAAGCATGTAATTTGGATCAATACACACGACCATAGAAGGGCTAAAAGTCAACTATAGTTCATCCCTATATAGATGTTTTTGGATAAAATATGGACAAACTTGGATGAAATTTCGACATCTGTATCACGGCTACATTTCGTCTATATTTCGTTCCGATATGTGATGTTTTTGATGTAATATTGTCAAATCTGGACGTCCATATTACGTAAAAGGTGGTGACATTTCGACACAAGTTGATGAAATATAGCGGAAATACAAACGACTTTTAGACATAAATTGGACACGTCAATTGATCCGAATTACGTACTTTAGACCAAAATTGGACGAGTCTGTGTCTTGTAGGAAGCATGTTTGCGGTCTGTAAAATGAAAAGTTTGAGAAAGTTAGGTTAAACATCTTAAAATATCCTCACTTAAAATTCACCATTTGCTTCATTTTAAGTTTACATCAAGATAATAAGTAAGTTTTCCCAGTAGAAATGTCATTCATCATTTTCTCGGATAACAGGCATCATTTTGACTTAGCCTATGTTTAAATCAACAAGTGATGATAAATTTCAAATTTAAACTTTGCAGATTATTGGCAGGTCCGTATTAAACTGAAGCCATTTCTTGTATCAATTAGATTTAAGTCATAATTTTTGACTTGGTGTCTGTAATCACGATAAACAGTTCTTTCAATAATATAATTTCGTCGATTATTATTGTTTGGCAGCAAAACAATATTTGAACAATATTATTTGTTATGTCTATATCTTGGTCAATATTACAAACATTGCCTGGAAATATTGCGCTAAGATTGGGATGTTTATATTTTTTTAAATAATACGCCCATATTGGTTAGAAATTGGTACAAATGTTACAGTTACTAAAGGATTTTAAACGGAAGTAAGAAAGAAGTACACTCAAAGCGTTGTAAGTAAGCGAACAAACTCAATGCTGGAATCAGGCGTAAATTAACACAGTTGCGCCACCTTGTGGACGGAGTGATAATTCACATAAGCGGGCTTTTAGTGTGGCGTGTATATTCTAAATCTTCAGTCACTCATGGAAATGAATTTTGTTTGCCACATTTATTGCAAAATAATGGCGTAGCGAGAGGGGCATCCAGACGCACTTGACACCACGAAGTTTTCTTCGCCTTGTCAGAGAAACTTCAGTTATTAATCAAGGTGAAAAAAACTTTATAATTTTAGTGGTGTCAGTAAGAAAACAGTTAGGTATCTACCTGTAGTTCACACTCCATCCGCTACGTGGCGCATGACCTTGATTGATGTGACCTCGCTTTTAATCTTGTGGTTACTTCTCCCATTTAAGATAGGACGCTTACTTATATCGCTTTGAGTACACTCTTAGAAAAGTGCAAATGTTTCTTAACCCATATTTGCCCGAAATCTTGTTTTCTCAAATTTGTTGGTAAAATCACTTTAAAATGTTGCAAAATTAACAGGAAAAATTCTAAAAAAAAATTACGCTAAAACATTTTTGTAGTTATTTGATAAAATGTAAACGTACTAAATATGAGAATATCTAAACGTGGAACAATGCATAATTATATGTTTTGTCCAAATTTATATAAATTAAGCTTATAAATTGTATATTATATACTATAATTAATATTTTTATGTACAAATAAAAATATATTTATGTCTTTACAAAGACTAATAACATTATAAATATTATTAATAATAAATTAAGAATAATCGTATTTGAGGCTAAAAAACAATTTATTTCATAATCATCTTGAAAAGAACATTACATAAATAACTATCTCCCAAATGGCTAATAGAAATAGGTTCCCATTTGCTGCTAGCGACCTATATTTTGTACGTTACAAAAATGCATAAAAAATAAGCTTGAACATATAATTTCGCAATTTAAAAAAATACGTATTTAAAAGAAGTCTACAAGCTAAGATTATGACTTATTTATTTGGATCCTTGATACAAAAAATAGAAATAAACTTACTTTTTACATTTCGCTATCTTGGAAAATGAAAAATCTATAAACACCAAAAACAGGCCTTCATTTAAACAAAAAAATATCACTCTTATGCTGTCATCTCTCGGTAATAGATAAAGACATTTATAGACAATTAATTCATATAATTTTCATGTTGTAAAGAAGACGAAAATTATAAAAATTAATTGAAATTCGAAATGTCCCAAAAATGGGACACTAGGCATATCTCTCTTAATATATGAAAATAATAACGTAACAACGTACAGAAACATACAATAACCTCTTTCGGAATACTCACGATTCAGAAATGCGATGTTTATCATTAGAAAACTCAGAAACTAATATATTTTCGAGATAGAAGAATAATTTATTTTAAAAAAAGTTTTTTTTCTGCCCCTGATGTTTCTGGATTGTTTTTTTAGTGATTGCGCTGATTTTTGGGAACATTTACGAGTAGTTTTTTAATATATTAATCAGTTTTCTCAAATCGAAACATCGGTGTTAGGGATGTATTAATTTTCAATTAAACATTTTCAGCTGTCTAAATAATTTATACTTACAAAAGTAACAAGAAAATATTAATGATAAAGTTGTGTTAATTTATCATGTTTGCAGAGCATTGAAATATTTACTTGAAAATGGATACCATCCGAAAAACCTATATTCCAAGTTGAGAAAACTGATTAATACAATATAAAAGTTACTTGCAATTTTTTCTGAAAATAAATGACAGCAGATGAAACTTTTTTTTTTATAAATGACTCTTTATATATTATATATTAGATTAGGAAAACGTATTAGTTTATGAATTTCGTAAAGATAAAGAATACCTTTTTGAATCGTGGATAACTGCGAAGAATTTATTGTATATTTTCTTTTGAAGTTATAATATATTTTAAGAGATTAAGAAAAATTTACACTTTTTACTGTGTAAACCTCTGCTTACAGCTTACAATAATAAAATAGATGCATGTACCACTCATCAATTATTTTATACTTTCTCCACCTATGAACACGCTTTACTGTTATTTTTGTTCACTTTTGTTACTTTACACTAAATTAAAAAGAACGAAAAATCATGCTTCCAGAATAGATTCTGAAACACTTTCCAACACATTCAGAATACTGTATATCAATAACTGGAAAAACATCAAATTTTTTTTGTTCCTCCCTGTATATGATCTATAGATTAGTATTTATCGTGTTCTAAAAGTTAGTGCAATTTAATTCATAGCAAAATTTAAAATTCCCATTCAGCAATTTCCATCAATAAACGGAAATGTACTCTCTATTATTTTTGTATTCCTTTATATGACCTCTAAAATTTATACACGCCAAGTAATATGCAAAAAATGGTTTAATTTTAAAACGCGTACCACAACTGAAAAGCACTGTCAGCAATTATTTTTCCTAGTCAGCACTGTAGAAAAATACTTTTGTGTGTCCGTGTTAATGAACGATGAATTATATGCACACGATAATCTACAGTAAGCGCTTATAGTAAGCACTTTAGTGATATATATAATTTTCAATATGTTTAAAATAGTGTAATATCTTTAAAATACATCGCAAACGATTTTTCGTTATAGGCCTTAATGTAATGGAATTCTTTTGAGTGTCTCTGTAAATGAACCCTAAGTGCTACACTTCATTTTCAATGCTGAACATGTCATGGTAAACCACAATAACATATATCAATTTCATGGTAATCACACTATATTTACGCATTTTAGAGCACGGAGAGACAAAACCCAAATTATAAACACTTTTCAACTTCATTGGAAGGAGTTAAAAATGAACAAGGAAAGGTTAACAGAAGAATAAAATGAGAAGAATTCAAAATATGGGTAGCTTACAATATTGAAAATTCTTATTGAATGTTATACAGCTATAATTTAATAAAATAAGTTGTTTAAATACACCCGAATTTATTTCGGAAATGAAGCCGAAAATATCACTTAGAACTTATTTTGATTTAAATATTCCATTCCATTACGGCTTATGGTGAAAACGATTTTTCACCATAATCCATAATGTAATGGAATACTTCTGAATGTTCCTGGAAATAAACCGTAAGTGCTACACACTTCATTTCAATACCGAACATACCATATTAAACCCGAGTAACATATATCAATTTCATGGTAATCGCACTATATTTACGCGAGTTCGAGCACGGACGGACAGACAATCCCAATTCATAAATGCTTTTCAACTTTGTTGGAAAATATTAAAAAAGAATAATGATGACGGTGATCAGTATTTAAAAAAGTCTATGGTAATTGATACATTTATTAGTAACAATGCTTTTATCTACATGAAAAGAAGTGTTGTGACACTAAAAACAACCAAAGCAACTACAAAAATAATATTAACTGCAATTTAAATGTCCTGGAAAATAAGCTAAATAATTTAAACCACCCTAAAATACTTCTACTTAAAATTCCTTACTTACCTCATTCACAGTTCACATTAAGGTAATAAGCAAGCTATGTTCATCGAAATGCCACTCATCATTCTCTCAGATAACTGACATCAATTTGAACTGGATCAAGTAGCAATGCTCATGTTTAAGTTTACAAGGAATGACAGATCTCTAGCTTAAATCTTGCAGACCGTTTACAGGTCCTTATTAAAACCGAATACATTTGTCTTGTACATCAGATTTAAAACATAATTTTAGAATTAATATCTGAAACCAGGTTAAACAGTTGTTTTAGTAGTATAATCTCATCGATTCTATAAATGAAGCAATACCTAGTAGCATAACAATATTTAGCTAATACCCTGTTTGTACAGATTATATCTAAGCATATTGGTATAATAGTATAGGTGTTTACATTTTTTAAATAATATAGCAAACTAGAGAGAATTATTTGGCTATTTCGGTGCGAATAGTTTAAATGTAAATTAAACAGTTATGCAACATTGGCAGTTGATTGAAAATATTTTTAATTTAAAACTAATATTTCACCAATATTGGAATTTTCTTGGAAGTAATTTTCAATAATTGTTTTTGTTATTCTTGGAAATATTTCCAATGAAAGTATTTATTCTGACATTTAAAAGGATAACAAGTTTCTGCAATGAGATTTTTCTTAGAGAAAATATCCTAATTATTTAGTTTTTAAACTAGGAAATTTTAAATTATTATATTAATACTTATTATACATTTAATACTGATTAAATTACTTTTGTTTTATTACATTTGTTACACTACTTTGTTATTGTATGATTTTGATTTTATTTGTGATTATATTTATTTATTTATTGTATTTTTATATAGGCAAAGTGTATGTTGTGACCTGCTTAACGTAATAAAAGGTTTAAGTACGGCTGTGTTAAGTCTTAAATCACAGTACCATTAAAAAAGAGTGTTATAAAATTAATTTAGTACATCGTTTATCAGTAATATAATTTACAGTGAGTTAAAGATACTTTACTTTAGCTTGTTTCAAAAGCTTTATTTGTTGCACAAAACAAAAATGTTTTTAAAAAGATGAGTTCTCTTTCATTTGCATCTGTTCAGCTTTCTTGACAAGATTGTGGATGGAAAGTTTCAGTTCTTAAATCTTTCTATATTTATATTGTAAGGGCATATTTGTACATTTCCTAATTCTATAAAATACTTTAAAAACCATTTTATAATAAAGAATTGATTTGAGTTGTAAATATTCCACAAAATACCTTTAAATAAATATTTCGTTGATTAATTTTAATTGTCAATATTCTTTTAAATTTTATTAATTCATTGTGTAAATCTTCTAATGGATTTTCGAAAATTTAAGAAAACTAATTTAGAAGATGAAATTTTTACTATTTCATAATTTGGGACATAAGGAGCTAAAGCATCGTAAAATATCTCCACTTAAAATTGCCCATTTTCCAGGTTCACACTTTACATCAAGGTAATAAGCAATCTCTTCTCAATGAAATGTGATTCACCATTCTCTCGCATAAGAGGCATAAATATGGACTCGATCAAATAGCAATGCCTATGTTTAAATTAATAATGAATGCAAGATCTCCAGTTTAAATTTTGTAGACTATTGAAAGGTTTCTATTAAAATCGAATACACTTATCTTGTCAACCAGATTTAATATATAATTTTAGGTCTAGTAGCTGAAATCGCGCTAAACAGTTGGATAACTAATTTTAAAAACTACATAAACCTCAGATTTATGATTATTCAGGAATATTTAAAAACTGTGCTACACAAATGCTATTTTAAGAACTTTTCAGTGCTGAGAATATTTCTTTAATCCTTAAATATGTTTGTCGTTTATCAGTTATTAATTTTATAGGATAATATCAGGCCCGCCCGGAGTTAGCCGGGGCCGGGTTAAAATACTTTTCAGCTTATGTTGTTTTTGAAGTCAATGGGGATTAGTGCACCAACAAAAAATTATATGAATTACATTTTTATTATGTATTTGAAAAAATAGAATTAATTATTTTCTTCTGCATCTTATCCTTAAATACTAGCACATTTTCTCAGTGCAAAACTTACCACGCTGTGTATTTTGTACACTGTATGCTTCTAAATTTCTATAAAAATAAACTAATATTTTATAACATTAATTATACAAAGTCAGATACATTTACCATACAGTATAACGTCATAAAAACCTATAAAATAGGCATATGTGACAGTATTTTTGAAAAAAAAGGTGCATTTTATGCTATGCGTATTTAAATTTGTAGCATCCGATAGTGCACAAAATACACCAGCGCGAGTAATTAAGGGCTCAGTATTGACATCAAAGAGATAGGTGCCAAATATTAGGGATTTTGTACAGCGATATTTTTCTTTGTTAAATTGCAGAATTATGGGATTAAGTAAAGCGAATATTACTATTCGAAATTAGTGGCATTGAAAATCTGTAAGCCTTGGAACCTATTCATTAATGCACATAGTTATATTCTTCTTCATATCCGATTACAGTTTCTTCGTGTTCTGTTCTTAACCATAAGAATACACTAGTACATTGGCATTTTCATTGACTGATGTTGTTTTTTGCAATAAACGATGATTTTGAATAGCAGCAGATAAATAAAACTACGTAATTTTAGTCTATACATACAAGGCTACCTCCAAGGATATGTAAAAAAAAGAAACCTCATTTCGAAAAAAAGGCAGACTTATGAATTTTTTAAAATCAGTGATTCAGTTGTTTTGTTATAATATAAGCTTGCCGATTTCATCAGGATGTATTCCCATGTAGCAAAAGAATACTTAACAATAAAATAATATTAAGGAAAGCACAAAAATCTCAGAAAAAAGCCAAATAGTTTAACTTCTTGTAAAATATCTCCGATTAAAATTCCTTATTTTTGTCTCATTCATCATTGTGATAAAGAATCGTACATTTGTAAATTTATTCTAAATTATCGATCCCGTTTCATAACTAAAAGACTATAAATTATTATCGAGATTCTCATTATTACATAACAATTATAATAATAAATAAAGGAAATTATTCAATTTGATATTCGTTTCAATTCTATATAACGGTCTTTCTTTATTTAAGATGCATATAATTTAGAATTAGGAAATAAACACCAGCATGTCTTTATAGTTCATCTTTATCAGTTTGGTAATGATTTCAATTTGTAACTAAATATGTAACAGTCAAAAATGTATCTGACGCAACTGATAATTACATATTATATGCTCTTATAGATTTAAATACAATCATCAAACAACTCATAACTCACTCAAAAGTCCAGTAGAACCGCTTTTACACGAAACTCTTTTAACCGAAACTCTCGGATAACCGAAATCCATTTTAAAGCTTTTATTTATTTATTTATTTATTTTTACTATCACATTCGTCGTGTGCAAGCAGTTGTTTCGGAACTACGTGTACAGATAAATATTTTGGATCCCCTTTCTTAGAATTTCTTTGAGTTTAACTTGAGCTCCCGTACGAGATTTTTACTAGAGCAAAAATTTTAATTTTTTGACTGCGATGCTGGTGAACCAATAAAATAACATCGTGAATAATTACAAAATAAACATAATTAAAAAAACATCGGGATTCAGCTTCAAAGCAAAGGTAATCGAAACTGAAACAAACAAAACTTTGTTTCAAACCCTTGTGAAATACGTAAAAGGTACTTAATTTCCAAAACTAAAATTCAGGTAGTTTATTCTTGTCTCTATTTTGCTATTGATTTATTTATATTAATAACTTGTTACCCCTATAAGAAATAGCGCACATATTTGCCCTTAATCTCAAAATTGAAGCATTCTCAATTATCCGAAAATTTCGATTTTTCGAAAATGGTCGGCCCCAATTACTTCGGATAATCGAAGTTCTACTGTAATCATTTTCGGTAATTATATATAAATAGGTTTATTGATAATTTCTATCTGACACCATTTAATTGATTTGATGTCTATAGGTTTGCCATGGCTCTAAATGACGCTTTATTTGCAATATTCAAATTACCCCATTAGCTTGAATGCAATCTATTTCGGTTTTGGCGATTTTTGAACTCATCGTGGCTGGGTTTGATAAGACCTGGGTTATATTTCCAATAACCTGCAATATTGTCAAATATAATAACTGCTCCTTGGATTTAACCGTTATTGGACTTTTCTTCATTCCTACATTCATTATTAGTCTCTCTACCCGG
This sequence comes from Maratus speciosus, assembly GCA_963932465.1. Classification (NCBI taxonomy): domain Eukaryota; kingdom Metazoa; phylum Arthropoda; class Arachnida; order Araneae; family Salticidae; genus Maratus; species Maratus speciosus. Next base: position 533,616,679 of record OZ010788.1, on the reverse strand, counting down.
GAAGGTTTGCCTAGGTATTGCATAAAATTCTTCAAACGCAATTGTCCATTCGCACTTTTAAAGTTTTTACAAAATTATACCAGCACGACTTTCTCCTACAAATAATTTATTTACTACTTCATAATGATTTACATCACGATAAAAAGCAATCCCTCTTCATCGAAATGCCATTTATCTTTCTCTCCGATAACAGGCATCGATTTGGACTCGATCAAGTAGCAATGCCTATGTTTAAATTAACAAAGGATGATAAATCTCCAGTTCAAATTTTGCAGACCATTGACTGGTTACTATTAAAACGGGATCTATTTGTCTTGTTTGTCTGATTTAATACATAATTTTAGTATCTGAAATTGCGTTAAACAGTTGTTTAAGTAATATAATCCCTGCGATTTTGTAAGGGGGTATTTTGCAGTTGCGAAACAACATTTCACCAATATTATTTGTATTGTCAATATATTGGAAATATTGCCTTGAAATATTACTCTAACATTTCAATAGTTACATTTTTTAAATAATGTGCCAATATTGAGAAGAAATTGGGACAAATGTTACAATTATTAAAGATTTGTCACCGGAAGTAAGGAAGAAGCAAACATCTGTTTAAAGGTAACAATAATAAAATAAAATCATCTAATACTCGTCGATTTTTTATGCTTTCCTTTCTTATGAACACGCCTTATTGTTACTTTGTTTCAATTTTCTTACCTTATACTGAAATTAAAAGGTAAAAATGATTAAAGATGATGATGATGATAATAAGTTTTTAGAAAATCTGTGCGAATTAGATATTTATGAAGTATTATGGTGTAAACAACAACAGCAACAAGAAAATTAATAGTAACACAAATTCAAATGTACTGGAAAGGAGGCAATATAATTTAAATCATTGTAAAATATCCCCAATTAAACTTTACATTTGCCTCCATTCACAGTTTACATCAAGAGAATGAGTTAGTGTCAGACCGAGTAAAGCTGCCACCCTATGTATTTTATAGCTTAACTGTTACACAGGTATTTATTATAAAAAGTTACAACTTTATATATAATTTTTACACTTGATATATAACCACACAAATAACATGAAAACATTACATAACATCCATGCAGTAGTCCAGAAAGGTTAACATTTACTATTAAAAAATGATATATAACGATGCAAATAACATGAAAATATTACCTAACATGTGTGTAATAGTCCAGGAAGGTTAAAAATTTACTATTCAAACATCATTTAAAGTATCTGTCGAAACGAAGACACATTATGAAAGTTATGGTGGCTTTTTCCATAATTTTGATGCAAGAAAATATTATATCTGTTAGATAATTTTTTTTTTATAAAGACGGAAACCAATAAGATAATCTCTGATCTCATGTCTTCTTTATAGGGAATATAAAGGTTAGCGAACACATAAATAAATAATGCAGAGAAGTTGACATATACCAACATACACAAAGTGGTGATAATTTTCTATTAAATTTGAATAAGTAACTTCAAAAGTGGCCGTGATTAGATGCAAACAAATATCGATTCCTGTGGCGATACAGACGATCTTAAACAACATTATCAAGATAAATAAACTCTCTCTATTGAAATACCATTCATCATTCTCTCGGATAATAAGCATGAATTTCGACACGGTCACATAGCAATGTCAATGCTTACATTAACAAGGAATGAAAGATCTCCAGTTTAAATTTTGCAGTCTATTTAGAAGTAGTATTTGAAAATGAGTAAAACAGCTTCCAGGTATCAATTTACACTCGACTAAATAGCAATGCCCATGTGTAAATTAAAAAGGAATGAGAAAATTCCAGTTCAAAATTTTCGGGCTATTGACAGATTCCAGCGGCGTAGGAAAGATAGGTTCTCAAGCTCTCCCCGTTCTAATAATAATAAAAAAAATTCTTCACATGAATTTTTGAAAAGGCTATTACCTACTGACTCGTAATGTTTTGAAAATCACCTCTCAAAAACAATTCTGTACCTAATGGAGCATCATAAGTATTAATTACATTTGTAATCAGTAAACTTTCAGATTACCGACCTTGAAACCTGTTTATCTCTGTACCCAAGTCTCATTCTAATTTCGAAATCATTCTAATTTTAAAAAAGGAATGAGAAATTTCCACATTAAATTTTGCGGACTATTCACAGATTGCAGTAGCGAAGAAAAGGAGGGGACTCGAGATATCCCCGTTCTTATAAAAAAATGTTTTTCTTCACATGAACTTTTCAAAATGCTGTTATCTACTATTTTTTTAATCTGCTCTGAAAAACAATTCTGTACATAATGTAGCATTATAAATATTAATTACATTTGTAACTAGTAAACCTGCAGATTAGAGACCTTGAAACCTGTTTATCACTGTGCTCAAGTCTCATTCTAATTTTAAAAAGGAATGAGAAATTTCCACTTTAAATTTTGCGGACTATTCACAGATTGCAGTGGCGAAGGAAAGGAGGGGACTCAAGCTATCCCCGTTCTTATAAAAAAAAATTCTTCACATGAACTTTTCAAAAGGCTATTATCAACTATTTTTTAAATCTGCTCTGAAAAACAATTCTGTGCATAATGAAGCATTATAAATATTAATTACATTTGTAACTAGTAAACCTGCAGATTAGAGACCTTGAAACCTGTTAATGTCGGTACCTATTATGAAAGTCGCATTCTAATTCTGAAATCAGTTTGTTTAATAATTTAACCTTTCATCACACAATTACATTTATTTTATATTAGATTTACTGCAAATAAATATTCAAGTAATTTCATAAATTTAAGTCTTGAGAATTGTAAAGCAAAATGCAATTACATGCATTGATGCGACAATACTGTTTATTTTCTGCGAAAGCTTTTACGAGGACATATTTGTCACTCTAAACCGGTTATTTAAAAGTTTAATAATATCAACTCTAAACATTTTCATTAAGTTACATATTCCATCTAGACTAATTAAAATGTTTATTTTTCAACAATGACATTAATAAATTGTTTGAAGAATAATTATTATCATAAATATATTATTAATTAGTTATAATCTTAATTGTTTATTGTTTGAAAATGAGTGTTTGAGCCCCACCCAACAATTTTGAATTGTTACGCCACTAGCTGTGCATGGCTGTTTTAAACCATCGTAAAAGACCCCCCCCCCCCACTTAAAACTCGTCATTTACCCCATTCTCAGTTTATATCAACATAAAAGGCAACTTCTCTTCATCCAAATGTCATTCATTATTCTCTCGTACAACAGGCATCTATTTGGACTCGATCAAACAGCAATTTCTGTATTTAAATTAACAAGGAATGAGAAACTTAGAATTTAAATTTTGCATAACATTGACAGGCTCCTATTATAACCGAGTACATTTGTCTTGACTTAATAATACAGCACCTAATACATAATTCTAGAACTAATATCTGAAATCACGTTAAACAGTGGTTTAAATAGTATAATATTGCAGATTCTGAAAGGGAATGTTCACAAGTAGGATTATTCAACATAATTTCGACGAATTTTACTACTACTACTATATTATTTCTGTTGTCACGATCCTTTTTTCTTTGCATTTACAAAACGCAGAACGATGAATGAGGTATCATACGAATGGTTTTTACGCTCACATTTTATTAAAAAATATTTTTCAATAAAATTTGCAGTTAATTAAAAATTAAATCCGCATTATTTTCATAAATGAAATGAGAGGTTTTTCTCAAATGAATGTTGCTACAAAAATAAAATACCGTATTATATCATACTCAACAATGATAATAATTAAAAAAAAAAACAATTAGAAGAAAAAAGATTAAGTGTGACGTATTCGCACGGGTAAATTTTATATTTATGATGAAAAAGCAAAATTGAGATTGGAATATTCAGAAAAATACATACAGTCGATCGAGTGATGAAGTTGTATTTCCCGAGTAGCCTAAAAGCTATGCATTATTATATTAAATTAAATTCCATTTTATATGTATTCAATAGACGCTTTCAGTGTGATGTCATTCAGGACGTTTTGGTTGGAAACTGACTCCAAACAAACGGTTGCTATGCTTCATTTCGTTTTAAATATAAATCGTAGAAAATGTTACTACTACGATACAGCTATAATATACAAATAAAATGGAAAATACAACATAGCAACCGTTTGTTTGGAGTCAATTTCCTACCAAAACCTCATGGCTGACGTCACGACTGAAATCATCTATTAACTTTTATTTTCCCCGTGTTTATCCGTCATCCATGCAGTTAAATATGATAATTTTTTCTCGAGCTATTTTTTCTTTTGCTATCTTTGATCATTTTTTATGTAACTTTGACTGTTTAAATGAAATGGTACTCTGACTTGACTAATGCTATTTGCAGATATTTTTATCGTTAATTTTTCTTTAAAAGTTTAAATCTACATCTAAAAATATCAGATATTGCTAAAAAATATTAGACTGAAGTGAGAAGCTCTCGCACGGTCCACTGATATATTTTATTTCTCATGACAACTTCCCTTGTTCTATGAACATACAAAACGCGCAACGGTATCATAAGACAAGCCTTTCAACATCTTTAACATAGTACAAGCAAATTTCGTTAATACACGTTGCTTGATAAACAAGAGAGAAAAAAATCATGCGTCAAGCATAGATAATGAAACACTTTCCAACATATTCAGAATAACGTAATAAAACTTCACCCTTTAATAAGTTATGATGTCTAATTGAGACATTTGGAAACGCAGAACACATTTAAAACCTAATTTCAGCAATTCCCATCTACAATTGAAAATTTATCCGAATTTTTTGAGCAACCATGTATATGATATATAGGTTTATATTAACTACACGCATGCAAAAATTGAGTTCAGTTAGTAAATTCATACCTCAGTTTAAAATTCTCTTTCAGCAATTTCCTCTAATAAAGAGAATGGTACGTGAATTTTTTTTTGCAGCCTTGTATACAAGATATAGCATTTATACACAACGAGTAACATGCAAAACAATTTATTCGAGCATACTGAAATTGAAAACGAACTTCCAGCAATTACTGCTCAAAGGCAACAGTGTAATGGATTTCTTTTGTGTATACATGTATTTCCTTCTGTATGTATTTCCTAACTGAACTCAATTTTTGCATGTGTGTAGTTAATATAAACCTATATATCATATACATGGTTGCTCAAAAAATTCGGATAAATTTTCGATTGTAGATGGGAATTGCTGAAATTAGGTTTTAAATGTGTTCTGCGTTTCCGAATGTCTCAATTAGACATCATAACTTATTAAAGGGTGAAGTTTTATTACATTATTCTGAATATGTTGGAAAGTGTTTCATTATCTATGCTGTATACATGTATTTCCTAACTGAACTCAATTTTTGCATGCGTGTAGTTAACCCTTAACTGGAAACGTACCGTCTGTGAGATGGTTGCGTCTACACATCTGCCCTTAATATTTTCTCTATGAGTGCCTCTATGAATGAATGACAAATTCTATGAATGCCCTATTCTATAGTAATCATCTTGTAGTGAATTTCAGTGATTTATATAAATTTCAATACATTTGGAATAGTGTAATGTCATTAAAATACTCTGCAAACGATTTTATCCATTGACCACAATGTAACGGTATTATTTTGAGTGCACCTGTAAATGAACTATTAGTGCTACACACTTCATATTCAATACCGAACATGCGATGGTAAACATCATCAACATATATCAATTGCATGAAATATGAGTACATTTACGCGAGTTTTAGAGCGGACAGACAGACGGCTAGACGGATAGACTGCCAGACAAACCGAATTCATAAACACTTTTCAACTTTGTTGGAAACGGCTGTTTATTAAAAATTAATGAAAAAAGTATCAGCAAAAAATTTCAAAGATTGCATTTCGAAACCCTCGCACGTCCAGCGGTATTAATAATAATAATAATAATGTATGCTTGATGTACTATTCCGGATTATTTGATGCAGAAACCTATTTTTAAATTAAGTTAAAATCGAAGAATTCAGACTTAAATTTTGTTTAATTAGAGAGTATCGAAAACTGCGATTTTGCACGTTTTTTGAAAATTCAAAAGTTTATAAAATCTTGATTAGATAATGAACTACTATAGATAAAAACAAGAGAGAAAAAAATCATGCGTCAAGCATAGATTATGGAACACTTTCCAACACATTTAGAATAATGATACAAAACTACACAGTTTAAAAAGTTAAAATACTATGTCTAATTGAACCATATGGAAACGCATAACACATTTGAAAACACAATTTCAGCTCTTCCCATCTGAATCGGGAAATTATTCGAATTCTTTGATAAGCCCTCTATATATTGTATTGCCCTATTGTATAGTAACAAGCTTGTAATGAAATTCAATGATTTATATCGATTTCAATGCATTTGAAATAGCGTAATGTCATTAAAATACACCGCAAACGATTTTTTCCCATTGACTATAATGTAACAGAGCTCTTGTGAGTACCTCTGTAAATGAACTATTAATCCCACATACTTCATAAACAATACCAAACATTCCTTGGTGACCCTAAATAGCTTGTCAGTTGCTTGAAAATCCGAGAATATTTACGGGAGTTAGAGCTCGGTCTGTGGCCAGACGGACAGACAAACCGAATGCACAAACACTTTTCAGCTTTAAAAATAAAAAAAATATATTATAATTCATCAGACATAGAAGTAAAAATTACATAAATACATTTAATGCAATTAAAAAGCAAACGTTTTGAGATACATTTTAGCCCCTCATCAGAGCAATAAATAACATTCAAATGAGAGAAAACTATTATCATGTTTACAGTTAAAACTTGTTAGCAGTTAAAATTAAATAAAGTATAAAAATATCAAAACAATGCTGTGTAATCCGGTTGGAAGTGCACATGATTCATTTATCGGCGAAGTTTGCTTTACTTTTAACATTATTGCAACCGGATCTGATAACTTTCATATTTGTGAAATCTGGATATGGTCGGTATCTAAAGAATGCTGTACAATTTTAGACTGTAGGCTTCCAGATTTGTAGGCACGTTTGTGTTCGGCAAGGTTGCATTGTTTTGATATTTTTTATACTTTATTTAATTTTAACTGTTAAATGTTTTACTGTAAACATGATGTATAGTTTTCTGTCATTTGAATGTTATTTATTGCACTGATGAGGGGCTAACATGTAGCTCGAAACGTTTGCTTTTTAATTGTATTAAATGTATTAATGTAATTTTTACTTTTATGTCTGATAAATTGTAATATATTTTAGGTAGCTTTCCTTACAAAAAGCTACCTATTGCAGCCGTTCGGAGGAAAGCGATTTCAAAAAATTTTGGTATATTTTCATCGATCATGACCCCCAGACTCCGAAACCACCCTCCGTTCAAAATTGATATATATATATATATATATATATATCTGACCTATGTCACACTGTAACTCTCGTATTTATGAACCGATTTGGATGTAATTCGGTGTGTACATAGTACATACCAATGTCTCGACCGAGTTCGTTGGCCAGCTTCATCCGCCATTTTGTTTCAAAATGGCGGCCATTTAAAAATTAAAAAAAAAATTTTAATTTAAAATGTGGTACCAAAAAATTGAAAATGGAAAAATATTTTTTTCTTATGTATTTGACCTTTATACAAAGACTCCGTAGCAGTTTTTGTTTCGTCTATATCTTAAAAAATGGCTGAGTTATAGCATTTTGAATTTCTAGCGAAGCTGACATTTTGAAACGTCCTGAATTTTGTCACGCGATAAAAGGCGTATTTATGAACCGATTTGGATGTAACTTCGTTTATACATAGTACAGACCAATGTCTCGACCGAGTTCGTTGTCCAGCTTCATCCGCCATTTTGTTTAAAAATGGCGGCCATTTAAAATTTTAAGAAAAATTTTAATTTGAAATGTGGTACCAAAAAATTGAAAATTGAAAAAATATTTTTTTCTTATGTGTTTGACCTCGATAAAAAGATTCGGAAGCAGTTTTTGTTTCGTCTATATCTTAAAAAATGGCTGAGTTATAGCATTTTGAATTTCTAGCGTGACTGACATTTTGAAACGCCCTGATTTTTGTCACGCGATAACAGGCGTATTTATGAACCGATTTGAATGTAACTTGGTCTGTACATAGTACATACCAATATTTCGACCGAGTTTGTTGGCCAGCTTCATTCGCCATCTTGTTTCAAAAGGGTTGCCATTTAAAAAAAAATGTAATTTAAAATTTAAAATGAGGTATTAAAAACTGCAAAATGAAAAAGATTTTGTTTATGTGTTTGGCCTTGATACAAAGATTCTGGAGCAGTTTTGGTTTCTGAAAATTTGTTCTTTTGTTTATATCTAAAAAGTGGTTGAATTATAGCACTTTAAATTTCTATCATGGCTAACACTTTGAAACGATCTTGTATTTGTCTCGCGATACCACACGTATTCTCCTATCTCGATGGAAGAAGGCATGTGGATAGTATACATCAATATCTCGACCAAGTTCGCTGGCCAGCTTCATCAGACATCTTGTTTCAAAATGGCGGCCATTAAATTAAAAAAATATATATTTAAAGTGAGGTGCAAAAAAAAATTAGAAATTGAAAAAGGTTTCTTTCTTAAGTATTTGACCTTGATATAAGGATTTAGGAGCATTTTTTGTTTGTCTTTATCTTAAAAAATTGCTCAGATATAGCAGTTTCAATTTCTAACGTGGGTGACATTTTGAAAAATCTGATTTTTTGCCTGCGACACCACTCGTATGTATTAACCGATTCCGATGTGAGTGAGCCTGTGCACAGTAATTACTAAGGTCTCGACCAAGTTCACTGGTTAGCCTCATCCACCATGTTGTCTTAAAATGGCAGGCACTTTAAGAAATCGCCAAATTTGGCAGCGAAATATAAGTTACTTTAAATAAAAGCAGCTTGGATAAAGCTGACTAATTTTGCGAAATTCTCATTTATAATGATTTAGTATTGATAAAAATTAGTATTGAATCTCCTAGATTCGGTTTCCACTTAATTGAGCTTCGTGTGTTTGAATAATATAAGTTGGCTTTTTTAAAATAAGGAATATGAAAGCTACCTCTTCCTCCCGGCACTGGCCGGAAGGACTTTTTTATTTTTAAATCGTATATCAGACGTTAAACAATGATTATTTATTTTAATTTTGTTGGAAAGTGTTAAAAAATCAAAAAGATTTGAAATCTACACAACGTTTAATATTTACACCAGGAAGATTTTGTGAATACATATCATCTTTTATGCATTTTTTTAAAATTGTGTACTTTAATATACTGAAATATTGATAAAAATGCCAGTTTTTGTGCAAATATATTTCATGAAGGGGAAAAGATAACTGTATGGATATTTTATATGTGTTTAAAACAGGTTAAAACATGTCTTTAAGAAAATATTCAGCCTGTTATTTCTTTCCCGTCCTGAATTATTCTTTATAAAAAAATTTATGTAACGTTACTCCATAAAATTTGTGGCAGCCTTGCTGTCTCCACTTTATTGAATAATTTAACTAATATAACTGATGTTACGTTACACTAATGTATGATATTACACCAGTTATATCAGCTTAAATTAAACCGTTATATAAGTTAAATTACTCCATAAAATTGGAGGCAGTATGTTGCTGCGTCCAATGGATGTAACGTCACATAATTTTTTACACTGTTAGAATTCAAAATTTCGAAGAAATAAATCCAACATTTTTAACTGCTGATAACTCAAAAGGGGGCAAGTGTTTTTCATATGAATTTTTGAAAGGATCTTGCCACATAATATTTATAATTTGTAATTCGTATTAAAATATTGCTCCGACATTGGGGTCTTTACGGTTTTAAAAAATACGCGATTATTGGCGGAACGTATTTAGCCATTTCATAACCAACATCTTCAATGTTGTATCATTTTTCTGCAGTATTTTCTTTACATTACAATTACTTTCTATAAAAAGCCAAAATTTAATCAATATTGAAATATCATTGGAAGTGTTTTCGGTGAAAGAAATATTGGCGCATTATTGGTTCTCAACCCAGTCAATATTTACACAAATACATAAATAAATTATTGCCGTTGCTAATTTTCAACTACATTAACTTATTTTAAAATGTTTTTATTTTTTTTCCTTACGAAAAAAGGCCAAAGCACATCCAGGAAATGTTTTTCGTATAATATGTCAAGCATTTTCGAAGAACTTAAAAGAAGATCTTTCGTGTAAATCGATGGCATATCTAGAAAGGACAAAAGAAAATAGCAAAATGTTTTACCTATTTTACTTTAATTACAATATATCATATAGAAGCACTTATATTATAAATATGTTAAATAAATGATATATTAAAGTCAACATTTCTACAATATTGTTGTTTCGTTGCAAATATTTCCGCTATAAAGCCAATATTTAAACAGTACTGGAATTTCATTCTAAATATTTTCCATGAAAACAATTTTAGTGTAATATTGGGCACTTTTTATGAAGAACATTGTTTTGGTACTATGATTGTTACTCAATTAATGAAAACTAACATACAACTATATTGCACGGGAAATAAATTTATTATATAAATCGAGGAAATTTTCTGAATGTCTGTTACTTTGTGAGTATTAGTTTTATTTTTTAACTATTACGTCAACACTGAAGACATTTCGCCATTTCATCACCAATATTACCTATATAAGGCAAATCTTTAACCAATATTGGTATTTCATTTTAAGTATTTCCAGTGAAATAAATATTGAAGCTATATGGTACCAATTTAGACAGTGTGAGTTTTCAAGTACCATTATTATACGATTATTGCAAAACTAATTCAGCACTGCATGAAGAGTATTATAAAAATATATCAAATACATTTTTTAAAAATAGAACACTTTGTATTAAAATTGTACAGTGATCACAATATGTACCTTCATGGTTCAATAAATTGAATCACAAGATGTGCCACAATGATTTTATGCAGTGATTAATGGCCATATGTTCATAAGACAGTCAATTCCCAAATACTAACACATCAAGCGCACTTCGTTTTTAAGCAGGCTTTTGCAGGGGGGGGGGGGGGTATGTAGAAGAGATGCACATACACACGAATTAGGTAAAGCAATTCATTCATTAAGATAGCTTTTTATTATCTGTAGTGTCTCATGCTAATTATTTTTAATAGTAAATAATTAATCCCACTAGATTTGCACGCCATACATATTTTTTTTTCAAAGTTCTGGTTTTTAAAATAAATCTCCATGATATTTCGTATTTTAATTATAGCTGACTAGAAAAAAACATATTTTTCTTTCTATATGAACAGACGGATGCTTTAAAATAATGCAATCGATTGCATTGAAATTTGATATTCCGAATTCAGTTAATTCACCTATCTCTTATACAGTAATTATAAACTTAATTACCACAAAAGGAGTTTGGATGTAGGCTAAAAGCTATTTATAATGGAAAAAAATATAATAAAAATCTTCTTAAAGGGTTTTTAATTTTATAAATAAATTATTTTCCGAAATTATGTTTTTGTAAAGCCCTAAAAATAATTTATTAACTTAAATAAAAATTCTGTTACCTGTAAAATAAATATTTTCCTGCAAATTTTTCATCCTTATATAAAAATAAATAATCAAGTCAGAATACTTATATATGGAAAGAATTATATTTTTAATAGATATACCTAAAACTATGCAAAAATATTGCGGAATCAATAAAGCTCACTATACTTTAATCTTTCGATATCTGCCAAGTTATATTTATTGTAAAAGTGCTCTTTAAGCTTAAAATCACTCTTACACAAACTTTCTTAAATTATCAGCATGCGGAAGCACTTTACATAAAATTGTTTACCTGAAATTCCACCAGCGTGATAATTACTGCTAGAGAAGTGGGTAGACGCGATTCTCTAATTTTTATTATGCATACAGTATTAAAATATATTATGTCTCAATATGTGCCACAATATGGATATTATTTTTTATATAAATATACTACTATAAAGATTTGATTTTTTATTAAGATCGAATTAGGAAGTTACGAAGAAGGGAACGAACTCAGATTTCTCGATATATTTCAGATTAGAGTCTATAGTTCACATATCATTTTCGAATAGTTAATAAATACAGTCACGCTCAAACTAAATTTGTATTTTTAAAATGGTATGTAGGTGGCTGCCGCTCCACCTCTCCAAAAATCAATTAATAAATAAATCAATAAATCAATAAATCAATAAATAAATAAATAGTCCACAAAAAACAAAATTATCGAAAATATAGTCAGCTTTGACAGTTTTTATCAAATTTATTTAGAATCAAATGAATGATACCCTGAGTTTTCTCAAATCTCAAATGTATAAATTCGGAATTCCTTACGTATTAAACAATCAAAAACACATATTTGTAAGAGTGACCTAACTCGCGGTACTACTTGATTATAAGCGACTCCTGTTTAATACTATAATACTATAAGGTAGGGTGCGCAGTGCAGTATGCACGGAGCATTTTCGATAGCTAAATAAAATCACATATACTTTCACTAAGTCACTGAGAATAATCCGTAGATATAGTGATATAATTGCACAGATTTAAAAGTAGTAAGTAAAATTAGTGATAATAGTAAAATAATATGATGTTAGCATAGACTTAATAGTTATATACGGTGGATACACATCTCCAGGTTTAAATGCTTTATAGAGTATTTTCATCATAAAAAACATGCTGCTGCTTCAGTTTTCTTTATAGACTGTCAATGCATTTGAAGAAGCTTTTCTAGAAAACCGATAATTATTCCTTCGGTGAACTCTTGACTATCATTATAGACTGGGAAGCGGAAGCACAGACAATCACCTCATCGTGTTCACGGCTGAAATTCCAGAATTAGTTAAAACTCGATACGCATATTAAAAAGAAATCGGTCTTCCAAGTCATATCTTGGTGGAAAACACCTCAAAACGTGATTTTAGTGGCTGGCTCGTAGGTTTACCATTATGTTTTCCTGAACCCAAAGTATGAAAACATGGAAGACTGAGAGCAGGAAAGCATAATGGTAAACCTAAGAATTAACCGCTAAAATCAGGTCTTGAGGTGTTTTCCACTAAGATATAATTTATCAGACCGATTGCGTTTTAATTTGCGAATCGAGTTTTAAATCATTTTGGAATTTCAGCCGTAAACTCGATGAAGTGATTGACTGTGCTGCCCCCATCCGGTCTATTATAAAGACTATGAAACATCTCTATCAAAAAGTTTGAAGATTTTTTCAAATTATTTATAGATATATATCAGAATTCGATTGTTGTACTTGGGTTAGTTTATGAACCGTCTTCTAGCTGTACAGGTAGCACAGAACAGAATTTACAGCACAGAGTACGGAAATATACAACCATGAAACTTCACAAGGAAGCTACTGGAATGGTAACAGGCATTCCCACAATTTCACATACTGGCTTATTTCTATTAGCTACGGAGCTGCGACTACTGATGGACAGAATGAATGATTTTACCATACAAATGAATCATACGGGCATGCGCAAAAGTCTAGCTGCCAACCTTTGTTTTTCTTAAATTTAATTTCTACTAGAAAATTTGTATAGAAAATATTTGTTATTTGAATTAGAATTAAATTAAGAAACCTTTAAAAATATGAAAATTCTTTTTATTTGTAAATTTCTGGTAATTGATTAAAAAAATTACGAAGGTTGGCAAGTATGATTTTTTTTTTAACTAAATTTCTGGTGGGACGTGGTTAAAAATATATGCAAAGGTGTGAAACTATTCTTTTGCGCACGTCCAAATAATTCATTCTATAGTAAAATAATTCATTCGGCTCATCACTAGCTGCGACAATTAGACATAAAAAAATAGAACTAAAGCTGAAACTTTTCTTCTTCTTAATGTGTGTTAATTTTCAGACTAAATTACTATTTTTTTTTAGTTTTCCTTTGTCAGTGTCGCTATTGGGTGATACAAAAGTCATAAAGGAAATAAAAATTCAATAATGCGAAAATGATTAGGATTTTCTTAGAAATGTAAATAAAGATATGGGATTTTGTTTTAAATAAAAAAAAAACTTTATAAATTTTTATGTTTGCCAACAATAAGTAGCGTTTCTGTTGAGTCCGAAGTTTGTGAAAAGATGCAGTTTGGTTTGCGATATAACTAGTAGCAAATATTCGATTTGATTCATGCCATTAATGGGAATAGCTCTGACACGTAGCTAGATACTCTGCATAACATCGTAAATGATTTGTTCTGCAATTCTTTCATATGATGGCTTAAATAACAACAGGAAGCAGCTTCGGAACTACTACAGTGTTAACTGTCGGAGACAATTATAGCTAATCTGGCAGTATTGCTTTTTTTTTTCATAAACATCTGTATATTTATACAAAAACCGCATCGTTTTACTGCCTATACATTTCGAATTATTATTATCATTTTTTAGTTTCTTTAGCGACTTTTAGTTCACACGATGTATTTTTGATTTTCTAAATATCCTCCAAATTTAATTTATATACCGTATTAGGAAAACAGCTTAGTTATATTATTCAGTGTTAAAGCATTCTAAACTTAATCCAAATAGAGAAAATAGCAAACTAACCAAATACAACCAACAGAAAACTATTTTATAGTAACTAAACACGTGTTCATCTGTTCATCAAATTCATTTCCTATTATTCATGAAAAGATATAATCTTATATAATATATCTTTATTGCCATGGTTACAAGACTGTCTTCTACCTAATGACCACCTTTGTGACATTACGCATGGATGGTTTTATTGCTGGTAACATACGGGCTAGATAAAGACATGTTTATGATAGCTTGGATCAGCGATTTTCAGAACAAGAACAATTTGTTACATAAAAGTTAAACCATAGTCGGATAAATAATACGTCTTATACAGACTTTAAAAAAAGACCAATGTTACTTATTCTATGAAGATAAATTATACTCACGAAAGAATATAACCTCTACCGAGTTATCCGACATTCCGAAAAGCGCTTCTTTATCTTTTGTAGCCTAAGAAACCAAAATATTTTTGGAAATTTAAAAACGCAGTTTTGTTCTTCTAGACCGTAATTTTCGCAAACGTTTCCGAGTTCTTTTAGTGTTGTATTAGTAAGTTTTCTGAACTGGGAATACAGATTTTCTGCTATCAATAGATTATCAATAGATCAATAGATATATTATAGATTTTCTGTAAACACTGTCATGTTCAACAAGTAGGTTTAACAGAAAAACATGCTAAATTAACCGCATCAACATTAGCATTAAATTAATATTATTCTGTTACTTTTTACCCGACTGAAAAGAAGGGTTATGTGCTTCACGCGTATCGGGGTATGTGGATTTTTTTATACCCTCGAAACATCCCAACGGCTGGATGGATTTTAATGAATGAGGTCTCTGTCAATTTGTCTTAACGGCCCGATGGTTATAGGCTAGGTTTTGTTTTTATAAATTCAATATGGCGGCCGTAAAATAAAAAATGGCGGTAGAGACGAAAAAAAAAATTTACGCACCCTATTGAGAGGTATATCATTGGATAGGTCTTTCAAAACGAAGACGACGTTTTATTGACTATTTTACAGTCAGAAGCTCCGTTAAAATATTATACAACCTGGAAGTTGTGTATGTAGGATCTCTAGCTTTACTGCAACTCTAGCCATCATAGACATCTATAGACCTCATCAAAACAGTGTTTATAGATAGGAACTAACAATTAAACACAACTTAAAAGTCATGCATACAAGTAAATAATAATAAAAAAAAGGTAAGTAATATAAACAAGTAATGTAAAAAAAAATATTTTATGTCAATTCCTAATTAGGTAAATAAGAAATTTTTTTTCTCCCATTCTTCTTTCCTCTTGAGTGGCGCTTAAAGTGCCTTGATTAAAAGAAGGCTCTCTCGGTCTTAAAATACCTTTATCAAGAAGAGGGCTATCTATATTATTGAAAATTAATTAATTTAATTTAATTAATGAATTAATATTTGAAAAGAAACTGGATTCCCATCAAGTGTCATCCACTGCAATTTAAAAAAAAATATTTGAGCTTCATTGGATGAATAATAAGTATTTTATTAACAATTGAAAATTTGAACAAGATATATATAGCGAGAGTGTGAGCTAATAGTAGGAATTGAAAAAATAGTTTCACATTGATGAGAATAATTAATTAGTTCGCTTTTTACGCAGTCGAATTTTTTTATTTTTTAAATTTAATTGTTTATTCATTTATCAATTTACTTATGTAGATGAAAACGTTTACTTGAGAACTGATAACATCCATATATCAGAGTTCGTTTAAAACTGATTAATGCACTTTTCAAACTACTCGAAACCGTTTCCGAAGTTTTCGGGTAGAGCAAGAAACTTCGTTTTTATAGATACTTCTTTAAATCTGGATAATATATTAGTTTATATTTTATATTATATTTTTGTAGATTAAGAATGATTTTTTTCAAGTGTAGATACTGTTTGAAAAGAAGACAAATGTTTCTTAACTTTGCAAGTCTACTCGAATACGTTTTCTAATATTAAGGTCAACAAAAGAAACGTTTCTTTCAGAAATACTTCTTTAAATCTAGGAAATCGGAGGTTCTGAGGTTTCTAGAGATAAACGAATTCTTTGTAGAATCGTTGATATCTCGTAATATATTTAAATAAACTTTTTGATAGATCAAGAAACATTTATCTCTCTCTCTCTCTCTCTTTTTTTTTTTTACAGTGTATAACTGATAATTCAAGCTCGTTTTAATTCCATGTCTATCTGTCGTACAAATAATGCGAAGGTGTGATATGTTGTACACAGGTTATATCCAGACATCGCACTTTTTGGGAGACCACCTGCAGATTGCCATATGTAATTTTGGTCTTTTGGAAATTTGAGAGGACCGCAATGTAAAACATTTAAGACTACATGTTATGGCTACACTTTGAAAAATGATAGTAAATGGCATTTTTCAGAATTACTTATTACTTAAGTACTTATTGTTTTTTTCCAGAAAGGGGTATTAAAAAATGTATTCTCTTTTTATATTTCTCATTTGGATATTGTACAGAAATGGCCACCTTTTTTATTGAGCAATTTCACCTGCGCAGAAAACGAACAGTAACGCAAAATGTTATGAAAGCAAATGTTTTGAAAGTCGTTACCTAAAATATATGTATATATATATATTTCACGTGTGTTTACAAAATGTTAAAGGAATATTTAAAAAACCTGAATCGTTTGTTTCTTAAGAAAATAAATATATTTATTTTTGTCTAATTTTTAAATTTTAAGCAGATGCATATTTTTCCACTGTACACAAGATAACACACAAACAACATAAACGTATAAGCTATTTTTTAATTATTAAGCAAATAATGTCTAATTACAATGAAAAAAATCGAAACAAAACTTGTATCTTTTCAATTATAAAATGTAAATATTTCGTAAAAATAGGGAATTCGGAAGCATTTTAAAAATTCAAATAAGTATAGGCTTATGGAGTATATTAACAAAAAGATTTAAATTTTAGCTTCTTTCGTGTACATTCATGCACTATAGTAGGTCTGTCTGATAACTAACCGACCTTGATTTTTAACGCGTGCACTAGAGAGTCTAAGGAGGTGCCACTCAGCACATTGTAAGGAGACAGCTTAATGCGAATGCTTGAATTTTTACCCCTGTTCCAGTGAGCCAGTCGTTGTTTTCTGACCTCAAAGTGAGGTTCTATTATGCGTGTTCCGATTCTCTCAAGGTGACTGAACGAATTGAGAAAAGGTACTGCATAAAATAATTTGAAAGCTTGGTGATTCTCAAAGCTAATCAATTCCTAAGATTCATCAGGTGTGGTAAGATTCATCAATTCTCCAGCTTATTTATAGCACTTGATTTAAACTTTCTTAGAGAAACATGGAATTCCAGTCGTTCACCAAACTCCAAACTCTCCAGACATGACGCCCTGCGACTTTTGGTTGTTTCCGAAATTGAAGACACCATTGAGAGTATTCCTTTTTGAAAGTAAAGATGAGATTTACAGAACGCGACGGCGGAGTTGAACACCATTCCAAAAGAAGCCCTCCAGAAATGTATTCATCATTGGAAAGAACGTGGGATTATGTGTGTGGAGGCGCAAGGAGCCTATCGTAAAGCGAATTATGGTACTAATCCCGCCAGATAACTTATATTTTTTTTCGGACAAAGGTCGGATACTTTTCAGACAGGCCAAGTACAAGATACGAAAAATTAATGGAGATATATCTAGTTATAATTGCAATATCGTGCGTATAATCTATAAAATAACAGTTTTTAATAAAACGAATCTCAAAATGAGAACTCTCTATATTGTATATAATGATAACTGAAATGCATTTTATCATAACGTTTGTTCTAACGTAAAATTTTAATTGTGGATTTAATTAAAATATTATAAATGAATTAATTTTTATCATGAGAGGGAAAAAAAGTGTTTTCTATTTTTAGACGAATGCAGGTGGATTTCCTTTTTAATGCAAGTTTCAAAACCGATGGATATGGATAAAAGTGCTATTGTATCATATTCTGCATTCTTCTCCAGTTTTAATTGAAAAGCTTAGTGGTAGAAGATACTATGTAACAAAAGCTGAGTTTCGAGAAAAGCTTTTTGTTGTAAAGTTTTGTATTGATTTACTTTCTACTTGACAGCACGCATACATTGGAAATGGTAACAGGTGGCACTAAACTTTCGTAGAAAAAGTTATAACATTTTATTTTTAAACAGTAAAAGTTATTAACATTATTTAAATTATTGAATAAAAAAATATTGAATAAAAAAAAAGTCTCATACCTTCATGGCTAACTACAATTTTAGTATTTAACTTTATCATATTTTATTGTTTTACATACTGCTACAAATTAGTTTGACAATTTCGTAAGTTAAGAACCGAAATATTAAATGAAATTAACTAGTTGAAAGTCAGACTAGTAGTAATACTGCCGAAGTTTATTCATAGATGGCGTTAGGGTCGTACTTGCACAGCAGAATGAGTTTCATGATACCAAAGATAGCAATTCGCTTTTCAGCATCGTTGTACGTCTCCATGATCGTAATGCCGAATAAGAATGATTATCGCTCGCTAAGCGATAGCGTCAGTTATGACGCTATCGCTTATGTCAGTTATGACGCTATTGTTATGAATGACGATATCATTACGAATATTACGTCAGTTATGACGCCATCAAAGCCATCTATGAATAAACTTTGACAACATTACTACTAGTCTGAGTTTCAACTAGTTAATTTAATTTAATATTTCTGAAGTTCTTAATTTACGAAATTGCCCAACTAATTTGTAGGCATCCTTATTTCATTCCATTACTTTACAAAAAGTTCATATATACACTAAAACAAATTTTGACAGAATATGACGTAACATTTTCTTCTGCTAAACTTTTCTTCACCGTGTTGAAATTTGCAGTGTGGCAGAGTCAATAAACTATGTTGGTGGAACTTCGGAGGGTAATCGAAAGGACTTCAGCAATATTTCCAACGTTAACCTTAGGTAACTTTGAAACCTAACCTGTTTCAGAATTAAAGAATATATGTAGAAATTTTGAGGTGCTATTGGTCGCCAGTGCTATAGTAATAAAAAACCCCAGAGAGTAAACGCTATAGGCAGACGGCATACCATATAGCTTAACTTGAAAATCATAAGGTTTACAACGCTTTAAAAAAATCTAGTATACATCATGTACCACCATATTTCCTCCACTATAGCCCAGTTAACCCTTTATCTACTTTAATGGTACTTATAAGTACCATTAAAATAACTTGTTATAAAATTCATTTAATGCATCGATTAGTAGTAATGCAGTTTAAAATGAGATATAGATGCATTACTTTATCTTGTTCCAGAAAGCATTATTGGATTATTGGTTGCAGAAAACAAAAATATTTTTAAAACGATGATTTCTTTTGCCTTTGCATCTTTTCAGCTTTGATGCTGGGGGGGGGGGGGGGGGGATTTTTCAATTCGGAAATTTTTCTATATTTCTATTGTAAGAGTATTATATTTGTACATTTCCTAATTCTACAAAATACTAAGAAAAATATTTAAAATAAAAGATTTGAGTGGGGTTATAAATATTGCACAAAATCCTCTAAATTGAAATTTAATTAATCCTTCCAAAATCTTTTTAAAATTTATTAAATGATTATGTAAATCTTCTAATGCAGTTTCAAAAATTCTCGAAAAATGCTTTAGAAGATAAAATTTTCATGAATTCGCAATTCAGTACATAAAGGGTCAAACACGCTTTGTAATTGACGTGTACGAATCAAATTCTAGTTATGTCGAAAAATTAGCACTAAAATATGCATTTTTGCCACATCTACAGTTTTTCTACCATTTGTATTGGGCGACGATACACGTGAAGGATAAAATTTTTGAAATGAGTTATCAGGAAACACTGTTTTTCAGCGGTTTTGCCACCTTAAATTTTGAACTATTTAAGATATTTGCATGGTTTTCTTTTTTAAATAAAGGAAAACAAATTTAAAACTCTCGTTGAAAAACTAACAAAAGAAATTATTTTACAGAAAATATAATAATTTTTACATGAATTTTGAATTTTTTATTAGATATATTTTTTATAATTTTTTTTTTGTTTGTTTTAGTTATGATCGACGCACAAAGTAATATGTAGGATAAAAAAAAATAACGACTTAACACCTTAACTGCCCCGGACGTATACATACGTCTTTAGAAAATGCATGCACCTATTGAAGGGATGGCGAATTCCAATTATAGCGAGGCAATTTTCACCACCTGAGTCATTATATATAACAGTATAACGTGTGCATTTTCTTACTGTTATTTCAGAAAACTAATATACACATTCTATAATTTCAGAAATATGCGATTTAAGTAAGGCACTAGAGATCGCGCAAGATTTCGCCGATGTTAAGGGGTTAAAAATATGTAACCTGAATATTACAATCGGCGAACTAGTTTTACAAGATTAATTTTGTGATACAATGTTAAAACATTATTTATAATTTTAATTAATTTTTCAATTCACTTTCAGCCGTGAAATTACGCTCGAAATTATTAAATCTTAAATACGTGAATTATCACATTACTAACTAAGCGTAAAACCGACAGAGTGAAACTGGCTTGGACATTTTTCACTCTATTGGTTTTACGCTTAGTTAGCAGTGTGATAATTCACGTATTTAAGATTCCTTAAAACTTTAGTAATTGTTTTCTACAATTCAAAGGATATTTTTATTTCTATAAAACATAAATAAATTAACCCATTAAGAACCAGTCTATTTTACAGGAATTTTATTCAGTTCACACCACTTTTTGTTAAACACTTACTTTTACTTTATGAATCACAGAAATGTGCTGATTAAAAAAGGCAACTTTTGCTTTTCTATTTTATTGTATAAAAAAAAGTGCAAAAATCGCAACTATAATGTTGCGAAAACTCAACTCAACGTCAGTCTTTAATGGGTTAATATAAAAAGGAAGTAATAATATGAATGAATTACAGGCTTAACCTCACGACTATGGAATATATTTGAGAAAACGTGCCAAAAATGGAATTTGTTTTCTCTTTAATTTTGTTTGTAACAGCAAAATTACAAAAATCCAACATATTTTCGCGGGGAATTATGGCCATCTATTAGGGAAATGGTAAATTACATATTATGCATTGGACGAACTGGGTTCGGGCTTCACGGAATTGAAGGACCGATTTTTCTCTTGCCCGAACCTAGGTAGGACATTCCAAAATTGACGCATTTCCGTTCGGGCGTTCACAGGCAAGGGGTTAATAATCCACGATAAAGCTTCAGCCAATTTCGTCATTTCAAACTTTTCTTGCGTCCTTCCTTAACGCTTTGGCTGCGGGGTCCGATGCATGGTCGGAGTTAAAGATCTATCCCTGTGTGCCGGGTCGGAACCCCTTCGGATCGCATCTTTATATTTCCAGGGACTCTCCCCACCACCAGCACCTGCTCACGCTCGCTCTATTTCAGGGTGGCACTGAATATGACCTATCCTTTTGTGCTGTAAGTTTGGTTTGCGCAAAACTTTTATTTTTTAATTTTTACGACGAAATCTCTCACCATTCGACTTAAGTACTTTTAAATCATTATATATTTTTATAATTATGAGTAGATTTCATTTGTTTGCGATTATTTTATTTGTAAGAAATAAATGTAGGACGATTAAAAGTAGGTGACACCTGAGAACGGATTTTGTAAAATCGGGCGACAGCCAAAGTGTTAAGGAATTCAACAACGACTAACACACTTTGTTATGAAATAAATCAAAAATAAGTACTATATACTTATTCTTTCAATTACACAAAAAATAATTTTATTTGCTAAATAAATCATTTCGGGCAATTCCTTTTGACTTTTTTAAATTTTAAGGAAAAATGCAATATATGATACTTAAGACAATATAATGATAGTTTAGTAAGTTTCTTTCAATAAAAGCACAATTTTTGTTATTAAAATTATAATGCATTGTGATTTAATTCATAAAATGCAAAAATCGAGATTGATATTCATTAAGTTATTACTTTGATATTTTCCATCTGTTTTCTGAATGTTAACTTCTGAAAAATAGTGTAAAATTTCAGGAAATACTGAAATGTTTAAACCGATAATTCATTGCATTCACAAAAATCGTAGGCGATATATACAGGTGACCATAATAGACTGTCCCAGTTATAAATTTTAATAGCATCTACTGTAAGCATTGTAGAACATTGTTTCAAGATCACAAATAAAGAGTAACTCCATCAGTTTTAGATAACCTCTTCGGCGAGGACTGCTTTGTTATTTACTCGCTTGCAGTGCCACATACGCAAAATGGTGACTCCTGAGTGTAAAGCTTTATTTCTGGGCTAAAGATTTAAAAGCTTACACTACCGGCGTGCGCCATGTGATGTTTTCCTTTGGGGGCTTTATAAAAGATCGTGTCTACGTTCCGTCAATACCGAACGATTTGCCAGAGTTGAGACACAGAATTGAAGAGTCCATTACTCCGGACTTATTAACCGAAGTGTGAGAAGATTTGGACTTTAGATTGGAAGTGTGCCATATGACTAAAGGTGCACACATTGAACATTTGTAAGAAAAACTTAGTTTACCTTAGTTTGATTTGTTATAAATAATCTAAATTAAACTGTTATAGTGTACCAATTAAACTGGGACAGTCATTTATGGACGTCATTATACAGGGTCATCGAAAAATAATGCCTAGATTAAAAAAAATCATAACATCGAAACCTTTTATGTTAAACGAGTAATTCTTTCACCACACGATAACTGGTGAACGCAAGTTTGGTTTTAGTTCACCAGAATTCGTTTGTGTGTCTGTGTTATGCGCGGATTAGTTGCGCAGTCGTCAAGGTCAACGGACGCGCCAGACTGCAGCTGCTCAGTACGATGTTGACCGTGCAACAAAAAGCTCCGAAAAAGCCGCTCTACACTGACTATTGACTTTGACTCCACATACCAAATCACGCACTGTGCTTTTTGTTGCACGGTCAACATTGTACTGAGCAGCTGCAGTCTGGCGCGTCGGCTGAACTTGATGACTGCGCAACTAATCCGCGTATAACACAGACACGCAAATGGATTCTGGTGAACTAAAACCAAACTTGCGTTCACCAGTTATCGTGTAGTGAAAGAATTACTCATTTAACATAAAAGGTTTCGATGTTATGATTTTTTAAAATCTAGGCATTATTTTTTGATGACCCTGTATTTAGCGGTAAAATATTCATATATCATAAATACTTTACAATATTTATGGTTATAAATGTGGTAAATTTTATAAGGATAATTTATGGTTATAAATACAACAATAATTTTTGGAGATAGAACTAGAACTTTTTCGTAATTTATCCTGCATGGAAATCATGTTTTTCAGGAAAAGCATTTAATGTTTTTATTTTTGAAAATCTATTTTAAATATTCATCTCAAAATTTTAAAAGTCTCCAGATTTACATGTTGCACCTTCTTTAAACTTAAAATCAAATTTCTATTTTTTTTCAAGGCCTTTAAATAACAGTTTCCGGTAATCAAAATACACACTTCCGGTGTAAAAGCTGAAACAAAAACAGCCATTACTAAACGTTCAGTAAGAATATTACAAAACAATTTTGGATAGCCAACTGTATAGGTAACCAAAAATAGCAATAAAAGAAAATTATGATTCAAATAAATAATAAACAAAAGTTTTTTTTTTTTTTTTTTTTTAGTTAATAACTGTATCACATTATATACTGACTCTTATACCGATTTCCATCAAAAAATGGAGTAACAAAAAATAGGGTATTCATGATGCCTGTGCTTCTAATATTTGTTAAACATTCCTAATATAGTTACTTAAAAATGCTTTTTATTCACTACTTACAATGATCGTTTTATAGAAAAACATGTCATTTCCATTTTATTTTTAGCGAGAACGAAAAATCATGTGTACGACATAGATTATGAAACATTTTCCAACACATTCAGAATACTATAACAAAACTTCACAGGGGAAAGATTATGTCTAAATGAACAATTTAGGAAATGGTTAATGCATTTGAAAACCCAACTTCTGCTGTTACAATGAATAGTCTGGAAAATATACAAATTTTTTATGCAGCCCCGTATATGATCCATAGATAGGGTAGACCGGGGCCAGTTGGCCAGCTTTTTCTTCTAATAATTAAAAAAAAAAAAAATACAATTCAACATTTTAAATTTCTTTTTATGTTACCACTATCAGTGTACTTTCAGGATAAAAGTCACAATAATAAAACTTGAAAATATTAACAATAAGTATTAGTTAAGAAGCTGAAACTGACACCAAGTCGCTTGGGTCAACCTGCCCCGATTGCGGGGTAAGAAAAAAAAATCACACTTCCCTTAATCCGTTAAATTCTTCGTGAAATTGGTACTTAGCTTCGAAATCTACCTGCGCCTGTAAGCCAAGCCAACAGAGGTTTTTCTAGAATTATGAAAGTTATAAATGTTTTTGTACAACAGGAGCAGCTGATTTAATTTGGGGAGGAGGCAAACAACGTTATAACTTCATTTTTAAAAAAGATTGACTGAAATAACCAGGAATTCAATTAATAAAATAATTTCTTACTATTAATTAATAATAAATCAATTAAAAAATAATAAATGTTTATTAAAATAATTTATTAAATATATCAAAATTCCAATACCCCAGAGCCAAATTCCTACGGGGCATGTTGGCCCGCCGGGCCAACATGCCCCTTGCCAAATGGGCCAACTAACCCCGTATTGACATTTTTGGTTTTCATGACTATAAGGAATTATTCTGAAAGTATTTCAATAAAAAAAAACAAACATGCCCTACAATAACTACGAATATTTATTTTTCTGAATTATTATATATCGAAACCTAAAATGTAATCTACAAACAAATAAAAAACGATTATTTATAAGAGAGGAAATTTACTCACCTTTGCAAAATTTAGAAAATTCTCAATAATTCTTTAACGGACGCTCCAACTTCAATGGTGCTGATGTTGGAGGAGGAAAGCGAAGCAACGCATAACTTGGCTGGACTGACAATATCATCAAACGCAAAGTTTTAAAAATATCACGACTGGGCCAACGTGCCCCTATGACCAACTAGCCCCGGTCTACCCTATGTATGTATACTACATAGTGTTCTAAAATTTAGTTCAGTTGAACGCATAGTACAGTTGAAAATTTCCATTCAGTAATTTCCGCCAATAATATTTTGTTGACAACTTTTGTGCAGCTCTGTATATAACCTGTAAAATTTATGCACACCAAGTAATATTAAAAAAAATAATCAAATAAAAAAAAAATACGTACCACAACTGAAAGCGCTCTTTCAGCAATTATTGTGCCTAGGCTTCAATAGTTCAATTATTGTTCATTTTCGTCTTTAGCCAGATTCTTTTGTGTGTCCTTGTAAATGAACGATAATTTCTATGTTCACCAAGTACTATAGTAAGAACCTTGTAACGCACTTCCGTGATATATATCAATTTGATTTGATTTGAAATCCACCGAAGTGTGGATTGCTTTGAGGCCTATAGCAAAGCCTCGAATGATCCTTATTTATACACATAAATTGTAACACAAACCAGACATAACAATTTTATTTCTCTACATTACACATATATATATTACTTTTGAAAACACAACCACAATTACATCCATGTCTTACCCAGGGACTCGAACCCGGACTCTCAGCGTGACAGCAGCCTCCGCTTACTAACCACGAAACCGGGGGACATGTATATCAATTTCAATATGTTTAAAGTAGTGTACAGTCATTAAAACACACCGCAAACGAATTTTCCCCATAGTCGCTAATGTAATGGAATTCTTTTAAGTGCCCCTGTAAATGAACCGTAAATGCTACACACTTAATTTTCAATACCGAAAATGTAATAGTAATCTAGAATAGCATATATCAATTTCATGGCAATCGGAGTATATTTACGCGAGTTAGAACACGGACAAACAGACGGACAGACAAACCAAATTCATAAACACTTTTCAACTATGTGGGAAAGTATTAAAATCAGTACTTTTGTTGTTTAATAAAATTCAATATATTTCAAAAAACAAAATTTTCATATTTGAATCTGTTCTAATAAATTCTTATGTTTATCTTTTTAAAATATCTTTAAAATTCCTGTAAAAAATTTGTCTGTGTCCTTTAAAACTACTAAAAATTCCTGAATTTAATTAATGTACTGTATACCCCATATTTTGATACAGTAATGCGTGATGAAAATCGGTATAAGTGAAAATTGTGATATATTCCCAAAACTGTATTTTAACCTTGTGGAATACTTTAATATAAATCTAAAAAAATATAACCAACAAGGTTTGTACACAGGACTAATTTATTTTCCCTTAAAAAGAAATGATATCCCTATAACAAAAGATATATATTTTTCTTTTAAAGTTTTTGTAACTTTTAACTGTACTTTACAGACGATAGATTTTTTTACCTAGTCTCTTTGAGGGTAATTACTATAAAGCAAAAGTGCTTTTTCACTTAAAGGATTTTCTGACTTTTCTCAGGGATATTTCAAGGCAAAAGAAAAAAAAAGATAACTTTCGAAAATCATACGAGACATGAAAAACAAAAATAAATTTTTATTAAAGAACTTAACTTTAAATTGCCTTGAGCGTTATTGCCATCGCTCTCTGAATAAAAATATTTAGAAAAAAATATCTTTGATCCATAAAAAAAGTAGGATTTTTTTATACGTTGTGTAACGTTTCATTTATGGTATGAACATATATATCTTTTATCGATATACATATCTACTTGAAATATTTCACACAAAATAGTAATATAAAAGATAGAATAAAAAAATATTTTTAAAAATTGTACGCGTATTTCAAACAATTAACGAGTTTTCTAGACCTTTTCCGTAAGTAGCACAAAAGTTATTACAGTTACAGTGATTATATGCATTACAAAATTCTCGAGAACTTTCATAAATATAACAATAACATTTTGTTTTGTTTAAAAAGAAATTATATTTCATAAAATAAATTTATTAACAGTATTGGATATCAGACTATTCCATGTGCTAAATTTTATTTATTTATTTTTTTTAAGTTAGACATTTGCAATATGGTAATATAATATGATCCTGTAAAACAAAATGTAGATTGGAATAATCATTTTTAAAAGAGAGTTTATTATTTCATTATCAAGAACGCATTCGGTGTGAAAGTTTTTTCTAATAACTGATACATTAAGATAAGACAACATCATTAGATCCTAATAATCTTTGTCTACTATTTATGCCGAAATGTGCTTTATTAAACACGCGTATGAATACCCCTATTTAATTAGGGCGATTACATGCTTTAATATGCAAGTAATATTCGAATCCATAAAATAAAAAAATATATATCTTTTGTTGAGCAAAATGATTTATTTATAGAAAACCTGTGAACTTAAATTACAGGAATGTAAAAAGTTATTTTTTCTTATGGGTCATTCCATGTCAACCGGGCTACACTGTTAAAAATTTGCAACAATTTTATGGTCAGAATAGAATTTTATTACGGTTATATAGCCGTTTTCTATAAAAGCGGTTGAATGAGTGGACAGTTTACTGCAGTGTAGAGCAGTCATACTCAATCTTTTTTTCACGTGGGCCACAAATAAGCGTTTCCGAAGTTAGGCGAGCCGCAATACACGTAAACAGGCGTAATAAAAATAATAAGATAACAAAAGTAGCATAATAAAGCAACATAATAAATTTAATGTTATCAGTGTGATAACATGTGATAATGTTATCAGTGTGATATCGTTTGTCTCGGAAGAAATGTTACAAAACATTTTTAACACCACTATTTTCAAACAATAGAGTTCGTCGTAGATTTCTGTTGAGCATATTGTAGATATACTTCACAAACTTTGTTGTTTGGATACAATAATATAAAAAAATTGTATGATAATTTTCTACTCGACAAACGATCAACCCTAAACAGTACTATTAGTTCTATAACTTTGTAATATAGAAATGCAGAATTTCAAAGTTCTAAAATCAGATTTCCTCTAATAATACAATCTTTTGCACAATGCAAAAACTTTATTTTCTTTTAATTGTAGAAATATATAGTGCAAACTTAATTTGGAATAAAGTTTGATTAGTGTTGAAGATTAAGAATGTATATACAATACTGTGCCACCAATAAGGACTACATGTAAAAATACCTTTTGACTGAGAAAACGGCATTTAATATGTTTTAACATAATTTAAATTAATTATAAATAACAGGGCAGATTTTATCTTCTCATGAAAATATAGAAAACAACAGTGAAGGTCTAAAATACTTTTTATGCACATTTTAAGTAATTTTTAAAATATGGATTAATGATTAAGTGCTTCGGGCCGCAAGTAAAAGTTCGCCGGACCACATACGGCCCGCGGGCCGCAGGTTCAGTATGACTGGTGTAGAGGCTACTTCTCGACCCTCTCAAATATTGCTGTAACTTCTGCATGACATACATACATTATATGGCCATTAATGACCGGATATTTTCAATTTTAGATATTTTGTCAAATATTTAAACATATACTTGTCAAATTCTTCTCGAACTTGAATATGTCTGGCCTCATATTTATCAACGTCGATTTGATAAGGAGGCCAATAAGGGAGCCAACAAAAAATCGAATAAAAATAACAATTTTTGCGATCACCTTGTAAAGTAAAATGCATGAAATGATTTATCGCTACAGCATACAAATATGCGGACATTGTACAATATGTGTATTCCTTTGTGTAAGAATAGCGCGTATATCCATGGTAATATAGCGATTTTTTTTTTAAGTTCAAAAAATTCTTGCATGATTTTTATTATATCATGCAGGGTTTTCAACCAAATTTTACACAAGTTTCAGGAAATTTGGAAAAATGTAATGTCAACAATATAGTGTAACTGGAATGTAAATGTATCAAACATTTGATGAAATATAAGCAGTTGTATGAAACATTTTTTATCGGCACATGTGCGAAAGATAAAAAAGATTTTTTTTCGTGATTTAATAGTCAACTCATATAAAACAGCCAGGTAAACATCATGAAAATTTAGAACGATATCAGCGATAGAATGAGCTGATTTTTAGTTGCTATCTAAAAGCATCTGAATGACAAGGGATTTTTCCACAAATTGTCGTTTTTTATTTCAGCAAACGAGTTATAATTTAGTAAATGTCAAGGAATATATGCTTCAATTTTGATGATTTTCTCTTTCTTGAGTAGGCTCGTCCTGGTAGTTCTCCAAAAAAAAAAACTAAAGCATCAATAAAAAATGAAAAAATAAAAAATAAAAAATGACAATACCTTGTCATTTATCTATAACGGAACAGTTCTTTTAAATTATCCTATAAGAACACATTTAACAAGGATTTGATGGATCGCTTTATATAGAATAGAACAAGGACAGACAGAAGGAACGAAGTCATAAACACTTTCAATTACATTGGAAATGTTTATTATTTCATAATTAATCTTTATAAAATGCATTTACCATTCTTAAAAACTGCCTCTGCAGTAATGTTTTATGTAATTTTATACTGCTGTCAGAAAATAATATTTTGCCATAATGATATTATGTAAATGTTTTCTTGAATATTTTAAACGTTATGAAGAACTTTTGAAACTGTCCCATGCGCATACTATATCAATTATAATCTCCAACATTATTTATGGAAGTTTGTTTTATATGTACATATAAAACTGTGCATCGAATTTTATATATTTGAATATTAAGGTAAGAAAAAAATATATTTTCTGATTTTTATGAAATTTTCAGCATTTTTGCATAAATTTCTACAATTAACTACCTTTAACTTTTCCAGTTATACCTAGTTTCAAAAACCGATGCATAGTTTTATGACACATATTAAAGCAAACAGCTATAAACAATATTGAGGATTTTAAATGATATGAAATGCGCATGGGGCATTTCATATCATTGTTGATAGTTGCATGGGGCAAGTTCTTCATAACACTTAAAATATTCAAGAAAATTCATTATATTTCTCCTCATATTTTTTTCTTTAGTTTCATGTGTGATAAATATATGAGGTATACAAAATTTTAACTTTCAGGAATAAAAATCCGGTGAAATTAAACTTAATAAAATAACATTTTAAGTTTATAGACAAATGCTTTAATGATTCAAAATAAAGAAAAAATATTCAGCAGCAAAGATTTTTTTATTTAACTGAGGTTTAAGTTAAATTTGAGAGTTTAATTTTCCTTACCGTTTTACCTCACTAACTTCTTATTTTCTTCTAGATTTTTACTTATAATGAATTTGCATACTACCCATAAAACATTCAAATAAGAAATAATAACAATTTGTAGTATTTTCAGTACAAAATTTTAGTAAAACATTGCCTTAAAGGGGTGTTAAAGAGGGTACGGTAAAGAAAAAAAAGGGGGACGGTAAAGGAAAAAAGGGGCGATAAGGAAATAAAAAGGACGGTGAGGATGAGACAGTAAGGAAAATTACCACCTATTTTTATGCAAAGCACGTTAAGACTAAGTGATAGACATAATGTTCATTGATTTTTAGAAACAGTTATTTACATTGGATTAAATATAAAAAAAAAAAAACAATAATAATTTACCTCTAAAAGTGCTGGAATAAACTTTGGGGACGGTAAAACTACCAATAAGGCCACGATGTTTGAAATTGATATTTAAATGCTGATTTAAATTCTGCAGTAAATTTCCAGTCAAAGAATTTTAGGCATTCTTTCTCTAGTATGAGAAAAATGTTGGAAAAATTCTGTGGTTGCATCTAAAGTGATTTTCTGTATCATTTTAGCAAAAGGGGATAGTAAGGAATCTAAAGTCCAGAGACAGAGTTCAAAAAATAATAACAACTGTAAAAATGTGTGCAGGTTAATTTTTTGCTACATAGTTACATAAAACAATAATCCCAGTTTCGGAAAAAAAATTACATCTAATTACTTTTTATTGAAACGATTTTATACAGAAAACTCCAAACTTAAAAATCAGCATCAGGGACATGGGACGGCATAAGAATTTCGTGGTATATATGAAGCACCAACATCGTCCAAAACTTATTTATCTCGTTAATATTGTCATATAGTCATTCAATGGTATGTTTTGCAGTATAAGAAATAAAAAAAAAAACCCGCAAGAATATGTACTAAAATAAAAATTATTATTCATGGACTTAAAAGTCAAAATTATGTGAGAATACTTCATATTTCATAATACATTTAGTGTGCCCTTGAATAGTGTTTAAAGTGAAAATTAAAAAAAAAAATGAATTTGAATATCCTTTGTCTCCTCGAGCATTAAATGTATAATACATCAAACAAATTAGATTGAATCAAATGAATTCAGTCACATTCATATTCTTCAAATAATAAACTCAATGTTTATAGTAACAAGCAGTGACCCGGAGCCGAACAATTTTTGATGCTCCAGCTCCAGCTCCGCTCCTAGAGAAAATACCGTGGCTCCAGCTCCGGCTCCGGCTCCAACTCGGCTCCGACTTCGTGCTTTTAAGTTGCAGATTTTAATTTACACGTTTAATTTTTTGCTCACAAATACTTTCTATCTTCATTAAAGATCTGACAAAATGCATTTTTCTTCTCATCAAACTTGAAATGCTTGTTCAGAAAATATGACATCTTTTAGCTTTTGCTTTTAAAATAGAAAGTTTGGTAGAATTTTAAACACAAAAATCTTAAATTTCTTCTACACTTTTTGAACAGCCAAAATTGTACGACTACACATGTAAACAACAGGCAGCCATATTTGTTTTCAAATAGTGTTGTCACTTAGTTCAAGTAGAAAGTAGAAGTAAAGTAGTGTTGCCATTTTTTGAGAAGTTTTCCTTCCCTAATAATAATAATAAAAACCTAAAAAATGATATAATTAAAATACTGAATAATGATGTAATTAAAATATTTTAAGCCTAGAAATTTAAAAGACTGAAAAAAAAAAGATTTAAAAGAATATTAAAAACTAAACGAGCCCTGGAGCTGGGGAAAATTTAGAGATCCAGCTCCGGCTCCAGCTCCAGGAAAAACACAGCTCCGGAGCGCTCCGGCTCCGGGCTCCAGCTCCAGCTCCGGGTCCCTGGTAACAAGAAAGAAAAATCATGTGTTAAGCATATTATGAAACACTTTTCAACACTTATTCGTGAATGCTTTAACAAAACTGTTATTTAGGGAAATAGGGTAAATAAGATAATTAAGTAAAAATTTTAGGAAACGCATAAAACATTTCAAAAACTAATTTCATCAGTTGCTGTCCATAGCTAAACATGATACTGAAACTTAAAAGCACATATCATAATTAAAAATGCACTCAATTCAAAAATGAACTCAAAATGCACTAAATTCTAGCAATCATCGCTAATATACAATACTTCGGATAATATAGTATCTGTAATCTTTTTTGTGTCTCTGCAAATGCTATGCGCTTCGTATTATACACGAAATAACTTATAGTAAACCACAGCAACGTATATCAATTTCATTATATGTGAAATAGTTTAACGTAATTAAAATACCCCGCAAACAATTCCTCCCCCCTATACCATTATGTAACGGAATTCTTTTGTGTGGCCCTGTAAATGAATAATAACTATTCTTTGCACCTCATATTCGACAGAATACATATTTTAGTGCATTTCATAATCGCATATCAATTTTATTATGTTTAAAAGGGTGTAACATCACAGAAAATCTTTAGAAACGGTTTTTTCCCATTGGCTGTAATGTAACTAAATACTTTTGACTGTCCCTGTAAATGAACTAAATATGCAACAAACTTCATTTGAAATAGGGATCGTGTTATGCTAAAAATCAATAACATCTAAAAATTTCAAGGCGATCTGAGTATATTTACGAGAGTTAGAGCGCGGTCAGACAAACAGACAAACCGAAGTCATAAACACTTTTCAACTTTGTTGGAAAGTGTTAAAAATCAGTCCTCCAAAACTTTCTCCATTAGATTCACAGTTAGACGGATGAAATCAATTAAACTTTCACTGATAAAGTAGCTGAACACAATTAACTAAAGAAATGACTGTAGTTAACGACTTTGTCCGAGCACCCGGACATCCGGCGATGAAAACATGACTGTAAATGGAGGCATAATCCCTCCATTAATAACACGCCGGAAAGATGTCAGCTTTCCTTTTTCACGGCACGCATATTGTGTCTTTTCCGCAATCTTTTTATTATTATTATTATTATTTTATTCTGTTGGTCTGCTGCTGTGATGATCATAATGTTCAGAAGGGCGTGAGATTTGGAAATGATGAAATAGACATTTTCGGGGGAAATGTACTGATGAACTTGGACTGGCTGATGGCCTGTATAGTTAAAGAATTAATCTTCAGTAGCATTTATGACCGATGGAGAAAATAGAGTTCGTGTCATATTATCGAGCTTGATGATGTAGGGTGAAAGTCTATTTAACTTTTATATCATAATGTACTGGCAGTAATTAATCATTGTAGAATTAAAGTTCATCGGCACAATTTTGCTGTAAGTAAATTAATTCAGATGGAAATATTCGAGAGTTTCAAATGAGTTTTTTTTTGTTTAATTTACTTAATTTAATAAAAAAATAATGTTCATTAATTAGAAAACAACTAGAAAATTAATACATCAAAAATAAATTAGAAAAAATGCACGATGTGCAAAACTTATTTAAAAGTTTAAAAATTTGATAGTTAAAAGTTTGATTTTTATCCAGTTTAATAGAGTAGGAAGTTAATTAAAAATATGTATGTATTTATATATGCACTCAATTAGCGTTAATAATTATTTTTACATATTAATTGCAGGTAATAAAGTATTATCGAAGAATTAGAGCTTATAGAAAGCTTTTTCGGAGTTAAACGAACTACCAACATTAAAAGAACCACAAACGGTATTTAAGCTTGTAGAAAGCAAATTCTAAATAAAACGAACTACTAATGTAGTGTTGTATGTTTTGTACATGGAAATAAATCACAGCTGTTAAGTTATTTACAGGGAAGTAGAAAAAACTAAAATAAAACATTTTTGTGCATGAAACGAATGCCTAAATACATTTATTCAGTCACAAATATAGGGTGTCCCATTCTCAATTGTTAGTGAAATACAAATCTTTCATTTTCCGATTAAAACAATATCATATGCAGAACAAATTTAAAATCCAAAATAATATCCACATTAACAAATTATAGAATTTTTCAGAAACAACATTATATAAAAAGTGTGCCTAAAAAAAAAAATACAAATTGTGTGAATAGCCGAAAAAAAATTACATGTATGCATGGCAATGCTTATTTAAAGGCTCTGTCTAGAAGTTTCTATCTTGTGGATCCCTATATAAATAATATTTTTTTATTATTTAAATAAATTACAGGCTTATTTTGTAAACGCAATATTTAAACATCAAAAATGTGAAATATTTATATCATTTGTGCCTTTACATGTGTTTTTTTCTATAGATACTTTCTTATTTAGCAAATCATTCCAAACATTTTCTTTCAATACTTTTTAAATTCATTAGTATTTTTATTACATCGAAAATTATGGAGTTGAAACAGAGTCATTTATTCTGATCTGACTGATTAAAAAATATAAAACATTCAACCATTTATTTAAGATTTCACGCATTACAAAAATATTTTCTTGAAACCATATTTTGATATAAAATTAAGATATCTTCGTACGCCTGTGGCGCTTAAAAATGACAATATTGAATTTATACAGATATTTTTAGTTTAATTTTAATACAGGATGATGAAAAGACAAAAAATTTTAGCAATATCTTCCTAATCTTTTAAAAATTTCATGCTTACGGCAGACAACGTACTCCCAATTCAACTAAATTTATTTCAGTTTAATTTGTATTTCTTACTACCTGTGCATTAACCTAAAAGTTTTAAAATATCTCCAAAATTAACTGAAATATTTCGAAATATGTCAAAAAATTCATGTTTTTTTTTATTAAAAATTACCATTTTTTTATATTTGTGTACCTATAAAATTATCACAATATCACAAACAGTTTACAAGGGAACAACTTTTGGTGTTGCTCGCACCTAGCATCGAGACCTGGTGAATTTTGTAGCCCTATACATAAAAGTTAGAGAACCGAAAAAATTTCTCTGTTAAAATAATATTTTATATACTTTTTTATACTTTAAATTTTTTATTATTACATATTTATTTGTTTATTTCACGCCAAAAGTGAGTTAAGTCGCCAAATAGGGTGCTACAATTTTTCCGTCCGCTTTATCAAAAGAGAAAATATACAGAACATATTATATACTAGAATTATATCAGATTACGATTTTTTTTTAATAATTGATAGCATAAGAAACAAATATTAGGTTTTTATTTTTTTTTCTATGCAGACGATAAATATATAAGTATTAAATATAATTCTATAAAAGCTTCGAAGATCATTGAAAACTATTTTTTAGTGAAATACAAAATAAGCAAACTATTTTCTTTTGAAATCGAATGAAATAAAGTTTCGAATGTTTAAAATGAAATCTCGCTGTATTAAATGGTCCTTCGGTAAAAATAATCATAAAGTAAATTAATATTTTTACACAATTTAGAAAAATTACTGTAGCGAAATAGATTGGACATTGCAATTTTTAGCTGTTACAAATTCAGCTATGACATTTGGCTAGGGTTGCCGGAAAGCTCTACGTTTGAAAAAAAAACGCCAACATTTTCCCCGCCAAAAATATGAATGTAATGTTGCAATTTTTCAAAATCAAATTTGTGGGTTCTTGAAGGAATTTTCAAACTTTTTTCAATATTTTATACTTATTATTAACTAATTTTTATTTTTAAATGCTTTTCTTTAAAAAAAAAAAAATCAATGTTAATAGTCCGATAAGTAGTCTCGAAAATTGCATTTTCAGAAAGTTATGCTGCTGTATAATCAAGAAATATTATTTTAACAGTAAAAATTTTATCGATTCTCAAACTCCATAATATAGGGCTTTAAAATGCACCAGGTCTCAATGCTAGGGGATAGCAACACCAAAAGTGGTTCCCTTGTTAGTTCTGAAAACAGTGACTAACTTAGAAAGCATTATGACAAATTTTCACTGTAATATGTTTAAAAATTTTTATGAAATTTATCGAACATGGAAATAACAGAAAAATTGATTTTCCAGAAATCGCATTTAAATATTTCTTTTATGTCTTTCAGATACATACAAAATTAATCTAGAACTGTCAATTAAGGTTTATTAGTGTTTTTATGTTAAAAATGTAAGACAATGATGCATAGAAACATTATTTACATTTTTCCTGCCATTCCTATGCCCACTTCCGCTATATGGCTCATTACTTCCTGTTTATTAAATTGCCCATAAAGCCCTCTTCTAGTAATCATGAGAATTAAATTAAAACATATTTGGAATCGTAAAAATTTCTGTTTGAAATAAAACAGCAAAAAAATTTTAAAAAAATTCACGAAAATAAGCATTTTTATGTTGGCAGATACCTTAAGCCCATAAATTTAAAACAGAATTATTTTCTTGGTTAATACGAATTCTGCAATGTTTTATAAAACTGAATCATGTTTTCAGGAGTATCGAATATCTTCTTTTTCATAAAACTAACTTTTTAAGTTAATTTTATCATTTTTCACATTCGTGAGGTAAAAATAAACGTAAAGTGGATGAAAAAGCTACAAATGTTTCCATAAATAAAAATTATTTTATCATTTCTCAAAGCACTAGCTTTTCAATTACGAAAACTTATAAAATGTAAAAGCACGATGTCGTGTCTAAGCAATTAAGTTTTATGAAATTTTAAAACTTTCCATACATCCATTTCAAACTTTTATTATCTCAAAAACTCTGCAATAATATCTGCATTATTTTCAAAGAAAGCAATTACAAAATTCTGAACTATCTGTGTTAATATTCAACAAGTAGATGTTGAAATGTATTAAGAATAAGAACTATTCATTCGTTGAGAATGTTAAACATTTCGAAATTATATAACCTTTTGTAAATTATAGATTCATTTTCAGTTATAAATAAAAATCATTGTAAGACGGAGTTTAATTAAATTGAGTTGCATACATTAAAATGTATTACCTCATCTACAAAGAATGTGTAAACTGAAAAATTATGTATTATAACTAGGTGATGCAAAATTATGACTCCTCGATTATCTCTTAAACTGATGATGATAAAAATATACTTCCACTTGCATAAAATATCGATATCAAGTAGAGCTTTTAGAAAGGACATTGGTTTTACAAAAAGCTCTATAGATAATAAAATGCAAAATTTATTTTTTAACTTTTATTCTAATTATAACATATTTCCTTTAAATTATATTTAGAAATATAATGCTCTGCTCCTAACGGCGTTAAAAAAATTGATTACATTACGACCAAAACCTACTTAATAAAATACTTTGAATTTTGGAAAAGTTCAGTATTTTCCTGTACTTAAAGTGCCTCTGTCAGACTTTAGGGCAAAAAAAAGCAAATTCATATACTTAAAGGCATAACTCTGTATGTTTTTGTTGTAAAACAATGGGATTTTTTAATCGTTAGATATTATTGTGATCCTTAGATGCAGGACAAAAATCTTTCTAAATATAACTTGTAGGACCTAGGTACCGGACAAAAAATAAATTTCGTATTTTATTATGTCTAAAGCTGTTCATATAATAAATGATATATGTAAAAGCTGTTTTGGATTTTTACTGGATTTTCTTTGGATTTCTTTATAATTACAGTGAAATCCCCCTGTGCGACCACCTCCCTGAACAACCATTTTTTTCATGAAACGAAATTTATTCCCATAGACTCAATACTAATTTTACCTCCGTTCAGAGACTATTCTAGTTTAACTCCCTCCATGAGCGACCAATTTCTTTGAAAAAAAAAATGAAACAAATTCCGTTTTTTCCTGGTCACTTGAAGAAGATTTTGTTAGAAAAATAATTCTGGAGAGCGCATTATTCATCATACTTTTGAACTAAGTTTCGATTTCTTTCCCGAAACTTTTAACTGTTTAAACAACTTTTTGACTTTTTAGGCAATGAATTTAACTCTGATGACAAACTAAGAATGGCGGTTTATAAACTGCCCGGCCCTAGTCTGTCAGGAAACTTTCAAAGAAACGGACAAATTAATAAAATCGCCATTAATTGTTCCAGTCAAAAAAAAAAAAAAAAAAATTGCATTTATTTACTGAACTTCGAAATAAAAGTTATAAAAGATAAAACCGTAAAATCAAAGCAAACGTCAATGTATTCATTTTTTAAACTCTGCAGTAATTAACTCATTTAATGAACTTTGTTTTGATACTTAAATTTTCATATTTTTCCTTATGTGAAAAAAAAATTTAGTAACATTAATTGTTACCTTTTCTAACAATTAAAATCTAGATTTAAACATGACCGCCATTAAGAGACCACCTCTTGGAGTGATCAATTTTTACTTTAACGGAACGTGGTCGTTTTAGGGCGGTTTTACTGCATATGTATGTTTCTATCATAAGAGGTTTATGAGATAGTCAAGGGGACACATGTTTTGAATCCCCCACTATATACATGAAATATAAAAAAAAAATGCTGAAAAGTTTAAAAAAAAGTGATCAAAGCGAAAAAATTGTCAGCCAAAGATTAAAATTAATATTATGAAGGATATGTAAATTGACAGTCTTACATTTCCCTGCTTTATTTATAATATATAAATGATCGGCGGATGCATTTCGAATTTTATTAATATATTTTTTAAGAATAAATCGAAGAAAAAGAAGATATCATACAGTGTTCATGAATTGTGTTGTGTTTATAACCCTCATTAACACGAGAAGATCCAACTCAAACTTCCCGAGTTACAGTTATACTGTTCGTTGTACAGAACGTAACCAAAACCGATATTTTATTATTATTATTAAAAACTCTAATACATTTTTTTTTACATTTAAAATATTTTTTTTAGATTGCCTACTAATAACACAAAAAAAAATATTAATTATGCATTCAAAGAAAGTTTTTAAATTTATAAAAAACTATGTTTTCTTATTAGCTGCACGCCACACTGTTAAAAATTTGCAGTATTCTGTCCAGTAATTCGACCGTTTTATGAAAAAAACGGTTTCATAACCGTAATTTAACTATATTTTGACCATAAAATGGACAATAATTATGGTCAGAATAGTATTAAACTACGGTTGTGCAACAGTTTTCGATAAAAACGGTCAAATGACTGGACAGAATGCTGCAAAATTTTAACAGTGCAGACTTAACAGCCGAAGGAAGCGCGATAGATTTCGCTACTTACAGCAGCCTTCTTAATTTTGATTATTTCAGTGTTTAACCCCCTTCATAACCATTGATGCATGTTTGCGTCTTCAAAATATGTATTCAGCAACTGTTATTCACTGTGAAAGATTTGCAGCATTCTGGCAGGTCATTTGACCGTTTTTCCGAAAACGGTTACACAACCGTAATTTTAACACTATTCTGACCATATTATTGGCCATTTTATGGTCAGAATATAGTTAAATTATGGTTATGAAACCGTTTTTTCAAAAAACGGTCAAATGACCTGCCAGAATGCTGCAAAATTTTTAACAGTGTTGGTATACCATTATGACAAAGGTAGAAATTGCAGAAATTGATGCAAAAATGCTGACAATTTCATAAAAACCAGAAAAAATATTTTTTTCTTACCTTAATATTCAAATATATAAAATTCGATGCACAGCTTTATATGTACATATAAAACAAACTTCCTTAATATGATCAGAATAGTGTTAAATTACGGTTGTGTAACAGTTTTCAGATAAAAACGGTCAAATGACTGGACAGAATGCTGCAAATTTTTAACAGTGCAATATAAAAATATGCCTTTTTTAATTAAAGGTGTTCTCAAATCCAAAAGGGCAACTTTCTGATATAAGTTTTAATTTATTTTTGTTCGAAAATGCATGAAACTAGCTGGTGCTGTTTTTCAGAAACTATGTAATTGAGCTGTTTTTTCCATTTTTTTTTTTTTTTTTGCAAACTCAATAGATCTTTCAAAAAATAGTGTCAGAGTAGGCGTTTTAAACCGAATTTCCGCGCGAAGGAAGAAAAGCATTCGAGAGCGGGCGAAAAACGTGTTTGTCACGTGATCAAAATTGCTTATAACTCAATAGGTAATTGATTGATCAAAAAAATGGAAAGCACAGTTAAATTCCAAATTGCTTCCATGGCCAGGCTTTCCAATTCTATACCTTTCCGTTAAAAAACGAATTTGTAAATGTGTAAAAACGTTTTGCGCTTGTTGAGCAGAGCAGTTAAGAACCGCCTTAATGCTGAACACAGTTGGCAGAATCGATTGACTTCCTAGTTGCCGCCAACTTAATGCTCATTCGAAAGACGAGAAGCCTTTCCACATAGAACCATCGGTAACAAGTTAAACTGGACTGTAAAAAAAAATCCGACCAGTTTTCCTGTAGGAATCGGAAAAATAGTTGCCCTTATCGTACCGAAAAATTTTCTGACCCAGCTCGGAATAAAATCCGTAAAAAAAGGGAAATAGTCACTAAAACATTTTACGGATTTTATTCCGATTTTACGGATTTTATTACGAGCTGGGTCGGAAAATTTTCCGGTACGATAAAGGCAACTGATTTTCCGATTCCTACAGGAAAACTATCGTATTTCTTTTTACAGTGTGTAGGTACAGTAACTACTGTACAAAGTTTAATCATATCGAAGAAAAGCAGAAATTTTTCTATTGGTCAAAGCAAATTTCCCCACTTGCAATTCCATTGCCTAGCGAAGTACAGTAAATGTATAGCGGTAAAGTAAAAAAAAAAAAAAAAAAAAAAAAAAGATTATTAAATAATAAATATAACTAAAAAAACTGGTGCAAACAAAGCACACTGTAAAAAAATCCGACCAGTTTTCCTGTAGGAATCGGAAAAATAGTTGCCCTT
Source organism: Maratus speciosus (assembly GCA_963932465.1). Taxonomy (NCBI): domain Eukaryota; kingdom Metazoa; phylum Arthropoda; class Arachnida; order Araneae; family Salticidae; genus Maratus; species Maratus speciosus. Next base: position 533,575,171 of record OZ010788.1, on the reverse strand, counting down.
ATCGTACCGTAATATTTTCCGACCCAGCTCGGAATAAAATCCGTAAAAAAGGGGAAATATTCGCTAAAACAGTATTTTATGGATTTTATTCCGATTTTACGGATTTTATTACGAGCTGGGTCGAAAATTTTCCGGTACGATAAGGGCAACTATTTTTCCGATTCCTACAGGAAAACTGGTCGTATTTTTTTTACAGTGTAACATTCATGTATGAGAATCTTGTAACGAAAGGGCTAAGAACTTATTTCAATCAGATATGTTAAATTTATGTTTTATTTAAATTATTTATTTATTTATTTACTTACGAAGCATTAATTTTGTTATGGGATATTAGACGGAAACAAACACTGCACTATTTATATTGTTTTAAATGTGAGCGGATCCAGGTGCACGTGACAGAGATAGATTTTAAATGATTTATGCTTGAATATTTTAAAAATCACAAAAAAGTCAGCCAAAAATAATTTTTTTCAAATAATCACAAGAAGTGAAAAATATTAGGTAAAGTATTTTAACTTAAAATAGTGGTGGCATACTACTTGAAAATTAGAAGTTTTCTACGCACCTTGATAACAAAAACACTTTGCGCTGCGGCTATTTTGGATTTTTTTCAGATTTTTCTAAAATTAATACTCTATTGAAAACAGTGTACATATCTACTTTGGGTGCTTTCATGTCAATGTCTGAGTTAAAAAAGAAAAACACCCTGTGGAAAAAAAAAATCAATGAAAATATACATTTCTTCATTAATTATAAAAAAATTACATTTAGTTAAGGTAATGCAACATGTATTTTCACAATTCGGTAGAAATATTAATTTTTCCTACAGAATTTTAATGATCAAAATCATTAGCGCCCTGATACTTACATATAAAAAGAAACATTACATTCATCAAATGATTTTACATCAATAACTCGTTAACGCTTCAGGATTTTTTTTTTTAGTTTTGTTTCTTAACTAGGTGAAAACCCGCGAAGTTAGATAAGAAATTGTTTGTATTATTGAAAAAAAAAAAGCCATCGAAAACATGAAATTCATCTGAGAAAAAATATTCTAAAATCAAATATTCATAGAGTATTTTAAAAGACTGAAAAAATAATCAATAGATTTCTAACAAGTCCTTTCGGCTCTGTCAGTGTAGGATGTTTTTTAAATCTATAGAAAACATGTAACGCAACTCAGTATTCCTTTTTACCCGACTGAAAAGAAGGGTTATCTGTTTCACGCGTATGTATGTGGATTTCTTTATACCCTCGAAACATCCCAACGGCTGGATGGATTTCAATGAATGATGTCTCTATCAATTCGTCTTAACGGCCCAATGCTTATAGGCTAGGTTTTGTTTTTATAAATTCAAAAGGGCGGCTGTAAAATAGAAAATGGCGGTAGAGACGGAAAAAAATACGCACCCTATTGAGTGGCATATCATTGGATAGGTCTTTCAAAATGAAGACGATGTTTTATTGACTATTTTATAGTCAGAAGCTCCGTTAAAATATTATACAACCTGGAAGTTGTGCATTTAGGATCTCTAGCTTTACTGCAACTCTAACCATCATAGACATCTATAGACCTCATCAAAACAATGTTTATAGATAGGAACTAGGGACTAACAATTAAACACAACTTAAAAGTCATCAATAATAAAAAAAAAAACAGGTAAGTAATATAAACAAGTAATGTAAAAAAAAAAAAAAAAAAAATTAAGTCAATTCCTACTTAGTTCAATAAGATAATTTTTTTTCCTCCCATTCTTCCTTCCTCTTGAGGGCGCTTAAAAAGCCTTGATCAAGAAGAGGGCTCTCTCGGTCTTAAAATACCTTGATCAAAAAGAGGGCTCTCTCGATTATTGAAAATTAATTAATTTAATTTAATTAATGAATTAATATTTGAAAAAAACTGGATTAACATCAAGTGTCATCCGCTGCAAGTTTTAAAAAAATTATTTGAGCTTGATTGGATAAATAATAAGTATTTTATTAACTATTGAAAATTTGAATAAGATATATATAGCGAGAGTGTGAGCTAATAGAAGGAATTGTAAAAGAAATAGTTTCACATTGATGAGAAATAATTAATTAGTTTACTTTTTACGCAGTCGGGTTTTTTGATTTTTTAAATTTAATTGTTTATTAATTTCATTATGTTTAAAATATCGTATGATCATTAAAATGTATCACAAGCGATTTTTCCCAATAGATCATAATACAATGAAACTCTGTTGTGCAACAACAAATATATTCCATTTATATTGTATACTTCTCAGAGAGCATGTTTTATTTAACCTCAGTGACGCATATTAATTTCAATGTGATTGAAGTATTGTAACATAAATAAATTGCATGGGAGACTATTTTCCCCTTATAAACCAAAATGTAACGGATCTCTTTTGTGTGTTTTTGTAAACGTCTACACAATTCATTTTGAATACCAAATGCTAAATAGTAAACATCAATAACATGTAAAAATTATATGTCAATCCGAATATATTTTATGAAGGTTAGAGCATGGACAGGCGGTGGGAGACAGACAGACAGACAGACAAACCGAATTCAGGAACACTTTTTAACACTATGTTGGTCTTCTTATGTTTGGTTATGTTTTAAACACACCATTCCTTTTTACAAACTCTGCTGGAAAGAGTTAAAAAGTGACATGCCGTTATTCATAGAACATTTACGATAAAATCACGTGTGGGTGACATTGGACATGAAATATTGTCTTCTTTCAGAATATTAATGAAACTTTTCGGTCGCATACATAATAGAAAATGGACCAAATTTTATTTTTTAAATGGTATCACCCACTTTTGATACCATATTTATGTTCCTTGGGTCAAGGCAGATCGAATAAGTTTCGTATTGTTCTTTAAAAAGAATTTATGTGTTTACCATACCTTTTGAATTCCATCAATCTTGCTAATCTGTCAGCAGTTTTCTTGTTAAGCTGTATTTTAAATGAGCAGTAGGGAGGAGTAAAAAGTGTGAGTCTTGTTAGCTATTTTTACCTCTTTCGCCAATGCGTCTGTCAGTTCGTTATAAGTTCGTATAAATTACATATGCATGAATCCATGAAGCGGATTGTAAAAATTAATAATTTCCTGCACCAGAAGATCTTATGAGTGTAGAAAAGTGAATAAGCCAGAAAGGATGTCAGACCGAATCAACATCTCTTAAAACTGCACTGTTAAAAATATCGTGAAAAATTACCCCTGTTTTTAAAGGCTCTCTATCTCCTGACCAATGAGAATGCTACATTAACACCTATGAAGAGTTCTCATTGGTCAGAAAATAGATAGCCTTGAAAAACAGAGGTAATTTTTGACGATATTTTTAACAGTGTGGGACCACGTAATTGGTCTTTAGGTTTAGATTGCCTTGTGAATGACGACACCATCTAGGACAGCAGAAAATGTAAAATCTATAGCAGTTTTATTCATAAAGATATCTGTATAAATTATTAAAGAAAGGGTGTATACTACATCTTTCGACATCTTTAAAACTTTACTTGTATGAATATTAAATTCTGACATATTGGGAAGGTAATAAAAATGATTATATGAGAAAAATTGTGTATTATGGTGGGTACCAAAGCAAATGTCGTTCTGTTAAACGCTTTAAATCTAAAGGTTGAATGCCCGTAAGTACTTGAAGGGCTGAAACTGAAGACGATTTATAACGCCAAAGAGAATGTAAAAGGAAGCGCGAGGCAGACCATTAGCGGTTCAAAGAAACTTCCACACATGGAATAAAATTGTAAGAATATTAAATGCACAATATTTTAGATGTTTAGCTGTAAAAATACGTAGTATCAGTCAAAATATGAATAAAATATAATGAAAAAAGTTTTACATCTTTTTTATAGTATCAGATTTTTGCAATATTTCGGCTTAAAAATTTGAGATTTGCGAAAAAATCCTGACGTGATGGTAATAAAATGAAAGCCAATATACATATTTAGCGCTACAAAATTCATAAAAATCAATTACCAAAAGCTAAAAACACAACCACCAGATTTTTTTTTACAATATCAGATTTTCTCTATTTTTCTACTTTTTAACTTCGAAATTTACGATTTATGAAAAAAACCTGACGTGATGGTTAAAAATTAAGGTCATTTTCGGATTCAGCGCTACAAAATAGATAAGAACCAAATATCAAAAGCTAAAAAACACGCCACAAATCAAATTTTGCAGATTAGTGTAATCCTTCATTGATGAATTACTGTTTCACATGATATGCATGAGAATATTGTCTGGTTATTACATGAGAATAGGTGGTAGAATATGTCATTTTTGCCTTTTATTTCATATGTTACTTCTTATCGCAGGTCGTCATTCTACTATGACAAGGTTCTTTTGTAAGGAGATTTTCGATGACGAAACTAGATGGGCTAAAAGAAAAAAAGACTGCTAAAGCTAGGAAAAAAAAGTGATTTGACATTGACATTTTCATTTTTTTATGTGCGTTTTTTAATGTTTTTTTGCAAATTTCAGAAATACCGTCAAATTAGCATCAATTAATTAAATTTATGTTTTGTTGCAGTGGACTTTTTTTTTCCTTTTCATCTGTCTTAATATGATTTTTTTTCGTTTTTTGTCGCCCCACCAGTGGCTGAGAGGATCTGCTCTCGAAGCTGGTAGACGGGAGGTGCTGGGTTCGAACCCAATCGCGCCCGTCGGCCTAACCGTTTCGGAGTTTTCGTGGTTTTCTTCGAAACCGTGGATTCAAATGCGTAAATACGGGTTAGGTTCCCTTAGAAAGACCCCCACGAAGGGCACACCTCCCAGGGCCTGTATCCCACGTGTTGATAATTGGCCATCATAAATACAAACCAAACCAAACCGTTTTTTGTCCAAAATAAGCATTAGATCAGATTATTGGCAACAGGAATAATATTACTTTAACGTGTTATTTCATACTAGCAGGAATGACCGAGCTAAGCTCGGTCAAAATTGGCTTTCTGTTTATCTCGATATATTTTCCCCACTGAATCATTCTTGCTGTTTTAGATGCAATTAGCTTGACCATGAAACATAGTGACCCAAAATAACCCACTAATCGAGTTTTTTTGAACATCCGACCTATCACAATTCTCTTCTCGAGCCTGAAAATGATGGAACACAAAATTTAGTGAAAATCGTTAGTCGTTTTCTAGGTAAAATAAGCTTGATCCACGTATATTCAAAAAACCACTAACCGAAATTCATCGACAGATGTGAGTTATTTCAATGGTCTTTTTGTACTGTGAAACGGTACAACAAAAAAAAAAAATTGCCAAAATTGTTTGAACCTTTTTGAGATGCCGATAGCTTGACCCCGACCCATTTTCACCAAAATGACCCACTAATAGAATTTTCTTCAGCATGCGACCCAGCCCAATGGTTTAATGGTTTTATCTTGTCCAGAAACGTTGTAGTACAAAGTTTTGTCAAAATCTTTTGAGCGGTTTTTTAGATACAGTTAGCTTGATCCTGATCCATTAGGACCCAAAATGACCCATTGATTGAATTTTCTTGAACATGCGACCCTGCACAATGCTCATATCCTGCCCGTAAACGGTATTATACAAAATTATCTCAAAATGTTTTGAAGCGTTTTTTAAATACAATTATCTTGACCCCGATCAAGTGTGACCCAAAATGACCCACTAATCGAATTTTCTTGAACATGTGACCTAGCGCAATGGTCTTCTCGAGCCCGAAAACGATAGAATACAAAATTTAGTCGAAATCGTTTAAGCCGTTTTTTAGATACAATTAGCTGGACCCTGACACATTGTGACCCAAAATGACCCACTAATCGAATTTTCTCGAACATGTGATTTAGCCCAATTCTCTTCTCATGCCCAGAAACGGTATACGTAATACAAAATTTGGTCAAAATGTTTTGAGCATTTTTTTAGATTCAATTAGCTTGACCTTGGCCCATTCTGACCCAAAATGACACACTAATTGAATTTTCTCGAACATGTGACTTAGCCCAATGGTCCTCTCATTACCAGAAACGGCCGTATATTAAACAATTTTGTGAAAATGTCTTGAGCCCTTTTTTTAGATATAATTAGCTTGACTCTGACCCATAATGATCCACTAATAGAATTTTCTCGAACACGTGACCCATACCAATGGTCTTTTCGAGCCCGAAAACGATAGATTACAGAATTTCGTCAAATCGTAGTGCCGTTATCTAGATAAACTTAGCTGGACCCACGGTGACCCAAAAATGACCCACTAATCGAATTTTCTTGAACACGTTACCCATCCCAATGGTTTTTTCGTGCCCGAAAATGTTTAGATACAAAATTTAGTCAAAATAGACTGAGCCGTTCTCTAGATATAATTAGCTTGACCCTGACCCATTATGACCCAAAATGACACACTAATCGAATTTTCTCGAACACGAGAGCCATCCCAATGGTCTTTTCGTGCCCGAAAACAGTAGGTGCAAAATGTCGTCAAAATCATTAGAGCCGTTATCTAGATAACTTAGCTTGACCCACTGTGACCAAAAATGACCCACTAATCGAATTTTCTCGAACATATGACTTAGCTCAAATGTCTTCTCGTAATCCAAAACTGTAGAATATAGAGTTTAGTTAAAATCGTTACAGCCGTTTTTTAGATAAAAATAGCTTGACCCACAATGACCCAAAATGACCCACTAATCAAATTTTCTCGAACACGTGACCCATCCCAATGGTCTTTTTGTGCCCGAAAATGGTTAGATACAAAATTTAGTTGAAATCGATAGAGCCGTTCTTTAGATATAATTAGCTTGACCCTGATCCATTATGACCCAAAATGATCCACTAATCGAATGTTCTCGAACACGAGACCCATCCCAATGATCTTTTCGTGCCCGGAAATGGTTAGACACAAAATGTAGTCAAAATCGATTGAGCCGTTCTCTAGATATAATTAACTTGACCCTGACCCATTATGACCCAAAATGACCCACTAATAGAATTTTCTACAACACGAGACCCATCCCAATGATCTTTTCGTGGCCAAAAACAGTAGGGTGCAAAATTTCGTCAAAATCGTTAAAGAAGTTATCTAGATAAACTTAGCTTGACCCACGGTGACCCAAAAATGACCCACTAATCAAATTTTCTCGAACATGTGATTTAGCCCAATAGTTTTCTCGTAATCCAAAACTGTAGAATATAGAGTGTAGTGAAAATCGTTAGAGCCGTTTTTTAGATAAAATTGGCTTGACCCATAGTGCCCCGAAAATGACCCACTAATCGAAGTTTCTCGAACATGTGACCTAGCCCAATAGTTTTTTCGTGTCGAAAAACGGTTGGATGTAAAATTTGGGCAAAATCGATTGATCCGTTTTTTAGATATAATTAGCTTAACCTTGACCCATTACGACCCAAAATGACCCACTAATCGAATTTTCTCGAACATGTGACCTAGCCTAATGGTCTTATCATGCCCGAAAATGGTAAAATACAAAATTTCGTCAAAATCGATTGAGCCGTTCTCTAGATATAGTTAGTTTGACCCTGACCCATTATGACCCAAAATGACCCACTAATCCAATTTTCTCGAACACGAGACCCATCCCAATGATCTTTTCGTGCCTGAAAATGGTTAGATACGAAATTTAGTCAAAATCGATTGAGCCGTTCTCTAGATATAATTAACTTGGCCCAGACCCATTATGACCCAAAATGACCCACTAATGGAATTTTCTCGAACATGAGACCTATCCCAATGGTCTTTTCATGCCCGAAAACCGTAGGGTGCCAATTTTCGTCAAAATCGTTAAAGAAGTTATCTAGATAAACTTAGCTTGACCCACGGTGACCCGAAAATGACCCACTAATCGAATTTTCTCGAACATGTGACTTAGCCCAATAGTTTTCTCGTAATCCAAAATTGTAGAATCTAGAGTTTAGTGAAAATTGTTAGAGCCTTTTTTTAGATAAAATTGGCTTGACCCACAGTAACCCAAAAATGACCCACTAATCGAAGTTTCTCGAACATGTGACCTAGTGCAAAAGTTTCTTCGTGTCGAAAAACGGTTGGATGTGAAATTTGGTCAAAATCGATTGAGTCGTTTTTTAGATATAATTAGCTTGACCTTGACCCATTACGACCCAAATAGACCCACTAATCGAATTTTCTCGAACACGTGACCTAGCCCAATGGTCTTATCATGCCCGAAAATGGTAAAATACAAAATTTCGTCAAAATCGATTGAGCCGTTTTTAAGATAAAATTTACATACACGCACACACACATACACACACAATTTTTGCTCGCATTATAGTATAAGATTTAATAAATGTTTATTGAAGAATACTTTTACATAGTATAAGAGAAAATAAGATCCAATTATTTAAGGAAAATAGGTTCTGAAATATGCTATTTTTGCCTTTCTTTTCATGTGTCACCTCATATCGCAGCACGTCATTTTACCTTGGTAAGGCTCTTTTGTAATATGATGTTTGATGCAAAACTGGGCAGGCTACAATAAGTTGCTGAAGGCAGGAAAAAAGCGATTTGACATGATTGACATTTTTTATGTGCTTAAATATCTTTATATGTCTAAAAAAGCACATTATATTAGAGATTAATCTATTTATGTTATGTTTAATTGCATTGGATATTTTCTATGATTTTATTCTATTTTAATATGATATGATTTTAATTTATTTTGTCCTAAATATCCATTATAAAATTATAAACGTGACCATTATTATAATTATTATAAAAAAATCTCATTTGTAATTTTTGTATGCACATACAAGCAATAATGTTAAAATGCACTGCACAATGTATGTAAAGTACTCGTAGTATATAGAATTTTTCATTATATAATGCTACTTACAAAAAAAAAAAAAAAAAAAAAAAAAAAAGAAAAAAAAGAAAAAAAAGAAGAAGATTTGGATACATTTATTTTACGAGTTGCATTAGATTAAGAAAAGGATAATTATGTTAAAAATAAATGAAAGAAGAATGCTAATAAGGATGCATTTTATAAAAATCACCTTTCCCCGCCATACCTTAATTATTGAAACTAAAAATGTTAAAAATTTTGAGGAATTTTAAGAATGAAAAATATAACACAAATAAACATTAATGTATTTAATTTATGTTTTGTCGCGCTAGACATTTTTCTTTATTTTTAACATTTATTTTAACATTTCTTTATTCTTAACATTTTCCCCTTAATTTCTTTAGCCCTAAATGTGTGTTGGGACGCATTATTTACGTTATGAATATTATAATTATTAATTAAAGATATCATTTACTGATTAATAATTTTTCACTTAACAATACTTGCTTGATATATATATTATTGTACCGGAAAACAAGATTCGTCTGTAATACGAAAATAGGTTCTGTCAATTTTGGCTTTTATTTCATGCACACTTCCTATCCCAGCGCATCATGTTACCGCGGCAAGGTTCTTTTGTAAGATGATAACTCGATGGCAAAGGGCAAATAACTAAAGAAAATTGCCGAAAATATGAAAAAGGTAACTTGACATTTACATTTTTTTATTTTCTTATTTAGATATTTTTGTAAGCTTAAGGTTAAGACATGCACCTCAAATTGCCATTAATGTGTATTCTTTATGTTGCATTGGTCGTTTTTCTTCATTTAATTTATCTCACTAGAAGATAGCCCGTCAGAATGACGCGTTTGCATTTTTAAATAAATGATATAGCATTGCATTAAAAAAAGAATTATCTAATATATAAAAATGAAAATTTGTCTATCTGTTTGTCTGTCTGTCTGTAATGCTATTCAAAACCACAGTTTGGAAGCCAGAATTGTAAAATATTATGTACATGTGTATTAAAACACGGCCGAGGCAACTAAAGCAATTCGGAATCGAAATAATTTATAGTTAACTTTTAATTAATAAAAAGCCACCAATGTAACAGCAATTTCCTATCAAATTTAAACATTTTCGTTATAGCAGCTACCAACAATTAAAAATTCACAATAAAATCATTTTTTTTTTATGTTCAACCCGTAATCGCGCGTTTCTTAACCAATGTGATATATACATATTACTCACGCCACACTGCAATGCTAAACAGCTGTACAGGGTATTACGGTAATTCTTTTACCTCACATACAAAAATTAGAGATATACATATTACGTATGCCTACGCAAGTTTCATTAAAAAAAATGCGCAATAGTAGGAAAATATTTTACTAAATCGAATAGTTATTTTTAATTTTGGTTTTAGAATTAAATTCATGAACTCCCGTGTGTAGAACGGGTTAAACAGCTAGTGAAGTAATAAATTTTATCTTATTTGAATAATAGGGCCAGATTGGGTAAAATAGTTATAAAACAGGACATTTCCTTCACATTCTTCTTGCAATGGGACTTTCAAAAAACCGTAAGACTTGAAATCTTATTTTTTTAAAACTAATAATAAAAAATCCCTGCCGGACCGGCCTACAGGCAGAGGTAGATTTCGAAGTTAAGTATACTAATTTCACCAACAAAAACTAAATCATTATTAGATATAAATCCACTTTAACAGTTTTATCTGTCTGCTTTTGACGAGTTTTTATTTCCTTTTTATAAAATAGCTGGTTTTATCAGAATCATGTTAAGGCGATATTAAAAAAATATTTTTCCATACTCAACATCTCGAAATTTTCTGGCACATTTTCAGAATAATTTTTAATAAAAAAAAATATGAAACATGCTGACGTGATTTTTGAAAAGATTTATAAGCGACCTGTGTTTTTATTTTTCTTTCAATTAATTAAAACTTGATTAATAAACAATTATTTTCTCAGTAGGGCAATAGTTTTCGTTTCGAACACAATCGCTTCGGGAAATTCTGTTCAAAATGCCCACTTTGACATCATTTTTTGAAATATATTCTGCCTCTATCAAAAAATCGATCATTACTGTACATTATACAGTTTCTGAATAAGAGAATCTAGCAATTGGATGCGTTTGAGAGCAAAAATGAATTTAAAAATGAGTAAGAAAATAGACAGTTCGGATTTGAATGCACCCTTAATAAGACTATTTTTTTCTTCAACCGCTATGTATTTTTAATTTGTTTTTGCTTTAAGAATTGGCCCTATCAAAAACTTGTCTATATAAATGTTGAAGATAATATTAAGAAGATATACGAATTGGTCCTATCAAAAACTAAAAGTTCTAGATAATATTATGGAGATGTATAATAAAATTATTGGATTTGATATCTTGAGAACTGACGAAGTAAGGAATTTTTTTCTCGGAAAAACCCTATTTTTTGCCCCCCTTGAGCCTATTTTAAATTTTATCAAAAATCTGTGATGCATGAATTTTTGGCGCTATTTTTAGTAGTAATAAAAACTTTAAACTGATTTGATATGTACAAAAATTAAGAAGTTATTGGGGTTTTTTCGGTTTTCACAAAACCCCTCCCTATTTCCATCCCCTTTGTCCGCTTTTGCCCATTAACGCACTTGACCGAGATTTTATGTCCCTTGATTTTATGTATCCAGTTTGGAAGAGATTTGTGCAGAATTGCGGAAGTTATCGTGTCCAGAAGAAAGTGATAACACAATTGCTTCGGGAAATTCCGTTCAAAATACCCACTTTGACATAATTTTTTGAAATATATTCTGCCTCTATCAAAAAATCGATCATTGCGGTACATTATATAGTTTCTGAATAAGCGAATCTACCAATTAAATGCGTTTGAGAGCAAAAATGAATTTAAAAATGAGTCAGAAAATAAGCAGTTTGGATTTGAGTGCATCCTTAATGCAAAGATTTTTCGAACAGAATCCGCTTCGGGAAATTCGGTTCAAAATGCCCACTGTAACAGCATTTTTAAAAAATATATTCTGCCTCTATCAAAACATCGACCATTACGGTACATTATATAGTTTCTGAGTAAAAAAAACGTACCAATTGGAAGCCTTTGAGGGCAAAAATGAATTGTAAAATGAGTCAGAAAATACGCAGTTTGGATTTGAATACACTCTTACTTAGATGATTTTTTTCTTCAACCGCTATGTATTTTCAATTTGTTTTTGCTGTAAGAATTGGTCCTATCCAAAACTTGTCTATATAGATGTTGTAGACAATATTAAGAAGATATATGATAAATTCATGGGGATTTTATATCTTTTGAATTGACGGAGTTGTGGATTTTTTACTTTTTCAAACCCCCTTTTTGTTTTCGTTTTTAATTTTTTTTTTTTTTTTGCGGTATGAATTGGTCCTATCAAAAACTTGTGAATATAAAAGTTGTAGATAATATTAAGGAGATTTATAATAAAATTAATTGGAATTGATATCTTGAGAATTGACAAAGTTATGAATTTTTTTCTCCCAAAAACCCTATTTTTTGCGCCCCTTGAGCCCATTTTTAACTTCATCAAAAATCTGTGATACATAAAATTTTGGCCCTATTTTTAGAAGTAATAAAAACTTTAAACTGATTTGATATGTACAAAAATTAAGAAGTTATGGTGGGTTTTCGGTACCCCTCCCTATTTCCATCCCCTTGGTCCGATTTTGCCCATTAACGAACTTGACCGAGATTTTATGCCCTTTGATTTTATGTATCAGTTTGGAAAAGATTGGTGCAGAATTACGAAAGTTATCGTGTCCAGAAGAAAGTGATATATATATATATATAGATAGATAGATAGGTAGATAGATAGATAGATAGATAGATAGATAGATAGATATAACGTTTTTTATTGAGGGTGGTTTTGGGTTCTAGGAGTCATGATCGGTGTAGATCTGCAAAAATATTTCAGAAATTCCAACATAGGAACGATCCCAATAGGTAGTATTTCATATGAAATCTACCTAAAAAGAACACGCGTTTTAAGATTGAAAAATCAAGTCTAAACAATAACCATTCACTCGTGATGCCAGTTAAAAGAATATTTTTTTTAGGAATTACAATGGAGACATTCTCAAGAGTCATTCACGGCGGTGAACAAAAAATTAAAGCCGTCCGAATATAAAATTCTAAAAATATTGCATTTAACACACACCTTCGCTTGTCTTAAATTAACATTTAAAAAAAAAGTTTTAATGCATGAAGTTCATTCAGATCTATATATTGCCAATGAGCTCCATGGTCTATATTTTATGAATATATATCAGTAGGATAGATTCATAATTAAACATTGTTTTTGAAATTGTGAAATGATTGCAAAAATCAGTAAAATGTTTTTAATTTTGTATGTTTTATACTGCCATTGAGCAAAATTATTGCATCCATGGTCTATATTTTGATAAATCTCAAAGGAATGAATCGCATATTGTTTACCGTCGCTGATTGTTGGGTGATATGAATTTCGACGCAAAACATATATCGGAAAACATGCATATTTCGATTTAGCTCATCACTCAAGTTGTTTTTGTTTTTCCCAATCTTTCTAAAAAGGTTAATCTTGGGCAGCTTTATCGTAAAAATTGAATATCTGAAAATTAAAATAAAATGGCTGATTTTAACGAAAGATTACAGGTATTCGGATGAATTCATTCCGGAAGTGTTATACACTTAGCGCCTTATATATATAATTACAATAAAACGTGTGTGGAATGTGCGCTCCGTCTCCAAAAAATCCACCACTTTCTTGACAGGTTCTCACGTCTTTATTAAGTACAATTGTTTTCTATTCTTTCCTTAAAGCCCTTCAAACTTTTTCCTTTTAAGACGGGATTTCATTTTAAACATGTTTCATTTTCCCAGGTTTTGCAGGCTTTTTGTCTTTCTTTCTTTCTTTTTTTTCAACTTTGTGTTAGATTACATTATTAACGATCGGAATATTATAATTAGTATTTAAACATGTCTTTTCCTGATTTGTACGCCGTTTTGTATGCCATTTCTGTATTCTGTCAATAATAATATTATCATAAAACATTTAAAATGCTCTGCACAATGCATGCACTGTAAAAAAAAAAAAAAAAAAAAAAAAAAGAATTTGGAAATATACAAAACTAGTTTTTGTAAAGCTACAGAAAACTGTGTACTTTCTAATATTTTAGTGGTAACTCGGGATAATTACATGAAATTCTTTTATAGCAGTTACATAAAAAATTCTAGGCATCCCAGTTTCCTTGAAAATTCTTAGAAACCTTACAGAGTTTTTTTTTTTTTTTTTTTTTTTTTTTTTTACAGTGTAAGCGCAAATCTTTTGCGTGTTTGTTTTTTTTTTGCAGTTACATAAAATGTTCTAGGCATCCCAATTTCTAAGAAAATTCTTAGTAACCTTATAGATTTTTTACAGTGTATAAAGCAATAAATACAATTATTAAATACGTAATATTACATAATTATTATTATCACAAAATTAATACTGATTTGGATACTTTCTTTATAATAGCTGTATTAGATTTAAAACCGAGTATTGTGTTGAAAATAAATAAAGAAATAGTTGAAAGATTCACTAATGCGTTCTTTAAGTTCTGAGCACTTTGTTTTCGGCATTGGTGGTACATAAGCAATGTCTTTGACACTGTCAGAACTTAACGCATTTCTGCAGAATTCAGAAACATTGACAGAGTGATGCTACAATATGTTTGGGACGAACTGGATTACAGATTGGACGTATGCCATGTAACAAGAGGGTCACACATCGAACATTTGTAACTGAAAACAAACTTGGTATATTTTTCTTTAAATTCATGTATCACTTATTGTAATATGTGCAGTAGTTTAGAAAATATGATTTTAAAAAAATCAGATCCATCATTTCTAATAGCCCTGTATTTATCATCATCTGTCTCGCTTATTTATCATTAAAATGAAAGAAAAAAGATCCCCGAGTTATCCCCAGTTAGCCCGACCATAAAAATTTCAAACACCCCTCTGACTCTCCTGGCCTATTTACGGTTCTGAACATCCGTAACCCTGGAGGTTCAATCCATTTTTTTTTTTCGTTCAACGAAATCTGATATGAATTCTTATTGTATACACAGTAATCTGTATGGTAGTGTAGCAAATGAAATCCGGAATAAAAATGCAAAAAAGAAATGGCTCTGAGTCTCTTATGATTGCAAATGAAATGCATGAGAACCCATTAACCTTATCTCCAAATATCTCTCGATACCCATTTTATAAATGTGATCCACTTTCATGCTGAACTCCTCATTACGTGTCCTGCTTTTTGTATTGCTTTTTTTTCTCAATTTTATCATTTTAATTGTAATAAGTGAATCGTGATTCTCCAATATTTTCGAATAATATGAAGTCTTTGAGACAGATCTAACTTAAAAAATTCTAATTTCACCGTACTAAAAGATGAAAATTTCTTACCGAAAGTCTCATAACGTTAAAAAGTGTTTCGTATTCTATGCGTGCTCTCTCTTAAGTTATACCACTTTGAACACAAGTTAATTCAGACAATAATTTCCTTTTTATATTAATTTTGCAACTTACCACGAATGTTATTACTACTGGAATTATTGTGAAAACGTACCACTAAATTTTTCTTCGGAAATACTGGTATTAAAAAGGTTGAATGACCACTATGCAACTCTGCGATATCTTTTGAACAGCATTTTGCTCTCACAGATAGGCTACAGTCTCAAATATTACACTTATTATACAAACTACAGTTAACTACTTTTATACAGTTATAAATGATAATGCCACGAAATTTTTTCATACATCCATGTAGAAGAATTATGTCTGTTAAATACCATTATCAAAAGAAATTCTTGCGCTTGTTAGAAATTCATAGGTAAATGTCATAGGTAATGTTCGAATTTCGGAGCGATAACTGTATACAGTGGCACCTCTTTATCCCGACACTCTAATGACCAGAAAAAAGTGTCGTCATAAGCAGAGTGTCGCGGTAACCGGAGTTGGAGAAAAATATGTTTATAAAAAGCTATATTTTAAATTAAGACAATTTACCATTCGTAACTGTTCTTACAGTTTTAAGCAATAAAACATTATTATTAAACAAAATAAACACAAAAACAAAATAGAAAAGAATAAAAATCAGATTTATGATTACTTTTTTTTTTATTGTTACATGAAATAATGATGAATTAAGGTATACTTATCCCTAGATTTGCTTCTTACAATTCTTTTTTTAATATTATACAATGAATTGTAATGAATATTCATTGTTTCAAAAATGGATGTTAGATAATTTCTGATCGTTTCAATGCAGTGCAATGCTTCGGTTTTAGTCGGATGCAAAACGCCGTGTTACCTAAAGAAAGCGCCACATGACCAGAACAAAAAGACCGCGAGTAGACTGGTACGTCTATCTGAAGCTTAAGTGGGCGATTAATAGTATGTGGATTTATTTATTCAAATAAAGGATAGAAGTAAAGTTTCTCATTTATCTTAATGGGCATTTTAGAGACCTTTGTAAAAAGTTTCACTATTTCTTACCGCTTAATTTCCGTGCTCATATGATGGATTATGAAAAATGGACAATTTACCTAAACCGTCGAGATATTCGGAGTTGAAAATTATTCAACGACGTAAAATCCAGAGTTTATTTGCATTAAAATCATATACAGAAAATTGGGACTTTGAAAATCTGACGTGATAAGCGGAGTGATGTGAAAACCGAGTGTCGAGATAACGAGGTACGATTGTATTTATAAAAATTGTATGGGGAAATACATTGAATTTTGAATGCATCCATGTTAAAAATAAAAGGAATGTGTACATTATCCTCTTCAGACCCCAGGGTTTATTATTATATATTTTTTTTTAACTTCAGTTATGAATTTATATTAACAAACCGATAACTAAGAAAGATTGAAAAGCGAAAAAAATTAAAATGTATTTTTGTACATAAAATTCGATGATACATGGAGACCCAATAAGTACATTTTTGGACAAAGTGTTAGGATTTTTTATTTTACTTCTTTTGCATTGCATTGAAAAAACGATGCAAAACGTGAAATAATTATACATTTAATATTTTTTTTATTTCTAATGGACTCTACAAATGGTATCTTAACGTACTGAAAAACGATTTACGTTTTCGTTTTTGTACATTTCGTGCATTTTTCCTGCAAGGCATTTTGATATAACAGGTATCTCGCTAAAAAAAAAACAATATAAGAAATAAATTGCTCTTTTGTTTAGTTCTGCTATCTGTAAGGCTCCATACACACCAATTTTCCTTTTTTTTAACATTATTTATATACATGAAAAAAAATTGTAAAAATGTGTATCCTAGGATACATCGGGTCTAAGGAGGTTAAGAACAACATAAAAAAAAATTCGAACTACATTGAACATGTTCAAATTCCTTGTCCATCAAAACAGGCAAAGTAATAGTATATTCTAATAGACAATTTTAAAATAATGCACTGTGCTAACCACAAACGAGATTACGAGATTTTTAAAGTAAAAATAAATAATTTTAACTTATATGCCAAACATATGAGTGAATTCAATTCAGATAACAGATATATTAATTGCAAAATTCAGTAACTTCATTTTAAAGTTGGTTCAAAAGTCAAATAATATCGAAAATGACTATAAGAACTATAATTTAAAAAAATAATGAAAATTCCTTAAGCGTGTCCTTACTGGCACATTTACCCTATTTTATCTATTTCATATTTTTCAGAGGGTCTTCGTATCATTTATACTTTTTTTAGGAGAGCACGTCAGAAAATTCAACATACCCTAGAATATGTGGTTAACAAAAAAGGTCTTGCAAAAGAACCCACTATTAATCCAAATCATTATTTCTAAAATACGTCAGCTGACGTCTAAGAAGTAGATATTTATGCAGTAAGACAAGAAACAATAACATTTATCTACGCATTATCCTGTTACACAAAATGCAAAAAGTTTTCATATAGTGACCGTCATCGTTTCTAAAGACGTAATATCATCTTGGTTTAATTTTTTTTTCTCCTTCGAGTATTCGTTAGACCAACCCTTCAAGGAAACGTAAACATTCATCGTTGACCTCTCAACATTGGATGAAATTGCAATATTACTTTCTGAAGATCACGATCAGTAGTAAAAGTAACATACCTTGATCCTCTGTAACTAGTAGCGTTTCGCAACGTTTGCGCTTTTAACAGAAATAACACAACGTGATTATGAGGAAATATAAGACGTGTTCTCGGAAACATAAAGTTTTCCTGGTAATTTGTTACAGGCATATAAGCAGTTAAAACTAATTCTAAACTATCGAAAAGATATAAAGAAAGAGGGGTAAAATCTTGACTACAAAATTATATTATATATATATATATATATATATATATATATATATATTAATTTAAAATATACATTTTGAAGATTATACTGTGATTTAAAAAAATCATTTACTAAAAATTAGCACTGTGTCGTCTAAAAAGTAGATATTTATGCAATAAGACAAGAAACAATAACATTTATCTACGCATTATCCTGTTACACAAAATGCAAAAAGTTTTCATACTGTCATCGTTTCTAAAGACGTAATATCATCTTAGTTTATTTTTTTTTCTTCTTCGTTTATTCGTCAGACCAACGCTTCAAGGAAATGTAAACATTCTTCGTTGACCTTTCAACGTTGGATGAAATTGCAATATTACTTTCTGAAGATCACGATCAGTAGTGAAAGTAACAGACCTTGATCCTCTGTAACTAGTAGCGTTTCGCAATGTTTGCGCTTTTAACAGCAATAACACAACGTGATTATAAGGAAATATAAGACGTGTTCTCGGAAACAAAAATTTTTCCGGGTAATTTGTTACAGGCATATAAGCAGTTAAAACTAATTCTAAACTATCGAAAAGATATAAAGAAAGAGGGGTAAAATCTTGAATACAAAGTTATTTATTTATATATTTTTTAATTTAAAATATACATTTTGAAGATTATACTATGATTTAAATAAAATCTTTTACTAAAAATTAGGCTTAAAAGACACTAGATTATTTTTAACACAATTATTCTATTAGAATATCTATTATATCTATTAGAATAATTGTGTTAAAAATAATCTAGTGTAATTTCGTATCCAGCCTTTTCTGGAGTTCCATTACCTGAGATTTATTCTGTTGAGCTGAACCAGGTTTCAGACCAGATGCTATACTCATTAGCTGGGTGAGAAAGTTCCACCAGATTCGTCCGGGATAGCTCAGATGGCAGAGCACTGGCGGCTTCAGCCAGGAGATCCCTGGTTCGAATCCTGGTCAGGACATTTTTTGCCCAGTTGGAGATTTACATCTAATAGGCTTAAAAGGTTTATTTATATACTAAAATAAGTAAACTTTAGAAAACATAAGATTGACTTAAAGAATTTATTTTTTATCTTACTGCATAAGTATCTACTTTTAGACTCTAGTTGACGTATTTTAGAAACAATGATTTGGCATAATAGTGTTCTTTTTGGGAAGACTTTATAGTTATCTACAATCACTTTAAAATTCATTGTTCCTCACCCTTCACTGCACGATCTTTTCTATTTTTATGAAAAGAATTATTTGAAATTTATATGTCGGTCTAATAATGGGAAAAATACTAAAAATCTTTTTTTTTTCAAATTTTCAGCTAAAATTTGATATTTTGTGGTGTGTGCCATATGCACACAATTAGTGTTTTAAAATATTGTATTGTTATATTTTGAAACTAAATCAGCTTAAAATAATTAATTTTATCTGCTTAACACTCTGCAACTTTTTTTATAATAATATTTTTAAGTATTCAGTAAAAATAAGGAATGTAAATCTTACCTTAATAGCTTGATCGAATTTTTTTTTTGTCTCCGAAGAACAAATTCAAATTCTTTGTCAAATGAAGCCCTCTGACATGAACAAAATAAGTGTTAATAAAGACAAAATCTTGCTTAATGGTACACAAAACACGAACTTTAATAAGCTAAAAGTTAATTTCTAAGTTTGGAGCTGTTTCTACAGCCGTCTTCAGGAAAATATGATGGTAAAAAGGCTCAAAGTTCAGAGACGAAAGCTTCCTGTGCAAGAGATAATTAGTCAATTTCTAATTACAATATTTCAGCTTAAACTTGTATTATGTTGCCAAAACTTGAATGAAAACTCAGTTGAACGTGGTTTTATCTCTCATATGTAGATGGCGGTACTCGTGGTTTCTTAAATTAACCTTTTTGATCCATTTGATCTCAGTTCATTAATAATTATTTATTTTCGCTAGATGGCAACACTACATTTTTGTATTCAAATCATTGGTCAAGTTTCGACTAATTATCTCTTGCACAGGAAGCTTTCGTCTCCGAACTTTGAGCCTTTTTACCATCATATTTTCTTGAAGACGACTGTAGAAACAGCTCGAAACGTAGAAATTAACTTTTAGCTTATTAAAGTTCGTGTTTTGTGTACCATTAAGCAAGATTTTGTCTTTATTTATTATATTTTATTGTGCAATTGTCCAGTATGTGTTACTAAAATAAGTGTTATTCCATACTTTGGACTGTTCTTGATCAGAGGCAGAGATCATATTGGACAAATTCATGGCACATAATGGGAATTATACTGCTTTTAGGTATGTGCCAGGTATGGCACGGGGTGCAGTGAAGGATTAAGATGACTAATTTTGACATGCGGTGGACAATCATATGTTGAATTTTTTGACGCGATCTTCTAAAAAAAATATGAATGATAAGAAGATCCTCTAAAAATATAAAATAGATGAAATAGGGTAAATGTGTCAGTAATGAAACCCTTAAGGTATTTTTATTCTTATTTTTAAATTATAGTTATAATTATTTTATTCCACTTTTTTAAATATTATATTAATCTAAACACAATTTTTAACCAATCTTATAGTCACATGTACCAAATTGAATTAAATTTGAACTGTAATAACCGAAATAAATCAAAACGCCCAAATTCCAGTAATATAAATCTTAGAAGAAGTAATTTTTTTTACGATTGTTTTCAGAATCGGAACTTAATAAAAGCGTAGTTAGAAACAAATAGTCATTATCAAATAAGTTTAACCATTTAGGTATCAATAATTAATAAAATATTTATGAGAACAATTAATTATAGGAAGTAATTATTTTCATTATTACAAGATCAATATTTTCAATAGAACAATACAAGATTAGAAATACTGAATTTCAGAGAATTACAGTTATAAATTTATTGGGACAATGGAAGAGTTAGTGGAGATAGTAAAAAGAAAGTCTGGAAGTGTCAGTGAATAGAATCATATTTTCCATTTTAATTCTTAACAGTTAAAATTTCCTGAAATTACCTGATATATTTGTTGTAGTAATTAATAATACAAATATGAAAGAAAGGAAACTATGGGTTAACATTTTAAGGGGTCTCAGGACTCTTAAAATTGGAAAAAACGAAAAAAAGGGACAATTTTCAATAATTAATATCTTAAAATGTATTTGATATTAAGACACAATTTTAAATGTGAATGAAAGATACAAGTATGTTCTTTCATTTCAAATATTTGAAAAATTGCAAGATGCAGAATTAGAATTTACAGGGGACTTCAAACTGTCAGACATCTGACGAGCAGAAAATCGGCATAACAGCTTATTCGCACGATTACAAAATAAATTTTGCAACTAGAATGAAAATTTTGGTGCCTACTTATACATCAGATTATAATAATGACACTAAATCTAAATAAATTTGTATTTAAAGCATTTTTATATTTTTAATACAAAGTTGTATTTAGCTAATGCAAAATTTAGGAAATTTCAACAATATAAACCCCTAAAAAAAATATTTTCTTTTTACAATAAAAAGGAAATTTTAGTTTCAGTTTATACAGACTAACATGAAACATATGTTTTGAAAATTTCATGAAAGAATATTCAGAAGTTTTTGAGATAACGTGCGCGTTATGCCCAAAAACGTCATTTGGAGAAAAATGGCTCCAAAGTTTTGGAAACACCGCTTCAGCTATTGAGCGAGTATAATTCTAAATGCCATAACTTCTGTTCTAATGGGAATTTCAAGATAACAATTATATCAAAATGTTCAGAAAACATAGAAGTTTAACATCTAAAAAAATTAAAATTTCGAAAATTTTAGAGCTTTAAGAGTCCTGAGACCCCTTAAATACTGAATACAATTATTTCAGAATAAAACTGCAGAAATAACGTTTGTTGCTCCTGATCTCAGAGACGTCGTCATGGCGGGTTATGGTGGGGGGAGGGGGGGAGGAGTCTCCCCCTCCAATGTTTGTGAACTTGGGGGATTTGAGCTTAGAGTTGGGAAATTCTAGATTTTTGAAAGACCTTTTTCCTTTTAAAAAAAGTAATAGTAAAATAAATATGAATTTTTTATTGTTTTGGTGATGATCTTTTCTGTGAGCTGTAATTCGTAAATAAGTTAAGTAATCAAAATAAATAATAATAATAATAAAAAGCAGCCACACTCACTCTGTCATTGTGTTTCTCGCTTCTATAAAAATATCAGACATCCATCAGACCTCCATTTCTCTACTCCCGTCCATCAATAGCTGTCTCTAATCCATATCGTTTATCTCCTCCAAAACTTTGTTCCTTACTCAACAATTTCAAAATAACGTCAGGGATCCTTAAGAAGAATCACAGACATTATTTTCATATAAAGAGTGATTATGATTCGTACACAATAGAAGACAAAGAGCATGAACCTTAAATTAATACTAGCTGACTAAAAATAAAAATAAAATGGTCATTTCATGTTAGATCGCTAAAAATAACAAGTAAAATAATCCTTCCAATTAAAAAATATCGTACTGTCACAAACGAAAATCGGACAACAAATTATTCATGTGTCTTCCGATTGGCGCTATTGCAATAGGTTGTCACCCGAGCAGTGACACAAGGTTCTCAGTCCTTGCTATCAATGCGAGACTTAAATCTGCAAATATCACAAATTTTCTTTTTGAATAGGATTATATTCTAATATTAGGGAAAAAAAAAACACGATGTCTCTTTTCCTTCATTTTGATCTGAAATAGTATTGAAATAAGTTGAAGTGGATTTTCAGAAAAAAGAAAGTTTTTTTTTCTTTCTATTTATGAATAAACAACACTTTTAGAAAGAATGAACCTAAGTTTCCTTAACTATTCATTTTTCAAATGTTTATCTTATCTTTTGATGCTTATTTTCCTGCCGAATTATTCGAAGACAGGAAAATAGAAAATAATCAAATTTTTATTTAAATTATCTTAGTGATAGGGGTGTATTTAAACTTTTATTAAACGAACCAATAATTAAAGTTTTATGTGTTTAATTTCAGTATTTTTCTTTAGAACGGAATTTTTTTGCACATAACTATCATTGTCATATATACAATGCACATATCATTTGAGTTGGAAATTAGAGTAGTTTGTTTCAAGTTGGGAAATTTTTTAATCCCCCTCCCCCCCCCCCCCATATCTGTAGCTACGCCTCTACCTGATCTGCAGATTTACTACTTTCATTACTAATCTAATTGCAGTTAATATATACAATATTTTTAATGTACGGGCTTGTTGTGTTAAAGATTATTAATCAAACATATAAGGCAAAAAATAATAGGTTTTTAATAACTTATGTGACTTAAGAAATAGTCTTTATTTTCATGGGGAGGTCTTGGGCCCCATGAACCTCTCCTTTCCCTTTGCCCTTGAACATTATTCCCAGCTTCCCGATTGGTTCGGTTGATTGCCAGATTATAAGATATGTAAGGCAGAAGCTTGAAATAAATTAATCAAACAGATTAAACTGGTTTAATTAAAAAATAATTACTAAGCGTATGAAATTAAGTAAAAGCAGCCATTTATTTAAAAAAAAAAAATTCTTATTCCATCGTGGTAAGTGCAATTTAAAAGTTAAATTTTATTACATAGTTTTTTAGTGAAATCAAAATAAATTTATTAACTTTGACCATCACTGAAATTACAATTTTAATAATGTCACCAACACTAAAATTACAACTTTATTAATGTCTACATGAAGTGTCCATTGATGGAAATAGACTAATTAAGCATTCCAGTAATGGCCAACTGTCCTAAAACCTGAAAAATAAATGATAGATTTCTATTACTATCAAAGTAAAACGTGCATTTGTTTAGAAGAAAATACGGAAGGTATTAATTTCTTAAATAAAACCAGCTTAGTTCTTTATTAAAAATTTCACTGAAAAAACAGTGAAATATTATTTTCTGCTTCTTGATTGGTTTAATTGCGGTTGTCCACAGTACCAGGTTATAAGCGAGAGCCATGGAAAAAATAATAAAAGTTGAAATTTTTTTTGTTATTTTATATTCTTTATAAACTAAAAACTTTTGCTGTCCATTACTGTAAGGTGTCCATTATTGTCACATTTACCCAAGTAATTGTATATCTTAACAACATTTAAATTTTTTGTGATAATCATCGAATTTTTATGAAAATTAGAGCCTAACAAGTGAATAAAAAACACACCAAAAACCATAGAAAAGAAACATTACATTTTAAGCATGTAATGAAGTCTGTACGACAACATCACTAGATCACAGAATGCATGGTCGGAATTAAAACGCAAATGTGTTAGACGGCGCCGGAGGTGATGTTGGTATACGAGGCAATAACTCACAAATAACGATTATGTGACAAAAAGAAGGTGGGAAACCGCTCTTCGTACAATCATCATTGAGCCTCTGAGCCATTTTCATTTGCAGTTCCATAGATAAAATGAATATCAGCCCATATAACGAATATAACTTCCCTATTAGTGAAGGACAACATCTTCCGATACGTTCCTACCGCAATTGATAGTTGCACACTCGGATCAGTGGCTTTTATGTATTAATCGAGGCGAAGTTTTGCATATGCATTTTTCTTCTTCCTCATAACACATTTGGATCCTGTTACTGTCATTCTTCTCCCGATAACTCGCAAAAGAAACGGAGTTTTGACGTTTGCATGAATCAAGTTTCAAAATGCGTCAACACTTTTGCGTTTATGATAAATACCTATATTTTATGAAACACCCTGTATATTCATATTTATTAATATTTGGAAATTTTTCCAGAAAGAAACATTAGATATGCATACAATATTTCAAATGAAAATAAGTTTCAGCCCCATGTCGGTGGCTCACAGAAATTATTCCATCTTGTGCTGCATTTGTAGCCTTGCCAACCTGTAATAGTGAGAAGTTCCATGTGGTTTAGTAAGTAGAACGTTTGTGCGCTATACTGATGGCCCGGGTTCGAGTCCCGGCATGGAATTTTTTCACTAGGTTGGCCTTTGCGCCTTTTAAGCAAATTACTTTGAAATTTGTTTTTCATTTGAAATATTCATATTTAAACATCATAAATAAAATTGATAGTAGAGGGTAGCAATTACATACCTTAACAACAATTTATTAAAATTTTGTGATGATTGTAAATATTTAGACTATATTTCGTCAACTGTGATAAAATATGGATTGATTTTCTTGCATTTCGGATTGAGTTCAGGTTCGTATATAGGTATTTGAGGTTCGGGCATTATTACTTTTTTTTTAAATCTGATTCTGGTCGAGTTTCGTGTTAAGGGTGTATTCCAATCCAAACTGCTTATTTTCTGATTGATTTTTAAATTCAATTTTTACTCTCAAACGCATCAAACTGCGAAATTCTCTTATTTAGAAACTACATAATCTGCCGTGCTTCTCAATTTTTTGATAAATGCAGAAAATATTGTAAAAAATGCTATCAAAGTTGGCATTTTGAATCGAATTTTCGAACCGGGAGATCTAGGAATGCAAAAGAAAAAAAAAAAAAGAAAAAAAAAAAGGTCATACTGAGAACATAATTGTTTAAAAATCAAATTCTAATTAATTGAGCGAAAAATGAAATCCCACGACCTCTTATACATCTCTTCAAAAATCACCTCAGCAAGTTTCATGTTTTTACTTTTGCAAATGAGTCTGAAAATGTCTCAGAAAATTTGCAGCTGTTCACTGCAAATAAGGGCGTCTTAAATTCAGACACATATGTGACTGAAAAAGTAATTCAAACACTTAAGTGTCTGAATATGGAATTTCAGACATCATAGGTGTCTGAAATTTAGACACTTAAGTGTCTTACTATATGATCATGGCATAAACACTGTAATTTGAAATGTCTGAAATTGAGACACATAAGTGTCTGAAACTGGAGTGTTCAATTTTCAGACATTTTAAAGTGTCTTATTTTTTAAGACACGTGTATGCGTCTGAATTTAAGACATTTCAAACATCTGAATCGCATCCATTTTTGACCAATCTGGAAGTTCGGTAATAGGCAGTCAATTTTTCACTTTTTTTTGTAAGCTTTATACAATATAAAAAAAAATCCGTTAAAATATGGAAATTATACTGGCAATTTACGTATTTTAATGCAAATTTTCTTTCTTAAATTCCAGAAAATTTTCCATTTTTTGCATATTTCTGTATTTAAAATTTTCCATTTAAAAGGTAAAATATACTCTTTCAAGGACAAATCCATATATTTCGCAATCAGCATTTTCTAAAAACATGTATATTAGACATGATTTATTTATTTATATTCAAACCAGTGCATTGGTTACATTCAAACCAGAGCATTGGGGGGGGGGGGGGAGCTAAGAATGCTGAATCCCCTCCCAGACTAGACTAGATATCGTTATTTTTTTAATTATGAAAGAATATTATTATTATTTTTAATAGGTTTAAAAATAGGAATTTTTGAAAAGATATTAATTTTGTCACACAATTTTTTTGTCTTTTATAAATTTTATAATGAAATTCGAAATTATAGCATGTTTGAAATTTACTTAATTATAAATTTAAGACACGGTGTAACCTCTTGTTCACTTTAAACTTCATAATATTTTGCTAATTTAATAATAAAACTTTAAATTGTTTGATTGCAAACACACTTTAAAATTATCCAAATACAGAAACACACCAAAAAAATCGCAAAAATTAAGATATATTTTAGCACAGTATTTCATTATTTAACATCTTAAAAGCATTCAGAATTACACCCACTAAAACTTTCCAGAGCTTCCTCTGGCTGGTTACGACTTATCAGTGTTGAATTCAGGGGGTGGCCCGGGGGAGAGAAATTTCCCCTCGGAGCAAAGAGATGTCCCTCCGGAAAATTTGAGATTTTGTGTTTTCAATGGTCAAAAAGTGCAATCCCCCCCCCCCACCGGAGTCTCAGAAATCCCTCCCGAAGAAATGTGTCTGAATTCAACACTGACGACTTTGCTCCAGTCTGCAGAAAAATAAAAGTCAGGACCTGATCTGGCATGTCCCATCAAATCAAATGAGAGAAAGACCGGTCCAGATCTGAGCACATATACTCCTCTAAAATATGCCTCTCCAAATCGCAATCCTGGATAGAAAATGTCAAGTTTAATTACGAAAATTTCCCAAGAGAAAAATGACTTGAATACACCAAATTCAGTAGCGCCATCTAGTTTGAGTCGAACGTATTATTATTAGTCGAACATATTCTTATTAGAACGTGTTTTTGAAAAGTCAAACGTATTTTTTTTTTTTTTTTTAAATGGAATATTTCTGAAAATTCTTACTATGTAACTTTTTAGCTAATGATTCAGTATCGATCTACTCCAGGTATGATTTCACCGTGATTTCAGGATTTCACCGTGGGAAAATTAGTTTCATCAAAAAATTTTACGCTGTATTTTGATCGAGGGAAAAAAGGAAGACAAAAAATTTGTGCATAAACCAATGATTTTTATTATTTTTGCAGAAAAATTATACATAATATTTATAACTGAGAAATTTTGTTCAGAATATTTAGCATATAGGAGGAAGTAATGAGTCCAATTTCAAAAATGTTGCCATATCATTCACTGATCAAACGAAAAAAAAAAAGAAGAAATAATCAAAGAAAACAGAACACTATATTCCTTCACACACTTTCATATACACATACCTTCGCATTAAAATTAAACACAGGCTTTTGGCAATAAGAAATGCATTTATTTTTGAATGAAAAATTGATTTTATTTTTAAAGGTTGCCCTCCCCCCCCCCCCCACACACACACAACTGAAACGGAACAAGCCCGAATTAAATATATATATACATATAATATATATATATATACATACGCACTGTTAAAACATTTTAAATATTTTAATATTTCAAAAATAACGTGTCTTCTGATAACCAATAATATTTGTGTTCTGAAAATTTCTTCGATAGAAGTAAAAAAAATTTCTACTGGTTCTACATCGCATGAAATTAAAAAGCAAAATATTCAAAATTCTAGAGAGAAGATGTGTGAAATCTTTCAGAATTATAAGCAGATTGACAAAATATTTACAATTTCCCTAAAATAAATTGTGAGTCACAAATAACTAACAATATTTGAACTTCCTAGCTGTGGAGGCGTGGCCGAGACGGATTATCGCATAGTCTACGGGCCATAAGATCATGAGTTCGTATCCCGCGACGGGTAAGTGTAATATTGCTAATGTTGTAAAATGAATTAGATGAGTGAATCATGTAAAATCTCTGAGACCTATTGAAATGTGGGTGAAATGTCCCTTCCTTGAGAGCATAATTTTTATTTTTTAAATATAGAAATTTAAAAAAAAAATTTAAATATTTCTGGTAATTGAAGAAAATTTCCACTAAAATACGTAAATTGTACTGGCGTTTTGATTGGCGGTACAGTTTTTATATTTTAAAGGATTTTTTTTTTCTGTGTATTAATGCTTACCGAAAAAAAGGTGGAAAATGCTTTTGCAGAGAAATTAAAGGTGGTCAAACATGGATGCAATTCAGACGTTTGAAGTGTCTTAAATTTAGACACATACAAGCGTCTTAAAAATTTAGACACTTTAAAATGTCTGAAAATTGAACACTCCGTTTCAGACACTTATGTGTCTGAATTTCAGACATTTCAGTTTACAGTGTTGAGAGTGGAAGAATATTTTTTGTAATACACCCTTAACTTTAAATATAATTTTTTTTGTATAACTCGACCTGTGCAGGAATCTAGTTGCAAGTCAATTATAAAAGAAAATGCTTAGAAAGTAATCTACATGCTAAATGAAAAAAAAAAAAACTTGTTTTTCATACATTCCTTGTGTTTCTTTTTCCGCATTTGAGGCTGTATGGAATGAAACATAATATAGTAGGTATTTGGATCCAGTATTGCTATTCTCACACGAGAAACGGAAATTTAGATGAATTTACTTGTTAATTAAAGTGAAAATCACTACTAGCAACTAGCACAATCTGTAAGTTTTAATTAAATAATGCATTCCCTGCACCGTTTGTGTCTTTTAGCAACTCTCTTTCCTCGTAACAACGCGAAATCTTTCGAAGTCATCAGCCAAGTTATCACGAGTGGTCTACATTTATAACCCAGCATAATGTTTTTAACAACGATAAAAATTATAAATGCCATTAACTTATCATTACGTATACCGTTTGAGTTAATATGCTGCAATTATTTTGTCAAAGATCGAAATCTAAGAATTCTGGAAAAAAAAATTAGATATAATGCTGTTAATGATGATAATAGCTGCAGATGAACTGCTGTTAAATTATAAGTAAAACAAGTCGTAAATTGCATGTCAAACGCGGAAAATGACGTGCATTCGTACTATAACTAGTTTTATAAATATTCAGATCTTGGTGCAATAGCTATTGCACCATGCAAAAATGCATAAATACGAATTTTATTACTATTCTATATATTAAATTCAGTAATACGGAAATAATAGAACTCCATCTTAAATAGGGCGTAATCACCATGCAACCTAGAATCATTACCTATAATGGGATATCATTGAATTAATTACGTATGATAGGATTTAATAGAATGAAGAAAACTTTTATTAATATGTTTATAAGTTTTGATTCGATTTTCATAAAATTTTAAATGACTCTACAAAATTCTGAAGCGATTCTATGTAATAAATTTCAAATCATTCAGTTGAGTAGTTTTTCCGCCGTTATATGCGGACAAACAGACGGACGGAGCAGAGGACGACTGTAGGTACTACGTATTTATATAATTACGAACTCAACTAAAAATGGATTAAAAACAAGATTTTATTATAATGTCCTAAAACGGAAGAAAAGGTTGAGGGACAATTGATTGAAATAAATACCTTTTAAAAAGAAAATAAATAAAAAAATAAATTGCGAGTAATTATTTATGAGTTTGTTTAAAAAATATAAAGTGGATACGCAATTTAAAATCCAGCTTCCTTTAAAGAAAAAAAAAATGATTATCGTCCTCGTGTGTATCGAACCCATAACCATTCATCCTCTTCGCGGAACTGAAAGATGACGAGTTTACCAACCATGCCACGGTTCATTCGAAGAACATCAACTTATTTCTAAATTAACTAATGTCATGTACGCGATCACATCTTGACGACATTTACGTATCCTTATTCGACAAATGTTTTTGTCCCAAATGGGTGGCGGAGGAAATTTCATTTTTTTTTTCTTCTACGGGACATTTTATTGTTACCGGAAATACCTCACACTACCAAAAATTAGGTCATTTTTAGCACTGGGAAAGTGCAAAAATTGATTTACAAGATTTGAGCCCATCGGACTGTTAAAGCAAAATAAATATAAGGTTCTTTTTCTTCTTTTGCTCCTTCTTATTAAAAGAAGACATGCTGTCTGCTCTATCCAGATCTTATCTATGACAACGACTTCACCATTTTCACCGGATTAAACATCTTTTTCTTATTACGTCATTTCTACCTTGATTATCACGCGTATTTACGGGACAAATATAACAAAATATTCAAAATGGTCATCCAAAAAATCGTTTCATATTGCGTTATTTATTATTTTCTGGAAAAGTCAATATACTTAAGCCGCCTAAAAACATGCGCATACACACATTTTTGAAGGAGTGTGTGTGTAATAAACGCATTTAATATACGCCTTATACAAATCCTATATGATAAAATATTATCTTTGTAGGGATATCTTCTTTCACAATTAATTTTGCATCATATTGTACCTATTAGTGTTTTCTGTTACCTTTACTTTTTTCTTTAATTTTTGCCTATCTCACAATATTTCTTGAACATTTGGAAACATATTTCCGTATTTTATTAATATTATTATTATTGAAAGAAAGAAGACATGCTGTCTGCTCTATCCAGTTCTTACCTATAACCTATAATCTTACAATCTAACCTCATACTACCAAAAATTAGGTCAATTTTAGCACAGGAAAAGTGTTAAAATTGGTTTACAAGATTCGAGTCCAACGAACTGTCAAGGCAAAATAAATGAAAGCTTCTAAAAAAAGTGAAGGAAACAGAAAAATAAATAGTTTAATTTTGTAAGAATGACATGTATATTACATGAAAAAAATTTCAATTTTTTTTTTTTTTTTTTTTAATGACAGTTAAAAAAAAAAAAAAAATAGAAATGAAACAATGCCTTTTACAATTACTTAGAACTCATGCGTAGTTACGTGACAAATCACAAATTATTCAAAACGAACATCCGAAAAATCGTGTCATATAGCGTTACTTGTTGTTTTCTGGAAAAGTTAATATACTTACGCCACCTAAAAACATGCTCATACACACATTTTTGAAGGTGTGTGTGTGTAATAAACGCATTTAATACACGCCTTTATACAAATCCTATATGATAAAACATTGTTTTTGTAGGGATATTTTCTTTCACAATTAATTTTGCATCATATTGTACCTATTAGTGTTTTCTATTACCTGTACTTTTTTCTTTAATTTTTGCCTATCTCACAATATATATATATTTTTTTACATTTGGAAACATATCTCTATATTACATTATTATTATTATTATTATTATTATTATTATTATTATTATTATTATTATTATTATTATTATTATTATTGAAAGAAAGAAGACATGCTGTCTGCTCTATCCAGTTTCTATCTATGATAACGACTTCACCATTTTCCTCACATTAATCGTCTTTTTCTTATTACGTCATCTCTACCCTTGATTATCAGGCGTATTTACGTGACAAATGACAAATTATTCATAAAGAACATCGAAAAATTCTTTTCATATTGCGCTATTTATTATTTTTTGGAGAAGTTAATATACGCACGCCACCTTAAAACATGCGCACACACACATTTTTGAAGGAGTATATGTGTAATAAAAGCATTTAGTTTACGAGTTTATACATATCATGTATGCTAAATATTATTTTTATTGGAATATCTTCTTTCACAATTAATTTTTCATCATGTTGTAACTATTAGTGTTTCCTGCTACCTTTATTCTTTTCCTATCTCACAATATTTTCTTCAGCGTTTATAAAAATCTCTACGTATTTTATTATTATTATTATTATTATTATTATTATTATTATTATTATTATTATTATTGAAAGAAAGAAAACACACGGCATACTTTATTCAATTCTTATGCATTATATTTCGTCCGATCAATCTCCTTTTTCTTATTACGTCATCTCCAACTTGATTGATTTCTGTCTTAAATTTTAATCTCACACAGCTATAATCTCAATTTTCTAAAAACTCTTCGAAAAATGCCTATAATGTTGCTATCGACATACGATTTCCTTATAATATCTGAAAGCGTATGGTAATCAATAAACAATGTACTACCAACTTTATTTGTTTTCTTTTACCGGTTATTGTTTTTTTTTCTTTTTCTTTTTCTTTTTTTTTTTTTTAAATCAGCAAACTCATACTCGAACACCTACATGATTTTCTGTAATGGCATGTTTATTAATTCAAAAAATCATGTAAACTCTGCTGTATATTAATTATTTTTGAATAGTTCTTATTTACTTTTAGTTTTTCGCTAATAAATTCACCCATGTATACATTACGTGTACACATAGTTTCTAAAGTGGTATGTGCTACAATTGCTGTATTTTATTTTTCTATTTGCCATACATTTTCACAATACAGCTAATGCTGAATCAAATAATCCACGTGCATATCACCTTCTATTATGCATCTTTTTGGACAATATCACAGAGTTGGTGGTTATCCATGGATATTTAAGGGAACGCTTCACCATTAGAATGCTATCACTTTTCAATTAAACATTTTCAGCTTCTTAAGTAAAAGACTAAGAATGGAAAACGCTAAAAGTCAAAAAGAGGAAATTTTTCAAGAAAGCGAAAAAAAGAAGGCGAAAGCAACCTCATTTGTTACCTTTGATGTACAATTTTCGACATGTTTAAACTATTACTACTAGTGTTAGCATTTCAAGCGTTGTCCTGTTTGTTAAACTTGGCACTTAAAAACATTTTTTGTAAAAAAAAAAAAAAAAAAAAAAAAGATTTTTGATTTTTTGGTACTTTTAGCGCTTTTGATTCTCAGCCCTCAATTTATACATGCGTTCGAAATGTTACATCTGTATATATCCTAAACTACATCGTAAATGATTTCCTGTTTGATATTTGAAATAAAATTTATCGAAGAATCCAAATATTATGTGAAATTTAGATCTTAATGGTGTTAATGTCAAAGTTTGTTACAATTCCAATAGAGATTTTATGGGTTTTTGGGCAAAAGGAGATCTGAGAACTACGAGTATGATGAGATTGTAATCAATCTGCTACAAAAGTATCAGCAGCTGTGTTCCAATATGTCAAAAAATCCCTTTGTTCACTCTCATCTCGATTTTTCTCCTAGAAACTGCGGTGTTTTGAGTGGCGATAATGGGTAACGATTTCACAAAGACATATGGACTATGCAAAAAGTTACCACTGGCTGGAATGCTTCAATGTAAGCAGACTACTACTAGAACTTGAAAATTGACAGCCTTGAAACCGAACACGAAACACAAGCGAAAAGAAGAGGACTTATTGATTGATAATAAAAAACTTAATGTTTTACTATTGTTCATAAATTCTTAATTTCATGAAAAAAACTGACAAATTTCATGTTTTTTTTTTTAATAAATAGTTTGTGTTCTTTGACGCTTAACTTAAAAAAATTTTCATACTAGCTCTATTTTTACACCAAGAGCTAACATTGAAACGTTAATGGTTAATTCATATTGTGTGAGCCCAAATTACTATAAATTATTTCGTTTATTTAAAAGGCAAAAAAAAAGTAGTCATTGTAGTAGACCAGTGCAATTAACAGTTGGAGAATAAAGTATGAAGTTTCAAAAATATATATTACGTAAAAATATTGCTATTTCTTCATAGGACAACGTGTTTTGAATGATACCATAATATTCATGTCTTTAAAATTCATAACAAGAAATGATCCCATTCTCATCACTTGATAGCCTTACTTGTTTAAAATTAGAAATAAATCTATGTTTATTTGAAATGATGGATATTCAAATAAGATGCAAAACATTTAGTTGGTATGTTCTTCATTTGGCGAACTTTTGATGATATTAAAGTTTTCATTAATTTAAAACGTTAAATATGCTAAAATTTTTATTTTCTAGCAAATTTTTGAATGAAAAATTACAAAATTTATTTTTCTCCCTAACAACTCAATTTTACTATTTACCTTCAAACTCAAAGTATGTTTTGTCAAAACTTCGCTTTTAGAAATAAATTTCAAATTACCGAAAAAGAAAAAAATAGAAAGAAAAGAAAAAGAAGGAAGAAAAAATATTATACGACTTTTTTTTTTACTTATTGAGGTCATTAAAGATAGTATTACGAACAAAATAGTCTACAAACATGTCTATAAATTATATATAAAAATCACTCAAAATACTGAATAATTGGTATAAGTGATAAGCATAAATTAAAAAAAAAAGGCAAAATACCTTTATTTATTTACATTTAAACATGCTTCATTGCATTAGACGGCAGCATTCTCAAGAAAATAAAATGATAACAATATTTTCGCAAAAATTCAAATTAAAAAAATTAGTGAACAAAACAAAAATTATGCGAACACAAGGATAATGAACAACAACAAACAGAGTATCTAACAGAAATGTATATAACAGAGAACCTTTACAAATTTGAATTTTTGCGAAAATATTTTTATCATTTTTATTTTCTTGAGAATGTTGTGGTCTGATGCAATGAAACATGTCGAAATGTAAATAAATAAAGGTACTTTTCCTTTTTTAAAAATTATGTTTATCACTTATCGCAATTATTGAGTATTAAAACATGTCTATTTTAAATATTATATGCGTTTCATGCAGAATATTCAAATATTAAGCAAAATAATTATGAAATAAATAAACATACAAAAATTCAAGCTGTTAGGCTAAAGTACTTTTTAATATATATTTAGCATAATAATCCCCTAAACATTAAATTATATTAATTAAAGTTTCTTTAATTACTTACATTTTTTACATTAAATTATACTCATTGTTAAGAAATGAAAAAAAAAAAAAATCTATCCTCTTAGAATTAAGTATAACCTATAAAATTGACAACAAACACGAATGCAGATTTTTTTCCTTTACATGTAAAGACCATTAAAGATATTGTCACAAATTTAAAAAAAGTGTATTGTGAAGATTATGATAGTTGAATTTTTCATCTTTAATATTTTTTTCCCTTAAAGAGCTAGACTACATTGAAAAACTAAATTTTTATGGAAACATATGGTGTCTTTATCAGCTGGAAGCTGGCTGTTTTCTTAAGGATTTTCGTTAATATTTTTGGATCATAGGTTGCGATATCGTTATTAGTGGCAACAATGTTTAAAGGTGAATAACGTCAAGGTTAAAGAAAAAATACAAGAAGATTTAAGGAGATAAATTTTGTAAATCGCTCATTATACCCAGGTCGTGCAAAATAAAGTTTTTAAAAGAATATTTTCGATTCTTCTACTAAGCCTGATAAAAGTTATTAATATTCAAGATTAAGGAAATGATAAATAATTTTCTGTGCCCAGCTTTTTAACATTTATGGTCTTTTAAATATTTTATCATGCCTGTTCTACCTTTCATTTTTATGTCAATTATATTTTTAAATAATGTAAATGTAAATATTCCAAGATTGTTATTTTCTGCTGTATTTCTAGTATTTTGATCCACGTTGTAATAAATTATATTGTTTAAGTTAAAAGTGTATCGTGAGGTTATGAAAGTTGAAGTTTTCATCTTTAATCTTTTTTTTTTTTTTTGCTTTAAGAGCTAGGCTACAGAGAAAAACTAAATTGTTATGGAAACAAGTGGTGTGTATATCAGCTGGAGGCTAGCTGTTTTCTTAAAGATATTTGTTAATATTTTTGGATAATGGGTTCCGATATCGTGATTAGATGCAACAATATTTAAAGGTGAATAATGTCAACGGTAGATAAAAAATAAAAGAAGATTTAAGGAAATAAATTTTATAAATTGCTCTCAGGTCGTTAAAAATAAAGTTTTTAAAAGGACATTTTCGATTCTTCTAACAAGCTTGATAAGAGTTATTAATATTCAAGATTAAGAAAATGAGGTTATATTCTGTTAGCCGAGCTCCAGTGATAAATCGTGAAGTATTGTTTTGTTTGGCGTTATTTGAATAGAAATCTTTCGATGACTATTTTCCCACTTATTTCCCGTCAACCCCTACGCGCGGTAAGATTGATTTGTTGTCGTGTCGTTTAAATATGTTTCTGTCACATTTCGTTTCGTTTTATCATTGTGAAAGTTTGGGATTTGCGAAAACAGAGCAAGAAGCTTTAAATTTCATGCTCATACATTGGTTTATGATTGGGGTTTTAAGGAATTTCATATATTTAAAAAAATAATGCATAAGGATTTGACGAGAAAAATTGGTTGGCAAGATTTAGGCAATCAATGGAGCCAAGCTAATAGAAAAGTACCGAAAATGATAAATAATTTTCTTTGCCTGGCTTTTTAACATTTAATATCTTTTAATTTTTTTATCGTCTGTTCCACTTCATATTTTCAAGGCAATTGTATGTTTAAATAGTGTAAAAGTAAATATTCCAAGATTTTCTGTTGTGTACTAGTATTTAGTTGAAAGTAATAATAAATTATATTCTTTAAGTTGTTTTTTTGTTGGCTGATCTTGTCATAAAAATAAAAGTTTACCGTATTCTTAATTATCAAACATTTTCTGTTATAATTCATATTTTTTTAGAAAAAAGTTTAATCTATAAAATTGATAATAGCAGCAACAAAAACAATAAAATAATAATATTGAATAGAAAAATGTTTATTCCTGTGCGTGCAGCGAAGATTCAACAATTTATTAAATTTTGAAAATGCGGATAAACACATGTATGTAGAATTTTGAAAAACTATGCAAAATGACTTTTCGACAATTTTCTTTCTTCTTTTTTTTATAACCATTTAAAATAATTAAACTTAAAAAAAATTACATCACTCAAAATACCCTTCAATTGTTATTTTCTTCTTATATATTAATATAAGAATTATATAATATATTAATATAAATATAAATATATTATAACAAACCTATTAAATTTTAAATGGCATAATTTCAGTTTGCTTTAATATCTGTTTTCATGCCCCCATTATAAACAAAGCGAACATTAAAAAACATTTTCTTTCAAAACTTATGATCCTAGAATCGTATTATCAATAAAATTAACAGCAAACACGAATGTAGATTTTTTTTCTTTAGATG
The DNA here is from genome assembly GCA_963932465.1 of Maratus speciosus. Classification (NCBI taxonomy): domain Eukaryota; kingdom Metazoa; phylum Arthropoda; class Arachnida; order Araneae; family Salticidae; genus Maratus; species Maratus speciosus. Next base: position 533,537,737 of record OZ010788.1, on the reverse strand, counting down.
TAGGAAACATTAAAGATATTATCTTAAACAAAAAAAGTTGTATCGGGAAGATTATGATAGCTGAAGTTTTCATCTTCAATATTTTTACGTTAAGAGATAACTATACAGAAATAACTAAATTTTTATGAAAAGAGCTAAATATTTTATGGAAACATATGGTGTGTTTATCAGCTGGAGACTAGAAGCTTTTTTAAAGATTTTCAATAATGTTTCTGGGATCATAGATTGATAAATCGTGATTAGATGTAACAAAATTTAAAGATGAATAACATCAACGGTATAGAGAAAATAAAAGAAGATTTTACGGTGATAAATTCTTAAAATCGTTCTTTTTTACTATGCTCGAGAAAATTAAAATGTTTGGAAATATTATTTTTTATTCTGCTAGAAAGAGTGTAAAGAGTTATTATTATTCAAGATTTAAGAACTTATATGATAATGTTCTGCGTCTAGGCATGTTAATATTTATCACAGGCTAATTATTTTATCATACCTTGTTTCACTTCATTTTTGACGAAATTGCTGAATCTTTCAAAATGTAAAGCGTTAAATATTCCAAGATAGTTATTTGTATGTTTATGATATGATATATTCACTGTGCTTATGATGTATTTATCCACGAATTACATCATTTCAGATTCCTTTAATGTCTGAGTTTCTATTCATTAAAAACGATCGCTTATAAAGTATTAAATCTATAGTACTGACAACAGCAATAACAGCAACAAGAGCAATAACAACAACAACAACAACAACAACAAATAAAATGAAAACAGAATGGTTGAACTGTTATCGAAAAACATTTTTCTCTTTATTTGCAGAAATCATTAGATCATTAAACGTATTATTAAAAGTTTTTAAAAAAAGATAAATATTTCATGTTAATCGTACAAAAGCTAATTTTTTTTCTTTTTGCGGGATTTCGAAGTAAATAAATGAATACAACTCATAATATATGCTAAAAGTGTTATTTAACCCATAAGCGTACTAGTGCGAATTCGCACTGACCAAAATTTCAGATCGTTGGTATTTCTTGAGAATATGCTTTCTTCATTTTTCATTAACAAATTCAACTTTTGATAAAAACAAATATCCCAGTTTGATTTCCCATTATATTTCGTATAGGAACCATAATTTTATTATCACTATCATACCAATAAAGTTATACGCAGTTGAAGTTAAGGAATTCCGAATCGCACTAATGTGAAGTGCTCGGGTGCTGAACCGAAGTGTGGAATCTAGGGGTTAAATCTAATATTTTACGTATGCATTCTATTATATGTTAAATTGCATAAATTCAGTTTTTTCCTGTGTTTTTACAACTCTCCTTCCATTGCACTGTAAAAAAAAATTCTGTAAAGTTACTAAAGTTTTTCTAGGAAACTGGGATTCCTAGAACTTTTTATGTAACGGCAACAACAAAAATTCATGTAACAGACACACTTTTGCACTAAAAATAAAAAAATCTGTACGGTTACTAAGCATTTTTTAGGAAACTGGGTTGCCTAGAACTTTTCATGTAACTGCAGCCAGGGTTACAGATAAAATTTTAGTAGGATTACTGTAATGTTAGAAGATTCCTTTGTAAAGTTACAAATTTCTGTAGCTTTACAAAAACTAGTTTTATAGATTTGCAGCTTTTTTTGTACAGTTAAAGATGAACATTTAGTAAGTATGTAACTTTACATCAGTAGAACTACAGATTTTTTTTTACAATATATAAACACACCTATTATTAACCTATTATTAGTTGGAAGGGCCAATCCCAAAACTTTCTTCTATCTCATACATCTTACTTCAATATTATTACTTCAAGACTATACCAACTTTGATTTTCATTTTAAATTTGTGCTTTAGTAAATTAACTCGAGTAAAAACATGTTAATCTCTATCATGATAGTTATTAAAATTAATAGTTTTTCGCTATTCTGTTGCACATCAGCTGTTTGCGAAAAGTCGACTTTGCAGAATGCGATGTTCTGTCGATGCACAAGCGGCATATGGACAGTAAAACTACGAAAAACGAGAAAATTATACAAAGATCGCTATTACAGCGCCCCTTCCGGCAGAATATTTCGAAATTCAAGGAAGACTTGCTGGTCATAGCCAAAACATACACAAAAAATTTGGTTCAATTCTATAACTTCATACACTTTTGGATGGTTCAATAAATGGCACGAAAATCGCTATTACAGCGCCCTCTTCTGGTGGAATATTTCCAAATTCAGAGAGGACTTGCTGGCCATAGCCAAAAACATACACAAAAAATTTGGTTTAATTATATGTATAACTTCATACACTTTTTGATGATACAATAATGAAAATGCCACAAAAATATTCTTATGCATAACTTCATGCACTTTTCGATGGTACAGTGGCGACACACATAAATAGGGACACACACATTTTGTATAAACATGTTTTAGGGGGTCTCTGACCCCTAAAATGTGTACATCCGTCGAAAACTGGAAGTCGAAAAAATTCGATTACTATACTTTCTTCTACTGAAGATAGATAAATAGACTGTCGATATTATTAAGGGTGTTATCCCCTCACTCTCCTCCAAAAAGAACCGTGAAAATTTTAATAGCAATAGTTGTTATATTTTTTTTCTTCTTTGTGATATAGTAAGCTGGCAGAAACAAATGAAAAGTTTATCAGAATTAGGTTTTCTGTTTTCTTAAGGATTTTCAATATTATTGCTGGAATCATAGGTTGATATACTGTGAATAGTTGCGACAAAATTAAAAGATTAATAACGTCAACCAGAAACAGAAAAGGAAAAAAAAAATTCAGGGAAAATATTGGGAAAATCGTTATTTATCCTATGCTCATGAAAAATACAGGCAGATTATTTTTGATTTTGCTACAAAGTGTGAAAAGAGTTATTAATATTCTAGATTTAGGAAAAGATACGATAATTTTCTGTGTCTATGACATTCTGTGTAGGATGACATACTTTGCATGTGAACATTTATCATCCTATAATTATTTTATCATGCGTGTTTGAAGCCATTTTGTGGTGGAAATTACTGGAATTTTCAGAAATATAAAATTTTAAAGAAGCTAAAGTTGTTATTTTCTACTGTACTTATCGTACATTTATACACGAAATATTAAATTCTGTCATTTAAGTTTATTTTAATATGCGAGTTTTTATAAATGAGTCTGCTATAAGTACTGTGCTATAAATTAAAACGTTTTATTTTGACCAAAAACTGAAATATTGTCAGTTTCAACTAAACTTTTTTTTAGAATTAAGTTTTATCTATAAAATTAACTACATCAAACATAACAACAACAATAACGGCAACAATAACTATAAAAAAAACAACAACTAAAATAATAATAATAAAAATAATAAAAATGGACTGTTCTGCTTTAATTTTAACATATTATTGAAAGTAATAAAGTGGATAATTATATGCATGTTTAATGCAGATTATTCACACAAATATTATGCATAATAATCTGTCGAAAATATATTTTACTTTTTCTTCAGAAATTTCGAAATTGATAATCTTAAAAAATGCAACTCGTGAAACATGCTAAAATAATTATTTTTTAATATATTGTACATTATTTCAATAAATTGTAAATTGTATATTTTCATTTTCCGTTCAAATCTCCATTCCACAGTCCCTTCCCCATCCTTTTAAAAAGAAATATTTTCAATTATAACTTATCCTTTTATAAATAAATTTAATTAATAAATACATAAAAGAACAAAGTACAAATTCATATTTTTTTCTTGCGTGTATTGTGAATGATAACGGAATTTTTCATTTTTAATATTTTTACTTTCTTATATCTTCAATATAAGAAAGTATCATAATCGAAATTCATTTCGACTTCCGGTTTTCGAAGGGTTTACAGGTTTGGGGGCCAGAGATTCCCCCAAAACATGTTTATAAGAAATGTCTGTCTGTTCGTGTGTCCGTATGTCGCCATTGCACCATCAAAAAGTGTATGGAGTTATGCATACAATTGAACCATTTTTTTTGTGTGTGTTTTTGTCTATGGCAAGCAGGCCCTTCATTAATTTGGAAAAATTCCACCAGAAGGGGGCGCTGTAATAGCGATTTTTGTGCCATTTTCATTATTATACCATAGAAAAGTGTATGAAGTTATGTATAGAATTGAACCTATTTTTTTGTGTATGCTTTTGGCCATAGCAAGAAGGTTCTCCTTAAATTTGGAAATATTCCGCCGAAAGGGAGCACTGTAATAGCAATTTTTGTATAATTTTCTTGATTTTTTGTAGTTCTATTGTACATCGGCTGCTCGTAAAGCGACGGGAGCTTCGTATCAAGATATGCCGGCTATTCGCGACAGGCAGATGTACAACAGAATAACGGAAAACTATTGATTTTAATAAATATTATGATCGAGATTGACTCGTTTTTACTCTGATTAATTGACTGAAGCAGAAATTTAAGATGGAAGTCAAAGTTGATATAGTATTTAACTAATAATATTAAAATTATAGTAATATAATCAATAATAGTATTGACATTTGTAACTACATTTTGAAATATTAAGATGTATTAAATAGAAGAAAGTGTTGGGATTGGTACATCCAACTAGTTTCTATGGTAGATAGGCATTATGGAAACAACTAAAATTTTATGGGAACAGGTTTATCAGCTTGGGACTAGCTGTTTTATTAAGGCTGTTTAAAATCAAAGTTGGCTACTACCTTCATTGGCTAATGGCCTATTTCTGGCTTCATTTTAAAATTCACTTTTATTCGCTAACGCTCAAATTGGCAGGTGCTCTCTTTCAGAAACTTTGAAATCAAAATTTATATCCCTTTTTTAAGTAAAACCAGAAGATCTTTTAGAAAATGTATGAAATTTGGTGTTTTGATCCAAATTTGTACACGCGACAATGCGGAAAAGGAAAGAATCTAATGTCGATGTCTAATCTCGCTGTGGAAAAAAGACAAATGTTTCTTAGGCTTGGAAAGTATAATGCAACTCTAAACAAAAATATACAATAGCAGCTTGAGTTAAGAGTGATTTATTTACCAGTGATAGAGGTTTAAGGAATACTAAAAGGAAAATGTTAGCGTGTATCTATTATTACAAAATGTAAAAGAATTATCATTTATCGTGCCTGGCGTGCTTTCACTTTAACAAAAGACAAATGTTTTTTTTTAATCTAGCAAAATACAATATAAATATAAACGAAAATATACAATAACCTCTCTATAAAATGTTCTTTACCTTCAGAAATCACAGACACTTGTATGTTTCTGAAATATATAGCAGCATATATAAAAACAAAGTTTTTGTTTGCTGTCATTGGTTTACGGAAACATTTCTGAGTTGCTTTTATGTGTATTCGTCAGTTACCTCAATGAAATCGAGGTTTTCCGGATGCTGTCAAATTTCTGGTAAACATTTTTATTAAAATTCATAAGATACAAATAAATGTAAGTACATTGCTTAAAGGTGCGTCAAATATTATAAAATCCTTTAAAAACACATTAAAGTCCTTTTAAAAACTAAAACGTTTTCAACCGAAACTTACTCGGCCTTCCTCAGTGGATAACTAACAGCTATTAGATTACTCAAGGTGAATTTTGCACTGAAAGTTTAGCTTTTTATTGAAACATTTTTATATTCAACAAACGTGTTTTACTGACAAACATGACAGTTAACAGCATTAACATTACATGAAAATTAATCTTATTTTGTTACTCTTGTAGCTATAAACTCAGTTAAATAACTGAAAATGTGTAAACACGACAAAAATACGAGGTTAAGCTGATAACAAATGCACAGATGCTTGTAGAACGCGAACGAAATGACTTTCAGAAGCGCGTTCGGTGGCGTGTGGAAGTAACATTCCTCCTCTATACGAATGCGCATATTTGAGGTCGCTGGATTCATCCAGTGTTTTCTGAGAAGCGGAAATATGGGACGTGTTCTAGTGCTTTGTAAACGCGAGTTAAACTGCGTGCTGTAATCGAATTTTTAAAGGCTGAAAAAGTGATCTCCTATTAAGATTCATCGTCGTTTAAAAGCTCTTTATGGTGACGATGCTGTTGATAGGTCTACTGTAAATCGGTGGACAATAGAATTTCGGGATTGCGAGCCTCGAAAAGCCATAAATGTTGATGAAAAAGGCAGCGGACGTTCGAACACTGCCCAAAGACAAACATCGCAAACTCGTTGACGATTTTATTCAAAATGACAGGCGAATCACACAAAAACATATCGCAAACCATATTGGAATAACTATGGAATGTGTCGGCTTCATTATTGAACAATCGGCACACACTTCGCGCTCAACGGTAGAGGCTCAACGAAACCTGAAGTTTGAACCGATTCCACACCCTCCTTACTGCCCTGATTTAGCTTCTTGCGATTTTTATTTTTTCCCTCTACTCAAGAGAGACCTCAGAGGTAATCATTACACCTCGGACGATGAAGTGAAGGCAGATATCAAGAGCTAGATTCGAGAAAAGCCGAGAGAATTTTTCAGTGACGGAATACAAAACCTTGTTACACGTTGGATGAAATATGTTAGCCTTAACGGTGACTATGTTGAAAAATAAATATATGATTTTGAAGCTTAAGAATTGTACTTTAATATACTTTTTACCCGATCTTGCTATTTGTTTCTATTCGTGCTCTACAAGCATGTGTGCATTTCTATTCAGCCAACCCTCGTACATTCAATGTGAGAAAACTTGTTATTACACTATTAAAACACTTCGAAAGGTTTCCAAAAAATCTGTGGCAGTAAAATAAACTTTGTATCTATAAATGCTTCTGTAAACTTCAAATATATATTCGTCTCTGAGCCTTCAAAAGGTATGATGTTTTACGCAATCGCGGTAACTGGGAAGAGATTATTGTTACGTTTCGTACGTTGTTATATTATATTTTCGCAGATTAAGAAGCGTTTGCCATTAACTTTTACTCGACTGCCAAGAAGGGTTATGTGTTTCACGCGTATATGGGTATGTGGATTCCTTTATACTCTCGAAATATCCCAGCGGCTGGATGGATTTTAATGAATGAGTTTTTTTTATTCGTCTTAAACGTCCGATGGTTATAGGCTAGATTTTGTCTCGACAAATTCAAAATGGCGGCCGTAAAATACAACATGGTGGTAGAGACGAAAAAAATACATAACATATTGAGTGGCATATCATTGGATAGTTCTTTCAAAATAAAGACGGTGTTTCATTGACTATTTTACAGTCTGAAGCTCCGTTTAAATATTACACAACATGAAATTTGTGTAAGTAGGATCTCTAGCTTTACTTTAACTCTAACCTTCATAGACATCTCTAGTCCTCATCAAAACAGCGTTTATAGATAGGAACTAGCAATTAAACATAACTTAAAAGTCAACAATACAATTAAATAAAAAAAGTAAGTAAGTAATATCATAAAATATTTTCACATTGATGAGAAATACTTAATTAGTTCGCTTTTTACGCAGTCGGGTTTTTTTGATTTTTTAAATTTAATTTTTACTTGTTACAATGTTCTTTTTAAATAAATGCAAAAAAGAAACAATAAACTCTATGATTACAGACCATTTCAATAATCATGTCTGCAAGTGTCACGTTTTTATCTTTAAAAATTGGTAAGAAAACGTTTTAGAAAGTTTCATGTTCTTGAGCAGGAAAAAAATATTTTTACGAGAACCCGTTTAAGGATTTCCCATGTTTCATATGGATCACAGGGTGATGTATCATGATTCGGTGTTACAAAATTTAAAGATCAATAAGGTCAACTTAAAGCGAAAATGAAAGAAAACTTATAGATAGGGAAGACCGCGGCTAGTTGGCATACAGGGGTAAATAGGCGCAGTCCTTTATAAATCGCCTGTTTGTGGATAGATTTTGCAACCACTCACAGAGTACCTTTCTTATTGCTTTTTACAATGCCCATTGTAGTTTTGCAGCGTTACCTACGTGCAGTGGACATTTATTACGATTTTTCTGTTTTCTGCACTCATAAGTAATTTTTTGTTGCTTCATTCTTTTTCTAATTTTTAATACTTATCTTAATAATTGCGATTTAACTTGTGCAGTTTTTCTTAGTGTATGATTAACTGTACCTACTCCATATGTGATTTCCTTGGATTATTTATGCTTAGAGGATTACGTGTCCCTTTTGTGAAAAAATTTATTATGGGGCTAGTAGGCGCATTGAACACGGGGCAGGTCGGCTCGGTGTCTAGTGTGTGCTGGTAACTTGAAAAACAGCAAACATCGAGAAAAGTGGTTGCAATGCAAGATTTTGGGCACACGAGGCTTGCCCAAACGGAGACACTCGATTTTTTATTTGTGACAACTGTAACTCTGATGATGATATAGAGTAGGACAGAAGTTACTCAATGTTTTATTCATTATTTTTATGTCTGTATAATTTAGATTTTACATTGTACGGCTATAACGCCTTTATTTAAACTTACTGGTAATAATGAAATTGATTTCGCTTAATTGCATGTCTTATTTGAGCTTCATTTAAATTTTTATAAAGCGTGTGCCAACTTACTCCATACACTGCAAATAAAGGCGTCTTAAATTAAGATACATATGTGACTGAAAAAGAATTTCAGACACTTAAGTGTCTGAATCTGAAAATTCAGTCACAATAGATGTCTTAATTTAAAACACCTAAGTGTCTTACTATGATCATAGTGTACACGAACTGATAAAAGTGTCTAAAAAATCTGCAAGTGTCTAATTTTAAGACACTTTGTAACTCCGCTCCGCATTCACCAGGGGGCACTCTCAATTGCGCATGCGTCTTCCTTTCGAACTCGATGTTCGTTTGTAATTCAAACTGAATGCTTGTTTTTACGTACGCGTACATTTTAACTAATAATTTATTTTGACTTGATTGTTTTTTGCGGAATGTGAAGTTCCGGGATTTAATTTCTATCGACATAGTGGTACTCCGTATTAATATTTATCTATAAAACTAATACAGTGTTCTTCATCTCGTCAAATTTGTAAAGAGAACTGTTGTCTGGCGGGCTATGTTTTCAGGATGGAAATTTTCCATTCTTTTAACAGAGCTAGCCGGATGTGCAAGGGGATTTTATTTTTTAAATATCAAAGTCTGCCTAACTAACGGATAGTAACGTAGCCTCCAATCCGGACGTCCTCTGGGCGAATGTGCTTTTGGAATAATCAGACCTTTTCCCAGGTAAGTGGGGTCTTAACTATGTATTTAAAACTCTCTGTGATTGTTTTCTCTTTAAATGAAGACCTCACACGAGTCTATAGCTTTATCAGTTCCTGAGTTATGCCAAAATATGTTCAAAGCATTTTGCCTATGGTATTTCCATGTTAAAATTTTATTTTGCTAATATTTGAATTTCTACTCTTCAAATCATCTGCAATCATATTTCTGTATTATTTTCTATCCAATGTTATCTTTAAAATAAATTTGTGTGTCTCTGCATGGTGTATATTAGCGGTTACTGAATTTATTAATTTTACACCTTCCTAAGCCTTTTCTTATGTAGCCATTACTTTAAAAATCGCAGTGACATCGCCTGTTGATTGGCTCATACTTCTTAATTACCATCAAGACTACCTTAATAGTATTTTTTTGGTGTAATTATTACTCTGAAGTACCCTTTTTAATTATTTATTTACGTATACAGTATTTTTATAAGCATTTAATGCGGCAGCATTTGTAATGTTTACATCGATTTTTACATTTCTGATAGATTTATTATGTGTTATGTACTGGAATTCAAAAGCATTTATAGTAAACATTCCTGTTAATAGCTGCTTTTATTTATTATTTATGCTTTTCTTGTCTAATGAAGTTTTCTTCTGCCTCATAGTGTGTACATCATAAATTTTAAAAAAGAATATGGTTCGAACATCCTTCCATTCATTGATTCCCCCATATATTTAATACAGCGAATTACTTGTGTTCATTTATTTATTTTAAAATGTTTTGACTGATAAAACTCATTAAATCCGGTCATTCTAATTAAAAGATTTCCCTTTGATATAATTTTAGTGTTTCCGAGTATTTTAGAAATATCCCATTTGCCATACTGAAAATAGTCAACATATAATCATTTTATGATTCAAAAGTCAAAACCACAGCTTCACGATTTGATTGTTTGAACGGAAATTGACGTCACTAATGTAGACGTTGAAGCAGAAAAAAATTTGTTGATGTCAACAAAGATTTAGAAAAAGGATCTCGCGTTATCTCTAGTCGCTTTGTTAAATTTTAATGATTATTTTTAGATTCTTAAATTCATGTAATCATGTACCGTTAACGTAATTGTAAGAATGCGGTAAAAATATACAGATATATTTCATTTGAAATAATTATATAATATTGATTTTTTGATTACTTTTAGTTAAAAAGTAATTTGAAATTAAAAATGAATACAAAGTAAAGAGGTAGATTTTTATAAAATATTTATTTGCACATAGCTAGATTTTGCACTTAAAACTGACACGTACATTTATCGAATCATAATACAGGGTTGGACTTTTTCCAGAAGGAGGGCCTGATTAAAGCATGGGCAGACCCCCCCCCCCCCCTACGATTTTACGTGCTCCAAATTCGATATGGATTTTTTTTTTAAAGCTTATGTTTTAAATGTGTTTCAACATTGTATTGATTATAATCAGCATTTTGAACTTTTAAAAGTAGAATTAGATTAAAAACTAAATAAAAAAATAAATACAGTAAAAACTCTCAATCGCGGCCACCTCGCGAATTGAACGCGTTTTGGAACGTTGAATTTGCCTGCTATTCGATTGTGTTCGCTTTTATGAGGTAAAAAAAATGTATTTATCTTGAAAAAGGTCAGTGTTCGCTGAAGAAAATTGTCCTATGAAAGTTTTGTTGTAAAATCTCCATAACGGACACTCCTACATAGAGGACACAACTATTTAAGAAGCACATTTTTTATTAACAACATGCACATATTTTATATTTTTTTACCTCAGAAAAACAGACACTTCCGAATGGCGAACAAATTCCACGGTTCTAAGGTGCCTACTATTGAGAGGTTTTACTGTATTGTGACAAATATTTTAATTTTTAATCTTATTCTACTCTATAAATTCAAAATATTGATTATAATCAGTACAATGTCGAAAAAGATTTCAATTATCAGCTTTATGAAAATTGCATACCATATTTTGGAGCCCCTAAAATCAGGCTGTGTGTGTGGGGGGGGGGGAGGGAGAGTAGGGCAGAATAATGACCATATATATTTTCCAGGATCAACGTGGTCAAACATGGCTACGTATAATGCTTTAAAAAAATGGCTGCGATTCAGACGTTTGAAGTGTCTAAAATTCAGACGCAAAAAGTGTCTTAAAAAATTCAGACATTTTAAAATGTCTGAAAATTGAACACTCCGTTTCAGACACTTAAGTGTCTGAATTTAAGACATTTCGATTTAGAGTGTAGGTATAGGTAACTTGCCACGTGAAGGGGTAGGTTGGCGCACAATTTTCCTTTTACTTTAGGCTTCCGCTAAACATAAACTACAAAAGCTACAAACTCAAAATTCCGGGTATTTATAGCCCACCACTAACATTTCTTCCATTCCCACAATCAACATTGAAATTAGAACTCAAAAAACAAATGCTACACCGATGGCAACAACGTTGGTCTACAGTGCAGGTGGGTCAATACACGCGTGACTTCATACCTAAGGTCTCACAAAACATTTTCATAAGTAACAGATACCTGTATCTCTTTCTCACAAATCACGGACCCTTCCAACAACACTTATATACCAAAAATAAACGGGACTCACCTCTTTGCATTTGTGGATCCTTATCAACATCATTACACTATATTTTACATTGCACATTAACGTCTCACTATCACGTTAAAAAGCCACAACAGATGACACTGCCTGACTGGCTATCTTACCTGCTCGACCGTCCAGTTCTCCTGCAACGTATAGCGGATTGTATGAAATTTTTAGAAGACAACGAATTTATATTTACCAATCCCCTCCCTTTCTGAGCTAGCTGAGCAAACTCATTGTTTTTAGCTCCCATTTCAGACAGGAGCCCCTGTTTTGTACATAATGTAAATATTTGTCTTATTTCCTATGGTTTGTTTATTTAGTATTTTCATTATATTTATCAGCATATGCATTTCACTTAAAGTTTTTCAGCTCTAATATTCAAAAAACATGTCTTGTAATTGTTTATGCATGTATACAACATAGTGCAATTGCTGTCAATGTATGTACTGATGACACTCCTTGTGAGGTTCAGAGTCAAAAACAGCAAACTGAATTTATTTTTCTGTATGTTATTAACTGTTTTAAAAATATTGTCATTGTTAATGTATCTTACCATATGCAGTGGATTTGAGTCTCCCCCCGGGATTGCACTTATACTCTAAAGCGAAAGCTGGGTTCCCGGGGCGGTCATTCCTGTCATCCCTGTCTGTTCTTTAAAAGTACAGTTAAAGTTTCATAAAAAACGTAAACAAAAATAAATAAAAATCAATAACTAAAAACTGCGCCTACTAGCCCCGGTCTCCCCTAATATTTATAAACATTCTCTTACGCTACGTTCGTGAGGTAAGAGGTTTTTGAAAGATTGTTTTTGATTCTGAAAAAAAGAATGATCTGCGATTCTGATTCTGAATTCGAATTTCGATTCTGAAGCAAAGAATTAAGTTTTTTAAAATTTAAGATTAAGGAAATAATACGGTAGTTTTATGTATCTAGGAATATCATATTTTTTATGGTAACATTTGTTATTTTATAATCATTTTATGATGCCTGTTGTACTTTATTTTTTGGTTTAAATTACTGAACTGTCTAAAAATGTAAAATGTTAAATAAGTTAAGATTATTTTCCTCTACTGTACTTATGGCTTATTTGTCTAACAAATGTTAAATTTATCAGTTAAATTATGTTAATTATTAATGTTAAATTCATAACCGTTTCCTTCAATGTCTCAGATTTTGTACACTAAAATTTTACAATATCTCAAAGGAAAAAAAAAGTGAAACTTGACATGTCAGATTTGAAAAGAGATGAAAAGTAGTAAAAATTAAGTAGTACTAAAAGATAAGTTAGTATATATGTAGTATAGCATTTCATTAAAATACATAACTTTAGCACATAAAATTAACAATACAAGCAACAAGAAATCAAACCCAAATCAACTGAAAAAGAAATATCAGAAAACATAAATAAGAAAGACTTGGTTCTTTACATTCAGATTCAGCTAACTGTATAAAAAAAATTAAAAAAGTGGATAATTTTTTATTTGTTTATTGCAAAATATTCTAATATTTTGAAAACTCGACAAGTTTTTCCATTTATTCTTCTTTTGTGATCTTTCGAAATAAATTAAATTAAGAAAACATACGCGTAAAATATGCTAAATTTTTCTTTTTCTTTTTATATTACCCATTTATCCGCCAAATGTTAAATTGAGTTTATAAAAACTTCTCGCCCTATTATTAACTTATATTCTAAAAAATGAAATATTTCTTTTTAAAAGTTATATTTTTAGAAAAAATTTTAATCTACAAAATTAACAACAAACACGAATACAGATTTTTCCCTTTCTTTGGAAGTAGAGATCATTAATGATTATTATCACAAACAAGAAAAGTGTATCGTGAATATTATGATAGACGAAGTTTTCATCTTCAATGTATATATATATATATATATTTACTTTAAGAGATAGGATGTATGGAAATTTTTTTTTTTTTTTTGGAAACAGATGGTGTGCTTTTCAGCTAGAGGCTGCCTGTTTATCTAGGGATTTTCGATAACTTTTGTGAGATCACAGGCTGAGATATCGTGATTAGATGCAACAAAATTTAAAGATGAATAACGTCAACGGTGCGGAAAAAATGTAAGAAGATTTTAATGGAATGGATTTTATAAATCGCCTTTTAAACTCGGTTAGTAGAAAAAAAAAGTTTCAGAAAAAAATTGTTCTGCTACAAAGATAAGAAAATATAAGAGTTATTTCTATTCAAGATTAATGAAAAGATATGGCAATTTTCTGTGTCTAATATATTTCACCTGACTTCATTTACTATATTATAATTATTTTATTATGCCTGTTTACTTCATTTTTTAATGGTGATTATTGAGCTATTTAAAAATATAAAACTTTAATGTACCTGAAATTGTTATTACTGATATACTATGATATTTGAATGAAATATTAAATTGTATAGTTTCAATTTTCTTCAATGTCTGAAATTTTAAACATTAAAAATTTAACGGACTTCTAATAAACTAAACATTTTGTGACATGTCATTCGTTTAAATATGTTTAAACTGTAAACTTAATAAGAGAAACAAAAACAATAATAACCTATAAATATATATGTATATTTCATTTTAATTTGACATCATATATCTCTAAATATGTTCATATTTTTTATTATATTGAGATTTCCCGGAAAGTTTTTGTTTATTAAGATGCCTTCTATATTTTTTTATTGTAAAATTACGTAAAATACTTATTACATGTCCTCGTTAAATTAGAGATGCGGTCATTTTGTTGTACGAACTTGTTAGGATTATTTTTTTTTTTATTCAAAGGTAATATATTGCGATGTTTTGTGCACAGTTCTTTATTCAATTACGACTAATTATAATCTTATAAGTAAGATACAGTGGCTCCCAAAAAATACCCTTTCTTGAGTTGCAATAGAGAAAATGTCCAGATGTAAAATCATAAATTTGTTTCAAGAAACCATTTATTTCTTATTAACGTTCTTTTTGAGATTACAGAATCCATAACTTTGAAGAAATCTTAAGTATTTGACAGTATACTGACGTTGAAGCGGTAATAACTCTTAGGTACTTGAAATCACCCTCAACGTCTGAAAAATCCACTTGAGACTCGAATTTTATGTATAGCAACTTTTAGGGACCGGAAAAGGTAATTGATTTGACATCTTCCGAGAAAAAGGCTCATGAGGGATTCTCCCGGTGTCTGCGCGCCAAGATTTGGCGAGGAAAGAACACTTCAGGTGTCGAACACTGGCATTCTGATGTGCATCGAAATAAATCTTTAACACTAGAACGCCGGAAAATTATACGAAAGTTTTATAAAAACATGTTAAACCAGAAAATTTATTAAAAATTTTTTAGGTTAATTGTTTAACTAACTTCAGTGTAATTTATATTTAACTTATTTTTTGAAGAAATTTCTGGACCGAATCGACAACTTGTCCTAAACGGATAAATATCTGTATGCTCAACGAATAATATTGAAATACAATTCAAAATTGTATATCGACAAATTGCTCTTCTCTTTCTTTTCGAAATATATAAACTTAAAAAAATGCACACGTAAAATATAATAAAGTTGTTATTGTTTTTTACCATATTATGCCTTAATTTACTAAATTTTAAATTGAATAATTTCTATTTCTTTTAACACCATACAGGCCGCAAACAGTTGACAAATCTAACAGTTTTTTATTCAGAAATTTTGAGTTCATACCAGAAAAATTTTAAAGCAGATTTTTTTCATTTTATCCACGATGAAAATACTATTCTTGAAACTTTTTTGGGATAATTTATAATTTTTTAACGATGGTGTTATAATTGACGCATAAATGCGTCATGTGCTCTGTATATTGTCAATAGCTACGTTTACGTACATTCCAATATAAACATACATTTTCTTAAAAAAAAAAAGAAACATTTTTTTCTTAAAACTTTATAAAATTAACAAGCATGAGAAGAGATGTTTTTTGCTATAAGTGTAGAGATCATTTGAAGTACAGCGCCAACAAAAAGAGCCGTATAGTGAATCAGGGTTCGTACGGGTCCTTGAATTTCCAGACTAAGAAATTATTGGGTACCAGTATTTTGTTATGGAAAATCTCTCCTTAAATACGACAAAATATCATCCGTTTAAACTAGATTTATTACTCTATAAAAAAAAATTCTGATACTTGCCTTGAAAATAACGGTACCCGTACGAACCCTGTGAATATTACGATAGCTGAAATTTTATCTATAATGTTTTTTAAGAACTAAACTATAGCGAAACAACTAAAGTTTTATGGAAATTGATGGTGTCTGTATCAGCAAGAGGCAGGGCTGGCTATTTGCCGGCAAAAAAGGGTTTCTGCCATGCGAGTGGCAGAAAGTGGTTATAACCGGTTTTAACCGGCAGAAACTGGCAACAACTGGCATAAAACATTTCATGACATAATCTGAGACTTTTTTACTAGTATTAAATTCCTTAAGTACATTTTATTCCGTTTAAATAACAAATGAAATATTGTAGGTAGTTTTATTAAAAAATAAATAGATTTGTATTAGAAAAAATGGGTAATGTAACAGATAAAATTTCAGTTTAAAAATCAAATACAAAACTATATCCAATACTTATTTTAAATGAAACAATGAAAAGAAAAGAAAAATATTCAATACTTGCTCAAAATGCTTTTCTGTTATTTAACGTAATACAGTAGATCTTTATAACGCAAACCTAAAAACACAAGGTTGTGCGTTATATGGATAACATTTCACATATCATTAAATTCACCTTGTAAACATGGGCAAATATGTCTGAAACATATCAAAATACATTAGAGTATCTTCATACTGCTTTCCTTGTTACCAGATGTTATCCAGATAATTTTTAGCATAATATAGATCATTCCACACATTCTTAAATTTACTTTATAAGATCCAAGTATACCTGGAACAAATCATTCATTATATTACTCATTTTCAAAACTATTTATTGTAATAATAGCAAATTTTTCATTAAAAAGTCCTGAATTAAGGATATAAAGTTGAAATAATGTATTAAATTTAGCTCTGTAGAAAGTCACAATTTTTGATAATATGGGAATATCGGTGCTTCTGAATTGCAAAATTCATTGTTTACATCTGAGTAAGCTGTGCGTTATATGGAGAATTGCGTTATAAAGATCTTCTACTGTATTTTAATAACACTATAAATTATTTCTCATAGAAATGTTATAGTTATATGTGGATCTTGTAATTCTATGGATTTAAAAAACATTTCATTTAAATACAGTATTCAAAGGAACAAATCTGACTTTTCTTTATTTTAATTTAAGACTTATAAGCATAGATCAAACTTTGTGCGAATTTTAGTAGAAAAGCTAAAATCTTTAACCATGATTTTACACACAAATAACGTATAGACATGACAATAACCGATCATATGAGATTTTTTTGTAGTGTCTGTATGTTATTTGTGCGTAAAATCGTTGTTAAAGATTTTAGCTTTTTTATTAAGACTGTTAGTTGAAAATGTCCCAACCACATTTTGCACTTGCAAAACAAACTACAAAGGTTCAAAGCAGATTTCATGCAGTAATAACAGACTACCATATGCTAGCTTATTTACTTCATCCTAAGTATATGGGATCAAAATTGACATATGAGCATAAAGAAAAGGCAACGATATTGCTTTCTGATATTAATCCCAATTTTGTGCCATATATAATACCCATTGAAGCAAAATAGATTCCTGCCCTAGAAACATATTTCTCCAAGGAAGCCCTAGAAAATGTTTTGCCCTTGCCTGTGTGGTGGTCGTCTTTGAAAACGAATACTGGTGAAAATGAGGATTTTTCAAATTTTGCATCCTCAAAAATGGCATTGCCAGCAAGTAATGATAACCTTGAAAGAGTATTTTCAAACTTTTCTTTCATTCAAAACAAATTAAGAAACAGTATGTTCAGGAAGATTAGCAAAATTTTGTCCTATGCTATGGAATGTTCTGTGGAAAAAGTAATAATAGTATATTTGAGTGGCAGTTTTGTTCTTTCAATATTGTAAAATAATTGTACAAGATATTTCATTAATTTTTTTTCTGTTATTTATTGTGTTTCAAATATATACTTATATATTTTCACAAGAATCATAATATTTAAGTTATTGCATTGCATTATTTATTTAAAAATGCTCTGAAAAATAAATTTGTTAAAATATCACAGATTTTTTTGCAAATTTATTTTTTTACTTTTAAATAAAAATTCAACTCTAAACAACAATATAAAATAGTTAAACTTGTACAGCATCAGGCTACCATTGAAAATTTCTGTTTTTCAAGTGAAAGAAAATTAGTACCTATTATTATATAAACAAAATATATTTATATGATCATTTTGAAACTTTTTTACAACTTTGAATAACATTCATAATCTTTAATTTTAATTTTTAACTTACTTGTTTACAAATCAAATACATGTGTGAATTATGAAGCATTGCACATTAAAGTTCTTATTAATATTATTTCTTAGTTTCTGCCAGTTTTTGCCACTTACTGGCTGAAACTAGTTTCTGCCATGCCGGTTTTAACCGCTGGTTTTAACCACTCTGGCAGAAACTTGCCAACCCAGGCAAGAGGCTGGTTATCTTTTAAGGATTTTCGTTAACGTTGCTGATATCATATGTTGATATACCATGAATAGATGTTACAAAATATAATGTTGAAAAACGTGAAAGGTAAAGAAAAAATAAATGAAAATTTAAAGATGATAATTTTTTGTAATTGGTCTTTATGCTTGTTTTTTATGTCCAAGGAAAATAAAAAAAAATTAAGGGGACCAGGAAAGCCCTAGCTCCGCCATGTTAAATTCACCAACTTTATGTACCTTTTCCTCAGAAATGATAAAAGATAATGGTCTAAATTTTTATGGAAGTTAGAATAACATATTTTACATACTTTAACAGACCATTTGCTATCTAAGTGAGGCTGAAAATTTATTATTAATTATTTATTAAAAATCATTTTTAAATTAGTTTTTTTGGTAAGATTTCACTGCCTAAAATAAATAATTCTCAACAAATCATCAAACTTCTGTGTTAAAGTGTACAATATAATGTAATATAAGTGTCATTAAAAATCCGAGTTCTTAAGTTTCATAGATATTTTTAAAAAAAGGAACACCAACCTGAAAAATCCATGTTTTGAGGAAAACTCATTTAGATATTTAATTAATATTTTTACTGGTGATTAAAAAGCTAAATTTAATAAAATCCTGCTTTATATAGAGGACTATTAGCTTTTTCTATCTCATACGACTCTTCAAATTTCCTTTTTGCAGCTCTATAACTTTATAAGTAAAGAATCAATTTTTTGGGCGAATTTAGCTTACCTGGTCTCCAAATTAAAAAAAATAAAATACAATTTTTGCAAATTTACATAAATATAAACTCTTCCTTTTATATTATTAATGTATTTTTCATTCAGTTCATGATTTAATTGTTCATGCATTAATTCACATTTTCGTATAAATTTAGTATATACATATTTGTGTGTATACAGTGTGTTTCAAAATTATGTGTCAGAAATGTAAAAGCAGATAGAGGGGACCTAAATAAAGAGATGTTGTATAGTAATGTAGAAATGCAGCGTTGAGGCGGTAAAGGGTGCTATTAAGTTCGGTGGATAAAAACGCTTCACTGGCTTGAATTGTCATTCCCTCACGGATTTTGAACAACATGCTTCGTTAGACCAATGCGGAGCTTTCCGACATGCATTTCATATATGGGGTTAAGCAAGGAAATGGTTCACACCCAACGCATGACAAAAGTTTTTGAAGTTGTCGAAGGTCTATCCTCCACTGTGCTTGATACTGCTTCTTCCACTGCGAATTCTGCGATATCTTCAAGTGCCCGTATCACGCCTGAAAGCATAAAACGATCCACTAGCGCACAACTTGCAATGAAGACGCTCAAATGTTCGGCGATCTGTCAGAATCCTACCCGGCGATAGTTCAATCTAAATATTTTAAACAGCCAATCCATTTCCTTGTGGGATCCCATATATCAAATGCATGTTGGACATGTTGGGAAGCTCCGCATTGTGTAATAATGTATGTTCCTGAAAATCCGTACGGGAAATTATGATTCAGCCAACGAAGAGTTCCATTCATCCGCCGCATTCAACAGCGTCCTCTAGTGCCACAACACTGCATTTCCGCACCCACATTCCCACATGAAATCTGCTTATTTAGGTCTTCTCTACCTGCCTTTACATTTTCAACATATAATTTTTGAACTCCTTGTATATATATATATATATATTTAGGTTAAATACTAGTATTTCTTTCACTCAGTCATTATAGGTAGTAAACCGGTGACATCAAATCCGTGATTGCCAAACGGAAATTTTTTTATGAAAATTAATAGTAAAAAACGATACAAACAAATTGAGCTAAGTTTGGAAAGCCGAAATATGTTTAATTATTATTGAAATAGGGCTATAATGTTTTACTGTTATCGCGGACATTGATACTTTTAGAACATTTTATAGAAAAAATTGTGCTCTTTCAAAAAATATTCTTAGTATGTCAAACTATTCTGCCAAAGAAGTCTGTCATATCTATTTTAATGACGCGGCCGGTGATAAAATTTCACCATTATTTTGATTTGAAATTTTACCGGTGGCATCTTTATTTCACATATAGACGTTGGTCAAGTGTCGACAAAACAAAGGCGTATGGGAACGTTTAATGGACGCGCGGCTGCTTACTCAGCGAATTCCGGCTGTGTTCTAATAAAGTTTGTCATCCGTGGCGTAGTCAAGATTTCTCTTCGGAGGGGATCCAGAATTTTCCTGCGGGCTATATGTATTGTAAAACCTGTCAAGATTAAATCGCCCAGAGTGGGGAAAAATTCCGTTTTAAACAGGAATTCATGTTAGCAGGTGTAATTGCAGGGTATTCTTTTCGATAGGTCTATGGAATATTTCCGTTTCAGACAGCATGCCGTTATATACAGGTTCTCTTTTAATAAGTTTTTCTGTATTTATATAAATAAACTTTAGTAAAACCTGTCAAAAGGGTAATTATCTATAACGGAATCTTGCCTTAAACGGAAGCATTACGTGATCCTGTGTAGCTTGCCATACAATTAAATTTGATGAAAACCTGTCTGAAAAGAGATTTTTACTGTTTTTTAACGATTTTGTCTTAACAGGTTTTTTTGTACTTATAAATATAGTAAAAGCTGTCAGAGCGGAATGTTCCTATAAATGTTTTTATGACAGAAACCTGTCTGAAACGGAAGAGTTTAATATCCCCTTTGAAACTAACAATAGATCTTATTGAAGCAGTGTCTCTTAGAAGTATAATTAATTATACTTCTTTAAACGGAAGGCTGTCTAAAATTAAACTTTTTTCCAGTTTTTGCATTCACGTCTTGACAGGATTGACTTTGTGTGTATGTGTAACAGAAGCATGTCGAGTAACTTTAAGAATTTAGGTATATCCTTATTTAATTTCTTAATTTAAAAAAATAGCATGTGTAAAATAAAGAAAGATCAATCTCCATAATTGCAGCTATTAATATAATCAAGTTTCTTTATTATTTACCAGTGACAAATATTTTACAAACATTATGATATAAAATCTTAGCACATATTGAAGAGTTAAAGATATTTAAATCCAGTTTCATATAGCATATATATTTGCTTATATTTAAATTAAGATCAAATTATTAAGTTTAAAATAAAAAAAAACATGTTTAATTTCTTGTCATTAAATTAAGAACTTGTGCTGATACTGAAAATGAGTTCACATAATTGTCAAACCCGTCAGCTATTCATACTCCATGGGGGTTTCTGAGAAAAGGTTCTAGACTTTGAGAAAAAAGAGCTAGCAATTTCGGCTACTGAAACTAGTAATGTAACAAGAACATGCCAACAAATATAGGTCAAGTTGGAAAAATAGTTTGGTTAGAATTGTCTAAAACAGTCAAAATTCTTCTGGGTTTCATGTTTGGGTTCATTTTTGATATCATATCCGTCTTGAATAGTTGGATCCGATATCTGACAGACTTTAAGGATGTTAAATTTCCGAAACAATTTTATTTGTAATAGATTAGTTCTTTTTTGGAAGTATTAGGTTACGTAAAAAGTAATGGTGATTTCTGCTATTTTACTTTTCTACCAATGTATTTTAGGTGGTTCAAACAGTTTTAGAGACTAGTGCAGCAGTAAGCTCTCGGACTTTGGTATCTGTATAAGATTCAAATTATGCTTTCGATTTCTCATTGCTAAAGACCGAATGTCACCCATGACCTTCTACATACACAAAACTCTCATTGCCATTATGAAATTTCTGTTAATGAAAAAAATGTTAAACTGGGGGTTTAGAAGTCGTAATTGGGGTCAAAGGTAATGTTGAATTCAGGCAATTTTCTCCGGGAGGGATTTCTGCAGCTCTGGAAGGGACACTTTGGAGTTCCATGGAGACGCTAGAGCTTCTAGACTATCAATAAGCATAAATCTAAAATCTTCCGGAAGGACATTAGATGCTCTTGAGGCAGTACTCCTGAATTCAACGCTGTAGTTTAATTAATGTGAAAATCGTTTCCGATGCTTTTTGTAATATTCAACTAACAATTTATTATAGCTCAGATTGAAGAGTTCAACATCAAAAATCTTCATTATTTTGTAATAACCCAGAAGAACATCAAAACCTTTCAATATCCCTCTGCTCTTTCTCTAAAGATCAACGAGAAAAAAAAAATATCTAAGCAAGAAAGAAATATTGATATCCTGAAATAGTCTCCAGATTTTTCATGCAATGTATTATTCCTCTTCATCGGATGGCCAAATTGAACAGGAATGTGTATGGCTAAAGAAAACTACATCAAAGTTTTCTTTAGCGAAGGATTCTGCTCTTTTGAACATATCAGCAAACTTTTGAACACAAGTCTTATGTTTCTTGCTTTTTAATTGGCGCAAACTCTTTAAAGCTGAAAAGACATCTTTAGCACGTTTTACAACAAGAGATAAATCATATTCAGATTTCTGAAGGTATTTTGAAAGTAGAAATAACAGTTTACAAATAACTACTCCAAGAATAAAGTAACTTTTATTAATTCCAGACTGCATATTTAAGTAATTTCTAATATTGTGCGATATAAAATTATAAAATGAACAAAGATAAGAGATGCGAAACTCAATCAATTTGCCGTTTTTCCTTGGGCTGGCATCCCGAGAGATTTTTCGCTGTTTGAGAAAATGAGATTGACTAATCAGAAGCCTGCATATTTGAGAACTTTCGTTGTTTACTTTAAAAAATGCAGTTCGCAAAAATTAAGGCTTCTGATAGGTCAGTCTCGTCTAGCTAACATCGAAAAATATATCTGGATTCCGGTCCAAGTCCCAGCGAAGTACAAGATGCAAAACTTTTATGTATAAAGTCAAAATAGATGTATCCTATAAATGCCGCTTATTTTTCTTTAGCACGCAGCCTTAATCTAGATATAGTAAAATCTGTGTAAACGGAATCGCTAGGGAATCGTTTACAAATTCGTTGTAGACCGATAATTATCCTTCCGTCATCTCAACCATGGAATGCTTCCGTTTACCAGTGGATTTCGTGTTCGCAGAAGATCTGTCAAGGAAATAATCACAACTGGAAAATTTTCTATTTGGGATAGGTTTAAAGTCTTAGCGACTATAAATATATAGTGTTGTTTCAACGAATTTTGATTTTTTGCCCTTTAAGATAGGTTATTTTCACAGATTTTACTGTAATATATTTATGCTCTTCAGAAGTGTACTCTAGAGGGAATATGTAATAATACTTTCGAAAGATACTGTGAAAGCGTAAAGTGTTTGGAAACCTGTCTAAAACGGAAATGTTCATAGCCCCGACGTATGACACACCTTCTAAGAAGAACACATGTCTAAAGAGAAAGTATTCTTAGCTTCTTTGTAATTTCGCCTTAGCAGTTTTGACAGTTGTTGTACCCATGATTCAGTAACACAGGTCTTCGTTCGGGGGAGGGGGAGTCTGTACTCCCTGGACTCCCCACCCCTCCCTTGGCTACGCCACTGTTTGTCATACCAAGTTTTTCTGAAAAATAACAAAATTTTGCATAAAATGTTTTAAGAGAAACCAATATCCGCGATAATGGTAAATCATCATAGCTTTTTAATAATAATTAATTTAATTAAACATATTTTTGTCTTTAGAAAGCTAGTCATACCTAGCTCATTTTGTTCGAACTATTTTTACTATCGATTTATAAAAAAAAAAAAAATCAATTCCACTATCACTGGGTTTTCGAAGTCATTGGCTCCCGGACTATTATACTACTGAAATAAAGGTTTTGTTTACACAAAAATTCTTAAAAAATACTTTTGCATTAAAAAATTACCTTTAAATTTCTGAAAAAAGGACATAAAAGTTATTTTCCCTAACTCTTGAATGTTTCATTTTTCATCCTAAAGATGGATAAGATAGTTAAGATTTTAATGAAAGATGAATATAAAGTCTTTTAAACTTCAACAAGAAAGTAAAGCAAAATATTCTTTCCTGAGTTATAAATCTTTTAACAACAAATTCTATCAACAAAGACAAGGATTGGTAATCCCACTGTGTGTAAGTTGAAAATTTTTAAAACAACGAATATAATAAAAGATACGTTTAATTATTATCGAAACTGAACTTTACAGTCAGTGAAATTTTTGGGACTGGTGTTTACTGATGAGGGCATCTATATCAGAGTAAAAACTGGTTAACTTTATCATTAACCCTTTAGTGCGCAGCTTTGCATATATGCAAACAACAGTGTTTTGAATTTAGTAGATTTTTTATTCATATATACTTAATTCACACCAGAAAATTAAAATAGCAATATCTGCCTTGATTAATAACAGACATTCCGTATCTAACTTTTAACTAATGTCACAGAAATTGTCACATAACTAGTGTGAAGTGGTCTGTGAGACCGCTCCATGGAAAGATGAATAAAATACACGATTAAATCATAGGATGGTATTTTTGTACTAAACTTTTTGAACAGGACTGTTATAATTAAAATTCACCTATTCAAAAGTCTCTGGTGATAGTACTAAAGTTCCAAACGGAACAAAATTTCGGTAGTGTTTGTTGTTAAACTGAAAATTGCAAGTTAAACTATAAAAACTGAAAGAAACCGTGTTCTGAGAGACCGGTAACATCAGTTAAAGGTTAAATAAAGCGAAATTAACCATTAAAACTTTATGGTGTAAAGTCAGATTCTCTGAACTACGTAATTTCTAGAAAATATTCTATCATGGGAAATAAAGGGTTAAGGTTAGTTGAGGTAACTGGGCCATGATTTTACAATGTGACTCTGGAGCTTCTGACAATTCAGCTTCAAAATGCTAATTTCATTTGAATTAAAGTCTGAACTTCGGTAAATGTGTTCAGTTAGGTTCCCTTTATGAGACAGAAATGCTCAAAATTACATTTTAATATTTAAAAATATAGAAACATGCCTATTTCATATTTCTTTCCTCATGGGCCCAATTGCCCCCCAAAATGGGGTAACTGGACCAGGGGGGGTCTACGTTCCACACGCGTTTATTTATTTTTTTTTTTTTTCACATCGGATATCAGGTCCTGTTTGAAAAAGTGTAAACAACTTTAAAAAAATTAAACCAGGCTGATCATGTAAATTATATGTCAATAAACAGCGTTGTAAGGGAAACCTTTGCTGTCAATGTGTCTAAAAAAAGCACTAAAAGTAAAAATATTAGATTTATTTATACCAAAAACATAAAACTTAAGTAAGTACTTATGTACTTTAGTATAGATAATAAGTATAAAAGTCACATGGCTATTTTAAGGAAAAAAATAGCAAGATAAATCTATGAAGTACTTAAGTACTTTATCTTTATCCAGTGGTCACATTATATAGGGAAAATTTTATTGTTCCTGCCAGAACCCTTAATGAGTTACCGTCATGATCATTTTATTTAACATATTCTAAAGAAAGGTGCGATGGAGATATTATTTTCAAAATAGTGGTAGGAACAATAAAAGTTTCCCTATATAATGCGACCCCTGTGTATCGTACAATTTCACGGTTTGCCTATCTCGCTTTCAGGGGCAAGGTACTTGCATTCGTAAAATGTTGAAATAATTTAATAACACCAGTATTTACAAGAGAATCTATCTGAAAACAAGTAAAAGTATATTTTCGCGTACTTAATAAAGGTGAAATTTTCATTATAAAATTCAGATGCCAATGTGGCAATTAGGAATTAAAATTAAGTAATGCCATAACGCATCACCGCCTCTCAAGGGGTCAATAAATTTGGTTTGCTACCACTCAATATGCTTTTTTAAAATTTCATTACGTAATTTTAATAACGTATTCTATCATTTTCTTTATTGTGAGCAAAAAACAATGGAGAAATTTATTTCTCGTAGTAAGAGAAACTCAAAAAAATTATTTATATCTATTGGGGTAACTAGATCCAGCATGGTCCAGTTCCCTCGGATACAAGTCCTAGTTACCCCATTCTTGAAAAATTTATGGGGTAATTGGGACACCGGGCTTACATTTGAAACATGAAATAAATATGTATAAATACCTAACAATATTAATGTAGTTATACGCCTAATCTTAAAAAAAAGATTGTTTAATAAAAGTACTTTAATTATACAATATTGCAGTAATTATACAGTATTGCAGTATTTTAATAAAAAGCCGAAGAAGTTCAACCGTACTGACGTTGTTTTTTTTAAAAAAAACCTTAATTTTTTAACAACCTATCATAGCGAAGTGAGAGTTATGATTGAGTTGATACGCGTTGTTTTCGGAATTAGATATTAAGGGGAATTGTTCACAAAAGCTAAAACTTAAAAAACACCAACATTTCTTTTATAAAAAAGCCTATGGCCCAGTTACCTCGTGGATCCAGTTACCCCAACTAACCTTAAAGGTTAAGTTTTATAAAATAAATAATTATATAAAATAAGGTATTTGGAGACATAGGTCTTAAAATATTTACTAATTTGCAATATATTATCGTCAAACAGCCACACGACAGTAGTTTTTACTTGTATTGCAGATGTGCAACATAAGAAAAGATTGGCGTATTATATGAAAAATGTATCTCTGATGATTTTTTTCATTATTTTTCCTGTGTTATAAACCTTTTAGAGAATCAAATATAATTTTTCGAAACAAAATTAAAATTCACGCATTGATGGGTCACTTTTTACGCAAAATTTGTTTCTTTAATTGTTTTTCAAAAACAGCAAAGAAGAAAATGCACGTTCTCGCAAGTAGTATGTCGTGTTCAACCCCATCAAGTACCTCAAAGCTGATTTAGATATTTCTGGATATTCTGCTGCCATGTTCATTCAGAACGAAATCAAGGATTTTTCCAGTGTTACCATGAGGACTGCGGGACTACTGACATATCTCACAACGAGGTTATAACTCCTCACTGTTTAAGAAAACCCTGTCTTCTCATGAAATTTCCGTTCAAGCTAATAGCTTTCTTGATTATTACGGATGTAAAATATTGTATTAGTTATATTTTTTAAACACATCAAATAAAAGATACACTCGTGGGAAAACTCGATCCTTTCGCGACACGCCAGAACATCCGACGCAACTCACCAGTGGGCCGCGACTCATAGATTGGGATCGGTTTCACTAGAAAAGCTTGCGATTTTTAGTATTAATAAATAAATAAATAAAATACATCTAAACTTTAAATATAAGTCTCAAGTTTCATTTGCTTCGTAAACGCATAAAACAGTTTTTTTAATCGAAAAGTCTAATATTATTGGCTAAAGTACTATAAAAAATATTTATATTTCATAACATATGAATTACTTACTTATTTTCAAAATAACATTGTATTCAAAGCACAATGCAATTGTAAATATACAATTCGAAAATGGAGAAAAAAATTAGTTATTAAATTTAATTTTTAATAATAATTAGCGGTTTACTGAATACTAATAAGTCAAACTTTGTATGAATATTTTATCATTATCCTTCTTAACATTGTAGAAAATCTACCACCCCTCTCCCTTCAAAAAAAGTGACAGAGAATGAACGCCAATAAAAAACTTTTAATATTTTATATCCGGGGAATTAATTGCTTTACCCATGTTTTCTGTATCAACTGCTCTTTTTTTTTATACGTCGCTGAAGCTTTTATGCAGCTCATTTAAAACGCATTAGTACTTTTTTAAATATAAGACAAAACAATTTATTGTTACACGACAAAATATTTTTATTTCTTCAGCTAAAGATTCATTGCGTATCAAAAACAATTTTTTTTTTTGTCCGGAGGCCATACTTGATAATGTGTTGTTTTAAAAAACATATATATATTTTTTTTTTTTTTGCAAAAATTATAGTTTTTTTTTTTACGAAATTTATTGAAAAATATTTAACAGTGTTTTTGTTTCGGTATTAAGATGATAAGCATCTTGAAGAATTTATTTGGAATTTTTTCTTAAACTTCAACAAAAACTCAATTAAATCGAATTTACTTTACGACGTTTCAGCATTTCAAAATGGTAATCAGAAGTATAAATTTAATATGAGAAATTAGATTTTTTTTAAAACAAGCAATTTATGAACCCAGTTAAAAGAAGTTTTAAACCTAATTTTTTGTAGTATGTTTCCTGTGTAATTAAGCTTCATTACTATATTAAGAAGAAATTTTATATAAAAAAACATACGTAATTAATACTCCAAATTAAACATAAGGCATTGAGAATATATACAGGGTAAGTCAAAATGAATATAGCGATTACAAACGGCTATAACTATTTAATGGAAAAGTATTTATCGATAAGATTAACACATAATGTAGACGGAACTTCAAAATTTCTTTACATAAGGCGCAGGTGCAGTGAAGCGGAAGCCTACGCATGCGCGAGTTGAAACTTCGCAACGACAAGAAACCTGTTCATTGCAGGCGTCTCATTAGTAAAAATGGCGTGTCCCGTGCAGAAAGCATTCTGCGTGTTAGAATTTAACAAATGTCATTCTGTTATCACAGTGCAGCAAAATGGAGCACCCCCACACTGGAGTATGGAGGTTCGCATACTTTTAAACCAACATCTTACAAAGCGTTGGATCGGTCGAAGTGGAGATGCCGAGGATGTCTTCTGCTCTTGGCCACCAAGATCATCGAACTTGACACCCTGCGATTTTGTGCTTCCCATGCCCAAAACAATTGAAGAACTCAAAGTACGCATTTGTAATGCGCTTGTGTCGGTGACTGAACAAATGTTTCAGAATGTATGGCGTGAAATGGACTACCGCCTAGATGTTGTCCGTGTGACCAAGAGATGTCACAGAGAACATCTATGACATATGTAATCAAAAATTTGAAGTTCCGTCTACATTCTTTGTTAATCTTATCGATAAATTCTTTTCCATTAAAAAGTTATAGCCGTTTGTAATCGCTATATTAATTTTGACTTATCCTGTATTTTATCAACATTTATGTTCAATGAAAAATTCAAGAAATGCTCATTAAAAATTTAAAGCTGCACAAAAAATGAATTTTTTCTACATATTTTACTGTTTTTATTGTATTTTATATGTAACCTTAAATTTTCATTGAAACGTTGGTGAAATTTCAAATTCATCAGAATATACCTACAGGTAAAATACTTCCTTCCTTGCATTATCTCATATGTTTTTATATAATGTCCGTATAAATTTTCATTGAAACGTTGTTGGAATTTCAAATTCATCAGAATATACCTATAGGTAAAATACTTCCTTCCTGCATTATCTCATATGTTTTTATATAATGTACGTATAAATTTTCATTGAAACGTTGGTGGAATTTCAAATTCATCAGAATATACCTATAGGTAAAATACTTCCCTCCTGCATTAGCTCATTTTTTTTTACATAATGTCCGCAATCTTAAAGTGATCTCTTAACCTTGACTGTTTCAAATTACTTAAGGGGGATTCGCCTTTAGAAGATCGAAAGAAGAATGTTTTTTTTTTTTTTTTAGCATTTTTCTTTCTAAAATAAGAATAAAGATTCTGATCCGGAATTTTTGTATGTTATTTATTATTAGTTTAAGAACATTTCAAAATTTTTGAATAAACAAATGATGATATGGATTGAGTTGTGTGGGTGGATGTCCTCGTTGGCACTTCGTGCACTTCCATTCGGTTGAGCTCCGATAGATCACCAGAGTCGTCTGCAATCAATTTTCATTAAGTATTATGGAAGTAGATAAGATTGTCTGGAGCTACAAGCACTTAAATGTAAAAAAAAATAATTGAAAATCAACAATTGAAAAATTGGCCATTTGAAAAAGAAGTCTATTTCTGACCCCTTTTTCGGATTTTTTCGTGTTTCTAAAAATGTTTATGTTTTATATAAATGGATGAATGTGATTCTATTCAAATACCATTGTATTCAAAAGACAATGCAATTGTTAACATACAATTTGAAAGTGAAGAAAAAAAATCGGTTATTAAATTTAATTGTTAATATTAATTAGCCGTTGATAGATTAATAATAAGTCAAAATTTGTAACAATACTTAATCATAACTTTTCTTAATATTGCATAAAATATATTTCTACCATTCCCCTCAAAAAAGTGAGAGAGAATTAATGCCAACAAAAAACTTTTAATATTTTATATCCGGGGAAATAATTGCGTTATCCATGTTTTCTGTATCCGCTACTCTTTTTTTCTTTCATACGTAGGAAAAGCTTTTAGATGCTCATTTAAAACGCATTAGTACTTTTTAAATGTAAGAGAAAACAATTTACTTTTACACGACAAAATATTTTTATTCCTTCAGCTGATAATTTATTGCGTGGAAAAAACAATTTTTTGTCCGGAGGCATGCTTAATAATGCGTTGTCTTAAAAAACATATTTTTTGCGAAAATTATAGGGTTTTTTTTTGTAAATGTATTGAAAAGTGTATACAGTATTTTTGTTTCGGTATTAAGATGATGAGCGTCTTAAAGAAGTTCTTTGGAAGTTTTTCATAAACTTTTACAAAAACTCAATTAAATCGAACTTTCTTTAGGACGTTTCAGTATTTCGAAATGGGATTCAGAAATATAGTTAATGTAACAAATTAGAATTTTTTTAAATACAAGTAATTTATTAAACTAGTTAAAAGAGGTTTTAAATATAATTTTTTGCAGCATTCCTCTTGTATACAGAAGCTTTAATGTTATATTAAAAAAGAAATTATATAGAGAAAAAATCATACTAATTAATACTCCTAATCTAGTATAAAGACATTGAGAATATACTATATTTTATCAGCATTTACATTCGATGAAAATTCAAAATATGCTCATTAATTCTTTGTCCATATTGCACTGTTTTTATTGTACCTTAAATTTTCATTTAAACATTGGTGGAATTTGAAATTCTTCAGAATATACCTATTAGTAAAATACCTCCTTCCTGCCTTATCTCATATTTTCATTTCAAGACTGACAAACGGAAGTATCCCTTCTCAATTGAGAGAAAACGGAAAATATCCAGTTAAATTTTCATAGCTGATGTTTTAGCCCATAACCAAGTTGTTGGATATGGTCAGGTGATGAAGGGGACGGAGAACAAGTACCGCTGAAAGCAAGGCGATAAAAAACGCGTGTATTAAAAGCAGTGCAAACACCTGTGCCTTAAATGTTCATCAGTATATGTAATTATTATACACATATTTTTTTCGATTGTGCTATTGCTCATACTTATTTGTAAAGCAGTAATTTCTGTCTTGAATAGCGGAATATTTTCATGTTCAAACGGGAGTCTAAGAAAAACCGATGTCTTGTGAAAAAGTGGAAATTAGGCGGCAACATTGCTGTCAGTACATTTTCCGTTTTTTCAGAGAATTTTTCTTTACAGTCTATATGATTCTGAATAAAATGCATGAGAGAATCCATTCACCTTACATTTAATATCTCTGGATAAGACTTTATAATTTTTATCCACTTTTATTCTGTACGCCTAATATGTGCATCTTTAAAAATAAAAGTATGGAGCATCATTCTATGTATATGAGTATCTTTCTAACAATTTGGCCAAAGTGAAATTAATTTCTTGATGTTTTAAAAGACTTTTTAAGCAGCTAAAAGCTGCTGGCTTAAAAAAACATTAACGTTATCTTTAATTATTTAATAGATAAGGAAAACAATTTATTTTCATTCAACCCGCTACTAATTACGTGTCAGTGAAAATTATTCTTTCCATAGGGCATATTTAATACTTTATTTCTTTAATTAAAAGCATTTTTTACTAGGATTAAAGCTGTTAAGAACGACGTCGAAAGAATGTAATAGATGATAGGAATGTTTCATTTTCTTTTTTTTTTCTTAGCCGAAACTGTCCTATCTGTTTAAACATATTATGTGATAAAAAGCCATTTCTTTATTTCTGAGATAAAGTGAATTGAAATAGATTTATAATAAAATCGTTTAACAACTTAAAATCAATGTTAGTGGGTCCATTTAATATAAACAAGTGGCAAAGAAAAAATTACATTTTATAAGAAGAAATAACTTACTTGAATCGATTTCTAGAAAGTTATTTAGAAAATTAGTTTTGTGATACGCTCCACGTATATGAAGCTTCTGAATTTTTTTTTTTTCAAATTTTCCTGTCACACAATGCGATATTGATATTGGGGAAAAAAAAACTTGTATTGTGAATAAACAGTGTTTTGAATAGTTAAAAAATAGTTTGAGATAGTATTTTTTTTTCTATAATTTCATAAACAATGTTAAAGGTAAAAATAATATTTCTTTGCCAAAAACTCGATAAATTTGTATGAGAAAATTATGTTAACCTATTTTCTTGAGACCGGGAGATACGAAATTTTTCCATGCGTGGATGATATCTTCCTTTATGCTTACATAAATTAAATTATAGTTTGTTTTTCTCTAATAGATATGTAAAACTATATTGAAAAATACTAAAGTGTTAATGAGATATATGAGAGCGGAAATCTATTTCGTTTCTACATTCAAACCTATATTCATTTTACAGCTAACATTGATGCATTGCTTCCTTATATCGTGAATTGTCTCCAAATGTATATTCAAAGCGTATAACGTCTTCATGAAGCTTTACACTTTTATAATTGATTAGTACCTTTTCGCTACATGCAAGCAAAGTACAGTATATTTTGATAACACAATTAAGTTAAATATTCTGAATGTGATCATTAAGGCTTCTGTCCCGTCAGGCGAAGAAGTCGCGAGCTAATGCTAAACCTATGGGGAATTTTTTTTTGCCGGTATCTAGTTTGTATTTCGACATTTTAAAATAACAGTACAGTCGTTTTTTTTTTTTTTTTAGTTTTAGATTTTGGTTGCTGTTTTTTTAGAACGATACTTTCACTGTCGGAAAACGGTTCCAAAAGTGAAATTAACTTAATAAGAAATATCTGCAATGAAAATCGAAAAAGTGAGAAAGGGCGACTGTAGATATTGAGCTCGCTGTTCAATGCAAAATAAAAAAATAATTAAAATGTCGGAATGCAAACGTGATATTGACAAAGAACCTCCCCATAGGTTTAACATTAGCACACGAGCTCTTTTTCCTGGCGGGACAGGAGCCTTAATGGGATGCGAGCAGAATACATGATGCATTTTTGCTGATGGTGAACACAATGAGAAGAGCATAGTTAACTTCTTATTGAAATAAACCGTATTTCAGTTACAAGCGACCATTTTATTACTAAATATGCCTTTAAATGGCACTTTTCTGCATGCTATTACTTTGCTGCGACTTTATTAGTGACGTATTTAAACTGTTACCAAAATGCACACGAGCACCTTTAGCACACGAGCTCCTTTTCCTGGCGGGACAGGAGCCTTAATGGGATGCGAGCAGAATACATGATGCATTTTTGCTGATGGTGAACACAATGAGAAGAGCATAGTTAACTTCTTATTGAAATAAACCGTATCTCAGTTACATGCGACCATTTTATTACTAAATATGCCTTTAAAATGGCATTTTTCTGCATGCTATTACTTTGCTGCGACTTTATTAGTGACGTATTTAAACTGTTACAAAAATGTCAAAAATTTACATTCCAGGACTTCTAATAAAGTTATTGTCACATATAAAATAGAAAAACTGTCACATTTGTAACTGGCATGTTTTTGCTATTACTTATAGTTTTCGAGATAGAATTGATAACTTCCAAATTTTGCCAATGAAGTACTGTTGCCGTTTGCATTAGGTTGGGCATACTTTATTACTTTAAGACCTGACCTACAAAATTGTGTAGGTGATCCTAAAGAAAATAAAAAAAACATTTTCCTCTTTTTGTGCAATTTAAAGTCAAGTCTTCACCCACAGAATATCGTGGATCCTCCCATTGCATAACCTGATAACGGGTATTATTTTAATTATTTTTTCAATCAAGTATGATCCTATAAATTAGGGAAACCACCAAAACTTTCCATTTCTACCACAGATCTCCTGGTCTTAAAGGGTTAAAATACAGTTACTGCACTTGCATAGTTTTTGCTATTTTCGTTCACAAGTTATTTGAGAATAAAAGGACCTTCCTATATACCCTGTATGTTTATTTTATTGCTGTGCTTATGACGCCCACCCTTCCCCAAAACAAGAGTATAAAGCACAAGTTGGCATGAATTAATTCAGAAGAAAAATATGTCCTATAACAAGTGTAACTCACATAAGCTGTCAGAAATATTCTAGATGTAAATTTCGAGAAGAAATACTTACGAAAGAACACATTTAAAACAACAAGCACATAATAACTTATTCAATACTCTTCATTCTTTAAACTTCTTCTCCACTCGTTTTCGACCCAGTCTCCATTTCTTTTCCCGAAAAAAATTATTACAGCTGAAATTTCAATATTTTATTTCTATAGTTTTTTAGTTTATTTACTTGGGTTTTTTTCCACGTTTCTCCTTTTGCGTAAGATATCCTTCTTCCTTTTAGGTCTCAGAACAATTTCTTTTGCGTCATCCTCCCCGCCCCCCTGAATTACCTCACTGACATTTGTCAATGCATTTTTAATATTTCAGATTCTGCTAAAACGTCGAGTTTCGTCAGAAAGCTTCATGGTGCATTTAAAATTCTATTTCCAGACAGACAGTAGATCCCCTTAAATATAGCCCCAGATTTATCTTTTTTTTAAACACTTCCTACCAAAGTTGAAAAGTGTTTATTACTTCGGTTTGTCTGTCCGTCTGTCCGTCTGTCCGCGCTCTAACTATCGTAAATATACTCGTATTGCCCTGAAATTTTTGGATGTTATTGACTTTTACCATAGCACGTTCCCTATTTCAAATTAAGTTTGTAGCATGTTTAGTTCATTTACAGGGATAGTCAAAAGTATTCCGTTACATTACGGCCAATGGGAAAAAATCGTTTCAAATGATTTTTAATGATGTTACACGCTTTCAAACATAGTAAAACTGATATTAATTTAAGAAGTGCACTAAAATATGCACTTCTGTAGAATATGCGGTGCAAAGAATAGTTATTATTCATGTACAGGGCCGCACAAAAAAATTCCGATACATAATGATATAGGGGTGGATGGAATTGTTTGCGGCGTATTTTAATTATGTTAAACTATTTCATATACAATTAAATTGATATACGCCGCTGAGGTTTACTATAATTTATTTCGTGTATAATACGAACTGCATAGCATTTATAGGGATGCACAAAAAATTTCAGATACTATATTGTATCCGAATTACTGTACGTTAGCGATGATTGATGGAAATCCATTTTTAATTATGATATGCGCTTTTATGTTTCCCTATATACATTCTATATGGTGTGTATAAATGCTATAATTCATATACAGGCTACTCAAACGCAAACTATTGGATACATGGCTGTCTATAAATGGTAATTTCTGTAAATGTGATTTTAGTAGTTTTAAGAGTGTTTTAGTTTGAATTAAATTTTAGATAAATAGTGTCATGAAATAAGGGCTATACAAAAGTATTCACGCATGTTTCCATCTATCAGTATTAACTGATAAAAGAGAAATTTCAACCTATTATGTGTTTTCTTGGTAAACTAAATTTTTCCATTATATAGTATATATATCAAGCTACAGATCAAATATAGGGCTATTACAAAGAATTGGAACACACATTTAGGTATGGCCAGTAACTGCTGAAATCCATTTTTCAAATGTTTTATGTGTTTTCTAAAATCTTTACTTAGTTATCTTATTTACCTTATTTCCTTAAAAAACGAAGTTTTGCTAACGCATTCAGGAAGTTTTGGAAAGTGTTTCATAATCTATGCTTAACGCATGATTTTTTTTTTGCCCTGAATATGAGATTTATGCCATTTTTTTTTTTAATTGTATTGACATCATAAATAAATTTTATTATTATCTTCATTAACACCTTTAAGACAGTTGCCATATATACGTTTCATTTAGGGTGCGTAACGGTTTTTAATTTTTAGTACAGGAATATTTTAGTCTGTCTCTAATTGTAGAATTATTGCATTAAATAAGGTGAAAATTACTATATGGAATTACTGGTATTAAAATGTTGATAAATAATAAGCGTCCTGGACGGGTGAAGCAACTTTTTATTTAGTTATCAAAGAAAGAAGATATCTGCCTTTTCTAATATGAAACTATAAAAGAAATATATGGAAAAAAGACAGATTTAATTTGCATATCTGCATTCAATAAAAACAAACATTTGAAATAGAATGTTAGCACATAATTAATTTTTTAAATGTTCTCCATTCTTTAAACTTATAGTTCAATCGTATTCAGTCCTGTTTAGATTTTTTTGTTAAAAAAAAAAAAATTATTACAACTCAAAATTAAGCAATTTTTTTCAGTTTTATTTTTTCTTTCTTGTCATATTTCTTCACGACAGTCTATTTGCATCAGACATATTTCTTCAACTATTTCGTTCCAGTCATTTTTTCCTCTGAAATTTCCTCCTCGTTTATACATTCCCTATTTCCAGTCTGTGGCATTTATCCCTGTCGATGCATTTTTAATATTTCCGCCTCGGGGTTTACGTCATCTTTCTTAAAGAAAGACACGTGCTAAATTTAGAGTTCTTTTTGCAGCTAATCTATTAGATTACCTATAATATACCCTCGGAAATGATATTTTGTCTTATGAACCAAATGCCTAGTTTCTTTCTGTCTTTTCTTTATTTTTTTCGTGTTTTGCTACCTTAACACTAAACTGCACAATTTTTTCTTTGAAAGTTCAGTCCAACCCTTAAGAGGTTCTTTTGTTTTTACAGTTGAATGTAAAATAGGGACCATACACCATTTTTATGATACTAAAATATTTGCCTTATATAGGGCTATTACAAATGGTGGACCCGATTTAAAAAAATCATATTTTCGAAATTACTGCACATATTACAATAAGTGATACATGAATTTAAAAAGAAATATACTACGTTGTTTTTCAGTTACAAATGTTCAATGCGTGATCCTTTTGTTACAGGCATACGTCCAATCTGTAATCGAGTTCGTTCCAAACATTTTGTAGCATCACTCGGTTAATGGTTCTGAAAGCTTCACAAATGCGTTCTTTAAGTTCTGAACACTTTGTTTTCGGCATTGGTGGTACATAAACAATGTCTTCACCACTGTCATAACTTAAAGAACGCATTTGCGCAGCATTCAGAACCCTTGACAGAGTGATGCTACAAAATGTTTGGAACGAACTGGATTATAGATTGGACGTATCTCGTGTAACAAGAGGGTCACACATCGAACATTTGTAACTGAAAAAAACTTGGTATATTTCGCTTTAAATTCAAGTATCACTTATTGTAATATGTGGAGTAGTTTTGAAAATATGATTTTTTTAAAAATCGGTTCCATCATTTGTAATAGTCCTGTATAATCGAAATATGTCTGCCATTAAATAAAGCGAATATTGCAGTTTTAAATTAATGGTGTCGAAAGCTTTTAATTAAAAAAAAAAAAAAAAAAAAAAAAAAAAAAAAAATTCTTGCACGTACGGTGTACTGACAAACCTGTTAAGAGTTGCATACGAGCATAATATGATAAATTGTCCCGAAAAAATTCGGCTGATATTACGATTGTCTCAGCACTTTCGAGCTATTAGTTTCACTTGTTTTTGTTTTACAGTAACATACATAAAAATGGTAGTTAATGTATTCCAGAATCCGAATTTAACACTAGAACGGCGGCGAGGGGTCATTTTGACCCTTACCGAATGAAAACATTTCGATTCGAACCAGAATTTTTTTTTATAATATAAGATTAATATATGTTGCCCAAAAATAACTTAAATAAATAAGTTAAATAGTTCTAAATAAAAATTCTGATGTGAAATATTTTTATAAAACTTGAGCAAAATTTCCCGCCGTTCTAGTGTTAAAGAAAAAAAAAACAAATAAAGGTTTTCGTCTTTAATTCTTCCTTTTAATTATTCAGTTGTAAATCTTGCAAAGTGACGATATTTGAAATTTCCCATCGATCCCTTCATTCTTTCAAGACCTCAGGACATTTCTTTCTGTTTTCTTGGGATGGGTTAGAAGGAACGGTTTCTCGCAGGTTGAAATTATGTTTGTTAAAATTCACAAATTATTTCATTTTGACATACAGTTGTAATGCAGCATTATTATAACTTAGAGAATAATGTTCGATAAGAAATAGATTTTTTCCTACTTCAACTGTACTTTTCGCCAAAAATCACATTATAATAGCATACAGGGGGATTTAAAAAAGCGTTTACAAAATGGCATGGCAAATCAGGCATACAACAAGGATAAAAAATCACATTGAAACATGGGGTCGCAAACCATTTATTTAGTCACAAATACACGGTGTTTCATCCTAACTCAATTTGGATTGACGGTAATAACTTTGAAAGAAAAAACTGAAGTATATGATAGTAAAACATTTAACAGACATTCCCATCTTTATTGTAAATGTGATAACACCAAACAAAAGTGGCAGAAGTTTGGATTATACGCGCCAGTAGTATGCATATGACGCCCCACATTTTGGACTGTGATTATCAATTCATTGTCCATTGCTTGAACAACATGTTTTACCAGATCTTTTCGTGATGTTATCATATTTCACAATAAACAAGGTACATATCATTGCATTTTCATTACAATGTTTTTATTTTTCTCGAAATTATTACTGTCAACCCGGATTCAGTTAGGATGAAGCACCCTGTATTTGTGAGTAAATAAGTGGTTTGAGACCCTATGTTCCTATGTGATTTTGTACCCTTGTAGTGTGCCTGATTTACCAAGTCATTTTTAAACGTTCTTTGAATAACATTGTATATTTTGCTTGTATTAGACGTGATCCTGTTTTTGCATCTCGTAAAAAACGGGAGAGTTTTCTCGAAATTATTACTGTCAACCCGGGTTCAGTTAGGATGAAGCACTCTGTATTTGTGAGTAAATAAGTGGTTTGCGAACCTATGTTCCTATGTGATTTTGTATCCTTGTAGTATGCCTGATTTACCAAGTCATTTTTAAACGTTTTTTGAATAACCCTGTATATTTTGCTTGTATTAGTCGTGATCCTGTTTTTGCATCTCGTAAAAAACGGGAGAGTTTTAATATAGTTTAAATGGAACCATTTTTAATGTGTAAATTGCTCGTTTTAACAGGGTTCACGTTTTAGCCGTTCTCGTATTAACCGAATGCGCCACTGTATATATTTCTATATTCATATTTAGGGTTATATACTACTAATATTTAATAATACTGATAAACAAGAAATTTTTTCTTGAAAAGTTTTAAAAGATTTAAGCAACCATATCCCTGGAAATTTAGGAAATATTTACAAAATGGTGAACTTGGTTTCCGTTTAAGCGATATCTCTGTATAAATATATCTCATTATATTACATTATTGCCTTTTAAAGCACTTTGTTTCTACAGTCTAATGACACTGAAAGTGAACAAATATCTGCTACTTATTACATCTAGGTGCCAATAAGATATGTTTCGTTCATGTGAAAAATGTAGAACAACAGCGCCACCTGTTGGGCGATTTACACCAAAACATAATCAGCACCAGTTGATATAAAGGACTATTTTAGCTTTGTATACTTTTACAGGGGAAGGAATAAGCAGAAATAGATATACGTAG
This sequence comes from Maratus speciosus, assembly GCA_963932465.1. Classification (NCBI taxonomy): domain Eukaryota; kingdom Metazoa; phylum Arthropoda; class Arachnida; order Araneae; family Salticidae; genus Maratus; species Maratus speciosus. The sequence continues at coordinate 533,497,863 of OZ010788.1, read as the reverse complement.
ATAGAACAATACAGGGTTCGTACACATTTCTTTAAATAAACATCAAGGACTTTTAAGGACTTTCAAAAAAAAAAAAAAAAAAAAAAAATGCAAGTACCAAATTAAAACAAAATGCAAGGATCTACAAATTAAATAAGCTAACAAATTATAATATACATTTTTTAATAAAAGTGTTCATTTTTATAAATAGAAGTTTTAAGCATTCGAATGGCCGGGAAGAGTGGGGGATTTCAGCGTGCGGCAGTAGAAATTTAGAAAATTTTAAAACAACAAATACAGCAGACGAAAAAACTACTCAGATATTCCAATCCCAAAACTTTCTCCTATCTCATACATGTTAATACAACAAAATTCACTATCAGAGTGCAAACATTAAATGGCAATCTATGCGCATCATGAGGATTCTAAAGATATAAAATTCCGTGCAGTAGTTCTTGAGATATGACTATTGCTAAAATAGTCTAAATCCTGCAAAATGCAGCATAGCAGAACCACCTGTTGAGTGATTTACACGAAAACCTAATCAGCAACAACTTGTGTTAACGTCTCACTGAATCTGAAATATGGTGAAAATCCGTGAATTTGTTTTTGAGATAGAGCAATTGCGGAAATAAAAAAAAAAAAAAAAATAAAATCCAGAATAGCAGCGTCACCTGTTTGCCGATTTACACCAAAATATAATCAGCCCCTACATTTATCAAGGTATACCTGAATCTGAAGTTTGATGACTTTCATTCAAGGACGTTGTGCATAATTTCTTAGGTAATAACAAAACTACAAATTACAAGTGTATAGTTCAAAATATGGAAAACAATTTTAAAAAGCTAATTTATCACATGTCATTAAAGATTCATTTCTTGCACTCTCAGATTGACTTTTTACAAGATAATATGGGAGCAATTAGCGACGAGCATGGGGATCAATTTCACCTACAAATTTCTGCTATTAAGTCTCGATTTCGATCGCAATGGAATGCAGCAATGCTTGCCGATTACTGTTGGTTCATCAAAAGAGATGATACTGTGCAAACGCAAAAATAGGTACCATTGTATTTTTAATTAATACACTCAAATTATTGTTAGCTGCGTAAAATGTGTGGAAAATATATAGAAAATGTGTATAGACAGTGTAAAAGTATACTGCTGGTAAATTTAATATTTATGTATTATTATTAATCATTAGTGCACGATCTCCTAAATTGTGATATATCGTAATAACCGATAAATACATATCCTTTGTTTAAAAAAAAATAGGAACCAAGCAAAAATTTCTAATATAATTTTTATTTTCTCAAGAGTGTATGTAATTGGAATATTACCTTTAAATTAAAGAAAAAAATAAAAAGTCATTTTTTGTTTATCAGTCTAATAATTCTTCACGGTATTTAAACTGAGAACTCTGTGATTACATAAGATAAATTTTACTACTCAAAAATCGTTGTAGACGGGAAATGAATAGATTTAGTAAAAATTAATTTTTAATTGATACACATGTGTATCAGTGGCGTGGCGTGAAAATTTTCGGTGGTCATCGCAATTATCTAAGTTTGTGGTGAAAAATTATTAACTCTAAAATTCAATGGCTGAATGTTCAAAAAAGAAACTTTAAATCTTACCTTCACTTATACATGAACTCCAAATGTTCTGCTAAAACTGGATCGTAGAGTTTTAAAAGCTTATTAAGAGTTTTAAAATATTGCTTGGTCATCGCCGCATCCAGCGATGACCGGACGCCACGCCACTGATGTGTATCACTGCACTACATAAGGCTAACTTATTTTCTGTTGTTATAGACCTGCTAATGCCGACAATTTTATATATTCTTCTTTTTTTCTTCTTATTTTATTTATTTTTTTTGTCCAACATATTTCAAAACAAAAATAATTATGGTGATTTTCGCTAATATTCCAGATAGATTTTTCTTGTTTCGAAATATTGGTAGATAAAAAAAATACAGTAAAGCCTCTCAATAGCGGGCACCTACTATATTAGAAGTAAATTTTAAAAGGACGAAGCATATCTGCACTTAGTAAAGAAAACATTTGAAACAATAAGTCAGCACATAATAATTTTTTTATCACGCTACATTATTGGTACAAAAAAATACAGTAAAACCTCTCAATAGCGTGCGCCTACAATTATAAGAACTATTTTAGAAATAAATGTTAAAAGGATGAAGCAGATCTTCTCTTAGTAAAGAAAGCATTTCAAACAATAAGCCAAAACATTATAATTTTTATATCACTCTACACTACTGGTAGAAAAAAAAACAGTAAAACCTCTCAATAGCGGGCACCCACTATTTTAGAACTAAATTTTAAAAGGTCGAAGCAGATCTGCACTTAGTAAAGAAAATATTTGAAACAATATTCCAGCACATTATGATTTTTTTATCACTCTACATTACTGGTAGAACACAAAATACAGTAAAACCTCTTAACAGCGGGCATCTACCATTTTAGAAGAATTATTTTAGAAGTAAATTTAAAAAGGATGAAGCAGATCTGCACTCAATCAGCCAATCAATCAGCTGCATCAATAAGCCAGCAAATTATAATTTTTATTTATCACTTTACTTAAAAAAAATTGTTCGTGTCTTATTCATTCTATTTGCGATATTTTGCTAGAAAAACAATCATTAATCCAATTCAAAACTGAAGAATTTTTAAAGTTTTTAAATCTTCTTCCTTGTTATTTTTCACGACAGTCTATTTGTGTAAGACATCCTTCCACCTTTCATATTTCAAACAATTTCACATGCTTCAGTTTTTATTGAAATTCCCTCATTGTTCATTTATTGCTCCTTTCTACTGTGTGACATTGGTTTCTACCAGTGCATTTTTAATATTTCTGATTTTGGCTTGACTTCGGCTTTCTTTGACAAATCTGCATTCAAATTTAAAGTTCTTTTTCCAGCTAATTCAGTGGATTTTCTTAAATATAGCTACGGGTTTTTTGTTTTGTGCATTATCTTTATTTTTGTGTCATTTTACATATATCTTTAGTTTTATCTTCATTAAGCAAATTCTTATTTACCTCTATAAAAAAATGATTTCTGCTTCATCTAATATTCAATTATTTAAAAAAAAAAAAAAAAAAAGAAAAAAAGAAAAAGAAAAAAAGAAAAAATAACATGAAAAAAGTCAGATTTTATTTACGCGTATGTGCTAAGCAAAATAAAAAATAAAAAATAAATTAAAGCCCATAATAATTTTTTTCAAAATTCTCCATTCTTTAAACTTCTGTTCAAGTCTCATTCAGTTCTGTCTCGTTTCGTCGTTTAAAAAGAAAATATTCGAGCACAAAAGTAAGCAATATTGAAATTTTTAAATTTTCTTTCTTGTCACATTTCTTCACGACAATCCATTTGTGCAAGGCATCTTTTCGTTTTTTAAGTCTAAAGACAATTTTCCTTATGTCATATTTTCCCCCTGAAATTTCTTCAACGTTCATATATTGCTCTTTTCAGTTGCGAAGCATTTGATCCTGTCAATGCATTTTTAATACTTCCGCGTCTGGCTTGACGTCGCCTTTCTCTACAAAGCTACGTTGAACATTTACAATTACTTTTGCAGATTATCTTTTAAATCACCTCAAATGTAGTCTAGGATATTCTATTAGATAAAACGGCATTTGCTTTTTTATGTAATCTTAACTATTTTTTCAACTTTTAACCTAACTTTTAATCTACTGACGAAAATATGGCTAAGTTCCACCCAATGAACATTGGAAGTACATTTGGATGTTGAATGTTGTACAAAATTCGAAATACAGACATTTTACATTCACTTTCCACTGTTTAATGCATTTAATGAGCTGAATGGTTATTGGCTGCTGTTTTAATTTTCAATTCTAGAAAACAGAGTGTTTGCTGAATATGCGTTAATGGTAGGAGCTAAATCGCAAAAGTAAAATGTATTAACCAGCTTCTGAACGTTTAAGCGTTTAGAAAGTTTTTATTGAGTTGTGTTAAGAAGTTGTTATCTGGCTATTTTAATACGCAGCTGTTAAAAAAAAAAAATAAATAAATAAAAAAAAATAAAAAAAAAAATGAAACGCACAAGGACCCTTATTCAGTGATTTTATTTATGTCTCAGAGTGGTTAACGTTATTAAATAATTTGTATCTTAGAAGATAAATTTTATTCCCCTGCAGCTTGAGCATCAATAAAACATACACACGAGGCACATTTGAATATTTTCAATCAACGAATTAAATTCTCAATTCTATTTAAAAATCCAAAAATTAAAAATAAATAAATAAGTAAAATAAAGAATACTTTCCTTCCGACTGGATGTTTTTATGTCGAAAAAATTGCTAGTATTTTTTATTGTAGTTGGACGATTTTTAGTTGATTAATTATATGAAATAGTCATGTTATACATTCATAAAAATATTCATCAAGACTCGACAGGAAGCTTTCGTCTTAGGACTTTTAAACATTTCAACACCATATTTCTCCTGAAAATAGCTGCAGAAGCATTTCGAAACGCCAATATTATGCTTTATAATTAATTTTATTTGTATAAAAGTTCCCGTTTATGCGTACCATTGAGCAAGTTTATGTGTTTTTGACGTATTCATCATATTTTATGGTGTAATTGTCCTACATATGTTACTGATCTCTCTGACATTCAAAGGTAACGAAATGAAATTGTCATTTATAAAAATAATTCGTTTTATTTTTTGTCTTATAAAAAACTTGTTGAAAAGTTAAATTGATTTAAAATTAATAACATGCGGTATGAAAATTTCTTTTCATTGCATTTTATATAAATTGGCGCATTGTTTACAGCTTATTTAACTACTCGGATTTTACTACAGATTTTACTCAAATTATCAGAAGTACATATTGTTTGTTTTTAAACTTTATTCCCATTATCGATACCTATGTTTTGCGCTTTCATTCTGAGTTAAACTTCCAAACTTTTCTTTATATTATCAATCAAAAGTAAAATTTTAGAGACTTTTAATTAAATGATATAATAAGCTACCCCCAAAGATATTCAATTCAAAACGTTTCTAACACCTTTTCTAATGCGAAAATAATTACATTGGTAAAAATGCACTTTTGTAAATTAACTGTTTCAGTTATTTTCTTTCTCGTTACAAAATTTTAAAGGAGTGTATTTTTTACTGTTTTACATACTTTTTACTAAACGTAACGTAAAAGAGCTTATTATAAATATTAATGTTAGAATAAGACGTTATATTTAAAATTGCTTACATGTTAACTGCTGATTTTTAATAAATCAAAATTAAAAATTCTAGTGCCATATGTCCCTTGATTTAAAAAATTAAAATACACACTCTTAAACTGGGAGGAGTGATAAGTTCACTCTTTGAAAGAGTGACAGACCTTTTCCCTCTTTTTGGAGTGAATTTTATAAAAATACACTCCTTAAAGAGTGGAATTTGCCACTCTCTAGAAAGCAGTGAAATGCCTCACTCCTGAAAGGGTGACTTACGTATGCATTGCTTATTAATCAATCAGAACAGCAAGGCGACGACACCCTTAAAAGATAAGAAACATGATCACTTTTTCGTCCGCCATCTTAGGATTAACAGATTAGGATATCATTAAAATTATTCTTTATGGAATACATAAAATAAAGTTAAGGCTTATTTAATTGTAAGCATTTATCTGTGTAGATATGCGGAATGTTAAGATTATCAGCTAAATAGTTGTATGTTGTATAGAAAAAGATTGATCGTAGAGTGTTCAAAAGTGATTGTCTATTATATTTCTTCATGTAGCGGTTTGAAATCTAATTCTTTTAACAATTGAATACACTCAATGCTTAGCAAAAAAATAATCAAAACTTCATTAGTTCAGGCAATGTGAATAATAAAAAAATGAGTGTAAATATTTTATTCTTCCCTTTCAATGCTGTGTTGAAATATACTTTTGCCAACGATCTAAACAAAAAAAGTTTTATCTCTTTCGTTTTAAAGGGTGGCTGACTCAGAAGAGAAGATGTTTTCAAATCGTCGCAGACACATTCGAAAACATTTACTGTTATATGAGATTTTTTTTTTCGTTTATTACTGATTTTGGATTATATACAGGATTATTAAGAGTATTTATCATTATTATTATTGTTTCGGAGTTTATGATATTTGATGTTTATGATATTACGAAAAGGTTGGTACAGTGAAACCTCCCTGTGCGACCAATTCCATTAGGCTACCACCTCCCTGAACGACCATTTTTACATGGAACGAAATTTATTCCCATAGTCTCAATACAAATTTTACCTCCCTTTAGAGACCATCCCAGTTGAACTCCCTCCATGAGAGAACGATTTCTTTGAAGGAAAGGAAACAAATTCCGTTTTTTCCTGGTCGCTTGAAGAAGGTTTTATTAAAAATGTAATTCCGGAGAGTGCATTATTCATCAAACTTCTAAACTAAGTTTAGATTTTTTTCCCGGTAACTTTTAAGTGTTTAAATCCCTTTCTGCCTTTTTAGGCAATGAATTTAGCACTCATTACAATTAAGAATGACAATCAATAAATTCATCTGCCCTATTCTGTCGGGAAACTCTCAAAGAAATAGATAAAGTAATGAAATGGTCATTATTTGTTCTCGTCCACAAAAAAAATTGCATTTACAGTAGAGCGCCCATTATCAGTACTCCAATTAGCCGAACTTCCAATTATCCGAACACCTTCTTTCTCTCAATTTTTTTTTTTTTTTTTTTTAAACCGAACTTCAATTTATCCGAACCGCCTATTTCTCTCAAACGTTTTTAGTAATGATGATGAGATTGCGGAAGAGATTTAAGATGAAAAAGAAATTGAAGAAATGAAAACAAATTCTCTGAATATGATTCAGGTCTATCAGATAAGGAAGCCTTTGAATGTTTGGAAACAGCTATGAAATGGCTCGAATGGCAGAAGAATTCTGATTGTATTCAACTAACGTATTTAAGAAGAATTCGAGATATCAGATATAGCAGCATTGGAAAGAACGTCTTCTTTGAAGCAAGCAACAATTGAAAGCTTTTTTGCTTAAATTATAATCTTTGGAGTTCAGAAAATGATAAAAAGAGAAAAAGAAAAAATTAAATGATAGAAAAGTAAACAATAAAAAAAAACAGTTTTTCAACACGCTAGTACTGGATAAAGTGGGAAGGTTTTAGTTTAGTCAGGAACATCCCTTAAACTGTCTGTCCATTTATCCGAACTTTTGTTTATCCGAACTAGGGTCGGTCCCGACTTGTTTGGATAATCTGCGCTGTACTGTATTTACTGAACTTCGCAAGGATTTTAAATAAAAGTTATAAAAGATAAAACTGTAAAATTAAAACAAAGCTCAATGTATTCATTTTTAAAATTCTGCAGTAATTAACTTATGTAATTAACTTATATTTTGATACTTAAATTTTTATATTTTTTCCAAGTGTGAAAAATAAATTTTAGTAACATTGTTACCATTTTTCAACAATTAAAATCTAGATTTAAATATAACCTCCATTAAGAGAACACCTCTCGGAGCGACCAATTTTTATTGGAACGGTACGTGGTCGCTTTAGGGAGATTTTACTGCATATTAATTTTTTTAAATTGTATGTAAACATTCTCTGCGGGTTATGATTTTAAAATTTCGTGACTGAGTAATATAAAAAAATTAATTATAGACATCCTGCATAAGTTATTAAATTTCCTTCTATTATAAAAACATTTTCTACGTTTTTGATACACGTAATTGTTGGCGCTAAACAATAAAACATGACATTTAAGCATTGGAATAAAATGTTTTTTATGCCTGTTTTGAAGTTTATGGATAAGACTGCTTTAGTATATATTTTTTAAAAATTCATATTTACTTAGATAATAAGGATTGAATATTTTTTTAAAGAGATTAATAACTACTTTTTTACATTAAAATGTTTTTCAAACAGTAAGAATATTTCTAATGCAGTCATTTACTTTATTTTTAAGTTTCCTTTCTTACAATTTCCGAGGTCAATCTTTTCCTATAAAACACATATAATCTATTTTGCTCATAGTCACAAAATACAATATCTACGCGAATAAAAAATTTAAATTAAATATGGCTTATCGTGTTGTTTCATTAACAAGTATTGTATTAATTCCATTTTTCAGCAATAACGGACGAAAATTAGAAATCATGATTAAGTTAAGGAATGTGTTTAAAAGAAAAATATATACATATTCCAGAGAACTTAAAATTTAGACTCCATGCTCATATTAAATGAAACAAAAGAAAATCACAGAGGATAAAAAAAATTACACATTCTTAATATTTAAAGCCTGCTTAGAACTTATTTAAAAAAGAAGTGAGTTTATAAGCATTGCTTTTAATTGGAAAAATTAAAAATATTTTAGAACAATAGGACTTTGCAAAAATAGCAATAATTGAAGGAAAAGTACTGTTTTATATTTAAAACAAAAATTAAAATCAAATCAAACATTGTTAAACGTATAACATCCACCTACTAAAAAGTTATTAATAAAATTTTTAAGTAATATCTTTATAGGACATACAATAAAAGCAAACACAAAGGATAAGATTGGAATAAAATATTTTAATTTATTTCTGTCAGTAATCTAATTTAAATGCGTGTGTAACTTTAACTGAATTTTTCCTTAAAAATTCAATTAGAGTTACAAACTGTGAATTAAAAATATATTGCTAATAAAGTTTTTTTATTCCAATCTTTACCACGCTTGTATCTATTTTCATTGCATGCTGTAAAAAGGTTTCTTTTAAAATGACCATAAAAGCAAAATAAAAATAGAATCGACTACATAAAAAAAGAACATTCACTCTTATGAAAGAGTGACTATTCACTCCTACCATAGGTGAAAAACCGCACTCCTTTAGCAAGAGTGAATAGTCACTATTCCGAAAGAGTGATTATCCACCCCTGTTTAGAGTGAATATTCACTTCCCAGGAGTGACTATTCACTCTTTCAGATAGTCAAAAATTTCACTTTTGCTCAGAGTGAATAGTCACTCTAAAGAGGTTGGGCATATTTTGACTCTGCGGTAGAGTGACTATTCACTCTGGAAGAGTGAATAGTCACTCTTTCTTATTTAGAGTACATATAAAGTCCAAATAATTGTATAAAAAACACTTTCAGGTGCATAAATATAACATAAAGATATTGAAAACACAATTTAAAAATATCTTAAAATATATCAGAAAAACCCAAAACATTTTCAACTTATTTTTAGTTTATAATATTTAACTAATTTTCATTTCTTAGAGATAACAGTTAGTGTAATTTAAATGTCACATGTTCCTGAATTACACTGTATATAGAGTACATAGAAAGTCAATAGAAAACCTAAAATTTATATAACGAGGGTGAGTCGGAAAATAAGTTTCCCCTGGCAACTATGGAAAGAGGTGTGTATGAAAGACAAAAAATGTAATGAAACATTAAAGATAAGACGTAACTTTATTTTTCTACTTAAGTGCCAAGTGAGTTGAGACATTTATTATAACCTTTTATAAGCATCATAAAGCTCTCCAGGTAAAAAACAGGGCTCTGCATACAAAAGAAGCATTGAACGACTTGTGTGACTTCAGCATTTCTTACAAAGAAGTAGTCAAGCATTGCTTTCGTCTGAAGTGGCCGTGCACGTCCGTCCAGGTCTCGGTCTGTCCAACACTTGCTGACGTTTCTCACTGAATTGGCGGCACCATCTCCGCACCATTTTTTTCGACATCACATCTGGCCCACAGACTCCCACGAGGTGGTTATGGATTTCCCGATACTCCACGTGCCCATTCATAGCGGACAACCGCTCTCACTTCCTCCTTTGACCACGAATTCACAACGCACTTTCTCTCCATATCTACCGGGAACAGAATGATGCAGAGCCCTGATTTTTTTAAGGAGCGTTTTTTGAAGTCTATAAAGAGGTATGACAAATGTCTCAACTAACTTGGCACTTATGTAGAAAAATAAAGTTACGTCTTATCTTTAATGTTTCATTACATTTTTTGTCTTTCATTCACACCTCTGTCCACAGTTGCCAGGGGAAACTTATTTTCCGACTCACCCTCGTATAAGTAATGTAAACATAAATTTTTCAAAAAAAAAATTATTAAATTTTTATGTATATACCTTAAAAATATAAAAAGAAAATCAAAATTCTCACTTTAAATCAACTAAAACGCACTGAAAAGTAGATAATATATATAATTTAAATTAATTAGAAAATAGAATTCTTTTTAGCATTATAATATCTTATACATATGTATACTTTGTTATTTAAGGAACAAAAGACTAGGTCATACTTTAAGGAATAAAAAACTGTGCACCAAATTTTTTCAACATAATCATCCTTTAATCCTGTTTAAGGAAAAGATAAAAATATACACATTCTGTTAAAATGTTGAGACGATTAAGTGATAACAGAAACAAATATTAGAAAATAAATAAATCTTTTTTTTTCACGTACATTATAAAAAGAAAGTTTTATTTTTGTGCAAATCTGGGATATGTGGATTAAAATTAAGTGGTTAAGTATATACTACCGCATTCAAATGGTTAACAAAATTATAATAAAATATAACATCTATATAACAAGCAAAAAGCAACCTCATAACAGGTGGGTAATTTGCAACCCTACCTTTTATTCCTTAATGTATATGTATGGTAAAGTATAAATATTTGGACATTATTAGTGATATAGAAAACTTTCCATTTCTCTTACTAGTTACAAAATATTTTTTAAAACACTTTTTAAATTTTGTAATTGATTTAAAGTCAATTTTTAGCCATTTCTTTTATTTATATTATTTTCAATTTTTTAGTTTTAAAAGAGAATCGAAATTAGAAATGCAATATTTTCTACCTGAAATTTTTTTTAAATCAATATTTGTAAAAGAGACAATTTTAGATTACATTTGTATGTATTTAATACGCAAAAAAAGAATATTCCCTAGTTATACAATTTTCCACCTGCAGCGCTATTAACACACACACACACAAACTCTCCCGTGATTTTTTTACTAAAACATAAATTTAACATAGCGAAAATTTATTCTGAAGATCGGAGTGAAATTCGCTCGTGGTAAATGAGTTTAAACCTTTAGTTATTGACGGTACGTATTAAAATAACTTGTTAACCATTAAAATAATTTGTCATAAAATTCATTTAAAACATCGATTAGTCGTAGTACAGTTTAGAATCAGTTATGGATACATTATTTTATCTTGTTCCAAAAGCATTATTGGTTACACAAAGCAAAAAATATTTTTAAAGGATGATTTATTTTGCATTTGCATCTGTTGCTTCCTTGGCGTTGGAGGGGAGGGGGTGTTCAATTCGGAAGTATTTCTATATTTTTATTCTAAGAACATTATATTTGTGCATTTCCTAATTCTATGAAATAGTAAGAAAAATATTTAAAATTAAAGATTTGAGTGGGGTTAGAAATACTGCACAAAATCCCTATAAATTCAAATTTAATTAATCCTTTTGAATCCTTCAATCTTTCTAAAATCCTTCTAAAATTTATTAAATGGTTATGTAAATCTTCTAATGTAGTTTACACAATTCCGGAAAAATGCTTTAGAAGATAAAATTTTAACGAATTCATAATTCAGTACATAAAGGGCTAAATTGCACAGCATACAACTCGTCACCAGGAGCGCTATTGTTACACAAAAATAAAACATATGTGATTTTTTTTTTTTTTTTTTTTTTTTTTTTTTTTACCAAATCATAAATTTGACGATGGTAAAATACTCAGAATGTCTGGAAGAAATTACTTTATCATAAATGAGTTTAGAAGTTATGTTTTTAGCATAAAAAACCTATCATATTCATTTTAAAGAAACAAGTTTGACTTGCGTAGTTATGCAATTTTTCATTTGGAGCGTTACTAACATAAAAGCACTAAGCACATGAAAACTTTTACCAAAACATAAATTTGATTATGGCAATAACTTTTACCGAAGTTCCTTCATAGGAATTGAGTTTAATTTTAGCCGGTAGAAAATTTTCCTCCAGGAGCGCAACTAGCATAAAAACTCCTATCACCTTATTATTATATATATTTTTTAATAAAAACATAAAAAATTACCATGGCAGAAATTCTGAAGATTGGAAAGAAATTCCTTCGTTGGAACTGAGTTTAAATTGCGTGGTTTTGTATTCCCCCCCCCCCCCACATCACTTTTAGAATAAAAACACTTATCACGTGAAAACTGTTAACAAACATAAAATTGAGCATGTCTGAAGCTTATTCTGAAAATTGGAGCGAAATTCGTGCATGGGAAGTTTCTTTTGCGTGGTTATGCCATTTCCCACGATCGTCGCTACGACCCTAAAAAACCCCCATCAGACGACTTTTTTCTTATTAAAACTTAAAATTGATTATGAAAGAAGCTTATGCTAAAGACTGGAGTGAAATGCATTCTTGGAAAATACATTTAAATTTCGTAGTTATGGAATGTCCTTGCCGGGAGTGCTTTTGGCATAAAATACTCTATCAAGTAAAATTTTTTATGGAAACATAAAATGGATCACGACAAAACTTCTGAACATTCTGAAAATTAGAGTGAAGTTCCTACGTGTAAGTGAGTTTAAATAGCGTCTGAAAAGTTATATGGAGTTATATATATATATACAGTAAAACCTCCTTAAAGCGCCCACGTTCCGTTAAAATAAAAATCGGCCGCTCCGAGAGGTGATTTCTTAATTGAGGTCATGTTTAAATCTAGATTTTAATTGTTGAAAAAACACATTAGGAAAAAAGATAACAATTTAAGTATCAAAACAAAATTTAATGACATAAGTTAATTACTGCAGGGTTTAAAAAATGAATACACCGACCTTTGCTTTGATTTTACAGTTTTATATTTTACAACTTTTATTTCCCAATCCTTTTGCAGTTCAGCAAATAAATTCAATATTTTTTGGACGGGAACAAATAATGAGGATTTTATTACTTTATCTATTTCTTTCAGAGTTTTCCGACTGAATAGGGCAGGGGAGTTTACTTACCGTCATTCTTAACCTTTAACTGCTGTCACAGAAATTGTCCCATAACTAGTGTGAAGCGGTCTGTGAGACCGCTGCAACGAATGATGAATAAAAGACACGATTAACTCATTGGATGGTGTTTTTGTATTAACTTTCTGCACAGGACTGTTATAATTAAAATTCACCTATTCAAAAGTCTCTGGTGATAGCACTAAAGCTCCAAACGGAACAAAATTTCGGTAGTGTTTGTAGTTAAACTGAAGATTGCAAGTTAAACTATAAAAATAGAAAAAAAAAGCCGCCGTCAAAGGGACCGGTAACATCAGCTAAATGTTAATTTGTCATCAGAGTTAAATTCATTGCCTAAAAAGGCACAAACGTCAAAGGTGTTTAAACACTTAAAAGTTACAGGGATAAAAAAAAATATAAACTTAATTTAGAAGTTTGATGAGTAATGCACTCTCTCGAATTATTTTTCTAATAAAACCTTCTTCAAGCGACCAGGAAAAAACGGAATTTTCCTCAAATAAATTGGTGTTGCTCATGGAGGGAATTCAACTGGGATGGTCTCTGATTGGAGGTAAAATTAGTATTAAGCCTATGGGAATATATTTCGTTCCATGGAAAAATGGTCGATCAGGGAGGTGGTCGCTTAATGGAGGCGGTCGCACAGGGAGGTTTCACTGTATACAGATACATTGAATCATAGCTTGAATGAAAAATAAGAGAAAAAAAGGATAAATATTACGTTATAGTAGTAATAAAATACTTGGATTATTTAATCCTACATTGCTGCATGCCTATTTATTGAATAATCCAGGATACAAACTATATTAGTATGCAGCTCAACTGAATAATAAAAGAGGGAATGCATTCAACTCTTTATATTCAAACAGGGTAATGCAAGATTTTGAATTTGAATTTCTATTACATACTTTCCGAAAATGTGACGTGCATATTTAGAAAACTTAAAAAGGAAATCGATAGTGGACTTTATATTATTTTTTACTCTATTTAGAATTACAATCAGAGAAATAGCTACAAAAAGCAAACATTGTTTTTAAATCCTGAAAACATTTTGAGAATCTAATTAACAAATCCATATTTATTTAGATTGCTATAAGGCAATATATATATATATATATATATATATTGATTTCTGTATACTAAGAGATAGCTAAATAAATTTCTGATGGTTTATTTTTTGCATTATTAGAGATTAACATTTTCTTGAAATTTATTGAGTATTTCGTGATTTTAATGCGTAATTTTGGTGTATTTACAAATGCGTCTTCTATTTTTCAAAAAATTTAAGGATGTAAATCTGAATTTCTAATACTTGAATTTTTATCTTAGATTGCAAAGATCAACATTTCACAATTTATATTTTCTCGGGCGTTATTCATTGTTTAAAAATTGCAATAATGTGTTTTTTTATTAGCATTTTATTTAAAAAGTAAAATATGCACCTAGTTATTCTTCATATTACACGTTATAATTTAATAACTTAAAGGAAAATTAAATATTTGATTGATCAAGAAAATAAAATAAAATATCAGAGACTTACACAATCAATAAGAACATAAAAATTGCATAATATATTTTTCTACATGACTAAAAAAAATACTGCAAGTTATAAAGAATGTACATGTTTTGGTAAAAGATATTGCGAATATTGGATTGCAATAGGTACATTGAGTTGGGAAAAAGATAAAAATTGCTTCAAATTTTCGAATTTTTGATGATGAGCAGATGAAGAAGTTTCCAAACATTTATAATATACTTTCCCAGTATTTAAATGCCTAATATAGATCGATCCAAACCAGTAGTACTTACTACTTTTTCTAAAAGTATTCTCACATCTCAATTTGCAAAAACAAGTATTCCCTTCATTTAATTTTGAGATAAAGTAATGTGAAAATTTCTATTAAAAAAATATTGGTAACTCCATGGCCCGTGGGCCCCGTAGTAAGTTCTACTGCACTAAACAAACAATGTTTCGCATGTGTGTAAAATTTTGTTTCATTTCTTTTACTCAGATGCATTTTTACAACTAATGGTAAAATAAGGTTTTGTATATTACTTTAATTTTTCCTCATTTTAAATTCTTTTAATATACATTTTATAAGATTTCATAAAAATCTTAAGCTGTTAACATTTTTGTTTCAAAAAATGTTCTAATACGCAGAACAGCGTTAATAAAGGATGAATATATTTACATAATGATTAGTTATATATTTTATTAAACAAAAACGTAATTTGAAGAACAAATTAAAAAACAAACAAAATTTATTTCCTAAATTGTTTAACCCTGAGAAGGGACAGTTATTAAGATATTTCATTCAATTAGTTCTAGCTTTAATGTTAAATTTTTGTATCAAATAATTTAAGCCAATTGAAGATTAAAAAATAAAAATAAAATTAATAAAATATGATACTTAAAAAAAACATCTTAAAAAAATTAGATTCCGTTCAAATGAAATCGAAATAAATCTTAGACTTCTTCCATTTTTAATTGAAAATATTTGTATTGCAGATTTTGTGATATGTTTATGACGATTGTACATAAAATGATAAGATGCATCGAAAATACAAATTTAAAAAAAGCCTAAGATTTATTTCGATTTCATTTGAACGGAATCTAAATTTTTAGGGTGTTTTAAGTATCATATAGCATGAATTTTATTTTTATTTTTTAATCTTCAATTGTCTTAACTTATTTCATACAAATATTTAACATTAAATGTAGAACTAATTCAATGAAATATCTTAATATCTGTCCCTTCTCGGGCTTAAAAAATGCAGGAAATAAATTTTGGCTTTATAATTTGTTCTTCAAATTTTGTTTTTGTTTAATATGTCAAGTTTTTTAAAAATTAATGGAGGGTATCATTATCAGGCTTTGATGCATGCGGTATTGCATCATAATGTGTGATGCAGTTTACCAATGTATAATTCAAAATATTTCACTACTGTAGTAATGCAGGTTGCTGCAGTTCAGACAAAATCTTCCGATCTTAACGTAAAAAATCTGTAATCAAATCATAAAAAAATATTTTCACTTAAATTTAGACCCTATTTCTCACTCACGAGCTCTATGAATGCAAAAATAAATTGTGTTGAATCCTTAATGCTAATATTTAACAATATTATAGCTGTGATACAAAAAAAAAAAAATTAATTAAATTTTGTTATCTTATTCCTCCCAAGGGATGATGTAAACACAAGAGAAAATTATTATCCAAGCCCAAGATTAACTTCGGATAAAATAGTTCTCATCTTGGAAAAAAATGTATTTTAAAATTTAAGTTATGTAATTTCTCACTAAGTTCGCTACCTGCGTAAAAACAGCTATCCTTTTGAAACTTTTTACTGAAACATAAACTTGACCAAAGCAAAAACTTATTCTGAAAATGTCCTTTTTATTTCCACTATCACGCCATATTCATATTTTTAATTCTTAAAAGAAAAAAAAAACTACTTCAATTTAATTTATTACGTGGAAATCTTTTAACTAAAGTGATATTATTATTACGGCTTTTCAGTTATTTGCAATATTGAAGAAAAAACGTTACATTTTATATGAAAAATGTCCGTTAATTCTCAATGAAAAAAGCCAAATTTGGATTTATTAAGAAAAGTATTTGAATAATGTAAATAAAATTTAGACCATGTAAAATTTAGCCTTTTGGTTATAATTCACCCATATGGAAAGGCACTATAATTCGTTTTGACCATGACGTCAGGCAAACATTTTCACACTTTAAATTTATAATTTCATTAGAATTAGCAAAGAATAAAAAAAAAAAAAAAAATGTGGCATCAGGGACAAAAAGGTGGGAAGAAAAAAATGAAAAAGTTATGAGCGCCATAGGCTTTTCAATGTTAAATTAACATTGAGAAGTGACGCTGGAAATAAATAAGCTTAAATAAATAACAAGCTGTATCTTCATTATATTTTATTTAATTGTTACTATCAATGTGGGCAGCTTTACTTTTATTAATGACTTTCATAACCCCTTTTTCACTTACGGCACTTTCATTATATTCTTGTTCAAGCATGAGAAGGTTATATGTCAGAAATTTATTATGTTCAGATGGTAAATGAATAAAGGGGGGAAAGTGTCATTTATCAGCGCTTTCACCATTAAAGGAAAAATTATGTTAGAAATTCTTTATTCTTTCGCAAACCGTTGAGGTTTATCCAGCGTAATTTTTTTAGCTGTACTATATTAATAAAGTTGATTGAAACACGTACCATAAAGTAACTCGCGATTCAGTTACTAGCAATCACTTTACTACTGATGTACAGTTTTAAAATACATAAAATGAATTTTTAGTATAGACAAATATTTGACTTTGTTTTGTCTATATAACTCATCTATCTATAGAACTCAGTAAAAAATAACTCATACGATTTAGAAGATTTTAAAAAAAGAAGCAATAAAAGGTTAACAAATAAACATAATGACACCGATGACGTTGATTTACTTATTTGAAATATTATTAGATGTAAATTTCCAACTGGGCGAAAAATGTCCGGACCAGGATTCGAACCCGGGACCTCCTGGCTGAAGCCGCCAGTTGTATTTTGTATTTTATGACGGCCAATTATCTGCACGAGGGATATAGGCCCAGGGGGGGGGGGGGGCGTGCCCTTCGTGGGGTGTCTTTCTAAGGGAACCTAACCCGTATTAACGGTTCGAAGAAAAGGTTCGAAGAAAACCACGAAAACTCCGAACGATTAGGCCGACGGGCGCGATTGGGATCGAACCCAGCACCTCCCGTCTACCAGCTTCGAGAGCAGAACCTCTCAGCCACTGGTGGGGCCCTGAAGCCGCCAGTGCTGTGCCATCTGAGCTATCCCGGACGATTCTGGTCGAACCGGGATAGCTCAGATGGCAGTGCATTGGCGGCTTCAGCCAGGAGGTCCCGGTTTCGAATCCTGGTCCGGACATTTTTCGCCCAGTTGGAAATTTACATCTAATATTATTTGTTTACCAATTAGAATAAATGTGTTAAAATTAATCTAGTGTTATTTGAAATAGTTACATTTAAGATGCAATCCTTTATCGTTTTGTTAACGTTTTGCAAACTGCTGAGGTTTATCCAGAGTAATTTTTTTGAGCTGCACCATTTTAATAAATTTGATTGAATCTTGTACTGTAAAATAATTGTTATACTCAATATAGGAAAAATTGACTTTTCAAGGACAGACGTCCTCTTTTCATTATCCCTTCGTTGGTCACTCCTCGGCCCTTATCTTAGGTTAGTAACTATGGCAACGAAGGGAAAATGAAAAGCGGACGTTTGTCCTTGAAAAGTCGATTTTTCTTACAGGGAGTATAGTAATTCGCGATTTAGTTACTTACAATTACTTTACTATTGATTATTGTTTTAAAACACGTAAAATGAATTCTTAGTAAAGACGAGCATTTGACTTTTTGTTTGTTTTGTAGTTTTTTTTTTTTTTTTTTTTTTTTTTTTTTTTTTTTTTTATCAATATAACTCAGTAAAAAATAATTCATACGATTTAGAAAATAAAAAAAAGAAACAATCAAAGAACAACAAATCAATATAATGATATTGATGATGTCGATTTTCTGATCGGAAATAGTTATCATAAAGGTGGAGGAGGAGGTCAGTGAATCTGTATGATGTATAAATGTATATACCGGATGTTTCAAAAGTTCGGTGAGAAAGTAAAACGCGATAAAAAAAATATCTATGGGCCGGAGAGACATGCGGTTTGAAGATAAATAGTCAGCGTGCTACCAGATACGACACCAACAAAAAATTTAGTTCAAAATCTCGACAATAGAGGGCGCTACTTCAGATAATGCCATGGAATAATTTCTTATTGCTCACACAATGTAAGATTTAGATACAAAAAAGCGTACATGCAGAATATCTCTAATGTTTTTATCCAAATCTTGCGTTTGCGCAATATGGAATTATTCCATGGAATTATCTGCAGTAGCGCCCTCTGTTGTTGAGGTTTTGAACTATTTTTTATTGGTGTCATAAAATATCCCGCACCAGGCTGCATGTTTATCTGCAAACCGCATGTCTCTCCGACCCGTAGATCTTTTTTTATCGCGTTTTTGTCTCGCACCGAACTTTTGAAACACCTGGTATATAACATATTAATACATAGTTGCTGATGATAGTGTAAAAAAAAAAACTCTACTAAATTTAAAATATGTATATTATGATAAACTAAATCGTAAGAGTCAAGGGATGATAGGATTTTTTTATTTTTTATTAACCATTTGGAAATGGTTGTGGTTTTCGGTCGAGGATGGGGCCAAATGGTGCTCGCATTTTATTTTTTTTAACGAAATTCAACGATGTTCTTTACTTTTAAAAGAATTTTTATTTGAATAGGTAATAGAAAGGCATAAAATCATTAAAAATTGAAAAAGTTACAAAATGGGTAGGCGAAAATTATCAGATATGGAAAAATCCAAAGCCAAAGAGCGACGCCGAAATGAAAATCGTCTTGTAAAGCAAAATAGAGGTCTTCAACTCATTATGTAGGCCATGAAAATGGATGTCTTCAACTGATTACGTAGCCCATGAAAATCGATTACAGAATAAAAGACGAACGCGAAAAGGAAATCTAATGTTTAATCGATTGATAGTAAAAGGCCATATCTCGAGGGGCTCTAATCCACTAGCCACGGCGTTTTACAATAGGCCGATTCTAACCGGAAAAAATTGTGCTCAACGTAGGTAATTTGTCGCAATCTGTGGATGATTCGGTGGAACTGCTTTCGAATTGGAAACTGTTTTTCTTCTCGAAACGGGGCTTGGATAGTTTATCGATGAAGGTTTTGGTCGTCTGAAGTTTGATCTTTGCGATCTGTTGTGAAGAGGATGCGACGGAACTTGGTGGACGAAATAAATTCCAAATGGTCGTTGTAATCTGTTAAATTCCAATTATTTTATTTATTTATTTATTTATTTTTGTGGTTACACAACCATCTGATAGTCTGAGATACGTACTACGTTTGTTAATATTAAATCGAGTAAATAATGATGATTTCTTTATATAAAAACTTTTATCTTACTGCGTTCTTAATTGACTGTACAGGTACACGTTTAATGTTTTTCGGTCTATATTAGCCTTTATTATTTTTATATATTAATATTTTACTAATTGAAATTTTAAAGAAATACATTGTTATTGGAACATGTTAACGTATCCTTATTCACAAGCAAAGAAAATAATCAAATTTATATCAAGAAAAAGAAAATTAACAATACCTTTAATTTTGATTCGGTGATTGAATGGCATAATATGAATTTTGTTTTGTTTAGTTTTGTGATTTGCATATACTTATGTTTGCATATCATAGTATTTATTCTACGTTTAATTTATCATATCTACATATTAACTTATACCACTACTTCCTATTTTACGTATACATAATGTAAACAAGTATACACCGGCCATTTTTATATGTTTACGCATCGGCACTGAGAAAATATGTTTGTAAATCCATGTCCAACAGTGCATATGAAGTTTGTTCTGAAACAACTTTTATGCAAGCCATGACTTTGTTCGAGGTGGTAATATTTTATCTTTAATTATTACTATTGTCAATCATTATATATTATCATTAATAAATTGCATACAGAATTCTCTTATATTCAAGTGATCATCAGATTACCAGTTTGTAAATGCATTGTAATTTTTGTTCAATGACGAAATTTATATACTCTACTCATAGTTAGGAAACTTGAGACATAGATATTCTAGCTGAGAGGGTTTTATTCTGTATTATAGTAAACAGATTATTGATATTAAATGCGCACAGACATATAATAAGACAGACTTGAACACAAAAAATACAATAACCCGACAGGAGTTAAAAATTAGCCCTGGTTTATGAGTGGTAAATTGCCGAGCTAGGACGTCGGACAGAGCAACTTTTTTGTTGAAGCAACAACACAATAGACACAAGTTCGAGTCCTTGCCTCGGCTAATTTTTCACTCCTTTCGGGTTATTGTATTATTTGGGCTTAAGTCTGTCTTATTATATGTACCTTTTATAAAAGGGATTCAGACTTTTATTTATGCGTGCTTTACTAGATTATTGATACTTGTCGGTATTTTTAAAATAGTTGCCTTAATTTTCGTCCAGTTTAGGAATAACCTTGGTAAGTTACAGATAAAAGCCCCGTGTTAGAAGTAGTCTAAAAAATTTGATTAAGAACATTGTAAAATATTTTCCGCTCAGTAAAGAATATTTCTAACATTTGTATACATAAGTAGATGGAATTTATTATCTATCAATAAATAAGTGTTAAAAAGATAAAAATATTTAGAATTTTAATAAAATATCAAAAGAAATAGAAATTTGTTTCTTTCAAATGACGTGCGTAGATATATTTCAACACGAATAAATTTCAATCATGTAACATATTTGTGTTTTTAAGATTTATCTATATAATGCAACATTTAAACTATGACTACTACTAACACTATGTTTTGATGTTCAAGGAAAAAATGTAAGAATTGTAAAACTTCGATAGAAATTTTATAATGTACAGTCGTGAAAAAAACAAAGCAATCACCCCTACTAACTCCTCAACAGAGTATCATAGAAAAAAGTTACGGGTACCGAACGATTGGAAATAAAGTCTACTTTTAAATAATATACATAAAATTTGCTTAGGAAGTCATCTACATATTAAAAAGAACCCAAACTTCATTTTTTTTAATGGCAATACGCACTTTTATCAAGATATCTCAAATTTTCGGTTCAAACTATGCCTAGACACCAAATTTCAAGTCATTTGAATGATAATTTTTTGAATTATAAACATTCAAAATTTAGTGCTTCTAATGTTAAATTACATTTTAATATTTTTATTAATATCTCCTGAAATTATACTCCTAATGTGTTAATATTTTGTGTAGCAATAATAATAAATATACCCAAATATAAATACGTTAAATTTGCAATTTTTATAATTTTATGATATGAATTATGATTTATGAAATTAATATTCGAAAAAATTATGAATTGCAACCTACAATTTTTTGATGGATTTAGATTTATTAAGTCCTGCTTTATAGAAATCTAAAATTTCACATTTTTCTTACAAGTAGTTTTCAAATTATGCTTAAAAAACGGCAAAATGATCTTTTAATGGGCCGCCTATGATAGAAGTGACTAGATATTTCGAAATTTCTCATGCTATCCTGTAATCTAGCAGAACTTCAATGACTGCTTGAGTGGCTCTTAAAATGTCTAGATCATGAACCGGGCTCTCTCGGTCAACAGTCGAGTATCGTACTTCAATTTGGATACAGCCCCTAAAATACGGTCGTTTTAAAATAATTTCTCGGAAACTTATTGTACGAATTGCATGAAAATTTGTTTTTAGGCTAATTGAAGGGTGTAGAGTTCATTTATGCTGTCAGATTGTGTACTGCTATTGAAGAAAAAAATATGGTTTGTTTTAATATGTACATGACCCCCTAAGCAAATTTTATGTACATCATTTAAAAATATACTTTATTACCAATCATGTGGTACCAATAACTTTCTTCTACGATAATTTTTTTCAGGGTTAGTAAGGGGTGTTTACTCTTTTTTCCAAGACTGTACACTTATCATCTATTAATTAAAAAAAAATATATTAATAAAATATAATTTGTTTTGTTTTATTTCAACAAAAAAGACGAAATGAAAGTAATATTTTAAATACTAAATAAAAGATGAGTGTTTAATTTTCGATACAATTAACAAAAGAAACCCAGACGTTAAATTCATTGACGTCATGAGACGTCATTTTTCTGTTTGGGTTTTACGCACCAGTTAGAGCAGGCAACTAGATAAGGTGTGGGTCCAACGTGCTCAAACACTTCTCACTTTATATAGAATAATATTATTTTTACAGCAGTTTGTTTTCCAAATTTTTGTTTGACTTTTTAAAATTTTGACCATTAATTTTTCCTTTCCATGTATAACAAGAACGTTTTGAACACGTTAAACCCACTTATTACCGACATGTTTGGTGTGAGGTACGCTAGAATAATATTAATAATAGTGTAAAACACAAAACAATTAGAAGTTTAAATAAAAGCTCCAAAAAACTTAGATCCATGAAACATGCTTATAGTTTAATTGAAATGATTGAAAGCTGCCTTTTCGCAATTGCATATGAAGATGACTAATTTTGGTGAATATAAAATAATGGGGTATTTATGCTGTTTTCAGTTGCTGTTGTTTTGTTTTGGAGTTAGACTACTATTATAAAATATTAAAATAAACTCTTTAAATGTAACATAATCAATAAAATTTTGCAAATGCCGTTAAGCTTGCTTGAGTAATTTAATTAAATTAAAAACAATATTAGCTGACAAAAAAATATTTTTACCATTGAGGTATGGGTGGTATGGGTGAGGTATGGGTGAGGTATGGGTAGAGAAAATTCAAGCAGGAAAAGTGGTACGAAAAAGAAAAGAACGTCAGACTGGTATTATGAAATACTAAAATAAACTGAAAAATGTAAGATATTATTAAGAGGTTTCAGATGTCATTAAGTTAGTTTTAATCATTGATTATTTAATTAAATAAAAACATTACGGACTAACAAAAAATACATGTTTTTTGCATGAAGGAATGACTGGGGGTGAGATTGAGAGAGAAATCGTGCATGAAATGCCTAAGGACGCGCGGTAAGAAAGAGAATAAACTTTAGGAACCATTGCCCTAAAATAAATGCTCCAGGAATAGATCCCTTATAGTGAGGAAGCCGTTAAGTTAGTTTTAGTCATTGGTTATTTAATTGAATATAAAAAACATTATTGGCTAACAACAACAACAACAAATACATGTTTCTTGCATGAACGTACGAATGGAAGCTGGTTTAAGGGTGTTCCCAACTCCAAAAGAGCAACTTTATGACATAAGTTTTAATTCATTTTTGTTCGGAAATGAATGAAACTAGCAGGTGTTGTTGTTCAGAAACTATGTAATCTAACTGTTTTTCAGATTTTTTTCCTTTTAGACGGAATAGATCTTGCAGAAAATAGTGTCAAAGTGGACATTTTGAACTGAATTTCCGCGCGAAAGATGAATAACCACTTAAGAAAGGGTGAAAAAGGTGTTTGTTACGTGATCAAAATCGCTTATAACTCAGTAGTTAACTTATTTTTCAAAAAATGGAAAACACAGTTCGATTCCAAATCGCTTCCATAGTTAGGCCTTCCAATTTTATATTTTTCCGTTAAAAAATGAATTTGTTGAGAACAGCCTTAAGAGAGAACTAGTGTATTAAAAGCGTAAGCAAACGGTATGAAAGAGAATAAGCGTTAGGAAGCACTGTCCTAATGTTGCAGGAACTGAATGTTTAAGGAATAGATCCCTCATAGGAGAGAAGAGGCCTCCAGTGCAAAAAATAAACTTATCTATTAGGATCTCACTAGCATCACCATTATTCAATTCGACATTTCAGAAAAAAATTAGATATTTACAGAGGCTAAAAGGAAAATTTTAAATCGAATATGTTCATACACATTTCCTTTTTCTGTACCGCATAAAATGAATGTTCCCATCATAAAGAGAAGTGTAAAATATTCATGAATATATTGTATTGATCAACTCCTTTTACACAGTGGTGCTTGAGAAAATTCAAATTCATAATTATATATCCAGGTGGCCATAATTAAGGTGCAGGTAATTGAAGGGATTTACAAACTAAACTATTTGAAATATTTAAAAAAGATTTAGTTTTTATCCAGTTTAAAACATGCGGAAATAAGTCCCTCAGTAAAAAATATAATTATAAAATTTTAAAAGATGGCGTTATATATAATAGAAAAATGGAGAATTTCCTACCAGCTAAAGTTTGAAACTTTATGAAAATTTCATATAATAAAGTGTTTTCTTTTTAAATGCTACTAATTATAGAACTGCTATAAAAGAAAATCGTCGTCTATAAAGATTTAAAATGAATAATTTTTCAAATGAAAATCAAATTTCAAAGTAATTGCTTAAGAGGCGCAAAGGGCCAACATAGTGAAAAAGATTCCATGCCGGGACTCGAACCCGGGCCATCAGTATAGCGCACTGACGTTCTACCGACTAAACCACACGGAACGATACCCAACCTGGAAAATTTCTCACTATTATATGTTGGCAAGGCTACAAACGCAGAACAAGA
Organism: Maratus speciosus; assembly: GCA_963932465.1. Taxonomy (NCBI): domain Eukaryota; kingdom Metazoa; phylum Arthropoda; class Arachnida; order Araneae; family Salticidae; genus Maratus; species Maratus speciosus. The sequence continues at coordinate 533,472,706 of OZ010788.1, read as the reverse complement.
TGGAATATCTATCGTGAGCCACCGACATGAGGCAAACACGAAAATTTTTATTAATATTTGGAAATTTTTCCAGAGAGAAACATTCGCCTTGAATACAATATTTCAAATGAAAATCAAATTTCAAATTATTTTTGCTTAAAAGGCGCAAAGACCAACTTAGTGAAAAAGATTCCATGCCGGGAATCGAACCCGGGCCATCAGTATAGTGCACTGACGTTCTACCACTAAACCTGGCTGGGTATCGTTCCATGTGGTTTAGCGGTAGAACGTCAGTGCGCTATACTGATGGCCCGGGTTCGATTCCCGGCATGGAATCTTTTTCACTAAGTTGGTCTTTGCGCCTTTTAAGCAAAAATAATTTGAAATTTGATTTTCATTTGAAACGAAAATTTTTAATTAAATCCAGCATCGATAGAAACTATATTAATACATGGAAATTATTCCAGAGATGCAAGGCGAATGTTTCTCTCTGGAATAATTTCCATGAATGAATAAATTTTGATAATATATGTTAATAAAACATCTCTAACATTTAAGTACCATCTACCGGTAAATTTTAAAACTAATCATTTTCATTGCATAAATCAATTCCGCATACTCTAAAACGTTAAATAATAAAGCTTTTAAAAATATTCCAAATAGTTTAATTTATAGAGCCCTTGAAATACGTGCGCTTTATTTATGGCTCCACTGATGTATATATAGAAAAGCAACGACAAGTATGACAACTAACAAATTGTTGTATTATCCTTCCAAAGATTTGCATAATTGAAGTTTTTACTTATGAATTACATTACTAATATGACCATTGTCATTAAAGAATGCATAAACTAACAGTGTGTATGCTAACAATTATTCTATAAATAAGATAGGCACATCAAACCTTTTACTTGTATACACTGTGAAAAAAAGACAAAATTTTCTTAATTTAGGAAAATATAATAAAACCACAAATGAAAATATACAATTATACCAATTACCTACAATTCTGAAAAGCGTTATTTATCCCTTTATCTACTGACGATACTTATAAGTACTATTAAAATAACTTGTTATAAAATTCAATTAATACATCAATTAGCAGTAATACAGTTTAAAATGAGTTATAGATGCATTACTTTTTCTTGTTCCAAAAGCATTATTGGTTACACTGAACAAAAATATTTTTAAAAGGAAGGATTTCTTTTGCCTTTGCATCTTTTCAGCTTTAGGGGGTATTTTTCAATTCGGAAATATTTCTCTATTTCTATTGTAAGAACATTATATTTGTATATTTCCTAATTCTACAAAATATTAAAAAAATATTTAAAATAATATATTTTAGTAGGTTTATAAATATTGCACAAAATCCCTATAAATTCAAATTTAATTAATTCTTCTAAATCCTTCAGTCCTTCTAAAATCCTTCTAAAATTTATTAGATGATTATGTAAGTCTTCTATTGCAGCTTCAAAAATTCGCGAAAAATGCTTTAGAAGATAAAATTTTCATGAATTCATAATTTAGTACATAAAGGGTTAATATTAGAAACTTCATAAACTAATATATTTTCGAAATTTAAATAAGAACTTATATAAACAGTGTGATTTTTTTTGGTGTTCTGGTTTTTGGAAACATTTCCGAGTAGTTTGCCCTTTGCATCTTTTCAGATTTCTTGTCGTTGGGAGGGTGGGGGGTATTTTTCAATTCGGAAATAATTTGCATTCTATTTGTATTGTAAGAACATAATATTTGTACATTTCCTAATTCTACAAAATACTAAGAAAAATATTTAAAACAAAAGATTTGAGTGGGTTATATATATTGCAGAAATTCCTTATAAATTCAAATTTAATTAATCCTTGTAAAATCCTTCTGAAATTTATTAAATGATTATATAAATCTTCTAATGTAGTTTTCAATTACTTACAATTCTGAAGAGCATTATTTATCATTAGAAACTCCAGAAACTTATATATTTTCGAGATTTAAAGAAGAATTTATATAAATGGTGGGATTTGTTTTTTCGGTGTTCTGGTATTTGGAAACGTTTCCTAGTGGTTTTTGTAGTATTATTAAGCAGTTTTTTTAATCAGGAATATAGAGTTTGTTGTATGGAATTAATACTAAAGTAAAAATTTTCCTGTTTAAGGGGACCGTAGACTCTTTTTTGAGCAAAAATCGATATGTATTTTTATGTATTATTATTCTCCAAGGTGTAATACGTCATACGTATAAAACCACATGCAGATACGATTATTATATTATTACACAAAGTTACAAGTGTTTTAATTTTGTTCACAAGCAATTTTTTGGCCTTTTAATATACTTTAAATATGTTTTTTCTCAATAGTGATGTTTCAGCTTTTCTTGAATTTTTGAAATGCTTCTTGCTACTTAATTTTTGATCAAAATTCATAAAACTGACAAGGAAGAATTCTGATATTGCTTTTAAAGAAACTGTGTATGCATTTTAAAATTCGACTTCGTTAAGACAATTAAATTTAATTTTTAATTTATTATAAGGCAGAATTTTGATGAAAATCGATATGGAATTCAGAAAAATATCTCTAAAAGATTAACTATTAAAGGGATTAAAAATTCGATACACAGATTTCTTAATAATAGAGTTTTAAGCGATTAAAATCCAAAATCGGGGAAATATCTAAAAAATTAAGACGCAAGGAGCATTTTAAAATTTTAATTTTTTAAAAAGATCTTAAAATTATAATAAGATTGGAAATTTCTTTTAAGGTGTTCTATATACTTATGGAGAAATGTATGTTTCCATAAAATTTCAAATCTGCATTATAAAAATTAAAAGAAATTTTTACGCACCGCACCTTTAACAAACATGTTTTACTGGCAAACGTGATAAACTATCGGCATTAACATTAACAAATTAACATTATTTCGTTATTGTTGTAAACTGTGAAAAAAAACCTATTAAGTTACTAAAATTTTTCTTGAAAACTGGGATTCCTAGAACTTTTTATGTACCGGCAACAACAAAAAATCAGGTAACAGATGTACTTTTGCACAGTAAATCAAAAAATATGTAAGGTTACTAAGAATTTTTTAAGAAACTGGGATGCCTAGAATTTTTTATGTAACTGCAACCCGGGTTACAGATAAAATTTTAGTAAGATTACTGTATATTTAGTATATATTCTTTTGTAAAGCTACAGATTTCTGCAACTTTACAAAAACTAGTTTTGTAGAATTACATCTTTTTTTGTACAGTTTACAGATAAAATTTTAGTAAGCATACAGATTTAGGTAACTGTACATCTGTAGAATTACAGATATTTTTTTTTTCAGTGTATGTCTAAATTCAGTTACGCATCTGAAATGCTTTATTAAGAATTGATAGCTTGGAATCTAATAACACTAATTAATACTCTATACAAACTAGTAGGACACGTTTCCGAAAGTCCGTGGTAGCAAAAGAAACTATGTTTTTAGAAATACTTCTTTACAATTTGAAAATATATTGGTTTTTGAGCTTTGGAAAACATAAAGAACGCTTTCGGGAATTGTGAGTACGTCGATAGAGGTAATTTTATATTTTTATAGGTTAAGAAACATTTCTATTTTCGTTACAGTGTAGACTTTATATGATATTTCAAACGTAAATTTATATGCTTCAGAACCCTCTGTTTCTCCTCCTCCTCCCTTTTTTAAATAGGGTTAGGTTCGTGGAAACCTCCGCGAGTGTCAAAATCGCAAATGTTGAGACTATCTTCCTGTGTGTAACATGATGTTAGGTACTATGAAAGATTTTTTTCATGAAAAAAAAAAATCAATTGAAGCAAAAAAGTTATATTTATTAAGCATTAAAAAGCACATACTGTAAAAAAAATTTAATAATTATAAACATAATTTACAAAGTTAAGTTGCTTGTTTGTTGGCTGAAAATATTTATTTATATACGATTGCTTGGAAGGACAGAACTTTTGTTTACTTTTATTTTCTTATAATCAGCAGTAACTGGAAAATATTTTTATATCTTATTATGATTAGGTTTTCTTTTTAATCTGAGAAAATATGTAAAGCAATGGATTTCAAGAGTTACCCATTACAAGAAAAAGTATTTATACTTTAAACTATACGTGCAGATTATGTATGAAAATGCATGTAAAAAACGTATAACCATTTTTTATAGCTACAGATTGGGGAAAAAATATTGAATTAAAAATTTAGTAATAAATTCTGCAATTTACTTTTATGGTTAAGCTACGATTATTGCTATCAATGCATTATATACTCCTAGTTAGATGTAGTTCATAAAATCGATATTTCTTTGATTAAAAAAAAATTCCTTTCTTACTTAATGTTCAATAAAAGTTTTCCTAATCATGTCTTTTGATGTTTTTTTCCAGTTTTTTCTTTGTCTTAACTGCTTTTCTTTCCCAGAACTGCTAAATATTTATAGAATCAGCAGACAAATTTTATTCCCTAGTAACATTTGTTTTAGATATCTAAGAAAATTTATTATGATTGGAAATGCAAATGTAACGAAAAAAACCCATGTTTCTAGAATTCCAAAAACTTGGTCTGCAAAAATAATAATTTATACGTTAAAGGGAATTATATACAGATTTACACATATTAATAAACTATAATTTAAAAGTAGGAATAAATTTAATAGGTAATATTTAGAATTGCAAATACATCTTTGATTTTATTTTACTACTTTTAGTTAAAAAAAATTGCAGGTCGCTTTTGCGTGCTAAAATTAAGAGCGGCGCATCTGTATAATTTTTTTTATCATGATATATTGTCAATTTTTAATCTTTGTCTAGAACAAACAAGAATTACACATGCTATTCTAATATGGCTGAAAGTGTAACAATGTAATGGAAAATGAAGAAAAATCAATAATTTTAAATAAATTTTAAATGGGACAGATTAATTAATAAGTGCACATTAATTCAAATGGGACACATTAATCAATATTTCAATATGGAAAGTTTCGTTTTAGATTTATCTTCCAAATGTCATAGAAATATGCTTCGCGACGACCTTTTTCTTGCAAAGAAAACTGCCACGAAAATAATTAAAAAAACATTGGTGTTCCTAAACAGAGATCGCTACGTGGCATATAAGTGTTAAAAGATTTAACTGCTAGAGTTCGACCGAATATTCATTCTTGGTTTCGTTTTCGGCAGAAAATTTTAGTTTCGACCAACATTCATTTTCGAAAAATTCTGTCGAATATTCGGCCGGGACAAAAACTCGGCCGAAATTATCTGTATTCCTAAAATCTAGTTTCTTCTTTCAAGAATTTTCAGCATCACTCATGGATTCGATCTGTACAGGCTTAAACAAACACGTGTTTATTTATTAGTTATAAACTGAACTGTTTATAACGACTTAATACATGTATGGCTAAAATGTGAAAACTCTTTCCACGTGCTCATTGAAATGTGCAGGGAGAGTGACAGAAATATTTTGTTTGAATAACACAGAAGTATTTTGAACGCGCTCTAAGGAAGGTGTAGAATAAAATTATAGAACAAATCAGCTGATGATCCTTTTCAATAGTCATCATAAAAGGTAAAGTGAGGTATGCGTACCTAAAACATTTTTTAATAAGATGAAATGAGAATAATTTCGAAATCATTCTATGTTATTGACGAATTACATCTTATTTCAAAAGAAAATTAGAAATTTTAGTCAGAGGCACATATACAAGATTTCCAAACAGAGGCACATATATATGTATGTGTGTTCGTTAGAAATGTGTCTCTTTATACGTATAATTAATTAATAATTATGTATATATAAATATGTATGTATTAATTACTTTAAACTTTAAGACTTAAACCTTTTTTAAGACGATTTAGCTCGAGAGACTACATGAGTAAAATGGACGACATTCGAAAACTAATGAAGGCATTCTTTATAAATTTCTCATTTGCATTTAAATATTTTTAAAAGATTCCTTTAGCATAGGATATCCCATGCCCATGTCTGAAGTTGTATTTTTGTGCTTTCTTGGCTTTGGTTTCAATTTCATGTTGAAAATCCAATTTCAAAAGAAAAGTGGTTGGTTGGTTCCGAAATTGAATGTACTTTCAGACTGAAACTGCAGCGAAAATCGAAAAAGTACAAAGATACAGAATTAGACATCGACCTTAAATATTTTGCGCAAAAAGAATAATTTAAATATATTGAAATTAAAAGGAAAACGCTTGCATGGATTTAAAATTAGCTTCCGATTGTCGATGTTTAGACATTTAAGTACCGAAAGAATGCAGTAAACATCTGAATAAGTATTTTGAAGCATCCGTAAGGCCTGTAGGATAAATTTACAATTTAAGTCTGATAGGGTGTATGGTACCCATGGTACTAGGGACAATAGTTGCGTACAACTACGAGCATTGCAATGCAATGCATTAAATATATTTTATAAACCTGTTGGTATGGCTGGATCCCACCAAATGAATGCAAAGTTAACCCCTTAACCTACAATAACGGGCATAGCCCGCGTAAGATGATCGAACCAAATGTAAATTCTTCTTACCACTAAAATTTCACAGTAAATATAGTTTAATTTAATCGTCGAAATTCCATAATTAAACAAGGCGAAAATCTCTATTAAATTTTAGTGGTAGCTATGGATTTGCCAAACCATGGAGCTGTTAGACGTAAATCATAGGTTAAGGGGTTAAAAGTGTGGAACATTTTACATATATAAATGCTTTGTTTACAGTATAATAAATATTACACATTCATTTGCATCATTTAATAACATTAAACAAAAAAATTGTTGATCACGATTTAGTGATAAAATCTGTTGCCCCTCTGTATAATTTATATATAATATCTATATATAATCTTTTCGGCTATAATCTTTTACGTATAATATTTCGTAATTTTCTAATTTTAACTTTTGTACATGACAAACAAGGATTTCAGAAGCTCTTCTAATGATAAAGATGCAGCAGTATAATACGAAGGGAAAAGAAACCACCAACTTTAAATTAATAATGCGGCATATTGCTAAAATTAAAAAAATAGTAATGTCGAAAAAGGAAATAATTTTCTCAAACAGATCTGTTTGTTTTATCCGAGACAAATTCAAAGCTATCAATTATTAATGCATTACAATCTAGACATCTAGAGCATGGGCACACTAAGACGAGTGATTAGCTAACTGGCTACAGAAATGAGAATTTTCAACCAGCTCATGATGTTGGCAATGTTGTGTGTAGGAAGTTTTCAGTGCTTTTGTTTTCCTGAAAAGAGAATTCAAACGTTATTTTTGTTAAAGTTTTGGTTTTCCTCTTGCTTCTGCAATATCGAAGAAAGGTCTTAATTATTTTTGTGAGGGAAAACTGATTCAAAGGCAACTAAGGTTTCTCTTTAGCCTATGGAAATATCTGAAGGTGTGTATAGAACAAGTGTCACACTTTTGATAGATTTAATTTATAATACCGACATTAACCTTGTATCAGTTTCCATTTTATGTTAATCAGATTATTAGACTGAAATATATTGATCTTGAATAAGCGTGTCACAATTTATAATCATGTCGTTAATGTATGATCTATACATTATATCCTAAAATGGAAAATGAGATGCTTCAATGCATCACAAGAATGAAATCTTTCTAGTATTGGCTGTATGTTTGACTAATATTGAGCCAATATTGCATTCATTGATATTTCTAAAAATTTTAAATGTCAATTCGTAATTTGTCCATTATCATATGCATTATTTTACATTATAGAATTTCATTGGAGAACTTTCCAATATTTAGTGCATATTGACAGTATATAAGAAATAAATAAAAAAAAGTACAAAAATATTGCCCCTAATATTGATGTTATTTGCGTTCCATTGGCTAATTATATTTTTCCATTTTTGGTGTAATGTTGGCAAAATGTTAACTCTAAATATTCGGGCAAAGGAATGCACGACTGACCCAATATTATTCAGCCATAATCTATCCAATATTGGCTTTCAGCTGGAAATTTATCTGACGCGTAGAATATATTTTTGCAGAAAGCATTAGATTTAAAAAAAAAAAACCAAAAACCAAAACGAAAAACTCGTGATAATTTTTCATAAAGCACAAAATCCAAAAAATGTTCCCAATAAAAAGCGAACAAAAAGTATACAAAAAGCGAAATTGTTATTTCCCCTCAGCAATTTACTAAAGACATGAATTTATCAGATGTATTATTTTACATTATAAAATGTCACTGAAAACTTTCCAATATTTAGCCCATATTGACAATATACAGGATGTTTACAAATGGGTTGGGCAATTTCGTAAGTTAAGAACTTCCGAAATATTAAATGAAATTAACTATTTGAAATTCAGACTAGTAGTAATATTGACGAAGTTTATTCATAGATGGCGTTAGGTGTCATAACTGACGCTGTCGTTTAGCAAGCGGAAGTGTTATTCAATGACCACCACGATCACAAGATCTTTCACCGGTTGATTTTGATGTATGGGGTTTTGTAAAGGATCAAGTGTACAAGCCGCCACATCCTGCGTCCATTCCTGAACTAAAATCAAGAATCTGCGCTGCAATTAATTTAATAGACGGAAACATGCTGACAAATGTGTGGCAAGGAATGATTTACAGATGGCACATTTCCAGAGTCAAGATAGGAAATCACATCGAACATTTGAAGAGCTAAGTGGAAGAACATGTTAAGTAACAAAAATTACATTTCAAGAAATTGGAGGTAAAAGTTTTTGCTGTAAATTTTAATGATTTATTTTCTGTTTGATACCATGTGTTTAAAATATTAACAGGTATGGTACTAAACTTTCTCAGAAAAGCTTAATAATATTCAATTTTCAAATATTAAAAATTATTAATATTATTGACATTATTAAATATTAAAATATTAAATATTAATGAATAATGTCTTAAATCTTAAAGACTAAACAGAATCTTAGTATTTTACCTTCACCATGTGATAGGATACCTAATAACGCTTTCACCCAAAAGATTTTAAAAAAAAGAAAAAAAAAGAAAAAGAAAATGTAGCATAACATGTTCATCCACTCAGATCTTCATTTGTGATAACGTTACATTGAGCCATTTTTCTATTTTACAACAATATGTACTTTAAAATAATAAAACTTTGTAAAAAATCACCATAAAATTAAAACAAAACACAGGACGCGTTTCGAGCTAAAAACATAACAGCTGTTATGTTTTTAGCTCGAAACGCGTCCTGTGTTTTGTTTTAATTTTATGGTGATTTTTTACAAAGTTTTATTATTTTAATTGCTTCATATCGCCAGTTTTCGGTGCTGTTTCGCAATATGTACTTTAATTTTTTTCCTACCTATTCTACTCATTAAATCATTCTTTTTGCCCAACTAATTTGTAGACGTTATAGTATGTAGTATTATAAATAAATAAATAAATAAATAAAGAATATTGTCCACAATATTGGTGTTATTGGCGTTACATTGGCTAAGTATTTGCCATTATTGGCGAAATGTTGGCAAAATGTTAACTCTCAACATTCGGAAATTATGCATGCAAGGAATGCAAAACTGATCCAATATTGAGCCATACTATAGACAATATTGACTCGTTGATGTAAATTTATTTGACAAGAATCTCGTAGAATATATTTATGTAGAAAGGATTAGATAAAAAACTGAAAAAACGCCTAATAATGTTTCAAAAGCATAAAATCGAAAAAAAAAGTTGCAGTTAAAAAGTACACAAAAAGCGAAATTGTTATTTCCCCTCAGCAATTTTCTAAAGACATAAATGTACATTTTGCATTTAAATATTTCCGAAACATTTAGAGTCATATTAATAGAAATGTCTCTGTGGAACGTTTATTTATAGAAGCATCCTAATCCGTTTTCAAATATCGTGAGAGATAAACTAGTATCTCGTGACATTTAGAAGATCTGAGTGAAATGGCATTTTATTTTAACCACTTTAATAAATGTCTGTAATATGGATCGTGAACTACTTTTAGTAATCCTATTGCTGCTGTTTTTCAAATAAATATCGAGTTAGTAATATGTTTTTCTGATAATGTCTGTCACGATAACTATGAGAAATGGTTAAAATCACCATTAAAGCTTGAAAAAAAATGAGGCAGGATAATGACATAAGATATTTTATGATAAATAAATACATTACATATAAGTTCAGTGACTTTTCCAATAACAAGCCAAGAATCGCCATACCTTGGTCTAATATTCGGTTAATATTGCATTCATTGGCATGACATATAATCCAAATATTGGGATGTTGCTATTTTGCCAATAAAATCATTACATTTTTTGCAAGCAAATCCAATATTTTATAAATAATTGTTTCATATTAGAATGTTTCCAATAAAAAGAGAATATTGCGCTAATAGTGACATTTATTGATATTATTGCTAATGCAACGTCAATACTTGTTTTATTGACTTTACGTAGGTTAACTATTTCTTGCCAGTATCGGCATAATATCGGCATAGTATCGGCAACAGTCAACACTCCAGTACTGAGACAATATTTCATACCCATGAATGAGGTATTGCGCCACTATTTTTCAAAATTGGGTCAAAATAAAGCCGTTATTGTCTTGCTACTAAGTTTGCTACTAGAGTAATCATTGAAATTCCAGAAAAAACAGGATAGAAGATTATTGCTTACACCAATGAAAGGTGAATTTAGTTTTAATATAAAGCAACCTGAGGCTTTGCACACGTAGTTGTTGAAATGTATCAAGTAGTTATTAGTGTGGCTTTGTAATGAATGCGCAATTAATCAATAAACAAATATTATTTAAAATTCCATGGAAATCCTAATTTCGAACGTTTTTCGAACGTTTTCCGCTTATGTCATTCTTTTAAATTAATTTTTTTTAGAAACCATCTTTAGCGAGCATTTGTATCCAAAACGTAACCGCCATGGAAATTTCAAGTTTCTAGGCCGTTCAGTATTCCAAAAATACTAAGTTTAGAACTTTTTTTTTCTTCTGTACCCTTTTAAATTTCAATTTTATCAAATTTCAAATTTCTATCCTTAACAATTCCATAGAAATCGCGATAGAACTTTTTCAGAATGGTTTACACGCAATTTATCCTTTTAAATTCCGAATTTTCTTTAAAACTGTTTTGTGGAGTGTTTACGGATTAAAAGTAAGACATGTCAAATTTCGAGTTTATATTGAGAACCACAGAAATCATAATTTAGAACGTTTTTTAGCGTTTATTTCACCCTTTTAAATTTAAATTAAAAGAAAACTCTTCTGTGTGTGCATTTGCATTTTAAAAGTAGCAGCCATGTCAATTTTCAAGTTTCTATCCCTAATAAATTCAAGGAAATCGTAAGTTTTTAGAATGCTGCATTTCACTCTTAATTTCGTATTCTCTTTAAAACTCTGCGAGCATTTACGGCTTGAAAGTAACAACAGTGTCAATATTCAAGTTTCTATCCTTAGGAACTCCATAGAAATCGTAACTTAGAAGGTTTTTAGAACGTTTTTTGTGCATTTCACCTTTTTAAATTTCTAATTTCTTTTAACCTCTTCCATGCGAGCATTTACGTCGTAGAAGCAACACCCAAATTTCAAGTCCCTATTCCTAACAATCGATAGGAATTATAATTTCAAACATTTTCGGTTCATTTCACATTTTAAATTTCGCAGATTTTTAGGAACCTTTCTTACTGAACATTTGTATCTTAAAAGTAACCGGCATGCCAAATTTCCAGTTTTTAGGCACATTACAAAAATATTACAAAAATATTAATTTTAGAACATCTTTTTTTCTCCAGCGGCCTTTCAAATTATAATAATAATAAAAACCTATTTTGGTTGTGTATTTACGTCAGACGACATTTATTTTATTTTATTTTTTTCTCTAATTTGTTTATTCCTCTTCTTTCTTTAACCTCTTCCATGCAAGCATTTACGTCTTAAAAGCAGCAGCCAAATTTCAAGTTTCAATCCTTAACAATCCATAGGATTTATAATTTAGACCATTTTCCGTGCATTTCACCTTTTACATTTCGAAGGTTTTAGAAACCTTTCTTACTGAACATTTATATCTTAAAAGTAAGTAATGGCATCCCACATTTCAAGTTTTTAAGCACTTCAGTATCACAAAAATCGTAAGTTTAGAACATTTTTTCCTCCAACGCTTTTTTAAATTATAATTTAAAAAAAAAAACTGTTTTGGGTGTGTATTTACGTTTTAAAGACGACATTTTTTTTTTGTTTCTCTAATTTGTTTATTACTTATTTATTAACATTTTAATATGATGGGCGATAGATATTTTTAAAATTTTCATAACTTCAATCTGTATTTAATAGAAACACAGATAATAATATTTAATAGATACCCAGTTATGCCAAAAAAACATAGCCTATTACACCCGGAATACAAGCATTATAGTACCGCACTTGTTAAAATCCACCCACTTTTTCCTATTTTATCAGCAAATGAAGAATGTTGCATTGTCAAAGAACCAAAATACAGGGTGTCACAAACTGGTGTTCTTTTTACAATTTCAACTTTTATTAAAAATAAAATGAGCAGGTATATCTAACGCCAATCTAACCAGATAATGCATAATTTTCATAAATATATGTATAAACTTTAACTAACTGTGTGTTAAAATAACATCGTACCTTTATGCGAATATTTTGAAGTCAAAACAGCTACTATACTACAGATATTTCAATTACAAAGGATAATGTAGGAAAAATCCTTCTATATATAAAAAAAAATTAACGCTTTGGAAATGGACCAATGAAAATCTGCGTAGATACCACGAAAAGCATCTGATTGGTCAGAGCTTTCTGACGCTATAAGGTGGGTTACCAAGGTGGGTGGGGACCCGCCTCTGTCGCCAAACGTCACCAAGTTTGCGGCCAACTTGGAGAAATATCGCCAAATTTGGCGACCAAAATTAGTTGTCAAAAGCGACGCCAACTTGGCGCTATTTCCAGTATTTCGGCAATTTTCCACAGACTCCCATTGAAATCCAATACGTTTTACTTGCTTGTAGAAAATCAACAAATTGAGATATTTCAATGCAACAAAAACTAATATCAGCTTATGAATAGAGCTTAATTGAATTATTTACATTACTTTTAAGCACAAACAATAACTATTTACAATATTCGTATTACTATATATATAATTTGGCGGACATAGACTAATAATAAGCTAGAAGCAGCAGGAGTCGTTCGGTAGCTTCATTGCCCCTTACCTCTTTTCGGTGTCTTTAATTTGTGTAAATTCCCTTTTAAATTTGTCCGGTTTCAAGTTTTGATTTTTTTTTAAACCTGGCTTTTGCTAGAGTGTCTTTTACTTGGGACGTGGCTGTGGACCTACGAACATTGCTTCCGCAAAAGAGTCGGAAAAAGCGGAAGAATAAAGGGCTGCGGACGAAAAGAGGCCGCTCGCCGCGGCGGTAATGCATGTAAATCAGTTTCCTGCATGAAATTCAGTACAGTATTAGGATAATACATATATATTGCATCATGTAATAAACCTATATGAGCACCACTTTGCGCACGAAGCACAGCAAATCGATAACCGTCGACGTTTTCCTCTGATACTCGTTTTCGCCCTCTCCTGGCTTTATCCAATATTGAGCCGGTTTACATGAATTTCTTGTGCCATTCCCGAAATATTAGACATGGGCACAAGAAATTCATGTAGGTCGGCTCACTATTAGGTTAAGCAAGGAGTGAACGAAAAAGATTGCCTGAGGAAAATATCGTCGATTATCGCCTTGACGTGCTTCATACAGTCAGTGGTGCATATATAGGTTTATTAATGAATAAAGCTCCAAAAAACCTTTCATTATACCCTCCTAACGTTGCACTAATTTTCATGTATGCATCTGTTAATTTATGTTTGTTATAAAAGCTTGAAATTGTTAAGAGACTTTTCAACACCTTGTATTGCCAAGTTTTTCTGTGAGCAGTCGAGTAAAAATACCCTTTAGAGAATTTATTTTATATGTAGATTTTTAAACATATGCACATGAATTAATGATGTTCTTAAATTACCTTTTACACTAATATTCGTTTAAATAAAACGATCTGAAATGTCTTAACTTTTGTAACAAAATCCACCATAGTCCCACTAAGGATAAAATATAACAGTTACACTTATCTAATATTACTCATATATTTTAATTAAACTGACCTTTAATAAATTAAATTCTTGTGAAAAAAAATAATGTAAAAAAAGCATAGTTTTCAAGAAAAGTTAAGCGAGACAATCATGAATATTATTACGTAAATTAATTTTGGCAAAAGTATCCCACTGGAAAAAGGGTCTTTAGGACTTACATTTTTAAATTAATTTTTCTGTTGTCTACAAAGTATAAAAAATGCATATTATTTAAATTCAAGTTCGGAAAGATTAATTGAAGTCGTTGTTTTTCAGGGAATTGGATTAAAATAGCTACTTATTTAAAATTTAATTTTCTGAAACAAGTTTAATTTTTTGTACGATAATGTCATCAACACAAATGATTTGTATTAGAAACTAATTACCTTTGTATAAGTAAAAGAGGATGAGATTGGTTCACGAGATTTAGCTGTTAGACAGAAAGGTTTAAAATAAATCATAATGAAATAATTTTCAGGAAAAATTCTCAAGAAAAAAAAAAAGAACGTGATATCTTAATAGACTGAAACTTGTTAAGTGTTATCTTAACTACTGTTCCTCCAATAACATCTAATATAATCCGGGAGCCGGTACATCAAAAGCCCAATCATCCCCGAATTAAATTTTTTTTAATGTAAATCGATAGTAAAAATTCATATGAACCAAATGAGTTAGGTATGACTGCGTTTTACAAGCCAAAAATAAGTTTAATTAAATTAATTAGTTTTAAAAAGCTGTAATGAATTACCGTTTTCGCGGAAAGCCAATACTTGGTCAGCATCTAAACGTGAAATAAAGTAACCTTATTGGTAAAAATTCAAAGAAGACTAAAGGTGAAATTTTACACCAGCCGCCTCCTTAAAATAAGTATGACCGACTTAGACCGGACGCCGGCAGCACAGACACATGGTTCGTATGGATACCGTTATTTCTTCAGGAAACTACCAGTATCTTTTTGTAGAAAAAGAAATTTAAGTTAAACGTGCAAAATTTCGCCTTCTTTTAAGAAGAAATTTTCTACAAGATAATACTGGTGCCGTAAACTTTTCTGGTCTGCAAAATTCAAGGAGGCGTACTAACCATGAGACAACCACCTCATCGAGTTGGACCCGATTTTAGCGGTCGACTTGCAGGTTTACCATTGCGTTTTCCTGCACCCAAAGGTATGAAAACATGGCTGACTGGGAGCAGGAAAACACAATGGTAAACCTAGGAGTCAACCGGTAAAGTCGCGTTTTTAGGTTTTTTCCTCCAAGATATGACTTGGCATACAGATTGCGGTTTAATATGGGAATCGTGTTTTAGCTAACTCTGGAGTTTCAGCCTCCAACTCGATAAGGTGGTTGTCTGCCGGCTCCCCGGTCTAATTTATTCGGCAGACTAAAATTGCCATACCAAGTTTTTCTGAAAGAGCACAAAATTTTCTCTAAAATGCTCTAAGGGATCAATATCCGCGGTGACGGTAAAACATCATAGCTTTTTAATAATAATTAATTTCATTAAACATATTCCCGGCTTGTCAAACATAGTTATCTAGCTCATTTTGTTCGTATGACTTTTTACTATTGATTTACATAAGAAAAACGTCAATTCCGGGAAGACAGGGCTTTCGACGTCACCGGCTTTCGGACTAATAGATTATTACGCAATTTTCCAATTTTTAAAGTATATATAAAAAAAAAAATCGTTATGTTTTAAGACGGTCAAAAGAATAGCACCTATATTATTATACATTAACTCCGTCTCTGTCGGCGTCGCATGTCATACGTTCAGCGTTTTTGTTCATGTACGGTCGGCCTCGCATTTCCCGCGACGCGAAGAAAATTTTCATCCTTGAAAGTGAATTTGTCGCAACTTGCACTTCGGTATATTCTGGGATCGTTTTTTGTATTTCTGCACAGTGCTAAGAAATGGTGCAACTAGTTCTATTATTTTCGAATTTGCTATAATATTGGCGTTCGTTAGTTATTGTTCCATGTCAAAATGGCTTATATGGTGGATTCAGAGAGTGGTTCTTCTGAGGGAAGAGAAGTGAATATAATATTTCTCAGTCAAAAGATGAGAGCTCTGACTTATCAAGTGTTGAAATGTTTTCAAATTCTAGTGAATCTGAATGTGAAGACGAGGATATGAGCTCTGTATCTTTTATGTGTGTAAATTTTATGTAAAAAGTTGTTCAAAAAATCAATGTTGGCAAATTTTTCCAAATTTGGCGAAATGCTACCAACTTTGTGTTTATACTTCAAATAGATTTGATAAATACAGTTTCAGACTATTTTTTTTTTATTTTAAACGTGAGTGCATTTCAGGAAAAATTAGAGTTCAATGACATTTTAACTTTTTTTTTTGACCACTGGTCAAGCAAAAATTGGTTACAAACGAAAATATTTTACACTTTACAATTCAGGATAGAACATGTATTAATTTTCAGCAATAAAAAAATGCTTTTTTCAGTCTGGAAATTCGAAAAAAAACCGCGACAGAGAAGGGGTTTTAAGGGAGAAATATTTTAATCATCAATACATTGGAAGTAATAAATTTTACTGCAAAACAATTATCTTATTTTAGAAACGAAATACGAATATATGGTTTTTCTATAAATTATATACCAGAATATTACTACATAGATATTATTGAACATCATTTTTCCTAAATATTTATCTTTCAATATTAACTAAAAGTACCTCATTTGAGAAAGACCTCGGGACATAAATTTTAAAATTGGTTTTTCTGTAATCTACAGAGTATGCGAAATGCATGTAACTCAAATTCAAGTTCGGAAACATTGATGCATTCATTTTTCAGGGAATTGGATAAATGTAGCCTACTTATTTAAAATTTTATTTGGTGAATTCAGTTAAAATTTTTTGTTTATTATCGTCATCAAAAGAAACAATTGCATTAGAGACTAATTAGTTTTATTTTAATAAGAAGTACGAGGGTTTGTTCAAGAGATTAAGCTGTTCGATAAAGAGATTTAAACCTCATTATAATGAAATAATTTTCAGGAAAAATTCTGAAGAAAAAAAGTATGTGTTAATAGGCTGGACCTTGAATAAAATTGGGTTACGCGTTAATTTAGCTACTGTTCAGCGTTACCACATCTGCCAGATTTTTTATTCAGAAGTTCCAAAGATCACCAGAAAGTTTGAATAGATATTTTGCTAATTTTAATTGCTAAAAGTTGTAAATTAAAACTTTATAAAAACAATAAAAATAGGTTTATTTGAATGTTTACATGTTTCGAGAATAATATCAAGAAGAAGCCATCCTTATAAATTTGAACGACAGTAAGATCATTTTCCCCTCCAGTTTCTACTATCCATAAAGGGAATAGAGATTGTAACATGCAAAAACTCAATATGTAACAATGCAGTTATCAGCATGCATCATTTAACTTACCAAAATTATGGCTCGAGCTATACAATGGTTACTAAAATAAAATAAACATCGAAGTAATATAAAATAAAAAGTAACGTGCAT
Source organism: Maratus speciosus (assembly GCA_963932465.1). Lineage (NCBI taxonomy): Eukaryota > Metazoa > Arthropoda > Arachnida > Araneae > Salticidae > Maratus > Maratus speciosus. The sequence goes on along the minus strand of OZ010788.1, from coordinate 533,455,120 downwards.
AATATGAAAGAATACGTGGATAACTGAATGATGGCTTTTTATAGACCGCGTAATTTTAGAATATTTTTATTTATTTGTTTTGAAATTGACTCGAGTAGAGTCGAAACATATAAACAGCCAAATAAACCTTTTTTTAAAAGTTTTAATATACACCTTTTAGCAATTAAAATTAGTATCAGCAAATAAATAAATATAATGCTAAATTCATCTTTAAAAAGTTAAAATTACACTATGTGCAAATTACTTAAAAGATAATAAAATATTTTTAAAAGTGTCAACATAATTTAATAATACTTAGTACTTTCAACTATATACACAGCCTTCGTCAGAGAATACAGAAATAAAAATACTGCAATCACCCTCTTGTTTTCAAATTTCCCGTAGTTGGTGACGAAAGGAGTGAAAACGAAACTTCCCTCTATATCCATATTTTTATTTTCCCGATGTTTTCCGGATCTAAAAATTCACTTTCACTTTCATTCCTTTCGACCCCAAGTACGTGACATTTGAAAAGAAGACGCTAATTGCAGTATTTTTATTTTTGTAGTCTCTGGTGAAGACTATGTATATAGTTGAAAGTACTAAGTATTATTAAAGTAATTTAACACCTTTTTAACTATTTTACCATCTTTTAAGTAATTTGCACATAGTATAATATTAAGTTTAAAATTAGTATATTATTACAATGTATTAATTTGCTATATTTTGCTTTATAAAATAATGACAATCCTTCCTCGAATAAAATATTAAAAAGAAAACTTCAATTCGAAAATTTATGTTATGAATTCGGAATTTCGGAATAAAAATCCGCCAGATGTGGCATAAGTGCTATTGTTTTTGCAATAACTTTTAATAATTTGTAGCGTAATAAATACCGTAAACATTCCTCGGTATCACTTTGAGGTCCTGAATTCTAAAGCTTTTTCGCGATTATTTTGTAAAGAAATTCGAAGTGTTAAAAAAAAAAAAATTATACAAAATTATTATTCGTGCATTAACAGAGAAACGTATTTTTTTAATTGATATAAAAAAAAAATATGGTGGTTTGACAGCTAAGGGGAGGGAGCGCTTCGAAAACAGGGGATTAAGCGGTGGGCACAAAACTCATTGTAGATTTTAATTTAGAACACATAGATTTTTAGTCTAAAATCTTGTGAAGTACACATCTGTATAAAAAAGGTGTGCCTTTTAAGTGACATGACATGAACTCAGGGCGCCCTTTTGGGGCCCGTCAAGGAATTTCATATTTCCGAAAATTTATCTCTCATCACAGGTCAGAACAATTTTTTCCTTCAAAAATTGCTTAAATGCTAAAGCAACTTGTCAGATTTTATTACAAGGAAAACACGTGCAATAAATAAACACTTTAGGTACAGAAACTAATGATTATCAAAAATATTTTCTAAAGACTTTGCTATTCCAACATTATTAAGGTGAGACATTTATCGTAAATGAATATTTTGACTAATTTTAAAAAGATAAGCGAGAGAAATTGATTGTATTAATTGCTTCTCAGCCGTGTGCAAAATGATCAAATGAAAACTCGTCCTTTTCAGGGCTAGAATTTGTGAGGCGAATTTCCCCTTTAAGCCCAAAATTAGAACGGATTTTTCTTTTTTTTTTAAAGGAGGGGGGTTAATTCAAGTTTTAATTATTTGATTTTGTCTATTTTGCATTATTAGTGTCACATTATATTTGTGTCGCCTAGTTGCAAAACCGGCCATCTCCAAAAAATAAAATTTTGAGAAAAAGCTGATTTTATACCACACTTAGCCAAATAACGTTTAGAACCAAAACTCTTCAGTTTTATAGTCATTAGGGTAGTATATTTGAAAACACGAAATAAGGTGGCAGGGGCACATGAAGGGAAGGGGTTATTTAGGTCTTTGTTTTGGATTTGGCCGCCTTTGCAACTTACTTTGGAGTTGGCCGGTTTTGCAACAAACCAGAAATTAATTTTTGCTAAATTTAATCTGACATTGTGTTTTTAGGGGTTGCAAATACACAAAAATGTTTTGTTCAACTTAATATTATTTAACAAAAAGAACTTTAGGAAAGTTATTAACGTAAAACGACTTTTACACACTTACTGATTGTTAAAACTCACTAACAGTTAAAACTAACTGACTAGCTGTTAAAACTGATTTAAATGTCACTAAACAAATGATTTAAATGACATGATATTATTTTAAATAAAATTATTAAATTTTAAAACTTAAACAAAAATCATACTATGTACATGTGCATACAATTTCAAACTTTAGTGGTCTCATCGTTTTCGATAGTCTCACAAATTTCGTCATGATGGTCCATACATGCGTCTTATTCTTCATCATCTTTGCTTTCTGCTTTTTAAGCAGCTGATGCATATATATATTTGTAAAAAAAATAACCGCTGGCCAGCATCCCAATTTGGCCAGAAATGTTTTGTCAGTAAGTTTTGGACATCCCGAAGTTTTAGAGGCTTCACCACGGTATCCGGAGCCACGTCCTCGAGCTTGCTGTTCATAATACTTCTCTTACTCTTGACAACAGACTTTCTGACTTTTACCTCAGATTTATAGAAGACCTCCCCTTGCACCAACAGCTTATTTTTATATCCTGTTATGAATTTTTTTCCCGTAGGGGCAAATTTGAAATGCCACAGTGCAAGTGGTTTGGGGAAGAAATTGCTGTTCTTCTTCCAATCATGGTCGGTCTCTTCCCGACTTGAAAACTGTTCCATATTCAAATAAAATGTCTTCATACTTTGCGGACTGAATGAGGGATTTGATTTTCTTCAATCTCCTTTCAATTTGAGCTGAAACACGGTCTGGAGGGATAAAAGAATACTGAATCAACGTAGGCAAGTTATAAGATTAATAAAATATTATGGCATCATGATAATTAATTAATCAAAATATGCTAACTATGATGTTATTATGATATCAAAATTAATTATGTATTATATTATCCCCAGGTCGGATTACCCACACTGTAAAGAAAATGGTAACGTTCCATGTAAAATCCAGGAACGTTTCGCCTTTTCTCAGGTTTTCAGAATAATTTAGCTCTTTCCTGTGAAATTCTGGTTTTCTTATCTGAAACGTTCCTGAACAAAAGTTGGAAACAGCAAAACGCTGCGGCCGCCATTTATTATTTTTTTTTGCTATAATCCGTTGCTCGAGCGCGAGTGTCGAAAACGAATTCCTTAAATGAATGTAAAAAAATCAATATGGAATGCAAATAAATCAATAGACGACATAATCCTTTACGTCTCTATTGTCAAGACAATTCAGATGAAAATACAATACCTCTGTGACATCGCTAAGAGATTATCTTTCGTACTTGTCTGTGGAATGTTTAACGAGCAGGCCGTGTAAAAAAAAATACACCTATTATTTGGATCTCCATTAACCAGGGGACCATCAAACATGGTTCTCACCGATTTTGATTAATTTAAAGTATGTTTTAGAGTTCTTATCTCTAATTATTCTTGTGAAAGGATTTCTTCAAATGAGCCTTAGATTTTCAGAAAATAGATGCCGAGGTTTAGCATACGTTTCAAATACCCATTAGTTTGCAGCTCTCAACGTGTCTTTCGTGGCGTGGACGCAGAAAGCTCGCACGCCACCCGTACGGCCCGAGTTCGATGCTACCTCTTGACTTTTTTTTTTCTTTTTTAATTAATTTTATATTTTAACACTTTATTACAATTTGATTTAAATTTGATATATATTTGACACTTTGAATTGCTGCAAATTTGAATTTTTTTTTATTTTCGAAAAAAATATACAATTACGTTTAGGTTTTTTTTCATGAAAATTTATATGTATTTTATCTAACTTGTAAACTAACATAATTACTGACGAAAATCCAAAATATTTTATGTCTAGATTTTTTTTTCTAATTATTATTTACATTTATATATTTTTATATTTTAAGCAAAGTTCAGAAACAATATATCATATATATATTTATTTTATTGAATTTTAACTGAAAATTTATTTTTTCGTGTAAATTATAAATAATAATTTTGATGTCAATTTCAAAATATTTTTTCATTCTAACAAATAATGATAATAAAGCGAAAATAGTCAACTGGAAATGTAAAAATCGTCTGCGGATCCCGCATGCTGTGAAATGTCAGTAATGTTTTGCTGTGAACAGAAATATTCCTGGTATTTCGCAGGAAACTTACTGGCATTTCTGTAGAAAGTTTTTAACATATACAGTAAAGTTCCAGTCATTTTCAAGAAATGTTTCTTGGAAATAATGGGCAACTCAGCTGCCCATTTTTCCCAGGAACGTTGCGGAATTTTTTTTACAGTGCATAAGGCAACTTAGGCTATGGCCAAGGGGCGTACGTTAGGTAGGGTTCGCAAAATTAAGGACTTTAAATTTTTTAAATTTAATGAAATAAGAAAAATTTAAAATATTAACGAAAAGTGTTAAATAAAAAGTGAATTTGTAATAATTACATTTAAAATAATGTTTCCACTTCTCGATACACTAACACAAAAATCTCTCAGATTTTAAGTGTAACAAAAGCCCATTCATTTCCAATCTACAATCCTCAAAATACTAAAATTTATAAAGCAAAATTTAAATGTATTATTATTTAATTAAATAGATTAAAAAATTCTTAAATTTGTCAAAGAAAATTCACTTACTGTTTTATGAAGGGGGTGGGGGAGGCTGCGGAAAAGTATTTTGGCCTAGGGCGTCAAAAAATGATAAATCACCCCTGGTTATCAAAAGGTGTACATTGCCTTTGAATTTAGGGTTTTCTCCTTTACTACGTCGTAGATCCACTTTGCCGCTTCCTTGGTTGATTAGTAGACACTTCTTCCAGAAACACTTCCATAGTCGGAGAAAACACGAAGCTAAATTATTAGAAAATTTGTATGCACCAAGGGTAGGCATTTGTAGGCACAAATCACAGGCGAGAGAAAACACGATAACGTTAATCTAATCAACAAGTGAGAGGTTATTGTGGGGTCGAGCAGAAGCTTTAGCTAGCGGATATGGAGATGGCCGGTTTTGAAACTCACCGGCTGAAGGATTTGGCCGCTTTTGCTCCACATCGTGATTTTTAAACGCATATAACGCAGAGATTGACATGTTTTTGCATGGTTTATCGTTTCCAGATGATAGAAACCTTTACATAGAACTTAAAAAACTGAAAAAACACATTTTCAATTTTTGAGGAGTTGGCCGGTTTTGCAACTAGACGACACATTTACTGTTATCATTACAACGCTATCAAATCATTTGCCTTATTAAATCACATTATGTACAGTACTTTCTTAATAATCTCCTTATCCTGATGCTGGGGCTCTGTTTTGTCCAACCCGAACCCGAAAAATGTCGTTAACCCTAAACCCAACTCTAAAAAACTGCAACCCAACCTGAACCCAAAGTGAAAGAAAACGAATCTATATTTTAATTAATTTATGGAAAAGTAGTCTACAATTTTGTCACTTATGTACAAAAATGAACATATTTGTGCCCATTAATACTCAGTTATAGAGCTTTTTCATTTGAAAAATATGGTCCATTCCAAGCCCGACCAAAAACAGACAAAGTATAACCCGAAACGCTTAAAGTTAATCTTTCTCCCAACGAAAGAAATAGCATAAACCTGACCTGACCCGCAGTTCAAGTTCAGGGAAAATCGGGTTACGCGACCGGATACAGGATCATAATTTCCAATTATCGCGAAAATTGACAAAAAACCCCGGAACCTAACCCGAAATGACAGAAAATTAATCCATCTACTACATATATATATAATACAAATGAGAATTTCGTTCCGGCAGATTATAACTTGTGTTGTGCTGATAAGATTTTGATGGAACTTGGACTGTTAGTTAAATAATTTTTCAGAAAGGTTTTAGGATATAATATATCATCCTACGCTGCTCATTTATAGAATGGTGGAATGGTGGAAAATTTTGTAATCAGATAAACCCAACTATGAATGATTAGTGTTTTAAGAAAGATTCTGCTGAATAGATTTCAATGAAATTTGCATTGTTAGTTACACAATTTTTCAAAAATTGTTTTAGTATATAACATAACGTTCTATGTTGCTTACTTATATAATTAAGGTGAAAAGTTCTATAATGAGTTGAACCCGACTGCAAAAGATTAGCCTTTTTCAAAAGTTCTACTGAACAAATGTGGATGAGACTTTCATTGTTAGTTAGATACTTTGTCAGTAAATATTTTAGTATATAACATACTTTTCTACTTTACTTTGCTATATAATTGTAGGGGAAAGTTGAATATTCAGATGAACACAATTATAAAAGATTAACCTTTTAAAAAATTCTGCTTAACGGATTTTGATGAGACTTCATTCTTAGAATCATTTTCAGAGATAGTTTTAGTTTATTGCATATCGTTCTGTCTTCTTTACGAAATCCTACTATATATGATCAACTAAAAGATTTGTTCCTTAACGGCCCAAATTTTGTATGACATAATGGAAATAAAATAGCGCAGTGGCATTCATATCGTTTCCAGAAATGCGAAAAGACATTACAGGTAAATGTTCATATTGCTTTAAAACATAAAGTCAAATTCATTGATATATTTCGATATCGCAGATATTCGATTAAAATTCGTTCCGAAAAACTGACCAGCGTAGCGTTTAATACAATCATGGAAAAGTAATCTGAAATTATCTCTGTAACATTAATTTTATTTTTATTTAGAGATATGAACAAATATATATATATATATATATATTCATTTATGTTCAAGTATACAGATTTTTTTATCTAAAAATATTCAAAATTTCTTTGAAAAATCGGGTCAATACGATCCTGACTAAATGTAGTGAAAATCCAAACCGAGCCCGAAACAAGTAACTCTTTGAATACGGGACAAGATTGACGTCTACTTTTATATTCAATCGTACTACGATTTCAAAAAGAAAAAAGAAAAAACCCTTGAGGTAGATTTCACTTGAATATATCTTAATATAAGTGTATAGCAGAAATTAGTTTTCAAAAAGTGGCAGAATAAAAAAAATAAACCTTAGCGATGCATATGTCCCGACCGAAATCAAATGGTCTGTTAACCTGACCATAACGAAAAAAAGTCCTTCCGGCCAGTGCCGGGAGGAAGAGGTAGCTTTCATATTCCTTATTTTTAAAAAGCCAGCTTATATTATTCAAACACACAAAGCTCAATTTAGTGGAAACTGATTACAGGAGATTCAATACTAATTTTTGTTAATACTATATCATTATGAACGAGAATTTAGCGAAATTACTCAGCTTCATCCAAGCTGCTTTTATTTAAAGTAACTTATATTTGGTTGCCAAATTCGGCGATATCTTGAAGTGCCTGCCATTTTAAGACAACATGATGGATGAGGTTAACCAGTGAACTTGGTCTAGACCTTAGTAATTCCTGTGCACATGCTCACTCACATCGGAACCGGTTAATATGTACGAGTGCTGTCGCAGGCAAAAAATCACATTTTTCAAAATGTCACCCACATTAGAAATTCCAACTGCTATATCTGAGCCATTTTTTAAGATAAATACAAAACAAAAAGTACTCCAGAATCCTTATATCTAGGTCAAATACTTAAAAAAGAAACCCTTCTCTATTTCTAATTTTTTTGCACCTTACTTTAAATATCATTTTTTTTTTTATTTACTGGCAGCCATTTTGAAACAAAATGGCTGATAAAGCTGGCCAGCGAACTTGGTCGAGATATTGCTATATACTATCCACATGCCTTCTTACATCGAAATAGATTAATAAATACACGTGTTATCGCGTGACAGATATCAGATCGTTTTAAAATGTCAACCATGCTAGAAATTCAAAGTGCTATAATTCAACAATTTTTTAAAGATATAGACGAATTAAAAACTGCTCCGGAATCTTTGTATCAAGGTCAAACACATAAAAAAATCTTTTTCATTTTCCAATTTTTTGATACCTCATTTTAAATTTTAAATTTAATTTTTTTAATGGCAGTCCTTTTGAAACAAAATGGCGAATGAAGCTGGCCAACGAACTCGGCCTAGACATTGGTATGTACTATGTACACACCAAGTTACATCCAAATCGGTTCATAAATACGCCTGTTATTGGGTGACAAAAATCAGGTCGTTTCAAAATGTCAGCCACAATAGAAATTCAAAATGCTATAACTCAGCCATTTTTTTAGATATAGACGAAACAAAAACTGTTCTGGAATCTTTGTATTAAGGTCAAACACATACAAAAATAAAAAAATATTTTTCATTTTCGAATTTCTTGGTACCTCATTTTAAACTTTATTTATTTTTTAATTTTTTTTAAATGGCCGCCATTTTGAAACAAAATAGCGGATGGAGCTGGCCAACGAACTCGGTCGAGACATTGGTATGTACTATGTATACACCAAGGTACATCCAAATCGGTTCAAAAATACGCCTGTTATCGCGTGACAAAAATCAGGTCATTTCAAAATGTCAGCCACGCTAGAAATTCAAAGTGCTATAACTCAGCCATTTTTAAAGATATAAATGAAACAAAAGCTGCTCCAGAATCTCTGTATCAAGGTCAAACACATAAGAAAAAAATATTTTTTAATTTTCAATTTTTCGGTACCACATTTAAAATTTTAATTAAAAAAAATTAAATGGCCGCCATTTTGAAACAAGATGGCGGATGAAGCTGGCCAACAAACTCGGTCGAGACATTGGTATGTACTATGTATACACGAAGTTTCATCCAAATCGGTTCATAAATACGACAGTTACAGTGTGACAAAGATCAGATATATATATCAACTTTTGAACGGAGGGTGGTTTCGGGGTCTGGGGGTCATGATCAATGAAAATATACCAAAATTTTTTGAAATCGCTTTCCTCCGAACGGCTGCAATAGGTAGCTTTTTGTAGTGAAAGTTACCTAAAAGGAGCGTCAACTCCCTTCGATATTTGCCGTGGATCGGGCCGTGTCGGTTTTGGGAAAAATCGAATTGTCCGATACAATGCAGACGCTACCTGAGACCAAGAGTTTTGCAGATTTCTGAATTTTGAGGTTTTTAGATCATAGTCTGAAGAGGAAAACAGAAAATTATTAAGAAAATTTTTTACTGACAGAAACTCATTGGTTAAAATTTTTATGCCTATGGTGCTCATTATTTATGAAAAAATTGCAAATTTCGTGACTTGTTGGTCATGTTTGTGCGCTGTTTATCTCATGACCGATTGAATTTCACGATTATTTTTCGCGATATTTTCCCGTGATCTATTCACGGCGTTCACAGTTTTTTGAGTGACCATTTGTCAAAATTCACGATATTTTTTGCGACAGATTGAGGAAATTCGCTATTTGTTTCTGAGCTATTTTGGCGAAATTCGCGATTCTTTTCTACTATCGTTTGTAGAAATTTGATTTTTTTCCCCTGCAGCCGACTGACAAAATTTGCGATTGTTTTGCGCGATCGTTTGACGAAATTCTTGAATTTTTTGAGCGATTGTTTGACTAAATTAGTGATTTTTTTCTGAAGCCTTTTGACGAACTTCTCCTTTTCTTCCACGATTTATATTCGAAATTCGCAATTTTTTTGCGCATCTGATGGGAAAATTCGATTTTTCTCTGCGACTGAATGTTGAAATCTACGATTTTTTTCCCACAACGAAATAACAATAATCGCTTTTTTTTTTTTTTTTTTTTCCCACAGTGTTTGCAATATTTTTTCCACGGTCCTTTTAGGAACATATATTGTTTCCACGACTAAATTGCAAAATGAACTATTTTTCCCAAGTCCCTTTGGCAATATTCGCACTTTTTTTTTTTCGCAGTCGATAGGCGAATTAATTTTGCGTAATTCTGCTAAAAAAAAAAAAAAAAAAAAAAAAAAAAAAAAAAAAAAAAATAATAATAATAATAATAATAATAATAATAATAATAATTTCACGAAAATTAAAAAATATTCCTGGAAGATTCCCATGCTTGTGAAAGACTCTAAGAGGACAAAATCCTGCACGCTATTTCAAATCTTTCCCCTTAAAGAAAACTTACCGCTACCTCCCTCCAAGAACCACTTGAAATGACTGCCCACAGCTGTACTAAAACCTGCAAAGAAGAACGTCAGGAAAAAAAGCTCCATTTTAGACGGGTCCCCGTCTTAGCAAGTATAATTATATGATGTGATTTTTTCATAGAAATTTCATTTTTTCCGTTTTCGAAATAATTCTTTTTTGACAGGTTTCATTTTCACAAGTTTTACAGTAAATGTAATATTCCTATGATCTTCAGAGGTGTACTATAATAGAAAGGATGTTTTAAGTACTTGTAAAAATGGAAACTGTCTGTAATGGAGTCCTGCTTTGAGCGGAAAGTTATTTTTGTAAGTATCTGGAAACTTACCTCCTAAGATGAAAACCTGTTTAAAACGGATTTGTTCATCGTTTCTCGTTCGGGAAGGAGAGGTTACACCCTCCCCCCGAACCTCACAGTTGGCTATGCCACTTCCCTCAATGAAAGCTTTGCTCCGTCCCTCCACTCCCAAAAAGGAAGTTCTGAAACGGCACCCTGCATGTATTTAAACTAAAATGTAAGCTTTCCACCAAATATTTTGTCCTAGTTAAAATTACACTTTAAAGCGAGATATCAGTATTTCCAAAACAAATCCTGCTTTTTCAATTGTGAAAATATGTGACGATTAATATTTAAAACAATCAAGTTATTTAATTAAAAATTGGCTAAGATAGAATAACCACCTAATTTAAAATTGCTTTTCTGAAAAAAAAATTAAAAAGCTTTTGTTAAAAAAAAAGTTTTTGTTACTGTTTAATCGCTGTGGAACTCTCACCTTAGCTATGTTATAGAATCAGTATTACTACAGTTCCAAAATTGCACTTTCATGGGGGAGATTAGCAAACCGTTGCCTCCCTTTATACTTAACCAATGAACCCCTAAAACTAATCAGTGAAGCGCCTTATCAGAATAAATCTGTATTCAAAATTTTAAGCAAATCGGATATTTTTATCAAGAGATATCGCGTTACGTACATACATACCTTGAAACGTACATACATACGTACGTGCATATAGCTTGCGGGCACATTAGCTCTTGGGCTTTTATAGCCTGTGAGCTACCTACATTAAAGCTATAAAAATTCGCAAAACAAACCTTCAGTTTTCAATTGGGAAAATATGCGACGACTAATATATTAAATAATTTAAATTTGGCTAAGATAGAATATCCACCAAATTTGAAAATGTTTTTCTGAAAAAAAATTAAATTAAAAATTAAAAAGGGCTTAAAGTTTTCGTTACTGTTTACTCGCTGTGGAACTCTCTCCTTAGTTATATTATGGATTCAGCATTACTGTAGTTCCGAGATTTCACATTTCACTTTCTATATCGATTTTTAACTAGTACAATGTGACTTTTGTGAGTATAAAGAGTACTTAAAAACAAACAAAACAAAAATTGAACAGGTCAAAATGGCGTTGCATCTTAAAATAAAAAGAACAAAAAAGTTAATTTCAACAGAATATTAAAAGAACAGAGGCTATATTATCGTACATTTTGGAGAGAAAAGTTAATACTCAGTGTTGTGTCTGCACCATACTATTTTTTTTTACAATTAGTTAAACTAAAAAGTCTTTGCTTAAAATTTTAAAGCGTTAAAATAAAATGAACTGTTTTGAATGTATATTAAAACATACATACAGTAAAAAAAGTAAACACCCCCTGCTAACTCAGCAACAAATTATTGCAGAAGAAAGTTACCGGTACCAAACAATAGGAAATAAAGTCTACTTTTAAATGATGTGTATAAAATTTGCTTAGGGCGCCCTTTACATATCAAAACGAACACAAACTTTGTTTTTTTTCAATAGTAATACCCATGTGTGGCCACATAAATAAATTCTACCACTTCATTTAGCCTAAATCCAAATTTTCATGAAATTCGTACGATTAGTTTTAGAGAAATTAATTATTTTAATCGCTTCACCGTTTGCCTAGAGATAAGTCGGGAGGCAAAACACTGTTTCCCCATACCTGTTGCCGGTGAAATGGTTAAAATGACCTTTTTAGGGGCTGTATCCAAATTGAAGTTCGGTACTCGATTGTTGAAATGCTACAGAATAACTTTGTCACTTCTACTAATGTATTATTTCTTGTCAATATGACCATTTCATTCACTTAATATGTTTCGACTATTACCAGCCCAAATATTTCAGTAAAATAAGTTAAATATATATATTTTTTAAATTATGCTTTTCTGTACATCATAGACGGTCCCTTACCCCCCCCCCCCCTTTGAAGTTTTTTAATGATAAATCGAAAACTACTTGAAATAAAAAATTGAAATTTACAATTCGCATGAAGCAGGAAATAATAAGTATAAATCTATCAAAAAAATTGTAGGTTGCAATTCACATTTTTTTCGAATATTAATTTCATAATTCATAGTTTATTTTATAAAAATTTTAAAAATACATATTCAATGTATTTATGTTTGGGTTTTTCAGTATTATAACTACACGCAAAATTATCACATTATGATTATAATTTCAGGAGATATTAATAAAAATATGAAAATGTAATTTAACATTAAAATAAATCTCCTCAGCTCTAAATGTTGAGGGCTTATAATTCAAAAACTCATCATTAAAATAATTAGAAATTTCGTTTCTAGGCATAGTTTGAACCGAAGATTTAAAATATATTGTCAAAATTGGTTGTTGCTATTAAAAAAAAACTTTGGTCTGGTTTTGATTTGTAGATGTCCCCCCTATGCAAATTTTATATACATCATTTAAAAGTAGACTTTATTTCCAATCGACTGATACCAGTAAATTTATTCTATTGTAATTTGTTGCAGAGTTAGTAGGGGGTGTTTACTTTTTTATCCACGACTGTACGTTAAGGATTTCATTTGCAAGGGTAAACATAAGTATAAATCACACAATGATCTTTTATGCAAATAATTATTTAAATAATACGATCTAAAATCTTTTAATTTTTGTTAAACGATCCCACCCTTTTGAGACTTATTAATTCTTAACGAAAACATAAAAATTTCACATATCTATTTTTTTTTTACTCAGGTAATTTAATTAAATTCTGCTATAGCTAATTGAATTTCAGCTTTCTTGTAAAAAAATCAACTTACAGATAAGCAGAGTTTTCAAGGAAAAATAAATGAGACAATCATTAATTTTGTTAGGTAATTTAATTTTAGCAAAAAAAGTCTCTCCGTGGAAAAAGGGTATCTGAACGTAAATTTTAAAATCAGTTTTTCAGAAATCTACAGAGTACTAGAAATCCTTGTAATTTAAATTGAAGTTAGGCAGAATCAATTGATGTTTTTACTTTTGAAGATATGGGATTAAAGTGCGTTTAATTGTTTGTGCTATAGTGTTAAAAGAAAAATTATTTGTATTAGAAAATAATTACTCTTTTTTTTTTTGAAACCGAAGAATATTTGTTCAAGAGATTAAGCTTTTAGATGTAGAGCTTTAAATTAAATTATAATGTAGTACTTTTCATGCAACTTCATAAAAAAAAAAAAAAAAAAAAAAAAAAAAAAAGGAACAACGTAATACCTTAATGGATTGGGTCGTACAGAGAATTTGAGGTTAAATGTTATCTTATCTATTTTTACTTCAATAATTTTAATAGTTCTGTCTTCCAAGGTGGGAGGGATTTTTGTAATTTTGTTACATAATAAATAACAAACTTTTAATGTTAAAATAAATTTTAGCTTAAACTACCAGTGAAAAGAACTGAGACTATATTAAGATACATTTTGAAGAAATATTTTAATATTTGGTGCCGTGTTTCCACCATATCCTTTTAAACAATACTTTTAACTAATAAAAATATAACTTTATTATAAAATATATTGTTTTAAATCCATATTTATAAAACACCTATATTAATAATTTAATTTACTTGAGCAAACATGAGTTATAAATTATTTAATGATCTTTCTGTCAATAATTGATAAAAAAAAAAACCTTCTGAATTGTTTAAACTTTTGTAACATCCTTTTCAGAGATTAAATATATATATATGAGGGTGGATCAATAAGTAATGCCTCGCGTGTCTTAAAAACTTTATTAATGATCATATACAATCAGAAATTATTATAGCCTCAATTATAGCCGGAAATGTCCGCTACACAAATCTACCGTTCAACATAGTCAACATGCATTTGCATACATATTTGCGTCATTGGTTAACCCAGGCATCAAAACCATTTGGGAAAAATTCAGGGTTTTGCTTCTTGACCCAGGAATTTAAAGCTGTTTTAACGTCATCAAATCATTGAATCCTAAACCACGTAGGTTGTCTTTCATAGGTCCAATAAGGTAAATGTCAGAAGGGTCCCAGACCAGGGCTGTAGGGTGGGTGAGGCACTATTGACCAGCCCATTTTTGCAATCGCTTGGGAACCCACTTAGCAAAAACTTTGTGATATCCTAAGTTAGCAATTATTACTGTGGCAGAGCCATACGAGACGTTCAGTGCATCAGCATTATTCTGAACTGTAACGCGTCTGTCTCTTCTAATCAATCCATCAGCACGTTCTCGATTTGCATCCTTGATTGATGTTGTCGGCCGGCCGCTTCTCGGTTTATCTGCGATTTCCGTTTCTTCGTTTGCAATCTTCTTCACCAAAAGCCTCAAATTGCTGATGTCCATTACAGGGTTCCCTTAAACATTCTTCAAGCGATTATGGATTTCGTTTGGTGCACAACCTTCTTTAGCCAGAAATTCAATGACAACTCTTTCTTTTAGCTTCATATCTCTGGTTCTAATAAGTCAATCTGAAGTAAAATACTATACAAGTAGAGTAAGGTTACATCTATAATATCATGCACAAATAGTCTTGTAGATGTGAAAGAAATAAAATTTAGAGCAGTGGAGGCATTTCCTTTTGATTCACCCTCGTGTATATATATATATATATATATATGTGTGTGTGTATATTATGCTTTAGTTATTTGAATTTCAACTTCTTGAGGAAAGAAAATCAGCGTATACATAAGCATAGTGTAAAAAATATAAATGAGACAACCAGGAATTTGTTACCTAAATTAAATTTAGGAAATTTCTTTTCATTGAAAATAGCCTCTGAACGTAAATATTTAAATTAGTTTTCATGCAGTCTACAAAGTATGAGAAATATATGTAATTTAAATTTAAGCTCGGAAGGATTAATTGACGCTTTTATTTTCACAGGGAGTTAGATTAAAGTAGCCTATTTATTTAAAAATTAATTTTCTGGATTGAGGTTTTTTTTTTGTACGATAGTGTCATTAGAAAAATTAATTTGTATTAGAAACTAATTACTTTTGTTTTAATAAGAGTATATTTGTTCAAGTCATTAAGCTTTTGTATGAAGGAACTTAAGTTAAATTATAATGAAATAACTTTGAAGCAAAATTCTGAACAAAAAAATAAAATGAACGTGATAACTTACTTGGAGGGATCTCATAGAAAATTCAGTTATGCGCTATCTTATCTATTGGTAATAGTTAATAAACATTTTCTTTCGTAATTAATGCTAAAAAATGTAACGTGAAAAAAAGTTAGTTTAAACAAAATGTGAAAGGATTACTAGCTATTTTATTATAGATTTTACTGAAATATCTTAGTATAAAATTAATTTAACTAGTAAGGCTTTACTTTATAGATTTTTTTAAATACAATAAAACAAATATATTTAAATATACATTTAAAAATGCAAATTAATAACTTAAATTACATTTGTAAATATGGGTTAAATATCGTTTAACGATTTTTTCAGCTAATATATACTAAGAATACGTTATTAAATGTTTTAAAATTGTTAACAATATTCTATTTTTCCATGTCCATCTGAAACTTTTAATTCTTAAAGAAAAAAAATATAAAAACTGAGCGAATTTAATTTTTAACAAAGTAATTAAATTAAATTGTCCTTTATAGTTAATTATATTTTAACTTTCTTGTAAAAAAAATCAACGAATATATAAGCATGGTTTAAAAAAATAAATAAATGAGACAGTCATGAATGTTGTTAAGTAAATTAATTTTAGGAAAAGGCCTCTCACTGGAAAAAGATCTATCTCTAAACGTAAATTTTTAAATTAGTTTTCTACAGAGTTTACAGAGTATGAGAAATGCATGTAATTTAAATTTAATTAAACCTATTTATTTGAAATTGAATTTTCTGGATTGAATTTTTTTTGTGTGCGATAGTGTCATTAGAAACTAATTACTTTTGTTTTAAAACGTGTAGATTTGTTCAAGATATTAAGCTATAGTATGAAGAAGTTTAACTTAGATTATAATGAAACATCTTGGAGGAAAAATTTTGAAGAAGGAAATAAAATTAACGTGGTAGCTTACTAGGCGGGATCTCATAGAAAATCCAGTAAAGTGTTATCTTATTTATTGATAATAGTTAATAAAGATTTTCTTTCGTAATTAATGCTAAAACATTTAAAGTAAAAAAAAAAATTAGCTTAAACAAAAGGTGAAAGGATTACTGGCTATTTTATTATAGATTTTACAGAAATATCTTAGTATAAAATTAATTTAACTAGTAAGGCTTTACTTTATAGTTTTTTTTTAAATACAATAAAACGAATATATTTAAATATACATTTAAAAATGTAAATTAATAACTTAAATTACATGTGTAAATATGGGTTATGTATCGTTCAACGATTTTTTCAGCTAATATATACTAAGAATACGTTATTAAATGTTTTAAATTGTTAACAATATTCTATTTTTCCATGTCCGTCTGAAACTTTTTAATTCTTAAAGAAAAAAAATATAAAAACTGAGCGAATTTAATTTTTACCAAAGTAATTAAATTAAATTATTCTTTATAGTTAATTATATTTTAACTTTCTTCAAAAAAAATCAACGAATAGATAAGCATGGTTTAAAAAAAATAAATAAATGAGACAGTCATAAATGTTGTTAAGTAAATTAATTTTAAGAAAAGGTCTCTCACTGGAAAAAAGATCTATCTCTAAACGTAAATTTTTAAACTGGTTTTCTAGAGAGTTTACAGAGAATGAGAAATGCATGTAATTTAAATTTAATTAAGCCTATCTATTTGAAATTGAATTTTCTGGATTCAAATTTTTTTGTTCGATAGTGTCATTAGACACTAATTACTTTTGTTTTAATAAGTGAAGATTTGTTCAAGACATTAAGCTATCGTATGACGAAGTTTAACTTAGTTTATAATGAAACATCTTTGAGGCAAAATTCTGAAGTAGAAAATAAAATTAACGTGATAACTTACTAGGCGGGATCTCGTAGAAAATTCAGTAAAGTGTTATTTTATTTATTGATAATAATTAATAAAGATTTTCTTTCGTAATTAATGGTAAAACATTTAAAGTGAAAAAAATTAGCTTAAACAAAAGGTGAAAGGATTACTGACTATTTTATTATAGATTTTACAGAAATATCTTAGTATAAAATTAATTTAACTGGTAAGGCTTTGCTTTATAGTTTTTTTTTAAAAAAACACAATAAAATGAATATATTTAAATATACATTTAAAAATGTAAATTAATAACTTAAATTACATGTGTAAATATGGGTTATATATCGTTTAACGATTTTTTTCAGCTAATAATTGATAAGAATACGTTATTAATGTTTTAAAATTGTTAACACCACAAACTTTTTCCGAGTCCATCTGAAACTTTTTAATTCTTAACGAAAAAAATATAAAACCTGGACAAATTTAGTTTTTACCAAAGTTAATTAAATTAAATTTTCCTTTATAGTTAATTATATTTTAACTTTCTTGTAAAAAGAAAAGCAACGAATAGATAAGCATGGTTTCAAGAAAAAAATAAATGAGACAGTCATGAATTTTGTTAACTAAATTAATTTTAGGAAAAGGTTTCTCACTGGAAAAAGAACTATCTCTAAACATAAATTTTCAAATTGGTTTTTCTGAAGTCTTCAGAATATGAGAAATGCACGTAATTTAAATTTAATTAACCCTGCTTATTTGAAATTGAATTTTTTTTCTTGTATGATAGTGTCATTAGAAAAAATAACTTTTATTACAAACTATTTACTTTTGTTTAAATAATATAGATTTATTCAAGACATTAAGCTATCGTATGAAGAAGTTTAACTTAAATTATAATGAAATATCTTTCAGGCAAAATTTTGAAGAAGAAAATAAAATGAACGTGATAAATAACTAGGCGGGATCTCATAGAAATAAAGTGTTATCTTATCTATTGATAACAGTTAATAAACATTTTCTTTCGTAATTAATGTTAAAACATTTAAAGTGAAAAACAAAATATTTGTTTAAACAAAAGGTGAAAGGAATATTGGCTGTTTTACTATAGATTTTAGAGAAATATTTTAGTATAAAATTAATTTAACTAGTAAGGCTTAGCTTTAAAAAAATACAATAAAAGGAATATATTGAAATATACATTTAAAAGTGTAAATTAATAGTTTGAATTATATATGTAAATATGGGTTATATATCGTTTAATGATTTTTTCCGCTAATAATTGTTAAAGTAATAGGTTATTAAATGTTTTAAAATTGTAAACACCACTCCATTTTTCCGAGTCTATCTCAAACTTTTTTAATTCTTAACGAGAATATATAAAAACTGAGCATATTTATTTTTTACCAAAGTAATTTAATTAAACTGATCTTTATAGTTATTTATATTTTAACTTTCTGGTAAAAAAAAAAAAAAAAAAAAAAAAAAAAAAAAAAAAAAAAAAAATCAACGAATAGATAAGCATGGTTTTCAAGAAAAAAAAAATAAATGAGACAGTCATGAATTTTGTTGCGTAAATTAATTTTAGAAAAGACATCTCACTGGAAAAAGATTGATAAACGTAAAATTTTAAATTGGTTTTTCTGAAGTCTACAGAGTATGAGAAATGCATGTAATTTAAATTTAAGTATGGAAGCATTAATTGAGACTTTTACTTTTCAGGGAATTTGATTAAAGTAGTATAGTTATTTAAAATTTAATTTACGAAATTAAGTTACTTTTTTTGTGCGATTCATCGACATCAGAACAAATAATTTGTATAAAAAAATAATTCTTTTATTTTAATAAGAGGTAAAGGGATTTGTTGAAGATATTAAGTTGTTAGATAAAGATGTTGAATTCATATTACAAAGAAATAATGTCAGACAAAATAGTAAACAAAACAAATAAAAATTAAATTTAAAAAATCAAAAAACCCGACTGCGTAAAAAGCGAACTAATTAATTATTTCTCATCAATGTGAAATTATTTTTTATATTACTTACCTATTTTTTTTATTTACTTGTATTGATGACTTTTAAGTTGTGTTTATTAGTTCTTTTCTATAAACACTGGCCTATAGAAGTCTATGAAGGTTAGAGTTGCAGTAAAGCTAGAGATCGTGCCTGCGCAACTTTCAGGTTGTGCAATAATTAAATGAAGCTTCTGACTGCAAAATAGTCAATGAAACATCGTCTTCATTTTGAAAGGCCTATCCAATGATATGCCAATCAATAGGGTGCGTAAAATATTTTTTCGTCTCTACCGCCATTTTATATTTTACGGCAGCCATTTTGAACTTATTAAAAAAAACATTGGCCTATAAACATCGGACGGGACGAGTCGATAGAGACCTCATTTATTAAAATCCATCCAGCCGTTGGAAAGTTTGGAGGGTATAAAGAAATCCACATACCCAGATACGCGTGAAACACATAACCCTTCTTGGCAATCGGGTAAAAAGAAAGGTGATACATTAATACTTTAAATCTTACAGAAAATTTGGTTATGTATTGTATTTTTTTTAAATAACTTTTAATACTTTGTTAAGTAATAAATTCTTTAAACATATACAGTAAAAATAATATTATTTTCGACAAACAGTGAAAGAGCAGTATCTATATTATTATAAAGTTCCGAAAGAAATTTTTAAATCTTAATGCAATCGGACAAATATTTTTCTCTGAAAACAATTATTTTTCTTATATTGCGCTGAAAAGTATTTTGTTTAATGTGTAACAGATTAGTTTTAAAAACAGCAGTAAACAAGAAATTTCAGCTTGCGTTTAGTGCAGAACGCGCTGTTTACATCAATTTCGTATGCTGTAGTATTACTTCATTATTAATTTTATAAGATTCTGAAAATTTAAATCTACTGTAATGATTAAAATTAAGGATCAACAAAAACATGTTTTTAACCTCTTCGGCCACTGGGTCCCCATACGCGGACCTCTGTTCTTTTCCTTATAAAAACTAAAATGTCTAAAATTTTACATTTTCACACCACTTCTTAATAGCTAAATGATTTTACGTTCAAAGCAAACGAATAAATGGCAGCATGTAAGCTGATTCTACCATAAAATAAATGTTATTTTCATCTGAGTTTGCAAAATGCCTAAAAATGCTCATAAGACGGTATAACCAAGAAAGTAAGAAATTTTCATAAGTATTAAACTTAAATTTTTTTCAATAAAAAATTTTGCGGTTTTGTAGATTATTTACTTGTTTAAAACTCTTAAATTTTTGATTGCGTTAATTTAAGTTAATGGTTATTAAATTGATGTTTTTAAGGGGTTTTGTAGTTTTATATCCATATTTTTTAACCTAAATTACTAAGCAACTAAAGGATCAGTTTCAGAAAATATATTTTTTTCTGTCATTTACGATGCCATTTTGTTTGGAAAAAACCAATGAATAAGTATTTGTATTATTATTTTAGCTTCAGAACTGAAGAGGTTATAACCGAATTTCTGTAATCTTCCTATTTTCGGACGAAATCGAAAAAGAAAATTTGCGAATTTTTTTTTTTTTTTTAAGTAATTCTTACATAAAATCTGTACGTGTTTATTAAATATACATAATTATTAATTAATTATACGCATGTCCCAAGTTCGATCTGTGCCCTCTGAGCAAAACTTTTCATTTTCATATAAAATGAAACATAATTAATTCATCAACGACACAGAATGATTTTCTGTTTATACGAATTTCATCTAATTAAAAAATGTTTTAGGTATACATACCACGATTTATCTTGTATAATGATTTTTGTAAATGTTCATCTGTTATATTAGATTTTCTCAAAGGGTATTCGAAACACTTTTGCGCTTTCAAACTAAAACTTTTCAATTATTGTTAAGTCTGTAGTAAATTACAGACATGTTAATTTCTAAATTTGATTATTTTGTCAAATCAAACCGTTATCGAAGTTCAATGCCCTTTTAATAGGGTACTGAAGTTAAATTTTAGATTAAATGAATTATATGTCCTTAATTTCTCATTAAATTATTACAAAACAAGATGTACGGAATATTTTCAGTTTCTTTTCCGAAATCAATTCTGTTATAAATAGCTTAATATGTTTAATGTGAGAGTCTTATAATGAAAGAAAAATTTTCAAGAGCATAGATTTCCAGTATATTTCCGGTATATTTAATTATTAAATTTATTTAACTTAATAAAAACTGTGTCAGATGCACAAAGCTATTTTCGAAGTTTTAAAATTTACAAAAAATAAATTCTACTTATAGATTAAAGCTGATAATTTCATTTTGTCAATCATATTAGCTTTAATGCATCTTTACAAGCAGTTTTATAATTTATCAAAACGTTGAGAATCATGACGATCTTAAATTTAAATCTACACAAATGCATTTTTGAACATTTTGTTATTAAAATAGTTTATGAAATTTATTCTAAGAAATTAATTAAACTGCTTAAAAGTAACTAATTCATAGATATATATTTTTTAAATGTATCATCTCACCAATAAGTTAGTGAATGGGTTGAAACTCAGTGATAAAAAGAATAATTTAATTATTTACAAAGTTCTATCTTTTCAATAGACAGTAACCAAATTTTTTATTTTATGTAGATGACAACAAAGATAATTATTAAGAAATATGAGTTACTTACTTACTCCCTAAAGAAAACAAAAACTTTCAGAACAACTTTTAATTTTCTTTATAACAGGATAAAAATTTTGCCAATATGCCAAAGAAATAAAAATTGTCAGTTTAAAATTAAGAGTATGTGTCAATGTTTATAAAAACATGATGTAGGGAATATTTTCATTTTCTTCTGCGAAATAAATTTGCCTATACATAGCTTAAGTTATTTAGTTTGAGATGATCGTAATTAAAGAAGAATTTTCAAGATAGTAAATCAAAGACATGTTGATTTCTAAATTTGATTCTTTTGTCAAATTAAAACTTTATCGAAGTTCAATCACTTTTTAATGGCGTATTGAAATAAAATTTTGGATTAAGGTAATTATGTGTGTCCTTAATCTGTCATTAAATTATTACAAAACAAGGTGCAAATATTTTCAGATTTTTTTTCGAAACCAATTCCGTTACATATATCTTAAGTTGTTTAATTTCAAAGGCTTATGATCAAAGAAGAATTTTCAAGAGAGCAGATTTCCGGTATATTTAATTGCTGAATTTATTTAATTTAATACAAACCGTGTCAGATGCACAAAGCTATTTTCAAAGATTTAAAATTTACAAATAAATAAATAAATTATACTTATAGAACAAAGCCAATAATTACATTTTGTCATCCACATTAACTTTAATGCATCATAAAAGTAGTTTTACATTCTATAAAAAGTTGAGAATCATGAAGATCTTAAATATAGTGTACACAAATGTCTTTTAAATTTATTGTTATTAAAATAGCTTATGAAATATATTTACAAAAATAAACTAAAATGATTTAAAGATAACTAATTCGTAGATACATTTTTAAAAATGTATTATTGCATCAATAAGTTAGTGAAGAGGTTGAAACTGAATGATAAAAGAAAAATAATCTAATTATTCACCATTTCCTCAATAGACTGTAACCAAATTTTTAATTTTATGCAGATGACAGCAATGGTAATTATTAAGAAATATGAGTTAGTTACTAATCTCTAAAGAAAATGGAAACTTTTAAAACAACTTTTAATTTTCTTTATAAAAGGATAAAAATCCTGAAAATCTGCCCAAGAAATAAAAATTGTAAGTTAAAAAGTAAGAGTATGTGTCATTGTCTATGAAAGCAGGATGTGGGAAATAGTTTCAGTTTCTTCTCCAAAATAAATTCGCCTATAAATAGCTTAAGAAAACCTTAAATTTAAATGTACATAAATATCTTTTACAATTTACCGTTATTAAAATAGTTTATGAAAATTATTCTCAAATATTAAATAAAATGCTTTAAAAGTAACTAATTCGTAGATATATATTTTTAAATGTATCATCGCATCAATAAGTTAGTGAAGGGGCTGCAATTCAGTGATAAAAGAAAAAAATTTAAGTATTCACAAAGTTCTGTCTTCTCAATACATCGTAACCAAATTTTAAATTTTATGTAGATAACACAAAGATAATTATTAAGAAATATGAGTTACTACTCCCTAAAGGAAACGAAAACTTTCAAAACAAGTTTTAATTTTTCTTATAAAAGAATAAAAATTCTGACAATCTGCCAAAGAAATAAAAATTATAAGTTAAAAATTAAAAGTATGCGTCAATGTTTAAGAAAACAGGATGTACGGAATATTTTCATTTTTTTCTCCAAAGTAAATTCGCCTATAAATAGCTTAAGTTATTTAATTTGAGATGTTCGTAATTAAAGAAGAATTTTTAACAGAGTAAATTACAGACATGTTATTTCTAAATTTGATTCTTTTGTCAAATCAAAACTTTATTGAAGTTCAATCACCTTTTAATGGTGTACTAAAGTTAAATTTTGGATTGAGTTAATTATTTACCCTTAATTTGTCATTAAGGTATTACAAAACAATGTACAGAATATTTTCAGTTTCTTTTCCGAAATCAATTCGGTTATAAATAGCTTAAGTTATTTAATTTGAGAGACTTATAATGAAAGAAATATTGTCAAGAGAGCAGATTTCTGGTATATTTCTTTAATTGTTGAATTTATTTAACTTAATACAAATCGTGTCAGATGATAAAAGCTATTTTCAAAGTTTTAAAATTCATAAAAAATAAATTATACTTATAGCACAAAGCCAATAAGTTCACTTTGTCATTCATATTAACTTTAATGCATCATTAAAAGCAGTTTTACATTTTATAAAAACGTTGAGAATCATGAAGATCTTAAATTTAAAGGTAGAGAAATGCGTTTTAAATTTATTGTTATTAAAATAGCTTATGAAATACATTTCCAAAAATAAATTAAAATGCTTTAAAGATAACTAATTCATAGATACATTTTTTAAAATGTATCATCGCATCAATAAGTTCGTGAAAAGGTTGAAATTCAGTGATAAAAGAAAAATAATCTAACTATTCACTACCCCCTTAATAGATTGTAACCAAATTTTTAATTTTATTAGATGACAGCAATGGTAATTATTAAGAAATATACGTTAGTTACTAATCCCTAAAGAAAATGAAAACTTTCAAAACAACTTTTAATTTTCTTTATAAAAGTATAAAAATCCTGCAAATCTGGCTAAGAAATTAAAATTGTCACTTAAAAATTAACAGTATACATCAATGTTTAAAAAGCAGGATGTACGGAATTCTCCGAAGTAAATTCTCCTATAAATAGTTTATTTAATTTGAGATGAGTAATTAAAGAAAAATTTTCAAGATAGTAAATCAAAGACATGTTGCTTTCTAAATTTGATTCTTTTGTCAAATCAAAACTTTATCGAAGTTCAATCACCTTTTAATGGTGTATTGAAGTTAAATTTTGGATTAAGTTAATCATCTGCCCTTAATATGTCATTAAGTTATTACAAAACATGATGTACGGAATATTTTCAGTTTCTTTTCCGAAATCAATTCGGTTATAAATAGCTTAAGTTGTTTAATTTCAGAGTCTTATAATCAAAGAAATGTTTTCAAGAGAGCGGATTTCCGCCATATTTAATTGTTGAATTTATTTAACCCAATACAAACCGTGTCAGATGCACAATGCTATGAAGTTTTAAAATTCACAGAAAGTAAATTCTACTTATAGAACAAAGCTGACAAGTTCATTCTGTCATTCATATTAGCTTTAATGCATCATTAAAAGCGGTTTTACATTTTATCAAAACATTGCGAATCACGAAGATCTTAAATTTAAATGTACACAAATGCATTTTAAATTTATTCTTATTAAAATAGTTTATGAAAATTATTCTAAAAAATTAATTAAACTGCTTTAAAATAACTAATTCATAAATATATATTTTTAAATGTATCATCGCATGAATAAGTTAGTGAAGAGGTTGAAATTCAGTGATGAAAGAAAAATCTAATTATTCACAAAGTTCTATCTCCTCAATACATTGTAACATAATTTTAATTTTATGTAGATGAAAACAAAGATAATTATTAAGAAATATGATACTTACTCCCTAAAGAAAACGAAAACTTTCAAAACAACTTTTAATTTTCTTTTTAAAAGGATAAAAATTCTACCAATCTGCCACAGAAATAAAGATTATCAGTTAAAAATTAAAAGTATGTGCCAATGTTTATGAAAACAGGATGTACGGAATATTTTTAGTTTCTTATTCAAAATAAATTCACGTATAAATAGCTTAAGTTATTTAATTTGAGATCCTTGTAATTAAAGAGGAATTTTGAAAATAGTATATTACAAACATGCTGATTTCTAAATTTGATTCTTTTGTCAAAACGAAACTTATCGAAGTCAATCACCTTTTAATGGTGTATTGAAGTTATATTTTATATTAGGTTAATTATGTGTCCTTAATTTGTGATTAAGTCATTACAGAATAAGATGTGCGGAATATTTCCAGTTTCTTTTTCGAAATCAATTCGGTTATAAATAGTTTGAGTTGTTTAATTTGAGAGGCTTATGATCAAAGAAAAATTTCCAAGAGGATTTCCGGTATATTTAATTCTTGCAATTTTATTCTTTAGATAAATAGAACATTATTTAAGTTCAATCATCTTTGAATGATTCATTCAGTTAAATTTTGCATTAAAATTTTATGTCTTTAAAGTGGCATTAATTTATTAAAAAATCATTGATTTTCAAAACAAGATCTACCTTATGTTTTTAGTTTCATTTCCGAAATAAATTCGGGTATAACTAAATAGATTATTTTAGTGTCTGCAAATATATAAAGTTATCACATTAGGGGGCGGGGGCGGTCTGGAACTTCATATGGTAAGATATCTCTAGGGGGGAAAGATTATCTTTTGATATTGTTATCATTTTGAATCCAACCAAAATTGTCTTTCTTTTTTTGGTAACTTTTTCGTTGTATCAAAATAATCTGTTAAATCTTTTCTTAGTCTGTTATCTATATTTATGAAAATACAAAGTTATTATTAAAACCATTAAGTAATTATAATTTTTTTTAAATATGGAATATCCCAAAGTTCGGCATTCCTGTTTTCTGTAATATGCGCTTAAGGCTCCTGTCCCTGCCGGCGAAGGCACTTGTGAGCTAATGCTAATCCTATGGGGAGGGAATTTTCTAATATCTTGTTTGCATTTCGACGTTTTTAAATAATTTTCTTTTTGCATTGGATAGCCAGATCCGTCTCTACATCGCACCTTTTTTAATTTTTTGATTTTGGTTGCAGATATTTTTTAGAATGACACTTTCATTTTCAGAACCGGTTTTGAAAGTGAAAGTAACTTTATAAAAAATATCTGCGACCAAAATCGAAAAAGGAAAAAAAGTGCGATGTAGAGACGGACCTTGGCTATCCAATGCAAAAAAATATATTTAAAAATGTCGAAATTCAAACGAGATATTAGTACAATGCCTCCCCATAGGATTAGCATTAGCTCGTGAGTGTCTTCGCCGGCAGGGATAGGAGCCTTAATGTGTTGTTAGAGACACCAGGTTCGAAATTATACTTGTCACATTTATTAGTAAAAAAAATGAGGAAAAATGTTGGCGGCCTGTTTTTTTGATGCGAAATACAGTTGTTGAGGACCAGTAGTTGATTAAATAAGGTCAGTGCTACGGAGCTCTATTTCCTTTCTTTTAAGATTTAGAAGTAAACTAACGTGATTGCTACAACCCTTAATGAATATCCTATAGCGGACAAAAATGAAATCTACTGAAATTAAATAGCAACAAAATTATAAATAAATAGTTTCGTTAATTGCCATTTTCCCAGTAGTTGATCAATCGAAGAAATCAGTCGAAAATTCAATAATCAATATTTAAAATATCATGCTTGGGCTGTGATTAACAAAAATTCATATAAAACTATTATTTGAAATAAGCAAGATGGAAGTGGATTATTTTCACTTACCGTAATTGTCTCTAACTAATCAAAAACTAAATTTTTATATTTTCTAATTAAAGAAATATGCATAAAATAGCTTCTCTTACAGCTGGCAGTTGAAAACAATATGACAACAGGTGCTGCAACTTTCAAACAAAGATATTATGTCTAGTGCCACGTGTAAAACTCATTTTCGCCTGAAATTGAGCAATATTTAAAAAAATCGCTCAACTACTGGAGGGGTATCAACTACTGGCGTGATCACCCTATATCTCAATTACTAATCCCTGGAATTTCATCCCACTTCATATTATATTAGACCTTGACATAAACAGATCCTTTTTATCACAAATTCAGAAAAATAGCCGCGTTTTTTAAATTCAATGACTAAACATTTAAATGAAGAAAAATAATCGCCAACAGTATAAAAAGAATTAAGTAACCTTTCATTATTATTATTATTATTATTATTATTATTATTATTATTATTATTATTATTAGTAGTAGTAGTAGTAGTAGTAGTAGTTGTTGTTGTTGTTGTTGTTGTTGTTGTATTATAACTAAATGCTGAAACATAAGCCAAGCCATTTTAATAAATATATAGACTTTTTTTATCACCCTTATAGGCAAATAAAAACAGGTATATTTGTTAAGATAAAGTAACATGCAATGAAAAGACATGACCTGGGTTAAACAGAAACTTAATCGAAGTTCGATCAACTTTGAATGAATTGACGTATATTGGAATTAAGTTTTGGACTGGGTTAATTATGTCTCTTTATCGTGTAATTAAAGTATTTTATGTACCGCTTTTCAAAACAAAATATACATGGAATATCTTCAGTTTTTCTTTCGAAATAAATAAATAAATAGCTAAAATTATTTACTTTAAATGTTTATAATTATATACGAATTTTCAAGACAGTAAACTCGATATATTGAATTCTTTTAAATAGATTCTTCTTTTGAATGTAAACTATCTCGAAGTTCAGTTACTTTTGAATGGTGTACCTGGCTTCAATTTCGGATAACGACCATAAACGCCGATGTCGTATGATTCAAATGTTATTATTTGATAGTAGGAATGAATTTCTAATGACTAGACATTTTCCTTATGCAACTATTTTGAGCGAAATAATTTTTTTGTTAATGAAACTTCGAAGTTAAACAAATTACATTACAAAAAAGATTTTAAAAGAAAATCAATTTGGAGTAAGAATTTTATTGAACGAAATTCTGTGGCTTTCAAATTTTCTTAGATAAAAGGAGAATAAAAATTTCCCTATTTTTCAGATATATATATTTGAAAATACTGCATTTAAATTTAGAATCTAGAAATAAAATTAAAACACTTAGTTTATATGGCAATGAATAAATAAATAAATGAAGAGAGGATATATTTGGCACAGGCAAGAATTTAACTAGAAAGTAAAACATTGATAAATTTAATACAAGTTTTAAGTGTATGGCAACGAGCTATTTTTATATTAATAAATCAGATTACAAAATCTTTCTGTGGCCTTTCACACATTTTTTACTTAAAAGAAAATAGAAGAATTTTTGCTAGATTCCATTATTTCATATTTGAAGGAGAAAAAATAATTATTTATGAGTTATAAATTAATAGTTTTCCAAACGTGAAAGAGATTACAAATTATTACTCAAGCAATAATCGACTGTAGACGATAATAAATTAAAAAAAATTAAGGTAGTAAAAAAAGGAAAAACAATTAAATAAATAGCTTCTCTATTTATACTTAAGCTAAAAAACCTATTTAATTTTCAATGTGATATAAAAATCCCTATACAACATAGATCCCTATAAAAACTTAGAAAATGATTAGATAGATTAACTAACAAAAAAAATTCGATCTTCCATTGCATAAAGTTACTATAAAATAAATAAGGGGTCATATGTGTACTTGTCACAAAAAATATCTTGTTCTGTGAAACCTGTTTTAGTTATGCGCAAAACAAGTACTTGTATTTAAGTTGTAATAACATATAATTTATCTAAAACAGGAGGCGGTATCCCGATCTGCCCTTTTTTCAGACAGTTAATATAAATATGGTATGTTTTCACCTTAGACTTGACTTTTAAAAGCATTTCTTTTGTATACCTGGGATTTCTGCTTTACTCGTAAACGAAAGTAAGGTTTCTTATTTCTGCATCAATAATATTTGTACGAACATGTCAATCACTGCATTTTGATCACTATTTGTCGACGAGACCAGTACTGCATTAATGAACTCGCTCGACGCCAACATTCTCGCTTATTCATCAGACCCCTGGTTCATACCACGGCAGCTCCAATTCACTCCATTCAACTTGTTTGTGAACTTCGTTTGTGAGAATCTTTTTCACTTTTAATGCTAAACTAAATTAAAGGAGCTTGAATCTGAAAAACTTGTGAGAATAACAATTACTCATCCCCTTTCACAAATATTAAATTCTATACAAATTAAGCAAATTGAACACAATATCTGATGAAAAGACTGTATTTTATAAATGTCTCGATTTCAAACTTAATATATTTGTAATATGTGAAAGCTTCTTTTAATCTTTAATTAAAAACGTGTTTATTTTCTAACAACAGATTTTTCGCTCAAGTGGTATTATATGTTGTAAATGCTTAAACAAAGCAAGCAAAACAACTTTCATGGTTATGTTAAAAAGAATGAAGATTAATTAAGAAAAAGTGTCTTCGCTGATATGCGCAGATCGTGAGATAATAGTATACTGACTATAGTATATCTTTTAAAGAAGCCTGTATTTATATTTAAGTTTATGATATACAAATTCGCATATTACGTGACACTGTAAAATCAGTACATTTTATTTATTTTTGAAAGTTTGATCACTTAAACATTATTTTAGAAGTGTAGGAACTTATTTATAGAGTGTTAAACAAAAATATAAAGGATGAACTATTTTATCGTACTGCTTTGTTGAATGTTAGGAATTCATTTGTTAACAGTCATTCGATTATAACTGATTTAATCTATAATCTTACAATTTTTTTTATATATAATAATAAATATATATAAACATTATATGTCATCTGCATTAAAAAATAACATATTCTATAATAACTTTGATAATATATATACATATATATATCAAAGAAAGGCTATTTTCTTTCAAATAATTCTTTAAGAACAAAAAACTTGTAAAATAACTTGTAAAGAAAAGTAAATGTAATACACCCTAACATTAAATCTGGTTTTTGCCGTGTTTGTTTTCTTTAAAATTGCATAAAAATAGTCACAATGTTTAAAATAAAAAATCTAAAGTTATTTCTTCTCTCCCTTATTTCCCAGGTTTAATGGCTAAAAAATTCTTTTGCCTAAATATAGAATAAAATACATGTTCAGTTAATGGAATTTTTAGTTGCTATGGTGAATTCTACGGAATGTGCTTCGTCAGACAGCAACTTCGAAAGATATTCTGTAAATTAATATATATTCATTAAATGAATTGCAATAAAAATCAGTAACGTGTATGTGTGTAAAGAAAGAAATTGTTTGTATTTGATAGGGAATTGTTGATTTTTGGTAGTATTTAAAACCTATACTATATAGTTTTATCAGTATGAAAAAACACTTTTGTGTAATTTAACACGTTCATGTCGGCTCGGTGGGTCACACTCGACTGTCTCAGAGCTGCCAAGTCTCCGGCTTTTTGGATACCAGTATTTTAATACAGAAAATGTTATTTTATTTAATTAGAACAATTGGCGATTTACAGGAACAACATTTTCTCTAAAATAACAGTGGTGTGCAAAAAGCCGGAGACTTGACAACTCTGAGACAATCGAGTGACCCACCGCGCCGGCGTGAACGTGTTAATAAAATATCTCTTTATTGCCGTTTTTACCCATGTATAATGCATATGTACATATAAAGTAAACTCTGTCTTTTTTAGGAAAAAAAGAATCTCTCTTTTTATGCGCTGCATGCCATTTTACAAAAATCCAGAAATTTAGGAGAAAAACTCTTTAGAGATCCTGACTCACATTTTTTTCTTGAATATAAATGACTGTATTCACTTACATATACTTCACTCCACTATTAAAATACTACAAAATTAAGGTTTCTGTTATGTCTACTTTTTTCTCCATGGATATGGAATCGTTATTTTATAATATTTATCGATATCGGATATTGATTCAGTAAACTTGTTCATGCAGATTAACAAAAAATTATGACCACTTGATGTTTATGACAACATTTAACACTTGCTATTCTCGATGACGATACAAATTCCTTGCTTAAACACCTAGGTTAGGAAATTAGGTTTACATGTCTTTCTGCCGCCAGCAAAACTGTTTTTATTTTCTTAGAGGAATCCCCAGGATGGTCGTCTTCAGACGTTGTGACTTTTGATACATTTGATCGTTCTCTTGCAGTAAATATCGAATATAAAATTAAATGTAAACAAGACTGTTGGATAAAATTCCATAGTAAAGTAAGAAATAGATAGGATATTTACTGCAAGAGAACCATCAGGCCGGCCAAAAGCAACAACGTCTTAAGCCGATCATATCATACGGTGAATAGCTGTGATCTCGCCTACACTGTAAATGAAATTGTTAATTTTACGGTATAATACTGGAAGCTGGGGTACTAGTTTATAACTGTAAAATAAGCAGTAATATACCGTACACTGTTAAAAATTTTGCAGCATTCTGACAGGTCATTCGACCGTTTTTTGAAAAAACGGTTTCATAACCATAATTTAACAATATTCTGACCATAAAATGGCCAATAATATGGTCAGAATAGTGTTAAAATTACGGTTGTGTAACCGTTTTCGGAAAAAACGGTCAAATGACCTGCCAGAATGCTGCAAATTTTTAACAGTGTAGTATAAATGAAGTAAACAGTATATTACCGCTTAACAATACATTACTTGCTAATTTTGCGTTTTTTTACTATTAAATTTACGGTTTTAAACTGGCATCCTACACTGTTAAAAATTTGCAGCATTCTGGCAGGTCATTTGACCGCTTTTTCCGAAAACGGTTACACAACCGTAATTTAAACACTATTCTGACCATATTATTGGCCATTTTATGGTCAGAATATAGTTAAATTATGGTTATGAAACTGTTTAAAAAAAAAAAAAAACGGTAGAATGACCTGCTATAATGCTGCAAAATTTTTAACAGTGTAGCTGCCGATAATATAATGTAAAATCAACAATTTCTTTTACAGTGTAGGAGTTCCTGTAAGAAAGCAAAGACTGCTTTGCTTGCGGCAGGTAGAAATGTAAGTCTCATGATCATATCTAAGCTTTTAAGAAAGGAATTTGGATTTTAATCAGGAATAGTAGCGATCTTACATTTTGCCATAAACATCGAGTGATAAAGCAGCGTTTACGTCAATATTACATAGGATATTTAGGTAGATTTCGTATGAAATACTACCTTTTGCGATCTTCCCTTACGTTGGATATTTCTGAAATTTTTTTGCAGATCTACACTGATCATGACGCCTAGAACCCAAAACTACCCTCAGTAAAAAACTTTATCTATCTGTCTATATATATATATATATATCACTGTTTTATGGACACGATAACTTACGTAATTCTGCACAAATCTTTTCCAAACTGCTACATAAAATCAAGGGGTAGAATACCTCGGTCAAGTTCGTTAATGGGCAAAATCGGGCCAAGGGGGGTGTAAGTAGGGAGGGGTTTTGTGAAAACCGAAAAAATCCATGATTTCTTAATCTATATACACATCAGATCAGTTTAAAGTTATTATTACTTCTAGGAAAAGGACCAAAAATTCATGCGTCACAGAATTTTTATAAAGTTAAAAATGGGCTCAAGGGGCGCAAAAATAGGGTTTTAGGGAGAAAAAGAGTCATACCTTCGTGAATTCTTAAGATATAAAATTCACTTAGACTTATTATAAATCTTCTTAATATTATCTACAACTTTCATATTGACAAGCTTCTGCTAGGACCAACTCTTACTTAAAAACATTAAAAACAAAAAAAAAAAAAAAATAAATAAATAATAGGGGGGTTGAAAAAAAAAAAAAATCACAACTTCGTCAATTAACAAAATATCCAATCAGCTTAAATTTATTATATATCTTATTAGTATTATCTACAACTTTCATATTAACAAGTTTTTGTCAACTCTTACAACAACAACAACAGCAACAACAAAAAAAAGGGGGGGGGGTTGACGAAAAAAATACCGAACTAAGGGTCTACTCAAATCCAAACGGCTTATTTTCTGACTCATTTTTAAATTCATTTTTGCTCTCAAACGCATCCAATTGGCAGGTTCTCTTATTCAGAAACTATATAGTGTGCTGTATTGGTCGATTTTTTTGATAAAGGCAGAATATATTTAAAAAATTGCTGTCAAAGTGGGCATTTTGAATCGAATAGTGTTGGAAGCCCCCCCACCCCCCCCCCCCCCCAAAAAAAAAAATGCCGTACTAAGAAAATAATTGTAAATCAAGTTCTAATTAATTCAACGAAAAACAAAAACACAGGTCGCTTAAAAAATTCTCATAATCGCTTCAAAAAATCACAAAATTAAAAAAAAAAGTCCGAAAATGTGTCAGAAAATTTGGAGTTGTTGAGCGGGGAAAAATATTTTTTTTAAATACTAACTTAATATGATTATGATAAAATGAGCTATTACAGAAAAATGAAATTAAAAAATCGTCAAAAGAGGCCAGATAAAATTGTTAAACTGGGTTTATATCTAATCTTGATTTAGTTTATGTTGGTGAAATTAGTACTACCATCTCGCTGCGTACTTTTTTTTTTTTATCAAAATACGTTAAAAAATTTAAAAATCAATTTTGAGGTATATTTCTCTTGTAGATGTTGTTAAAGTCAATATGGATTTTTTTTTTTGTATTTAAAAAGTGATCTGAGTTGAAATAAAAAATAGTCGCCAGTGGATAAAATGAATCCCTGAGGAGATCTTGGGTTGCACAAATTTTGCTACTTTTACGTTGCCCGAGGAAATCTCGGGTTGAGCAGCGAGAGGGTTAATTTCGAAATCTACCTAAGCCTGTAGGCCGAGCCGGCAGGGATTTTTAATCAATATTTGTGATCTGTCGATGTAATACTAAAAATATTGGCTATAAAATAATTATATTTTTATAATATCTAGATTTAATTTTCAGTAATATGGAAATAAACTGCACTTTTTCCTCAAATCTTGGAATGATACAAAAATATTTCGAATGCGATGTGGATACTTTCATAAAATTTTATTTTAATGGCATAAATATTTAAATTTGTAAGCTTACATAAGAATTATATAAAATTGTATAATTTTATTAAAATATATTGTTAAGATATTTCTATAAAAGAAAAATGCTGAAAATAATTTAGTTATGAATAAACAAACCATTTATTACCATCTGAAGATAATTAGATAATTTTTTATGTAATAATCATTCTGTCCTTAAAAAAAATAACATTTCATAATTTATGCTCCTAATTGAAATTGGATATCCACAAACGATTTACCCACTAATATAAATAAATCATTTTTGAGAGGGAAATTTGCAATGCTATAAACTTTAACAGTTCTTCAGATTCCAAACAATATATATTTTTACTAATTTTGCGAAGTTTTTATTAAATTTTACAACTTTAGTGAAAGAAATGTGTCACACGTAGTCAATTCCAAGGTCGAAATGATAAATTCAGTGTCATGCTATGTACTCTATTAAAAGTTCACATGAAATTATATTTGCTCACATCTTTCTACTCTCTCTGCAAAAGCTGCAACTGCATTCTTGTCAAGTTAAAAAATGTCAAATTCTGGGTGAAACAGTGAGAGTCCTTGAAAAGCCTTAACAAATCTAATATATAAAAATGAAAATTTGCCTGTCTGTCTGTAATGTGATACAAATCCACAGTTTAGAAGACAGAATTGTGAAATGTTACGTACATGTATATTAAAACACGGCCGAGGCAACTAAAATAATCCGGAATCGAAAAAACTTATAGTTCATTTATAATTAATAAAAAACCCACAAATTTAACAGCAATTTTCAATCACATTTAAACATTTTTCGTTACAGTTGTTGCTAACAAATAAAAATCCACAATAAAATTCTTACCACAACAATTGCTTTTCTATTGCAAGATTTCCACGCAGAAAAATGAAATAAATGGTTTAACGAATTTTAAAAAAAGGGAATAATGCATCATAACTTTTCTACTGCAAGATTTCCGCGTGACAAATAAAAATAAAATAAATATTTTGACGAATTAAAATCAAAAGCGGATGTTACGTCATAATTTTTCTGTTTTATGATTTCCAAGTGAAATATTATATTTAATTAATTAATTTGGCGAATAAAAAAATGAAATATTACGTCATATTCGAAATATAAAAGACGTGGTGAATATATAACGTCATATATGTGTGAAAAATGCATTGAAGCATGATAAAAATTCGATTATGGAAATATTGGCGTATTTTAACGTTATTGCTCCAATGATGAATGAAAATAACTTCATTTATAGCTGTATTATTTTGCGTCTGTTATATAAATTTATACATTTTTATATTGAGTTTTCATTTGATTCGTGTGTACAACACTTCGACTGCTTTTAATGTTGTATGATAAATTTTGAAATTGGTTTTTCAAAACAAACATTCTTAAAACTCCGTGCAACGGCAGGTACTTTAGCTAGTAAAATATAAATTTAACGTGATTAGGTAAGTGTTTATTAACGACTCCGGCACTTTTTTGAATAGATGTCATGAATCTAACTTCATAGATTAATTCGAGTTTATTAGCAAAAAATGTTAATAAGTGATGAGCAACAAATTTATAATAAAGAATTTGAGAAGGTTGTGAAAACTTAATATTTAAACAAGCATGATAAATTGAACTAGTAAGTATAAAAGTAAATAGTTGAAACTGTTCAAATATATTCAGAGTCAATGTTAAATTCGAAACACACAAAAATTATATAAGACAGTCATAGGAAATGTAAATAAAATTTTCTTGAATGTTAAAAAGGCAAAACATTTACCCGAAACCTGCTATTCCAACGAGCACTCTCTTTCCCACCAGTAATTTTTAGTAATGTTTTCTAATAAGGGTAATTGTTTATGATTAAATAAGGTAAATTATTTCTTTTCGTAAAAAATGGTACCAAAGAGAAATTGTTTGATCCCCACACTGAAAATAAAAGAAAATGTTTATTTTATGGCATAATATTGGCACTCTAGCTGTCAGTATTATATTGTAAAAGTATCAATAATAAATCGCAAATAGGCAGTAATATACCGTTTTATAAATATACTGG
This sequence comes from Maratus speciosus, assembly GCA_963932465.1. Taxonomy (NCBI): domain Eukaryota; kingdom Metazoa; phylum Arthropoda; class Arachnida; order Araneae; family Salticidae; genus Maratus; species Maratus speciosus. The sequence continues at coordinate 533,418,588 of OZ010788.1, read as the reverse complement.
CATTAATGTACCGTATATTACTGCTTAAAGGTATAGTATTGCTTATTTTACAGGTTACTATTGTTGATTTTACTGTATAATACTGTCAAGTGGTGTGCCATTATTAATCCGCAAAATAAATAATTTGTATTTGTTTATTTACTTATTTATTTTCTGCAGTGTTGTATTTTCCACTGCTAGAAACGTTATAATGTATTATAATCCAGAACCATATCTTCTGGCTTCATCTACAGGCACTTTTGTGAAAGTTTGTCTTAGACTGTTCTTTTTATTAAGCCCTTGAAGAGCGGTGGTATATAGTATATCCTACCTCATTTTAGTCCAGATTTGCACCAAAAACTGTTAATAAAATTCTACTTTTATAAGTTGTAAAATTAAATTTCCTTAAAAAAAAATCATAATTTCGATATGAATTTGAGATTACAGAATCACAATTACTTGCCCCTGGAAGAATTAATAGCTTGATGTGTCCAAATGTGTTCCATGCAGTTAACGTCAATTTTCAAAATTAGTGACTCGTACGACTACGACTTTAACGGGATCATATAACAAAAACACGTAATCTAAAAGTTCCAGCAAGTCCCACTAACTAAAGTAAAAAGATTTAAAAAGCTAGAAAGAGCTGTCGTATGCAACATCTTCTACATATTAATTGCCGTAACTACGAGGGAAAGTCAGTAAGTAAGTCACAAAGCGATATGAAAGGTCGGAAATTAGTAGTAAATTGTTTCCAAATATGCCAATAGGTGGCAGCTCTGTCCAACTGTAAGATGTCAATTTCGAATTTATGAGACAGCAGTTGTACAAGATGAGCAGGGGCGTTCAAAAGTTGTTGACGAAGAACGAAGTGGTCGTCCTGTCAAGATTGCGACAGAAGAAACAGTGCGGAAGGTTGAGGAAATGGTTAGAGTTGACAGGCGAACAACAATAGACAGCATTAGCAACTATAACAGGTTGTTCACATGGTTTAGCCTACAGCCGACTGGTGCATACGTTGAATGTGAGTTACACAGATGGCTGAGAGTGCAGTCCTAAGACTTTTATGCAGCAGGTATTAGAAAACTCATAAAGTGATGGGACAAATGTATCAATGTAAATGACGATTATATAGAGAAATAAGCATGACGTTTAAGTATGTATCTTGGTTTCCCTCCTTTTTTTTATTGGCTTTAGTGACTTACTTACTGACTTGTCCTCGTATAATTAGAATCGTCCTGGGAATGAATATATGCCCTAAATCAAAAACGTTGAGTATGCCACAAATAATATTTAACACTAGATTTACAGAGCCGGTCAATTTGACGGGTTTTAAATTTTTTATTTGAAATCATCTGAAAACGTAGCTTATTTTTACAGAAATATAAATTTAAAGGTATTACGATGCACACAAATATACCTAGCCCATTTTTTCTACCAGTTCTCTAATTGTGTGCCTGTGTCTCGTGTGTTATCTCATGTACTTGTTTAAAATGATTGAAAGTTATACTATTTCTAATTGCTAAAAGTGTAAGATTAAAAATTTAAAAATCTGTAAAAATAGTTTTATTTCACTGTTTACATGTTTCGACTCCACCCGAGTCATTTTCAAAACAAATAAATAAAAATATTCTAAAATTGCGCAGTCATTGAAATGCTATTATTTAACTTTTTATGTACTTTTTCATATTACGCATGTCTTTTTTTTAATTATCATTTTACTTGGATGTTTTTTTTTTTCGTAATCATTGTGTATCTCGAGCCATAATTTCGGTAAGTTAAATGATGCTAAAACGTTACATATTAAATTTTTGCGTGTTACAATCGCTATAGGCCCCACCAGTGGCTGAGAGGTTCTGCTCTCGAAGCTGGTAGACGGGAGGTGCTGGGTTCGAACCCAATCGCGTCCGTCGGCCTAATCGTATCGGAGTTTTCGTGGTTTTCTTCGAAACCGTGGATTCCCATGCGTAAATACGGTTAGGTTCCCTTAGAAAGACCCCCACAAAGGGCACTTCCCCCGCCAGGGCCTATATCCCACGTGTTGATAATTGGCCGTCATAAACACAAACCAAACCAAACGCTATGGTTTCTCTTATAATGAATGTAACTCGCAAAAATTCAATATGTAACGATTCAGAATTATTTAACTTACCAAAATTATGGTTCGATAATTCAAGTCATTTCAAATTTTATGAAAATCGAATGAAAACTTAAAAATATATTAATAAAAGTTTTCTTCATTCTACTGAATCCTATCATACATAATTAATTCAGTGTTATCCCATGATATGCAATGTTTCTAGGTTGCCATAGTAATTATGTCATAATAAAGATGGGGTCATATTATTTGCGGATGACAGAAAGCAATATATATAACTTTTATAAATATTATATTCATACAATTTAGCATAAGAGTGCAACAGCTATTGTACCAAGATCTGAATATTTATAAAACTAGTTATAGTACGAACGCACCTCATTTGCCATGTTTGACGTACAATTTCCGACTTGTTTCCCATCCGCAATGAACAGAAAATTACATACTTCTCATCAATGTAGTCAATTTTCTAATACAAAATTGCAACGTATACGAATTTAACTTTGTAAAAAATCTATTTTTGTATGTTTCCAGTCTTTTTAATTTTTATAAAAGTTACAAAGTTTATTTTCGCAGCAATGACGCGAAACTGCTCAAATGATAAATAAAACATTGTCGTGAAACATTAACTTAACATTGCCGACTATTGAGAATTCTATGCACAATTTATATTAACTATTGTGTTGGAAAACAGAAATGATAAATAAAATCGTCTACTAAAGCCTACTGTATAAGTAACATTCACTCTTGGGTACATTGCAGAAAAAAGTGATACAAAGGGTTAAATTGATTTCTTGCCATAAAATACTTTCTTATAGAAAACAAAGAAACGTAATGTTCGATATATGATAATTATTATCTTGGAAAACTAAGAGAAATGAATGTATAAGATATTTTAAGAGTTATTCGCTTACCTTCGGAGACGATATTCTGAAATATTAAAAAAAAAAATCTTATGTGAAGAGTATTCATATTCTTATGCACACTATAATACATGCATTGCATTCTATATTTCATGTTGTAGCATGTAGTATAGAAAATGGTTGAAAACTTCAAATAACATGTAAAATAGCTGCATATTTTTAAATATTTAGATATTTTACCTAATATACATAACAATAGTACTAAAACAGCCCTTACACAAAATATCAAAACTCAATTTAAAATAAAGATATTTTAAAAGTGAAATAAGATATTACGTCTGTTCATAATTAATTCAAAACAAAAACAAAAATACAGACAATTTAACATTACATAAAAATCTTTAAAAAATAATATTAAAAGTTTCAAACTTTTTTAAGAGGTCTCAGGACTGTTGAAGCTTCAAAATTTTCAAAATAAATTTTTTTAAAGATTATAAACACTTTACTGAACATTTTTATATAATTGTTTCCTTTAAATTCCTATTAGCACAGAAGTTATGGCTTTTACACTTATACCCGCTCAATAGCTGAATAAATCTCAAAATACCTTTAGAAAGTTTGAAGGCATTTTTCTCCAAATGACGTTTTTGGGCATAACGCGCTGGAAATCTCAAAAACTTCTGAATATTTTTTCATGAAATTCTCAAAAAACATATGTTTGATGTTAGTCTGTATAAACTGAACCTAAAGTGTCCTTTTTATTGTTCAAAAAGTATTTTTTTAGGTGATTATACTGTTGAAATTTTCAAAATTGTATTAGCTAAATACAAGTTTGTATTCAAAATATAAAAATGCTTTAAATACAAATTTATTTAGTTTCAGGGTAATTATTAAAGTGTGGAGTATAAGTAGGTACCAAAAGTTTCATTCTACTTGCAATACTTATTTTGTAATCATGCGCGTAAGCTGTTATACCAATTTTCTACTCTTAAAATATCGCCAGTTTGGAGCTCCCTATAAATGCTAATTCTGCATTTTTGAATTATTTAAATACATGAAATGAAAGAACATACTTATACCTCTCTTCCCAATAAAAATTTTGTGTTTTAAAATCATATACATTTTAAGATATTAAATGTTGAAAACGGTTTCTCTTTTTTCGTTTTTTTTTCTTCAATTTTAACTACTTCCGTACCAGTGGATCCCCGTATGGATCCATGGCTTGATTCTCCACAAACACCAGTGGATCCACATATGGATCCATGTCTATTCATCACTCTATCGTTGCTTCTAAAAACGTCATTGCAGGAATATATGTTTGTGTATAGCTGGTATTATGAGAAATGTTGGAAAGCGTTTAATTTTCCCTCCGCAGCAGAGATGAATAAAAGCATCTCATTTTTATCAAAACAACTACTTGATATTTTAAATCTAAATGCCCAAAAAACTGGTTTTACAAAGAATTTATATTTACCAATGCCCTCCCTTTCTGAGTTAGCTGAACAAACTCATTGTTTTCAGCTGCTATTTCAGACAGGAGTCCCTGTTTTGTACATAATGTAAATATTTGTCTTATTTACTTTAGTTTGTTTTATTTAGTAATTTAGTACTTTCATTATATTTATCAGCATATGCATTTCACTTAAAGTTTTTCAGCTCTAATATTCAAAAAATATGTCTTGTAATTCTTTATGCATGCATACAACATAATGCAATTGCTGTCAATGTATGTATTGATGACACTTCTTGTGAGTATCAGAGTCAAAAACAGCAACCTGAATTTATTTTTCTGTATGTTATTAACTGTTTTAAAAACATTGTAAAGACTACTCATTGTTAATGTATCTTACCATATGCTGTGGATTTGAGTCCCCCCCCCCCCCGGGATTGCACTTATACTCTAAAGCGAAAGCTGGGTTCCCGGGGCGGTTATCCCTGTAATCTTCAAATACATATGCTGGTACGGAGGTGGTTAAGAGTCCTGAGGCCCCTTAAAGTTCCTCATCAGTAATGCATACAAACTCGAATTCACGAGAGATGATATAAATTCAACTTGCAGTTGAGAGGATGTGTCACAAATAATTAAACGCGTAGGTGGGTTTTTGAGACTTATTAAAATGGCATATTCAGCTGGAATTGAACTAGTGAAAATTGCACCGATCTGGTAAACCATGCCTTCAGAAAAAATACGGCTCTTGTATGGTTTATTAGATCGGTGAAATTTGTACTCACAGAGACTTGTTCAATTTCAGGTGAGTATGCCATTTTAATTTGACTCTAATATTCACCACCGCGTTTAATTGTTTGTGACACATGGTCTCAACTGCAAATTGAATTTATATCATCTTTCTTGAATTCGCGTTTGTTTATATTACCGATGAGGAACTTTCAACGGGTTCCAAACGTTTAATGTCATTATGTGTTTTTTACACTGTTTAATTAAATTAAATAGTAATAATTAATATTTGTCTGTTTTTAAAGATCTTTTTATTCTTTAAATTTTATAATGATGACTGAAATATCTTTCAGGGAATGGATCGCTCTTATAATTTTATCTTTGCTGTGAGTTTTATTATAAATTAAAGTTTTAACATAAAAAATATTAAAATTGTATGTCAATTCGTAACCTGTATTAATAAAAACAGTGAAAACTAATATAACTATTATCATAGGAGAGGTCAAATGCCTAAATCAATCATTTTAGGGAATTTCTACAAAGTTTCATATCATTACATACATGCCATTTTGGGCTATGATGATTGCATTAAGGCAAAATGTTAAAAGTATGATTTTCATAAAAGTTAAAAATATAAATCAACGCCGTATTCTATCTTTAACATTACTAATAGTCATACCTGCTTACTTCAAGTTCTACCTAGATAGAAAAAAAAAATCAAACTGATATAAAAAGCTAAACATCTTTAGGGTTGAATTTTAGTTTAAAAATGGACAATCTATTTTTTGACAGAAATTTGAGCTTTTAAAGTAGGCGTACACCTTAATTGGTTCAAATCTCGATAGGTACTCGCAATGGTATAAAGTAACTAATTTTATTGTTGAGGTATTTTTTTATCTTTCGATTTCATTTTTATAGTCATTTTTATCAATTTATAATTTTTAGTTGGTAGTAAAAGCGGGTTCCGTACATAAAGCTATTTTAAAACTCACAAGGTAGATCAATTACTTCGCATTTTATTTTTTTAATTGCAAACGTTTGTCCTAAAGGTATGATCCAAATCCTATCGGGAAATTTGTTCCAAACATATTATGTCTTACTTTGTATATTTGTAAATACTAAACACTTTTAAATGATATTAAAAGAACATGCACATATATTCTTTTTATGCTTTTATAATAAACACTGTTTAGTTATTTTTCTACTTCATACGTTTATAAAATTCAGAAACTTTAAACACACAATATTTTCCGATCATCTCTGTAACTCTTGAGAATGAAATTTTCAAATTATTCTTACGGATAGTCTGCATTTGTGGCATTAAGCGTTATAACTGAAATCCATTTGGAATCAAGAATTAAATTATGGAATTATCATTTAATTTAATTTATCATTGACATTTAGATTCTCAGTAATTAAGGAAGGCATTAATTTTATCAAAATTAGAATTCCTACAGAATTCAATTCGAGAGAGTATCGATTTTTATTTAAATACATTTGTTGCCAAAAGGACTTTGTTATAGAAAACAAAGAAACACAACGTTGCAGTTTATGATAAATGTTGCCTTTGAAAACTCAGGCAAAATAAAGAATAGTAGGGGAGAATTGTACAAAACCGGGTAGGCGGGTAAAACCAGGTAGTGTTGGTTACTCCTTAATTTGAATTTTTATCTGTCGGCCAACACCAAGAAAATTGCATGTCGAAAGTCATTACGGCATTTGTAGCTGAACGAAGCACTATTGTGTGCGGTTATTTTTGAGTAAAGGAATGCGTTTAAATTTCTCTTAAAAATTATTTTGTTTCTTTCTAGGTTTTACGCATATATTAACTGTTTGCCAGTATATTAAATATTGGTTAGTACTATATTTAATTATTTGCTTTCTTGCAAGCATTTTAACAGTTTTACTGATATTTTACTATAGGACTGAGAGTAGTGACGTTATGTTTAAAAATCTGTGTCCCGTTATGGTAAAACCGGGTACTTAAGAGTGGGTCAAAACCGGTATACCCATTTTGTCCTACACTCATGGAATAATTTTTTTAGGATAGTTCATATTTTAGCATGGAGTTTTAAATTGCAATTTAGTGCTGTTAAGTACTGTTAATCCTATGATGTGTTATTCATTGCACTTCTAAACTTATACTACAAACAAGAGGTGAGGAAGTGGTTACTTCCAATACTGGGCGATCTGTAACAATTTACTAAGTTAGAAAATCATTTGAAGCTGTATTTTTTAGAGCAGTAGTTATAAATGCTCCAATCAGACGGTTTGAGAAAACAGGGATTTTTCCTTACAACAACAATGTTTTTCCTGCATCTATTTGATCCTTCGGACATGACAGAGAAACCCATGAGAGCCAATGATAAAACACCTAAGTCTACGCAGCCATAGGTTGTTAAATTTAATTCCCCAGATGTTCTTCGGCAACTGCTAAAAGTGATTAATAAAATAAAAGAAAGAGCTTGTTACTAAACACAGATCATTTTTAACAAGCCAATTTACGAACTGTTTCTTTACTTCCGCATTTAATAATGAGTGCTATTGCAGCCCACTTGAGTAACTCTCTAAAGCATATGTTCTAATAACTAAGATTTCATCACTAATATGTAACTAAAAGGAACATCTGCACATTTTGACTTTTGCCAGACACTTTTAATTATTATATATTTTTTTCTACGCTGCGAATATGTGTTTTAGCAGCTTTATGTATTATTACTCTTAATCATGTAGCTTCTCTGTTAACACGGAGTTTCTTATACTCCAGTAATATGTTTAATTATAAGTATTTAAAGCTAAAAGTTGAATCTTTCTTTATCGTAAAAACACACAATACTAATTCATATTACATTATATCTTCCCATGGATTTAGCGATTCATATTAAGCTCTCAAAGGATACTTCAAAGGATAAATAATGCTTCACAAAATAAATTAAAAATAATTTCTTCAAGAAGCTTTTGGATAAATCCCTGACCACGCCACACCGATGAAGTTATACGTCATCGCGATATTGATGAATCCCAGGTAAGAGCATTTTACCTATTTCCATTTCAAAAGCAGCATAGCCACAAGAGATTTTTTCTAATTGTTTAAATATGAGACAGCGAATTCCTGCTATCGAGAATGGGGTGCTTTTGGCTTGATAGGCCACTTAAACTCCAACAAAAAGATTAATGAGACAGATAAAGTGCTCATGTTTAGCGAAAAAGAAGAAAAATTTTATATAGTGGCTTAGATTATAAATATTAAAAATATTCATGTTCTGAATAAAAAAAATAAAAAGATGCTGCATTGAATAAAATTATGAATGTTATTGTACCAGAAATATAAAGGTGAATGAAAAAGAAACATTTATATATTTATGTTTTATGTAATGAACATTTAAATAATTAGTGAATGAACAATTTGTTGGTTGTGAGTAATAATAATAATAAAAAAGAAATCGTTCATTTTACATTTTACAGTAAATAAATAAATAAAAAGGAAATAGGTTCGTCGCATATATAAATAAGAGTAAACATGGCAGGGATCAAAGACGTCCAAATTGTCGAAAAATTAAATTCGCATAATTACGCAAATTGGAAATTTCGCGCAGAAATGATTTTAATAAAAGAAGAATTGTTTGATGTAATAACACAAAATCCCCCAGATCCAATTAACACGGACTGGACGAAGAGGGACCGTAAAGCACGTGCAATTATCAACTTGAGTATTGAAGACTCACAGATCGTGCATGTAAAGCACTTAAACACTGCCAGAGAAACCTGGCAAGCTTTAAAAACAATTCATGAAAGGGCTAATCTCTCAAGCAAGTTATATTTGCTGAGAAAATTATACGGAGCAAAACTCCCAGAAAACGGCAATCTAATAAAACACATTACACATATTTTAGAACTTGTTGATAAACTTTCAGCCATAGGCGAAACTATTAATGACTCGCACATTTCAGCTCTGTTACTTTGTTCATTACCACCTAGCTACAACACCTTAATTATAGCCCTCGAGGCCCGTCCAGAAAATGAACTTAATTCAGAGTTTATAAAAGGAAAACTCACTGATGAATATACAAGACGTTTAGAAAACACAGATCAGAGCGAGAATTCCTCAAAAGCGTTTAAAACGCATAAAAAGTTTCCGGCTGAACACTATAATAAAAAGGACAAACAGTGTACATACTGTAAATTAAAAAACCATACATACAGGGAGTGCTGGCATCTTAAGAACAGAAACACTTACTCACCGTCACAAAAACAACAGCCGCACAAATCCAAGTATTACACATCATCGTTATGTTATGAAGACGCAAACTATTATAGAGAAAACAAAAACCGTGAAACAGAACCAATTCGGATTAAGAAAACACAGGGCAATTCAGGAAAAGGCAGCGACGCAGCTTTTTTAGTCCAGAAACCAGGAAAACAAACCTGGATAATCGACTCAGGTTCATCGACACACATTCTAAACAGTAAAGATGCATTCACTAAGTTTAACGACACTGAAAAGACGACAGTCATCATTGCCAATGGCAAAACGCTGAATTCACACGGTACAGGTGAAACGACATTTAAAACAAAGACATCCGATGGAGGGATAAACACAATCACATTAAAAGAAGTATTATACGTACCAGAATTAGAATCAAACCTCATATCGGTAAGCAAAGCAACACAGAATGGCTATAAATTAATTTTCGATAAAGAAAAATGCACGTTATCCCGAAACGGGAATATTTATCTTGAAGCAAGAATGAAAAATAATTTATATCAAGTCGAATTATTAGAAAGCGCTGAAACTAATAAAGTAAACATTGCACATGAATGTAAAAATAAAAATTGCATAGAAGTTTGGCACAAACGACTTGGCCATCGTAACTATAATGCGATAAAAGAATTAATAAATAAAAACTTAGCAGACGGTATAAAAATAAATAACTGTAATCATAATGCATTATGTGAAATATGTATCCAAACAAAAATAAGTGATGCCCCATATCCGAAATCAACAAACTGTCCCAAAACAGGCAAAGTGCTCGATCTGATACACACGGACGTGTGCACATCTATCGGTACACCTACTATCGGGGGAAAAACAATGTTCGTCACTTTTATAGACGACTATTCAAGGTTCACAGTAATTTACTTACTTTCGCATAAAAATGAAGTTCACGAAAAGTTAAAAGATTATGTAGCCATGGTGAAAACCCAATTCGGCAGATTCCCTAAAGCTATTAGATCCGATAATGGAGGGGAATATTTAGGTAAACAAACGGAAGAATACCTAAGGGCAAGAGGTATCCAACACCAGTTTACTGTACCATTTTGTCCGAGCCAAAACGGCGTAGCGGAAAGAAAGAATAGGTCATTATTAGATATGACTAGGAGTCTACTCTCCGAAGCAGGCTTACCTCAAAAATTCTGGGGAGAAGCCATAAATACCGCCAATCACCTGCAGAATAGGCTACCAACCAAAATAACAAACAAAACACCGTTCGAAATTTGGTTCAACCGAAAACCCACCTTACACTACCTGCGTACATTCGGCTGTAAAGCTTATGCCTATATACAAAAACATCAGCGAAACAAATTAGATGATAGAGCGCAGGAAGGAATACTTGTGGGGTATGACAACAAATCAAAAGGTTACCGTATATTCACAAAAGAAAACAAAATAATAATAGCGAGAACAGTTAAATTTATAGAAAATAGTGAAAACAACTTAAAAGAAAGCGAAGAGGTAGAAAACTCAGACAATGACAACAACTACATTCAAACAGAGTTAAGTAATTCGGACGAAGAACCAACCGCGTCCAAACAACCCGACGTAGAACCGAGAAGGTCTCAGAGGTCAAATAGAGGAGTACCACCCGACAGATACGTATGTCACGTAAAAACAAATGACACATTCGAACCATCCGATTTTTATGACATAGCAAACATGAACAACCCAGTAGAAAAAGAAAATTGGCTCAAAGCCACTCAACAAGAAATCAACTCATTAAAGAAAAATAAAACTTGGGACTTAGTAGATCCACCACCAAATAAGAAAATTATTGGTTGCAAGTGGATTTTTAAGAGAAAGTTAGATAATTTAGGAAATGTACAAAAATACAAGGCCCGTTTAGTAGCGAAAGGATATAATCAGAAGTACGGCGAAGATTATGATGAAACCTTCGCACCCGTAGTTTCACACACAACAATCCGCACATTTTTAGCCTCAGCGGCATATAAAAATCTTTCTGTTCAACACATTGACATCGACACTGCATTTCTTCACGGCGAAATAGAAGAAGAAATTTTCATGAAACAACCAGAGGGTTTTATAGAAAAAAATTGTGAAAACAAAGTGTGTAAACTGAATAAAACAATCTACGGCTTAAAGCAGGCAGCTAGAGCCTGGCACAAAAAGATCGCAGAATCATTAAAAAACATGAATTTTGTGCAAAGCACTGCTGACTCATGTTTATTTACTAGAAAAGAAAAGGAAAATTTCACTTATATCATCGTCTACGTTGACGATATTTTAATCGCGAGTAAAAGTGAAATAATTAAAGATGTAATAAAACAATTGCAAAATGAGTACGGAGTAAAAGACTTAGGCGAAATAAGTCAGTACCTAGGAACCAACATAATCAAAACGAATGATGGTTACAAATTAAACCAAAAGTCAAAAATAGAAGATTTGGTTAGAAAGTTAAATTTAACAGATGCAAGACCCATTGGTACACCGATGGAAGTAGGTTTCTATAAATTAGAAGATAGCGACAATTTACTTCCGAACAATACAAAGTTTAGGCAAGCGATCGGTTCGCTCTTGTATATTGCCACAGTCACTCGACCCGACATTATGGCACCAGTAAATATACTTAGTAGGAGAAGTGCAACGCCACGCGAGAAGGATTGGAAAGCGGCAAAAAGAATTATTATTTACCTCAATTGCACAAAAAACCTATGCCTAACAATAAGCAAAAATAAACCACCAATACTCATCGCGTATGCTGATGCTGATTGGGCTGGGGACACTAAAAATAGAAAATCAACCACCGGCAATATTTTTTTTCTGGGTGATAATCCCATTCAATGGACTACAAAATTACAGTCAAGCATTGCATATTCTTCCGCTGAAGCGGAATATGTTGCTGCAGCAACCGCAGGACAAGAAATTTTATGGCTATTAAAACTGCTAGAAGATCTTAACTTGTATCAAGTAAAACCTATTTTACTTTACCATGACAACCAAAGCAGTATAAAGATGATAGAAAATGAAAAATTTTCGAAGCGGACAAAACACATTGATATCCGCTTTCACGCCATAAGACAATTAAAGGAGGATAAAATTATCGAATTAAAATATTGTCCCACGCAATACATGATTGCTGACTGCTTGACGAAGCCCACACCCAAACCTCAACTTTTGTGTGACATCAAGACTATGAACTTGTTACCTTATCCATCTGAGGAGATTAAGGAGGGGTGTTAAATTTAATTCCCCAGATGTTCTTCGGCAACTGCTAAAAGTGATTAATAAAATAAAAGAAAGAGCTTGTTACTAAACACAGATCATTTTTAACAAGCCAATTTACGAACTGTTTCTTTACTTCCGCATTTAATAATGAGTGCTATTGCAGCCCACTTGAGTAACTCTCTAAAGCATATGTTCTAATAACTAAGATTTCATCACTAATATGTAACTAAAAGGAACATCTGCACATTTTGACTTTTGCCAGACACTTTTAATTATTATATATTTTTTTCTACGCTGCGAATATGTGTTTTAGCAGCTTTATGTATTATTACTCTTAATCATGTAGCTTCTCTGTTAACACGGAGTTTCTTATACTCCAGTAATATGTTTAATTATAAGTATTTAAAGCTAAAAGTTGAATCTTTCTTTATCGTAAAAACACACAATACTAATTCATATTACATTATATCTTCCCATGGATTTAGCGATTCATATTAAGCTCTCAAAGGATACTTCAAAGGATAAATAATGCTTCACAAAATAAATTAAAAATAATTTCTTCAAGAAGCTTTTGGATAAATCCCTGACCACGCCACACCGATGAAGTTATACGTCATCGCGATATTGATGAATCCCAGGTAAGAGCATTTTACCTATTTCCATTTCAAAAGCAGCATAGCCACAAGAGATTTTTTCTAATTGTTTAAATATGAGACAGCGAATTCCTGCTATCGAGAATGGGGTGCTTTTGGCTTGATAGGCCACTTAAACTCCAACATAGGTTGGCATAGCTGCAGCAATAAATATTTCTTAAATATCACAGGATAAGGAAGATCATCTTTCCACTTTTAAAAGTGTCGACATCACACATCCAGTAGTTAACAACATCCAGCCTCTTCTGTCGATTTCTGATATTGTACAGCCAGCAATCTGCATTTCCAATTTCAATTAAAATGTTATTATCCCTCCCCAGGAAGGCTTTAAGATAAAGAAAAGAGCCGGCAAAAGAAGTGGAAACTGTTATTTTAACTACTTCACCCTATAAATTAGAGCTCGAAACAGATATTAAAGAGAAAGAAGCCAAACAGTCTGCAAAACGAAAAAGGAAGAGTTTTAAAAAGAAAATAAGAATCAACAGGAAAAGAAACCAAAAAGGTTGATGAGGCATCCTCAGAAGATGAAGAAGATAATGAAACCTGAATGTTTTGCAATGAGTTTTACTCCAATTCTAAATCCAAAGAAAGTTGGATACAATGTGTGAAATGTCACGGATGGGCACACGAAGCATGTACTATAAAGGAGAATATGATAATAAATTTTTTTGTGATTTTTTGCAGTTAAAACAACTCTAAGACTTCCAGCGTAAAATAAGTAGGCATGTACAATATAGATAATTTGTTACAGATTTATTTTTGACACATGGAAGAACATGTACAATTCCGTTTTGTTAAATATAACAAAAATGTATTTTTTTTGCTATATTAAACAAGATTTTTTAAAAAAGAAAATGAGTTTTCCACGAGTTTTAAAGGGTACCCGGTTTTACTAAACCAGTGGGGTAAAACCGGATTTTTCCATATGTCTGAAAAAAGCTATTTTTTTATATAATCAATTACATTTTTTACTGAAAAGAGAGTATGTTTTAATATAGCCAAAGATTAATTTAAAATGAAAAACGGTGTTCAGAGTTTGTTCTCCCATTTGATTGCGTTTAAGAACAACAAACATTTATGGTACCCGATTTTGCCTCACCTTCCCCTATATTTTAATAGTAGCAAGTGTTGGTAGTACGTCGCAATGTTGTAAGACAAATTTTCTTAAAAGGTGATGTTTTTCTTTTACTTTCCTTTTGCCATAAAAGATGGCTCATAATATAATCAATCTAACAAACATTTCTTTCTTTCCAATTATCGTCATTGACATAAAAAAAAAAGTCGTGTAAGTTTTTTCTTTCATTTCCTTTGAGAGGAGGAGTGTATTGTTAAGCTTGTTTTTCTTGTCAGCTAATGTTATTAAAGAAATCCCGGTTCATAAATATGTTGACTATAACATTACAGACAAATATAAAGTTTTAACAAAATTGAATAAATAAATACACACATGAAATAGATATGGTATTTTAAAGTTAGAATAAAAATTCAGTTTCTTAAAATTGCTTCAGTTAATTTAATGTAAAAAGTTAACTTTTCACAAATTGTGATTAATGTAATCAAAAGAAAAAAAATCTCTCTATATAAAAGTTGATAATGATATTTTTATTTTCTGTTTGTTAATCTGAGTTCTTTTAACCCCTTGCCTGTGACGTCCAAACTTAGTTTGGGCAACGCAAATGCGCCAATTTTGGAATTTCCACTTGAGATCGAGCAAGAGAAAAATCGGTATTTCAATTACGTGAAGCTTGAACTCAGTTCGCCCAATGCATAATATGTAATTTACCATTTTAGGTAGCTTTCATTACAAAAAGCTACCTATTGCAGACGTTCGGAGGAAATCGAATTCAAAAAATTTTGGTATATTTACATCGATCATGACCCCCAGACATCGAAACCACCCTCCGTTCAAAATTGATATATATATATATATATATATATATATCCATATATATTTAAAAGATTGCTAAATCAGTTTAGCGACCTAGGAATATATATAAATATATATAAGATACCAAAAGGAAAAAATACTTCAACATATATATATATATATATATATATATATGACCTTTGTCACACTGTAACTCTCGTATTTATGAACCGATTTGGATGTAATTCGGTGTGTACATAGTACATACAAATGTCTCGACCGAGTTCGTAGGCCAGCTTCATGCGCCATCTTGTTTCAAAATGGTGGCCATTTAAAATTTAAAAAAAAATTTAAAATTTGAAAAGTGGTACCAAAAAATTGAAAATGGAAAAATATTTTTTTCTTATGTACTTGACTTTTATACAAAGATTCCGGAGCAGTTTTTGTTCCGTCTATATCTTAAAAAATGGCTGAGTTATAGCATTTTGAATTTCTAACGTGGCTGACATTTTGAAACTTCCTGAATTTTGTCACGCGATAAAAGGCGTATTTATGAACCGATTTGGATGTAACTTCGTTTATACATAGTACATACCAATGTCTCGACCGAGTTCGTTGGCCAGCTTCATCCGCCATCTTGTTTAAGAATGGCGGCCATTTAAATTAAAAAGAAATTAAATTTGAAATGTGGTACAAAAAATTAAATTTGAAATTTGGTACAAAAAATTTGAAAATTGAAAAAATATTTTTTTTTTATGTATTTAACTTTTATACAAAGATTCCGGAGCAGTTTTTGTTTCGTCTATATCTTAAAAAATGGCTGAATTATAGCATTTTGAATTTCTAGCGTGGCTGACAGTTTGAAACGTCCTGAAATTTGTCACGCGATACAAGGCGTATTTATGAACCGATTTGGATGTAACTTCATTTATACATAGTACATACCAATGTCTCGACCGAGTTCGTTGGCCAGCTTCATCCGCCATCTTGTTTCAAAATGGCGGCCATTTAAAAAAATTTAAAAAATTTAAAATTTAAAATGAGATATCAAAAAATTGGAAAATGAAAAAGATTTTTTTTCGTATGTATTTGACCTTAATACAAAGAATCCGGAACAGTTTTTGTTTCGTCTATATCTAAAAAAATCGCTGAGTTATAGCATTTTGAATTTCTATTGTGA
The DNA here is from genome assembly GCA_963932465.1 of Maratus speciosus. Lineage (NCBI taxonomy): Eukaryota > Metazoa > Arthropoda > Arachnida > Araneae > Salticidae > Maratus > Maratus speciosus. The sequence goes on along the minus strand of OZ010788.1, from coordinate 533,402,313 downwards.
CTGACAATTTAAAACGACCTGATTTTTGTCACGCGATAACAGGCGTATTTATGAACCGATTTGGAAGTAACTTGGTCTGTACATAGTACATACCAATGTCTCGACCGAGTTCGTTGGCCAGCTTCATTCGCCATCTTGTTTCAAAAGGGTTGCCATTAAAAAAAATTAAATTTAAAATTTAAAATGAGGTATTAAAAAATTGGAAAATGAAAAAGAATTTTTTTATGTATTTAGCCTTGATACAAAGATTCCGGAGCAGTTTTTGTTTCTGAAATTTTTTTCTTTTGTTTATATCTTAAAAAATGTTTGAATTATAGTTATATAAAATAATGTTTGAATTACATTTTGAAACGATCTTGTATTTGTCACGCGATAACACACGTATTCGCCTATTTCGATGTAAGAAGGCATGTGGATAGTATACATCAATATCTCGACCAAGTTCGCTGGCCAGCTTCATTAGCCATCTTGTTTCAAAATGGCGGCCATTAAATTAAAAAAAATTATTTTTAAAATGAGGTGCAAAAAAATTAGAAATTGAAAAACGTTCTTTCTTACGTATTTGACCTTCATATAAGGATTCAGGAGCATTTTTTGTTTGTCTTTATCTTAAAAAATGGCTGAGATATAGCAGTTTTAATTTCTAATGTGGGTGACATTTTGAAAATCTGATTTTTTGCCTGCGACAGCACTTGTACATATCAACCGATTCCGATGTGAGTGAGCATGTGCACAGCAATTACTAAGGTCTTTGACCAAGTTCACTGGTTAGCCTCATCCACCATTTTGTCTTAAAATGGCAGGCACTTTAAGAAATCGCCGAATTTGGCAGCCAAATATAAGTTACTTTAAATAAAAGCAGCTTGGATAAAGCTGACTAATTTCGCAAAATTCTCATTCATAATGATTTAGTATTGATAAAAATTAGTATTGAATCTCCTATATTCGGTTTCCACTAAATTAAGCTTCGTGTGTTTGAATAATATAAGTTGGCTTTTTTTAAAATAAGGAATATGAAAGCTACCTCTTCCTCCCGGCACTGGCCGGAAGGACTTTTTCCAATCGATGTCGATGCTTTCCCGCGAAAAGTTCGGGAGTTTCGCGCCATTTGTCGGATTTTTGTAATTTTGCAGTTCTTAAATTTTATTCAAACCACATTACCATACTGTAAAGAATTTGTGAAATTCAAAGGATTCTGAGGGACATGGAATTCATGACAGTAAATAATAATATTTTTGTATTAGTTTATTATATATTTATCTTTAAAATTATGTCATTTGTTTTATTTTTTCTATAATTTGAGCAAAAATTACTGTAATGCATTAACATTTGCATAATCCATTAACATATATGTGAAAATATTGAATATATAGTAGTTATTTCGTTTATTTTTTTTATTTATTTTTTTTAAGTAATCTATTTCTAACATTTTGTTGATAATAACGAAAAAATAAAAGATATTTTTTTTTCCATTTTTGGCACGTTTTTCTTAAATATATTCCACAGACAATGGGTTAAATTCACATATAAATCCAGCGACGGCAACTTATATTTGCCTATGGGCCGCAAACCTACCCAATAATTTTATTTCTCCGCCCACCCATTTTCAATTGATTTAATTCGTAATTTATTTTATTTAACCGCTTGGTTAAATAAATTGTTTGGTTTGTTTTTATTAACGTTCTCTAATCAATTTTGTTTGAAAAATAGTAAGGACATCAAATAGGCTTACAGGAGCACTGAAAACCCCTTCATTGTATGTATAGTTAAATTTCTCACGAAAACGAATTTCCTGCATATTTTGACATGTGTTTTGATGTCTTGGATTGATAAAGCACTTAGGTGACTAAAATGTATGCTTTTCTTGACATTTAGTTCTTTGCACTTTCAATAGTTAGCAATCCCAATGTTATTTAATATAAATAGTATTAAGGTATTTATAAGGGAAAAGTTATAAGAATGTAATTCAATAAAATTATTTATAAAATTATAATTAAATTATAATAATTTAAAAATTTGCTTAGAAAAAACATAATTTAATTTCGAATTATCATCTTTAGTCATTCGCTCCTCCTCCCTCTCTCTCGGCACACATACACAGTGGAGATGAGACGGGCTCAGCCCGAGATCGAGGCCGCGTCCGGCACGGGTTCCGCCTCTATTTTTACACGACTGTCTTTTTAAATATATGTTATTTTTAACCGACTGCCAAGAAGGGTTTTGAGTTTCACGCGTATCTGGGTATGTGGATTTCTTTATACCCTCGAAACATCCCAACGGCTGGATGAATTTTATTGAATGAGGTCTCTATCGATCTGTCTTAACCGTCCAACGGTTAAAGGCTAGGTTTTGTTTTTATAAATTCAAAAGGGCGGCTGTAAAATAGAAAATGGCGGTAGAGACGGAAAAAAAAATTACGCACCCGATTGAGTGGCATATCATTGGATAGGTCTTTCAAAATGAAGACGATGTTTCATTGACTATTTTACAGTCGGAAGCTCCGTTTAAATACTACACAACCTGGAAGTTGTGTAAGTAGGATCTAGGATCTCTAGCTTTACTGAAACTCTAACCTTCATAGATCATTAGGCAGACTCAGGGAAACTGTTATGATAAGAGAAAAAAAACTATCCTAGACTTCTAAAAATTTCAATATGTGGCCCTTTATGGTCTTTGTTTTTTATGAGGTTCTCATATCTCTGGAACTTTATCTGGGCCTGTTGGTACCCCTTGATGCTCCCCGATTCCCTCCACGACCACTGATGTCTGTCAACGAAGTGATGATTTTCTAAAATTAAGAAAATCATTGCGCCACTGGGGGTTATAGTTAACCCCGGTGCTCCCAACTCGAGAATGCAGTGATGGAACTAGTTTTCGTCGTTTGTTCCACCCGAGTTTCCAAATTATTATTTTTTTATCATGCTTTATTTAATCTTAACGTTATGTTCTTTCACTTTCGATGGAGATTAAACAGGGGTTGCGACCCACTGTAAGTACTCCTTAAGCACCTGCGTTGACTGTTGACTTGACATCAAAACAGTGTTTATAGATAGGAACTAACAATTATACACAACTTAAAAGTCTCAATACAAGTAAATAAAAAAATAGGTAAGTAATATAAAAAATCGTTTCACATTGATGAGAAATAATTAATTAGTTCGCTTTTTACGTAGTCGGGTTTTTTGATTTTTTAAATTTTACTTGTTATTCTAATCATCGGGTTTGGGCGGTCTCGGACCCATTCTTTTTAAAACCATAAAAAATTATTTATTGATGAACAGAAAAAAAAATTCGAAGAACTTATTTTCACTTGAAGATTACTTGTTTCTTTTTAAGCCGTTGTATTGCTATTTTATTTTGATGAGAATGAAGGGAAAACAGAAATAGTTGAAAAACATGGAAAATTTTGTCATATTTTCAGATTATGTCTGATATTGCCGGCGACAATTTGTTGATGTGGCGTCAATGGAAGAGGCGCGAATAAAAAATTTGTTTTTAGTTTGATTTTCGTTTTTCACAGAGGTATTTTTTAATTGGATCGTTTATTTTTTTATTAACGCGTGAACCAGTTTTAGTCGATCAGAATTTGCTTGAAGTTTGAGAATATTTTAGTCTTTTACTGTACACAAATCATAATCGCTGTTCATATGAAAATAACTTATGGTGATTATTATATCTGTTATGAACTCTCTGATGATGCTGGAGCTGTTCTCTGCCCATTTGCGATGTCTTTTTAAATCGTAAGTATTATTACGATCCGAATAATTACCATATTATTCGGATAGAAAGCAATCGAACAGCATTTCCTCTTTTCCTGTAAAAGCATCAAAACTTTCAAACGTTTAAGGGGACCTTCTACATTAGGAGACAAAAAAAGCACTTTTTTATGATTTTTTTGTAAGAAAAATGTATCAATGATCTTTTTGAAATTTTAACAGTTTATTGTACATATCTTAAGGTATACACAAGAATTCTTTTATTAATTTTTTTTGCTTCTACTCTAAGTTATAAACAAATATGTTCAACTGGTTTGGAAATTTCGTCTGGACGGTGGACATGATAGCGCCTTGTAGAATTATCTGAAACACAAAAATAATTTTTTTTCGTAAACTTCGTGAGTAAATTAGTGGAGTTCTAGTTAAATTAAAGGAAACCATAAATTTATTAAAAAAGTTATGTGATGGCTGATTAAAAAAACATTTAAAAAAATCGTTCTTATTTGATAATAAGCTTATTTTAAAAAATAATTTTAGTAAAAGCTTTAATTCATATTGAAGGCAATTAAATAAGCTTTAATTTTAAAAAAAATCAAGATGATCCATTGTGTAGTTTTTTTTAGGTAGATTTCGTATGAAATACTACCTATTGGGATCGTTCCTATGTTGGAATTTCTGAAAAATTTTTGCAGATCTACACCGATCATGACTCCTAGAACCCAAAACCACCCCCAGTAAAAAACTTTATATATATATATATCTATCTGTCTATCTATCTATCTATCTATCTATCTATCTATATATATCACTTTGTTCTGGACACGATAACTTTCGTAATTCTGCATCAATCTCTTCCAAACTGATACATAAAATCAAAGGGCATAAATTCTCGGTCAAGTTCGTTAATGGGCAAAATCGGACCAAGGGGATGGAAATAGGGAGGGGTTTTGTGAAAACCGAAAACCCCCCATAACTTCTTAATTTTTGTATATATCAAATCAGTTTAAAGTTTTTATTACTTCTAAAAATAGGGCCAAAATTTTATGTATCACAGATTTTTGATAAAGTTAAAAATGGGCTCAAGGGGCGCAAAAAATAGAGTTTTGGGGAGAAAAAAAATCATAACTTCGTCAATTCTCAAGATATCAACTCCAATTAATTTTATTATAAATCTCCTTAATATTATCTACAACTTTTATATTCACAAGTTTTTGATAGGACCAATTCGTACCGCAACAAAAAATTAAAAATGAAAACAAAAAGGGGGTTTGAAGAAGTAAAAAATCCATAACTACGTCAATTCAAAAGATATAAAATCTCCATGAATTTATCATATATCTTCTTAATATTGTCTACAACATCTATATAGACAAGTTTTGGATAGGACCAATCTTACAGCAAAAACAAATTAAAAATATATAGCGGTTGAAGAAAAAACCCATCTAAGTAAGGGTGTATTCAAATCCAAACTGCGTATTTTCTGACTCATTTTACAATTCATTTTTGCTCTCAAAGGCTTCCAAATGGTACGTTTTCTTACTCAGAAACTATATAATGTACCGTAATGGTCGATTTTTTTTATAGAGGCAGAATATATTTTAAAAAATGCTGTTAAAGTGGGCATTTTGAACCGAATTTCCCGAAGCGGATTGTGTTGGAAAAATCATTGCATTAAGGATGCACTCAAATCCAAACTGCTTGTTTTCTGACTCATTTTTAAATTCATTTTTGCTCTCAAACGCATTTAATTGGTAGATTCGATTACTCAGAAACTATATAATGTTCCGCAATGATCGATTTTTTGATAGAGGCAGAATATATTTCAAAAAATTATGTCAAAGTGGGCATTTTGAACGGAATTTCTCGAAGCAATTGTGTTATCACTTTCTTCTGGACACGATAACTTCCGCAATTCTGCACAAATGTCTTCCAAACTGATTGATAAAATCAAGGGACATAAAATCTCGGTCAAGTTCGTTAATGGGCAAAAGCGGACAAAGGGGATGGAAATAGGGAGGGGTTTTGTGAAAACCGAAAAAAACCCGTAACTTCTTAATTTTTGTACATATCAAATCAGTTTAAAGTTTTTATTACTTCTAAAAATAGCGCCAAAAATTCATGCATCACAGATTTTTGATAAAATTTAAAATAGGCTCAAGGGGCGCAAAAAATAGGGTTTTTGGGAGAAAAAAATTCCTTACTTCGTCAATTCTCAAGATATCAATTCCAATAATTTTATTATACATCTCCTTAATATTATCTACAACTTTTATATTCACAAGTTTTTGATAGGACCAATTCGTGCCAAAAAAAAAAAAAAAAAAAAAACGAAAACAAAAAAGGGGGGTTGAAGAAGAAAAATTTTCATAACTCCGTCAATTCACAAGATATAAAATCTCCATGAATTTATCATATATCTTCTTAATATTGTCTTCAACATTTATATAGACAAGTTTTTGATAGGGCCAATTCTTAAAGCAAAAATAAACTAAAAATTCATAGCGGTTGAAGAAAAAAATCATCTTATTAAGGGTGCATTCAAATCCAAACTTTCTATTTTCTTACTCATTTTTAAATTCAGTTTTGCTCTCAAACGCATCCAATTGCTAGATTCTCTTATTCAGAAACTATATAATGTACAGTAATGATCGATTTTTTGATAGAGGCAGAATATATTTCAAAAAATGATGTTAAAGTGGGCATTTTGAACAGAATTTCCCGAAGCGATTGTGTTGGAAACGAAAAATATTGCCCTACTGAGAAAATAATTGTTTATTAATCAAGTTTTAATTAATTGAAAGAAAAATAAAAACACAGGTCGCTTATAAATCTTTCCAAAAATTACGTCAGCATGTTTCATATTTTTTTTTTATTAAAAATTAATCTGAAAATGTGCCAGAAAATTTCGAGTTGTTGAGTATGGAAAAATATTTTTTTAATATCGCCTTAACATGATTCTGATAAAACCAGCTATTTTATAAAAAGGAAATAAAAACTCGTCAAAAGAGACAGATAAAACTGTTAAAGTGGATTTATATCTAATAATGATTTAGTTTTTGTTGGTGAAATTAGTATACTTAACTTCGAAATCTACCTCTGCCTGTAGGCCGGGCCGGCAGGGATTTTTTTTTTTAAATCTTGCCTACCGTATCAACCACATTTTTTGAAACGGTGAATGGAAAATATTTATATGAGAATCCTTTTAAGCATGAAGCATTTTTATTTGATATCAATCTTATATTTTGATAATATTGAATTTACATTTCCATTTAAAATTTATTTCTACATAAGAAGTTATTTAAAAGTGATATATTACTTTTAATAAATTTTTTTTCTATTGTATATTTTTGATACTGGACTCGGGTGGGCTCGGATTTTAAATCCTCGGATTTGGGCGGGTCCGGGCTCTGAAAAAAAGAGCTCGAACTCATCTATTACACACTAAGGGAAAAAATTCTACGTGCAAAATATTTTGAGCTCAGAGAAAAACATAATTTAATTTAGAATTGCCATCTCCCCTCTCTCTCTCGACACACCATACACACTAAGGGAAAAATTATACGTGTGATTTTACTCAAAAGATTTTGAGCCAAACCAATATTCTGAAAAGTTGGCGCTACTGTATTAATCAGATTCTGATAAGAAACTTATTTCAAAATATTTCAGCAGACCGAGAAAGCTTTCAAAATGTCCTCGAACATAGAAATAAAATCGAAACTGCACTGCGAAATTTTCAACAGTGACTTTCTGATAGCTGAGAGGCGTGATCTAAGTTACACACTGAAATTTGTTAAGTACTATTTCGAACTATGCATTTTTGTAAATATTAAGTTTAATTAACACATTTAAACGATATCTAAGAAGCATACTCTTCAATTTATTTTATACTCTTCCCAATTTATTTAGTTCTGTTTAAACCAGTCCATACGTTTATAAAATTAAACAAATTTAAACACACAATGTCTTTTCAATCGTCCCTTTAACATTTGAAATCGAAAACTTTCCTTTATTCTTACGTACAGCCTTAATTTGTGGTACTAAATTTAATTACGGAAATCCAGTCGAAGCATTAATTGAATTATTCAAATATCACTTAATTTAATTTGTCATTGATATTTGGATACTCAGCAATAAAGACAGGCGTTAACTTTCTCAAGACTAGAATTGCTACCGAATTCAATTCAAGAGAATATCGATTATTAATTAAATTAATTTGTTGCTAGAAAGTACTTTGTTACATAACACAAAGAAACGGAATTTTGCAGTGTATGGTAATTATTGTCTTCGAATACTCAAAGAAAATGGGGAATAGGATATTTTCATAGATTTAAATTGATAGTACGCCACAATCATATAAAGCAACATTTTTTTATTAGGTGAAATTTTTTGGTTACCATTCCATCTTTTTTTTTAAAATTAATTTGCAATTTCATTTATTCTTTACGTTGCCAATAAAAGCTGGCTTAAATTTTAAAAGGCATATCCTTTTTTTTTTTGGTGAATGTTATTTGTTTAATTAATGATGTCTGTTTGCTATTTATTCATTATATATTCAAATTTGTTAAATTCATAATTTTTAATATATTAAATTCACTTAATAAAAACGGTATGACAATATCTTAAAACGAAATAATGAGTAGAATTATTTTAACACTAATCACTATTGACGGTGTGATTAAGGTTATTTTATTAGTTTTGTTATGATGTTGATGGTGGATGAGTGTCCCGTGAAAAAAGGCAGTGATTATCATGCTAAGCAGACGTTATTTTAATAAACTTTTGGGGAAAAAGTTCAAATTGGGAAAATACATGACTCGTAATTTGAACACCGTTATGATTTATTTTCTGTTTAATTATTATGTCGCATAGATATGAAAAAAAAAGTCATTTTTTTCATATATTTCATTTTTGAAAATAATGTCATAAAATACTACAATATTCCATAATATATTTAATAAGTTACTACTAATAACATATAATTTTTTTTGAAAAAAAAATGTAATCAAAAAGTACAATTAAAGTAAGGTTATGCCAGCTAAAAGTAAAACCAATATATTTAAAGGTTCATAAATTATCTTTTAATAAACAGATCAGCAATCAGCATGTCTCGTGCATGCATAAGTTTAGTTGAATGATAAGTTATTTTCTTAGATCTATACTAATAAAAGAATATTTCGTTCTCTCTCTGTGCGTGTGTGTGTGTGTATGTATCTGTCTGTCTGTTCGCGATGGCTAGCAAAATCTAAGACATGTACGAGGCTCAATATTTTTGAGAGGGCAGTCGAAAGACTCTCCTGGTGCAATTGAGACTCAGAATTTTAAATTTCTAATAATTAGCTGAGTTACTAACTAAAAATTAGAGAGAACTCTCATTAAAAACACAACTCCGTTCTTCCGAGAGGGAAAATCACTCGCACATGCGCAGATGCCCTATTTACTCATCGGCAGGAAATGAAGACCGGAAAGAAGGAACCTTTTTCTTTCTTTTCTTTTTTTTTGGGGGGGGGGGAGGGAGGTGTTTAATCATTATTTATTAACTTCCATCGTCCAAACCGCTTAGTAAAGTTAAAAATGGAAGACGTATTCCAAAAGATCGTGCTCTTACGTCTCAAATGCCGCAATGAATTATAAAAAAATATCGCAGTTAACCCTTTGAAAAAAAATTAAATAGGGTCGTTTTCCGAAAATGTTTTTCCCCCTTATGGCAACGCCCTTTCAAGACGCAGTTTTAAAGGTACAGACAAACCAAAAAATTGCTTTTAAAGCTGAAATTTTTATCTAATCGATGGTGCAGTCGGTTTTAAAAAATATATATATTTAAATCCTTTCAAATAAACTGGCGAACGCAGGTCATTTCGCGTCCCACGGAGACGATATTTTTTCTACTCTAAAAGTAACAAAACGTCCGCATTTTAACAAAATCTTTTCAGAGCATCTCAGTAGATCAGATTTACATCACCTAAAAATTTTTTTGAAACATTCGGATGGATAGAACATTTTTTTACAAAATAAAATGTTTGAAAATTTCGACGAACTCTGTAAAAACCTAAGAGTTTCGTCACGGATTTCAATCGCGTTCGGTACACATAGACTCCAAAAATCAAATTACGCAAAAAATAAAATACCAAATAGCATATAAATTCAATATTTTTTCGCGATTTTTTTCATTTTAAAATATAAATTCAGAGGGGATATAAAATCATGCAAGTTTGAGGTTCATTTAAAGTTATCATCACAGGGACATTTAAAATGCATTTTAAAAATAAAAAAAAATTAAATTAAACAAAAATTAAAAAAATTATTTTAACATCAAGTACATTAATTTAAAAAAATGTATTATTAATTTTTTTTTTTAATCCGATAAGAAAAATGTTTCTTTTTTTCATAGTCGTATTATCCGAGTTTGACTGTTTAAAGAGACATAAATGAAGGGGTGGGTAGTAAAGCAATACATCTAACAAAATCGCAATTAAAATTTATATATGGGGCTTTCTTTTATGGACACGCTGTAGTTTAAATGACAAACCTTTCTTAATATGCAAATTGGTCGTTTTAACCGTGTCATCGTATTATCCAAATTTGACTGTTTAAACAGACATAAATGAAGGGGTAGCTGGTAAAGCACGACATCTAATAAAATCGCAATTAAAATTTATATATGGGGCTTTCTTTTATGGACACGCTGTAGTTTAAATGACAAACCTTTCTTAATATGCAAATTGGTCGTTTTAACCGTGTCATCGTATTATCCAAATTTGACTGTTTAAACAGACATAAATGAAGGGGTAGCTGGTAAAGCACGACATCTAATAAAATCGCAATTAAAATTTATATATGGGGCTTTCTTTTATGGACACGCTGTAGTTTAAATGACAAACCTTTCTTAATATGCAAATTGGTCGTTTTAACCGTGTCATCGTATTATCCGAGTTTGACTGTTTAAACAGACATAAATGAAGGGGTAGCTGGTAAAGCACGACATCTAACAAAATCGCAATTAAAATTTATATATGGGGCATTCTTTTATGGACAAGCTGTAGTTTAAATGACAAACGTTTCTTAATATGCAAATTGGTCGTTTTAACCGTGTCATCGTATTATCCGAGTTTGACTGTTTAAACAGACATAAATGAAGGGGTAGCTGGTAAAGCACGACATCTAACAAAATCGCAATTAAAATTTATATATGGGGCTTTCTTTTATGGACACGCTGTAGTTTAAATGACAAACGTTTCTTAATATGCAAATTGGTCGTTTTAACCGTGTCATCGTATTATCCGAGTTTGACTGTTTAAACAGACATAAATGAAGGGGTGGGTAGTAAAGCAATACATCTAACAAAATTGCAATTAAAATTTATATATGGGGCTTTCTTTTATGGACACGTTGTAGTTTAAATGACAAACCTTTCTTAATATGCAAATTGGTCGTTTTAGCCATGTCATCGTATTATCCGAGTTTGGCTGTTTAAACAGACATAAATAAAGGGGTGGGTAGTAAAGCACGACATCTAACAAAATCGCAATTAAAATTTATATATGGGGTATTCTTTTATGGACATGCTGTAGTTTAAATGACAAACGTTTCTTAATATGCAAATTGGTCGTTTTAACCGTGTCATCGTATTATCCGAGTTTGACTGTTTAAACAGACATAAATGAAGCGTTGGGTAGTAAAGCAATACATCTAACAAAATCGCAATTAAAATTTATATATGGGGCTTTCTTTTATGGACACGCTGTAGTTTAAATGACAAACCTTTCTTAATATGCAAATTGGTCGTTTTAACTGTGTCATCGTATTATCCGAGTTTGACTGTTTAGACAGACATAAATGAAGGGGTAGCTGGTAAAGCACGACATCTAACAAAATCGCAATTAAAATTTATATATGGGGCTTTCTTTTATGGACACGCTGTAGTTTAAATGACAAACCTTTCTTAATATGCAAATTGGTCGTTTTAACCGTGTCATCGTATTATCCGAGTTTGACTGTTTAGACAGACATAAATGAAGGGGTAGCTGGTAAAGCACGACATTTAACAAAAACGCAATTAAAATTTATATATGGGGCATTCTTTTATGGACAAGCTGTAGTTTAAATGACAAACGTTTCTTAATATGCAAATTGGTCGTTTTAACCGTGTCATCGTATTATCCGAGTTTGACTGTTTAAACAGACATAAATGAAGGGGTGGGTAGTAAAGCAATACATCTAACAAAACCGCAATTAAAATTTATATATGGGGCTTTCTTTTATGAACACGCTGTAGTTTAAATGACAAACCGTTCTTAATATGCAAATTGGTCGTTTTAGCCGTGTCATCGTATTATCCGAGTTTGACTGTTTAGACAGACATAAATGAAGGGGTAGCTGGTAAAGCACGACATCTAAGAAAATCGCAATTAAAATTTATATATGGGGCATTCTTTTATGGACAAGCTGTAGTTTAAATGACAAACGTTTCTTAATATGCAAATTGGTCGTTTTAACCGTGTCATCGTATTATCCGAGTTTGACTGTTTAAACAGACATAAATGAAGGATTGGGTAGTAAAGCAATACATCTAACAAAATCGCAATTAAAATTTATATATGGGGCTTTCTTTTATGGACACGCTGTAGTTTAAATGACAAACCTTTCTTAATATGCAAATTGGTCGTTTTAGCCGTGTCATCGTATTATCCGAGTTTGACTGTTTAGACAGACATAAATGAAGGGGTAGCTGGTAAAGCACGACATCTAACAAAATCGCAATTAAAATTTATATATGGGGCATTCTTTTATGGACAAGCTGTAGTTTAAATGAGAAACGTTTCTTAATATGCAAATTGGTCGTTTTAACCGTGTCATCGTATTATCCGAGTTTGACTGTTTAAACAGACATAAATGAAGGATTGGGTAATAAAGCAATACATCTAACAAAATCGCAATTAAAATTTATATATGGGGCTTTCTTTTATGAACACGCTGTAGTTTAAATGACAAACCGTTCTTAATATGCAAATTGGTCGTTTTAGCCATGTCATCGTATTATCCAAGTTTGACTGTTTAAACAGACATAAATGAAGGGGTAGCTGGTAAAGCACGACATCTAATAAAATCGCAATTAAAATTTATATATGGGGCTTTCTTTTATGGACACGCTGTAGTTTAAATGACAAACCTTTCTTAATATGCAAATTGGTCGTTTTAACCGTGTCATCGTATTATCCGAGTTTGACTGTTTAAACAGACATAAATGAAGGGGTAGCTGGTAAAGCACGACATCTAACAAAATCGCAATTAAAATTTATATATGGGGCATTCTTTTATGGACAAGCTGTAGTTTAAATGACAAACCTTTCTTAATATGCAAATTGGTCGTTTTAACCGTGTCATCGTATTATCCGAGTTTGACTGTTTAAACAGACATAAATGAAGGGGTAGCTGGTAAAGCACGACATCTAACAAAATCGTAATTAAAATTTATATATGGGGCATTCTTTTATGGACAAGTTGTAGTTTAAATGACAAACGTTTCTTAATATGCAAATTGGTCGTATTAACCGTGTCATCGTATTATCCGAGTTTGACTGTTTAAACAGACATTAATGAAGTGGTGGGTAGTAAAGCACGACATCTAACAAAATCGCAATTAAAATTTATATATGGGGCATTCTTATATGGACAAGCTGTAGTTTAAATGTCAAACGTTTCTTAATAGGCAAATCGGTCGTTTTAACCGTATTATCGTATTATCCGAGTTTGGCTGTTTAAACAGACATAAATGAAGGGGTGTGTAGTAAAGCACGACATCTAACAAAATCGCAATTAAAATTATATATATGGGGCATTCTTTTATGGACAAGCTCTAGTTTAAATGACAAACATTTGTTAATATGCAAGTTGGTCGTTTTAACCGTGTCCTCGTATTATCCGAGTTTGACTGTTTAAACAGACATAAATAAAGTGCTGGGTAGTACAGCACGACATCTAACAAAATCGCAATAAAAATTTATATATGGGGCATTCTTTTATGGACAAGCTGTAGTTTAAATGACAAACGTTTCTTAATATGAAAATTGGTCGTTTTAACCGTGTCATCATATTATCCGAGTTTGACTGTTTAAACAGACATAAATGAAGGGGTGGGCAGTAAAGCAATACATCTAACAAAATCGCAATTAAAATTTATATATGGGGCATTCTTTTATGGACAAGCTGTAGTTTAAATGACAAACGTTTCTTAATATGCAAGTTGGTCGTTTTAACTGTGTTATCGTATTATCCGAGTTTGGCTGTTTAAACAGACATAAATGAAAGGGTAGCTGATAAAGCACGACATCTAACAAAATCGCAATTAAAATTTATATATGGGGCATTCTTTTATGGACAAGCTGTAGTTTAAATGACAAACGTTTCTTAATATGCAAATTGGTCGTTTTAACCGTGTTATCGTATTATCCGAGTTTGGCTATTTAAACAGACATAAATGAAGGGGTAGCTGATAAGCACGACATCTAACAAAATCGCAATTAAAATTTATATATAGGGCATTCTTTTATGGACAAGCTGTAGTTTAAATGACAAACGTTTCTTAATACGCAAATTGGTCGTTTTAAGCGTGTTATCGTATTATCCGAGTTTTACTGTTTAAACAGACATAAATGAATGGGTGGGTAGTAAAGCACGACATCTAACAAAATCGCAATTAAAATTTATATATGGGGCATTCTTTTATGGACACGCTGTAGTTTAAATGACAAACCTTTCTTAATATGCAAATTGGTCGTTTTAACCGTGTCCTCGTATTATCCGAGTTTGACTGTTTAAACAGACATAAATGAAGGGTTAGCTGATAAAGCACGACATCTAACAAAATCGCAATTAAAATTTTATTTGGGGCATTCTTTTATGGACAAGCTGTAGTTTAAATGACAATTGTTTCTTAATATGCAAATTGGTCGTTTTAACCGTGTTATCGTATTATCCGAGTTTGGCTGTTTAAACAGACATAAATAAAGGGGTGTGTAGTAAAGCACGACATCTAACAAAATCGCAATTAAAATTTATATATGGGGCTTTTTTATGGACACGCTGTAGTTTAAATGACAAACCTTTCTTAATATGCAAATTGGTCGTTTAAACCGTGTCCTCGTATTATCCGAGTTTGACTGTTTAAACAGACATAAATGAATGGGTGGGTAGTAATGCACGACATCTAACAAAATCGCAATTAAATTTATATATGGGGCTTTCTTTTATGGACACGCTGTAGTTTAAATGACAAACCTTTCTTAATATGCAAATTGGTCGTTTTAACCGTGTCCTCGTATTATCCGAGTTTGACTGTTTAAACAGACATAAATGAAGGGGTAGCTGATAAAGCACAACATCTAACAAAATCGCAATTAAAATTTATATATGGAGCATTCTTTTATGGACACGCTGTAGTTTAAATGACAAATCTTTCTTAATATGCAAATTGGTCGTTTTAACCGTGTTATCGTATTATCTGAGTTTGGCTGTTTAAACAGAAATAAATGAAGGGGTGTGTAGTAAAGCACGACATCTAACAAAATCGCAATTAAAATTTATATATGGGGCTTTCTTTTATGGACACGCTGTAGTTTAAATGACAAACCTTTATTAATATGCAAATTGGTCGTTTTAACAGTGTCCTCGTATTATACGAGTTTGACTATTTAAACAGACATAAATGAATGGGTGGGTAGTAAAGCACGACATCTAACAAAATCGCAATTAAAATTTGTATGTGGGGCATTCTTTTATGGACACGCTGTAGTTTAAATGACAAACCTTTCTTAATATGCAAATTGGTCGTTTTAACCTTGTCCTCGTATTATCCGAGTTTGACTGTTTAAACAGACATAAATGAAGGGTTAGTTGATAAAGCACGACATCTAACAAAATCGCAATTAAAATTTATATTTGGGGCATTCTTTTATGGACAAGCTGTAGTTTAAATGACAATCGTTTCTTAATATGCAAATTGGTCGTTTTAACCGTGTTATCGTATTATCCGAGTTTGGCTGTTTAAACAGACATAAATGAAGGAGTAGCTGATAAAGCACGACATCTAACAAAATCGCAATTAAAATTTATATATGGGGCATTCTTTTATGGACAAGCTGTAGTTTAAATGACAAACGTTTCTTAATATGCAAATTGGTCGTTTTAACCGTGTTATCGTATTATCCGAGTTTGGCTGTTTAAACAGACATAAATGAAGGGGTGTGTAGTAAAGCACGACATCTAACAAAATCGCAATTAAAATTTATATATGGGGCTTTCTTTTAGGGACACGCTGTAGTTTAAATGACAAACCTTTCTTAATATGCAAATTGGTCGTTTAAACCGTGTCCTCGTATTATCCGAGTTTGACTGTTTAAACAGACAAGAATGAATGGGTGGTTAGTAAAGCACGACATCTAACAAAATCGCAATTAAAATTTATATATGGGGCTTTCTTTTATGGACACGCTGTAGTTTAAATGACAAACCTTTCTTAATATGCAAATTGGTCTTTTTAACCGTGTCCTCGTATTATCCGAGTTTGACTGTTTAAACAGATATAAATGAAGGGTTGGGTAGTAAAGGACGACATCTAACAAAATCGCAATTAAAATTTATATATGGGGCATTCTTTTATGGACAAGCTGTAGTTTAAATGACAAACGTTTCTTAATATGCCAGTTGGTCGTTTTAACCATGTTATCGTATTATCCGAGTTTGGCTGTTTAAACAGACATAAATGAAGGGGTAGCTGATAAAGCACGACATCTAACAAAATCGCAATTAAAATTTATATATGGGGCATTCTTTTATGGACAAGCTGTAGTTTAACTGACAAACGTTTCTTAATATGCAAATTGATCGTTTTAACCGTGTTATCGTATTATCCGTGTTTGACTGTTTAAACAGACATAAATGAAGGGGTAGCTGGTAAAGCACGACATCTAACAAAATCGCAAATTTCTTGATATTAGAGATATAAGTTTCCTAAAGAAAACTATAAACAAAATTATTCTGATTACATTTTCTAAAGCAGATAATTTGTTAAATCCGTACCTTCATTTAATTTATAGGATAACATTTTTTGGTCTGTTACGCTTATTTAATTAGACTTATCTGTATAGAGTCACGAGAAATTAAATTATTCATTAAATGGGAAATGACAAACTGAAAATATTTTCTTATAATTTATTTAAAACTACAGAAGTGAAACGAAATTAATATTGATAGACATAGCAGGAAAACGTTAAATTACATTTGTCTGAATAAAATATTTTTATCTAGGATTAAAAGAGTATAAAAACAATTGAATTCCGCCTAGAATGAAAGTTGTTTTAGGTATTAAATCTGCATAAAATGAGTTAAAAGAATATAATTTTTGGAAAACAATTATTCTTCATTATTTTATATTAATAAATATATGATCTTTTAATAATCACCGGAAAAAGACATCCTTTAAAATTAATATTTATTAAAATATTCTTTACGATTGCTTTTGTCTTTTTCTCTTTCATTCATCCTTTTTTATTTTTTCCTTAAAAAAAAAAAAAAAAATAATAATAATAATAATAATCATAATAAACCTCTATATATATTTATTATATAGGGAAAAAAGATATATTGCCTTGATTAGTGCCTTTTTGTTTTTGTAAGCAGCCTTGCTTCCTTCCTTAACTGCCTTTCTTGCCCAAGCTTGGTGAGAGTTACCTGAACTAGTGCTAACTTTTATTTTTTCTAAACATTAATTCTCTTTCTTATAGCAGTCTTGCAACTGCAGTTAAACCTATATTTAATATTAATTTATCCTTTCTATCAACTTTTTAACTTAAAATAACTCCTTTTTCTTTATTATCCATAGCACATATGCTAGTAATATCTTTCACTTATCTTAATTTTATAGTTGTAAACAACTACACTTTTTATAATAATACACTCATACTACAATATATATATTAAAACACACATACATACATAAATAACGCCTGCATTCAACAGTTAAAGGTATATATAAATATTATACAGACATACAAACAATAAATACAATAAACCCAACTGGAGTGAAAAATTAGCCAGAGCCAGGAATCGAACCCGGGACCACAGTATACAACACTGCTATTAGGCAGTCTTGTATATTGTGTATTAAAATAACTCCTTTTTCTTTATTTATCCATAGCACATATGCTAGTAATATCTTTCACTTATCTTAATTTTAATCGTGCCAATATCTTCATATTTCCTGTAAAAGATAATTTCAGATTTAATGAATATCTGTATATCTGGCAGTCTTGTATCTTGTATACTGCTATTAGGCAGTATTAGGCACAGATGTCATATACGCACCGGGGTGCCTAATTGGCGCCAAAATGGCATTATTTTGGTTGACATGGTAACCCGGCTATTGTTGTTTATTTAATAATAAATGTTTATTTACTTTATTTTCTTTTTTTAAATTACATAAATTGTTTTGTTCTATAGTTAATTATGTTTTTGGTTAAGCAGTCTTGTATACTGTGGTCCCGGGTTCGATTCCTGGCTCTGGCTAATTTTTCACTCCAGTTGGGTTTATTGTATTTATTGTTTGTATGTCTGTATAATATTTATATATACCTTTAACTACACTTTTATTTAAATCCCAATGGCTCAAATCTTAAAAGACATCACAATATTCAGACTATTATCTTACATGGTATCTTATTTGCTTAGACAGATATTCATTAAATCTGAAATTATCTTTTACAGGAAATATGAAGGTATTCGCACGATATTATTATGAGATGATATGAAGATATAAGGATGCATATGAGGATATTCATATCTAAAATTCATCTGATGATTGTGGCATATTTAAAAAATATATATATAAACCAGTACATTTAAAAGGTTGTCAAGATGCAGTTAAACAATTTTACGTGAAAAAAAAAAAAAAAAAAAAAAAAAAAAAAATGAAACATCATTCACCATGTTTTATACCCGATCTTTTTAAATACAAAATCTGAACAAAACATTATAATTTTTTTATGGTGTGCGGTAAAATAAAGTGAAGGAAAAGAAACTAAATTTTGAAAATCTTTATGGCATGCACATGTAAAGTATTAAAAATATAATTCAAATAAATCATTATTTAGGATACTCTGCATTAATGCAACTAACTGTTAGTAACAATTTTCCTTATGAAAATCCAAAAATACAATTTAGTACTATGAATATCATCCGTTAATTACTTCAAAAGAGGATTTATACAATCTAAGCGTACGCGAACATCACATTATAATTTACTTAATATTTTTTTTACATACGTATTTATTCTATATAAAATAAAAAAAATAATGTTATGAAGTAACAGTCATAATCTTGCTGAAACTATCTACCCTATATATATAAAATCCTAATGAAATGCATATTATGAAGCGAATTTATGTAACGATTCTATGAAACGACTGATTAAACAACTGATTATGTTTCACGGCGATTTCTCCTAAAATACGGAATACTTTGCGATGAAATTAACACCAAAAATCCGTATTGATCCGAGGATCTCAAAACTGGTCGAATTAGTTTTCGAAATATTAGTTTTTTTTATAATTGTATATACTTTTCTCTAATTATGACAACTCAAATTTTAATCATAACAGATATTTTTTTTTCAGCTTTTAGAAAAGGTTACTATTTTAAACTAATTTGGCGACCAGTTTGGCCTCCCTTAAACGTATGCTAAGAAATGTATCATGTTACTTTTATTCATAATTCAATTTGTATTTCATTATCATTTTATTTAATACAAACTGAACCATTCAAAATAAATGGCTTTCACTTCTTTCTTTCTTTTTCTTTTTTTTTTAAACGAAACGAAAAGAAAAATATTGGGCACAGATGTCATATACGCACCGGGGTACCTAATTGGCGCCAAAATGGCATTATTTTGGTTGACATGGTAACCCGGCTATTGTTGTTTATTTAATAATAAATGTTTATTTACTTTATTTTCTTTTTTTAAATTACATAAATTGTTTTGTTCTATAGTTAATTATGTTTTTGATTATTTTCTTTTAAAAATAATAGAAAATAATTAAAAAATACGGATCTACTTAGTTATTCCGTCGACCCATTTCGCCAAATTATATAAATTGCCAAACCACTCGCCAAATTATACAAATTGACATAATTTTTATTTTAAATAACGAAAGAATAAATAAAATACTATAACATTAATAAATATACAAATAAAACGTCGAGATAAAAATCACTTGATGACGTAAAGGCGTGTAACTTGCTTAAAGTCAAGTGACTGTGACATTTACGATCAACCATTATTGGCATTTAATCTTATAGTTTGGTGATAGATTTTTGGTCGACGGGATAACTAAGTAGTATCAAAAATACACATGTAACTGGTATTCGAAAACGAGGTTTTCGCCATATTTTCGTAAAAAAAAACACGCCAAACCCGGTGCGTATATGACATCTGGCCAAATATTAAATGACGTAACAAACCATGACATTAAATTTTAACTTCAAAGCAATGTTTTAATTTACCACTCGAAAATAAAATGCTAACTGGCGAGTTGAAAAAAAGCTATTGGTGAGATTTGCACGGCAAACGTAACAGTACCAAGAATTCTTTGCGACTATGGCAACTTTTATGTAGTTTTATTCGATTTTTTTTTTTGATTTTTTAATCAAAATGGAAAACTTTCGGCACAGATGTCATATACTGACCCATATTGGCGCGATTTTTTTCTGACGCCAATGTCATATACGCAACGGGTACTTAACTGGAACCATAGCATCGTTATTTTGCTTGGTTTGGTAAGCCAGATGTTGTTGTTTATGCTGTTGATGTTTTTCCCAAATTAGCGTCGGAAAAAAATCGCGCCAATATGGGGCCGTATATGATATCTGGGCTAAACTTTCATATGAAAAGCGAAGGGATCTGAGTGTATTTATTTATGGCAGTTACATGACTTGGACTATTATAATATAGATGAAATGATAGCGATAGAATAATATTTGGCGACTTATAACCTGTACATGACTAACATTAAAGTACCAAAATGGCACCTGGAATATAAAAAGCGAAGTGGTTCGCCCGGAACTGTTGATGATAGTCACATGACTTAGGCTATTATTATAGAAATTGTTTTAAAATACCGGGAGACAAAGACTCTGTACACTTAATTCATTTTATTTTAGCTTCTTTTCAAATGTTTAACTGATCCTAATCAAACACGAAAACAACCATTGGATGTCTTAACAGCAACTTATTCGGCATTAAATTTTTGCAATAAAAGGGAACTGAATGGAAACCAGGTTACAGGGACTGCATCTGCACAGCTTTTTTCAGTATAATTCAATCTTCTCTAATATTTTTAAAACCGATCAGATTAGCATGTTTTTAGGTTCTGCGGTCTCTGAATGGGGGTTGGCGAGGGTAGCTTGCAGGGGGCAGAGTCCCCTAGTATAATTATAATTTTTTTTTTTAATTTCCAGTAACAATTGATTTATATAGAAACTTTCAACGTGCCTATCTAATTATTTCTTAAAACAGTTTATTTAAACAGATAACACAATTACAAACCTTTTGAAGCTCAAATCAAAATTTCTACCTACATCTATGGCTTCGAAAGCGTGCCCGAATTAAAAAAAAATATATATCATCGTTATTGGCGCTGAGAATGGGGAAGGGAGTTAATTTTCGTTTAAAATGATCCCCAGATTAATTTAAAATAGAGTAAGTATATAGCCTCAAGTATATAACTTACGTATTATAATAAGTAAATGCTATATAAAAAGGAAGGAAATGAAAAGCAACAAGTGGTAAGTATGATCGAAGATCGTACAAAGAGTTTCGTTTAATATTCTTTTCAAAACACTTTATCTATAATTAATAAATCCAGATCGTCAATTTATAATAATTAAATCCTTAACGTTTTAACTGACCTTTAGGAACATAAATGGTAACACTATTAAATTAATTTTTAAAATATTACAATCGGAAAATATATTTTAAATCAAATTAAGATCATAATTTTTAATTAAATTTTCAATTAATTTCATCAGTGAAATTATGCCTCTTGTGCTGCAGTCGCAGCCTTACCAGCATATGCGAGTGAGAGATGCTAAGCTGGGTATCGTCCTCGTAGCTTAATTGGTACAGTACTTGGAGAGCTGTTCCAAGGGTTGCGGGTTCGATTCCCGGCTTTGACATTTTTTAGTCTGTTGGTTCTACGCTTAGTTAGCAATGTGATAAATCACGTATTAAATATTCAATAATTTCTAGTGTAATTTCACTGCTGATAATTAATTGAAAAATTAATAAAATAATTATATATGTGTTCACCGATGCTGAGTTTATTTGTGTTCCATGTTTCGCCGCAGGATTGTGTGCTTATGAAGGGATCTCGTAGCTTAAATGGTAGAGCACTTAGAGCGCTATTCGAAGGGTTCCGGGTTCGATTCCCGTCTTGGACATTTTTCACTCTGTTTGTTCTACTTTTAGTTAGCAATGTGATAAATCGTGTAATAAATATTAAAATTAAAGATATTCAAGAATTTCTTTTCAGACAAATGTAACAGCATATGTTTATATCTCCGAAAAGCATATTTAATTACATGATTTCATTTTAGCTAAAAAAAAAAAAAAACGAAACGCTTAAAATGCCAAAAAAAAAAAAAAAAAAAAAAAAATACGAAATTTCTTTTAATTAAATCCATCGGAAAAGGCAATGTAGTGAATTTAAAATTTCGCAATTTCTAGAAAAAAGAAGTTTTAAATAAAAAATATAATTGAAAAAATATTTTACAACAACTTATGGCCTTGAAATGGCTTAAAAAATTACAAAATTTCTGTAAAATTGAACCTATTAGATATTCAAATCTATTCCTGTGAAAAAACTTCAATCTCTGACGCTGAGCACCGAACCGTGAACCTTTTGATTAGCAGGCAAATGTGCTACCACGGGGACATCTGGCCTGCACGAAAAAGGCTCAAATTCAGGATCTGTTTTGAAATCTAAATCGCAAAAATGATTGGATGTCATTATAATAATTCATTTAAATTATAATATAAGAGTTTTTCAAAATTTTATGATTTGTCGTGTAATCAGAGGTATTCAGCTATAAGTATGTAAAATTTCAAGTCTCTAACTTATACAATTTCTGAAAACGAATTCTGTGACAGACAGACTGAGGAGTGAGACGAATAGGATTTCGACAGATGAATGAAACCCTAAACATAGATTTAAGAAAATTAGCATTAAATTATTTCAAGGCTTCATAGACAGAAGCCGCTAAGAAGAAAATGAAAAAAGTTCCCATTTCTTTATTTATTTCGCTTACTCAGTGAACTTGGCTCCTTTATGAAGCCTTGAAACAGCATTAAATTTATTAACTGACTGAACTTAATGCAGATGACCCTTTTTAACAAAAAAAGGGAAAAGAAAGAAAAATTTATAGATAAAAAAAATCAAATTGTTGGCTTCAAATTAAAATCCCGAATTTACCGTTGTTAACGTATAAATATTTCATCTTTCCATCTTACTTTAGTCAGTCTCATTATAGTCAGTCTCATCAGTAGTCATATTTTGAGGCAAATTAATTTATTATATTAATTTTTCTGGAATAGACACTGTCTTATTTAGGCATAAAATGTTTTATTTTAAGATGAGATAATTAATTTTAATTGGAATTTTACTGTCATAGCTTAAGCGGCTTAATTATTTAATTTAAAATTCATCACAATACGATCCTGAAATACATAAAAAAAATTCCATGCAAAAAAGTTTATTTAAAACTAATTTGTTTTAAATAATTTAATAAAATTCATTCATTCTATTATATTGCTAGATAGTATTTTTTTATCTCATGAAATTGATATTGCCTTTTTGAAAGGACATTTTAAATAAAAAAATTCGTAGGATTAAAAAAAAAAAGAATTTGAATTTTTATGATAAAAGTAATTTGTTAATTAATAACTGATGTCATATAAGCATGTCGTATCATAACTTTTTTCAACGAAATATTTTAGAATTTTCTAAATGGTTGTCTGGCACAGGAATTTTTTTTTTTTTTTTTTTGGAACGATGTCAACCCTTACATGCAATAATTAAAATTCAGACAATTAATGAAAAAAAAAAATCAATTACGTTTGGAATTTATATCTAATAAAATTAAGATAAAAACGTCTACACTTGAATCTACAGCATTTGTACATAGACATTTTCAGATTTACACCCATAATTAGCATCTATAGTTATAGCCTCTACATCAGTTTGACATACAGAGTTTAATTCTCTTTCGGTTTTTAAAAGATCGTAATTAAAGAACCCATAGGAATGCAGCAGAAAGATTGGTTTTAAGTTTTGTATAAGCTTTATAGGGGTTCAATTCTGGAGACAATGTGTAAGTCAATTCTAAAATAAAGTAAAGCAAATAAAATAATGCGACTTTTTCTTATGGGATTTTATCAGTTATGACGTATTCGTGCTCTATTTGCCAAATTATTTAACGGAATTGTAGCGGATAGCATTGCCAATAAATGTTTAACCGCGCATGACAAGATTTTCATTTTATAATTAATATGCAAAAGGATGCATATTAAACATGTGTAAAATTTGCACAAAACTTGATGTTTTTTTTATGTAGCGATTTGAAACTTTTGCTGTATTCATCATTGTCTTTTAATTATGATTTCTTAAATCCCCGGAGGAATTATGAAAAACAATGTATAATATGCATTTTATATTGGGGGGTTTTAGGGCAGAATGAATGTTCTCTAGTTTTTGGTAATAACAAAAGAACAAGTGAAAGATCTAGCAAGTAGTCTGTCCCTAACAAAGAAGATATGTACCGGGTGAGTCAAAAGTTCGTTACAAGTTTAAAAACTCATAAAAAAAGAACAAATTATGCAAGATCACTAATGATGCAAGATATGCAAGATCACTAACGTAGACGTATTTACCAAATTTTAATGTAGTTTAATCATATTAATTTGATATTTTTTTATTAGGTGGCTCATAACACAATAAAATTTATTTTACAGATATTTTACAGTGTTTTTCACATATTAACGTATGCAAAGAATAGGATAATGTTACAAATACTTCATATCTTAAAAAATAACAGATAAAAAAGTCGAATAATTAAAATTTGCTTAATAAATCTATAATTCTGATCTTTTATAATTGTTTTTAAACAATATTGAAATAAAAATCAGCCAGAAGTGGAGTAGTAATAGATTTTAAATCATTTTAAAATAATAAAAACATTTCAGAAAGAAAGAAAAAAGTTGGCCCTATCGGGACCCCTGAGATCAATGCTATCTACTTCTTACAAGTCTTTCAGAAATTCTTTTATCTGTGCATTCCTTCTGTTCATATGATCGGAGAAAGGTCATTATTCAGCATAAAAATTCAAAGTGCACGCATGTGAACAGATTTGTTTAGTTATACACAATGAGAAATATTTATGTTAACGCTTGCGTCTGTTGTTCAAATCAGATTTTATATGGCACCGGAAAATATGAGCAAAATCGCCATATGTAAGTACCTAAACAATTGAACTTCCGCTAAATAGCATTTATAACATTAAACTGTTGGAGGTGCGTGAACTTTTGTTTTCATTTGTAAGATTAGAGGTTACGCACTGCTGATGCTCTCGGCATATCGCTTTGTGTGCGTTTTTATGCGTATCGGCGGAAGAACGGAACAATCCGTGTCGAGTTCCGGCTAAACATTTTGGAAGGTCAGCTGCGTTCATTACTAACACGTCATTAACTATTAGTATGAAAGTGAATAAATTAGCTCAAAACTTGAATGAGGGGAACCGAGAGAAATTAATCCGACAGTATGATCGGTCGGACGTGAATGAAATTTTTACACTAAGCCTAACAAATAGGTAGTTATCATGAATAAAGAAACTGTATTTTTGAAAAATTTGCATTTTCTTATCTTTTTTGAGCAAAATTTTATTTAGCTGCATAAAATGAAATTTCATCAAAAAATGCTATACAAATATCTTCCTTTTTTACATCGAGTTAAAAATACATAGTTCGACTTTTGCGTATAATATTCAAACATAAGTATTCAACGGAGATGAACCGATTTTAATAAAATTGTTTCGATAATTTTTTATATTATTTAAAAAAAATTATATTTTAAATGATTCGTAAATTTTCGAAAATATATATTTTGAAATTAGTTTTCGAAAACAATATTAATTTAAACTATAATATTTTTAACAGAAATAATTTTTTTAAAGCTTCAAATTTGTGAATCCAAAATTACAGGTCATTCCACTATGCAGTTTGAATGTTGTGCTTTGAAAACAATCAGCACTGAAATGTGTTTTACAAGGATTTAAAAATGTAGACGAAATTAATATCCGACGAAACACTCATCAAAATTTAAGTATAGCATTAATTAATAGACAATAGTCCTAATCGATCGTTATCAGTCTCATTTTACGCAAATTATTAAAATGATATATTTTTCTTTT
The DNA here is from genome assembly GCA_963932465.1 of Maratus speciosus. NCBI lineage: Eukaryota > Metazoa > Arthropoda > Arachnida > Araneae > Salticidae > Maratus > Maratus speciosus. The sequence goes on along the minus strand of OZ010788.1, from coordinate 533,376,088 downwards.
CTTTTTTTTTAATAACGACTGTGTGTAATGCTTTAAAAATAAGTCTAGTAGTCAGAAAATGATAAAAGCTCCTCCAAATAATATTTCAGAACTTTTAAGATTCATATGAATTTTAAGTACTGGCGTACTGATAGACATTTTTTTTCTATAGTACGAATATACATATGAGGCATTCTCACAATCTTTTAACTTTTAAGTCCCTGAATATTAATTTTTATTCTAGTACATATTCTTGTTTTTATTATTATTATTATTTCTTATTCTGGAATACATCCCGTTGCATGACTGCATAACAATATTAACGAGATAAATAAGTTTTGGACGATGTTGGGGGTCCAAATATACCACGAAATTCCTACACTGTCCCTTCTCCCTGATGCTGATTTTTAAGTTTGGAGCTGTCTGTATAAAATTGTTTCGATAAAAGTAATTCGATGTAATTTTTTACCGTAACTGGGACTATTGTTTCATATAAATATGTAGCAAAATATTAACCTGCACACATTTTTATGGTTGTTATTATTTTTTTCAATTTTGTTCTCATGCAGAAGTATGCTAGAGAAATAATGGCTAAAATTCTTTGACAGGAAATTTACTGTATAATTTAAATCAGCATTTAAATATTTCAAGCATTGTGGTTTTATTGGTAGTCTTACCGTGACCAAGGTTTATTCCAGCACTTTTCGAGGTAAATATTTTTTTATAAATTTAATCCACTGTTAATAACTGTTTCTAAAAATCAATGAACATTGTGGCTATCACTTAGTCTTAACATTATTTGACTAAAAATAGGTGGTAATTTTCCTTACCGTCCCATCTTTACCATCCTTTTTTTTCCTTACCGTCCCTTTTTTCCTATACCGTTCCCTTTGTATACTTCCGTCCCTTTTTTCCTATGCCGTCCCCTTTTTTTCCTTACTGCCCTTTCTTTAACAGCCCTTTAAGACAAAGTTATACCAAAATTTTGTACTAAAATACTACACTGTTATTATTTCTTATTTGAATGTCCTGTGGGTACTATGCAAATTCTTAATAAGAAAATTTAGAAGAAAATAGAAAGTTATAGAGGTAAAATGGTAAGGAAAATTTAAATTTCAAGTTTAACTTAAACCTCAGTTAAATTAAAAAATCGTCGCTGCTGAATATTTTTTCTTTGTTTTGAATCATTAAGGCATTCGTCAATAAGTTTAAAATGTTATTTTAGTAAGTTTAATTCCACAAGAATTTTATTCCTGCAAGATAAATTTTGAGAATGCCTCATATGTATAAAAAGTATAGGCAAAAATTGGCCAATACTTATGAAATTCAACTTCATGTAGTAAAATATTCGTTACTTCTTTAATCTGTTTTATATCTAGAACTGTTCTTTGCTTTTAGGTGGCCAGAAAGGTTTAAAATGATGAAAAAATGTCTTTTTCTTTTATTATTTTTATAATAAGATGAAAACTACCACTTTAAACTCAGTCAGTTTAAAGTGTACACAATGCAAAATACACAATAAAATCCTATTAAAAATATGTAGAGGTTTCGGACAAACATTATTTCCTCATCAGTACAGAAAAAACGTTCAAGTAATGAAAGCTGAAATTCCAGAAAAACATTTTTTTTTCTAAATTTCATATTTCTTGTCTGAAAGTTTTTTTACTTTATTAATGAGGGTCTGATGTTTGTCCGAAACATCGACATGCTCTTAAATGTTTTTAATGTGGTTTTGTTGTGTATTTTTATAAAATGTCTGAATTTAAAGTGTTATTTTTTAAAAATTGATTTGACGTATGTTCATCTATCATTTATTTTTATAATTTTTGAAGAATGTGGTATAGTTTTTCGAACAAGAAAATTCCTGCAATTGTGATCGTACGAATCGTAAACGTTTAATCGCGTAAACCGCAATAGATCCAATAGTAAAACTTTAAACTCAATTATCTAGAAGCAATGTTTTTCAGCAATTTTACCACGATACCTTGCGTTCAATTATTGATTTACATGTTTATTGTTATTTTTTAAAAAAAGCCAATTAAATTATCTACAAACTATACGCGAAAAACAAACAAAACATTTCTTATAAAAATATGTATGCTAATCACTCTTATAATGAAACAAAGCTAAAAAATGTTACAAAAGCATCATAATACCTTTAGTTAGATTAGCGCTCGTTTAATTGCACAAACTGCGACATTTTCAAAATCATTTATGATAGAAATGTTTTTGCATACAAATTTTAAAAACAGGAATTTAAAAAATATAACAGGAGAACCACAGCTTTGGCCAGATTATTCAGCAAAGAACCTTTACAGATCGATTTTAAGGGGTCGGGTAACCTTTGAACCAATAAAGTACATGGAAAAGGGACATGTGTAAGAATTGCAGTCATTCTTTAACTAATTAACTTTTAATTATAAAATTGAAAACACGTGTTAGGAACGATATATCTTATCAATCAAAGTTGTTAGATAAGGTATACACATATATAGTTTTTTTTTTAATTTATTTTTAAAGATAATACAATTTTTACGAAAGAATTCATGCATTGCGCATGATTTTTCCCATTTGAATGGCTGAAACAAGCCAAGATTTTTTTTATGCGTACAGATATAAAGTGTTTTCAAAATGACCTACAATGAAGAAAATAAAACTTGTAGATACCGAGAAAAAAAAAATTTTAGAGTAATTCGAAACATCGAGTTTTTTTTTATACAAAAGTAGCCGTGAATTCTAAATTTCTTACTTGAGAAACATAATAATAGGTCATTTTGTGATTCTGTACGTTTAATACATCCACCAAAAATTTCGTGAAATTCTAGGCAACCGTTTTTCAGAAATCGAGCGCGCAGTGATCAAAATCGCTTTTTGAGAAAATTGGCTTTAAAAATTGAAAAACCCGTTGATCATATAGCAAAAGCTCAAAGTGTTTTAGACATAACTTCTCTTCTAATGCGAATTTTTGTAAGGGGTTTGTTTTTAAATGTTACCAAAGAATCATATTTAATTATAAGCTATTTTTAAAAAAATCGATTTTTTTACCCTTTAAAGGTTACCTGACCCCTTAAAAATAGCAGAATAATTTATCCGTCAAGATTTTATTAACCATCCATTATCCGGAAATCAATAGAGATATTTTTACGCAACGTGAATATTTACAATGATTCAGTGTCCCTTGAATTACCTAAAATTTGGAATGAGATGCTACGCTATTTCAGTAACAATAGTAAAAATTAATCCACGCTCACAAATATCCAATTTCATTTCATTTTATATTTGCACGGATTTTCATCATGCATGAAGTATCGCGACATTATTTACCAAACTATTGTTTTTAAATTTTGTGTGCAAAAATATTTCTATCACGATTTATTTTGAAAATGTCGCCGTTTGTGCGATGACACGAGCGTTAATCTAAATAAAGGTATTACATCCCTTTTATAGCATTTTTTAGCTTTAACCCTTAAATGCCTGATTTTTCAAAAATCATTGTAATAATGTTTTTCGGCTTTCATTTTTTAAATAAATCATGGGAAAAATACTTTAAAAAAATCATATTTTGTTTTAAGTATGGTTTACGGCTAAAAAACAGTTTGTTACTAATCGGCAATACTTAGTCTTTAATTGAAAAAATAATTTTCTTTGATAAAATTCTATAATATTAAACACACAAGAATTTTAGGAACTATAATAAGAAATAAATTTTACTTGCTCACCGCATAACAAAATAGGGTATTTCGCAAGCTTCCAAACAAAACAAAAAGAACAAGTAGCAACAATTGCAAAAATAAATCTATCTTTATTCTTAAACAGCACAAGTGTTGCTATCTACATGTTGAAAATCGATTTAATAATATTTTCAGAATGTATTTTATTGGCAACATCAGGCATTATAGCTTCAATATTATTCTAATAGTATTTTAGAGCCTAAATTGGGTATGTTGCCGAAAAGCAACGGCCGGCATTTAAGGGTTAAAACATTTATTTTACAAGTTATATATATATATATATATAAAGAAAAAAAAAGGATAATTTGTATTTGCATTTGATTTTTTTACACTCGTTTTTAATTTTTCTTTTAATTTGTTGTTTGTTTTTCAGATATAATCGATAAACAACATAAGAATCAGTATATATATACAAAAAAAAAAAAAAAAAAAAGAAATAAAATATGTAATTTGGACTTCAAAATCGAGGCAAAAATAGTTTCGCAAGATTAATTTTGTAGGAGTACATTATTAATTTTTTTCTTCGTAATTTAACGAGCCTTTTTTATTTCTGTGAAATTATAAATGCAAAGAGGAGTAACATTCTAAATTAATTACAGTCTTCCTAATTCACAATCAAACTTCAGTCAGTTTTCGGCATTTCATACTTTCTGGTTACCTTAAGGTTGTATGCCTCATGGAACAATAAAATTTTGAATTTTTCTAAATTTTAAGGTTAAGTTTGCTCATTATTATGGAAAATGTCATACAAATATGACATAAATGTACAAAAAGTATATATTTTTTAATGTCATAAAATTAGCCGAAAAATTGTTATTTTCTTAAAACTATTTAAATTTAAAATTGTTAAACAGAAATACATTTTATGAATTCCATAATAAATATAATGTTACACAGGAACTGGACTATTTTTATGGCAATAACTTGAAAAATTTAATAGCTATAGCTATAAAAAGTCAAACGACGCATGAAAATTCCCGAAAAGAGTTAATAATTCATAAATTAAAACTGTGTGACTCACAAATTTTTTAATAAATCACCATAGTCTACTTCCTATGAATATATACTTAAATAAATTTTAAAAATTTTCTGGTTACAATAAATCAATTTTCAATAAATCATCGTAAGAATAGTCACTTTCTTTGAATATATATTTTAATAAATTTTAAATATTTCTTGTTAAGAACTATCATTTATTGAGTTATGAGAATTTTTTAAACAAAATATTACAATAATAATAATAATTAAAAAAAATAATAATCACTTATTTTAAGAAAAATCCAAAATCAATTTTCAACTCAATTTTTTTAAAGTTTGCACGAAATATAAAGATAAAATTTCAACAGAAATCGAAAGAAAAATATTGAAATTTTATATTAATAAAAAAAAAAAAAAAGAAAACTGAAATTTTGATCGAAATTGACGTTATAAAGTCATTAATGACTATCGTGAATTATGAGTGAAATTTAATACCTATAAAAAATTTCATGGTCGAATGTTCAATGAAATGCTATATGCGGATGGTGATACAAAATCATTCCGTACAGATAATAAATTAAATTGACATTAATAAAATAAGATCTTATATTTGAATCTATTAAATTTTTCACGCAATTCAAGAAATGGAATTATATATGTATGTGAATGAAATAGGGGAACATTAGACTTTTAAAATTGAGTTGGTCGTCTCGAATTTATTCAAAAGCTATTTCTCATTTCTAATGAAGTTTCTAGAATATAACAGTTTTGAAGTTTTCTTAAGTTTAGACGAAAAACTTCCAGTTCGTCGTAGCAAAGATATAATATTATTTCAACAATTTTAAATATGCTTGAATTATAAAATTTCATTACACAAAATTAAAAAGAATATATGTTATGCTTTTAATATTTTTATCCAGTTTATTAGTCATAAATTTTCTAATGATAAATTTTTCATTCTATTAAACGATAAATTTATCTTTTTGATACTCTTTAATAATGCGAGATCTTTCAGATAACTGTATACCAAACTTTCTGTATGTAATTACTAAAAACTGGCGAATCTTATATCGTCAGTATCTATAAAGTAATTACTTTGTGCGAGTTTTAAATATATAAACTACAAATTTTACAACGATTAAACACACAAATACGTATAACAGCGTGACATCAACACATTATTATTTTTTTTTCTGGCACTGAGGATGGGGATCCAAGAATCTCTGAACCGGCAATATGTGTTTTGATGTCATGGTGTTGTAGGTATTTTTGCGTTTGAACTTTGTAAAATTTATAGCTTATATATTTATGGCATCAGCACGTATTGTAATGTATATCAAATAAAAATTAAAAGTGATTTTTAAAAAGTGTAATATTTTAAAGATTTTGGTGTATATCTATGCATGCTGTGCTAGAAAATGCATCAAATTTAGCAGAATTACTGCTTTTGAAACAAAAATATTTACTATTAATTGATAATAAAAATAAACATAATTGTGCTTCTGTTGGGATCGGAGAAAAGCGTTTCGAAAATATTTCTAGATCCATTTGAACTAAAGAGTATGGTGTACATATGTGCATACTGTACATTAAAATGCATCAAACTCAGAAGAATTAGTGATTTTGAAAAATAAATATTTACTATAAATTGGCAATAAAAATAAAATTAATTACGCTACTATTGGGGTTGCAGGAAAACGTTTTGAAGATATTTCTACAGCCATTTGAATTCGATGGGTAGAAGAACAGAAGTAAAAGTAATAATAAGATAAACAAGTTGGAAATCGCTCGTCAAACGTGGCAAATGAGGTGCGTTCGTACTATAAGTAGTTTTATAAATATCTTTTTGCACCGCATGTTGTACTGAATGTATATTTTAGTGCACTTCATAAGTGCATAGCAATTTCATTCTGTTCGAAATGCTGTAACATCATTAAAATGCACTTGCAATAATTTTTCCCCTTTGGCCGTAATGTAACGGAAAACTATTAACTGTCCCTGTAATTAAACTATACATCCGATTTTCATAAAATTTGAAATGACTCGATAAAATTTTGCAACAATTATATATTTAAAATTTCAGACCATACGGAAGGGTGTAACATCATTAAAATGCACTTGCAATAACTTTTTCCCATTGGCCGTAATGTAACGGAAAACTTTTGACTGTCCCTGTAATTAAACTATACATCCGATTTTCATAAAATTTGAAATGACTCGACAAAATTTTACAACAATTATATATTTGAAATTTCAGACCATTCGGTTGGGTAGTTTTTGCTCTGTTACATGCGGACAGGCGGACAGACAGATGGGCTGAACGAAGACTATAGGTGCTACGCATTTATATAATTACGAACGCACCTAAAAAAGAATAAAATACTGTTTTGTCTCTAATGTAAATGATTTAATTTTACGGAAATAAGAAGTTTTTTTTGAAAGCATATTTTTATTAAAAATGATATAATTTTTCATGCAAGCCAATAAAAATATAAGTGACTTTTAAAAGAAACTAATTTTTGCGTAAAGGATATATTTACGGATTTCCCAAACAGAGTAAAAAAAAAAAACAACTTTGCCCCTGCTTCAGATAAAGTAAATCTGTTACTTCAAATTACATGCATAATATTAAGGTTTTGGAAAACAAAAAACCTTCAGGGAATTGCATTCAAGGAGCCCTTATATAATTCCACTTCCAGATTATCGATCAGAAGCTATTACACTACTACTTAAATTTGACCATTTTATTTAATGGGTTATAATAATATTTTAGTTACGGACGTAGAATTTTACCCCACAGCGATCCTTTTCTTTCAAATTTCTTCATTTCTACCACTTTTTTTTAAATAGTAATATCTTCCGTACTTAATCTTTCATAAGATAAGGCATTAAAAAAAATGCGAAGATATCTATATATAAAAAAATATGACACTAATTAAAGCAATCTTAATTCAAAAGAAAATTGTCCAATTGGCTACACTACTTAGCAGAAAATCACTTTACAAAATCTTTATGCATTATTTTCATAAAATATAATTTAGCTGATTGTTTTATTCAAACATTGCTTTCCAGAAAAGTTTCTGTATGTATAACCAATAAAACCGGCATTTCTAATTTTCGAGTATTGAATAGGTTTTTAACTTTTTGCTTCAATTAAATTATAAAAAATTTACATACAGAAGTGTTCTTTAATTACGAAATTTAAAAGTAATGAAAATCTCTTCTTGCATAAATTTAAGATAATTTTTCAGAAAAGTTCTTAAGTGTGTCGAGTTTATATTGCATTTTGACATTTCAAGTATTTTTAATTCAAAATAAGCTCATTTAAAATACAATAAAGGTCCTTTTTTTTACGACCACTTTACGTACGATCAAATTTAAAAGTCATTTAAAAGTATTTTCTCATTCAAAGAACAAGATAATTTGAAATTAATACTAAGTAAAAGAATATACGTAAATTATTATTGGTTATATGATCACTCAGTTGTATTCTTGAATTCGAATTCTTGATTTTGAATGTTTTATATTTATGATGAATTTGAGTGAAGCAAATTGCTAAATTCTTTTGAGGCAAAACCTGTTCCTTAATTAAATATTTTTGAAAATATCTTACAAATGTTTGAGAGAGTAAACACAATAAACTTCTCGCGTCTTAAAAGACGCAATATCATGTTTAAGTAGAAACACTAAACCCAGTACAACTTTTGTGAATATAGCATGTGTCTAAAGTCTAACGTATCGATCGTCACCATATTTGTTAACATCTTAAATATAGCCGATATTAGTACAACGTATAACAATGTTATACAAATTTACAAATTCACTTACTTAATGTTTTTTGGACCGTTCAGATTTCAAAGAATAGGAAGATCATTCTTGGAAAATTTCTGTAAAATTCAGAAATAAACAATCAGTAGTTTTAAAAATCTAAAAATTACAAATTTAAGCAAATTAACCTGTTCACAATTATTGCCAAATTACGAGCATGCGCTAAAAAAATGCGTAACCCATCAAAGCATATGAAGCACATTGTTATTATATTACAGAAAATATACAGATTGTTATTATATTATGGTAGTATTTCAATTGCATTTTATACATATTATGTAAATTTAAAAGTAGAAATTAATTTTTAAAGTTTTAAAATCATATTAAGTATTTTTTCAAATGTTATACAGTGGTCGTCTGTTTAAAAATTTAGAATTTACGCAGAATAACAACTTTTGTATAATATATGCAAAAATAACAATTCCATCATATCAGGGATAATTTGGCGTTGAGAAAAGTGTATATATCTAGTACCAATTCATCACAAGCAATAGCACAATGAAAAAAGTGTAAAAATAATACTATCGAAAATTCAGTAAAGTGCAAGTATTCCATCATGTTGCTAAATTCGTCCCCTTGTTAAACACTGTGCAGATTGCTGCTACCTTTTGGTAAGCTTAAAACTTCTGTACTTCCCAAATACAGCATTGACGAAAAGACGAAAAAAGAAAATGTTGCTTTTTAGCGTGGTAATTTTCAACAATATTTTAAGAAGCTCGTTAGAGTTTTCATTAAAATTGAGAATGTTATTCTGATGTCAAAAGGTACGTTTTTAGCAATGCATGGCCAATACTCGTAGAAAAAACATTCTTGCCATTTTCAAAATGTGCATGGCCTGTTCTATCAGACTCATCTCTAGGACAGTAAATGCCAACATGTTATTGATATTTCTACTTATAAATGCGCCCAGCTCAAATATATAGATTAAATGATTAATTAAAAGTGACCAAAGAAAACCGGTAGCATTTATTTTACCTTGAGCTTGTGCTACATCTGACACTTCATTTTTTCCTAACTGGATCTCCCCACAAGAAGTCACTGAAACTTCGCACGAACAGCAGATTAAGGAGCACCAGAAGCAGCAGCTAAATTTAAAAGAGAAGGAATCTTATTGTTAAAATTACCAGCCTCTTCTCCAAATGTCCCCCAATTCAAATATCGCACGAACAGCGGATTAAACATTTTAGTGCGGGAGTCGACAGAAGTCGACATAAGGGTCCAAGTGCGGGAATGCTAAAATGAGGCGGATATAAGTTTGCCAGAGGTAAAACAATAGAATAAATCTTTTTATTTTGTGGTTTTCACTTACTGTGAGTAAAACAGAAATGTTTCCTGTTACTCTTGAATAAATCGTTTTTTTTTCTTTTTTTTGTCAAAATATTCCGCACAGAACATTAACCAACCAAAAAAAAAAAAAAAAAAAAAAAAAAAAAATCCGCCCTGAAAGGGTTAAGGAGCACCAGAAGCAGCATCTAAATTTAAATGAAAATGAATCTTATTCTTAAAATTACCTGCCTCTTCTCCAAATGTTCCCCACTTCAAATAATCTTCAAATTATAAATTTAAGACAGGGAATTAGAATCATTCGTTCAAATTTCGAAAAATTGGGTAGCTTTTAATTACATACATAGAGATAGGGGCAATTAATTTTGCCTAGTCACCATATTAACTAAGAAGCAAAACTGTTAAACATGTTCGCTGCCGTCTACGAGAATATAGTAATATCTGCCGTACTTAATCGTAGTTGGCAAACTGGGTTCCCTTTTGCCAGCTACGAGATAACTCGTTATTGATCTTCTTATCTAAATCACCGATTACCAGCGCTGCCAAAGAAAATATCTGCAATATTTCATATGCCAACAACGAGCATACTCGTGTGGATTTATTTGTTTCTAAAAGTAATTCGTCATATATATATAGTATTTAAATAATAAAACAGAAAATAATTTAAAAGTACTAAATTGCAGATATGATCTTAGCGTGTATGAACCATCTCAGCTTCGGCAGCGAACGTGTTAAATAGAATTTTGGGGCATCCTAACTTTCAAAATTGAGTGTTTTCGTTAGGAGAGCGATATACCCTATTTCCCTGCATTTTTAAGACATCCTAGTTTGCGTAAATGCTAAGGACGAAGTATGAAATTATCGCTTATCAAAAAATTGCAAAACCCTGGTCTAGTCTTAAGTTAATATAAATGCAAATACCTCAAACAGTTTTGGTTATTATTGAAACCCAAATAAATTCCTAAAATATAACCACTACTTCGATGTTCAAACTGCTGCCCCTCTTTCTCCCCTTAAATAGTTGATAAATCTATACCAATAAATTTTTTTTGCTCTGTCTGTGTTTCGGCTATGACCAGTTAAATCTACACCTCGCAGAAATATCGAAATTTGTGTGAAGATAACCTAAGGTAGGACCAGGTACACTGGAGGCACAGATTTAATTTTTTATATATAATTAGTCAATATATTAATTAAACACTCATCAAAAAAGCATTTTTTTTTGCAAATCGGCGGAGGCGCGCGTGCGCATGCTCAGTCGCGAGTACATAGAAGGGAATAACCAAATCCTGTTTATTATTTAGTCGATTGTCTGAACATCCCACGGTCGAACCGTTGAGGATACGGAGAAAAGAAACACATATTTTGAAATTTCGTACTTTTACGACTTAAGAGGTCTCAGGACTCTTAAAATTAGAAAAAAAAGGAAAAAAAAAGACCTTTTTCAACATTTAATGTCTTAAAATCTATTTGATTTTAAGATACAATTTGAATTGGGATGAAAGATATAAGTATGTTCTTTTATTTCATGTATTTAAAAAATTGCAAGACGCAGAATTAGCATTTACAAGGGGCTGCAAACTGTCAGACATTTGACGAGCAGAAAATCGGCATAACAGATTACGCGCAGGATTACAAAATAAATTTTGCAACTAGAATGAAAATCTGGTGCCTATTTATATTTCAGATTGTAATAGTTGCCCTGAACAATAAATTTGTATTTAAAGTATTTTTATATTTTTAATACAAAGTCGTATTTAGCCAATACATTTTTTTAAAATTTGAACAGTATAATCATCTAAAAAAAATATTTATTTGAACAATAAAAAGGAAATTTTAGGTTCAGTTTAAACAGACTAACATGAAACATACGTTTTGAAAATTTCATGAAAAAAATATTCAGAAGTTTCTGAGATATCGTGCACATTATGACCAAAAACGTCATTTGGAGAAAAATGACTTCAAAGTTTCGGAAATGCTGGTTCTGCTATTGAGAGCGTATAATTCTAAATGCCAGAACTTTTGTTCTAATTGGAATTTCAAGGAAACAATTATATCAAAATGTTCAGAATAGATGGGAGTTTAACATCTAAAAAAAAAATTAAAATTTCGAAAATTTTAAAGCTTTAAGAGTCTTGAGACCACTTAAAGGACGTAAGTACAGTAGAACGTCTTTTATCCGAAACTCTTTTAACCGAAATCCATTTTTAAGTTTTTTACTATCACATTCCTCGTATGCAGGCGGTCCTTTCCGAATCACGAGTACGGATAAATATTTTGGTTCCCTTTCTTAGAATTTCTTTGAATTTAACTTCAGCCCCCGAATGAGATTTTTACTAGAGCCAGAATTTTCATTTTTATCATAAAAAACAACAACAACAACAACAAGAACAACAACATTACTTTAAGTATAGAAGATTAAAATTCAAATCATAAATCATGTCGAATCGGGTAAGAGTAGGACAAAATAAGCTCAAGAATACGGCATTGGTATTGCAGCGGTTAGTGTTATGAAGAGAGATGCTGCAAAAATGAAAAGTTTTATCTAGAAAGCAGCAGAATGACTGTACTGTGATACTGGCGAACCAATAGTATTAAAAAAATTCATGTTAGAGCTATCGAAACTTGAAGAAACAAAACTTTGTTTCAAACTCTTGTAAAATATGTAAAAGGAACTTAATTTCAAAATTAAAATTGAGGTAGTTTATGCTTGTTTCTATTTTGTTATTGATTTATTTTTATTAATCACTTGTTATCATAATAAGAAATAGTGCACATGTTTGCCCTTAATCTTAAAATTGAAGCATACTCGATTATCGAAAAATTTCGATTTTGCGAAAGGTGGTCGGTCCCAATTACTTCGGTTAATCGAGGTTCTACTGTAATTTAAAAAAAAAGTTTGTTGTTAATCCTTTGGAGAAAACAAATCTTAAAACGTGTCCTTTTCGCGACAGACTTCAACAGCGACGGTCCTTGGTCTTAATTTCAGAGGTATTAATTCATAAAAAATATTTATTTAACGCTGATATCTTCTTCTCTTCGAAGGTGCAATCGGTTTTGAAAAATACGAGTTTTAACGCTTTCGAAAAGATTCGCGACTGCAGAGCACTTCGCGCCTACCGAAAACGATATTATTTCAATGCTAAAAGTAACTAAACATCGGTATTCCGACACAATCTTTTTAGAGCATTTTTACAAATTGTATTTTCATCATCTAAAGAAATTTTTAAACGTTCGTATGAGTAAGTATTTAAAAAAAATTAGATGTGAGAAAGTTTAGATGAAAACGTGTTGTTTCGGCGTTGCTTCCGCTCATGTTTTCCCCGTAAGGCATGGTGACGTCACGGCGACGTCGTTGTGAAGTCACACTGTGACTTTGTGACCGTCGATGTGACGTCACGTGACGTCGATGTGACGTCATAGTGACTAGAATGCGAGGTCGTTATGGCCGTTTTAGAGGTCGTTTGTGACGTCACATTGTGACCACTCTGTGAAGTCACGGTGTGACAAATTTGTGAAAAGTGTGTCATTTGTGACTATTTTGGCATTAACTTTGTGACGAACCTGTGACGAAAGCGACAATGCTTTGAAGTCACACTGTGACCAATTTGTGAAATATGTGTCATTTGTGACGAACTTGTCATAAACACTGTGATTTCAAATGAAAATCAAATTTCAAATTAATTGCTTAAAAGACGCAAATAGTGAAAATGATTCCATGCTGGGACTCGAACCCGGGCCATCAGTACAGTGCACTGACATTCTACCGACTAAATCACATGGAACGATACCCAGGCTGAAAAATTTCTCACTATTACATGTTGGCAAGGCTACAAACCCAGCACAAGATGGAATATTTAGCGTGAGCCACCAACATGATGCAAACACGAAACTTAATTAAATCCAGCATCGATTGAAATTATATTAATACTTGGAAATTTTTCCAGCGAGAACCATTCGCTTTGCATACAATATTTCAAATGAAAATCAAATTTCAAATTAATTGCTTAAAAGTCAATTTTAATTTGAAATGTTGTATGCAAGGCGAATGTTTCTCCCTGGAAAAATTTCCAATTATTAATATGGTTTCAATCGATGCTGGATTTAATTAAGTTTCGTGTTTACCCCATGTCGGTGGCTCACGATAAATATTCCATCTTGTGCTGCGTTTGTAGCCTTGCCAACATGTAATAGTGAGAAATTTTACAGGCTGGGCGTCGTTCCATGTGGTTTAGTCGGTAGAATGTCAGTGTGCTATACTGATGGCCCGGGTTCGAGTCCCGGCATGGAATCTTTTTCACTCCTTTGCGCCTTTTAAGCAATTAATTTGATATTTGATTTTCATTTGAAATATTGTATATAAGGCGAATGATTCTCTCTGGAAAAATTTCTAAGTATTAATACAGCGATGAATTTTAAAATAAACTTTTGCTGTAAATATAAAACCTTATCTTTTTACCGTACTTTTTAGCAAAATATCGCTATTTTGGAGTCCTATTCTTCTAAAACATTTTAAATTTTTCCACTTAAAAAACAATGCTTATCAACTGCCATATTTTTTTATTAAGTTCTATGCTTGATATTGAGTTCAAGCTTGATATTTAGAATGTGTAAGTTTTTTTAATTTGTTGTTATTAGTCATTGCTTTATTAAATATGAACATGGAGACTAACGGATATTAATACAACTATTATTTATAGAGCGGCATGATAAGCGATATTTATTTAAATTTTTTATTCCCGTGTATATTGTATTTTGTGAATATGAGCTAAATAGATTTGGTATGTTTTATAGGAAAAGACTGATCTAGGAAATAGAAAAAAAAAAAACGATTAAGAAAAATCATGCGTTAAGCATAGATTATAAAATACTTTCCAACACTTTCTGAATGCTTTAACAAGACATCGTAATTTAGGGAAATGACGTAAATAAGATAACTAAGTAAACATTTCAGAAAACGCATAAAACATTTGAAAAACTGATTTCAACAGTTACCGTCCATAGCCAAATATGTTTTCCAATTCTTTTGAACAGCCCTGTATTTGATCTGTAGGTTGATACACTGAAAAAAAAAATGAAGTACTCAAAAATGAGTAATCCGACGTACTCATATCGAATTGAATATTTTTGGATCAAAAATGAACCTATGCTTTCTCTATTTTGAAACATCACATGTTATAAAACCCAAACAAACGAATAGTTTTGTACCCTGTAATGGTTCATTTCATTTATAGCGGCATAGCGGCATAAATGATGTTTATTAATGTAAATATTAAATTATGCACAGCATTTTAAAAATAATTTAAAAGTACTTGGCAATAATGCTCTTGTCATAAAAATATTCGATTTGAGTATCTTGCTAAGAATTTTGCTGTTTTTCTTAATAAATAATCAATTAAACATTTCTTGTTAAGAACTTTGAACGGGAAATAAATGTCAGTACATTTTTACTTTAAATTTTAGGTTTTTTGTTTTTTTTTTGGGGGGGGGGGAGTGCATAACGATTCATATTTCATCACAACCATGGAATAAAAAATGAATACATGTGTTTCTCAACTTTGAGTACATTTGGATCGGAGCTATTTTGAGTATGTGACGCATTTAAAATTGGGTACTTCTTACTCAATTTTGAGTACCCATTTTTTAAGTGTATATATACTATATAATGGGAAAATTTAGTTTAGCAAGAAAACGCCTAACAGGTTGAAATTCTTTTTCAGCAATTTATACTAATGTAAGGAAAGATACTTGAATACTTTTGTACAACCCTGTAGTTTACCTAGAATCTTTATTACACGCTACTATTTAGTTAAAATTTAATTCAAACTAAGACACTCTTAAAACTGCTGAAATCACATTTCCAGAAATTATCATTTATAGACGGCCTTGTATCCATTTCCTTGCGTGACCCTGTGTATCATTTTATCCATATTCTACAAACATTTATTGGTAAATTAAATGCAGTTCAGCGAAAAAAAAACATAACTCATTTAAAAACCACCTTTAAGCAATTTGCGCCCATACCCAGTAATCCTTACGAATACTTTTGTGTAGCCTTGTATAGGAATTATAGCATTTATATACACGATACTATGCATAAATATAGTGAATCATAAAAGCGCATATCATAATTAAAAATACATTTCCAGCAAACATCGCTAATGAACAGTACTTTGGATACAATATAGTATCTGAAATATTTTGAGTGTCCCTGTAAATGCTATATACGTATTATTCGTATTATAAATGAAATAATTTATAGTATGTAAACCTAAGCGACATACATCAATTTCATTATATATGAAATAGATTAACATAATTAAAGTATGCTGCAAACAATTCCCTCCACCCCTATATCATTATGTATTTGAATTCCCTTTTTAGCCCTGTAAATGAACAATAGCTATTCTGTGCATCGCATAGTCAACAGAATGCATATTTTAGTGCCCTTCATAAATGCATATAAATTTTATTATGTTTGAAAGCGTGCGTAAAATCATTAAAAATCATTTGAAACGATTTTTTTCCATAGGCCGTAATGTAACGGAAAACTTTTGGCTGGCCCTGTAAATGAACAAAGCATGCTACAAACTTCATTACAAATAGGTACCGTGCTATAGTAAACGTCAATAACATCCAAAAATTTCAGGGCAATCCGAGTATATTTTCGGGAGTTAGAGTGCGGACAGACTGCTAGACGCAGAGACAAACCTAAGTCATAAGCACTTTTCAACTTATGTCCTTATGTATCCTGTATTATATGAACTTTTAAAAAATATATACTAAAGCAGTTTAATCTATAACTTCCTATCAGGCATGAAAAACACTTCATTTGAATGCTTAAATATCATATTTTACTTTTTAGTGCCAATAATTACGTGTATCATAAACGTAGAAAATGAATTTACAATAGAAGAAAATTTAATAACCGATTCAGAATGTCTATAATTAAATGTTTGATTAAAATCACAAGCACAAAAATTCTTACATACAATTTAAAAAAATAAATATACCAATTTGAAAAACACTAAAATTAATAATTAGTATTTATAATTGTACTATTAAACAACAGCAAAATACAATAAATAAATTAAATGCACTATTAGATTTAACAATATCTCAAAAATATTTCCGTATGGTATAAGGAATTACTATTATTTCATAATTTTGGCAAATGTTAAATCTGAAAACATTGGTTTGAAGATTTAGGATTTAAAAAGATAATTTAAAATATTATTAGCACTAAAAGAAAATTCTTTCAAATGTTTCACTACTGTAATATGTAAAAATATATTTTCCCAGTATAATGTTAATTTCTAATCTGAAACAGTTTCGTAATCTCATGATAATCGAACATCATATTTAACCCCAAAATAATAATAACTATAAGTGTTAGTAATCAAAAAATAGTAAGAAGCCGATAAAATAATTCCAAATCATTGTCGTTCCATACATTTTCAATCTCAAGTAAGAGTAAATTAATGTTTATATTAATTCCAGTATGAACTTAAGCCTGAATCAGTCTCTGCGCAGATTTTTTTTTTTTTTTCAAGCGATGGCAGATTAAGATATTTTTCTTTACAGTTATCGAATTGAAAAATATCGCTTCTGACATAAAGATCAGTCTCTTACAAATATAACATAAAACTATTTAACTCATAAATACAAATCAGGAACAAAATATTTAAATTAAATAACACTTACATATACGTTCCATTAATATCCGTGTATCCTAAAATGGTCATTTCCTTATCTTAAAGTGTTGTAGACTTGGTGATGTTCTAAAAACAGTGAACAATTTCCCGCGTCTTCTCATATTTATTTTTCTGTGGGCAGACGATTTTCAAGCAGGTGTTCTGTTACAGATTATTTGTTTTTGTATACAAGAAATATTGAACTTGAATGTGCAGTAATTTTCTGAAAGTATCGTTAATTAAAATTTTGTATTTGAAGACATGTCCTATATATTTAACCTTTTCTTTTTATCCGTACCAAATAATTCAAGTTAAATGTATTGTAAAGTTTCTTTTTTCTAAATAATCATAATAATAATATTCTTAATTAGAGTTTATTAGATAAAACATTGTTTAAATTTTTAAAAGGTGTAAAAATAAATTTAATGGTATTAACGACCCCCCCCCCTTTTTTCTTCTTCTTTTTTTTTAAAGTAAAGTTTGTTTTGCACAAATTTTGTATATTTCTTTTATTTTCGGAAAATGCTAATTTTATTTAAAAAGTCTGAAAGAAGTAGAATTTATGACTTGAATACAAATTATAAAAATATTCTAAAGCAAGAAATGCATAGATGACTAAACTCTGAAGACTCTTTCTACGTGCTCATTAAAAGGTGCAGATTTAACTGTAATAGAAAATTTTTAGTTTGAAACCACAGAAGTGTTTCGAATAATCCTGGTCGGTAAAAAAAGAAAGAAAGAAAGAAATTTCCTCCCAGCAAACTAAATATGTAAAGTGTATAAATTTAATAATCCTAATTCTAAATATATTATCCAAATGCTAGATAAAATTGAAAACATGAAAAAGTATACATTCACTGTCTTAGATATCAAATGGATAAAATATAGCCTGAAAATTTAGTTTATTAATGCTTGTATCGTGCACTTTATTTATTATGCCCCCCCCCCCCTCTCCCCTTTAGTGACAGAATTTACCATTTGCTATCCACTAATATATTTTCATTCCTTATGCCGCTATAACTCGTGACTGCTTAAAATATTTCTCTTCATTTTCAAAGATTTTTGAAGTTCATATTTTTGTCACACTGTGACTTACAATATAGTGGTTTTTTTTGTCACATATGTGACGTGACGTACGTTACATAGCAGTGACATAACAGTGACGTCACATTTTTTCTTAATTGCCAGAAAAATATAATTTTACAGTAAATAACATGTTTTAAAGAATTTTCGTAATTTTTTAAAGCTTTCTAAGAAGTTCACATCTCAGTCACAATGTGACATCACTGAGTGGTGGCATTTTGGTCACAGATGTGACGTGACCACAGTGACTTACAGTGACGTCACAATGACGTCACTGTGACCATGCATGCTATGAGGGTCTTTACTAAATATGCATATTTTTTCATGAAAACTTAAAAAGAGCTAGAATACAATAAAATTTCACAAAGTTCGGACAATAAAAACCTTTTTTTGCTGTTATGTTAAAGGATCCGACGCAAAAACAAACAAACAAACAACAGCAATAACAAAAGAGAAAATAAAACAAATTTCTTGTTTAGGTATCAGTATTTTTTCACGAAATTTTTAGACGGTTTGCAAAACCGTGATATTTATAACCGGTAAAAATTTCAAAGAGTTCAGAAAACAAGAAATATTTTTTAAACTATGAAACGACTCTTTGTGCAAAAACAAGAAAATATCTCTTTACGAGAGCTTTTACCATTAAATATCAATATATTTTCGAGAATCTTTCGTTTAAAAATATAAATTAATACAAACGGGTTACAGATATAAAATCATACGAATTTGAGGTATATTTAAGGTTATTATCACTGTCCTGGGCAACGTTAGTCCCCGGCCAGGTTATCTAGTGATAAAAAAAAATCTCAATTCCGCTGGTTAAAATTAAAAATGCATAACCACAGCTAAAAATACACACCCAACGCCGGACGGTCTAGTTTCTAGCCAATAAAATTAGAAAAATGGTCCTATACAAATACTTGCCTGAGAAACATTTCTTAGAAGCAGAGCATTTCTTTTATTCGGAGTATATTAGTTATTAATTTAGCCACGATTATTTCATTTGATGTTTTCATAGTCTGTATCATTTATTTAGATACTTGCTGACAGATAAAATTAATAAATGAAAGCGTGAAAAAGAAACGGTATCTTCTGTCGATAGAATAGTGTTTCCAATAATCCTATTTCCCCGGTTCAAGAAAAGAGAGACTGCTTTTCCAAACATTTAAATGGTCAAAGGTGACACCGCAGAGGAATGGAAGGAAAAAATAACAATATAGAAAAATTTCCCCATGGGATCTTAGATGATGGATCGACAATAGATTTTGTTTATTTATTTATTCTTTTTAACAATTGTTTGTTACTTTTTTACGTACCATTGAGTAAAATTTGTAGAGTTTTATCGACTGAAATAAACTAATATTAAAGAAATTTCAGTAACAGAAATTTAAATTTTCAAATTACTTTATGTGAAAGCTACTCTCGTTGACACTTAACGTTTTTCGACATTTTCTACGTCCTTTAAAAGTATAGATAACTAAACTCTTTTCTTTAGTAAGATTTGCACTTAGTTCTAATAATGCTCCTAGTGCTAATATTGCTAAAGAGGTTCTAGAAGACCTTATTTTTACTGAACGTATTTTACACTGAATTACATTCAAAACGTGTTCAAAATTACCTTACGTTATATCCATCAATTTATCGAAATCTGAATTTTTTATTTGATAAGGAGTATTGTAGCGAAGGCCCTTTTTTTTAAATACCTCTAACAGCCAATAAAAAGTTTGTTAAGTCAATTTTATTGAGAGTTGTTGTTTTACTGATAGAATGCAAGTCATCTAAATCATAGTTTTTAGTCTATGTCCAACAAAAACTTAATAAATAATCATAATACTGACATAATAATCATAGGTATATTACAAAAATATACCAATATAATCCTATTAACAATTTTCGTAATAATCAACATTCTTAAATAATCGCCGTTTCTTCTTATACTTTGGTGGCTTGAAAGTCCTATCTAGACAAAAAAAATTTGGGCTTATATGCTTAAACAAAACTTTGTAGCTGATAGAATTTGTGAGCATTTTAGGGATTCGAGATATACACCGTAATTTTTCAACAGAATAAACTTCCAGTTTTGTTTATACAGTAAACTCCCAGCTATCCGGCTTTCGAATATCCGGCCCTCTGTACCATCCGGCCTAGTAAAAAAATGAGGAATGCATCAATTCTGAATTTTTGCCACCCAATGTGACGGTTATTTGTCCTGCCGATGGACCTGGGCGTCCTTGAAATAATAAAGAAATATCGCCGGCGTCTTCTGCGTTCGTTGATATCAGCGATAGATAGTAATGAAGACTACATGGCCACTCTGAAAAAAAATTGACATGCTAGAGGAGGGTGGCAAAAGCATGGGAAGAACTTCCAAATATAGAAATTGCAAGGTCTTGGAACATCCTTTTGAACCATAAAGGTGGACATAAACTCATGTGGGAAACTGAAATGGAAGATAAGAACGATAAGCTTATTTCGTTGCTGAAAAATATACCGGGTTCTGACGATGTCAATGCAGAGGACATTACTGAATCGATGGCAAACAACAAAGTTAATGAATTAGCTGGCAACGATTTTGTAGAAATGGTGACCCAGGAAGAAATAACAGAAGAAAACGATGAGGACGATGGCAAGGACAATCTTATCCCACATTCGGAAAGGTATAAGACGATTGAGGCAGCACCGCAGTATATTAGCCAGCAGGAGGAAGAAGCCACGCCAGCTGATAGCATCTGGTTGCTTAAATGGAGGAATATTACGTCGCGGAAGAGGGCTAACAGAAAGAAGCAGTCATCTATCAAGGACTTTTTCAAACACTAAAAACTGTAAGTTTTGACTGTTTTATCTTATCCATAACGCTTCATATTTGTGCAACCATTTATAAATAAACAGTAAAATAAGATTTACTCAATTTTTTACGAATTAGGCTTACGTTTTACTTAAATGTTTTGCTTATTTTGAAACTGCATGTAGTGTATATATAAAATTTATTTTAAAATGTGTGACATGTGTTTTTAATATCATAGAGGGGGAGCGCAGGAAGTGACTAAATATTTATAGAACTTCGGCCTATCCGGCTTTTTTGCTATCCGGCCTAACCTTCCGCCACATCAGGCCGGATAGTCGAGAGTCCACTGTAATGTGTCATATGACTTTATATTGACATTCCTTCTTTAAACCTGTTGTTAATTAATGACATCTCTAAATTATTTTACCCTACACACGGTGTCCACTCTTCCGCTATTTCTGCAACAGTTAATTCCTAAATCGTTACTTCCGATGATATAGTTCCAAATGAAAAATACATTTTAGATGTTGTTGTTCATCATTTTAAAAGCCATTTTCATCAAAATAATTATTTTGTAAAAGTTTAGTAATTTAAATGGTCCCTTGGTCCTATATCCCCTCAGGTCCTATATTTAGAATGAATTTATCCATGCTTCGTGTTATTCTGTATTATAACTCCGAAAGTTTGGTTACACAAAAATGTAACTTTTACTCTTTTACTTGTTGGAGCATGGCGAAATCTTTTCTAAAGGTAACTAATAGAATCCAGGTACTGAATAAAAGTTTAAATTTCGTAACTTTGATAAAAACAATTACTTTAGGAATAAAAGACTTTTAATATGATCAAGAGCAACATTTGTGAATTTTTGAAATACGAACTATCCCTCTAAACTAAATGGTTTATTGTTTTGGAATTAGCTATAGAAAAGGAATTAGAGTGAACACCCGGTATAGGGTAAAAGATTTTAGAGGTATCATTAATTAAAATCAGGTTTAATGCAGGAATACCACATTTGACAACATTATAACAAAAACGATAAAATTATTTCAGTGAAAAAGGGTACAGCGCGGCCGCGGCGTATAAATGCTCTAAAAAGCAAACACAAATAATCAGCTGAAACTTTTTTATTTGTGTGTATCACCACAAATTTCTTACGAGGTTTTTTATAGCTAGGTGGGACCTTAAAATCGCCAAATTAAAAAAAATCTGAGTATTTGAAAAAACATCTGAGTACTGAAAGTGAGACTTATATAATTCGTCGTGTTAGAATAACATTTCTTTTTACAATTGTTGGTACAGGATGTGGCCCCAGGCGACAAACTTTTTACTATTTTGTTTATCAGTATTTGCAGTCTATTTTTGTGATATATTTCTAGTAAAACTTAACTTTCACTCTACGCCCTCGGTAGGAAAAGTTTTTCCGGCTAGACACACCACACACACGTTTACTGCTGTTAATAGATAAAAGATAGATTTTTGTAATTGTGGAATATTGCTCACATTTATTTTTAAAAATACAAATCTCTGTCTTGAATAGGGGAAAATTTCCATTTTGAAAACAGGAGAATGCGAAAATGAGAAGTTTTGTGAAAAAACTAAGAATATACGTTAACTTTGGTCCGAGTACATTTTCCATTTTTTCACCTTTTTTTAGGGTTCCGCGCTTAAAAAGTAAAAACGGAAACATTATAAGATCACTCCTGCGTCTGTCTGCCACAACCATTTTACTGGTAAACTATAGAACGTGGAAAGTTCAAATTTGCTGAAGTAATAATGGCTATAGAACCACATATTTATAGATTATTAACCATTCAGAAATATATTCAAGAAAATTGTAGAGGAGCTAATTAAGTTACTTATTAATAAAAAATCTTTTATTTGTATATCGTGTGGGGCACTGTGTAAAAGCTTTCGTAACGCCGAACTCAAAAACATATTTTTTTGAATTTCAGGCTTTATATTTTCAGAGATGTCGTCTGAAATGTATTACAAAAATCCGTTTCCAGCTCAATCTATTTCCAAATCTACTGAAACTGAAATTATGCAAAAATTAGGCTATTAGAAGTCAATTTAAACTTTGCGGGAAAATTATAGCGAACACCATAGGTGTGATAGTTTTTGGAGAAAATCGCATTTTTCCGTTACACACAAATTTTGATTTGCAGGCGTTCAGCAAAGACGTTGAGAAGCGCTGGAGGTACATATCGTCGCAGAAGAATAAAATGATTGTTGATGAAGATTTTGGAAAAAAAAAAATCAGTAATTAGCCGAGATATCAACCGTTAAAGGCACGGACAGTTTGGACATACATAAAGACACTGGCAGCGTGCTCCATGCGTCATCGGCTTTTAAAGCCTAGATACACTGCAAATAGGAGCGTCTTAAATTTAGACACATATGTGACTGAAAAAGAATTTTAGACACTTAAGTGTCTTAATCTGAAAATTAAGACACTATAGATGTCTTAATTTAAGATACATAAGCGTCTTACTATGACCATGGTGTAAACGAACTGAGAATAATATCTAAAATATCCGCAAACGTCTTATTTTAAGACACTTCATTGCTTTAAACGTGTCTTAATTTAAGACGTTTTGATTCTTCCGACGCAATAACCACCAGGGGGCACTAGCACTCCCAGTTGCGCATGCGTTTTAGATGTCTTCGTTCGAAGTGGTATACGTTGTAATTCAAACAAAGTTTGTTTTTATGTACGCGTGTATTTTAATTCGTTTTTTGCGAAATGTGAAGTACTGTGATTTTAATTCGTATTAACTTGGAGTATTTATTTATTGAATACATACATCTGACGTGTGTGCTCGACATCAAATGTCTCTTAGAAGCTGTCGTCGATACAAGGGCGGGATAGACACAGAACAGAAGTAGACGACGGTTGAAGATTACACCCGGAAATTCTACAAAGCGTGTGCAATGGGCTTAGTGTTAACTCGTATCAATTTATATCAATAATATTGTGTTATTCATCTTCGTCCTGTCGAAGCTGGCAAAAAAAAAGAAACTTTTGTCTGGCGGGTCCTGTTTTTAGGATGAAACATCTCATTCTTTAAATATGGCTAGTCGGATGTATTATGGGATTACCTTTTAAACTGATGAAAGTCTTTCTCCCTCACTGTGGTTGTGGTAGTTTTTAAAATTTCAAATCGAGGAATATTTCTTACCTCTTGCAGCAACTCAAGTAAGTTTCTTTATAGTAGTAAAATTAGTGTATTTTATGATTTTATTTATTGTACTAAACAAAATCCTGCATGAAATTTAATTAGTTTTGAATATGTTCGCAAAAAACCCCACTAATTCTAGAAGTATATATTTTTAAACTTATGACGTTCTTTTTTATTACGAATTATATATTCAATGTCAGTTCTTAGTTTCAATGGATAATTTTTATCTCGCAGTAAATGACGGCCACAAGGAAGTAAAGAAAAAAAAAACTTTGAAAGATGACCTAATGCTTTCTTACTTCCTGGCATAAAACCGCAGATTAAAAAAAGATAAATAAAGTAAATGAGACTGGTCTATTATATGAAGCTGCCTGTAAAAATATACATATGTATTTGATTTGCAATCAACTCTAATACTGATTTTTTTATTATTTTTAATAAAAAAGTAATTTGAAATTTATAATGGGAAAAAGTAAAAACCTCTAACTAGATTTCGTATTTAAAATTGTGGTAACTTTATTTATATGCACTTATACGAAAAATACAAAAATGACAGATGTTACTGTATATATTTAAGACGAAAGAAGTTTGGAAATCATAAGTTATTTTTTCCTCATGTTTTTAATATAGAATATGTACTTATTTGTTTTTATTGATAGTTGAATAGCTTTTGTGAGTACCCTCTGATCTACATAAAAACTTGTCCATGTGGAAATATAAATTTTTTAAAAACATAATTTTTAAATAATATTTTCTTTTTTTTTTGGGGGGGGGGGGGGATTTTGCATGAATTTTTGTAAAGCTGATATCTTAAATCTTGCACTGATTATAATGAAAGCTTTGAACTTTTAGAGTAGGACAAGTTTAAAAACGCAAATATATTTAACAAAATACCAAAGTCATTTTTTCACCAATGTTATTAAAGTAGAATATTTATTTATTTATTTTCATTATTCATAGTTAAATGGCTGTTGTGATTATCAAGTGATGTATATGTAAAATTGCCTATGTGGCAATATATTTTTTTATATTTTCATTTTTTTTTTGGTGGGGGGGGGGGGGATTTTTGCAATTTTCGTACATCTGATATTTTAAATCTTTTTCCACATTCAACCGAGTATAATAAATATTTTGAACTTTTAGAGTAGGACAAGATTATAATATATATATATATATATTTATCTATGTACCTTAAAAGCCCTTAATAGCGAACACTTCGGGACCGCGGAATTTGTCCGATAATTGGAGATGTCTACTTTTTTGAGGTAAAAATATACAAATATGTATGTGTGCTGATTAAAAAAGTATTCGTTAAGTAGAGGTGTTCGCTATTCGAGAATGTCCATTAACCTCCACAACGGATACTCCCGAATACCGGACATCTCAATTTAGACAACTATAATGCAGGGTTGCGTTTTTTGCAAAAGTACTTCTTGATTAAAGGAAGGGCAAACTGGGAAGTGCCCCGTCCCCCTACGACTGTAGTGTCCCCAAATTTGATGTGCAATATTTGTAAAGCTTATATTTTAAATCTGTTTCGAAATTGTACTGATTATAATCAATATTTTGAACTTTTAAAGTAAAATAAGGTTAAAAACAAAATAAATTAAAAAAAATCTAATATTTAGATAAATATTTTTTGTTTTTTAATCTTGTTCTACTCCTGAAGTTCAAGATATTGATTATAATCAGTACAATGTCGTAAAAGATTTAAATTATCAACGTAACGAAAATTGTATACCAAAACTGAGAGCACCAAAAAAATCAGGCTGTATTGGGGGGGGGGGGGGAGGGGCAGGACCACAGCCAAATATTTTTCCAGGATTCAACGTGGTCAAACATGGCTACGTATGATGCTTACAAAAAAATGGATGCGATTCAGACGTTTGAAGTGTCTGAAATTCAGACGCAAAAAGTGTCTGAAAAAATTCAGACATTTTAAAATGTCTGAAAATTGAACACTCCATTTCAGACACTTAAGTGTCTGAATTTCAGACATTTTAATTTAGAGTGTAACAACTTGTAATGATATATTTGTGTAATGCAACTCCCAGTTACTAATTCAAATTTTATTGTACGGAACCCTCTGTACCCGAGTAACACTCGTACTTGACCAGTTATTTTTTGTTGTTGTTGTTACAGTGCAGAGAAACAGCGGCATTGCAATTGCAATTTCAAAACATTCAAGTATTTTAAATGTTAGAATGTTTCGATAACAAGAATTCAAAAATATTTCCTGTAAAATTTCTATTGGGGTGCCTCTATTTTCAAACAGATCAATAATTTTAGTCTCCGAATACACTTTATCCGTAAAAAATATATATATATATATTTCTAAGCATTCGAATAAAAATAATCAGTACCTTTGCATTTTCCTTGCATTTAGAAATATTTTTCGATGGGAGGAAGATTTCTTTTAGAAATCATTTCCAATCTTTTTCTTGATTTAATTTATCACTTAGATCTTCCTAAAGAAATCATTTAAAAAAGCAATATTTACTGATAAGTTCTGATCCCAAACTTTTATCAGTATTAAAATCTGCTATAATTAATTAAGAAAATACTTCACGTGGAAACATTTAAAAAAATTAATAATCAGCTCTAGTTATCAATTTTCGTTAGTCAAACTTATTCACTTGATATTGTTAGAGCATAACAAAGGGAGACTTTTGCTCTTATTGCAATTTTAAGGAGAACAACTTTTAACAATAACGTGACACTTTTAATAAAATCGTGTTAGAGTAGTTTGTATCCGTTCAGCTCGGCATCACTTTAATTAAATTACTCATGCAACCGGTTAAAACAAGTTTATTTTTTCTTTAAAAAATATAATTAGAGAATTGAAATAATTCATGTGATAAATAAGTAATTAAAAAAAATAACATAAGCGACTACCATTATCTCCCTTATTATTTAAATTTTTACTCCATATTTGAATTTCAACAACTTCGATTGTTGTCACGATGATATTTTCCAAAATAGGCGTGTACGTATTTTATAATATTTGGCATATCGCGCTACTACCAGCAACAAAACAACTGTAACGTGCATCTATTGTTAAAAATTTACCAACAACATTTTGCCGACAAAATAGAGTAGTACTTTCTATACCGTCATCATTTAATGCACAAATCATTTAACATTAGAAACGTAGGTAATAAGGTTTTTAGTTGCCGCAAGATGTTAGCAACGAATTGCGCCATCGCTTTTGCTTTTATCTCTCATACATCCACTTCTAATTTTCGCGTAATTTGAATTGTTGAACCACCGATTTGGAAAATAAAAATTAATTTCAAATTAAAGGAGTGAGGTGGATAGCGTCTGTTTTTGCTCCTCGACATTACTAAAATATTTCTGTCTTTTTGTCTAAGATAGTTCTGGCAAGATGTAGGATCTAAATTTACTGGTTCTATTATTAATTTTTGTATGCAAGCATTTTATGTAGGTTATTATCTACTAAATCGCAACCATAAGTTATTATAATAAGTTATTTTGTAGTATACTTTGAATGCAAAAATAAAATAAGAAAGATAGATAAATAGCCAAGCATAGATTATGAAACACTTTCCAACACGTTCAGAATACTGTAATAAAACTTCACCATTTAATAAGGTGAAAAATATAGTAAGCTATTTGAAAAACGCATGACACATTTGAAACCCAATGACCTCTATAGTCAGAAAAATATCAGAAGTATTTTGTGCAGCCCTGTATTTGATCTAAATTTTCATATATATATACTACAGAGTATGCCAAAATTTCGTTCAGTTAGGAAACGCATAAAATAGTTATAAATTTCCCTTTATCCATTTCCGTCAATATGTCGAAATGTACACGAATTTTTTTGAGCAGCCCTGTATATGATCTGTATAAGATTAATATACCAAGATCATGGTAATCTTAGAATATTTACTCGAGATAGAACACTAACAGACAGACTGTCGGACAAAACTAAGCCATAATCACTTTTCAACTTTTTGGATAGTTGTATAAAAAAGCACGTTATTAGTATCACAATAATTTGCAGCCCAATTGTTAGCACGATGCCCACAAAATGAGGTGCTTAGGCCTAATTTCGAGGATTCGAAAAAGGCCAGATATAAGAGGGGTGAATGTGTAATGTGTACAGGACTTTTCTTGTGCGAGAATTAAAATTAGTGTAACTTTTCTTTCAAAATTCCTCGCCGAAGACATCCCTCCCAGAGAAATATGGTCAACATTGACCGATGTTTATTGCACTCGGGACCATGGGTCATATATACACCTTCAAATGATGCATACAGAATTTGCTTTTGGTACCAATAATGAAGAAAAGTAAACATTTTTCCGTTTAATTAAAGCATTTTCATGATTTTATCAGTAAAAATAACTTTTTAATAATAAGTGGTGACAGTTGAGTAAATTTTGTGCAACAGACATCGCTACCGAAGGGTGTAATAAAGTCTACTCCCTTCCTAAAATAATTCGCAAGACGACGAAATATTGAACACTTTTTCTTTAAAGTTATTGTTTACTAAAAGTACGAGTTTCCTGATATACACCATACTTATTACATCTTCATGTTTATTGTATGTAATGTGTTATTGAATATTATAATGGAGTCCTTTTTTAAACAATGTATTTTGAAATTAGAGACAAAACATTTTATGAAAATGTAATTATTTAAAAAATTAATAGCTATATATTTTACGTAGGATTATAATTTAACTGAAATAGTGGAGGAAACTAAGAGAAGATTTTACTGAATAAAATGCACATTCTTCTTCGTGACGTTAAATTAATTTCATCTCGAACCTGTTTCAATCAGAGATTATTCAATTTTTTTTCGAAAAGTAAATTGCTACGGAAATTCTATTGTTAAGTCATTTTAAATTTTTAAATAACGATCGAAATGTTCAATCTTAGCAAAATAATAAATTTATTTAAATGTTGTCATAATATAAGGTTTATTTGAAAATATTGCATAAAATGTTTCATATTTAGATGAAAAAATTCTATATTATTATTTTTTTTAAGTAGATTTCTTTCGATAATAAAAGGTATTTTAATCTAATCATTTCGAGCGTATATTTAGAAATGTGAATATTTTTCTAAATGGAAACAATAATTTGCAATAATAAGGTTAACAGAACAAGATAAAAAAAAAAAATAAAAAAAAAACATAGCTAAAAATGTATTTTAGAATAAAGTAAATTAAAATTTATATCAAAACATTAAATAATACTTTAAATTATATGAAATTTCTTTTTCGTTTTCAGAAGAAAATGTACAACGAATTCATGCGGTGGTGATTCCTTACTCTACAAAATATGGAATAATTAGGTTTTTATAAATTGTGTTTTTTGATTTTCAAATACACAAATTTAATGTATATTCCATTTTATTCATAAAATTGTTTTTTATGTGAAAAGGTACTTTAAATCAATTTTAAACATAATTTCACCAGCCTAACAAATGAACCTTATATGAATGTTTTCTAAATAACAACGATAATTTGCAGAAATAACGTTAACAGTACAATATTAAAACAAACACACACACACGCAACTTAAAATGTATTTAAAAATAAATTAAATCAAAATATAAATCAAAATTTCATATAGTATTATAAATTACATGGAATTTCTTCTTGTCAGAAAAAAAATGAACAATGAATTCAAAATTCGTTTACATTTTTTCCTCTTCAGAATATGAAATATTCAGTTTTCCATAAATTCTGCTATTTATTCACGATGAAATATTTGAAAATCATTGATTTTCCAAAGGTCGTAAGGTTTCTGACGAACTCGGCATGCATGAAATCTCACTGTATGAAATTTAAATGTAGTTGGAGAATATATTAACAAAACATAAAAATTAAGAATAAAATTGATGTATTGTGTTCCTGTCATATTTTCTCGCCTGAAAAGTCAGTACTCTTGCTTTTTTTTCTTTTTTTCCCTGTAGAATTGCTATGTGAGTTATAAATGTAAGAATTCTAAAAAGGAGAAAGAAAAAATTAACAAATTTGTTGTTAAGATATTCCGGCAGTTAATTGTAATATAAGAATACACTAATATTAAAAATGAATGTCCCTTATAAATACGAGGGTGGTTCAATAATTATTGTCCTGAGTATATATAAAATATTTGTACTGCGATGGTTGATATGGAATATTGAAGCCGAATGTCTTAGATGCCTTTATGCTCAATTTCAGAACCGTAGCTGCTATATTAACATATTTTTTTTTTCATTTTAGGTGTGAGAAGGGGCACGTATCTTGAAAGGGGGGGGGGGTGTTGGGGCGAAAGGCTGGTTTGGAGATTATGGGGCTAGACCTGACGCAGTTCTGTGATAGATTT
This sequence comes from Maratus speciosus, assembly GCA_963932465.1. Lineage (NCBI taxonomy): Eukaryota > Metazoa > Arthropoda > Arachnida > Araneae > Salticidae > Maratus > Maratus speciosus. Next base: position 533,345,206 of record OZ010788.1, on the reverse strand, counting down.
GTGACAGTGGATGAGATGTGGGTACATCACTATGATCCCGAGTCCAAACTACAGTAGCCACGTCCCATTCACTGCCACACCCAACTTCCCCCTTTCAAGCTAGGTGCAAACTATCACACCGAAAACGATACAAAATATGTTAATATAGATGCTACAGTTCTGAAATTGAGCATATAGGCATCTAAGACATCAGGCTTCAATATTCCACACCAACCATCGCATTACAAATATTTAATACGCACTCGGGACAATAATTATTGAACCACACTCGTACTTTTATACATGGCCTGTCTGAAATGTATCCATCCTTCGGCCGAAAATATATATAAGTTACATGGGGCCCTAATCCCCTTCAATTAGGCCCCTTACGCCTCCTCGCACTTAGCCCACCGTTCCTTCCTCTGCCGAAAACTCTTCTGGAGGGCTTGTTTAGGAATAGCGTTCAACTCCACTCCGCGCAACGCATTCTGTATATCTAATCTCTACTCTCAAAACGGGATACTTTTAATGGCGCTATCAATTTCAGAAGCAACCAAAAGTCTCAAGGAGCCACGTCTGGTGAGTAAAGAGGTTAGCGAACGCTGGAATTCGCAACAAAGCCTGAATCAGATGCGATGAATGAGCATTGATGAATTTTATGATACCTGATGAATCTTACGAATTGTTTTGGTTTGAGAATTAGCAAGCTTTGACAAAATTTTATGCAGTACCTTTTCTCAACTCGTTCAGTCACCCTGAGAGAAATAAAAATCCGACGAACACGTATGACAGCACCTTACTCGGCGGTCAGCAGGCAATGACAGGCTCACTGGCACGCGTGGAAAAAATTCAAGCATGCACATTAAGCTGTCTCATGGCAATGTGCATAGTGGCATCGTTTTCGATTCACTACTACGAGCGAGAAAATTCAAGCTTGGGCATTTATTAGACAGACCTCGTGTTCTTTCGTGATAGCAACAAAAAACCATTTTCATTCTTATCATATGTAGTTTTGATTGCGATATATATAATGCCCAATGGTTATTAAACAATTTTCAATTAAGTAAGCTAAATTAATGGAAAGCTGCCCGTTCTCTTCTTCTGCAAAGTTTGCATTTATAATTATGTACTTTTGATTAGCCATAGATTGGTCAATGAAAATATATGTTATTTTAAGATTTTATATGAAAAACTGAGATGTAGGCTTAAACCTGAATTTCTAGTACAGTTTATAAACAACAAAGGAAATAGATATAAAGGACACGGATATTGTGTGAGTTCTTACTTGCTGAAGACAGACGCAATCTTTCAGGTTACTTTGTTTTACAGGAGCATACTGTTCTTTCGACAACTAATGATGCATGTCTATTTAGCAGATAGTGGAGCATTGAACCTAAGGAAAACCGATTAGATAATTTTAGAGAAATCCGATATTCAAAATCTAACTCTTCATATTTAAGCAGTGTGCAAAACATAATCATCCTGCTAAAGTAGGAACCTTTTCGAGGAGACATAATCTTGTTTCAACAAGTATAATTGTGAGCGGATGTACAGTCGTGGAAAAAAAGTAAACACCCGCTACTAACTCCTCAACAAATTATCGCAGAAGAAAGTTACTGGTACCAAACGATTGGAAATAATTTTAAATGATGTATATAAAATTTGCTCAGGGGCCATCTACATATTAAAACGAACACAAACTTCATTTATTTCAATGGCAATACCCAATTTTAACAAGATATTTCAAATCTTCGTTTCAAACTATGCCTAGACACCAACTTTCAAGTCATTTGAATGATCAGTTTTTGAATTATATACATTCAAAATTTAGTGCTTCTAATGTTAAATTACATTTTCATATTTTTATTTATATCGTCCGAAATTATACTCCTAATGTGTTAATTTTTTGTGTAGCAATGATACTAATATACCCAAACATAAATACGTTGAATTTGCAATTTTTATAATTTTATGATATGAATTATGAGATTAATATTCGAAATAATTATGAAATGCAACCTACATTTTTTTGATGGATTTAGATTTATTATGTCCTGCTTTATAGAAATACAAAATTGCACATTTTTCTTCCAAGTAGTTTTCAAATTATGCTTGAAAAATGGTAAAATGATGGTTTAAGGGGCCGTCTATGATAGAAGTGACTAGATATTTTGAAATTTCTTATGCTATCCTGTAATGCAGCAGTCTTCAATGACTGCTTGAGTGGCGCCTAAGATGCCTTGATCAAGAAGGGGGCTCTCTCGGTCCACAATCGAGTTCCGAAGTTCAATTTGGATACAGTATCGTACGAATTGCATAAAAATTTGTTTTTAGGATAATTGAAGGGTGTAGAGTTCATTTATGGAGTCAGAATTGTGTACTGCTATTTAAAAAAACAAAGTTATCGTTCGTTTTAATATTTAGATGCCCCCCTAAGCAAATTTTATATACATCATTTAAAAGTAGACTTTATTACCAATCGTGTGGTACCAGTAACTTTCTTCTACGATAATATTTTGCAGAGTTAGTAAGGAGTGTTTACTTTTTTTTCCATGATTGTACACATTGTACTTTTTTATCAGGCAGTGTAGACTGCAAAATCTTTCTAAAAGGATATCCTTCAACATTACATGATATTTTTTTCAATGAACGGAAGACCGAACATAAGTTTTGTAGATTATAGTGCGTAAGTAGGCAAGCCAGCAATTTTTTTGTACAATAACTTTGCTGACAATAATGTTAGACAATACTCACAACATGGAAAGGTCAGTGATTTCGTCGAACTAAATATTATACAGAGTAATAAAAGAACTGGACATTTACACCATGAAAAGTTAAAAATTAACGTGAAAATAAAAATCACGAAATTACTGAATGGTGTATATAAAATAAATAAAAAACTAAATGAACATTAAATTAAAATAATCAGTGTTTCAGCCATCATGTATGACCATCGTCAGGAAAGAGTTTTATATTGCTTTAAAAGAACAAAGCCACACCTGCTTGAATTTAACGGGTCTCAGGATTGGAAAAAATGAAAAAAAAAGATCATTTTCAATATTTAATATCTTAAAATGTACATGGTTGAAAAACACAATTTTAATTGCGATGAAAGATATAAGTATTTCATGCATTTTAAATAATGGAAGATGAGCAATTAGCATTTATAGAGGGTTCCAAACTGTTAGACATTTGAGGAGCAGAAAATTGATATAACAGCTTACGCGCACGATTACAAAATAAATATTGCAACTAGAATGAGAATTTTGTTGCCTACTTATACTTCAGATTACAATAATTACCCTGAACCTAAATAAATCTGTATTTAAAGCATTTTTATATTTTAAATACAAAAGTTGTATTCAGCTAATACAAATTTTTGAAAATTTCAACAGTATAATCACCTAAAAAAGACATTTTTTTGAACAATAAAAAGGAAATTTTAGGTTCTGTTTATACAGACTAACATGAAACATACGTTTTGAAAATTTTATGAATAAAATATTCAGACGTTTTTGAGATATCCTGCACGTTATGCCGAAGAAAGTCATTTGGAAAAAAACGACTTCAAAGTTTCAGAAACGCCGCTTCAGCTATTGTACGGGAATAATTCTAAAACCCACTACTTCTGTTTTAATGGGATTTTCAAGGACAAAATTCAATTATATCAAAATGTTCAGAAAAGGCAGGATTTTAACATCTGAAAATTTTTCCGAAAACTTTGAAGCTTTAAGAATCCTGAGATACCTTAAAAGTGGTCATAGATGATGACTGAATAAACGTTGATTATTTTAATTTTTTAATGTTTATTTAGTTTTTAATTTATTTGCATTACACCATTCAGTAATTTTGTGATTTTTATTTTCACGTTAATTATACAGTGAGTTCGAGATACCAAATCAATAAGAACTCACTCTGAGATTGAAGATCATATCATGATAGACAATCACAAACTTTGTATAAGAATCTTATCCTGTATTATAAATAAGTAATATAGTACTTTTAAGAACAATTCTTTCTAATAATCAAAAATATTTTAAACGGAAGTTAACCCTTTATGCACCGACGAAACTTTAAAGTACCGTTAAAATAACTTGTTACAAAATTTATATAATACATCGATTAGTAGGAATACAGATTAGAATGAGTTATAGATACTTAACTTTATCTTGTCCCAAAAGCATTATTGGTTGCACAAAACAAAAATATTTTTAAAAGGATGATTTCTTTTTCATTTGCATCTTTCAAGCTTTCTTGACGTTAAAAAATTGTGGTGGAAAAATTTCAATTGGAAAATATTTCTATATTTCTATTGTAAGAGCATTATATTTGTATATTAATACTAAAACGAATAGTTTAAATAAAAGGTTTGTGTGGATTTATTAATATTGCACAAAGTCCTTTTAAATTGAAATTTACTTAATTAATTTTAATTGGAAAAATCCTTCTAAAATTTATTAAATGATTGTGTAAATTTTATAATGTAGTTTCAAAATTTCACGAAAAATGCTTTAGAAAACTTATGCACGATAAGAATTTTCATGAATTCATAATTTGGGATATAAATGGTTAAGGTATCCGAATACATTTAGAAGCCAATTTTCGACCAAAACATCGATATTTAGATTTTAGTATAATATAATAGTCGGTCTCTTTATCTTTCCAAATCTGTTTGAATTTTGTTTATATCTTATTTAGAAGTCAAGTTATTGCTTTTTAAAAATTACTAATTATGAGTACTTTGAAACCGAAAGTATCGTTCTGCTCACCGGAAGTTCACCTCTGCTCACCTGTTTTTTTACGTTTTTCAATGCTATGTAAACACAAACGTAAAGAAGCAGAGATAATTTTTAAAAGAATTTAAAATAGAAAAACAGCAATTGTTTTAAAGAAAATAGATAACATAGTGTATAAATTGAGTAACACATTAAGGTTTACATTTCAAAATAAAGGTAAGATTTTGAATTAAATTTTGTTTTTGCGTTTTCTGTAAATAGATTTTTTAACATTTTATGTTTACGCAAAACATCATAACGGAAAAAATTATGGATAAATCTCTTTCAATTTTTTTTATGCTTGCAAAGTGCAATAAAGGGGATGAACTACACTCGTAACAGTAAGTGTTGATAAAGTTTCCGATTTGCAATAAATTTTTAGTAATTTTTGCTTCATCACTGATTAACTTTCTATATAGTTTTAAATATTTGACTCACAAATATGAGAGTAGTTCATTCCCTAGAAAAATGTTTAATAATACATAATAATGTTTACAAAATAAAAATATCTTGATTTAAAGTTGAGTTATGATGTTTTGCGGAAGTGGTTATTTTCGTTGTTTTTTGCTTTTTTTCCCCCCAAATATAAACAAATAATTTGAAATGTATAATTTTTTCTGTTTTATTTTACTTTTTTAATTACATCATGATATACGATGCAAAAAAAAAAAAGGTCATATTTTAAAATAATTTAAAAAAAACCCTCCGAAGGTATTCGGATACCTTAAACGAAAATTACAAAAATTATGAAATACATTACTGGTTTACATCATAAAGACAGCATTTGATTGAGTCGGTTTTTTTCATATTTTATACGTTCAGTTTCAAATTTGAAACGCGAATAAACAATAGGAAAAAGTTTTTGTTACCATTGAACTATGCACACTTGCAACACAAAATCGAACAGTAAAGTGGTGTCAAGTTTCTGTCATTATGTATTAAGCTTGTAATATGTATTTATATTTAATATTTATTTAAATATTTTAAAGTATAATTTAAAAAATGATGGTTTATATTTATTAATATAAAACACATATAATTAAAGATTTACCTACGTTTTTAAGGGTTTCTTTCATCTGAAGAAAATTCGTGTTGACTTCTCTGTCAATCCGTCCGTCACAGAGCTTGTTCCCAGAAACTGTATAAGTCGGAGACTTGAAATTTTGCATACTTATAGCTGAAGACCTCAGATCACACGACAAATAATAAAAGTTTGAAAGAGATCTTAATTAACGCACGTTATTAATTAAAAACCTCCTTTAAAAGAATGGAAAATGTTTCATAATTCAACTTAAGCATTGATTTTTATCAAACCTCAGCGATTTTCGGAAAAAGGCGGAGGGTTTCCATAATTTCGTCCTACTACAAGTACGATAAAGTTTTGTCAGTTTACAAACATGCATGTATCCTAAAATCTACTGGACCTAAAGACTTGAAAATTGCGCTGATTTTATATAAACTCATTTTATTTCCTTTCAAAGACAAGCGGTAGAACACATATGTTTGAGAAATATTTCACTGTCAGACGGCTGTCGCCTAGGGTGCTAGCAGTTATTGCCGACCACCTATAAAATTTTTACAAATATTGCATTTATAGATTTAATTTTTAAGGGGCCAGATCACTTTGACTCACAGCCAGAAAATGACCGTATTTAAAGCAGTTCGAAAAACCAAAGAATGCAACGCAACATTTTTTTTTTCTTTACTTTCACCCATTCTTATGATTTGATAAAATATTCAAATACACATATATTTAGTAATATTAATTAATTAAATCATAAAGACAAAACTGGCTTTTGAAAAATATGAATGTTGAAACATGCATTTTGCGCACACTATTTTATAAATTCTACTGCAGATATACACTGGTGTCCAAAATTAAAGACCAATCACAAAATGCTAATTTTCAAGTAAGCGAATACTCAAAAGGAAATAATATAATTCGAATAATTACTATCTCTACAGCTTAGCTAGCCCATATAACATTTCATTCATGTCACACATGATCATAAGTATCACAGTCACTACGGTGAAGCAAAAAATAGGAAATTCCATACATCACATTATGAGTCTCAAATGATCACTATATGTAACTCCACTGTGACTTCTGCTTTGTGACGAGTCACCATGTGACTTTACAATGTAGTTATATTGTGACTCTCATGTGACTGTCACCTGTAGACTCAATTTCAAAGTCATCGTGAACGCTGCATCGTGATAAGTTACCAAATAATGTCACATGAAAGTCACATGATGACTTTCAGGTGACAGAGAGACTATTGTGAAGTCACCATTGTGCTCTTTTGTGAAAAGTCACCATATGTCTATAATGTGATATTATTTGGTAACATATCATAATGCAACGTTCATGATGACTTTGAAATTGAGACTAAAAATGACAGTCACACGAGAGTCACAATGTAACTACATTGTAAAGTCACCTGGTGACTCGTCACAAAGCAGCAGTCACATTGACGTCTCATTGGAGTCACATATAGTGATCATTTGAGACTCATAATGAGACGTGTGGAATTTCCTATTTTTTATTTCACCGTAGTGACTGAGACACTTGTGACCATGCGTGACATGAATGAGATGCTATATGGACTAGCTCTGCTGTAGGGATAGTAATTATTTGAATTATATCATTTCATTTTGAGTATTCTCTTACTTAAAAATTAGCATTTTGTGACTGGTCCTTAATTTTGGACACCAGTGTATGTTTCATGTTTCATATTTTGTTACTTATAATACTATATTTTACACTGAGCCTAAATTTGAAAGTGTATTCAAACTCTTTAGCATAAGTAATGGCTGTTATAATCATATTCACTAAATGTTACCGAAAATGTATAATTTTTTCAATCCAAAATTTTCTGTGACAAAAATCAGAGTAAATTGAGATTCAGCATAAACTAACTCATGTAAATTAAGAATATACATAATTTCAAGGTTCTATGATAATTAGTTTTTAAATGAGAGTGCACGCAATACCAAAAAATCAGTTTTTAGAAAAACGACTTCGGAGTTGGCTTATAACATTACAGCAAATGCTTTTATGCAAGATATTTTTAGTCATAACTTCTGTTCTAATAGGTATTTTTGTAAAATTCTTTTTGCAGTGGATTTGTAATTTTTGAAGGTATCCATTCTGAAGTTTACGAAAAATTATTATATTTTAAACCGTCAACGTGATCTGCCCCCTTAAGCACCTATGCATAACGTTTGTCACTGATTCCGAATTTTTAATTTTCATTAACCCTTTAAGATTCAACCCGCACGATCGTGCGGGTTAGACATTCATTTAAACTTTTGCTTCTAAATCGTATGTAATAAAAACTCGAATCGAACGATAATTCTGGTTTGCAGATTGAGTAAAGTATCATTTTTTATCGATAGGTAGCGAGTGCAGTCCATGTTTTATTTTTTACAGGCATGACTAGATTTGTTTACAAATACATGGGGTCTTAAAGGGTTAAAGTAATCCCAGTAGAACTCTAATTATCAATTACAAATCTGATATAATTAAAGGATTCATTTCAAATTTCATTTCGACCCTTCAACAACTTTAAAAGCGAGATACCTGGTAAAACCACAGATTTTTTTGTTGTTGATAAGAATTGTTTGTTTTTTTCTGGGGGGGGGGGGATGTAAACTTTTTACAAATACTATCATTTTATACTGATATATTTTACTCAAATAAGGAGGAGTTTTCACTTTTCCTGATACAAACAAATTTTTAAATGACCAAAGAGTGATATTTTAATAAAATATCTTTCATTAATTTAATAAATACTGAATTCCATTTTGTTGGATGTTGTATCAGATGATACATGATAAAATATGCTTTCATGTGGATTGAAACTATAATTAGTAAAGGTTCCAGTCAAATGGACATTGAAACTAAATACTACATAAAATATTAGACTTTCACGTGAAACTTTTTTTTTAGCACCTAGGTATTTGGTGTCCAAGTCAGCCACAAGCAACACTTTTCACCCTTTTGCAGAGCATCTGATTTAATCTTTTATTATTAAATCGTGCCCTTTGCCGTAAACAGTATTTACACGACGTTTTGGGGAAATTTGTCTTATCAAAATTTTAAAATAAACGTGATCTTCCAGAAGCCATATTTTCTTAAATGGTGCTGAAATTGAAATTCAATTTTTTGTACTGATATGTATAATTATTCTTTTGATATGTTTATTATTTCATTTATGAAATATCTTGAATTTCTAATTAGTGTAATTAATTATTTTACAAAAAAAGTATCACTCGTCTGCTGATGCAAATAATTTGAAAAGCAAGTTATTCAGCCAGGTATTAACGTTTTATACTATAGAGGAAGCGCAGGATTTTTTTTTTTTTTTTTGAGTCACTATTCATTCGAAAAAAGTTTTCTAAATTCTATATGCATAAAAACGCACCAATTATACACATATACTTTTCATTGGAGTGGCTTAATAAGATCACATAAGTTTTAGTAAACAACTTTTTTATGTTGGCTGTATATAGGGTAACTCTGCGATAGATGGCCATAGAGGAGAGACGGCTAGTCTAAATATCTCAAAAACATGATCATAAATCGCAATATAAACATTGTCGGAATGAAAAAGTTCAACGAGTTTATTTATTGCGACGTGCATTTGTGTTTTCCGATTATAAAAAAAGTAAGTGTAATTTTTAATGTAAATTAAATAGGTGGTTGAATATTTTTTTTTCTTAGGTATCTGGATGTTTTGCCGTACGTACGTTGTATATATTTTTTACTATATGGACATTTAAGGCACGTATATAATCTAATCTTTACTTCTAAGACTAAAACAAAAACGTACAATGGCTACTGATGCTTTAAATTGGGCGACCATCAGTCCTTCAATTTCAGGACAGATGGCTACCTTTAATCATTGTTTCAAAATTATACTTAGTGATGATTTTAACTATATATAATTAAATTTTTAAAATTTAAATAAATATATAACGTTTACGTTTATAAATATATTGATATAATTATTTAAATTTAAAATAATACAAATATTTTAATAATAATAATAATAATAATAATATAATAGGACCTAACGGTTTATTTGTTTCAGAAAATACTGAAAAACATTGGAAACTTTCATAACAGAAACTGGTAAAGTTGATAAATAAACTAAATTAACGTAATAAATCTACAATTAACGCGAGAAAAAAAAACCCCACGATAATAAGAAGACGAAATACATTTAAATTATCAGATTCTACAGATTCCGAGTAAATAGAATTGGATTAGGATCACTGTGTTGGTTGTACAAAACAACATAATATCACATCCAAAAAGAATGCCTGGATGCAATGCCTAAGGTACCTGAAGTGGTTCCATGAAACGTGTACAAATTATCAAGACCTTTGCCAAGCATGTGGTAAGATTTTACGAAAAGTGAAGTATTGAAATTATACTTCAAATTTTGTTTCTTCGAGTTTTCTTCACTCATTTTCCATCATATAACTGCATCTTTACAAATTGCTATATGTTTTTCATGATTAACTAAGTGAAATATGTTTTTTTTTTCTATTTATTTGAATTAACTTTTTCTTTTTTGTATTGGATGGCCATCTCTCCTCGGCCATCTGCCATTTAAATTTTAATTTTGTTTAACACTTTTTGTTTACAATAATTAATTATTTCTTGCATAAAATATTATGAGTACATGTATAAGAATTCTAAATATGCATCAATATTTCTTGTACTTGCATTCTAAGAATTTTTAGTTCAATCTTTAAAAACTATGGCCATCTATCCTAGAGTTACTCTATACTTTAATGTTTGGTTATGCATGTGATTTGTATAACCAGCACATTTGGATGACATTGGTTAACAGTCTATTGATAACATTCACTTTTCCTCGTTAGATAAATGTCCTGAAGCAATGTGAATAATTCATTGCATTAGGTAAATTTCCCCCTCTAATATAAAATATAAATGGATTGAAAACAGAAATGGGTAATAGAGGCCCATTTTACAGTCATTTTTAAACCCCTTCTAAATTTTAGAAGTGAAACGCATGCTTCATGTAGATTTTGAATAACATTGGTCGAAAAAAAAAAAAAAACCCTCCAGTAAAAAAATATGTAAACTATAGAGATCTAATATACCTAAATCTAAATATGACACCCCAATTATCCCAACGCGTACCATTTTTCGGTGAAGCAGTGTTGTAATGATAAGAGATACTGAAAGTTTATCATATTAATTTGCAATGCAAGTTAAAATTGAAATCATATAAAAGTACTTTTACTGTGTTAAGTAAAAAATCGATGAAATATAGCATAGAAATCTACTTTGATGACACTCGTATCGTGAATTTTTCTTTTGATATACCCGTTCCTTCCATGTCCGAATTCACTATTTGCTATCCACTAATATATATTCATTCCTTATGCCGCTGGAACCCGGGTAATGTATTTTATACATTTATTTATAGAAAATTCGTATATCGTTAATATATACTTCATTATTTATACTATTTCGCTTAAGTTTTAGTAAGATATAAAATACTTTAACTTTAAAGCAACCCTTCCTATTCTAACCATAATCCTAATCCTAAGCCTAAATCTAAGCTTATAAATCCAAAAAAGGGTACGTGATACAACAACTCCATTGCCATATTTTGATTTAATAGAGTGAAATCTATAAGGATCAACCTTTAATTTTATAGGAAAATTTTGGTTCGAACCCGTATGTATAGTCCAAATCTGAAGTTATTAGAACTCTATACTGTATGCTATTTCTATTCGATTGCCATTAAATATTTTAAAAAGTGAAAGTTCACATTCTTTAGACTGTTTTCTGGCTGTTTATAATTTTGCAATGATATTTTTTTCTGTTGTAATTATATAAAAATATTTAGTACTCGGATACTTTTCACTGTAGTTCTCAAGTTCTATTCCAGTCGATTCAAGGTTTAAAAATAAATAATATAAAGATTCATACTAAGTATTTGCAATTCTGAAATTCAACACTCAACTCTAACTTTGCTTTTCTTATCGGAATTTTAACTTTAAAGTTACATTTTATGTATCAATTTTCTGTGAATAACTTTATTAATGATATATCTCCTGAGTATCTGTTGTTTTATGTATATACTTTAAATTAAAAAAATCCTTTACATAAAAAGTGTTCAAAAGCCTTTTACATTAAAAATTTATAAGTTTAATACCAAACCTTTTCCTTTAATATTCTGCCATAAATTTTAACATCAAGAGATTTCTTTTTTCTATTAAATTTGAAAGACTAACTTTATCAATCATATTTTTAGTCCTTTAACTTTTGGTGTATTCCTCTACTTTTTACAGATAAAATATTTATAATATAAATATTAATGATAAGCATCTACTAAAAATAGCATTAATTATTTACTAAGACTGCATTAAATCCCTAATAAGTATTTAAATGGAAAATGAAATAAAATCCATTTATTTCTCAGGAAATACATCAAAGAATGTATCGGATAAATAAAAAATTCAAACATTATCGTAAATCATAATCCCTTTACTTTCCCCACAAAAAACAAACAAACAAACAAACAAAAAACGAAATTATGATTTATTCCAGCACTGAAAAATTTACATTCTGTGTAAAGAAAATAGAAATTTGTTCTTCTGAATATATTATATAAAATGTTCGATTTATATTAGTCCTAATATTTATTCATCATGGGACATTTAAGATCATTGATTTTGCAAACGAAGTCAAAGTTTGCTACTGATTCGGCGCATTTAAAGTTACAAATGGAAGGAATTGAGATATTGCTGGAGTAATCGTAATGTCAAATTCGGTTAAACGTAAAATTATGCGTGAGTAAAATATAAACTACATTCCTATAAAATTCATTTTACGTAGAATGTCTACATGTTTGAGAAGCTATTCATTTTAAAGGTTTAAAAACATAAATCGCAGTTTAGAATGAATGTTAAATTGTATATTTCATTTTCATTTCTTTTATTTAGTAATTTAAAAAATGCTTTATATTATTTAGTAATTTAACGATTGATTTATTGATGGTAGCAGTATAAAAATACTTCTAAATTAAATATTATGAATAGGTTTAATGATCTTGTATGTATTTTTAAAAAATTTTCAAAGATTCAGACTGGTTGTAAAGTATTTTTTTTGACGTTTTGAAAGTATCTTTACACTGTAAAAAATCCATGCCGTCTCGGCTTACAGTCGCAGGTAGATTTCGAAGTTAAGTACTAATTTCACCAACAGAAACTAAATCATGATTAGAGATAAACCCACTTTAACAATTTTATATGGCCGCTTTTGACGAGTTTTTAATTTCATTTTTTTTTCTTTATAAGAGCTGGTTTTATCAGAACCATGTTAAGGAAATATTCAAAAAAAATTTTCCAAGCTCAACAACTAGAAATTTTCTGACACATTTTTAGATTAATTTTGAAAAGGAAAAACATGAAACTTGCTGGCGTGATTTTTTAAGCGATTTATAAGCGACCTATGTTTTTATTTTTTGTTCAATTAATTAGAACTTAATTTATAAACAATTATTTTCTCATTAGGACAATATTTTTAGTTTCCAACACAATCGCTTTCAGAAATTCGGTTCAAAATGCCCAGTTTGACATAATTTTTTTAAATATATTCTGCCTCTATCAAAAAAGTGACTTTTACAGCATATTATGTAGTTTCTGAATAAGAGAACCTACCAATTGGATCCGTTTGAACGCAAAAATGAATTTAAAAATGAGTCAGAAAATACGCAGTTTGGATTTGAGTAATACGATATTTTTTTTTCTTGAACCTCTATGTATTTTTAATTTGTTTTTGCTGTAAGAATTGATCCTATCAAAAACTTGCCAATATAAAAGTTGTAGATAATATTCAGAAGATGTAGAATAAATTTAAGCGGATTGGATATCTTGTGAATTGACGAAGTTATGGATTTTTTTCTTCTTCAACCCCTCCCCCCCGCCCCCCACCCCCCCTACACTTTTTGTTTTCGTTTCAAAAAAATTTTTGTGGTAAGAATTGGCCTATCAAAAACAACTTGTCAATATAAAAGTTGTAGATAATATTAAGATAATTTATAATAAATTCAATTCGGTTTGATATCTTGAAAATTGACGAAGTTATAAATTTTTTTCTCCCCAAAACCACATTTTTTTCGCCCCTTGAGCCCATATTTAATTTTATCAAAAATCTGTTATACATAATTTTTTAGCCCTTTTTTTCGAAGTAATAACAACTTCAAATTGTTTCTACATTTATTATAATTAAGAATTTATGCGGTTTTTTCGTTTTCACAAAAGCTATCCCTATTTCCTCACCCTTGGTCCGATTTTGGCCATTAACGAACTTGACCGAGATTTTATGCCCTTTGATAGCATGTTTTGAAATATATTCTGCCTCTATCAAAAAATTGACCATTACGGTACATTATATAGTTTCTGAGTAAGAAAAGGTACCAATTGGAAGCCTTTGAGAGTAAAAATGGATTGTAAAATAAGTCAGAAAATAAGCAGTTTGGATTTGAATACTGCCTTACTAAGATGATTTTTTTCTTCAACCGCTATGTATTTTTAATTTGTTTTTGCTGTAAGAATTGGTCTTATCCAAAACTTGTCTATATGGATGTTGTAGACAATATTAAGAAGATATATGATAAATTCATGGGGATTTTATATCTTTTGAATTGACGGAGTTATGGATTTTTTTCTTCTTCAAACGCCCTTTTTGTTTTCGTTTTTTTTTTTTTTTTTTTTTTTTTTTCGGTACGAATTGGTCCTATCAAAAACTTGTGAACATAAAAGTTGCAGATAATGTTAAGGAGATTCATGATAAAATTAATTGGATTTGATATCTTGAGAATTGACGAAGTTATGAATTTTTTTCTCCCCAAAACCCTATTTTTTGAGCCCCTTGACTTTGCGCCCCGCCTTTTAACTTTATCAAAAATGTGTGATACATATATTTTTGGCCCTATTTTTAGAAGTAATAAAAACTTTAAACTGATTCGATATGTACAAAATTTAAGAAGCGATGGGTTTTTTTCGGTTTTCACAAAACCCCTCCATATTTCCACCCCCTTGGTCCGATTTTGTCCATTAACGAACTTGACCGAGATTTTATGCCCCTTGGTTTTATGTATCAGTTTGGAAAAGATTTGTGCAGAATTGTGGAAGTTATCGTGTCCGTAAAAAGTGATATATATATATAAAGTTTTTTGTTTTTGGGGGGGAGGCGGAGGGGGTGATTTTAGGCTCTAAGGGTCATGATGGATGTAGATCTGCAAAAAATATTCGAAATGCCATTATAGGGGAGAATGTAATAGGTAGTATTTCATACGAAATCTACTTAAAAACGAGAAATTTTTTGATCTTTCTTACGAAAACATAATATGACTTATTATTCCGAGTTACCTACGATTCCGAAAAGTGTTCCTACATTTCCAGAAACCAATAGATTTCGTACAATTAAAGGAGCATTTCAGAAAGCAAAATTCCCTTTACTGCCTTTAATTTAAGAAATCGTCACGAGGTGCTTTTATAGTGAATTAGTCAGTTTTTGCATCCCGGTATCAGCATGAAATATCGCTTTACGATAATCACGAATTCCCGAATTTACCAATTGTGATGGAGACGAACATTGATCTCGAAGCCACAGCGGTCGCCCGACGTATATCAGAGCCTTTCGATGTCTTTAATTTAATGAAATTAGCTTAAAATTTTTCCGGTGTATCGGTCAGTGTTTAAAGGAAAGGAAAAAAATTTCGGACGGGCTTCGCGAATTCGCGGCGGTTTATCAGCCCATCCACCCCCGACCACCTGTCAATCGTTGTTTGTACAAATTTACGGTAAGAGGATACAACTTTTCCCCATATTGATATTTTCATAGGGGCCCTGTTCATTCTTCGAAACTTAATCTCAGGTTCCAGATCTGGGTGTTTCTTCCATTTACATTGAACTATGACACTTGTTCTTTTTTTCAGGCTACGAATTGTAGCTTTTGATAACAAAAGCTCCAATTCAATTTGAATTTGTCGCACGGCCATTTTTTATGTAGAAGCTATCGTCCAAATCCTTGCATCATTCCGTTTATTTATGAACCGTACCCTTCCAATTTTGGATTTTGTTGTGTATGTGTTACACCTGTATCGGGGCTCTGTACACAGTCCGTTTCGAACAATCTAAAAAACCAGCAATTTCTGAAACACACCGACATTCTGATTTTACATTCCATATCCTAGTTAAGGCTTCCGGTTGAATCTCCTTTGCTTGTAGGATCTTTAATAACCGAAGCTACTGCAAACTAGGCATAAATATCTGAAGCGTTTGACATCATTCATTTTTAATTTGCATTTTTTTCGTTACTAGTACCAGGAATTCAAGATTCTGTTTAATGCTAATTTGTACTTTATTGAAAAAATTAAATATTTCAGCAGATTTAAGGGGCTACTTCCATCCAAAAATCTTATAAAATCAGAATTACATAAATTGTTTAATTTGTAATTGATTCCTTTTATTAGTTTGATGACAGACGCGATGATTTTTTAAACTTTTAAGTTGCGATGCAATTCATTAAAATGCGTAATGAAACCTTTTTTCAGATAATCAAACTTTATATTAAAAATAATTTTTTTCATTAAATATCACTTAGTCAGTTTATATTACCAGTATTATCAGTTAATATAATACTTATACAGGCCATGGAATTAGGAAATCTACATTTAAGTAACTTCAAATAGAAACATTAATGAATTCGGAAAATCGTTCTGACAAAAAGAAAAAAAAACAGCGATCAAACCTTTTACTTGCGCGAGCTCATCACTTACATTCTTTATAAAGTCTTTTTAATAATTCACGCAGCACATACGTTGTTTGAAGAGTCTTTTAGTTTAACTACAACGATTGAAAACTATTCTGTTGCTTTCGAATCTAGAGAAAAATTACTTCTACATATTCCAAATTTAAAAACATTCCAAATTTCACCTTCTTCTTTCTTACTAGTCAAGAAAATAAAATTTTGCCTTGTAAATCAAAATTTAAATCCTGCATCCTAAAAAATGGAACTGGAAATTGAAAAAAAATTTTTTTTCTTTGTAGCATAATGTTAACAAAATCAAATTTCCACGTTTCAGTTATCAATTTATCATAAGAATTGTTTGAATCATTGATTTTTCAAGAAACATTTACAGTCGAGTTTTCGAGCGTATATTTTTAGTCACTGTAATTTGTATGTAATACTTTACCATATAAACATGCCAAATATTTGTTGCGACTCAAATCTGCAAGATAAAAGACATACAAGATACCTTTATTTGATTCGCTATGATCTCTGTTATGTAACAGTGACATTTTAAAATGATACAGTTTCATTGTTTCTGTAAGCAAGAACAGCAAATATGTGGTTTATTTACTTAAATATTGGTGTAAACAGTTAACACTTTGAAATAAAATAAGAATTTATTAAATGTTTTATACTAAAATATCAACAACAATAACAAAATAGTATAAAGTCTAGTTGTCTCTGAAATTTATAACTTTATTTTGATTTTAGGTTTAAAAATAATCATATTTTGCTATAAATCAATTGATGTAACTTCTCTCTTATAATCCAGTTGTATTTTAATCTTAACCTTTTTTCAACTCCAAACTTATGGGACGTACTATACGCATTTACATATATCATGTGTTTGAAATGTAGTACACCAGCCGTTTGTACCAATAACTGAATTTGCAAAAGCAAATTACGAACAGATTGTTTTTGTTCGCAGCAAATATGTGATTTATTTCATTAAATATTAATGTAAACAATTCACCCTTTGAAATATAGTAAGAATTTATTAACTGTTTCATACTAAAATAACATAAATAACAACAAAAATAGTATAAAGTCTGGTTGTATCTGAAATTTATAACTTTATTTTGATTTTAGGTTTAAAAGTAATCATATTTGCTATAAATAAAATAGGTGAAACTTCTCTTTTATAATCCAATTGTATTTTAATCTGAACCTTTTTTTCAAATACAAACTTATGGGACATACTATACACGTTTACATATATCATGTGTTTGAAATGTAGTACATCAGCCGTTTGTACCAATAACTGAATTTGTGAAAGCAAATTACGAAATGAAAATTTTTATTCGGTTATTCATGTTTATAAATTATATTTAATGAAATAATTTATTATAAAGTAATATGGAAACAGCTTTGGGATAAGTATGTTGGTCGGATATCCAGTATGTACGGCCCTGGAAGAAAATTATCACCCCTGTTTTAAAGGGTTAAATTGTCTTCTACAAATTAGTCAAATACAAATTATCTTAAAGAGATGGAAGGATTAATTTTTGAATGTCAATACAATTATTTTTGAAATAGGTGCAGTTTACATACTAAAAAGCGTACGAAGATTGAATTTCCCATTTGTAACACCAACATTTAACACCATATTTGAGTTTCTTTGATCAAGGCCAGTCTGTAAAAAGAGATAGTTTATATTTATTAATTCGTTTTATTTAATTGCGTAGCTGAACAGTGGTAGAAGGAGCAGTGTAACGGATTAAACTTGCGTTGAAGAAAATATTTAAATGCCGTAACGCAACGTAACGTTTACATAACGTAACGTATTTGTATGAATGGAACAATAATAAATAATAAAAATATTCTCTTATGATGACTGCGAGAATTGCAGGCCAAAAGTACTAAGAAATTTTAAATAAAATGTATATTTTTAAAATTGGAACATCTATATTACGCGTGGTGCTTTACGCGTATATTTTTTTTTACAGACCGCTGGAGTCACGTGATGCTCGAATGCACGAATGCAGTTGTACGAAGTGAGCATCACGTCTTCTAGCGGTCTGTAAAAAGAAAAAAAAAACACGTGGAATGCACTGCGGTAGCCTTTCTTTTTTGTTAGCCTTGGTCCACAAGCAGAATAGCAGTTATTATTAAATATCATGTGTCACCCTTCACGTTTTGACACGGAACATCCCGAGATTATCAGAAATATTGATTTGTTAACTGATTCTAGAATTTTGATAAAATATTTTATGGAGAAATATTTTACGTTTTCACTTTCAAGACGATTTCCTTTAAAATATAGATAGAAATTTTTCAGATTTCTTTGAGAAAATTTACCTGATTATTGTTTTGAAATTTAGTAACCTAAAATTTCAAATCTGCAAAAGTTATTTAACTATTACGATTAAAATTAAATGCAAGCTTATGTTCATGTATTTAATGCATTTCAAATCATTATACAGTAATCCCTTAACATTCGCAAGTTTTGATTATTCGCGAAATAAAAAATGAAAAACATTTGAACTCGCGAATACTTAACTTGGTTATTCGCGAATTTTGTTTTGAAAAGTATATATTTTTACAAAGTAAACTCGCTTTGTTTTACCAATTCTGTAAGTATTTGATACTGGGCATCTGCAATGTACTGATAACCTAAGTTTCGAGAATTTCAGCCCTTGTATTGAGGCAAAATATCGATCTGTAACTCCACGAAACCCGAAATATGAATTGATGCTAAAAAAAAAAAAAAAAAAATCCTAAATTTTCTAAAATTGAAATTTTTTGTTGGAAGTGGAAAATATTTTGCAGAAAATTTATGGTTTGTATTTCATGGGTTAATTTTAAAGCTGCACGAACAACTTGTTGAGAAAGAAATATAATGTGAACCTTCACTGGTGAGGAGTCTTAGATTTAAAAGAGCAATCGAAGCCGCAATTTTTCCTTATATGGAAATTCATAAACGTTCTTCCAAACAATCCATATATTAATAAATTTTTCAACCACCAACTAGCAACAACTAGCAACTAAATTTTGTATAATATGTTTATAATTATTTAAATTTATTTACAGCATGCACTTTTTAATGCTTAATAAATATATTCTATCGTTTCAATTGCCTTTTTCGATTTAGAAAAATAGTAAAACCTAACCCCCTTTTATGTACGGGAAGATAGTCTCAACATTCTCGATTTTAACATTCGCGGAGGTTTCCGCAAACCTAACCCTCGCGAATTTTAAGGGATTACTGTACTTACCTTTTCAAATCATAGATATTAGAAATAGATGTATAGAAATTGAGACTTTTGAAATTGGAAATTCAGAAAATGTGTAAGAATTGTTTTGAAATTATAAATTATATCTAAATAATATTAGATCTGTTGCTATCGATCGTGCTTGTGGTTTATTTTATATCAATAGTTTAATTTCTCAAAATCTTAAAAAATGTGTCAATAATCTTGATTCTTCGGTTACTCCTGTTTATTTTCTAACCGTATCAATTTACCATTTCATAATATTATTAGCTATAAAATATCGAATATCTTAAGACATTATGATTTTAGAGTGGTTTTTAAACCAGTCAATAAATTAACTTTTACACAGTTGAAAGATCAAATTCCTCCTCAAAATTATTGGGCTGTTTACAATATTCAATGTCAATGTGGTTTTTCCTATATATTGGACAAACTAAACGAAAACTCCGTTACAGAATCAAGGAACATATAAACTATGTAAAGAAAAAATAATTGTAAAAATCCTCTATTGCTTCTCATTGCTGGGGGGGGGGGGGGAAAGGACACAACTTCAATTTTGACTCAGCTACTATTATGAAGAAATGCATTACTCCTCTAGATTTAGACTCTTTTGAAGCTGTTCACATTCATAGATTTAAAAACTCTTTGGTTAATGATTTATCTAGCGTACCTTACATCTCAACTTTCTGGGTGGATTTGTTGTGTCACGACACTTCACTTCCGCTTTGATTTGATTAGTTGCTGGAACTTGATGGTCTTTCGTTGCTGTGTTAGTTGACATTTGGGTTTTCAGCTTGCATGTAGTTGGGGGGATACTGTTTTTATACATAGATTTTATACACTCATGTTGCGAGTCCTATGAACTCACGAAACGTATACGTCTGGATTTATTCATATTACCTAATCTATTTATTGTGTGTTTAAACATTGATTTTTTGTGATTTAATTGTTTTGAAACTCTATATTTTAACTTATTAAGAAAATATATCTCTATATAAAATTGATGATTTATCTATTGCAACATCTTTCAGTAAAACACATTTAAGTTAAACTGGTTGGAAATAGGATTAAACTTTTATTTCGAAATTAGTCCCATTAAATTTATATGAGTAAATCATGCGTATTATTGGAATGAAGTTTAACATTAGGATATGTTAAATTAGAATTATTTTTAAGAAAAATACATATTTATTTCAAAGTTTAATTGAGGTTAGTGCATTTTAAAGGCGCTTTCTAATGACGTAACACTTATATTGATAAAAGGGGGTTGGTAACAATAATAAAAGTAATTATTTCTGAAACAGCGATTATTAGTTTCGTTTAATTTTTTTTTCTAAAAGCATCCGCTAATATTGTTTAAATAGCGCTGTAAGAATGACATTGCGTTCATGCTCGAACTGTTGGATGACAAAACGTTAAACAACTTTATCTTTGTCTCTTTTTGTTTTTCTTTTTTATTTCTTTTTTATCCTTCTTAAAAACAAAAAAAAAAAAAAAAACACGAATTTCTTTTAAAATATAGGTATAAAGTTTTCGCATTTGCTTTGAGAAAATTTTAATATACATAATGCTTAAAATTATTGATTTAAAATTTAATAACATAAAATTAAAAATCTGCAAAAGTTATTTAGATATCCGGATTAAAATTAAATTTAAGCTTATATTCACGTTTTCATTGCATTTCAAATTATTATATTTATATTTTCAAATCATTATACGGATAGAAATTATTTCTCAAACAGCTTTTATTACTTCCGTTTTCCATTTTTTTTTCTACAAACATTCGCCTATATTGTTTAAATACCACTAGAAGAACGACATTGCATTCATGCACCAACTCTTCTGCCCGAAATTTAATTAGCTTTGTTTTGGATGACAAAACGTTAGACAACTATCTCTTTTTTTCTGATTTTTCTTTCTCTTTTGTTTTCATTTGTCTTTCTGTTTGTCTTTATTTCTCATTTTATTCAGATCGTTTAAATTTTTGTAAGGAATAGTTTACTGAATGGTAAAGTAAAACATTCTAAGAACGACATTGCGTTCATGCATGAACTCTTCTGCCAAAAAGTTAATTAGTTTAGTTTTGGATGACAAAACGTTAAATAACTTTCTCTCTTTTTTTTTCTTTCTCTCTTTTTTCTTTTGTCTTTCTCTTTGTCTTTTTTTTTTCTCATTTAATTCAGATCGTCTAAATTTTTGTAAGGAATAGTTTACTGAATGGTAAAGTAAAACATTAAGAAACATTGAATTAATAAATAAAAAAATATTTGACATTGTGCATATTTTTTTACTTTATTTTAGAAATGCAGCCATTTCTTTAACTAAATCGTAAATGCAAAATGTAAATGTGATCAACTAAGTTTGGTTATTTTACCGAAAGACAAGAATAAGAAAGGTAACAATAAGAAAAATATATATTTCTCAAACAGTATTTATTACTTTCCTTTTCAATCTTTTCCTAAAAACATCCGCCGATGTTGTTTAAATAGCATTCTAAGAACGACATTGCGTTCATGCACGAACTCGTTGGCCAGAAAGTTAATTAGTTTCGTTTCGGATGACAAAACGTTAAACAACTTTCTCTTTTTTTATTTCTCTTTTTTTTTTCCTTTTGTCTTTCTGTTTGTTATTTTTTCTCATTTAATTCAGATAGTCTAAATTTTTGTAAAGAATATTTTACAGAATAGTAAAGTAAAAAATTAAGTGAAAAATAGTGAAGGAACAAATAAAAAAATTATTTGACATTATACATATTTTTTAATCCATTTTACAAATCTAGCCATTTCTTTAACTATACTTGTATAGTTAATATAACTTGTATCTTATGTGGGTTTTTTGTTCTTATTCCAAATCTAGTTTTAGATGTACTCCAGCAGGCCTTTTTTAGATATTTGCATATTTCGATTCATGCAAGTTTAGTAAACTTTATACAATTATATGCAAATTTAAGGCCTTACATATTATTAAGACCTTTATATAAATTGTTGTTTATCTCCCTGTTGTTCACCCTTTGGCAACGAGGTACACACCCCTAAAAAGCATCTTATGTGCAAAATGTAATGTGATCACTTATTAATAAATCGATAGGCGTAATAGTTTAGCGAAAGACAACAATAAGAAGGTAACAATAAGAAAAATAATTATTTCACAAACAGAGTTTATTACTTTCGTTTTCATTTTTTTTAAATCTAAAAACATCCGCCAGTATTGTTTAAATAGCATTGTAAGAAAAACACTGCGTTCATGCACGAACTCTTCTGCCTAAAAGTTAATTAGTTTCCTTTTGGATTACAAAACGTTAAACAACTTTCTCTTTGTCTCTTTTTGTTTTTGTTTTTTTGTTTTTTTTTCTCTTTTGTCTTTCTGTTTGTATTTTTTTCTAATTTAATTCAGATCGTCTAAATTTTTGTAAAGAATAGTTTAAGGAATAGTAAAGTAAAATATTAAGTAAAAAATATTGAAGGAACAAATAAAATATTTATTTGATACAATGCATAATTTTCTAATCCTTTTTACAAGTTTAGCTATTTCTTTAACTGTATCGTACATGCAAAATGTAATGTAACCAATTACACTAGTCAACAAATTTAAACTTTTTGTTTCACTAAATCCGAAATTAGTTGTATCTTATGCGGGTTTTTTGTTCTTATTCCGAATCTAGTTTTAGATGTACTCCAGCAGGTCTTTTTTAGATATTTGCATATTTCGATTCATGCAAGTTTAGTAAACTTTATACAATTATATGCAAATTCAAGGCATTACATATTATCAGACTGGATTTTTTTGTTTTATGCTATGATAACTGTCTAGTTTATTTTTCAGAAACATTGTTTCTGAGATTGTACTGACATGTTACCGTGAAATATTGTACCTAATTTGCATATTTTTCATGTTTTTTCTAATAATCTTTCTTCACGTCCAAATATTTCTGCCACACGAGTACGCTGATATGTTTCTAAACCAGTTTTTTGCGCTGATTTCATATCTGGTATCTGTTTTCTTCTACTAGGTTGAGCAAAAAGTTCTGGGAAGTTTGTGAAAGTTGCGTTGTTATGCGCAAATTAACAACAAAGGCAACAAGGACTGTTCTTCAAAGTAGAGACCATCATAGTCCACTTTCTGCCATCGCTCTGCCAGATTCCGGATTTCGCTGGAAGTACCATGGCAGCTCCTTTGAATTGAAAAACTGTTGACATGCTTCTTCAACTTCATTAAAGGATTCAAATAGACGGCCCTTGAATAAGTGTTGCATTGATCGGAAGAGGCCATAATCGGATGGAGCCATGCCTGGACTGTAGGCGGGGTGTGAAAGAATTTCGACGCCGTCCAACTGTGAAAACTTGTCCTTGGTCCTCTGGGCCGCGTGCGGTTTGGCATTGTCCTGCTGAATCAATGCGCGCTTGCGGCGGACCAATCATGGATACTTCTGCACCAATTTGTTGTAACGCGATCCAACTGCTGGCAATAGAACTCGGCATTGACGGCACGAGCATCATATACGATACAAATTCTGGTAACTATTAGATTAAAAATTTCCCAGAACTTTTTGCTCAACCTAATATTACGTTTATTTTTTGAAATAAAGTGAAATTTTACATTATGGTCAAAAAAGCCAGAAATCGCTTTTTATGCTATTTTGTGATGTACGTCAACTAGTTAGGATAGATTCTACTACTTTTTCCTTTATACGAATTGTTGTTTATCTCCCTGTTGTTCACCCTTTGGCAACGAGGTACACACCCCTAAAAAGCATCTTATGTCAAACTTGTGTCAATTCTATGCAAAAGTAAAAATTCATTTTACTCAAACACTAGACGGAATATAAGGAAACAGCTTGCAGGTTTAAAATAAGCATAAAAATATAGTCTAGAAAAACATTAAGCTAATTCTATGACAACTACTTTAAAGTTTATAGTAATGTAAAGTTACGCCATTGAAAAATATGCAAATTAGGCTTAATAACTGACAGATAAATATGAAGAATATGCAGGTCGTGACATTTATCTGAAGCAAATAGTAAAGTACTCATTATTTAGAAAAGGTAATGGAATATGACATTTATTCTATCTTAAATTTGCATAAAATAGCACAAAAAAGCTTAAATTTGCATAAACTTAAATATGCAAATTTCTCAAAAACTGGACCGCCTAAAGTAAAACGGAAAGCATATTCAAAATCAGCGCAAAAAAGGTGTAGAATCAACTAATTTCAGTTCTGTGAAAGAACTATTGTTCTTCAGTATTTTTAATAAATCGATATGTGTAACCGTTTGGTTATTTTGGCGAAAGACAAATTCCTACAAAAACACATGAACTTTTCTTTATAAACATTACAGAAAAATGTAAAATTTGGTAATTTAAGTTATGAAAGCTGGATTGAAAAGGAAAAAAAAGGAAAGAAAATCGCGAGCCAGAAATATAGCAAGATATGTAGAAGGGGATAATTTTTCAAAATTAATTGCGTCTAATTCTTCATGTCTATATTTTAATAACAATTACAACAACTATACATTTATTATTTGAGGAAAAAAGAAGATTATACATGTATGCAATAAGTATGCTCGCTAAACAATATTCCAAAAGTATTTAGAATTGCAGTTTGTATCTATCTCGCAAAGCGGTTTTCAAATTAAATCTGCACAACAGACTTCCTGAAAATATTTTTACTTTGCAAAAAACAATCACCAACAACCATTATAACGCATATAAAGAGTAGATATGAGCTTGGGCACATTTTTTTGTCGGATTCCGAGGATTTGAAATTCTTGCCCACCCGAGTCCAAAACATTTTGTGTCATCAGATCCCGAACCGGATACTGAATGCATGTAGTTGAAAATTGTTAATAATATTTTAAAATAGTTTCAAGATTTATTTAAAATATATTCTCATTTAAAATAGATTCTCATTTAAAATATATTCTAACATGGAAATAAGTAATAATCCTAAATACTGTTCCATGAGAACTTTTAAAGATTTTCATGTCTCTTAAAATCTGTTTTAAATAGCAAATTTGTCATTTATATCTGACCACTGGCAGAAATCTTGCTAAAATCGCAATTCTGATTATGTAAAAATATTATTGTACAATTACAGAAGACATGAGTTCATGTTTCCAGTAACTTAGGAAAGGGACTTCAAACAGAAAGCGAGATAGTCAAGAGATAGCCAAATGTTTCTTTATGTTACTAGTACTGACCGTGCAAAGATTTCAGAAATAGAATATGTCTCCTTACATTCAATCTCTAACAATTATATTCCCTTTCAAACTGAGTTTTAAAGAACAGGGTAGTTTCAAATGACGTCACAAATCCGCCATGGAGGTCAAACATCCATTGAAGGGCATTTCTGATTGGTAGCTGAGAGGATTGTGGGAGCGGTTGGAGATCAACAGGGAAGTTGTGATTGGCTGATAAAAATATCATCAGCTGATTACAACTTCCCTATTGTCAAACACATTAATAAGAAATTACATTCTTGTGTCTGAAAGTTTTTTTTCCATTTTTTCAAGTTACAATAAATAAAATTTTAACTTTGAGCCGGAGTCAAAGACTGGTATAAAAAAAGATGAAGACTTTCTTTTCTCGAATAAACATTTGATGCATGCATGTATGTATGTATGTATGTTATGTTTATGTGTGTTTGCTTCATAGAACGCATTAGTACATTTCTTTTATTTTTATAAGTTCGTATCATCTTCAAAATACATTTTTGATTATAATTAATGAAAAATAAACATATATTTAAATTTTAGTTTATTTCCGAGTAGTTTCCATAGAAATGATATAAATGAGTATGTAAATGAGTTTTATTAAACCGAATTATAGATTTTTGAATGCACTTAATTCTCAAGTGATCCTTTTTATGTTCGTTAAACATGTTTTACGAAAAACATGATAAATTAACAGAATTAACATTGACATTAACATTAACATTATTGTTCATATTAGTTTGCTACTTTTGGAAGTAATAAATTCAGTTTGCAGCTGAAAATGTTTAATTAGGATTTGGTAGCCTCCTATAAATCGATATTCCGGTTTGAGAAAAAAAATAATTCTACTACTTGGGAACGTTTCTAAAAATAAATGGGAGCAAAAGAAAATTATTTTTTATATAAATGCTTCTTTAAATGTCGAAAATATATTGGTTTCTGGAGTTCCTAAAGAAAAAGAAAGCTTTTCGGAATCATGAATAATTCGGAAGAATTTATTAGACGCGTTTGTAATTATATAAATACATTGTAACTATAGTTGCCGTCTGTTCTGTCCGTCCATCAACATATAACAGCGCAAAAACTACCTAACCAAATGGTTCGAAATTTAATATATATAATTGTTGCTAAATTTTGTCTTTCATTTCAAATATTATGAAAATCGAATCAAAACTTACAAATATATTAATAAAAGTTTTTTCATTCTATTAAATCCTATCATACGTAATTAATTCAATGATATCCCATGATTGGTAATGATTCTAGGTTGCCGTGGTGATTGCGTCCTATTTAAGATGGAGTCATATTATTTCCATATTACTGAATTTAGTACACACATATATATATAATAAATTTGAAATCACAAATATATGAAGAAATTGATAAAGTTCTAAAGATGATTTAGAAATAAACATATGAAACCAGTATGTAAAATAAGAAACTATGAATGACTCACAGAATCATCAGAGGAGCTTGTGAGTTCATTCATAGAAGATGCGTTATTTCATCCAATTTTGTCTGCATTAAGCCTAAAATGACAAAAAATTAGCTCCTTATAACGCAAACATTACAGAAAATAGATTGGATCTGGATTAATAAATTGAAACTGGAATAATAGCAATATATATATATATATACTAAATTTTGTACTCCTGCCTTTTTGCATAATAGTGCAACAGCTATTGCACCAAGATCTGAATAGTCGAATATCTGAATATATATATAGAAAACTAGTTATAGTACGAAAGCATCTAATTTGCAACGTTTCACGTACACTTTCCGATTTGTGTATTATTCGTATTATGTTATATTTTTCTTACTTTACAGTGTAGAACCGAAAAGAAATACCGAGTTCGTGTAAGTCTATCACACTGTTTTCAAATTAAATCTGTGCAAGTGACTTTCTGAAAATCTTTTCACTTTTTCTACAAAATGTGATCAACGAGCAAGCTTTATAACGTACATAAACATTTGATGTTGTATTTAATTATCTCTAGAACAATTATTCACAAGAAAAGCATTTCTTTAATTCTACTGTAATGAATATATAATTAAACACCTGCACCTGTTGCTGCTACACTTATCGATTCGGTTCTTTTCCCGAGGGAAATTTGGGGATAAATGCAACGAGTACGCCCACATACTCGCTAATGAACTAATTGCAAGATTACCGGATACTTTTTTATCTAAGCGCAGATCGGCACAGACTTGTCGAAAAAAAGAGTGGTAATAGTATTCAGCGAACGATAAAATTAGTTTAGTGTAGAAATTTTCATAGAATATAAATCACTTGTAAAAATATTTGAACTTTAGGGTATAATTATATTTACATAAGACTAAATTTCATTAGTTTGATAATTATCATTCCAGTAATTATAATATTACTTAAAGAAAGAGAATTACTTGAATGAAGCATTTTATCATTGCTCATTTCATTTGCTAATTTCCATTTTAAGCATACCTCACAGGTATGTATTTTGTTCTTAAATGCTTATGAAAGATAAATAATTATCTCTCTTATGCTTTTCTCTTCTCTTTCTTAAACACACACACACTTATAGATACATTTGTGATTATTTTAGAGGATTCATTAACAACTTTTATTATTAATATAAACTTAACAAAATTCTTTGATTAAAATTAAACGCATTTTTAAGTAAAGTGTTATTTCTTTATTTTTGGATTACATTTTCATATAAAATATTTCGTAAATAAAAATTTTATTAGCAGTATTAAAATGTTAATTTCATAGTATTTTTTTAATGTCTTTGCTTCAACTTTTTATCAGTTGTCAATGCAATATAAGGAAAAACGTTAATAGATCGGTATTATTTAATAACGTTATTTTCGAAAAATAACAGAGCATTTAAACTGAAATTATATGATGAAAAATTCGTATAAAACATAAATAATCACACATTTCAATTTAAAAATAATACATTAAAATGTTATGAATTTTTTAATATAATTTAAGAATTATAATATAATTCAATAATTTTCATAGTTGTAGTAGGACAATTAATGTTTATTCCAACTAAGTGAAAATACTCCAGACCAGGACCCGAATCTGAATATCTTGGCGTGTCATGCCAATACTCTACCATTCAAGCTATCCTGACGGTACCTGGTCTGACATAATTCACTCCTATTTGTCCGACACTGCTGCGAACTGCAGCGCTAGTTTCATTCATCCGAGATATAACTATAGGATTTACACGATGAAAGTATTTTGATAACGCGGGGACTCGTGTATACACTATGAAAGTGATTTCATAACACGGAAACTCATGAATATCATGTAACACGTACGGAGTTTCCGCGTTACCACAAACATTCATCATGTAAATGCTATAGCTCGGGTGCATAAAACTAGCGCTGCACTTCGCAGCCATGTCCAACAAATAAGAGTTAATTATGCTGCCCAGGTAACATCCGAATATCTTAAAAGGTTGCGACACGGCGCGACATTGGCGCACACGCCAAGGTAATCAGGTTCGAGTCTCGGTCTGGACGTTTTTCGCTCAATTGGAATGAACCACAATTGTACTACTCCAACTATGAATACGATTTATCCAGCTGAAAAAAACTCCCCTTCTCTTAATTATTATGAACTAATTTAATAATTAATTAATAATCTTATTAATATTTTTGCGAATAAAAAAATAGTTTTTATTTTCGAAATATTTCAAATCCTATTCTTAAATGTTATTAATGGCGTATAATTTGTAACCAAAAAACAAATCAGATAACTTAACTTCAATTAGAAAGGCTTTAAAATTCTAAATGTAACACAATTTTAAAACGAAAGTCACAAACAGTGACAAATCCTTTTAAACTTTTTTTTTTTCAGTACTGTAAATATTTGGCAGATAAAAAAAAAAAAAAAAAGCTTTAGTTTCGTTTCACAAACAGTACGATTTGACTATCGTGTATTTTAGGGTACATGAACTGCATTAGTGGGGGAAAAAATTAGTATTAGAATGAAAATTTTGAATTTTTAAATACAGATTTAACTTCAGGGGCGGTTTTCCCAGGCAACCCAGGGGTAGTTTCGTATAAGACCAAAACCATAGTAGGCCAAATCCATTTTGAAAAAAAAAAAAATTAGATAGTCCATTTAAAAAATGCATAAAATACGTTTTATCTCCTCTCACAGTAAACCAAGTCAGTAAACAGATGACATATGTGAAAGCATATAAAAACATATTCGATTCACTGTGGGAGAGGATAAAACAGATTTTGTATAACTTCTAAATAGACTAGTTGCTCTACTCTGGTTGTGAACTCCTCAAATAATGCGCATAGAAAATTGTGTTCGAAATTTTTTTTTTTTCAGTACTGTAAATATTTGGCAGATCTTTTTATTAAAAAAAAAAAAAAAAAAAACCTTTGGTTGCGTTTTAGAAACAGTACGATTTTATTGTCGTATATTTTAGGGTATATGAACTGCATTAGTGTGGGGAAAAAATCAATATTAGAATGGAAATTTTGAAATTTTAAATACCGATTTAACTTTAGGGTCGGTTTTCCCGATACGGCTTGATTTTTGTACTTTTTTGATAATTTTTTGTTTTCGTATGAACATTTCGGTGCTCACAACCATAGTAGAAAAAGTCCATTTTGAAAAACAAAAATGGCATAGTCCATTTAAAAGGTGCATAAAATACGTTTTCTCCCCTCTCACAGTAAACCAAGTCTGTAAACAGATGGCATATATGAGAAAGTGTATAGAAACATATTTGGTTCACTGTGGGAGTGGATAAAACAAATTTTATACTACTTCTAAATAGACTATCTCATTTTTTAAAATGGCCTAGCTGTACTCTGGTTGTGAACTCCTCAAATAATGCGCATAGAAAAAGGTGTTTTCTACTGAGTTTATTGTACCTTGGTGTAGGTGTGTGAATATTTTGATTTAAAAATGCTGATATTTTAATCAAAATTAAACCATAATTCACTATTCACGGCTCATAGCGTGACAAAATGACGAATTTCCACGACTTAGATGAAAATTGTGCATATTTTCCCAAGGTTTGTCAACTATGTAGAGTTGTTCTATAAGCTCTACAGCATGATAGCACAGATAGCATAATACCTCCGCAGCATATTTCTTTTCTTTTACGTACCGTTTAGCCCAGAATTTAGAAGAAAATGTAAAGGAAAAGTAAAAAAAAAAAAAAACAAAGAAAAAACCATATCTAAACTGAGAAAAAGTAGCTAATGAAAAATATTGTTATGAAAGTCCAATATTTTATATTCTTGAAAATTACTTTTTTCGTCTTGTAAGCAATATTCGAAGTCTATAAAAAAATTGGATTTTGATACTTATGTATTCTTTTTTGATTGATTATTTTTTAAATTTTCAACAATTTGGCTAGTAAAATAAAGACCCCGCGATATCCTGCAAAATATCTTTGGTACTTTCCTTTTTTTGTGGGCATTTGAGTAGCTGGAAAAGTTGGTATTATTTGAACCAATGTGCGAATTCGGCAGCTAGTGGTGTTTGATTGAATAATTGCCCACATAAAAAAAATATATGCATCCGCACCATCTTATAAAAACAATCAGTACTTAAATAAAAACTAAAATTTGTGATTTTTGAATTAAGAATGCCTAATTTTAACACCATGAGAAAGCATATTAAAACGTAAGTCTGGGCTTCGCACATGACATTCGGCCAGCGCCTGAAAACAAAAGTTACTTCTCCACAGGGCGAAGCTTCAAGTGTAAGTCAATGAGTGTGATTGCGCAGCTTAATCACGTGACATTCACATGAATTCTTGACATGAATATTCACATGAATTTTTAAAATATATTAAATTACTTGGAGAACAAACCTAAAATTGGTAAAACAAACTAAAATTTCACAGCTGATGGTTGTTTGGAGATTATAGTCTATTTAAAGTTACTAATTTTTAATTTTCAAAATTGTTTAAAATATAAAATTATTGAAAATTATAATTTTTTAAAGTTTGTCATCCAACTACAAAATGTTAGTTTGATTTGCATGGGACAAAATGTCGATAACTCGAATGATAGCGTGGGAATGAATAGCAGTTAAAAAAAAATTGCAAGAAAATTCCTTTTAAAGTTATTGATCTGTATGTTGTCAACTGTGACACTGGTCTGTTAAAAGGGCTGTCAAGATTTAAATGTTAAGGGCAATAAACAACAATTTTGAAGGTTTATTCTAGACATTTCAAATGCTCAAAAACTGCAAAGAAATAAAATGATCTTTCGGAAGTTTTCTCGGGTGAATCTTGCCTTACAACAAAGAAAAAATATTTGTTTATAAAATAAATAATGTGTACAGATTTTATTTGAGAATAGCTTTCAAAGTGGAAAATATTAAGATATTTGTTGTCATGCAAGACAATAATAATAAATAAAAACATGTAATAAGTAATTAGAGTAAAGTAAGTTTGAGAAAAAATTATATCTTTTAAGAATGGTATTATGAAAAATGGACAATAATACATATTAAAGTGGATTGAGAACTGACTGCATAACTTTTCAAGTATATTGCTCGAAAAAGAAATGTGATAATCATTAATATTATATAAGATTCAAAACTGCGCAAAAATAGCCTAGAAATTGAAGGTTAAAATTTAGAAATTGTACATACCATCAATATTCTTCGGCCTTAAAGTAGTTAAAAAATGCGAGATAATAAGAAAAATTCAAATTATTAATACTTCATATATAATATATATATATATATATATATATATATATATATATATATATATATATATATATATATATATATATATATAATATATATTCAAGACAACTTGACTTGATGAAAATGTTGATGATTGACCACAGAGAAGAAAAACTTTTTTAAAAATACATAAAAATATCTGTAATTGAAACATCTATTAATATAAAAGCTAATGTATGTAATGGTGAAATAAAAATTCAAGCAAAATTTCAAGATTTTCTCTCTGTTCTTCTGATTCTCTCTCTGCCTTCTGCAGACATTTATTTTTTCAATTTCTTATCATAAATATAGCTAAGATCAACTCATTTACACTTTTATAATTTTGTGTTTAAGTGATTATATTTAAAAAATCATGCAAAAATTAAAGATTTTATTTAATAATATATATATTTTAGAAAATTTTTAGTAAAATTTTAAAATCTTGTAATGTAAAATTGCATATTACCTTTTATGCTTTCATCTGACAGTACTTTAAAAAAAAGTTCTCTTTAAAGGAACCCACTTTTGTAAAATTATTAAAGATCTACCGAAAATTCGGTTTCATTTTCTTTTTTCTTTTTCGGCCTAAAATCTGAGTTTTGCCGAAAATTCGCTTACGGCGAAAATTCTGCCAAAAATTCAAATGGGCCGAAACCCGACAGAAATTATCTGTATTCCAAAAATATCGTTTCTTCCTTCAGAAATTTTCCACATTACTTATTTATTTGAGCTATATCGGCTTAAATGAGACACTCTTTATTTATTGCTATGAACTTCACTGTTTATAATTCTCAGTCGTGACTGACACAAGATGTGAATAAAAATTATAAGGCAAACAATTCATATATGACTAAACTTTGAAGACTCCTTTCATGCTCATTAAAAACTGCAGACATAACAGTAATAGAAATTTTTTAGTTTGAAGCCACAGAAGTGTTTCGAATGACCTATGAGAAAATTCTAGTATAACAGATGATAATTTACAAAAATCATTATAAAAAAAGTGAGGTATGTAAATACCAAAAACATTTTTTAATTAGATGAAATTCGTATGATTAAAAAATCATTCTGTGTCGTTGGTGAATTAATTACATTTTATATGAAAATAAAAAGTTTTGGTCAGATGCAGAGAGAGCCAACTTGGGCTGCACGTACAATTAATTATTCATTATGTATATTTAATAAACACGTATAATAATTAATAAATATGTATATCTATATATGTATCAATTACCTCAAAAACTTTTTGGGGACATTTTCGTTTTCGTTTTCATTTCCAGCCGAAAATAAGAAGATTGCCGATATTGGGTTTCGGTCGATCCTTAAAAACTATATGTAATCAAAACTTCGTTTATCTTCAACATTTTAATGCTGATGGACATTTATACTATTTAGATCTTTAAAAAAGTGTACTGAAGATATCATTTTCTCACGTCACGCGATCACGTTGCGATTAATTCAGGCTGAATGACCATAACATTCCTCTTCCTTATGCGTGACTAAGATCCAAATTCATGGCATTAACATTTTCAGGGTCAACGATTTTTTTTTCAGGTCACTGAATCGCCTCAAAATGAAGATTTAAATTTTATAATTAATCTTAACCCATTTATTCCGAGAATTATACTAGCCTGCAAAGTTTGTGTTGTGCATGCTTTTTAACTTTTGATAAATGATTCTTATGTATTTTTTAGCGCTGAATCCGAAAATGACCTTCATTTTTTACTATCACATAAAGATTTTTTTGCAAATCGTAAATTTAAAAGTTAAAAAATAGCGAAAATCTGATACTATAAAATAGATCTGTCGGTTGTGTTTTTTAACTTTTGATAATTGATCTTTATGTGATTTTTAGCGCTGAATCCGAAAATAACCTTCATTTTTAACCATTACTTCAGTTATTTTCGCAAATCGTAAAATTCTAAGTTAAAAGTAAAAAAAAAAAAAAAAATGCACAAATGTGATACGATAAAATAGATGAAAAACTTTTAGTTTTCTTAATAATTTATGAAATGTTTTGGATTTAACTGGGAATTCTTACATCTAAACAGTTCAGGAACCTATGAGCGTGGGACGCATAGGCGTAGAGTTTTCAAAATTATTGGAGGGGCTCAGTCAGTGGCGCAGACAAGGGGGGCGGGGGTCTACCGCCCCCTGGAATGGGGATTTAATTTACTAAGTAATGAATACAAAAATAGCAAAACCTTCTAAGACAAAATTACAAATAACCGCTGAAAGTTTCTGTTTTATACAGGTTTTCGTCTATCTTAGCAAGTAAAAATTCAAAGAGTTCCTTTCGATGGATCATGAAATGTTTGCCATTAGACAAGATTTCGTTATAGACAGGTTCCGTTTACACAGGCTAACCTTATATCCATATCAATACAGTAAAACCTTTTGTAAAAGCAATCGTAAGCGACCGAAACAATATTCCGTTTAAGACAGGTTTCTGGCTAATTAAGTAAAATTGTACAGCAATCTTTCCTTCTGGAGCATAAAAAGTTTCCATTTAAGACAGGATTATGCCATAGACAGGTTCCGTTTTGACTGGTTTTACTCTACATATATTATAAATATCTAGATGTCTAATAATAAATTTACAAGATCGCTGTTTGTGTGTTTATTGCCGATGGCAAGGAAAATCTATTTCCACAAGAGGTCTGAAAATTTATATGAGAATACTTCATTTGAGGTAGGATGCCCCTGAGGCTCACATTTTTAATTTTTTGATAATTGGCTGAGATATTAATTAAAAACTCATCAAAAAAGAGATCTTTTTTTGAAAATTGGCGGAGGCGCGCTCGTGCATGACCAGAACCTGCTTTTCGAGAGAAAAAGAAGGAAGAATTAAATAATTTTTTTTGCCGTTTTGTTTTAATGCCCATCAGCCGTGCCATTTAAAATTCGGAAAAACAGACGACATATTCTTATTCGTACTTTTACGTCTCAAACGCCGCAATTAGTTAAAAAGATATGGTTCTTAACTCTTTGGAATTTTTTTTTCAATAAGGGATTTCTCAGTCGACTTTTTCTCCCTTTCGCCAACGCTTACTCAGGGCACAATTTTAGAGGTACCGATTCACAAAAAATACGCATTTAAAGCTAAGATCTTGTTCTTGTCGGCGGTGCAATCGGTTTTCTAAAAGGCTAATTTTAATTCTTTAAACAAACTCGCGACCCCAGGTCACTTTGCTCTTCACCGTGACCAGACTATTTTTTTTCACAATCTTTTTAGAGCATTTCGACAGACTGGATTTTACACCTATTACAAAAATTTCGTAATGTTCGAACGAATAGAAATATTTAAAAAAAAATAAAATCTTAGAAAATTTCGACGAAAAAGCTAAAAAACGGTTTCGGTGCGGTTTCGCTTGGCTTCGGCACACGTTTTCACTATTAAATATGCATGTTTTTCATGAAATTTTATAGAGTACACGGGTACAGTTATACGTATTTATAACATATTAAAATTTCGGACAGTTCGGACGACGAAAAAAATTTTTTTTTTGTTATGTTAAAGAACCCGACGCGAAAACAAGAAAAACTAGTCGAATGTCACAATCCCAAAACTTTCTTCTATCTCAAACATGTTAATACTTCAAAATTCTTTATCGCAGTGTCAAAATTAAATAACAATCTATGCTCATCTCAATCATAAGGATTCTAAAGATATAGGTTCATTAAATTGTGTGCATTTTAAAAGGAGATATAAGCATCGCATCTTTGAAACAAACAATATATTTGCATCCACCCTCTTAGATGTATGCAAGAAAAATTCTCAGCTCAAAGATAGAGCTATTACGAAAATCATGAAAAATTCTGTACTAACCTAATCTGAAGATTGATGAAGTTTGATTAGTTCTTGAGAAAGAGCTATTGCGGAAATCGTGAAAAATGCAGTATAGATGCGAAACCTGCTGTAGACGATTTACACGAAAACGTAATCAGCACGAAATAATATCAAGATATAACTGAATCTGAAGTTTGATGAAAATCTGATCATTAGTTCTTGAGGTCTATTGCGGAAATTGTGAATAATGCATCATAGCAGCGCCACATATTGAGCAAATTACACCAAAAATTAATCAGCACCAAACAAAAAAGTCCTTCCGGCCAGTGCCGGGAGGAAGAGGTAGCTTTCATTTTCCTTATTTTAAAAAAGCCAACTTATATTATTCAAACACACGAAGCTCAATTTAGTGGAAACCGAATATAGGAGATTCAATATTAATTTTTATCGATACTAAATCATTATGAATGAGAATTTCGCGAAATTAGTCAGCTTTATCCAAGCTGCTTTTATTTAAACTAACTTATATTTGGCTGCCAAATTCGGCGATTTCTTAAAGTTCCTGCTATTTTAAGACAACGTCGTGGATGAGGCTAATCAGTGAACTTGGTCGAGACCTTAGTAATTGCTGTGCACATGCTCACTAACATCGGAATCGGTTGGTATGTACAAGTGCTGTCGCAGGCAAAAAATCAGATTTTTCAAAATGTCACCCACATTAGAAATTGAAACTGCTATATCTGAGCCATTTTTTAAGATAAAGACAGACAAAAAATCGTCGTGAATGCTTATATCAAGGTCAAATACATATGATAGAAACCTTTTTCAATTTCTATTTTTTTTTTTTTTTTTTTTTTTTTTGCACCTTACTTTAAATATAATTTTTTTTAATTTAATGGCCGCCATTTTAAAACAAGATGGCTGATGAAGCTGGCCAGCGAACTTGGTTGAGATATTGATGTATACTAT
The DNA here is from genome assembly GCA_963932465.1 of Maratus speciosus. Lineage (NCBI taxonomy): Eukaryota > Metazoa > Arthropoda > Arachnida > Araneae > Salticidae > Maratus > Maratus speciosus. Next base: position 533,307,722 of record OZ010788.1, on the reverse strand, counting down.
CCACATGCCTTCTTCCATCGAAATAGGCGAATACGTGTGTTATCGCGTGACAAATACAAGATCGTTTCAAAGTGTTAGCGATGCTAGAAATTTAAAGTGCTATAATTCAATATTTTTTAAGATATAAACAAAAGAACAAATTTTCAGAAACAAAAACTGCTCCAGAATCTTTGTATCAAGGCCAAACACACAATTTTTTTTTTTTTCATTTTCCAATTTTTTAATACTTTATTAGGTAGCTTTCATTACAAAAATCTACCTATTGCAGCCGTTCGGAGGAAAGCGATTTCAAAATATTTTGGTATATTTTCATCGATCATGACCCCCAGATCCCGAAACCACCCTCCGTTCAAAAGTTGATATATATATATACATATATATAAGAAAAATTTAAAAAAATTAAAAAATTAATTAAATTTAAAAAAATTTTTTTAATTTAAAATTTAAAATAAGGTACCAAAAAATTGGAAAATGAAAATGATTTTTTCTTATGTGTTTGGCCTTAAAACAAAGATTCCGGAACAGTTTTTCTTTCGTCTATATCTAGAAAAATGGCTGAGTTATAGCATTTTGAATTTCTATTGTGGCTGTCATTTTGAAACGACCTGATTTTTGTCATGCGATAACAGGCGTATTTATGAACCGATTTGTATGTAACTTGGTGTGAACATAGTACATACAATGTCTCGACCGAGTTCGTTGGCCAGCTTTATCCGCCATCTTGTTTCAAAATGGCGGCCATTTAAAAAATTAAAAGAAAATTTAATTTAAAATGAGGTATAAAAAAATTGGAAAATGAAAAAGATTTTTTTCTTATGTGTTTGACCTTAATACAAAGATACCGGAGCAGTTTTTGTTTCGTCTATATGTTAAAAAATGGCTGAGTTATAGCACTTTGAATTTCTAGCATGGCTGACATTTTGAAACGATCTGATATTTGTCACGCTATAACACACGTATTTATTAACCTATTTGGATGTAAGAAGGAATTTGGATAGTATATAGCAATGTCTCGACCAAGTTCGCTGGCCAGCTTCATCGGCCATCTTGTTTAAAAATGGCGGCTATTAAATTAAAAAAAATTATATTTAAAGTTAGGTGCAAAAAATTAGAAATTGAAAAAGATTTCTTTCTTAAGTATATGACCTTGATATAAGGATTCCAGAGCTTTTTTTTGTTTTGTCTTTATCTTAAAAATTGCTCAGATATAGCAGTCTGAATTTCTTTATGTGGGTGAAATTTTGAAAAATCTGATTTTTTGCCTGCGCAGCACTCGTATATATCAACCGATTCCGATATGACAGAGCATGTGTACAGGAATTTCTGAGGTCTCGACCAAGTTCACGGGTCGGCCTCATCCACCATGTTGTCTTAAAATGGCAGGCACTTCAAGATATCGCCGAATTTGGCAACCAAATATAAGTTACTTTAAATAAAAGCATCTTGGATAAAGCTGACTAATTTCGCGAAATTCTCATTCATAAGGATTTAGTATTGATAAAAATTAGTATTGAATCTTCTATAATCGATTTCCACCAAATTGAGCTTCGTGTGTTTGAATAACATAGGCTAGCTTTTTAAAAATATGGAATATGAAAGCTACCTCTTCCTCCCGGCACTGGCCTGAAGGAATTTTTAAAATTTTAAATTACTTTTTTTAAATGGCAACCCTTTTGAAACAAGATGGCGAATGAAGCTGGCCAACGAACTCGGTCGAGACATTGGTATGTACTATGTACAGATCAAGTTACATCCAAATCGGTTCATAAATACGCCTGTTATCGCGTGACAAATATCAGGTCGTTTTAAAATGTCAGCCACAATAGAAATTCAAAATGCTATAACTCAGCCATTTTTTTAGATATAGACGAAACAAAACCTGTTCCGGAATCTCTGTATTAAGATCAAACACATACGAAGAAAATCTTTTTCATTTTCCAATTTTTTGGTATCTCATTTTAAATTTTAAATTTTTAAATTTTTTTTAAATGGCCGCCATTTTGAAACAAGATGGCGGATGAAGCAGGCCAACGAACTCGGTCGAGACACTGGTGTGTACTATGTACACACCGAATTACATCCAAATCGGTTCATAAATACATCTGTTATCACGTGACAAAAATCAGAACACTTCAAAATGTCAGCCATGCTAGAAATTCAAAATGCTATAACTCAGCCATTTTTTAAGATATAGACGAAACAAAAACTGCTCCCGAATCTTTGTATCAAGGTCAAACACATAAGAAAAAAATATTTTTTCAATTTTCAATTTTTTGGTACCACATTTCAAATTTAAATGGCCGCCATTTTTTAAAAAATGGCGGATGATGCTGGCCAACGAACTCGGTCGAGACATTGGTATGTACTATGTATAAACGAAGTTACATCCGAATCGGTTCATAAATACGCCTTTCATCGCGTGACAAAATTCAGGACGTTTCAAAATGTCAGCCACGCTAGAAATTCAAAATGCTATAACTCAGCCATTTTTTAAGATATAGACGAAACAAAAATTGCTCCGGAGTCTTTGTATAAAGGTCAAATACATAAGAAAAAAATATTTTTCCATTTTCATTTTTTTGGTACCACATTTCAAATTTTAATTTTTTAAAAAATTTTTAAATGGCCGCCATTTTGAAACAAAATGGCGGATGAAGCTGGCCAACGAACTCGGTCGAGACATTGGTGTGTACTATGTACACACCGAATTACATCCAAATCGGTTCATAAATACGAGAGTTACAGTGTGACATAGGTCATATATATATATATATATATATATATATATATATATATATATATATATATATATATATATATATATATATATATATATATATATATATATATATATATCAATTCTAACGGAGGGTGGTTTCGGTGTCTGGGGGTCATGATCGATGAAAATATACCAAAATTTTTTGAAATCGCTTTCCTCCGAACGGCTGCAATAGGTAGCTTTTTGTAATGAAAGCTACCTAACAATATTAAGGACTAACAGAATCTGATGTTTTGTGAAAATCTGTACATTAATTTTTGAGATATAATGCAATTTGCACCAACAACTATTTAGCACCAATTTATATCAGGGACTAATTGAACCTAAAGTTTTATTAAATTCCGTGCATTAGTTCTTGAGATAGAGCGCCCAAAAAATTTGTCACATACAGACAAACTCAGACAGATTCATAGATAGTCATTTTGTAAAAACATGTTTTTCGAGATCTGTGACCGCTAAAAAGTGTAAATCCGTCGAAAACCGGCCCCACCAGTAGCCGAGAGGTTCTGCCCTCGAAGCTGGTAGACGGGAGGTGCTGAGTTCAATCCCAATCGCGAACGTCGGCCTAATCGTTCGGAGTTTTCGTGGTTTTCTTCGAACCTTGGATTTTCCAAGCGTAAATACGGCTTAGGTTCCCTTAGAAAGACCCCCACGGAGGGCACCCCCCCCCCTTAGGTCCTATATCCCTCGTGTTGATAATTGGCCGTCATAAACACAACCAACCAACCAACCGACCTTCGAAAACCGGAATTCGAAAATTTTCTTGAACCCAACACTTTCTTCTTGCAAAGATAGAAGAAAGTAAAAAGGAAGAAAAAAACATGTCTTTCAGAAGTAGATATCAATATTTTTTTCACGAAAATTTTACACGGTCTGAGAAACGGTTATATTTATAACGATAAAATTTTTAAAGTGTTCGGACCAAAAGAAACTATTTTTTAAAAAATTATGAAACGACCGTATGTGAAAAACAGAAAATGACTTCTTGCGAATGCTTTTACCATTAATAGTCAATATTTTTTGGAGATTTTTTCGTTTAAAAATATAAATTCGGACAAAATCGGATTAAAGGTATAAAATCATACAAATTTGCACTTTATTAAAGGTTATTATCACGGGTCCGGGAAACGCCGGGCGAGTCAGCTAGTTTATAATAATAAGGAAAGAAGTTTGTCTGTCTGCCGGCCATGTTCTGGAAAAACCGCTGCTCGCAGAGCTACAAAATTTGGTATGAATGTACCTCTATGTATTTAGTTAAGCACCCCAAAGCCCGATTTCAAACTTTTTGAATAGACTTTTCCAATACAATTTTTAATGCTTTTTCACAATTCGAGGCGATTTTTTTTTAATTATTAAAAAATATCCGATTTCGATCTTTTAGCGTATAATATAGTAAATTTTGTCCTCTTTTCAAAAAAGTTTATTCGGAATTCGTACAGCGATTTTTGAATTTTTCGCAAATATTTGTATGCGATTTTCAGCGTTATTTCGCAGCGGTTTTTTTTATATTGATAAAAGGAATTCGGTTTCAAATTTTTAGCATTATACAGTAAATTTTGTCCTCCGAAATTTTTGAATTTTTAATTCGATTTTTTGCGATTTTTCGCAACGAGTTTTGACACTCGTGAAAGAATTCCGGTTAAAATGTTTCAGAGCACTTGTAGTAATTTTTGGCCTTTGTGACTTTTAGAATTTTTAGCGCTTTTTAATGCAATTTTCTGCGGTTTTTCGCGTTCCGCAGTGACTTTTTTTTACATTGGTAAAAGGAATTCGGTTTTAAACTTTTAGCCTAATGTAGTAAATTTTGTTCACTTTGAGCGATTTTTTGCATTCCGTGGATATTTTTTGACATTCGTGAAAATTTTCCGGTTAATGTTTTAGTCCGCTATAGTGAATTGTGTTCTCAGCGATTTTTGAATTTTTAATGCACTTTGTTGCGTTTGATTGCGTTTTTTTTTTCGTATTCCGTAGCGATTTTTTGGCATTCATAATATTTTTTCGGTTTCAAACTTTTAGCTTAATGTAGCAACTTTTCTCTTCGCGATTTCTAAAAAAGAATTTCCCCATCTCAACACTATTTTTAGCGTTTTTACGCGCTCCATACCTTTTTTTACATTTATAAAAGAATTTCGTTTCAAACATGTAACACGCTGTTGTAATTTTTTTGCTCAGCGATTTTTGATTTTTTATCGTTTTTTAATGCGATGTTTAGCGTTCCGCTGCTATCTTTTGACATTCGTAAAAGGAACTGGGTGTCAAACTTTTAGCCCAATATAATAAATTTTGTTATATTTTCAATAAAGTTTATTCGAAATTCGTACAGAATGTTTTGAATTTTTTGCGAATTTTCATGCATTGTTTAGAGATTTTTCGCGGTGATTTTTCTACATTCGTAAAAAGAATCCTGTTTTAATCTTTTAGCCCATAATAACAAAATTTTGCCATCTGCGATTTTTTGAATTTTTAGAGTTTTCTCGCGATTTGCTATAATTTTTCCAAATTAGTAAAAGGAATCCGGTTATCTTCTAGCCCAAAATAGTAAATTTTGTTTTCTTTTCATTTACATTTATTTGGAATTCGTGCAGCTTTTTTTTTTAATTTTTCCGATTTTTTTCTGTTTTTTTTTTTTTTTTTTTTTTTTTTTTTTTGTGTGTGTTTCGTACTATTTTTCGACGGACCGGACGCCGCCAAACATGTCAGCTAGTTAGTGTATAAATGCATAATATAAATACTACAGGGTTGCGCACGAAAAAGCGGCCATGCTGTGTTTGCCATGAATGCGCATGTACAGATAGATACTTTTATATGAATATCGAAAAGTTTGAAAATATCCCGAAAATCGAATCAAATGTCAGTCCGAAACGATACGGGAAGAAAATGAAGTTTAGGAATGGCCGGGTTTACAGAAAAAATTTACACCCGGTCCCTACTCAGCCTGATATTAATGAAACAAAATGTCCCTGAGAAAGGGTTTCTTGCTCGGCCTGAATAAGAACAACTGAATATGTACTGTTTATTGTTACCAGATCCTGGTGAATCGTCATTTACTATACAGAGAGACCGTTTGATAGATTTGGACTATTTTAATAAATATGAGCGTTATGCATGATTTAGGGACAAAGAATTTCTCCCTTTATATTCTATGCTTTGGAGGTACTGGTGATTCTTCCTGGCTTCTAGTTTCATCATTTCAAACAAAACTTAAATCCTCCCTCCCGAGTTCTTTAACGCTCGCAAATTGGAGTCACTTTCTTTGTAGGTTCGGGAAACGGCGAACCATCTTATCCGTGCTCTAATCAGATCATATCGGACACCATTTTTTGTCCGTTAAAAATGTGAATTTATTGCCCTGTGTCTATGACGCCCAATCAAAAAAAGAAATTCTTCCCAGAAAGTGTGCCTATGCCCAGTGTCCAAAGAAGGAAGAAAAACCCACCATGGAGAGTAGTGCTTAGTTATTCCCCATACGCCACGCTAAAATTTTCCAGTTTTTTTCTTGTTTACAAAGAATAAAAGTAAACAGCGAATTTAGTGAAAGAACAATTATCCATCGAACACATTATACACTAAAAACTTTTGAAAATTATATGAAATTCCAAAATCTGAGTTTTTTTTCTATGTCAGTTGTCTTAAAAAATATAGCCCATCTGAAAAAATTATTGGAGGGGCCCAAGCCCCACGGGCCCATATAACTCTACGCCTATGGTGGGACGTAAAGTGACCTATGTTCCATTTCACTTGCGTCACGCTCTCACGCACTTGTTCCGAGTGACATACGCGAAATCTTTTCTATTACGTGTAAATAAAATCTTTTAATACAATTTGATAGAGATATTTAATGGATTTACGACTACAATCTCATAAAGCCCGGTTACGCCTAAGGTAGTTCCTAGTATTAAGGAACTCCCCCTCTCCCTTCCGGTCAACGGCGTCCTGAGCTGTTTAACCGCGACACCGAAAATTTGATACAAGCCAAGTATAAGCGAAAAAAATGTATGAGTCAAAAAATGAATAAATTATTAAAAAACATTTTTTTTCATATATTTTATGATGTCAGATTTTAGCTACTTTTTGACTTTGAAGTTTTACAATTTGCGAAATATTCTGACCTGATGGTTAAACGTGAAGGTCATTTTCGGATTCAGCGCTTAAAAATGTAAAAATCAATTATCAAAATTTAAAAAACACAACCATCACGTTCAATTTTTAGTATCAGATTTTCCCTATTTTTTTTTTTGCTTTTTAACTTTCAAATTTTGTATTTGCTTGACATGATGGTTAAAAATGAAGGTCATTTTCTGATTCAGCGCTAAAAAAAACTAATTACCCCCCCCCCCCCCCAAAAAAAAAAAAAAAAAAAAAAAACACCGCAGGCTTGTTTTATTTCTGGAGATTACTTCAGTGGGCATATTCAACATTTATTGATGAATTACTAGTTGTCTTTTTAATGTCAAAAAAGCTTGTCATTGGGAAATAGGCTATAGAAATACCTCTGCGTTGTCTATACAATGTAGGGTTGGGTTTGGCTATATATACTAGAAAAATATAAATGGATATACCATGAAATTTCAGAGAGATATGAAACCGAAATGGTATCATATAATACTATTGTGTATAACTCTTTTTTAATCTAATCCTAATCTGTTTATGATGAATTTAATTCGTTGCTGATAATAAAAGTAGTGCATATTTAAACTTTATTTGGCATTTCATAAATCCAAATTCATCGTAGTAATAATATTTTCTTTTTACAATGTACCTAAAAAAAACCTTTTTCAAAGTTTAAACTTGTCCTTGTGCTAAGCGTGCTTCGAAAAAAGGTCACAAAGTTGCAACACCGCCATGGTCTGTGTCGCGTTTTTCCAGATATATTTTTAATTAAGCTTTAAAGACACGGGTGGCGCATTGAGAGAGTCACTCAATGCAAAGTAGTCGCGAATCCCATCCTAATTGTATAATTAATTCTAATTAAATTAGTCTGTTTGTAATAGTTTGATGTTTGTTGCTTTTATACTACTACTGGGCATTGCACTGCACAAAAATATCATTAAAAGTTGTTATCTAGGCTTTAAAAGCCGATGGTGCATAGAGTACGCTGGCCATGTTTTTATATATGTCGAAACCGTCTGTGTTTTTAAGGGTTAATATCTCGTCTAATGACCGAAATGTTTTTCGCAAATAATTATCAACAATCATTTAATACTTATTCGACGATAGGTACCTACAGCGCTCCTCAACTCCTTTGCTAAACACCCGCAAATCGAAATTTGTATGTAACGGGAAAATGCCATTTTCTCAAAAACTATGTGACCTAGGGTAATCGCTACAGTTTTCCTGCAAGGTTTAAATTGACTTCTACTACCCCTAATTTTTTCATAGTTTTAGTTTCAGCAGATTCTGGAATAAAAGGAGGGCAACTTATTTTTGCATTACATTTTCAACGATATCTCTGAAAATAAAATACCTAAAATTAAAAGAAATATATTTGAGTTCGGTGTAACGAAATCTTTCATACGATACCCCACGCGGTATACAAAGCAAAGATTTTTTCTTTCAAGTAACTTAATTAACCTCTCTACATTTTTTCTAAATATATTTGTGAATGATTAATAATCCACAAATATGTAGGTCAAATAGCCTTTATTACTTCAGCCAGTTTGAACTTTCGACGTTGCATAGTTTACAAGTAAAATGGCTGTGACAGACGGACAGACAGACACAGGAGTGATCTTATAATGGTTCCGTTTTTATTTTTTAAGTACGGAACCCTAAAAATAACAATGGTGTCATAATTTGAAAACCGAGTTCAATTTTTAAGTTTAACTTTGCGTTGCCTTATTTATAATTTTGTCTTTTTCAGATTCGCACTCATAGTATTTTGGTTATTTTTCAGTAAAAATGGTAAATATCAATAAGTACATATCAGTAAATATTATACTCAGAAATCGCTTTTCCGAAATACAAAAGTTATTTACATTGTAGACATTCATAAACTGAAAATCAATAGGTATTTAACTTCGCAGTATGTATTCTGCAAATAAAGATGACATTTCCGTGCTTAGGCAAAAATTTGGAGACTTTTTATATAAATTCTGAGAGATAAACATGTAGCAAAAGTAAACATAATAATGTTACTAAATATCTGATGTCTGATGTGATTCAAAAAGCAGATACTTATGGAAAGAAGTTTATTGGTTTAGCATTTCTTACTACTACTTGTTAGTCTCGTCATTTGGGATTAGAATTGTAAATATAAGGAAATTTCGCAGCGTGGGATTGGACTTAGAAATTCAAACTATATGAGATTTTCATATTAAAATATTGAAAAAACTGGTGCTATACAATACAAAAAAAAAAAAAAAAAAAAAAAAAAAAAAAAAAAAATCCCTAATAAAACCATAAAATTAAGACTACATTTCTTAATTTTATTGTGTTATTCAGAATTATTATTTTTTGTCTTTATAGAAGATTTTGTTGCTACATTATGATATATTACGGGATGGAATTACTTTACTCTTTTTGTATTACTTTCATCTTTGAAACACTAAATATTTATGTAATAAATATGTTTTTTACGTTTTCGTAAGGTAATTCGCTATTGTTATAAATTATATAAAAAGTTTTATGTTTCCCATTTTAAGATTTTTATTTTCTTGAATAATTATTTAAATATTTTCAGTAAATAATTGACATATAATATGGAACTGAAATTTTGAATAGTAGTTAATATTAAAAAAATATTTATTAATATTATTAAAATGCTAGCAACGTAGAAATGTATGTTACAGTTTATATATTCTTATACGGAAAACTAACAGGTATTTAATTTAGCCGTATGTTTTCAGGATATATAAAGAACTTTTCCGTGCTAAAACAGAAGTTTAGGTACTTTCTATATCATTTCTGGGAGATAAACATGTGACAAAAGTAAACATAATAATATTACTAAATATTTGATATTTGATTTGTTTCAAAGCAGTTACTTGTGGAACGAGGTTTATTGATTTAGCAGTAATCGATACATATTCATTATCCGGAATTGGAATTCCAAATATCCGAAAATTTCGAAGCGTGAAAATTCTTGAGAACTATGTCAAGCTTTGTTATGTTATGAGATCTGACAGAATGAAACTACTTTACTCTTTATGTTTTACTTGCTACTTTCAACACTGGATATTAATAAAGACAATTTGTTTTCAAAATTTTATGAATTAATACAGTATTACATTGCAGATGAAATTATACAGATAAAAGTGAGTCTGAAACGGATGATTCAGTTTTAAGACCTCAAAAATGTCTCATTTATTTCAGTCATTTTTTACGTCTAAAATGCAACATTATTTCTGCCACTTGAAATTTTGAAATACCGCCATTTTTGATCCTATATTTTTGTCATTACTGATTAAAGTTTTGTAGCACTATGTATAGCCACATCGATGAATTGTTAAAAATGACCATAATTAATTCCAAAATTTATTTTCTATGCAAAAGAAAATTAGCACTGTAATTAAGAACGTACAATGTAATATTTCTCACATTCAAGATAATAATTCATCTAAAATATTAAATATTTCATCCTTTAGAGTGTGGATTTGTAATGCCTGTAAAAGTTGAGACCCTCTCCATAACCTTCTAAATAAACGTATTAGACAAATTCTACGAAAAATCACCAATACAGCGGTGCTAGTTGATTTAACCACTTGTGGTGCGAATTTAGTTCATCGAAGGCGACTTGCAAGTGTTTCTGTTACGTGCGTCGCCGGCCATATCACTTATTTATATAACAATGATATTATTTGAGAAAGAATTACTGGAGAGTAAATTAGGAACTTTTTTTTAATCAAATCACCTGACCAGTGGCGTGGCGTCCGGTCATCGCTGGATGCGGCGATGACCAAGCAATATTTTAAAACTCTTAATAAGCTTTTAAAAGTCTACGATCAAGTTTTAGCAGAACATTTGGAGTTCATGTATAAGTGAAGGTAAGATTTAAAGTTTCTTTTTTGAACATTCAACCATTGAATTTTAGAGTTAATAATTTTTCACCACAAACTTAAATAATTGCGATGACCACCGAAAATTCTCACGCCACGCCACTGCACCTGACAGTATCGACCGTACGAAGTTTAATAATAGTATCGGTATGAACGGTATCATTTACGTAATGGAAGGGCTTTTACACGCGACTATTTTTGTATTCTATTCGCACGACTATTTTTAAAAGTACATTTTGTAGTATATTTCTCTTGCAAATGTTGTCAAAGTGTATGTAAAAGATTTTTGTTTCGAAAAAGTGTTGCGAAATAGAATTAAAAAATAGTTGCCTGTGGTAGACCTGTAATGGTATGATTCTTACATTTATTGTATTATTTGAGAAGGATTCATCAAGAATTTAATAATTTTAGCTATATATTATATTAAATAATACCAAATTTAGGATATGTGAATTTTTTCAAAGAACTTTTATTAATTTGAAAACATTCTCTGACGGTGCTGGTACATGGTGATTCAAGTGTCTAATTTTTTTAACGTCTAAAAGGTTTGTAACGGTCCCGGTAAGTCCGCAACCTAGAAGATCATTCATGACTCAGATTTAAAGTTAAAAACACCTCTATTTAAACTAAGTGGGCAGGAGCGTGGAAGAGTCACTCGACAGTTTTAGACTAGATTATATGGAGACTGTATGATCACTCAATAATTTAATAACTAATGGATTATAAAAATGTTAAAGTCCCACTTACATAAAGGTGTTGGATAGTCCAACTCAACGGCAATTTCTTATGCTAATGTTTTCCTTTTGGCTTCAAAGTAAAAGTTACTCAAATCTTCAATATAATCTAACTTTTCAAAATTTAACGCGTTGAATGGCAAGTCTATTTTGTCTGTCTTCCGGTTTAGGCCACGAAATAGGACTCCCGTTACAAAATCTATAATTGTCAGTCACCGATGACTGACATGGCATATACGGAAAGATCGGTGTCAGTCACTGTTGACTGACGTGGCATTCAACGTGTTAATAACCTGTGGTTGTTCACAAACTTTTATTTTCCAATCTATAATCCAAACTGTCTTACCAATCGACAGCTGCTTACTTATCAAGATTCAAACTCACTTAGCACATGTCGAAAACGCCGCTTCTATCCTACGACTGTTTACCATAAGGACAGGAATTGATCCAATAGTCCAAGAGCTGTTAAACATTTTAGTGAAGGTATTTGAGGCACCCTGAAAATTTGTGCAACACTTCTTTTGTAATGGCTGAATACAAAATCGAATGTCTGGCTGAAGGATCGTGGCCCAAAAACTGTGCCAGACACGTGTCAAGTGCCATTTTTTGACTACCCAAAAAAGGTATTTGAGGCATGCTGAGATTGAGGCAGAATAATATTTATGCTTAGAAAAAAATATTTTGAAAATGACAGACACTTTAGTCGGCACAAAAACTGTGCCAGACACGTGTCAAGTGCCAAATGGCACTTGACACGTGTCTGGCACAGTTTTTGGGCCACGATCCTTCAGCCAGACATTCGATTTTGTATTCAGGCATTACAAAAGAAGTGTTGCACAAATTTTCAGGGTGCCTCAAATACCTACTCAAAAATGTTCAACAGCTCTTCTACTACAAGTCCGATGTTACAAACTTTCGCTTTCTCCTTTTATCCCCAGCAGATTGAGCGCATTCATTTGTATAAACTTACAGCGAGAACCAGAAACCGTAGATTCCAAGAGATCCAAACACACTTCAGAAAATTACAGTAAAAGAAAGTACAGATGTCGTTGTTGGAGACACAGGTTAAATTTTTGACATCGCGTTCACATTCGAAATACTAGAGACTCTTTATAAGTGAGTTGCTAGTCACAACAGGTTAGCTATCTTAAGAGGTCTCAAGTCTCTTAAAGGTCTAAAATTTTGGAAATTTTAATTTTTTTACATGTTAAATTATTATCTGTTCTGAACGTTTTGATATAATTGTTTCCTTGAAATTTACATTAGAACAGAAGTTATTGCCTTTAGAATTATACTCGCCTACAGCTGAAGCGGCGTTTTCGAAACTTTGAAGTCATTTTTCTCCAAATGACGTTTTTGGGCTTAACGCGCACAATATCTAAAATATTTCTGAATATCTTTCCATGAAATTTTCAAAATGTATGTTTCATGTTATTCTGCATAATCTGAACCGAAAATTACCTTTTTACTGTTCAAAAAAGTATCTTTTTAGGTGATTACACGGTTGAAATTCTCAAAATTTTGCATTAGCTAAATACAATATTCTATTAAAAATATAAAAATGCTTTAAATACAATTTTATTTAGGTTCAGGGTACTTATTATAATCTGAAGTATAAGTAGGCACCAAAGTTTCATTGTAGTTGCAAAATTTATTTTGTAATTCTGCGCGTAAGCTTTTATACCAATTTTCTGCTGGACAAATATATGATAGTTTGGAGCCCCCTGTAAATACTCATTCTGCCTTTTTTAAATATATGAAATGAAAGAACATACTTATATGTTTCATTGCAATAAAAATTGTGTTTTTAAATAATATACATTTTAAGATATTAAATGTTGAAAATAGTCTTTTTTCATGTTTTCCAATTTTAAGAGTCTTGAGACCCCTTAAGTTCAGTTACATAATAATTTTTATTTCTCTTATTTCGTGTAAACCAGTCATTTGCTAAGACACCCATTTGTCTTAAATTGATATATGTGTGACTTCCGAAGCTTCACATTCAGACAGTTAATGACGGAATTAACTTTTAGACACTTCTATCTAAAATTAAGACGCTTTTATTTGCAGTGATTTATAAATTATATAAAAAAAAATCTTGTTCAATTTAAGGTTTTCCATATTCATTCAGAATTATTTCATTTTTCCTAAGTAAAAAATTAAGATACAACAGAATATTCAGTTTTTGATCATATATCATATTTATAAAAGTATTTCTTAATATTTTCTTAATACTAGAAACACATTTTTTGACATTGTATCTATTCATAAAAATAAATCTAATAAATATTTAATATCACAGTATATATTCAGCAAAAAGAAATGACATTTTCCTGCTTAGGCAGAACTTTGGAGACTTTCTATATCAATTCTGAGAGATAAACATGCGGCAAAAGCAAACGTAATAATGTTGCCAAATATTTAATGTTTGATTTGGTTCAAAGTAGTTACTTATGGAAGAAATTTTATTGATTGAGAATTTTTCGATACTTATTGGTCTCTTTAACTAGAATTAGGTTCCTAAATATCCGTAAACTGTGATGTGCGTGAATGAGCATGGAAATTGCTAGGAAAGAAACACAATTTCGCACAAAGAATGCTTTTAACTGTAAAATTGACCATTTTGTAATATATAATGCGTTTTTGTGAGAAATCTTAGACTCATGTTCTTCATTACAGGGCTTTTATACTTACTTTATAAAAATATTTTTATATTTTTTGTCTTTTTTATTTTTGTTATTTATTTTTGTTTACTGTACATATTGCGATACAATTATGTATATACAAAAGTAATCAAAGGGATTATACTTTTACATGCTGTAGTTTTTGTTGGTAGATACACAGTATCCAGTGCCGTGTGCAGAGATGTAAGGATTGTGGATACCACTGTTTTAGAAATATTTTTTGCTATATTTTGTTACAGAATAAAAGGTGCAAAATATTATTTATAAATACTGGTATCCATATCTCACCGCTGGATATAGCACTGTCAGTAATTACTCATTTCGTCGTTTACTGCGTGTGGAGAAATTATTAATTTCAACTTAGCTTAATTTAGAATAACTAAAAAATAAATAAAGTTAAAATTTTTCATCATCCATAAGTATTAGAGGTACAGATGTCATATTCGCCCCATATTGGCGCGATTTTTTTCGGTTGCCAATTTGGCGAAAACATCAACAGCATAAACAACATAATCCGGGTTACCACATCAAGCAAAATAACGACACTTTGGCGCAAGTTAAGTACCTGTTGCCTATATGATATTGGCGACAGAAAAAAATCGCGCCAATATGGGGCGAATATGACATCTGTTCCGTATTAGATTGGAATTGTATAACTAAAAGAGTAGAAAAATAAAAATACGCACACCTTCAAAATTCTCAACGGTTCTTCACAGTTCACAAAAAGTTGTCACAAGCAGATTGGTTACTGTCGTTATTAAAAGTGGAGTCGTCCACAGTTTGTAAAGAGCGTTTTTTAGAGGTGTAATTTGAAATTGGCAACACTGTTTCTAGTCACAGTAAGTTTGACAGCTGACAGAAGATTTGAGCTTAGCATGTTTTGTTATTTCATCACGAATAGACTTAAGCCAGAAGAACGTTTGCAAATTGAGCAAAAACACCATTAGTTTGTTCGGGAGATATCGAGTGAGCGCATAATTTCGCGTAATGACTTATGAACTGACCTCATTATTGCCATGTGTTCTCACACCAATGGATTATTATCTGTGGTGATATGTGAAGTAGTTAATCTGCGCCGATAACCACAGACGTTGGACTACTTAACAATCAGCATTCGCCACGTTACTGCTGATATACAGCCCCAGCTGCTAGATAAAGTGGTCGAAAATTGGACTTCCAGACTGCTTTTCATTCGAGCCTGCCGCGGCGCCCATATGCCCGAAATCCTTTTTAAACACTAATGGCGTAAAATTATTTATTTAATAAAACAAATATCATGACTATTAACATTATTTTTATTCGTTTTATTCGTTTCAAGTTTGTATACCTCTAAAAAAAACACCCTATATCTTCGTATATTATGTAATCTTCATTTTCATTCATATTTGGTATTAGGATGCGCCGAATAATGATTTTGGTTGAATACCGAATGCCGAATATTCGGCCTGCAGGGGAACCGAATACCGAATATTCGGCTGGCCAAATACTTTTATGTCTCAGAGTTTAACGGTATTAATAAGTTAAATTTTAAACAATTTTTTTTATAAGTAATCTTTGCTTTTGATATTTTTAAAGAAAAAAAAATCTATGTTTTGATTTATTATTTATGAAGAGGATAGTTTAAAACTTTTTTAATTAACAAAATTTTAATTCCATGCCTTCGTCTGTGAATTGAAACAAATGAATAGAATTTTTTTTATATTGAATAAGAAATACCATATCATTTCACTTATTCCATCAAAAATGCAAGGTGTGTCATTACATGCTGTAATTGAAATTTTTTCACAACTTTAGCAAAAATGGAGATATTGTAGCGAGATTTGCATCATATTAATCACTTTGTATAAAATGTGATGATATCATTGGAAGTGACTGACTTTTTGCTAGTGATACAGTATAAGTGCTGTTAGCTGCATTCTTAATATAGTATGTCTAGCTCAGTGCTCTTTAGATATGAATGGTTGTAATTTCCAGCATTTCGTTTCATGGTATCCTATTTCACAGAAATTAAAGTAACTATGTTGACAATGTAGTTACAATATCTTTATTATTGTTAAAGTAACAAAAGAAAATTAAAGTTTGTGCTGGGGTGAAAAACATTGTATTTTTCACTGAATAAGTCAATTGCTATCCTGGTTTGCTGGACAAAAAATTGGCTAATGCCTATCATTACCCCTGTAAGTTTTTTTTATTTTGTTTGGATTCAGCGCTAAAAAAATATATTAGAATCAATTATCAAAAACTAAAAAACCCAACAATCACATCTATTTTATAGTATCAGATTTTTGCAATTTTTTAACTTTTAACTTTGAAATTTGCGATTTGCGAAAACAACTGACGTGGTTTGCAGTACATATACATTTAACGTCTGAATTTAAAAACCATTAAAACACCAAATAAAATAAACTAAGACAGACTTGAGCACAGTTAAAAAATAAAATTTATAAAGACAATTAAAAAAAATTAAAAATACAATATGTAAACGTTTCGCCAAGCGACACGCAAGGCATCATCAGTACAAAAAATATCCATTGCATTTCAAACGTCAGAACAAATCAAGAACAGTTACAGTTAGCTATTTAAAAAAAAACAATATTCGCTAGGGACAGAACGAGCCTCATTCAAAGCATGCGACCGCAATTCAGTGAACCAAGCCTCAAGGAGCAATCTACCATGGCAGTTGTTGCAACCAGATTTCAAAATACTGGCGTTCGCAATCAGCGGAATGTGATTCGTTTTAAGTGAATGCTGGACAATTTTTGAATTCAAATTACTCTTTTGTAAAGCACCAGTATGTTCTTTTAGGCGAATTTCCAATGATCTACCAGTTTCACCAATATAACCACTATTGCAATCTTTACAAGGAATAATATAAACAACACCGGGTAATTTAGACTTATCATATTGAAATTTATGCTTATTGAAAAAGGAACTCAATTTATTAATAGGTTTAAAAAAAAACCCCACTATTGAATGATTTTAGAATGACAGAAATTTTTTCAGAAATGTTCTTATAATAAGGGTTACAGATAAAGGAGCTAGGTTTACTACGTTGAAAAGAGGAGGGGAGTAGAATTTACAAAATTTAAAGAATTTTTAAAGATTTTTTTAACAAGACCAATAGGGTAGCTATTATTAACCAAATCACGATAAATTTTACATTTCTCTATTTCAAAATCATTACTGGAACTGCAATATTTTATGGCTCTGAAGGCTAAAGTCTTAATAACGGTTATTTTATGGCTGAAAGGGCATATTGAATTGAAATTAGTATACTGACCAGTAGAAGTAGGTTTTCTGTAAACAGTAGTGGTGACAGATTGAGAGATATCAGTCGTGAGTCTGCGGATTAGAATGTCGAGAAATGGTAATTCAGCATTATTTTCTATTTCAACAGTAAACTTAATAGGGTTACCAATAGGGTTAGAAATCGTGAGAATATCATTTAAGTCTGCTTCTTTCACTATCAAAAAAATATCGTCGACATAACGTCTCCAAAAAAGAATACGTGGACCAAGTTCAGAATTAATAATATTTTCAATATTCTGCATTACAAGTTCAGCAATTAAAACAGAGAGGGGGGATCCCATAGCGGTACCAGAAATTTGACTATAAAAGCAGTTATTAAATACAAAACAGTTTGAGGTCAAACAAAACTTAACCAATTCAACAATCTCTTCGACATTAAAATCAGTAGGGTGTGTAGGAATAGGCCAGATATCTTTAATAATTTTACAGACAAGATCAAAAGGGATTGAAGTAAACAGCGAAACAACTTCGAGAGAAGCCGTGATGTAACCGATAGGGAATACAAAACTCTGTAAATCATCAAGAAATTTTTAAGGTGAATTAAGACTGTAATTGGAGTTTAAAGTAAGAGGTTTAAGAAGTGCGGATAAGTAGCTAGAAAGATTATATAAAGGGGATTTTGAAAAATCAATAATGGGGCGGAGAGGGATAGATGGTTTATGAATCTTAGGTAACCCATAAATACGAGGGACAAGACCGGTGTAACATTTCAGTTTCGAAGCAGAATTTGGGGGGATTTTTTTTTAAGTTTTTCAAATTTGGAAATAATAATGTTCATCTTACGTTCTTACGTTGAATGGAAGGAGTTTGATCTTTCTTAAGTACAGAATATGTATTTACATCGTCAAGTAGTTCATGAGCTTTTGAATCATAAGCATCTTTATCCATAACAACAGTAGTTCTACCTTTATCGGCTAAAAGCAAGTAATTATAATCGAATTGTCCGATCTCAGTCTCTCGATAATACGCAAGGAATCTTCAGCACCAGCAGGAATGGAGTAAATTTAAGATAGATGTAGAAATATCACGTCTAATATCATGTCTTACTAATGGGCAAGAACCCATAATAGCGGATTCAGCAGAAGCAAGTAAATCGGGAATATCTAATTTCGTAGAGCCCAGAGAATAATTCAAGCCTTTATTAAGTAAAGCAGATTCAGACACTGATAAAGTTTTAGACGAAATATTCATGACCCAATTATCGTTAATCGATGTAACAGTAGAAGTTTCAGGAGTAGCCTTCATAAGGAGGTTAGTAAATTTATTGGCATATTTCTTATCCAAGTTCAACTTCAGAATGTAATTACTGTACTTTAAAAAATCCAGGATACGAAGACAATCATACGGATCAACAAGGCTAAAAAGTTTCGTGAGGTGATAATGTAGGAAATGACGGTAAGAACGTAATAAGCCGTAGTTAAGAGCGATGGCAGCAGAAACTGGAGACTTGCAGAATTAGAAACAGAAAAACCTCCCTTCGACTTCACTAAATGTTTAACACGGAAAGAAATGGGAATAATCTTGGATCTTCTGCAGCGGTTTAAAAAGTCAATCTTTTTTAAAGTACGTATAATTTTTGAAGAAAGTCCTTGACATGTCCTGAGTCCATCAACAATGAATTTACCGTATCGTAATTTACAGTACATATACATTTAACGTCTGAATTTAAAAACCATTAAAACACCAAATAAAATAAACTAAGACAGACTTGAGCACAGTTAAAAAATAAAATTTATAAAGACAATAAAAAACAATTAAAAATACAATATGTAAACGTTTCGCCAAGCGACACGCAAGGCATCATCAGTACAAAAAATATCCATTGCATTTCAAACGTCAGAACAAATCAAGAACAGTTACAGTTAGCTATTTTAAAAACAAACAATATCTGTTATCGTAAAAAACTTTTGTACTGCCTAGAAAAGAAAAAAAAAAATGTGTTTGAAATTCTTTCAACGCAATGTCGCCCAATTTGGCAAATTAATAAGGAAAAAAATCCCCCAAGATGACCTTTATGATATGGCGAATGGTACAAATTCTGATAAAGCATGCTACTTTGTAGGGACAGCGAAAAATCATTATTTTAGTTCTTTAGTTGAATTTGTAAAATAAAATAAATTGTCCAATTTTAATAAAAAGTTTAAACTTTTCCAATTCCTGAAAAATTAGCACATCAATGCTGTTTTACGTCACCGATGAGGTAAGACCCTATGATTTGACTTTTCATAGATAATCATTTATTAATAATAATGTGATGAAGTAATTAAATATTTAAAATGAAAATTTAGTGAAAGGATACCCACAGCAAATTTTCGCAAAATTGCATTAAATTCTGATTTAAATTCTAGCTTCAAGAAGCAATTAATTATTAAGGAATTTGATTTTAAACTACCGGGTTAGCCTGAATGATTCATCGGGTTTCAAAACAATCTGTATTGAGAGGTGTACGACCTATAAAGTCGGGTGATACCTGACAAGATACATACACTCACCAAATTTAAAAAACCCATCTCGTGGCTCGCGGTGCAGGTACGAAACACTGTTGCTGTGAAGGATATTCAGAGAAACATGCTATTGAACGTATTGACGGAACTGGATTACGAATGGGATGTGTTACGGGTGATTAAGGGTGCACACATTGAACATTTTTAGTATGTATCAGAAACTTGGTGAGCGTATGTATCTTTTCATGTATCGCCCGTGTTTGTACGTCGTATGCTTGTAAATAAACAGTCTTTTGAAAGTCGAAGAATTATTTAAACTAACTCTGTACTTTTCTCTAATTACTTCATTTTTCAGAAATAGTATACAAATGATATAAAAAGAAAATTTGAAGCTTTGCGTTGTATTTTGTGTTTTAAAATGTATTTCTCAAGGTGATTCTAGTGTAGGAAGAAACAAATGTGGACACATTTTGAAAATTCATGGAGAAATCTATCTAGAACTGGTGTTTTACTTCCGCCTGATTTTAAAACTTCAACAAGTCTTTCATGTTATTATACATATGTTTAAAGAATTAATTCCAGTTATAGTTTCGAGGGTATTACTGAAATTTTTGAGATGCGGCTAAATGACACAATTTAAACTTACCAACTCTTACGAGAGTTCAAAGTAGTTCCCTCCAACATCAATGCACATTTGTAGGCGAATTTTCCAAATATTAAATGACTCAAGCCCTCCATTTCTTAAAATAGATGAAAAATATTCTTTTATAGCCTCATCAATCTCAATTTTGGAATGAAAATGACTCCCATGAAATTTGTTTTTAGATTCAAAAATAGCCAAAAGTCACACATAGCAAGATCAGGAGAAGGGTGGATGTTCTATCACTTTGATGTTTTTTTCACGAATTCGACTGTAATCCTTTCTGAATGGGAAGATGCATTGCCATGGTGAAACATGAGTCATCTAATATTCATTTCTTGGAAAAAATTCTGAAAGACACTTAGTGGTATGTCAGTTAGCTGTAACTGTTTTCTGTCTCTTCAGTTTATTGGCTTTGGCCAGATATGTACAGTAGGGTGGAACTTAAGTATAGGGTAAAAAAAAAACTTTTTTGTTTTAATGTGTAATAGTGAAAACTTTTTTCCTTTTTGGATGTCTAAACTTTTGGCTGAAAAGGTTTTTTTAAATTAAGTTGTTTTCCGGTTCCTCAAGGAGGTCAAAGTTTTGAAATTTCAGTATAAAGAAACTTAAAGTAAACAACGTAGCTGTTAGCTCATATCTACTTTTATTTAGCAAATACTATCCAGAAGTCACTACGAGGAGGTGGTTAAATATCGACTTCCACCCTCCTTACCTCCCTTTGTTATGGATTAATTCAATTGGATATTCAACCTACTGTCTTTTTAGGCAAACTTTGTCATTACATTGTGGGAATTCAACGTTCCCAAGATTAAGCCATATTTTGCTTAATATTTAAAGACGGTTGACGCAGCTCGCAGGACAATTTTGACACACGTTTCCACTGTTTGAGTATGACAAGGAAAATCTAAAATTCAGGTGTATTCCCCTGTTTGTACTTTTTTAAGTTCTTCATCCGATCAGTCCGTCAAGATAGGATCAATGGTTTTATTGTCTATAATTTCAATATGTTCACATTTTTTCAAGTCGCTTTCCTACCGGTCCAGAAAATCCTTTTGTACCCGTAGTTTTTCCAGGAAGATGTTGAAATAAGTATCGAAGAAAAAAGGTCATTTGCATGTAATAATCAAATTATCCATTATAAAGTTTTTAGGGTATTGCTTCCGATGTTTTAACAACTCCAGATTTGAATCCTGCATTAAAGGCGTTTCTGTTTCACCCAATAACTTTCAAACTTGAAATGTCTGTATTTTTTTTTTTTTTTGAAAATACACCAAAATTGCAGTGGCTATATTAATATAAGAAGAAAATGTCAATGAAATATGACCAATATATTTTTATCCTGGTTTTTGAACTAAGATCAGGTGTTCGTTTTTAATGATTCTTAGTTATACTTTTTTCCCTCTGCTTCAGTTATCATAGTGTTATCCTTTCTGCCATCAAAATACTAACCTTCTAAAATTAACTCATTTCCTCTTTCCTGTTCTTTCAAATTCTTCCTTTTCTTTTCTCTTTGTCGTCTTCAAGTCCTTCTTTCAGTGACGTTTTCTTTATTATCATCAGAAATACCCATATCTTCTAAGGTGCCATTTGCAATAATATTTGCAGTTCTGTCTAATACTCCGGTTATTTCACCTTGTTGATTATCAAATTCAGGTTTAGAAAATTAACCGATTGAACTATTTCCTTCGAACTATTTTTTACACTTGACGATCATTCAATCAAAACATCATTTTTTTGTTTTAAAATAACTTTTTTTTCTTGATATTTCCTTTTCTAGTCTTGCTACACATTTTTTTTTTGTAGTTTTTATATCTATTGATTCTATTGCCATCACCCCATCTCTCTTTGTTCTTTGAGAAAGTGACGTTCTTGTTCTGATACACGATAACATTTAGTGCTTTTACACAAAGAAATGTTTTTTGCTGATTACCTAACATTTTGCAATTTTATATTGGATATGGGATTATTCTTTCTAATCGTAATATTTTTCTTCAAATTTTGACATTTCTCGCACTAGTCTCTAATCATTTTTTATGATTTGTGTATCAGAAACCGTCGGAATTGAAGGTCTCAGCAATACACTTTTAATTGTATCATCAACAGCTTTAGATATTTTAGAAATAGTGTGTACTAGATTCCAGCTGCCTGATTTTAAGTTAAATTGAACCCAAAAATAATGTTTCATAACATCTTCATATGTTCGTCAAAGATGACAGTCTAATGTTAACTGTTTTGGTTCACGGAATACAGGACACTTCAACAATTATCTAGATTTTACGTTAACAGAATTTGTCACTTTTGACACTGAATGTTTATTGAAAAATAATTAAAGAAACTGTTAACACAAGTTAAATCGGACTAACTTGTTATGTGTCGCAGCCAAATAAATCAGAGACAATGAAAGCCGACGCCCACGACACGGGCTTCTACAAAAGTCAAATAAAGTGGGGCTAACTTTTCTAAGGCACTCAAACTAAATTATTATCTTTATTACAGGACATTAACACTTAATTAATTTAATTTTGCAAAATATAAATTTAACAATAAGCTTAAAAATTTTTTCATCCAATTATTGGTTTTTTTTCGTTTTTTAGGGAAAATCAGGCGCTTTGAGGAACCGGAAAATATCATTTTAAAATTAAAAGAAAAATATTTTCTTTTTATGGAGTTAAAAAGGAAAAAAATAATCACTATTAGAATATAAAATTCGAAACTCCGTTTTTTAGTTCCACCCTAATGTACAGTCGTGGAAAAAAAAAAGTAAACACCCCCTACTAACTCCTCAACAAATTATCGTAGAAGAAAGTTACTGGTAACGAACGATTGGAAATAAAGTCTACTTTTAAATGATGTATATAAAATTTGCTTAGGGGGGCACCTACATATTAAAACGAACCATAACTTTGTTTTTTTCAATAGCAGTACCCAATTCTGACAGCATAAATGAACTCTACACCCTTCAATTAGCCTAAAAACGAATTTTTATGCAATTCGTACCATAAGTTTCCGAGAAATTAATTATTTTAAAACGAGTGTATTTTAAGGGCTGTAACCAAATTGAAGTTCCGTACTGGATTGTTAACCGAGAGAGCCGTTTCCTTGATCAAGGCACCTTAAGCGGCACTCAAGGAGTCAATGAAGAGTGTTAGATTACAGTACGGCAGAATAAATTTCAAAATGTCTACTCACTTCCATCATAGACGGCCCCTTAAACCATCATTATGCCGTTTTTTAAGCATAATTTGAAAACTACTTGGAAGAAAAATGTGAAATTTTTGAATTTCCATAAAGCAGGACTTAATAAATCTAAATCCATAAAAAAAAATGTAGGTTGCAATACATAATTTTTTCGAATATTAATTTCATAATTCATAATTCGAATCATAAAATTATAAAAATTGCAAATTCAGCTTATTTATGTTTGGGTATTTTAGTATTATTACCACAAAAAAATTAGCACATTAGGAGCATAATTTCGGGAGATATAAATAAAAATATGAAAATATAATTTAACATTAGAAGCACTAAATTTTGAATGTTTATAATTCAAAAACTTATCATTCAAATTACTTGAAATTTGGTGTCTAGGCATAGTTTGAACCGAAGATTTGAAATATCTCGTTAAAATTGAGTATTGCCATTGAAAAAAATGAAGTGAGGATTCGTTTTAATATGTAGATGATCCCCTAAGAAAATTTTATATACATCATTTAAAAGTAGACTTTATTTCCAATCGTTCGGTACCAGTAACTTTCTTCTATGATGATTTGTTGAGGAGTTAGTAGGGGGTGTTTACTTTTTTTTTTCCACGACTGTACTTCTGAAGAACACGGCATACATTACTTTTTTCATTGCTCGTTATCTTTTCACCCTTGTTAGTTTGTGATCATCTTCAAAGATTCATACTTTAATTTCTTGACCTGTTGGAACATAAAAAAGGTACATACGTCTCATCACCAGTTATGATTTTAGAAATAATGCGCTGGCCACCATCATTAAGTAATTTTTGGGTTTCTTTATTGATTCTGACACGTTCCCCATTTTGGAGTTCTGTTAAATTATTGGGGATTTAATGTCAAATTAATTTTTTCATATGCACATCTTCATGAATAATTTCATATATAGCTGCGGATTCAATGTTAAATTCCTTCTGTATGATTCGGTAAGTACAGCTATTATTATTGATTAATACAGTAGACGCTCGTTTTTACGAACCCGATGGGACTCATATAATGTGTTCGTAAAATCGAAAGTTCGTAAATGGGAGTAACATTAGCTCAATGGTATGCTGGTCGGGACCAGTACTTCAGTTCGTAAAAACGAATAGTTCGTAAAAAAGAGGTTCGTAAAATCGAGCTTCTACTGTATTTTTCTTGCGGCCGACACATTTTCTGGGACTACATCTGATAACGGTATTCCAGAGTGTTCTTCATCCAAAAGAGAATTTAGAACTCTTCTAAATTCTGTAAACCATCTGAATACAGTAGTACGAGATGGAGTTTCATTTCCATATACTAATTGTAGACGTTGAAGGCATCCTTCTTGATTTAGCCCTACTTTAAAATCATAGAAAATCATAGCTGGATAATGCTCTCGCGTCAATTTAATTTTCTAAACTGTCACAATTAATTCTACGATAGCTAAACTGAAATTGTTGCCACAAATTATCGTTTTCCGC
Source organism: Maratus speciosus (assembly GCA_963932465.1). Classification (NCBI taxonomy): domain Eukaryota; kingdom Metazoa; phylum Arthropoda; class Arachnida; order Araneae; family Salticidae; genus Maratus; species Maratus speciosus. Next base: position 533,282,457 of record OZ010788.1, on the reverse strand, counting down.
CATAAAAGAGTTCAAATTTACATACCCGATCAATATTTTTTATTTGCTGTATATCGTCTGGCCATGTCTCAAAATTTTCAGAGTTACCCTCGTATTTTGTTAGAAAAATAAGATAGAGAGAGTGAGCGTTGCGAGGTTGTCACTGTTTTCATCATGTTGTTTCATCTTGTCACTGTGCGCTGTTTGCATCCATATTTTCATGATATATAGGCGTACTCTGAAAAAAAAATAATCGTTTAATTAAGACTACTTTTAATAATAAAACTGTTAAAATTATATCGAAACAGTTTCTTCTTTTCTAATTATATTTTAGGGTGCATAATGTGTGACTATAATTCTGACTTTGTCATTATAATTCTGATTTTCATTTAATGCGGAGTTTCAAGATGAAACATATTATCTTTTTTTGCTGTATGTTTTTTTATTTATTTTTTTTTAAATACTTTTTTTATGAAACGTGAACTTATTAAAATTCAATTATGATATAATCCTACTACTTAAATGTTTTTTAAGGAAAAATGACATCTTTGAGAGCTTCTTTAATGTCATTTTCAGAAGTATTAAGCCGATTAGTGTTTCGTTTATAAATGTGAGCCGTTCTAATGTAAAACTGAAAGAAATATTCCAAGCATTCTTTAAATTTACATTATTAATTTTATTCTTTATTCATTTAAATATTTTAGTAATAAACAAAAGCATATTTCTAAATAAAAAATTTTAAACGTAATAAATGTAAATCTATAATTCTTATTTGTACTTAAGGTATTATTAACGAAAAGTTATACGACTATAATTAATATATATGAGGGTGGTTCAATAATTATTGTTCCGAGTGTGTATAGAATGCTTCTACTGAGATTGTTGATGTGGAATAGTGAAGCCTAATCTCTTAGATGCCTATATACTCAATTTCAGAACCGTAGCTACTATAATAACATATTAATTTTGGTTTTAGGTGTGAGAGGTGGCACCTAGCTTGAAAGGGTGGGGGTGGGGGTGGGGTGGGGGAGAAGGGCTGGTTTGGATCTTATAGGGGCAGACCTGACGCAGTTCTGTGATAGACTTGTGACAGTGGATGAGACGGGGCTACATCACTATGATCCCAAGTCCAAACGACAGTAACCACGTCTCATTCACTGTCACCTCCTAACCTCCCATTTCAAGCTAGGTGCACCCTCTCACAAAACAAATATGCTAATGTAGCAACTACAGTTCTGAAATTGATCATATAGGCATCTAAGACATTAGTCTTCAATATCCCACATCAACCATTGCAGTGCAAATGTTTTATACACACTCGGGACAATAATCATTGAACCACCCTTGTACATGAGGATGGGTGTTTCAAAACTAGCCTTATTCAAAACATTAAATTTTGGTGAAATCGCAATAAACTTCTAACTACGTACATTGGTTTTCACTGTAAACCAAGATTTTGTAGTGACAGAAATGCAGAATAAAACTAGTTATTTTTATCAGATTGTTGTGTTTTTTCGGTGCAGGTTTACCTATAGAATTGTTTGATAGAGAAAACACGATTTTTAAAATTTTGGATAAGGCGAGTTTTGAAACTCACGTCCTCATATATATACTAGATAGATAGATAGATATAAATTCTTTATACAATATGAACTTTAAAAAACTCGCTGTTTTACTTTAAATGCGACTACAGTAATAAAAGAGATATTACATGTTAAAAATATACATTTTCTTTAAAACTTCTTTGTAGTTTCGGGCTGCATTTTCCGATTCCATCATCAGAGAATATTTTAATAACTAATCGCTGTTTATTTATACAAATACGCTCCTTCGTTTTAAAATGAGAGATTCGATAATTATTAGAGTTGACAGTAAAAGTAAGAATTCAGTCCCTTGGATTGAACTTCAGTAGGGAAAATATGTATTATCTGCAGTTCCATTTATTTTGTTGCATCAATTTGTTCTCATACATAACTTTCATTTCAAATGCGTAGCTGGATAGTTGAAGTAATAAATTAATTGTTACTCATAAGCAGGCCTCGGAAAAGCTACTTTCTTATTATAGCGAACTTCAACTACTTTATCGAAAATGTAGTTAACTATAACTACAAATATTTGTTTTAAAAAATATCGACTACTAAATACTTTTTAGAAGTAGTCACAACTTCGATACTTTTAGATTTTGCGAAATGATTTAATTTAAACTCAAAACTGAAGACACAGATACTATGATCAATCGTTAAATCGCGTCTGACGGGATAGAACTAAATAAGTGCCTTATAACCGAGGGTGTTAAAAAATTACGAAAGATAATATACAAGATTTTATTTCATGTTTGAAACCATATATATTTTAGTGTATTATATTACACAGGGCATTCTTTCAAAAAATTCTATATATATATCGCATTTTTTTAGTATATATATATATATATTATTGTTACTGAACAATCTATTTATTGAGTAGACACAGCCAAAACTATTTTTTAAAATGCTGAAATCGCTTCAGCTGTTCCCAAGAAAAAGGTATATGAATGTCACCTGCTTTACATATTACTTCGCAACTGTTTTTGCCCCCCATAAACTATTAAAAATCTATCAGGTGTCTTGTAAACAAATTTAGAAAAGTCCAGTCAACTTAATTTACTTGTTATTTTTACATTTCATATTTAATTTTACTATTTATTATTTGCGAAACTAAATATACATAGATTTTTATTGTAAATACACTCTTGTAAGAATAATGATTTTACTAATTTAAATATCAAGTAAAATAATGAATTAAATCCGGCTCTCACCAATGGGTCCCATAAAATACTGTCTATAAAAAGCTCTGTCTTCATTTTGGACATGTTTTATAATAGGTTAACTTACAACACCTTAGCCAAGTATATGGTAACATCAAAATAAATTTATTACGATGAGAGATGCACCCCCCCCCACCCCCCCACGACTCTTCCTCGGTGGTAAATTCCTCCACACAATTATCCCTCAATAAACTAGCACAACGCCATAATAATAATAATAAATAGATGATAACGAAAGGCTGAGCTTTTCCTTCACTGAAACTGTCAATCAGAAAGCCTCCTTCTAAAAAAAAGGTCTAATACGACAAGGAAGAGTTTAGTTGTGTCTAGTGTCTCATAATCTTAAGAACAAATTAAGATGTCTTATAGGGCTCCAACAAAAGTTCCCGCCTACAATTTTTTTTTTCCGGTGAGGTTTAAACTTTACACAGTCTTCGGACATCATCCGTCCAAGAATGCATGCTAAAGCCGTACAGATGCTGTCCGAGCCCCCCGTGTAAAGGTTAAAGAAATGTACTGACGGTCTAGGGGTACAAACAGACAGATCCTACTAACAGACTGCGGCATCTTTTTGCGTCCAAGCGGTAACTTTCATCTTTTACGATTTTAATCGGATGTTTCGGAAGCCAAAGGTTAGAGATGAACATCGCTGACATGTCCATCTCCATTTCTTTCCTTTGTTGAGACTCCTTTTTTTGTTAATCACCACAGAACGATTGAAAAGAAAGGCCACTTGTCATATTTATGGCTTTCTAAGGAGAGGCTTAAAAAAAGCACTAAACACTACACAGTTTGTAGGTATCTGGCTGAGCCTTTCAAAGATGATGAAGGCTCCTACTCAAGGTATCGTCCTAGCCGCTGCCATCGAATTACTCAAGGTCAGGGGACACGAGTGTGACGTCAGTACTAATCGACCGACTTCTCACTAGTGTTAGCATTCACACCGGAAAATTTTGAATAGCAATTTTCTTTTATTTTATGTGTGGAATATCTATCATCTTATAAAAGATAATAACTATTTAAACTTACTGGCGAGAATTCGGAATCCCTATATAAAAATTCAGCCAGATGCAAAATGCCACAGTGTTGCCGCATCCGGCTGATTTTTTATTGGGGGATTCCAAATTCTCGCCAGTAAGTTTAAATAATTATTATTGTTTTATAAGATATGAAAGATATTCCACAAATAAAATAAAAGAAAATTGCTATTCAAGATTTTCCGGTGTGAATTCCAACACTAGTGAGAAGTCGGTCGATTAGTGATGACGTCACGCTCATGCCCTCTGGTCTTGAGTATTTCGATGTCAGCGCCCAATTCCAATCCGTTAAATCGCTCTATAAAAGCAAGACGTACTTTCAGCGTCTGCCACTACTCTCGCCTGTACAGAAGCAGAAACCCCGTAGCATCACACTGCAACAGACCGGAACCTATAGCCTTTCTTCTCAAGCTTCTTCATCTAAAGTTAGCTACCGTCGTTCAAACACGAAAGCCTCCAAACTGTTGCACACTCTACTAAAATTGATGAGAGAATCATTCTATTTTCCCCCTCATTTTTTATTATACATAGCTTAAGATTCCTCAAGTTGATAAATGAAATTGTTATGAAAATTTGGATAATAAGAAAAATTTAACCGTTCTTATAAGTGATTTTCCCCTACTTTAATTCAACATTTCTATGTTTTTCTATAATTTTAATTTCAGTCATAACAGGAATAACATCCCAATCGGAGATTTTTCTATAACTCGCGTTTCACAACACCGCAAGGAGACAAAATTATAACATCCCCTATTGCACTATTCACCAGAATACTACTTCTTGAAAGTACGTGCAGTAATCTGCACAATGATGCGTTTAAATTATTTTAAAAATCCTTTTGCTCAAAAATGCGATTTATTTCTACAACTAGGACTTCCCTCAGAGGGATTAGTCTGAGCGATATTGCTGAGAACATAGATTTAATAATAACATGTGGAAGCAAAGAAAATGAGATGTTATCTTTAATTGTCCATATACTGCGATAAATTGAAATGATGAAAATAAACGAATGGTAGAATTACAAAATTTTATATATAAATTCGTATACACTGTTTAAAAAAATGGGAAATCAAACCATGCAAGACAGCCATGCATGGATATAAAATTGAAAGTACGCAATATATTAAAAGTAAAATAGAAAATGAAACACTAAATTGCTTATATCGGAATTTTAACTGCATAAAATGATGTCAAGAGCATAATCAGACGCTCCGCACCAATTTGAATAACTTTAAATGACAAATATATAATGTTTATAAAGAATGGACTATACTTTATACGGCAACATAAAGTATGACACAAGATCTGAATATATCGTCTGCATAACTTTTGAGCTGTCAAAGTGTCATTTGAAGTAATTTACAAATCCAAACATATTTATTCAGCAAATCATGCAAGCTAACATACGCCAATATGAACCCGATTATGAAATTTCACCAGAATAAATTAATATATAAAAAACCTACTAATGATAATTGAGAATATGACCTTATGATAAAATGTCTAGAAAAATGAATCGGATAAAAAATTCATATCACATTTAAAACGGCACTTCCCTCTGTTAGTGGCCTTGGAGAGAGAGAGAAAAGCCTAGAAAAGGAACACTTTAACAAGTACTTTCGGGCAACCTACTCACTGTTTCATACAGGTCTTTATTCAATATTTACATAATTTATTTAATGCTAGGTGGGTATCTATCAGTTTTGTTGCATTTAAATTGCAAGTTTTGCGGAGGAAATGCAGCATTATGAAATATTTAGAGTTGCTATACCTAATAATTTCAAATTAATAGTAATTGAGATCGCTTTCCGTTAATTTCATCTTTTTAAATTTTAAATTTTTTAGAAACCATTCATAGGGACAATTGTATATTTTAAAACTAACCCGAAGCAAAATTTCAAGATTTTGGGCTCAGCAGTAACACAGAAATAGAAAATTTTCGAAAGGTTTTTGTTTCTGCACTGTTTTATATAGCGACATTTTCAGAAATTGTTCTATTGCGAGAATTTACGTCATGATAAATACAGCCATGTAAATTTTCATGTTTATATTCCTAACAATTCCATGTACTTCGTTACTTAGATCATCTTTAGATCTTTTTGCGCTTTGTATAGTCTTTCGATTTTTTAGAGTTCATTCTACAAAGAGCATTTACATCTTATAAATTACTACCATGCCAAAGTTCTAGTTTCTAACCCCAACAGTATCCCAAAAATTTCAGTATTCCAAATAAATCATAGTTTAGAACCTTTCTAGAAATTTTTACGTTTATCCGTCAAATTGAACCTTTTAGAGAGCGTTCATTACGAGTATTTACATCTTAAAAGTAACTACCACACCAAATTTAAAGTTTCTAACCCAATCAATATCGCAGAAATCGCAATTTTAGAACTTTTTTGCTCCTGCAGCGATGTAGGTTCTTGCACTGACATAAAATACAGACTTTTTTTCGGAGCAGAGATGGCCACCAACATTTTTTTAATGTTGGCTATGTAGTTTCAGGGATAACACCTCGCAAACGTACAAGCATTAATAATATTATACACTTTATAATAGTAGCATTAGATGTACAGACACAAAAGCCATTTATCTGTTACAAACTAAAGTGCCCGGCGTTGCCCAGAATTTGAAGGATGTTTGTTCTGAAAAATCAATTTCAAAATTTAACATACAACACAAAACAAACATTAAAAAAGCAGTCGAAATGTTGTATGAATGAATCATATGAAAACGCTACATAAAAATGTATACATGTATATAACAGACGCAAAAGAATACAGCTATAAATGAACTTATTTCAATTTATAATTGGAGCAATAATGTTAAAATACGCCAGTATTTTCCTAATCCAGGGGCCTCGGTAAGGGGGTTGGCGGGGGGAGACTCCCCCCCAAACATTTGCGAATGTTATTACACTTGGCAAATTTACGAACATAGTTGGCAAATTTGTTTAAAATTTTAATAAAAACTATAATATATTTTCTATTTCTGATAGACTTGGCATAAATTACAAAACTAATTGGGAATATTATTAAACTTTTAACAAATAAGAACTATATTACATTTTCTAACTGTGGTAAGTTGGCAAAATTATAAAACGAGTTGGCAAATGCTGAAATTTGACTTGGCAATTTAAGGTTCTCTCCCCCACCAATAAAAAGTCTTAGCGATGGCACTGCTCTAATCGGGTTTTTATCATGCTTCAATACATTTTTCATACTCATATGACGTTATACTATATCCACCACGTCCTTTATATTTCCAATATGACGTAATATTTTCCTCTTTCACGTGGAAACCTTGAAATAGAAAAGTTATGAAGTTATATTCACTTTTTTTTTAAATTCGGCAAACTATTTATTTCATTTTGATTTTTCACGTGGAAATCTTGCAGTAGAAAATTAATTGTTGTAGTAATAATTTTATTGTGTATTTTAATTGGCAACTGCTATACCGAAAAATGTTTAAATTTGATAAGAAATTGCTGTTAAATTGGTGGGTTTTTTATTAATTAAAAATTAACTATAAATTATTTCGATTCTGGAATACTTTAGTTGACTCGGCTATGTTTTAATACACATGTACGTATCTTTTCACAATTTTGGATTCCAAATTGTGGATTTTTATAGAATTACAAACAAACAGATAGACAAGTTTTCATTTTTATATATATCTCTATTCTAAAAAAAGTAACTAACGCTGTCACCGCCGCTGCCGGTTTTGAATTTTTTGTGACCGGAGGTCTTTCTTCGTTAATATTAAGAAAACTATTGCATACAAAAATAGGAAAATTGGTGGTATTATAGAGAAATGTTTGATCAACACGCTGATGTATACAGTTTTCAAAAAGAAGAATTATGTTAAGAGATATTTAATGCTAAATTTGGACAAAATCGTTCCATTAAAAAATGTTTTATAGGAGCAAAAACTATACATGGGAATTTAGTCATTTTTATATCATTTTATTCAATAGAAGATCCCGGTGTGCAGATTCCATTATTATTTTTTTTAATTTGACTCATTTTTTGAGGTTTTATTTCTATTTTAAATTCAAATATTCAGCATTTCGACAGATATTTTTTTACATATTTTAGAAAATGGTATTAATTTAAACTGTTGCCAACTGTATAAACAGCGCAAACAATAATGTTTGCATCAAATAAAAAAAAAATATTTACACGTTACTGTTATAAACAGAAAAAAACCTTCAAATTAGAATTAAATAATTAGGTATAAAAAGCAGGCACTTATTGGAAATTACGCCATAAAAAATATATTTACATGTTAATTTTAAAAGAGAAAGTATATTGTAAAATAAATTCATTAACATGTGTTAGAAGTCTTAAATAGAAGGAATTACGTCACATTACACTTATTATCAAAATGAACAAAAAATAATACTGCAAAACAGTTTAAATTTAAAAATTGCGCTAGACAAAATATTAGAGGTTAAATATTAGACTTTTTCAAAATTTTATTATTTGTTGTTTGATGTGAGGTGTTCAGCTATAAGTATGCAAAATTTCACGTCTCCATATTAATTAGGGGCTGAGTTAGAAAAATTGCTTAAAATACGCAAGTTAGAGCCCAGAGGGTTAAATATTAGACCTTTTTCAAAATTTTATTATTTGCCGTTTGATGTGAGGTGTTCAGCTATAAGTATGCAAAATTTCATGTCTCCAACTCAATTAGGGGCTGAGTTAGAAAAATTGCTTAAAATACGCAAGTTAGAGACCAGAGGGTTAAATATTAGACTTTTTCAAAATTTTATTATTTTTCGTTTGATGTGAGGTGTTCAGATATAAGTATGCAAAATTTCGTGTCTCCAACTTAATTAGGGGCTGAGTTAGAAAAAATGCTTAAAATACAGAAGTTAGAGACCGGAGGGTTAAATATGACTTTTTCAAAATTTTATGATTTATCGTGTTATCGCAAGTGTTCAGCTATAAGTATGCAAACTTTCATGTCTCCAACTTATTTAGGGACTGAGTTAGAAAAATTGCTTAAATTACACAAGTTAGAGCCCAGAGGGTTAAATAATAGACATTTTCAAAATTTATTATTTGTCGTTTGATGTGATGTGTTCAGCTATAAGTATGCAAATTTCATGTCTCCAACTTAATTAGGGGCTGAGTTAGAAAAATTGCTTAAAATACAGAAGTTAGAGACTGGAGGGTTAAACATAACTTTTTCAAAATTTTATGATTTATCGTGTTATCGCAAGTGTTCAGCTATAGGTATGCAAACTTTCAAGTCTCCAACTTAATTAGGGGATGAGTTAGAAAAATTGCTTAAAATACATAAGTTAGAGCCCAGAGGGTTAAATATTAGACCTTTTTCAAAATTTTATTATTTGCCGTTTGATGTTAAGTGTTCAGCTATAAGTATGCAAAATTTCATGTCTCGAACTTAATTAGGGGCTGAGTTAGAATAATTGTTTAAAATACACAAGTTAGAACCCAGAGGGTTAAATATTAGACCTTTTTCAAAATTTTATTATTTGTCATTTGATGTGAGGTGTTCAGCTATAAGTATGCAAAAATTTCATGTCTCCAACTTAATTAGGGTCTGTGTTAGAAAAACTGCTTAAAATACACAAGTTAGAGCCCAGTGGGTTAAATATTAGATTTTTCAAAATTTTATTATTTGCCGTTTGATGTGTGGTGTTCAACTATAAGTATGCAAATTTTCAAGTCTCCGACATATATAGTTTCTGAGAACGGGCTCTGTGACAGACGGACAGACAAAGGATGAGACAGGTAGTGTTTCGTTAGATGAACGAAACTCTGAAAACATGCTGCGGATGACTGTAACAACATCCTAAAATTACGTTACCATCAGCGATCTACCAATCCCGAATTTAGTTTATATTCGTTTCATATATTCTTATTCTTTTGTGCGGCCTGTAAAATAACTATCAATAATATATACATACAGTAAAACCTCTGAATAGCGGACACCTCGAGAATGCAGAATTTGTCCTCTATTTGGAGGTGTCCGCTACTGAGAGTAAAACATGTATAGTTATTTAAGGGTTGGTAATCGGAAATAATGCTCGCTAAATAGAGGTGTCCACTAATCGGGTATGTCCGTTATGGAGGTTTTACCAGTAAAACCTCTGAATAGCGAACACCTCGGGAGGGCAGAATTTGTCCTCTATTTGGAGGTGTCGGCTACTGAGATTAAAAAATGTACAGTTTTATAACGGTTGGTAATCGAAAATAGTGCCCGCTAAATAGAGGTGTCCACTAATCGGGTGTGTCCGTTATGGAGGTTTTACTGCATAATAATATCATCCTTTACAAGAAAATTGAATGCTGCATGATAAACAGACAGACATCCAGAGAAAGATAACCTCCCGGAGCAATAAACACTCATGTCATTTGTTTTAATCATCCACAATCGTTTCTAAATTTCGTTATACGCGTATTAAAAAAATCTGTTAATTTCCAGTTGATAGACTGACAACTATCTTTTAACCCGAGTTTTTAGCCGGATTTAGCCCGTACTGTATTATTAATTGTTTGCCCACCAAAACTGGTTGCCACGGGTTGATGTAAGGTTTGTGATTACGTGGTTGAAACTGATCTATTCAATATTACTGCGTGCATATTTTTTTTTTATTTGCTCCATGTGTTCAAACCAGTTGTCTACGAAAACATCCACCGGTGAAAGTGACGCACACCAAATTTCTGTGACGTATGCAGCTATCTTGTGCTTTTTTATCAGTTTTTTTAATATAATTTTTAAACGGTTTGGAATATATTTTTCATAGTAGGTGCATTCAGTAGATGGCCCTCATAGGTACCTTCTGGTGCAATCAGAAAAGAAATCCGACAAATATTTTTTGAGTTATGCTTGACGAAAGGTTTTTATTAGGCTTTTTTTTAAGTAGGACATGGCGTTAATATCCATCGTAGTAGTAATGTGTCCGGACAGTAATATTTCGCTGAGTATTAGCCTTCGCTTCGCTCAGACAATTAAACCGGATATTTGAGATTTTTACACTCTGGGAATGCTTAAAGTTTTTTGTTACTGATAAAAGTGACGGCTTAGTTGAATTATAAAATTTTAATATATTCTAATGTTAATAACAAAAGTGATCTAACTTCAATTTCAATATTCATTAATACCTATATTTAAAATTTTATTTTTACTCACAGTTTCACTAGCAAACATTTTCCGATTATGAGTACATACTACTCAGATATCGCTCATTATACTAAAAAAGATAATAAAAAGGAAATTTATGAATGCAGTTGCTTTGAATTAAATCAGTGCTTTTATCAGCAATATCTTCTAACAACTTTATATTAAGATGAACAATATTGAAAAATAAAAAGAACTTATTGTAAAATGCTTATTAAAGGTTTGAACTAATATCTTTTAATGCCCCTAAATATATTCTAAGTAATTCACACAATAACATTTAAAATTTAGAAAAACATTTATGGTAGACAATGAGGAAATTACACTTTGATAATTTACTGAAATTGCGTTTATTTAAGGTATTAAATGAAATATTTATAAATTTAATAAGTATTATATGCAGCCCTTTAAGAAAATTAACGTTTTGTCCTTATTGAAATCGCATTAATATAATGAGTTGAACAAATGTGCGTAACAGCGCTGCTATATCTCATATCATTTTTAAAATTTCCTTACGAGAAATTGAATGGATCTATTATACATTAATTAATTGAAAGCATCATAATGAAGGGAACGAATATTTTTTCTAATTAAAATCATATAATTGAAAGTATTTCATCCTTTCTAAACTTTAAAGTTTAAAACGTAACCTAGAACGTTCATTGTAATAATTTGTTTTTTATTGATTATATGAATATGTATGGACTTTCTACTGGATTTTAATTTAATTTAAATGTGAGTATGCGTAGTATTGCAAAGTATGTAAATATTTCTGTTTAAAAAAAGGAAACTCCTTTATTGGAAGATTTTGTCTACTTACTAGAGTAGTACGATTCATAGACATTTCAAAATTTTTATGTTAAAACTTATATTTCGAAAATCCACTCTCTTTTCTTCTTAACTCTCTCGCTGCGAAATTGTTTTAAAAATCCAAATATTTTCAAAAATTGCGCATTTATATTATTAGGTATTTCAAATCTGCAGATATTTTAGAGTTAAAATTGGTTTGTAAAAGCGTTTTTTCTTAAATATAGAATTGGATCATAAAAAAGAAGATCGCAGAAATCGTCGGTTGCGCAAATTTTGCTAGTTTTACGTTGTTCGTGGAAATCTCAGGATGCGCAAATTTTGCTACTTTTATGTTGCTTGTGGAAATCGTGGGTTGCAGAAATTTTGCTACTTTTACGTTGTTTGTGAGAATCGCAAATTTCGCTACTTTTACGTTGCTCGTGGAAGTCGTGGGTTGCTCAAATTTTGCTACTTTTACGTTTGTCAGGTTTCCTCTTAGTCCATACGACTTTGAAGAATGTCTTTTGTTTGTTGATATGCTGCCACTAAATTTAACCAAATTTTTTGTGTATGTTTTTCGCCAAGGTAAGAAAGCCCTCCTTGCATTTGAAAAAATTTCGCCGAAAAGGGGCCCTGGTATTTCTATTTAGGTGCCATTTTCAATATTTTACCATCGAAAAAAGTATGAAGTTCTGCATAGAACTGAACCAAATTTTTAGGTCCTCCCTGAATTAGGAAATATTCTACCGAAAGGGGGCACTATAATAGCGATTTTTGTGTACTTTGTTTTATTTTTCGTAGTTCTATTATACACCGGTAGCTTGTGAAGTGATGGGAAATTCCCATCCTGATAAGCCACCTTGTTTTTAAATTGCGAACAGCTGATATACAACAGAATAACCGAAAACTATTGATTTTAATGAATATCATAATTGGGATTAACTCGTTTTTACTTCGATTAATTGGTTGAAGCAGAAATTTAAGAGATGAAAGTCAAAGTTTATATAGCATTGAACTAATAAATGAAATATTGACATTTGTAACGACATTTTGAAATATTAAAATATATGAGATAGAAGAAAGCTTTAGGATTGGCAGATCCAACTAGTGTAACTATTACTTTCATAGCCGCAGCGATTTAATTGAAACTTTAAGTCGCGTTTTCTCAAAACTTGATTTTTTGACGACAATCCGTAAGATTTAAAAGAAACAATTTGATGGAATGGCTGAATTTTTTTTTGCATGCATATAACATCATTATCTATAGAATGAATTAATATATTTTAGATAGTTTAATATTTTGTGTATTAATAATGAAAAAAATTGTATTTTTTAGGGTTTTTTAAATTTTCAAATTTGAAAGTTTTTTTTAATAAGGTTTCCTTTGAGTGATTTGACACCGTAAAAATATCAGAAAGTTTAAATTAGTTACATTGAATACTTCTGTTTTTACATGGAGCTCTGTTTACATGTTTTTCGGTATCAATCAAGCCCTGAGACCTCTTAATTTTATTCCATATGAATATAATAAAGAATCTTCATTAAATATTTTTCGTAAGAGTTAGTCCGCGTTTAACCGTTCATGCCAATATACTCTTCACAAAACTGCATCAAAATATTTTTATCAAATTTAAATGCGAAAATTATAAAAACACAATGTTTAAATAATTTTAATTAAATAATATTTAAAATGCTATATTATAATATTGCATTATATAACATATAATAATTATATATAATACGTCTAATTAAAAGATTTTATTTATTAGAAGATCATTTATTTCATACTTTTGAGCATAAGAACTAATTTTTACTTGTTTTTAAAAAATGATTTATGAAAAATTATCATAAAGTTATATTTCTAAATATTAAAATTTATGTGATAATATCAATTTATATTTTATGTACTTCCCAATTATTTGCTGATCGAATAATTCATATTCACAGTAATTTTAGTATATAACTTATTTTAGCACTATATTTTAAAGAGGAAATGCATTCTTATGCACCAAATAATGCTACTTATACAGCTACTACAAAATAACAAAAATTCTTGGGTTCTCATATCCGGCAGAAGACTAAGCGGAAATCTTTTGAAAGTATGAAAGCATTGATATATTCTATCATGACACAGAAAATGTTCAGCAAATATCCTTATTTATAAGCACCGTTATTGTAAGTTGTTTTGCTTTTTGACTCAAAATGTAATAAGAGACTCTGAAACATAATCACGACAACGAGATGAAAAATCTATTCTAAAAGTATTTAAAACTCAAAATAAAATGTATTGAATTATGAAACATATTTTTCAACAAGCAATATAAATTTTAATAGATGGTATTTTGTATTGATGTTGGTTATTAATATTCAATAATACTAAAGGGAGAAATAAGGAAAAGTATTGTTAAACGTAAATTATTTAATTTAATTTATTTTCTTTTGCATGCTTTCAGAAAATAAATTTTTTAACAAAAAAAGTCATTTTGTAAATAAATAATTAGTTCTTACGTAATGTACAAAATAACGATAAAAATAAAAAAATCATTTATATTCATGAACTGATTATTATTATTTTAACTTCTAGCCAAAATATGTAGCAAAGTCGTGTATACAAATGACCTCAGTTATGAATATATTTTTTGATAATTTTAGTACATTAAGTGAATATATAAACGAAATCCACTGATTAATCGCAATCCTTTTAGGTAGATTTCGTATGAAATACTATCTATAGGCGTCGTTCTTATGTTGGAATTTCTGAAAAATTTTTACAAATCTACACCGATCATGACCCCTAGAGCCCAAAACCACCCTCAGTAAAAAACTTTATCTATCTATCTATCTATCTATCTATCTATCTATCTATGTATGTATCTATCTATGTATATATATCACTTTCTTTTGGACACGATAACTTCCACAATTCTGCATCAATCTCTTCCAAACTGATACATAAAATCAAGGGGCATAAAATCTCGGTCAAGTTCGTTAATGGGCAAAATCGGACCAAGGGGATGGAAATAGGGAGGGGTTTTGTGAAAACCGAAAACTCTCCATAACTTCTTAATTTTTGTACGTATCAAATCAGTTTAAAGTTTTTATTACTTCTAAGAATAGGGCCAAAAATTTATGTAACACAGATTTTTGGTAAAGTTAAAAATGGGCTCAAGGCGCGCAAAAAATAGGGTTTTTGGAGAAAAAAATTCATAACTTCGTCAATTCTCAAGATATCAAATCCAATTAATTTTATCTTGAATCTCCTTAACATTATCTACAACTTTTATATTCACAAGTTTTTGATAGGACCAATTTGTACCGCAAGAAAATTAAAAACGAAAACAAAAAGGACGTTTGAAGAAGAAAAAAATCCATAACTCCCTCAATTCAAAAGATATAAAATCTCTATGAATTTATCATATATCTTCTTAATATTGTCTACAACATCTATATAGACAAGTTTTTGATAGGACTAATTCTTACAGCAAAAACAAATTAAAAATACATAGCGGTTGAAGAAAAAAATCATCTTAGTAAGGGTGTATTCAAATCCAAACTGCTTATTTTCTGACTCATTTTACAATTCATTTTTGCTCTCAAAGGCTTCCAATTGGTACCTTTTCTTACTCAGAAACTATATAATGTACCGTAATGGTAAATTTGTTTATAGAGGCAGAATATATTTTAAAACATGCTGTCAAAGTGGGCCTTTTGAACCGAATTTCCCGAAGCGGATTGTGTTGGAAAAATCATCGTATTAAAGGAGTATTCAAATCAAAACTGCTTATTTTCTGACTCATTTTTAAATTCATTTTTGCTCTGAAACGCATCCAATTGGTAGATTCGCTTATTCAGAAACTATATAATGTACTGTAATGATCGAATTTTTGACAGAAGCAGAATATATTTCAAAAACGATGTCAAAGTGGGCATTTTGAACGGAATTTCCCGAAGCGATTGTGTTAGAAACGAAAAATATTGTCTTACTGAGAAAATAATTGTTTATATATCAAGTTTTAATTAATTGAACGAAAATTAAAAACACAGGTCGCTTATAAATCTCTTCAAAAATCTCGTCAACAAGTTTCATATTTTTCTTATTAAAAATGAATCTGGAGTTATGCCAGAAAATTTCGAGTTGTTGAGCAAGGAAAAGTATTTTTTTTAATACCGCCCTAACATGATTCTGTTAAAACCAGTTAATATAAAAATGAAATAAAAACTCGTCAAAAGCGGCCAGATAAAATTGTTAAAGTGGGTTTATCTCTAATCATGATTTGGTTTTTGTTTGTGAAATTAGTATATTTAACTTCGAAATCTACCTCCGCCTGTAGGCCGGTCCGGCAGGGATTTTTTTCAATGTATGATTTAAAGAACAATGAAATAGCTTCAATTTTCCAGTTTTAAATTCAGTAATCAAACTAAAATTTTTAATCTATACTACAAGGTATAAACTAGTACCATCATCCTCTGGTCATTGCTGAATCTTCCAAAGACTGGCATAAGAAATGATACGTTAGGCTGCCGCTATTTTCACACAAAAGATGGAAAACCAAATTATTAAGATAGATACATTAAGGCAGGGTTCTGCGACCCACGGTATGTATGAGGACCAGCGGGATGTAAGAGGTCGGCAATTCAAAAGTCTTCGGACTGCAGTTCCCTGTCGAAATATTATATACCAATTCTGCTCTCATGCTTTTATTTCTTTCGTGCATTTTACATTCGATTATATTCAAGCGATTTCAAGCTCTTTCACCAATCCCTCTAGTATTACACCCTTTCTTTAAAATGGTTGAAATGGATTTACTTTCAATGCAATAACGTTTAAATTTAATAAAATTCTATTTTGAGTTTTACAAAATGCATTATTTAAAAGCTGGAAAGTAACCCAACGTGATAGATCTTATTTCTTAATACTATATTAATATGGTCGTCTGCAGGTTTTTATTTCTTTTATTTATCTTGCCTTAAATTATATTCAAGCAATTTTCAGCTGTTCCCCACAGTCTTTCATGTAAACCTTGTTTCTGAAAATGCTCAAATAGAGATTATTGAAAACATTGTGCTAGAACGTTAAAATGTGATGAAACTACTCGATATCTAAGAAAGGCATCTTTTTGAAGCTGGTATATATTTCATTTTGGTCTGTCACACAAAATATGGCAGTAATGTTCGAAAGTACATTGAGAACAACGTTTTTTTAAAGCGAAACACGCTAATTGCAGGCTAAAATAGTGATAGAATGATTGTCATTTAGATGGTTAATTATGGACGACTACTTTTCAGCTTGTTGCCTCGTATTGAAAGAGGGTCAGACAAAAAACAACAAATAAAACCAAATGTCATACCGTTTTATGCTATTGTGATATTGTTTATTTAAAATAATAATAATAATAAATAACTTTAAATGTTGCAGCATACACTTATTATAGTTACCTTTCAGTCATGTTAATGCATTTGGCCCACAAGCGGAATTTGACTTTCCATAAGACTACAAAATCCTCCTGCAATTTCATTGGATATCGGTGAACTAAACTTCTTTGCTTGAAAGGAAAAAATCTATTTTACGAGTAACAGCGCTGATACTCATTTCGTCAATTGTATTTCTTGATAAAAATAATTTAATGAACATCCTAGCTACAATAAAAAAAGTGTACATATGTATTTCTTATGCTTAACACAAAATCAATTGTTATAGAGTTAATAACATAATATATAATTAATGAATTAATTATTAAATTCGATTTAATTTTCTATTAAAAAATATCAACAACTCTAAAATAATATTGACTTTATTAAATTATGAAAAAAATAATGAGATTGCTCTGACAAGATGAAATAACTTTTTTATTGTTTGCTAAGATGTATGCAATCAATACTAGGGTTCTAGTAGCATAACTAAATATAAGTTATTGAAATTATTAATATGAGAAAATATTTTTTAATGTCAGTTTTTGAGATACCATTATTTCATTTAAGTAGATATTTTATTTTAATTATTTAATATTACCTCGTAAGTGGTATAGCAAAATTTCAATTACCATATCAGATTTCGAATAAAAATTATAAAACAACTGATAATAAATTAAATAAAGATAGAAACATAATTTTCCATAAATAATTATAATCACTATTTTATGTATGTATATTGCAATTGATATCATAATATTTTGTATTGTTCATTTTTGTATGATGTATATTACACTTTTATTGCAACACACACTCACATATATATATAAAGTTAGTTGGGGTAACTGCACTCACGAAGTAACTGGGCCATAGGCTATTTTATGAAAAACTGTTGATGTTTTTTAAGTTTTAGCTTTTGTGGACAATGCACCTTAATCTCTACTTCCTAAAACAACATGTGTCAACTCAATCATAACTTTCCCTTTGCTGTGATAGGTTGTCAAAAATTTAGGTTTTTTGTTTTAAAAACAGCGTCCATTTAGTTGAACTCCACTGCTTTTTATAAAATACGGCAAGTACTTTCATTAAACAATCTTTTTTTTTTTTTTTTTTTTTTTAAAGATTAGGCATATATCTACATTAATATTATTAGGTATCTATACATATTTACTTCAAGTTTCAAATGTAAGCCCGGTGTCAAAGTTACCCCATAAATTTTTCAAGAATGGGGTAACTAGGACATGTATCCGGGATAACTGGATCCAGCATGGTCCAGTAGTTATAAATATTTTCTTATCATGAGGGTAACTCATTAAGGGTTTTGGTAGGAACAATAAAATTTTCCCTATGTAATGTGAGCTCTGGATACAGATAAAGTAATTAAGTACTTGCATAGCCGTTTGTTCATAGATTTACCTTGCTATTTTCCCCTTGAAATACCCATGTGGCTTTTATACTTATTACCTATACTAAAGTACATAAGTACTTACTTAATTTTTATGTTTTTGGTATAAATAAATCTAATATTTTCACTTTTACTGCTTTTTTACACACATTGACAGCAAAGGTTTCTCTTACAATGCTCTTTATTCACATATAATTTATATGATCTGCCTGGTTTAAATTTTTTTAAGTTGTTTATACTTTTTCAAACAGGACCTGATATCCCATATGAAAAAAAAATAAACGCGTGTGGAACATAAACCCTCCTGGTCCACACTGTAAAAAAAAAATCTGTAAAGTTACTAAAGTTTTTCTAGGAAACTGGGATTCCTAGAACTTTTTATGTAACGGCAACAACAAAAAGTCCTGTAACAGCGTCTGTTACAAGAATTTTTCTTGTTGCCGTTACATGAAATGTTCTAGGAATCACAGTTTCCTAGAAAAACTTTAGTAACTTTACAGATTTTTTTTTACAGTGCACTTACCCCATTTGTATGGGGCAATTGGACCCATGAGGAAAGAAAGATGAAATATGCATATTTTCATATTTTTAAATATTAAAATGTAATTTTGAGTATTTCTGTGTGATAGAGGGAATCTAACTGAACACATTTACAGAAGTTCAGACTTTAATTCAAATGAATATTAGCTTTTTGAAGCTGAATTGTCAGAAGCTCCAGAGTCACATTGCAAAATCATGGCCCAGTTGCCCCAACTAACCTTATGACAAAACTTTTTACAAATAATAACTATTAAATCCAAGATATATATATATATTTGTTTTTGTTGCATTTTTACCGTACACTGAATTACTTAAAGTATGGTAGTTTAATGTATAGAATGATTAAATTACCATTGAAACATATGTTATTAATATAATTTAATATAGACGATAATAATTAATTTTTAAAGATGAATATTTTAATAAATTCATCCTGCAAATTACAAATATGTTACTAAATTTCTAACGTATAAATATTTTCCATGAGAATTCAGAAAATATTGCAATTAGATTTTAATAAATATTAATTTTTTTTTATTTAAAAAATTAGTTTTTATAAATGATAAGAATTTAAAATTAGAATTTAAATTATAATATAATAAAATATATCAGAGCAGTATGGAATTTACAATAAAAAAATATAAAACGGATGATAAATTAATAAACATTTTATACATGAAAGATAATACTTAATTTTATAAGACGAATACTTTCATAAATTAATTCTGCTTATATATACATGCGTGTGTTACTAAAGTTCCACAATTTTTTTTTTTTTTTTAGTGAAAATTAAGAAGATATTATTGTTACATTTTAAGTATTAAATAAATTTATTTATTAAAAAATACCTTGTAAGTCATATGAATTTAAAATAATTAATTTAATTAAAAGTACCATATTTACATTAAAAAATACAATTTAAAGATTTTTATATATCAAGGATAATTTTAAAAGATAAAAACGTCAATAAATTAAGCTAATTTTATATTTATGTATTACTAAAGTCGATTTTTTAGGTAGCTTTCATTACAAAAAGCTACCTATTGCAGCCGTTCGGAGGAAAGCGATTTCAAAAAATTTTGGTATATTTTCATCGATCATGACCCCCAGACCCCGAAACCACCCTCCGTTCAAAAGTTGATATATATAAATATAAATATATATATATATATCCATATATATATATATATATATCTGACCTTTGTCATACTGTAACTCTCGAATTTATGAACCGATTTGGATGTAATTCGGTATGTGCATAGTACATACCAATGTCTCGACCGAGTTCGTTGGCCAGCTTCATCCGCCATTTTGTTTCAAAATGGCGGCCATTTAAAGTTTTCTTAAAATTTTTAAATTTGAAATGTGGTACCAAAGAATTGAAAATGGAAAAATATTTTTTTCTTATGTATTTGACCTTTATACAAAGATTCCGGAGCAGTTTTTGTTTCGTCTATATCTTAAAAAATGGCTGAGTTATAGCATTTTGAATTTCTAGCGTGGCTGACATTTTGAAACGTCTTGAATTTTGTCACGCGATAAAAGGCGTATTTATGAACCGATTTGGATGTAACTTCGTTTGTACATAGTACATACCAATGTCTCGACCGAGTTCGTTGGCCAGCTTCATCCGCCATCTTGTTTAAAAATGGCAGCCATTTAAATTTTTAAGAAAAAATTAAATTTGAAATGTGGTACCAAAAAATTGAAAATTGAAAAAATATTTTTTTTTTATGTATTTGACCTTGATACAAAGATTCGGGAGCAGTTTTTGTTTCGTCTATATCTCAAAAAATGGCTGAGTTATAGCATTTTGAATTTCTAGCGTGGCTGACATTTTGAAACGTCCTGATATTTGTCACGTGATAACAGGCGTATTTATGAACCGATTTGGATGTACTTTGGTGTGTACATAGTACATACAAATATCTCGACCGAGTTCGTTGGCCAGCTTCATACGCCATCTTGTTTCAAAATGGCGGCCATTTAAAAGAATTAAAAAAATTTAAAATTTAAAATGAGATACCAAAATTTTAGAAAATGAAAAAGATTTTTTTTGTATGTGTTTGACCTTAATACAAAGATGCCGGAACAGTTTTTGTTTCGTCTATATCTAAAAAATGGCTGAGTTATAGCGTTTTGAATTTCTATTGTGGCTGACATTTTAAAACGACCTGATTTTTGTCACGCGATAACAAGCGCATTTATGAACCGATTTGGATGTTACTTGGTCTGTACATAGTACATACCAATGTCTCGACCGAGTTCGTTGGCCAGCTTCATTCGCCATCTTGTTTCAAAAGGGTTGCCATTTAAAAAAAATTAAATTTAAAATTTAAAATGAGGTATTAAAAAATTGGGAAATGAAAAAGATTTTTTTATGTGTTTGGCCTAGATACAAAGATTCCGGAGTAGATTTTGTTTCTGAAAATTTGTTCTTTTGTTTATATCTTAAAAAATGGTTGAATTATAGCACTTTGAATTTCTGGTATGGCTAACATTTTGAAACGATCTTGTATTTGTTACGCGATAACACACGTATTCGCCTATTTCCATGTTAGAAAGCATGTGGATAGTATACATCAACATCTCAGCCAAATATAAGTTACTTTAAATAAAAGCAGCTTGGATAAAGCTGACTAATTTCGTGAAATTCTCATTCATAATGATTAAGTATTGATAAAAATTAGTATTGAATCTCCTATATTCGGTTTCCACTAAATTGAGCTTCGTGTGTTTGAATAATATAAATTGGCTTTTTTAAAATAAGGTATTTGAAAGCTACCTCTTCCTCCCGGCACTGGCCGGAAGGACTTTTTTAATGTAAGATTAGAGATTTATTGTTGCATTTTAATAAATGTTTACTTTAATTATTGCAAAATAGGATAAATAATTTTTTTTGATTTAATTCTTGAAATTTATTTAAAACTAAATTCTATTGACAAATTAAATTTATTAATGCGTATTAAAGTTATTAATATTATTAAATTTATTAATACAAATTAAATTAGATTTTTTAGAACTTAAATTTATTAATGGTATTAAATTTAGTAATGGAATTAAATTTATTAATACAAATTAAATTGAATTATTCAAAACTTAAATTTATTAATGGTATTAAATTTAGTAATGGAAGTAAATTTATTAATGCAAATTAAATTGAATTATTTAAAACTTAAATTTATTTATGGTATTAAATTTATTAATGGTTTTATTAATGGTATTAAATTTCTTAATACTACAAATTAAATTGAATTTTTAAAATCTTAATTATAATCAAATTTAAATTTCATTTTAAAAAACATTTTCGATCTAAAAAAATACCCTCAGTGAGGACAGAACACCCGAACGCAGGGTATAGTAACAGATATATAACATTGACAAGTCTTAGCCTTAACCAGGGTAGATAGTTCACACGAAGTGTTTTACCAAAATACCACAAATAAAATACCATGTGCCGGCTTTACACTATACTTTACTGATTTTTCCCCTTTCAGGGAAAAAAGTTCGGTTCACCGATAGCGCGGTAGCCAATGAAATTGCAGGATTTTGCACTAATGCTAAAAATCTTATAAAAAGTCAATTTCCTCGGTCCACAATCGACTCAGTATCATTGAATCCGGCTGGTATGTTATGAAATATTACCGATCAGTGCCTTAAAGTTTTAGTTCATCTGTGTATTTGCCAGGGTAAAAAATCGTTGTATTAAAAAAATCATGTTTCTCCAATATGTAATACAACTTTAGTGTTATATAGTTGGTAAGTTTCGGTATTACTTTATTTACAGAAAATTAATCATAAAATTGATTGGTTCTGTAAAGGTTAATATTATCATAATGTTTTTAGAAAAGGAAGCAGTCTTATATAACAGATAGTGATAATTATTCTTGAATGTAAAGAATTTTCATATCTGTCGCAAGATTAAGCAAAAAAAAATTTTGAAGGAATATAAAGTTACATGATATAAGGTTATATAAAGTATATAAAGTATCTTAAAAATAAAGTATATAAAGTACACTGTAAAAAAAATCTGTAAAGTTACCTAAGTTTTTCTAGAAAACTGGGAGTCCTAGAAATTTTATGGTACGGCAACATCAAAAACAGATACACTTTTGCACCGAAAATCAAAAAATCTGTAAGGTTACTAAGAATTTTTTAGGAAACTGGGATGCCTAGAACTTTTCATGTTACTGCAACCATGGTTACAGATAAAAGTTTAGTAAGATTACTGGAATTTTAGCAGATTCATTTGCAAAGCTACAGATTTCAGTAGCTTTACAAAAACTAGTTTGCAGATTTACAGCTTTTCTTGTACAGTTGCAGATGAAAGTTTAGTAAGCATGTAACTTTACATCTGTAGAACTACAGATTTTTTTTTACTGTGTATGTATACAATTGTATAAAGTATATAAAGTATTGTATAAAGTATATAAATTATATAGAGTATTATATAAAGTATATCTTATATATATAACTTATATAAAGTACTTTATATACTCTATAAAAATATCTAAAGTATCTTTATATAAAGTTTTACAAAGAATATAAATATACTCCGTTTCAATTTCAAAGCTATTTAGCAAAATTCATAGTGATTACCGCAGTTTATTTTCCTGTCTGTCGTTTAATGTAACAGGAAACAATTTTCTGTCATACAAATGAAACAATAAACTGAAAAATCTTAAGTATGTCAAAATGAAAATTGAATTAATTCAATTGTGAAACGAATATTTCCCATTCCGTGAAAGAAAGCACAAATGAAACTCCTCGAGAAACAATATAAAATTTAGTTTATTGAAATTTTCATTGATGTTGAATATTACTTTGATGTCGCTTTAATAAAGTGATGATGTCACTTTGATGTTGAATTCATTGAAGAAATATGAAGAACAAATAAAACGGTGCATTTCATTCATTTTTTTAGTTTAATGTTTGTTTAGTATACACGTGTTTTAATCAAAATTATTTATTTGGTAAACACATTGTTTGCTTTGAGTATTATCAAGAAGAAAAATAGAAATGAAAAGTTCTCCTTTTTGTAAGCTTTTGATTATGTCAATAACTAAAACAATGGACTTTGGCAGTGTACACAAATGCTTTGATAAATTGTGCAAACGTAAAATAAATCATTGTACACAATAAAAAAATATAATTTAATAACGAATTTTTAAAATTTTGAATTCCTTATCGTAATGTCAGGTTTAGTAAAAATAAGTTTTTTTAAACTGTTTTTAAATTAGAAAGCAAACAAAGAATTTTTAAACCGAAAATAAAACTAACTTTAGGTTATCGTTTTGTAACATTACGACTTTCTTATAGTCCCATTTCCCCACTGAACCCAACGATTTGAAATTCGTGCCCCAGAGATTTTGTGTCATCAGGGCTCGGGATCGACCAACGCACACTAGATAAGGGAGAAAGCCGTGAGACGCTTTATTGTGACGTCACGGACGACGCAACAAAGAGTGTAACGGCTTTCTCCCTTATCTAGGGGACGTTGGCTCGACCGAGTCCCATATCGAAAGTACGCGCTAAAAAATTATTAATAACATTATAAAATTGTTTCAAAATTAATTTTCTCGTTTAAAAATCTATTCTGACATTGAAATAAGCATTGGCCCTATAAACTGTTTCATAACATTGTTTCATGATTTTGAGGTCCCTGAAAATATGTTTAAAAAAGGAAATTTCTTACTTAATCTCTTACTATGCAGTGTGTCTACGTATAACCTGACCGACCTTTATTTTCGCAACCGTTGGTCCTAGATGCATACTTCCAATTACAAAAGGGGTCAAAATTAGGTGCAGAGTTAAGATTAAAAAAAGTTTGAAGCGAACAAACAATTTAGCGAAGAATTACAGAATCTAAATTTTTATACGGTCCCCCGGTCCTATAAGTTATATTTAGTAAAATTTTCCTGTTACACTGACAAGTAAAGCAAAAAAAGTCCCGTTATTCTATGATTAAAATTGACCGAGTAATAGCTGTTTAAAGTTGGAGCATATTTTTTGCTGCAAATTAGGGGTCATTCACAAATTTAGTAGAAATATAATTTCGTCAGATATATTAAAGAAATGGTTGAGAGTAAAATTAGAATTGCAATATAAATTTGAAATCTTTAATCCTTCTGGCATATTACTGCAAAATATACTATTTGTACTGACCATATAAGAAGATAAAAATAACAGAATTTTTGTTAACACTAGATCGCCCGGAAGGAGTCGTTTCGACTCCGACCATATGATTAAATGTCAATTGAAATTAGAAATACTTTCTCAAAATAAATTAAATTTTTAAAACGCAGATTTACGTTAAATAAATCAGTCAAATAATTTTAAATTTAAATTCTGGTGTAAAATAATTTTATGAAACTTGAGTAAAATTTCCGGGCGTTCTAGTGTTAAATAAAAGGATGAAAAACAACAGCCTCAATTCTTTACAAAAATGATACATAGTTTAAAATGTTGTTAGATTACACCGTCTTTCAAATTTTGGGTTGTGCTATGTTTTCTAGCTTTTCAAAATTGATTCAAAAGTATTTTTTAGCGCTGAATCCGAAAATGACCTTCATTTTAAACCATCACATTAGGATTTTTCGCAAATCGCAAATTTCAAAGTTAAAAAGCTCAAAGTTAAAATTGATCCCCCCTCCTCTCCCGACCTCATTGGACCCCCGAGCTGTTTAGCTGTAAGAAACCCAGTACCAGTAGAAAGCCAGAAACCAGTAGAAAGCCACAAAATTGAATAAATTATTGAATTAAACAAAATTAAACTGAATAAAAAAGTCTTACATCTATTTTATTGTATCAGATTTTTCACTATTTTTTAACCTTGGAATTTACGATATGCGAAAAATCCTGACATGATGGTTAAAATGAAGATAATTTTAAAACGTAATTATAAAAGTTAAAAAACACAACCATCCGCAGGTTTATATTATCTAATCTAAAACTCTTTCTTAAACTTGTTGATAGTAATCTATCCGAATTTTTTTTTAATACTCTAATATAAGTGTGTATAAGATGGTAAGCATCGAAAATCATAATAATATTACATTGTAATCGGATTTAAGTCAGTATGTAACATTTTAACTTCGATCGGACATTTGAAAGTCAGTTAAAAGTTCGAATATAAATTTTAAATTGGAAAGACGATCGTTGCAAGTTAAATAAAACCTTATGAAAACAACATAATTTTTGTTAAAATAAATCATAGCCTCAAATCCTTACAAAATACAACATATGTTAAAATACAATTATTTTAACTAATCTGAAACTTAACTAATAAAGTTAACTCAATCGTAATAGTTGTACGATTTCTTTCAAACCGCAGGTACCTTGAAATAAGTTTAAGTACTTTATATACGACCCCTGAAAGCATGTTCAAAATGAAGTGATCTGATATGCAAAAAAGTGGTATAAGTCATGCATTTCAAAGTTTCATAACTCGGTCAATTTTAATATTAGTGGAATGGAACTTTTTCTGTCTTACATTTTAGTGTCACAGTAATTTTTTACTAAATATCACTTATAGAACCGGGGGACCGTATAAAAATTTAAACTTCGTAATTTTTAATACATGTTTTTCTTGACCCAAATCGCTTTAAAAATAATTCTTTATCTTATTTAAATCATTTTTGCAATTGGAAGTATGCATCTAGGACCAACGGTTGCGAGAATAAAGGTCGCTCAGGTTATACGTGGACACACTGTATATTTTTAACTACTTGTAGAAAACTGCAAAACTCACAATTATATGTCAAATTGTTTTTTAAAGCATTGTGAACACTTTAAGAATTAATACATTATTGTTTCTCAATTAGCAAGTTTATTGTCATTGCCTTTTTGAAATTTGTCAATAAATGGAACTTTCACTTTGAGACCGACTGGTAGAAAGAAGTGTATAATATCCATTGTTTGAAGCTTGTCAAAAATATTTTTATTATTCATTAGAAAGTAGAAATAAAGATAATAAAGTATAAGTATATACACTATCAGAAAAAATCGTATTTACACAGTAAATTATTCGTAATTTTTAAAGAAATAATTTCCGTACACCTAGAAAACGCGCTTTTTCCGTTAATTCTTCAAGGAAATCTGAAAAAGATGTGGAAATTCAGTTTATTCCTTGAACGCATGCGTAGTATTGGTTGTATTAATAACAAAGTTAGAATTTATTTTTTAAATGACAGACTGGAAATTCAATAAATTAAAATTTCTAATTTATTCAAAAACAAACAAACAAAAATAATGCTTCCGAATTTAATATAGCAGTAATTTTCGCATCCATTTAAATTTACCATTTACTTTTTAGAGTATAAAAAAAAATATGCGCATGTAAAATATATTCTAAACGAACAGATTAAAAATATGTATAGTTATTCAATCAAGTTTAAAAAATCGATTGTATTAAAAAAAAGCAAACATTTCTTCTTGAATTTAATTAAAAATATGATATATTTTACATTTAACAACCAAATTATGTCTTATTAAAAATATGTCTAATATGTAATAAATTTTATCCTCTATTTTTCAAGTTTTAAAACACCAATCATTATTTCCCTGCAATTAAGTTTAAATTTCCGAGTTTTATGAACAAAAAATTTAACAGGCCTTACCAATCCACCATTTGAAGAAAGCCCGTATCTTCATTTTAAACTCGCCCTCTGCAAAGGTCTCGCTGGCTGAGTGGTTAATATGCTCGATTCAAAACGAGCAGTCCTAAGGTTCAAAACTAACCGGATCCGCAGAATTACGAGTGTCGTACTTAAAAAAAACCTCTTTTTTTCATATTACGGAAATTTTCTGTCCTAGAACGGAAAAAAGGAGCAGAAATTTCTTCAATTCGATTGCAGAAATTGGCGTATATTTTCTTTCTTGTCACATAGAAAAAAGAAACAAACATTCTTCAATTCTGGGATATATTCCGGTAGCAGTGCTGACAGGAATATTTCCATGAATTGAAGAAAGCATTTCTGAGAGTGTACATATATTTAGAATGAAAAATAAATTCTTTGAGAAGTTTATTTAAGCGCTTCCATACAATGCATACGCTTAGAAATTTTACACTATATGCTAAAAGTAGCGACGTTTAATACCTTTTAAATAACGTTCAAGCATGAATGTGTTTTTAATCAATCGCAAAACTTCACACTTATTTGCTAGAATAAAGTAAAGTAATTAGCCTCACAGTTATCACAATTGGCTATTGATTATCCAGAGTGCAAATAAATAAATAAAAAAATGTTTAACCGTACGACCAGACTAACCATAAGATCACCAAAGACCATCTTTGCTATAGATTGAAATCTTTCAAACAAAATAGAGATTTTCCTTTTACGTTCAACATAAAATTTATTTCTACGTGTACAATTGTAGTGTGCCGAGTTTACTTAAAAGTAATATTAATTGTGTTAATTTTTTGACATACGGTACCTAAAAAAAAGTAACTGTTTTTTATATTCATTTAAATCTTAAATAACGGTTATAACAATATAACAAATCATTATAACATTATGACAAAGCATTTTTTCAAAGCATGTTCAGGACAAAGAATTTAACAATTACTCGCTTCATTAGCTGAAATAATTAGTCTCTACTCAAATTACAGTATGAAACAACAGATTGTCCCATGGAAGGAAAAAAGAAAATTAATATTTATCATTACAAATAAGGAAAGAATTTATTTAAGAGGAATTTAAAACAAAATATTTGCATTGATTTTTAACATAAATTCCTCTGAAATATATTATGCGTTTTAGAGGGATACATTAGCTGATAATTAGCGAATGTTTAAGATTGAATGTAAAAAGTATATTTCCAGTCTTGCAAGAATATATATTTGTTGTCCGTAATTAACTATTTAAGTTGTAACTTCTGTTTTTACAATTTTTCGATTGATACGAATTGTAATGATAAAAAAATGAATTAATAGATGAGATGTTTTAACCGTTGCTGTTTTTTATAGAATAGAATGTACAGCAGGGAGAAAAATATATAATAAATTAAAAATGCAATTATATACATTTTTTAAACCAATGGTCAGAAATTTTCCATCGTAACAAACCTCAGATTATTTTGATCAGTAATCTTCTGATCAAGAAGGAAAATAATAATGTTTTATTTCTAAAATATCTTCACCATTTAGTTAAATATACTTCTAATACATTACTTTTACTGTGCGAAAAAACAAAGCTTCAACATGTCATGGGAGTTGTTTCCCTATAAATTCAAAACAATGTGTTTGTATTCCGCAATATTGGTTGAATTGTATTTACAAAAAATATTTTTTTAATCACAATCTTCTAATTTTACACTGGATTAAAGTTTTGGAGGTTTAATGAGGACATTATAATCCATGATTTTAGAGAAGTGTTACTATTTGGTACTTTTTTGGGGACACATTTCAAATAAACAAAATTTTAGAACATTCTAGAAATAGTTCATTGATTTATTAAAGTAATAACTTTAATCTCTTACTTTTGCAACATCTTTCGTGGTGTATTTTGGATAATAAACTACAAATTACATCAGATGACATCAGATCATTAGCTTACAAAACTGCACATGTAACTTGCAAATAAACAGCACATTTCAAATAAAAATTTTGGAAACTGAAAATTTTGAAAATTTGACAAAATTTTTTCCAGATTTTAGAAAGACATTAAAGTGCTTTTTTTTTACCCGGCTGCCAAGAAGGGTTATGTATTTCACGCATATCTGGGTATGTGTATTTCTTTATACCCTTGAAACGCCCCAACGGCTGGATGGATTTTAATGAATGAGGTCTCTATCGATTCGTCTTAACCGCCCGATGGTTATAGGCTAGCTTTTGTTTTTATAAATTCAAAATGGTGGCCGTAAAATACAAAATGGCGGTAGAGACAAAAAAAATTTTTACGCACCATATTGAGTTGCATATCATTGGATAGGTCTTTCAAAATGAAGACGATGTTTCATTCACTATTTTACAGTCAGAAGCTCTGTTTTAATATTACACAACCTGGAAGTTGTGTAGGTTTGATCTCTAGCTTTACTGCAACTCTAACCTTCATAGACATATATATACCTCATCAAAACAGTGTTTATAGATAGGAACTAACAATTAAGCACAACTTAAAAGTCATCAATACAAGTAAATAAAAAAATAGGTAAGTAATATAAAAAATTTCACATTGATGAGAAATAATTAATTAGTTCGCTTTTTACGCTGTCGACTTATTTATTTATTTTTTTTAAATTTAATTTTTACTTATTAAGCTAGGCACTCATATTTTTATTAAGGTATATTCCGGCCTAAAACGTTCTCCGCTGTATAACACGTATACGGAATTTCTACTTTTTTTTTTTTGACATATATTCACCATATTAATATTCACATCATTCTCTACCGCAGAAAACTTTATGATATCCACAGCAAAAAAAATATATATATATATAAATAAATAAATCATTTGTTATAAGAGAAAAGTAGAGAGTTTAATATCACTCGCTAGCATTTTAAACATATATTACGAAAATGTAAACGAATGGCTAAAATATGCAATAAAACCTTTCAGTTTTCTCGAAATTTATCTTTTATTACGTAACATCTTCAACTAAGTTTTTTTATTAAGGGGTTACATATGTTCTCGGTGGCGGAAAATTGATATATTTGGAATTTCTCTTAGGA
Source organism: Maratus speciosus (assembly GCA_963932465.1). NCBI lineage: Eukaryota > Metazoa > Arthropoda > Arachnida > Araneae > Salticidae > Maratus > Maratus speciosus. The sequence goes on along the minus strand of OZ010788.1, from coordinate 533,251,672 downwards.
AAAGAGTAAAATTAATTAAAAAACGAATAATTCTACATTGTTTTTTATTGTTTCAAGTATTTGAAAAGGTTTTCTGTTGTTAAATTTGGTGAAATATTACGCCGGAAACCTGCATCCGCGTCGACCTGTACCAAAATATTATCGAATATATAAATAATATTCGATGGGAAATATCCTAACTTCCTGTAAAAAAAAAAAAAAAATTAAACCTCAGTTAAGGTTGGTTATAGCTGAGGGTCATTGGCTCAAATTTTTGAATTTTTGAAAAATAAGAATATTACATTATTTTGAAATTTTTTTCACTTTTCGTCTAAAATTTTGACCTGGAAAGATATAAAAATAAAAATAATCAAATAATGGATGATGGCCGTTAGCGAATTTAGGCGTAGATGAGAGCCAATTTTTTTTTTCAAAAATGTTAGAAATTGTTCAAGTTATCATGCTCCCCATGTTGGAAAATGTAGTTTCCAGAAAATTGCGTTGAAAGTTTTATATATATATAAAAAAATATATTGCTAATTTTTCTTTCAACTTATACTTGGTTTGCTATTCCTGCGTCATATTGTGGACAATCCTGTGTCTAATTATGTTTATTTAAAACGTTTTTGTTACATCTACGAGCAGTACGAGCCTCTTTCGTCGCTTGTGCCGCTTTGATTCTAGCACGTCCCAGACGGTTGGCGCCCTCCTTTGCATCCTATAACTTGTAGTATCTGCATGTAAATTTCTGCACCAACATTATATGTGGCCGAAGCAATATCGGTGACAATTTGAACAATAGAGAGACTTCCGGGTGTGGCTTTTTCACAAATTTTAGCATTCAAATTCTCGTGATAATTCTATAAAGGAATAGAGTCTTTAAAATGTTTCCAAGGAACAGCAGCGGAAACATATGTATGCGAGTTACTACCTGAACGCTAGAGCTGGCTTAAAATGTTCGGCGAGGTGGGTTTTAATGGATCGTGCAACAGTTTATATTTTTGCTGATATCTTTCTTAATAATTGAGATACCACTTTAAAACTTTTTGTGAATAATTCTACACACTATAAGTATTTAGTTTCCGTCAAAAAAATAAATCGAATTTTTGAAAGTTGAGAATGTATGTAACCCCTTAAAGCATTGATGACGTCTTTTATTTTTAATATAGTATTGAAACTCAGAAAAAAATAATCATTTTGTTTTTTAGTTTACCTTGTGGCAGCTGCTCCGAAGTGCAATGACAGCGACCTCAGATGGTGCATGGAAGAATTAAAAGTGCTTACAAGTAACCAAGACTTAGCATTTGCACAAACAGATGAAGAGCTAAGCAAAACATGTGGGTAAGAAAGCTCAAAATCTTATTTGAGACGCAAAATAGCAGAGATATGAGATATAAAAACACTATTTTTATATACACACTATATTTATATCGGCAAAACTATTTATGTTATTTGTAATGAAGGATACAATATTGTTGTTATACCTTCAGAAAGTATCAAACTAAAAGTGTTTTGGATAAAAAATTCGCAGATAATGGTTGTTGCATAGTAACGGATAAGTTTAAATTCTTGAACTTTCACGTAATGTGTATTTCCTACTCATATCTAAATGAATCTTTTTAACACTTTCCGACATAGTTGAACAGTTTTTATGAATTCGGTTTGTCTATCCGTCTGTTGATCTCTTGAAACTTGGCTATTGAAAATGAAGTGTGTAACACTTGCAGATAGTTAAAGGGATAATAACATTACATGACGGCCTATGGGTAAAATTGTTTGCGGTGTATTTTAATGGTATTACACTATTTTAAACATATTGAAATTTATATTTAACATAGAGGTATACTACAAGGTGCTTACTGTAGAATATGGTGTGCATAGATTTTATAGTTTATTTCAAGAGACACACAAAAGAATGTGGCCACTGTACTGCCTATGAACAATAATTGCTGAAAGTGCGTTTTTAGTTGTGGTAAGCGTTTTTAAAGTTAACTATTCTTTTGCATATTACATGGGGAGTATATATTCTATAGATCATACACAGGGTTGCACAAAAAATCCGAAGTTCATTTATGTTTGATTTTTGTTTATTGACGAAAATTTCTGAATGGAAGTTTTAAACTGTGCTATTCGTCAAATTGAATTAACTTTTAACAGGCTATGTAGTATTACATATCTATGGAACATATATTGGGCTGCACAAAAAAGCAGATATATTTCCCCCTTTTGATGGTAATTGTAAAAATTGGGTTTTCAAATATGTTATGCATTTTCTTAATTGTTTACTTGACTCCTGGGCGCGGCTTGTTGAGCTTAAGCCTTCTGGTAAACCTCCTCTGGTAAGCCTCCTCTGGTAATCCTTAATAAACTGTGGTTTTATTACAGAATTCTGAATGTATTGGAAAGTGTTTCATAATAAATGATGAACGTATGATTTTCATTCTTACTTAATCTAGAGATGTTTGCAGAGCTAGACCATTATTCTGATTAGTGCTAAGACCACACGCACATTTTAAAAACAGTTTCTTTGCAAAATAACTTACACATTCACACTAAAATTTCGATTACCTTATATTGTAGTGTTATTAAAAAAATAGGGGAAAACTTACAACTTATTGTTGCTGGTTGTTTATTGCGCTAATTCATAAAAGCATTTAATAACGGAATAATTACAATTACTGAATTTTTTTAGGTTACTTATATTTTGATTATTCAGTTTCTAATCGTAAGGTTGTTGAAAAAAACTACGAGTTGATGCGAGTAAAATATAAATTATTTCTATTCAATAAAAGTTACTTTTTTAGTTTTGAGTTTTGTTGTCTTTTCTTACATAAATATTTTTTTCAGAATGAAAAACCATGCATGATTGAATTAACTTGCATTTTTATAAATAATGTTGCATTTATAAACATACTAGCTAACTTGCCCAGCGTTGCCCGGGTACGTCAAAAACAGCACCAATTGCGGAAAAGCTCTGAAAATCACAATAAGTTATCGCAAAAAAAAAAAAAAAAAAAAAAAAAAATCGCTGCACAAATTTCGAAAAGAGAATATATATACATATTGTGTTCGAAGATTGAAAGTTGATTCCTTTCACGAATGTGTAAAAATCGTAGGAAATCGCTAAAATACTCTAAAAATCACATACAAAATTCCCGAAAAATTCGAAAATTGCTTTACGAAATCCAAATAAATTTTATTGAAATGAGGGCAGAAATTACTTTAGTATTATAGCTCAAAAATGGAATGTCAAAAAATTGCAGCAGATCGCGAAGAAACTTAAAAATCGAATTAAAAATCACAAAAGTCAAAAATCTCGAAAGTCAAAATTTAGTATAATTGGATAAAAGTTTCAAATCTAATTCATTTGATCCGCGGGCTCCCTTAAAATTTATGTTTGGGAAAGCATGCTAAGCATTGTATCATGTTACTTTTATTCATAATTTAATTTACTTGTGTTCCCTTAAATATAATTAATATATTCCCTTAAGTTAATATTAGTTTTTGTTGCATTAAAATGTTTCAATTTGTTGATTTTCTGTCAGCAAGTAATCCCTATTGCTTTACAATGGAAGTCTATGGGAATTTGACGAAATATTAGAGATATCGCCAAGTTGGCGTCACTTTTGGCAACTAATTTTGGTCGTGTGTCCCCCCTACGGTAACGCACTTATTAGTATGAAGATGCATTAAATGCTGTTCAATAATCGCATAAAAATTCAAAAATCGCTGTACGAATTCCAAATAAACTTTTTTGAAAAGAGAACAAAATTTACTATAATGGGTTAAAATAAGGAGTCCGTAGTCTTTTCACTAATGGAAAAATCGCCTAGAAACGCAAGAAAGCGCTAAATATCGCATAAATGGAAATTGAAAATCGGGCTTCGAGATGCAAAACTTCATGTATAGACGTACCCTTTCCCCAAATTTTGCAGCTCTACGTGCAGCGGTCTATTCAGAACACCGTCAACACACTCACACACTCACAAACTCACACACAAACTTCTTTCCTTATTATTATAGCTAAATGCAAATAATTTTATATTCTTTTTCAAAGTTAGGTAGAAGAAAAGTTTAATTCCTTTAAAACAGAGTTAAAAAAGATTTTTTTTCATTTGAATCATTGAATAAAAGTAGTTGGTATTAACTTTTTTCAAATAATATTTTCAAGCAATAATTGAAGTTGTCAATGACTGTCTCACTTTATTTCAACATAAAAAAATAATTGCCATGTCGTCAAAGAAAAAAAAAATCTTCCTGTTATTTTAAGTGTTGAGATCCAAACATTTTTTAAAAAGGACTTGATTTTTGAAATGAAATTTCTATGACAATACTAAAAAATTGGATAGCACAAATATATTTCTAATAGATAAACTCATGTATTTTAATAGCTAATGCAGTTTTAATATGTAGACTTTAACAATAAGTATTTTCTTTTTAAATATCATAATTATTTTTTAAATGACCGCATATATGATTTGGGCAAATTTTTAATCTCAATTATCCCCAGAGTAATTACCGGTTAATTGCATGTAATTGATTATAGTTACGCACATTCAAACACAGAAATTTTGTCAAATAATGGATGGGTGCTGTCCGGTTACAGTGCTGCAAGAACTTTTTGCGTTATGTAATTTAAACTATAATTACTTACATGCTATTAAACTGCAATTACATTGCAGATAATTGGAATTACAAATTTGCCCAACTCTGACGCATATATACGACGGCTCGTTAATAAAGAATGATCATATTATTTTATACCATTTTATCCTCACTCATTGTCTAAATTTTAGTGGGTCAATATCACAAAATACTTAAATTGCAGTCGGCAGAATAAAATTTCTATTTTATGTTATACAGGATGGCCGGTCTCAACGGTGTCCAATGGCTAATTCCTAAACCGTTAGTCATAGACATATAGTTCCAATTACAAAAATGTTTTAAATCAGATAAAGAAATATTTTAAAAGCGATTTGGGTCAATACAAACATTTCTTAAAAAATTACGAAATTTAAATTTTTATACGGTCCCCCGGTCCTATAAGTTATATTTAGTAAAATTTTCCTATTACACTGACAAGTAAGACAAAAAAAGTCCCATTAATATAACACTAAAATTGAGCGAGTTATAAAACTTTAAAAATGCATGACTTATGCCACTTTTCTGTCTGAAAACAAATGAGTTCGGCTTGGCTTTGAGGGGTCACATATCAAGTGCTTAAAGTATTCGAAGATCTTATTTCATGTGTATCTGCGCTTTGAAAAAAATCGTACAAGTATTACGATTAAGTTAACACTTACTAAGTTTCAGATCGGCTAAAATAACATATGGTTTATTTTGTCAGCATTTGAGACTGTTTCTTTTATGCTTTCTTTTAACAAAAATTATGTTATTTTTATAAGTTTTTATGCTACTTCAACGATCGTATGTATGCTTTTCCAGTTCAAAATTTGTACTCCAACTTTAACTGACATTTAAATATCCGATGGAGATTACATTTTACATACTGGCGTAAATCCAATAACAATATAATATTATTATGATTTTCGTTGGTTACCATTTATACTTATTTTACAGGATAATACAAAAAATTTCGGATAGATTACCGCCAAAAAGTTTAAGAAAAAGTTTTAGATTAGATAATACAAGATTGCGATTGTTGGTTTTTTTTTTAAATTTTATGTATTTGTTAGCACTGAATCCGAAAATCACATTAATTTTTAACCATCATGTTAGGATATTTCGCAAATCATAAATTGTAAAAGTTAAAGAATAACAAAAATCGGATACTATAAAGTAGAGGAGATGATTGTGTTTTTTAACTTTTGATAATTGATTTTCAGGTACTTTTTAGCACTGAATCTGAAAATGACTTTAATTTTTAACCATCACGTTACAATTTTTTTGCAAATCGTAAATTTCAAAATTAAAATATAGCGAAAATCTGATACTATATAACATATGTAAAACTTTTTTTATTTAATTCAATAAGTTATTCTTTTATTTGGCTTATACTGGGATTCTTACAGCTAAATAGCTGAGTGGTTCGATGAGATGAGGGAGGAGACTCAATTTTAACTTTGAACTTTTTACCTTTGAAATTTGCGAAAAATCCTGATGTGATGGTTAAAAATAAAGGTTAATTTTAGATTCAGCGGTACAGAATACAAAAGAATCAATTATCAAAAGCTAAAAAAACATGACATAATCCAATTTTTGCAGGCTAGTTTAATCTAATAATATTTTAAAATACGTATCATTTTGTAAAGAATTGAGGCTGTTAATTTAGCATCATTTTATTTAACAAAAATTCTGTTTTTTCTTTCTTCTTAAATGTTTATTACAAATTGTATATTTTGAATTAATATGTCAGAATAATTAAAGATTTCAAATTTATATTGCAATGTTAATTTTACTATCGACCATTTTTTAATACATCTGACGAAATTATATTTCGACTAAATTTGTGAATGACCCCCAATTTGCAGCAAAAAATATGCTCGAACTTTAAACAGCTATTACTCGGTCAATTTTAATTGTAGAAAAGCGGTACTTTTTGTGTATCACTTGTTAGTGTAAAAGGAAAATTTTACAAAATATAACTTATAGGACCGGGGGACCGTATAAAAATTTTAATTTCGTAATTTTTTAAGAAATGTTTTAATGACCTAAATCGCCTTTAAAATATTTGTTTACCTGATTTTAAACATTTTTGTAATTGGAACTATATGTCTATGACTAACGGTTTAGGAATTAGCCATTGGACACCGTTGAGACCGGACACCCTGTATAATGCAATTTTCTTTTTTACATTCTAATAAAAATATTCTTAGAAGTATTTACAAGAGCTATTATATTCATAATAACACAAAAATAAAGCAATTCAAATACTTAAAATTTCAGATTGTTATTTTCCTGGCATGTCACACTGTGATGTGTGCAAAGTAAAAGGCTTTCTGCTATCATGCACAAATATCTTTTTCTATTTTTTTTTAAGTTTCTAATTAATAATTATACTTTATATAACACATATATGTGGAAGGTAACAAGTTTTGTACTTTACAAATAATTTTCCATAATTAAAATATGATTGCCGCTGAAAATGAATGTCATTGTCCTGGCCTGCTCATTTTAGTTCTTTAAGAAGTATAAAGATTGCGCTGCAGAGTAATGCTCCTTGTTCGTGACATAGTTCAATTCAGAAGTAGTAAAATCATTGCTACCAGCAAGATCTTTTAGATATTTGTTTGAAAATAATGTGTTTAAAGGCTTTGTAAAAATTAAGTAGAATTTTATTATGTCATTTTCCTGGACTCTATAAATTACAAATAAAACTCAATATTACACTGAATTTAAGGTACTATAGAGGAAACATGTTCATTTAAACAAAATTAAAATGTTAGATCTAAAAAAAAAACAAGAATGTAAAAAAAGTTTTACAATGAAATTGCCATTATCCTGTCATTACAGGCATACATATGCCAAGAAAATGACACATAATTATAATTACATAAAAATGAACTAAAGCTCTCCAAACTTTAACATTTTTACATATAAATTCCTTTATTCAGCTGTTCAACCCACATTTAAAAAAAAAATCAGAAGCTGTGAAACAATTTAATGTTTCAAAATTTTTGTTTTTAAAATCTCACATTTTGTGATATTCACCCTAATGGTGCTATTCCAAGCAGTTCATATTCAGTGCGATACACTTTTTTGCACTTCAAAGACATTCAGGAAATCACTTGAACAGATCCCTCAATATCGCCTCCGCCGTCTTCACGAATGCTGATAATTATGGAAAATACTTTCCACGAAGGTTTTTCTTCACATTAGGGAATTCATCGCATCTTCCTGTGACATCACTTTCAATTTTGAACTAACTTCTACACGAACGCCTTGTTGTTCTGGTATGAGGAGTCCTGAACGCGCCGCGCAAAAACACGTCTTTTGATCACTTTTCGGTTATCAACGTATGGGTGGCACGCCATTATAACTGCAATATTTTTATCACTTCTCATATTTAACGATCTTCTCTGACAACAATAACGAAAATATTAATGCTGACTTCTGCTGAAAAGAGAAGCAAAAGTGCACTCTTCATTTGTTGTTTATTGAATAGGCAATAGTACTGTTTACGTATTAAACTTCTATTTGTATATTTTAAATCTCATTAAACGTTCTATTATTTGTATTTACATTATAATAAGATCTATGTTTTTGTAAACAATCAACAATAATAGCACATATCTGGACGCACACACAATGTCTTAACCCTCCGAGCGTCTTGCAGAAGGGTAAAATTGTAATTTTTTTTTCTTTGCATTATGTTTTAAATGTTAAGAAAATATGATTCTTTCAACACTATAAAAAAAAAACTCAATTACAAATATAAATGTAATCCTTGAGAGTATTAATCATTCTTCTATGTATTTAAAATTCATTAAATCTATAGAATTATATTATCTTAAATATTGCTTGTATTGCTGTGAAACCTGGAGCTTAGTGAACGGAATATTACGCCCCAAACACTTAGAGGGTTAAATATTTTTAATTTCCCCATATTCCGATATTTTATTTGTAAAGCATTATTATAAATGTATTTTTTTATTTTAGTTGTAAAACTATTTTTAAACTAGTTAAAACAATTATTATTTCTAACGCTTCAGTTTACCAATAACGGATTTCATTAAATCTTCTAAGTTTGCATATAAAGTAAAAGTAAATAACCTAATAATGTATGTTAATCTTATTTGTAGTAAATTAAGCAATCACAGCACCATTTTTATATGACATTCGATGGATTTTTCCAATAATTAAAAATCTCTATTTTTGAATTCATGCTCTACATGGTAAATATATTTACCAAATCAAACATTTCCATTTCTCTGTAGGTTAAATCAACAACGGAAAATTTAAATAGTTAAATGATTTCCAAATGCATTTTAGCTTAAAATTGCTTTATAAATATTGGAACCTAAATAATTAAATTTCACATTTATGATTGATGGATAATGTTATAGACAGTTATAAAGGTAATAGAGTATATATAGTTTTAAAGATGATTATAGTAAAATAAAAATATTTTCGAAAGTGGTGAAAAACAGAAAATGTCTAAAACAAACGTACTAACATACTACTACTTTTCTTAGACAATACAAAGCAAATTTATAATTACAAATACTAAAAAAAAGTCACTCTGTTTTTCTTCCCTGAAATTTCAATATTGTTTCAAATTAATTCTTTAGTGCAGTATAGTATCGCAGTTAATACGTAACTTTGTAAACATTATTGTATATTTAAATGGTGGTTCTTTGTTATTTTTACTGATACGTATGAATGAAAGATGTTAAATGACTTAATCTAATTATTAAGATCACGTTCAGACATGTTCAGTTTTAAACATTCTGTAGTTTAAAAAAAACCTTATGTATAACAGTTTCTTAAGTAATGGTCGCCGCTGGAAATCTTTCACTTTGCAAGTTTGAAAAGTTGTCAAAGATCAAGTTATTATTAAAAATTACTTAACAGTTGAAAGAGTATATTTTTTGGATATCGTCTTTGATAACATCAGTATTTTCTTTTTAATTCTTTAATTTTTTTTAATGAAGTTATTGAAATAAAAACTTTCAAACAATTAACATACTTTTTGAGAGAAAAAATATTGAAATAAATAATGCATGAACAAGCAGTATCCCATATACACTGCTCAAAACAATTAAAGGATATTTGAAGTTTTATATAAAATAAAGATATAAACGAAATTTTTTTTGCCGAAAATAGAAGAAGAGAATCACAAATGCAAATTTTTCTGGTTTTCAAACTGTGGAGTATGCAAATTTTGAGTTCGACGTCAAAAACGTCGCTTCAGCGGCAGCAAATGAAATTTGACTTTCAACTGGATAAAAGAGAATGAAGACAAGGATGATCGGCATTCAGTGATTGCTTTGTTTCGATGAGTACGATGTCTCAGCGAAGTCATTTGACAGATTCAGAAGCTTTGAAAATTGTTGGTAGGTTAGAAGGGGGCCAAACTCAAGCCGAAGTAGCGCAAGCCATTGGAGTGTCACAAAGTGTCATTTCCAGGATCTGGAACCGTTTTTTGGAGAGTGGATGTGCAGGCCGAAGACCAGGGCAAGGTCGTAGATGGGCAACAACGCCCAATGAAGATCGGTATTTAGCGTTAAGAGCTCGGAGACACCGAACCATGAACGCTACTCTTCTCCAACAACACCTTCGCTCGGCTACAGGCACCACGATTTCAACTCAGACTGTCCGAAACCGGCTCCATGCTGTAGGTCTGTATGCTCGCCGACCGATGGTATGTGTTAGATTAACATCAAGGCATCGTCGCGACTGCAGGGAGTGGGCAACCGAATATGTCAACTGGAGGAGAAATGAATGGAGCAATATTCTGTTTTCTGACGAGTCCCGTTTTTCTGTGCATCCCGTGCATCCGGATAATAGGCGTATTTTCATCTGGAGGGACCGTGGCAGTAGGAATAATCCTGCGTTCGTGCACGAAAGTGTCAGATTTGGCGGTGGAGGAGTGTTGGTGTATGGTGGCATCTCCATTGACGGCGCACTGACCTCTACATCATTCGAGATGGAGCTCTGACTGGTCGCCGATATAGGGATGAGATCCTCAGACCTATTGTAGTTCCTTACGCTGCAGCAATCGGAGATAACTTCATTTTAATGGACGATAACTGCAGGCCACATCGTGCAAACATGGTGGAGGATTTCCTTTTCGAGGAAGGAATCGTTCGAATGGAATGGCCAGCGTGTTCTCCAGACATGAATCCAATCGAGCACGTTTGGGACGCTCTAGGAAGACGAGTTTCTGGCCGCCAACAACCTCCACAAACTCTCCAAGAACTGGAAAGAGCTCTTCTGGAAGAGTGAGGCAGAATACCCCAACTCGTCATTAATAGCCTCATTGAGTCCATGCCTCAAAGGTGTTCAACGTTGCTGGCCGCCCGTGGAAACCATACCCCCTACTGAAAATGATTTTCTTTGAAGAAAACACCTTTTCTTATTCTTTTTTTCTCATATGCACAAATTGTGTTTTTTTCCTTTAGTACAATAAAATGCATTTTTTTCTGCCAAACATGTGTAATTTATTCTCATATAACCTACTATGTCTGTCGACCATGTATCAATCAGCTAAACAGTTTACCAGATACAAAATCCACCTAAAACTGCAATATCCTTTAATTGTTTTGAGCAGTGTATAACAAGCGCTACCCGTTGTTGCTCACATTTTCAACATAGAATTTGATTTGTTACAGCAAACACATTATTTTCTACAGAGCAGAAAATCATATCAATTTCCTTTGAATGAAAAAAATGGACCTGACGCACTTTGGTGATGAACTGCTGAAGTATTATTATGAAACAGATGTCGCAGACGCACGTGGTTGGAGACATTCTTTTTTTCTTCTTTTTTTGCGAGAAATCCCGTTTTGGAATACCTGTTAGACCTAGCGAAAATCACATGTTAGTTTTATTTTATTATGAAATTATAATTTTGTTATAAGATACACACTTTTAATTTTATTTAACTCACACATTATTTTTACTTAACGCACACATTATTTTTATTTAACACACACATCTAATTTTATTATTAAACAAACATATTTTATTGTAAAACATCACGTTTCAATACGAATCAAAAATCGCCAGGTTGCAATGCCAGACAAACAATTGGTCATTTTGACGTCAAAAAGAATCCCCGGTGCGTCAGAGGCATATGTACCATTATTATTATATATGAAAGGATGTTTAGATAGAATCTTTTAAAAATTCAAAACTGAAATTGAAATTGGCAGATTTTTTTCTAACTTTAATAAGTAATACACTCAAAACTTAATTTGCTCCTGATAAGTTTGTTTCTGAGTTCAGCTTTAATCTCTTCCCAGCTTCAATTTCTAAATATTTTAAAGATAAAAATTGCTCCAGTAAATGCAACTCTCCTTTTCTGTCGTCACTTCTGTTGGAACCTTGTTGTATTTCCCCAGAAATTCTGCACAGACTGGCGCAATCATCAATCAAAAGCCAATAAGACAATTAGTACTATTACACATGCACATTGTCTCCACCCTACTTACACACTGGAAAAAGTTTGAAGTATGTCATAAAAACGGCATGCATTATGGAAAGAGCACACTTTTTTGGTCAAATGAGTGTTCTAATTTAAAGGGGGCTCTTTCTGCAACTGACTTCACCAAAAAGGACTATTACAAAACTCTGAAAAAAAAAGGAGAAAAGTCATGTTGCTCAAACTAACTCTTATGTGTACGATTACATCATAACGATCCACGAATGCAGAAAATTAAATTAAAATGATGATGTAAAAAAAATACGCAAGGATTTATTGTATAAACTAGGGGTTTTAACCCTTGTTTTCCGGGATACAGATATAGGTGAAAATTATGTATATGTATAATATATATATATATATAAATTTAGCTTTTTTATGGCTAATACGAAGATGAAACCACACACTTTATTTGTAGTACCTAGGTATTTGAGGATTCTACCCTGGTTCCACAAATTTCCATTTTGTTCCTCTAATTTTTTTTTTATACTTTTACTATGTTTCTTTGTGGTAATTTGTAAATGTTTTTAATGGTTTTATATATATAATGCATTCACCTTCCTGTTACTATTTACCTTTCGCATATTTTAAATGTTATGATTTTTTTAATATATATATATAAGTTACTATGAATGACCGAAATTGGAGAATGTCTACTTTCATCAGTGAATGTCAACACATACCAAAAACGTCGGTGAAAGACCGGATATTTGATTATATTCTTAAGTATTCGGACCATCACCGGTGAATGTCGACAAACGCAGTTATGCTCTGGTGGAGGTCGAAAAGAGAAGTGGTGTTTAACAGAGAGGTTGCAGTCTGTCGCTAAATTCTTTGTTCTACTGCGAGCCAGTCAGCTTTGTCAGTTTTATGCAAGGTTTAATGATGCGCGCAACGTTTTCTTAAATTTTATTTTTTTATTCAATATCCTAATTTAAATTGAATGGTACTGCAGTGAGTCGTGATCTTTTTTTTTTCTTTTCGAAAAATTAAATACATTAATTGAGAATAAGCAAGGAAAAAATGTTTTTTTTTTTTTTTCCCAAGAACAATACTCTACAATACTTTCTGAACTCTTTTCCGCTAAAACTAAGTGCAGCACGCATTTTCACAACACTTATGGGCTGTGCATATATAACGTTATGAACTTTTTGGTATTTTTGGACCCCCTCCTCACCTTACGATATCATATGTTATCATCCCTCGAACACCCCCCCCCCCACACACACACAAGTAATGATATCGTTATTATAATAATAAATAATAAAAATGCATAAATAAAAATTCTTTAGATTTCTGGAATTTTTTTCTTTTGTTTGGAGTGATATACAGATATGTTACATTTATTTTTCTTATACTTTATGGATTCAAATGAAGAGAAGTCAATAAAATATTAGTTTATATATGAAACAACTTAATCTCAAATGACACTTAAAAGAAACAGACTATTTAAAAGTATTTAATAATAGCTTTCGTTGCATAATTCATTCAACAATAATAATGTCTTTTTGAACTTGCCCTCTCACGGAGTGGGACAGATAGAACTTCTTATCAACAAAACAGGCGGACAACATTCTCTTTTATTTACTCGTTAAATACAAGTATAATTTCAAACATACTTCGCATTATACTTTGTTGAACAGCGGATTATATATGCATACACGTTGGGATATTCCATATTTTGGAACTGAATAATTTTATAATCATTTAAGGATTTAAATAATAACTTTTGCATTTTCAGGAAAATAGATAACATACTATTTTGATGTGAAGTCCACGTTACAAATAAGAAGAGAAAATTTTAGTTGGATAAAAAATGATAACGATATCAAAACACAACTCCCCCTCCCCCTAGAGATATCTTACGATATCATGTGCCAGACACCCCTCCCCCCTAAAATGAAAACGTTATATATGCATACCCCCTTACTCGGTTTGGATTGGACACATGTACTTCTCAGTTTGTTTTCTGATATTAAATAATGAATATTGTGAACTCTTTATGATATGAAGCCGATCACTATTTATGGAATTATGAAATTGTTATTTGACTCATTTGGGGTGAAGTGTCCCATTAACCCTTTCAGGGGCAAATAATTGTGTTTCCATAATGTTGATTTCACACCGGAATATACAAAAAAAAAATCAAAATAAGGAAAAGCTATTTTACGCTTCTTTCCCCCAAAGTTATACATTAAATGTGTAATTACATGTTTTTGGTGCAAATCTTGATTAACATTAAGTGGGATATAATATATTCCACCGCCCCTCAAGCGGTTAAGAGAACACGTCTTTTCATTTAGTATTATTTTTCCTTAACCTTAGTTTTGTTATTATCTCCATGTAGTAATGATATTATTCTAATTCTAATAATATTATACAAGTGAATGTGTGAAAATGTATGGCTGAAGTCAACAATAAAACAGATGATTAAATGCCTTTGAATTCATTGTCCGTTACATTCCTTTTTTTTTTTCTAATGTGCAAAATTTTCGCTTAAGTCAATAAAATTTACATATTTTATTTTTTTCTATGAGATAAAATAAAACTTATAAAAATAAAATCTACTTTCAGTCAAATATTTGAACTTACAGTTTGTACATATTTATGTAGTTCTTTCAAAAAATATTTTGCGATTTCACTATTAATATTTCCAACATAGAGTAAGTATTTTTACAATATTGACGTTTTGTTAGAGATTATTACAATATACAGCAACCTTTATGCAGCATTCACGTTTCACTACAAATATTTCCAAAGTAAACCTAATATTTTATCAATATTGATATTTCAGTTAAAATGTAAACGATTAGTATTGGAAACCTAGAATTAGGATTCTATCATATGTTTTAAAATGTCATGGAAAATATCAAGAGTTTTTGAGATATCGTGTGCATTATGTCCAAAAACGTCATTTGGAGAAAAATGTCTTCAAAGTTTTGGAAATGCCGCTTCAGCTATTAAGCTGCTATAATTCTAAAAGCCATAGCTTCTATTCGAAAGCGAATTTCAAGGAAACATTTATATAAAAATGTTCAGAAAAGATACGAGTTTAACATATAAAAATATATCTATATAAATATCGAAAATCTTAAACCTTTAAGAGTCTTGAGACCCCTTAATATGACGTTATGCAACGAATGATTAGCATTTGAGTGCGAAAGGATATATGCCGAAAATGCGAATGTGTTTGGGCTTATATACAATAAAAAATTACTTGTAAGCCGACGATATATACAGAAATCGCACGCTTCGCTAGTGCAACCAACTTAATGCACACCATACTGAGACAACAAACAGGAGCACTATCACCTTCTCTGTAATTTTAGCATAAAACAATATGGGCGTTATCGCGCTTCCCGCAATTGTGGCACATAACAAGAGTAGCACTGTCGCTTCCTGAAATTTTGGCACTTAACAAGAGGAGCGCTATCCCGCTGCTCCACACTCAAACGGTTAAATAATAATTCAAAGCTTGCTCATAGCAGTCGCCTGTATATGTGTTTCAGAATATTCAAAATTTCATGTCAGAAAAATATACGGAGATACCTGTGTCGAATCCGAACCGAGTAAGTATCATGAATATGCGTGTAACACACCTTTGAATTACAAGCAATTAAAACGTTTTTATGATTTAAAATTTAATGATCGAGCCTAAAACATAGAGTATATGCAAATAATGCAGTAAATGCAAACATGCAGTAAATGCAAATTTCCGACATATTCAACATTCATCATTAGTGCATGGTGAATGTCGACATTTGCCGGTGTAAGTCAGAATTGAGGATATTTAACAAATATTTCGGACATACACCGAGAGACTATGTGAATGTTGACATTCACCAGTAAAAGTCGACATTCTCCAGATTTCGGTCTTTCATGGTAACATATATATATATATATATATATATATATTAAATTGAAAACTCTAATAGATTTTTTACATTTAATATATATATTTTAGATTTTTCACTAGGAATATCAAAATCATTTTGATATGGAAAGTAGCAATTATGTATTTAAATAAAGTTTTGAAATTTATTAAAAGCATACTTTCGTATTGGTTTCATGCCAGAAGTTAACAGCGGAAGAAATCGCCAAACCTTTTTTTATTCCGATAATTTCAGCACTTTAAGCGCGTACTTTGATTTCATGTCTTAGGTTTGTGTGTTATTTACATTTAATTATTTTCTTTATATATTGATGAAGTGTTAATTTCGTTATGGAATATCAGCCGGAAGCTAAAGCTATTTATAATAATTTAAGCGCGAACGGATTTATCTTTCATAATTGTCTACACGCGATAGAGATAGAATTTTTTTTTAAATCATGCTAGAAAATTACTTTAAAATCCCTAAATAGTGTGTAAATTGCGAAACAGTTTTCAAACAAATTACATTTGACAAAAAAAAATCACGATTCGACGGTGTAAAAATTGAAAATGTTCGATAGTTAGAAGTTTAAAAAATTGCAGTGAAAGTCAAACTTAATCCGCTGCTGTTGCCATCGTCCAAATGACGTCAGCGCTACGGGCGGAAACGTTTGTCCTTTATAATATCGATTTTAGTATGAGTAAATAGAAGCCTCTTTATAATAATTGAGGCCTAAATTCTAACAGTAATTTAATGCATAAAATAATTAGAATTATTTTTAAAATATACCTCGTATTTTACGTGTGTGTGTTAAGAATTTTTCCAATAGTTAAATATTTCTAATTAATATCTTCATTACTTAAAAAAGGACACATCTTTTTTTTTAATGTAAGCTCGGTTTACGTTTTTAAAGTATCAAAATAAATATTCTTTGTATGAAAAACATGCACGACATTTAATTAAATTTCTTTTCAAAATAACACAAACTCATGGACAAAAGGAAAAAAAAATAACGCACAGAGGCAAATAAATCAAAGCTTTTGTAGAGTGTTCATTATATTAAAGGTTTTTCTCGTGTAAATTTTCTATAAATAACTATTTTTGTTTAATTGTATTTTATGGGTAGAAGTTGCTTACGTATTACGTTTATTTGTTTAGCGCGTTTAACTATGTATCTGTGTAATTTTTCATCGTACAAATATATTCATGATCATGTTTATTGGTACATATTAACGATTCAGAAGTAAGAAAAATAAATATAATAAAAAAAATACATTACAAATATATATTGTTTGTATTAGATTTTCATGAAAGTCGGACACTTTAGTAGCTTAAAACTTTAGTAAATATTATTAATTTTTTTTTCGTAATCTTAGTAAATATACTACATTCTCGAAGTTGGAGATTTAGTAATTTTAATAATTTTTGTAATTTTAGTAAATATTATTATTTTTGTTATTATTATTTTTTATTATTTTAGTAAACAAACTGTATGTTTCAAATTGGAGTTTTTGTTATTTTTGTAATTTTAGTAAATATATATTTATGTAAGTATATATTTTCAGTAAATTTAGTATTCCACCTATTAATAATTACTGAATTATGTACCTATAAGTGATGATGCATATTTTTTGCACAGTGGTTGCCCAAGAACATTTACTTCAAAATGCTTATCGCCAGAAAGGAATTTGTAATGCCTGCATAAACGTCAAATTAGGATTCCTTAGAATAAGTGAAAATATAACCGAGTCCATGTTACAAAACCTTCTATTTGTCAATAATAATAATAAAAAAACAGTGTTACTGGCGTAAAGTGAGATTTGGACGAAAATGTTTTTCATGATCGGAATTTTTTTTTCTTGTAATACACCCGTAACGCGTGGGCACGTATATACGTGTCGTATAAGCTGCCGGAAATCCTTTGAATACCATGTTTTTCTGACAGAATTTTTAAACCTATTAAAGGACAGCACTTCAGGGAATAAATAAAGCACTATTTTGTAAATAAAAAACTATTGTTCAAAAATTGAAATAAGTGCCGTCACAAGAGAGTTAGCAACTAAAAATATTATTTCAAAAATTCACCTATACCTTCAAAATCGCATAAAAACATAAAAAAATCGAGATAAGAAACTACAGGCCCTTTTTTATGCAATTTGCTATAATATCACAACGTGCACAGTGAAACTCACTACAGTTTAAGTGAGTTTAGAGCTATAAAAGGTGAACACGTTGAAATATAGTAGTATAGATTGCGTAAAATAAATAGTTTGTAGCTGTTATTTAGTGAGGGTTTTTTTTTTTTTTTTTTTTTTTTTTTTGCTCAACTTAGAAGTTACAGCGTTATCTACGGGCAATTTTTGGAAAAATAATTTTTATTTGCTTTAGCAAAACTTTCCATTATGAGAATCATTTACTGCAAGTCGCAATCTCCATCCCAAATTATTTGATTAGTTTATTTTTATTATTATTGGATTTTAAAATGTGTCAAGGACTTTTGATTCGACCTGTATTAAAATGAATATTTAATGTATAGTTGCAATGCATTACCTTTACCAAGTTTATCATGGCTTACAAAGCAGTAGCACCTGCGGTTCAAAATGCTTACTATTCTGAAAGCATTTTTATAGTATAATATCAATAATGTAGTTTGAAATTTTACTAAAACCTCTCGTAATATTTCGTTTTCTTCCTTTTATTTTCACTTTAAACAAATACCGTTTCAAGTGCCGCGATCATTTTCATTAGGCAGCATATATAATTGTGAAATAATTCAAGTATACTATATTAACATTTTTTATAGCGTTACACTGTTAAAATTTTGCAGCATTCTGTCCAGTCATTTGACCGTTTTTATCGAAAACGGTTACACAACCGTAATTTAACACTCTTCTGACCCTATTATTGGCCATTTTATGGTCAGAATATAGTTAAATTACGGTTATGAAACCGTTTTTTCAAAAAACGGTCGAATGACTGGACAGAATGCTGCAAATTTTTAACAGTGTAGGGTTACCAGATTTATCTCAGAAGAAATGGACGATTTTCATTGGCACTAATTATTTTTGCTTTTATTGCGCTATCATCCTTTTTTATAACCATACTAAACGATGTTGAAAGTGCCAGTAATGTTTCTGGAAACATTTTTTTGAAAAAGATGTTATTAATTAATAGTTAAAATGGGATGGAAACATTTTTTTGAAAAAGATGTTATTAATTAATAGATTTAATCACTATTTTCCAACTGTATTTTTATTACATCTGCGCAACCCGAGATTTCCTCGGGCAACGTAAAAGTAGCAAAAATTGGGCAACCCGAGATTTTCTCGGGGATGCATTTTTTCCGTCTAATTAACCCTCCTTGATTATTCCCGCCAGTTATTTTTTTATTGTAAATTTTGCTTTATTTAAGCGGAGCATTTTCCCGATTAAATTAGACAAAAATTTTTGTTTTGAAAAACCGGTGAGAAAAGAATAAACACTCTTAAAAGACGCTCGTCGCGAAGGAGTTACATACGCAATTTTTGAAGCTGTTTTGATAAAACAATTACGCAGCGAGAGGGTTAACATTGTTTAACTAATTTCGATATCATAATTCCCATAATGAACGAAAAATTGTGTAAGAACAAAAATAAATCGAAAAATCCTGGAATTCAATGAGGATCACGAAAATTTTATTAATGGATATCCTACAAAAATAAAGGTTAGTATTTAAGCATAAAGGAATATAATAAATCAAAGTAAATATTAAAACTTAAAGTACAAATATAATAAATTAAAAATATTACAATGTAGATACTATAATAATGTCAAGTTCACGTGGTCTACCTGAGAGCTCGTGAATGCGCAGCAAATATTACACAACTCTTCCAGCATTTTTGTCATCCTATCGGAAACAAGCCATTTTTTTATTTGATGTGCATGTGAGTCATTCTCTGAAAAGTAGCTGCTTTATATATATATATATATATATATATATATATATATATAATGCGGCCCAATAAAATTGCCTCAAAAATCTCAAAATTTAGCCTACAAATACCTTATTGCTATATTTATCAAAAAATAATATGAACCAAACAGTATCTCATAGTTCTTCTGAGAGTTAATTTCAAAGCACTTCCATTGCTAAAATGTTCAAATAAATGATTGGCGCCGGAATTTAAGAACAAATTTATTTATAAATAAGAAAAATGCTATATTTCACATACATGTTAAATAGATGAAAATTTATAAAAAAACTGGTGCCATTGTGGCGCTTGGGAATTAAAATTAAGTGTTTTCATGAACATACCACCGCCTTTGAAAAGGTTAAAAAAGAAAAGAAATTATAATTAGAAGTCATACTGTCAATAAATAATATTTTTTTACTTTATGTCAATTGAAAAAATAAAGATAAAGCATTAACATTTAGAAGAGTTGATGTTTATTTGAATAGTACATTTTTTTTTTTTTTTTATAACTTGTCCTTGTAAAATAATAAAAATTAAAGATGTATTACCTTTACTTACGGTAATTAAAAGTCTTATGAGTTATTTAATGTGTATTTTATTGCATTAGATTTTCTTATTTTACTGTTTAGTACATATATAAATGAAATCAGATCATTCCTTCACAATTTAAATCATTCCTCATATTAAAATTATGGGGGAATGATTGTGAGGAAATGACGAAATACTTCTGAAAACCATGTTATACAAAAGTGATTAGTCTTAGGTATATTTTCAGTTACTAAATATCTTTTGAAACACATTTCTAATAATATAACAACATAAAAAGACATTTAATTAGTTTTTATTAAATTTATAATAGATGAGGGAATGACGCGTAATAAAAATACTTACATTGATCTAGTACTTCAAAGCCATATACTAACTATTCAAGAACGTTTTTGAGCAAACAACCAGATGGATACTTCACTTTACTCTTATACAAACTGTCCTAGACATATATAAGGCATGTGCTGTTTTCTACTAAGTAAATAATGGCAAATTTATAGTTATGTGAGGGAATGACGACAAATGCTAGGGACATCATTAAAAAGTGCCCTAATTCATTAATTATATAAAATATAAATATAATTAAATGGCTGAATATGCATTTAAGTGTATTTTATGGATTGAGAAAAAAATAATTATAAATATACGTGATGCAATGGCAGAGAAAGCATTTTCTTTCCTACATATGTGAATGGGGACATCGTGAGGGAATGATATTTGCATTAAAAAATACATTACATTTATCAAATTTCAATTTCAATAAACAAATAATTACAATTTATATGTATAACTAATTAATAGGGATAGTTTGAATCACCTTTTTCTTTTTGTAATTTTAAAAGTTTGTCTTCAAGACCCCTGAGACATAAAACTGCCACTTTTCAGAGAATGACTGATATATATAACCTCTTTTCGGCAAAAAGTGAAAATTTGAAGGAAACTGGGAAAAAAATATAAAAAATAAACTATCAAAAGTAAGATGAGGTAGAAAAACGGAAGAAATCGTCTTACAAGACAAATTTAAACGTACACCGTACGATAAGCCTAAAAAAGTGTTAAAAAAGTACAACTTACGGGAAAAACGTACAAGGTGGCAACCCTAAGCGCCAAAGATCTGCGAAATCGCCCCATAATATAGGGTTACTATTAAAATGATTATTACAGATAATCAAAGATCGACCGAAGCAGGTTTTTGACAGATATAGGTTTTGGTCCAAAACCAAAACTAAAAGAAAATTTCGGTAATCTTCCTATTTTAGGCTGAAAACGAGAACGAAAATTTCCAATTTTTTTAAAGTAATTAATACGTACATAAATATACATAATTATTAAATAACTATACGTGTAATTAATTATACGTGTGGTCCAAGTTGGCGCTCGGTGCCTCTGACCAACACATTTTATTTTTATATAAAATAGAATGTAATTAATTTGTGAGCGAAACAAAAGGATTTTTAAATTGTTTGAACGATTTTTGTAAATGTTCATATGTTATGCTAGAACTTTCTGCGAGAGCGTTTGAAACACTTCGGCGGTTTCTAACTAAAAATTTTAATTTTATATTACAGTTAAATGGGCAGCTTTTAATGAGCACGTGAAAAGCGTCAGTTTAAAGTAAAGCAAAAGTTTAGTCATATATGTATTTCTTGATTCATAAGTTGCACTCACGTCTTGAGTCAGTCATGACAGATAATTATAAACGGTGAAGTTCATAGCAATAAAAATAAAAATGAATTTCCGGCGAAACTCTGATTTGGGGTTGAAAACGAAAACGGAACCGAATTTTCGGTTGATCTGTACAAGTAATTAAACCTACAATCATTGTTTCAATAATTTGAAATTTTCGTTGCATTACATTGTGCAGGACAATTTGAGAAAACATGACAAGTCACGTAACTCAATTGGAATTAGAAAATTACTCTTTTTTTAATGCTGAAAATATTTAAAGTAACAAAGGGACATAAATTACCAAATAGAAGCTGTTTATAGCCATATAAATCTGCAAACAAATAAATACTACACGTATTTTAGCAGATTAAAATTATTACATATGATTATTCTGCACAAAAAAGTTATGAGCAAACATAATTCATACATATCAAAAGGTGATTATTATTTTTTTGTCATGATTGGTATAATCTAAATCTTCGATAATGAATGGGTATCAATGTTTGCTATATACACACAGACATATTCTTCAGCGCTCTGTTTCCTGCATCAACATTTTAAGAAAATTATTAATTAAATGAAAAAAAAAGTATTACATTGAGACAAAATGAGCTTACGAAGTACGAAAAAAAAATTTCAAATTACTTCAAAAAAAAAAAAAAAATTCTGTCATTTTGTTAACAGTTATGAAGTAGACATTTTGTCTACACTGTTAAAAATTTGTAGCAAACTGTCCAGTCATTTCGACCGTTTTATAGAAAACGGCTACATAACCGTAAATTTAACTCTATTCTGACCATAATGTTGACAATAATATGGTCAGAATAGCGTTAAAATACAGTTATGTAACCGTTTTCTATAAAAAGGATATAATAAATTGCAATCCATTTTCAAAAAACGGTTTCATAATCGTAATTTAGCGTTATTTTGACCATATTATTGTCTTTATTATTGTGAGAAAAAGTTAAATTACGGCTGTGTAACCGTTATATGTTTAAACGGTCGAATGACGGGACAGTTTGTCGCAAATTTTTAACAGCGTAGAATGACTGAACAATTTGATGCAAACTCTTAACAGTGTACGTTCAACAAAATTCAGTAGTTAGTTTATACAATTTTTGAAATTTTTCATATAATCATGCAATTCTAAGAAAATTATTTTATTTTAGTCACTTGCAAGATGCCATGCAATGCGTGAACAATTTCACGGGTCGATGCTTTGACAAAGCGCAAAGAGATTTGTACCGCACGCTAACCAGTGGAGCCCAGAAACTTCTTCAAGATCTCTGTACACACGATTCAGACTTTCGTAAACGTAAGTATTTTTTAACGAAGTACTACCACAGTGTTTTAAAGTTGTTTGTTTTATTTGTAGTTCAATAAATTCAAATAACAGTTAATATTTAACTCGTTACCGACCGACGAGCCCCGCGTATACATGATATAAAGGGTGCCTACAATCCTCGTTTTTTCTCATACAAACGGTATAAAAATATCTGTTGCATTTATGGAAAAAAAAATGTGCATCAGGTCATCTATACTTAAAATATAACTAAATATTCACCATCCGAAAATTATTTAGGAGGAATTTTTCAGAATTTTCCGACGGCTATATTTATTTTGTAAATTATTATCTAGAAGTTATTTCTCCAGGACAAACGAGAGTAATTAAATGGCTTATTTCTCTGTATGTGATGCAAAAATCGTTTGGATTTACAGAGAAAGTCTGTCTACCAGGACATCAGTAAAGAACTGTTTATTTTAAGAAAATAATTCGTATTTATTACGAACTTTCATTTACTTTAACATTTTGCCCGTGAAACAAAAAGTTTACAGTTTTCCTCCGAAACAGAAATTATATTAATTATGAACTTTCTGTTATTTTAACAGATTTTTCAGTAAAATAAAAGGTCTGTAAATTTTTATTTTTAAAAATAAAGTTTTTACTGGCGTACTTGGTACTTTTTACTGTAGAAGTAATCAATTTTTTTTACAGTGTGGTCAATTTAAATAGAAAATTTAGTCTTATTTTATCACAAAAATTCTACGCTAAAATTATGTGAAGTATATTATAAGGATTTAGTAGTAGAAAACACAGTAAAATTTTTCATCTATGCGTTATGACTTTCCCGATAGTCAAACAGCTGTAAATAATAAATAATAAATACTTTTCATTACCAAATAACGATTTAAAGTTAAAATTTGTGGTGCTAAAAGTTTAAAAATTGCATACGGAACCGTCATCGCGAAGATTAGTTACATGACTGCCGATAACATAAGGGGTAACCTATTGAGATGTTTTACATGATAACCCTTTCAGGGGCAAAGGTATTTGTATTCGTAAAATGTTGAAATAATTGAATGACACCAGTATTTATAAGAAAATTTATTTTTAAACAAGTAAAAGTATATTTTAGGGTACTTAATAGAAGTGAAATTTTCACAAAAAAATTCAGGTGCCAATGTGTAGGTGATCCATAACAGCATCACCGCCCTTCAAGAGGTTAAGAAAATGTACCTTTTCTCCTAAACCTCAATAAAATACAACTATTTAAAAAAAATAAAATAGAATATCCCCAATAAAATATAAGTATTTGTTCTTTTAGTCTCCTTAATTATTTTCATAAATATAGATTCAATAAGTTATTCCAGAAATTTTGTTAAAAAAAATTATAATTGGTTTAGGAGAAAAGGTACATTTAGTTAACGTGTAAAACACCTC
Organism: Maratus speciosus; assembly: GCA_963932465.1. Classification (NCBI taxonomy): domain Eukaryota; kingdom Metazoa; phylum Arthropoda; class Arachnida; order Araneae; family Salticidae; genus Maratus; species Maratus speciosus. Next base: position 533,226,826 of record OZ010788.1, on the reverse strand, counting down.
AATAGGTTATCCCCTTAACACAGTCAACATTTTCTTGTAAATGTTTTTTTTTTTTTTATTTAGGATTAAATATAACAAGAAGAATATACTGATCTTAAAACTACGTGAATAAGTTTACTGAAAATTCAAATTTTGCTGATTTTTTGTGACTATGTAATATGTTCTTTTTATTCTATTCAAAGATTTTTCCTAATTACTTTAAACACTGAGACCACGTGTTAAAAAATTGTTCATGGAAAATACCAGTTCTAAATATTGCCTTATTTAAACGCACAATTAAATACGACGATTTTTTCTATAACAAAATACTGATATTTTCCTTGAAGAGAGTACCCTAACCGTTGGTCACCCTGTTAATGTTGTGGAGAGAGACTTTTGCTATACAATATTGAATACGAAAATGCATTATCTTCTGAAGGAAAATCTTTAAAAAAAATCCTTTGTAACATTTTCTGTAAAGATAAAATTGATTATTGCTGTTTCTAATACTATGTTCTCTATTAAAACTAATTAGAAGGCAAAATTCATTATTTAATTTATTAAATAGTAAAAACAGGAAATATACATTAATAAATTTGCAATTTTTTTTTCGTTCCCTTTTTTAGTACTTTTACTACATCTATTATTACTATTAACAAATAATATATAAAATTTCCCAAATTCAATTTGTTGTTTTCCAAAACCACGGAAACCTTGAATGATTATCTAGTTATCCTAGTTTAAACTTGATTGTATAGGTTTCAATAATAAAAATTTTCATTAGCGATTTGTCATTTGAACTTCTTTCGTGATCAAAAGACAGTTCACTAAGGCAACATGTCAATTGTTTTGTAAAATTGACAATAAAAATTGCAAACTTATTATTGAGTACCCTTTACAAATATTTTGATTTTTTTTTATTAAGCAAGAATTTAAATTAGTGACTATTATAACACGCATGTGTAAAAAGCTATTAGAAATTTTACCCCTCGACAATTTTAAACATTTTTATTAAGTATACAAATAAAAAGCGTTTTAGCACGGATGAATATTTAATACGGGTTTTCACACGTGTGCAAAATGAAAATTCGTGTAAAAATGCTTTAAAACATATTTTGATACATAACATAGTGATACTATTATAGTCGTATTTTTTTCCATCGTTGAACACAAGTTAAATTTAGAAATAAATTTACTTACTCTGTAGATCTTTTACATCAATAACAAAAATAATAGTTATGTTTAAATAGATGCTTATAACTTCATTTCAGAGTATCTACAACATGCAGGCTGTTACCAAAATCTGAGTGCAGATTACCGGAAGTGCGCAGATAACTATCTAGTTCAACAAGAATCAGCAAAGAAGCTCGAAATGCATGTACAAGACAGATTAAGAAAATCCTGCTGGTAAGAATTCTTTTTTATGAGAGGGCGATAGATTTAAAAATTTATTTTTCATTATTGATGTTATTTCAACAAGAAATTCTTCAACGAAATATCCTATACAATCAATTCAATAAATATTTAAAACTAGAAAACAGGAATTCTGCTTTTTAAAAATTTAATGTCGCCCCCGACGAAAAAAAATATGTATATAAATATAGATAGTACAAAACATATTTCAGTGGTAAGAATTAAAACACGCGCTTTTATTTTATATAAAATGACGTCATTTGCATCCTCTGAAGAATTCTACATTTACGAACCAGTCTTAAACAACTTCTATAGTAAGGTTTGCATATGATGTCACTACAGATGAATAATACAAAAATCCAACAAAAAGCGATGTCGTCGTTCAAGGAACTCGACAAAAAAATAGAAAAAAAAATTAGATAGCCGAGCTCGGCTGCCTAATGATTCATAAGCCTTTTAACATTAATGTAGAAACTTAAAATTAAATATGTTTTATAATAGCTCCCTGTTTTATCAGAAATCATTCATTTACATTTTTTCAAAATAGCACATATTTTACTTAGATTTTTTTTTTCAGTTGTTATGAGAAAATAGAAAGAAAAAGATATTATCACTATTTTCCAACTATTTTTCCTTTATTTTCTACAGAAATGGAGTACTTCAGTTGCCAACATTAAACAAATGTCGCTAAAAACTAAAAAAAAATTAATATATTTTTATATATATATTTTATAATATAATAAATTAATATTTTTTTTTTCAGTTGTTATGAGAAAATAGAAAGAAAAAGATATTATCACTATTTTCCAACTATTTTTCCTTTATTTTCTATAGAAATGGAGTACTTCAGTTGCCAACATTAAACAAATGTCGCTAAAAACTAAAAAAAAATTAATATATAAAAAATAAATTGAGGTGAAGTTTTCAAACAAATCACATTAAAAATGACTTTGTTCTATACGACTGTATAAAAATTGAAAATGTGCGATGCTTAGAAGTTAAAAAAATTGCAGTAGAGATTATCCGTACTTAACCATACAATGATACATCTGCTTTGTTTTGCGGCTGGTTTTAATAAAGTAACGTTATTTTTCAGAAACGACACTTTAATTCTTGGCCGAAAAGAAACAGTATACCAGGGGCTAATCAAAATTAAATGAAATACCGAAAAATTAAAGCTATTAATTAGGTGTTTACATTTTAAAATTACTCTATGTATTTTAATTTTTATTACATATTCTCCAGATGATTTTTGCTTATTTATTATATAAGAAGATGATATTAAAAATGTGCATACATTTTTTAATAGACAGGAGAGTAGTTTGAAAAATATATTTTTTAAATGTCAAGAAATTGTGTTTTCATTAAAAACTAACATGTTATTAGACGTTATTATTAATTTGAGAACCTTATTTTAACAAAAACTTATTTAAAATGCATTATGATAGGTTATTTCCAATATGTGTTTTAAGGCGTATGAAAACACAAAACTGGAAATATATTAATATTTTAAAGAAAATATTAGACAAGAAATAATTAAGTAATTACATAATTGCTTGAAGTAGTTATATTAAACAAGAAAGGATAGAAATTTTAATACAAAAGCAAATGTTTGTATTTTTGATCAATGTTTGTTAATTTCAAAGTCCAATCCTACCTTAAGGCGGTTCTTTTCTTTTTAAATATTTTTAGGGTTCCGTACTTAAAAAGTAAAATGGAACCATTATAAGATCTCTCCTGTGTTTGTCCGTCCGTCTGTCTGTCTGTCACAGCCATTTTACTTGTAAACTATGGAACGTGGAAAGTTCAAATTCGGGGAAGTAATAAAGATCATTGACCCACATATTTTCAGATTAATAAACATTAATAAATATATTTAGTAAAAAAGTAGAGGGTCTAATTATGCTACTTGAAAAAAAAAAATCTTTTCTTTGTATATCATGTGGGTATCCTGTGAAAGCTTTCGTAACGCTGAACTCAAAAATACATTCCTTATAATTTTAGATATTATATTTTCAAAGATATTGATGAAAATGTAGCGCAAAAATATGTTCCTCCCCCCCCCCCCCCCATCAAATTACGAATCTACTGAAACTAAAATTATGAAAAAATTAGAGGTAGTAGACGTTAATATAAACCTTGCCGGAAAATTATAGGGATTACCCTAGGTCACATAGTTTTTGAGTAATTAGCATTTTTCTGTTATACACAAATTTCGATTTACGGGCATTCAGAAAAATTGTTGAGCATCGCTGAATATACCTATCGTTGCAGAAGAATAAAAGCATTGTTGATAATGATTTTCGAAAAAAATCATCGGTAATTAGCCGAGATATTTACCCTTAAAGGTACGGTCAGTTTGGACATACACAAGGACAGGGACGCCGTACTCTATGCCTAGTTAACAACTTTTAATGATATACAACTTTTAATGTGTAATGTAATGTCCAGTAACAGTATAAAAGCAATAAACGTCAAATTGTTAAAAACATACTAATTTAAGGGGTCTCGTGACTCTAAAAAGTGGAAAAAATGAAAAAAAGACCATTTTCAACATTTAATGTCTTAAAATGTGCATGATTTTAAAACACAATTTTAATTGGGATGAAAGATATAAGTATATTCTTTCGTTTCATGTATTTAAAAAATTGCAAGATACAGAATTAGTATTTATAGGGAGCTCGAAATTGTTAGACATTTGTCGAACAAAAAATTGGCATAACAGTTTACGCCCAGGATTACAAAATAAATATTGCAACTAGAATGAAAATTTTGGTGCTTACTTATACTTCAGATTGTAATAATTTCTCTGAACTTAAATAAATTTGTATTTAAAGCATTTTTATATTTTTAATGCAATGTTGCATTTAGTTCATGCAACATTTTGAAATTTTCAACAGTAAAATCACCTAAAAAATTTTTTTTGAACAATAAAAAGGAAATTTTAGGTTCAGTTTATACAGACTAACATGAAATATATGTTTTGAAATTTTCATGAAAAAAATTTCAGAAGTTTTTGAGGTATCCTGTGCGTTACGCCCAAAAAACGCCATTTTGAAAATAATGACTTTCAAGTTTCGGAAACGTCACTTCAACTATTGAGCGGGTATAATTCTAAAAGTCAAAACTTCTGTTCTAATGGAAATTTCAAGGAAACAATTATATCAAAATATTCAGAAAAGATAGGAGTTTAACATCTAAAAAAATTAAAATTTCTTAAATTTCGAAGCTTTAAGAGTCCTGCGACCACTTAATCCTTTCCGGCACGGAGTAATTCTATTTATAAACTTATGAAAAAATGAAATGACACCAGAATTTAAAAACGAATATATTAGAAAATGCGAACTTGCTTATTTTCAAGTACATGATCAAACGAAAATTTTAATTAAATATTCTTGGTGCCGTTTGTCTGTTTTGGAATTAAAATTAGGTGTCCGTTTTTTAAGGGCATCGCCCTCAAAAGATTTAATTAGAATGAATCGCATAAATACTGGGGGATTCGCGATAGTTTGCATTGATTGTATCTCTTAGTGCGCCTCGAGTGACTTTAAAGGTTAATTAAACACCTATCTGGAAAAACGCGGCAGTGACCAAGGCGGCGTTGTAACTTTGAGACCTCAGTTCGAAGCGCGCTTAGCACAATACCAAATTTAAACTTTGAACAAAGATTTTGTTTTAGATACACTGTAGAAATAAAGATTATTACTACGCTGAATTTAGTTTCATGAAATGCCAAATGAAGTTTAACTATGCACTGCTTTTATTGTCAGTACCGAATTAAGTTCATCATAAACAGATTAGGATAATATTAAAAAAAAGAGTTATACGAATAGCTATATTTGATATTATTTAGGTCCCATATCTATTTGAACTTTCATGGTATACCCATTTACACTTTTCTAATATATACAGTTATACCCAACCCTACGTTGTATAGTTTTTTTTCAAAGTCTTAGTATTCTTTTAGCAACGTTTTTTTTTTTTTTTTTTTTTTTTTTTTTTTTTTTTTTTTTCTATAATACAATTACAAATTCATATATTTATTCTACGGAACCCTCTGTGCGCGAGTAATGCTCGCCCTTGACCGTTTATTTTTTATAAATTTGAATGGCCGGGATTATAATGACTTTGATAATATCGCCAGAGCTAGTTTACTCCATACTTGTTCTACTGTTTTCTTATTTCAATATTTGCCTGTTAGCATTTGAATAAAGCTAATTTTGAGTCCAAAAGCACACCTAGAATTAATCTGGAGATTTAGCATGTATATCACTAAAAATTACTGCCTTGATATGAGTTTTTTATTACAGCTTTTGCTAAGAAATTAATTATTGACATGGCTGCTTGTTTTATTCTGATAAATATCAAATGATTTATGGCACGTTAGGTATGAAGATTATATTTCTTCTTTAAACGCTGGTCATAAAATAAAGACCTGATAGTATGTAGAGAGTTGCTGTTTGTTATGTTTAATCTGTTTGCTTTTTTTTTTTTTTTTTTAATTGGATGCTAAACCCACAATAATAATAATCCCTTTAAAGATTTTTTTTTTTTTTATAATCTTTGGACAAATTTTGATATTTTGTCTCTAATTTTGTGATAACAAATTTTTCTTTTAAAAATCGAATAGCTTAAGGCCCTGCCAGCGAAGGCACTCGCGAGCTAATGCCAATCCTATGAGGAGGGATTTTTCTAATATCTCCTTTGCATTTGGACATTTTTAAATATTTTTTTTTTAATTGGATATCCGAGATCCTTCTGTACATCACACCTTTTTTACTTTTTCGATTTTGGTTGCACATATTTTTTAGAATGGTACTTTCATTTTCAGAACCGGTTTTGAGTGTGAAAGTAACTTTATAAAAAATATCTGCGATCAAAATCGAAAAAGTAGAAAAGGTGCAATGTAGAGACGGACCTCAGCTATCCAATGCAAAAAAAAAAAAAAAAAAAAAAAAAAAAAAGAATATTTAAAAATGTCGATATGCAAACGAGATATTAGACAAATCCCTCCCCATAGGATTAGCATTAGCTCGTGAGTATCTTCGCCGGCTGGGACAGGAGCCTTAAATGCACCCAGGTTTTATACTCTAAGATACAACTCATCCCTCCCTTTTTAGGTGCGTTCGTAATTATATAAATACGTAGCACCTATAGTCGTCGTTCAGTCCGTCCGTCCGTCTGTCCGTCCGTCTGTCCGTCCGTCTGTCTGTCCGCATGTAACAGAGCAAAAACTACCCAACCGAATGGTCTGAAATTTCAAATATATGATTGTTGCAAAATTTTGTCGAGCCATTTCAAATTTTATGAAAATCGGATGTATAGTTTAATTACAGGGACAGTCAAAAGTTTTTCTTTACATTACGGCCAATGGGAAAAATTATTGAAAGTGGATTTTAATGATATTAGAGCCTTCCGAATGATCTGAAATTTTAAAGATATAACTGTTGCAAAATTTTGTCGAGCCCTTTCAAATTTTAGGAAAATCGGATGTATAGTTTAATTACAGGGACAGTCAAAAGTTTTTTACATTACGGCCAATGGGAAAAATTATTGCAAGTGCATTTTAATGATATTACAGCCTTCCGAATGGTCTGAAATTTTAAAGATATAATTGTTGCAAAATTTTGTTGAGCTATTTCAAATTTTAGGAAAATCGGATGTATAGTTTAATTACAGGGACAGTCAAAAGTTTTTCTTTACATTACGGCCAATGGGAAAAATTATTGCAAGTGCATTTTAATGATATTACAGCCTTCCGAATGGTCTGAAATTTTAAAGATATAATTGTTGCAAAATTTTGTTGAGCTATTTCAAATTTTAGGAAAATCGGATGTATAGTTTAATTACAGGGACAGTCAAAAGTTTTTCTTTACATTACGGCCAATGGGAAAAATTATTGCAAGTGCATTTTAATGATATTACAGCCTTCCGAATGGTCTGAAATTTTAAAGATATAATTGTTGCAAAATTTTGTTGAGCTACTTCAAATTTTAGGAAAATCGGATGTATAGTTTAATGACAGGGACAGTCAAAAGTTTTTCTTTACATTACGGCCAATGGGAAAAATTATTGCAAGTGCATTTTAATGATATTACAGCCTTCCGAATGGTCTGAAATTTTAAAGATATAATTGTTGCAAAATTTTGTTGAGCTATTTCAAACTTTAGGAAAATCGGATGTATAGTTTCTTTACAGGGACAGTCAAAAGTGTTCCGTTACATTACGGGGAATGGGAAAAAAAATATTGGAAGTGCATTTTAATGATGTATCAGACTATGCGCTTTATGAAGTGCACAAAATTATACATTCAGTACAATATGGGGTGCAAAAAATAATTATAAAACTAGTTATAGTACGAACGCACCTCATTTGCCACGTTTGACGAGCAATTTCCAACTTGTTTGTTGTTAATTTCTCCCTGAACAGAAATTTACATGCGTTCTGTGACTCATAGTGATTAGATTTGTTGTAGAATTAGATTATGAAATGTTGTATTTTGTGATTACTTTCAATACAAAAATAACTATTCTTTTATTAATTAGAGTTGAAACGGAATGTTTTAATATCTTGGAAAAGTGAATTAACAGATTGATTTATAAAAAGAAAGATCTTCATCTACAAATCCTTATATTTTTTTGGAAATACATTTGGAGATTTTTAGTACGTTAAGCCAAATTTTAACTTTTGGCTAATATTAATACTACTATTTTCGAGACTTTGTGTATAAAAATACCACTGAATAAATAAATAAGCATAGTTTTCTTCAAGAAAGTGCTAACATAACTGTCCATCCTTAACACAGATTATTAAAAAAGACCATTGTGACAGTTACAAAAATTTGGAAGCATATTATTATAAATTTCGAAAATTCACTGTTGTGAAAATAAAATTCTAGAGTAACATATCAATATTTTTATAATTTATTAATATTGTTCAACAATATATCCGGACATTTTTTGTATTCAAGTAAAATATTACATTCATGCAGTAGAGTATTACAAAGTTGGTTAAAATATGAATGTTAACATAGTCTACTGAGAATTTCAGGCCTATTTCTAATATCCTGATCGAGAGGACGCCATTGAGACGTCATGACCTTCTCAAATAGTCAGAGCCACAACGGAGATCAAAACTGGAATCTTTATTTCGTCATATTATTACTCAAGGGATACTCAAGTGATACTTACACATGAACTTAGACATGACTGAGGCGTACGTCACTTTATGACTACTATAAAGTTAGCATAAGAAAAATTTTAAACATTTTGTACTTGTCAGAAAATGGAATATATCGACCTATAGTGACATATATAGCACTAATTTTCCACGCACGTGATGACAAATTAGACAAGAGTTGCGTTTGGGGTTACGCGGCTTCCAAATTTTGGTCTCATTTAGGTCATGGCGCTATTATGGATATTTATAATTTTTTTGAATGATAAACACATAACCACCAAAGTATTTTATGCAAAGTTATATGAAATAGAGATTCATAATAAAATTTTGAATCAAAAAAAAAATCTAACCCAATGATATACTATCGTAAATAATAAACTAATGTTATGAATTTCGATTAATTTTCTTTTCAATATTATTATTATTATTATTTATTTTATCATTACAAACAATAATAATCATAATTTGGAAATACCGGTGAAAAATTCACTAAGAAAACTTTACAAACTTGCTTAGACCTACCAAATGCCCCACCAGTGGCCGAGAGCTTCTGCTCTCGAAGCTGGTAGACGGGAGGTGCTGGGTTCGAACCCATTCGTGCCCGTCGGAGTTTTCGTGGTTTTCTTTGAACCTTGAATTTCCAAGCGTAAATACGGGTTAGGCTCCCTTAGAAAGACCCCCACGGAGGGTACTTCGCCCTCGGGCCTGTATTCCTCGAGCAGATAATCGGCCGTCAAAAATCAACCCGATCCTTCCAAATAATCTTTATTTTTTTGGCAAGCAAAATATTTTTTAACCTAATGATACAAAATAATTTGAACATTATTTTAATTAGTTTTATATATATTTCAGTCTATGCAAGGGCTATAAGGAATGCACAACGTGGGATGCCTTGTTAAAGTGCAACAAATAAACAGATGATCTTGGTGAACAAAAGATCACTAAATCTGATGATCTTTCTTGCACAATTTTATTGTAAAAACTGCAAGTACGACTCTAAAGACTGCTTATTTTGAATCTATTTAGCCGCTACAGCAGATCTTCTACCGTGCCTACAGCTTCATACATTTTAAACGTTTTCATCAGTCTGATCTTGACAGCCACATCCTATTTCTATGTGACACCTGGTAGAGTTCTTAAAACAGACTTTGGTTCCACTTTTGCATCCGAAGGTTGCACGTGTATGCTTTCTGAGTTGCAATAATTCTGTTCTGACTTTGAAAATAATTTTTTTAACGGTTTCTCTCTACATAAAACTTCGAAATATCTAGATTATAAATATAGACGAAAACAAAGCATATTAACTAAGCTAAATTAATTGTTAACTATTAAAATAGCTTGTATATTACGGAAAGAACTCGTGTTTCTATTAGGGAGAGAGCTTCTTTATGCTTTTATCACCACAATTTGCTTAAATTATATGCCAGATAAAATAATCTTATACATTGATTAAACATAATTTAATTTCTACAACCAATTTTTCTTTTTATTTGCATCTGTTTCAGTTTATTCGATGGATATAAAGAAAACACGCTATCCTGCTTCTATGTAACACACTAGTAGAATTCTGAAAACAAATTAAGACTGTCATAAGGCTTGCCCTTTTGCATACAAAGATTTAACGTGTATGCTTTCTAAGTTGAAATAATTGACTGTTGACTTTAAAAATGTTTTTTAACGGCTTCTCTTCATGAAACTTCGAAATATCTAGATTATAAATATAGAGGAAAACAAAACATAACTAAGCCAAATTTAATTAGTGAACAAGTTTGCATATTAGGGAAAGAGCTTACATTTATTTTTATCATCGCACTGTACTTAAGTTGTTTAGCAAATAAAATAATCTTTATAAATTGTCTAAATGTAGCTTAATTTCTACCACTAACTTTTATAAACTTGTATCTATTTCAGTTTATTCGATGGATATAAAGAATGCACGAGGCGGGCTGTCTTGTTAAAGTGCAGCAAAGAAGCAGCTGATCTTGGTGAACAAATAGTCACTAAGGCTGGTGGTCCACTTGTGCAAACTCATTGTAAAAACTACAAGCACGACTCTAAAGACTGCTTATTTTCAAACTTCTTAGCCGCTAGCAGCAGATCTTCTATCGTGCCTCCAGCTTCATACGTTTTTAACGGTTTCATCAGCCTGATCCTCTCTGCGGCATCCCATTTCTACGTCACACACCGGTAGAATTCCTAATACAAACTATGATTGACATAAGGATCGCACTTCTGCATCCCAAGATTGCACACCGTCTTCAAAAGGGCTACACGAGCCCTATAAATCAACAAGTGGAGAAATCCGGGTATTTATTGTACAGGTGCTATACCACAATGGGATGAATAGTTGTATATGGCGGACCTTGAGTAATAGTGAAGATTTCCAGCAACTCTAAAGGCCTCCAATTGTTTCGTGCTAAGTCTTATGAAAACTCTCATTAAAAATATATATTTCATTGCTCCTTTTGCGAAAAAGTTCTCTGTGAGAATAATGTTGTGATACCGCAAGATTTCATGCATGAAAGGGGCTGATTTACAGGAAACTATATTATTTTGTAGAAGCTCTGAATAGTAAAGAGATGTATATAAACGTTTAAAGTATCGTAAGCGTTACTTGATGAAAAAATACTTATCTATAACACTGTTTTTGAGAAGAAAGTCTATTCTTTTAAAATTAATTAGAAAATTGTACTAAACGCTAATTCAAAATTTCATTTTATTATTTCTTTAATTTTATTCATCAAACATTGTTATAAAATGTGACTGCATGAAACATTTTATTAAAAATCTTTGAAAATATTAAGAGGAGGTTACCATTAATCGGTCCGTAAAGTAGGTTAGCTTCTGGATTTTTTTTTTTTGTAGAAAAAAAACACAAAAACTGAATCTACCCACTTTATTCATAGTTCTTACTAAAAAAATATGTTTATTGTACAATAATTATGAAAATTTATGGAGATATTGTCAGTTGCATATGGGCATGTAATGTGCGGATCACCCTGCGTCATGTAGGACAGAACTTCTCAAAATCTTCGAAAAGAAACAAAATAAAATTTTCCAGAAAACATATTGAATTGAGGGTGGGTGGGGGAACGAACCTGTTTCTAGTGAAATTAAGCAAAATTTGGTAAAATGGCAGTCGTTTGAATAAAGCGTAATTAATTCGTCCCTTTGTCTGTAATTAAAATAGGATTTTAGAAATATTAATATTATATACAGATATATAAATTTACATATGAAAGTTCCATGGCACCATAGAAATAAATAAATTTTAATTTGCATGAAGAAAAGCTGATTATATAAACGATCCATATAAATGTTATTGTAAATGGCGCACTGAAAAATGTCGTTTTAAGATAAAACGCGTTTAAAGTTTTTCTAAATAAAAAAGCATAAATATTTTTAATTATTTGTTATATTTTGCAACTTACATTTAGTCTTCTGTTCTTGGAATTATAACTACGAAGCAAAGTATTTAGCAAGCGATCAGCTGTCTCCCGCCGTGTCCCATTTAGCATGTTTTTTCAGCCTGTCTACGCTCGCTTTCAATTGACTATATCTTTTAAACATTTGTAATTTCACTTAACAGTTCTTGGGGCTTGTTCTACACGCCTTAGGAATACAAGAAGAAACGGATTTTGTTCCATGAACGGTAACCTTCTCTTAATCCAAATGCATAAAATATGCATGCAATGCAGTTTTAAATGCTATATCAACAGAATGATTAGAATGTTTTTTTTTTTTTTACTTTTTACTTTATGTTTTATGCCTGAAATGGAAAATATCTTATATGACAAAACAAAATGCATTAAATTTATAGATTTAAACGCAGCTTGTTGTAGTGTAATATCTTTAGATCCTGTAATGCTATATATTGCGAATCATTCAATTTAATTTCTAATATTTCTGCATCAGTCATAAGATATACCGATGATAAGCTAATTTAATATTTTGATATTCAGTTCGATTCTCTTTTTCTCAATTATAAATGAACTTGTTAAAAATCTGTTGTGATATTTTTATATTTCAGTGACAAGGTTTCATAAAAAAATCTGCATATTAAAGGTATAACATACGTCAAAATTATTTTTAATGTACCTGCCACTCTTATATAACGAACAAATTCAAAAAGTAACATACATAAATATACGGGATTTCCGGGCTATAAGTATCCAAAAGTTATGGCTTATTATTACGGATCTACCCATTAGAATGTAATAGACATCACCTCCGTGGAATGGAAACCCCTCCGAGGTTTTAAAACATTGAACAAAATAAAAAACGGAAACTGTGGATGAGTGGAAAAAGCGTATCACAGAAGCAATTTAACTAATAACTCCTGATATGTTACGAAACATTTGGGGAGAGCTGGATTACGATTTAGACGTTTGTCGTGCAACAAAGGTGCACACATCGAAGACTATTGATATTAAAACTTTTTGAGATGCTGTTTTTATTTAAATAATTTTTTTTTAAATTTTAATGGGTACTTTCGTAAAAATAAGCCATAACTTTTGGATACTTTTAGCCCGAACACCCTGCATATACACGAGTAAATCTTAAAAAAAAAAAAAAAAATCAAAATTGTAAAAATTGTAAAAATTATTTAACCATACTTCATTTTAAAGTTTCAATGCTAATAAAATCGATACAATCTCTCAACATTTTAGGATAGCATTAATCATATGTTATGATTCCTGTTTTTTTTTTTTTTTTTTTTTTTTTTTTTTTTTTTAATATTTATAAATTCACTGACAATAAAATACGACGATAAAGGCCATATTTAATCTTTTTTGCTTTAATTTGTATTTTTTGTAGAAAAAAACTGAAGAATTGCATAAATGGTTTAAATAAATTCGTACAAAAAATGTATAATTTTTATAAAATAAATTATGTAAAATAAGAATGAAATTACAATTCTTTTTCACATATGCTGCTACTATAATATTTTGTTTTAATAAAAAGAAAATTTCGATTTCTCGGTCCTTTTTCTCAGAAACTACTGATGCAATTTCAATATTTTTACCATTGACTAATCTATAATTGGATGGATTCACAAATAATAATAATAATAATAATAATAAAGAATGCAATAATTTGACGGTTTCACAAATAATAATAATAATAATAATAATAAAGAATGCGATATTTATATGATTTTGCAAACAAAAATTTCCAGGACTTTTCTTACTTAACATTAATTAAGAGAAACTGATTTAAAAAAAAAAATACTATTAGAACATAATTATTTACTGCAGCAAAATATTGAAATATATTCAATGGTTGCTAAGAAAAGTGGGCCTAAATATGGATGCTTTTCATTGTTTTTCAATATTAAACATATACGTTTAAACATATACGCTTGGAAAAAAACTGAAGAATTGCATAAATGGTTTAAATAAATTCGTACAAAAAATGTATAATTTTTATTCAATAAATTATGTAAAATAAGAATGAAATTACAATTCTTTTTCACATATGCTGCTACTATAATATTTTGTTTTAATAAAAAGAAAATTTCGATTTCTCGGTCTTTTTTCTCAGAAACTACTGATGCAATTTCAATATTTTTACCATTGACTAATCTATAATTGGATGGTTTCACAAATAATAATAATAATAATAATAATAATAATAATAATAATAAAGAATGCGATATTTATATGATTTTGCAAACAAAAGTTTCCAGGACTTTTCTTACTTAACATTAATTAAGAGAAACTGATTTAAAAAAAAATACTATTAGAACATAATTATTTACTGCAGCAAAATATTGAAATATATTCAATGGTTGCTAAGAAAAGTGGGCCTAAATATGGATGCTTTTCATTGTTTTTCAATATTAAACATATACGTTTAAACATATACGCTTAGAAAAAAACTGAAGAATTGCATAAATGGTTTAAATAAATTCGTACAAAAAATGTATAATTTTTATTCAATAAATTATGTAAAATAAGAATGAAATTACAATTCTTTTTCACATATGCTGCTACTATAATATTTTGTTTTAATAAAAAGAAAATTTCGATTTCTCGGTCCTTTTTCTCAGAAACTACTGATGCAATTTCAATATTTTTACCATTGACTAATCTATAATTGGATGGTTTCACAAATAATAATAATAATAATAATAAAGAATGCAATAATTTGACGGTTTCACAAATAATAATAATAATAATAATAATAAAGAATGCGATATTTATATGATTTTGCAAACAAAAATTTCCAGGACTTTTCTTACTTAACATTAATTAAGAGAAACTGATTAAAAAAAAAATACTATTACAACATAATTATTTACTGCAGCAAAATATTGAAATATATTCAATGGTTGCTAAGAAAAGTGGGCCTAAATATGGATGCTTTTCATTGTTTTTCAATATTAAACATATACGCTTAAAATAAAATGTTCCGTATTATATATGATAAGCCATTTTTTAATTGATCAATAACGTTGGAGCGTTAGATACATTCCGTCACGTACAATATTCGAAGTATATTAATTGGTTTTTCTAAAGAAAGACTTAATAATATACTTTTTCATGGTAATAAGCATTGGTCGGGCAGCTATTAATGTTTTTGTCTTAGGACAAACATCAATAGACATTTTCGCGAAAAAGATTATTGACATTTACAGTTAATCAATTAATCTAAACGTAGAATATTTTCTGTGTGAAAAAGTAAAATTAATTGCGCAGACAGGTATAAGAAAATGAACCGAGGATCATTAATATGATATAAAGTCCGTACACTGAAAAATAAGACAGATTTTTTTTTTTTAATACGAAAATTTTCTATAATAACGATCGAAAATATTCGCTAACCGCTTCCAAGTCGTCAAATATTCCGAAAAGCGTTCCTTTATCTTTAGAGACCTCAGAAAACAATTTATTTTCGAAATTTAAAGAGAAATTTATAAAAATTAAATTCGTATTAGCTGCACATCATTTTTGGAAACGTTTTCAAGTAGCTTTTACAATGCATTAATAAGTTCTCTCCGGAAAATCGGTTCTAACCGGAAATTCGGTTTTTCGGATGCTATCTCAATTAAACATTTTCAGCTGCATAACTGAAATTGTGCGTGCAATTGTAATGGAAAAATTTTAATGTTAATGTTAATGTTAATGTTAATGTTAATGTTAATGCTGTTAATTCTATGATTTTCAGTTAAACATATTTGCTGCACATGCAAATATTTAGTTGAGACCCCATAGCATCTGAAAAACCGGTTCTCTTGGGTAGAGGGAACTGATTAATGCACTGTAAAAGCTACTCGGAAACGTTTTCGGAAACTACGGGCAGCTAATAAAAATTTATTTTTTTAAATTATTCTCTAAATTTTAAAATAAATACTTTTATGAGCCTTCTAAAGATAAAGGAACGCTTTTCGAAATCTTGGGTGACTCGGAAGAGTTTATTGCATAATTTCTTTCATTAATATGGTACATATTCGTTAATTTAGAAACATCTGTCTTTTTTTACTGTGTAGAGTGGATGAACGTAAATTTTTAATGTTATATAAAACTTTTTTGACTTTTGTAAAATGAATATAAAGTTTCGTTTATATATATATGTATATCTGTTTCATTTTATACAGAATCATTAATCATTGAATCATAGACTTATAAGATTTGCTCTTGTGAGAGCCTTTGTAAAAGTAAAAGCATTGCATAGTTCGAATGATGACATGCATGAATTTATTCATGAGAAAGTTTTCATGAAATTCATACTGTTTTGTTTTTTCATCTATGTGATCTATGTATAATTAAAAAAAAATCTTGTATTAAATAAAAGGTGTTTTATTGATGAAAATGTCGTCCTTTATAAATGTGAGATTGCACAGAATGTTTAACATCAAGGAATGATTTAACTTTTTCCACAGGGTGTGTACAGAATACAAAAAGGCAAGTGTTTCTTAATCTAATAAAATACAGGGCCAACCTAAATGTTTCTTCGTGTTTCGAAACACTGTATACTGAGAAATATACGACCTACAAAGATGGGTAATACATGACAGGATACAAACACTCACCAAATTTAAGGTGTCTCAGGACTCTTTAAATTGGAAAAAATGAAAAAAAAGACAATTTTCAACATTTAATATCTTAAAATCTATATGATTTTAAAACATAATGTTTATTGGGATTTAAGATATAAGTATGTTCTTTTATTTCATGTGTTTAAAAAATTGAAAGATGCAGAGTTAGTATTT
Source organism: Maratus speciosus (assembly GCA_963932465.1). NCBI lineage: Eukaryota > Metazoa > Arthropoda > Arachnida > Araneae > Salticidae > Maratus > Maratus speciosus. Next base: position 533,210,040 of record OZ010788.1, on the reverse strand, counting down.
ATAGGGGGCTCCAAACTGTTAGACTTTTGACGAGCAGAAACTTGCTAAAACAACTTATGCGTAGGATTACAAAATAAATTTTACAACTACAATGGAAATTTTTGTGCCTAATATTGTATGAATACTTCAGATTGATATACTTATCCTGAACCTGAACAATTTTGTATTTAAAGCATTTTTAGTACAAAGTTGTATTTAAAGCATTTTTAGTACAAAGTTGTATTTAAAGCATTTTTAGTACAAAGTTGTATTTAAAGCATTTTTAATACAAAGTTTTAACTAACCAATACAACATTTTGCAATTTTCAACAGTGTAATCACCTAAAATTATATATGTATATTTTTTAACAATAAAAAGGAAATTTTAGATTCAATTTATACAGACAAGATATAATTTCAAGAAAAAATATTTAGAAGTTTTTGATTTATCCTGCGCATTATGCCCAAAAACGTCATTTGCAGCAAATTGGTTTCAAAGTTTCGTAAACGTCACTTCAGCTATTGAGCGGGTATAATTCTAAAAGCCGTAACTTCTGTTCTAATGGGAATTTCAAGGAAACAATTACATCAAAATGTTCAGAAAAGATAGGAGTTTAACATCTAATAAAATAAAAAATTCTAAAAATTTAAAGCTTTAAGAGTACTGAGCCCCCTTAAAAGCCCGCCTCGTAGCTCGCGTGCAGGAGCGCATCACTGCTGCTCTCACGATCATGGACAGAACTGCTCAGAACTGTCTATTGAACGTATGGACGGAACTGCATTACTGTTGGTATGTGTGCTCAGAGATTAAGGGCGCACACGTTGAACATTTGTAGTAAGTACCAGAAAATTGGTGTGCATGTATCTTTTCGTGTATCACCCGTCTCTTATGTCATATACTTGTAAATAAACAGTCGTTTGACACTCAATGAATCATTTAGGGTAACACAGTATAATATAACCATGAATGAAAATATTCAATAAACTCTTCCGAGTTCCTCGCGATTCTGAAAAACATGCTTTATCTTTAGAAACCGGTGAAATCCAGATACTTTTGGAATTTAAAAAAGCGTTTATAAAAATAAAGTTTCTGTCGCTGGTTTTAGGAAACGTTTCCGAATAGTTGTTGTAGTCTATTAATCAGTTTATCAAACCTGAATGTGAGTTTTTAGTTTATGTCAGTTCTCAATTAAACATTTTCAGCTGTGTAACATAATTTATGCATGCATGAGAAGCGAAATAATATGAATTTTCATCTTAATGTTAATTCTGCTAATTTATGATGTTTGTCAATAAATAACGATTGTTGATCATGCAAATTTTTACTTGAGAGTTGGTTGTATCCGACAAACCTACATTCCGGGTAATGAAAACTGATTAACGCACCATAAAAACCATTTGGAAACATTTCCAAAAATCCGTGACAATAAGAGAAACTGTGTTTTATAAATATATTTACAAATCTCGGCAATGTACTCGTTTCTGATATTTCTAAAGATAAGGAACACATTTAGGAATCGTGGATAACTCGGAGGAGGTTATTGCATACTAGCTAAGCACCCGGCGTTGCCCGGAATTTTAAGAATGTTTGTTTGAAAACAGTTTCAAAATTAAACACGCAGTATAAAATAAACAATAAAAGAAAGCAATAAAGCCATCTTTATTTCAGTTCTTCACTAAGAATGGTCTCTACGGGCCTAAAACTTTGTGTAAATTCTAATATACATGCACACACACGTATCTATATGGAATAGATTTAAAAATGACGAAAAGAAATTCAGAGAACTGCAAAATGTTAAAATATCCCACTATTTCCATAATTGGGTTATTATCATGTTTGAATACGTTTCTCCAAACTCATATGACATTATATATTTACTTGCTGACGTCCATTATATTTCCAAAATGACGTAATATGTATATTTTTTAATTCGTCAAACTATTTATTTCATTTTCATTTTTCACATGGAAATCTTGCAATAAAAAAGTTATCACATAATATTCACTTTTTATGTAAATTCTTCAAACTATTTATTTCTTTTTCATTTTTCACGTGAAAATCTTGCAATAAAAAAGTTACCAAGTAATATTCACTTTTTATTTAAATTCTTCAAACTATTTATTTCAATTTCATTTTTTACGTGGAAATCTTGCAATAGAAAACTATTTGTTGTGGTAAGAGTTTTATTGTGAATTTTTAATTCTTGGCAACTACTACAACGAAAAGTGTTTCAATTTGTTAGGAAATTGCTGTTTTTTTTTATTAATTAAAAATTAACTATAAATTAATTCGCTTCCAGATTACTTTAGTTGCTTCGGTCGTGTTTTAATACACATGTAAGTAACATTTCACAATTCTAGCTTCCAAACAGTGGATTTGTACAGAATTACAGACAGACAGACAGACAAATTTTCATTTTTATATATTAGATTTTCTTTTGTGCTTTTGTTCTATTTTGCTGCACATTTGACAATATTGCAAGAGCGATTCTAGTCTTTTATGATCCATTCATACTTTTTAATAATAAAAAAGAGATTTCGTCTAGAGTCTAACATGTGATGGAAAAAATCACAAAATAACTACACACAATGATTTTAAAACGTTTAAAAATCAGATAAAATATTTTATTTGGAATAATCACCAAAAGAGGGAGCAAAATAAATTAAAATTTCAACATTCTGTTGTGAACAACATATATTTTTACAAACATTATACAACAAAAAATGCTGATTGTGTTCACAGGTACTAGGAATTACGTCACTAGGGTAACTTTAGACGCTGAATAATTGAATTTGGCAAACTATTTCTTCCATAGATCCAGGTATGTTATATGTTTCATTTGATGTTCTCACCTGTCTGCAAACACAACGTAATACACAGTAATTCCCTATGGCGACGGTCACATTCAGCCTTTACTATGGTAAAATATTTGTAAAGTATTACCTAAATGCATTTACCATATAATTATCAGAAGGAGATTCCTGTAGTGCCCTCTGTTAGCAAAAGCACCATTTAAAATAATTTCTAGCATACTTAAAGTAAAAGGGAAAATGAATGATTATTTAAATATCAAAGTTTAATATTCCAAATAGTATTAACTTTAAATTTGGTCGAGACTGGTTTAACATTTTTTTCCAGTTGTGCTCGAAAGTACTGTTTTTTCTTAATCACTAATATTTCTACGTGTATATAAACAAAAAATAAGTAAAGCTTATTTTACGTTTATGTAAATATGCCCCATTCAAACAGATAAGCTTTGTATTGCTTTTCTAAAACTTATGAAAAATAATTCTAAAAGTCGTTATCTTTTTCAATAAGAGAAAGATTGTAGTACATAATAACGCAATTTTCAATAAAAAAAGTAATCTGATGATTGTATGGTCCTTCGGAAATGAAATTAATACACGTTTACAAATACAATAATACCTCGGCTAGAGAAGGTAATTTGTTATAGAATCACATTCTTTAGTCTAAATCTTTGTTAATCACCTAATTATAATTCCCTTTGCGACGAGCGTCTTTTGCGGACTTCTTAATCTTGTACCACCGGTTTTTCAAAACAGAAATTCTTGGCTAATTGAATAGAGGAAATGCTCTCATTAAACAAGGCAAAATTTGCAATTAAAAATAACTGGTGCGAATAATGAAGGATTCTAAGCACATTATGCGTCACATATACGTGATGCTCGTTCCGATAGGTTAACATCCTATTATGATACTATGTAGTTGCGTTGTGTTGGCTTGTTAAAACATTCGTTAGCTGAATCTATATTCGTAAACCGAGTCAGAAAATCACCAATAACAATCTTTGTTAGCGGACACATCAATTACTAAAGGTATTATTTATTAATGTGTTTGTAGAGACAAATAATAAAATTAAGTATTCACAATGTTCAGTTGTACAGAAAATAAGTACCAACAAATAAGAACTTACTTGAAACGGTAAGGAAAATATTTCACATATAACTTTTGTTCAAGTTAAATTTCTTCATATCAAGATGAGTACACCCTTCAGAATTTCCATGGAGTCTGGGTTTTAGATTACAAAATTTCAGTTTAACCCTTTGCGCTCGGCGTCTCTTACACAAATTTTATTCGATCGGCACCACTTTTTAAAAAGCAGTTTCGTTCAAGTACACAATTTCAAAAATTCTCTGATTAAATAAGGTACATTTTATTTTTCTTTATTGCTGGTGCCAAAAACAAATTTTGCAAAGAAAGATTATGTCTCCGCTCCGGAGCTCTTGAGTGCAAAGGGTTAATATTTCAATCTCAGAAACTGCAATAACCTCATTTAATCTTAGAAATTGTAAAATTTTTCTGCGATTAAACAAGCGGAGATTTCTCTTGTAAAAATTGTGGTAACACTATGCAAACTCTGTTATATTGAATAATTAATGAAACATAACTTTTTTTAGAAATACTAGCTTTTCAAACGTTTTAAAATTGAATTTCAAGTTCTATATTTTACGCTATAGAATACTATAAAAATTTCTATATTAAATTCAAAATAAGTGATTAGTTGCGTAATAAGTTATGAAAACCGTCTAAACTTGTCACCTTTTTTTGTTGTTTATTTTATGCGAATTATTTCGAAATAATATTTTATTGGAGAACAATCATTGAAGTAATTCAATAAGTAAAGTTGGAACTCATGATCCAATCTTGAACTTACAAGAGCATCACCAAACATGGTGCTCACAGATTTTGATGATTTTAAAGTATGCTATAGGGATCATACCCTAATTATTCTGCTGAAAGCTTTTATTCAAATGGGGCCTAGTTTTCGAGAATTTGGGGATCAAAGTTCAACATACGTTTCAAATACTGATTAGTTTTCATTTTTAAACACGGGATGGGTAGTATCGACGTAAAGTGCGAGTACGCTATACTGTAGATGGCTGGTTCGAAACCAACTTTTACCTTTTTTATTTAATATTATATTTTCGACTTATTACAAGTTTTACACTGAATTAAAAAATCCGCAGCTATGAAATTTTTGATATTTTCCTAACAAATTACATTTACATTTTCAAAATTGTTATGAATATTACATTTTTCTCCAATGTTTAAGCTAATATTTCTACTGTCGAAAATTAAACTAATTTATGTTTAGAATTCTTTTTTGTTAGATTCTTTATATTAAATTTATTTGTATTTATATTTTTATATTTTAAGTGCACATCTATAATAATAATATATGTATATTTTTTTTATATTATGGGATTTTAAATGGAAATTTATATATTTTCCCCCATAATTTATACTAAATATTTTTCATGTCGAAATTCTTAAACGTATTCACGATTAGATAATTTCAATAATATATTTACAAAAGAGTAATAAAATGTTAAATTAGTACCAGTTATATGCAAGTTTCTACCAGTTGTATAAATTTTTAACGTCGTATAAATATATTTATCTGTAAAGTTCGAACTCAACATCATTTTTTATTTGCAAACATAAAAAATGACAGATTAAATTTCAAACATTTTCTTTGTTCTAACAATTATAAACATTGTTGGCTTCATTCTTAACAAATAAGAAAAATCATGCATACAACATAGATTATGAAACACTTTCCAACACTCCCTGAAAACTTTAACGAAACTTCGTTACTTAGGGAAATAAGATAAATAAGATAACTAAGTAAACATTTAAAAATCTGATTTCAGTAGTTACAGCCCATAGCCAAATATGTATTCCAATTCTTTTGAACAGCCCTATATTCGATCTATATGTTGATATATATACTATATATATTATATATATGTTGATATATATACTATATATACAATTTATTTTAGCAAGAAAATGCATAACAGGTTGAAATTCATCTTTCAGCAATTTATACTAATAGATGGAAACATACTTGAATACTTTTGTACAGCTCTGTAGTTTACCTAGTACCTTTATTACATGCCACTTTTTAGCTAAAATTTAATTCAAACTAATATATGCTTAAAACTACAGAAATTACATTTCCAGAAATTATCACCCATAGACGGCCATGTATCCAACACTTTGCGTGGCCCTGTATATCATTTTATCTATATTCTACAAATATTTCTTAGTACACTAAATTCAGTTCAGCGTAAAAATGCGTAACTCCTTTAAAACCCACTTTTAAGCAATTTATGCTCATGCTCAGTAACTTTTACGTATTTCTGTAGCTCTGTATATGAACTATAGCATTTATACGCACTTTATAGTATGCATAAATGTAGTGAACGAGTAGGTAAGTGTGGTCACAGATCGCACAGAGGGTTTCGTTTAATATTCCTTTCAAAACACTTTATCCTTTTGAAAAATCTGTTAGTTCCACATTTCGCATCCAGGGGCGCACTCTATTCTAAACAAATCTCTATCCGAACGAAACTCCGTTTTATATACTATCCGTATATATATTAGTCTATGGGATTGGGCCGATAGCACCCGAGATTAGTAGGCTCCCTTGGCGGTAAAAAGTGGAACTACAATATGTAAGACTATACTGCATAATATTAAAGAATGGTCAAAGGGGTGTCGGCAAAAGTTGGAAAAGTGCTCCACGGGTGAAAAGGGCGGAGGTTAGAAAAATTGCTTAAAATACACAAGTTAGAGCCCGGAGGAGTAAATAATATAAGACTTTTTGGAAATTTTATGATTTGTCGTGTGGTCTGAGGTATTCAGCTATACGTATGCAAAAATTCATGTCTCCAACTTAATTAAGGGCTCTCTTAGAAAGAATTGCTTAAAATACATAAGTGGTAGCTTAAAGGGTTAAACATAAGACTCTTTCAAGATTTTATGATTTGTCGCCTGTCCCCAGGTGTTTTGCTATAAGTATGCAAAATCTCAAATGTCCAATTTAATAAGGGGCTTAGTTAGAAAGAATTGCTTAAAATACGCATGTGGGAGCCCAAGGAGTTAAATGTACGATTTTTTCTAAATTTTATGATTTGTCGTATGATATGTGGTGTTCAGCTATAAGTATGACAAATTTCACGCCTACAACCTAATTAGGGACTCACTTAGAATTGCTTAAAATACGCATGTGGGAGCCCAAAGTGTTAAATATACGACTTTTTCAAACTTTTATGGTTTTGTCATTTGATGTGAGGTGTTCAGCTATAAGTATGCAAAATTTCACGTCTCCAACCAAATTAAGGCTCACTTAGAGAGACTTGTTTAAAACATACATGTGGGAGATCAATGGGTTAAATGTACGACTTTTTCAAAAATTTATGATTTTTCGTTTGATGTGAGGTGTTCAGCTATAAGTATGTAAAATTTCACGCCTCCAACCTAATTAGGGGCTCACTTAAAAAGAATTGTTTAAAATACACATGCAGGAGCCCAAAGGGTTAAATGTACGACTTTTTCAAAATTTAATGATTAGTCGTATAATGTGTGGTGTTGAGCTATAAGTATGCAAAATTTCAAGTCTCTAACATCCATAGTTTCTGAGAACGGGCTCTGTGACAGACGGACAGACAGATTGAATGACAGACAGAGGAGCGAGACGAATAGGGTTTCGTCAGATGAACGGAACCCTAAAAAAGCGCATATCATAATTAAAAATGCATTTCGAGCAATCATTTCTAATATACAGTAATTCGGATACAATATAGTATCTGAAATCTTTTCAAATACACCGCAAACAATTTCCCCTATACCATTATGAACGGTATTCTTTTGAGTGGTCCTGTAAATGAACAATAACTATTCTTTGCACCGCATATTCAACGGAACGCATATTTTAGTGGACTTTATAAATGAATATCAATTTTACTGTATTTGAAAGGGCGTAACACCATTAAAAATCATTTGAAACGATTTTTTCCCATTGGCTGTAATGTACCGGAAAAATTTTGACTGTCCCTGTAAATGAACTAAACATGTTACAAACTTCATTTGAAATAGGAAACGTGCTATGGTAGAGGTCACTAACATCCAAAAGTTTCAGAACGATCCGAGCATATTTACGAGAGTTAAAGCGTGGCCAGACGGAGAGACGGAAAGACAAACCGAAGTCATAAACACTTTTCAACTTTGTTGGAAAGTGTTAAAAAATGAACTGGAAATGCCAGGTATAATTTTCCATATATAAAAAAATATTTTTAATAAAATCATCTGCTGTATTTTCGCGGTAATATCAGAATAAGTAAAGTTTTCTTTTTATTGATCTCGTTCAGCTATTTAATGGCATTAAGAAATTAAAATATTTAAAGAATATATACTGTGTTAGTAAGTGTCTTCCTATATTGTTAAAAAAATTCATGCAAGGAAATTGTTTTTATTGGAATTTATGTTTTGAATATCATTATGATTTGTATCATTCAGTTAATTCCATATTTACTAAATTAATAATGGCGATGTTGGTAATGACAAACATTTTGTATGTCATATTATTACATTCATTATATTTAGAACAAATTAAATATTAAAATTATATATCATTTTCTTAAATTTTCCTAGTCAATTATATATATATATATATATATACAGGGTGATTCATAAATATCGAAACAATAGGCTATCTCCTTAAATATTGCCCCTAGTTACATACTTCCAATTGCAAAGTTTCACAAAAAAAGGTGCAAAATTTGATGAGATAAGTTTCAACTCCATGGGGGGTCTATATGAGAAAATACAAAAAATAAGTTTTTATACGGCCCCCTTAGAGTAAAATTCCCAATCAGGAAAATTTTTCTCATCCATTCCTGAATTAAACACAAAAAAATTCATCTCGATATCTTCAAAATTCGCAGAGATATCAAAATCCGAAATTCGTGACTTACACCATTTATCCATGCCTCTGAGCGACGAGTTTTTGACTCATTATGAATGCAAGATAAGGATCATCCACAAATTGTACATTATTAAAAGTCGATATAAGACAGTGCCTCTCCTTTGGACATAAAATAGGCAACGTATAGATTTTATTTTAAACCTGCTTTTAAAGTATGATGGTGGTCTGCACTAGAGGTCTGAACGGGTCGAAATATCTAGGTCCGGTCCCAAACAGACCCATAGGGGAAAAAGTTCGGCCCTGCCTGGAAAAAGTTCAAATTGTAGCCTGGCCCGGCCTGACTGAATTTCTACATAGTTTTTTTACATCGATATGGTTAAAAGTTGTTTCGTATGAAGGAGTTCTGACCAAAAATACTTATTATATTATTTGTTTTTTCATGTTTATAATTATTAATTTTAAAGTAAGCGCCAAAAGCTGTGATTATTTGTTTTATTAATGAATCTCTATTTATATGTAAACGATTCACTTCTCCTTTAATATCGTTAATCCATATTCCATGTGTTGGAGACGATGAAAAATGCTATAAAGTAAAATATTATAAGATGGAATCATATAGGAAAGAAAAAAAAGCATTATAAACAAGTTCCCTTCTTAGGAGTTGTAAATGTACTAGTCTATTTTTTCTCAGGTATTATTATATTCAATTTCCATGGATCAACAGATTTTTCCGTTTAAGAAAGGATTCTGTGATAGGTAGATTTTTTTCACTAGTTTTACTGTATTTTAATTTTTTTTGCCTTAAAATCTACTATCCTTTAAAAATGTGAATTTTAAAGTTTTATTGTAAAATAATGGCCATTTAAAAATATATGCATTTGTTGTAAAAGTTTTTGGGCTGAGCCAAATTTTAGTTATTTTTGCACGGATTAGGTCAGTCAGAGATAATGATATTAATACGTGTTGTCTTGAGACCGGGACTGAAAATTTCGCCCTGAGAAGACCTAGGAATAAAGAAGCCAGTCCCGGTTCGGTATAACCAGTGGCCGAGAGGTTCTGCTCTCAAAGCTGTAAGACGGGAGGTGCTGGGTTCGAACCCTTCGGCCCAATCGTTCGGAGTTTTCAGTGGTTTTCTTCGAACCTTGGATATCCTTGCGTAAATACGGGTTAGGTTCTCTTAAAAAGACCTCCATGGAAGGCACCCCCCTTTGGGCCCATATATTTCGTGTAGATAGCTGGCCGTCATATATTGCACCAACATCCGGTTCGGTATGAAAAAATACGTTAGGCTCGGCCTGACCGAGTGTTCAGAAAAAAGTCGCCTAGCACGGCCTGACCGAGTGTTCAGAAAAAAGTCGCCTATCACGGCCCGGCCCCCGAATATAGACTTTTTTAACGGCCTCGCCGTTAAAAGCTTGAATTTGTGAGGACTAAAATTATGAAAAACACTTAATCGGTATGTTAGAAAATGCATTGTATCAAATTACACATTTAACATTTACTTATGGACATTTAATAGTACAATAAGGAGGTGGAGACGGCAAAAGTTAAACTGAATCGGAAGTTTAAGCTGCAGAAAGAAGTTACTTTTCCACGTGCAGTTAAAAAAAAAAGCATTTAAACATTTTATTAGAATCCAATCAATGTTTAAAACTTTAAATGCATTTTTTTGCATGAAGTTTTATTTTTTCTTTTTCTTTTTACCATTTTTCGCCATTAAATTATTATAAGTCAAGAATCGTAAATAAAAAAGATGCAACCTTGGAATATGTCTTTTCTGATTATATTACATTAATTTTGTTTCGGCAAATTTGAAAAAAAATTACTTTTGAAATTATAATTTAAAAAAAAAATAAATTACATAATTTTTTAAATAAATATTTTTGATATTTTTAAAATTAATATTTAAAAAAATCCTGAAACAAAACTAAAATCATACTTTCCTCTTTAATTTAATGAAAAAAATTTGAAATCCGATGAATAAGTTTTCGAGTTATAAAGATTTTAAATTAAATCCTCAAAAAAAAAAAACACTAATTATTTAATTTTTTTTTAAACTTTATGAGAAATATTAGGATGTGATTTTGTTTGCAAATTATATGGTTAACCATCACAAAAATGAAAGAAAAATCAAAATTCTAACTCAACAAATATATTTTTTACATGTTTCGTAGAACTCTTAAAGTAACATTGTTTCTTGGATTGCACGCATTTCAATTTGTGTCTAATCCCTTAAAACCTGATGAATTATTTGAACGGTCATACCTCTACGAGTTTTTCAGATATGAAGATGCAATTTTTTGTGTTTAATTCAGGGATGGATAAGGAAAGTTTTACTGATTGGAATTTTTACACTACGGGGGCCGTATAAAAATTTAATTTTCGTATTTTTTCAAATAGATCCCCCATGTAATTGCAACTTATGTCATTATATTTTGCACCTTTTTTTATGGAACTTTGCACTTGGAAGTATGGGTCTAGGGCTAATATTTAATTAAATAGCCTATTGTTTCGATATTTATGAATCACCCTGTATATATATATACAATGTAAGAAAAAATATTATGCGTTATCAGAACTGTGATAAATAAGAAAATATACATAAATAAAAACAATAATAGTAAGTTAAAAAAATATGAGATAGCTATATATATATATTAGTTTAATTTTCGTTAACATAAATATTAGTTTAAAATTTTGCTGTGAAAATATAAATTTTCATGAAAAAAAATCGAAAATGTAAATGTAATTTGTCAGGGAAATATCAAAAATTTCAAAACTGCGGATTTTTTAATTCGGCATAATATTTGTAACATATCAAAAATATAATATTAAATAAAAAAGGTTCAAGTTGGGTTCGAACCCGCCATGTACGGCATAGCGTACTTGCACTTTACCTCGACGCTTCCCAGCCCACATTTAGCAATGCAAATTAATCAATATTTGAAACGTATGTTGAACTTTGACCTCCAAATTCTCGAAGACTAGGGCCCATTTGAATAAAAACTTTCAGCAGAATAAATAGGGTTATAATCCCTACATCATACTTTAAAATCATCAAAATCTGTGAGCACCATGTTTGGTAGTGCCCTTTTTAGGTTGGATGTTTCTATTTTTCATACTTTTAAACTTATCAGTGTTCCCTAATATTTTTAATTACAGATTTTGTCATAAATGTCTGTTTTAATTTGTATATTACTAATGTTAATTGTAGAAATAAGATTTTTCTTTATTTTAATTTAAGACATTTATTAAAAATATATATCTGAAAAAAACTTTAACAACGTAAATTTAAAAAAAGACAAATTATACAAACAATTAAAAATTCAGATAGAATATTTAATAAGTTTATAGATAGAATAAGTTTTCTGTAACCTGTACAGAAATATAACTTTTTTTTTCAATTTACTCGTTTTATATAAATTCTATACCTCATATACATGGCTGCACAAAAGAATTCACTTGCCATTCTCCTTATTAATGGAAGTTGCTGAAAGAGAATTTTCAACTAAAGTATATATGTATTTCTTAACTCAACTAAATTGTTGCATACATTTAGTTAATAGATACAAAACTATATATCAGATACAGGGCAGCTCAAAGAACTCGGATAATTTTCCGATTGCAGATGGGAACAGCTGAAATTGGGTTTTCAAGTGTGTTATACTTTTTCATATAGTTGAATTAACACATAATACTTTAACTTATTAAACGGTGCAGTTTTGTTACATTATACTGAATGTGTTGGAAAGTGTTTTATAATCTATGCTTGACGCATGATTTTTTATTTCTTGTTTTATTTTAGTATCACTTTGTTATAAGTGATTTTATTCCTCTTATTTAACGACAGGAATTCTGCGATTAAGTCATAGAAAATTATTCATTAAAAGTGGTACCCCTGCACATAATGTCATCCCTGTCTTGATGGCAGTTCTCAAACCGATACCTTAATTTCTGCAAATTTGATTCATTTACGAAGAAAACTGAACTAAAATATGTGCCAAAAAGTCGCTAGCTTCAATTTTAAAAGAGCCTTAATTTTTACTTGTATATGTTTAAAAACCTATGACTATAGATTCTCTAGATGTGCTTTTCTAAAAAAGTATTGCCGAAACTGGCTTCAAATCATACCTGAATGTTAAAAGTATGTCACTTAGTTGCTATAAGAAGTCTTATTTTTTCCCGAAAGAAATTAATTTAAAAAGTAAATACTGAAACATTCTGAAAATCACAGAAAAAATATATGGCAGTTTATTTTCTGTAATGTTATATTTATAATTTTAGATTTTTATATAAAATCAGGTTATTTAACGAAATATTTGAAGCTGCTAATCACCTGCTTTTGTATATTTTATATAAAGTATACCTAAAATATACGTTTGATTTTGTAAATCATTAATTATTCCACATAGTTATAGTTTTGTTAGTTATATACAGTTATGAAAGTTTTTGAACTGTATTTTAAAACTCGGTGCATAATTCGGAATTACTCTGGTTGAAACACATCAAAAATTTTTGGATGAAAAGATTATTTTAAAATAATTTATTTAAGGATAATGTCTCGCATTATAGTTTATGAAAATGTGTTGGAATGTACGAGTATATATAATGAAAGTGAATGAAAGTACATGAATGAAAATATGGTAGGAAAATGCTGGATTATAACCATGTTTTAATTAAAAAAAAAAAAATTCCCTTTCAAGAAACTATGATATGGCAAAAAATTTTTTTATTTGTTTTAATGTTCCTAAATTTATGTTTCATGATAAGATCGGTGTTATTCGAAAAACATCAGAACTGCTTAGTGTTATTAAATGTAAAAGTCTATTAAGCATTTCTTAGTGAAAAATATTTTATTTTATTTTTTTAAATATATATTTCTTGTACTTTCTTGAAAACTGAGACAGCATATACACATTTTGTGGGGGAGTTCCTTGCTTCTATTTTATTAGGGTACTCTAGTAGACAAGTCAGTTTAGAGATTTTTTGTGCGATCGTGGTATTCTGAATTCTAACATTTGTCCATGAAATAGACCTATTATGCTATTTCAATAAGTTTCGCAAAGTACGTATGTATCTCCGGTAATCTCATTGCCACGGTTATTTTTGAAATGATATGTTACGTATCATTGGTTCATTTGGTTGTGTAGTTGATATATATAGTGTGGTAGAAAGTGAAACCATTGCATTTTGAACGCACACTGTCCTCAAATTTATGATTAGTTTTCTCGTGATTTGACCTCACTTGTTGACTCCAAGCTGAGTTATCGATTGCCATAATATTCGGCGGTGAGTTTTCACCACTTTATTAAGAAGTTGAACTTTCTAATACGAGTCGAGAGCCACTGGAATTCAAGGAGTCCTATATTATAGTAACATTACATATTAAATTTACGCAGAATGATCGCTAAGGTCATTTAAAGCCAAATTTAATTCGTTAAATTTAATAAATTTTGCGAAATGATTTTTCTGCTCTAAGTCTGTCATAAAGATGAGCTTATGTTTGTTTGCTTGCATTAAATTCTATCTACTGAGTACTACTCTGTTGCTAATTCCCTGTTTACTATAATAAATAAATTGTTGTATTTTAAGCAAAGTTGTGTCTTGGCCTCCTTTTCAGTGAACAGTTGAACAACAGAACAACAGAATTTGAGGGTTTGTCACAATTTAAAAGAAAATACGAATAACTAGAGGTTGCTTCTCCGACCAAGCAATTATCATCGAAGTGCATCGAAGAGACGTTCTTCCACAGAAAAAATCAACATTGAGCTCACTCTATTTAACTGTTTTTTCAAAATGTTCTGCATTGTAATCTAAATATATAGAATTAAGCTAGTCATTTTTCCTGCATATGAAAGAAATGATGTTTATTTCAGATAAAACTGCTGTTGTATTTATGTTGGAGTTACAGCAAATTTAAGAATCTAGCTTTTGTAATTTAGATGCCGGATCGTTATTGTGAGGCAAACATGATAGGTTTATACGTACACTGCAATGATGTATAATGGAAAATCCAGATGATGTGTTTTGGTATGCTAGCTCATTAAACCGAATAGGAGTTCTCTATAAAAGTTAATTTATTTCGCGGTTAAGTCTGTAGAACACAGATATTTTTTGTATCGATAAGGTGATCTCCATAGTTCGACATCCTAATAGGAGGATCTTTGCTATCAAACTTATCAACAAAATCTTACATTTTTAACGTCAAGTGTTTCAGTAATCCAGCCATGGTTTGCTTGAAACGAAACAAAATTAAAAACCGTTGTATGATAATCTATGGAGAAAGTTTAAATCAGTTACCATGAAAAAGCGATGCAATTATTCAATGTTACACTCACATGTGAACTGACAACCATATATGGAAAGGGATAAAAGGCTTATGGGTAAATCAAGGATTAAATTCAAACAGGAAAATGATAAAGCTTGCCTGGCATGATTTTTATAAATTACATCTACGCAATGCGCCGCAGAATATTACTTTAAGTCCTTCTTTCTTTTATTTTCTTTGTCTTATTTTATCTGCTGCTGAAAACTGAACTGATATAACGATATTTTTACAGCATAAGTAGGCTTTTAAAATTTGGAATAAGCCAGATAAATAACATAAATATTTAAATACAATTTTAAAAATATGATTCCATCATAGTTTACTTTAATCCTATATGGGGGAGAGGAGAATTTTTTTCTGTATATTTTTCATCTTTAGTTAATACATAATCACTTAATCATCAATCTCATGTCAATAAGGTGATAACTTGGTCAATGCACAATTGAGAAAAAAAAGAGAACTCCCCTTACATATAAATATTTATATTATCGTCGAAAAAAATTTAAATAACCATTCGTCTGAAAATTATATCTTTCTTCAATTTATGTTTAAAAAGATGTCTTCAAACTGAAAATGTACCAAACTCTAAAATTTCGAATACGAAAACTTAATTTTACATCAAATTTTGTTTTTTGGTAAATTTTGACCCAGAATAGATAAAAAGAAATTATTCGGTCAAGTAGTTTAGGAATTTGTTTTGTTTAAATTTTGGAATTCCTAAAGTTAAATTAATTTCCCATCGTTACGAAAGAGATTGCAATGCGTGTAATTTTTAAGAATAATTCCAAAATTACTTGGCGGAGTGATCAGTAAATTACGATTCGAATATTCAAAGCTTCTACAAATTTAATTCTCTTAAAAAAAAAAAAAAATCATAGATTACAATATATACTTGTCTCGAAATTTTAATTTCGGTACATATATATTTTCTAAAACCAGTTTTTAAAAAAATATGAATTGTAACTTATAAACTTTTAATCATAAAATAATTCAGTAAATAATTTTTGAGAAATGCTTGAAAAAATTCACATTGAAATCTGTTTTGCAATGACTGAAAATGAATTTAAGATTAGGAGTTTTAAATCTGCCAAGCTTTAAATCTGCATAATGCTTAAAGTATTTGGCCAAGTGACTTTCTATTTGGTATCCTAATGTAAAATTTATCGAAAAAGCGAAATAGGTTTTTAAAATTAGATGTTGATATTCAAAATTTCAGGTGTTAATACAATTTAAGTATGAAATCGAGTACCTAAGAATATTTTCCGAACATACATTTAAAGAAGACAAATTTCTGTCCTATGGATATTTTCATTTTTTTCAGTCAGAGTTTGTGAATTAAAATGCCTCTTTTTTTTTGGAGGGGGGCGACGCTGACTGTGCTTCAATTATCTATATGATGTCTAATATAGGTCTCTCAAATTTAAAACTTAATAAGTTATTAATTATTATAAATCAGTCGATTGTACCGTCGCCAAAGGGAAAAAAATATCACCAATAATTATCAATTACATGAAAATCCTAGTATATTTCAGTAAAATAAGAGCGTGGACAAAAGGACAGAGGAACAGAGGCAGTGACGGACGGACGGACAGACAAACTGAATGCATAAACGCTTTTCAACTTTGTTGGAAAATGTTAGAGAGAGTGTACGTCTACCACATAATTTCCATCCTTGAAAATAATCTAACAGAATATAATTATGAATATCTATATAAAATAATTTTATTGCACTTTATAAAAACTAAAATACATCTCGTTTTAGAGAATTTTTTTTTCTTCATATCTTTATAATTACATCGAATCAAGCTGCCCCAAAATGTGGTACGCGTAACCCTTAGGATTACTTGAGTAAAAAAAAAAATTCTAGAATGTAATAAATGTTGGAGACATAATAAAATAACACAAAAAATATACAAGAAATTCGCAAGGGTGCAAAAACTTACTACCGTTATTTTTTTTTTTTATTAAATATAGGATAAAGTTATATTTCATTTAATGTTGATATAAGCTAGTGTGGTGTAATAAGATGAAATGACTTCTTAAAAAAGCATAAAAATACAGAAATGCGCAAGACTTTTCAAAAGAACTTAGTCTTCCTTCATCAGGCGCTTCTACTTTGAGCATAGCTGCCAACTTGTACGGATTTTTGCTACCACTAAAATTTAACCAAAAACTCCACCTTATTTAATTGTCAACATTCACTGCAATTCGGCGATTGAATTAGACAACATTTTCTATTAAATTTTAGTGGTATCAAAAATCCGTACAAGTTGGCAGCTATGTTTGAGTCTTGCGCTTGATTTCAAAGTAGAAGCACATGTTCACTGCGCCTGATGAAGGAAGACTATGTCTTTTGAAAGGCATTGCGCATTTCTGTATTTTTATGGTGTTTTAAAGAAGTCTTTTAGTCTTAACCCTTAAATGCCTGATTTTTCAAAAATCATTTTAATAATGTTTTTCGGCTTTCATTTTTTAAATAAATCATGGGAAAAATATTTTAAAAATTAATATTTTGTTTTAAGTATTGTTTACGGCTAAAACATTGTTTGTTACTAATCGGCGATACTGGTCTTTAATTGAAAAAAAAGTTTTCCTCCATAAAATTCTATAATATTAAACACACAAGAATTTTAGGAACTATGATAAGAAATAAATTTTACTTGCTAACTGCAGATCAAAATAGGGTATTTCGCAAGCTGCCAAACAAAACAAAAAGAACATGTAACAACAATTGAAAAAATAAATCTATCTTTATTCTTAAACAGCAGAAGTGTTGCCATCTACATGTTGAAAATAGATTTAATAATATTTTCAGAATGTATTTCATTGGCAACATTAGACATTATAGCTTCAAAATCATTCTAATAGTATTTTAGAAGCCTAAATTGGGTATGTTGCCGAAAAGCAACACACGGCATTTAAGGGTTAAAATAATTTTTATTTGCATTCATGTGTTATTTTCTTATTTGATTTCTCCAATCATGATTCTTTTATATAAAAAATAAAGGAATACACTAAGAATTCACATTTCTTCAAAAGGTTTGTGAGGCATACATTTTGGGAATCCCAGTATTACATGATTATAGATGTCAGGATAAATCTGTTTCGATCGCATTGTCAAAATGTCATCTGTACCCTTTAGCGAAATAGGAAGTTAAGAAATTCAAATCTCAGACAAATTGATTGTCTATCGATCAATCAGTTGTTAAGATAAGATAATATCGGAACTATTGATTGCGGGATTCTATCGATTTTCAGTCATTCGTACTAAAAATCAAAGAGTGATGAAGATCTCTTGTTAGAATTTTGTTTTCTATTTATTACGAAATCGAAAATCTTTGTGGCTGAAAGTACTAGAATGTGAGGAAGTGAAATCTCAGTTAAAAAAAAATTTTTTTTTCGCATTATAATTTTCACAATCTTCAGGTATGTCATCAATGAATAAATACCGAACGTATGAATAATATGAAATATTTTCAGAAGAAATGTGGTATATAAGGAGAACGAAAAGATTTTTAATTTACGAATTTTAAATGAGTGCTTGGCTTTTAATAATTAAGTTGCCTACTGGATGTTTACTCTTATGGTAGTTTCCCATAGTTTATTTCTAAACCATTGGCTTTACAGATAAATGTATAATTGGAGAATCATTTCAAATGTTGTTCTTCGTCATATTAAAGCCATTTACACCATAATATTATTATTTTTTAAAGTTACGATATAGAAATTTTTTAGTGTCCTTGTGTTCTATAAATTATATTTAAAAAAGCTTTTTCCTTGATACAACAAGTAAAATAATTTGTAAAATATCATTTTAATCTGACCAAAACTTTTCGAGTTGTCATATTTCGAATTTTATTAATTTGCAGAATTTTGGTCGTATACAAATGACATTTTTAATGCTGGATAAGGGGTACCATTAATAATACTTTAGAATGAGAAGAAGTAAATGAAATAACATTTTTAATAACATGCGCATTATATAAGTTAAAAAAGAATGATAGCCATTAAAAGGAAAAACCTTTCTGGCTAAGGAAATGAAAAGGTTTGCGGAAAGACTATTAGCAGATTTGATAGGCAGGTTTGCAGGTCATATACAAATGAAATTTTAAATGATGGATAAGGAGTACCATCAATAATGTTAGAATGAGAAGAGGTAAATGAAATAACATTCTGAATAACATGCGCATTATATAAGTTAAAAATGAGTGACAGCCACTTATTAAAAAGAAAAACCTTTCCAGCAAAAGAAATTAAAAGAGTTGATTAAAGTCCATTAGCATATTTGGAGAAATTCCAAGAACATTCAAATGCAAAATAAATACTGCTCAGTTAATAATTAATAAATCCAAAAAAAAAATATATACACGAGAGTTCAATAACCTTCTGACAATTTTCTATAAACTTTCCCGAAATAATAATAATAACAAACTGAGTGTAAAATAAATAAGTTCAGAGTTTTTCTTTCAAAGGAGTGCAGGTTGATTTATTTGAGAAATCCGGCTTGTTTTTAGCAAAAAATATGTATAAATGTTTTAAAAACTTATGATTTTTTAAAATATTTGAAAATTAATATAAGAATGTTCAGACTTTAAAGGTTTTGGATTACTTTAAAAGGCAACAAAGGGGAGAAAAAAGAATAAAGTATGAGAGATTAAAATGGAAACTATCCCTTCAAAGTTTTATTCCAGCTATTCAATTCCCCACAAAACCAAATATGTATAGATGAATGCGTTTGTAATCTACAGAGAAAATATATTCTTTAAGTCTTCAAACTAACATGGAATTTCAAAACTTTATACTTGTGCGCAATGTGAGAAATTGTTATAACTTTTTGTATCTTGAATGCATTGATATATTAATGAACAGTTTGGTTAAGTAGATCCAGAAACGGTAAACAAAAAATGCGTATGTGTTTAATCATGAAGTTGACTTGAACTTGATAATAGAACTTAAAAAAAGATTATTTGAAAAGACAGTGGCTGTTTTTTGTACAAAAGAAATAAAAAATATTATGCAGCTAATAACTGTTCAAATCCCGTTATAAGCACCAATCATTCGCATAATAATATAATTATGAGATTATTTTTGCTGCTTGAAATAAGATTTTACTAATTATTATATTTTGCACCACGACAAATCTTTCTTTTTTATACAGTTGCTTTGCAACTGCTTCATGGAATCAAACCCGTGAACTTCTACACAAAGCTTTTGATATGAGTAGGCAACACGCTAACTATCGGTAACAATAGGCATAAATTAAATAAGTGTAAAAAATAAATAAATAAACAAACTCTTTTTATAAACACCCAGTGTTCATCTTGAAAATCATGCCTAATTTTGTGACTGCAACTCCACGTTTTCTATTAGTATTTTTCGTTACAATACATTAATATGGGGTAGGCACTGAACTTTATTATAAAAAAATTACGGCTCCTTTTGCGCTTGATAGAAAGCGAAAGCAGGTGAATTTATTAAAAGTTGTATAAAATGTTTGCTCTGTTTCTATTTCAGATTTGACAACAAGGGAAAAAATAAAATATTATTTAAACTACCAATTTAGGATTTCTAAATTGATTTTTTTTTAAATATATTCGTAAATTAAATAATATTAAGCTATTAATTTATAAAAATATATTTTATTTAAATATTTACATTCCAATTTTTTATTTATAATTTATTTTCTACTTTTGATCTTTTAACATGTTTCATTGTAGTAGTTTCCAGCCATTTGGTCTATTTTTGATAACGTTTATTAGCGCATTATTAAATCCATTTAGGTTGCAACACGTATACAAGTGTACGAGTTAGAGAGAATATTTGCCGATTTTACCCATTGGCGGACTAACGTAAAAACGCCTTAAAAATAATTTATTAATTTATAATTAATTTATAAAATATTAAAATTTTATATTGCCATCGGAAAAACACCTGGAACCATATACAACATCTATCAGAAATTTAGTGAAAAATCGTTTAATAAAGTCTATCTTTACATACAACAACGACCTTGAGTTAACTAAAGGAGTGTAATAAAATGTCATAAACTCTTTGAAGACAAATTTGAAGCTTCCAGAAGCGTAAAATTTGAATGATTTTTCTTACCAATAAATTTGATTCGTCTTTTTTTTTCTTTTTGTATTTTATTTAGAAGTTTATCCTATGAGGATAAAAAAGAAACATAAAATTTCTCCTTTTTCCTTATATTTATATTTCAAAAGTTTCTCAAGTGA
Source organism: Maratus speciosus (assembly GCA_963932465.1). Classification (NCBI taxonomy): domain Eukaryota; kingdom Metazoa; phylum Arthropoda; class Arachnida; order Araneae; family Salticidae; genus Maratus; species Maratus speciosus. The sequence continues at coordinate 533,188,765 of OZ010788.1, read as the reverse complement.
TCAAGTGATTCGATTGAACAAATTGACAGAAAAATAGCTTATTTACGCAAATTTATTCTAAAAGTTCAAATTCGAATTTCGATAGCTAAACAGAACTTTGCAAAGCTTGTGCCATTTTTCAAAGCAAGAATGGTTCAACCGAGACACAAAAAGTTCTTTTGGGTGTTTTATAAACATCCAAGACTGAATAATAAAAATTGACTGGAGGAACGTTTTCAGTGGGAAAAAATAAGAGTGATTCACAAGCATGTTTACTTAATACACTTGAAGGAAAACAGATTTTTTTCTCTTCTTTTTTTTTATTATTATTTTGATATTACTGAAACGTCCGTGATTTGAATCAAATATAATAATAGCGTTTTCTGTACGTTTTAGAGAACGTAATAACAATAGCTACTTTTTAAAATAAATTTTATTTAGAGGAATAAACGGTATTTTTTAAGATAAAAGTTAATGATATGAAACACAGTAGGGAATAAAATTAACTTTTAATAATTGACTTTTGAACTTATAATACTAATTACTAACGCACCTACGCATATATGTAACACAATATAACTTTGAAAATCCGGCACCGTCCGGACCGAGGCTAGGCCGTATTTCTGAAAGAATATCAAAAGTACTTCCGTTATTCTTAATGGTGTCTTTAGTCACAAAAATTAAGTATTAAAAAGTTACTTTAATTGATATTTTCTTCATTGTAAAAATATCTAATAAATAGGGAAGACATTTCTCCTCATGTAATTTCCAGGACATGGATATCAGTATTTTTTTTTAATTCTTTTGGCCATTATTTAACAAGTTTTTCCTGTATTTTACGAAACTTAAGAATATCTATTTCGAAATAACAGTCTTCTTAATTCCAATTTTAGATAGTAAAAAAGATTGAGTTAAATAAAGGAGTATAATAAAATGACATAAACACTTTGAAGATAAATTTGAAGATTTCGGAAGCATAACATATGAATGATTTTTCTTATCGATAAATTTGATTCATCTTTTATTTATTTTTATTTCATTTTTAGAGTTTATCCTATGAGGATAAAAAATGAAGATAAAACCTCTCCTCTTTCCTTATATTTTTATTTCAAAAGTTTCTCAAGTGATCGAGTGATTCAATTGAAAAAATTGACAGAAAAATAGCTTATTTACGCAAATTTATTCTATAAGTTCAAATCCGAGTTTCGTTAGCTAAGCAGAAGTTTGTAATGCCTGCGCCATTTTTCAAAACAAGAATGGTTCAACCGAGACACCAAAATCTCTTTTGGGTGTTTTATAAACATGTGAGACTGAATGATAAAAATTGACTGGAGGAACATTTTCCTTGGAAAAAATAAGATAGATTCAGAAATATGTTACGCTTAATGCACTTGTAGAAAAACAGATTTTTTTCTCTTCTTTTTTTCATTATTATTTTGGTATTACTGACGCTTTCGTGATTTGAATCAAACATGACAATAGCGTTTTCTGTACGTTTTAGAGAACATAATAACAATAGCTACTTTTTAAAATAAATTTTATTTAGAGGAATAAACAGTATTTTTTGAGATAAAAGTTAATAATATGAAATACAGTATGAGATAAAATTAACTTTGCTTATAATACTAATTACTAACGCTCATACACATATATGTAATACAATATAACCTCGAAAATCCGACATCGTCGTGACCGAGACTAGGCCGGATTTTTGAAAATTCTGTATTTCTGAAAGACTATCTGAAGTACTTTCGATATTCTTAATGGTGCCTTTAGTCAGAATTTAATTCATAACCAAGTGAGAAATATGCGAGAAAAAGAGAAAATTAAATATTAAAAAGTTACTTTAATTGATATTTTCTTCGTTGTAAAAAAAAATCTAATAAACAGCAAAGGCTTTTCTCCTCATGTAATTTCCGAAACTTGGGTGTGAGTTTTATTTGCTTAAATTTTCTTGGCCATTCTTTAACAAGTTTTTCTTGTATTTTACGCAACTGAAGAATATCTGTTTTGGAACAACAGTCTCCTTAATTCCATTTTTACATACAAAAACAAATAAAGGAGTATAATAAAATGACATAAACTCTTTGAGGATAAATTTGAAGATTTCGGAAGCGTAAAATATGAATGATTTTTCTTATCAATAAATTTGATTCATCTTTTATTTATTTTATTTATTTATTTTATTTTTTAAGTTTATCCTATGGGGATAAAAAAGGAAGATAAAATTTCTCCCCTTTCATTATATTTTTATTTCAAAAGTTTCTCAAATGATCGAGTGATTCGATTGAACAAATTGACAGAAAAATAGCTTATTTACGCAAATTTATTCTATAAGTTTGAATCAGAATTTCGATAGCCAAACAGAACTTTGAAAAGCTTGCGCCATATTTCAAAACAAGAATGGTTCTACCGAGACATAAAAAGTTCTTTTGGGTGTTTTATAAACATAGGAGACTGAATAATAAAATTTGACTGGAGGAACGTTTTCATTGGAAGAAATAAGATAGAGTGATCCACAAACATGTTAACTTAACACAGTTGCAGAAATACAGATTTTTTTATTATTATTTTGGTATTGCTGATGCTTTTGTGACTTGAATCAAGTATGACAATACCTTATCGTACACATTTTAGAAAACATAATAACAGTAGCTATTTTTTACAGTAAATTTTATCCAGAAGAATAAACAGTATGTTTTAAGATGATATGTTATTAAACTATTAGTAATGTAGTATGAAATAAAATTAAATTTTCTTATAATACTTATTATAAACTCACATACACATATAGATATGTTGGGATGATCTGGGTTCATTCAAGCCCACTGCGTTTAACACTTTTATTGACCATCCAACATACTTGTATGGGTAAGGGGAGACCCATAACTAAATTCTAATCTTATCTTTAAAAACCCAAAATTAATCCCCTTAACTACCTGTATTCTCATAGCTGAAGCATATTAAATTAAACCAACTGCATGATCGCTAAATGTCCTGGCTAGCCCGGAGATAATACCCTTATTATCTTAATAAGGAACGGTGCATAAAACTTTCACCGCGCAATGGGTTGTGAATGTTTAGATTGCGGACTAAGTTATAGTAATAATAATAAGAAGGATGCATTACCATATATAGAGCTACTATTAATTTCTGAAATAAAATAATATAATTAATTTATAGAAATGACTCATGGTGCAAGAAAAATAATTCATAATTAAATTACCAATTATTTATTTACAAAATGAACATTACCCCAAACACTCTCTCATTCGAGAGCAAATTAAAATTATATTAATTCTTACAAAATTTTTTAATACATTTACTATTCAATTTTGTTTTACTGCCTCTCACATTTACTCCCTTAATGTATCTTTTGGTACTATTTACACTTAACATATCTAGGAAAAATAAAATAAAAAGAGGACAAATACTTTTTAAAATACCAGATAAGTCAATGTACAGAGGCGCATCCCATAACGGTAGATTGCACAGGGTCTTGCAACACTTAGTTCATATTTGATTTTTTTAACTTTGAAGACCGACCACTCACTCATAATATATCGAAGACGAACTTTTGACTCTGTGTCAAATCGTATTGACTCTCAATCGAGTCTGTATTAATTATCTCTGACTTTAAATCAAGTCAGAGAAATAGTAACCGGACTCTAAGCTACAGCATTGTAACTTGGTTACTCAACTGACTGCATTATACTAACTGAGAGATTACATTGATACTCACTGAGAGAGACTGGTTCTTCTCTCATATAAAACTTATTATATATTAAAATAATGGAAGGTAGGGCCCTGAATAATTCTTATGCAACCCATCCACTGCCGAGTGAAATTCAAATTTAGATCTTTACTTCACTTCCCATATTATAGAAACCTGGTGCCCGGGTCTCAGAGAGCTCCGCCTACTAACCCCCAGCGAACTCTCGCACATGTCCGAGACCCGCACCGTGCTGTGAGGTCCGTAATAACCCCAATAAATAAGGTCGTAATCAATGCTTGACATAAACTGTCGCGACCGTTGCACGATTCCCGACATCTGGACTCTCAATCGTGAATCCTAAAATTGGTGGGGAATCTCAAGACCACCCTGTGCCCATCATCTAAAACCTTGCAAAAACAAAAATAAAATCTGTATACACAATATTAAAAAACCTTTTAAATACACTAAATAATTGTACATATACGTAAAAGTAATATATAAAAGTATAATATGCATGATATTGCAATACATTTAGTAAAACATTTGTTTTGAAGTGTTGAGCAGTGTTCTGCTCAACAATACATAATACAGTTGAACCCCGTTAATACGAGAATCAAGGGACAGACCAAAATTCGCGTATTAGCCGAAGGTCGCGAATTTTTGCGCACTGTCCCGTCTAATAACAACCTATACGGATAAAACACATCTTTTTGACATTTTTTAGCGTTTTTAAGAATTAAAATGACTTTTTATTTGTTTTAATCATTATTAACCTTCTCCGGCGCGAAATAATTCAGTTTATAAACTGGTGAAGTAATGGACTGACACCAGAATTTATAAACGAATTTATTAGTAAATACGAACTTTTTTTATTTTCAAGTACGTAATACAAGGAAAATTGTAATTAAATATTCTGGGTGCCAGTGAAATAAAAATTAAGTGTCCATTTTTAAGGACACCGCTCGCGAAAGGATAAAGCAGGGACGTTTGAAAGCTAGAAATACAAATAAGTGTTATTGTCTTAGGTAAAAATCCTATAAGTCTATTCAAATTTATATTTATTATGCATGACGCATAAAATTGAACAAAACGAACAGAAAAATTTCTGTAAACCATGTTAACTAAAACTAATGTTAACAAAATTAAAATCCTTGATAAGTATACAGAACAAATAAGGAACGGTATTGTAGACCAATAGCCGGCAGCACAGACAATCATCTTATCGAGTTCACGAATGAAATCCTAGGATTAGTTAAATGTTGATTCGCATATTAAAACGCAATCGGTCCAACAAATCATATCTTGGTGAAAAACAACTGAAAACCCGATTTCAGCGGCTGACTCGTAGATTTACCCTCCATCATACCTTTGGGTGCAAGAAAACACAACGATAAATCTACGAATCAGCCACTAAAATCTTGACTAAAGATAAGACTTGGCAGACCGATTGCGTATTAATATGCGAATAAAGATTTAACTAATCCTAGAATTTCATCCGTGAACTCGGTGAGGTGATTGCTTGTGCTGCCGGCTCCCGATCTATTGATAATAATAAAAAAAATCAATATAAAAATTTAAAGTTAATTTAATAAAGTCAATAATGACATAATAATGCCATAAAAATTACATTTTGGCAAAATAGCTACAGGGTCTGTCCAGGAAATAATGAGACTGATTCCACAAAATTCGTTTATTTACAGATAATTTTACAGACACTTAATGTTCATGAAAATAGCCTCCTACTGCATTAATACACCGCCAATGACTCTGCAACACATTTATGTCCGCCTGGAAGTCTTCAACTGGAATGCTGTTCAGAACACGCGTTACGTTTTGCTGAAAGTTCTCCAGATTATCTAAAAAAATGATTTTTTAAGCCTGATTTTTACCGAGGGAATAGCAAGAAGTCCGTCGGTGACAGATCGGGACTGTACCATGGTTGGAGGCAACATTGCGACGCTGTGTTTTGCGTATAAAGGTATTAAGTCACTTTCAAGGAACCAGCTTGGTACAAATTTTCCGAATTTGAAGTTAATTGGGAGTTCATGGGAAGTGCTTATTTTATAACGCGCTCGTTAGCAGTAAAAATTTCTCTTCTCTATTTCTGGTCTTGTTTGACTATACGAAGTAATCGAGGCCTGGAAAGAATTCTTCTTTAAGCGAGACAGGTAGAAATTGACATTTTTAGTAAAGCTATACATGGTTGCATTAAATTTTGACATAAAAAAAGCATTCATAGTTTAAAGAATTGTCGTATAAAATGCCCGTGGAAAATATTTCCTCTAAAACCTCGTGTGTTTCGAACAAGCTCATTTTTAAGCGTAGGTTTTTTCTTGCCAGGGACTGATAAAATTTCGCGTATTAAACGGGTTCGCGTATTAACCGTTCGCGTATTAAGAGGGAGGTTTTATATCATAAGATAGGTGTATTTCAAGGGACCAAAGAAAATTCGCGTATTAAGCGATTTTGCGTATTAAGCGAGGCGCGTATTAACGGGGTTCGACTGTATATATAATTTTTACATATAATGTCATATAAATAAAAAGGTAAATGCACCGGTACTCGATCACGCATCTTTGGGTCAGCACAAAGGAAAATTAAGATTATACAGCACACTGACAAGCAAGAAAAATGTCAGGTAATAAAGTGACCGGTTTAAAACAATCACTTGTCATTTTAGTTGCTTGTGAGCGTAACGTTTAAAATTGTTTTTTATATTTCAAAGCACGTAGCCAATTATAGATGCGCATAATTACGCAGACTTTACTGGTACATTTACCTAGTATTCAGTGCTATCTTTGATTTCCAGATAACATGTATGACTTAGAATACCTGGCTTAAATTTTTACTGAAAATACAATACAAACTTAACAAGAATTACCCGCACAGAATTTTGTAACTGACTACGAATTTTATGAATCGTATATTGAGCTAAATTTTAGCTTGCAAAAATGATTGATGTTCGATATCGTATTACTATTTTCTTCATTACTAATTTCTTCTTTTAAACTGGTTATGACTATACATTGTTAAAGTTTCGTTTTTATTATTAACGCATACATTGTAGAGCATATCTCATTCTCAGAATAGCTTCAAGACAAAGATTTTTACAGATTGAAGACGGTTGTATGTCAGTCAAATTAAGGTAAATTTTGTAGATTTTGCTTTGGGGTTAAAATTTTGGCAATTTATTATCACCATTAGAAAAAACCTCAAAATAAAAAAAAAATGATTAGAACTCTCCATCACAGTACTTTTCACACTAGTGGGCACTGCTGCTTTGTAACGGTGATTCTAAAGGAAACAAACAAAAACTGAAACATTTTAATACTGAATGTAGAAATCTGAAAAACAATCCTTTTTCAAAAATATATAATAATAATAATATTATTATTATTATAATTATTACATAATCATCATCTTTATTGTTATTATTATTATTATTCCATCATCATAATCATCATCATCATGGACATTATTATTAATATGTATGTAACGGCAACAACAAAAATAGTTCTAGGAATCCCAACTTCCTAGAAAAATTTTAGTAACTTCACAGATTATTTTTTACAGTGTAGGAATGACTTCGATACTTTTGCTAACTGTGTAAAGAGCAAAATTCGTTCTACTTCTACGCTTAGTTACAGAACTTGTCTAGCTATACTGTTAATTAAAATACGCACTGGTATTTCGCATTCAATCCGATCACTTCTGTTTAAGTTAAACAGGAGAGTAATCGGAATATGCATTTGTGTAGCTACTAAGGCAATAATGTCGGAATTTCGTTCAATTACACCTGGGTTTTGGAACGTATAAGTCGTGCAGATTTCATAAATAAGCACACAAGAGGAACTGCTAAAAAACCTTTTTGCTGAGAACAAAGATGGCGTTGCTATTGTAGTGGTGGATGGAACCTAAATATACGAGGGTGAATCAAATATTAACCGGAATTTCTGAAGAGAGCATGAAGGTTGTCGCGAGGGCGCTCAAACCTCCGCGCATGGTAGGTGGGGATGTCACATGACTGTCTATGCGCCGGTATGTGTTACTCTCTCCGTTCTTCAGTTGGCATCAGGATGAATGAGGGAGAGGTTCACTCCAACGTTGCGCAACGCATTATCGTTAAATTTTTCACAAATAAAGGCGTAAGACCGACTGAAATCCTACAAAGACTACAAGCACAGTTTGGGGAGACATGCCTGATCAAATCCCAAGTGTATGACTGACACAGAAAGTTTGTGGAAGGACGAGCAGAAGTTGACCCCCCCCAGACACCCCCCCCCCTCGAAAAAGTTTGACTAAGGAAAACATTAGCGCCATTCGGGACATTCTCAAGGGTTCTGCCTATTACTGCCAGCTGTTGGATGAAACGAAACATGCATACCGGCGGAAAAGACGCGAATTTCCGATCAAAGAAGTGATTTTGCTTCATGGCAGTGCCCGTCCCCATACAGCCAACCTGACTCGCGAAAAGTTGGAGGAAATGCATTGACCATGACTGGAATACCCTCCCTGTAGTTCCTCTGTGATTATCACAGGTTTGGGCCTTTGAAAGAAACAATAGGAGGTGAACAATTCGCCGATGACACTGCTGTTGGAGCCTTTGTGCGCAATTGGCTGGAGACACACCCCTCTTCTTTCTATGATGACGGCATCGAAAAGCTTCCAACCCGTTGGGAAAAATATGTTTTGAAATCAAGAGATTATATCGAAAAATAATATGTAACTTTCTATGTCGTATCCTGTATCAATAAATTAAAAAACAGAAATTCCGGTTTACATTTGATCCACCCTCGTATATCCAGAAAAGTGGCAATTAACTATTTAAGCGCAGACATACAGCATGCACAGATCTCTTGTGAAACCAATGATTTTGGTTAGTACAATTAGACACATCTTGGAAGTTTTAGAACCATACTACACTGATGAAAAAAATAATGACGCATCTATACTGAATTTGATTATAGCTTCTAAATTTTCCTGTTTTAGGAACTGGCTTAAATCTGATGATGTTTTGATTGTCGATCGTGGATTGCGAGATAGTATAGCATTCCTTGAAGATTTGGGTCTGATTGAAAAGATGCCACATTTTTTGCAAAATAAAAATCAGCATACTTATGAAGAGGCGAATTAAACGAGATTAATAATGTTTGGTGTATCATTGAAGCTGTAAATGGTTTCATAAAGGGATAGTAAACTTTAGGCTAATTAAGGCTCATTTCGCAAATACCATTGATAGGTGACTTTGTACGCATTACCTGTGTCATTTGTGGTGCTTTTCAACCACCTAGAATCAAGCAAAATAATGGTGATGAGATTGTTTTTGAAAGAACGATGAACTTAGTGAATCAACACAATCAAGTAAAAACATTAGTAGATTCTGAAAACTGGAGAGACGACGAGTAGTTTGGCAGAAATTGGAAGCGCAAATATTGACAAATTTTCCTAGATTAACAATCAGTGAATTGCGTAAATTAAAACTTGGAGTGTATCAAATAAAGCAATGAAAATGTTTTACTGAGGGACATTTCCTTGATTCCGGACTTTATGAATTATTTGTTCATAAAGTGCGTAATGATATATTATCACTGTTCAGTTGTAATCGAGACATACGTGTTCGAAGATATATAATGCATGGATTCAGTACAACAATTGTCATTCGCTGACGATTAATTCTTGGTATTATCAGCGTAAAGTAGGAGCCTAACTAGTGAGTTGTTGTTCACATATTGCAGACTTTTTGTTGTATGTAGGATACCAAAGGCTTGTGGCAGAAGAAAAGCATTACATTGCTGACTACAAAGATTATGTTTTGGATGCATCCATTTATCAGAAAGTGATAAATCTGTCAGAGAAGAGTCTTATAAATTAGATTTGATCATATTTTACACGTTTTGTTCATCCCATAATGTTTAACTAATATTTTAATATCTTAAAACAATTAATGCCATGTCTACTTTATGTCATATAATATCATGTTGTTATTAAACTTTTTAACTTGTCTACTCAATATTTATAATTCATATGACCTACCCAAACACATACATAAACAAAAGCATCAAACTTTTTTGGTCCAAAATCGCTGTTTATGGACCTTGATTCGTTAATGGTTTTACCAGATACAACTGTAGCTTCTCTCCATATTTTAAATTGATAGCTTAATTATTAACCGTCTCCAAATGTCCACCAGTTCGAAAGCACTATTTTGATAAAAGAAAAACTATTTAAATGTTTTGAAAGAAGTAACAACGTTTCAATCGATAGCGTAAGCAAAAAGCTGCCGCAGCGCAGTACGTTTTAATCCTCTGCCTACCAGACGGTCCAATGGACTCGACAGGTACAGTCGTGGAAAAAAAAAGTAAACACCCCCTACTAACACTTCAACAAATTATCGTAGACGGAAGTTACTGGTACCGAAAGATTGGAAATAAAGTTTAGTTTTAAATGATGTATATAAAATTTGCTTAGGGGGCCATCTACATATTAAAACGAACCCAAACCTCGTTTTTTTCAATAGCAATACCCAATTTTAACGAGATATTTTAAATCTTCGGTTCAAACTATGTCTAAACACCAAATTTAAAGTCATTTAAATAATAAATTTTTGAATTATAAACATTTAAAATTTAGTGCTTCTAATGTTAAATTACATTTTCATATTTTTATTTATATCTCCTGAAATTATGCTCCTAATGTGCTAATTTTTTTGTAGCAATAATACTAATGTGGCCAAACATAAATACTCTGAATTTGCATTTTTTATAATTTTATGGTATGAATTATGAATTATGAAATTATATTCGAAGAAATTATGAATTGCAACCTACAATTTTTTTGATGGATTTAGATTTATTAAGTCCTGCTTTATGAAAATCCAAAATTTCACATTTTTCTTCCAAGTAGTTTTCAAATTATGCTTAAAAAACGGCAAAATGATGGTATAAGGGGCCGTCTATGATGGAAGTGAGTAGACATTTTGAAATTTCTTCTGCTGTCCTGTAATCTAGCAGGCTTCATTGACTGCTTAAGGTGCCTTGATCAAGAAGGGGGCTCTCTCGGTTAACAATCGAGTACCGAACTTCAATATGGATACATCCCTTAAAATACGCTGGTTTTAAAATAATTAATTTCTCGGAAACTTATCGTATACTGTAAAAAATAGTGGGAACATTTACTATTCTAACAGGAACATTTCTGATAGTACCGGATATGTGAGAGCTATTTCTATTTTCCGAAACAACCGGGAATGTTCCTGGGTGTTTCAATTTACTTTCCCTCGTACTTTCCGTGTAAAAGAGAAAGCGCCTGTACGCATGCGCTCCAAGTATTTCACCACTATTTCTCCTCACGCTGAAACGGACGGGAAGCAATCGCCTAAAGTGAAAGTCAGCTCGTGTGTATGAGATGGCGGCGTAGGACCACTTGTATTTGAATTCGCTTTTATTTTGAAAAAAAAAAAAAAAAAACAATATTATAACATTTTTGTTATATTTTGTGGGTATTTTTTATTGCGTTTTAAAATTATGCAAGAAATGTACCTTGGATATTATCAAAGGAATTTTTCAGAGCTTTGGAAATTTAGTAATTTTGAACGCGGAACGATCGTAATTCTGGGTAAGTGTTTTCTTTTTTTTTTTAACCATCTACAGTATTACTTTTACTTACTATTATTTATTATTACTTCTTTATTAGTTTTCTTTGTTGCAGTACACGAAAAGAAATTAATAACCTATTTATTTTTTAATATATCAGACTTTGTTTTGTTTGTTTTTTTATTATAATATATATACATGTGTGCATGAAAATAAGATAATATAGTTAAACTTGATGTTCATACTGATTGCGGTATCGTATTCTCCTTTTTACAGCGTGTTCTTAACAAATTATTAAATGCGTTATAACTTAAAAGAAAATTTATGTATTATATTTTAATCAAACAAGCTGAAGGTTCATTGTCATTTTACTTCTTTATTGTTGATTGCTTTTACGTAAAAAATACGGTATTGTGAATAAAAATAAACAGTAAACTATTCTTACAATTATAGGATTTATTTTTATAAATCATTATAGTAAATAAAATTGATTCATTTGTTTTGCTGTTTCCTAAAAAGATTTCAAAAATTTCATTTTTTATATTCACCTTTTTTCTCCTCCAATTTTGAAAGAAAAATAAAAAGAATCGTTTCAAGATCATTAACTTGTTTAGTACTCAGGTTTAGATATGTAACCCCCCCCCCCCCCCCACAAACACCCTTTTTTTTTTAATGCTTCGAAAAAATTAACCATTGCATTTTTTGCGATTTGAATTTTACTTCTTCATCTAAATGTTCTTGCTTGAAAAGAAAAATGTTTTATTCTGATTTTGCAAGACGGAATTGTAAAAAAAAAAAAAAAAAAAAAAAAAAAAAAAAATACTATTGTTATTTAACTTATGCACTTTACAGTAAACAAAATTGAAAAATTCTAGATCATTAACCACCAGCTTATTTTATGAAAATATAGAACACAAAATTTCTTGCTTTAAGTTATAAGGCATTTTAATTTATTAATATTATGCTGTGAAAAGCATAATACGATATTGAATCAACAATAACATAAATTGCAATCATATCTTATTTACATGCACTAATAATAATAAAATGTTATGTATTAAAATGTCTGTGCAACAAAGAAACGCTAATAAAGAACTAAAATAATAAGTAAAAATAATGCTATAAATGATTAAAAAAATAAGTAAAACGCTTTTCGAAAAAGTTTATCATTCCATTTTCAATAATGATACAGTTCAGGAACTTTAATGTTACTTGTTAATCCGCATGGTTAAAAAAATATCACTGCAAGATGTTAAAACGCAATAAAATTTTATCTAAATTATGAAAAAGTTATAATAATATTGATTTTTTTTTCAGAATAAATCCAAGCATATATATATATATATATATATATATAAACTCAGAAAAAAGATCATTCAGAAATGAACTTCCATATAAGACTCTTTCATAAAAATTCAGTTAATAAAACTGGCTTCTTCACAAAATCCATTTTACTAAACTAAGCCCCTTTCACAAAATAATCTTCAATAATTGAATGTTCAAATACTAGTGCTAAATTAAACTTGAGTAAATAATTAAAATTTATATAAAAAAGCTCAAATAAATGTACTAAAACTACTTGCAGGTGCATTACACACAATATAAAATTATTTAAAATATATTAGAAATATCTTAAAAATTTTAATGTATTTTTGAGATATTTCTAATGTATTTTAAACGATTTTACATTATATGTATGCACCTGCAAGTAATTTTAGTACAGTTATTTGTGCTTTTTTATGTAAATTTTAAAATAATCCTCGTCCTCAGAAAGGTTCCACATATATTCAGAAACCTTTCCAATTCGTAATAAAAGGTTTCCTATACATTCAAAAACATTTCTTAGTCTTCAGAAAGATTTCATATGTATTCAGAAACCTTTCCGATCCGTAATGAAAGGTTTCCGATATATTCAGAAACATTTCATTGCGAATCGGAAATGTTCCGTATTATAACCGAAACAGTTTTCTGCTCGAATCTGAAACCTTTGCGTTAGTATCGTGCAGCACAGGTCTCCGTTACATTCGGAAACGTTTCGGAAAATTTTTTACAGTGTACGAATTGCATAAAAATTTGTTTTTAGGCTAATTGAAGGGTGTAGAGTTCATTTATGCTGTCAGAATTGCGCATTGCTATTGAATAAAACAAAATTATGGTTCGTTTTAATATGTTGATGACCCACTACTCAAATTTTATATACATCATTTAAAAGTAGACTTTATTTCCAATCGTTCGGTACCAGTAACTTTCTTCTAGGATAATTTGTTGAGGAGTTAGTAGGGGGTGTTTACTTTTTTTTTCCACGACTGTACATTAAAATTATTTATTCAAACCATAAATATGTTTATAATAAGCTAAATATATAAAACACTAAATATATAAAACAGACAGTAATAAATTAAATAAATAAGTTAAATAGTTTTAAATAACATTCCGGTGTAGAACAGTTTTACAAAATCTGAGTAAAATTTTCGTTAGTTTTAGGTTATTTGAGAGCTGAGGAAGCCGACTTCGAAACGGAAAGAAACATGTGTTTTATCATGGCCCCACGACTTTAAACTTGAATAACTCGGTACCGGAGCCGGGACAAACGAAAATCTCTCGGAACGTATCGGTACTAATGAAATACAAACGAATGGTGTATGCGAAGTTTCCAGGTCCCGTGGGTGGATGGGGCCAGTGAAATGGTCCCACAACTTTAAGCTTGAATAACTCGGTACCGGAGCCGGTACAAACGAAAATCTCTCGGTACTTACCGGTACTAACGAAGTACAAACGATTCACAAATTTTTGTCAAAATCGGAAAAACTTAATTTTTTTACTATGGGAAATACCCGTTTCACTGGCCCCTCCACCTTGAATTTTGAATAACTCGGTACCGGAGCCGGTACAAACGAAAATCTCTCGGTACTTATCGGTACAAACGAAGTACAAACGATTGGCGTATGTGAAATTTCCAGGTCCGGGGGTGGAGGGGCCAATGAAATGTACCTGTTTTATGATTCACACAAAATGATTTTTGAACGTTTTGCATCGGAATCCACACTCTCACCTTAAAATTTTAAACCACGTGTTCTTATTTTTTAGATACACCTTCTTCTTAAAAGAAACTCTACCTTTTCCCATGTTTTATGAACCGCAATCTCAAACATTGATTCAACAGGGGGTTATTTTTTATACGTCCTCATCACAAAATTGATTTAACATATTCAAAGTTTTAATTAGTGTTGTCACATGTCCCGCATAAACCGGGGCTCTAAATACTCCTGACACCAGGATTTTAAAATAATTTTATTTGCCTTATCTAATGACAGAATTATTTGCGATTAAAGACGACGAAATAAATTGTAAAAACTTAGTGGTGTTCAGAACATTTAGAGCCCTGATTTACGTGGGACACCGGATAACACTAGTTTTAATAAACGCACAAGTAAATACTTCTTTAATTTTGATGTTCTTGAAAAAGACACCGCAATAAATGCTACATAAATTATGAGCGTAGCATTGCATTATATATCCTTAATTTATTGCTATTAAAATAAAGTAAGGATACAATATAAATGTTTGTGATTTCTCTCATAATATAAATTTTAAATATGCACCAGTTTATAAAACTGAGAATAGTGGATACTCATTTTCTAGTTAAAATTACTTGGGAAAATAACCATTTCATGTTTTTATTTTCAAGTAATTTATTTTGCAGTAGACTGTTATTTCTTACATGAACGTGATTGCAGATCAATATGAACATGAGCGATTAAATTATTGCCTTAACTTTCGACACAGAATCATCTTAATTGGTCTAGACTGCAGGTGAACAACATAAATTTAAGATTGTTAGTTTCATATACTTTTAATTATAGGCATTACACAGAGAAATTTTCTAATTTTGTTTGCGACAGAATATATGATATTATTCATAAAAAAGACAGCTAAGCATATTATTCATAGTTCTATAGGAGTAAAAAAGACAGAAGGATACTTGAGCAAAGGAGATTGTTATAACTTTATTCTAAGAGTTTTATTTTTAAAATAAGCAATTTAATACATTGTTATTGTTTTATTATGCAGAAAATAATACCACAGGTGTGTTCTTTGCCCATACTGATAACTTTAAAGGCATTTCTTAAAATTAAGAACACTCTTTATGAAAGAATTATATGATAAATTTCTATAGACACCTTTTTATAGTGAATATCCTTCATCTGATGTAGAGCTGTATTTTATTTTAACTAGAATTTTCTTATTCGGGTGCTTAAGCCGAATATGAAATACGCCAGTTTTATATTTTGTATCACCAGTTACTTTATTTTAAAAATCTCAGAACTTTTATTATTTTTATAACTATTAAAAATGCACGCGATGTTTAAAAATTGTATGGAAATTTTTAGTTTAATTTAATTAAGGGCACAGATACATAAAATGCTTCAAATTATCAATTTTGCATTTTAAAAAAGTAAACTCCGATAATTGTAGAAATACACTGCTCAAAACAATTAAAGGATATTTGAAGTTTTATATAAAATAAAGATATAAACGAAAATTTTTTTGCCGAAAATAGAAGAAGAGAATCACAAATGCAAATTTTTCTGGTTTTCAAACTGTGGAGTATGCAAATTTTGAGTTCGACGTCAAAAACGTCGCTTCAGCGGCAGCGAATAAAATTTGACTTTCAACTGGATAAAAGAGAATGAAGACAAGGATGATCGGCATTCAGTGATTGCTTTGTTTCGATGAGTACGATGTCTCAGCGAAGTCATTTGACAGATTCAGAAGCTTTGAGAATTGTTGGTAGGTTAGAAGGGGGCCCAAACTCAAGCCGAAGTAGCGCAAGCCATTGGAGTGTCACAAAGTGTCATTTCCAGGATCTGGAACCGTCTTTTGGAGAGTGGATGTGCAGGCCGAAGACCAGGGCAAGGTCGTAGATAGGCAACAACGCCCAATGAAGATCGGTATTTAGCGTTAACAGCTCGGAGACACCGAACCATGAACGCTACTCTTCTCCAACAACACCTTCGCTCGGCTACAGGCACCACGATTTCAACTCAGGCTGTCCGAAACCGGCTCCATGCTGTAGGTCTGTATGCTCGCCGACCGATGGTATGTGTTAGATTAACATCAAGGCATCGTCGCGACCGCAGGGAGTGGGCAACCGAGCATGTCAACTGGAGGAGAAATGAATGGAGCAATATCCTGTTTTCTGACGAGTCCCGTTTTTCTGTGCATCCGGATAATAGGCGTATTTTCATCTGGAGGGACCGTGGCAGTAGAAATAATCCTGCGTTCGTGCACGAAAGTGTCAGATTTGGCGGTGGAGGAGTGTGGGTGTATGGTGGCATCTCCATTGACGGGCGCACTGACCTCTACATCATTCGAGATGGAGCTCTGACTGGTCGCCGATATAGGGATGAGATCCTCAGACCTATTGTAGTCCCTCACGCTGCTGCAATCGGAGATAACTTCATTTTAATGGACGATAACTGCAGGCCACATTGTGCAAACCTGGTGGAGGATTTCCTTTTCGAGGAAGGAATCGTTCGAATGGAATGGCCAGCGTGTTCTCCAGGCACGAAACCAATCGAGCACGTTTGGGACGCTCTAGGAAGACGAGTTTCTGGCCGCCAACAACCCCCACAAACTCTCCAAGAACTGGAAAGCGCTCTTCTGGAAGAGTGGGGCAGAATACCCCAACTCGTCATTAATAGCCTCATTGAGTCCATGCCTCAAAGGTGTTCAACGTTGCTGGCCGCCCGTGGAAACCATACCCCCTACTGAAAATGATTTTCTTTGAAGAAAACACCTTTTCTTATTCCTTTTTTCTCATATGCACAAATTGTGTTTTTTTTCCTTTAGTACACAAATGCGCAATAAAATGCATTTTTTTCTGCCAAACATGTGTAATTTATTCTCATATAACCTACTATGTCTGTCGACCATGTATCAATCCGCTAAACAGTTTACCAGATACAAAATCCACCTAAAACTGCAATATCCTTTAATTGTTTTGAGCAGTGTATATAATTTATATTGTTTCACAATATACAAACACAGCCTTCATATTTATAAAGTAGCACTGCTACTAATATATGAGGGGCTCACAACCATTATAGACCAAGTCCACTTAAAAAAAATTTGAGATAGCTGATGCAGAAGGTGCAGTAAATCGTGTTTTATCTACTTGCATAGTGCACCAAGGCTATAGTCCACATACTTCCTCATAGATTGCATCTGTGTCCAGCGTTGTTGAAGTAATGCAAGAAACCTTCACAAGCATACTGAATCAAGTCCATTCATCAGTGTAATACTCCATAACTACATTTTTTATCTGTGACCCATTTTGGTCTAAATCTTGCCTTAATAAGTACCGGTTTCAAAACTTCTGACGAAAAATAAACGTTCGTAAATCAGATGTATAAACTATGAAGGGAAAGTAATATTGTTTTTGATGACCCCCACCCCCTCTGTAAAAAACTGTAAAAATACTGACAGTGGTTTCTTAAAAAGAAAAAAAAAACATTACAAAGAAAAAAACTCTAATCACATACTCCGATTTTAGGCCTATAGAGGAATGTACGACAAAGAATCATACTCGCACCAAAGAGAAATTGTATTACAAAGTCTTCAGCAAAAAGTTTAATTTACACTTCAAGCTGCCAAGTACAGATACATGTAACGGACATATCAATCAAGCTCACGACAAAAAATGGTGAAAATACTTGAAAAAGTCTAGAAATCGAAGGAGAGCTCCACTTGCAGATAGCTAAACAGGCCAGAGAGAAAATGAAAACTGATAATATTAAAGCCTCAGATGAAACTTACTGCTGTACATTCGACTTGCAAAAAGCACTAACCTTTCTAAACTTTCAACGTACATAGCTTATTATAAACGCAATCTATATGTTTTTAACTTTGGCGTGCATTCCTTTAATAATAATGTGGGATACATGTACATCTGGGATGAAATATATGAAATAGAGGGAGTTAGAGGTTCTCATGACCTTTCTAGCACTGTTGCAAGATATCAGAAGAAAGTTGTAACTCGACTGAAGCACCAACTATCAAGAAATAACGCATCTATGTTCCAGGAGACTGGAGGGAAACTATTATGAATGCAAATAGGAAATATCCTAAATTTTATGTCATTGAAGATAAGAATTCCGACTTTCTTTCTACTACATCTTTAGAACAAAGCATCACAAACAGAAAGAAGGATATCGCTGGAACTTGTTTTAGTTGGGTGGATATTGGATGGCTGCGATTTGTGAAAGGTTCTCTTTTCCTGTTACTGTTAAAAGAAACCCCCAATTAGGATCAACCTTTTCGCAAAATAAATTTGGAAAATCGGGCACGCGAGCTCATGTTACTTTCTTTGACAAATGTCAGTCAAGATGTGTTGTACGTGGGCGTAGATGATGGGTCTTGTGCCATACATTCCGCCAATTCATAACGGTTACTTCAAGAATCTTCCAGCAGAGGTCAATACCAAGTTCCAAGCTATTTCCTCTAGAGTAGATCATGTGACATTGATGATGATGCTAGAATTGTGCACAGTGGATGATTACTGGTAATATCTTTCACTCTTTGAGTAAAAAATAGAATAAGTAACTATAAATCAAAATCAAGAATTTTTGTAATCATAATAAACAAGTCTTTATTTGCACATGGAAATTTCACAGCCATGCTGGACCAAGTCCTTATTTAAAAAAAAAAAACGTATAAATTTTCAATAGAAATATTAATTTTTTATTTGTAAAAGTATCGCGCTATAAAGTTGGTACTTTAAACTGAATATTAAAGCATATAATTCTTATAAATCACTTGGCCTGAGTTAATTATTTATTAAGAACTTTAAAGCGTTATTATTCAAAATAAAGAAAAATGGACTTGGTCTACTATGGTTGTGATCCTCTCATATGTGTAAGGTTTTATTCAAATTTTTATTATAATGTTTTTGTACATATTTCGGTACTTTTTTCATAAAATATATTAAAACAAGGCAGTTGGTTCTTCTTTTTTATTGTTGTACAGCTAATTTGTTTCTTTAAAACTATCTAGAATTATGCATGTATAATATAATATTAGAGAAAACATAAAGGTATACATTTTTTCCATTTTTTCAAGTCAAGAGTCCATTCCTCCTCCAGACCACTATTCCTCATTGCCTTTGCAATATCATACATTCAGTTCTTTCTTGGTCTTCTCCGTTTCCTTTTTTATTTCTTTTTATAATTGAATGTGATTTTGGGTAGTCTTTCATCATTCATTCTGTTAACATGACCATACCAGATTAATTGCTTTAAAAAAAATATCATCTAGTATGGCTCCCTTTATTTTCATCATTTCTTTGGTTCTTTCATTTCTTATCCTTTCTATTCTTGATACTCTTGCATGGCCTTCTTAGAGCATCCATTTCTACTGCCGCTATTTTTTTTCTTTACACCTAGATATCTATAAATGCTTACAACTTTCTATTTTTATGTTATTATTTTGGTTTTGATATGCCACATTTCCTCCTACACATATGTATATGGTCTTGCTGACGTTCATGTGAAGTCCCCATCTCTCATATTCTTCCTTAATTTTTACCGTTAATTTCTCTAAATCATTCTTATTTTTGCAATTATAACTTGGTCATCTGCGAATTGTAGAGTAAAAATTAATGTTCCATTCATATTAAGTCCCATTCCTGTGCATTTCGCCTTCCAAATTTTCAATGCTTCTTCAACATAAATTTTAAAAAGTGTTGGGGAGATACTACATCAATTTTTTTTTTGCATTGGATGTTTGAGGTAGATCTGTACAAAGGCCATTTTTTACTTTTTCGATTTTTTTTGCAGGTTGTTTTTATGAGGAAACAGATTCCGGAAGTCAAAATGTTCTAATTAAAAGTACCTGTTAACAAAATCAAACTAGTTGAAAGAGCCAATCCCAAAACTTTCTTCTACCTTATACATCTTAATATTTCAAAAAGTAGTTACACATGTCAATATTTCAATATTATTAGTTCAATTATATACAAACTTTTATTTTCATCTTAATTTTCTGCTTCAGTCAATTAAACGATCTAAAATCGAGTTAATCTGTATCATAATATTTGTTAAAATTGATAGTTTTTACCTTATTCTGTTGTTATCAGCTGTTTCCGGCTTAGCTGGAAGCGAGTTTCCACCGCTGCACGTGCCGCCGATGACAATAGAACTACGAAAAATCAAGAAAAGTATTCAAAAATCGCTATCACGTTGCCCCTTTACCTCGCAATATTTCCAAATACAAGGAGAACCTGTTGGCCAAAGCCAAAAACATGCATAAATAATTTTGTTCAATTGTATGAATAATTTTATACACTTTTCGATGGTACAATAAAGAAAATGGCACAAACAACGCTATTACAGCTCCCCCTGCCGGCAGATTTTTTAAAATTCAGGGATGACTTGCTTGCCATAGCCATAAACCTACACAAAAAATTTGATTCAGTTCTATGCATAATTTTATACAGTTTTCGATGGTACAATAATGAAAATAGCACAGACATCGCAATTATAGCGCCCCCTTCCGGCTGAATTTTTTAAATTCAGGGAGGACCTTCGTGCTATGACCAAAAACATACACAAAAAATTTGGTTTAATTCTATGAATAACTTCATACACTTTTTCGATGGTACAATATTCAAAATGGCACAAAAATTGCTGTTACAGCGTCCCCTGCCGGCCGATTTTTTCCAAATTAAGGGAGGACCTGCCTGCTATAGCCGAAAACTTAAAAAAAAAAAATAGCTCACTTCTATGCATAATTCCATACACTTTTCGATGGTACAATATTGAATGTGGCACAAAAATCGCTATTACAGCGTCTTCTATGGGCAAATTTTTTCCAAATAAAGGAAGGCCATAGTCAAAACCATAAAAAAAAAAAAAAAAAAAAAAAAAAAAAAAAAAAAAAAAAAAAAAATGTTCAATTCTATGCATAACTTCATACACTTTTTGATGGTACAATGTCGACAGACACACGGACAGACGGACAGACAGACATTTTCTATAAACATATTTTTTGGGATCTCTGATCCCTAAAACGTGTAAATCCGTCAAAAACCGGAAGTCGAAAAAAAATTTCGATTACAATACTTTCTTCTGTTGAAGATAGAAGAAAGTAAAAATGGCAACCGCCTTTGTACAGATCTACCTCAGCTGTCCAACGCAAAAAAAAAAAAAAAAAAAAAAATTAAAAATATGGGAATGCAAACGAGATGTCTTACAAAATTTCTCCCACTGGAATAACATTAGCGAATGCGTGTTTTCTCCAGCCTCTTAAATGAAAATCCTGTGCAAGCTATACGTGGAAGGAACAGGTTAAGAACCTATGTACTAAAATATAATCTAAATATATATCTAAACTAAAATATAAAACCTTTTAGTAACTAAAAGATCTACTGAATATGGTATATCCTTGTAATATTTCCTCATAAAAATAATATCAATATTTCCATACCTTACAATCATTTTATTTTTACATATGAATAACCTATCTGATAGTATTGATTATAATGACTTCCAAACATTTTTATTTTATTTTTTTACGCAAAATAATTAATTAAATTTCTTGAATAGAGAGTACGTAATGAATATTTTAAATATTTTTCAAAACTTCTTTCCTTAAAAATGATTCATAAGGATGAAATGTATTATAAAATATATTAAGCGATTTTCAATTAAATAATGACATCGAAATTCTTATCATTAATTAAAATGCAAAAATAGGAAACTTCTAAAGTGTCAAAAACTTAAAAAAACTAATTACTTGCAGAGTACAAAAAAATGGGTTCAAATAAATTGCTAGATAATTAAAATTTTATTAAATTATCAAAAGTTACCTTTAGAATTCTTAATTAAAATGCATGTTAAACGTTAAATTTGGTCTAGGTTATTATCAAAGAGGGTAAATCCAATCAAAAATCTATTATTTTGGAATAGCTTTATATCATAGTTGTTCATTTACAATGGAAGGAGGGAAATTTTTACTTATTTATGTTCATTTGTAAGGTCGGTTTTCTAATAAATATAAGTTCAGAAAAATAATTTAAAATAATTATTTAGAATTTGTCAAGTAATAGTAAAAACTTTGATTGTTGAGAATCAAAAGCGTATGAATGAAATTCCTAAACCAAATTTGACATCAGAAGAGAGTTGAATGTTCTTCAAAAACGATAAATAAAAATTGGATCGGGATTTAGAAGAAAGAAAAAATATCTGTCAGTATTATGCGTTGAGAGATTGATACTAAACGATACTAAACGAAACATTCAGACAAATATATATATATATATATGGGATTATACATACTCTCAACAATGTAACTTGACAGACTCAAGGGTTTATTTGATCAATACGCAGTATTATGAAAAATAAAGAGCATAAACACGAGGAGCGAGAAAAAAGCGCAAGAGGTGCGGCAACGGCTATATAGAGGAATGGAATAATATCAAGAGGTGTTTATGTTTAGGAGTTCCATAGTTTGAATATTAACTGAATGTTTTGCTGAGAGCTGTCTATGACCGAATAAAAGGCTTGAATGAGAAATCTAGGTGATTTCCTATGTTTATAATTGTCATTGTGAAAATTGTATACTATATCATTAATGTTAACTGGATTTTCATAACGTATATTGGTTCGTCTAAGTAATATATGAAGTAAATACTTGAACCACTGATTGATGATTTCACTTGTAGCTATAAGCTAATTATTCTTTATATGCCAGACTCAAATATTCCTTGAACAACGGAAAGTCCAAGAAAACTCGAAGCTGGGAATATATGACCGCAATAGAACCGCCAGTAACGCTAGTAGTAGCTCAGGAAACGAGATAGAGGAACGGACAGAAGAAAAGGTATCACTGGAAAAATTCATAAATTTGACAGGAGAATAAATATCCCTTTTAGAGAAACAAGACTGTGTTTCCAACATAGGTATTCTTTACATGTATGAAATACAAGGGAACTTGTTAAAGAAGGACAAAAAAATTTAAGCAAATAATATTAAATGCTACCTGAGAAGGAAATGACTTTACTGTTCATTAGATTTTTTTTTAATTATTATTTGTAACATAGAAAGATATCAATTAATGTAAGATTTTTAAAATATTTATTTTTCTCGTCACATAATTGCCACTTGTTTATGAATTAAATTGTGAATAAAGGCGCCATTAGGAATATCGGAAATATTTTTAATATTCCTTCAGAGATACGGAATTTTCAAAAATACGGCTTAGTCTTGGCCCCTACGATGCCGTATTTTTGAGGTTATACTATATATAACAGACCACCAACAAAAACTGTAAAATTATGAATAAAATGACATTAACAAATACAGTTCCCCCCAACACACTTAACATAGATTACAAAAACATAGTAAAAAACAGCAGAAATTGAATAACATAAATGGAATGATAGAAATTCGTAGAACTTAGACAGAATCATCGGGTCCCAAATGCCTTAAGTTCCACAAATAAAATGTGTGGTTTTATCTTCATATTAGCCATAAATTAGTTAAAGAATATGAATTTGGGACTAACACACACACAAAACCGAGAAATAAACCATTGAACACCAATTAAGTTCAAAATGAAATAAGATTAAAAAGGATAGAGGAAAAAATAAAAAAAACAAATTACCAAATTAAAATTCATACTGTCATAGAATTACGTATAACAAATACACTCATTATGCATTTTATTCTCATTTAATATCATATACTATTAAAAATTAATATGATATTGTCCTGAGTAGGCTAAAATTTAAATACAAGTTAATCGTTAACTTTATTAAATATTAATGAATATGAATAAATTTAATATTCATTGATAAATATATAAATATAACTACACCATTATACATATAAAAGTATCAAATGAACATCCATTATAAACTGTGTATTAGCAACATAGTTATAAATCAAATGCCCCATTTTTTAATTAACCATTGCGTATTATCCAGACAAAGCCACCCTCCTCCGTGCTCTAACATCTACCCACCCAACTGTCCTATAATAAATTTTTATTATTATTTTACAATTTTTAATTTTTAATAATGATTTTCTTATTTTATATATTTTTTTTATAATTTTAGTTACGCATGTGTTAATTTGTTTTTTAAGATCATTTAAGTACTAATTATATATTAAAGAATATATGAATTTTTTTGGAAAAACATGATTCGATACATCATAAATTAGTTTTTTAATATTATTGTTAATTAGATGAGAAGAACATAATCACTTTATTCTATATAAATGATTAAGGATTATATTACGATATACAGAATTATGAAGACAAGATTTAAAATTAGTAAATGTATTAACTTTGAATTTAAATTCTTTACGATTATCATATAGATCAGTTATTATTTTGTTTCTTTTATTCTAATTTTAAGATCTAAAAAGTTAGTTGTATTGTTCGATAGGAGGTTTTGCGTTAATTCTAAATTAGTAGGATAATCTATTGGAAATTGAGAAATATTAGTATAATCAGCGGCAATTAAAATTATGTCATCAATATAACGATATAAATGTAGATTACTATTAGTAAAAGTACGTTCATAATGATATAAGTCTGATAATAAGTTGGATGTACAGCCACCTTGTTGTATAACGACGTTCTGTAAATATAATGTGTTATCTTGTAAAATGTAATTATTATAGATAATGAAATTTGTTACAGATTTAAAATAAGCTATATCTATATTAAATGGTAAATCCTGTTTATGGTGATACTTTTTAAATAATGCATTTATAATATTATGTAGATCTAATAAATCTATATTATTAAAAAAAATCTTTGAAATCATATGTCGTTATTTTGTTTACACATTTAAGATTTTTCATAATATTGACCAGTTGATAGCTATTTTTTATACAATGTGTATTATCAGAGGTTGTTGTCAGTATATATATTTGATTGAGAATTTTTAATAGAAGTTTATTGGCTATATTATTATATGTATTGCATCCAATAGTTACAGTCCTAAATTTAATTGGTTTCTTATGAAATTTGTGTATAAGAACTAAATAAGGATAATTAAATTTAGCAGAGAATATATTTAATAGTTTACAATAACTTTGAATTTTACGATTGTTTATTACATTTTCATTAGTTTTTTTGAAAACATTTGTAAATATATATATATAGGGAGAAGGGAACAGACAGAGGAGTATGCACAAAAATGAATATTAAGGGCATATTAAAGGAATATTAAAGGAATAAATATTAATGCTAGCGTACTACAAGTATGAACATCAGAAATAAACATTCTAATCGATGGATATATGCAGGATTAGTACAAATGAATGACCCGATTATAAAATTTTGTATTTTCAAAACGGTTACACATATTATAATAATAAGTGGTATATGAAAATATAGAAGAACATTCCAAGTTTTTTTTTTACTAAAAAATGTTCGATGTGCGAACCTTTCGTAACACGACAAACACGTAATCTGTAATCAAGTTCTATCCACAAATTTCATAGTTTTGTACAGTCAACGATACTAAGTACAGTACTGATGTATTAAAACACTAAATAATGCAGCACTGATGCATTAAAACTTTAAATAATGCAGCACGCATGCATTAACACGCTAAATAATGTAGCACTGATGCACCGTGTGCATGGCACGGTGTATCAGTGCCGTATTATTTTTGTCGAGAAATATTTTCTAAATGTAATTTGTAAGATTCAGGAACTGTATAAAAATTTAAAAACTACAAATTTTTGAAAATTAATAGCTGGATTATTAATATAATCTTAATTTCTACTTTATTTTGAAAACTTTTTCTATTTATATTAACTAAGTATTTCCACCAGGTAAACTACTAAAAACCATTTCAATTGTCTTGAAATACTCTGTATGAAGCTTTTTATTTTAGATATTCAAAACAGTTATTACAAAAATCAAATAATAAACACAGAAATAACGTTTTAGAGTTATATTAGAAGCCCAGAAATTTATCAGCGAAAGAAGGAATATTGTTCGAAAGAATACAAAGAAAATTTTGAATTAGTTTGCTGGTTCCATTTAACTGAGTGGGTTGAAAGTATTTGCGACAAATTTAACTGAAAATGTTTCAATTTTCTTTACCGTAGTGCGATTTGCAAAATTAAGCAATCTTATTTCATAGTACACAAGAGAAGAAAAGCAATTTCACCAAGTTGATAGGTATTGATTGAGGATTTCGAGATGGGCGTGCGATTTTCCGCTGAAATCGAAATAATACTGATTGTGTTTTAAGTACATTTATTTTACACAATATACGGTTGTAGTTTAGATGGATTTTTAATATGTTGTTCCCTAAAATTCGCCGTAATTGCTGGTGTTTAAATATTTTATTTAAAACTAGATAACATATGCAACAATTCGTTTGAGAAACATGTTGGTAATCATTTTACATCGCTTGAAAATTATCTAAATAGTTTAAACATTATCAGACATTTACAATTTTTATAAGAAAAAATACTTACAAATACTTACACAGCATACAAACCCCCTATGTTGATATTTATGTTATCAGATATCAAAAGCATCAAAATGATTAAAACACGATCGCACATTTAAACATTTTTGGTGAGAAAAATAATTTAAGAATAAAATAAATCCCTTCCGGCTCGACCTACAGACACAGGCAGATTTCAAATTTAAGTACTAATTTCACCATCAAAACTAAATCAAGATAGAAATAAAACCAGTTTAACAGTTTTATCTCGCCGCTTTAGGCGAGTTTTTAATTTCATTTATCTGTAAGAGATGGTTTTATAAGAATCATGTTAATACGATAATTTGTTCTTCAAATTAAAAAAAAAAAAGGTTTTCTGGAATAAGAGTTGGTTTTATCAAACACTTGTCAATATAAAAGGTGTAGATAATATTAAGAAGATTTATAATAAATTTAATTGGACTTGATATCTTGTGAATTGATAAAGTTATGAAATTTTTTCTTATAAAAACCCTATTTTTCTCGCCTCTTGAGCCCATTTTTAATGATAACAAAATCTATCATACATAAATTTTTGTCTCTTTTCCTAGAAGTAATAAAAACTTTAAACTGATTTGATACTTATTATAATTAAGACATTATGGATTTTATTTTGTTTAAAAAAAACCCTCCTAATTTCCACCTCCTTTATCCGATTTTGCTCTTAATGAACTTCACCCCGATTTTCTGTTTCTTAATTTCATGTGTCAGTTTGAAAGAGATTTGTGCAGAATTATGGAAGCTATCGTGTCCATAAAAAAGTGATATATATATATAGATAGATAGGTAATGTTTTGAACTGGGGGTGGTTTTGGGTTTTAGGACTCGTGATCGGCGTAGATCTGCAAAAATTTTTCAGAAATTCCAACATAGGGCAGAATGTAATAGGGAATGTTTCTTACGAAATCTACCTAAAAAACAATATTGTATTCATTTAACAGAAAACGGGTTCATAAAAGGAATGTACGAATACATACTTAAACTAGTTGCATGTGCCAATCCTAAAAGTTTCTTCTATCTCATATATCTTAATATTTCAAACTGTAGTTACGAATGTTATGACTTCACTATTATTAGTTCAATACTGTACCAACTTTGACATTCATCTTCAATTTCTGCTTCAGTGGGAGTAAAAACGAGTTAATCGCGATTATGATATGTATTAAAATCGATAGTTTTCGTTATTCTATTGTACCTCAGCTGTTCGAGAATAGCCGACTTGTTAGAATGCGACGTTGCGCCACTTTATGAGTCGCCGGTGTACAATAGAACTACAGAAAATCAAGAAAATTACTCAAAAATCCCTATTATAGTGGACGTTTTGAAAAATTGTTGCGACGGAATATTTCCAAATTCAAGAAGGACCTGCTTGCCATCGCCAAAAACATGCACAACAACATTTGGTCCAATTCTATGTATAACTTCATGCACCTTTCGATGGTACGATAATGAAAATGGTACAAAAATGGTCGCTGTTGCAAAGCCCCCTTCCGGCGGATTTTATTTCCAAATTCAGTGCGGACCTTCTTGCTTTAGCCAAAAACATACACAAAGAGTTTGGTTGAACTCTATGCACAACTTCATACACTTTTGATGGTAAAATGGCGACACACGGACAGACAGGCATTTTTTATAAAAATGTTTTTGGGGATCTCTGACCCCTAAAACGTATAAACCTGTACAAAGTCGGAAGTCGAAAAGAATTTAGATTACAATCAGTGGCGTGGCGTGAAAATTTTCGGTGGTCATCGCAATTATTTAAGTTTGTGGTGAAAAATTATTAACTCTAAAATTCAATGGTTGAATGTTCAAAAAAGAAACTTTAAATCTTACCTTCACTTATACATGAACTCCAAATGTTCTGCTAAAACTGGATCGTAGAGTTTTAAAAGCTTATTAAGAGTTTTAAAATATTGCTTGGTCATCGCCGCATCCAGCGATAACCGGACGCCACGCCACTGATTACAATACTTTCTTCTATTGAGGATATAAGAAAGTAAAAATACGAGTAATGTATGTGTGTTTTTCAAAAAAGATTTTTAGATAATAAGAGCTATGAAAGTCAAAGAAAATATTTTTAACACTTTGAGATCTGTGCTATTTCAACTGCTCTCTCTGGGATGGGGATATTTGGTACTTTTCATGATTAAAAAAAAAATAAAAGGAAGATATGTTGATCCCGAGTTCAAACGACAGTAGCGACCACTGTCACAAATCTATGACAGGTCTGGGTTCCACAAGCTGCAAAGGTGCCTTCCTCCCAAACACCCCCTTTTTCAAGCCAGGTGCAGCCACTCAAACTGAACCACTGAAATTCAGCATATAGGCATCTAAGACATTAGGCTTCAATATTCCACATGAACCATCGCAGTACAAACATTTTATACACACTCGGGACAATAATTATTGAATCATCCTCGTACAAATTAAAAACATTAACTGTAAATTTCTTTCTTACATTTCTACAAATTATTAAAACTTAATATATTTAATATATATAATATTATTTTCTCAAATATGAACGAATTGTTCAAATAATCCAACAACACTGACTACCGAAAAATTACTTCATACATTTTTTATATTTCTTAACTGTACATTGGTGCAGCCAAACCATGAAATTTTTATTTGCTCTTGTTGAGGGATTTTACAGTGAATAAGTTATTATCAATTTTTTTCTTTTTATTATTGACAGTAATTATAATTATAAAAATCTAAACTTTCACATATTTGGCCAAGAGCAAGAAGAGGTTAATCTGGTAATAAGGAACGGCCAAGCACAAAACATATACCATATTGCATGTAACTTAGAGTCGCCATTCAGATTTTATCATTTTAAGTTCGTATAACGCACAGAAAAAGTGTAAAATCAATTTTGAAAATCATAACGATCCAATAAAATGTTAACAACAGGTGTGAAACATAATTAAAGGCAAAATCTTCTTAAAAAAAAAAAAAAAACACGAACAAAATAAAAATGCAGAATGGTTTTCGAAAGAACTTTATCCTTCTTCACCATCTACAAAGAATGCGTGCTACTGCTACATCTTTGAAAGAAGGAACAAGACTGAAAAGAAATGGAAGAAAAAGGGATAGAACTACGAAAACAGTCAACGTAAAAGTTAGAGGCTTTAGCCAGTCAGATAGAGGTCACTAACCATTCAGAAAAAGACACAAGAGATCAGAAGGAGAAGTGGAAAGCAATTAAAATAATAAAAAAAATAATAAGAAAATGAAAAAGATTTTATAGGAAAATATATAGCAAAACAAAGAAGAAATGAAAAATAATGTATACATATATTGCTATTTTATGGGCATTATTTGTATTGCTTTATAATGGTTTTAATTTATACATGCTGTTTCAAAATGATATGTCAGAAATTTAAAGGCTGGTGGAGGGGAAGTTAGTAAGCAGATTTCGTTTAGGAATATGGGTAGGAAATTGTAGCGTTGATGCAGAAGAGGGCGCTGTTTAATTCGACGGATGAAAACGCTTATTTGCCTTCAATCGGCATTCCCCGCACGGATTTTGGGCAACATCCATCGTTAAACCACCTACATGCCTGCATGCATTATGCATCACATGCCTACATGCATCATATTAAAATGCCTACATGCATTTCATGTTTGTGGCTGCGTAAGGTAATGGCTCACACCCAATGCACCTCCAACAGTTCTGGAACTTTTCGAAGGGCATTCGTCTACTGTGCATAATATTGCTTTTCCCACAGCAGGAATTCTACAATACCTTCCAGCGGCCGTATCACGCCTCGAGGCATAAAATGATCCACTCGCGCACAACTCCCGATAAAGATGCTGAATTGTTCGGTGATCCAACAGATTCCTACTTGGAAATCGTTCCATGAATATCCTTTGAACAGCCGCTAAATTTTCTTGCGCAGCCTCATACATGAAATACGTAGGAGGTGTATAAAGGAAATTGTAAGGTGTAAAATTTTAAAAGGTGTCTAAAGGAAACAAGCCCAGTACATCAGACGCGAAGCAGATCTTATATGCACCAAATCAATATAGTTTTTAGCTGAAAAGAATGAAAATTAGTGAAAAGAGGGTGCAAAACAGTATAACAATAAAACTATTAAGCAATTGAAGAAAGAAACAATAAATACATACAACTCCTAGCTCTTCGGAAGGTGACGTCTCCCACCTTCCGAAGAGCTAGGAGTTGTAAGTAGTTTTAGTCAAAAATGTTGCAAAATGAACTCCAAAAATACTAAAAAACATTACGCAATTTTTTTTTTTTGTATTTATTTGATAAAATGTAAACGTCCTAAATATGAGAATATGCATAATATTTGAAATAATATAACATGCATAATTATATGTTTTGTCTAAATTTGTATAAAATAAGCTTTTAAATAGTATATTATATACTATAATTAGTATGTTAATGAATTGCTAAAAATATACTTATTTCTTTGCAGAGACTAATAACATTATAAGTATTTGTAATAATAAATTAAGAATAATTGTAGATGAGGCTTAAAAGCAATTTGTTTCATAATCATCTTGAAAAGGACTTTACATTAATAACTGTCTCCAAAATGGCTAATAAAAATAGGTACCCATTCGTACCTCTAGCGCCCTATATTTTGTTTGTTACAAAAATGCATAAAAAATACGCTTGAACATATAATTTCACAATTTAAAAAAATGAGTATTTCAAAGAAGTCTACAAGCTAGATTATGACTTATTTATTTCGATAATTGGTAGAAAAAACACAAACACTCCTAAAAAAGCATACATATTAAGCAAATAAATATCCACCTTAAGCTATCATCTTTCGGAAACAGATAAAGACATTTACAGATAATTATTTCATACAATTTTCATGTCATAGAGAAGGAGAAAAAAATACGAATTTATTAAAATTCGAGGCGTCCGAAATATGGGACGCAAGGCATAAATGGGTTAAAACCAAAAATTATATTTATTTAAATATGTATTTATATATTAATCTCTGCATTTTAAAGCATAGAAAATGTTTCTTTTTTGCGACAAGGATGTGAGAGATGGGGTAATAAATATTAAGCCGTTGGCTTCTCACTGAGTTTATAGGGCCTTGTTTAAAGACACATTAATGATAGTTCTAAGTACGCCGTAAATCAAATGCAACTAATTCTTGCGGGATCATTTTTGCCATTATTTGTAATTAAATGAATATGTTTGTATAGGAGGTGTAATGTAGATTAAAAAAATGGGATAATCCTTAAGAATACTTGAAACATACATTTTTAGAAAACATTTATGTTGTTATAATTTAGTGCAAAGAAATGTTTGTTTCTTTGTACTTTTAAAAAACTAATAAATTCTAACTGTTTGAAATAAAATGAAATTATTGTATTAATCGATTATTTGATTATATGTTTTTGTCCTGAATTGTTTAATTTCTTATAATATAGGAAAAAAATGATTGATTGACGCGTGTGTTTTAAAAATCTAAATAATTCTTATTGAAAGGTTACTTTACAGCACACATATTCGTAGAGTAAAATAACTGTAAAAGGTTCATATTGTGAAAAACGTTTTCAAGTGAGAAATAAAATTAATTTTCATTAAAAAAGTTCCAAAAATGTTAAAAAGTTTTATAAATGTCGAAAAGTAGTTTATGTATTTCCCTAAGAGTTACGTCACAACACATTATCCCTTTAAGACCCAACCCGCACGATCGTGCGGTTTAGACATACATTTAAATTTTTGCTTCTGAGTCGTATGTAATAAAAACTCTAATCGAACGATAGTTCTGGTTTGCAGATAGTGTAAAGTATCATTTTTTATCAGCAGATAGCAATTGCAGTCGATGTTTTACATTCTACAGGCATGAGTATCTTTGTTTACAAATACATCGGGTCTTGAAGGGTTATCTGAAAATTTGTGTAGTGTTGTATAAACGTTTGATTCAAAAAATGAGAAAAACATAAAAATTTGGCCGTGTTTAAAGACATTTAAAATGAATTTTAATTACTGGCTAGTAAGCATTTGTTCGTTTAACCCCTTGAAAAGCGGTGATGTCACTATGACATTACCTAATTTTAACCCTTAATTTACACATTCGGATACGAATGTTTACATGAAAATTTCGCTTTTATTAAGAACGCGAAAATATACAAATAATTTTTTTTATAAATACTGGTGTCATTCAATTATTTCACATTTTACGTATACAAGTATCGTGCCCCTGAAAGGCTTAACACAGGGAAGATAAGAGTGGATGCAATACTATGGGAAATATGTGAACTTTAAGAACCGTTTCCTCGGAGACTACCCGCTCGATGCAATTTGGAATCCATATTCACTGGATTATGCTCAAGACTTACGGCAGACAGTTTTTTTCTGCAACTAAAATTTTTTATTTTAGAAAAATGGCAATTTTTCAAAAATTTTACATTTTTCAGATTTTTTTTTTTTTTTTCTGAAACTATTAATTGGAATTTTTTAAAACTACCCCGTATGATCTTATATTTAGACTCTACCACCAAAATTTTGTTTTATCGAAATTGCTTGAGTACTTTAGGGTTTAATGGGGGTTTTAGCTGAAATGTACAATTTTTCGGAGAGCTTAAAAAACATAGACAGTTCTAACTTGAGTGAAGTTTTTGCACAGTTTTAACAAACACGTGAATTAAAGTATATATAAACACATGGATAAAGTTTAGTTACATAGAATAAATTAGTATAAAATGTTAAATTTATACTAATTAATGTAGTAAAATTAATGGAGTAAAATTAATGTGAGTGGGCGTGTCGTCACAGTTTTGCCTTCACGTAAAAAAATGATTTTTTGTTTAGATTTGTTAGCTTTGCCACTTTACGAATGAATGGGCATCATAGTAAATAGTATGGAAAGCATTCGCCGTAATTATTTAGTTTTTTACTGGTAACGATTTGGTTATATTTATGTTGCGCTTGCTCTTCATGTTCATAAAATAAAATAAATTAATAATAAAGTTGAGTTTTCGTTTTTCAATTCATAATAAAATTGTTTTTCATTTCCAATTTCAAATAAAGTTAATCTTTTTTTTTCTTTTTCTAAAAACGAAAAGAAAAAAAAAGAGAAAATATCACCTATAATTCGTAGATATGAAAATTTGAGCAAAACTATTCGTTCCGACATTGAATATACATATTATGATAGTACCCAAAAGCAGTTGTCCTGTTTTAATGACAGTATCATCGGCGGAAAAGAATTAATTAATTGCTTTACATACGCTTCTGTCAATGACACGTGCATGCGTTTCAACTGACATGATGTGAATATAAGGATAGTTCCGATGGTATTACGTACAAAATTTGGAAACGCGACGAAAGATGCAATCTAATCTTTAACAGCTGAGGTAATTAAAGAATTCGTTGAATACTGCGTTTTCGTGTAATCACTGACCTATTTCAGTGATATTGTGAATAATTCGAAATTTGGTAACACATTTTTTTGGCACACTGTAACAGAAATAAAAAGGTTCCTTAATTTAGGAAAATATAATATAATTACGAACGAAAATATACAAAAATCTCTTTGAAGTTATCCAAGATTTCAGAATGCATTCTTTATCTTCAAAAACCTCAGAAACCAACATAATTTCTAGAGATTGATGGCACTGGGGATAAAGAAGTGGCATCTCATGTTTCAAAACTGGGAGTAAATTATTTTAAGAAAGAATGAGTAACATTAGATAGCAGAAATTAATATATACAAAAGGTGCATACAAGTGTTACGGGGTATCTAAAGCTCCATCATCAGTACAAAATTAAAAGTTAAAGGCTAAAATATAGGGAGTCAGAGAGACGAATCTCACAACTCGACCGTCAAACTCGAAATAGCGGTGAAACAACTACGCAAAACAACTACGGAGTCAAACTTCCGCACGCATATGTGCATACATTGGTCTCTTCGTATGCGCGTGAAGTTTGACTCCGCTGTTGTTTTGTGAATCTCAATCTTTCACTTTGACGGTCGAACTTTGAGGCTCGCTATGTTTAGCCTTTAAATCTTATATTCGCACTTATGATGGAGCTTTAAAGCCCCAAAACAACTATACGGACCTTTTGTATATATTCATTTATGCTATACGGGGTGTCCGGTCTCAACGGTGTCCAATGGCTAATTCCTAAACCGTTAGTCATAGACATATAGTTCTAATTATAAAAATGTTTTAAATCAGGTAAAGAAATATTTTAAAAGCGATTTGGTTCAATAAAAAAATTTCTTAAAAAATTACGAAATTTAAATTTTTATACGGTCATAAGGTCCTATAAGTTATATTTTGTCAAATTTTCCTATTACACTGACAAGTAAGACAAAAAAAGTCCCATTCATATAATGCTAAAATTGAGTGAGTTATGAAACTTTAAAAATGCATGACTTATGCCACTTTTCTGCTCTGAAAACAAACGAGTTCGGCTTGGATTTTAGGGATCACATACCAAGTGCGAAGATCTTATTTCATGTGTATCTGCGCTTTGAAAAAAATCGTACAAGTATTACGATTAAGATAAAATTTATTAAGTTTCAGATTGGCTAAAATAACATATGTTTTATTGTGTCAGGATTTGAGACTCTTTCTTTTATGATTTCTTTTAACAAATATGTTATTTTTTAAAGTTTTTATGTTACTTCAACGATCTTATGTATGTTTTTCCAGTTCAAAATTTTGTACTCGGACTTTAACTCACTTTTAAATATAGATCGAGATTATATTTTACATACTGACGCAAATCCAATAAAAATCTAATATTATTATGATTTTCCGTGGTTACCATTTATACTTATTTTACAGTATAACACAAAAAATTTCGGATAGATTACCGCCAAGAAGTTTAAGAAAAAGTTTTAGATTAGATAATACAAGACCGCGATTGTTGATTTTTTTTTTTTACTTTTATGTATTTTATAGCACTGAATCCGAAAATTACATTAATTTTTAATTATCATGTCAGGATATTTCGCAAATTATAAATTGTCAAATTTAAAGAATAACAAAAATCGGATTCTATAAAGTAGAGGAGATGGTTGTGTTTTTTAACTTTTGATAATTGATTTTTAAGTACTTTTTAGCACTGAATGTGAAAATGACCTTAATTTTTAACTATCATGTTAGAATTTTTATGCAAATCGTAAATGTGTAAGTTAAAATATAGCGAAAATCTCATACTATAAAACGCATGTAAAACTTTATTTTATTTTATTTTATTTTATTTTATTCAATAATTTATTCGATATTTTTGCCTATCCTGGTATTCTTACAGCTCTTAAATAGCTGAGTGGTCCGATGAGATGAGGGAGGAGATTCAATTTTAAATTTGAACTTTTTAACTTTGAAATTTGAGAAAAATCCTGATGTGATGGTTAAAAATGAAGGTCAATTTCAGATTCAGCGGTACTGAATACATAAGAATCAGTTATCAAAAGCTAAAAAACATGACATAACCCAACTTTTGCAGGCTTGTGTAACCTAATAATATTTTAAAATACATATCATTTTATAAAGAATTGAGGCTGTTAATTTAGCATCATTTTATTTAACAAAAATTCTGTTTTTTCTTTCTTCTTAAATGTTTATTACAAATTGTATATTTTGCATTAATATGTCAGAATGATTAAAGATTTCAAATTTATATTGCAATGTTAATTTTACTCTCAACTATTTTCTAATATATCTGATGAAATTATATTTCGACTAAATTTGTGAATGACCCCCAATTTGCAAGAAAAAATATACTCCAACTTTAAACAGCTATTACTCGGTAAATTTTAATCGTAGAATAACAGGACTTTTTGTGTATTACTTGTCATTGTAAAAGGAAAATTTTACTAAATATAATTTGTAGGACCGGGGATCGTATAAAAATTTAAATTTCTTAATTTTTTAAGAAATATTTTTATTGACCCAAATCGCTTTTAAAATATTTCTTTTCCTGATTTTAAACATTTTTGTAATTGGAACTATATGTCTATGACTAACGGTTTAAGAATTAGCCATTGGACACCGTTGAGACTGGACACCCTGTATAACGTTGCTCAAGCTCATTCTTTCTTAATGTAGTGACACGAAGTACAATCCTCTCACCTTTTAAGTAAATTATGTTTTTGATAGTATGTAGAGTTCATCTTTTTATTTTTAATCCACTCTGATCTGATTTTTAAATTCAATTTGAGTCCATTATTTTTAATTAGCCGTTATATGCGAAGCAACAATCGTAAAATACTCGTATTTCCTAAACATTCTTTAGATGCACTGATCCGCGATTTAAGATTTTTTTTTTCTTTTCTGATAATAAATGGATATCTTCTTATTGCAATCATTTAAATACAACCAAGTTTCATCCATTGTAATAACGTTTTTCCTTATTTCTCCGTATAAATGCTTCACATAAAGAATTATATATCGTGTTCTACTTTCGGTGATATGTCGTGGAAAAAGACGATAAACAATGTGTTTTTTGGAATTTTTTAAATTAAAATCAATATTAATGATTTTTTAAATAATTGACACTGAGTATTTTAAAAGATTCATCAACAGTCGTTTAGCTTGAAAATTTTCTTTTATCATAATTGAACTTATTTTTGTAATATTCGAAGTACTGCTTTTTTCTTGGGCAACTATTTAGAATATTTTTCCCATTTGAAGTCATACGTTCATATTTTTTCCTCTCTTATTGACAGTATTACATTCTGTGGCTTCAGATATAAAGAAAAAACATGCTTTTCTCAAAGTTTTTTAATAACCGAATGCGAATAATTCTCTACGGAAATTGGAGAAATATAGCCTTCCGTCCTTCAGTTCTTTAAATGCGCCATTTTGCATCTGAAAAAAAAAATTAGTTACCAGACGAGAATTTATATTGTCAAAAACACATTAGCTGTGAAAAATAATTTTCTTATGGAGGAGATTTTTTACACTAAAACAAATTCGTCTAAAAAATCTGGGAACCGCCTCTGCACACTATAAAAGCTACTCGAAAACATTTCCGAAACTTAGAGGCAGCAAATGAAACTTCGTTTTTATATATACAAATTTAATTAACAAAAATAAAATAGTTTCGATGGTTTCCAAAAATAAAGAACGCTTTTCAAAATTATGGATAACTCGAACGTACTCATTGTACAGTTTCGTTCATGGTTATATTATATCTTCATTGATTAAGAAACATTTGATTGTTTTATGTTGTACAACGAGACACCCCCAAAAAATATTGACGTATACATGTATATATATATATATTCTTTTAAATAAAAGTCGAAAAATGTTTTCAGAATGAAAACAGATTGGTGATTTCGGTTAATAAATTGCAGAGGAATTTTTAATATTTTACACTCACATGCACGAATTATTTTTAAATGCTGGAAAAAAAATATTTTGCATTTAAATACTTTTTGATGAACGAATAATGTTGAGTTTTTTAAAATCTTACATTTATTAAAAATTACAGAACGAAACTCATATTATGACAGGCCCGACAAGGTAGCTACCTAGAAGGTTATTCATCTCTCATATTTTTAAATTACAAACTTCTGTATTTCAGCTGAACGGACGGGGGCGTGGTAGAGACACTTCATAAATTTTAGGCTTACTATGCGACGATTAATATGGACCAAAGACTAATTCAATCTTCGCTAAAAATAACTAGTAAGTTATGAAATATTATCCATTTACGTAAAATCACCGATATTCCAAATGAATATCAATTTACCAAACTTACAACTACTTTAGTTGCAAATCAATTTAGTTGCAAATTAGTTAGTGAAAATCTTGAACACAATATAATTTCATTAAACTTAACAACCCATGGTTGTCAATAAACTTTATTTCTCAAACTATAATCTAAAATGGATTACCAGTCGACAACTGCTTACTCAGCAAGATTCGATAACGCGTGTCCAAAAAGTCAGGTTCTATAATTAGTCCAGGGGAAATGTACATTTTACCTTGCAAAAGGTCGGGTAAAAGATTTTTTTTCTGAATTGTTCATAATGATGCCAACATGGAAAAACCAAGTTTTCTAACAAAATTTCTTTAGGCTAAATTTTTTGTTGCCGAAAAACAACAAAATTTTGGGACATTTTTTAATTTTTTGGAAATATCTCGAGACTCGTTGCCGTAGCATATTATTCGTCAATTACAATATTAAAGAGGATACAGTTCTCTACAACTTTCATATTTACAACTTTTTATACACTAAATAGCAAGCTCAGTACGCTATATCAAAAATAGGTCAATTTTTTTCAATTTTCTGAAAAACCGTGAAAAACGTAGTTTTGCCGCGATTATTCAAATGTTCACAGATTTAATTGTGTATGTCGACTTCTAAAAATTGGTAGCAGTAAATTATATATTATTTGCACACTCACGTCTTTATTTTCATCTCAATAGACATTTTATATGCAATAAATTTATATAATTTTAAAAGTATGGCAGAGTGTAGATGAATGAGACAATTTCCATATTTAGACAGTAACTTTAAGTGTTACTGTAACAATGTTAACTTCAAAGCATTGTTTAAAAGAATTTTTCAATCTATAGTAACTTATTGGCACGACAGTTTCAATTAAAAAACATTTTTTGCTTAATTTTAATAAAATTTATAATTTTATAATGCATACATATTTTTCGAGGTATCAATAGAATAGGTGGGTCATTTTCAAAATCTGTCCATGTTTTGGAATAACAAAATCAAATTTTTAGAAATAATCAGAAAGTTTTAATTGTTTGTAAATAATTACCTTACATCATAAACATTAATATACAAGCATCAGCAGTGACCAAATTACTAATTTAATATTTTCAAACTAATTTTTAAATTTTAATGCACTTAGTATAATGACATAAGTGAGCACGGTAATGACAAATTAAGCAAAATATTTTTATTTTTTCCCCAGGCATAAATGGCAACCATTATATCTTCCGGCCCATACAATGATTTTCTATTTCTCATATAATGAAAGCAGATTAAGAAATAAAAGTTCATTTAATTATCAATTAGAATTGGGTACGGTAATGACTTACAAAAGAATACTCACCAAAACATTCAAAGTCTTTGCTTGCTTTATTGAAACTATAAAACAATTTACTCAATTCACCTAAACCTGATAACAAGTTGACTTTTAAGGAGTACTTTTGCTTTGATAAAAAGGTATGCGCTGTCCTCTAAAAAAATCCGGAGGAACTTTTTGTCAGAAGTATGGCAATGACAATCTTTCTTGGGACACGGTTTAAAAAAATTATTAAGAATCATAGATAAGTTTAATTAATGAAAATAAATATTTTTAATTAGTAGCATCTTAATAAATAAAAATGTATAAAAAAATTATAACCATCTGTTTTAAATAGAACTTTGTCAAATCTTTACCTCATAAATTGCTTCTTGGGACAATCTACGGTAATGATAATTTGACTACAAAAGAATATATTTCTTATTTTTAAATTTTTTATAAATAATAATATATCTGTAAATTATCATTAAAAACATGATACTTAAAATGCAATGATTAAAATTATGATATTTAACTATTTTTCTGTGCAAATGTGAAAAGCCAGTAAAACATGAGACTTTTCTTGAAAATCACCCAGGTATGAAAATTTGCGAAAAACATATTTTATTCCCCACTACAATGGTATATTTTATTTACCAATTATTGATAACATATGTTTTAATGTTTTATTGTTTTAAAGATAGCAAACATTGAATTCTAGTTCCATATAAAAGGGGGGATGGCCAAAAAAGATAAATATCTTTTATGAAAGAAGTACTTTTACCTTATAAAATAGCTACAATAAAAATGACACCAGATTATTTCACTAACTAATGTTATGCATTTATATATTGTAAAATTTATAAATTCTGTTAATAAAATATTTTACATAACTAGTTTTATAAAAAAATATTTAAATATTAGTTTTAAAATATAGTGTCAATTTTTTTCCACTTATATGAATAAATATAACAAGAGATTATATCATTTTAGCATGCAAAAATATGATAAGATTATCTATTAATTGCTTTAAAGCTCAAACAGGATACTTTAAATTTCAGAACGGGTTCCAGACAGTTTTCCAAAAATCAAAGTGTCCTAATATATTGAAAAAAAGCAACCAAACCCGAAAAAGTACAAAAGCACAACATTAGATATTGATCTCAGGTATCCCATGGAATAAAAATGATTAAAAGTGACAAAATGCGAGCGAGATATTTGTCTAAAACGCTCCCGTAGGTTTAATGTTACCTTAAGAATGTCTTCGTGTGATTAATTTAGTCCTATAATTCATATAACTGTAACTTTAAACGCCTCAATACGACAATCTTTGAAAATGAAATATGTATATACGGAATTAGGTCTTTAAAGAAAAGTATATATTTTTTCAAGAGAAAGAATATGAACAATTATACCTGCTAAGATGGAAACCTATTTAAAGCGGAATATATTTCGGTTCCTTTCGGCACGGTTTTCAAGTTTTTAATGAATCAATATTTGGCAAAGCTGATTACGTAGTTCAGCATTACGTATTTAATGCTTACACACTTAAAATTTTCAAAATCCAGCTATTAGAGATTTATTAAAATTCCCGTGGTAATTTTTTTTTTTAAGAGGGGGGTTGGAGGGGGCGCCAAAATCCATGTTTGGCACGGGTGCAAAAATGGCTAGTTTAGCCTTTAACCACCTAATTTACTGCTATTAATATATAGAATTTGACATACACGATTAAATCCGTGGGAATCATTTGAATAATCAAGGCAGAATTGCGTTTTTTACGGTTTTTAAGAAAATTGAAAAAATTGTCATATATATGAAATGGCGTACTGCGCTTGCTATTGAGTGTATAAAAAAAGTTCTAAATATGAAAGTTGTAGCGAATTTTATCCTCTTTAATATTGTAATTTACAAATAACATGCTACGGCAACGAGTTTCGAGATATTTACAAAAACCAAAAAAGGTCCCAAAATTTTCTTGTTTTTTGGCCACAGAAAATTTAGCCTTAAGAAATTTTGTTAGAAAACTTGGTTTCTTCATGTTGGCTTCATTATAAACTAGGGATGCACAACCTGTGGCCCGCGGGCCAGAAGTGGCCCGCGATGGGTTAACTTGTGGCCCGCGATCTTCGTCAATTTATAACTGGAAAAATCGCAATTTTTCTCCATATGTCGCAGGAAAAAATTGAAAATTTATTTTATCGGGTTCGGAAAATCGCGAGTTTTGTCCATTTATTGGAAGAAAAATCGCTAATTTCGGCAATTTGAGGCGGGTAAAAATCGTGAATTTCGTTGATCGAATGCGGAAAATCACGAATTTTTGTGGATTCGGTGCATAAAAGCTCAAATTTTGTTAAACGGGCACAGAAAAATCGCGAATTTTATCAATGAGGTGTTGAAAAATTCCAAATTTCGTTGATCGACTGCGGAAAATTCGTGAGTTTCGTCAGTTTATCGCGTGAAAAAAATTATAAATTTCGTCGCTCAGTTAAGGATAACGAATTTTGTTGATCGGGTTCGGAAAAATCGCGAATTTTGTCGATCATATGCGGAAAAATTTCCAATTTCGTTGATCAGCTGAAGAAAAACCGTGAGTTTTGTCAGTTTATCGAGAGAAAAAATCTCGAATTTCGTCAATTTGCAGCGGAAAAAATGACAAATTATATCAGAGTCGATTAAGAATCTCGAAATTCGTTGATCAGGTGCAATAAAATTATCGCGAATTTTGTCAATTCGGTGCGGAAAAATCTCAAATTTCGTTAATCAGGCACGGAAAAATGGTGAATTTTTTTGATGAGTTGCAGAAAATTTGCAAATTTTGTAGATCGGGCGCGGAAGAATCGCGAATTTCGTGAGTTCATTGCGAGAAAAAATTAGAAATTTCGTCAGTCAGTTAAGAATCCCGAATTTCGTTGATCGGGTTTGAAAAAATTGTGAATTTTTTCGATCATGTGCGAAAAAATCTGAAATTTCGTTGATCGACTGTGGAAAAATCGCGAGTTTTGTTAGTTTGTCGCGAGAAAAAATTGTAAATTTCGTCACAGTCTGTTAAGAATCACGAATTTCGTTGATCGGGCGTGGAACAATTGCGAATTTCACTGAAGGAGTGTGGAAAAATCTCGAATTACATTGATCGAGTGCGGAAAAATCGCGAATTTTGTCGATGAGGAGCGGAAAAATTGAAATTTCGTTGATCCGCTACGGGAAAATCGCAAGTTCCGTCAGTTTACCGCGAGAAGTAATCGAGAATTTCATCACTCTGTCGCGGTAAAAAAAAAATCACGAGTTTCTTCAATTGATGGAAAAAATTACAACTTTATCAGTTGTTTGCAAAAATATCGCTAAATTTATCAATCGCACGTGGATAAAAAATCGTCAG
The DNA here is from genome assembly GCA_963932465.1 of Maratus speciosus. Lineage (NCBI taxonomy): Eukaryota > Metazoa > Arthropoda > Arachnida > Araneae > Salticidae > Maratus > Maratus speciosus. The sequence goes on along the minus strand of OZ010788.1, from coordinate 533,145,600 downwards.
CTTTGTCAAAATTTTCCATTTATCAAGAAGATTAGTCTTAGTATGGTTGTTCATTCAGATGTGAAGAAAGCATGCATACAATGAATTATTTCTATTTGTTTATTTTTTTACATACAAAAATCATTATTTATCAAAAGTAAAGAGTTATTACCCCCCCCCCCCCTCCAAACCTCTCCGATATAGAATTTTGTCTGCGTTACTGATGTGGCCCTCGACAACCCAAACATTTTTGTAAGTGGCCCTTCTCTCAAAAAGGTAGTGCACCTCTATTTTAAACAGTTCAGAAAAAAATCTTTTACCCCACCTTTTGCAAGGTAACCCCCTTTTTTTGGTACATTTCCCCTGGACTAAATTGAACGAAAGCCTTGTCTACCGGAGCGGCAGAATTCCACCATAATCCGATAATATAGACTTTTGCCTCTCATTTTATATTCTGCAGATTGAACGACAAAGCCTAATTTGCATAAACTTACAACTAAAACCAGAAACCGTAGACAACGAGAGCTCCAAACACACTTCGGAAAATTTGAGTAAAAGAAAGTACAGATGTCGCAGTTGCGCACACGGATTAAATTTTAAATGTTTGACATCACTTTCATATTCAAAACATTAGAGTCTCTTTATAAGAGAGTTTTTAGTCCAGAACAATATGAGGTTTACAAATAATAAAAAGTGCATTAATAGTTACAAATAATAAATAACTCTTTGTGGTATTATAAACTTTGGATATTTTAACACAAATAAGAATGTAAAGAAAATAAATATTTTTCACACAATCTAGTTGAAATCTACGCTTAGACCTTCACTAAAAAATGCTCTCTTCTTCAGCGCAGAAGTAATTTTGTCAAAGATATAATTTCTAACTGAATATTCAAAAAGAAAATGATTATGCTATTTATTGCTGTATTTCCCAACTATCACTGAACTTTATGCACAAGTTAGTCATAATTAAACTGTAAGTGCTCAAGGTATTCTGCAGAGCAATCTAATTGCGAAAATTGAGTCAAATTTTGTGGGATGATTGAACAAGATGAGAGACGAAAATTCCACAAAAAATACATGCCACATATACACTAGCGGTGGATTTTAAAATTAATTTCTGTTCGCGGAATATTTCCCGTCCCGTCTTGTTTAATCCTCTTACAAAATTTGGCTTATTTACGCATTTAGATCGCACAACAGAAAACACTGCGTACTGAGGTTAATTATAGTAACCTTGTATTAAAAAAAAGTTTCGTTTTTCGGGAGCACAACGGTCATCTTTTTCAAATGAGGCTAAATAGAACGGAACCTCTGAGTTTAAAGTGTAATTCCCCCCATTACAAACTTCCATGCCTTACTCGATATTCGAATTAACCTGGAACCCCTTGTCCAAAACTCAGCATTACCTAATTACTCGTCAAGCATATGAAATGTAACAAAGGAGGAAAAATTGACATATACAAAGTTTCCAGAAGCTTGTTTTATAACGCAAAAACATATGAATATATTATGTATAAGAAGGTTAATACAAAATTAAAAGTATCGTATTCGCAAAAGCGTAATGTGCCAATATTGATTCTGTCAGCTTATTTTTTGACCAATATGGACAATACTGACATGTAATATATTCATTGGAATATTTTGTCCTTAAACTAATATTCACTGGAAGTAATTCGTCACTTTACGGGCGAAATTTACAATATGAAACCAATAATGTTTCTGATTTATTGCAGATTCAATGGATATACAGGGTGCCCCCAAAGTCCCTTACACATTTCAAAATTCAATATGAAACCAAGTAATTGCCATACCGGAGCGCGATTTAAACTAAACTGCTTCTCATGATGAAAAGTTTTCTTCAAGTGAATAAAAAATAGTTCCAAACTTCAAGCGTAGATGGCGCCACTTGTTCGTATGTTTGGTTTCAAATATGTATTTTTTCTGATTTTCAGATTAGTTTCGATTTGGTTTCGAAGTACCAACCTACGCAATAAGCGTTTTTGCTGGGAGTCGTTATTTCTGTGCTACAGCGTCAAAACTGATCTGAAGATCAGAAGAAAACGCATGTTTGAAATCAAACATATGGAAAAGTGGTGCCATCTATGCTCGAAGTTTGGAACTAATTATCTTCATTCACTTGAAGAAAACTTTTCATCCTGAGAAGCATTTTAGTCCAAACAGCACTCCTATACGGCAATTACTAGATTTTATACTGAATTTTACAATATGTCAGGGACTTCTTGGACACCCTGTATTTCCACTGTAAATCCAAAATTGTGTTAATATTTGTATTTTACTGGAAGTACTTCAGTGATTCATATCTTTACAACATTTAAATAAATCCAAAATATTAGGACGTGCTTGATAGCTTACACCGTTTTGCATCTTTCTTAGTACGGTTTTGAGACATAAAGGAATAACAAAAGAAAAAACTTAAAAAAGAAGTTGCCATATATTTTATTCGCTAACGTTCTTGCTTTTACATGTAAATAAATTCTTTAAATTAAAACTAATGATAAAAGTAATCAGGAGAAAGCACATTTCGGAAAATCTGAATTTCGTTTTATTTACTTCAGTCATTATACTATCATCAGCGGGACCTCGAAAACGTGCCGTTTAGCGCCTGATGTCTTTTGAAAGTGTCCTGTTTTCTCCAGTGAATTATTTAATGCTGGGTTTCTTGGATGAAAAACTAGTTCTGAATAGAAACAGATTACTTTATTTAAACGATTTTGAAGTAATTTTTAAGTTTCCGAAAGAGACAATTTTCTCATATTGCCGATGATATTTTTAATATTTATGATTCTTTTACATCTGTATATACAAGATGTTCGAAATGTGTCTTTACACTTAAAAAAAATAATTACAAATAAACAAACAATGGTATGCAGTTACGGTTTTTATGTTCCGTAAAGAAAATATCAAATTTTTTTTGCATTGTTTTATTCTACGATTTATGTATAAAATAACATTAACTAATTACCTAGATCTCCAGACATAACAGGACTTCTTTTTATAGTGATGTGCGAATAACATTGTTTATCAATCTCCAATATGTGACACTGATGAACAGAAACGTCGAATTACAGCGCCCATTCAGATTGATGATTCTGTAATGCTTACAGAACGTGGTTAGAAATCTCGTATAGACTAGATGTGTTGCGAGTAACTCGAGGTGCGCACATTGAAATCATGGAATAACACATTGAAAAAAATGATATTTTCTGTTTGGAACATAAAAAACCGTAAGTGCACATCATTGTTTGTTTATTTTTAATTATTTTTTAAAAGTGCAAAGATACATTTCGGACACCCTGTATCATTTCACAGCAGAACATGAAGTAAGAAAAAAAGAACAAACTTAAAAAATAAATAACCAAATATTTTATTCGGATAACGTTCTTGTTTTTCATGTAAATAAATTCTTTAAATTAAAACTAATGATAAAAGTAATCAGGAGAAAGCACTTTTCGGGAAATCTGAAACTTGTTTTATTTACTTCAGTCATTATACTATCATCAGTGGAACCTCGAAAACCCGCCGTTTAGCGCCTGAGGTATTTTGAAAATGTCCTGTTTTCTGCAGTGAATTATTTAATGCTGAGTTTCTAGGTTGAAATCTAGTTCTGAATAGAAACAGATTACTTTCTTTGAACGATTCTGAAGTAATTTTTAAGTTTCCGAAAGAGAGAATTTTTACATATTGCCGATGATATTTTTAATATTTATGATTCTTTTACCTCTGTATATACAAGGTGTCCGAAATGTGCCTTTACACTAAAAATAAATAAATAAATAAATAAATAAATAAATAAATAAAAAAATAAAAATAAACAAACAATGATACGCAGTTACAGATTTTATGTATCATAAAAGAAAATATCAAAGGGTTTTTTTTTGTTTTGCATTGTTTGATTCTACGATTTATGTACAAAATAACATTAATTAATTACCTAGATCTCCAGACATAAAAGGACTTCTTTTTATGGTGATGTGGGAATAACACTGTTTATCAATCTCCAATTTGTGACACTGATGAATAGAAACGTCGAATTACAGCGGCCATTCAGAATGATGATTCTGTAATGCTTCATAGAACGTGGTTAGAAATCTCGTATAGACTAGATGTGTTGCGAGTAACTAGAGGTGCGCACATTGAAATCGTGGAAAAACACATTGAAAAAAAAATGATATTTTCTGTTTGGAACATAAAAAACCGTAACTGCACATCATTGTTTGTTTATTTTTAATTATTTTTTAAAAGTGCAAAGATACATTTCGGACACCCTGTATCATTTCACAGCAGAACATGAAGGAAGAAAAAAAGAACAAACTTAAAAAAGAAATAACCAAATATCTTATTCGCTAATGGTCTTGTTTTTCTCAGGGCTTAATTTGCGCCGGAGCCCACCGGAGCTCGGCTCCGGTACTTCTCTGTTTTAAGTAAATATTTAAATATTGGTCGGAATTCACCGGAGCTCATAAATACAGGGCTCCGGAGCCCAGTGCAATAGCGATTTCGAAAAACCAAGGCCTAAATTACTCTTTCCTTTACCCCCGATCTCCAATTTTCTGCATTCTTTTCTATCAAAACGCTTACGTAGTGTATCGCCCACGTAGGGGATGGAGAGGAAACGGCGCGTAAGATTTTCTGAACATATTTCTTATAAATGTTTTTACCTGTTGTTCATTCATTAGCTACATATATGCATAGCTGCGAACATTTTTTTTTTGTGTGTGTGTGTGTGTGTTAACTCTATTTCCGAATCATAATCCTTACCTTATTAAATAGCAGGATTCTGCGATTAATTAACATTAAAATTAGGCAAAGATTTCTATTCGAAGGAGTGATGAGCTAAAAGGTGGAATAGTTGACAGTTAAGTATATGCAGGCAGATATATTTAAAATTCTTATTTTGCTAAAGAAAAAAAAGATGCTTTAAATTTTGCAAATAAGGCATGAAATATAAATATGCGGATTGGAATGATGGCGTGGCGGGGGGCACGCTACGGTTTTAGTACTGCAGAATATTAGGGCTCCGGTACTTCTTTTCATAGAAATTAAGCCCTGGTTTTTCATGTAAATAAATTCTTTAAATTAAAACTAATGATAAAAGCAATCAGGAGAAAGCACTTTTCGGGAAATCTTAATTTCGTCTCTTTTACTTCGGTCATTATACTATCATCAGCAGGACCTCGAAAACGTGTCGTTTAGCGCCTGATGTTTTCTCCTGTGAATTATTTAATGCTGAGTTTCCAGGATGAAAAAATAGTTCTAAATAGAAACAGATTACTTTATTTAAACGATTTTGAAGTAATTTTTAAGTTTCCGAAACAGACAATTTTCTCATATTTCAGATGATATTTTTAATATTTATGATTATTTTACCCCTGTATATACATGGTGTCCGAAATGTGTCTTTACACTAAAAAATATGATTAAAAATAAAGAAACAGTGATATGCAGTTACGGTTTTTATGGTCAATAAAGAAAATATCAAAGTGTTTTTTTTTCATTGTTTTATTCTACGATTTATGCATAAAATAACATTAAATAATTACCTAGATCTCCAGACATAACAGGACTTCTTTTTATGGTGATGTGTCAATAACATTGTTTATAAATCTCGAATTCGTGGCACTGATGAACAGAGAAGTCGAATTACAGCGGCCATTCAGAAAGCCGATTCTGCAATGCTTCATAGGATGTGGTTAAAAATCTGGTACGCACTGGATATGTTGCGCTCGACTAATGGTGCGCACATTGATATTGTGGAATAACACATTGTAAAAAAGTTTATATTCTCCGTATGGAACTTAAAAAACCGTAAATGCGCATCATTGTTTGATTATTTTTAATTATTTTTTAAAAGTGTACAGATACATTTCGGTCACGCTAAATCATTTCACAGCAGAACATAAAGGAAAAACAAAAAAACAAACTTAAAAAAGAAATAACCAAATATTTTATTCGCTAACGTTCTTGTTTTCCATGTAAATAAATTCTTTAATTTAAAACTAATGATAGAAGTAATCAGGAGAAAGCACTTTTTGGGAAATCTGAATTTCGTTTTATTTACTTCAGTCATTATTACTATCATCAGCGGGACCTCGAAAACGTGACGTTTTTCGCCTGATGTCAATTTGAAAGTGTCCTGTTTTCTCCAGTGAATTATTTAATGCTGAGTTTCCAGGATAAAAACCAGTTTTGAATAGAAACATATTACTTACTTTGAAGGATTTTGAAGTAATTTTTAAGTTTTCAAAAGAAAAAAATTTATCATATTGCCGATGATATTTTTAATATTTATGATTCTTTTACATCTCTATATACAAGATGTTCGAAATGTGTCTTTACGCTTTAAAAAAATAATTACAAATAAACAAACAATGATATGCAGTTACGGTTTTTATGTTCCGTAAAAAAAATATCAAACTTTTTTTGCATTGTTTTATTCTACGATTTATGTATAAAATAACATTAACTAATTACCTAGATCTCCAGACATAACAGGACTTCTTTTTATGGTGATGTGCGAATAACATTGTTTATCAATCTCCAATTTGTGACACTGATGAACAGAAACGTCGAATTACAGCGGCCATTCAGATTGATGATTCTGTAATGCTTATAGAACGTGGTTAGAAATCTCGTATAGACTAGATGTGTTGCTAGTAACTAGAGGTGCGCACATTGAAATCATGGAATAACACATTGAAAAAAAAATGATATTTTCTGTTTGGAACATAAAAAACCGTAAGTGCACATCATTGTTTGTTTATTTTTAATTATTTTTTAAAAGTGCAAAGATACATTTCGGACACACTGTATCATTTCACAGCAGAACATGAAGTAAGAAAAAAAGAACAAACTTAAAAAATAAATAACCAAATATTTTATTCGGATAACGTTCTTGTTTTTCATGTAAATAAATTCTTTAAATTAAAACTAATGATAAAAGTAATCAGGAGAAAGCACTTTTCGGGAAATCTGAAACTTGTTTTATTTACTTCAGTCATTATACTATCATCAGTGGGACCTCGAAAACCCGCCGTTTAGTGCCTGATGTATTTTGAAAATGTCTTGTTTTCTGCAGTGACTTATTTAATGCTGAGTTTCCAGGTTGAAATCTAGTTCTGAATAGAAACAGATTACTTTCTTTGAACGATTCTGAAGTAATTTTTAAGTTTCCTAAAGAGAGAATTTTTACATATTGCCGATGATATTTTTAATATTTATGATTCTTTTACCTCTGTTTATACAAGGTGTCCGAAATGTGTCTTTACACTAAAAAAATAAATAAATAAATAAATAAATAAAAATAAACAAACAATGATTAAATTATATAATGCTGAGTTTCCAGGATGAAAAAATAGTTCTGAATAGAAACAAATTACTTTATTTAAACGATTTTGAAGTAATTTTGAAGTTTCCGAAACAGACAATTTTCTCATATTTCAGATGATATTTTTAATATTTATGATTATTTTACCCCTGTATATACATGGTGTCCGAAATGTGTCTTTACACTAAAAAAATGATTAAAAATAAAGAAACAGTGATATGCAGTTACGGTTTTTATGTTCAATAAAGAAAATATCAAAGTGTTTTTTTTTTCATTGTTTTATTCTACGATTTATGCATAAAATAGCATTAAATAATTACCTAGATCTCCAGACATAACAGGACTTCTTTTTATGGTGATGTGTGAATAACATTGTTTATAAATCTCGAATTCGTGGCACTGATGAACAGAGAAGTCGAATTACAGCGGCCATTCAGAAAGCCGATTCTGCAATGCTTCATAGGACGTGGTTAAAAATCTGGTATGCACTGGATATGTTGCGCTCGACTAATGGTGCGCACATTGATATTGTGGAATAACACATTGTAAAAAAGTTTATATTCTCTGTATGGAACTTAAAAAACCGTAAATGCGCATCATTGTTTGATTATTTTTAATTATTTTTTTAAAAGTGTACAGATACATTTCGCTCACGCTAAATCATTTCACAGCAGAACATAAAGGAAAAACAAAAGAACAAACTTAAAAAAGAAATAACTAAATATTTTATTCGCCAACGTTCTTGTTTTCCATGTAAATAAATTCTTTAAATTAAAACTAATGATAGAAGTAATCAGGAGAAAGCACTTTTTGGGAAATCTGAATTTCGTTTTATTTACTTCATTCATTATTACTATCATCAGCGGGACCTCGAAAACGTGCCGTTTTTCGCCTGATGTCAATTTGAAAGTGTCCTGTTTTCTCCAGTGAATTATTTAATGCTGAGTTTCCAGGATAAAAACCAGTTTTGAATAGAAACATATTACTTACTTTGAAGGATTTTGAAGTAATTTTTAAGTTTCCAAAAGAAACAATTTTCTTATATTGCTGATGATATTTTTTATATTTATGATTGTTTTGTTCCTTTATATATTACAAGGGAATAAACCGGGCTTCCTGCTTTACAGAATATAGGTCGAAACCATCATGTATATTATTTCTGGTGTTAACATCCTTTTTTTTTTTTCTTCACACACTAAAGGCACAGCGATAAATGAGGTATTTTTCGAAATATTCTGCCAGCGGCTTTACTACTTTTGTATGGTTAAGACCCATTTTTTGATTAAAAGAATTGCAACTAATCAAAAATTAATGAAAAAAGTATCAGTAAATAATTTCAAAGTTTGAGGTGAGAAAACTTCGCTCGGGTCTATTGTTTTATTTATTTATTTATTTTTTTTGTAACTCTAATAGATTTTTTACATTTAATATATATTTTAGAATGCCCACTAACAATACTAAAAATCATATTTATATAAGAAATAGAAATAATGCGTTCGAATAAAGTCTGAAACGCATTAAAAGCGATATTTTCATACTGGCCTCGCATCATGATTAACAGCCAAATAAATCTACAGAAATCGCTATTTATAATCAGCCTTTTTTATTCTTGTCATTGTAGTGCATTAATCGCAAAATTCGATTACATGTTTTAAATTTGAATTTTCTTTATATGTTATTGTTTACCTTATTGATTGATCAATGATTTAATTTAGTTATGGAGTATAACCCTTAACTGGAAACGTGCCGTCTGTGAGACGGTTGCTTTTACATATCTGCCCTTAATATTTTCTCTCTCCGACATTCAAAACGTATTTTTATGCTGTTATATTAAAAAATTGGTCATGTTAATGCATTACTATTAAAGATTAAATGTTTAAGTTCACTATTTGGCAAATTATTAAGTGTTCTTTTGTGCACAGAATTTTCACGTTTCTGGTTAAGGGTTAAGCTGCAATTAAATGATGAGTTATTTATTTATTTATAATAATTCAACCCTTAAATGCCAGGTGCTGCCTTTCGGCAACATACCCAATTTAGGCTTATGAATACTATTAGAATAATATTCAAGCTATAATGCCTAATGTTGCCAATAAAATACATTCTGAAAATATTATTAAATCGATTTTCAACATTTAGATGCCAACACTTGTGCTGTTTAAGAATAAAGATAGATTTATTTTTTCAATTGCTGTTACATGTTCTTTTTGTTTTGTTTGGAAGCTTGCGAAATGCCCTATTTTGGTCTGCAGTGAGCAAGTAAAATTTATTTCTTATCATAGTTCTCAAACTTCTTATGTGTTGAATATTATAGAATTTTATCAAGGAAAATTATTTTTTCAATTAAAACACCAGTATTGCCGATTAGTAACAAACAGTGTTTTAGCCGTAAACCATACTTAAAGCAAAATATGATTTTTTTAGTTATTTTTCCCATTATTTATTTAAAAAACAAAGCCGAAAAACATTTTAAAAATGATTTTTGAAAACTCGGGCATTTAAGGGTTAAAGGCAAACGTCTTTATCTTTCGTATTCGTCAGCACACTATAGAGAGAGATTTGTAAAAAAATCATGCTTGAAAAATAATTTAAAAATCAACAAAAAATGAGTAAACTGCGATACAATTTTCAAATAAATCGCGATATAGTTTTCAAACAAATTGCGTTTGAAAGTACATTTTTTTCCTTATTCGATGTTGATAGAATTGAAAATGTGCGATATGTAGAAGTAAAAAAAATTGCAATAAAAGTTAATAAAATTCAAATTAAATTGTCTGCTGTTGCCACCATCAAAATGACAATTGCGTTACGCACAGGCACGTTTGTCCTTTATAGTATAGATTTCGCAGCAGAAGGAGTAAATATATGTTTTAAAGCGAAAACATGCCCATGAGTAACGCTGACATCATACGCATTATACAGTGGCAACGCCAAGACGGTAACTTAGTCGAAAAATGACAAAAAAAAAAAAAAAAAAAATCTATGCTCATATTTTTGCATAATGTTACTCACTACTATGTACTGCAAAAAATGCAAAAATTTTCCCTCGCGATATGTGCTCTGGGAGTAGCTGAAACTGGTTTGTGAAGTAGGGCGCTTCACGCTCAGAAGTGTGAAAAAAAAATGAAAAAAAAAAAAATCAAAGAAAACAAGAAAACAGGAATTTTGCTTTTTCAGAATTTAGTGTCGCCCCGATGAAAAAATTATGTATGTATATAAATATAGATAGTTCAGTTTTAAGACTCCAAGCACGCTCTTTTATTTTACATAAAATGACGTCATCTGCATCCGCTGAAGAATTCGTCATTTACGATCCAGTCTTAAACAACATCTACAGTAAAATATGCACAGAACGTGACTATCGCTAAATAATCCACAAAGCCAAAAAGGAAAAAAAATTAAGAGATTTCATTATTCAAGAAACTGGACAAAAAAAATCGGCTATCTCATGATTCATATGCTTTCAGTTGATACTTAAAATTAAATTTAGTTTATAATAGCTCCATGTTTTATCAGAAATCATTCATTTATATTTTTTCAAAATAGCACGTATTTTAATTACATTTTTTTTCAGTTTTTATGAGAAAATGGCAACAAAAAATATAATCGCTATTTTTCAACTATTATTCCCTTTACTGTCTACAGAAAGGGAGTACTCGAGTTGCCAAAATTAAACAAACGGGCCTGAAAAATACAAAAAAATTAATGTCTCGAAAATAAATGGAGATGAAATTTTCAAACACATTGCATATAAAAGTACTTTTTTTTACCAATACGACGGTATAAAAATTGAAAATGTGCGATGCGTAGAAGTTTAAAAAATTGCAGAAGAGATTATTTCGTACATCTGCTTTGTTTCACGTCTCGCTTATACAACGTAACGTTATTTTTTGCAGACGACACATTAATAGGTAGGAGAAAGAAATATTAAAAATTATTAGTATTCTTATATGCAGAGTATGATAGATTTGAGTCGATTGATAATTAAATTAAGTACACATTAATAAGAAAGAATGGAACGCATTATTTAGAAAAGAAACTTACGAAATGAATTTTAATAACATCAATATGGATAATAGAACAGCCATTACATCTCGATAACATTTTCTATCAGATACAACGAGTTTAGTTGTCTTGTAGTAATGACCAACCAATCAATACATAATGTCATAAGTTCACGTGAATGACGTCAATATGAATTAACATAAAACATAAACTATATTTTAACACTTTCCCTTGTTAATTACACATTTAGTTTTTAGCCTGATAATCCCATTTGATCACACAATACCAGTAATCGAGTTTTGGCTAACGGCTTGGTCATAATATCTGCAATCTGTTTCTCAGTAGAAATTTGTTCTACAACTAACTTTCCTTCTAACACCTTCTCACTAACGAAGAAATGCTTTATTTCTATATGTTTTGTTCTCCCGTGATATTCTGGATTATGGGCAAGTTTTACAGCTGCACTATTGTCTACTTGAAGAATAGGTATTTCTTTTAGTTGTACTATTCCTTCATACAATCTTCTGAGCCAAATAATTTCTTTAGTTGTTTCAGATGCTGCTATAACTTCAGCCTCTGTTGTTGAAGTAGCCACGATGGTTTGTCTTTGACTGCGCCATGAGATTGCACCTCCAGCATATATTATCACTGACCCAGATTTTGATCTTCCAGTTTTTATGCATCCTCCAAAATCTGCATCACTGTAACACTTTAATACTCTATTTGAATTTGTTGCGCGATAAGTAATACCAAAATTTCTTGTTTTTGATATGTAGCGAAAAACTCTCTTTACTCTCACTACATCTTCAGCAGATGGGTTTTCTAGTGTTCTTGATAAAACTCCTACGCTGTAAGCAAGATCTGGTCTCGTTTCTACCATTAGGTACATTAGAGCTCCAACTGCTTCTCTATAAGGAAAAATAACTTTCTTAGATTCTTCAGTATTTTGCGATCTTGATTCCTTTAACATCGGTGTTGCTACTTGCTTGCAATTTTCAAATCCAAATCTCTTAAGAATTTTCTTGGCATATCCTTTTTGACTAATAGTAATATCTCCGTTTTTCTGATATTCAATTTCAAGCCCTAAAAAACAAGAAGCGTTTCCAGTAACTATCTTGAATCTGGCTTTTAACTTTTCAATGAAGATTTCGCACTCTTGTTGATCATTTGCAGCAATGAATCCATCATCTACGTACAATGCTATAATTAACTTTTTGCCATTCTTCTCTCGAATGTATAGACATGGATCGGCCTCACTCACTTTGAAATCAAGTTTTATTAAGAATTGACCAAAACACTTATTCCAACAACGTGGAGCTTGTTTTAAACCATACAAACTTCGCTTGAGCTTGCATACTCTCTTTGTGCCGTCCTCATATCCTTCTGGTTGTTGCATGTAGATTGTTTCTTCTAATTCTCCATACAAAAATGCTGTAGATACATCAAATTGTGATAAATACATTTTTTCTTCTGCTGCTATACTCAATACGGCTCGTACTTTTTCTAATTTAGCTACTGGACTAAAAGTTTCAATATAATCAATGCCTTGACGTTGACTATAACCTTTTATAACAAGCCTGGCTTTATACTTGTTAATACTGCCATCTGGATTTATTTTGATTCTATAATCCCACTTACATGGTATAGCTTTGGCACCTTCTGGTAAATTAACTAATTCCCAGGTCTCATTTTCTTTTAAAGATTTTATTTCATTTTCCATTGCTTTCTTCCAATTTGAGCTTTCCTTGCTGTTGATTGCTTCTATGTATGTTTCAGGATTTTCATTTTCGTAAATTAATGACTCAGCTTCCATTATATAATCATCAAACCGTGCAGGCTTTCGCATCTTGTCACGTTCTCTCAATTGCATATCATGCGATGGTTTAACTTCTTCATCACTATAAAAATCGCTGTCACTTAAATCATCTTGCTTTTCATCTTCTTCAAGTTGTTCATCTTCATACTTTCCCTGATTAGAAAGATTACTTGTATTTTCTTGCTTATTGTCGTTGAATGGTAAATGAACTGAATTATCACATTTATTCAATTTTTCATGAAAAATGACATATCTAGAAAAAATCATCCTGTTTTCTTCTTTAATCCGAATTCTGTAACGCTCATCAGAATCGTAGCCTACAAGATAACCTTTGATAGCTTTCTTCTCCATTTTTCTTCGCTTTTGTACAGGAATATGAGCATAACATGTAGAACCTATTACACGTAAATGCTTTACCCTAGGTTTCTCCTTGATCCACAATTCATAAGGACTAACTCCCTCTACTGAAGATTTTCCCGTTCTGTTTAGGATATATATCGCAGAAGATACTAGTTCGGCCCACATTGCATCCGGAAAATTAATTTCAGGATTCGAATGTTTGAATGTTCTTGCCATTTCTACACTGTAAACTGAAATGTCTGAAATTCAGTCACTTAAGTGTCTGAAACGTAGTGTTCAATTTTCAGACGTTTTAAAATGTCTGAAAATTTTAAGACACTTCTTGCGTCTGAATTTCAGACACTTAAGTGTCTGAAACAGGAGTGTTCGATTTTCAGACGTTTTAAAACGTCTTAAAATTTTTAGACACTTCTTGTGTCTGAATTTCAGACATTTCAAATGTCTTAATTGCGGCCATCTTTGAGCCTTTTTTTTTCAACAATGGGAAGCCATCTTTGACCACTTTTCATTCTAAGCCATATACGCAGCCATATTTGACCACATTGAATCAATTTTTATAAATGGGAATAATCTGTTACCATAAGGCTAATGTCAAACGGACGTCTTTTTGCACGCTTTTTCCCTTGCGTATTATCCCTACACAATCCCGCTAGCATTGTGTAGGGATAATACGTAAGGATAAAAGCGTGTAAAAAGACGTCCGTCTGACATTAGCCTAAAGCAGAGCTGATTGCAGCGTGGTAAAACTGGGATGCTTCGGTACGAAGTTTTCATAAAGCTGATATTTCAAATCATTTTTGACCTTATGATGATTGTAATCAGTATTTTGTAGTTTTAGAATAGACTAATATCTATATATTTTCACCTAAATATGTATCTATGTGATATCATATATGCCTTACGGCATCCAAAATGTTTATTACTTTTAGTGCGAACTTTCAAAGACCTAATATTCATTCGCGCCCGTCCCCACAGCTTTGATATACTGTTACAAAAAAAAAAAAAAAAAAAAAAAAAAAAAAAAAATTAAGCCTACTCGATGCTATCAATACATATTTGGATAAATATATCTTTTTCTTTAACCTAATCATGCTCTAAAAATACAAAATATTTATTAAAATAAGTATAAGATCAAAACAAATTTAAAATGTCAGATTTATGGATATTGCATACCAAATTTGGGGGCCCGTAAAGCTAAAGGCCCATAGAAACAGCCCAGTTTGCCCATGCTGCAATCAGCTCTGCTTTATGGTAACAAATTATTCCCATTTATAAAAAATGATTCATTTCTTCAGAAAGAATCCCATCCCTGCTTTGTTGTACAATTTTTTCCCATTGAAATTAGATATTCCCAGTGAATTATTTTAAGCAGTTTTTGCATTTTTATTTCAAAATTGAGTATGAAACTCTTACTTTTTTTTTCTTCCTTCATTTTTATTATTATACTATTTACAGGGCTCGCAGTGTTCCTAAAATTTTCATCCTTGCTACCACTATTTTAAAAAGATAATCTTTATCGTATATTTCTATTATAAATGTTAAAGGAATGTAACACGAAGAAGTTTTACTTTAAATACTGGTAGCAAAATGCGAAAATTTTAGGAACACTGCGAGCCATGTATTTATCATTACCAAGAAATACTGAAAAATTTGACAATCACACATCGGCGGCTGAGATGAACAGTAGTTATAGGATTCTGGATGGACAGCATGTCTATTTGACACTTTTTAAACGATAAATAATATAGTAAATATAACTGGAAACAGAAATCCTTTATAATAAATATCTTTCATTTCTGCTCCCCACGAAATTTGTAATCACACAAGCAATGGCAGTCACTAAAGCCACTTCTTATCCACATGATTGGTATATTGTTAACTACATTGAGAAAGAAACCAAATTAAAATTGATATAAAGTAAATATCTTGTACTATTCTGTTCATTTCTTAGTAGAAAGTACAAGTTTCTTTCCTTGAAGTGTGCTTTGAAATATTTTAACGTTTAAATATAATAATTCAAAAATAATACTATTAATGATAAATTAAAGGTTTTGCTTTCTCTGAATATTTTAAATTTGTCATACAAATATTAATATCTCAAAAAAAAAAAAAAAAAAAAAAAAAAAAAACAGGCTGGTGTTATGAACTCCCTTTTTTTAAATGAGAAAAAGAAAAAAAAGAAAAAGAAAGAATTTTGGGAAAATGTCCAAATATATTAAAATTTGCTAAGCAGTCTATGTATATATTGTACAGCATTTTTAAGCAGTCTAGTGTAAAAAGAAAAACAATGAAGAAAAAAATCATAGAACCAGTTAATTCTACTCTATATATAGCGGATACCAGCAAATAGCGGATTAATTACGTGCTCCCGAAGCGTCCGCTATTCAGAGGTTTTGCTATTATATTCATTTATAGGCGCATTCTAATTAAATAAAAAGTTTTTTTGTTACAGTGTCGGAATAATGCTCTAAATAAATTCTAGGTCCAGCGGTTGACATTAATCAATAATATTCGCAAAGTTACTTTAAAGTTTAAATCATATGAATCTAAATATCCATACATGCAAACCAACCAATTAATTACTTGATAAGTTACTCTATTTAATTTGTAGCATTACAATGTGCATTTATACTTTTTTTTTTTTTTTTAATCATATAAAAACAAAATTGAAATGCAACAAAGATAACTTGCGTTGAGATGCTACATTATCAAACACAAACATAAAAAATAGACTTAAAATCCTATTTCATTTTTTTTTTTTGAAAATTAGTTTCTTTTTATTCTTAATTTTCATGATTTTTTTTTTTTTTTTTTTTTTTACATTCAGATAAAAAAAAAAATCTTTGAGGTGAAAAGAAACTTCTAAAAATATTTTCCCCTATAAACATCGTAATAAAAATACCGTATATACTCGCGTATAAGTCGACCCCCTAACTTTCGAATGCAAATTCTGTAAAAAATCAAAAACGCGCGTATAAGTCGACCCCCTAACTTTTTACTTCAATTTTGCACAAAATCAAACCATAGATTTCACTTGCCAATGAGAAGGTAGTAAGTAAATAAAAACAAATCATTGAATTTATTTAAATGATAAATTATTATCATTTATATATTTTATATAGTACTTTATTTTTTATTCTTACACATAAAAAGAACATAATTTTGCAGTATTCGATGTTTATGTTTTTGCTTTTTTAACTGACTCGCGTATAAGTCGACCCCCCAAATTTGCTTACCGAAAATTGTCAGAAATTTCTCGACTTATACGTGAGTATATACGGTAATTTATTTAGGCATAAATTAAAAAATTGAATAATATGAAAAAATATATACGTACACGGAGCAAACATAATCAAAAGAATAATCTTCAAAGCACATTCTTTCACAGAATCTTAAATATCAGCGAAGTTACATAACTCACCAATCAGATGGTAAACAATTAGAAAAGTATCTTCCCCTGTCATGGGCGAATGGGTCTTACTTATAATCATATAATTTTTTTTCTCATATTTTTTTTCATTTCTGTGTATGATACTCAACTTGATTTTTTAAATATTTTTTTAGCGCATATTGGATTAATTACACAGATTTTATTATTTGCTTAAAGCATCTTTTAAATATGGCTCCATTTTAAAATTTAACCCAGGAGGACGGGCGCATGCCCAGGGTGTGAATAGTTTTTGTCACCAATAAATACAAATAATAATCGTCACTTTATTTAGTCGCAGACAATTGTTACAAATTCTGCGATAAAATAATTAGAAGATTATTTAACAAAAAATAATGGTAACAATTGTAAAAACCATACGCACTCTGGGTCTGTCAGGCCTGGTGTTAATCTTTCCAGGTTAAATATGTTATGTAACACAGTAAATATACATAAATAATTTTCTATTTTTAAACAAGTTTTCATAAAGATAATTAAAAATAAATAAATAAAAATAGTCGTTCAGTTGAATACTATAGGAGAGATTTATTTCACATTGGAAAATTGAAACTTATAAACTATTCTGAAATTCATAAAAACTTTCATTCTTATGCTTTTGTGATTTCTTTTCATGCTCTTGTATCCACTGTATGAAGCGAAAAAAAAGATTGATAACATTTCTCAATATGAATTTCTAAATTTATCAATATGAAAAAAAAAAATATTTCAATGATAGGAGTACTGGTCCCAAGGGCCAGTAAGAATGAGAGTTCACTGGTCAACAGTCATCATCACTGGCCCGCTACATAAAATTCAACTAAGTACCTTTAACACTTTGAGTGACAACCACTCCCCCCCACCCCTCCTGTTAGACTATAAACAAACTTTCCTTTGCAGTTACCCAAAATTTGGCTTAGGGGGAGGGGGATGAAAAAGGTCTTAAGGCTACAAAAACTTAGAGAAATGCTGTTTCGTAAAAGAAATTCTGTTCTTTACTATATAATAATAATAATAATAATAAAAGAAAATTAATTTTAACACATGACAACATATATCCTTCCTCCCCGCCCCCGGCCAATACTCACATTCTGCGAGATAACAAGGACCATTATCGCCATATAAAAAACATATATTAATCGATATAGGATTAAAATCTTATGGAAAAGTTGAAGGAGTACATGAACTTCAAACACAAAATTCACTTAAAATTTAACACACGAAGCATGGTTATAGAAAAAAGTTTAATTCTTATTAAACGCGTGACTGAACGGGAATAAACAAGTATAAAAATAATCATTTGTTAATACACATTATTTACACTTAATTACTAATGCGAAAATTCTCACTAATAATCAAGATATAGGTATATACTACTTATTTGCAATCATAAAAAAAAAATTATCATTTAAGCAACACATAGGTAATTATAAAAAAAAGTAAAATTGACACACTAAACATACAATTGTAAAATTTTAAAAGATTTTATTAATTCTCAAGAGATTTTTTAAGAAGAGACAGCGTCAGCAATTTAAACAAATTAGCATGATAAACTTTAATATTAAGAGTGCAATATATTATTTTAATATACCTATTAAATAATTACGTTCATTCTAAAATAGAAAAATAAAAAACCAGTAAGGAGTTACCTGTAAATACAATAATCCAATAGAAGAATTTTTAACGCATATTTTTATGCATTATCATGTTTTATTTAAATTAAAACATTATTAATAAACACTGTGAATCTTTGATATTGATACCACAATATTAAATAATCAGGTAGAATAATGCCAAGCACAGTTAGTAATATTGTGGCGGTAGGGATCTTTACTTTATTATTGTATAGGAAAATGCTTGTCTACAAAAACATTTACGCCTCACTACAAGTTTTAAATTATGAATCCACCGTAATAAAGTTGCATGAGAGAATGATTAATATTACTGTTTCTGGAGATTGATATTTAATTAAGAAATCGTTGATTTAGGCTACTAGGTCCGATTTGAGAACTGATGATGGTTCCATTGAGGTTTTCGATAAAAATGTTATATCCTTAATACAGTAGGTTTTTTCATGCTTAAGAATCTCGGAATTAATGCAGCCGGATGTGAACTTGATTCGACGGCCATGCTTGTAAAGCTGGGCACATAGTAGGCTTAGCGGTTTTAAAACGTTCGAAATTAGAAGAAATGAACAGTGCGAGACCACGCAACAACCACGAAAAACACTGACAGGATGCAGAAAGGGTACAACTCCACGATTAAAATGCGGGGAATAATTATTCGAACAGAAAAATGAATAAAAAACAAAGTGCTAAGGGTTGTAAATACTCAAAGAATTCTCGCTTCAACACTCCGCTGTTACATTCGACACTGTCTCAGTTACGCATGCGCGGCTAATTCTACGCTTCTTCTTCTTTTTTTTTTTATCTATCTCTGTCTCTGCGATATGGAAAGATTTGCCATTTAGGAAAATTGTCGAATGTTCCACAATAGAAATTAGTAATAATAAAATTTGGGGTTTTTGTTTTTATGCGAAACACTTTTTTACGAACAATATTATTAATAAACCTTTTCATTTTTTTTTCTATTTTACTATTTTAAGCAGGTACATCTGTATCAAAAACTTTATTTTTCTACAAGCTTTTGAGTAGTAATGTAGGTCCATGAGTGTGTGTGTGTGTGAAGGGGGGGGGGATTACGAAGGGAGATTTTGAAATTTAATGACATTTTCTTTATATTTGATTATTAAGAAAATATTAAAATGCATTCGTCCCAGTGCCTTAGAGAATAATCAAACACCCCTAAAACCCACATAGAAGAGAAAATTTAACTCTGCTCGCCTTTTAACGTTCACGTGTTTCTATTTAAAACAGAGGTTTTCTATTTGTGGTGCTATATTTCAAGGATCAGGAAGACAGAACCCCAAACTCCCTTCCCCTCCAAATAAAAACTGCTTCAGTTCTTGATTTTGAAAAATGTTGTTACAAATTTATTTCCGAATATCTAATATTTCTTAATTGTAAATTTGTTCTATTGCTTTTATGTTTAAAAATTGTCTTGCATGGGGAGTTGTGACAAAATATTCTTAGTTTAGCTTATTTTATATTTGTGTTCTGCATTTTAAAAAGCGAATTAGGTAGTAGACTACAGGCATATCTGTTCCTCAGTCTTGCTCCTCCCTACATTTCTTGCCCCACCAGTGGCCGAGATGTTCTGCTCTCGAAACTGGTAGACGGGAGGTGCTGGGTTCAAAACCCATCACTCCTGTCGACGTAATCGTTTGGAGTTTTCCGTGGTTTTCTTCGAACCTTGGATTTCCTTGTGTAAATACGTGTTAGGTTTCCTTAGAAAGACCCCCACGGGGCACTCCACCCCCCCCCCTTAGGGCCTATATCCCTCGTGTTGATATTTGGCCGTCATAAACGCAACCAACCAACCAACCCTATATTTTTTTTCTGCTCGCGTTCAAATCTTAGTATTTCAATTTTCAAGCTATATATATATTACTCTTTTAGTGGTAGTTTTCCGCATTCTCCGGCGTAGACCCATGAGTGTAAGTAATTTTTGAAAAACTTTATAATTTTGTGAAAAGTAATAATTTAATAACTTAATACATCATAAAATTAACTTAGTCCCAAAACTTGATAAATGGATTTGTACAATACTGACACACGTTCTATGTTCTAATCAAATTTTTTCTTTTATAAAGTAATACCAAATTTTGTGTGCAGAACTGTATTTTAAACATTTTTCATTTATCCAAAATATTCTCTGGTGCTGCTGAAAAATATAATGACACAATCGTCATAGTTATGATGCTATTATATCATATCCAGACACTTAAATGTCTGAATTTCTAAATGTCTTAATTTCAGACATATAATCACAATTAAGACATATTTTCCTGTTCATTTACATCATGATCATAGTAAGACACTTATGTGTCTTAAAGTAAGACATTTATTATGTCTGAATTTTCAGATTCAGACACTTAAGTGTCTGAAATTCTTTTTCAGTCACATATGTGTCTGAATTTAAGACGTCTCTATTTGCAGTGTACAATTGTTCTGTTCTCTCTTTCACTTGATCCATTCTGTTGTGGCGTAAAAGGTGCGGTAGGTCTTTTTGTAATTCCTTCTTCACGTAGAATTGCTTCAATTTCTTTATTGTCAAATTCTCCACCATTATCGCTCAAAAATTCTTTAATTTTGTATCCCATAGTTTTGGCATGAGCAAGCATATGTTTTAACATAGTATTGACTTCTGACTTCTCTCTTATCATGTAACCATACCTAAACTTTGTGAAGCTATCTTTAAATACAACTAAGTATCGTTTCTTTTGAAAAGATTCAGGAAACGGGCCACAGCCATCAGCCGAAATAAGCTCACGCCTATAAGCCTTTTGCGTTCTTTCTGTTTCCAAAAGGTAATCGATGTGCTTTTCCATAAATGCATGGTTCACATAACTTATTTTCCAGTTGAACTTTGATTCCTAACTCTTTTTCAAGCTTTTGTTTGATGTGACATTTATCTTGATGACCCCATCTTTCATGATAAAGTTGTAATAAAGAATCGTTTTTCTCAGTATTGTTTATTTCTAAAATTTGCTTTGGCATGATTGGCTGAATTATTGCCTTAAACAAAGATCCAGATACATTGCGTGTTCCATATAGTACCACTTGATCATTTATCTTTAACCAACATTCAGTAGATGTTGATCGAAATTCACTGTCTTGATTTCTGTCTTGAGCAGCCAACACTGAAAATAAATTTTTGTTGACTTCGGGTACATACCAGACATCCTTCAGCTGAATTTCTTGACACTTTCCTCCAGCAAAAGATTTAAAACGAATAGTTCCTTTTCTGATTGCATCCAATCTTTCCTTTCCAGCAGCCTTAATGCTACAAGGACTAAGAAATTGCGTGAAATCTGTAAAGTACTCTGAACAGTTCGTGATATGTTGAGTTGCTCCATTATCAATCCAAAACGCTGTTGAATCTGCTTCCGAAGTATACGTTTCGACAGAAATAGACATCGCTGCACCACTAGCGGTTTTCTTTATATATTTAGTATCAGTACTTGGCGACGTTTTGGCTGGTTTTCCATCGGAAATCCATTTTCTACAATTTCTTACCCAGTGACCTTGACGGTTACAGTAGTTACAAATGTCAGCTCTATATGACTTCTTGATAAATTTGGAATTTTTATCTTTATTCTGTTTTTCTAATCTTGAAGCTGCTAGTGCTTCCTGAACAGCAATATTGCCGTTTTCAACTTTGATGAAATTTCTCTCAAACATACAAAGTTGCTCTGTTAACTCATCAAATGTTCTGTCTTCGTTTTTAGACAACAACATCCAGCTAGACTTAAAGGTTTCAAATTTTCGCGGTAAAATTTGCAATACTTTACAAACTAACATTAAATCAGGTAACTTATTTACACCAATATCTTTAAGTCCGTTATTTAATTCGCTCCAAATAGTTCTTAACTTAGCTATGTGAGTTGATACATCATCGCCTAATGCCCAGTTAAATGCGAAATATTCTGTACATATCTTAAATAACTGATCTTTTGATGTTGCTTCAAAATGATGCTTTAAGGCTTCCCACATTTCATATGCTGTTTCTTTATCCATAATCTTTTGATAAACTACATCAGTTACGGTACTTGCTATCACGGATTTTACGTAACTGTTAGCTTTACGATACAAATCAGAACTTACTTTATGTTTCTTGATTTCTCTATCTTCAGCAGTGCTACTTAATGGTTCAGGTTTCTTTAATTTACCATCTATAACATCAAGTGCTCCTTCGTGATAATCAAGTAAATCTCTAATCTTGCGTTTCCATATTGGCCAGTCTACTACACCAGTCAATAACTTAACTTGCTTTGTTAAATCCATTTCTTCTTAAACTTTAATGCGATTTCAAAATCTTTTAATGATAATCTTCTCTACTAAAATAAACTAATGTTTTACTTCACTTGCAATGAGCAAAACCTAACTTATCTATATCTAATTCTAATCAATCAGACTTGAGCTAACTAGCGCAATTCAAAGCGAGCTGAAAAGCAACATAACCTATTAAAAATTATTAGTATTCTTATATGCAGAGTATGATAGATTTGAGTCGATTGATAATTAAATTAAGTACACATTAATAAAAAAGAAAGGAACGCATTATTTAGAAAAGAAACTTACGAAATGAATTTTAATAACATCAATATGGATAAAAGAACAGCCAGTACATCTCGATAACATTTTCTATCAGATACAACGAGTTTAGTTGTCTTGTAGTAATGACCAACTAATCAATACATAATGTCATAAGTTCACGTGAATGACGTCAATATGAATTAACATAAAACATAAACTATATTTTAACAAGAAATAGCATACCAGGGGCTAAAAAAAACAACAACTTTTGTTTCATTTTTACACATCTTCATATAGAATTTACATTCTGAATTCACGTATTGAAAATTATACTTATAGAGGAAGTTCGAGAATAATGCAATACCATTCACAATTTCATTTGTCAGTCAAAAAAAAAAAAAAAAAAAAGATACATTAAAAGTTATTAAGAACAAACTTTGACTATTTATTAATACATTTCTAATGCATTTAAAATTGAAGAAAAAAATACATATTAATATTTAGCCTTTTAAAAAAAAGTTACTCTTTTTTCGTAATGGCAAACAATCGGGTAATATGCTATTGGAAAGTTCCCGGACTTGATGGGAAAACCGGGTTTATTTAAACTTACCTAATTTTGGCCGTTATCTACTTCCAAATAGTTACCTTGTGAACGTATACACTGATCCCATCGCGTTTTCCTCATCTCAAAAGGACTCCTAAAGCCTTTCTAGCGAAAGCAGTCAAGGAGCACCTGCGATGCTCGTTGAATACCGGACACAGTCACAAAACGTCGTCCTTTCAAACTCATTTTCAATTTAAGAATAAAGCAAAATCACAGGGAGCTAGATCCGGTAAATTAGGTGGGTGGGGAACAACAACCATATTCTTATGAGCCAAAATCTGTGTTGTCTTTAAGGATCATTTGTCAGGAATGTAGGAACGAACTTTGCAGCAATGCGCTGCATGTTCAAATTCTCGTTCAAAATTTCTTAGAAAACTCCTTAATCGATTCCGACTTTATTTGCAAATTCTAGAATAGTTAGGCGACTATCTTCTCGTATAAGTTTTCTAATTTTTTTCAACATTCTCATCTGTTTTGCTGGTGCGTAGTCGACCTGAACTCTTGACAACTCCAAATGAATGACGACCTGCCTTGAAACGCGAGTGCCATTCAAAAACCGTTGTCCGATTTAAAGCTTCATCACCAAAAGCTGTACGAAGAATTTCAAGAATTTCGGTCGCAGATTTACTGAACTTAACGAAAACTTTGATGAACACATCATTGCTAAATCGCAAACAGTTCAAAACATAAAAGTCGAAAAGAATTCGTTGCAACAAATTGCGTGCTCACCCACTGAAGTCAAGTAGTGACATAAAAAGTGGACGGTTTGAGAAATGTTCCCTTGACCAACTTTTATCCCCACTTTCACAGGGAGAGTCGCATTAAAACAAATCCGGAAACTTTACGATAGCACCTCGTAGTCATGAGGAATATTCAAATTGCAAAGAAAAGCACGATTTAAAAGAATAACAACAATTATTTAATGAGTAAACCTTAGTACATCATCTATAAATTATCAGATTCTGTGAAATATTGTTTTAATTTTTGCACTCGTTCGACCCCACCAGCGGCTGAGAGGCTCTTCTCTCGAAGCTGGATAACGGGAGGTGCTGGGTTCGAACCGGATCGCGCACGTCGTCTTAACAGTTCGGAGTTTTTGTGGTTTTCTCTGAACCTTGGGAAATCTTGCGTAAATACGGGTTAGGTTCCTTTAGAAAGCCCCCCCCCCCCACGGAGGGCACTCCCTCTAGGGCCTATATCCTTCAAGTAGATAATCGGTCGTCAAAAATCAACTCAACCCTTAGACTCGTCTTGAAACAGTTGTCTAGCTCATTTTCAACATTAGCTGAAACACCATCTTGAAAAACATAAACCTGTTCACTCTTCAAGAAGCTAGCAAAGAGGAAAATTTACTAACACACCAATAAATATTAAACAAAAACCTAATTTGCAGAACAAATTAAAAAAACAAAATTTATTTCCTAAATTGTTTAAGCCCAAGAAGGGGCAGATATTAAGATATTTCATTCAATTCGTTCTACATTTAATGTTAAATTTTTGTAACAAATAAGCTAAACCAATTGAACATTAAAAAATAAAAATGAAATTAATACAATATCATGCTTTAAACACCTATATACTTAGATTCCGTTCAAATGAAATTGAAATAAATCTTAGATTTTTTTTAAAGTTTTGCATTTTGCAGGTACCTTATCATATTATGTACAATCGTCATAAACATAATGCAAAATCTGCAGTACAAATATTTACAACTTAAAAATGGAAAAAGACTAAGATTTATTTCAATTTCATTTGAACGGAATCTTAGTATGTAGGTGTTTAAAGCATGATATTGTATGAATTTCATTTTTATTTTTTAATGTTCAATTGGTTTAGCTTATTTGTTACAAAAATTTAACATTAAATGTAGAACGAATTGAATGAAATATCTTAATATCTGCCCCTTCTCGGGCTTAAACAATTTAGGAAATAAATTTTGTTTTTTTAATTTGTTCTGCAAATTAGTTTTTTGTTTAATATGTCAAGTTTTTTAATAACTACTGCATTCAGACAAACACCTTTCACAATTAATGGAGGGTATCATCATCAGGCTTTCATTTGTACGATATCGCATAACAATTTGCGATGCAATTTACCTATGTATAATTCAAAATGTGTCACGAGGTGCAGTAATGCAGGTAGTTGTAGTTTGGTCAAAAAATTACAATCTGAACTTAAAAAATCTGCTTGAAAATGTCAGTTTTTTTTTCACTATGACGTCATATTCATCTTTTTTTATTCTTAAAAAAAATAAAAACAATTTTAGTTTCTTCAGTTTCATGTTTCACGTGAAAATCATTCAACTAAAAATAGGCAAATTATTATTACGGCTTTTGAATTATTTACAACAATGAAGGAAAAATGTTAAATTTTATTAGAAAATGTCCGTTGATTCTCAATGAAAAAAGCGAAAATTGGAAATATTAAGAAAAATATTTGAATAATGTAAATAAAAATTAGCCCATGTTACTCTCTAGATTATAATCCACCTGTATGCAAAGGCATTTTATGATCCGTTTTGGTCCTGACGTCTGGCAAATGTTTTTACACTTTGAATTTATAATATTATTAGAATTAGCAAAGAATTAAAAATGAGTGGCATCAGGGACAAAAAGGTGGGAAGAAAAAATGAAAAAGTTATCATCTCCATAGGCT
This sequence comes from Maratus speciosus, assembly GCA_963932465.1. NCBI lineage: Eukaryota > Metazoa > Arthropoda > Arachnida > Araneae > Salticidae > Maratus > Maratus speciosus. Next base: position 533,119,251 of record OZ010788.1, on the reverse strand, counting down.
TTTCTATGTTAAATTAACATTGAGAAGTGACACTGGAAGTAAATAAGTATTGCGCTGTCGCGCAATACTTAAATAACGGTTCAACTTTATACAGAATTTGGTTGGCATCATTGACAATGAGATTTTATAATTATTACGAATTTTATAAATTTACCTGAAAAAACTGAAAGAATTGAGAATAATATTTTATTTCACAGTGTCGCTTAATTAATATCAATTTAGACAAAACATATAATTATGCATTTTCCACGTATAGATATTCCCATATTTAGTGCGTTTACATTTTATCAAATAAATGAAAAAATATCTTTGCGTATTTTTTTTTTAGTATTTTAGGTAGCTTTCATTACAAAAAGCTACCTATTGCAGCCGTTCTGAGGAAAACGATTTCGAAAAATTTTGGTATATTTTCACAGATCATGACCCCTAGACCCCAAACCACCCTCCGTTCAAAATTTACACACGCACACACACACACACACATATATATATATGTATTGATGATATTTGTAATACTGTAACTCTCGTATTTATGAACCGATTTGGATAAAATTTCGTGTCTACATAGTACATACCAATGTCTCGACCGAGTTCGTTGGCCAGCTTAATCCGCCTCCTTGTTTCAAAATGGGGGCCATTTAAAATTTAAAAAAAAAATTAAATTTAAAATGAGGTACAAAAAAATTAGACATTGAAAAAGATTTTTTTCTTATGCGTTTCAAAGATTCTGAAGCATTTTTAGTTTCGTCTATATCTTAAAAAATGGCTGAGTTATAGCACTTTCAATTTCTAGCATGGCTGACATTTTGAAACGATCTGATTTTTGTCACGCGATAATACACATATTTAGGAACCGATTTGGATGTGACAAGGAATGTGCATAGTGCATAGCAATGTCTCGACCGAGTTCGTTGGCCAGCCTCATCCGCCATCTTGTTTCAAAATGGCGGCCATTTAAAAATTAAAAATAATTAAAATTTAAAAGTGAGGTACAAAATAATTAGAAATTGAAAAAGATTTTTTCCTTATGTGTTTGAGCTTGATACAAAGATTCCGGAGCATTTTTTGTTTCGTGTATGTCTAAAAAATGGCTGAGTTATAGCACTTTGAATTTCTAGCATGATTAACATTTTGAAACGATCTGATTTTTGTCACGCGATAATATGAGTTTTTATGAACCGATTTGGATGTGACAAGGCTTGTGCATAGTACATAGCAATGTCTCGACCGAGTTCGTTGGGCAGCTTCATACGCCATCTTGTTTCAAAATGTTGGCCATTATTTTTTTTAAATTTTAATTTAAAATGATGTACAAAAAAATTTAAAATGAAAAAGATATTTTTCTTATGTGTTTGACCTTGATACAAAGATTTCGGAGCATTTTTCGTTTCGTCTACATCTTAAAAAATGGCTGAGTTATAGCACTTTGAATTTCTAGCATGGCTGACATTTTGAAACGATCTGATTTTTGTCACACGATAACACGCGTATTTATGACCGATTAGGATGTGACAAGGCATGTGTATAGTACATGGCAATCTCTCGGCCGAGTTCGTTTGCTAACTTCATCCGCCATCTTGTTTCAAAATGGCGTCCATTTAAATCTTTAAAAAAAATTTAATTTAAAATGTGGTACAAAAAAATTGGAAATTGAAAAAGATTTTTTTCTTATGTGTTTCAGCTTGTTACAAAGATTGCGGATCATTTTTTTTTGCCTTTATCTAAAAAAAATGCCCAGTTTGAATTTCGAATGTGTGCGACATATTGAAAAATCTGATTTTTTACCTGCAACATCACTCGTATATATCAACTGATTTAGATATGAGTGAGCATGTGCACAGGAATTACTAAGGTCTCGACCAAGTTCATTGGTGAGCTTTGTTGCACCCATTATGTTGTTTTAAATTGGCGGGCTATCGCCGATAATTCGGGTTAATATAATTATTAATATAATTCGGGATATCACCGAATTTGGCGACAAAATATAAATCACTTTAATAAAACCAGCTTTGATAACGCTGACTAATTTCGTGAAATTATCATTCGTATTCAATATTGACAAAAATTAGTATCTAATCTTCTATAATCGGGTTCCACTAAGTTGAGCTCAGTGTGTTTCAATAATATAAGCTGGCTTTAAAAAAATAAGGAATATGAAAGCTACCTCTTCCTCCCGGCACTGGCCGAAAGGACTTTTTCCAGTTCATTTTACAACATTTTAAAGTGATTTTACCAACAAATTTGAGAAAACAAAAATTCAGGCATAAATGGGTTAAGAAAACATTTTTGTGAAGTATTTTATATAATAAAAAAATTTCAGAGGTCTTATAAAAAATGATTTTTAAAAACATTTTTATTATAGTTTTATGAATTTGAACGGGCGAAATATGCTGTAGCGATAACTGATAAACAGGAATTCACAATCGTTATTTTACAGGAACATTTCTTTTTTTCATTTCATTATAGATGTTAAAAATTCAAGAGCTTAGTGAAAGAACATGTTATGATACATTTTCTTTAAAATTATTTTGTTTTATGGAAGAAAGTGTTATGAGGTATTATATCATACGGCAAAATTAAAATACTAAAATTTTACCCTGTATTGAAGATGTGAGACAGTATCTTTTAATATTTCATAATTTATATAGTGAAAATAATTTCTAATATTTAATAATTAAACGTTAATATTCTTTTTTAATAAATTTTAGTATCATCTGTTAATATTCAAATACATTTCTACTAAAAAGAATTAAATAAATAACTAAATTAGAACTAAAAACTTTCACTTAAATTTTCGCGAATTCTAATTTTTGTTACATAACATTTCCTCCACTGAGGTCTTCAATTGTATAAAGATGAACATGAGTCTATTTCTATTTGTAATTTGCTACAATGCATGCGGAAGATGGCGAATAAAAATGCACAAAAACCATAAAGCAACAAACTTAACATTAAATAGTTTACTAAATGGAAAAGTATATTTTCAAGCGCAAACATGTTTTCAACAGCACATCTTGAAAATCCACTGATGGCATTTTAATGGCTGGAGTAAATTTGGCAAAGTCCAGATTATCTCCAAATGTTACTTTTTCATGATTGCTTTTGATATTAATTTAAATTCGGCGAATTCATTGGGTGAAAACTAGAATAGGTGCCGTATAAAAAAAAATCAGTCACTCTTTTTTGTTGATTTTGAACACCTGTAATGAAATTTTATATCTAACCAATAAAATTTCAGAAACACAATCATACGACTTTTTTTTTGTAAAAAAATTGTACTATTGCACCATTAAACGAATCTGTATTAGCGATTGTTAATGGGGCATTTACAATCACTATTTCATGTCATATGTTTTACCATAGTATTAAAACATTTTTCAAAAATTTCCGAAACGCTGAGTTAAATTGTCTGTTTTATTTGAACCTATTTTGTGAGACTGAAAATTTATCATTAAATAATTTGCGAAAAGCTACAGCACATTTCTAATTAGAAGTCATCTTTAAAGGACGCATTTCGAAAATCCATTGATGGCATTTTAAAGTCTTTAGTAAATTCAACTAATTTCTAATTCTCTCAATAGGTAAATTTTCGTTACTATTTTGTTATTAATTTAAAATCAGAAAATTAATTTGGATGAAAAACGAGAGAGATATAAGAAGGTTTAGTCAATCTTTTTGTATTAAAAACCGTTCTTGCGAAATGCTCGATGTGATCAAAAAAATTTCAAAGGCATTCTATTAAATTTGTAAAATGTTTTTGTTATACGCTTAAAATACAACAAAGCGAAGATTCTTATTGAAAACCCAAATTTTATCTAAATAGGTGTCTATCATCATCATTACATTATTATTTTTTTTAAGTTACAATGCTCATATTTATATTCTTAAGACTACATGTAAAACTTAACTAAAACATCTATGTACATACATAATCACTATTTTCTTCAGATCGGTTTTAAGTACGAAAAAATTAAAGTTGTTTCAAAAACAGTTAATGAAATCCTTAATTTCATTAAGTGTTTTAAAAACAATTTTAATTTTTTTCAACGTTTTGGAAAAAAAATTAAGGCTTCCCTAATACTGACGGTGAAAAATAAGGGAATGAAAAAGCACCATAATCAATCGCTAATACAAATTTTTTTAATCGTGCAGTTCTGCAAACATTTTACAAAAAAATAAAATAAAATAAAATAAAATAAAATAAACATCGTAAGTTTCTGCTTCTGAAATTTTATTGGCTACATAAAAAATTTCACTAGAAGTGTTCAAAATAAACAGAAAACAGTGACTGAACTTTTTTATACGACATCGTTCTTGTTAATTATCCAAATGAATTCCCCGAATTTAACACGTTGACTGCCACGCTACGAGTATACTCGTAGCTTTAATATTCGTGGCTTTAATTTATTACTTTCTCACCATTATTTAAAAAAAAAATAAATTGCCTTATTTGTTGGCAGAAATTTCGCTGTATTAGTAAAACGAAATTTACCTTTCAGAATTTGTGGTGGCAAACGACTTTCAAGGAGAAATTTGAAAATTCTTACTTCTTGTGGCAGTGAACGTGTTAAATTAATAACAAAAGCAATAATGAAAAAGTAACTTTTGAAGGTAATCCGAACTTTGGTAATTTTATTCGAGTCATTATAATGCCATCAGTGGATGCGCTTTTCCTTTTAGTGAGCTATTTAATGTTAAACTAGCTTTACGGTTTTTATGCATTTTCATGCATGTTTTTCAATAAATTATAAATAGCAACTGTGACAGAAATAGACTCCCCTTCATCTTTATTAACATGCGTAGTAAAATAAAAATAATGTTTTAAGAATTCCTTATTTCAGTTATCGCAACAGCATATTTTATCCATTCAATTTTATAAAAGTGTAGTAAACACATTTAAAAAAAGTTAATATATGGCCTCTGAAATGTTTTAACAGTTTGGACTCAAACTATATTTTGAGCTTGAAAACGTAGCATTAAATAATATAGGGAATAGTAGATACTCAAATAGAGACGAATGCAAATTAGTTTTAAAAATTAAACTTTTTTCCTGACCATTTTTCATTAACGTAAATGGAAATCAATATGATATTTTCAATCGGAAATACTTCTAAATAAATTAGCAATCTCCCTATTGAATATGCCTAAATAAGAGTATTTTTGTTGAAATCTTTTTAAAAATATTTAAGCAGCTTGGGTTTTTTTTAATCTAATTTTAGATGTTTTTCGTTGTACTATTTTTTGAATAAAGACGTAACGTAAACGATATAAACATTAATAACACAGTTCGCAGATCCACTAATGACATTTTAATGACTCGAGGAAATTTCATGAAATTCAGATTATTCAAAAAGTTACATTTTCATTATTACTTTTGTCATTAATTTAAAATCAGCGAATTTATTTGCAAAAAAAAAAAAAAAAACAGAACAATATAAAAGTTTTACTTGTCAATTTTTGATTAACAAAACTTCTTATGAAACATACTATTTAATTAAATAGTTTGCGGAAGCTTAATCATTTTTTGATTTTTTTGTTAAATATAACAACTAACCTCTTCCTTGATTATCCCGAGTTATGTCAGATTCGTATGTATTAAAAGTAAATATTATCCCGAGAAAACTCGGGCGTGACATAATTTTTCACTACGATTTATTTTATCATATTTTTACTCGGCCTGAAGCTGAAAAAGAAAGAAAATATTCTTATACAATATAATAAATTATATATAGTATTTGATTGGCTGATTTTGAAGTTTTGTGAAATGCAAATGATGAAAAGCAATGATGTGATTCCAAAAATGTGATAATTTTTTGCAATAATTTTTTTTTTCAAGGGTACCGGTTAAAAGAAAATGTAATAGTGATCAGTTATGAGACATTGCCAATTGCTACTTTGCGGCACATTTTTAAACATCAGTAAAAAAAAAAAAAAACCCGTAAATATCTTCCACACAAAAATGAATGAAATTGATGTGTTTTTATTCAAATAAGTTTGTCAGCGTGCAAGCTTAGCATAGAATAATTAAATACAAGGAATAGCACATTTCTAAATCAGACCAGCTATTAGCTAATCCACGATGTTTAAAGTATTTGTATTTAAAAAAAAATATTTAAAAAAGTGAGTGATTTCCAAATAATTTTCTTAATGGCAGGTTATTAACCATCAGCATCAGAAAAAATGCAAACCCTCCCCAAAAGACTGAAATATTTTGATCTGTTTCGATTTAAACTATTGTGTCAGCCTTAAATAATAGCATTTAGTAATTCTCTAACAGGAATAGTTCATTTTAAATCATTTAAGAATGGGCTATAAAAGACACATTTCGGAAATCCACAGATGACATTTTAATGACTCGAGTAAATTTGACGAAATTCAGATTCCGTCAGAAATTACTTTTTCATTAATACTTTTGTCATTAATTTAAAAACAGTATATATATACATACATACATACATACATACATATATATATATATATATATATATACATATATATATATATATATATATATATATATATATATATACATATATATATATATATATACATATATATATATATATATATATATATATATATATATATATATATATATATATATATATATATATATATATATATATATATATATATATATATATATATACCAGGTGGCCATAATTAAAGTCCACATGTTCGAAAGGCTCTACAAGCTAAACTATTAAGAATATTTTAAAACAATTTTCTATTTGTTTGTTTAAGAGAATGGCGAAATAAATTCTATTATACAAAGAAATAATTAAAAGATTTAAAACTGATGGCGCTATATACAAATTAAAAATGGTGAATTTCTTACCGGCTAAATCTTGTAACTTTCTTATAGAAAATTTCACATGATAAAGTATTTTTATCAAAATGATAGTAATTATAGCACTGCTATGAAAGAATATAGTCGTTTCAGAAGATATTGATTTAAAATGAGTTATTTTTTAACCCTTAAATGCCGAGTGTTGCTTTTCGGCAACATACCCAATTTAGTCCCTAAAATACCATTAGAATAATATTGAAGCTATAATGCCTAATGTTACCAATAAAATACATTCTGAAAATATTATTAAATCGATTTTCAACATGTAGATGGCAACACTTGTTCTGTTTAAGAATAAAGATAGATTTATTTTTTCAATTGTTGCTGCTTGTTCTTTTTGTTTTGTTTGGAAGCTTGCGAAATACCTTAGTTTGTCCTGCATTGAGCAAGTAAAATTTAATTCTTATTATAGTTCCTAAAATTCTTGTGTGTTTAATATTATAGAATTTTATCAAAGAAAATTATTTTTCAATTAAAGACCAGTATTGCCGATTAGTAACAAACTGCTTTTTAGCCGTAAACCATACTTAAAGCAAAATATGATTTTTTTTAAGTATTTTTACCATGATTTATTTAAAAAAATGGAAGCCGAAAAACATTATTACAATGATTTTTGAAAAATCATGCATTTAAGGGTTAATATTTCCTGTTAAAACATGGCTAACATTTAAGCGCAGGTACATTTTGACAGTGTCCAGACATCGATTTTTTATTTAATAGCTTAAATTGAAATTTTATTCTCAAGAAACATTTTAAAAGAGATTGTATGCAAAAACTCACTATAAATGGGAAGCTATGTCCAAAACTGTTAGAGCTCTCTTTATACTATAAAGGGATATAATTCAACTTTTCAAGTCCATTTTCTGAAAACGATGATTTTGGCCATTGAGAGCACGATTTCTAAGAAATGGCTAGATGGAACATCATCAAATGTTGACTGAAGTTATAAAACTTATAGATACACAAAATAACCTACTATAACGTTCTTCAAGAAATTTAGAAATTATGAATATATTTTTATTAAAAATAATCAAAATTAAGATTTTTGATTTTTCCCCTCTTAAGAACTAATCATTATATTTTTTCCAGAGTAGGTCATTTTAAACACACATTATATCTCAATTCAATAAAAAACTTTGGCCTGGCTGGGACAATTTAATTATGAGAAGTCCTGCGAGTAAGGCATATACGGTGAATTTATTTATTAAATAAGCATTACATTTCAAATGAAATTAGAAAGTTTATATGCATCTATCTAGTCTTTTTTTTTCAGAACATTAACTGTAAACATGTATGTCCTTTAATCTGTATTTAAAATTTCATATTCAAAAGTTAAGCAGATGTGGAGATAACATATTAGGATATCATTTTTATGTAATTTATCGGCTTCAAAGGTGCATAATCCCTTAAGAACTAATCATTCTACTTTTTTCATTGTAGGTCATTTGCAATACATATTACATCTCTATTCAATAGAAAAGTTTTGTCTCGTTATGACAATCCAGTTATGAGAAATCCTGCGCTGAAGGTATATATACGAGAGTGTATCAATAAGTTTTTGCCCTCACATGGAAATAATTGAGTGAAATTTATGAAATTGCTACATTTTATAAGTCATTTTCTATATAGTCAGTGTGCACATTGACACATTTGTGCAAACGGTATTTCAAAGAGAGGGGGAGGATGTATTCCAGGGGGCGCGACAGTAGACAAAAAGGGGGGCTTTTTCTAACTTTTGCCGGCCCCCACATGTGGCATATTGTTAGAAAGGTCTGTGTCCACTTATTCATGTTATGCACTCCCTGACTCCTCTTTCCCCCCAAATTTGCCCCCCGGCGGGCATGAATGATGACGCAAAATTTAGAAAACTGCCCGCCGGAGGGCAAATTTTGGGGGAGAAGAGGGGTCAGGGAGTGCATAACATGAATAAGTAGTCACAGGCCTTTCGAACAATCTGTCGCATGTGGGGGTCGGCAAAAGTTAGAAAAATGCTCCCATTTGGGTCTACTATCATGCCTTCTGGAATACATCCTCCCCCCCCCCTCTCTTTGAAATACCGTTTACAGAAATGTGTTGCTGTGCATAATGACTATGTAGAAAAGGACGAATAGAATGTAGCAATTTCATAAATTTCACTCAATTATTTCCATGTGAGGGCAAAAACTTATTGATGCACACTTGTACATAAGGTTAATTCATTTTATAAAAAAAATTAAATTTAAAATTAATATTAAAATAGCTATATGCATATTTAGACTCTTTTTTTCAGTACACTAACTGTCAAAAAATATCGTTTTTAATGTGTTTTTTTATATTTCATATCCAAAAGTTAATTTGACGTGGTGTTATTGCAATCGATATTAGGCCACTTTTACATACAGTTTGTCAATTTAAAATGTATCTGAACCCTTAACCTTTTACATATACAAAGGGATAAACCTGGGTTACAGAACATAGGTAGAAACCATCCTATATAGTATTTTTGATGTTAATATCCTCTTTTCTTTAGAGGGTAGACCGGGGCTAGCTGACCCTCTTTTTCTTCTAATATTTAAAAAAAAAAATAACAATTCAACATTTTAAATTTCTTTTTATGTTACCACTATCAGTGTACTTTCAGGAAGATGTCACAATAGTAAAGATTGAAAATATTAACTACAAGTATTAGTTTAGAAGCTCAAATTGACACCAAGATGCTTGGGCCAACATGCCATGATTACGGGGTAACTTGGACCACGTCACTTTTTAATGATGGTGTAGAAGTTTAAGAAATGATCAACATTTTACCAAATCTTAATTTTTATTTCTTGGAAACGAAAACACAAATTAGCCTCCTAAATTAAAATAAAGTTTTAAATATTAAAACTGTGAGTTATTCAAATTATTAACTTCGACCAAAAACTGCTTTAAAAATTGATTTTATTTTCTCAGAAAAATGTCTTTAATACATTACGGAACAGTAATAAATTTTATTAAAGGCGTATTAGGTGTTAAAACACCGTAAATCTTAGAGTACAGTAACTTAAGAAATCATTCATCCTTAATTAGGTGATTTACTATAAACACCAGATGATAAATAAATTGTATCAAGGCCTCTGTACATCTGTTAAGTGCAATAATTCTTTTCTTTCGTTTATTATTTTTTTCTAACGCATCATTCCCTTCAAATTTCTGTCAGTAAAATGTAATATTGCTTCCTGATGCTTTGTGTAATGCCAGCTTTTTTGAAATAATGATAATTTTCGTTTATATAAAACTTTATTCCTAATCAAGTATATAAAAAAACCAGTTTGTTTATCATGAAATATATATATTATTGATTACATTCGTGATTTATTATTTGTATAATGAGATTTAGATAATTCAATAAGTTAGGATATAGCAATGTGCTTGATATAATTATGTTGGATGATATCATTTTTTTATATTTTTTGTTTGAACTGCTGGTCTTTATTAACGGTTCAGGAAGTGTAGTTCTATTCTGTCTGTGGAAGAGCAACATGTCTCTTAAGGGAAAAGATATTTTTTGAAAATTAAATAATTGTTTCTTGAAACTGCCCTTTTTATGGATTATGAAGACAGAAAGGATTATTTAGTTTCAACGAATAACTACCCAAGTAAGAGATTTTCACTTTATAGAATGTGATGTTATTAAAGCATTATTTGTGGCAAACTCTTCTCTGGACGGGGAACAAGAGGATTTTATTAATACTTGAGAAATAGCAGAGTTGGGTAGATTTTGATTGTTAGATTTGTTACTTTTAGCGGTAATATGTAGCACTAGGAGGCCGAACTTTTAGGTAGATTTCGTAAGGAATACTATCTATTGCAATCTCCCATATGTTGGAATTTTTGAAAAACTTTTGCAGATTTACACCAATCATGACCCCTAGAGCCCAAAACCACCGCCAGTCCAAAACTTTATCTATCTATCTACCTATATATATAATAATAAATTTCAAATCCGAAATATATGAAGAAATTGATAAAGTTCTAAAGATGATTTAGAAATGAACATATGAAACCAGTATGTAAAATATGAAACTATGAATGACTCACAGAATCATCAGAGGAGCTTGTGATTTCATTCATAGAAGATTCGTTATTTCATCCAATTTTGTCGGCATTAAGCCTAAAATGACAAAATTTAGCTCCTTATAACGCAAACATTACAGAAAATAGATTGGAACTGGATTAATAACAATAATGTTTAGAGTTGCCATCTTAAGTCTTAAAAAATAGTTCTTAAAAAATAAAATACAAAAGGAATGAAAAGGATTGAAGAAATCAAGAAAAGACTTAGATTAACTTTTAGTTAAGCTAGAGTGAAAAAATAGGAATAAACTTAATAAGTACTGAGTGAATACAAAATAAAATAAAGAAAAGGAATAAATTAATACAAATAAAGAAATAAAGAAATAAAGAATTATATAAAAATAAATAAAAGGGCAATTGATTAAATTAATGTTTTAAAGACAAAAATTATAATATAAAAAAAATGAGAATATAAATAACATTTAAAAAAGATGAGGAATATTTGAGATAGTAAAATTTAGCCTTGTATTATGTAAATAAATGTGGAAATTTAAAAAGCAATGAGGAATATTGAGATAGTAAAATATATCCTTAAATGATGATGCAATATGTGAAAATTTATTATGTTAAATGCATGATACCCCATATTTTTTTTAATTATTATATGTCCATACAATATATAAGCATATATACATACACTTATACACGCTCACACACATAAAAACATATAAAGTTTTAAACTTTTTTTAGCATTCCCGACCTCAACCCTCCATAATGGTATTTTTATTTTTTATGTTTTTTATGTGTTTTTAGTGTATAATGTATGAAAAAACATACACATACACCAAAACTTTTTTTATTATAAGAATACATATATATATATATTATATATACATACATATAATTCTTTGTGTGTATGATTTTTATAATTTTTTCAGCAATCCACATCCCACCCTCCATAATAGTGTTTTCGATTTTTTAGTTTTTTTTTTAAACATATTAAATACTGGTAAGAAGTAGAAGTAGATACTGGAAGATACTGGTAAGAAGTAGAAAAAAAATGAATATTAAGATTTGAGCCATGCAGATATAAAAGAGATGGGATAATTATAAGACAATGCTAATTGCTTTAATTTAAAAATGTTAGGCTGTAAGAATTGGGAGAAACATAAACGTTTGATACGAAGACTATGATTAAGCAGAATATTTCTATATACTGAAATATGCAAGCAGGAATTAAAGTTCGTAAAATTAATTACATTAAATGAAAATTCAATGCGTTTATCATAAATATTGAATGTTAGGGTGTTATTAGGGAGAATATTAATTTTGACATACATAAAATTGATACTAGAATTATTTGAAAACGTAGTACTAAGTTCTAGATTAGAAGGGTACTTTACAGGAAGAGATATAGAATTATTATCTGTAACAGAAAGAATAATTCTATCATCTATGTATCTGTAGAGCAATAAATTATTATTAATAAATTTACGTTCATAAAAGTAAAGATAAGATATAAATCAGATAACATGCTTGATGAAGCAGCTCCTTGAGGGATGCCCTGTATTGGAATAAAAAAAGCATTGTCTTGGAAAATAAAATTATGAAATAGTAGAAAGTTAGTCAAAGATGTGAAGTAGTCAGTATCAATGTTATCAGGTAAATTTAATAAAGAAGATATTCTATAAATAATGAATTGATAATAGAATGCAAGTCTTTTAGAATGATATTATTAAATAGGTGTTTGAAATCTAAAGTAATAATATTATTGACATTTGTTAATGACTTTATTTTATCCACCAATTCAAAACTGTTTTTAATGCAGTGAGTGTTGTCTTTTTTAACTGATAACTCATAAATTTGTGTAAGAATATTTAAAAAGAGTGTATTAGCACGAGTATTATATGTATTACACCCTACAGTGACAGTGCGGAATTTAAGAGGATTTTTGTGAAATTTTGGAATCATGACTGCATAAGGATAATTGAAGTTGTCATTTTTAATGCCTAATAATTTGTGATAGCTTAATATATGATTACAGCACAACAGCTTAATATATGATTATTATTTTCCTTTAAAGTAACATGATGAAGTTTGAAAATATTATTAGAAGTGACTGCTTTAGTTAGGAGGTGATGATAGTAATATTTACATATGATAGCACAGTTGTTAGCAGCCTTATCTACATATGTAATGATGAAATTATTTTGAAGTTCTGCAATATGTGGTTTAAGGGTGGAGAAAGAAACTGAATTTTTGGAAATATGCAGTTTTAATAATTGTTGTTGCAAAAGAAAGATGGCATGATACTTCCAATCTACAAAATATTCAGTAGGTTTATTATAGTGGATAGCAATTTTGTAAATGAATAAATTTAAATCATATGGGAATTGTTTAATGATAGACTGTATATTACACTGTGAAGGAATACGATATTTAGTTCCATGACGCATCAAAGATCTTAAATGAATATTATTGACAATGTCTAAATTACCAGTTATCACATGTCCATGATGGGCATTAATATATGTATTTAGATAGGGATAATTGCATTTACATGTAAAAGTACCAGTGTGTGTGAAATTTTTAGAAAACTTAGTATAATTGAAAATTTTACGACCTAAACTAATAGGATATTTAAAAGAGCTTTTTAGATTAACACTTTGAAGTGGGAATTTACATTGCTCGAGGTAAAATAATTGATTAAGTTTAATTTTATTAAAAACAGGATTGGTAAAGGTAACAATTAAATGGGAATTACTTTTATTTAATTTTTGTGGTTTTTTGTTAATATTGGCATTAATATAATATAGCCTATAATGGTGTAAATCAAAAAATGTATCACTAAAATGAGAATTGAATGTATTTGTTGTAAAAACTTTGTGATATTGATTAATATGATATTTAGGAATTGCAAATATAAATTTACGAAGAGACATCCAGTTGTAATTACTACTGAAAGAAGATTGTACGCGTATTAATGATTTTTTAATGTGAGTATTAGTTAATTTAGATGATGAATGTTTAGTAGTAGATTTCCCTCTTTGTGTGCGTGTGGTTTGCTTATATAATTTATGATTAAGAGAAAGATAGAGTGATTGATATTTAATTGTATGTGACGACGTAGAATATACGACATGAGGTTTATTGTTTGAGAGTTGATTTAGTCCATATGGATAAAGTGTGTTATAATGTTTGATATAAGCAGATTCCAGAAAAAGACGTTCATGGAATTTATTTTGTATATTAAGGATATGAATAGTGATATTACTAAATTTGTGCTTTTTAAAGTGCCTATACTCAACTTTGCAGTTTAAAGGATTGCGAGAGCATTTATAATTACTGATGGCAGATTGATGTCTGTTGATACGTTTATGAATTGGGCCACCAGTTTGACCAATATATTGCATGTTGCATGAATTACATTTAATACTATAAATAACATTAAAAGCTTTACAAAAATGAATATGGGAAGTGTTATGAACAGTTTGTGATGGATCTGCATGAGGGCAGGTCAAGCAGCGAGGAGATGAGCATTTGCTAAATTGTAAATGTGGTGAGGTAGAAGAAAATAGGTAGCTGGATGACGATCCATGGTCAAGCCTATAATTAACCATGTACCGGGCATTACGCTGAGAGTTATCAAAGCCCAATTTGCCAGTCGCTAAAAATTTACTAAGAATTGCCACGAGGAATAAGGAGACATAATATTAAACATGTAATGAATATGATGAAAAAAGTAATATAAATAATTGAGAAATAGATATATAGATTTTTTACATTTCTATGGAAACGATAACATATCCAATCAGTTTAAAGTTTTCAAAACTTCTATGAAAAGTCCCAAACAATTATGCAGGACGGAATTTTGATATAATTAAAAATGGCTTCGAGGAGTGAAAAAAATAGGGTTTTCAAAAGAAAAAAAATCGTAACTTCGTCAATTCACAAGATATTAAATTCACTTAAATTTATCATAAATCCTCTTAATATTATCTACAACTTTTGTACTGATAAGCTTTTGATAGGAGCAACTCTTACAGCAAAAAGAAATTAAAACCAAAAATAAAAGTGTGTGAGTGGGGGAGGGGGGAGGTTGTATAAGATAAAAAATATCACATTTCCCTTAATCCGTTAAATTTTTGGTGAAATTTGCACTTAACTTCGAAATCTACCTGCGCCTGTAGGCCAAGCCAACAGGGATTTTTCTATAATTATGAAAGTTATAAATGATTTTGTATAGCAGGAGCAGCTGATTTAATTTGGGGAGGAGGTAAACAACATTATAACTTTATTTTTTAAAAAGATTGACAAGAATAACCAGGAATTCAATTAACAAAATAATAACTTACTATTAATCAATAATAAATTAATCAAAATAATAATAAATGTTTATTAAAATAATTCATTAAAACTATCAAGATTCTAATACCCCAGAGCCAAATTTTTACGGGGCATGTTGGCGGCCAACATGGCCCGTGCCAAATGGGCCAACTAACCCCGTATCGCCATTTTTGTTTTTCATGACTGTAAGGAATTATTCTGGAAGTATTTCAATAAAAAAACATGCCCTACAATAACTACGAGCAATTATTTTTCTAATTATTATCTATCAAAATCTAAAATGTAATCTACAAACAAATAAAAAACGATTATTTATAAGAGAGGAAATTTACTCAACTTTGCAAAATTTTGAAAATTCTCAATAATTCTTTAACGGGCACTCCGACGTCAATGGTACTAATGTTGGAAGAGGAAAGCATAGCAATGCATACTTGGCTGGACTGACAATGTCATCTAATGCAAAGTTTAAAAAATATCGCGACTGGGCCAACTAGTCCCGGTCTACCCTACCAAAGACACAGCGATGAATGAGGTATTTTTCGAAAGGTTCTACATGCGGTTTTTGACGTAGTATACTTAAATTTCGTTAAAACACGTTGTTTGATAAAACAAATGGCAATCAATCAAAAATTAATGAAAACGCATCAGCAAATAATTTCAAAGATTGCGATGAGAAAGCCTTGCAAGGGTCTTTTATTTTTTGATAACTCCAGTAGATTTTTAACATTTAATATTTTATTTTAAAATGACCACTAACAATACTAAAAATCATATTTATATGAAACATAACAATAACGCGTTCAAGTAAAGTTTTCAAACGTATTAAATGCGATCTTTTCATATGAGCATCGTGTCAGGAGCTAACGGCCGAATAAATCGCCAAAAAGATTACTATTTGCATATAGCCTTATTCATTCTTTTCATTCAGTTTATTAAACGCTAAATTCAATTACATGCCTTGCATTTGTGTTTTATTTATATTTTATCGTTTTATTTATTTATTGTTGGATGTTTTAGTTTCGTTATGGTATATAAGCTGGAAACTAATGATGAGCTATTTATATTAATTTAAATGGATTTCTCTTTCGTAAACGTCTAGACGCGATAGAGATAGATTTGAAAAAAAAATATGCTTATAAATTATTTTAAAAACAATAACAATTAAGTGAATCGCGATACCCTTTTCAAACAAATTGGGATATAGTTTTCAAATAAATTGCATTTGAAAGAAAATTTGTTTTTCTATTCGACTGTAAAAAATAAAAATGTGCGGTTTTTAGAAGTTTCAAAAATTTCAGTAAAAATTAATAACAGTTAAATTTAATCATCTGCTATTGATATTCGCAAAATAACGTCAGCGTTATGCACGGACACATTTGTCCTTTTATAATATACGGTGGCTACCAAAAGTGTTTGTACCTGGAATTGAATTCGAATATGAAGTCCAATATTTTTTCACATCATCTCTGTGTTATTCTAAATAATACCCAATTTTTTTTAAAATATTGACTGATTTTCTTTTTATATAAAAATGGTAACTGAAGTAGGCAGAGAAATAACACGTCTTAAACAAACAGTAACGAAAGTCTTCGTACACTGAAACATTTTCGGATAAATTCATAATTAAAATTATCGTCTGTCGCTTTATTTTTATTTTTGCATTGCGGTGACATTTAAATAGTCGTTTGGCTTTAATTTGTGCTTGCGTTCTCCGTAATATTCTATTTATTATTTAAAAATGGCTTGTAGTCGTAGAGAAACAACAAACAGCATGCGAAAATTGATTATCTTTTATAGTACTTGTAAATCAGTTCGGAATATTTCTAAATTAATTAATTTATCCTATTCTACGGTATAGTATGTATATATACGGTAAGTGCGGTATAGTTTAATTAAGATTCGTACCAGAAACTTTTAATTAAGTTTCTATTTTATAACTTTGAATGACAAGAGTTGAAAAATTGCTTTTCTTTATTTAGAAATAAAATTTTTCCAAGTTTCCGGTTGGAATTCAGCATTTTACAAACGCAATTGGTTGCCGCTCAAAGGGTTAAAGATAAAAAATTAGATCCAAAACAAGGTAAGAAAAGCACGTCCGTCAAAATTAAAAGAGCGTGTTCATGGATTTATAATTAGCAAAATTGTGAAAAATCCACGTTTAAGTGCTTTAAAAGTTGCTACAGAATTCAATGAAGCATTTTCGACTTCAATTTCACTTGAAACTATTCGTTGAGTGGTGAGATCAGTTGGGTTAAATGAGCGTTCTGCCCCCCAAAAATGTTTTGTTAGTGCGAAAAACAGAAAGCTTAAACTTTCCTTCGCAAAATCAATGATAGATAAATCCGAATCGTATTGGAATAATGTATTATTTGCAGATGAAAACAAATTTAACAATTTTAGTCCTGATGGGCATATAATTGTATGTAGATGAAACAAATAAAGAACTTAATCCCAAGAATTTAGTTGGAACCGTTAAGCATGGTGGTAGAGGTGTCCTTGTGTGGGGGTGCATGGAAACATCAGGATTGGGTAATTCGGCATTTATTGATGTCGTAATGAATCATACTTTTTCTTTAAATATTTTAAAAGGGAATTTAAAATTATCAGCCAAAAATTTGGGTTTTGGAAACAAGCTTATTTTTTATTAGGATATCGGCCGGATTCTAGATAGATTTTTCGCTGTTAGCGAAACGAGATTGATCAATCAGAAGTTATCTTTTTTGCAAACAGTGAAAAGTTCGCTGGCTTCTTTTTGGTCAATCTCGTTTCGCTAACCGTAAAAAATCGATTTGGATTTCGGCCAAAGATCCTAACCACATGGCTTTCAACGTTCGTCTCCCGCTGTCTCTATAATTGTCCAAAAGGTTTGAAAACACTACCTCAATCGCCGGATTTAAGTCTAATAGAACATATTTGCAGAGAACTGGGAGATTAGAGTACGAAGAAAGAAAATTAAAACGAAAAGCAAACTAAAAATAGTAGCGATCGACAAAGGGATGAACATTGTTTCAGAAATTACAATAAAAGAAGTGAAATCTATTCCTAGATGTTTAAAAGCTGTTGTGGATGCTAAAGGATATCCTACTAAGTATTAATTTAACGAAATATTACAATATTTACTAATATAGAGAGATTTTCTTAACGTGTACGAAGTCTTTTGTGAGGTAATGTTTTTGTTATTTTTTTATTATTTATATCTTTAAAATAACGGTTCACTATATTTTAAAAGTATTTTATGTAGTTTTGTTTGGAATAAGTTTTGGATCTTATTATTAAATACCCATTTTGAAATATTAATTCTAATTAACGAATATAGCAAAGTTTCATTGAAATTTTTAAGTGTACGAACACTTTTGAGAACTACAGTATATGTATATACATTTCTTTTCTTCTTTTTCTTTTAGGTAGATTTCGTAAGAAATACTACCTATTGCAGTCGTTACCATGGTGCGACTTTTGAAAAATTCCTTCATAACTTTTCATTATATGACCCCAGGAACCCAAAACCACCCCCACCTAAAAAGTTTATATATATATATATATATATGTATGTATGTATGTATGTACTAAATTTTGTCCGCACGATAAAAGTCGCAATAATGCACGGATCGTCTTCAAACTCGTCAACAACTTTGAGATGGTTAATATATCGGCGGGGATTGAAAATGGGCAAAATCGGCCCAAGGGAATGGAAATGGGGAGGGCTCAAAATTTTTAATACCGTCTTAACATGATTCTGATAAAACCAGCTCTTATACGACAATAACAGGAAAAAATAAATACTTTTCGTTATAGTAGTTGCCAACAATTAAAAAAAAAGCAGTAAAATTCTCACCACAACAATTGCTTTTCTATTGCAAGATTTCACGTGAAAAAATAAATTAAATAAACAGTTTCGCGAACTGAAAGCAAATTGAATATTACGTCAAAAGTTTTCTAGAGCAAGATTTCCGCATGAAAACTTAAAATGAAATAAATAGTTTGACGAATTAAAAAAAATAATAAATATTGCGTCATATTGGAAATATAATGGACTTCAGCAGGTGAATATGTAACGTCATGTGAGTTTGAAGAAACTTATTAAAACATGATAAAAACCCGAATATAGAAATATTAACATATTTTAATACTTTGATGTTCTCTGAATTTCTTTTAGCCATTTTTAAACCTATTCCATGTACATGCGTGTGTGTATTCGTGTATATTAGAATTTTCAGAAAATGTTTAGCTACCTTACAGCTCATTCTTAGTGAAGGAACTGGGTTTATCTCTAATCTTGATCTAAGGTTTGTAGGTGAATTTAGTACTTAATTTCGAAATCTACCTCCGCCTGTAGGCCCGCGCCGGTAGGGATTTTTTTTCTCTTTTTTGTGATAGTTTTATAAAATTGGATGACATAAATATTCTCTAGTTTTTCTAATTTTCAATTTCTATTTTGATAAAATAATTTTTTTTCCCTACCACAATAGGTATTAATAAATTTATAAACATGAACGTAGATCTGTTTCTGTCGTAGTTGTTATACATAAATTAATGAAATAAATGCTTAAATATTGTATAAAAACCAGCTCAAAGTAGACTTAGCTTAAAAAACTTACTGAAAGGAAGAGCACAGTTTAAATCTCAGACGGGCTATAAACGGCATATTTCGAAATTTCATAAATGGCAATCTAATGATTCGAGTAAACGGCGAAATTAAAATTCGTTTAACTCATAATTTTTCTGAGAGAAATCGCTTTTCACTAACTTCAATTATTCGCATCCATAATTGCAACCAGTCACCAACTCAATTTGAACTTTTACTTTAAAAAACTATCTGCATAGCAATTTGGTTTGAAACGCCTAAAAGTGATTTTAAGATTAAGATTTCCAAACGTTAAATCTGATATATAATCCATAGACTAGCTTACTAAATTATTTCTTGTTTGGTAATGTAAAGTAAAATTTACCAAAGAATCCAAATATGATGTCAAAATTAGATGTTACTATTGAAAATTTTAAAGTTTGTTGCAATATGTAGACGACCCCTTGAGAAAAATTAATTACAGCGTTAATTATTAGACGTTACATTGATTGGTATCAATCAAATTTTTACACAATGATTTTCAGCAGTGTTCGTAAGGAGTGTATAACTGAACAACAATATTTAGCTTGAAACATATATTTTTTATTTTTATTGTGATTTAATTGCAAATTAAATTGTCGTTTTCTGAATAAATTGAGTAATATATATATACGGGGTGTCCTAAAATAGCCGACTGATTTTAAAATTCACTAACTTGCATATGGTAACAGTTATTAAAAAAATTCTTTTGGGTGGGTTAAGTATGATGCCAGACCTTTTTTTTTTTGAGTTTCTTGGTTTTAGTTGCAAATAGCAGCGATAGATGGTGTTGCAAGCAATAGATGCTAAAAAAAGCCCGCATTTTTTTGTCGCATTCTTCTCCGTACCGAAGGAAGGAGGTTAAATACATGGAGCGAGTCACAGTCGCCAATGCAATCTTTTTCTTAAGGATTCACTCCATATATTTAACTTCCTTTTCTCGCATCAATGCTGGGAGAAAAGCGATGCCAAAATATCCGACTTTTAGCGCCTAATGCTTGCAAGGCCATCTATCGCTGCTATTTGGAACTAAAATCGAGAATTTCAATAAAAAAAATATTCCTTACATCTTCCATAACACTCCCTCAAGTATTGTTTTAATAACTGTTACCATTTCCAAGTTATTGATTTTTAAAATCAGTCGGTCCATTTTAGGACGCCAAGTGTATATATATATAGATATGTATTATTTGTCACAAATATTTTTCTTTGTATAATAATAAAATTAGCTACCAGCTATTAATAAACTTTATATTAGACCACTTTTAATGAACTTTCGAAAAAAACCCAGGAATGGCAAAATTTCAATACCACAAAGTTTCTTTAAGTAATAAGAGAAGATAATGTTTAAAATGTAGGAAGAAGTTCCTTGATTAATGTTTACACATCGATAAAAAGGCTAGAAGTTATTTACCCCAAAACATTAAAAGATACATTTTATTCCAATATAGACTTAACATATTCAAAATATATACAATCGAAAAAATACATAAAGAACACTATAAATAAGCAATTTATGCTTCCCTATTCCATGTCAGTTTCTAAATTTATCCATCCCATAAAATTCTCGTTAACCGCCTTTAAAAATGTCTGTAGGGATTTAAATTTGTTCATGTCTACGATATTTTTACATTTCCACTTCTTTTATGAAACAAGATTTTGTTTAATGACTACTTGATTGACTGGCAAGAGTGAGTTTGGGAAACAAAAATTTCTGAATGGATTGATACCAAGGAATATAAATTTACGTTGTATTTTTCTATGTTAGTTATATTTGCACTGTATAATAATGAAAGTATACATAAAACCAAATTTCGATTTTTATAAGCGAGTTATATTAACCATAATAGCATGGATATGAAAAAAACATCAGAAAATTCTACTTAAAAATAATAGCCATTCAATT
This sequence comes from Maratus speciosus, assembly GCA_963932465.1. Lineage (NCBI taxonomy): Eukaryota > Metazoa > Arthropoda > Arachnida > Araneae > Salticidae > Maratus > Maratus speciosus. The sequence continues at coordinate 533,097,510 of OZ010788.1, read as the reverse complement.
TCATATTTCAATTGGCCCGGACTTAACCGGACTTGATCACCGGACTTGACCACTTAGCTACTTACAGGGAATGTATTAAAAATCTAAAAAAAGCAAAGTTCCTAGTCTAAAACTCAAGACAAATATAAACAAAACACTCATTCTAAAGAAGCCTATAATTTCGTTGAATATCCCAAAGATTTTAACTATACAACAAAGTCTAAAATATCTACTGATAAAGCAAGAGATTGTAATTCTGCATCTGAGACTGTTAGTAAAAACGTTTAGTAAGAAGGCCCTGTTGAGGGGAGCTCCAGCATGACTAACAATTGCACTTCTAATCCTCCACCAAATAATTTCAAAAATGAATTCTAGGAAATGTTCCACGTTTTGAAGGCTATGAAAGAAATGCTTAAAATCCCTAAACTCGTAAAATGCATAAAAAATATTGGGTCAATCCATTTCAAGTGGTCCAGAACATCATCAATTCGTTGCTCGACCATTTTTAAAAAAATTGAAATTTTTTGTACAACAACCCTAACATGATGGAAGTTCAAAATGACTATTATTTTAATTTCATTAATTTTTGTTTGTGCATGGCGGCCATCTTTGTTTCATCGTCTGCAGCAATTTTCTCAGAAGAAGGGTTTACGGAATTGCAAATAATTCATCGTTTATTTATCCAATTCAAGTGCGGATTGAAGCAATTTGTACAGAATACATTGGGCTAAAAGTTTGGTAATAGAGAAGTTTCCGAAAATAAATCCTTATTGGTGAAATTTAAGCATAAAGTTTCAGTTTTTTTCAAAAATTTGTCCGTTTACAAAAGGAAATTTTTCTAGCAAGGAAAACTGTGAACATGATATAATTTTTTTTTACAAATAGGCCGAAAGCACTTGTACTCACACGCCAAGTTTTAGACCTGGGACTTCGTTTCTCTTCGCTAAAAAAAATCCCAAATTTTTCAAAAATGTTAAAAATTGCACTTTTTAGGCTTTGATATCTCTGGTGGGGCACGAGATAGAAATCTGAAGTTCTGGTTTCTGAGAGTATTGTATGGTAGTGCTAAGCACAAGAAATTCCAAGATGGAGATTTGACTACAAGCTGAGATATGGCAAGGGCAACATGTCAAAAGAATACTGCCAAACTATTGTTTTGTTATAGTCACAGCTAAGTATTTATCTCCAAGTGCCACTTAAATTTATGTTTTTGATCATCTTTAAATAATAGTAACAGAAAATAAAGCCCTTTGCAAAGCTTAGCAATTAATTTAAAAAATAATTATGCCTAAGGCCATACATTTTGTATGGTTTCAGTAATTTTTGTTGTAAGTAATTTTAGTAACTAAAAGAAACCTCAGCACTTTTACATAAAGAAAAAAAATATTTTTATAGAAGACCTGAAATAAAAACAGAACAGGGAAAGAAAAAAGCTTTTAATGTTGTCATACTTGTTGAGACATGATCAAACATGTCAAAACACATTCTTACTTGTTGGTTTAAAAACCACAATTTTGATCTTTCTCAAAATTTTATTTGTAGGAACCAAGTCTTGTCATTTCTTGATAACTTGATTGAAGACCTTGGACCTGCTGGCTCATAGAAATAAACTTTGAAATCACTATGTGCAAATCTCAGTTCATTAATAATTTCTAGCTTACTTTTTATGCAAAAATGTCATTTTCTGCAGTATAAATTTTGAAAGGGCTTTGGATATCTTTACTTTCTAAAAATTACTTGAGGCTGATGCATGGTAACGTCGTATAAAGTTTCATTTACAGGAATATTCTCATGGTAGGAACAAGTTTCAGGGATTGACAAGCAGCATTAATATTGTGGTTTTTAAATCAACAAGCATGAATGTGTTTTGACACATTTGATCATGTCTCAACAAGTATGCCAACATTAACAGCATTTCTCTTTCCCTATTCTGTTTTTGTGTCAGGTCTTGTATAAAAATATTTTTTCTTTATATAAAAGTGCTGAGGTTTCTTTTGGTTACTAAAATTAAAAAAACATTACTGAAACCATACAAAATGTACGCCTTAGGCAAAATTATTTTTTTTAATTAATTGCTAAGCTTTGCAAAAGGCTTTATTTTCTGTTACTATTATTTAGCGATAATAAAAAAAATAAATTTAAATGACACTCTGAGATAAATACTTAGCTGTGACTACAACAAAACAATAGTTTGGCAGTATTTTTTGACATGTTGCCCTTGCCATATCTCAGCTTGTAGTCAAATCTTCATCCTGAAATTTCTTGTGCATAGCACTACCATACAATACTCTCAGAATCCAGAACTTCAGATTTTTATCTTGTGCCCCACCTAAGCCTAAAAAGTGCAATTTTTGACATTTTTGAAACATTTGGGATTTTTTTTAGCGAAGAGAAACAAAGTCCCAGATCTGGAACTTGGCATGTGAGTACAAGTACTTTCGGCCTATTTGTAAAAATTAATATGTCATGTTCACAGTTTTCCTTGCTAGAAAAATGTCGTCTTGTAAATGGACAAATTTTGGAAAAAAACTGAAACTTTATACTTAAATTTGACCAATAAGCAGCTGGTTTCGGAAGCTATTCTATTACCAAATTTTGAGCCCAATGTATGTTGTACAAATTGCTTCAATCCGCACTTGAATTGTAGAAATAAACGATGAATTATTTACAATTCCGTAAACCTTTCATGTGAGAAAATTGCTGCAGACGATGAAACAAAGATGGCCGCCATGCACAAACAAAAAATAATAAAATTAAAATAATAGTCATTTTGAACTTACATTATGTTAGAGTTGTTGTACAAAAAATTTCAGATTTTTTAAAAATGATTGAGCAACCAGTGCTGGACCACTTGAAATGGATTGACCCTATTGTTTAAAGAAAAGAAATCTGCAGTAACAAATTGAAAAATATAAAAATATTTATTCTTATAAATTAGCTACATGCCTTTGTCATTGTTATTAACATCAGTAACGATGACTAACTTCCCTGAATTTTTTTTATACTTTTATTAAATTGGAATTTTAATTCTCTTCTAAACAAATTTAATGGACTTCGATATTTTATCTCTCAAAATCCCTAGTTTGATATCCTTTTAATTCAAGAAACATTAAATCATGCCCTTAAGTTAACATTTAAGGGTACAAAATCTATGACACTTGACGCTTCGGCTCTCCTCAGTAAATCGAAATTTCAATTTTACGTAAAAGAATACACTCCTCGTTACATCTTTCAAAACACACCACTCGTTGGAGTTGATCATGCCGGTATCGGCATAGAATTTCCTAATATCAAAATTAATGTAATTTCCATTTATCTTAAACATAGCAGACAATATCAGATCAACGAAATTATACACATCAATTCCCAGCACCAGTACAGTTTTATTATAGGATATTACAACGCGCATAGCAGAAATTGGATTTGCCAATCTACAGCATGTAGTGCAAGTCACTCCACGTCCTAATTACTCACCACCTTTTAAATTTACATGCATGTAGTAACAGTTAGAACCCAGCTGTTTATTGTTAATTTTGTTATTACTAAAAATCTTCCTTATCCTATCACCACAACGGTACTTAACGGATTTTGTTGTGATCACCTTCCGGTCTCTTGTAAAATTGATTTCGTTAAGCCTATTTCATCACCTCTTTCGGTAGCAATTAACTGGAAAAAATGTATTAATTATCTCAATAATTTGAATCTTTCTTTTCATTTAAATCATTAATCCTTCTGTAATAAATTTGGCTGCCATTCATCTGCAAAATCTTGCATCTAACATACCAAAACTCGCCACTTTTCATAAATTTCAATTTTAACAGTACCTTCGTTCTTCCTACTAATATCTGCAATCTCTGTAAATAATGTAATAGTCTCCTATGACTCTTTCAGTCCTCCGGTGATACCATCCTTAAGTTCGCTGTTAATAAACTTAATATGAAGATCAAACATTTAATCCTAAATCAAAAATTTAAACTGAACTCTTACAAAATCTTTTAGCTGAAGAAAGTTTTCTTTTTTTAATTGAAAAAAAGATTAAGAAAAATCACCCTCATTGTCTATTTTACTGTCAACAATTTTATTGTTTATACTGATGAAGATGAGGCAGGAATTTTCGTATACCCCTGTGCATTGCAATTCTCCCCTAACTCCATTCAGCTCTCCGTTCACCTCTCTCTTTTTAATGGTACAGTTAATAATTTCGTCTCCAACCCTCTGATATTCTCCCCGAAATTCAACCGATTGTTATTCAAAACATCATAAAAATTTTGAAAACCGGAAAGCCCTGGTACACTGGCTATGTTAATATTAGTAACAATGCACAGAAACATTTACGTAGGAACAATTCTTAACATTACCAAATCCACTAATTCTTTCCTGAAATTCGGCTACTTTCCGAAATTTTGGAAAACATTTATCATCTCTTCCAAATCTAAATCCGCTTCTGATCATAGTGATCTTACTAACTTTCGATTCATTTACCTCCTTTCATCGTTAAGTAAAGTTCTTAAACGTGTCTCTGAGTTACAGCTCCATGACGTCTTACACAATAACAACGTCTTAATGCCTCAACAACTTGGATTTACAGTTAAACATTCTACATAAACCAGGCACTTCCTGTTGTGGAATTCTTAATGGAAATTTCAATGCGAAAAAAAAAAAAACAGTTGCTGCAATGTTCTTTGACATCGCTAAGACCTTTGAGCCATGAACACCCTTTGGACGAGGGCCTCATTTACAAAATTAATGTGGTGAATATTTCCCCTTGGACTTGCACATTTCATACACTCTTACCTCGGAGATTGTACTTTTTACGCCCGCATTAATTAATGCCTCCCTCATTAATTAATGGTGCCACCTCTCACACCTAAAGCAAAAAAAATTGTTAATATAGCAGCTACAGTTCTGAAATTGAGCATATAGGCATCTAAGACATTAGGCTTCAATATTTCACGTCAATCATCGCAGTACAAATATTTTATACACTCTCGGGACAATAATTATTGAACCTCCCTCGTATTTGCCACAGTTCACACAGAGAATTGAAGATGCTATTGCATCCATTTCTCCGGACTTGTTAACCGAAGTGCGGGAAGAATTGGACTTTAGGTTGGATGTGTGTCGTATAACTAAAGATGCACACAGTGAACATTTGTAAGAAAAACTAGGTTAGTTTACCTTCAATTTGATGTATGATTTGTTTTAAATAGCCTAAAATAAACTCTTATAATATAGCATTTAATCTTGGACATTCTTTTATGGACACCCTGTATAGCTTACATTCTCTTTATTATCACTTATGCCTCTCCGATTGGAGGTCTCGTATGCAAATCTAGTATGCAAAACCTGTATAAAATTCATAATAGAAATTTAAGAAACATCAGATATAGATGCAAATACCTCCGTAATACCACCATTAGACACAATTTAACATTAAAAATACCGGGAATTTTATCCAAGTAAAAACGCCAGAATTTTTATTTAAAACAATATCATTTTTTTATTTAACTTATTTCTGCGTGATTTATATATTTTTTATTTTATTAAAAAAAAATGCAGATTCGAATCGTACTAATCGGAAACAATTCGAATCTTATGAAATATTTGCAGTTGGTATCGGTCAAAATAACAGGTTGTTGGTATATTTAGTGTTGTAACAAATGTCAGCTTACTACATCAGATTATTCAGCTAGGTGGCAGCACTAGATGACAGTCCCAAATTTTAGCGGCTGTCAAATAGATTTCTCCCGTTATCCAATGCTTTTAGTTTTCGACAGAGAGTTCTCCGAGACGGGCGATGATGAGTCTGTGATATGTATGCGTCTTTGCGTTAAGATTTCCTCGCAGTTCATCGGGCTTTTGTTCATGAGAGGCGAAGGGAAGAAGGTTGAGTGATGTAGATGTATGCATGTAAACGTATTCCCGAGAGGATTTCTTCTGTCGTTTCTAATTATGTAAATATGTACAGCCCTCCTGTAAATAGAAGTATGTCTTGTAGTACAGAATTTTATTAAACATTCTTTCTCCTAAAGTATAGAGTGGCGTGTCCTTTTGAAGTAATGAGTCCATTATTAAATATTGTGGCGCCTGCTTATGGAAATAAAAGTAGCTGTAATGTTATGTATTTGCCACTTGATTCAACATGTCCGTAAGCATACTAACAATTTTTACAAAATATCTATAATATTCTTAAAGAGATTATTGTTTAACTGCCAGACTATAGAATGTCTCCGACACCAGCAAAAGAAAAAGACCAAGCTAATCAACCTTGATTAAAAATCATGCATGATTTTTTTTTCATTTGCTTTTCTTGGTTTATTTTTATTTTATTTTATTTTTTTTTTGTTTTTTAATTTTCTCGATTTAAATTTCGCATAGATTTTTTTATTTTATAAGAAAATAAAATAAAATTATTGTTCTTTCCGTTTCGCTTTTTTGCCCACAATGGGATAAACCCGGCCTTCCCATGTTACAGAATATATGTGAAAAACTTAAAAAAAAAAACTAAAAACTAACCGAATTTTTTACATTTAATATATTTTTTTAATGCCCATTAGCAATAGAAAAATCTTCTTCATATGAAAAAGGGAAATAATGCATTCAAATAACGTTTGATTTTTGTACAGTCCTCGAGACAGGAATTAACAGCCGAAGAATTTGCCAAAAGTCACAATTTACATCCAGCCTTTTTTATTCTGGGTATTTTAGTGACTTATAGGCCTAGTTCGATTACATATCTTAAATTTGTATTTTAATCATGTCATTTTATTTTATTTATTTATTGATGAAGTTTTAATTTCGTTGTGTAGTATTAGCTTAAAAAAAAATGCTGAGATATTTATAGCAATTTAAATGCAAACGCATTTAACATTCGCAATCATCTGCACGCGATACTTAAAAAAAAAGAATTGACGCTTAAAAATTATTTTAAAAACCTTAAAGAATTAGTAAATCGCAATAGAGTTTTCAAACAAATTGCGGTATACTTTTCAAACAAATTGCATTTGAAAGTACATTTTTTCACTTAGTCGACGGTGTAAAAATTGAAAATGTGGGATGGTTAGAAAAAAAATGCAGTAAAAGCTCAATTCAATCATCTGATGTTGCCACCGTCAAAATGATGTCAGCGTTATCCAAGGACACGTTCGTCCTTTATAATATAGATACTATTGTTATTAACAAAAAAATGCACAGCTAATTACTGAAAAAGGCTTTATATTCGAGAGTCTTACTTAATCGAGCATGTTTTGAACAATCAAATGTTTTATCATATTACTTTATTTACTTTTATATGAAAATGTGATGTTTTTATAGTTTATAATTATATTTCTTATTTGAATCCTATCCTAAAGGCTTTTCTATGGGTATTTATAATTATACTCGCTCTAAATTAGTTTAGACTCTCTTATGGCTTCCTAAGTTTTAGAAATACATCTACTCCTAGACCAAGGGTAAAGTGAGAGTGAATTAGGAAGTAAATAAACTGTTCAAGCAAAGTTACCAATATTAATTTTATAAGCTGATAAAACTACTAAATTAAATTGTCTCAAGAACATTTAAACAAACATTTTATTTGAAACGTTTCCAACATCGAATTTATATATTTGAAATGTATACAGCAGGCATTTTTACACCCAAATAAGTCCATAAAGATTTCTGTAAAGATATTTTTTGTACATCCCTTTTCCCGATAACTTTCTGTACTCATCATTCCGCAAAAGTCTCTTAAAATGTTAATAGCGATTTAATTTTGTTCATCTCTCCTGAATTTATGCGTTTCCACTTCATTTACGACACAATATTTTGTTTGATGACTCTTTGATTGATTGGAGGAGTGATTTTGGGAAATAAAATTTATTTTATGGACTGATGCCAAAGAATTTGGAATTACTTTCATTTCTCTCTGTCTCGATTGCATACTCTTTTTATTGAATATTTCTAATAAAGAAAATCTTACTTAACATTGCAAATCTAGAGTAAAGACCTAAGCAATTATGGAAAATCGAAATTATTTACTCTGTAATATAAGAACTTGAATTTAATAAATAAAACGCTCATCAGGATTTTTATTTGAAATATATGAAACAATGTAAACAATTTGTAAAATGAATTTTAATTGTTTCTTAGTTTATTTTGAAATAATGGAAGCTTTTTTTGAAGGATATAAGTAGTATGAGCTTATAAAATAAATAACTGTTATTTCAGTAAAAGAGTTATGAACGAAAAAATACGGAGATTTTATTTCATCTAAAATTTCCTGTAAAAACGCAAAATCTGAAACAGAATTTTTTGGTAGATTTAATTTAGTTCTCGGTCAAAAGGATATAAAAACAAACACTCGGTATGAAAATATTTTTTAACCCTTTATGGACCGACGGTACTTTAAAGTACCAAATAACTTGTTATAAAATTAATATAATACATGTATTAGTAGCAATACAAAGAAAATAAGTTGAAACTGGTGTGAATTAATAAGAACTAAAAGATCTTCTTAAACACCATCAAAAACTTTTAAATGTTTATTAATTAATATTAGTCGTATTTTTATATTTTATTTTTTAATTTCATGTGTTCCCATATTTTAATATATGTGTGTGTTTTCATTTTATTATTATTTATTTTAAATTTTATTTTCATGTATTTCTTTTCTGCATTTGCTTCCTTATTCCCCTTCTGCTCTGTGTTCTTTTGTTTTGATTATACTCTTCTGTGATTGGCTGTGGTCTTCTGCTTTCCTATTGGCTGTTGATTTCTATTTTCCTATAAGCTGTTTCTTCAGCTTGTTTCCCTTCCCCATTTCAGTCTTGCTGCTGCTTTCATAGTAGAAGCACGTCTTCTTTGCGCCTGGCGAAGCAAGACTCAGATCTTTCGAAAGGCCTAGCGCATTTGAAAATTTTTTATGATGTTTTAAGAAGATCTTATTTCTTAGTAGTAATACAATTCAGAATGAGTTGTAGATACTTCACATTACTTTGTTCCAAAAGCATTATTGGTTGCACAAAACAAAATTAATTTTAAAGAGATGAAATTTTTGATTTGCATGTCTTCAGCTTTCTTGAAGTCGAATGATTGTGGGAGAAAAATTTCAGTTAGGAAATATTTTTATATTTCTATTGTAAGACCATTATATTTGTACATTTCCTTATCCTATAAAATATATGAAAAAATATTTTAAATAAAAGATTTGAGAGAAGTTATATATATTGCACAAAAGCCTATAAATTCAAATTTAATTAATTTTAATTAGCAAAACCCTTCTAAAATTTAATAAGTGATGGTGTGTGTAAATCTCTAATGCCATTTCAAAAATTCCCGAAAAATGCTTTAGAAGATGCAATTTTCATGAATTTATAATTTGAGATAAATTATTAAATGAATAACTTATGTTAAAGCCCTTCTAACGTGTAACTTTATAAACTAACCATCTTACACATGCTTTAAAAATCTTTATAACGATTTAAATTTCTTTCATGTCTCTCACTCTCTTCCTATTTACGACATAACAATTCGTCTAACTTCTTCATTCATTGAGAAGAGTGATTTGGTAAATATATTTTTATAGGCTGATGCCATATAACTTAAATATACTTTCATTTTTAAGTGTTAAATATTTTTTTATCGTACTCGTAAAATACAATTATTCTAGTTAATATTCTAAAAATAGTCAAATAGTATTCAGTACCTTCTAATACGTATAGATCTGTCGCAAACCCGAAGTCGAATTTTTTCGCGTATGCAATAATTTCTTCCTGTAAAGATAAAGGGAAGTAAGAAGAGAAAGAAGTGTCCAAAAAGGGGCTAAAATGTAAGAAAATTAGAATTATAAATAAAAAATACAATTACATTACAACATGACTGAATAATTTCTTGTCCCTTTTCTTAAAGAAATGGGGACATTCTGTTATTTTACGTGCTCTTGGGTACACAATCTTTTAAATATGGTAGTATTGAGAAAACCTTTACAAGAAATCTGTACGGGTGCATTTCAATGATCTTAAAAAGGGTAGGGTGCATTTAGCAAATTTAAAAAACGGTAGGATATGGCGCCTCCAAAAATGTCCTAAATGAAACTCTAGCATATGAGGACTCTTCGAACCTTGATTCAAATCATGATCTGAAGGAAGATACAAACAGTGTTGAATTCAGGGGGGGGGGATGTTTCGGAAGGGGGAACATCCCCCTGAAGCAATGAGGTGTCCCCCCGGAATATTTGAGATTTTATGTTTTCACTGGTCAAAAAGTGCAATTTCCACACCCGGGCTCTATAATGTCCGCTCTTGGAGCCACAGAAATCCCTAAAGGAGAAAAGCGCCTGAATGTACATTGGACACAAAAAATCGTACACTAAAATAAAATATTACATTCAGATAAAGACAGAATGTTTTTACACTGTGTATTATAATGAGAAGTTTACATACTCACATAATCACAGATCCAGACTCACAGACAGAGATTTTCTAAAACCAGTGAAATTGTGTTCAGGAAGTCGAAATTTTTCACGAATCTAATATTTTCTTCTTGTAAAGATAAAAGAAAGTAAAAATGAATTTAACATTAAGATTTTCAAATGTTAAGCCTGCGTAATTCCTAAATTACTTTACTCAATAATTTCCTCTTTAGTATTTGAATGTAAAATGTATCTAGGAACAGGGGCGCCATTTCAGAACTTTCTTGGGGGGGCAAACATTTTTTGAGGGATGCTATATAGCTAAGGGTAGGATCCAGGGGGGGTCTAACCCCCCCTCCCCGTATGAGAAACGTTTACTGACTTATGCTTGCAATAACAGTAAAAACTTCAAATACGGAAACTCAGAAGCAATGAAATATTTCGTTTTAGACAGGTTTCCGTCTTAGAAGGTAAAATTTTAATATATCGGACATGATTTTTTTTTCTTTTTAGACATGATTCTATTAGACAGGTTTCATTTTTACAGTTATCCTCACTGACCGTTAAACAGTCCGCTCTATAGTATAGCTCTGAAAAGAGATGTATTAGAGTAAAACTTGTAAAAACGAAACCTGTCTATAACAGATTTCTTTCTAGAAGGGGGAAAATCAAATTTCGTTGAAAAAACATCATACAATTACACTTGCTAAGACGGAACTTGTTTAAATGGAGCTTTTTTCTAGTCCCTTTCGAAGTTTTACTTACAGGGGAGCCATTTCATGAGTTTCCTGGCGAAGGACAAAGAAAATTTTTCTTTGAGGAACAGGGAACGTGGAAAATTGCACAAATTGCAGAACTGTACAAATCACACAGAAAAAAATTCCCGTACAATAAAACATGCTCTACGTGATTTTGCCTCCATAACTTCTTTCACAAGCATGTGAATATTCCACAATTTTTTTTTTTTAATTTTCGTGAAAGTCCGCAAAATCAAATCGTCTTTGGCTCGCAGAAAAAAATCGCGAATCTTGGAAATTTTGAAAAAAAAAGTCTCAAAATGGTCGTTTGAAAAATCGCTAATTTCTTCAAACGACCGTGGAAAATATCGCTAGTTTAATCAGAGATCGCGAAAAGAAATACAGATTTCGTCAAATGATTGCACAAACAGGAATCTTGAATTTCGTGAAAGGATTGTGAAAAAAAATCGCGAATTTCGTCAAAAGATTGCGCAAAAATCACGAAAATTTAGTCGAACAATCGCGAAATAAAATCGAGGAGAAATTCGTCAAACGATCGCGTAATAAGGTTCAAAATTTTGTCTAACTCTCATGCAAAAAAATCACAAATATTATTAGTCGGTGGCAGAAACAAAATCACGAATTTAAATAAATGATAGTGATAAGGAATCGTGAATTTTGTCAAAAAAATAACGAAAACAAATATCGAATTTCATCAGTTGGTCGCAGGAAAATATTGTGAATTTCGGCAAGTGTTCGTGCGAAAAAAAATCCATTTCGTATAACGCTTTCAGAAAAAAAGAATCGTGAATTACGTGAATCGATCGCGGAAAAAATCACACATTTCGTCAGATGATCGCGAAAAAATAATCATGAAATTCAATCAGTCATGAGATAATCAGCCAACGAACGTCATGAATAGGTTACGAAATTTGCAAATTTTGTGATCTGTAAGTATAAGAAAATTTTCGTTAGTGATTTTCTGCAAGTGAAGGTAAAGCGTTAATTTTTTCGGATTATGTTTTCTCTATTATGAGATGGTTTCATGTTAATCCGATTTTTCAAAGAAATTCTGAATATTTTTCAGATTTAAAAAAAACTACATATTTGAACATTAATGAATACTATGTAATATATCTTCATTTTTCTACAGAAAAGGTAAAATTTATAATTAATATTCATATAAAAAGCACAAATAAATGCACAAGAATTACTTTCATGTGCATACATATAATTTTGAAATTATTTAAAATACATTAGAAAAACCCAGAACGTTTTCAGTCATCACAAGACCTTCATCAGTGGGATTTAAATGTTGTTATTTTCTTTGCGCTTATTCGAGAATTGGCTAGAAGAAAATCATTGTGATTGTTGTGTCAATGATTTTGACGAGTTTTCCCATGATTAATTTGCACACAGCTAAGAAGCAACTGATAAAAAAAATTCTCACATGTATTTTTAGAATTAACCAAAGTACTCATTAAAGATATATGTCTCACCTTGAGTGAGTTCGAATAGTAAGGCTTTAGGAATTTTTTTTTATAATTATTAATTTCTATGCAAAAGCATTTACTTAATGCATACGTTTTTATTGCAATAAAATCTGATAAGTTATTTTAGAGTTTGAGCAATTTTCTAATATTTGTCTGAGTCTGACATTTGATTAGGGATGCACCGAATATTCGGTATCTATTCGATATTCGGCCTATTCGGCCATACTACCGAATATTCGGTTAGGCCGAATATCAAACTATTCGGTTTTCCGAATACTTAAAAAATCTCTTTAAAATATTTTTTAAAACGTTACATAACTTCTACTTTTAACTGCCAATTAATAAAAATATTCAGAATAATTAGAATCTTTAAATAAAAGAGAATGATTTTATATTATTTATTTATTGTTTTAAAAATGTCACTTAAAAAAAATAACCATTAATGACATGTCATTTGTTCATGGGAATTAATAAATGTGAAAATGCAAGTTACTGAGAGCATTGTCTGGTAAATAATCCGTTTTTTGCTTTTTCGCAAACAGGGTGTTTCTAAACAAAATGGAAGAAAATTTCAGGGGTAATAATAAGCATCAAAACAGACAATTTTTTGTCCAGTAAATCAGGATCGCATTTCACTTACTCAGTCAGAAATACGGTGTATCCCCAAGTCAAACTTTAATTTTCTTTTGTTACTTTAACAATAATGAAGGTATTGTAACTATATTGTCAACAGAGTTACTTTAATTTCTGTGAAATATGATAACATGACGAGAAGTGCTAGAAATAGCAACCATTCATATCTAAACAGCACTGAGCTAGACATTATTTTATTAAGAATGCAGCTAACAATACTTATACACTGTACCATTGGCCAAAATCCAGTCTCTTCGAAGGATATCATCACATTCTATACAAGCAAATGAATGTGATGCAAATTTCGCTAAAATATCTTCATTTTTATACAGTTATAAACAAAAATTCTGCTACGGCTTGTACGCCTTTCATTTTTGATGAAAGAAGTGGAATGATATGTTGCTTCTTGTTCAATATGAGATGTTCAATTCAAAGGTTCCTGTTGAATTTGAATTTTAACAAAACTTATTCTACCTTTTAAAAGATAAATATTAAAAAGCTTCAAAACTAAAATGAATGAACTAAAGTGGAATGATATGTTGCTTCTTGTTCAATATGAGAGAATTCTTTTCATTTGTCTGAATTAATTGAAGTCATGGAATTTAAATTTTGTTATTTAAAATTTTTTGAAACCATCCCCTTCTTAAATAATAACTGAAAACATACCTCTTTAAGTACAAAATTTACTTATAAAAATAGTCTTGTTTGTCAAAATGGAAGTATCTGTGCCAAATATTATAAAAAATTGTTTAAAATTTAACTTTTTAACGTTAAACACTGAGATATAAAAGTATTTGGCCAGCCGAATATTCAGTATTCGGCCGAATAGATACTATTCGGAGTGCCTAATATTCGTATTCAGCCTAACAGTTACTATTCAGCTGGCCGAATATTCGGTATTCGGTTTACCTACAGGCCAAATATTCGGCATTCGGTATTCAGCCAAAATCACTATTCGGTGCATCCCTACAATTGATGGTTGATAAATTTTCTGAAATATCAAATTCCTTGGGGGGGGCTATAGCCCCCCCAGCCCCCCTCAAATGGCGCCCTTGTCTAGGAATCAAAGTTGGATGTTAAAATTAGGTTTTAGTATTAAAAATTTAAAAGTTTGTTACAGTATCTATATGTAGACGATCTCGTAAGCAAAAATTGAGAATAGGATTAGTACATGTAATATTGGTTGGTGTGAATCATATTTTTATGCAATAATTTTAAGCATCTTTAGTAGGGGAATGAATCTTTTTATTCAATTTAATTTTAAATTAAATAGTCGCTTTCTGAAAATAACTGATTAGTGTGCTTTTTAGAAATTATATATGAGTGTATGTAGAACTTTATCTTCTGACTACTTAAAGATTCACTTGCTTATCATCGGAAATGAGTGCATCTATTAGGTACGAAATTTTATGTAACATTTATTATTCACTCGGACAAATATTATGCTTAGTAGATCACGGCAATTCAACCACATTAATAAAATAATAATTCGTAAACATAAATATAAGATTGACCTAGAATCTTTACTCAATTTTTTTTATTTAACAGAACTTCAACTTTCATGTTAAGATAAAAACTATGAAACCAATGATTTGCTCTTACTAATCATCTTGCGATTTCAACAAGATCCTGTTGTGATGCTTTTTCTTATCATGTGATATCGTGCATCTATTAATTGAACCGTTTAGTTTCATACGTTGCATTGTTCAGGATATTGTGCCCCACCAGTGGCCGAGAGGTTCTGCCCTCGAAGCTGGTAGACGGGAGGTTCTGGGTTCGAACCCAATCGCGCCCGTCGGCCTAATCGTTCGGAGCTTTCGTGGTTTTCTTCGAACCTTGGATTTCCAAGCGTTAATACGGGTTAGGTTCCCTTAGAAAGACCCCCACGAAGGGCGCTCCCCGCCCCCCTTAGGGCCTATATCCCTCGTGTTGATAATTGGCCGTCATAGACACAACCAACCAGGATATTGCTTTTCCTACGTATATGGATATACTATTTGTCACAAATATTTTTAATTGTATAATAATGTAGTTTTACGATAACCTTCATGTTAAGATCAAAAATATGGAATCGAGCCTTTCTCTTGTTTTTTTTTTTTTTTTTTTTTTTTTTTTTTTTTTTTTTTAAATTCATTCTTCACGTTAAGATCTCTATGTAATCATCTTGCAATTTTTACAAGATCCTCGATTCTTTTTCTTACCATATGATATCGTGCATCTATTAATTGAACCGTTTACTTTCATAAGTTGCATTGTTCAGGATATTTATTTTTCCACATATATATGGATATATTATTTGTCGCAAATATTTTTCATTGTATAATAATGCAGTTTTACGACAACTTTCATGTTAAGATAAAAGAGTATGGAGCCGAGCATTTCTATGATTTTCTATTTTAAATTAACTCTTCACTAGAAGATCGCTATGTAATCATCTTGCGATTTCTAAAAAGATCCTTGTGTGATAATTTTTCTTATCATCTGATATCGTGCATCTATTAATTGAACCCTTTAGTTTCAAAAGTTGCATTGTTGAGGATATTTGTTTTCCCCACATATATATGAATATCTTATTTATCACAAATATTTTTAATTGTATAGTAATGTAGTTTTACGACAACCTTCATGTTAAGATAAACTATGGAATCGAGCATTTCTCTTGTTTTCTTTTTAAAATTCACTCTTCACGATAAGATCGCTATGTAATCATCTTGCGATTTTTAAAATATCCTCGTGTGATGTTTTTTCTTACCATGTGGTATCATGCATCTATTAATTGAAGAGTTTAGTTTCATAAATTACATTATTGTGGATATTTATTTTTCCACATATATATGGATATACTATTTGTCACAAATATTTTCAATTGTATAATAATGTAGTTTTATGATAACCTTCATGTTAAGATGAAAAACTATGGAATCGAGCATTTCTCTTGTATTCTTGTTAAAATTCACTCTTCACGTTAAGATCGCTATGCAATCATCTTGCGATTTTTACAAGATCCTCGTGTGATTCTTTTACTTACCATGTGATATCGTGCATCTATTAATTGAACCGTTTACTTTCATAAGTTGCATTGTTCAGGATATTTATTTTCCCACATATACAGTAAAACTTCCGAATAGCGGCCACCACTGGGAGCACTGTAAAGTGACCGTACTTCGGAGGTTGCCGTTATTCAGAGGTTCCACATTTTAAAACCTCAAAATTACATTACATTAAAATAACAATAACTGACCAAAATTATTTTATTTGTACAGTTAAAAAATACATACTATTATTTTACACTAAAGAAATCCCAGTGAAACCTCCCTGTGCGACCACCTACCTGAATGACCATTTTTTCAAAGAACGAAATTTATTCCCATAAGCTCAACACTAATTTTACCCCTATTCAGAGACCACCCCAGTTGATCTCCCTCCATGAGCGACCCATTTCTTTGAAGAAAATGAAACAAATTCCATTTTTTCCTGGTCGCTTGAAGAAGGTTTTATTAGAATAATAATTCCGGAGAGCACATTATTCATCAAACTTCTAAACTAAGTTTAGAATTTTTATTTATTCCGGTAACTTTAAAATTTTAAACCCCTTTGTGCATTTTTATGCAATGAATTTAACTCTGATGACAAAGTAAGGATGACGGTCAATAAACTCCCTGCCCTATTCTGTCAGAAAACTCTCAAAGAAATAGATAAATTAATGAAACCGTCATTATTTGTTCCCGTCCAAAAAAAAATTGCATTTATTTAATGAACTTCGAAAGGACTTGGAAATAAAAGTTAAAGGAGATAAAACCGTAAAATCAAAGCAAATATCAGTTTTTTAAATTCTACAATAATTAACTTATCTAATTAACTTTTGTTCTGATACTTAAATTTTCATATTTTTTCCTAATATGGAAAATAAATTTTAGTAACATTAATTGTTAGCCTTTTTCAGCAATTAAAATCTAGATTTAAACATGACCTCCATTAAGAGACCACCTCTCGGAGCGACCCATTTTTATTGGAACGGAACATGGTCGCTTTAGGAAGGTTTTACCCTAGTTATTCGCACTTTTTTTTTAATTTATTTTTTTTAAAGCGTATCTTTTTCTCTAAATGCATAATCATTTCCACAGATTTGTTGTAGAATTCGTTATCATTTTGAGCGAGTACAAAATTTTTAATTTCCCAGTTTCTCTGCAATGCCTGGGGCACTTTCATGCAACAATAGTACAGAAATTGGGAGATTTTTCTTTCAAGAGCTCGAAAGCCATTCCAAAAGCCACTTATCAATCTCATCATAACTAGTTCTTTTGACGCTTAGTTTTAGATTCCAAATTTACACATTGAAATGTTTTTTCTAAATAAAATTCACTTTTCTTCAAAATGTCATCTGTTTGGGTCCTTCCGCAAATGTCATTTCAGCTAATTTTCCTGCACTTACACCTTTTTTGCTGTCCTGTATAACTTTCAACTTATCACTTAAACACTTAAAGTTGATTTTTTTAACTCTTTCTTTTAGTGAAAAACACTTGCTACACATAGGCAAGAAATATCACGCGATTCAAAAAGAGTACATTTGACAGTAGTCATTTGACTACTGCTTCTTCACACATAAACTTAAATTTCGTCACCTTCACCCCCTCTCGCCACATCTATTTACAAACGAGATTTTTCTAAGCAACCACTAGTAGATTAGTAAGGAAATTGTAAGGACGTCAAATAAGAAAATCTACATTCACATTCTTTTCAATGTCAGTTACAGTTATATATATATATATAAAAAAAAAAAAAAAAAAAAGCTGTGGGGTGGCCGTTATTCGGAATTCGTTGTTCGGAAGTTTAGTGTAATGTTATTTCTATGGAAGAGATCCGGTAATACTAAAACATGGCCGGTATTCGGAGATTACCGTTGTTCGGAGTGACCGTTGTAGGAGGTTTCACTGTATATGGATACATTTTTTGTCACAAATATTTTTCATTGTATAATAATGTAGTTTTATGACAACATTCATGTTAAGATAAAAAATTATGGAACTGAGCATTTCTCTTGTTTTCTTTTTAATATTGACTCTTCACGAGAGGATCGCTATATAATTATCTTGCGATTTCTACAAGATCCTCGTGTAATACTTTAGCTTACCATGTGATATCCTGCATCTACTAATTGAACCCTTTAGTTCCATAAGTTGCATTGTTGAGTATATTTCTTCACCCCCCCCCCCATATATATATATATATATATGTATGTATATATATATATATATATATATATATAATTTGTCACTAATATTTTTGATTGTATAATTATATATTTGTACTAGATGTACAGCTAGCCGCTATTATTAACCTTTATATTAGAGCACTATAAATGCAGATTCAGAAAACTATTTAAACAGCACAAAGTTTTATTTTAAAGTACAAGTGAAAATTAATTTAAAATGTAGGTAGAATTACCCGGATTAATTTTTATAGGCTGTTAAATCGTCTCAAAGGCATTTCCTAAAGAGCATTCAGGTGCACAGGACCTTTGAGTTTGTCGAAACGATCAAAACATTGCTTTTTTCAAACTACCAAAACGCAATTAATATGCAATTAAAATATGTTCCCCTATCTGCCTACAATGTATATTCTTAACTACGCTATCCAAAAAAATGTGGTATACACAAAATTAACATTTACATTTTGAATTTAAAAAATTATCTCACTAATGCGTGAATTTAAATCATTAAGTGCCGTGCGCACATTAAAACTCTAATTTATGCATATAGAATACAATTTTTGAATAAAACAGAATCATAATACACCTGCTTCCAAATTAAAACCAAAATATACACAAAAATTGTTGTTTAAAATTTAATTTTAGCACAAAATATAAAAAAATTAAAAATAATTAAGGAATCCAAGTTTTTTAGTTGAAAAAAATGTGCGATTTTGTTTAGATTTTAGCACGTAGATTATAAAAAAATGCATATCTGGTTATTTTTTTAAACTGTAGATAAAAATGCACAGTTTTCGGAATCTTGAAATGCACAGTTTTCAAGAATGCATTGTTTGAAAGTAATAGTGCGTACAAATTAAAAATTTACTAATCTAAAAAAGAAGCGTCTTAGAATTTCTGTATATACGGTCTTTCAAGTGTACTAACCGTATATTTATAAATAATTATAACTCAAGAAATAATGCAGATTTTTGCATATTGTTGTAGAATAAAATAAAAACCTAAAAAGGATTTTTTGAAAGTTTAAAGGTCCTGTGCCCCTTTAAAAGATACATATTCTTGGATACACTTGCAAATACTTGAATTAGTAAAGGGTTTACAATAATTTTTGAACAATTGTAGAACTATATTTAGATTGAAATAAATATATTTTTAATTCAAATTTTAATTGAATAATTGCCCTTGTAATACACTGATCAATGTTGTGCAATTGAATATATATATGAAAGGATAAAAACCCTTTAAAATTCCCAATTAAATTTCAAAAATTGAAATAAAACCCAAAGTCCTTTTCTTCTAACTTTAAATCTAATTCTAAAACCAGTTTCTCCCATTGTAAGTTTGTTTCCCAGCAATACATCTGATTACTTTCAGATATCATTTTCGGACGATGTTTAAGAGTAAAAATGCTGACGTTCGGAATATTCTCATTCAGTTGTGGTTAGCCGATTCCCGGGCCGGCCAAGCCCAGGTCTGGCATCTGAGCCTGGACAATCAATCAAAAGCTAATCAACTAATTAAAGAAAGGTTCCTCCCAAATTTACAACTGTGCTCTCTGCTGGAAAATATGTTTAACCCTAAGATATTAGTTAAAACCCGAGCCTAAAACAGGAGAACTTGCAATTTTGAGAGGCCTGCAAAATCTATGGCGATGTAGCTCCTGAAATTATCACGTAACGGGCTCGAGGACCTCCGCCCGGACTCGCGATCGGACTGTACGATGGAGCACGAAATAAATGAGTTATATCCACCAAAAGGTTCCCGAATCCAATTTATTTATTCCACCAGTTCTGTCAACCCCAGGATGTACTTACATCTTAAAGCCGACTGTGCGGTCATCCGACGGGAAGTAAACGGGCCGCGACTCCCTCTACAGGTTCCGGAACGTGCGATATATTATATATATATATAATATTTATCACAAATATATTTTATTGTATAATGATTAAGTTATACATACAAGCAGATATCCGCTATTAATAAACTTTATATTAAACTATTTTTAATGCAGATTCGAGAAATTATTTTAACAATGCAAGACTTTATTTTAAAGTAAGAAGGGAAAATTGTTTTAATATGTAGGCACAATTACCGTGATTAATTTTTATAGGATGTTAAACGTCTAAAAAAATTTTCCTAAAGAACATTAAAACATTACATTTTATTAGAAACACTTTCAACATGCAATGAATATATTCGGTATTCATTCCCAAGCCATTTTTACAAATAAATACATAAAATATACTATAAAAATCTATATATGCATCCCTTTTCCTTATAGCTTTCTAAACTCAACTATTCCATAAAATTCCCTTAAACCCGCTTTAAAAATATTTATAGCGATTTAACTTTCTCCTGATCTCCTAGTTTTATGTGTTTTCAGTTCATTTACGAAGCAGGATTTTGCTTAATGACGTCTTGATTGATAGGGAAGAGTGATTTTGACAAATATAAACATTTTTATGGAGTGGTGCCAAAGAATTTGAAATTACTTTTATTTTTATTTTTCTCGAATCTCTTCATTCCCAGGACGTACGCTCTGTATGTCATCTCATTTCAGTGATCAGCGTCAGGATGTACGTTGCGTACGTCCTCGCATTTCAGTAATCAGTGATCATTACGTACATCAATATATTCACTAGGCAATTTGTTTTGGTTGTGAAGATTATCCAGGACTGAGAAATAGAAGTCATTTTGATCAATATATTAAATCTTTAAAATAAATTCCGGAGTTTTATGTATATACTGTATGTATGTATATCGGTGTATGTATATAATGTGCAAGTTTTATATATTATTTTATACGCATTATGATAATGTTGTAAATCCTTTAATGACCTTTAATTCATTACTAGTATTACATCATGGAAGTTGTGTAATGATTTATGACACAAACATTTTACACCGCACAGCCCTCCCTTCACCAGAGAAATTAAGCCTGGGAGTGAAGTGGTTAATGAGTAAAAAAGTTGTTGCGTGATTTTCTTTAAATAATTGGAAGTTAGAAACAATTTGTAAATAAGAATTTATGATTTTTTACTTTATTTTGAAATGACTTGAATTTTTCATAAAGGAAATTGTATTTGAGAAAAAAAAAAAAAAAACATTTATTTTGACAAATATAAGGAAAAAAGGCCTGATAAGCCAAGGATTATGACTATTAGCTAATTTTTAATAAAGTTCTCTGTGATTTAAAAATGATAAAGAATATTATTTAAAATTTTACGAAATATTCTGTTAAATAACTTTGAAACTTATATTTCATCATTTATTCGCATTCACTTCTAAAAAAAAAATACTTAGCTAAGAAAAGAATTTTTAGCTGAGTAAGGTGGATAAATTATTTTTTAATGCATCTAATAATTACCCCCTCCTAAAACCAAATACAAAGAAATTAATTTTATTTAATTACGAAATCTAATTTTATAAGATTTTGCATTCCCAGTTACTTTATTTTCAGAAACGTGATTGTGGCCATCACAAATCTCTTTTCTATAGTATTCGAATATGTCAAATTATAATAGTATCAACGATTATGAAGATAATTCATCGATTACTTTATCGAATTTAATACTGATTTATTATGATCAGTGAGTTAAAAAAAATAAAACAACAGCACCCCCTGTTATATATAAGAATTTAAATTAGATCAACATATGATTATTTAATAATTAAACTCAAATATAAAATTATGGGCAAATAAAGATAGTATAATATAGTTATGCATAAAACTAGCTATCCTCTACTAATAAACTTTATGTTATATCACTTTTAATGAATATTCGAGAAACTATTTAAACAAGACAAAGGTTTATTTTAAAGTAACAAAGAAAAATTACTTTAAAATGAGGGCATAATTTCCCTCCTTAATTTTTATAGGCTGTTAAATCGTGCTAAAGGAATCTTCTAAAATACATTAAAACATAGATTTTATTAAAAACACTTGCAACCTCCAATGAATACATTCGGTGAGTATGCACGATTATTTTTTTGAATCAAATAAGTACATAAAATATACTGTAAAAAATCTATATATGCATATCTTTTCCTTTTAACAATCTAAACTCAGTTGTTGCATAAAAGTGTCTTAAAACCACTTTAAAAATATTTATATCGATTTAGTTTTTTTCAGATCTCCTAGGTTTATGTGTTTCCAGTTCATTTACGAAGCAAGATTTTGCTTAATGATGTCTTGATTGATTGGGAAGAGTGATTTTGAGAAATATAAACATTTTTATGGAGTGACGCCATGGAATTTCCAATTACTTTTATTTTCTTTGTCTCTATTACCCATTTGTTTTATAGGAAATTTATGATAAAGAAGATATAGAAATATGATGAAACTATGATAAAACAGTAGGCTAAAAGCCTGAGAAATTAGAGGAAATTGAAAGATTTTTTCTCGATAATCTAAAATCCCAAATTTAATGAGTAAAAAAAGACGGTACGGAATTTTTGAAAAAAATTGTAAATAAGATTTTAAGATTTCTTAATTTATTTTGAAATTACTTGAAGTTTTCTTAAATGACATTGTAATTGAGAACACATAAAAACATTTATTTCAATAAATATATTTTATAAGGCCTGATAAAACAATGTTTCTGAATGTTAGATAAGTGTTAATAAATTTCAAAGTTTCTATGTCATTTTAAAAATATAAAGAACGTTATTTAAATTGTTACTGAATATTCTGTTAAATAATTTTGAAACTTATATCTTCACCTTTTATTTAAATTTTTTTCTAAAAAAAAAAGTACACATTTGATAAGAAAAGAATTTTTAAGTAAGGTGAATAAATTCTTTTTAAGCGCATATAATAATTATCCCCCTCCTAAAAAACCATTACAAATAATTTTAATTAATTACGAAATCTAATTTGGTTGATTTTTACTTCTCAGTTATTTTATTTCCAGAAAAATGATTATGGTCATCACAAAACTCTTTTCTATACAATTCTAATATATTTATTTTTAAGAGCATCAACGATTATGAATATAAAACATAGTACATTTCATCGAAATCAACAAGGAATCATAATGATCAGGGAATTAAAAGAAGAATAAAAAAACAGTATCCCCTGTTGTATAATAGAATTTAAAATTAGAGGCTTATTTAACACCGTAAAAAAAATGGTAACGTTCCATGTAAAATCCAAGAACGTTTCCCCTTTTCTCAGGTTTTCAGAATAATTTAGCTCTTTCCTGTGAAATTCTGGTTTTCTTATCTGAAACGTTCCTGAACAAAAGTTGGAAACAGCAAAACGCTGCGGTCGCCATTTATTATTTTTTTGCTATAATTCGTTGCTCGCGCGCGAGTGTCGAAAACGAATTCCTTAAATGAATGTAAAAAAAAATCAATATGGAATGCAAATAAATCAATAGACGACACAATCCTTTACGTCTCTATTGTCAAGACAATTCAGATGAAAATACAATACCTCTGTGACATCGCTAAGAGATTATCTCTCGTACTTGTCTGTGGAATGTTTAACGAGCAGACCATGTAAAAAAAATACACCTATTATTTGGATCTCCAATAACCAGGGGGCCATCAAACATGATTCTCACCGATTTTGATTAATTTAAAGTATGTTTTAGAGTTCTTATCTCTAATTATTCTTGTGAAAGGATTTCTTCAAATGGGCCTTAGATTGTCAGAAATTAGATGCCGAGGTTTAGAATACGTTTCAAATACCCATTAGTTTGCAGCTCTCAACATGTCTTTCGTGGTGTGGACGCAGAAGGCTCGCACGCCACCCGTACGGCCCGAGTTCGATGCTACCTCTTGACTTTTTTTTCCTTTTTTAATTAATTTTATATTTTAACACTTTATTACAATTTGATTTATATTTGATATATATTTGACACTTTGAATTGCTGCAAATTTGAATTTTTTTTTTATTTTCGGAAAAAATATACAATTACGTTTAGGTTTTTTTTTTTTTTTTTTTTTTTTTTTTTTTCATGAAAATTTATATGTATTTTATCTAACTTGTAAACTAACATAATTACTGACGAAAATCCAAAATATTTTATGTCTAGATTTTTTTTTCTAATTATTATTTACATTTATATATTTTTATATTTTAAGCAAAGTTCAGAAACAATACATCATATATATATTTACTTTATTGAATTTTAACTGAAAATTTATTTTTTCGTGTAAATTATAAATAATAATTTTGATGTCAATTTCAAAATATTTTTTCGTTCTAACAAATAATGATAAAAAAGCGAAAATTGTCAACTGGAAATGTAAAAATCGTCTGCGGATCCCGCATGCTGTGAAATGTCAGTAATGTTTTGCTGTCAACAGAGATATTCCTGGTATTTCGCACGAAACTTACTGGCATTTCTGTAGAAAGTTTTTAACATATACAGTAAAGTTCCAGTCATTTTCAAGAAATGTTTCTTGGAAATAATGGACAACTCAGCTGCCCATTTTTTTCCCAGGAACGTTGCGGAATTTTTTTTACAGTGAATAATTAAACTCAAATATAAGACTTGGGGTAAGAAAATAAGATAGTATAGTGCAGTTATGCTTACAAGGAGAAATGCGCTATTAATAAACTTAATATTAGACCACTTTTTATGTAAATTCAAGAAACTGCTTAACAAGCACAAACCTTTATTTTAAAGTAAATAGCGAAAATTACTGTAAAATATATATAGAATTACCCTGATTAATTTTAACAGTTTGTTAAATCCTGTCAAAGGAATTTCCTATAGAACATTAAAACAGATATTTCATTGGAAACACTTGGAACGTCTAATGAATACATTCGGTATGCATGCCTAAGCCATTTTTGAAATCAAATAAGTACATAAAATATACTATAATAAATCTATATATGCATCTCTTTTCCTGATAACTTTCTAAACTCAGCTGTTTCTTAAAATTCTCTTAAATCCGCTTTAAAAATGTTTATAATGATTTAATTTTTTTCAGATCTCCTAGTTTTATGTGTTTCCAGTTCATTTACGAAGCAGGATTTTGTTTAATGACGTCTTGATTGATTGGGAAGATTGATTTTGGAAAATATAAACATTTTTATGGAGTGATGCCAAGGAATTTCTAATCACTTTTCTTTTTCTCGATTACTCATTTGTTTTATATGAAATTTATGGCAAAGAGGATATAATTTCCATTAAAAGAGTCTAAAGGCCTGAGCAATTACAGAAAATTGAAAGACTTTCTTCGGTAATCTGAGATCCAAATTTAATGAGTAATGGAGAAGCTACGGGATTTTCTTTAAATATCTGGATGTTAGAAACAATTTGTAAATATGATTTTGTTATTTTTTACTTTATTTTGAAATAACTTGAATTTTTCACAAAGGGTAATTTTGAGAACTTATAAAAACATTTATTATGATAAATATAATTTAAAAAGGCCTGGCAAGACAAATGTTATTAATAGCATCTAGGTGTTAATAAATTTCTATGTGATTTAAAAGTTATAATGAACATTATTGAAATTTTTGTTAATTGTTCTGTTAAATAACTTTGAAACTTACATTTTCATCCTTTATTTGCATTTTTTAAGAAAAATTACATTTAGCTAAGAATTTAGCTAAGAAAAGAATTTTTAGATAAGTAGTGTGGATAAGATTTTTTTAAGCGCATCTAATTATTACACCTCCTAAAAAATAAAGAAATAAATTTTATTTAATTACGAAATCTTATTTTGTAAGATTTTTCATTTTGAGTTACATTTTTTTTTTCTTGAGAAAAATGTTTGTGGCCATCACAAAACTCTTTTCTTTATTATTCGAATATGTTAATTTATAATAGTATCAAGGTTTATGAACATAATTCATAGAGTATTTCATCGAAATTAACACGGAATTATAACGATCAGTGAATTAAAAGAAGAATAAAACAACTGAACCCCCTGTTGTATAAAAGAATTTCAAATTACATTACATGCTTTTTTAATAATTAAACTCAAATATAAAATTAGGGGCAGATAAATATAGTATATGTAGTTATACATACAAGCAGCTATCCGTAATTAATAAACTTTCTATTAGACCATTTTTAGAGAAAATTTAAGAAACTATTTTTATTTTAAAGCACAAATTTTTATTTTAAAGTCAGAAGAGAACATTGATTTAAGATGTATGCAGAATTTCCGTGATTAAATTTTATAGGCTGTTAAATCGTCTCAAAAAATTCCCTATAGAACATTATATCATACATTTTATTAGAAGCACTTGCAACATCCAACGAATATATTCGGTATGCATGCCAAAGCCATTATCGCAATCAAATAAGTACATAAAATATACTGTAAAAATTTTATATATATGCATCTCTTTTCCTTCTAACTTTCTAAACTCAGATGTTCCATAAAATTCTCTAAAACCCACTTTAAAATGTTTATAGTGATTTAAAAATTTTCAGGGATATTAGTTTTATGTGTTCCAGTTCATTTACCAAGTAGGATTTTTCTTAATGACGTCTTGATTGATTGGGAAGAGCAATTCTGAGAAATATAAACAATTATATCGAGTGATGCCAAGGAATTTAAATTACTTTTATTTTTCTTTGTCTCGATTACCCATTTCTTTTATAGGAAATTTAAGATAAATAAGATATCATTTCCATTAAAACAGTAGACTAAAGGCCTGAGGAATTATAGAAAATTGAAAATTTTTCTTCAATAATCCCAAATTTAATGAGTAAAAAATATAATACGAGATTTTCTTTAAATAACTGGAAGTTAGAAACAATTTGTAAATAGGATTTTGTGATTTTTTACTTTATTTTGAAAGAACTTGAATTTTTTTAAAAAGGAAATTGTCTTTAAAAGCTTATAACAACTTTTATTTTGATAAATATAATTAAAAATGGTCCGATAAGACAGGGATTATGAATATTAGACAATTGTTAATAAATTTCAAAGTTTCTATGTGATTTAAAAATGATAAAGTACGTTATTTCAATTTTTACTGAATATTATCTTAAATAATTTTGAAACTTATAATTTTTACTCTTAATTTAAATTTACTTCTAAAAAAATACACATTAGATAAAAAAAAATTAGATAAGTAAGATGGATAAATTATTTTATCCATCTAATTATATTTTCGCATATAATAATTACCGGCTACTAAAAAACAAGTACAGAGAAATAAATTTTAATTAATTATGAAATCTAATTTTATAAGATTTTTCATTCTTGGTTATTTTAATTAAAAAAAGGATTGTGGCCATCACAAAACTCTTTTCTACAATATTCTAATATTTTAATTTCTAATAGTATCAACGATTATGATTTTCTTTTTTCAATTCATCGAAATAAACACATAATTGTAATGATCAATGAATTAAAAGAAGAATAAAACAACAGCGCCCTTGGTGTACATTAACATTTGAAATTAGATAAATATATTCAAATTTAATAATTAAATTGAAATATAAATTTAGGGGCAAAATAAAATACAGCTATAACGTTCATTACAATAAGCATAGGGCTAATATTACGTAAACGGGTTCGCGGCAACACGTTGGTGTCAAAGTTGAGGGATTCTGACAACAATGTGTTTAAAAGTGTATCAGAATTACAAGAATGGAGATAGTAATATTACAAACCACGTTGCTAAATAGCATAGGGTGATTGTACACCGAATTAGAAATGTATCCCCAACTACACCGCTTTGTTCAGCGATAAAAGTAAAAAATGAATCAGTATCTATTCATATTAAGATATAGCAGAATTTTTCATTTGGACGAATTTCCGAGGGGTAGTTCTCGAGATGTAGCTTTCTCGGAAACCGTGAGAAACACAGAATAGCAGGACCACTTCTTCAGAGATATACAACTAAACCTAATCAGCACTTATATATGTCATAGTCTAACTAAATTTGAAAATCAATAAAATTCCGTGCATTAGTTTTTGAGATATCGCTATGACGAAAATCAAGAAAAATGCAGCATAGCAGCGCTAGGTGTTGGTCGACATGCATTCAAACCTAATGAGCACTAAGGTGAAGGTCTAACTGAATCAATTTGATGAAATTCCGTGCCTTAGTTTTCGAGTTTTTACGGCCATAAAATTTATGTTACACAGAGTGTGACAAAAGTTTCCCGAAAGTAGTCAAATCATGTTCAGGTCATCCCAAAATCTCCATCAAAAACTGAAGTCTAAAATTTTCGTGATACCAATACTTTATTCTCATTTAAATAGAAGAAAATAAAAATATGACTGTTGATTAATCGATTCAGCTTAACTATTTCATATCGCATATTTTCTTTAGTGAATATCGTGCACAAAATCGTTAGTTTTTTTCCTACAAAGGCGGATATAAAGCATGGAATGTTTCTCGACAAAATCACTGGATATGTTTATAACTAACATAGGTGTCATTTACAGTCCTGGAGAAAAACAGTGATCATACTGTACTAACGCTGCCGCAGATATCGTATAAAAATGTGAATGGTTGGAACCAATCAGTTAGCAACAATGTCTTCTAAATAATGCCATGCTTAAAGTTTTCTTACGACTACATATAGAAATTGTACCAAACTAATTTCCCTAACTAATTTTAACATAATAATTAAATTCTTAGGTAAATTACAGCTTAGTATGTCAAACGGCTGGTCATTTGTCCCAGTATTCCAGGAATTATCAATGTTTAAGGGGCCTGCCTAGATTTAAAATGCAATTTTCGGTCAAAACTCAGATTTCCTATATTTGATTTAATATTAAAAACTGACATTTTAGCTTTCTAAATCAGTTTGAATTTCGTTTCTATCTTGCTTAGAACTTGAGTTACAGGCATTTTAATATTAGTCAGTCGCAAGTTTTTGAAACTACTACTTACCTTCCGCTGCCGAAGTGATTGTAAATGTTTGCACGAAAAAAAAAAAAAATAAAAAAAAAAAAAATAAAATAAAGAACCATCAAGAAAAAAAGAATAACTGTTGTAAATAACATAGAAGGTGAACTTTATAAATTAGGAGCTTTTATTAATTAGATTTTTCATTTAATAGGTAAAATCTGGTTTTTAATTACATCTTCTGCTTTTTCTCAAATTGAGATTTTTAACATTTTGCTTTATCACAAAACATCATAACTCTAAAAATTGTAATTGTAACGTTATGAAACTTTGCAAAAACACTTTAAATGAGTTTATTTATGTAATGTGCCCCTATTGTGATTCCAGTTATTTATTTTTTCATGTTTTTGCTGATACAATTTATGAATCGTCATATATTTACTTGATTTTCTGTGTGTAAAAACGTTAACTTCTATATTTTTATTAAAAACATAGTTATGAAAGTGCTTCAGTACCCTCAAGAAAGTTTCATTAATCATAATAAAATTTACGGTATAAAAATATCTTCATTTAAATTTGAGTTTTGATGTTTTTCAAAAGGGCCATTTTATAGCACTTTTTATGTATGTTTTGAGCCTAAAAATCAAAATATTCAAAAATACAAATATTTTTACATGTTATTCACAATTTTTAGCTATATTCTAAAATATAATGAACATTAGTAGGCAATTTTCGAAATATTAAAAAAAAAATCCCTTCCGAAGGTAGGCAGGAACCTTGAAGTTTGGCATTTTAAATATTGTAATAATAATGTAAATAATTCATTTTTAATCGTTGCAAAACATATTCCTATCCTGATAGTGTTTTAAGCATAATTCAAAAAATACTTGGAGGAATAAGCTATAATTTTGGATTCGCAAATTTGAAGGATTTAGAAATCAATTTCTGCTAAATAATATATATATGTTACATGTAGTATTTGATTCAAAAATTGATTTTGAAATTATGTATAGATATTGAAATATATTATAAAAAAATGAATATCAATGGTAACGTATGATTTTTACTTACTTCTATCTCTACAAGAAGAGAGTGTTGGATTCGTGAAAATATTCGACTTACGGTTTTCGACGGATTTATACGTTTTAGAATATCCTGAACAGGATTTAATGGTTTTTAGAAAATGTCTGTCTGTCACTCTGTCTGTTACAGTCACCCTGCCACTCTGTCTGTCACTCTGTGAGTCTGTATGTGACAAAAATTTTGTGGGCCCTTTATCTCAAGAACGAATGAACGGAATTTCACAAAATTTTAGATTCAGTTAGAACTTAATATAAACTAGTTCTGATTAGTTTTTGCTGAAAATCGGCCAATAGATGGCGCTGTTATGCGGCATTTTTCACGATTTCTGCAATAGCTATATCTCAGAAACTACTGCACGTATTCTCATAAAACTTCAGATTCAATTAGTCCAGGATATAGTTAGGTGCTGATTTCAATTTGGTCAATATCGACCAACAGGTGACGCTGCTATGCTGCATTGTTCTTGATTATCGCAATAGCTCTAACTCAAGAAAAAATGCACGAATTTTCATCAAACTTCAGATTCAGTTAGTCCCTGATATAAATTGGTGCTGTTTAATTTTTGTTATAAATCGCACAACAAGTGGCGCTGCTGTGTTGAATTTTTTGCAATTTCCGCAAAAACTGTATCTAAAAAACTAATGCACGGATTTTCATCAAACTTCAGATTCAGTTAGAAGTTGTCAAAGTTGTTGATAATTAGGTTTGGTGTAAATCATCTAACAGGTGATACTGATATACTGCATTTTTCAGAAAGTATTAACATGTATGAGATAGAAGAAAATTTTGGGATTGTCACATCTGACTAGTTTTAACTGCAATCGATTTCTAGAAGCTTCAATTATGCGAATACAAAATTACAGTTCTTTATCACCATTTATTTTGTGATTTATTGATTTAAAAACCGTGCTTAAATAAGCATTTTTTTTTTTTTTTTTTTTTTTTTTTTTTGCAACGTCTAAAAATGAATTTAACATTGGATTCTCCAAATTTTAAACCTGTATAATTTTTAAACAACTTGCCGAATGACATGTCTTTTGACACCTTAATGTAAAATATATCGAAAAATCCAAATATGATATCAAAATAAAGTGTTAGTATTCTAAAATTTAAAATTTGTTACAATTTGTATATTTAGACGAATGAATAAGTAGAACTGTAAAATTTAAGCATAGAATTAATCAGCAGACTTTTTACTAATCATCACAAGTCAAATTTTTGTACGATGCGTTATGGCAGAGTTAGTGGAAAATAATAACTTTTTAACCATTTTTTTTACAAAGCAGACGTATGGTAAAATAAAGATAACAAAAAACTCAATGTAAATTTCTTTCAAAGATTCAGGAACTATTTTACCGTACAAAATACATAAAAGTAAGGAGTAAAAAATAGTGGAATAAAAAAAACCCCAATAGTCAATCATCGTTGACTGCACAAACATCATTGCGTGTATTGTTATTGCACACACACGTCTGCAGTGCATGTTTTGCTGTCCCTGCTTCTCTCCTTAGTCACTTTTTCTTTATACTGTATGCATTTATGAATGCTTTGAATTACATTTCCCTGTATGATGGATTTTATATGTTGAGAAAAAGGGTTAGTTTTCAAATGGTGAAAAAACTAAACAGTTTATTCTTGACTAAAGTAGACTGCTACATTTAAATACAGCATATGAGGTCGGAAATTATCCTGTTAAAAGTTTTGAAAACTATCTAGCTATCTGTATTATAAAGGACAAACCTGTCTGTGCGTAACTCTGGTGTCATTCTGATGTTGATAACAGCAGATGATTAAATTCCCATTTTACTGCAATTTTATCAACTTCTAGGCATCGCACAATTTAAATTTTTACATTGTTGAATAGGAGAAAAAATGTACTTTCAAATGCAATTCATTTCTAAACTGTATCACAATTTACTCATTTTTTAGGTAGCTTTCATTACAAAAAGCTACCTATTGCAGCCGTTCGGAGGAAAGCGATTTCAAAAACTTTTGGTATATTTTCATCGATCATGACCCCCAGACCTCAAAACCACCCTCCGTTCAAAATTGATATATATATATATATACTAGCAAACCCCGCGGCTTTGCTCGCGTAATATTTGAAATATGCCAAGTGATATTTATATGTCTAATTTTTATTAAAAGGTACTAACTAAATTTTTATTTTATTAAATGGTAATATTTTATTTTATTAAAAGGTACTTATTACTTTTAGGAATAATTAAAAAAAATTACTATTTAAAACACAGTTTGATTAAACATCATTGTTACACTGCATAAGGCAGAAATGAGACTTAAATTAATAAAACGAAATAAATCTAAATAAATAATAATTTAGAAAATATTTTGAAACTTTTATGCTTAATTAATACGCTCATTTCAGTATTCATTTGAAGTTTCGAATTTTTTAGAAACCATCTTCTTACATCTTAAAATTAACCGTCATGTCAAATTCCAAGTCCTACCACCTCTCTCAGCATAAAGTGCTATGTTGAAATAGGATCTGTCACCATTAATTTGCCAACATTAATTTTGAAATTGGTTTGTTATTTCCTAATATTCCACAGAAACGTAATTTAGAAAGCTTTTAAAGGCCTTTTTTAGAGCGTTTGTAGTTCCTGTGAACCCCAGGTGGTAGAATCATCGGCATAAAATATAGCTTGTGTACGATCAGAGACTGTTACCATTGATTCGCAACTATTACTTTTATATTTGGTTTATATCCCCTGAAATTGAGTAGAAATCGTAGTTCAGGACTTTTTTAGAATGCTTTTCGCACCTCCCTTTCACTTCACCCAGTTTTAATTCGAATTTATTTTCGACAGTCCTTCGAGGGCATATATATTTTATAACTACCATGCCATATTTAAAGTTAGCCTTTTCAGTATCACAGAAATCGTAATTCAGAAAGTTTTTAGCTACTGCAACCCTTTGGTGGTAGTGGCACACACATAAAATATAGCTTATGTTTGAGCAGGTTCTCTCACCAACAATTTGTCATCATTATTTTTTTAATCGGTTTGGTATTTGATAAGATTACATAAAAATTGTAATTTATAACACTTTTCGCTCATTTCATCTTTTTAAATTTGAAATTTTCTTCCGGCAGTTCTTAGAAAGCAGTTGCATCTTGTAAGTAAATGCCATGCCATACTTCAAAGTGTTAGACCCTTCAGTTATGCAAAAAACGCAAATTAGAACATATTTTGCTTTTGCAACCCTCAGATGGTAGTGACAGCAACATAAAATATAACCTATGTTATAGCAGGGACTGTGACCATTGATTTGCAACCATTACTTTTTTGAAATAGCTTTGGAATTTCCTGAGATTGAGTAGAAATCGCAATTTAGAACGTTTTTAGAACGCTTCTCGCGCATTTTCACCCCTTTTTAAATTTCCAATTTTTTTAAAACTGTTCTTAAAGATCATTTATATGTAATAAATATGTTCATTGCCTAATTTTAAGTTGCTAGCCCCTACCGATCACAAAAATCGAAATTTGGAACGCTTTTTTGCTCCTGCAACGACTAGGTGATAGTGATACCGACTTAAAATAGCGGCTAGGTTAGAGCAGAGGCTGTCAGCATCAATTTCTTACCATTACATTTGAAATCAGTTTGATTCTTCCTGAGATATTGGTGACAAATCGGCATTTAGAACGTTTTTAGAACGCTTTTCGCTCATTTTGCTTCTGCATCTGCTCTGGGGTAGTGGAAACAGATACAAAATATAGCCTATATTGGAGCAAGATCGGTCCCCATCATTTTTACACCATTATATTTGAAATCGGTTCAGTATTTCCTGAGATTGCTAGAAATCGCAATTTAGAACGTTTTTTACAACGCTTTTTGCGCATTTTGACCCCCTTTTAAATTTCGACTTTTTTAGGAAATGTCCTTAGAGATCATTGATATCTTATAACTAACTACCATTCTAAATTTCAAGATTCAAGGCCCTTCCGTCACGCAAAAGCCGCAATTTAGAATGCTTTTCTCCTGCACCCCCTTTAGGGTAGTAGCACCGACATAAAACATAGCCTATGTTGGAGCAAGGCGTTTTCACCATCATTTTGACGCCATTATTTTTTAATCGTTTGGTATTTCCTGAGATTGTGTATAAATCACCATTTAGAACGTTTTTTAAACGCTTTTCGCGCCTTTTCACCCCTTTTAAATTTCGAATTGTTTAAGAACTGTTCTTAGAAATCCTTTATATCTAATAAGTAGCTGATACTTCAAATTTCATATTTCTAGGCCCTTCAGTAACACATAAATCGCATTTTTAGAACGCTTTTTGTCCTACACCCCCTTTAGGGTAGTAGCACCGACATAAAACATAGCCTATGTTGGAGCAAGGCGTTTTCACCATCATTTTGACGCCAATATTTTTAAAATCTGTTTGGTGTTTCCTGAGATTATGTAGAAACTACCATTTAGAACGTTTTTTAGAACACTTTTGTGCATTTTCACCCCTTTTAAATTTCGAATTGTTTAAGAACTGTTCTTAGACATCATTTATATCTTATAAGTAACTTATATTCCAAATTTCATATTTCTAGGCCCTTCAGTAACGCTAAAATCGCATTTTTAGAACGTTTTTTGTCCTACACCCCCTTTGGGGTAGTGGCACCGACATGAAACATAGCCTATCTTGGAGCAAGCATTGTCACCATCATTTTGACACCAATATTTTTTTAATCGGTTTGGTATTTCCTGAGATTGTGTAGAAACTACCATTTAGAACGTTTTTTAGAACGCTTTTTGGGCATTTTCACCACTTTTAAATTTCTAATTGTTTAAGAACTCTTCTTAGGCATCATTTATATCTTATGAGTAACTAATATTCAAAATTTCATATTTCTAGGCCCTTCAGTAACGCTAAAATCGCCTTTTTAGAACGTTTTTTGCTCCTACACACCCTTTGGGGTAGTGGCATCGACGTGAAACATAGCCTATCTTGAAGCAAGCGTTGTCGCCATCATTTTGACACCAATATTTTTTAAATCGGTTTGGTATTTCCTGAGATTGTGTAGAAACTACCATTTAGAACGTTTTTTAGAACGCTTTTTGGGCATTTTCACCCCTTTTAAATTTCGAATTGTTTAAGAACTGTTCTTAGACATCATTTGTATCTTATAAGTAACTAATATTCAAAATTTCATATTTCTAGGCCCTTCAGTAACGCTAAAATCGCATTTTTAGAACGTTTTTTGCTCCTACACCCCTTTGGGGGTGTAGGACCAAAACTTCCATTACTTTCGGAATCGGTTCGGTAGTTCCAGAGCTTACCTCCGACAAATAAACAATTTTTTCCTCTTTATAATAGGAGTATAGATATATATATGACCTATGTCACACTGTAACTCTCGTAATTATGAACCGATTTCGATGTAATTCGGTGTGTACATAGTACTTACCAATGTCTCGACCGAGTTCATTGGCCAGCTTCATCCGCCGTTTTGTTTCAAAATGGCGGCCATTTAAAATTTTTAAAAAAATTTTAAATTTGAAATAAGGTGCCAAAAAATTAAAAATGGAAAAATATTTTTTCTTATGTATTGGATCTTTATACAAAGATTCCGGAGCAGTTTTTGTTTCGACTATATCTTAAAAAATGGCTGAGTTGCAGCATTTTGAATTTCTAGCGTGGCTGACATTTTGAGACGTCCTGAATTTTGTCACGCGATAAAAGGCGTATTTATGAACCGATTTGGATGTAACTTCGTTTATACATAGTACATACAAATGTCTAGACCGGGTTCGTTGGCCAGCTTCATCCGCCATCTTCTTTAAAAATGGCGGCCATTTAAATTTTTAAGAAAAAATTAAATTTGAAATGTGGTACCAAAAAATTGAAAATTAAAAAAATATTTTCTTCTTATGTGTTTGACCTTGATAAAAAGATTCGGGAGCAGTTTTTGTTTCGTCTATATCTTAAGAAATGGCTGAGTTATAGCATTTTGAATTTCTAGCGTGCTGACATTTTGAAACGTCCTGATTTTTGTCACACGATAACAGGCGTATTTATGTACCGATGTGGACGTTACTTGGTCTGTACATAGTACATACCAATGTCTCGACCGAGTTCGTTGGCCAGCTTTATTCGCCATCTTGTTTCAAAAGGGTTGCTATTTAAAAAAAATTAAATTTAAAATTTAAATTGAGGTATTAAAAAATTGGAAAATGAAAAAGATTTTTTTTATGTGTTTGGCTTTGATACAAAGATTCCGGAGCAGTTTTTGTTTCTGAAAATTTGTTCTTTTGTTTATATCTTAAAAAATGGTTGAATTATAGCACTTTGAATTTCTAGCATGGCTAACACTTTAAAACGATCTTGTATTTGTCACGCGATAACACACGTATTCGCTTATTTTGATGTAAGAAGGCATGTGGATAGTATACATCAATACCTCGACCAAGTTCGCTGGCCAGATTCATCAGCCATCTTGTTTCAAAATGGCAGCCATTAAATTAAAAAATATATATATATTTAAAGTGAGGTGCAAAAAAATTAGAAATTGAAAAAGGTTTCTTTCTTAAGTATTTGACCTTGATATAAGGATTCAGGAGCATTTTTTGTTTGTCTTTACCTTTAAAAATGGCTCAGATATAGCAGTTTCAATTTCTATTGTGGGTGACATTTTGAAAAATCTGATTTTTTGCATGCGACAGCACTCGTATATATCAACCGATTCCGATGTGAGTGAGCATGTGCACAGCAATTACTAAGGTCTCGACCAAGTTCACTGGTTAGCCTCATCCACCATGTTGTCTTAAAATGGCAGGCACTTTAAGAAATCGCCGAATTTGGCAGCCAAATATAAGTTACTTTAAAGAAAAGCAGCTTGGCTAAAGCTGACTAATTTCGCGAAATTCTCATTCATTATATTGATAAAAATTAGTATTGAACCTCTATATTCAGTTTCCACTAAATTGAGCTTCGTGTGTTTGAATGATATAAGTTGGCTTTTTTAAAATAAGGAATATGAAAGCTACCTCTTCCTCCCGGCACTTTCCGGAAGGACTTTTTTAGTTTTTCGCATAATTTTCAAGCATAAATATATATTTATTATTATTATTTATCTCTATCGCAAGAAGACAATTACAAAACACAAATCCGTCTTCACTTAAAACAATACAAATATTTCGGTATTTGTTTCCAGCTTTATTCCACAACAAAGTTAAAATATCATCGATAATTAAGTAATAAAAAAATAAACAAAACACAAACTTAAGACATGTAATTCAACTACACTCTTAAAGAACAAAAAATATTAGAATTAAAATTGCTGCTGTAAATAAAGGCCTTTGACGATTTCTTTTAGTTATTAAATCTTGGCACGCGGTCAATTACAAATGTATCGTTTATAATAAATTTCAAAAGTTTATTTGGGTACCTTAATGATATTTTTCATATAAAAATGCTTTTTGGCGTTGTTAGTTAGCAAAATAAATAAATAAGTAAAAATTAATTAATGTATTAAATTCATTAGAGTTAAAAAAAAAAAGAAAAAATGGATTTTGCCTGTGTTCTGTAACCCGGAAAGGCCGGGATATGGATTCCCTAGTTATGAATAATCTCCAACATATGCTTGCAAAAATTTAGACTAAGAACTTTCATTTGCATGTGCTGATATTTAAACTGCTGAGAGGATAAGTTAAAAGAGATTTTATTTATTACTAACAAAACCGGTGGCTTTGCTCTCGCAATAGTTCGAATATGCTAAGTGATATTTGTATGCCTAAGTTTTATAAATTATACTTTTGGGAATAATTCAAAAATTACTAATTAAGCAGCAGTTGGACTGAACTTTATTATTACACTGCATTAGGCAGAAATGAGAGTAATATAAACAAGAAGAACTAAAACTAATTCTAAATATGATAATTTAGAAAGTATTTTGAAGCTTTTATGCTCATTTCATCCGCGCATGTCAGTAATCATTTTAAGTTTTGAATTTTTCAGAAACCGCTCTTAGTACACATTTGAATATTAAATTAACCATTATGTCAAATTCTAATTTCTTCTCTAATGGTCTACCACCTCTCTGGTCGTAGTACCACTAGCATAAAATACCTATGTTGAAACAGAGACTATTTTCATTAATTTGCTAAGATTAATTTTGAAATCGGTTTGGTATTTCTTAAAATTGCATAGAAAACGTAATTTAGAAAGTTTTTAAAGGATTTCGGACAGTGTTTGTTATTTCTGCCAACTTAAGATGGTTATGGCAACGGCATAAAATATAGCCTGTGTAGGATCAGAGACTGTCCCTTTTGATTAGCAACCATTACTTTTGTAATCCGTTTATTATTTCCTGAGAATGCTTAGAAATTGTAATTTAAGACGTTTTTAGAAGGCTTTTCACTCCTTCCTTCGATTTACATCTTTTAATTTTCGAATTTCTTTTCGAAAGATCTTATAGGGCATTCATATTTTATAAGTAACTAACGTGCCATATTTAAAGTTTCTACACGCTTCAGTATCACAGAAATGGTAATTTAGAAAGATTTTTATTTCTGCAACCCTTTGGTGGTAGTGGCACCCACATGAAATAAAGCTTAAGTTTGAGCAGGTTCTATATCACCACAAATTTGCAACCATTATTTTTTAAATCTGTTTGGTATTTAATAAGATTGCATAAAAATGGTAATTTAGGACATTTAGAACGATTTTTGCTGAATTCATCCTTTAAATTTGGAATTTTCTTTCGACGGTTTTTAGAAAACATTTGCATCTTTTAAGTGCCATATTTCAAGATGTTATACGCCTTAGTATCACAAAAACACAATTTAGTTTATGAAACCCTCAAGTGGTAGTGACAACAACATAAAGTATATAGCCTAAATTGGAGCAGGGACTGTCACCATCAATTTGCAATCATTACTTTTGAAATTAATTTGATAAATTCAGTTCAGTAGAAATCGCAATTTACAGCGTTTTAGAACGTTTTTCGCCCATTTTTACCCATTTTAAATTTCGACATTTTAGAAAATGTTTTTAAAGATCATTGATAGCTTATAGGCAGCCATGCCTAATTTCAAATTTCTAGACTCTGCAGTATCACAAAAATTGTGATTTAGGACGTTTTATGCTCCTTCAACGCCCAGGTGGTGGTTACACCGATATGAAATAGAGCCTACCTTAGAGCAAGAGCTGTCACGTTCAATTTTCAATCATTACTTTTGAAATCGGTTGGATACTTCCCGCAAATGCGTAGAAATCGTCTTTTGAAACATTTTTAGAACGCTTTTCGCGCATTTTCACCGTCTTTAAATTTCGAATTTTTTAAGAAAGGTTCTTAGAGATCATTTATATCTAATAAGTAATTAGCATGCGAAATTTCATGTAACTAGTCCTTTCAGTAACACAAAAATCTCATTTTTAGAACGTTTTTCGCTCCCGCAGCCGCTTTGGGATAGTGGCACAAACGTAAAATATAGCCTATACTGGAGCAAGGCCTATAACAATCATTTTCACACAATTTATTTAAAAAATCAGTTCTTTACTTCCTGAGATTGCGTAGTAATCGCAATTCAGAACTTTTTTAGAACGCTTTTTCGCATTTTCAAGCTTTATAAATTTCGATTTTTTAGGAAGTGTTCTTAGAGATCATTCATATATAATAAGTAACTACCATGCCAAATTTCATGTTCC
This sequence comes from Maratus speciosus, assembly GCA_963932465.1. NCBI lineage: Eukaryota > Metazoa > Arthropoda > Arachnida > Araneae > Salticidae > Maratus > Maratus speciosus. The sequence continues at coordinate 533,057,545 of OZ010788.1, read as the reverse complement.
TAGGCCCTTCAGTAACACAAAAATAGCAATTGAGAACGTTTTTTACTCCTGCAACCCGCAAGTGGTCGTGACACCGACATAAAATAGAGCCTATGTTAGAGCAAGGGCTGTCACCATCATTTTCACACCATTATTTTTTTAATCGGTTCGATGCTTCCTCAGATAGCATAGAAATCGCCATTTAGATCGTTTTTAGAACGCTTTTCGCACATTATCACCCCTTTTAAATTTTGAATTTTTTAAGAAATGTTCTTAGAGATAGATCATTTATATCTAATAAATAACTAGCATGCCAAATTTCCTGTCTCTAGGCCGTTCAGTAACACAAAAATCGAATTTTAGAACGTTTTTTGCTGTTGCACTGCCTTTGGGTTAGTGGCGCAGGCATAAAGTATAGCCTGTGTCGGAGCAAGGGCTATCACCATCATTTTGACATCATTATTTTTTAAATCGATTCGATGCTTCCTGATATTGCGTAGAAATCGCCATTTAGAACATTTCTTACACATTTTCACCATTTTTAAATTTCGAATTTTTTATGAAATGTTCTTAGAGATAGATCATTCATATCTAATAAATAACTAGCATGCCAAATTTCCTGTCTCTAGGCCGTTCAGTAACACAAAAATCGAATTTTAGAACGTTTTTTGCTGTTGCACTGCCTTTGGGTTAGTGGCGCAGGCATAAAATATAGTCTGTGCCGGAGCAAGGGCTATCACCATCATTTTGACATCATTATTTTTTAAATCGATTCGATGCTTCCTGAGATTGCGTAGAAATCGCCATTTAGAACATTTCTTACACATTTTCCCCATTTTTAAATTTCGAATTTTTTATGAAATGTTCTTAGAGATCATTTATATTTTTAACTAAGAACCATGCCAAATATCATGTTTCTAGGCACGTTCAGTAACACAAACATCGCATTTTTAGAACTTTTTTGCTCCTGCACCTCCTTTGGGTTAGTGAGGCAGACATAAAATATAGCCTATGTGGGATCAAGGGCCATCACCATCATTTTGACACCATTATTTTTTAAATCGACTCGATGCTTTCTGAGATTGTGTAGAAATCGCCATTTTCATAGAGCCTGTATGTTTTATTTTGTATAAACATACTTGTAATATTAAAAAAATGAATAATAATTGAAATATTTTTATATGCTGTGCCATTTACAAAGCTCGACCGGTTCTGTGATAAAAATTGGGGTGATTGGGGAAAGCTTAATGAAAATATACTGTTGAAACTATATTCTTTTTAACAGATTTTATAATAAGTATAATATTTTTGTTTTGGAAGGCTCTTTATAATAGAAATTAAGCAACTAATTTTCATTAAACAGTATAGGAAACATCTCTCTTTTAGCAAAAATGCAAAAAAAAAAAAAAATACAAAAAAATTTCTCAAAAGCATTAACTCTTTAATTGTAGCCATGCATTCTTACATTTATATATAAATATGATGATAATAATGATTAACCCTTTAAAAAAAATTCCCTTTTAAATTACTGCATTTCGTCTCTAAATATTTTATTTCTATTTCCTTCTTTAAAAATTCAATTTGGTATTCTTCGTTTTTCTTCTGTCATTCGACGCCGTGATACTTTCGTTTCATTTCATTCGTTTGATTTGGGCCGGATGTTTCCAGATTGTTCTAGAATCCTTTTCTTACTCTGTGGAAGCCCCATTGCACAAACATTATACTTCCGCAATAGTTACAATAAACCGAGGTTTTACATTTGATAAACAACATGTTTAGTGCATTTTTTGTAATCATCCACCAGGAGATTAAAACTAGTCGCATGAACTCGGAACAGCAATTATTGTGTGCACATCGTCTGCTCTAAAATAACAACGGCATTAGAAGAGATGTCTCATTTCTTATAGAATCCCGTGTATTGTTATTGATTTAATTTTGTGTTACGTAAATTTCACCAAAATACCGTATTAATTTAATAGAGAGACCATTGAGTTGCAAAGAAGATGTCAATAAATCAGTTGTCTTTATTTTATGTGATTATTGAACTTGGGAAAACACCAGTGTGTATTCCACCATTGCTAAGTGTAATTGAAACCACTCGACTACATTAATATGAAGGAATTGATAGTGCGCTTAACAGTTTTGGCGTGTTGACATACTTCTCTAAATCGTCACTGGATTTGTGTTCGTTGGAGTGAACCTATATTTTTGAAGAATACACATGAAGATTTAAATAGAAAGTAAAAGAACGAATGATAACAATCACAGATTTCGAAGTATAATAGAGATGATATTCAACCTCAAAAAGGATTTAAAATATGCCCGGTTAACCCTCAAATTTAAATGTCCTCATTCAGTTAAACAGAACAAGCACGAGCGTTGATAGTTGAATTCTTTTGTTGGATAGCTTTAAATGTCACTCTTTTAGGCTCTTCGTGCGTCACCGTTGACGTTACGTGTGTATTATTCTAAATTGAACTGACCTCTCTAAGCATGTTTATACCTCCTAAAATAACATTTCAAAAGAGACGGACATTGACAGGCCTCACGTCCCACAGGTGTTTCAAAGAGAGCTGCAAGTGTTTGAATCAAATTGTAACCGATTTAGAATTACACTTTTGGCTTCACGTAAAAGCTGTTCGTTTCCGCTATATTACACTCATATCTCAATGTATAACAACTCTGCATTCGATAGATTTGCAACAGAGACAACAAATGCTCAACATGATCTTCACCATATGTTATAGAGCAACTACCGTCAACTTAATAAATCATTATAATAATATTAATAATAATTATAATATTAATTACTGCGACAATTACTTTGATCCTTTCGGGGTTACTTTTTTCCATCCCATAAAAAAAGTTTTTATTCCTTCTATTGAACATAAAATTCAAGATAATTCGGACTTTTTGCCCTTAAAAAATGTTTTATACCCTGCTATAGGGTATTTGGCTAGTTTGAGGGTAATTTAAATTTTTGTTAGTGGCAACACTGGGTGTGTTGTAAACAACTGTTTTCTTGTGTAGAGTTTAACTCCCCAAACATTTTATAGTGAGACAATCTGGATAAGAGATACAAATAAGGTAAGTTTCAAAATATTACCTTTAGTAACCTGTAACCTATGTGTGATCATAGTTTCTCTTTTAACTTTTTATTTTAACGGAAAATGTTTACGTTTTCATAAGGCTAACGAGAAAATTTTGTGCCAGGCCTTTTTTGGTCCGGGAGTAGCCCCAGTTACTTAGAAATGCCTTTTATAGAGCCAAATCTTTTAAAAAATGTATTATGTAAAAATGTTTTTCAAATGTTACTGTAACAAAATGTTATATTAATTATTTTTGTTCCAGTTGCTGAGGATAACAGGATGAAAACTATTTTTCGTGTCTTTAATATAAACAATTGGTTTATTGTGCTTAAATGTAAAAAAAAAAAAAAAAAAAAAAAAAAAAAAAAAAAAAAAATTGTTTATCAAGTTTGCAGTGCTAATTCATTAGCAGATCCTATTGCAAGGGGTTTCAATATTCCAACATATGAAATGGACTCATTTTATATGAAAATAAGTGAATGTACTAAAGAAGCCCTAGACAGGGGCTACTTTGTTCCAGAACTTGAAAAATAGTTAAAAATAAAAAAAAAATAAATAAATGTCTCTTTAAAACCATGCAATTTGCTCCATTATTTCATGTTAATTGCTTATAACTTAATTTCGACATTGAAAATCATATATAATATTTTTTAATAATGGAAATGTTAGTGGAATCAGGGAAAAGTGGCCCAAAGTTTACGGTAGTGCGTTATATCACCTATGACAGCAGAGTGTATCTGGTCCAGATGAATACCATATACCAGATGCCTTCTAAATGCCAGCTTTGAGTTTGAATGTGAAACGAATGTAAAAAGGAGTACCGATAAAAAGTGTAAAAAAAAAGGAAAACATACCAGATCGAATATGTTGAACGCGGGATATACTTAATTTTACAATCTCGACTTGTTTCGCTGTTTTACAGAACAGGCGAAAAGAAATGCATTAATTGAACTACCAACGTAGTGTGTATCCCAATTCCAAATGAACTTTACTGCAGACAATACGCATCTGCAATGCAATGTGGACATAATATAATGTTGACGCAAAAGAGTGGGATTACTGTTTAGCAATTATTGTGCATATGTTTCACTTTCCGGCCTTTTTAGAGAAAAAATTGAACAGATTAAAGAGCCAGTTAAACTACACCAAACTGTCGTAAATTGACAATTCAGTGGCTGCGTCGGGATGTCACGCAGTTTTTACGTCACCCCTTGAAGGTTGTTGATTATTGAAATCTACCTTACTGTGCCAAATGAGATTAACCCGTCCAGAACACGTTAAACAGCAGTTTATCTTCTGTTAATGCCATCTTCTGTAACCGCAATTAGTTCGGCTACAAATGCAAAACTACGAGAACGTCACGCCAGGTCGTCGATCCAGTCAACACCAATATGTCTCAGCTTTTCAATTACGACATTTCCGGTGACAGATTCGTCTTCCAAATCCACCACGGTGTATTGTGTGATAATGATACGGTCCTTTGCTGAAGAGAAAACTCTACTTCGTAGACTGTACTCAAAACACCAGTTTTTTTTTTAGTATATGGCAAACCTCAGTATCCCAGGATATTAAATGGAATTTATTACATCCTTGAGTGCTTTTGCTGTACTAAACTTTCGAAATGCACAGGTTTTTGATCTGTTAAGGATAGCATGCTGTTGACAATGAATGAATAATCCAGGTTGATGCCAGTGTTTTATTTACGACCTGATTTACACAAATCTGCTTCATTTACTGTAAATCAGCGTCCTCTATTTGTTATAAAGTTGGTTTGATATATTTCTGATCTCATACGGAAAAAATTCCTTTTTAATATCACGTGACCTTTTGTTAGTGCATTTTTCAGGTTTTCGTGATCTTCTGCAGCAATTGCTGTAATTAGTATCAGCTACAGTGTAATATGACGTTACACTAAACGTGTCGCTCAGAGTTCTGTTTATTTATCCTTGTGTAACAATAAATGTTTTAAAATTCCCTTTCCATTCATTTGAGTTATTTTCCTTTTACTATTTACCACCATTTTTTTTCTTTTTCTCCACGCTAAAAAGATGTTACATGTTTAAGAAATCCTTCAATACACACGTAAAAATAACAAGACAAATAGCTTTGGGATACGGCTCTCATAACAAAGCTCGCATAGGAAGGAAATACACAGATGATGAAGAAACAAATTATTCTTCGTCGACAGTTCAGAAAGTTTTGAAAGTACATTAGGAAAAGATAATTGACCTGCTTACATAACTAATGATCTATAAAACATTTTCTTCTGTTAAACAAATGATAAATAAAATGTAGTAATGTTTGAAAAATGTAGAAAAGGAAAAATGTTGGAACTTGGTTCGAAAATACCCAGTGAAAACTCTTCGTTTTTAGATTCCGTTTTTTAAGAAATATTTCAATTCCCCTAGACATTTATTTTGATAGCTTTTATTAAAAATTGGAATAACAATCAATTTATGAGTGTTTCTGGAAAATAACTTTCTAATATTTTTTCGGTTTTTAACCCGGTGGAAGGCGCGCGGGGTACCTGAGTCACCCCAGTCTCATAAAAACTTCTATTCTGGAATTCGTATTAGTCCGTCATTATTCATCCCTTCAGTAGCTAACTTTTAAAATGTTTTCTTTCAATAGCACCTGCCATCAGCAGGTGTTTTTCTTTTGTTAGGGAGAAGCAATCATTTCCTGGAAAGCCACCTGCCACTGGGGTAACCTAGCAACCCCGCGCGACCGCATTTTACAGCAATTCCCTCTCATTAGTTTTCTGCTCGCATAGATAGTGGACGCTTGATTTTTTGTTCTTTTCGAAAATGGCAGCTAAACGAAAATTGACGGAATATGAGAAAGAAATGGAGAGATTGAGAGGGCTGCTGGATACTGTTGAAACTTCAGATGAAGAAATAGACTCTGCTAGTGAAGATGAAATTGATTATGAAATTTATAGTAGTCACGACAGTGACAGTGAATTTGAAGCTGCCAATATAAGCGGTGAATCCGATCAAGAAAATGACATTTACGTAGGAAAAGATAAAACAGTCTGGAAAAAAGATAAACCGAATGCAAAAGTGAGAACTAGCTCGTGCAACATCATTATTCATCTACCTGGACTAAAATCAGTTGCATCAGGTATTACGGAACCTGTTGAAAGTTGGGAACTCTTTTTTGATTCCAACGTTATAAAAAATATCGTGGATTGCACTAATATTTTTATTGATAAAATATCTGCAAATTTCCAACGAAGTCGTGATGCTAGAAATACGGATGAAGTGGAGATGAGAGCGCTATTTGGTCTCTTATATTTATGCGGGCTACACAAATCATCCCATACTAATGCAAAGGATTTGTGGAGCGCCGATGGAACTGGAATTGAATTGCTTCGAAAAACAATGTCTTACAAGCGGTTCACATTTCTTCTCAGATGCTTGAGATTTGATAATATAAAAGACCGTGAAGATCGACGTCAATTAGATAAACTGGCAGCAGTGAGAGATTTTTTCAGTGCATTCAATAAAAAGTGTCAAGAGATATATTCAGTTAGTGAATATGTCACTATAGACGAGAAGTTAGAAAAGTTTCGAGGTCGTTGTGGATTTCGGCAGTACATGCCGAAAAAACCGGCAAGATATGGAATTAAAATATTCGCCTTAGTCGATGCGAGGACATTTTATACATATAATATGGAAATTTATGCCGGACAACAACCAGAAGGTCCGTTCAAAGTCGACAATTCACCATCTGCAATTGTAAAACGACTCTGCACCCCGTTATTTGGATCCGCAAGGAACGTGACAATGGACAACTGGTACACAAGCTATCCATTAGCAAAAGAGCTTCTATCAAAGAAACTAACTATCGTGGGAACTTTGAAGAAAAATAAAGCTGTGATTCCTGTTGAATTTTTAGAAGCAAAAACAAGGGAAGTTTTTTCATCTATATTTGGATTCCAAAAGGACGTAACATTAGTGTCTTATGTTCCGAAGAAATCGAAATGTGTAGTTTTGTTGTCTACAATGCATCATGATAACACGATAGATGAAAACTCTGAGAAAAAGAAGCCGGAAATAATACAATTTTACAATGAAACAAAGGGAGGAGTGGATACTGTTGATGAAATGTCTACACTTTATTCTACTGCGAGGAAAACAAATAGGTGGCCGATGGTTGTTTTCTATTGTGTGTTGAATGTGGCAGCTATAAATGCGCGAGTTGCACTTATGTCCACCAAAAATGCTCCTCTGCAGTACAAAAGTAGGCGAATGTTCTTGAAAACATTGGCATTGTCTCTAGTTAATCAACAAATTATGAAAAGATCAACTATGTCAATGTTGCACAAGGAATTACGAGAAAAAATTAAATCTGATTTGCCCTCAACAGAAAGTAATGATGATCCTGATAATAACTTGCCAAAGAGAATAAAGCTTGGTAAAGGACGATGTGCAGTTTGTCCTCGAGCTAAGGACAAAAAAACCACAATTAGTTGTATTAAATGTGAACAATTTACTTGCAAGGATCACTCTAATTACGTCTGTGACAAATGTATGTAAAGTCCAATAAAGGTATGTAATTTTTTTTGAAAATGAGTAAGTTTTTTTTTTTTTTTTTTTTTTTTTTTTTTAAAGAATTATTAGTGCAGATATTTATTTAAATATATTCTGAAATTGAAACTTATATCTTAAAAATATATTTTATACATTTTTTATATATGTTTGAATAAATTTACATGCGTAAATTGCATTAAACTTAAGTTTTTCGGTGGGGTTATACAGGAACCCCACGCGACCAAATGTGTGCTAATAATTGCGCGCCTTCCACTGGGTTAACGTGATGATGATTTAATAAAAATCATTTTAATTTTTTCCAGTGATTTTGCTGAATATAGTTTGAGTGCACCAGTATTTGGACAGAAAAATATAACAAAATGGAGAAAACAAGAAACAGTGGGTATATATTCTAATTTATGTTGTTCGAAAACATGGCTAACATCCAAAGAAATGCCTTTTAGTTGCCTTTCATTACAAAAAGCTACCTATTGCAGCCGTTCGGAGGAAAGCGATTTCAAAAAAGTTTGGTATATTTTCATCGATCATGACCCCCAGACCCCAAAACCACCCTCCGTTCAAAATTGACACATATATATATATATATATATATATATATATGTATGTATATATATATATGTATGTATGTATATATATGTATGTATGTATATGTATGTATGTATATATATATATGTATGTATGTATGTATATATATATGTATGTATGTATATATATGTATATGTATGTATGTATATATATGTATATGTATGTATGTATATATATGTATATATATATATATATATATATATGTATATATATATATGTATATATATATATATATGACCTTTGTCACACTGTAACTCTCGTATTTACGAACCGATTTGGATGTAATTCGATGTGTACATAGCACATACCAATATCTCGACCGAGTTCGTTGGCCAGCTTCATCCGCCGTTTTGTTTCAAAATGGCGGCCATTTAAAAAGTTAAAAAAAAAATAAAATTTGAAATGTGGTACCAAAAATTTGAAAATGGAAAAATATTTTTTTCTTATGTATTTAACCTTTATACAAAGATTCCGGAGCAGTTTTTGTTTCGTCTATATCTTAAAAAATGGCTGAGTTATAGCATTTTGAATTTCTAGCGTGGCTGACATTTTGAAAAGTCCTGAATTTTGTCACGCGATAAAAGGCGTATTTATGAACCGATTTGGATGTAACTTCGTTTATACATAGTGCATACCAATGTCTCGACCGAGTTCGTTGGTCAGCTGCATCCGCCATCTTGTTTAAAAATGGCGGCCATTTACATTTTTAAGAAAAATTTAAATTTGAAATGTGTTACCAAAAATTGAAAATTGAAAAAATATTTTTTCTTATGTGTTTGACCTTGATAAAATGATTCCGGAGCAGTTTTTGTTTCGTCTATATCTTAAAAATTGCCTGAGTTATAGCATTTTGAATTTCTAGCATGGCTGACATTTTGAAAGTCCTGATATTTGTCACGTGATAACGGGCGCATTTATGAACCGATTTGGATGTACCTTGCTGTGTACATAGTACATACAAACATCTCGACCGAGTTCGTTGTCCAACTTCATCCGCCATCTTGTTTCAAAATGGCGGCCATTTAAAAAATTTTAAATTTAAAATGAGATACCAAAAAATTGGAAAATGAAAAAGATTTTTTTTTGTATGCGTTTGACCTTAATACAAAGATTACGGAACAGTTTTTGTTTTGTCTATATTTAAAAGAATGGCTGAGTTATAGCATTTTGAATTTCTATTGTGGCTGACATTTTAAAACGATCTGATTTTTGTCACGCAATATCAGGCGTATTTATGAACCGATTTGGATGTAACTTGGTCTGTACATAGTACATACCAATGTCTCGACCGAGTACGTTGGCCAGTTTCATTCGCCATATTGTTTCAAAAGGGTTGCAATTAAAAAAAAAATTTAAAATTTAAAATGAGATATTAAAAATTGGAAAATGAAAAAGATTTTTTTATGCGTTTGGCCTTGATACAAAGATTCTGGAGCAGTTTTTGTTTCTGAAAATTTGTTCTTTTGTTTATATCTTAAAAAATGGTTGAATTATAGCACTTTAAATTTCTAGCATGGCTAAGATTTTGAAACGATCTTGTATTTGTCACGCGATAACAGACACGTATTCGCCTATTTCGATGTAAGAAGGCATGTGGATAGTATACATAAATATCTCGACCAAGTTTGCTGGCCATCTTGCTTCAAAATGGCGGCCATTAAATTAAAAAATATATATATATTTAAAGTGAGGTGCAAAAAAATTAGAAATTGAAAAAGGTTTCTTTCTTAAGTATTTGACCTTGATATAAGGATTCAGGAGCATTTTTTGTTTGTCTTCATCTTAAAAAATGGCTCAGATATAGCAATTTCAATATCTAATGTGGGTGACATTTTGAAAAATCTGATTTTTTGGCTGCGAAAGCACTCGTATATATCAATCGATTCCGGTGTGAGTGAGCATGTGCACAGCAATTACTAAGGTCTCGACAAGTTCACTGGTTAGCCTCATCCACCATGTTGTCTTAAAATGGCAGGTACTTTAAGAAATCGCCGAATTTGGCAGCCAAATATAAGTGACTTTAAATAAAAGCAGCTTGGATAAATCTGATTAATTTCGCAAAATTCTCATTCATAATGATTTAGTATTGATAAAAATTAGTATTGAATCTCCTATATTCGGTTTCCACTAAATTGAGCTTCGTGTGTTTGAATAATATAAGTTGGCTTTTTTAAAATTACGAATATGAAAGCTACCTCTTCCTACCGGCACTAGCCGGAAGGACTTTTTACAATTTATAGTTGCATTTAAATTTATGCTTGGATGAAATTACTTGAATTAGCGTAGAACAAATAAAACTATTTAATAGATTTCGAATTATTTTTTTCTATTTCCTGACTTATGGATCAAACGAGATATCTGTCTTTTAGTTGCAACTTTGAATATGAGCATTCCTATTTTGATTTTAATATGGAAAAATATGTGCTAAGTTACAGGTGCAATCATATCTTTTAAGTAATACTCTTGTAAATAATCTAAATTCTAGGAAAGAAAATGGGTAAATGCTTCCACATCAAGAATTCTCATAATTATTAAAGAATTCTTTAGAAACATATGTAAATAATTCCAGTAGAAAATAAATTAATCTTGAAGAAATTTCAGTAAATGGTCAATTGCTGGTGCACTCATCGTAATTACTTTTATCAATCATAACATTTACATTATACCTTAGTAGCAAAACACTATTGTTAAAATAATTAAATAAGCTGGTGTGAAATGATAAGATAAATATAACTTCTTAACAAAAATCCTAAAAAATTTAATAAATATTATCTCTAATGCCAATAGCACATCTGAATTGGAATTTCTTGAAAATTTAAGTGAAGTTATTGTTAATGAAAAATCTGATTCTAGTATGCTATCTGTAGCTTAAAAAAACTTGTTCACACCAACATGTAACTTTTATATTTTCTAATTACTTAATATTAGTTTTGGTATTAATACATATATATAGTATATATTATTTTTAAGTTTTATTTATTTATTTATTTATATCATCTATTTATTTAATACTATTATGATATATTTATTTGTCTTATTTTTTTAATTGCTATTTTTTAATTTTATTTAATTAGGTATTATTTGATATTTTTGTATTTTTTGTGTTAGTTTTTATTAAATTGCTTCATTATTCTTCTGCTGGTCTGTGGTCATCGCTTTGGGTAATACTCTTGTGTGATTGGCTGTCGCCTTCTGCTTTGCTATTGGCTATGTCCTACTCATGTTCCCTATTGACTGTTTTTAAACTTGTCCCTTTGCCTTACCTGTTCTATGCCAGTCTTTCTGCAGTTTTCAAAGTAGTAGGACGTGTTCTCTGCACCTGATGAAGACTGACTAGTTCTTTTGAAAGGCCTTCTGTTTTTATTAAAATTGTTGTGGTGTTTTTAACAAGTTCTTTTTGGTCTGATGTTGCGCTAATATGTTATAATTTTGTGAATTCATTCTTTTCCACTGCCGTGATGAGAATGTTAGAGCGTTCCTTTAAGGAAATATTTTTGCTGTGACGCGCATCTGAGAGTCTCCTGGAATACATTTATCTTTAGAAGAAAAAAAAACAGTATTTGTTCTATATTACACTAACATTATACTTTTACATGGAATCCTAAAACGAACTTATGGGTTTAAAATGGAAATCAAGCAAAGGGTTAAAGCTATTTTGATTGTTCTGGCAGGAGATTAATCTTTGAAGTCGAGAAACCATTATTATTCTGCCTTGTTGAAATATCACCGAGAGATGGCTTTGAGTTGATTCATTCTTTTCCACTGCCGTGATGAGAACGCTAGAGAACGCGTTCCTTTAAGGGAATATTTTTGCTGTGACGCACATCTGAGAGTCTCCTGGAATACATTTATCCTCTGATACAGTAACAATAAATATAACTTCTCAAGCGTGGCCTGGGGCGAAATTGATTTGATTGTTGTAAACTTTATTATGGTTCTAATATTGTAACTCTATTATATCCAGCATCGTTCTTGATTGAGTTGTGTTGTTGAGTATGTCTTGGATTGAGTATGTTTCTTTAATGTTTTCCACCTGTGCGAAGATCGAATTTTCCCGCCTGGAGTCTGCACTTGATGAGGTGCGTCCGTGAAATTGCAATGTCATTGACTATAAACTTGTGTGCAACATTTGACGAAAATCGGTTTGTCTTAAGAGGGTTACAAATTGTTTGTAAGAGTTGAAAAAGATAGACAGGCAACAAACGAAACGTTAAATAAAAGCGTATACACTCTAAAAACTAAATGTGTAAATTAGTCAAATTTACACATACATATGTGTAACTTTCTAAAATTACTCGCTTGTCAAGAAAATTACACATTTTTTGCAAAATAATACTTCTTTTTATGTGTATTTAGCTTATGAAGCTAAGTGTGTAATTTGCTATCGCTTGAAAAACACTAGCAAGCCTGTAAATGTAGGAAAATGCTTAAATTGGCAAGAATTGGTGTGTTATTATATTTTACAAATAATTATGTATACACAGATAAGTGTATAAATTTCTAAATCACCCACTTGTCATACAAAATTACACATTTTGTACAAAACATTACCTGTTTTATGCGTATATAGTTTAGAACTTTAAGTCTGTAAGTTGTTATCAGTTGATAAACTCAGACAAGAGTGTAAATATAGAAAATATCTGGATTTAAATTAATAGGACTGTTACAAAAATTATAAGTAAATTATAAGTGTGTAAATTTTAAAGTGCGTGGACGTTAAAAAAGGGGTGGAGGACTTAAGTATAATTCAGAGCAGCACTTTTTATTCCAGTAATTCCGTTGCATAAAGATAGTACTGTAACAGCATTTAAAAAAATGTCCTTCCGGCCAGTGCCGGGAGGAAGAGATAGCTTTCATATTCCTTATTTTAAAAAAGCCAACTTATATTATTCAAACACAGGAAGCTCAATTAAGTGGAAATCGAATGTAGGAGATTCAATACTAATTTTTATCAATACTAAATCATTATGAATGAGAATTTTGCAAAATTAGTCAGCTTTATCAAAGCTGCTTTTATTTAAAGTCACTTATATTTGGCTGACAAATTCGGCGATTTCTTAAAGTGCCTGCCATTTTAAGACAACATGGTAGATGAGACTAACCAGTGAACTTGGCCGAGACCTTAGTAATTGCTGTACACATGCTCACTCATATCGGAATCGGTTGATATATACGAGTGCTGTCGCAGGCAAAAAATCAGATTTTTCAAAATGTCACCCACTTTAGAAATTGAAACTGCTATATCTGAGCCATTTTTTAAGATAAAGACAAACAAAAAATGCTCCTGAATCCTTATATCAAATTCAAATACATAAGAAAGAAACCTTTTTAAATTTCTAATTTTTTTGCACCTCACTTTAAATATATATATTTTTTAATTTAATGGCCGCCATTTTGAAACAAGATGGTTGAGGATGCTGGCCAGCGAACTTGGTCGAGATATTGATGTATACTATCCACATGCCTTCTTCCATCGAAATAGGCGAATACGTGTGGTATCGCGTGGCAAATACAAGATCGTTTCAAACTGTTAGCCATGATAGAAATTCAAAGTGCTATACTTCAACCGCTTTTTAAGATATAAACAAAAGAACAAATTTTCAGAAACAAAAACTGCTCCAAAATCTTTGTATCAAGGCCAAACACATAAAAAAAATCTTTTTCATTTTTCAATTTTTTTATACCTCATTTTAAATTTTAAATTACATTTTTTTTTAAAAATGGCAACCCTTTTGAAACAAGATGGCGAATGAAGCTGGCCAACGAACTCGGTCGAGACATTGGTATGTACTATGTACAAACCAAGTTACATTCAAATCGGTTCATAAATACGCCTGTTATCGCGTGACAAAAATCAGGTCGTTTTAAAATGTCAGCCACAATAGAAATTCAAAATGCTATAACTCATCCATTTTTTTAGATGCAGACGAAACAAAACCTGTTCCGGAATCTTTTATTAAGGTCAAACACATACAAAAAAATCTTTTTCATTTTCCAATTTTTTGGTATCTCATTTTAAATTAATTTTTTTAAAATTTTTTTAAATGGTCGCCATTTTGAAACAAGATGGCGAATGAAGCTGGCCAACGAACTCGGTCGAGACATTGGTATATACTATGTACAGACCAAGTTACATTCAAATCGGTTCATAAATATGCCTGTTATCGCGTGACAAAAATCAGGTCGTTTTAAAATGTCAGCCGCAATAGAAATTCAAAATGTTATAACTCATCCATTTTTTTAGATGTAGACGAAACAAAACCTGTTCCGGAATCTTTGTATTAAGGTCAAACACATACAAAAAAATCTTTTTCATTTTCCAATTTTTTGGTATCTCATTTTAAATTAAATTTTTTTTAAATTTTTTTAAATGGTCGCCATTTTGAAACAAGATGGCGAATGAAGCTGGCCAACGAACTCGGTCGAGACATTGGTATGTACTATGTACAGACCAAGTTACATTCAAATCGGTTCATAAATATGCCTGTTATCGCGTGACAAAAATCAGGTCGTTTTAAAATGTCAGCCGCAATAGAAATTCAAAATGTTATAACTCATCCATTTTTTTAGATGTAGACGAAACAAAACCTGTTCCGGAATCTTTGTATTAAGGTCAAACACATACAAAAAAAATCTTTTTCATTTTCCAAATTTTTGGTATCTCATTTTAAATTAATTTTTAAAAAATTTTTTTTAAATGGTCGCCATTTTGAAACAAGATGGCGGATGAAGCTGGCCAACGAACTCGGTTGAGTTATTTGTATGTACTATGTACACACCAAGATACTTCCAAATCGGTTTATAAATACGTCTGTTATCACGTGGCAAAAATCAGGACGTTTCAAAATGTCAGCCACGCTAGAAATTCCAAATGCTATAACTCAGCCATTTTTTAAGATATAGACGAAACAAAAACTGCTACGGAGTCTTTGTATAAAGGTCAAATACATAAGAAAACAATATTTTTCCATTTTCAATTTTTTGGTACCACATTTCAAATTTTAAATTTTTAAAAAATTTTTAAATGGCCGCCATTTTTAAACAAAATGGCGGATGACGCTGGCCAACGAACTCGGTCGAGACATTGGTATGTACTATGTACACACCGAATTACATCCAAATCGGTACATAAATACGAGAGTTACAGTGTGACATATGTCAGATATATATATATATATATATCAATTTTGAACGGAGGGTGGTTTCGAGGTCTGGGGGTCATGATCGATGAAAATATACCAAAATTTTTTGAAAACGCTTTCCTCCGAACGGCTGCAATAGGTAGCTTTTTGTAAAGAAAGCTACCTAATAAAGAACTAATACAACTACTTTTTTGTAAGATACTGTGACCCCTCCCGCCTCCAGTTTCAGCTAAATTAGCAGCACATGAACATTTAAAAGTAAATGGAATTTAAAAAAAAAGTCTCAGGAATTCAGTGTGGGATGAGAGGGCTCTCATGACAGAAAATTTTTAGTTTCTTTTTTCTTTTAGCATTTAATTATTCTATACCCGTATAAGCATGGTTTCAATGACGTCATAGCAAGTCACGGTGGCCACGTGACATCTACGATTAAAATGACATTACTCATTGACGCCAAGTTGTGACTAAAATCTGAATTTCTTCCAAGACTTAAAAATATACAAAAACTTCTTTAGAACGTGTTGTTTATTGTAAACAAAAGTCTCTGGCCACTTTTACAAATTTTCCGTCACTGCAAGTCACGTACGCCATGACAAAACTGTCATAAAAAGTAAACACCGTATTATAAAGTCACATTGTGACTAAAATTAAAAGCTTTGAAATTAAAAGCTTTGAACGTTCCCCTTCTGTACCTCAAAATATAATCAAAAACCATAAATGAAAATCTAAATACAAATTAGAAATCTAAAATTCCTTAAGTATATCATTCTCACAGCAAAATTCGGAAAAATTAATACAGGGCATCATAATAGATATATAATCCCTCTTTATGCTTATTCATTTATTTAAACTAAGGGGTCTCGGGCCCCTGCCCCCCTACTCGCTACATCCCCCCCCCCCTGCGTAACCGCTTCGCTATCGCGAAGCAATCCCTATTTTCTAGCCAACCCCAGGCGTAATTGTTTCGTGTTTCCATTCTCGATCGCTTAGCGATCCTGTATTTTTTCTATGCATTCAATCTTTAGATTCCAAACGCAGATGACCGCCCTTTCCCCCCTTTTTTCATTAGTTAAAGGATATTATCTTCTTTCTGTAAAAATCTCTTTTGCCATCGACCGCTAATAGAAACACACACACACACACAAAAAAAACAGAAGTCTATCGAAATGCAGAAGAATCTTCCCTTTCCCCGTTCATCCTATCTAAGTTCTCTACTTTCATGGTTTTAGCCAAGCAGAACTCCCGCTAAGAAATGTCAGAAAGCTATGACCAATCAGATGGGTTTCTCGGTATCTACGAAGATTTTCATTGGTCCATTTCCAAATCGTTACTTTTTTATATATAGGAGGATAATATTTATTGTACTATTGCCAGTTTTTTTGCTCCCCTTCCTTAATTTAAATTACAGAAGTTTAACCTTCCATATACTGTAAAAAATATTTCGAACTCATTCATTATGTAACGTAAAATCTAACTCATGTATTTGAGAAATTTATATTTGTTTCCCGAATTACTCTTTAGAATTTGTACTTCGAATATAAAAGCTACGTTTTACTCTTCTAAGTTTAGATTAACTCCTAATTTCTGTTAGCTGATTCACAGATTGCTGCTTTTTACCCATTTTTACAGTCTGACTTGTAATTTCAGTTTAACTACAGATACCAGTGCAATTTTGTTTTGTTTGAGATTTAGTACTATCGCTACAGACTTTTGAAAAGTTGAAAATTAATTACAATAGTATTTTGCAAAAAGTTTAGTACAAAAACTGTATCATGTGAGTTAATCGATCCATTTATTCCTATTGGATGAAGCGATCTAACAGCTCACAGCGGTAAACAGCTCACAGTAGTCATGCGACAATTTCTGCAACAGAGATTAAGGGCTAAACACGTTAGAATTTCTTTTTTAGAATTATACGTTTAGCTTCAAATATTTATAACAGCTAATTGGAGAAAGGCAATGTGTCGATAGTTTAGACTGACTACATAAGACCTGCACAATGCATAATATGTGTTGCAATATGATATTTGATGATTTGTTGATTGTTTCATGATATTTGACTGGCCTATCTATATGAATTGCCTTACATAATTGTCTAATGAGAAAAAAAAATTGCTATTTTTCGCGAATGTGCAGTTGAAAATTATTTCATCAAATTCTTAATATATTTATATTGTAATGGCAGCACTATGTTTCTACTGCACTTGGTCAAATTTCGTGAATGTTTTGTTAAATTTGGTTCACAAAATCTTCCATAGTATAAAAAATATGTGGGTTTTTCAAAAAGAATTAAAAGAAACTTTTATATTTACGTGAATATACATGCTTATACATAATTATGCTTAAAAAAGTAAACACAAACGTTGTAATGGACACTGGACCCATATAGTCGTCTACTGAAATTACAAATCATTTTAAGCAATTCATCTTACAGCGTGAGCTCAAGTATTTTTTTATTCAATTTGTTGTTGGTTTATTTATTGCTCTCGAGACTAAATGTTCGCAGGAAAATATCAGGTCAAACATGTTTTTTATATTCTTGAGATTCCAGAATAACTCTTCAAGTATTTTCACTTCATCTAAAAAAGCGTCTAAAGTTTAAAAAATGTCCGAATATTATTTTGTCCTGATAAGCTATTATTTATTTCACACCGATATTTTCTAAAAATTATGATTGAAATATTTACAATATTAGTCAGTATATAACCGTATTTTAAAAATAAAAGAATTGAAATTTTAAAAATATAATTTATGAAACACAATGCCAATATGTTTGAAAATTTATAATGTCGGACATGTTCGTAATATAAGTAATATAATATTGAAAGTTGATATCTCTCTATTCTAAAAAAAAGTAACTACCGCTGTCACCGCCGCCGCCGCCGCCGCCGGTTTTGAATTTTTTGTGACCGGAGGTCTTTCTTCGTTAATATTGAGAAAAATAATGCATACAAAAATATGAAAATCAGTGGTTTTATACAGAAATGTTTGATAAACACGCTGATGCAGACAGTTTTCAAATCGAAGAATTATTTTAAGAGATATTTAATGCTAAAGTTGGACAAAATCGTTCCACTAAAAAAGTTTTATAGCAGCAAAAACTATACATGACAGTGTAATCATTTTTAGATCATTTTATGCGTTAGAATTTGCCGGAGTGCAGATTGCATTAATTTTTTTATTTTGACTCATTTTTTCAGGTTTTATTTCTATTTTAAATTAAAATTTTCAGCATTTCTAGAGATATTTTTTACAGATTTCAGAAAATTGTACTAATTTAAACTGTTGCCAACTGTATAAAAAGCGCAAGCAATAATGTTTGCTTCAAATTAAAAATTTGTTTACACGTGACTATTATAAACAGGAAAAAAACTTTCAAATTAGAATTAAATAATTATGTATAAAAAGCAGAAACTTATTAAAAATTACGTCATAAAAAGTACACACGTGAATTTTAAAAGAGAAAGGATATTGTAAAATAATAAATTCATTAACATGCGTTAGAAGTCTTAGAAGAAATTACGTCATATTTACGTCACGTTATAGTTATTACATAAAATGAACACAAAATAATATTGCAAAAAAGTTTAAATTTAGAAATTGCGCTAGACATTTATTTAATATTTTGAGAAGATATTTTCAAGTATTTTTGTTAGGAAACCGCAAATAATATTTCATTGCTAACAAAAGTACTTTCACGCGATTATTTAAAAGAGAAAGAATAGCTTGGTAAAAATTACGTTAAATTAAAAACGATTAATTTAAAATGTCTCATTTAAAAGAACTTTCTTTTCGCTTTGTTAAAAAATACCAGGAGACAAAGACTCTGTTTACTTAATTCCTTTTATATTAGCTTATTTTGAAATGTTGTTACACGTGTCTACGTCATCAAGTTATTTTTATTTCGACGTTTTATTTGTATTTTTATTAATGTTGTACGAATTTATTTGTTCTTTCGTTATTTAAAATAAAAATTATGTCAATTTGTATAATTTGGCGAGTGGTTTGGCGATTTATATAATTTGGCGAAATTGGTCGACGGGATAATCAAGTAGTACCGCAGCGGATTTGGCGTTAAAATTCCCCAATCAAAGAGAAAAGAATAGAAATTCGTTTATAGGAAGATCGCCACTGTTTTTTAAATTATAATTCAATCTTTCGAAATCTTTTTAAAGCCGATCAAATTAGCGTGCATTTTGAGCCTGCGGTGTCTGGACGGGGGTTGGCGAGCGTAGCTCGTAGGGGGCCGAGCCCCCTAGTTTCAGAAATATAAGAATGAGATAGAATTATTATCTATGATTAAAAATTACAGAAATATTGCGAACATTTGACATGTGATTTGAAATATTATAATTTTAATTAAAATAAATCTTTGGAAAAGTATATCCAATGACACGGTAATTTTACCAGTACTACATACTTTAAAGCAGTTTTATGGTGTTATATAAACCCGGTATTACTATAAGTGTTAACTAAAATTTTCTCAAGCTGAGAGCTGTGACAAATTACAGAAATTAAAAAAAAAAAGACATCAGTTCATGAAGATACCAAACTTATTTCAATTTCTACATGGTTATAAATTAAGGAAAGAAAAAGTTTTATTCAAATTATCCTTATTTTACAGATATAAAAAAGGATGATAGAAAAAAGAATTATAAATAAAAAAACTTCGAACTTTTTTAATTTAACGGTAGATTTGTTCAATATGTGGCGAAAAAGCTATTCGGTTCCCAAAGGCATTTAAGATATAATTAAGTACTGTTTTATTTGATTAAACATTTTATTGCATTCATAAAAGCGATAATGATAAAAAATGCATTAAAATAATTAAAATAAATTTGTTTAAGTATTTCTGTTCGAAACACACAAACATCCTCACAAATAAAATAAAATATAATAAAATAAATAAATAAATAAAGCAAATTAAAAGGAGTGCATGTAAATTATTAAGGATTAATTAGCTTTAAATTTTTAAAATAAATGGATTTTTTGAAATGCAATTTAATTATGCAGTTTTTATTGTAATCTCCAGTTTAATTCTTTCTTTTAAAACAATTATACTTTGAGTGACAATTTCATTGTTTTTTACTTACAAAATAAAATATGCTTCATTTTATTTTATCGATCAAATGATGACTTTAGCTGACAAAAATAATTTAAATTAGCAGTATTGTTAAGATTATTGTTAAGATATCACTAAAATGATACGCTCAGCGAGTTTCTATGAGTGATATTGTCAAATCACCGAGAATATCATTCTTTCTTTTAACACAGTTTACCTAAATTTATTTTAACAATCTTCGTGTTTTATTGCATAAGATGAAAGCTGCATCATAAAATTATATGTGATAAAATTTTACTGTATTCAATTTTCGTGCTAATACAAAGTCCATGCGTTATGGGTAGAATTATATAGATATAGACAGTATTAACACAAATAATTAATATAAATGGAAACAAATCATCCAATATACTGCATTAGGGCAATCAAACAAGGGGCTTTCTTTTTGTTTGTAGTAAAATAATTTGCCACCAAACGCTTCTCTGAAATTTCGAAATCCTATATAAGCCGAAATATTCAGTAAATTACAGAAATTTTCAGTAAAATCATAACTTTTTTTTAGCCAAATTAGAGCATAAATACATTGTAAAAAAATACCATGTTTCTTAATCTAATAGGAAAATATAAAGAAAATTAAGGAAAATATAGTATAACCCCGAACGGAAATATACAATGATACACAATCAAAAACTTACAAGAATGTGCTTGTCCTTAGACCCTAACTCTGTTGATGTACGGTTCGGGCAATACATGAATGTTGTATTGTTATTGAAAATAAATTTGT
Source organism: Maratus speciosus (assembly GCA_963932465.1). Classification (NCBI taxonomy): domain Eukaryota; kingdom Metazoa; phylum Arthropoda; class Arachnida; order Araneae; family Salticidae; genus Maratus; species Maratus speciosus. The sequence continues at coordinate 533,036,348 of OZ010788.1, read as the reverse complement.
GTGCAACATTTGAGAAAAAATGGTCGACGGAATTTGATAAAAAAATATACTGCTGACCATGGCGTCTACATCTAGAGAGACAACAAGCAAATTTAAATCAAAGCGAGGCAGTGTAAAAAAATACTAGCTTTTCATAATCTATGAAAAAATATCGTAACCACAAAAGAAAGTATATAGTAACAACTTCAAAGTTACGCGTGATACTAAAAAGAGTTTTTTATCGCTGGAAAACTCAGAAACCTATATATTTTCGACATTTAAACGATCGTTTATGCGAGAGTGCGTCAGTACGTTTTTGCCCTCTCATAGAAATAATTGAGTGAAAATTATGAAATTACTACATTGTATAAGTCCTTTTCTATATAGTCACCGTACGCAGTAACACATGTTTGCAAACGGTATTTCAAAGAGAGGGGGGGTGGGATGTATTCCAGGAGGTGCGATTGTAGACACAAAGGGGGACATTTTTCTAACTTTTATTGACCCCCACATGTGACATATTATTGGAAAGGCCTGCGACCACTTATTCATGCTATTCACCACCCGAGCCCCTCCCCCCAAATTTGCCCTTTCTGTAATACATTCTCCCTCTCTCTTTGAAATACCGGTTGCATAAATGTGTTACTGTGCACACTAACTATATAGAAAAGGACTCATAAAATGTAGCAATATCATAAATGTCACTCAATTATTTCTATACAAGGGCAAAAACTTATTGATACTCCCTTGTAAAAACAAAGTTTTTTATTTTTTTTTTTGCTATCACAGTTTTTCGGTTATGTTTACGAGTAATTTTCCTAGTGCATTAATCAGTTTTCTGAAACCGGAATATAGGTTATTGGAATAGTATAAATTCTCAATTAAACATGTTCTTCTGTGTAATTGAATTTATATACTCAGTAAAAACAAAGTAATATTAATATTAATGTTAATATTAATGCTGTCATGTATGTTGGCCATGAAAATGTGTTCTTGAAAAACGATTTCAACCGGAAAACCTATGTTCTGGTTTGAGAAAACTGATTAATGCATTATAATAACTACTCAGAAACGTTTCCTAAAACAAGTGGCAGGAATGAAAAACATGGTCTTAACCCTTTCAGGGGCAAAGTACTTCTGTTGTTAAAAAGGTGAAATGACTGATTCACACCAGTATTTAGAAATAAATTTATTTGAAATGATTAAAAGCTTTTCTTCACGTAGTGTATAAATCCGAAATTTTATTTCACAAATCTGGTGTCAATCTGGCAACTGGGAATTAAAATTAAGGGGGATGTGTTATATCCCACCGCCCTTCAAGGGGTTAATAAATGGTTCTTTAAATTTCGAAAACATTTTGATTTTTGTTGTTCCTATCGATAAAGAACGCTTTTCGGAATTGTGGGTAACACGGTGGAGGGTATTGTGTATTTTCGTTTGTGGTTATGTTATATTATCCCCGATTAATAAACATCTTTATTTTTTTAGTGTATGTAGACGAGAGCAAACATACAGTTTAGACAATGCAAGAAAATAATAAAAATGTTTCAAGGGAACGAGAAGTTTGAGTTTTGTGCGAATTTCTTTCCGATGAGCTGGAAGTGTTGCAGTTTTTCTTACGCTTGGAATTACGAATTGTAATCAGCTCTTCAAAATTCTAATTAGCACATGTAAATTTTAATTTCCGAATCAACTAAATTTAAAGTGGGAGCCTGCGTTTATATTTAGAAATCGTGTTTTATAGCACTTAAAGCTGAGGATTGAATAAATGTGAACTTTTATAGCTTTTTACGCTCTTTTAACTAATTTAATTTTGTATGTAAGAAAGTATTTAAAGTGCGGCGCAAAAGTTTAAGCACAACACAAATATTTTAATAAAAATAAAATTCTACAACGGAATACTTTCAAATATCTACTGTAGGTGAATACTAAGATCATAATTATATTTCTCATGTTTGGAAAAAACTCATCGTTACAAAAATCAAAAATTACAAAAAAAAAAAAAACATTTTTTGTAATGTCGCAAAAAAAAAAAAAAAGATTTTATGCAAATATCTTTTTAAACATCATAGGTGCAGGATCGGCGACACCTTTTTCTAGAGTATAAAGTGTCGTGATCGCTGTACGAGTTATCAAAATGATGCAATCTCTGCAATACTCGCCTGAAGAAGTTGTGGAACCTTGGAAGCTGAAGGTAAATCCAATTTGCAAATTTCTTTTATTTTAAATCAGTCTAAACGTGGTATATATAATGATTTGCAGTGTGAAAAATAATTTAAAAATACGTATCGCTCAGGAAGGCCCAGAAAAACCACATTTCGTGAAGTTAGAAAAATTAAAAAATGGCTGTCACTGGCAGTTTGTCCCTTAATCAGATATAAAATCAACCTGAATAAAAAAAAGTCCTTCCGGCCAGTGCCGGGAGGAAGAGGTAGCTTTCATATTCCTTATTTTAAAAAAGCCAACTTATATTATTCAAACACACGAAGATCAATTTAGTGGAAACCGAATATAGGAGATTCAATACTAATTTTTATCAATACTAAATCATTATGAATGAGAATTTCGCGACATTAGTCAGCTTTATCCAAGCTGCTTTTATTTAAAGTAACTTATATCTGGCTGCCAAATTCGGCGATTTCTTAAAGTGCCTGCCATTGTAAGACAACATGGTGGATGAGGCTAACCAGTGAACTTGGTCGAGACCTTAGTAATTACTGTGCGCATGCTCACTCACATCGGAATCGGTTGATATATACGAGTGCAGTCGCAGGCAAAAAATCAGATTTTTCAAAATGTCAGCCACATTAGAAATTGAAACTGCTATATCTGAGCCATTTTTTGAGATAAAGACAAACAAAAAATGCTCCTGAATCCTTATATCAAGGTCAAGTATTTAAGAAAGAAACTTTTTCAATTTCTAATTTTTTTGCACCTCACTTTAAATATAATTTTATTTAATTGGCCGCCATTTTGAAGCAAGATGGCTGATGAAGCTGGCCAATGAACTTCGTCGAGATATTGATGTATACTTTCCACTTGCCTTCTTCCATCGAAATAGGCAAATACGTGTGTTATCGCGTGACAAATACAAGATCGTTTCAAAGTGTTAGCCATGCTAGAAATTCAAAGCGCTATAATTCAACCATTTTTTTAAGATATAAACAAAAGAACAAATTTTCAGAAACAAAAACTGCTCCAGAATCTTTGTATCAAGGGCGAACACAAAAAAAAAATCTTTTTCATTTTCCAATTTTTTATTACCTCATTTTAAATTTTAAATTACATTTTTTTAAATGGCAACCCTTTTGAAACAAGATGGCGAATGAAGCTGGCCAACGAACTCGGTCGAGACATTGGTATGTACTATGTACAGACCAAGTTACATCCAAATCGGTTCATAAATACGCCTGTTATCGCGTGACAAAAATCAGGTCGTTTTAAAATGTCAGCCACAATAGAAATTCAAAATGCTATAACGCAGCCATTTTTTTAGATATAGACGAAACAAAACCTGTTCCGGAATCTTTGTATTAAGGTCAAACACATACGAAAAAAATCTTTTTCATTTTCCAGTTTTTGGTATCTCATTTTAAATTTTAAATTTTTAAAATTTATTTAAATGGCTGCCATTTTGAAACAAGATGTTGGATGAAGTTGGCCAACGAACTCGGTCGAGATATTTGTATGTACTATGCACACACCAAGGTACATCCAAATCGGTTCTTAAATACGTCTGTTATCACGTGACAAAAATCAGGACGTTTCAAAATGTCAGACACGCTAGAAATTCAAAATGATATAACTCAGCCATTTTTTAATATATAGACGAAACAAAAACTGCTCCCGAATCTTTTTATCAAGGTCAAACACATAAAAAAAAATATTTTTTAAATTTTCAATTTTTTAGTACCACATTTCAAATTTAAATTTTTCTTAAAAATTTAAATGGCCGCCATTTTTAAACAAGATGGCGGATGAAGCTGGCCAACGAACTCGGTCGAGGCATTGGTATGTACTATGTATAAACGAAGTTACATCCAAATCGGTTCATAAATACGCCTTTTATCGCGTGACAAATTTCAGGAAGTTTCAAAATGTCAGCCACGCTAGAAATTCAAAATGCTATAACTCAGCCATTTTTTAAGATATAGACGAAACAAAAACTGCTCCGGAGTCTTTGTATAAAGGTCAAATACATAAGAAAAAAATATTTTTCCATTTTCAATTTTTTGGTACCACATTTCAAATTTTAAATTTTTTAAAAAATTTTAAATGGCCGCCATTTTGAAACAAAATGGCGGATGAAGCTGGCCAACGAACTCGGTCGAGACATTGGTATGTACTATGTACACACCGAATTACACCCAAATCGGTTCATAAATACGAGAGTTACAGTGTGACATAGGTCAGATATATATATATATATATATATATATATGGATATATATATATATATATATATATATCAATTTTGAACGGAGGGCGGTTTCGGGGTCTGGGGGTCATGATCGATGAAAATATACCAAAATCTTTTGAAATCGCTTTCCTCCGAACGGCTGCAATAGGTAGCTTTTTGTAATGAAAGCTACCTAATATCACGTGACACAATAGACAGACCAATAACCAAATCAGAAATCATCAAAAAACAAAATTTACTTCGGAAGCCTTTTCTGAAACAGTGTCACAATCAAGCAAGACTTCAATGGGCAAAACAGCAGATGTATTAGTGTAACGAATGGATTAGTTATATAAGCAAAAATATTACGTCTGAATTCCATCTTTAAAATATTTACATTAAAATCACAGACAATACATTAAACAATTAAAATTATTACATAAAAACACTAAAAACACGTTAAAAAATGGGACGTTTCGGATCATCACGATCCCTCCTCAGCCAATTATAAACGTTGAGACAACGTTATAATTGATCTCAACGTTTATAATTAGCTGAGGAGGGATCGTGATGATCCGAAACGTCCCAATTTTTAATGTGTTTTTTTGTGTTTTTAAATAATAATTTTAATTGTTTAATGTATTGTCTGTGATTTTAATGTAAATATTTTAAAGAATGGATTAGTGTCATTTTTTGTGATTTAAAAAAATAGAATTTGGATGCGCCAGATTGGTGCTCATTCTATAGGCATAACTTGAGGAGTGGTCCGAAGAGGCATATTCAGCAGGCTAAAACGTGGTGGTTCGCTCATGGTATGGAGCTTTTGGCTACAATAGGCAAATGTCTGTTTGTTTCCTAAATGACAGACAAACTTCACAAAAGTATCAGGAAACTCTGAGAGAACATTTGTTGAACTCCTAGGTGGTCCTAAGTGGACATTTCAGCAAGACAACGCATGGATACACACTTCCCGTTGCACAAAAGAATGGTTTAGATCTCAGAATATCAGTGTGATGAACTCGCCAGCACTCAACCCGGACCTCAATCGGATAAAGAACATCTGTGGAGTCCTCTCACGTCACGTCTATAAGAAGGGGGAACAGTTTTACTCATTGCAAGAGCTCAAATCAGCGATCGAGGAAGCCTGCTTCAGACTCGTTCACGAAACCTTCCACACTCTCGTGTTATCAATGGAAAATCACGTATTCTATCTCATCAGGTGCAATGGAAACACCATAGACTACTAAAAAAATTTTGTGCTTTGTGAAATGTAAATATTTCGTTTCTGTGCATAAACTTTTGCGACATCACAATTTTGATTTTCGTTTTATAATTTATTATTTTACTTTCAATGAATTGTTTCCGAAATCGAAACATGATTTTGTAATACGTTTGTTTAGATGTAGTAAAAATTTTAAAGCATTCCGGTGTATATATTTTTCATTTTATAAAAATATTTAGCTTGTGCATAAACTTTTGCGCAGCATCGATTTTTCATGCTCATTCTGATATGCTTGATAAAAAAAAAGTTATGAACACAGGTGTGTTTCCGATGATAATACAACATTTTTATATTTTCAGAACTTAATTATAAATAACTTAATTAGTAAATTAATTTTAAGGGATTTTTTTCTTTACTTCAGAGCAGGGGATGGATCGTGAAATAATCTTTATGGTTACAATTGTTTACGTGTTTCAAAAACAATGACGTTAATTAAGCTATAAACCACTTACGCCAAAAGGCATTGAAACGGTCACAATGAAATATTTTAAACGTTAAAAATCAGAAAATATGAATGAAAAAATAACTAACATTTTACATACTTTTTTAATCTTATTTTAAATTGTTTAGCCTTAAATACAATCTATACGGGTTGTTCAGAATAACTATTCAACAAATTGAAAGAGAACACAAAAAAAAAACACAAGACCAAGCAATAATAGCATGGGGTCGCAAGCCACTTGAAACATATATTATATATATATATTTATATATTAGGGTGGGCCGAAAAAAACTTTTTTCGATTTTTGATGATGGGTAGTGCGGAAAAGTTGCCACTGGTGGCACTAAGTTCACTCAAAAAATTTGAGATTTTTTGGTCAATTCCTTCATTTGCCGCAAATGGCTTGAAGTTTTGCTCAAATGCTGATTTTTGAATTTTTTTAGCAAAAATTTTAAAAATGGTAAATTAAATTTATTTTAGCTAAATTTACTTGAAATGTCATGTTTAGTGTACGAAATGTTTAAATAAGCTCTAGTTATGTATTATTTAATAGTTATGTGCATTTTGAATTAGGTGACTTTTATAGCCTTTTCGCGTATAAGTGAGCAAAAATTGTAAGTATTGTTTGGTTCGTTCGTCGGTTTCTCTCTTTTGTGTCTTTATTATGTTCCTCGCTCTTCCTTCTGTTTTTCGATGCGTTCAGAGTCAAATATTTGGATGACGGATCACAGAATGTCTTGGCAGCAATTCTGGAAGGAGAAGGGAATATGGAGTAGAAACCAATGAAAACGCAATCAGCTATCATAGGTTGAGGGAGGGAATAGGAGATGGGATTAACTGCGAGATGGGATGTTAATTATTTTTCTGCTCTAAAATACAGCTATTGTCAGGAGAATTACAAAGTAGGAACTTTGAAACAGGCAGTTGGTCTGAATCAGAATTTGAACCTGGGCTTTAAAAAGCAGACACTCCCAAACGCATACCCCTTTCTTACATAGCTTTCACCATATTTAGAACTGGTATATCATATAGGTAAAGTGCGTTAAGAACTTCATCTATGCTTCAGGATGCAGTCATTGCGACAACCAGGAATAAGGATCCCGGCATCGATAAAGACTTGGTCAGGAGACAGAAAAATAAACTTGAAAAGAAGATACAGGAGGAAGTCTATCTTAGAGGATGAAAAATTCCAACAATATTTTTTGATGGTAGAAATAATGACACGATCTTCATAGAGAAAAGGAAACAAGCGGCACCGTCGAGAGGAATACGAAGCAAATATATTAATGGCGTGTGAAAATGTACATGGTCATTTCTACGAGCTTATTCCTGTTTCATGGACATCAGAAATGCAAAAGGCTGAAGATTTGTGCACTCTATTAATCTAGCCCCATTTTAGTTGGTAAAGGTCTTAGGTCAAGTAGTTCTACCATTTAGTTTAGACTGTTGATGTCGCTGTCAGAGTGGAAGCTCGTTTGTATGAAGAATACATATCAAATGTTGCAGTTCTCTTCTTGATTTTTCCAAAGCAGACTGTATTCTGGTTTAGAAAATTATATAATGACTTTGCTATTTCTTCGCAGTTACCGGAAGGAGGTGTCAAGTGACCCAATTTTTCCAAACCAAGTTCAGACAACATTGTGATATTTGTTTCGTCTTTCTGTCCATGGTGCTGCTAGTCCCCTTTTTTTCTATGAAGATCGTTTTATTTTTATTATTATCAAAAAAGATGCTTGTAATTTTTCTTCCTCTAAGATCTTCCCCCTCCTGTATCTTCTTCAAGTTTCTTTTCTGCCTCCTGACCAAGTCTTTATCGATGACGAGATCCTTATTCCCTATTGTCACAATTCCTGCAATTTTTGCTCACTTATACGCGAAAAAGCTATAAAAGTCACCTAATTCAAAACGCACATAACTATCAAATAACACATAATCAGAGATATTTAAACATTTCGTATACACGAAACGTGACATTTCAAGTAAATTGAGCTAAAATAACTTAAAATTAACATTTTTTAAATTTTTGCTAAAAAAGTTCAAAAATCAGAGTTTGACCCAAAACGTTAAGTCATTTGCGGCAAATGAAAGAATTGTCCGAAAAATCTCAAATTTTTCGTGTGAACGTAGTGTAACCACTTGCAACTTTTCCGCACTACCCATCACCGAAAATCGAAAAAAGGTGTTTTTCGGTCCACCCTAATATATATGCATCAGGAGCTTAATTCTAACCAAATGTGGATTTCACTTAATAATTATTAGAAATGTAAAGATATTTTAATGTAACCATCAAGAAATAAACATTTTTCGTGCGAAATGTCATAATATCAGGCGTTAGAAATTTCCCGTGTCTGAGCCCAAACAATAACCACCGATTAATTTACTCTTTCTTCGAGGACTTTTCCCGACACTTCGACTGATTTTCAGTTAGCGCAATTAAATTTTTTTAAATGCTTCTTTGATTAGTGTGTGCAAAATCTTTATTAGAGCACGAAGCACAAAATAAGTGACCCCTTTTTTTTTTTTTTTTTTTTTTTTAGCAAGATGGCTTCATATTTTTGAAAATGAAATTTACAGAAAAACCCGAAAGAAGAAATATATTAACACATTTATGCAATAGCGTCCATTTGTGGGACTCTTCGAATTTTAATAAATTTGCATAATTTTCTTCTTTATAACATCAAAATTGTATGAAATAATTATCCATAAATGTATTTATCTGTTACCGAGCGATGGCAGCGTAAGATGGATATGTATTTGTTTAAATGAAGGCATTTTTCGGAGTTTATTGATTTTTAATTTTTAGAGATGGCAAAATGTAAAAAATAAGTTTATTTGTTTTTTTTTTTCTATCAAGACTGAAATAAATAAGTCATAACCTTTGCTTGTAGACTTCTTTGAAATACGTATTTTTTTAAATTGTGAAATAATATGTTCAAGCCTATTTTTTATGCATTTTGTGTAACGTACGAAATATAGAACGCTAGCCACGTATGAGTACGTTATTTATGTACATTCTTTTTCAAGATAATTATGAAACAAATTATTTTTAAGCCTCAAATAGGTTTATTCTAATTTATTATTACTAATAATTATAATGTTATTAGTCTCGGTAAAGAAATAAATATATTTGTTAATAGTTCATAAAAATACTAATTATAGTACATAATATACTATTTAAAAGCTTATGTTATATAAATTTAGCCAAAACATATAATTATACATATTATACTATTAACAAATATTTAGCATATTCCCATATTTAGTACGTTTACATTTTTTCAAATAAATACAGAAAAAAATATATGCGTAATTTTATTTTTGTATTTTTCCAGTTCATTTTGCAACATTTTAAAGTGATTTTATCAACAAATTTGAGAAAACAAAAATTCAGGCACAAATGGGTTAAATTCATTCTGAAAAGCTCTTCAAAAACTGGAATTCCTCGGACAGCATTTGACCGATATAAACCCAAACATTAGCAGAATTATGCAAGTGCCTCCCACATTAGAAAATCAAATTTTGTGTTATCGCAAGATAAATTCTAAAAGAAAAGAAACATTGCTCAATTGGAAATTGGTAAATATTCCCTTATATAAATTAAGATTTATGTAAGTTTGCAATAATAAAATTATATTACAATAAGTTTTAAATCCAATTACGATTTCTTTTTAAGTTAACCTAATGATAAATAAGGTAACATATTTAACCTAAAGAATTGTATTAATGCAGAATTAAAATTAACTGTTAATTTTTCCTAGAGTTTAGCTTATTATGTTAGCCCATACGTTTATGTTAATGAAATTGCATCAAAATAGAGATATAAACCCAAAAATAAGTATGGTAAATTAGCTAACATAGATAAGCCAGGGATTTCTAATAATGGGGAAATAAATCTAAATTTTTAATGCTTCTTGATATTTATTTATTAAATTAGCTCATACGTTTATATTAACGAAAATTCTATGTTGGTTTTTTGTAAAAGTTGGGTCTATTTCAGTTTTTCTCATTCCGTGTAAGGTAATTCGGGGGAAGACGCAAGTTCGTTACTTGTACTTTTATTTGTCAACAGATGCAAATAATGATCGGCTTGTGTGACGAGTCTTGTCCCAGTGTGCACGTGGTTATTGAATTTACCTTAACTTGTCGCTTTTAACGCCGTAATTTTTGGATCTTGCGAGCATTTAACCGGATGAGTAAAGCACTTATAATATTCTGTTGCTCATATTTAATGTTTATAAATGGATGTTTTATTTCAAATGAGATATTAGCAATATAAAAGAGTTCCACATTCTGTTACACACACAAGGCAAGCAGAAGCGGTCATAATCTTGCAGCAATACGGAAATAAGGGTGTGTGGCATCTTCCCTCTATACTTGGGGGAAGACGCAACATGGTCCGGAAATAAGCTAAAATGAAGACAAAAATTAATTAATTATTTCCATCTTCCAAATCACATTACCCAGTACTTACAGACACTTGATCACTCCTTTTTCAAACTGTTAAAAACATATTGGCGACAAGCCCTGAACGCCTAGATCCACAGCAAGCCGCATCGTATACTTTCAAGACTTCAGTTCTTATCTCTTCTTAATATAGCATGTAGCAAGGCAGCCACAATAGGAAACTGCACTTCCGGGTTTTCAGTTACTGGGATTTATCCCTATAACCCACAAGCAATCCCAGAACATGCGTTTGATATCTCCGAGGGTTCGATAAATGATAGAGCTTTTGCTTTCACAAGAGTCGCATGTGACAATAGGCCTACACCAGCAGTTGCTTCCACCAACAGATCATGTGGACCTACACCAGCAGATGCTTCCAACAGCAGATCTAGTGGCAGTGGATTGTCACCACCAGTTGCCTCAACCATCACAGAAAAAAAAGTATTTCCTGTTTAGAAGCAATCAGTCCTATTCCTCAGGTCAGAAAACCTAAACCATCTCGGTGGTAGAAACAAGCCGCAGACTGCATTGAGTTTAACTGTATCAGAGAGAAGAAAAATTATGCAGGAAAAGATAAAAGAAAAGGTAGAGAAAATCTAGACAAGGTAAAATAAATAAAAAGAAACCTCCGAAAGAACAGAAGTAAAATAGACAGGTAAGCGCGTCTTCCTCAAGTGAAGAAATTCCTCTGGATACCAGTGGTGATACTTTTGATTAGGATAATGATGATGAGTTTTGTGCTTATGTAAAGGATAGTTTTACGTTAAAAAAAGCTCAAAAGTGTGGTTGGATTCATTGCCTCAAATGCAAGAAATGGTTGCACGAAAATTGTAATGGTGATCATTTGTACTAAATGAAATGTTGTGCAGGCTTGTACCATTATTATTTTTAGCAAAGTAAATTTGAAAAAAAAATATTTAAGTTTACAGAATTGCTTGTTTGACCATAATTATTGTTAATTCACAGGTAATGTTCCAATATTAATCTTATTTTTCTTATTTTCTGTGATGTGGAATCCTCTCCGTATATATGGGGGTACATGCCACAATTACACGAGTTTGTTTAACATTGAATTTGTCAGCAATTTAAACTCTGGGAAAGGAATTAAGGAGTGTACATAACCAATTAAATATTAAAAAGCATGATGGTATATGTTTTATTTATCTTATAATTTCAATTTTGGCTCTACTACACTGTAAAAAAAATCTGTAAAGTTACTAAACTTTTTCTAGGAAACTGGGATTCCAAGAAATTTTCCTGTAACAGCAACAAGAAAAATTCCTGTAACAGCGTCTGTTACAGGAATTTTTCTTGTTGCCGTTACATGAAAATTTCTTGGAATCCCAGTTTCCTAGAAAAACTTTAGTAACTTTACAGATTTTTTTTTACAGTGTAAGCAAAACATTCTTATATGTGGCGTCTTCCCCAGAATTACCTTATATTTAGATTAGTGCAGTAATATCACGGGATGAATCATCCGCACTAATCGAGTGATATTTGTATCCAATAGAATAGTTTCACTTCCATTAAAATTATTAATGGGAACTCGACATAAATTATTGGAACACCCTGTATTATTCTCTAAAAGAGCCGATTGCGATCCCATGTCCCTGTGATATTATTGCTTAGATTTATGCTTCTGACTTCATTTCAAATTAATGAACAGTTATTTTGAATTCCTCTGTATGATATAGAAAATGTTTTGTTAATCAACGCAGTAATCTAAGTGACAAATGACTTATCCTCTTTACTTTGTATATTCATATGCATATTCGAAAATTCCCTTTTCTTCTGTGCTGCTAAGGCAGAAAGAGAAAAAATAATACTAACAAATATATTTTTTTTATTCGAATTGTTTCCGTTGAAAAAAAAAGGTATTTTTTATTCGTATTGTTTCCTTTGAAAAAAAAGATATTCTTTTTTATTCGATTTGTTTATGCAGGACATTCTTTTTTATATTACCGAATATATTCATAGTAATTTTTCTTCTCAAAATAGAAAAAATATACGTCTCTAACATCATTGAATATCCATTACAGAAAAATTTTTATGGCAACATTTTCTGACATTTTTCCATGTAGACAAGAATAAAATATTTTAAGCAATGACATGGTATTATAGTGCTTTGGTGTAATTTTTATTTTATTTTAAATTTGTCGCACTTAAAAGTACTTTGTTATAGTTAGTTATTCTTGAAGTATTTCTGTTTGATATTTTATGATACATCCCATTTTCAGTAAAGGTCAAGAAAAATTTTTAATTTGAGGCATAAATCAATTTCTTTGGAAAAATGCTAAGTTCGAAAAGAAAAAGAATGACAATTGTTTTGGAATATTGTGATCGTGGTGTTTTCCAAAATGATGAATGTACTGAACTAGTGGTTGTTTTCCAAAATGATGAATGTACTGAACTAGTGGTAGTTTCCAAAGGATAAACATGCATTACAAAGTACAGTTGGAAATTTATGGCACTAAACAAACAGTTCTTTAAAATATGATAATATTGGAATGGAATGTAAAACTAAAATAAAAATTAAAAACGCATTTTTCACAAATGCATAAAACTGTTAATACCATCACTACTCGGTAAGATTTGTTCACATAAAAATTAATGTTTTCTAAGGTTAAATAAATGATGTAACATAAAATGGGATATATTTTCAAAATGACAATACTGGAAATTGATAGATAAATGTTAGGACAAATATTATATTAATTATTATGTTTTTGATTTTTCAAATTTTTGTTTTACTTGTTAGAACATGCAAACATTTCTTAGAGGACACCATAGCCCCAAAACAGTTAGTTTAATTCCTTTTTAACACTTACAGAAGCATCTATTTCGATGTAAATAGCTATAATGAAGATCATTTCAAGCATTTTTCAAACTGGATAATTATAAAGGAAGTAAATAAAAATGAAAAAAAAATTCCCTTGTTTTCAATTCCTTTAAACCGAGTTAGTTTTGTTTACATTGCGTATTAGATAGATTTTAATTTCTTTGTCACAAACTGGAATAAAGTGTACGCGACCAGCATCATTAAACAGCCATTACAGAAAAGAATATTTTTGAAATAATTTCTGAGATTTTTTTTGGTACAGATAAGAGTTATTTACACAGGGAATTCACACATTATATTGAAGGTGTAATAAAATATACAAATAAAATACAGAAATATACAAATATAAGTGTTTTATTTCCTAATATGTTCAATCTGATAGCTTTATTTTAATGAACTATCCTATTACATCTTGATTCCCAAGATAAAATAGGTTTTCTCATAATATTAAGGTTGATTTCGTTCCATTACTCGAGCATCCACTGTTGTGTTGATACCGCTTCCAAAAAGCTTATTTTAACAGTCCTAATGCACAGTAAGTCACAGGAGGCACGTCGGTAGACTTGGTTGTTATGCTTATAAATAGAATAGCGCAATTCCGATTTCACTTCTCATTTATGCTATAGATATAGCAGTAGAGTGACTGTTGGCCTTATCCTAATGGAATTTTGCACAGTGAAGATAGTGTGGGTAAAGTGGTGGGATGCCTTTTTTTGAAAACAATTGTCAAAATATATTTCTGAAAGTAATCAGAATTAATTTTGACATTTTTATCAACTTTCCTTATTTAAAATTTTTCTTTATAAGAGAATCCAGCAATAACCATAAAAGATTTAGCGAAACTTTCTTTTTGTTTCTCTGAACCAACATTTTTTTCGCTTTTTCGTTCGTAAATTGATTTTTTTTTCTATTTCAATCACATAAATATATCCAAACAATCATCAGTTGTAACTATATAATTCAAAAACTATACCTCTCAAAAAATTTCATCCAGTAACTACTCATAGTCTTCCCTGACAAACACTGTTTCACATTAATTACTAAACATCATGTTTTATTTAGTTATTTATTTATTGGCTTTAAATAAGATTTTATAAATTTGTTTACAGTTCCTATGTTTACTGTCATATGTAATAGTTCCTACAGTTTATGTTTAAAAATTTTACGATAGTTTTTTCGGACTGGACTGGACTCGGACTGGAAAAAAAAAAAAACACGAGATGCGATTTTAGATATGCTGAGTGATGAATGTATTCTTTGTTATGCATTTTTTGTCTTTTTCCCAGTCAAATGTAAACTTTCACGATTCTTCCCTTTTTTGCTATTTATGTAACTTAGTTTAAGTGTACAACTATTAATGTCACGCTTTTCACGCCTCTTTTTACTAATCGAATAGGAGTATTTCTCTTCGTAAAGCGCAAGTACACATAATCTTCCATGCATTGATTATTTTCCAGGAATAATTAAAAGTACATTTTTTAACGATGCAGACGAAAATCAAACCCTATTCCGAATTGATACCATAGGGGTTTGTTTTTTTTCTAAGCATATTTAAATCAAGGAGAAAGTCAAAATCGTTATAAAACTGTGTGCATTTTAAACAATGTGTTCGGCATTATTTTTGAAGTGCATTGATGTATTTCTTCCTTTAGTTTGCATTAGTTGTAATTAAAATACTTTATTACACTTCCTGATACTTGACTTTTCCCAGTTGAATTTCAACGATTCATCCTATTTCCAGTAAAGGGAGAGGAAAAAATGAATTCGAAGCATAAATATATTTTCTTTAAAAAAATACTATGTGGGAGAAGGAAAATAATTAATTCTTTTTGGACATATCCGGATAGTTCCACTTTTCCAAAATGGTCAATGCGTTGAACAAGAAATGGGAACAGTTTTTATACAAATGTTATATATAGGTTAAAACCTAATTTTATGAATTTGTGACAATTAAGAAACAGTTCTTAAAATATGATAATATAAGAATTGAGCGAAAAATCTGGTACTAAAATTCAGTACGTAGTATTCAAAAATTCATAAAAAATGTATTCAAATTATCATTTCTCGGTGAGTTTTACTTTTTAAAACTTACTTAATTTATCTTACTTGTTTACGTTATTATAAGAACTTTATCCTAAGGTGAAATAAAATTTCCAACGTAAAATTGGGTATAATACATTTATGACATCTCAGAAATATTTTTCTTATATGATAATATTAGAATTGATAGTTAAATGTTAGTACAACTATTCTATAGAACTTTTATTAATTTTTTTTGTTTACTTGTTAAAGGATTTGAAATTTTACAACCCAGAGTCATATAGCAAATATTTTAATTCCGTATTTAAAAAAAGAAAGAGGTAGCTTTCATATATAGATTTCATATGTAGCTTTCATTTTTCCTTATTTTAAAAAAAGTCAACTTATATTATTCAAACACACGAAGCTCAATTTAGTGGAAACCGAATATAGGAGATTCAATACTAATTTTTATCAATATAATGAATGAGAATTTCGCGAAATTAGTCAGCTTTATCCAAGCTGCTTTTCTTTAAAGTAACTTATATTTGGCTGCCAAATTCGGCGATTTCTTAAAGTGCCTGCCATTTTAAGACAACATGGTGGATGAGGCTAAGCAGTGAACTTGGTCGAGACCTTAGTAATTGCTGTGCACATGCTCACTCACATCGGAATCGATTGATATATACGAGTGCTGTCGCAGGCAAAAAATCAGATTTTTCAATATGTCACACACATTAGATATTGAAATTGCTATATCTGAACCATTTTTTAAGATAAAGACAAACAAAAAATGCTCCTGAATCCTTATATCAAGGTCAAATATTTAAGAAAGAAACCTTTTTCAATTTCTAATTTTTTTTCACATCACTTTAAATATATATATATTTTAATTTAATTTTGAAACAACATTTTGAAACAACATGGCTGATGAAGCTGGCCAGAAAACTTGGTCGAGATATTGATGTATACTATCCACATGCCTTTTTACATCGAAATAGGCGAATGCGTGTGTTATCGCATGACAAATGCAAGATCGTTTCAAAATGCTAGCCATGCTAGAAATTCAAAGTGCTATAATTCAACCATTTTTTAAGATATAAACAAAAGAACAAATTTTCAGACACAAAAACTGCTCCGAAAACTTTGTATCAAGGCCAAACACATAAAAAAAATATTTTTCATTTTCCAATTTCTTAATACCTCATTTTAAATTTTAAATGCATTTTTTTAAATGACAACCCTTTCGAAACAAGATGGCGAATGAAGCTGGCCAACGAACTCGGTCGAGACATTGGTATGTACTATGTACAGACCAAGTTACATCCAAATCGGTTCATAAATACGCCTGTTATCGCGTGACAAAAATCAGGTCGTTTTAAAATGTCAGCCACAATAGAAATTCAAAATGCTATAACTCAGCCATTTGTTTAAATATAGACCAAACAAAAACTTTTCCGGAATCTTTGTATTAAGGTCAAACACATACGAAAAAAATCTTTTTCATTTTCCAATTTTTTGGTATCTCATTTTAAATTTTAAATTTTTTAAATGGCCGCCATTTTGAAACAAGATGGCTGATGAAGCTGGACAACGAACTCGGTCGAGATATTTGTATGTACTATGTACACACCAAGGTACATCCAAATCGGTTCATAAATACGCCCGATGTCACGTGACAAAAATCAGGACGTTTCAAAATGTCAGCCACGCTAGAAATTCAAAATGCTATAACTCAGCCATTTTTTAAGATATAGACGAAACAAAAACTGCTCCCGAATCTTTTTATCAAGTTCAAACACATAAGAAAAAAATATATTTTCAATTTTCAATTTTTTGGTACCACATTTCAAATTAAAATGTTTCTTAAAAATTTAAATGGCCGCCATTTTTAAACAAGATGGCGGATGAAGCTGGCCAACGAACTCGGTCGAGACATTGGTATGTACTATGTATAAACGAAGTTACATTCAAATCGGTTCATAAATGCGCCTTTTATCGCGTGATAAAATTCAGGGCGTTTCAAAATGTCAGCCACGCTAGCAATTCAAAATGCTATAACTCAGCCATTTTTTAAGATATAGACGAAACAAAAACTGCTACGGAATCTTTGTATAAAGGTCAAATACGTAAGAAAAAAGTATTTTTCCATTTACATTTTTTTGGTACCACATTTTAAATTTTAAGTTTTTTTTTAAATTTTTAAATGGCCATCACTTTGAAACAAAATGGCGGATGAAGCTGGCCAACGAACTCGGTCGAGACATTGGTATGTACTATGTACACACCGAATTACATCCAAATCGGTTCATAAATACGAGATTTACAGTGTGACAAAGGTCATATATATATATATATATGTCAATTTTGAACGGATGTTGGTTTCGGGGTCTGGGGGTCATGATCGATGAAAATATACCAAAATTTTTTGAAATCGCTTTCCTCCGAACGGCTGCAATAGGTAGCTTTTTGTAATGAAAGCTACCTAATAAAGATTTCAACGCAAATCATTTTAAATAAAATGGAGAACAACATTTCAAGCATTTTTCAAATTGAATTATACAGGAAGAAAATAGAACAAATATTATATTAGTAGTATATTTTTTTCATTTTTTGGTTCAATTGTTAGAGCATGGGAAATGTTTTCTATGTAGAACTTTTAGAACCCTGAGTCTTATGACAATTATTGTAATTCCGTATTAAAAAAAATACATATAATTTTGACGTAAATAGTTTTATAATGTATCTTTTTACTTCAATACTATTGTAAACACTAGGAAAGAAGAACAGGCGGAAAAAGTGCATCATACAATTAATGGTGGACCACGTGGGCCTCGATTAATACAATGGAGAATAACATTTCAAGCATTTTTCGAAATGGGTTATACAGGAAGAAGAGAGAATAAATATTATATTAGTTCTTTTTAACCCATTTTTTGGTTCGCTTGTTAGAGCACGGGAAATGTAGAACTTTTAGAACACAGAGTCATATGACAATTATTGTAATTCCGTAATTAAAAAAAAATATAACCATTTTGACGTAAAGAGTTTTTAATAAAATGGAGAACAACATTTCAAGCATTTTTCAAACTAGATCATACAGGAAGAAAACATAACAAAAATTATATTAGTCCTTTTTTTTTTCATTTTTTGGTTTATTTGTTAGAGCATGAGAAGTGTTTTCTGTGTATAACTTTTAGAACCCTGCTCCATTTAATAATTATTATAATTGCGTAAATTTTTAAAAAGTTAATTATTTCGACGTAAGTAACTTTTAATAAAATGGGGAACAACATTTCAAGCATTTTTGAAATTGGATTATACAGGAAAAAATAATAATGAAAATAAAATGTTCTTTCATTTTTAATTTGGTTAAGCTGATCTTTCATTTTTTTACTTTACGCAATAGATTTATCGTATTTTCTCTGACATAATACAGAATAAAATGTACGTGACCGTCATCATTGAAGAGTCGTTGCAGAAAAAAAAAATTGTTGGACAAACATGTTCTAATATGTTTTAGGTAAAGAAATAAAAATGTATATTTTAAACTATGTGTCAGGCATTTTATTTAGAGTGCATTGATATTTTTAATTTTTAGTTTGTATTTTTTGCACTTAAATTACAGTCTTATACTATCTTGTATTTGATTTTTTACTTGTTGAATTTCTATGATGTATCATATTTTCAGTAAAATATGAGAATAAATTGAATTTGAAGCATAAATCATTTTTCCCTAAAAAAAAAAAAAAAAAAAATCTAAGTGTGAAAATATAAACAATCGCAATTGTTTTGGAATATATCCTGAAAGTTCCACTTTTACAGAATCATGAATGCACTGAGGAAGGGATGGTAAAAGTTTTTAAGCTAAAGATTAAACAAATGCTCCAACATTAAATTGGGAATAATACATCTATGACATCTCAGAAACATTTTTTCAATTTAATAATACTAGAATTTAAAGCTTGAATTTTAGAGCAAATATTTTATTAGTACATTTTTTTTATCAAATTTACAATGATACAGTGATTTTTGTTACTTCCATAAAGAGCGGCTCTACACAATTCAATATATATATATATATATATATATATTCCTTATGCAGAGCCTGTCATAAAGAAAAAAAAACCCTCATAAGTTTTAATCACCAAAATTGTCCCAGAGAAATATAAATATATCTAATCGACAGGAAATTATATCTTCTTCCAATTCATGTTAGAAAAGATAAACTTAGGGTATCATCTTCATATTGAAAGTGCACCAAACTGTGAAATTCTAAATGCGAACACCCAATTTCGATATCATATTACGAATTTCAGTAAATTTATTTTAGGATATCAGACTGGAAATCATTTCGTATTTCATCAAGTAGTTTAGAACATTCAAGTAGTTTAGAACATAATCATTCAAGTAGTTTAGAACATACCCAGATTTAAAATTGAAAAATACTAACATTTAATTCATTTCAATGGTTGAAAAACATATTGTATTGCCTGTATTTTTTTTTTAAACATAACTCAGAAACTAGTCCGAATGAGCTCTAATTTTGCGATTGTTTGCAGCTTTTCGAAAATTATTTCTGCTAAGAAAAATTGTAGATCCAATTTATTATTTTTTTGAAAATTTATTTTGAAAATGCACTTTTTAAATTAATTTTCGAATAAAATTATGAATTATAACATACACATTTTTTGAAACAGAAATCGATTTCTAGAAATTTCAAACATGCCAATCTAAAAGAGCAGATCATTCGCCCAGTAATTTTCTTGTTTTTGTTTTATGACGGTCAATTATCCACACCAGGGATATAGGACCGGTGAGAAATGAACTCCGTGGGGCCTTTCTAAGGAAACCTATCCCGTATTTACGCAAGGAAATCTAAGTTTCGAAGAAAACCACGGAAAACTCCTAAAGATTAGGCCGACGGGCGCGATTGGGATCCAACCCAGCACCTCCCATCTACCAGCTTCGAGAGCAGAACTTCTCACCCCTGGTGAGGGCACAGTAGTTTTTGATTTGATTTTAAGAAACTATTCGCATTTCAACGATTACAAATAAATTTAACAGTACGAGTTTCAAACTTTAAAAATTTACAATTTCTTAACAACTTGAATAAATGACCTTTTGTTTAATATCCTAAGGTAAAATATACTGACAAAGCCAAATATGATATCAAAAATGGATGTTAGAACTGAAAATTTTGGAGTTTGGTACAATTTCTATACGAAGACGATCGAGTGAGCTTATTTTTTTAAAACTATTGAAAGAATACTTAGTTTTCAGTCGAACAGCTATTTCTGTTTTTTTGCAGGATAACTTAGTGAATAAAATGTATGAGCTGTTTTTTTTCTTGGCATAGAGTACGTTGATGTACAAATTTTCATTTCTGATTTATAGATTATTTTTTTATGTATTTGTAATACGGCTTACATTTTTCTTACATGACCTATTAGTCTGCATTCTTATCTCTTTATCAATTATCTCACTCGCATCGAAAATTTCTTGTTGTGAAATTTAGGTACTGTTGGTACCCTCAAGTTGTACTAAAGGTATTAGGATGCATTCTTTAGAATATTATTGGTGGTATTAAACTGTTCTAATTTTCCTTATGTACTTCTATGTATTTTCCTCTAAAATATGTCTAAAATTTTTCACACATGTGTAATTTAATTATTTTCTTAAAATTAGTTTTAAAATTTTTCATTTTTGTGGTCATATAGATTCCATGGTGTGTTGTATGCAATAAAAGAACAGCTTTACTCTACATGGTTCTGTGTTTTAAACCTTCCAAAAGCTAAAATAAAAATTAAATAAAGAAATGAAAGGAAATTATTGCCAAAGATTTTTTTCTATTTTATTCGATAATTTTATGCAGAGGTGTCTTTTTTACATTACATAATGTATTCATCATAAATTCTCAGTCGCAATATAAAATAAGGCATCTATGACTGGGATCATTGAATCGTAATTACACAAAATTTGTTTCGGAAACATTTAATCATATTTTTACAGGAAAAGAAAACCATTGTATATTTTAAACAATGATATCGGTAGTATTTTAGCAGTGCTTTGGTAGATATCTTTTTTATTTCATATTTGCTGTACTTAAAATACTTTGTTGCACTTTGTTGTATTCGTTGAATTTCTAGGATGCATCATATTTTCAGTAAACAGACAGAGAGGTTTCAATCTGTGACAGAAATGAATTTTCTTTGAAAAAAAAATGCGAACTACGAAAGAGGAAAGAATGACAAATATTTTGGCTTATCGTGATAGTTCAACTTTTCTAAAATGATGAATTAGCCGGGAAAGGGATGGTAACAATTTTATCCTAAAGTTAAATAAATGATCCAACATAATACTGGGAATTTATACATTTATAACATCTCAGATTTTTTTTTCTAGAATTGAAAGTTAAATTGTTAGGATAAATGTTATATTAGTACATTTTTATTAAATTTATGATGATATAGGGATTTTTTTTACTCATATAAAGAACAATGATACACATTTCAATATATGTATACACTTGTTACGTAGAGTGGCCAAAAAATAGAGAACATCTGATACATTTTAATTAACAAATTGTCCTAGAAGAAAACGAAAAGCTTCATTCGACAAGGAATTATGTCTACTTTAATTTTTTTATTTGAAAATATAACCTGAAGTTAATTTCCACAATGAATTTCTACCAAATTCTGAAATGTTCAATGGAAACACCTAAATTTTCCTGCATATTTGGCATTATGCAATTGTTAAGATACCAAACAGGAAATGATTGCATTGCGGGTAGTTTTTTAAGTACTATAACTAAAATAGAACTTGTAGAAATGAAGTCTTAATTTTCAATTACCTTATTTGTAGCTTTAAGCAATCTATTTCTGTTTAAAAAAAATACATTTTATAATTAATATTTTTTTCGAAAATTTATATTTAAAAATCACAGATACTTTAATTAATTTTCGAAAATAAAATATAAATAATAACAAAAAATTTTTTTAAACATAAATCTGTTTCTAGAAGTTGTAAATATGCGAATCTAAAACTACAGATTACATTGACGCGTAGTTTTTGAGTTATACTCAAAACTACCCGCATTGCAGCGATTTCAAATGAATGGAACATTGGAAATTCCAAATTTTAAAACTTTATAATCACTAAACAACTTGACAAAATGCCATCCTGTTTGGTATCCTAAAGTAAAATATACCGATGAAACTAAATATGTTAAAATTAGAAGTTCATATTGAAAATTTCACGGCTTGATATCATTTCTGTTTCAAGATGATACTCTAAGTTAAGTCTTTGTTTAATATAAATTGAAGTAAGAATGTAATTACGAAACATTTTTTGTTTATTCCGTCTGTTTGCGGAGAGTTTTTGTTCTTAGAACTACAGAATGTATTCACAGTAATTTCTCAGTTGAAATATTGAGTAAATTATACGTGACTGGCATCATTGAATCTTCACTGCATAACAATTGTTCCGAAAACATTTACTGACATTTTAGCCGTTAGAAATCAAGTGTACATTTTTATCAATGCTGTCAGTATTATTTTAGAAGTGTTTTTATGTATTTCATTTTTAGTTTATATTTGTTATACTTATACATTGTATAATTTCATTACACTTTACTATACTTGAAATATTTTTTGCTGAATTTTCATGATGCATCACATAATAATAAGAATAAGAAAAATAGGATTTTGAGACATAAATCAATTTTCTCTAAAAAAATTGTAAGTGTGAAAAGGAAAAGAATCACAACTGTTTTGGCATAGCGTTGTAGTTCCGCTTTTCCGAGATGATGAATGTGCTAGCAAGGGATGGTAGAATTTTTTTATACGAGTAGAAAGGTTAAATTAAGGTTACAACGTAAAGTTAAGAACAAAATGGATATCACAGAAATGTATCTTCAAATTTGATAACACCGGAATTGAATGTAAAATGTTAAAATAAATCTTATAGCAAATACTTTTTATACTTTTTAGTGTTTTGTTTTTCTGCTGTCGAAATGTGATATATATACATGTGCATGTCTATATTCAGGTATCAAATTCTTTTTTATCAAATTAGGTGTAGTAACTAGATACAGTTTTTGTAAAAACATGAACACATTAACATTTAACATGAAGAAGCGTGTAAAACAACACAGAAATTGCTTCCAAGCTCATAAAAAAATGGGAGGAGCAATATATGCATCTATAAATTATGCTAACTCTTAGGTTTCGCAGAGCAGAGCCAGCTTTAATATTTCATAAGTGTAGCATCAATTAAAAAAATTACATATGATAAACAAAAAGCGGCATGAAAACTTAAATTTTAAAAAGGTGTTACAAAAATAAGTTAAATGATATACTAAGACACATTGCAAAAAATCAAAGCTAATATGTTTCACAGATATGAAAAAAAAAAAATCAAAAATCGTCAAAAGAAAATTTTAAAAGATATAAAATAATGTGCAAGCTGCTGTATTCTCCTCCCGAAAGACTTGCAAAGGATACCTTATTTCTGCAGTTTTCTCGAATCATCATCATCATTCCGCGGCTGTAACATGTTTGGCTTAAGATGGCCAGCATAAAAAAATGAATTGTTTGTCCGCCATTCTAGTTACGAACAGTCATTCAAGAATATTTCAAAACGTACTTTCCAATAAGAAACTTCGTGAAAACGATGCTTCATTTATATCAAGCCGAACAGCTCACTTATTGTTTATGAAAAAAATAACGCATTTATCATAAAGATTAAAATTAAAAAAAGGTACATAATAATTAAATCGAAAAAAAAAAAATTTACTATTATCTTAAGCTCTATTTCAGCAATCAAGATACATTTAATTTAATGAACATTGACATTAACATTTAGTAATTCTCCAGGGGAAAATAAAGTCTTTAAATTCGAGTTCAATTTTAAGTAACTTAAATTGAACGAAAATAATATTTTTTAAACCTTATCAAAAATATTTTGTTTGCAACAAATAATATATTATACTATCATTAACAATAGTTTCAATTTTTACAGTTAATATGCCTGTCACATCAATTTCTAAAATTCAACGTAAAAAAAGAGTGAAATATGCAGCGTCACTTTTTTTTCCAAGTCCCTAATATATATAGATATCTTTTTCTATATGTGTAATAAATACCAAAGTGTATTTTATGTGCGTACAAGAAACATATTAATTCTGTGAAACACACACTGCGCAGCTCTTTTGAGCAGACAAAATGTAGGATAAGTGGAAACTGAAAATAATGACATTATATAAATGCCAATAATGTAACAATATTTCTGTCAATATATCAAATAACTCAGTCATGAGTTAAAGGGTCTCAGAACTCTTAAATCTTCAAAATTTTCGAAATTTTATATTTTTTTATGTGTTAAAGTCCCATCTTTTCTGAACATTTTGATATAAATGTTTCCTTGAAATTCAAATTAGAATAGAAGTTATGGCTTTCGGAATTGTACCAATCCAATAGCTGAAGCGGCGTTTCCCAAAAATTTGAAGTCATTTTACTCAAAATGGCGGTTTTGGGCATAACGCGCAGGAATCTCAAACCCATCTTAATATTTTTACATGAAATTTCCAAAATAAATGTTCCATGTTAGTCTGTATAAACTTAACCTAACATTTCCTTTTCATTGTTAAAAAAAAAAAAAAAATTAGGTGATTACAATCTGGATATTTCTAAATTTTGTAATAGCTAAATACAACTTTGTATTAAAAATATAAAAGAGTATTTATTACTATCTGAAGTATAACTAGGCACCATAATTTTTATTCTAGTTACAAAATTTATTTTGTAATCTTGTGCGTAAGCTGTGTCATACCAATTTTCTCCTCAAGAAATGTCTGAATGTTTGAAGCCCCCTATAAATATTAATTCTGCGTCGTGTAACTTTTAAATATATGAAATGAAAGAATATACTTATATATTTCAGCTCTCTTAAAATTTTGTTTTAAAATCATACACATTTTAAGATATTAAATGTTGAAAATGGTCTGTTTTTTTTCTTCATTTTTTTTCAATTTTAAGAGTCTTGAGGCCAAATGATATATTTCAAAATATTAAATGATATATTTCAAAATTTGAAGCCATGTATACAGCTGGGGTACCAGGCGATTTTCAATAGCCAAGAAAACTATTACAAAAGAGAAGAACTATAGAAAAATATAACAAATTTAAAAAAATACAATTCTAAAATTAATGTTAATGTTCAAACATGCACTAAAAGGTTGCACAGAAGCTTTTATTAATATAAAAGAAAATTTCCATGTTTATTGATTGATTAAAGACAAAATTAGTATCTATTCCCTAGATTTAATTTTTCTGAAGGTTTCGTTTTCTTGATGACCCTCCGTAAGCTGTACAAGGATCCCAACAAGACTCAGCAATCTGACTACTTACCACTTTATCCGTAATTTTAAGTGCATATTTTTCCCAATTATCATATACAGCTGTCGTGTGGTACTACAGGGTGTATTTCACCCCTACTATCTTTAAGATATATGAGTTTTTATACTATCATCATTTATGTTATTTATTTCCCAATTATATTCTTTTAAGATCTTCCTAATAAGGTTATACGAATGTGCAATTTATTTACGTTTTCCTTTCGAACATTTTTTAAAGTTTTGGTATTTGGGATAATATATATTCTATGCTACTTTTATTTGACGAAAGTTGTGCTATGAACCCCACGATTAGCTACTTTATTCCTCATAATATCTGGATAATACACGAAACTCTTTCATTACATAAAAGAAACAAAAAGATCAATGTAACAGTAAATTCCTGGGGAAAAAATAGAAATAAAATAGAAAAACATAAAAAATTCCGCGAAAGTTTTTTGTCTCGTTTTTCAGTTGGCTTCAAATAGAGTTTTTATGTTCGGTTCACCCGACCCGTGTTTGCCTAATCCATGCCTCTTACCAAGACGAGGATCAGTACTGTTTCTGTCTAAAATCACCAATCCTTAACATGATGAACAGACTAAGGCATAAACTTATATAAATATGCAACTTTTCAACTTTAGGTGAGTTTCTGTATTTTTTACTACTAGAAGTGTTGAACTAATTTCGTAAAATTCCAGATGTTTTAATACTACATGATTATAATTGTGAAATTCAATTTGTTGTCATCGTAAAGAAGTATCAATCAATAACTTTAAACTCCAATAAGTATGAGTTACTTTAATACGAGTATAACATTATTCTTTTACTTAAATTCTCTTTTACAGACTACAATGTTAAAATGGAAGGTGACTTATCGGTACCGTTTGGAATATTGGTGTTAAAAAACGGTATCATTTGGAACCAAGAGGCTTTGAAATGTGGTTGGGGTGCCGGTTGGTTTCTAAATGTGTGATTGGAGTTATTAGGGTGTTGTGTGGTAGAAATATGGCACCCAATGTGGGACTGGCACTTAGCGCATGTGCTGTGACATGTGTCCATCACTTCGTCAGCAAGTGAAATCTACGGCTGTGAGACCCAGATTGCGCACAGATATCGTTCAATGCCCCGATTAATATGGACCTATATCTCGAAAGTCTCTGAACGTCAAATTTACAATATCTGCCGATATTCGCAGATGTAACTTAAAATTAATTTTTATAAGAAAACATTCAAAAGTATTTTCTACATTACTTATAACATTATAATACGTAAATAGTATTCTAAAAAATAAAATTTAACATAAAATATATAATGTGAGCATTAAAAAGTTCACAAACATACTTAAAAGGTGACTAAAGTAATGAAAAAGATGTTACAAGTTTAAAATATACATTTTATTTAAAACTTCTTAGTACTTTCAAACCTTCCAAGCTCATCATCTGAGAATATGTTAATAACAAAATGTTGTTTATTTATACAAATACGTCATTTTGTTTTGAAAATGAATGAGCCATTAATTTGCTAGAGTTGAAAGTAGAAGTAGCAGTAGCATTTTCTTGGATTGAATTTATTTAAAGGAAATATATATTATTATTATTCATTGCAGTTCCATTTATTTTATGTTATCACTCTGTTTCTCATACGTCACTTTCCATGGGTAGAAGAAAATATTTAACTTCCGTACTTTAAATTTTAATACGCCACTTTGCTCAGATTTCAAGGATTTATTTTCAGGATATCCAACAATAAACTGGGGATATTGTTCGTTAGGGCGTCGTTACATGCTTGATTGGTTCATTTAGATACTTATGGTTCAATCATATATCATATAGTACTATTATACATTCTGGTTTCGCACATGACGGTATTTTAATTAAAATATGAATTATTAATTGTCGTTTTTTGAAACGTATTCACCTTAACGACCAATTCCAATAAAGTAAAAACCCAGTGCCAGGAGGTAACTAACTTATTGGGATTTCGTTACCATCCAAATGCATATTTATGTAAAACATACTTAAGTGAACTTCAATATATATTTGATCAGAATCCAATATCTAAAAATATGCTCCATCGTCATTATTATGCAAAGCAATTTAATCAACATTTGATGCGAAATACTTCGCAATAATTCTAATAAACAAATCTATGAAGTGAGAGGTTTTCATATATTTGATCAAGATATAATTACTTGTTTAGCTTTTAACTGTTCCTAGATGAGTTATGCATCCTCTATCAGTTATATATCTATTATATAATATGTATCATGAAAATGAAAATGAGATTCATAATTTCTATTATATTATAATTTCAAATTCGTTTAGTAATCCGAATAATAGTCCGAAATTAGAGTAATTTATTTCATCATTTTGTTTTATTTTCTCCCCACCCCTCTCCTACAGGTATAAATTGGAAGACGTGGTTAATTTGCCAGAAAATGTTCAAAATATTCATTGATGCAGCCAACATGTCAAATTAACAGTTTGCTTACAGATAATTTCTAAGAATATGTTGGATTCAATTCTTTACCCATCAACTGGTCAGAAAAAAACTTTCTCCATCAATTCATCGAGAACCAGAGAAAATATCACAAAGTACGGCGATAAAGGCTCAACAGTAAAAAAAAAAAAAAACCCGACGTTCTCAGAAGAAAGAAAACACGGGTATATATTTTTCTATCGTCAACTCAAACAAAGATCCGAAGCTTGGGGATAGTTTTAAAAATGCCAGCTGCACTAAAAATATTCTTACATGATCTCATGTGTCCAAACTCGCTATAAAAGGAATTGATGACCTTGCGGAAGATGATTTAACAACATTCGAAAGAATGGAAAGAATATTGAAAATGTTACACGCGAAGAGATATCGACATGCTAACTAGTTTTCAATTAGAACTTTTCAGTTCTTGTTCGACAGACCCTATCGAATTCGAACTTTTAAAAGAAGTTGGTGGAGGACTTGAAGATTGGATTCAGCGAAGATCAGAACAGTCTGTTCAGTTTATTGCTACATCACCAAAGGGTTAGAAGTTTGCTTTTAGATCTGGTGCAAGACATCGGTCAAGAAAGTTTGACAGATTTTACTGGTGGAAAATTTCCTTTGGCTAATTGGCTCGATCTCAACAACTACGCCTTACGGCCTTTTGTATTTTCATAAGGGTTTCAACTCCAAGATATGCATATCGCTAATTTCTGTGAGTTTCAAACAGAAATATTTTTGGCTATAAAACTAACAGGAAATTCTTCAGGATGTCAAGTGACCAAATGCATAAGCAAAACAACAAATTTATGGAAACCAATTTGAATAATTTATCACGTCTTAGTGAAGAATAGTAATTGCTACAATGTAAAGTTGTGGGACCGGAAGGTTCACGAATTATTTGAGAGTCTGAAGAAAATCATAACCTGAAGTTGGTCATCACTTCTGAAGAGCATCATGAAGACATGGCAAGTTTTTGTAACACATTTCAGTTTCGTCTTTCTGTTCTTGTCGAAGTATTTCAAAAACACAGCAATCCCGCCATAGACGGTAAGATGGTGAATTGACTACATTCAACAGCAGTGGGATCACACTGCAGAAGAATATGCGAGATTTGTCATGTTATCGAAAGTAAATGTATGTAAATTAATCGAATGTAAACTAATAAGTTCGTTAAATTTTTTGAAGACCTTTTGGTATTAAGAATGATATCAGTCCACAATGCTATCAAGAAAAAACAACTTACCGCTGATTAGTGAAAAGAAAATTTCTATCAAGTCCAAGGATATGCAAAAGATTTCTGACTGGATAAAACATTACCCATTTGTCATTCTGTACCTTGCAATACAAACAAGACAAATGACTTTCAAAGAGTTTTTCACCCATAAATGCAGCTTTCGTCCACCTTGAATATCTGACCTCGGTAAACTTCGAAGCATCAAATACGATGTAGACTTTTGTATCTTTTATTCAGGCAAACTTTATGAGACGACTGTCCACGAAACTAAGTATTATTCCCTCATTATCAATGGACCTGTCTTGGTCCATATGCATATTACTCAATCCACTCCAGTCTGTCAACAGTAATGGGATGAGATTGTTGAATTACATGGTTTGATGAGACTAAAACCTGCAGAGCCAATTTGGCTTTTGACAGCTATCTAGAACGAAGCAATAGAAATGACACAAGACAGTTGAGAGGATTAATACTAACAGAGGAGAGACGGACAAATGTAAATTTGCAATCCAATGTTGTGATATATAAATCCGTGAATTCCTTCTCTCCGCAAAAAAATGAAGATAACTTCAGATTTTTAGCAGAGAACCACGACAAAACGACTCCTGGGAAACAAGTCATTTGCACCTACAGAGACACGATAATTGAAGCATATAAGGGAAACTTTGCAACCATTTCTTCCGTACACTCAAAAAAGCCGATGCCCTTCTGTTCTTAGTTGTTCGACGGGCTATTGAATACCCAACTTATTCAAAGATCACAGTAAAAACTGTTGAGAGTAATGTTGCAGTAACTGACATGTATGTTTTTGTAGAGACTGACGAATAAAGAAAAATTATGGTAGGGTATGGAAGTGGAAAGCATCTCCAATACCTTCTCATCCAAGACGTGAACAAGAAAGTTCTGCCAGGAAAGTTCCGTTAGCTTTTTTCCACACCTTTACACAAGCCGACTCTGTGTCTAGTTTTACAGATTTCGGTAATGGTTCTTCGTAGAAAATATGGATGGCATTTTGAGTCGTAGACAAAGTTTTCCGGTCTAATTCTAATTTCCCGATAAATTCACTGAAGATGTCGAGTACGTCTTACTCATTCAGTGCTTCTTCATTTTTACATACCATGCATTAAGTTTAGTCAAGACTGTAAATGAAATCAGGCGAAGTCAATTTGCCCTGTAGAGCAGACCCATTAAAAATATTTCACCAATCTGCAACGTTCTACTGCGTCGTCTCAAGATAACAATCCTGCACTGTCCTTTGTTCAGAAAAAACCGCTTTAAAAGAGTTTTCCATAGCAGCATCCGTGTCAGTGGTTATGGAAAAATGCGCGGAAGGACTACGAGTGCTCCTCTGATCATCGACTGCCAAAATCATCAATAGGAAGCTACAACAACTAATTACATGCTACTAAGAGATGTTTATAGGTTGTCAACGTGGAAAACCAGGTCTAAATTAAATTTACATTGTAACAGTGGATTTTTTTTTCAAATTTGTAATTTTTTATTTTAACATTTAGTTTGTTTTAAATTAAAATTACGGTTTATTTAAGATCTGAGAGGCTTTGTTTAGCGATTTGACGCTAACTACACCGAATATTTCCCATTTTCAAACTTTTATTTAAATAATTTTAAAAAACAATTGTGTTAAGCGAAATATATGAATACGTGTATTCAGTTTCTCTCTTCAGAAACAATTCAAAATATACAATTCTTGATTATTTTTTAATCACCTGCTCATCTATAAGATTGCTTCATTTTGAGATGTATTCAATTCCTTCCTTTAGAAATAATAATTTAAAATATAAAATTCTATATTATTTTTAAATCCCCGCTTATCTGTTAGATTGTTTTATTTCAAGATGTGAAATTAATTTATTAACTTTTATAAAAAAAAAAAAACAATTTCAATTTATAAGAAATAAATTGACTATCGTGTATTCAATACGGTTAATACAAATAGCTACTATATGTAAAATCATGTCCTTTCGAACTTCAAAGCATAATTAGCCAGAAACAAATATTTACACACAATTGCTCCTGCTTCATTTATATGCATAGGAATTTAATCAACATTTCATATTTAATACTCCACAATAATCCTAATAAACAGATATATGATGTGAAAGGTTTTCAAACATGTGATGTGTTCCCTCGGGTTAGCATCAATTCAAAATATACTATTCTGGATATCATGCTCAAATAGTGTATTATCGCAATTGAAACTGTGAAATTATTGATTGATTTTCCCTTGAGTTGTATATTAGTTATATGACGTTAAAATAAAAAGAGTGTTAATAATTTAACGGAACATTGTAATTTTTCGATTTGTTTATAAATTAAAGTTATCTATGCTGATAAAAGAAAGTTTCGCCCTAATTCAATGTCTTGGTACATCGATGGCTAGGAACATCTACCGCAGACAGAGATCGGAAAACTTGGATAGGCATCGTTCAAAGTAATTACGAAGGTAAATTAGACTTTGATTTTTCTTTATTTTTAATTATCCGAGGTATTAAATCACGATAAAAAACATAAGAATTTTTTTAATGACGGGAAGTCTCACAGCGAGGTTGCTGAAAGCCCATTCCGCAGTTAAAACAAATCTATATATATTACAGATTGGTCGAAAATCGTACTTCTTTCTATCTTTCGCAGCACCCATCGTATCGACCATTTTTAATACTGAAAAGTAAAAAATATATTCTAGTACTTTTATCTACAACTGCTGAAAACAAAGATATTGTAAGTCTTGTATAAAATAGCTGCATAAGTAAATTTTTTAGTTGCTGAAAATAGAAGATGATAATAGAAGAACAATTGCAAAATTTTCTCATTTTGAAACTTCGGGGTATGCAAATTTTCAGTTTGTCATAAAAAAAAAACGACGGTTTGGCGGCAGCTAATGAAATGTGGCTTTCAACTTACTGCAAGACAAAGCGAAAAACATTGATTGAGATTCAGTAAGGGCTTTGTTTCGATACGTGCAATGTCTCAAAAAAGTCATTTAAGCCAATCAGAAACTTGGAGAGTGTTTGGTCAGTTAGGGAGAAGCCAAACACAATCCGAAGTAGCAAAAGCCACTGGAGTTTCACAAAGTGGGATTTTCAGTATCTGGAACCGTTTTTTGAAGTCTGGAAATGCAGGTCGAAGACTAATGTAAGGTCGTAGACGTGTAACAGCGCCCTATGAAGATCGATATTTAATGCTAACTGCACGGAGACACACAAATATGAATGACACTCTTCTTCAACATAACCTTCGCTCTGCTACTGGCTGCACAGTTTCAACTGAAACTGTCCGAAAATGGCTCCACGCTGTAGGTCTGTATACTCGCCGACGAATAATACGTGTTGCACTAACACACCTTGCGCCCGCAGGGAGTGGGCATCAAAGCATGTGAACCGGTGGAGAAAAAAATGGTTCAATATTCTTTCCTCTGACGAGTCCCGTTTTTCTATTCATCCAGATAATATTCGTATTTTCATCTGGACAGAACGTGACACTAAAGAAAATCCTGCGTTCGTGCAAGGAAGGGTCAGACATAGCGATGGGGGAATGATGGTTTTTGATGGCATCTCCATTGATGATCGCACCAACTTCCACATCATTCGAAATGGAACTCTGACCGGGATAAGATGCTCAGATATATTGTAGTTCCTGCAGAAATTGGAGATGAATTCATGTTAACGGACGACAATTGCAGGCCACATCGTGCTCACTTTGTCGATGTGGATGATTTCCTTTTCGTTCCTTTTCGAGGAAGAAATCATACGACTGGAATGGCCAGCGCTTTCCCCAGACATGTACTCAATAAGGAATGTTTGGGATTTTCTAAGCAGATGAGTTGCTGGCCGCCTTCCACACCCACAAACTCTCCAAGAACTGGAAAAGCTTTTCTGGACGAGTGGGACAGAATACCACAGCTCCTTATTAATAGCCTCATTGACTCCATGCCTCAAAGGTGTTCAACGTTGCTGGCGGTCCGGGGAATTTATACCTTTTTTCTCTTCAAGGAAACACCTTTGGGTCAATCCATTTCAAGTGGTCCAGAAAATGTCATATTCGTTGCTCGACCATTTTTAAAAAATCTGAAATTTTTTGTACAACAACCCTAATATGATGGAAGTTCAAAATGACTATTATTTTAATTTTATTATTTTTTGTTTGTGCATGGCGGCCATCTTTGTTTCATCGTCTGCAGAAATTTTCTCACAAGAAGGGTTTACGGAATTGTAAATAATTCCTTGTTTATTTATCCAATTCAAGTGCGGATTAAAGCAATTTGTACAGAATACATTGGGCTAAAAATTTGGTAATGGAGTAGTTTCCGAAACTAACAGCTTATTGGTAAAATTTAAGCATAAAATTTCAGTTTTTTCCAAAATTTGTCCATTTACAAGAGGAAATTTTTCTAGCAAGGAAAACTGTCAACATGACATAATTTTTTTTTTTTCAAATAGGCTGAAAACACTTGTACTCACACGCCGAGAGTTCCAGATCTGGGACTTGGTTTCTCTTCGCTAAAAAAATCCCACATTTTTCAAAAATGACAAAAATCGCACTTTTCAGGCTTTGATATCTCTGGTGGGGCACGAGATAAAAATCTGAATTTTTTTTTTTTTTGTAAGAGTATTGTATGGTAGTGTTATGCACAAGAAATTTCAGGATAAAGATTTGACAACAAGCTGAGATATGGCAAGGGCAACATGTCAAAACAATACTGCCAAACTATTGTTTTGTTGTAGTCACAGCTAAGTATTTATCTCAGAGTATCATTTAAATTTATTTTTTAGATTATCTTTAAATAATAGTAACAGAAAATAAATCTTTTGCAATTAATTTAAAAAATAATTATGCCCAAGGCTTACATTTTATATGGCATCGGTAATTTTTGTTGTAATTTTAGTAACTAAAAGAAACCTCAGCACTTTTACATATATATATATATATATACAAGACCTGAGACAGAAACAGAATAGGGAAAGAGAAAACCTTGTTAATGTTGGCATACTTGTTGAAACATGATCAAACGTGTCAAAACACATTCCTGCTTGTTCGTTTAAAAACCACAATTTTAATGCTGCTTGCCAGTCCCTGAAACTTGTTCCTACCATAAGTATGTTCCTGTAAATGAAACATTATGCGATGTTACCATGCATCAGCCTCAAGTAATTTTCAGAAAGTAAAGATACCCAAAGACTTTTCAAAATTTATACTGCAGAAAAATCACATTTTTTCATAAGAAGTAAGCTAGGAATTATTAATGAATTGAGACTTGCACATAGTGATTTCGAAGTATATTTCTATGAGCCAGCAGGGCCAAAATCTTCAATCAAGTTATCAAGAGATGACAAGACTTGGTTCCTACAAATAAAATTTTGAGAAAGATCAAAATTGTGGTTTTTGAACCAGCAAGCAAGAATGTGTTTTGACACGTTTGATCATGTCTCAACAAGTATGACAACATTAACAGCTTTTCTTTTTCCCTATGTTGTTTTTGTCTCAGGTCTTGTATAAAAATATTTGTTTTCTTTATGTAAAAGTGCTGAGGTTTCTTTTAGTTACTAAAATTACTTACAACAAAAATTACTGAAACCATACAAAGTGTATGGCCTTAGGCATAATTATTTTTTTTATTAATTGCTAAGCTTTGCAAAGGGCTTTATTTTCTGTTACTATTATTTAAAGATAATCAAAAACATAAATTTAAATGACACTCTGAGATAAATACTTAGCTGTGACTAAAACAAAACAATAGTTTGGCGGTATTGTTTTGACATGTTGCCCTTGCCATATCTCAGCTTGTATTCAAATCTCCATCTTGAAATTTCTTGTGCATAACACTACCATACAATACTCTTATAAAAAATTTTCAGATTTTTATCTTGTGCCCCACCAGAGATATCAAACCCTCATAGCATGCATGGTCACGGTGACGTCGTTGTGACGTCACTGTAAGTCACTGTGGTCACGTCACATCTGTGACCAAAATGCCACCACTCAGTGATGTCACATTGTGACTGAGATGTGAACTTCTTAGAAAACTTTAAAAAATTACGAAAACTCTTCAAAACATGTTATTTACTGTAAAATTATGTTTTTCTGGCAATTAAAAAAAAAATTGTGCGGTCACTGTTATGTCACTGCTATGTAACGTACGTCACGTCACACATGTGACAAAAAAACCACCATATTGTAAGTCACAGTGTGACAAAAATATGAACTTCAAAAATCTTTGAAAATGAAGAGAAATATTTTAAACAGTCACGAGTTACATGGCATAAGGAATAAAATATATTAGTTGATAGCAAATGGTAAATTCTGTCACAAAAGGGGAGGGGGGGGGGCGGGGCATAATAAATAAAGTGCACGATACATGCATTAATAAACTAAATTTTCAGGCTATATTTTATCAATTTGATATCTAAGATAGTGAATGTATACTTTTTCATGATTTCAATTTTATCTAGCATTTGGATAATATATTTAGAATTAGAAATATTCAATTTATACACTTTACATATTTAGTTTGCTGGGAGGAAATTTATTTATTTATTTCTTTTTTTACCGACCAGGATTATTCGAAACACTTCTGTGGTTTCAAAGTAAAAAATTTCTATTACAGTTAAATCTGCAACTTTAATGAGCACGTAGAAAGAGTCTTCAGAGTTCAGTCATCTATGCATTTCTTGCTTTAGAATATTTATATAATTTGTATTCAAGTCATAAATTCTACTTCTTTCAGACTTTTAAAATAAAATTAGGATTTTCCGAAAATAAAAGAAATATACAAAATTTGTGCAAAACAAACTTTACTTTAAAAAAAAAAAAAAAGAAAAAAAAGGTGGTCTCGTTATTACCATTAAATTTTTACACCTTTTGAAAATTTAAACAATGGTATATCTAATAAA
Source organism: Maratus speciosus (assembly GCA_963932465.1). Classification (NCBI taxonomy): domain Eukaryota; kingdom Metazoa; phylum Arthropoda; class Arachnida; order Araneae; family Salticidae; genus Maratus; species Maratus speciosus. The sequence continues at coordinate 532,999,926 of OZ010788.1, read as the reverse complement.
CTCTAATTATGAATATTATTATTATAATTATTTAGAAAGAAGGAACTTTACAATGCATTTTAACTTGAATTATTTGGTACGGATAAAAAGAAAAGATTAAATACATTGGACATTTCTTCAAATACAAAATTTTAATTAACCATACTTTCAGAAAATTACTGCGCATTCAAGTTTCATATCTCTTGCATGCAAAAACAAATAATCTGTACCAGATCATCTGCTTGAAAATCGTCTGCCCACAAAAAAATAAACATGAGAAGACGCGGGAAATAAATAGTTCACTGTTTTTAGAACATCACCTTCACCACGTCTACAACACTTTAAGATAAGGAAATGACCATTTTAGGATTCACGGATATTAATAGAACGCATATGTAAGTTTTATTTAATTTAAATATTTTATTCCTGATTTGTACATATGAGTTAAATAGTTTTATGTTATATTTGTAAGAGACTGATCTTTAACTGTCAGGAAGCGATATTTTCAAATTCGATAACTGTAAAGAAAAATATCTTAATCTGCCATCGCTTGAAAAAAAAAACTGCGTAGAGACTGTGCATGCCTACATTCATACTGGAATTAATATAAACATTAATTTACTCTTACTTGAGATTGAAAATGTACGGAACGACAATGATTTGGAATTATTTTATCGGCTTCTTACTATTTTTTGATTACTAACACTTATAGTTATTATTATTTTGGGGTTAAATATGATGTTCGATTATCATGAGATTACGAAACTGTTTCAGATTAGAAATTAACATTATACTGGGAAAATGTATTTTTACATATTACAGTAGTGAAACATTTGAAAGAATTTTCTTTTAGTGCTAATAATATTTTAAATTATCTTTCAACATCCTAAATCTTCCAACCAATGTTTTCAGATTTAACATTTGCCGAAATTATAAAATAATAGGAATTCCTTATACCAGAAGGAAATATTTTTGAGATACTGTTAAATCTAATAATGCATTTAATATATCTATTGAGTTTGCTGTTGTTTAATAATACAATTATAAATACTAATTATTATTTTTAGTGTTTTTCAAATTGGTATATTTATTTTTTTAAATTGTATGTAAGCATTTTTTTCTGTTTGTGATTTTAATCAAACATTTAATTATAGACATTCTGAATCGGTTATTAAATTTTCTTCTATTGTAAATTCATTTTCTACGTTTATGATACGCGTAATTATTGGCACTAAAAAGTAAAATATGATATTTAAGCATTGAAACAAAGTGTTTTTCATGCCTTATGGGAAGTTATAGATTAAACTGCTTTAGTATATATTTTTTAAAAGTTCATATAATACAGGATACATAATAAAGGACACAAGTTGAAAAGTGCTTATGACTTCGGTTTGTCTCTCCGTCTGTCCGCACTCTAACTCTGAAAAATATACTCGGATTGCCCTGATATTTTTGGATGTTATTGACGTTTACCATAGCACGGTACCTATTTGTAATGAAGTTTGTAGCATGCTTTGGTCATTTACAGGGACAGCCAAAAGTTTTCCGTTACATTACGACCTATGGGAAAAAATCGTTTCAAATGATTTTTTATGATTTTACGCACGCTTTCAAACAGAATAAAATTTATATGCATTTATGAAGTGCACTAAAATATGCATTCTGTTGACTATGCGATGCAAAGAATAGTTATTGTTCATTTACAGGGCTAAAAAAGGAATTCAAATACATAATGATATAGGGGTGGAGGGAATTGTTTGCGGCATACTTTAATTATGTTAATCTATTTCATATATAATGAAATTGATATATGTCGCTGAGGTTTACATACTATAAATTATTTCATGTATAATACGAATAATACGTATATTGCATTTACAGGGACACACAAAATATTTCAGATACTATATTGTATCCGAAGTACTGTTCGTTAGCGATGATTGCTGGAAATGTATTTTTAATTATGATATGCGCTTTTATGATTCACTATATTAATGCATAGTATATGGTGTATATAAATGCTATAATTCCTATACAAGGCTACACAAAAGTATTCGTAAGGATTACTGGGTATGGGCACAAATTGCTTAAAGGTTGTTTTTAAATGAGTTATGCTTTTTTTAGCTGAACTGCATTTAATTTACCAAGAAATATTTGTAGAATATAGATAAAATGATATACAGGGTCACGTAAAGAATTGGATACATGGCCGTCTATAAATGATAATTTCTGGAAATGTGATTTCAGCACTTTTAAAAGTGTCTTAGTTTGAATTAAATTTTAACTAAATAGAGGCGTGTAATAAAGATTCTAGGTAAACTACAGGGTTGTACAAAAGTATTCAAGTATGTTTCCATACATTAGTATAAATTGCTGAAAAAGAATTTCAACCTGTGAGGCATTTTCTTGCTAAACTAGATTTTCCCATTATATAGTATATATACACTTAAAAAAATGGGAAGTCAAAATTGGAAGTCAATTTTAAATGCGTCACATACTCAAAATAGCTCCGATCCAAATGTACTCAAAGTTGAGAAACACATGTACTCATTTTTTATTCATTGGTTGTGATCAAATATGAATCGTTATGTACTGCCCCCCCCCCCCCCCCGCAAAAAAAGAAAAACCTAAAATTTAAAGTAAAAATGTACTGATATTTATTTCCCGTTCAAAGTTCTTAACAAGAATTGTTTAATTGATTATTTATTTAAAAAAATAGCAAAATTCTTAACAAGTTACTCAAATCGAATATTTTTATGACAAGAGCATTATTTCCAAGCACTTTTAAATTATTTTTAAAATGCTGTGCATAATTTAATATTTACATTAATAAACATCATTTATGCCGCCATAAATGAAATGAACCATTACAGGGTACAAAACTATTCGTTTGTTTGGGTTTGATAACATGTGATGTTTCAAAATAGAGAAAGCATGGGTTCATTTTTGATCCAAAAATATTCAATTCGATATGAGTACGTCGGTTTACTTATTTTTGAGTAAGTAAGTAAGTAAGTAAGCACCCACCCTGGGAACCCGCTTTTGGCTTATGGTTAGGTGTAACCCCCAAGCCCAGGGCAGGGAAAAGTTTTACTACCTGCGGAAACAAGCCCAGAACCCCAGTCTCCGAGAAAGAAGACTTCAGAACGACCCGCCTGACACGCCGAAGAGAGCACAAGAGGCAAGTGCCGTGTCCCCGGACCGCCTGTGAAAATTTATGATTATTTAAGATGGCGATTCTTTACCAATCACAATTGGCTACCCTATTGTTTCAGGGCGAGCCTAGAAATATATTACGATTATGATTTATATGTTTTGGAATTTACGTACTATTTGAAAAAAATTTAAGTATTTACATTCATCTTTTCATTTGATAAGAAATATTTTTTTCCCCTTTTTTCACCCTTTTAAACAAAAACATTTATACATATTTACAATATTTCTAGTGGTATTTAAGTTCTTAAAAATAAAACAATCTCAAAAACACCCTTCCATACACCACGTGGACCCATGACATGTCCACCACAGGCAATCAGAAGAGGTAATTATTGAATGTATTTATATTGAATAAAAGAATAATGGCTATTGAGAATATCGTAGTTAGCATAAAGTTTTTTAAGTTGTGCCGGGTCATTAATTATTTTTAGGATGTCCTGAAGGATTGTCGTTTCTGTTCTGTGAAATTTAAACTTCATGAATTTGCAGTTGCCGAAAATGTAATGCATCGGGTCTCCTCGACCACCACATTTACAAAGGTCGTCATCTTTTTTGCCGATATTATAAAGGAAAGACGGGAAGCTGCCGCGGCCTGTTAAAAAGTAAATAGATACTTTATCTTTTGAAATTATTTGGTTCTGAACTTTTGGTACCAGCCCGTGCGTATATCTGCCACCCCCTGAGTGATCCCAGTTGTACTGCCACCTGTCCAGTAATTGGGCTCGAATACATTTTATAAGATAGGACCGAGGCAATTTAACTCCTCGATCCACTGGTAGGTCGCAGTACTGGGCGGCATCATTCGCCAGCTCATCCGCCAGTTCATTACCCGCTATGCCAATGTGGCCTTTTATCCAAGTAATGTAAAAAATTTTATTTTGATTTTGTTTAATTAAATTATGGATGTAATAAATTGAGGGGTTAGTTGGAAATAAATTGTCTAAGGCTTTAATAGTAGATTGACTGTCACTTAATATTTGGAATTTTGTATAAGGGGAGTTAATGGCCCAATTAATTGCCGAAATTATTGCGTGCAGCTCCGCCTGAAAGATTGAATTTTCTGCTCTCAGTTTGACTGTTTTTTCATAAATTTTAATGTTATGATTGTAGGCTACCATTGCATATGCTGTGCCAGAGTCCACCTTAGAACCATCTGTGTATATCGAAATAAGATTAGTTTTTGTGATAATTTTGTCTGTAACTATTAAGTTATTTAAATGAATTTCCGGATTTATTTCATATTTTAGGATTTTATTTTCTATATCATCTTTACATATTGGTTTGGGTTCTTTAAGTAATAAGTTTTTATTGTGTAAAATATTGTATTTTAGATTTTTATATTCCAGTGTTATTAAAATTGGTGGTATTCCTAATAGGACCTGTAACGTATGTGTTGCAACATTTTTATATGTTTTGGTTATTGACGTGAGACAAGTTCTTTGGATGGATTGGAGAGCGCGTTTATCTTTTATCCTGAGGTCTCCAAACCACACCTCCGAACCATAATCTATAATTTTTTCTAGTACTGCTATGTACCAGGTTCTAAGATAGCCTCTGTCCACCCCCCAAGTAGCCGAGAAGACCCGTTTAATGGATGAGGTTAGCTGTAAAATTTTGTTTTTTATGCTAGTTATGTGCTTGTCCCATTTTAAAGTACTCTGGAAAATTATCCCTAAAATTTTTATTTCCTTTAATGGCTTGATGGTATAGTTACCCAATTTAAAGGTTGGTGGACGTTTATCCAAAGTGTTTTTCCCCAACATAATAAAAGTCGTTTTTTCCTTTGAAATCTGTAAATTTAAGTTATTGCAAATATTATAAAAAAGTTTTATTTTTTGGTTGGTTTCGGTCTCTAAGATGAGTCTGCTCCTCGCTTTGACAACCATATTGAAATCATCGCAAAAAACATACAGGTCTTCGAATTTACTGTAAAAGTTTATTAAGATTATATTTGCTATGATTAGCCACAGAAGCGGCCCAAGGCACGACCCCTGTGGACAGCCTTGATAAGTTGGTCTTTTAATGTTATTTGATAAATAATTTGTTATTAGTTCTCGTTCGGATAAGAAGCTAAGAAGGATACATTTTAAATATTGCGGAATTGGTAATTCGTTAATTTGTTGACCCAAAGTGACCCAATCGATATTGTCAAACGCCCCTACAATGTCGAATGAGATAATGCTGCAGTATTTATATTTTTCAAGATACGTTTTTGCTTTATGTTTTAATTTGTTTAACAGTTGAATTGTGCTTCTGTTCTCACGGAAGCCATACTGGGCCCCGTGAAGAACATTTAATTTTTCTAAGTAGTGATTAATTCTTCGTTTTAGGATCCTCTCATAGATTTTTCCCAGCATGGGAAGGAGACAAATGGGTCTATAGGAGGAAGGTTGGCGTGGATTTTTATTACGTTTTGCGAAGAAGATCACATTTGCTATTTTCCATGATTTAGGAAAGTAGTTAAGAGTAAGACATTTGTTATATAAGTCACGTATTAGATGTTTAAAATTATTGTATATGTTTTTAATAATAAATGCATCAATTTTATCAAATCCAGGGGCTTTTAAATTATTTTGCTCATTAAGTGCTGATTTTATTTCTTTAAAAGATATTAGGGGGGGAGGGGGGGGAAGATCTTCCTCTGCCGCTGGGTCCATGAGAGGTGGATGCGGGTTTTGATGTATTGGGAAATGGTGGTTAAGTAATATGTTGAAAGTGTCTAATTTTGTAGTATATGGGGTTGAACCCTGTAGTGTTGTGTGTATGAAATGATTATTTTTGAGTCTTTTATTCATTGCTATTTTAAAGGCTTGGCCAAATTTGTCTTTTGTTTTAGAGCAGAAACTCTGCCATGATTTAGTTTTTTGTTGTTTTATACGTTTTTTGTATACTGCTCTTTCTCTTTGTAGGAGGGTTCTCCACTTTGGGTCATTTGTTGATTTCATTTTTCTCAGTGTATCAACCTACAGATCAAATACAGGGCTGTTCAAAAGAATTGGAAAACATATTTGGCTATGGACGATAACTGCTGAAATCAATTTTTCAAATGTTTTATGAATTTTGTAAAATGTTTACCTAGTTATCTCATTTACGTCATTTCCCTAAATTACGATGTCTTGTTAAAGCATTCAGAAAGTGTTGGAAAGTACTTTATAATCTATGATTAACACATGATTTTTCTTACTCGTTTTTTTTCTATTTCCCAGATCAGTCTTTTCCTATAAAACATACCAAGTCTATTTAGCTCATATTTACAAAATACAATATACACGGGAATAAAAAATTTAAATAAATATCGCTTATCATGCCGCTCTATAAATAATAGTTGTATTAATATCCGTTAGTCTCCATGTTCGTATTTAATAAAGCAATGACAAATCACAACAAATTAAAAAAAATTACACATTCTAAATATCAAGCTTGAACTCAATATCAAGCATAGAACTTAATATCAAGCATAGAACTTAATATCAAGCATAGAACTTAATATCAAGCATAGAACTGAATAAAAAAATATGTCAGTTGATAAGCATTGTTTTTTAAGTGGAAAAATTTTAAATGTTTTAGAAGAATAGGACTCCAAAATAGCGATATTTTGCTAAAAATTACGGTAAAAAGATAAGATTTTATATTTACAGGAAAAGGTTATTTCAAAATTCATCGCTGTATTAATACTTAGAAATTTTTCCAGAGAGAATCCTTCGCCTTATATACAATATTTTAAATGAAAATCAAATATCAAATTAATTGCTTAAAAGGCGCAAAGGCCAACATAGTGAAAAAGATTCCATGCCGGGACTCGAAGCTGGGCCATCAGTATAGCACACTGACATTCTACCGACTAAACCACATGGAACGACGCCCAGTCTGTAAAATTTCTCACTATTACAGGTTGGAAAGGCTACAAACGCAGCACAAGATGGAATATTTATCGTGAGCCACCGACATGGGGTAAACACGAAACTTAATGAAATCCAGCATCGATTGAAACTATATTAATAATTGGAAATTTTTCCAGGGAGAAACATTCGCCTTGCATACAACATTTCAAATTAAAATTGCCTTTTAAGCAATTAATTTGAAATTTGATTTTCATTTGAAATATTGTATGCAAGGCGAATGGTTCTCTCTGGAAAAATTTCCAAGTATTAATATAATTTCAATCGATGCTGGATTTAATTAAGTTTCGTGTTTGCATCATTTTGGTGGTTCACGCTAAATATTCCATCTTGTGCTGAGTTTGTAGCCTCGCCATCATGTAATAGTGAGAAATTTTCCAGCCTGGGTATCGCTCCATGTGATTTAGTCGGTAGAATGTCAGTGCGCTGTACTAATGGCCCGGGTTCGAGTCCCAGCATGGAATCTTTTTCACTATTTGCGTCTTTTAAGCAATTAATTTGAAATTTAATTTTCATTTGAAATCACAGTGTTTATGACAAGTTCGTCACAAATGACACATATTTCACAAATTGGTCACAGTGTGACTTCAAAGCATTGTCGCTTTCGTCACAGGTTCGTCACAAATTTAATGCCAAAATAGTCACAAATGACACACTTTTCACAAATTTGTCACACCGTGACTTCACAGAGTGGTCACAATGTGACGTCACAAACGACCTCTAAAACGGCCATAACGACCTCGCATTCTAGTCACTGTGACGTCACATCGACGGTCACAAAATCACAGTGTGACTTCACAACGACGTCGCCGTGACGTCACCATGCCTTACGGGAAGCCTGAAAAGTGCGATTTTTGTCATTTTTGAAAAATTTGGGATTTTTTTTAGCGAAGAGAAAGCAAGTCCCAGATCTGGAACTCGGCGTGTGAGTACAAGTACTTTCAGCCTATTTAAAAAAAATTATGTCATGTTGACAGTATTCCTTGCTAGAAAAATTTCCTCTTGTAAACGGACAAATTTTGGAAAAAATGGAAAATTTATGCTTAAATTTTACCAATAAGCAGTTAGTTTCGGAAACTACTCTATTACCAGATTTTTAGCCCAATGTATTCTGTACAAATTGCTTTAATCCGCACTTGAATTGGATAAATAAGCGATGAATTATTTACAATTCCGTAAACCCTTCTTGTGTGAAAATTGCTGCAGACGATGAAACAAAGATGGCCGCTATGCACAAACAAAAATTAATAAAATTAAAATAATAGTCATTTTGAACTTCCATCATGTTAGGGTTATTGTACAAAAAATTTCAGATTTTTAAAAAAAGGTCGAGCAACCAGTGCTGGACCACTTGAAATGGATTGACCCCTTTATTTATTCGCTTTTTCTCATATGCACAAATTGTGTTTTTTTTTTAAATTTAGTACTCAAATGTTCAATTCAATGCCTTCTTTTCTGCTAAGCACGTGTAATTTTTTTCTCATATAGCCTACCTCGTCTGTCGATCATGTATCAATCATGTAAACAATTTCCCAGTCCAAGATCCGCCCACAACCTCAATATCCTTCAATGGTTTTGTGCAGTGTATTAAAAGTGCAATTAGTAATAAAATATATTAACATTAACCGTTTAAATAAATTATTTTGTTTTAGCGTTTACTCCCCCTCCTATATATTTCACAGTTCGCATTAGCTAAACTACTCCCAATACAAATATATAAATCATTCAACACTGATTTTAAATGTATTTAAGATTATTATCATAGGCCGAGCAACGCCGGGGATAAGCTCTTTATAAAAAATTTTATTATTATAAGTTATTACAAATAAAATATAAGTTATTACTAGCTGAGTTTTATAAATCTCAAATGCTGATTTCTTTACAAAAAATTCAATAAAAGTAATAATTCCTACTTAAGTATTTATTTTTTATTGCGATTTCCTTACTCTTTAATTCAAATAGCTTCTTTATGTAAAAACCTGCCCACACGGACTTCAATACGTATTTTAACAGTTCTCAATATTTATACACAAAACTCTTGCTTCATGTATATTCATGGGAATTCGAACAACATTTTATATGCAGATCTTCGAAACAATCCTAATAAACTGATATACGATGTGAGAGGCTTTCATGCTCTTAATGTTTCCCCCACGGCCAGAAACAGAAAATATATACGGTAAAGTAATGTGGAAATCACAATTTTCCATTTAGTTTATAGATATACGCCTGCTCAAAATTGTCTTGACATGCATAGAATCATGGATTTTGCAGAGATTTTGAACTATAATTTTATGAATTTCTGTGGAATTATACATCACATCATATCATATGAATACAGAGGAAAAAATTAAACATAACTTCTTAAGATATAAAACTGTTGCATGAAACAATAAAAATGACAAAAATAGGTGACAATAAGAGTGCGGAAAAACAGGAATAGCTGAAGAAAAAATGAATGCTTATGATTTTAATACGCAATGTGGTCTACTGTAATGTAAACACATATATCACAACTTGTTTTGATGCTGACATTATCGTTCGTATCCACAGTTTGGTGAATTAAGTTCCGCTCTTCCAGCAATGCGGTCTTCAGTTCATTTCCGTCTTTAGGAGGAGGATGTCTCCCTGTAATTGCTTTTCCAAGGTAGTCCCATAAGTTTTCTATCGGGTTGAGATCAGGAGATTTTGCTGGTTACGTTATTCGCTCAATGACTTCACTTTCAAGATAGTCGTCAATGAAGTGTGCTCGATGCGGACGAGCATTACCACCCATTATAAAAAGTCAGACACATAAGCACCCCTGAAAAGTCGGATATAAGACTCAAAAACTTCATCCCGATATCGCTGGTCGGTTACAGATCCTCTGTTGAAAATATGTAGGATCGTACGTCCATCCATCATTCTTCTCTCCCATACCATCACAACTGCACTGCTGAAACGGTCACTTTCAATCATGTTCGAAGGATGATTTCGTGTTCCTGACTCCCGCCAGATTTAAACACATTTAGAGTATGATGTTAAACTAAATCTCTATTCATCAGTAAAAAGAACATTGCTCCATTGGCATTCACTCGAGTTCTGTTGTTCTTTGTGCCAATTCAAGCAATTACTCTGGTGCTGTGCTGACAATGACACACATATCCCTAGCTGGCATAAAGGAATTTTTCATTAAGCCTTCCGTACACACTTTTTCGGGCTACGACTGTTCCAGTGCTGGCTGGAAGCTCTGAACTTAACTGCCTAGCAGCAGACTGTCTGTTAGGGCGTGCAATTATCGCCAAATATCTGTCTTCCGAAGCAGTTTCATTTATGACCTTGTCCAAGCCTCCTGAGTACAGTACCAGAGTTCTGAAATCCTTTCACTAACGTAGAGACTGTCTGCCTTGACATATTCACACATCTCGCTAATTCTGTGATTGCCTGGCCTGCTTCCAAACGGCCGATAATTCGTTATTTCATGGATTCTTCCAAATGATACAGCGAAGTCGTAACTAATCATATTCCGTTCTTACACACTGAAATTAAAGGTTATAGTGCAGAAATTCACTCCGATATATACTTTGCGCAACGCGCTTCCTTCACCGTCGTGTGATTTGTCTATCAGAACGCCCTCATTTGTATATTAGAAACCGTTTGATCACTTTTGATTGAATAATGCTAATTGAGCTTGTATTTCACACATTAAATACAAAAATGGCTTACGTCAATCGGATATTTTATGAAATAACATTATTTTTGTTTATCTAAAGATAAACTTGTACATGAGTACTATACATAATTTAAAGTTATTATTAAAAGTTATTACAAATGAAATATAAGTTATTACTAGCTGAGTTTTGTAAAATTTTCAAATGCTTTCTTATTTAAGAAAAATTAAGTAAAGTAAGTGAAGTAATTTCTAGCGAGGTAGTCAATTCTTTACTCTTTAATCCAAATAAACACTTTAATTAAAACCACGTTCACACATCCAATATATATTTAACCAGAACACAATATTTACACACAATGTTATAACTTTTCATGTTTATTCATGGGCTTTTGATAAATATTTCATACGCAACATTTTGTAGTAATACTAACAAACAAATGTATATCAATTTAGAATTATTCATGGCATTACGTGTTGCATTCACTCGGATTAGCACCTATTCAACATAAATGATTCTTTTTTGGATCAACAAAAAATTCTATATTTTTACGTTTATTCAATTCAAGATGTGTAATTTATTGATGAGTAGTTAAGATTTCCATGAGCTATGTATTTATAGTCCCTTTAAAAACAAACGAACATTGCATTTATTACCAAACACGTGACAAATATATCAATTCAGAATTATTCATGGCATTACGTGTTGCGTTCACTCGGATTAGCAACTATTCAACATAAATGATTCTTTATGGATCAACAAAAAATTCTATATTCTTACGTTTATTCAATTCAAGATGTGTAATTTATTGATGAGTAGTTAAGATTTCCATGAGCTATGTATTTATAGTCCCTTTAAAAACAAACGAACATTGCAATTATTACCAAACACGTAACAAATATTTAAAGTATGAGAACTTTTAAATTAATGTATATCTACAATTGTAACATTATTTCCAATGCAATTTTGTTTCATAATGACGCATTTCTGGACAATGTGTTTCAACAGAAAAATACGAAAGTTGTGTGGAAGCAAAAAGTAATATGAAAATGTGCAGCATCATTAACAACAATGTTAGCATTGTATATATCTAATTATCAAAAATATGTTACCATTATTAATATATCTTTAAAAATATTATGTTTACCTTCGATATAAGTTTTTATAAAAAATATGTCATCTTTGCATTTATCTCATTATCTAACAAAAATACGTTAACATTGTATATGTCATTATTAAAAATATGCTATTTTATATATATATATGCATCATTTAAGTATTTTTGATATTTTTAATCCTTTAAGCGTCTGGAGAATTTAACGATTCATAACATAATAAATATGAAAAGAATATTTATGGGAATTTGCATGGATTATCTCACTTATTCATTTGTATTTTCCAGTGAAAAAGTTTAACATTAATATTAAAAAAATAAGTAGCGTTTGAATTAATAATTATGTGATGAAAAATATGATTAGGACGCTTAAAGAGTTGTTAAAAATTGTCACAATTTTAAATTTTCTGATTTACCTTATCTTCTGAATGATTTGTGCCATTAAAATAAAAAGCATTTTAATAAAGTATGTGACATTATAGTTTTCAACATTTATTTATACTGTATTTCAGTAATCGTTTTACATAAATTTCTTTTGTTTTTTTCATTCAATTTCTATTTTATTTAATTGTCCAATTTTTGTTTCAAATTTATATCAAACAAAATCATGTAGATAACCACAAATCTAGTATTATTAAAATATAATGAAAACTGTGAGCTACAGAACTCGAAATATAATTAAATTAAATCAATAATATAAAAATGTAACGTTGAAAATTGAAATTATTTATTTTCTTATTGCACATTAATGCATGTATAAAATGACCTACATTGCTCTTTAAATGTTAAATAAAGCAACAAATAATGTTTTGGAAGCAAAGTAGAGGCACTCACTTTCATGTACAGAAGAGAATCCCAGAATAATATAAAAACAATTCTGGCAAATCTTATAATTAATTGCCCCAGAAGCAATCTAGTTCTGCTTTTCTATCTAACATAGTGATTCCTAACGTCTTTGACTTACTTGCGGAGCACTGTAAAGCCGCTATCAGATTCACCGACTTTTCGAGCAACCAACTTTACAGACGATTTTAAGCCCAACTTTTTCCAGTTGAACGGGAGAAAAAGGTTACAATTGTCTTTGCTAAAGTTGGAGGAAAATCCGGGAAAACCAGTACTACTAGTACCAGCCGTCAATATTTATCGCATTTTCGTATCAATCGCTTATCTCTTCGCTGAAATGTTGAAAGGTGAGAGGAAAAGTTGCGGCTAGGACAGACTTTTTTGAGATGCGGATAAAAAGTTGGGGATATTGCTGTTTGCTATCACACTGGGTGTCGAGACAACATTTCGCGAAATGTTGGAGGAAATCAAGAGTTGGCTCAAAAATTGCTCGAAAAGTTGGTGAATCTGATAGCGGCTTAAGAAACAAATTTGTACGATGGTACCTCTTAGATACTTTATCCTGTAACATATGTTTAATGGTGTTTACAAGTATTTGTTTGAAAGGAGAAACTAGGTTTATATTGAAGATTGGAGTATAACCTTTGTCAGCCTCTTCATCCCTCAAGCAGTTGGTTATAAAAAATTTTAACCGTAAAGTCCAACGAGCAAAATTAAAATCAGTCTTTAACTTTTTATACACATTAATGGATCCTAGCAAAGGTTTAAACTATTTTCCTTTAACTGCTTTGTAGTCCAGTATAGAAAAAAACTAAAGCCTAAAAATTATTCTTAAATTTTATCTTATTTAATTTTCCTTCCCCTGAGTCAATGGATTCCCAAATCCTCAATACACTAGCCCATTGTCGGGCATTGTCGGACCTTATAATCATAAGTAGCATTCGTCTTACATATTTTATCAGCTGTTGTTGTCTCGCTTTTAGAAGACATGCAATTTTATTATTTTCTATTATTTTCTTAAGTATTATATTTCTATCTTTGAAAAGCCTTTTGTTTCATTATAGGCAGCTCAATCAATCGGACTCCAGTCTGTAACCTTCTAAAATCTTAATAAAAGCGGACCGAAGGTACATATGTGCTCTACAAACATAACATGGTTCCCCCGTCTGAGTTCTCCCTCTCAGGCCGTCAAAGTAAATATATACATAAACGGTCGCATAAAATCTATGCAATGAGTTATTTTTTGACTTTAAAAGTTCCACATTACTAAATTATTCCCCATTGCCACTAATATATATATCATTGCTGAGCTCCCAAACAGTCGACTTTTGAATACCAGTAATTTCAAAATATATGTTTCATTGCAGTTTTTCTACAACAGTAGCTATAGAAACAGCCTTCTGAGAAATTACCTCCTTGTAAAATTTGCTACAAAAATCTAAAAAGCAGATTATTGCATGAAAAAAACCGCATCAAAAAACGGAACATTTAGGAGCACTGACATTGTTAAAATCATGCATAAAAGTTCTTTTAAGGGTGAAGACATCAAACTATTTGTTTTTCATTTTTAGTGAGAGCAACAATATTGTCCATAAAATAGAATATAAAAATTTAAGGAGAGGCTTGTCCTTCTATGTTCTTATAGTCCAAGAGCCGACAGCACGAAAAACTATGTTATCAAGCACAAGAAAAAACCTTTATTTTATGAGAGAGTAGGGTTAGGGGAGTCTAATGATCCATGTCTGCCGGAAGTGAAGTGGTGCATAAGCTAAAAAGTAATACCACCAGTGGTTCATTCGTAGGTTTATCATTGTGTTTTCCTGCTCCCAGCCCTCGATGTTTTCATATCTTTGTTTGTAGGACAAACACAATGATAAACCTACGAGTGAACCACTTGTGGTACTAATTTTTGGCTTAAGACCACTTCACTTCCGACAGAAATTGATCATTAGATTCCCCTACTTCTACTCTTCCATAAAATAAAGGTTTTTTTCTTGTGCTTGATAACATAGGTTTTTGTGCTGTCGGCTCTTGGACTATTACACAATTTACGTACAATAGATACAATCGGCGATAATTAGCGTCCATTGTCTTTAAAAAATTCTGTTCTGGATTCAAATTTCTAATCAGGATTCAAATTTCTGTTCAATTACTAATGTACTTTGACTGGAATTTCATGAATTTTGATTCTACTTTTTCATACTTAATCTTCTTTTTCTTATTTAGTGGAGCTTCGTTAAAGTGCATGTGGGGCTATCAGTGTTAATTACAGGTTGGAATTACTGAACTATATAAAAAAAGTAATCTTCTCATTTTTTTAACCTTTAGGAATTATTACTATTACCAAACACTAACACATTGGTACAGTCCATATATGCAATTTCTTATTTTTGTTGCATGTAGTTTTGTATTGCACCAATGAAAATAACATTAAGATAATTAAAGAAATACCCTAGTAAACATTGAGGAATTAATTATTCGTTTACAGAAATTCGTTTAGAATTTTTCCATGCGTATGTGAAAGGATGCTAAATGTTATTTCTTTATCGAATATCTGTATTTCATATAAAATAAAACTAATTGCATTCAATGAATAATGTGGAAATCGGAATTAAAGAAGGAGATAAAATATAATTATGGATATTTTTAAAAATCAACACTGTATCAAACAAAGATATTTTCCATTTCAAAAAGATATATCTATTTATACATTAAAATTATTATACCATCATGTAATGCTTTAATTTAACGTTTTTATCTCCAGGTGCCTCAGAGAAGTGTGACAACATTATTTTAGTAGCCTAGAATGATAAAAATTAATTAACATATCTGAACAACGCATAGCTTCAACTCTCACCTGAACTACACTCATGGGCGGACAATGATGCACAACATATAATTATGTTTAATTAATGATTTGTATATGTATTAATTATCCGTTACCATATTGCATGTGTAAATTGAATTGATTCATTGTTGTATGTGTTTTTGATATAGACATGTAATGAGCATTTTGCACCATAATATTATATAACTGCTGAATAGTTAAAACGCGTTTGTTTGGAATTGAAAATAAATCATGTTACAGAAGAATATATAATCTACTGAATCTATAGTATATCTGATAATTACTGAACTAATGAAACTAAGTTTAAAACAGTTCGAGCGCAAAATATAATGATGTGTGATGTAATTCGATAAATTATGTACAGCAAATAAGCATGGCTAAAAAAGTACATAAAAGTCGATATCATATGCATTACATTTACATTAATATTCTTAAGCTTTAGGCATAAATACTTTTTTAATAAATAAATGTCGTCAAGATATACAAATTTTTGTATCATGTGTTGTCTATTTGTATTTCTTTTATCTTATATCTCTAATAATTTATCCCTTCTGAAGTATCGACAGCTAAGATTATAAAGTTTTAACTAAAGTTAACAATAAGTTATTTTCTTACCCTCTATAATAAACACAGAATTGCTTTATAAACCATCTAATTTAATTTAAAATGTATTTAAAACATTTCACATTATTCGTCACATGCTATTATCTCTGATATCTTAACTATCATGGATGTGGCATATCAAATGAATAGTGCGCAATTAGAGCTGGTTTATCTGAATAAATAATAAAGTTCATCCTATTGTACATTTTAGATCCATCTCAGTCAACTAGAGATTAGATTAATCTTTTGATTACGGCAAAGACTGGCGACTTTTTTTATATTCAACCGTAACACAATTTGCGAAAAGTTTTCGTTGTGGAATATTTTTCTTAAACATGTCCTAGTGTAAGTATATGGCAGACATTATTTTTCAAAAAGTGGCACGAATAGACTAACAAGAGCTAAAAATCATGCATCCTGCATAGATTATGAATCACTTTAGATTGATATTTATGCTACACGGTATAAACGTTAATTCAATTAAGCACATAGCACAGTTTAAAATTTCCCATTCTCCAATTTTAATTAATAAACTGAATTGTACTTTATATTCTTTGTGTATCCCTGTATATGATCTATAAAATTTATACATACCAAGTAATATTCAAGAAAATGCTTAAATTTTAAAACGCGTGCCACAACTGAAAAGTACTGACAGCTCAAAGCAGTACTTTAGAAAAATACTTTTGTGTGTCTCTGTAAATGAACGATAAATTATATGCGTACCAGATTCTACAGTAAGGGCTTGTTGTACACATCAGTGATATATGTCATTTTCAATGTGTTTAAAATAGTGTAATATCTCTAAAATACACCGCAAACGATTTTTCCCCCATAATAGGCCGTAATGGGGTGGAATTCTTTTGAGTTTTTGAGTATCCCTGTAAATTATCCGTAAGGGCTACACACTTTATTTTCGATACGGAACGTACTATAGTAAACTCCAATAATATATATCAACTTCATGGTAATCGCAGTATATTTACCCGAGTATTATACGCACTATATTTACCGACTTTTCTTTGCAAGTTTCTCTTAACTGAAATAAACATTTAGTTTTTCCTCACTCTGAATAAATCAGAGAAGATATAAATTTCATCTTCGTAAAAATGTGAGAATAATTTTAAGATATTATTCTTAATAAATTTAATGCATGGCGTTTACCTTGCACATGCATTAGCATGCATGCCCGAGCAGATGGACAGACAAGCCCAATTCTTAAACACTTTTCAATTTTCTCGGAAAGCGTTAAAAAGTAGTGCACTGAGACGTATTAGTCCCAATCCGTAGTCAACAGTTTGAAAGAATATCTTTTAAACATGTGCAAGGTAAACGTCATGCATTAAATTTATTAAGGATCTTATTAAGAATCTTAAAATTATTCTCACATTTTTGCGAAGATGAAATTTATATCTTCTCTGATTTATTCAGAGTAAGGAAAAATTAAAAGTTTGTTTCAGTTAAGAGAAACTTGCACAGAAAAGTAAACATAAACTCATCTTTCAAAAATATTTCTCTTAAAATTCCTTAAAAATGAAGGTGATGAAACGTTTTTTAAATATACGTATTTTGGAAGTTACTGTTAAGCGCTTGTAACTACCTTCTCAACGTACGCAATATGCTTCAAAGTCCTCTTCTATAAATCTGTTAAAGGTTCATGGCAGCGTTGCTAATTCGCTACGTTTTTTAATCAGTTTGCTTAATTGCCTCCACATTTTTCAAACAGCAATATTCTCCTTATTTTTGCTTATTTAATATGTTATTAAATAAGAGAAATATTTCTATTTAAAAAACATGGTTGCAATCAAGCAATCTGAATTATAAAAAAGCATCGGACTGCCAATATAGATACTATTTCCACGGTTCTTACAGGTCAGGTAATTTCCCTGACTTAAGTCAAGAAAAACACCAGTATTTTCTCAGAGAAAAACTCGCCTTTTGCAAACGTGCGATTATATAAGTCGAGTTTTTCTGCATAAAATTACTAGTATTTCTCCTGAAATTTTAGGAACATTGTGTATCCCTTATTTTTACAATTATTTATATGAAATAGAAAGAAATTATGAAGTAATTATTATTGGCACATCTTTTTTAAGTAAGAGATAATTATGGCCACAGCCTTTATAATTCTTGAAGCTTTTTCGTCACACTTATTTAATTTTATTACGAACTGAAGTCTTTTGCCATAGTTAAAAACTTATGCAAAAGAAAAAAGGTTCAAACTTTTTATCTCAAAAATATTTTTTATTAAAATTTCCGATAAATGAGTTTAAATATTGAAAGTAAAGAAATATGTTGACATTTTCAAACAGAAATACGTATTTCTTAACTTGGAATAACTGTTCGTGACAAACATTTTCAAGAGTAGACAAAGACGTTTCTTATTTGTCTTCGAAAATAATTTGAATCCACCTAAAGAAATGGAAAGAAACTAAAGTTTTGGGATTTCAACGTGAAATTTGCACGCTATCAAATAAAAAACTCAACATGCTTTTCTTTGAATTAAATTTATAAATTAAAAATGCAAGATTGTTTTCAGATATATGTTCCTGATTTATAACATTTACAAAATATTTTAGGAAAAATTCAAAGATTTAAATTTTTCTATCTAGAGTTTTAGAAAATAAAGGTTATATATTTATTTATTTTAGCAGCTATGAAAATCCCTTACTTGGAATTTCATTGAAATACGATAAGAAATATTTAAATTGACAAAAAAGATTTATGGCGTAAACATATGGGTTTAAAACTCTAATAAGATTGAAAGTTTTTTGTAAATAAAAAAAAACTGAAATTCAATTAAAATATTGCTTTTTCTTCCAATCAGAAGGAATTTTACAAGAAAAATATTTAGAGTATGCGGAAAAAAGTTCAAGTATATTTTACATAAAAACGCATAATTTTCGTGTGGTGCAAAAAAATGTTGTTTTATATAGGCAAGATAAATGTACTTGAATCTAAATTTTTAAGCTCAAAGTGAAGACAATGCACTGGAACGAGAATAAATCTTTAAATCAAATAAATCTCCAAATCACTTCTTATCTTAGTCTTCCATATATCTTATTTAAAATATCTTGAA
Source organism: Maratus speciosus (assembly GCA_963932465.1). NCBI lineage: Eukaryota > Metazoa > Arthropoda > Arachnida > Araneae > Salticidae > Maratus > Maratus speciosus. The sequence goes on along the minus strand of OZ010788.1, from coordinate 532,980,695 downwards.
AACAGAATACTAATGAGGGAAACCTAATTTCCTTCTCTTACTTTCTACAAAAAGAAAAAAAAGAGATGACAATAGAAAAGTTTATCCAAAATATAGAAGTAAAAAAATAAATATACGTATAAAAGCAATCTTGTGAACCTATTAACTGCATAATTTCAAAATACTTTCTGTATCACAACTTAGTGCTTTTATGTTAATAAATTAAATATGTTAATACTATATAATTGGAGAATCAAGACAAAATACATAGGTAGAATATACTTCTAAGTGCATCCAAAATTTATAGCGGAATCAGATTTAAAACGGAACTTTATTTTAAATGTGAAATGTTTATCCTGAAATAATGGGGGTGTTGTCTCAAAAGTGTTCTTTGAAAATTAAAATTGCTCTTAATAGTTCGTAAAATTAAATAACGATATCAATAGATGCCTGATAGTATACCGCGAGGCGAAAGTATCAACTACCAAATTTCGAAATACACTTTTTAAAGCCTATGTTATTTTGTTAATACCAGCAGGTCAAACGTCTATACAAAACATATTGCAGTTTTAAAACTTAAAATACACATTTTTATTTTATATAAAATGACGTCAATTGCATTCACTGAAGATTTACACGTTTACGATTAAGTCTTAAACAACATGTATAGAAAAATATGCATATGACGTCACTATCGCGGAATAACACACAAACTCTGCAGAAAGCGATGTCGTCATTCAAGAAACTCGATAAAAAAGGGTATCTAATGATTCATATGCCTTCATTTGCTTGTAACATTAATATGGATACTGATAATTAAATATAGTTCATAATTGCTCCTTTTTTATCAGAAATAATTCATTTATATTTTTTCAAAATTCGGAAAATACTATTACACACGGATTAATAAAATTGCACTCTTTCAGCTTTTTGATAGGAATTAAGTAAATGCGGAGAAAATCAGTCACACAAATAGTCTTTTAAATAATTTTTTATAGAAGACTATTCTTAGCATTGCACGTATTTTTATTAAAATTTTTTTCCTGTTGTTATGAGAAATTGGCAACAAAAAGATAATAGTAATCTACTATTTCTACAGAGTTCTAAGTAATATTAAACGGTTTACAATATGAAGGCGTTTACCTAATTTTACCTAATTTAAATGCGTTACCAAATTTAAATGCCCTCATTCGGTCCAGCCGTAAATAGACTCTGTGGAATCGCAAGTATTGAACTTAATTTTGAGCGGTTTTAACCGATTTCAGGATTGTATTTTTAACAGCACGCCAAACCGAAACACATCATCCTCATCTATCTCTTACCTCTGTGACTATTTTCCCTTGACTTTATACAGAAATGGAGTACTTAAGTTGCCACCATTACAGAAAAACATTAAAAACTACAAAATATTAATACCTCAAAAAAAATTAATATGCAGTTTTCAAACAAATTTCATTTAAAATTACTTTTTTTCCCGTATAAGACAGCATAAAAATTGGAAATGTACGAAGTATTTAAGTTTAAATAACTACAATCGATTATCAGTATTTAACCGAACAATGATACACCTTTTTCGTCTTACTTGTGGTTTCTGGTTAAGTGTAACGTTATTTTTATATGACGACACTTTAATTAATGTATGAAAGAAATAGCATATCCTGGGCTATTAATCGCTGAGACCCCCTAATTAAAAGGTTAAATTAGTTAATCTTTTTAAATGCTACCAAACAAACACAGCTCGATATGCTTTCAAATCAGATCTTTTAAAAATTGTGAAATATTTTGCTCGAAACAATGAGGGCGTTCTGTTAAATGTGTTCTTTAAATGTTAAACTTATACTAAACATTTTTACAAATTTATGGGGAGAGAGCAATAGATGTGTCATAATATGCTTTGAGGCACACTTCTCATCATTAATCCATCATCACAATTTTTAAGCATTCTTTGGCACGATTGTGTTGAATACTAACATTTACAAACATTTAAAGGCATTGGTTGAAAAATTAAATAAATATTTCAGAAAATATAAAAGCTATAACAAAATTAAAATTATAACATTAATGATAATTCAAACTATAAAATAATAACGCGACACTGGCATAGGAAGTTAAGAAATATAAGTGGTACTTAAATAGTTTATTTTAAATAAATTTAACTATTAGGACTATCCTTATTTAATAGAATATTTATAAGAATAGTTAATCGTTCGAGTTATTTATAAATTACATTGGTACAAAATCAACATTTAAATTACTTTAGATAAAAGATTTTATATACTGAAAATAGTATAGAATAGACGATTATCAAATCATGAGAAGACGGATAGCTTGAGGTGACAGAGAACATCTTGTATAATATACTGTTTTACCAGAAAAGACACAATCTTACAGTATTAAAGTGACTAACCATATTTTTTTTACAGTTCGTAAGAGTTATATTGCGTAAACATATTTTATAGTAATGCAGGGTGATTAAAATTAAACTGACGTTACTCAGATGCATATAGCTCCAGTTCTAGTGATATGATCTGAATGAAACTTCAAATTTATGTTATGTAGATCATGTGGCCGCGGTTTTTGTAAACAAAAGTTTGAAATTTCGCCACCATGTGGCGTTTTAGCGACTTTAAAAGAAAAATAACGGTTCAAAAATGAAAGAATAACGGAATATTCTATTTATTTACACACATGTGTGCACAATGTGCATACCTTGTCGGTCATCAATATGCTGAAATCATATAACAGCGTTATCAATGGCCGCACTCAACATATCACAAGGAATAAGGGAGACATGGCGTACGTTTCAAGTGCTCTTAATAAGTTACACGTCCTTGATAATCACGATCTTTGAGAAAACCCTCAGTCAGAAGCCACAATTGTTCAGATCTGGTGACCTTGGCGGCCAGGCAATCGGGAAAGTACGCAAGATGACACGTTCATAACGGAAATTAGTTGAATCACATTCGTTACACGTCTCGCCCTATGAGAAGTTTCTCCATCTTGCATGAACATTGTGGTGACCAAACAGCCTATTCGCCTTAACGCTGGGACACCATGATTCTCCAGGAGTCTATTGTATCGGTCCCTTATGATTGTATACATAAAAAACTCATTCACTATGACTTCCTCAAAGAAGTACGGGTACGAAATGAATTTCACCGTGAATCCACACCATGCCGTGACGTATGGGGAATGTAGCAGCCGTTGTTCCACGGCATGAGGATTGCTGGAACTCCATATGCGGCAGTTCTGTGTGTTCACAGCACCATATAAGTGAAAATGAGCCTCGTCTGTCCATGAGATACGGGATGGTTAGTACTCATCTACTTGCATCCTCGCCAGAAAACGCAAAGCAACATCAAGACGTGCAAATTCATCTCGCGGATTCAACTGTTGCACGAAATGCATCTTCTAAAAGTAGATATTTAGAATTTTGCAAACAATCATGCGCACGATTGCCCACGGTATGCCCAGTGCTTGTACTACTCAGCGGCAACTTACAGTAGCATTTGAAGAACTTGCAGATGCTTCAGCTGTTAAAATTGCAGCTTTCTCTGCGATCGTCGGCTAAGTTCCACGCCGCCCTCTTCCCGATGTAATATCCAAAAAACAGGTTCCATCCAACTTACTTATCATTTCTTTAACAGCATTTACGGACATGGGTGCTCTCCTTAAGTTTTTAATATGCCGATAAGTACGGAGTGCTACCGAAGCATTGCTCTCATTCTGATAAAAAAAAAAAAAGTCACGCTCAATGTGCGTCCCATCTTGTTTCGCAGCATGTTCACTGCGGTCGAATGATTTCTTTCAACCATACGTATCACTTTTATAGCAAAATTGCATTAGCTACACATTTGCATGCGGTTTTAGTACTACACCGCCATCTGGTGGCAAAATGTCTAACTTTGCCTTTTACCTAGGCCGCATGATCTACATAACATATGTTTGAAATTTCATTTGGATCCGTTCAGTAGAACCAGGGCAATGGGCATCTGAGTACAGTCATTTTAATTTTAAACACCCTGAACTTGCACTAATATGTAAGAAAAGAAAATGAAAGTTAAAAGTTTCAAAATATTAAATAAAGTTAAAATTAAATAAAAGTGGAACTTGTAGAGCTCTTATGTAGATTTCCTTGTTAGCAATTTAATCAGTATTTATGGTTTCTTTTTTAAGTAGAGAGTTTTCTTCGAGATGAAGTATCTTACAGAGAAGACAAAAAATAATTGTCTCTGGAACATTTAATGCGACTCAAAAATTGTCTTTTTTTTAAATGAAGCGTGCTTAAGCCCTGCAGCCTCTGTATTAAGAAGCCATCTTTGGAAAATATACTTCTACGAAATTTATTTCGTGAAAAAAGAAAAACTGATTAAATTATTTTCTGACGTCATTCTAATGTTTACAGATAATAGTAATTAACAAAGAGGTGTAATAAACGATTTTATAATAAAGCTTAGAAGTTTATTATGACATTTTATTTGGATGCTTATGATACTCAACATTACTTGAAGATTCTCAAATGCTTCCGCTTAATTACAGTTTGACGACTAACACTTTTCGCGGTATAGCACAGATGAGAGTCGTCGCACTAAGTATGATGAAAAATGAAAGATGAAGTTAATTTTCTGTAGACATATTTTCGATCGTTTGTATTCTAACTCATCATTTATGCATTAATTGCTGTTACCCATAACTCCTTTCAGATAAGATTAAAAGAAAAATCAATATATTTATTAAGCAACTAATTTTACTCCTCAAAAATTGAAAGTGCATACAATTAAACAAATCTTTAACACATTTTATAGTAGACATTATTCTTGGTGATTATATTTTGCATATTTATGTTTTTTTTTATAAGTGATCATTTCCAGCTATTACATGCGCTTCAAATTTCAAACGCTTGTGCTTGAAACATTTTTCTTTCTCTGTGATTGAAGAGTTTGAATAAACATAGACAATAAACATAATTTTAATAAACATAAATCATTTGTATTCTAACTCATCAATTATTCATTAATTGCTGTTACATATAACCTCTTTCACATAAGATTCAAAGAAAAAATCAATGCATTAATTAAGCATCTAATTTTACTCAGCAAAAATTGAAAGTGCATACAATTAAACAAATCGTTAACACATTTTATAGTAGACATTATTTTTGGTGATTCTATTTTGCATATTTATGTTTTTTAAATAATCATTTACAGCTATTTCATGTGCTTCAAATTTCAAACAGTTGTGCTTGAAACATCTTTCTTTCTCTGTGATTAAAGGGTCTAGAATAAATATATACTTCCTTGTTACTCTATTTCATCAAGTCTATTTAATCTATTTTACATTTACATCGTTTGTGATTTAGCCCATGTTTCCATGTTAAAGAATATTGTCTAAAGTGATTCTGTAGTAAATATTTTTGAGGATGTTTGTTAATTAAGTAGTCATCCCCTTTAGACATGAGATTGAGATTGCAATGAAATAAAAATATCAACATCCAGCTATTCCAAATATATATCATTCTAAAATACCTTAAATTTAGAACAAAATGGCAGTTATATGCTATTTAAAATGGAAATTAAAACATAATTAAGCATAAAATTCCCAAAACAATCATAAAAACTACAAAAAAGTCCGAAACTCTCATATACTTATTGAATTTTTATTAATTTTACAGCGCTAGATCTACCAATAATGTTAAAATATTTTTCACATCCAAAATATTTCAAAGTCTAAAGGTTTATTTATTAAGGAATAGAGTTGCACATTACAATAAGAAATTATCTGGTGCAGTACACTATAAATAAATAAAAAACAGCGTTTAAAGCACCAAAATACTTAATTTCTTGTTGCAAGCTAGCTTCTGTAGCCATAGCGCACCGTCATAAGTGCAAAATATGCTTGATCAGAAAAGAAAAGAAAATTGCTGAATATGTAGGAGAAGCTTCTCCTACATATATTTCAACAATTTTCTTTTATGAGTAATCATATTTTGCACTTATGATGGTACGCTATGGCTACCGAAACCAGTTTGCAACAAGAAATAAAGTGTTTTGGTGCTTTAAATGTTGTTTATTATTTATTTATAGGGTTGCTTATTGCTTTCAATTGACGATAAAAAAAAAAAACCTATTATTTCTTCAAAGAGTACCCCGATTCAAGAATATCGATTCTCATATGAATTGTTTTATTGTTTTTCAGGATTATGAAAGATCCGAAATTTGGCAGGAAAATACTCCAGTGGGGGCCAATAAATAACTCACAAAGATATTTTAAGACATAGATTCAGATGTTTTAAAATTTAAAAGGATTATCAGTTATACCGTCTCCCATTCTACGATAACCGATGTGTATCAGCAGAAGTGACAACCAAGTTGATTTTTTACTGGATTTTTTCTGTAGCTTTTCAATAATCAGTTTGTTTTTTGAAAAATAGACGTTAGGAGGGGGAGAAGGAATTTCTTGCTTTATTAGTCGCATTGGCTCTTCTTCGAATTTCATGTGAATGATATGCCACTGTCGAAAACCTAATCTCGAATTAAAAATACACGCTCACAGATTTCGCATTTTCTTAATATATTTATTAAGTTTTAGTGAAACAAGGGTTATGAGAGAATGTACAGTAATAGGAAGTTGAATTACGTAATTGCGGATAATAAAGGTTGGGGAAATTTGGATAATGATTTAGTGTATGTTTTCATGTTAAAGAATATTGTCTAATGTGATTATGTCGTAAATATTTTTGAGTAAATTTGTTAGTTAAGCTGTCACCTTTAGTGAGGGAGGAAAGAAGTTTTGGAGACATTTGCTACGGAATTAGCTTACCATATTATCTAGTTCTGAGCGTATTGACAACTACTTAGGAAGTATCTTATTTCAAATGAAAATCAAATTTCAAATTATTTTATTTTGCTTAAAAGGCGCAAAGACCAACCTAGTGAAAAAGATTCCATGCCGGGAATCGAACCCGGGCCATCAGTATAGCGCACTGACGTTCTACCGACTAAACCACATGGAACGATAACCAGCCTGGAACTTCTCACTATTAGAGGTTGGCAAGGCTACAAACGCAGCACGAGATGGAATATTATTCCGTGAGCCACCAAGATGGGGCAAACACAGACCCATTAATAGTGAGAAGTTCCAGGCTGGTTATCGTTCCATGTGGTTTAGTCGGTAGAACGTCAGTGCACTATACTGATGGCCCGGGTTCGATTCCCGGCATGGAATCTTTTTCACTAGGTTGGTCTTTGCGCCTTTTAAGCAAAATAAAATAATTTGAAATTTGATTTTCATTTGAAATATTGTATGCAAGGCGAATTTCTCTCTCTGGAAAATTTTCCAAATATTAATCTAGGAAGTATCTTATTGGAGTATCCTTAATATTCACAGCTATTCAGAAACAACTTTAGACTAGATGTACCAACTCTTTAGCCCTCGTATGAAAAATAATTATAGTAGCGCCATAAATTGGAACAATGAAGTCTCACTTTAAATTTTGTACTAAAGAAGCGCATTTTAAATTAACTTTCATGCCGACAAAAAAATAAGTCACTTCTCTTCTACGTAGTACTGCTGTCACGTTACTAACATAGGTTGGTTTAGGATGAACTGTTTTTTAGCCTACCTTGACTTTATAAATTAAAATATTTTCGATGAATATAAATGGAATTAGAATCATTAAAACATCTATAAAATAAAACAAAGGGAAGGAATTTTGCCTTAAAAGTAAATTTTACTCCACTTTGCATAATCTCTCTCTCTCTCTATATATATATACATATTACGCTATCTTACGTGGCACAGAAATCGTGATTATTTGTTAATTGTTTAATGGCAACGCTCGAATGAAACGCATCTCATTGGTTATTCAACAGCGTTTATTGCATCTCCATACTTATAAGGGGGGTAACCATAGGGGAGGATCCTGTTCTGTCACCAAATACCGCCAAGTTTGTCGCCAACTTGGCAATATATCACCAAATTTGGCGACCAAAATTAGTCGCCAAAAGTGACGCCAACTTGGCGATACCTCTAATATTTGGCCAAATGCCCATAGACAACTATTGTAAACCAATAGGGTTTACTTGCTTACAGAAAATCAACAAATTGAGAGATTTTAATGCAATGAAAACTAATATTAGCTTAAGGGATTATATTAATTATATTTAAGGGAGTCCAAGTAAATTAAATTATGAATAAATGTAGCATGATTCAATGCTTTGCATGCTTTCCCAAACATAAATTTTAAGGGAGACCAAACTCGTCGTCAAGGGCGGCTAGTTTCAATTTATTTTATTTTCTGATTGAAAATCGCCAAATGAATGGACATAGGACGACACGCAATATCGTAAATTTTTCTGACGGAATAATATTTGTCTACACACGCTTACATATATAGATATATTACTTCGTAAATCAAGTGAAAATATGTATTTTAATTTGTCAAATATGATGGCCTTAAAAATGTTAGATCTTATGGCATTATTTTAAAAAGAAATCCTAAGCGCGAATAAATCTATTCTTGATTTAAAACACTTGTTTGAAAGGAAATTGAAAATTCCTGTTTCATAATTGAAAATGTACTCATAACGTCACTTTTAGATGCAAAAATTAAAAATAAATGATGAAAATTTATTATTCGGTTATCGAAATTTCGATTTCATCTAGAAATATGAAAACAAAAAAAAAAAAAAAATACTACAAAAAATTCCTAAAAATTTAAATAAAATATTGTTATATAATTAAAATATACATTTTCTTATTATCAAATCTGCATTTTTGATTAAAAAAGAACCTTTCCTTTGCTTACCTATTTATGCTCTTTGTATTACTATAAAACATTTGAAAATACATGCTTTTTTTTAATATGACGTAATTTTTTCTAGAAAATCATTTCTAAATAATTCTTCTTTGAATATTCTCTATTAACCAGTAATACGGGAGGTATAAATTGTTTGAAATAACAGGGGATGTTTGGCCTTAGAAACCTCATTTATTTACGGATCTCGTTAAACCATCCTTAATTAAATATTAGTATAAAATTGTATACATGTGTAATTTGTACCTTCAACTTAAAACAGAACGAAAGAAAAAAAACTTTATTTTTCAAAGAAATTTTCACACAGAAAACATTTTTTTCTATTCAGGGCTTGCAATGTTCCTAAATGTTTCTACTTTACTACTACGAGTACTATTCAAAGAGAAATATTTTTGGTAGATTTCTTTAAAAGTTGAACAGTTTATGCATTTCTTGGGCTTCCTAGTTAACGCCGTCTTTGAGTAGCTGTATTTCTAGAACTAGAAGAGCCAGAAGAGAAAAAATGTCTAATTGTAGCCTTTACTACATAAGAGTAAATATAATTAAATTTAAAGATGGAAAAGCGTTTAGGTTAGGATTAAAAATGAAAATTATAATTAAATTATAAAATATATAGTAATATAGTAATTACCACTAAAAAGGGTGAAAAAAGTTAGAGTGACAATATGTTCAAATGTTCAAAACAGACGAGATGAAGGAGGGAAAGGTTAGTACTGCTCTTTTAAATATTTGCAATGCAAATATACCAGAAATTTGACTGTTTAATAAAAGTGAGAGGTAAAGTAAAAAATTTTAGAAGTTTTGCGAGCACTTTCTATTTTAACAAAGAAAAAAAATCCCATTAGGCTTGATTGACTTAGTACAGTTGATGAGAACCGCACCACATTTGTTACGTATTAAGCTTACCATATTATGTAGTACTGAGTGTGTTGACAACTACTAAGGAAGTACTTTACTGAAATATCCTAATTTAAGTTTAAATATTCAATGCGATTCAGAAACCACTTTAAACTAAAGCTACCAACTCATTAGCCCTCGTATAAAAAATTATTATAGTAGCACCATAAATTGGAACAATCAACCCCTTGGGAACGAAGGACCGGTATACGTGCCGCGTAAGTTGCTCAGAATCCGTTATTATTCTCACCAGTAAATTTTTATTATACATTTTACCTTATTTAATCCGAGCATTTTTCCGATTCAATTCGGAAAAAAATTCTGGTTTGAAAAACCAGTGATAAAAGATTAAGAATTCTGTAAAAGACGCTCGTACCGAAGTGGTTAAGTTTCACTTTATATTTCTACCAAACAAGCGCATTTTTTATTAACTTTCATGCCGACGAAAGAAACAAGCCACTTCACTTCCAACCAGTTTTGATGTCACGTTATTAACATTGATGTCACGTTAGTTTCGGATAAACTGTTTTTCAGACTACATTGACTTTATAATCGAAAAAAATTTCAATGAATATAAATGGAATACGAAATAAAAGAACATTTGTAAAATGGAACCTATCTCAAACGGAATTCTGCTTAAAAAAAAAAAAAAAAAAAAAAAAAAAAAAAAAAATCATAAACCTGTCGAAATGAATTCAACGGAATTAATAGATGAAACAGGAACACTAACACGGTAACTTATTTAAAACTGGATTTATTTCTAGTCCCTCACGATTTCACCTTAGAACGTTTTTCGGAATATGATTTTTGATCAAAGTGAATGTTTTTGAATGAAAATTACAAAGAGATTCTGCAATAAAACAATAAATTTATAACAAGAGTGCAAGTTATTTTGAAAAATAATAACTGATATTAAAATCAAGTAATTTATGTTATGTGTCAAGAGGATAGTTTGTAAATTTTATGTTACATAGGTTTACATACATTAATAGTTTTGTTAAAAGAGAAATAATAAATATTTTTTATACACAATTAAACCATATTTTACTTCGCAAGAAAATAATTTTTGCTATTTATACCAGTAAAAATAAGACATAAATATATTTATAAAAATATAAAAGTGAAAGAATATTATAAGCACTATTTGATAAACTTCTGGTATAAAAATAAGTAAACAAAAAAATCACTTAATGAATTAAAATTGTCTTGTTCATATTAATGAAAATTCTCCAATAATATTGTGTGTATCAAGTTGATCCAAAATATTTGCTTCTACTAACATAATAGCAAGATTTGGAAGTGTTGTATAACATTATATCGGAGTTTTATCTTATTTATTTATTTTTACTTTAGAAAATAATCGTTCATCAAATATTACAGACTAGCTGTTTAACCCATTCTACGCAAGGGAGTTCATGTTTAATAAATATTCGATTTAGAAAAATATTTTTCTACTACTGTGTATTTTTCAATGAAATTTAATTTATCATGCTGCTATGGCAGCAGACGATAAAATGATATCTTTGGAACAAGGAAATAAATAGAAAAAATTTTTTTGTTGATGTTTGTCATAAAATATTTTTCTTCATTTTTTTAAAAAAGGTAATAATTAAGCGCAATTAAATAATATCTAATTATTTGCATGCGACGTAAAAGAATTGTCGTGATAACCGCTACAGCTGCATAGTATTGCTGAGTGGCTTACGTAATATGTATAACTCATATTGCAGTAAATATTTAGAACTGGTTAGAAATCAAGCGATTAGGGGTTGAATATAAAAAAGGGCAAAAGTTCAGCAAGCACATAAAATAAAATTAAATCTATTTAAAGTTTTCGAATTTTTTGCCCCAATCGTTCATGGGCCCCCTACCAACAAGCCGTGTGTCAAATTTTGTAGCCCTGCGCCCTGTGGTTTCCGAGTGTTTGAGGTTACGAATTTTAATAGGGTAGATACCCATTGTGGAAAGAGATAGATGGAGATGCAGTATGCCGTAAAAACGGTTTGCAATATGATGCGGGTTATCGTTCAAATTTAAATGGTCTCACTCGGCCCAAACAAAACAGGCACCTGGACAGGGGCCGAATTCTTTGACATCACCTGTGCATTTTTTTCTCTAAATGAAAGTGGTCTGCTTATTTTTAAGCATTCTAAAGCAGCATTCCAAAGCAACATTCCATTGTATTATGAATTAAAAACTATATTACTAAAAGTTTTCTTCTTTTTTTCTTGAAAGAACGTGCTTGTGTGTGGGCCGACTGTAGCTTATTTTAGGGTTACTTTTTTGGCATCACCGCCAGCCACCTTACTGCAACTCCATCTACCTCTTTCCACCATGGTATATACCGGCCATGACAAAATAATCCGAAAAGCGATTGTATAACAGAAATGAATTGTGATATTGTCGTTTTAATAAATATTCTGAAATATGAGATATATTCCGCTTCAAAAATGAGAAATAAATAATTGGTTATATAAATTTTCTAATTACACATATAGCACGCTGGTACGGTACGCCACTAAATAAATTCTAAACATTTTATCTTACAGATCCAAAATATCGAATCTTTGTTATGTTTGCTATCGAATCACATTTTTATATTGCTTTAAAAAGAAATAAAAAGCCCATGTCAATGGCTAAAATTAAAAGGTAAGAGAATAATTTTTATGATTTTTTTTTAATTTAAAAGTACATATTTGGGTAACTATAATTAAATACTAGTAATATGTACGAATCTGAAAATTTAATAACCAATACTTAAACAATTTTAATTTACATAATACTTTCCCGATTTAACTATAAACTCTATTTAACGATTATTTCAAAGATATCCTTTGCAATCGTCAAATCGAGGTTCAACTGTATTTTTAGAACGTTCGTGGAATTTCACTGATTAATTTTTATAGGCTGTTACCACGGCTCATAAGAGTTTCCTGAAGATCATTAAAACGTGCAATACATTCGAAGTTCTTCCAATATCCAATGCGTAATTCAGAATGCATGCAGTTAGCTTTACGCAATCAAATAAGTACATAGAAAATACTATAAAAATATATTTATGCATCCCTTTTCCTTCTGACTTTCTAAATTCAACTATTCTATTAAATTTTCTTAAAGCGATTTTAAAAATGTTTATAGCGATTTAAATTTTTTAAGGCCTTCTAGTTTTATATGTTTCCAGGTCATCTAAAAATCGGGATTTTGCTTCATGACGTCTTGATTGATTGGGAAGATTGATTTTGATATGAACATTTTTATGGAGTGATTGCCAAGAAATTCGGAATTGCTTTTATTTTTCTTTGTTTGGATTACCCGATTCGTTTTATACGAAATTTATGATAAAGAAAATTTCATTTCCATTAAAACAGTAGACTAAAGATCTGAACAATTATAGAAAATTGAAAGATTTATCTTTCGCAATCTAAGGTTCTGAATTTAAGGAATTAAAAGATGGTTAGAACGACAAATTTGATACGATTTTTAAATTGTATTATATGATTTCTTAGGTTATTTTGAAATTACTTGAAATTTTGTTGAAAGACATAGCAATTGAGAACTCATAAATAACATTTATTTCAATAAGTATATTTAAAAAAGGACTGTGGAGACAAAGCTTATGAACATTACCGAAGTTTCTATATGATTTAAAAAGTAATAAAGAGTGTTAATTAATCGTTTGCTATGCATTATGTTAAATAATTTCAAAACTTGCATTTTCATTCTTTATTTGTGTTTACTTCTAAAAGAAAGACATATTAACTTAGGTAAGCAATTTGATAAAATATTTTTAACGCTTTTAATAACAGCAAAAGTGTCCTAAATTTCAAATTTTCTATGCGATTTAAAAAATGGTATGGGGCACTAATTAATTGTTTCTTAAATATTCTGTTCAATAACGTTTAAACTTATAATGTCATACTTTATTTGCGTTTACTTCTAAAGTAAATACATATTATCTAAGGAAAGAATTTTTAGATAAGTAAGTGGATAAATTATTTTTAAGCGCTGCTAAAAATTCCCCTTTAAAAAAGTTACAAAAAAAATAATTTTATTTAATTACGAAATTTAATTTTTTATATGTTTCATTCGCATCTTTTTTTCAAAAAAATGACTGTGGCCATCACAAAAGTCTTTTCTACGCCCTTCTAACACAGTAATTTATAATAGCATCAACAATCTATCTATATTATAAAGGACAAACATATCTGTGCGTAACGCATACGTCATTTTGCGAATGGCAACACTTTGAAATTTGAAATAAAATTTTGGTTTTGCAATTTTCTCTACTGCAAATTTTTAAACTTCTAAACATCGCACATTTTAAATTTTTACACCGTCGTATATGGAAAAAATTGCTCTTTTAAATGCAATTTGTTTGAAAGCTGTATCTCAATTTATTTTTGAGATATTAATTTTTTTGCAGTTTTTAATGCCATTTTTCTTATCGTGGCAACAAAAGTGCCCCATTTCTATTGAAAGTCATTGAAAGTAAACGGAAAATAGGAGATACTATATATTTCTGTTGCCATTTCTCATAAAAACTGAAAAAAAAGTTGAAATTAAAATAGGGGCTATGTCAAGAACATTGTCTGTTAATCCGTGATAATGACGTAATATGCATACTTTTCTATAGACGATGTTTAAGAGTGGATTGTAAAAGGGGATTGCGTTAGTGGATGCAAATAACGTCATTTTATAAAAAAGCGTATATTTTAATTCTTAAACCTGAATTATGTTTTGTAGAAGTGCGTCATTTTCAAAGCCTAGCTGCTGTGAAATTTTTCACAGGTGAAAATGGTTCACTTTTGAAAATAATGTAATTGAAACCACACACTGATAAAACGCAACGTTTTACAAAAATTTAGAGTATCTTTATAGAAGAGAGGTGACATGTAAATAATAGCGATTTACATTACAGAAATTGATGATTCTCGCCTGGATGGATTTGCTTCGCCGAGTTACACAAGCAAACAAATAATTTGTGGTGTAAAATAATGTCATGTTCCTAAACTTTTTGTCCAGAATTCTCTCAAATAATAAAATTTTAATGCTATTCTTTAGGACATTCTACTACAATTTTATCAAAATAACATAATTTACTTAATTTAATTTTTCCTAATTTTATATAATCTATATATTTAAAACACAAGTGTGTTTAGTCATCTGCCCTGATCTTTATGCTGAACAAGCGCTTCCTTTGTAGATGTAATCGCACTATCTTTTTTTTTTTTAATATCCCCACTTTTATATCTTAATTTTAAAAGCATTTTATGAAATTTCTTCAAAATGGTGAAAATTAGATAGCTTTTATTATTGCAGACAAGAGAGAAATAATGAGGTATTTTTATCTTTATTCATGCTATTTTCTGATAAAAATTCAAAATTGTTGATAAAAATTGTTGTATAGCGTTTAGTGTCGCAAAATCCCATTAGGAGCAGAATACTATATTAGGGGCATAATAACAGAAAATAACATACTGCTTTTTAAAACACACATTTATCCTCATAAATTTTCTATATCGTTTTTCTTTCTGCATGTGTTCCATACTAAGTTTCAGACACTAGGCGAAATGCTTATTTATGCGAAAATGAAGTCATATTTAAAAGAAAACGATCATTTTCTAAGATAAAACTAAACATTTTAACACAAATGCGTCTAAAAAACATAAAATACGGAAATTTTTACTCTCCGGAGTTGAGATTAGAATCTCAAGTAAAGGGTGCGTCTGTTCACATAAAGGATGTTGCTGACAATCGTGACTTCACGGTTTGAATTAAAATGGTTTTTAAATGATCAAACAAAATACAAATTTAAAAAAAAATATGAATATGGATATCAGAAGTGAGTATGCAAATTTTGAGAAGGTGAAAATTGCTGTTTTTCATTCGGAATACCAAGAATAAGAGTCTCAATTGATAACCACATTCTAATAATTGACCTTTATTATAATTTACTGATTAAGTATCTATATTATAAAGAACAAACGTATCTATGCGTAACGCTGACGTCATTTTGCGAATGGCAACATTCCACGATCAAATTTCGGTCTTGAAATTTACGCTATTGCAATTTTTTTAATCTTCTGACCGTCGTACATTTTCAATTTCCGTCGCATAGGGAAAAATTTACTTTCAAATGCAATTTGTTTAAAAACTGTATCTTAATTGACTGATGCATTATATTTTCTAAATAATTTTTAAGCATGATTTTTTTTTAAGTGTATCTTATCGCGTGCCGGTTACAATACATAATAATCATAAACATTTTGCACATAAAGCAACAAACATTTTTAAGCATTTGTTTCTGACTATTTATGCATAACGAAATTAATCTTCCTTTATAAACAAATAAAAGAATAATATTAAAAAACCCACCAATCTAACATATTTGTGAAAGACAAATTAACGAAATTAATACTTCTTTTATAAACAAATAAAAGAATAATATTGTAAAAACACAAATCTAACATATTTGTAATCGTACAATTTAAATTTTTAGATCACCAAATAGGATTTTTTTTCAAATGGAATTTGTTTGCAACGTTCATCTCAGTTTACTGATTGTCTATGGTTTTAAAAACAATTCTAAAGCATGAAATATTTTTTAATTTATCTATATCGCGCGGCGCTCGATTACGAAAGATTAATCCGTTTGCCCTTAAAACAAAATAAAAGTTCATCATTTTCTTACGGCTAATATCCATTTAAAAAAACTTCCCTATGAATAAATAAATAAAATAATTTAAGTAAAACACAAATTTAACAGACATGTATAAGCTCTGAAATTATCAGAATATAAAAGGATGCCATAAGTAGCAAAATCTTGGTCAAGTAACTCTTAGCATGCGGCTAATAAGAAAATATCGCTTTTCATAAATTTCAAAAATTTATTTGTTTGTGTAATTCGTATTTTCCATATGCAAAAATGCTTTTTTAATGTAAGTGGGCAATCTAAAATATTTATTGCATATAAAAAAATTATTAGTTTTGAGTTTAAATAAAAATGTTTTCACCTATATTCTTTTACCCGGGAAGCCCGGGTACGATCCCCTAGTACTAATAAAAGAACAAATCGCTCTGTGTGTATGTGTCTGTCGGTGATGGCTAGCGAACTCTACTGCACATAGAAGTCTGAACATTCAGGAGTAAATAGTCCCAGACAAGCCCTGATACACCTGAGGCTCAGATTTTTAAATTTTTAAGGGCCGGGAACCCTGGGCACCTTTAAGTTTTTATGCACTAAATTGTTAATAACATGCCTCTTTTTTATCCGATCTCCTTCGTTTGTGGCGTGAATTCTCCTTTCAGTTTCTGCCCCATTTCTACATTTCAGTTAAGACCCTGGCACCCTTGCAAGGGGCCCGGTACAGGTCCCCTTGAAGTTTTAGTGCACTAAATTGTTAATGACGTGGCTCTTTTCTATCCGATCTTCTTCGTTTTTAAGGTGAATTCCCCTTTCAATTTCTACCCCATTTCTACATTTTAGTTAAGACCCTAGCGCACTTGCAAGGAGCCCGGTATAGCGCCCTTGGAAGTTTTAGTGCACTAAATTGTTAATAACATGCCTCTTTTCTATCCAATCTCCTTCGTTTTTGGGGTGAATTCTCCTTTCAGTTTCTGCCCCATTTCTACATTTCAGTTAAGACCCTGACACCCTTGCAAGGGTCCCAGTACAGGGCCCTTGAAGTTTTAGTGCAGTAAATTGTTAATAACATGCCTCTTTTCTATCCGATGTTATTCGTTTTTGGGGTGAATTCTCCTTTTAGTTTCTACCCCATTTCTACATTTCAGTTAAGACCCTGGCACCCTTGCAAGGGGCCCAGTATAGGGCTCCTTGAAGTTTTAGTGCACTAAATTGTTAATAAAAAGGCTCTTTTCTATCCGATCTCCTTCGTTTTTGGGATGAATTATCCTTTCAGTTTCTACCCCATTTCTACATTTCAGTTAAGACCGTGGCACCGTTGCAAGGGGCCCGGTCCAGGGCACCATAAAGTTTTAGTGCACTAAATTGTTAATTTATTGTTTCCTTTTTATCCGATCTTCATTTTAGGGATACTTTTTCCATTTAGTTATTCTACCGTTCCTATATTCCAGTTAAGCCCGTTTAGAGTCCGTAGGCCCCGGTGCAGGGCCCCTTGAATTTTCCGTGTGTTTCACACCCCTAAATTTCTCACCTTCGCAGTGCGTAATGATAAAGTTGAGTCTTGAAGTCTTCTCCCTAGACCAACATTCACATATTTTTATAGGAGCCCCAGCAGGGCCCATTTTTAAGCATCTCCCCAATTTTTTGCGCATTTCTTTCAAATTATATTCTAATGATTAATTCATACCCTATGCTTAATCTTGACTAATAAAAGATCTAAAACGCTAAGTACTAAAACTTTTTAACTTGTGCTCATGTTTGGGCCCTGTTCTCAACTATCAGTTGGGCCCTTTTGGGCCCCCTATTAAGTCCCTTAAAAATAGTCCTATTCACTAGTTTTTTTTCTAACAACATCTGAGTTCTCCAGCGATTACATGAATGACAATAAAAAAAAATCACAATTCAGCTACCACTAATTTTGAATATTAAACGCCTTCTTGGGCCCTTGGTGAAGCTTCTTTAAAAATGATCCGAATGCCTTGCAATTTTCTTTAACATAGTTCTAGCATCATGTGATTACTTTAAAAACTACAAAAAAGTATATAAATACCAAACTACATGCCACTTATGTCCCAGACCCCTTGGAATCCGGTACAGGGCACCTTGAAGGTATTGCAGCATAAATTGTCAATAGCTTGTCCCACTTAATCCGATCATCATTTTTGGAACCATTTTTTCAGTTTATTTCTTCTCCCATTTCTATATTCCAGTTAAAATCCTGGGACCCGCTAGGGTCCCGTAGGGCTCGATCCGGGGCCCCTTCAACTCTTTGTTTGCCATGCATTATTCACAACCTAATTTTCTCACCTTCTCATTGCATAATTTTAAAATTGTGTTTTGGAATCTTCTCCCTGTACCAACACCTTGATATTGTATTGGGGCCCTAGGGCCCTTTTTAAGTATTTACCCAATTTTTGCGCATATCTTTAAAATATTATTCTAATGATTATTTCATACCCTAGATTAATTTTGTCTAATTGAAGATCTAAAACGCTAAGTACTACAGCATTTAAACATGTTTTCATGTTACGGCGCTGCTCTCAACTGTCTATTGCACCCTTTTGGGCCCCCTGTTAAAGCTCCTTTAAAAATGGTCCGATTCACGAACTTTTTTTTCCTAAGAACTTCTTAGGTTCTCCAGCTACTACATGAACAACAAAAAAAAAATTTGCAGACTTCTGCTATAGCCGATTTTGAATATTAGTCGTCTTCTTGGGGCCTTTATTGCATCTTCTTTAAAAACTATCTTATTCTATCGCAATTTTCTTTAACTTAGTTTTAGCGTCTTCCAGCTACTTTAAAACCACTACAAATTTTTCGTATACCCAACTATATTCCAGTTAATACCCTGGCCCCCAGGGCCCGGTCTTTCGTTATACCTCAGCTACTATCTTTTTCGAACATTAATCTCCCTTTCCAGCATCAACTTATGTCTATTTACTATAGCCGTAAATTAAAAATCGCATTATTTTAAAAGTAACTTTAGATAAGAGGTTTCATCCGTTTATTAAATATCGTGTTAATGCTAAAAGTAATTCATGGAATTTACAAGGGGTGGGGGCATCTTCCACCGCTTGGGGGCGCGTTATTTCCTCCGGTTTAAGGGCCCAATTCCAACGGGATTTGCTTCTTTCAACTTAGATTACAATTCAGCTTCTTTCTGTATTATGAAATTTTATCTTAGACTTTAGTTACCAACATTTTCTAATATTAATGGTGCATTCATTTTTTTTATTCTATGGGCTTGATTCCTATGAGTTTTGGCTCACTCAACTTGGTTTTCGATTGTCTCCGGCAAATGCGGGCCCTTCCGGTAAATGCTGCCATAGGTAGCAGGGATCTAGATTACAGGTTCGTTCGGAAAGAAGTTTGATGGGAACACGCTAGACGTTTCGGAAGGAAATGGGGCCTCCGAAATTAGGTTCATTTAAAATAATTTCCAAAGATTTAAAATCATGCAAATTTAAGTTTTGTTTAAGGTTATTATTTACAAACCCGGGCAACGCCGGTGGGTCTTCTACTTATGAATATAAATATAGTGCATTTCACACATATTAATACGGAATTATCATGATTAGTGAAATATAAGAAAAACAAAACTGCAACGCACTCTGCTGCATATTAAAATTTAAAATTAGATCAAGATATTCATTTTTAATTATTAAAATCAAATATAAAACCAACTGCATTTCTGTACATTTGTAAATAATATACAATTATAATGTTTAGCCCATAAAGCATAGGGGAATTGTGTTCACTGCGCAACTTTGACCACAAATGTCTGGCAACAATGTGGTATGGGAGTTACAAGAATGGAGCTCTAATATTGCAAACAACGCTCGCTGAATTGCATCGAGTGATTGCGCACTTGATGAGGAATCTTTCCCAAAGCATAAGGTACCAGCATCCCCCTCCTCTCTATTAAGTGATAAGTAAAAATTTAATCAGAATATTTTCATGTTAAAGTATAGCAGAATTTGTACGTTTCCGTTTCCGTGTATTAGTTCTCAATATAGAGCCGCCACAAAATTTGTGTCACACACAGATTAACTGACAGACATTTTCCAAATATAGTGAAATCGTGTTCAGGCCATCCAAAAACATCCATCGAAAAACGGAAGTATAAATTTTTCACGATACCAGTAGTTCGTTCTTATTTATATAGCAGAAAGTAAAAATATAACTGTTGATTAATTGATTCAAATTAACTATTTCATATTGCACATTTTTAGTGAATATCATCAACAAAAAGATTAATTTTCTTCTACAAAGGAGGATATAATGCATGAAATGTTTGTTCAGTAAATCGATGTATGTATTTAAACGCATACATGTATGTATTTTACGCATGTGCTATGTACAGGCTTTGAGAAAAAGAGTGATCACACTCTATTAAAGTTGCCTCAAATATCTTATAAAACTGTGATTGGTACCAATCGGTTAGTAATAACGTTTTCTAACTAATTTTATGCTTAAATTTTGGTTATGGATCGACTGCATATACTCGTAGAATTTGTTCCAAACGTTAAATTATTTTAAATTAGCAACTAATTTTAACAACATAATAGAAATTCTCGGTTAATTTTATTTTAGGATATCAAACGGGAAGTCATTCGGAGAAGTATTCCAGAAATGTTCCATGTTTAAAATCTAGAACGCTTAATGTTAAATTATTTTTTATTCGTTACAAAACAGACTGCAATGGCGGCAGTTGTTTTCGCATAACTGAAAAATTACTCGAGGAAAGAGTTGTAATTTTAGATTCGCATATATGAATCATTTAGAAATCGATTTCTGTTAAACAATATGAATATCTTACAGCTAATATTTTTTCGAAATTTGACATTGAAATTCTGTATATTTGGAAATATTTAAAAAATATATATATATGAGTTGTAACGTATGACATTTTTAAAAAGTAATCGATTTCTAGAAGCTTGAAATATGCGAATTCAAAATTACAGTTTTTTCGCGCTGTAGTTACTGAGTTATTTATAACATAAATATATTTTAATATGCAGCGAGTAAAAACGAAATTAACATTAGGAGTTCCAAATTTTAAGCCTGCGTGATTCTTAAACTACTTGACCGAATGATTTATTTGATATCTCAAAAGAAAAAATGTCGAAGAATCCTAATATTATATCAAAATCAGAATTTAGTATTTGAAAATTTAAAGTTTGTTACAATTTTTATGTGTAAACGAGCCTCTAAAAATTTAAGTATATAATTAATTAGCAGACTTTTTCAAGAATTTAACAAATACCAGTCATAATTTTATTCGATGAACTGCGGCAGAGGATATAGAGAATAATCACTTTTTTGCTAGATCTTTACAAGCAGACGCACAAAACAGAAAACTCATTGTAAATTTCATTCAGTGCTTCGAGAAGGAAGTCGTACTATCGTGCAAAATACATAAAAGTAATGAGTAATACAAGAGTAGAGTAAAAAAAATAAAAAATTTAGTAGTGCAAGGATCTGTGACTGCACTAACAATGTTGCGTGTATTGTTGTTGCGCACACACGCCTGCACTGAAGGTTTTGTTGTTCCTGATTTTTATTATTTTTTTACTTTATCTTTATATTTTGTGCATTAATGAGTACTTTAAATTAAAGTTTCCTTTCAGTTGGATTTTATATGTTGAGTAAATGGATAATTTTTAAATTATGAAAAAATTAAACAAATAGATTTCAATACATATAATGAGACATAATTTAAAAAACTTGAAGGGATAGGTTACGGATAACTTATCTTTTTACCAACGCGTGTAATATTTTACAGATAATAACTATAAATATTATAAGGAGTCGAACGTTTATAAAAAAAAAAATCATTTATTGTAAAATTAAAAAAAAATCTTTATTGCAAAATACGCAGCTCATCGTAACGTTGGTTAATAAATTTGTCCCTGTAATACATTAAACCAGCGCGGACATTATACTCTTAGATATCAGGGACAAATTCCTCTATCTCCTAGGACTCCTCATATTTAAAACTGACATTGCTGATGTCTTTTTAATAATAAATAAATTATACATATATACAAAAAAGATAGAGTAAAATGCATTAATATGGAATGGCTAGGTTTCGAGAAATTCGACAGATTTATCTCATTTTGTGCATAATTAGAACAAAAAAAAAATAGATTGAATTTGAGACAATCGTGGACCCCTTGAAGATGCACTGGGGACCCCTTGGTGTCCGCTGATCACAATTTAAGAACCGATGCGTTAAACAATTAAACAGAAAAATCAAAATGTGACTTTCCTGTCTATTGGAATCAGTCATTCATATAAAAAAATTTTGCTTCAGTAATTTTTATTATTCAGTCTAGTGGCATGTACTTTAATAATGAAAAAAATTTTTGAATTTTTGCTTTAGTGATTTTTAACTAAACGTTCATGCAACATCCTAAATATAATTTTGTACAAGTTGCGTACAATAGGTACTAGTAATTGTTTAATGAGATGTTTTGCTATTGTACGTTCGGTGTGCACATTTTATACCCGCTTCATAATATGTTATTTTTTAATAATATTCGTAGCAAAATTTAATTGTTTATAATTTTACTATAGTGTTTAATTTCTGAAATTAATTTGAAGGCATAAAACTCAATAAATCCCCATAAAAATGCAACTTGCAGTATTTTCGAGTTGTGGTTGGTACCTAACCTCATATTAAGTAAAGGAATACATGTATATTTTGGGAATTCTCACCCCACAAAACACAACAGAATTTATATTATCACATTTGTCTAAAAAAACTTTAAGCACAGCCACAAAAACCTCAGAGAATTGGAGGTTCCTTTAAGTATATGGATTTACATTTAAGTTCACATTAAAAATAATCCAATATCCCCCCAAAACAAATTGAATATAATATGTAAGTATAATTCTCTTCATTTGAAGTTTGCTGTATGTTAAAAAAAAACGCGTTACATAACTAAAATTTTCTAAGGCGAACATAAATATAATTCAAAATATACTTAAAATATCTTGCCAAACTTTACGTCAAATAAATTCGAATATATGATGTATGTTATTGAAATATCCGTAAAGCTTGAACTATTCTGTGTAACGTACCGAAGTGGAATAAATAATGTTTACGAAGTTTAAGTATCACAAAAATATTTTCCTTCGTTTATATTTTACGTTGGAATAATGCATTTTCAAGGAATCAGATTAAATACCGCTATTTTTTATGAAATTAATTCTCAGTTTATTCCTCCTATTTTCTTGATCGAAAATTGAAATTGAAATATAAAATATTTTGGCTATATTTAAATGAGTTAAAAGTAGCTATGTTATGAATAAGATGTATTTTTAAATTTGTTTGTCCAGGAATTAGACTGCATAAACTATGAGTAGAAACGTTGCGGTTAGAAACTCAAAAAAGTTTCAAATAAATGTTAGTTTCAAATAAAATACAATTTCTAATGAGAATGCAAAAAAAAAATAACTGTTTGATTAAAATTTTGAATATGTACGTGATTTCATTTTTATGCTGCAGTAAAGTTTAACCTTCCGCCAGACGCGATGTTGCACAATATACAACACCTGCTTTTTTTCCCTTTCAAATTTTCACGGAGATAGAACATTAATCACTATTAGTATTCGCATATTGTAGATCCAACCTAACTTTTTAAAAGTTATTTAGAGTTCAGATTTTGAAATGGACAACTTATTTATTTTTAATCAATAAAAATCTTCAGTGTGATAATTTTTAGAACGACCGCCTACTTGTGAAATTATTTTCGTCTAGTACTGTTTTATATAATATTGTCTAAGTGAACACAATATTTTGAAGATGACAAAGAAATAGTTTTTTTTTTCTTTCATGAAAATATTTTTTCAAGACAAGAATAATGATGGTATTGAAGTAAATAATAAGTTTCCTGAGAATATGACACTGAAATCTATGAATAATGAAAAGATAGTTATTACGGATGATTTAAAGCCAGAAAATATAAATTTATGGGTAATTCTATATTGAGTAATTAAAATAAAATAAATAAAACACTAGTATTGTATGTGTTACTACAGAAAAACAACAAAGTCGCAGCATTAGTGTCAAATATTCATGAAATTTCTGAAATTGATACTGAAAATGGAAAATCAGAACTAAAACAATTCTTGGCTGCAATTTAATCAAAGAAAATGTTGATTCCTGAAAAAAAAGAAAAGAAAAAAGAAGAAGCATAACTAGTAGTTCGAAAAGGAAAATGAGTGGACTTTTGCAGTATTTTATACAATGATGAACATTTCTGGAATAAACGTACGAAAATTTGTTGTAAAAATAATGCTATAGCATAATACTATTGCAGAAAGGAATAACCGAAGAATTGCACTCTGGAAAACATTATTCAAATCCAGCATGATAAAACGTCCTATATTCAAATCGCATATTTTGTCTTTACCGAAAGATGCATCGAATTTTCAGCTGTACATCTCTTAAATGAAAATTTACAAGAAGATACGATAAATAGGATATTTATGCACGAAAAAAGAAGATTATGTTGCATATGCAGAAAAAAGAAATTTTTCAAATAAAATGAAGTACAACGAAATCGTAAAATGTGTCTGGAAAGAACATTCTTATACCTGACTGCAGAGAAAACAAAGCCGATGAAGGTTATGATTAATTTCGCAGGACTAAAAACATTAATTTGTAATTGTTTAAGCATTTCATGACCTGTTTTATAATAGCAGTTGTAATACGTAATTTTTCAATTGCCATTTTGAAAATATATTTTAACAAAATAAATGTAAATGCAACCTGTATTTTTTTACAGATTGTTATAAAACACAATATAATAGAACCTATTTGTGCATTTTTATCTACACGTACTTCTAGTATTAAAATAGAAAGCAATAATTGAAAGATTTTTATGTGTTGTACAATTGGAACGTGCGACCGGGCGTGTGATGAAAGTTGGGGTGCTCGGTTTAACGAAAGTTTAATGAAAGAGTGCTGTTGAAAATATATTATATTTTGAGTGATTTTACAATAAGTATAATATTTTTGATTCTGGAAGGTTCTTTATAATTAAAATTTAGCTATTATTTTAATGATATAGTAAAGTAAATTGGTCATCGTAGTAAAAAAAACATTGAAAAAGAAACCCTCTAAAGAGCCCTCTTAAATTGCGGTAATTTATTCTTATATATATCTGTTGATAAACGGGACTGACACTAAACTTTTGAAGCAGACTTATACAAATGATTATTTCAATAAAATATTATGGAGAGGATGATAAAAACCACAGATTTGTAAGTATAAAATGATGTTACGAACACACAAAAGGAGTTTGCGAATTGAGACCTGTTATTCCTCAAATTTAAATGTCCTCATTCAGTCCAAAAAGAACAAGCAGGAGGGGAAAGAGCTGCGTATAACGACTATCTCGTTATATATGTTTGCATTTTATCCCCCCCCCCCACAGACAGTTTCAATTAAAATTCTGTTTAATAACTTATTTATTTTGTGCACTATAGTCAAACAGTGCAGCCCCTAAATTAAATTCAACATTTAAAAACTAAATCGATTGTATTAACAGCCCTTCACATTTAAATTAAATTATTCTAGGTACTCATCTCTTTAATAAAATAAAATCAGTGAATCACTCTCTATTTTCACTTTCTGATTCTTTCACACATACGCTTTAACCTTGTACAAAATTCGTTACGGCTGACTGTTAGTTTCAAACGCATTTTAACTTCGGTCATTTCCTTATTTGGGCATGAATATAACTCATCATTCAAAATCACTTTACATGCAATCTACTTATTAGAATTATTTTCGCTTCACACCCTTTTGTTCAGATGTATGGCAATTCTACATTTTTGTGGTAAAGCGGTGAATCTTTGATCCAACATCTGGTCTAGAAAAATACAGTCTCATGCTTTTTAGCCTAACGAACTCTGTCTGTTACTATGCCCTTTCCAGATAACACTTTTTATTTTTTACATTTAACCGCAGCTGTATCAATGTACAGATGAGGCTCCGTCTTTCATGACTCAGGAATGTATGCAGCCCACAATCTGCCCCCCCCCTACACAATTAATATGGTAGAAGCCTACCGTACATTTTTGGCGAACATACCAGCCAATGTGTCTCTTAGCCCCTGTGCATGGCGCAAAAATACTTTTAGATTGGCGATATTGTAGTCCGCCAAGCAAGAAAGTTGTAACTGTATATTCTGACCATTCCTGCTTTCTCTCTAGCCTCGTGATGACGTCTTAAAAGAGGCTCCTTATTGCTTTTCCCCTGTACCTCTCCCTTCGACTTTCATCATGAAAATAAAATAAGTCTTCGTTTACCGAATTGGAGTTTTTTTAATAGGACCTGGTGTGTTTTTTTAATTCTCGCAATCTTATAAACGCAAACGGCCATCTCTTCTAGCAAAAAGTCATCATATAAAATTGGTCTCCGTGACCAGCTTTTTTCTCCATTAACAAAAAAAATGTAAGGGAGAGGTACTTGCTTCCAACCTTTTTCTGCGTGGACTTCGAAGCGATGGATTCCTCCCGGCTGTTGCACCGTCCCCGCTACGTGGATTTCATTATGGAGTGAACTTCGCGCCCTGGACACCTGCCCCGCGCCGAAGAGATAGCTTCGCCTGCTTCCTATTCTGCTTTTCCCCTTTGCCAACCCCCGGAGTTGTGGAATCAGCTGCTCGTTTCCCGTCGCCTAAGAAATCTGCCTGCCTTACATCCTCCCGTGCCGAAGAATTCTGCCCGCGTACATACTTATCTCTCGGACCATTCCCCCGGCCCATCATCGCATCATTCTTGTGAAAGTGTCGACAAAATTACAAATCAACGGCAAATGTTTCCGCATAATAGCAATATTAATTATGTCATAACTTCAACAAGTTCCGCGTTGAGAAACCTTTCAAGTCTGTGTGAAAAATACTACAAATTATTCATCAGTTAAGTGCAGTGAAATACTGATTTCAAAGCAAAACACAAAAAAAAAAAACCCCTGAAAATACATGTGTTCGTTGAAGGAACGTCCGAGCGAGTCAGCGAGTGAATGAATGAATCTCGCTCACCAGCCTCCTCAATATTCTCCAAAGAGGGTCTTTTTCTTTTTTTTACCATACGACACCAACTGTTTGTGAAATTCAAGTATTCCGACAAATGAGTAGTGTGCCTCTGAGTCGTGTGTTCTACAGATCCTGCATCCTATTATTTGACAGCCGTTTTCTGTGATAAAGAAAAAAAAAATCTCAAAAAAAAGTCTTGTGCTGCCAAAGAATCGTTTTAAAGATTCATTCAAACGCATACATAGATTTCTAGCAAATTTTTAGGATTTTGACAAAAAGGTCATAAATGTGCATAGATAAAAGAGGCAAGCGTAAAAAAAAAATGCACCTAAAAGAAAATTTTTTTTTCACAAAATCAGATACAAAAAAGTGAAAATATATAGTGCTAATTCCATTAAAATAGCACATTTTTAGAGTACGAAAGCATATTTTAATTCCCCCATTTAATTGCTTTCCTTTCGCTTAATTTTCTTTTCAGTTAATTCTGGAAACCTTGTTTTAAAATTTTTAAAGTTGTTTCATTCCATTTGTATGCTTTCTTACTCCATAAGTACTCACAAGTACTTCTTATTTAATTTTATTAACATTATTGTGTTTTTGTACAGGATACGAAAACACAGTGATATTGCTATTTTTGATATTTTGTGTTGTCTATTATAATATTTATAAATATAATATAAGTAGTTTTTTTTTCCCATTGCATTGAATGTTCCAATATCTTTAGTTATTAAGATACACATTCACCTTTGCTTAACTTTTAATGCATATTAAAATATATTAAATTTTTTTTTTCTCTCTCAAAAAGAGTTAACGAAGATTATATTTTGTCCCATATATTTTTCTGGTTCGCCTTTTGGCTTGAAAATATTTTAATTTGAGAAATATTTTTAATTTCTGTCCTTTTAGAGAAATAAGGACAGATAGCAAGTTTTTTTTTTCTCTCTGCTAAAAAGGATAAAATAAGTTTTTAATTCAGTTGCTTGCTCCTACCAGTTTTATTTTGAAAGACTTACATGTTTCATTCATTTAAAAAATATATATATAAATAAATAAATAAATATAAAATAGGAGCTATTGCGAAATATTTGTCTGTTTCTCTTTTGCTTAAAATAAGCAACGGTATTATTTTTACTTTGGGAAACACAATTTTGTCCCTGGATAAGTTTTCTTTCTCTCTTTTTTTTTTAATATAAGGTTTAAAAAAAATAATAAGACCTTTTGTTTATTTTTAAGTTGTGTATTAGTTTTTTTAATGTGATTATTTATGTGATTATTTTATTTCATTATTTTAGTTGCTTTGCATTTTTCTGTTTATGTGTGTTATATTTAGATATGTATGCAGAATTTCAGTAACAATTTTTGATTAGAGAATTTGTGTTAGGTAAAACGTTGACCATGTCCGCTAAACAAGTTCAAATCAACATTAACCAATTTGACGGAGATCCGGATTTGCTTAAATTATTTTTTAACCAAATTAGGTCGGTCGCTAAAATTAACAAATACAGCCCTCAGACTACCATTGCTGTACTTGTAGGCAAGTTAATTGGTCCCGCTCAAAAATTTTATGCTCAGAATCCGGAAATTCAAAAAATTAATGATCTAGATACGCTTGAAAAAGAATTTGCTGCATTTTTCTCACCCCCCAGCAAGTGCGTGGCTGGCGTTGAACTTTCGAGCTTATCTCTTCTGCCAGCGGAGTCAATTAAAAACTTGGCACATCGGTTAAACGTGTTAGCCGCAACTCTCTATTCAGATATTAAAGACGAAAATGCCCGTAACACGATTAAACTTATGAAATTTATGGAGGCTGTGCCAGCTAACATACGAATAAAGTTACAAGAAGAAGGCGTGAATGAACCCCTCTTCCCTACTTACCCTCTGTCAGTAAATCTCAAAATAACATTGAAGAGCAATTGAAGGAACTCTCGGAAAAAATAAATGCATTAACACTCGCACCGCCTGGACCCAAAACTGAAACTAAAAAAAATGACATGCAAGGTAGCCCAAAGTATAACGCAAATGCGATGCGCTATAGGAAAAATTTCAAAACGCGAAATTTCCCAAAACGTTTTTCCCCTCACAATCTTCCACAAAGAAAAGTTGTGACTTGCCAACTCTGTTTCCGCAATGGCCACCAGGCACATCAGTGTTTTAAATGGAAAAGAGTTAATACACAGAGAAGGGAAAATTTTAACAGACGCAACAATTACCAGGTTCAGGAAAACTAGAACAGAGACACAATTTTTATGCTGATGATTTTGTGTCTCAACCATGTGACTTAACATCAGCAACATTTCCTTTTGACCCTACATTACCAAAGATCTCTAAAGAAAGATTAGTCAATTCAACCGGGTCACAAACTTCAGATCACATTAAAATTGCAAGAAATATCACTACTCAAACAGAAAATGAAGGCGATAAAATTGTTCACATCATTTGTAGTGTTAATAGGCATTCTCCATCACTCCCTCTTGTAACGGCCACTATTGCAAACCATAAAATCACCCTATTGGCTGACTCTGGAAGTAGCATTTCGTTACTTTCACAAAATTTATTTAATGAACTTAAACCTGTATTAAAATACAAGAGACTATCAACAGCCATAAATATTAAAACCGTCAATTCGGATGTTTCTTTTTCTTCAAGTATTAGAGCATCCATTAAATTAGAAAAAAAATCCTTCTCGCACCACTTTTATATAGTGGATATTCCTGAATCCTCCAGTTTTGAAGGCATTCTTGGTTTTGATTTCATTAGTAAATTTAACATTATCATTGATACTTTCAATAAATGCATTCACATTAACAACAACTTGACTATTCCACTAGAAACATCACACACTAAGTCTAAAGTCAGTGAAAGTAATCAATGTAACACCTTATGTGATGTAGTGACAAATCAAAAAGTTTTCTTAACCCGTAAAGTCATTCTAGAACCCCAAGAGCAAACATGGTGCTCAGTTTACACAAACAATAATATCAAACATGACATAAACTATCTATTTGAATATTTGGCAGATAAAAAAGAAGTAATAAGTCATGATGCCATTATTCAAATGAATAAGAAAACTAAACGCAAAAAGAAGCCTGTACAATTAAATCATTTCTTTTCTATTTCACTTAAAAATAATTCTGACACTACCATTCATCTCCCTAAACACACAAAAATTGGACATTTATCTGAAGTTGAGGAAATTCTTGACTACCCCTCTGATAATTTGGACAAGCATCATAACTCAGAACAACACTTCCTAAATTTTATACAGGCATCTAATGAAACATTAAAAAAAAGGAAAGAGGATTTGGCAGCTACCGATTTTGATCTTACACATTTAAGTTCTAATGAAACAAATACAATGACTAAATTATTACTTAATTACTACCCGGCCTTTTCAAAATCATTAAATACACTTGGACATACTGATAAGATTGTACCTGATTTGAAATTTATTAATGACTACCCTATAAAAACTCTTCCATTTCCCCTTCCTCAATCTTTGCAAAAAGGTACTTTAGAACAAATTAAAGATCTGCTTGATGCCAAAATTATTGAACGCCACTGTTCAGAATGGGCTTGCCCCATGCTTTTAGTCAAAAAGAAACCAGACGGAACTGGTAAACAAAAATTTCGTCTCGCCTTAGATCTTCGAATGGTAAATACTGTAATTCAAGGATCATCTTACCCTCTACCTAAAATTCAAACCATCATTTCGAATCTTTCTCAGTATCGATATTTTTCTTCTCTTGACTTTCATCAGGCATATCATCAAATTGATTTGCCAGAAAAATTCCAAAATCAGTTGACATTTACTACTATGTTTGGTTCTTTTAGATACAAGAGATTAGTGTTCGGATTAAAAAACAGTGCTTCTATTTTCCAAGCTTTAATGGACTCTTTGCTTGATGAGTTACAATTAGATGGTGTATATACATATCAGGATGATTTCATTGTAGGTGCAAACTCTTTTGATGAAATGTGTAATAAATTAAAAAAAATTCTCTCTATCTTAACCAAATATAACTTGACCCTGTCTCCTAGCAAGTGTACTTTTCATAAATCTAGTATTGACTATTTGGGATTTCATGTAGAAAATCAGTCCGTTTCCCCGATTCAGTCAAATATCATAAAAATAACATCTTTTCCCACACCTACAACCAAACGTCAACTAAAAAGACTCATTGGCGTCATTACATTTTATAAGAGTCTAATTCCATCCTTTTCTGAGTTAGTACAACCACTGATAAACCTAACTACTCCTAAAGTTAAATTTAAATGGACAGTTAAACATCAAGAAATCATGGACACAATACAGAAAATTTTCTTTAATTCTCCCATGGTTAGATTACCTGATTGGAACAAGACATTTTATTTAAATACAGATGCGTCAAATGTTGCTATTTCTGGTGTTTTATTACAAGAACATGATCAACAACTTTTACCAGTTGCATATTTTTCTAAATCTCTTAAGCCATCAGAAAAAAAATACCCTGCACTTAAATTAGAACTCATGGCAATTTATAAATCTGTAACCGCTTTCAAATATTATTTATATAACAGACAATTTGTAATTCTTTCTGACAGTAAACCCTTAGAAAAATATAACAAAACTACTAATCCAGCTGATATTATCTCTCGTTGGCTCATGGAGCTTTCAGAGTACTCATACACTTTTAAACATATCCCTGGTAAGAAAAATGTTCTTGCTGACTATTTATCTCGCTGTACTTTTGAAAACAATCAACAAACTCTGGATACTAACCCTGAACTTATCCATGACCCTCAACCATTACCTATTGTTGACTATGATACACCAGACAGTAATAATTCATGTTCAAGCGCCACTAAGAAATATGTAAACTATCTTGTATCTGGTAAACAAACAAATCCAGATCCTTTATTAGAAATTTCAAATGAAACTTTCTGCACTGAACAAAAAATGACACCACCTTGTCCACTGTTTATAAAGATATTCTAAAGAAAGGACCTTCTCAAAAATATCCTAATTACTTCATACACCCTGATTCGAAAGTTTTAATGTTAAAAAAAGAAAACAATCTTAACAACACTTTTTCATATCACATTGTTGTTCCTAACTCTCTTAAAAGCAAAGTTTTAACAATTTCTCATTTATCTCACTTTGGTTTTAATAAAACCTATGAGTTCCTATCATCAAGATATTTTTGGAAAGGCATGTATGTTGACACCTTAAACTTTGTAGCTTCATGTGTCAAATGTCTTCAATGTAAACATCATCAAACCCCTCCTGCACCCTTACAACCCACCTACACGCCCAGATATCCTGGCCATACTATTAGTACAGACCTCGTTGGACCTTTTTCTAATGGTAAACATATTTTAACTATTACAGATCACTTTTCAAGACATGTTGAACTTTTTCCACTTAATGATACATCTGCAACTAAAGTCGTTAAATGTTTATTCTCTTACATAACCACCTTTGGGAGACCTTCTGTTGTCTTATCAGACTTAGGACCCCAATATACATCTCAAATATACAACATTTTTAATGATACTCTAGGTATTAAGGTACTTCACAGCTCTGTTTCGAGACCACAAAGCAATGCTCTTTCGGAGAGAATAAATAAATCTATCAAATACTCTGTTAATATACTTTTGCAAGAAGGTCACTCATTTGAAAATGCAATATTTATACACAAGTCGCTCTATAATGGTTCAAAACATTCAACTACATTATTCACTCCTAATCTTCTCCACTTTGGACGTGAACTTTCATTAATTTTTGACACTTTTGATCAGAATAGCAATCAACCTTTTCTAGACAAACATACTGAAATACATAAACTATTTGAAGATTTACACAAAATATATGACAAGGCTTACAATAACATTAAAACAGCACAGGATAAAAGATATAAACATTACGGTCAGAAAGCTAAATTAAGAACCATTTGTCTCAAAGATATTGTGTACTTAAAGTCTGTTGATAAATTCAAACCTAAATACACTGGACCATACATTGTAACTTTCAAACATTCACCTGTGTCATTCTCGATCAAGAGATTGTATGCTGCTGATAATACAGCATTTCGGGTGCACATTGATAGGTTACTTCGTGCACCACCTCGATATGGACATTTATTCGATGCTACAAGTCACTTAAACAATCACAACTTCCCTAATGTTTATCAACCACATACATATAATTTAAGAAACAGAAAATAATATACTTCTGTTTACATTTTTCTTATGACATGTATTGTGAAGCTAAGTGTACAACCAGAGGCCTAGGTTGTATGTATGTTGCTTACAACAGATCTTTGACAACATTATGGCTGGCCCATGACTGTTTTCTTCGAAGATCTCTTGTGAACAATATTTTGAATCACTTTACACTCATTTCATTTTACTGTACACTTTTTATGTTATTTACATACACTTAACTATTATTTACAGTTTACCATTTATTTTACATTTCATTCTTTTACGATTACATTTCAGTTAAAACTGATAACTAACACATTTAATAATTGCAGTTATTTAAAAAAAAAAAAAAAAATTCACATGTAATTTGATAACATTTTCTGTAAGGCAACCAGTTAGTTACCTTCTAATTATACGACTTGTGCATTATTTACCCTGATTATGACTTTTTCATTTTTTTTATGTCTCTCTTCACTCTAGGATTGTCTACCCCTTTTTGATTTGATATATATGTGAAATATATATCTATTTTTTTTTATTTTTTAATTCTCCCTTTCGAATGTTTTGTTCCCGTTCAAAATTATTGCCCTTAGGGTCCAAAACTTCATTGTGTTCAGAGACAACCCCTTGGAATTGGTATTCCAATTCACAAAAAATCAATTTTTGCTTGTAAACCGACGTGTGCTCCTTTAGAGGACCGCTAGTGTCTTCGGAGGAGCAGGGACTCATATAAGCGGGCGCTGTATGAGTCTCAAAACTCCCTCCTCACATAAGGCTGAAGCCCTAAGCTGACGCCATAATACTTGTGGTCTACACAAGATTCAGGGTGACACCTTTTTCATGGGCGTGCTTCAGGCACCTCTTTTTTTTTTGTCATCCTATGCTGCATGCATGAATATTACATTTTTTTTTAAACCATGTCCAATTTCTTTTAAAATCATATTACAATTGATTATTAGTTTACAATTACACATTTCACTTATTATTATTTACTCTTTACTTCTAGTGTTGCATTTGTGTTTATATATATATTTTTATTGTTAGTACTTGTATTTTTCATAAAATGATCCGAATCAGGATCAATATTTTGATGATGTGCAGCCAAGGGTCTAGTTACATGCTGCTTAAATATTTGCTGTCAGAGTCGACTCAGTCAAAAAAAAATATACCATGGTATGCAATTTTGAAGAAAATTCTACTGAAGGTGGAGATCCATAAACTTAATTTAGAAAATATTAATTCATAAAATCTCTTAGGACTGTTGAACTATTGATGAAAGAGATTTTTTTTTTTGTTTTCATGACAGCAACTTGTTTTTTTTTAAAAAAAAAACTTTTATGTTTTGAAGATATATTTATATGTGTAACTATTTTTCTTGCTGTTTTGCCCATGCACACGGGTCAACAAAAGTTTTTTTTGCGGTGTCCCAGGTGATATATATAACGACTATCTCGTTATATATGTTTGCATTTTATTCCCCCCCCCCCCACAGACAGTTTCAATTAAAATTCTGTTTAATAACTTATTTATTTTGTGCACTATAGTCAAACAGTGCAGCCCCTAAATTAAATTCAACATTTAAAAACTAAATCGATTGTATTAACAGCCCTTCACATTTAAATTAAATTATTCTAGGTACTCATCTCTTTAATAAAATAAAATCAGTGAATCACTCTCTATTTTCACTTTCTGATTCTTTCACACATACGCTTTAACCTTGTACAAAATTCGTTACGGCTGACTGTTAGTTTCAAACGCATTTTAACTTCGGTCATTTCCTTATTTGGGCATGAATATAACTCATCATTCAAAATCACTTTACATGCAATCTACTTATTAGAATTATTTTCGCTTCACACCCTTTTGTTCAGATGTATGGCAATTCTACATTTTTGTGGTAAAGCGGTGAATCTTTGATCTAACATCTGGTCTAGAAAAATACAGTCTCATGCTTTTTAGCCTAACGAACTCTGTCTGTTACTATGCCCTTTCCAGATAACACTTTTTATTTTTTACATTTAACCGCAGCTGTATCAATGTACAGATGAGGCTCCGTCTTTCATGACTCAGGAATGTATGCAGCCCACAATCTGCCCCCCCTACACAATTAATATGGTAGAAGCCTACCGTACATTTTTGGCGAACATACCAGCCAATGTGTCTCTTAGCCCCTGTGCATGGCGCAAAAATACTTTTAGATTGGCGATATTGTAGTCCGCCAAGCAAGAAAGTTGTAACTGTATATTCTGACCATTCCTGCTTTCTCTCTAGCCTCGTGATGACGTCTTAAAAGAGGCTCCTTATTGCTTTTCCCCTGTACCTCTCCCTTCGACTTTCATCATGAAAATAAAATAAGTCTTCGTTTACCGAATTGGAGTTTTTTTAATAGGACCTGGTGTGTTTTTTTAATTCTCGCAATCTTATAAACGCAAACGGCCATCTCTTCTAGCAAAAAGTCATCATACTGGGTTCTTTAACCCCTTAATCGTCGTGCCCGAGACATTCACGGGCAAGCCCGTATGAACAAATTTCGTCGCTCCCGTGACACTCACGAGCTGGACGTCAAATGACTTTAGCTAATTTTTTCTGGTATAAACTTTGCATTTTTCTTTTCCGAAAATATTTTTAAGCCTGAAATACGTGATTCTATTTTTATATTCTGTTTGCACCACTATATTTTTAAAGTATACTCTTTAGTAAATTTCTCTTGCACGAACCCTTTTTGCCCCTTTTGGAATCCCTCAAGGATCCCGTATCTCAGGAATTCTTTTTAACCTTTTCATTAATGACATGCCCCATCACCCCTTTACTAATTTGGCTAAATTCGCGGATGATACTTGTGTGTTTGCATCCCATAGAAACCGCAAATTTGCTATTCTCTCAATTTCCCGCCATCTTAAAATATTGTCAAAGTGGTTCCAAAAATGGAGTATTAAAATTAACGTTAGCAAAACACAAGCCATCTTCTTTTGTAAACTAACTGAAAATAACCTTAATAAGTATAAAATTAACTTTAACAATACAGATTTGCCATGGTCAAACACTTGTAAATACTTAGGAATTATTCTTGATAAAAATCTCACTTTCAGACAACACATCCACTACGCGCGTAACAAGTTTCGAGTAGATAAAAATCTAATTTATCCCTTATTAACTCGAAACAATGATTTGTCAATTAATAATAAATTGCTCCTTTACAACTCCTTTCTAAGACCAATTTTGACTTATGGATGCCAAATTTGGAGTTATGCTGCTTATAGTCACATCAAACTTCTTATACAATCTCAAAATTTTACGATCAGACTAATTTATGATGTGCCTTATTATATTCGAAATTATCATCTTTATAAAGATATTGACTACCCCAGATGAAATACTCACATTCAAGATTTAAATATTAACTTTCATCTTTCTTTGGAAAACTCTGAAAATAGTGCTTTAAATACACTCCCAGTGTACGATATTTTTGACATCCATAACAGAAAAAGACCAAAGTTAGGTATGATATTAAATGCTCTTCATATCTTTTAAATTTAATCATAAAATCCTTAAAATTCTCTTTTATTTAATAGTTCTACTGTAAATATTCAAAATTTTCTCTTACTGCTCTGCTCAACAATCTAAAAAGATTCCAATTGCAACTTCTCTCAGCCAGTTAAATTCCTTCCTCTTAAGCTAAGCTCCTCCTCTTTTCCCCTGCTTCAATAAATAGACCCGCTTTTCGAGCGGATCGCCATTATTCCCCCAGACTCAGCTGTGGACGGTGCTCCTAATCCGTGGTGAATCGATGTCCCAAAGGGCCTTTTTCAAGGCCAGATGACTGCGAACATCTGTGCAGCCATGGTAGCCTACACCCGCGATGAAGCGTGGGCTAGGCGCGGGATTTATTATCCACCGAGTCTTTTAATTGATTTCAGTGTTTTATTTTTAAACTGTTAGTAAATTTTTTAAATTAATTTTATTTATACTTTTCATTTTGAGCTCAGGAATTACTTGTTTGTTTCCCCCCTTCCCCATTTTTAAGCATTTTTTCCCAGTACTGCCAAGATTCAGTTCCTGTTTGTCTTCCATAGCGTTACTGTCGGGGATGTGGGGCAGTGGCCCCAGGCTCCTCGGTAAACCGTCAGAAGTCTGTTGTTGGAAATCAGGTTGATCATTTGTTCCTTAAAAAAATAGTTGTGCCCAGGAAATAAATTGTCTTATTTTGATATTGCAGCATCGATCCGTTAAGGAAGTCATAAACGCTTAAAAGATGGGAAACTCTGAAATGACAAGTTTGTTTTTAAGATCGTAATGCTTAATTTAAGGAATTGTACGAGTTGAAACACATGTTTTACTTGTTTCAAATCTGAGTTACCGTTTTATAAATTTCTATGTTGAGTATCTCAAGTGAAGAGAAAGATTTTAATGCATGTCATGTTTCAAAGTTTTCTTTACATTGAAAATTTACTAAATTTTGAAAAATATATTGAAAGCCAATTTTCAAATTAAATTTGAATGAAATTATCGTCCTTGTAGTAATATAAAATATTATTTGATTTATATATGTCTTTACCTTTACATAAAATGAAAACCACAGGTTGCAGAATTGCATCGAAGCTTCTCTGCACGTCATGTATGTACAATACAATGAAGTAAAAGATAAATAAAATTGTAAGTTTTAAAAATTTTATCCATCCTAAACACTTTCAGGAACAAAGCCCCTTCATTTCTTAAATGTCGAAATAAAGGATTGACACCGGAATTTATAAACAGATTTATTTGCAAATAAGAAAGAGACAAATTTACTGAAGAAAATTTTTTGTATGAAATTTCTGGGATTATTTGACTGCTGTGTATTCAAATTAAGGGATTTCATATACTTCAAACCACCCTTAAAAGGTTAAATATTAAGAAAATACCCTGTTTCCTTTACTAATGAACTCAAAATTTTATGAATAATAAAATCGGGCAATAAAAAAAAAATCGACGATTTTCGAAGGGATTTTCCCAAAATTACGCGACGATTAAGGGGTTAAATGTCATTCTTTGAGGCTTATTCTACGTGACCTTTAACGTCGCGCGTGCATTTCTCCAAATGAAATTGGTATGTTTAAGCCTCCTAAAATAACATTTCAGAAGGGAGGGATATTAACAGTTCTCATGTCCCGCAGGTTTTTCAAAGTTAAGTGTAATTTTTTGGAGCGAATTGTAACCCGTTTTAGGGTTGTACTTTTGACTTCAAGCAAAAGTTGCACCTCTATTTACCAACTTTATTATTCCGAAAACAAGCCCTTCAACATGATCTACACCATATGATTTAAAATAACTAATGTGTTATGATACCTACGGCAGCAGAGGGCAGCTAGATTAGATGAATACCATATGCAGCCTTATATATGCCATCTTTGAATTCTGGCAATACCAAAAGGAGTACTCTTACTCAAAAGTTAAAAATTTAAGAAAAAAAAACTAAAAATCTACAGAAATAAAATATGGTGCAAGTGGGATTTATTTAATTTTACAATCTTGACTTGTTTGTCTGTTTTTACAGAGCTAACGAAAAGAGGCGCATTAACTGAACTAGAAACGTGACGTGGAGCATCATTCTGCATGAAATTTACTGCAGACAAAACACATATTCTCTGCATTCTGGAAATAATGCATTTTACGCAAAACACGGTGAGACTGTTTAGCAGTCATTGTGTATACTTTCCATTTTCCAGCCCCTTTCAGAAAAGAAATTGGTGAGAATTAAAAAGTCGAATTTTGATATACCAAATGGGAATCAACCGTCCAGAACATGTTAAATAACAACATGTTTCTTTTCCCATTTCTGTAAGTGTCCACCTGGCAAATGATTCTTTTTCAGTGGCATTTGCATTTAATACCTGTTGCTGCAACAGCAGTTTGTTTGGATACAAATGCTAAATTCGGAGAACATTATGTCGAGTCGCTGATTCAAATAACCTTCATATGTTTAAGCTCCACAATTACTCATATTTTCCGTTATGATTTGTTTTCCGTATCCCCCATGACGTATGGTGCGATAGTGACACGGTCCTTTGTGGAAGGGGAAACCCATTTCGTAGACTATCCTAAAAAAAGTTTTATTGATGCGGTTAAAAATATTCAGTATCTTAGGACATTAAATGGACCTCTTATCTTAAGTTTTGAGTATCTATTTTCTCTGTGGAAATTTTACGCAGTGCAGCGATTTTTGATCAATCATTTATCCACAATGCTTAACCAACCACGCTTTTTCTGTTAACGATAACATGCTCTTGGCAGTGAATAAATAAACCTCATGGATTCAGACGTTTTATTGACCGCATAATTTACATAAATCTGTTTCATATATTGTAAATTAGTGTCCTCTATCAATGACTTTTGTAAAACAACCTTTTTGTTGTAAAGAAATTCGACCTCTCTCTGATTTCATTTGTGCAAACTGCATTATTTATTATCGCGTGTCTACTTTTCAATGAAATTTTAAGATTTTATTGATCTGTTGACACAAACAGTGTATTTAGTATCCGATGCAGGGTAACGTCATGACGTCACACTAAAAGTGTTAGTCATACTTCCGTTTATTTAGACTTTTAGTACAATAAATGTTTTAAAATTTATTTTCGTTCCATCTGAGTTATTATCTTTTTACTATTTTTCACTGTTTTTTTTTTGTTTGTTTTTTAATTTTCTCTCTACAAAAAATGTTATATCTTTATGAAACGCTTCAATACATATGTAAACATAACAAGACAAACAGTTATGTAATATAACTCTTATAACAAAAGCTTGCGTAGGAAAGATATACACAAATGATAAAGAAACAAATTATCCTTTGTCGATAGTTCAGAAAGTTTCGTAAGTACATTAGGAAAAATATAATTGAACTGCTTACATAACTAATGATCTATAAAACATATTCTCCTCTTAAACAAATGATAAATAAAATTTAGTAATGTTTGCGAAATGTAGAAAATGAATAATGTTGGAACTTACTTCAAGATTACCCAGTGAAAACTATTTTGTTTTATGATTCCAATTTTTAAGAAATATTTCAATCCATCTAGAAATTTCTGTTGATAGTTTTATTGAAAATTGGAATACTAATTTATGACTTATTCTAAGAAATAGTTTATAATATTTTTTCGGTCATGTCTTGATGACGATTTTAAAAAAATCATTTTAATTTTTCTAGTGATTTTTCTGAATATAGTGTGCATGCACGAGTAATTGACCAGTAAAATATACAAATTGCAAGAAACAACAATTAATGATTATGTTGTTGTAAAATGTACATAACATACAAAGAAAAACCTTTTTAGAAGTTATAGTTGTAACTAAAGATTTGCTTGAATGTTAGCTTGGAATAATTAGAAGTGTTTTTAATAGTTTGTGAATTATTATGTTCTAAAATATTTCCTGATAGTTCGACCACCTGGTATACATGTCAGATTTATACGAATTGAATATTTCCAACTGAGCGAAAAAATGCCCAGGCTGGGAATCGAACCCAGATCCTTGGCTTACAAGGCCAATGCTTTTCCATTTAAGCTAACTGGGCCGACAACCAGCCAGCATATTTCGCTCAGAAAACCTTATAGGTAATAACATCTGGTCTGTCATGTAGACAGCTCAACAGAATAAACCGCAGGTAAAGGAACTCCATATAAACGATGGATACGTAGATGAACTATTATTTTAACACAATCAAACTGATTGGTAAAGTTATCATACGAATTGAATATTTCCAACTGAGCGAAAAAATTCTCTGATTTTTCTCTGAAATTTTCTGAGCGAAATATGCTGGCTGGTTGTCGGCCCAGTTAGCTTAAATGGAAAAGCATTGGCCTTGTAAGCCAAGGATCTGGGTTCGATTCCCAGCGTGGGCATTTTTTCGCTCAGTTGGAAATATTCAATTCGTATGATAACTTTACCAATCAGTTAGATTGTGTTAAAATAATAGTTCATCTACGTATCCATCGTTTATATGGAGTTCCTTTACCTGCGGTTTATTCTGTTGAGCTGTCTACATGACAGACCAGATGTTATTACCTATAAGGTTTTCTGAGCGATATATGCTGGCTGGTTGTCGGGCCAGTTAGCTTAAATGGAAAAGCATTGGCCTTGTAAGCCAAGGATCTGGGTTCGATTCCCAGCCTGGGCATTTTTTCGCTCATTTGGAAATATTCAATTCGTATGATAACTTTACCAATCAGTTTGATTGGGTTAAAATAATATGTCAGATTTAACTCTTATTACGAACATTCATATTTTGATTTTGTACATGGAAAAATAGGTGTGAATTACTGGTGCAATCTTACTTTCTACATAATGCTGTAAATAATTTAAGATTTAGAAAACAAAATGGGGAGATGTTTTTGGAATAAAAATCCTTAGACTTTAATAGGTATTTATGAAAGTCTGCAGTAAATTAGGGGAGACTAGGGAGGGTTGACCCACTTTTTACAAAATAATTTTTTATTTTTAAATATTGAACGTCGAATAAAGTTTTATATAACATTTTATTCGTTATACAATCAGTTATCAAAATAAAATTGCTACGCAAGTGCAACATATAAGAAATTTGAAAAAGGATCGATTTTAATCATGAAGAAAGAATGGGTCAAGGCTCCCCACATGTGGGTGAGTTGACCCACTATATGGGAGGCTTGACCCACTTTGTTTTATATTACACTATTTGTGAAAAGAAATAAAATCAGTTTTAAAAAGAGCAAAATAACTTTATTCTACGTGCTTTAATTATTATAAAAAATATTTTTTTTAATATGAGGCTTAAACAAACATGTTAAGACGCAATCGCATGCCAGAGGAGAAATTTTTTGTTTTAAACAGGATTTTGTCTCAGCAGGTATAATTGTACAGCAGGGAAAATGAAATTTTAACATTGACTTCACTCACTGTATTCACGCTGGTGAAAATTTTCTACATACTTTCCTAAAGTTTTTCGATCGATGCTATATTTTTTTGCAACCGCATGAGCACCTAACTTATCATTAGCATGATTTAAACCTTTAAGGGGCAAAAAACTTTTGGTACTAAAACTTTAAAATAAATGACTAGCACAGGAATTTATGAACAAATTTATTTGTAAATAAGGGAAAGGCTACATTTCACATATATATTAAATGAAAATATTTTAGGCAAATTCTGGTGTCATTGTGATGTTTTGGAATAAAAATTAAGTTGTTTTATAAACATACCACTCCCCCTCAAAGGGTTAAGACTACTGCTTTCATCCTTTCTAGTCCTTTCTAGTCTTCCCCACTGTTTCTATTTACCTATTGTAAGCAATATTTAAATGGGGAAAAGTTCCTATCAACTTTACCATCTTCTAGCAATTTTTAACATTTTGCTATAGTCAGGTTTAAACATTTTCTTTTCCATCGCACCATTTTACTGAAGCTTTACAGAATAAATTTACATTCTTTTATGTATATGCCATTAACTTTTCACTATGCACAGTGTATAATAAAAATATTTCCAAAACCCCTTAATTAAGGGAGCCTTGAGCATCTGGTCAACCCTCCCTCACATTGACTGGGTCAAGCCTCCCTACATAGACCTTTTCTAAAGAATACCGTATTGTTATGTTAAGCCTAACTTATTGTACTGTCTTTATGCCTGGAATGAAAGCTCGATATTTCTGCATTACTTTAAACCTACTTACTTAAATTTCTACGATATAATTTATTTGAAAAAAGCTTACAAAATATTTCTAAAAAACAAAATTTTTAGGTTGAAAACGCCTCACAATTGATTTTTTCAACATCTATTTCGATTATCTCTATGAAACGAAGACTCTTCCAGTAAGTATTCCAGTAGCTTTGGTTGACACCTATTGACAAAACTCTGAAATTCTTTTAAATATGAAAACAGATGGGTGGGTTAAACCTCACGTATGGTCAACCATCCCTAGTCTCCCCTACATCAATAATTCCATTAGAAAAGAAATAAACTTGAAGAAATACCACCATGTGGTCAGTTACAAGTTATCTTACTGTAATTGCTTTTGTCTAGCATATCATTTACAATGTATTATTCTTTAGCAGTGAAACAATACTAGTCAGAGATTGTGCTAATATCCGGATTTGTGCCTTTCCACTGTTGTGAAGAGGACATTACAGCGGTCTTTTAAAGTAATATTTATACTGTGAAGCATATGTAACAGCCTTACGGAAGAGGTTAACATAATATTTGCACTATATGGCCA
The DNA here is from genome assembly GCA_963932465.1 of Maratus speciosus. Lineage (NCBI taxonomy): Eukaryota > Metazoa > Arthropoda > Arachnida > Araneae > Salticidae > Maratus > Maratus speciosus. The sequence continues at coordinate 532,936,908 of OZ010788.1, read as the reverse complement.
ATGATGACCCGTCACTTGCGATTTTAGACGTTTTGTTAAATATCTAGAAAAATAGATGAGGAATTATTCTGGAACTTCAGGCATGTAAACAGCATAGTAGACGTCATATATTTCAGTGAAAATTTTCCCTCGAAACCCATAGGGATCGTTGAAAATTGAAGAAAAGCGAATACCTTTTGAATAATCCTGTAAAACTAATGTCGTAAAAGCTTTGAAACTTTCGCACACAATTAGGAGGCTTCTTGTAATAAAATGTGTAAATCAATTTGTTCATTTTTATGAGCGTAGCACGTATACTCGTGGAGCAATTCAGGTTTTTATAAAAACAATCCCAAATTTCCCCAAATGTTTTGACTATAATTTACAGAGTTCTTAATATAAAAAAATGTCTTTTCAGAAACCATGGCAAACAACATTGTACAAAATACCCTGCATTCAGGCAATATAGTCTGTATTAATCCTGCGAAGTAAATCAGCACCGGTCCGATATTGCTTTGAGTATGTTCCTAGATTGGATCATGAAACGGACTAACGGTTTTAAAATGAAATAAAAGGCAAAGAGTTAAAGCTATTATAATTATTTTCGCAGGATATTAATGTGTGAAATCAGGAAAACTTTTAGTAAGTTTTCCGGTTTTAGTAAGTAATGTCACCTAAAGATGGCGTTGCGATGTCTGTCATTTTAACAAGAAATAAAGTGTTTTTGATTTTTATTAAGGCAAAATTAATTTCATTGCTGTAAATTTTGTTGTAACTCTATTATATAGAGTACCATTCTTGTCTGCGTTGTTCCTATAATATTTCCCACCTGTGAGAAGATCGGATTTTCACCTCTAGGATTTGTACTTGATAAGATGCGTCCCTGAAAATTCTTGAATATTGTATTGTCGTAGACCGTGAACTTGTGTGCAACATTTGAGGAAAATCTGTTCGTCTTAAGTGGGCCAAAAGCCAATTCTAAATGTTGAAAACGATAGACAGGAAACAATAAAACTTAAATAATTGTGCAATTTGAAATTATTTCATCAAATATTTAATTACAGTCGGACCTCATTATCCCGACACCTAGTTTTCACGTCACTCCTCTTATCACGTCAGTTTTTCAAAGTCCCGATATTCTGTACATAATTTTAGAGTAAATAAACTCCGGATTTTACGTCGTTAAATAATTTTCAACTCCAGATATCGCGACGGTTTAGGAAAATTGACCATTTTTCATAATCCATCTTATTAGCACGAAAATTAAGCGGTAAGAAATGTCTTAACCAAACTTTTCACAAAAGTGTCTAAAATACCCATTGAAATAAATGAGAAATTTAACTTCAGTCCTCTATCTCAATAAATAAATCCAGACACTATGAATGACCCGCTAAGTTCCAGATAGATGCATCAGTCTACTCGAGGTCTCTTTGTTCTGGTCGGCGGCGCTTTCTTGCGGTTACACGGCGTTCTATATCCGACTAAAACCGAAGCATTGCATTTCATTGAAACGATCAGAAATTATTTAACATCCATTTCTGAAACAACGAATATTTATTACAATTCATTGTATAATATTATTAAAAAATATTAAGCAAAGTATAATATTATTAAAAAGTATTATTAAAAAGTATTAAAAGTAAGAAGCACATCGAAGGATAAGCAAACCTTAATTCATCAATATTGCATGTAACAATAAAAAAAAACAAGTCGTCATAAATCCGATTTTTATTCTTTTCAATTTTGCGTTCATTTTGTTTAATATTGTTTTATTGCTCAAAACTTCAAGAAGAGTTATAAATTTAAAATTGGCTTAAATTAATTAAAATACAGCTTTTTTAAAAACATATTTTTATCCAACTCCGGTTACCGCGACACTCCGCTTATGACTACACTTTTTTCTGGTCATTAGAGTGTCGGGATAACGAGGTTCGACTGTATTTATATTCTAAGGGAAACATGTTGTTTCTACTTGCACTTAGTCAAGTTTTCTGAAAGCGTCATTAAATTTGGTTGGAAAAATCTTCCATATTAAAAACAAAAAAGCTGAATTTTTTTTCCATTTTTTAAAAGAAACTTTTATATTTCCAGGAATATCCATGCTTACACATAAATATGCTTACGCAAATGAACACAAAGGTTGTGCAGGACTCACACAGCTGTTTCAGTTACAAATCACTTTAAGCAATTCATTTTACAAAGTGATCTCAAATATTTTTTTATTGAATTTGCCGTTGGTTTCTTTATTGTCCTCGTGACTAAACCTTTGGTGGAAAAATATGCGGTCAAACAGGCTTTTTATGTTCTTGATGTACTATAATTTTTTTTAAAGTATTTTATTTATATACCTGACAAGGCGTCTAAAAATTAAAAAACAAAATGTGCGAATGCTTTGGGCCAGCTTCAAAGTTATGATGGAAATATTTGCAATGTAAGTCTCTGTATAACTCGTATTTGAAAAATAAAAATGTTGAAAGTGTTATAATATAATTTAACAAATAATGCTAATATTTTGGAAAAATTATAATGTCAGATATGTTTGTAGTGTAAGTATAATAATGTAAGTAGTATATATCAGCATCACGTAAAATTATTATTGCTACTTATAAATTACAGAAATATTGGAAAAATTTCACATGTCATTGAAATTTTATAATTTTAATTAAATTAAAATAATTTTTCGAGATATATATCCAATGGCACAGATATTTTAGTAGCATTGCATACATTATGGCGATCGTATGGTTTTATATGAGCCCGATATTACTATTATAAACTTTAACTAAAAATTTGTTAAGCTGTGAGTAGCAACAAATTAGAAAAATACAAAAACACCAGTTATTGAAGATAACAGACATATTTTAATTTTTTAGTTGATAGTGTTTTATGGTTTTAAATTAAAGATAGAAAAGTTTTATTCAAATTATTCTTATTTTACAGATCTCAAAAAGGAAGATAGAAGAAAGAAATATAAAAAGAAATTTTGAACTTTCTAATTTAACGGTAGATTTGTTAAATATAAGCGCAAAAAGCCGTTATGTTCCCAATGGCATTTAAGGTATAATTAAATACTGTTTTATTTGATTAAACATTTTATTGAATTAATAAAAGCAATGTGAATGATAAAAAATGCATTAAAAGATCTAAGATAAATGTGTTTAAGTACTTCTGTTCGGGAAAAGAAGCAAATAATGAAAAGCAAGCGATAATTTTTTTAAACTGGGCGACTTTTTAAAATGTGCTATAATTATACATTTTTTATGTGTCTTTGTGTTTTTATAGGGATCTTCAGTTTCATCTATCTTATATAAGAATGACACTTTGGGTAATGTTTTCTTTGTTTTCAGTTAGAAATTAAGATGTCTTTTAATTTATTTTATCTATCAAATGATGGTTTGGTCGACGCAAAACACTTAAAATAGTGGTATTGCTAATATATCACAATAATCATATGCACAGTGAATTTGCAACATTGTTGTTGTCAATTCACGGAAAATTGCATTCTTTCGTTTACAACAGTTCCCATAAAGTTCTTTAAACATTTTTCGAGTTTTATAGTATAATATGAAAGCTGCATCGTAAAACTGTACTTGATAAAAATTTTCAGAATCAGCTTTTATATTGATACAAAATGATCGAGTTATGTGTGGAATTAAAGGTATTGGTTTGATGGCCTAATTAATGAGTATAAACGTAGACAAATCAGCTAATATACTGCAGTTTGGAATTTGGTGATTAAACAAAGAGTTTGCTGGTTGTTTTTGGTAAAGTAATCTAGCACAGAAATTTGGGATGGAATTTCAAAAAATCGCATAATAGCCGAAATAATCAGAAAATAACAGAAATCATGAGTAAAATTATTAGCCTTTTTCGTGAAAAGAGATTATAAATAACTGTACAAAAAATAAATGTCGCTTAATCTAGCAAAATATATTATAATCAGGAACGAAAATATGCAATAACCTCTTCAGAGTTATCTGCAATACGAAAAAGCGCCATTTATCACTAGAAACCTCAGAAACTAATACATTTTTGAGATTGAAAGAATCGTTTATGGAAACAAACTTACTTATGTTGCCACTGTTTTCGGGAACGTTTCCGAGTACATTTTCTACTGTATTAAATAGTTTTCTCAAACCGGAATATAGATAAAACCATAAGAAAATTTCATCTTGAGTTATTTTTTAAAATATGATACGAACTTTAAAAGTCCATCGTTTACTTAAAGGTGATCATAAAGTAATATAAATATTAAAAGTTTAAAATAAACACATTTAAATGAACTCAGAGATCTTTCTGTTTGCATCCTCAAACTTCATCAAGAAGAAACATTCTTCAAAGGGGCTATACATATGTAACATTATCAAGTTTTTGGTAATTTCGAACACCCTACCCCCATTACGATATCAAACGTTATCATATCTCGATCTCCCCGTACGATATCGTTATCAGTATCTAAAACTCAAATTTTCCTTTTCGGATTTTTTTTTTTTTTTTTGGGGGGGGGGGGGAGATATATTTTTATACATTTATTTTTTGCTTACTTTATTGGTTCAAGCGAAGAGAAACCAATAAAATATCGATTTGTATATGGAATATCTTTATATCAAATAACACTTAAATGAAATAGTTACGATTTTAAGTATTTAATAATGGCTTTTTATTACATAATGCAGTCAACAGTATTAATCCCTTCTTGCACTAGCCCCGCATGGATGTATGCGTAGGGGGGGGGGGCAGAAATTCTTATCAACAAAACAGGTGGACAGTATTCTCTCTCATTTATTTATTTGTAAACACAGCAAGTACCATTTCAAACATACTTCTCAGTTGGTTTCTCGAACAGTGGATTACGTATACATACACATACGACAGAAGAATATGCATACCGAACGTTAGGGTATTAGATATTTTGGAATTAAATAATTTTATAATAATTTAAGGATTTTAATAATAGCTTTGTATTTCCATAAAAATAGAGACCAGACTAAGAAAATATAGCAGACAGTTTTGATGTAAACAACAAGTTACAATTAAAAAGGGAACATTTCGGTTGGATTAAAAATAATAACGATATCAAAAGACGACAGATTTTTTTAAAACTTTTAACATCCATATATACGCTTTTTTCAAGATCATCTTTAAATAAACGATGAACGTTTAAAGTTAATATTTATTTTTATTAAATATAGGCTATTAGAATGGCAAAAATGCTCGATTAAACATTATTAGCTGGGTAATTGCATTTACATATGCAGCAGTAATAAAATAATATTAACTTTAATGTTATTATTAATGCTGTTATTTTATCATGTATGTCTGTAAAATATGTTTGTTCAACATGAAAATATTTACTTCAGAACTGATATCATTCGAAAATTCTATATGCCTACTTCAGAAAACTAATTAATACATTGTAAAAACGACACTGGAAGGTTTCCTAAAATCAGTGGCGGCAAAAGAAACGTTGTATTTATAAATTCTCCCTTAAATGTTGAAAATATTTCATTTTTTGAGAATTCTAAAGATAAAGAACACTTTTCGGAATCGTGCGTGACTCCGAAGAAATAATTGTATATTTTCGTCCATGGTTATATTATATTTTCCTAGATTAATGTGTCTTGTACCTTATAAATGCGACGAAAATTAAAGAAAAAATACAAATTTTGAATTAGTCAATGTTCATAACGTTTTTATGAATAAAAGTGAAATTTCGAAAATTGATTAAACAGATTGTGATTTATAATATGCTATCATTAGAAACTGATTAGTCTTTCAAGGAATTTGGGTATTGTTGAAAATAAAATAGCTCTATTTTTTACTCCGCAAGTCATTGGGCGCATGATATCTCGAGAACGTATGTATGGATTGTTGTGAAATTTGGTATAAATACTTAGCAAATATGGGTTTAAAATGATCTACTTTTAAGTATTTACAGTGGTAATATTTTTAGTTTTATTCATTAAAAAATGTAAATTTCTGATTTCTTTTTTACAAAAATATTTCTTGTATATAGTTAAAGAAATAATTTTGGCCTAGGAGAAGATCATTTAAAAAATACATATGTGCTTATTATATACATCAATTTTCATAACAATGTACACATACGTTTTCAAGATATCAGCACGCAATGACTTACGGTGTAAAAAAAAAAAAAAAAAAAAAAAAAAAAAAAGCATTATCTGTTTAATCAAAAGTCGAAATTTCATGTTTGTACATAAATAAATGGTCAGGGGGGAGTGTTACTCGCGCTCAGATGATTCCGTACAAAAATATATGAATTATTAACTGCATTATTAAAAAAAAAACCGTTGTTAAAATAATAATAAGACTTTATAAAAAACTACGCAACGTAGGGTTGGGTATAGCTGTATATACCGGAAGAGTATGAATGGGTATACCATAAAAGTTTAAAGAGATATGAAGCCTAAATAATATCAAAAATTGCTATTCTGTATAACTCTTTTTTTTGTCTTATCTTAATCTGTCTATGATGAACTTAATTCGGTACTGACAATAAAAGTAGTTCATATTTAACACCTTACGCTCGGGCGCTGTTAGCGGATGTATGTCACTAGCCACCGGTATCGCCGCATCTGGCAGATTTTTTTTTTTTTTTTTTGAAATTTTGAACTAAAACCACAAAAATTTAAATAATAATTTTCTTTTACCTATATACATGGAAAATCAATTATATTATAAACCAAAAATAACAGTTAAAACTTTCTGGTGAAAATTCGGAATAAAAAATCAGCCATCTATCATATGCACAATGACCAAAATAGCATAACGTACTCTACGTACGTCATACAGCGCAAGTGGATAAACTTCATTTGGCATTTCATAAAACTAAATTCAGCGTAATAATAATCTTTTCTTTTTACAGTGTACATAAAACAAAGATTAAACTTGGCATTGAGCTAAGCACACTTCCAAAGGAGGTCGCAAAATTGCAACGACGACTTGGTCCGTGCCGCGTTTTTCCAGATAGGTTGTTAATTAACTTTTAAAGACACGGGAGGCACATTGAGAGATCCACTCAATGCAAACTAGCCTCGTATCCCATAGTATTTATGGGATTAATTCTAATTAAATTAGTCTATTTTTAACAATTTGACGTTTAATGCTTTTATACTGCTACTGGGAACTGCATTACCTAAATATATCATTAAAAGTTTCTATCTGGACTTTAAAATCCTAAGGTACCTAGCGTATGCCTCAATTGTCATTTTGTATGTCCAAACCGTCCGTGTCTTTAAAAGGTTAATATCTCGACTAATTACCGGCGATTTTTTTCGAAAATCATTATCAACAATGCTTTTATACTTCTGCTACGATAGGTACCTCAAGCACTCCACAAGAACTTTGCTGCATGCCTGCAAATCGAAATTTGTGTGTAACGGAAAATACGTTTTTCTCAAAAGCTATGTGACCTAGGGTAATCGCTATAATTTTCCTTCAAGGTTTAACGTAACGTCTACTACCTCTACATTTTTCATAATTTTAGTTTCTGTAGATTCCGAAATAGATGGAGAACATATTTTTGCACTACAATTTCGACGAGATCTCTGAAAATATAATACCTAAAATTAAAAGAAATGTATTTTTCAATTCAGCGTTTCGAATGCTTTCTCACGCTACCCCATACGGTATACGAATAAAAGATTTTTTTTCAAAGTAACTTAATTTGCCCCTCTACATTTTATCTAAATATTTTTGTGAATGTTTAATGATCTGTAAATATGTGGGTGAATAATCTTTATTATTTCCCCCAATTTGAACTTTTCATGTTCCATAGTTTACGAGTAAAAGGGCTGTGACAGACAGGCCGACAGACACAGGGGTGATCTTATAATGGTTCCGTTTTTACTTTTTAAGTACGGAACCCTAAAAATTAATGAAGATACACTAATTCAAACTTTTAATATATTTGTTGATTTTCGACGAATTTAAAAGGTACAAGACCTCCTTAAAAACACAGCTTTTTTTTATAGTAGTGTGGGAAAGAGTTGAGACATCGCAAGGAAAAGATCAACATGTGCAAAGGAAATAAGCACACTTTGAAACTTATACCAGTTTCTTTCCGATCACCTGGTAGTTGCGCATGTATATTTTTATTAGCATATTTAAATAGTTTCGCAGGTTTTCTTACTTTTGAAATCAGGAATTGTAAATAGCGCATGTATATTCTAATTAGCAAATGTAATTTCTAATTTTCGAATCAACTTCTTTTGTATTTAAAATCGTCTTTCATAGCACATGGAGCTGAGGACATAATTAACGAGAATTTTTAATTCTTTTTTACACTCATTTATTTAAATTTAGTTGGCTTTTATACATGAGGAAACAATTTATAATCAATTTTTCACACTCTTTCTGATATGACAGGGAAAACTATGAACATAAGTGTGTTTCCGATGACAATACACCATTTTAATATACAGGGTGCAATATGTTATCTATCGCCGACCTTTAATTTCTCAACCGTTGGTCGTAGACATGTAGTTCCAGTTACAAAATCGTTTCAAATGAGCTAAATATTCATGTAGTGTCATTATTTAAAGTAAAAAATCAATTTTTTAAAACTTACGAAATCTAACTTTTTATATAGTCCCCCAGTCCCTATAGCTATATTTAGTAAAAGTTTACACATATCATAACAGATATAACACAAAAAGTTTGACATCTGTACTACAAAAATTGACAGAGTTATTAAATTTCAAAGTTTGAGATTTTTTCACATGATTTTGTCTTTGATTGAGAGATCAGTTAAAAGATGAATTAAAGTAATTCGAGAACAAAATCAGGCTGCGCTTCCGCTGCCATTTATCTAGCCCTTAGTGACAGTGAGTATGTTTTATTTTCCGGTTGTCGATTCTACCTACTTTGACGTTTGAATATTGTTCGACCTATAAAAAGCTCAAATTTTTAGATGGAATTTTTGATGATTCCCTTTGATGATTCCCCGATTTGGCGATACCGGCTAAAGGTGTTTTCACCAAAAAAGAACATTGCACCCTGACTTTATATCGAATTACTTTAATTCATCTTTTACCTGATCCCTCAATGAAAGACAAAATCATGTGCAAAAGTCTCAAACTTTGAAATTTAATAACTGTGTCAATTTTTGCAGTACAGATGTCAAACTTTTTGTGTTATATCTGTTATGATATGTGTAAATTTTTACTAAATATAACTATAGGGACTGGGGGACCATATAAAAAGTTAGATTTCGTAATTTTTATAAAATTGATTTTTTACTTAAATAATGACACAACATGAATATTTAGCTCATTTGAAAAGTTTTTGTAATTGGAACTATATGTCTACGGCCAACGTTTGAGAAATTAAAGGTCGGCGATAGATAACATATTGCACCATGTATTTAAACTTAATTAATAAATTGATTGTAAGGCACGTTTCCTTTACTTTGGCTGCAGCGGATAAATCGCCAAATAATTTTTATGGTTACATCTGTTTACGAGTTACAAAAATAATTCAGTTAATTGTGCGCCAAATCACTCTTGCCAAAATAGACCACCTGACTGTGAAACGGCAACAATGAAAAATTTTAAACACTAAAAAATAGAAAAAAAAATAAAGAGTGTAATACTTTTTTAAATGTCCAAATACTTTTTTATTTTAAATTACACAGCACTAAATATAATCTTATACAGGATGTTCAGAATAATCCTTTAATAATTGGCAGAGAGTTCAAGAGCACAAGACGAAGCAATAGTAACACTGGACAACAGTGGTTTTGTCCTAGAACTAAAATTAGTTGATTCTAGATCAATTTTTGGCGCTGATTCCTAATATGCTTTCCGTTTATCTCTAGGTGGTCCAGGTTGTGAGAAATTTGCATATTTAAATTTATGCAAATTTAATCTTTTTTGAGCTATTTTATGCAAATTTTAGATACAATATGTGTCACATCTAATTACGTTTTCCAGGTAATGACTACTTGACTATTTGCTTCAGATAAATGTCACGATTTGCATATTCTTAACATTTATTTATCAGTTATTAAGCCTAATTTGCATATTTTTCAATGGTGTAATGTTTACATCACTATTAACTTCAAAATAGTTGCCACAGAATTGACGTAATGTTTTTCTAGACTAGATTTTTATGCTGATTTCACATCTGCAGTCTGTTTTCTTATGTCATGTCTAGTTTTTGAGTAAGATGAATTTCTACTTTTGCACGGCATTAACACAGGTTTGATATAAGATGCTTTTTAGGGGTGTGTAATTCATTGACCAGAAGGTGAACAGGGTCAGATTCATATCAGAGACATAAACAAAAATTTATAAAATCGAAAAAAAAATAATTAGTAGAATCTATCTTAACATGTTGAAGTTTATCATACAAAGTATCATAAAAAGCTATTTCTGGCTTTTTTGACCAAAAACTAAAATTTCACATTTTTCAAAAACTAGACGTGATAGAAGAAAACAGATACAAGATTTGAAATCAGCTCAAAAAACTGGTTTAGAAACATATTAGCATACTCGTGTGGCAGAAATATTTGAACGTCAAGAAACATTATTAGAAAAACATTGGAAAAAATATGCAAATTAGGTACAATATTTCACAGTAACATGTCAGTATAATCTCAGAAACAACGTTTTTGCGAAGTAAATTAGGTAGTAATCATAACACAAAACAAACAACCCTGTCTGATATTGCTTTATACCTTAAATTTGCAAATAATTGTATACAATTTACTAAATTTGCATACATTGAAACATGCAAATATCTCTCAAACTTGACGTGCTGGAGTAAATCTAAAATTAGATTCGGAATCATCACAAAAAACCGCATAAAACAACTAATTTCTGTTTTAGGACAGAGCAAAATTTCAAATTTGTTGACCAGTGTAATTTAGGATAGCAATCCACTTGAAAAAGAATATACAGGGTGTTTCACTACCATGTCAACAAACTTGCAGGAGATGTAGGGGGTGCAGAGACGGCTCGGAATCACATAGCAATGCAGGGTCGGAAATGCAAGACTAAGAGAAAGGTGGGGTTGTTAGGGGCTGAATCATAGTGATAAAAAATTGATATTTAAAGACCACAAGCTTGAAATAAGTCACGACTTTCTTGATAATGAAGTTGTCCGATGTTTCGTAATGTGAGAATGAAACATTCGTAACTTGGATGTTTTTAAATATGCCGGGCGTGTTTCGTACGTTTGCGGAAGCAACGATGATGTGCCATTTCAAAACGCCCCTGCTCAGGAATGTAGTGAAAAGCATACGAGGGTATACGCCGTGTACCTTCTAGATTATTTTAAGAAGCTCCGTATACCCACTGTTTCTCAAACAAAGCATTAGCGTATACCCTATTTATGAACCTTAATGACGTCACCGTATACCCTCTGCCTATACCGTACACTCTCTGCTTTTTTTACAACTACAACACTGCCCCTGCTACCTCAAACGTGCAAAACCGTAGATGATAAGGACAAGGCACGTACGCAGAAAACTTCGGCGGACAACATTTATTTCAGTGTGATTTTATAACATTAAAATAAAAAAGTTAAGTCTCATCAACTACAGCTATACCGTATTTAGTGTGTTTTTAAGTTAGTGTGTTTACAGTTTTTCTAAATCCTTCTTCGATTAGTATGTGCAAAAATTCGATTAGTGCGCAAAACAGGAAATGAGTGATTAGTTTTTTTCAAGCATGACGATTTCGAATTTCTGAAAATAAAATTTACATAAAATGCCGAAACAAAGAAAGAATGCAAAAAATAATTCTGAAAACCTTTTCAAGAACTACAATTCCAAGAATAGCATTTGATACATGTAAACGCAAACGTTAATAGAATTATGCAAGCGCTTCGCGGATTATAAAATCAATTTTTTTGTTCCCGAAATATGAAATCTAAAAGAAAAAAACCACTGTACAACTGGCAATTGAAAATTTTACCTTTTATAAATTAAAATTTATGTAGATTTGAAGTAATAAAATTATATTACAATAAGTTTTAAATCCAATTACGATTTGTTTTTGTAAAATGAACTTAATGATGCATAACCTTATATATGTAACCTAAAGAATTGTAGTAATGCGGAATTAAAATGGACTATTCAAGTTTTCGGGGTTGTAACTAATTATATTAGCCGACACATTTTTGTCAAAGAAATTTCATGAAAATAAGGTAACTTTTGTTAAAGTTTCAAATCAAGCTATAATATGTATTTAATAATAATAATACATAAAAATAACATCGTGGTATATCCTTAGATTGCCGATTTATCTATATTGGATTTTTGAGAAAGTTGGATACATTGCAGTTTTTTTTCTATGTGTATTTCATTTAGTGTAGTAATATCACGGGAATAATTAACCGCATTAATCGAGCAATATTTGATTCAATAGGAAAGCATTATTTCGCTTAAAATTATTAACAGAGATTTTCTGTATTTTTGACTAAATAAGAAGATTACGATCTCATACCCCCATGATATTATTGCTTAGCTTTGTGTTCCTGAATTATCCTGTAATTAATAAACATATATTTTGAATTTCCCTGTATAATAAAGAGGATTTAATTTAGTAAATCCCACAAGTTTATATGTTAATGTGCGAATTTTGAAATTCTGTTTTTTGTGCTGCTATGATAAAAAAAGAAACAAATACGAAAAAAAAATATTCGTTCTCATTGTCATTTCTCACACAAAAAAAAAATATTCGATTTGTTCACCCAGAACTTTCTTTTTTTATATTATCGAATATATTCATAGTAATTTCTCTTTCTCAAAACAGAATAAAATATACGTCACTGTATCATTGAATATCCATTACAGAAAAATCGTTCTAGAAACATTTTCTGACTTTTTTCAGGGAGAAAAGAATTGCATATTTTAAGCAATGTGATTGATATCGTAGTACATCGGTGTATATTCTATTTTACTGTAAATTCGTTGCACTTAAAATTACTTTGTTAAAGTTAGATATTTTTGAAATAATCCTGTTTGATATTTTACCAGAACCATATGATATGTACCAGATTTGTGATATGTACCAGAAACAAAAAATTAAATTTGAGACATAAATCAATTTTCACTGAAAAAATGTAAATGCGAAAAGGAAAAGAATGACAATTGTTTTGTCCTATCATGTCTTTTCAAAAATGATGAATGCGCTGAAGAAGGGGTGGTAACATTTTTTATTCAAAGTTAAGAATCCATCATAAAGTTACGAATTTATGACTCTTCAGACAAAGGTTTTTAAAATATGATAATATTAGAATTGAGTGTAACATCGGACACTAAAATTCCGAAGCACGCCTTTTTCGCAATTACATAAAAAAATAAAATCCCTGCCGACTCGGCCTACTGGTGCAGGTAGATTTCGCCGCTTTGGACGAGTTTTTAATAAGAGATTTTTTCATTTTTATATAAGAGACGGTTTTATCATAGTCATGTTAAGGCGGTATTAAAAATAAATAAATTTCCATGCTCAACAACTCGAAATTTTCTGGCACATTTTCTGATTGATTTTTAAAAGAAAAAATATAAAACTTGTTGACGTGATTTTTGAAAAGATTTGTAAGTGACATGTGTTTTTATTTTTTGTGCAAGTAATTAAAACTTGATTTATAAACATTTATTTTCTCAGTAGGACAATATTTTTCGTTTCCAACACAACCGCTTCGGAAAATTCGGTTCAAAGTGCCCACTTTGACATGATTTTTTAAAATATATTCTGCCTCTATCAAAATATCGACCATTATGGTACATTATATAGTTTCTGAATAAGCAAATCTACGAATTGGATGCGTTTGAGAGCAAAAATGAATTAAAAAATGAGTCAGAAAATAAGCAGTTTGGATTTTAATGCACAGTTTATACGATGATATTTTTCTTCAACCACTATGTATTTTTAATTTGTTTTTACTGTAAAAATAGGTCCTATCAAAAACTTGTGAATACAAATGGTGTAGATAATATTATGAAGATATACAATAAAGTCATACGGATTTTATATCTTGTGAATTGACGAAGTTATGATTTTTCTTCTTCTTCAATCCCCACTATTTTTTTTTTTGTGTGTGTGTGTGTGTTACGAGTTGGTCCTTTAAAAAACTTGTCAGTATAAAAGTTGTAGATAATATTATGAAGATTTATAATAAACTTAATTGGATTTTATATCTTGAGAATTGAAGAAGTTGTGATTTTTTTTCTCCCTAAAACCCTATTTTTGCGCCCCTTGAACCCATTTCATATTTTATCAAAAATCTGTGATACATAATTTTTTGGCCCTATTTTTAGAAGTAATAAAAATTTTAAACTGATTTCATACGTACAAACATTAAGGAGCTATGCGTTTTTTTCGGTTTTCACAAAACCCCTCCCTATTTCTATCCCCTTGGTCTGATTTTGCCCATTATCGAACTTGACCGAGATTTTATGCCCCTTGATTTTATGTATCAGTTTGGAAGAGATTTGTGCAGAATTATGGAAGTTATCGTGTCCATAAAAAAGTGATATATATATATAGGTGCATAAATAGATAGACAGATAGATAGAAATTTTTTACTGAGGGTGGTTTTGGATTCTAGGGGTCATGATCGGTGTAGATCTGCAAACATTTTTCAGAAATTCCAATATAGGAGCGATCGCAATAGGTAGTATTTCATACGAAATCTACCTGAAAAATATTTATCAATAATTAAAAAAGACTGAAAAATATTTATCATAAAATTTCTTATCAATACTCGAAGATTTTTTTAAACTTACGTACTTTTTCTTATTTGCATACGTCATTAAAATGAATTTTATCCTAAGGTTAAATAAATATTCCGACATAAAATCGGATGAAATACATTTAAGATATCTCAGAAAGAATTTTCTTATATTGATAATAATAGAATTGATAGTTAAATGTTAGAACAACTATTATATTAGAACTTTGTTTAACAACTTTCGTTTACTTGTTAGAGCATTTGTAATGTTTTCTATTTATTTTTTAGAACCCAGAGTCATATAGCAATTATTGAAATTCCGTAATTTTTTTAATTAACTATTTCGACGTAAATAGTTTTTAATAAAATAGAAATAACATTTAAAGTATTTTTCAAATTGAATTATACAGGATTGAAATAACAGTGAAAATAAAATGCTGTTTTATTTTCGATTTGTTTATACGTATCATTATTATTTTTTTTATTTACGCAATAGATTCATCGTAATTCCTCTGTCAAATTATAGAATAAAATGATGACGCGACCGTCATCATTAAAATGTCGTTACAGTTACTTTATATTTGTTGTACTTAAATTAATTTCTTATGCTTTTTTTACTTAATTTTGTTCTCGTTGAATTTCCATGATGTATCATATTTTCAGCAAACTATGTAAATAAATTGAATATGAAACATAAATCAATTTTCTTAAAAAAATATTAAGTGCGGAAAGGAAAAGAATGACAATTGTTTTGTCATATCATGCCTTTTCAAAAATGACGAATGCGCTGAACAAGGGATGGTAACATTTTTTTTTATCCAAAATTTAAATATAGGTTCCGACTAAAAGTTGGGACACTACACAATGAGTTCTTTAAAATCTGACAACAATAGAGTTGAATGTAACATCGGGCACAAACTTTTGAAAGCTATTTATAACATATCAGAAATATTTTTTCTATATGATCATTAGAATTGGTAGTTAAATGTTAGAACAAATATTATATTAGTAGTTTTGTATTTATTTGTTGTAGTATATGGGAAATGTTTTTCGAATGAAACTTTCAGAACCCAGAGTGGTATAACAATTACTTTAATTTTGTAACTTTTGCAAAAATAACTGTTTGAGCCTAAACAGCTCTTAATGTAATAGAGAATAGCACTTCCAGCATTTTTTCAATTTCATTATTATAGAGAAAACAAATAATAATGAACAAATTAGAAATTGTACGTGAAGGCTGGCAAATGAGGTGCGTTTATAGTATAACTAGTTTTATAAATATTCAGATCTTGGTACAATGGCTGTTGCACTCTTATGCAAAAATGCATGAATACAAAATTTATTACGATTATATATATTAAATTCAGAAATACGGAAATAAAAAGACTCCAACTTAAATAGGACTTAATCACCATGGCAACCTAGAATCGTCAGTACCTATCATGGGATAGCATTGGATTAATTACGTATGATAGGGCTTAATAGAATGAAGAAAACTTTTATTACTATCTTAAGTTCAGATTCGATTTTTCTGAAATTTGAAATCACTTGACAAAATTCTGCAGCGATTATGTATAGAAAATTACAAACTATTCTGCCAGGCACTTTTTGTGCTGTTATATGCGGAACGATGAACGAACCAAATGACGACTATAGGTGCTACGTATTTACATAATTACGTCATTTCCCCATAGACTATAATCTTATGCAATGTTTTTGAGTGTCTCTGTAAATAAACTGCTGGAGGTATTTCAAATTATCCAACAAAGTGTTTGCACGAAATTCGTTGATCCTCAAATCTTTTTTTTTATTTATGTCTCAACAATAGAATATAGGTAAGTGAAAATGGCTTACCTTTTATTTATGTTTTATATCCATCTCTATCTGGAATCCGTCATCAGGTAATATTATCAGGAAGGTCATTTCACATTCTCATTCTGCTAATGCTATGAAAATTCTATGTTATTTTTGAGCACGCTTAATTTCTTTATGTGTCTTATATAAAATGTAGATTTCTTAACTTTAAAGAGAGAAAAACAATTTAATTACTTTAGTCATACAATTGCATCTTATATATCACTTCATCTCTCCTTTTGAGAGTCTTGAACGCAAGTAAATGTAAAAGACATATATTATGCATTATTCAAATTAAAACAGGATGTTATTATCATTAATCTTAATATTACATTATTTATATTATAGTCATTTAAATAGTCTAGTTTATTGATTGTTAAAGTGTCATAATTACTTGGATATGCGATTAATTGTTTATATAAACTATTTCACTTATGATCGTGAAGTTCCTTGCTTAGAATATCAAGTTCTTTCGTAATTGCTTTTTTGGATCATGTTGATAGATGAAAGTAATTTACTGAGTATGATTTATTTTATCTTCGTTTGGAGATTACATTTCGTAACATCTATCAACGTAAACTATGACCGCTATATAATATATTTTCAATACCAAACATGGCACAGTAAATTTCAATAGCATATATCATTTATAGAGCAATCAAACCGTATTAACTCAAGTTAGAGTTCGAAAAGTGAGACGGGCAGACAAACCGAATTCATAAACACTTTCAACGATGTTGGAAAGTGTTAAAAATGCATAATAGATTGAAATTTTGTTCAGAAAATTTTACCAATAGATAGAAGCATACTTGAATAATTTTGTACAGCCCTGTATTTTACTTACTATCTTTAATAACATACCATTATTTAGCTAAAAATTATTTAAGGCTAAAGCATGCTTAAAACTAGTGAAATCACACTTCCAGATATTATCATCTATAGAGGGCCATTTATCTAATTCTTTGCGTGACCCTATATATCATTTTATCCATATCCTATGTATATCCATATTCTACGAGCATATATTAGTATACTTAATGCAGTTCAGCGTAAAAATGCACAACTCATTTAAAAGTCACCTTTAAGCTGTTTTCGTTCATACTCAGTAACCCTTACGATTTCTTTTGTGTAGCCCTGTATATGATACTTTATACACACAACGTAATATGCAAAAATTTAGTTAAAAACTCATACCACAATTAAAAATGCACTTCCAGCAATCATCGCTAATATACAGTATTAGGGGCACAGTATAGTATCTGAAATCTTTTGTGTATCCTTGCAAATACTATGCACTTTCTATTATACAGGAAGAACTTTTAGTAAACCTCAACAACGTATACCAGTTTCATTATACGTGAAATAGTTTAACATAATTAAAATAAGCCGCAAACTACGTTCCCCCCTCCCCTACATCATTATGTAACGAAATTCTTTCATGTGGCCCTGTAAATGAATAATAAATATTCTTTAGACCGCGTATTCTACAACATGTATATTTTAGTTCACTTCATAAATGCATATCAATTTCGTCATGTTCGAAAGGGTAGAACATCATCAAAAAGCACGTGAAACTATTTTTCCCCACTGACCGTAATGTAAAAGAATACTTTTAACTATCCCTTTAAATGAACTATACATCTAATTTTCATAAAATTTGAAGTTTCTCGACAAAATTCTAGTACAATCGTATATTTAAAATTTCAAACCATTCGGTTGCGTTGTTTTTGCGCTGTTAATTCGGACGGACAGACAGACGGACGTACTAAACGACAATTATAGATGCTACGTATTTATGTAATTACGAACGCACCTGAAGATGAAATTTTTTATTGTTATGTTTATGCAGAGCTTTCATTTTTTAACATTACGTAATAGATTCATCGTAATTACTTTGTCACAATATAGAGTAAAATGTACGTGACCGTTATCATTGAATAGCCATTACAGAATAAATTGTTCGGAAACATGTTCTGAATTTTTTTCAATAAAGAAGGAAAAATATGAATTTTCAATGTACCCTGAATTATTTTAGAGTGCATTGTTCTACTTCTTGATTAGTTTATATTTGTTGTACGTAAAATGCTTTCTCACACGCCCTGGTTATTCATATTTCCCTGGTTGGCATTCCATGACGCATCTTATTTTCAGTTAAGTATAAGAAGAAATTGAATTTGAAGCATAAACAAATTTTCTTTGAAAATATTCTAATTGCAAATTGTAAAACAATTTCAAGGGTCTTGGCATATATTCTGATTGTTCCACATTCCCCATATTCTGTATGCGCTGAGCAATCGATGAGATAGGATTTTTTTTTTACTGATATAAAGAGCGACGTTATACACATATTTGTTACGTACCGTCGCCTCGGTCTACATATAAATAAATAAATTAATTAATTAATAATAAACATGCCATCTAATCTTCTAACATTTAAATTTTTCTCGAAAAAACTCTACGAGAATAGCTACTTGACTGGAAATTATGTCCTCTTACAATTTCTGTTTAAAAGAAAAAGGAGCCTAAGGTAAGATGTGCATGCTGGATTTGTATCAAATTCTAAAACTTTCAGTATGAATACCCAATTTGGACATCATATCTTGCTTTTCGGTAAATTTTAACCTGAGATATCAAACGGGAAATCAATTTGATCAATTAGTTTAGAAATTATGAAGCTTTAAAATTTGGATCTACCAACGTTAATATCATTTGTAATCGTTTCTAAAAAGATTGCATTGCAGGTAAGCGTTTTAAGCGTAAATAAAAAACTGCTAGTCGGAATGAGTTCTAATGACGGTTTCTTTTATTTGAATCTTTTAGAAAATTATTTCTGTTCTGAAAATTTATAGGTGGCAATTCATAATTTTTTTCAACAAATTATTTTGAAAATATAATTTTAAAATTAATTTTCAAAGACAAATAAGGATTGTAAACTATATATCTATATTTAAAACAGAAATCGCTTTCTCGAAGCCCCAAATATGCGAATCTGTAATCACAGATCATTCCCAGTAGTTTTTGAGTTGTGCTTTTAAGTAACTATCCGCAATGCAATGCTTGCAAATAAATTTAACAATCCGCATTGCAATGTTTGCAAATAAATTTAACAATCCGCATTGCGATATTTGCAAATAAATTTAACACTCCAAATTCTTAACTTTAAACCTTCAAGATTTCAAACTTCTTAAGGTATCTGCCAATGTTTGGAGCGCTTTTGTAAAAAAAATGTACAATATTGAATAAACGCATATTTTTTGTTCAGTTATAATATTGTAAATTTATGCATGTGTAACGTCTCAGAAATATTCCTTCCGTGTACCAATAATCCACATGCAACGCGTCCACATGCTTATCAACAACGATTTTCTGTGAATTCGTGGGCGGGTATTGTTAATAATTATTTGATTGGCCCATACTTACTACCAAAGAGGCTGGATGGTCGCTGTTACCTTATTTTTTTGCAACAAGTTTTACCAGAACTGCTGCAAGATGTTCCGATCGCTATTCGTAACCGGATGTGGTTTCAACATGATGGAGCGCCCGCGCACTTCACCACTGATTTGCGCAGTTACTGAATGCCACATTTGGGACGCGATGGATTGGGCGTGGTGGACCAGTTCCTTGACCACCGCAATCTCCCGATTTATCGAGCCTTGATTTCTTTTTATGGGGACATCTGAAGAGTCTTGTTTATGAGACTCCAGTTGACTCAGACGAAAATCTAATATCTCGCAAATCCGAAGCTGCTGCACGTGTACGGTAAATGCCTGACATCGTTAGAAGTGTACGCCAATCGTTCCACCGACGCTGCGAATCATGTATCACAGTTGGTGGGCGCAATTTTGAACACTTATTGTAATATATTTGTATGCATTATTATTTACTTGTAAACTACATTGTAAATAAACATTTTACCTTTTTTATTCATGTATTTCGTTTGATAAGTTTGCCAGTTTTGCGCTTTTTTTTTTATTCAAAAATTTCGATTTCATACCAAAAATTTTCAAAGAAGAATTTTATTGTTAAGTAATTATGAAATGTCAAGAAAAGGATAGCAAAAAAATTTTCTGGCATGAATGAGAAATTTTGAAAATTAACAAAGGGGCCCAATTGCCCCCCTGGTATTTACCGTAATGCATCACTTGGTCACATACATTCCTATACAATAAATGACTGTTACTGTGTGCTCTACTTACCCTTAAAGTTTGTACCATGAGTATAGAAACACCCTGTATATATATCTACTATGTATGTATGTGTGTGTTATGTAGTGTCGTTTAATCAACAACAATAAAAAAAACCTTTTGTATATTAATTATCAAACTTAAACTCCAAAAATAAAACGAAAATATCCACTCAACAGGAGATGATGTATCATTTCATTATGTTAGACAAAAGAAACTTATGGTCATCTTCATACTGTAACGTAAATCAAAAATAGTAAAGTAAACATTAACGAAAATCAAACACTATTTGTCGGAATAAGCTTTTATTTCGAATTTCCTGATTTGAAGCTTTTCGAAATCTATTTCTCTTAAAAAAGTTATAGGTTACAATTGATAATTTTTTCAAAAATTTATTCACATATTATTAAAAAAATGAATTCGGGTGAAACGCCTAGTTATTGACACACATTTTACCAAATTTTGAAATTTGCCATATTTACACCCAACTTTGTCATCATGTTTGGGTTTTCTGTAAACTTTAGCCTGCCAAACGAGAAGAGATTGGTTTACGTGTAGTTTTTTAAACGTAAATCAAGAATTGTTTGTTGGAATAACTCTAATTTCGGGTCTCCTGATTTGAAGTTTCTGTTCAAAATATTTCTGTTAAAAAATTTCTGTTATAATTCCTAATTTTTTCGAAAAATTATTTATATGTTATTTAAAATAAATGAATTAGGGTTAATCTCCAAGATATTGACATGTAATCATAAACTGACACTTGAGCAAAAATCTAACTCAAATAAAAATTTTCTTTTAAAAGTATGCAAAGAGTGGTCACTTATTTGTCTTAACTGTTTTAAATTATTTTTCAGTTATTGGTTTTCAAAACAGGGAATGTGCGAGTTATTGACCATATTTATGAAAACGACTAATTTTAGTAGCAAAAAGTATAATTTTTTAAAATTTTGTCAACAATAATTTTTTAATGTATTTTGTAGTATAATTTTAAAAACAAAGAAACCGAAGATAAAACTTTGTGACACATTTTAAGGGTTTTCTGACACCAGCCGGTGTGTTTTATAAGTAAACCAAAACTGACTTTTGTTAAACATTGATATATCCTTTTCTTACTTAACGACGTATCACGACAATCTAAATGTTTAATAACATTTTTGAGAAATTTATGTTTAATGATGTTCCAAAGTTACCCCATCAGGTGGGGTTACTTTGTGACAGTAGTGTTTAAGCCTTGAAACGCAAGAGAAAAAACATTTGCGAATTATTTCGACTGTGAAAATTATGCCGAAAACAAGTTAATACGTAATAATGATATTGATATGTCAACGATTTGTCCCATTATCCCTCCCATTTTTTGCTTCAAAGAATCGAATAACGTTTTGCAGTTTTTTTGTAAACGAATCATACCTTTATTTACAATGGCATTTTCATAATAATTCATACTCATATTTTTCTATTTAAATATGGTAAATAATCTTTAATTCAATATTTTAAATTTTCTAATTAAAAAATAACATTTTGGAATTTTTCTTGAAGTAATACAAAACAAACGAACCACACAATATAATGACGTTAAGTAATTGAAAAATAACGATTACAAGGTAAACGAAGAAATTATATAAAATGAGGAAACATTTAACGCTAAATACAACTCTATTTTATCTTTTAGTAAAAGAGAGTGTACAAAATATGCAAAATGAAATAAAAATGTAGAATTATTGTTTTTGCTTTCAGTGGAGCTGAAGATGGATAAAGCTCAAAAATTACTTTTGCAAAAACCCCTAATCCACTATCACTTCCTGATTTTTTAAACCTTGAACAAAAAAAAAAAAAAAAAAAAAAAAAAAAAAGGGTTTCGGCATATTTTCTTCTACTTTAATCGATGGGAAAAATTCTGAGAATCCAATGTTACCGTCGTATACCGGCCTGAAGCGTATTCAGAACTGCTTCTGATATAAAAAGATGATTTTGAGGGAAACCTTTGAAGCCTTTCTGGAAGACTGTCTGTTTGTTCTTTTTATTCCGGTGCCTGTTGTCCTCATCTGTTTTCTTCCTATAAACGTTTGCGCGTCGTAGCCACGTTATTTCTTATGGATTTTTGGACATCAATAGCACAACCGCTTCTACAAAGCAGTAAATTCAACTTTTTGCATCTCTTAGTGTCCCGGCTGTTTGTTATGTCTTTCTACTTCTAGTTTAACGGTTCCATGAAGACTTTCACCAAATTTTCTGTCATCGAACCTAAGATTTCTTCGACGGTTGTTTTTGGAATCCGTTCCAAAACATTGTTTCTATTTAGTGAATAGATTCCGGTCGCTGAAGTTCAGACTTCAGATTATTCTTCGTACGATCGCCGGGCACTCATGAGCTCTTTTAGATAAGACGGAAATTCTTCCTTTGGTACATTTGTGCATCTGCTACCAGAGGTGATTTTTTTCAGCTTGACAACACTTCTCTCCAGCGGGATTTTAGAATACGGAGCAATGCCACAAAAAGCGGCTAAAGGAGATGAATCGAATTTGGAGGGTGTGCAATGTACTTAATGTTATTTTTCTCATAAAGACGTTGTACTTCTAAACCTATATGAGAGTGTACGTTTTTAATGCATCTTACGTTTATATCTTTTCGTGATGTTTCGCGTCTATCGTGTCATGGAAAACGCAAAATATATGTTTAATCTTTAAATTGAAACCTAGTGGGGTTAGGTTTCGACAATGTCATTGTGTCACAAAGAAGCCCCATCAAGTAGCATATTTTGATTGTGTTCTTATATCTCAAAGAAAGATCATTTGAAAACAATTATACCACTACACCGTATAACAAAAAAGAATATTTGCCTGTGTTAGATGGTTCTCATACACTTTAGTTTTCAACATACAAAGTATCCAGATTTCGAGACGAGAACGCAAAAGCCAGTTTCAACTGCACAGCGGATAGCGAGAACTATCGAGGTTATTAAGCTTCGACCAATGGCCGTTAGGTGATGCGACACATCGTACTAAGAGTTGGCACCGTTGTTCTCTTTCCTCCTATCGCGTATAGAGCGGGAGATTCGAAATACAAAAACTAGACCTTCTGGTGACATTTTCTGGGACATACCCTGTAACATACATTTTTTTAACTCGATCAATTTCTAGAAGCTTCAAATATGCGAATCCAAAACTACAGATCCAAAACTACAGAATCCAAAACTACAGGTTTTTCAATTATGATTAAAAAACTACCCACATTGCAACTATTACAAATGCATTTAACATTAGGAGTTTAAAACTTTAAACCTTCATAATCTCTAAGCCACTTGACAAAATTAGCACCTGTTTGATATCCTAAAGCTAGATAAAGCCCAATATGTTAAAATTAGAAGTTTGTATAAAAAATTTCAAAGTTCTATACAATTTCTGCATGAAGATGATCCCTAAGGCAATTTTAAAGATAAAGGGAAAGAAGATAGTGTTTTATCAGAATGGCTACTTTTGGGGATGTGTGCGATAATGTGGTGATTAAAATGAATCGACAGATCTCTCATTTTTATTCTTCCTTTGGCCGGTTGTGCGTTAAGTTAGGAATTTTATACTGATTTCATTTTTTTATATTTATTATTTTTTTTATTTTATTTACGTTTAATGTAGTCCTGCGTAAATTTTACTACGTGAAATATTAATTTGTGTGTTTATTTGATTTTCCTTGATCTCACTCGCATTAAAATTTCTATTCATATACAGTAATGCTCCGACTTACGTCAGAAATTCGTTCCAATACTAGTGAAGAAAGTTGAAAGCGACGTAATTCGAAGTAGTTTAGATAAGCAAAAAATGATAACTAATAAACATTCTCCAGAATCTAATGAACATATTCTACTGTATTTAGGGACTATGTTACATACATTTAACATTAGCAAAAAAATGCATTTGCAATACAAGAATTAGGAATAAATAAATAAGATGTTAGCTTACAATTTATTGTTTAACTAGCTACCATTCTCTTTCGAGACTTTGAGGACGAAAAAAATCTTGCAATGAAGTTAAAACCGAAATTGTTTTCTTTTTTACATTTAGAAGGTCTGTGTAACAGCAGAGTGAGATTTTTAATTTTTTTCTAGTGACTTTTTTTATTTGTTTGTCACTATCACCTGATTGTCGCGGGAAAGTTTCCTTTCATACCAAAAATCTTAAAAAAAGTTCAAAGTGCGTCTTAATTAATGAAATTTTTTTCCAGGGGGACGACATAAAAGAGGGGTGACGTAAATCGTGGTGGCGTAAGTCGGGGTAATACTGTAATTTAGCCCTTGGGTTGTACGAAGGGGCAAATTTGACTACAGATCTTTGTTTCAGGCTTAGAAGGTTTTAAACTAGGAGTCTTTAATCTATAGCCCGACGGGCACCTATGTACCCCTATTTTCTTTCAGGAAAAAAATCGTTTTTTATTAAAAGGATCTTTGAAAAAGAAAAAAACGAGAGGATTCCTTTGAGGAATTTGTGATGACAAACAAGTTCTAAGGGAGAAAGTTCAAGACTCCTGTTTAAATAAATCGAGATTTATGTTATATGCTTCGATATATTTTCCTCTAAAACATTCCTGACACTTTTGCACAACTGCTCAGTTTATTTCATTTATTCAGATGAGTTTTTTATCTTTTTGGAGACTAGGGTCATATTGAACCCTTGGTGTCTCCTATGGAATAAACGTTACTGATGTATATCACAGGATTCTGTGTTTAACAGCTTCTAAAACCTAAAAAAAGAACAAATTATTTACTATTAATAATAAAAATTAAACTTACGAAAAAAAGTAATAAAAAAATATTGTTCTTAATTTTAATTTTTTTTTTCTTTTTTTTTTTCTTTTTCTTTTTCCCCTTTTTTTTTTTAAATCCACATGTTTACGTAGATGTTTTTTCTTTACATTACAGAATGTATTCATCGTAATTTCTCAGTGGCAATATCAAATAAGTATCCGTGACGGGCATCATTGAATCTCCATTACACAAAAATTGTTCCGGAAACATTTACTGACATTTTTGCTGATAAAGAAAACAATTGTATATTTTAACCAGCGTTATCGGTATTATTTTTGAAGATCCTTGATGTATTTCTCTTTTTAGTTTATATTTGTTGTACTTAAAACACATTGCTACACTTTGTTATATTTGAAATATATTCGGTTGTATTCTTGGTTGTATTTCAGAAAAAAATGAGAAAATTTGGAATTTGAGACAAATCAATTTTCTCTGAAAAAGTTATGAGTTTGAGAAGGAAAATAGTCACAATTATTTGGCATATCATGATAAATGTTCTAAAAAATGGATGGCAGAATCTTTTATACAAAGTTTAAATCAAGGTTACAAAGTAAATTTGCGAACAAAATGGATATTGCAGAAATATATCTTTAAATGTGATATGACTAGAATTGAATGTAAAATGTTAAGGGAACCGTGTACCTTTATTTGAGCAAAATTCGACCGAAAAATCGAAAATTATTTTTGTGCATAATATTATTTTTAATTTGTTCTAAGGCATTCGCGATGAACCGCATGGTGATACGATTATTTTTCGAAAAGATGCAAGTGTTTAAAATTTGTACACAATCAGTTTTTCGTCCCTTTAGTATAATTTAAATGTGTTTTTCCCAAAATTGATTTTTCAACGTTTTTACATTCTTGAAATGCTCCATGCGTCTTATTTTTTGATCAAAATTCATAAAATTGATAAGAAAGAATCCTGATATTACTTACAAAGGAATTGTGTATTCATTTTAAAATTAGACTTCATTAAGATAATTAAATTTGATTTTTAACTCATTAAAAGGCAAAGTTTTGAAGAAAATCGATATGGAATTTAGAAAAAATCTCTAAAAAATCTACTGTTCAAGAGATTAAAATATCGATACACAGATTTCTTTGCAATAGACTTTTACGTGATTACAGTACAAAAGTGTGTAAATACTATCTCAAAATTTAGAATGCATGAAGCTTTTTAAAACTTCCTTTAAAAATTTTTAATTTCTTTTAAAATCGTAAAATTATAATAAGATTGAAAAATATTTTTAAGGTGGTCTATATACTTATGGTGAAAAGTATATTTTCACAAAATTCCATATCTCTATGAGGAAAATTAACATAATTTTTTTTTACCGTTCACCGTCCCCTTAAAATAAATATTATAGCAAATACTTTTTTAGCAGTTCAAATAACAATATTAACCAAAATTCAAAACGAAGATGCCATGTAATAATATTTTGCATTAATTTTTATACTAAAGCATATTGATGTAAAGCTAATTGACATACAGAATCCACTAAAAAAAATCTCAAAATATTGACAATCCTGAACATTTTAATATACGAATGATACCAATTAAAATTGACATAAAAGGAAACCATCACAAATGGAACAATATACAGCGGAAAAATAGAATTCAGGGAAATAAACATGGCAAATATAGAAACAAGTAGTATTTTAGCTGCAGTTGGCAAGAATACCACACATTGCTAAAAATGCATTATTTCATATAACTGGTTGCTAAATAAGCATGTATGTATATACAAAACATATGTAAATGTAGATTATCTGCATTAAAATAAGAGATTTTTTTATGAAAGTAAGCGTAGTAACTGTACGCAATTTTTTAAAACCATGAACACAGTAACTTTGAACATGAAACAACATGTAAAACAGAACAAAAACTGTCTCCAAGTTCATCAAAAAATGGAAAGAGCAATAAATTTATCTAAACATTATGCAGCCTCTCACATTTCTCAAGGCATAGCCAGCTTGCAAACTTCATAAATTTAGCACCAATTAAAAAATATATACGCGAATATTCAAAAAAGGGCCTTGAAAAAGGTATTACAAAAATAATTTAAAAGATATATATTTAAAAACGTTGCAAAAAGCAAAAATTCTTCAAAGATATAAATTATAAACAAAAGCAAATATCATCAAATTAATATAATAAAAGATATAAAATGATAATGAAGCAGCAGTGGCTGCACCTTGACCTGAAATACTTGCAAATGGTACCTTAATTCTGACGTTTTCTCGCTTTGTCATCTTTCTACGGCTAGAACATTCTAGGCTTAATGTGGTGTATAAGCCAACATGAAAACAAATGTCTGTCCGTAATTCCAGTTACATATTCCAGCTTTCCAGTCTCCAAGAGCGAACAATAATTGAAAAACATTTAAAAACGTTCCTTCCAATAATGGACTTCCAATAGACTTCCAATACAATGGACTTCCAATAATGGCAACAAATCTTCATTTATATCAAGAAGGGCAGCTTGCTTCCATCTTGGTGTCTGGCCCCTTTATTTCTTTTCAAAGAATGTATGAAGATGTTAACATAATGGAATACAAAATGAAAAAGATAAAAATTATTGTAATATAAAACAGAAGTAGACTTCAAAATTTGTTTCATAAAATACTCCATACTTAAAGGACTAAAAAATCTATTAAGTTTTTTTTATCACAAAACTCTTTTAATTAAATATAAAAAGGAATCATGCATTGTGTATGAAAATTTAAAAAATTGCATTTGTCATAAATATTAATATTTAAAAATATGTCCATATTAATATAATCCAAATAAAGAAAATATGCTTACTATTATCATACCACCTGTTTAAATTTAAACAATCAGGATAAATTTTATTTTATTCAAGCCGTAAGTCGCTATTAAAAATTAGTACATTTTCAATATATCTGGAAAATCTTTAAATTTAAGTTAAATTTAAAATTTGAAGTTTAAGTAATTTCTTTTATGTTAAATTGAAAGAAGATATATCATTTAAACCTACCAAACATACTTTGCTTACAACAAATATTATATTGTATGAATTACATCATCAGAAATTTCAAATGTTACGCTTATTGAGACGGTAAACATTAATTTCTAAACCCAACATAAACAGCGGTTGAAACATACTTAGTATATTGAGCAGAGTCAGGTTATTTTCAAGTTTGTTTCATTATATAACATATAATGAAAACAAAGTGATTTTAATATGTGTAAAGAAAACAAATGAATTGTGTGCACCAGTCGCTACGCACATCTATTTAGCACACAAACTATAAAAGTTGATATTAAAAATAAAGGCATTATATAAATGCCAATAATGTAGAAATGGAACTGCTTTATTTTGAACTGAATCATGTATTAAACGATATTTATCAAAATATGAACCCGTTCATGCGGCTAGGGTATCAGGCGACTTCCAATAGCCAAGAAAAACAGCCATGAAAATTGTTAAAAAAAGAGAACTAAAGAAAAAGCTGATATACTTATGAAATTGCAAAGCATAAAATTAAAATTAATGTAGAAGCATGTATTAAAAGTTTGCATACCAGCTTTTACTAAAAAAAAAGGGAAATTTAAATACCTGTTTATTGATTAAGACATATATTTTTAAACACACTAAATTTGAATTAGTATATTCCTTTGGTTTAAATTTTCAAAAGGTCTAGTCTTCTTCATGATCTAGTGTAAATTTTACTGTGATCCGAGTGCTACTTATCAGTCTTCCTGCTGATCTCTTTATCCGTGCTTTTACTTGCATAAAATTATTATAATTCTGAAATAACACCCTTGTGTAGCACTACTGGTAAATTTTACTCCAGCCATCAAGATATATGATTTTTTGAAGTATCATCATTTATGTTCCATGTTTCCAAGTATTTTCTTCTAAGACGTCCCTAACAGTATTAATGTAACATTTATTCATTTTTTCCTTTAGAAGAATTTTTAAAGTTTTGGATGTTTGGGATATATAGGTTCCATGGTAGCTTTTCTTTAATAAAAGTGGTGTAAGCATGTGGTCAAAAATGTAACATAAATGATGATAGTTTAAAAAGTCATATATCTTGATAGCTGGAGTGAAATACAACGGTGGTACTACACAATGGTGATATTTCAGAATTATAACAATTTTATCCAAGTAACACAATGTACAGTCGTGGAAAAAAAAGTAAACACCCCCTACTAACTCCTCAACAAATTATCGTAGAAGAAAGTTACTGGTACCGAACGATTGGAAATAAAGTCTACTTTTAAATGATGTATATAAAATTTGCTTAGGGGGCCATCTACATATTAAAACGAATCCAAACTTCATTTTTTCAATGAAAATACCCAATTTTAACAAGATATTTCAAATCTTCGGTTCAAATTATGCCTAGACACCGAATTTCAAGTCAATAGAATGATAGTTTTTGAATTATAAACATTCAAAATTTAGTGCTTCTAATCTTAAATTATATTTTCATATTTTTATTAATATCTCCAGATATTATGCTCCTAATGTGCTAATTTTTTTTGTAGCAATAATACTAATATACCCAAACATAAATACGCTGAATTTGCAATTTTTATAATTTTATGATATGAATTATGAATTATGAAATTTATATTCGAAAAAATTATGAATTGCAACCTACAATTTTTTTGATGGATTTAGATTTATTAAGTCCTGCTTTATGTAAATCCAAAATTTCACATTTTTCTTCCAAGTAGTTTTCAAGTTATGCTTAAAAAATGGCAAAATGATGGATTAAGGGGCCGTCTATAACACAAGTGACTAGATATTTTGAAATTTCTTCTGCGGTATTGTAATCTAGCAGGCTTCATTGACTTATTAAGGTGCCTTGATCAAGATGGGGGCTCTCTCGGTTAATAATCGATTTCCGAACTTCAATTTGGATACAGCCCTTAAAATACGCTCGTTTTAAAATAATTAATTTCTCGGAAACTTATGGTACGAATTGCATAAAAATTTGTTTTTAGGCTAATTGGACAATGTAGAGTTCATTTATGATGTCAGAATTGTGTACTGCTATTGAAAAAAACCAAAGTTATGGTCCGTTTTAATATGTAGATGGTCCCCTAAACAATTTGTAATTATATCATTTAAAAGTAGACTTTATTTCCAATCGTTCGGTACCAGTAACTTTCTTCTACGACAATTTGTTGAGGAGTTGGTGGGGTGTGTTTACCTTTTTTTTCCACGACTGTACATATCACGATTCTCTACTTCAAATTTCACGTTGTCTGGAAAATAGGGCAAATACTTTCATTTCACAGAAGATACCATGAGATCAATATTATGCCAAATTTCTAAAAAAATTAAAAACTTAACAAAAT
Organism: Maratus speciosus; assembly: GCA_963932465.1. Classification (NCBI taxonomy): domain Eukaryota; kingdom Metazoa; phylum Arthropoda; class Arachnida; order Araneae; family Salticidae; genus Maratus; species Maratus speciosus. The sequence goes on along the minus strand of OZ010788.1, from coordinate 532,906,059 downwards.
TGTGAATAAAAACATTAGAAAAATCGCACATGTATTCACCCAAATTTTTTTTTTTTGGAATTTCGGGTTGTCTTCAAATAGAATTTAAGATTGTGATTGGATATAGCTCAATTCCTGCTGGATTAACCTATATATTAATCCATCCTGCGTACCATCCCAAAGCCTCAATATGATTAAGAGAATAGAGCATAACTTTCTATAAGTCTGCACTATTTCAACTCTATGTGAGTTAGTGTATTATTTACTAATCGGAATGTTCAAATAATTTCATAAAATTTAATACACTTCAAAATTACATGCCTATAATCATGGCATTTAAATTTTAAGCCATGAGAAGCAATTATGAAAATATAATTTATAACTCCAGCATTACACTATTATGCATGTAACGCTACTCTTTTATTTATATTCTCATTTACAGCGAATGAAAAGGAAAGAGAAAGACAACCTCTCACATAAAAAATTAGAATGAAAAAAAGTATGATTCAAACAAGTAAAGTACTATCATATTAATGATTAATTCCGCAGCATACTAGGGACATTTTACATTTTGATTTGGTGCTTTTATGCTAGCCAGGCATAAATCGCGAAAATAGCATTTTCATAGCATACATCTTTTATTTTTTTTCAGGAACAAATTATAAACATTTTTTTGATGTTGAAATAAACTGTTTTATTTTATGATATTATTATTTATCATTATTATTATTATTATTATTATTATTATTATTATTATTATTATTATTTCTATTATTATTATTATTATTATTATTTTTATTATACGTAATTTAAATAAAGTAAGCTAAAGATTTTCATTTTGAATAAAATTAATTCAGTACGAATGATGATGCTATGGTGAGCATTATTTGGTAATTTTGAGCCTAATTCAAATAAAAGTACAGTCGTTGAAAAAAAAGTAAACACCCCCTACTAACTCCTCAACAAATTATCGTAGAAGAAAGTTACTGGTGCCGAACAATTGTAAATAAAGTCTACTTTTAAATGGTGTATATAAAATTTGCTTATGGGACCATCCACATATTAAAACGAACCCAAACTTCTTTTTTTCAATGGCAATACGCAATTTTAACAAGATATTTCAAAACTTCGGTTCAAATTATGCATAGACACCAAATTTCAAGTCATTGGAATGATACGTTTTTAAAATATAAACGTTCAAAATTTAGTGCTTTTAATGTTAAATTACATTTTTATATTTTCATTAATATCTCCTGAAATTATACTCCTAATGTGCTAATTTTTTGTGCAGCAATAATAATGAATTACCCAAACATAAATACGTTGAATTTGCAATTTTTATAATTTTATGATATGAATTATGGATTATGAAATTAATATTGGAAAAAATTGTGAATAGCAACCTTCCATTTTTTTATGTATTTAGATTATTTAAGTCCTGCTTTATGGAAATCCAGAATTTTACATTTTTTTTTCCAAGTAGTTTTCAAATTATGCTTAAAAACGACAAAATGTTAGTTTAAGGGGCCGTCTATGATAGAAGAGACCACATATTTTGAAATTTCTTATGCTATCCTGTAATCCAGCAGTCTTCAATGTGGGGCTTAAGATGTCTTGATCAAGAAGGGGGCTTTCTCGGTCAACAATCGAGTACCGAACTTCAATTTGGATGCAGACTCTAAAATACGCTCTTTTCAAAATAATTAATTTTTCGGCAACTTATCGTACGAATTGCATAAAAATTTGTTTTTAGGCTAATTGAAGGGTATAGAGTTCATTTATGCTGTCAGAATTGTGTACTGCTGTTGAAAAAAAACAAAGTTGTGGTTCGTTTTAATATGTAGACGGCCCCCTAAACGAATTTTATGTACTTCATTTAAAAGTAGACTTTATTTCCAATCGTTCGGTACCAGTAACTTTCGTCTACGGTAATTTGTTGAGGAGTTAGTAGGGGTCTTTATTTTTTTTCCCACGACTGTACCTATTCTATTTCACAATCATATTAAATGCTACAGATTGTCCGAAAATAGGGTATATGTTTAAAACTCAATTCCTAACTTCACACATTAATCTGCTGTAAGTATAACTTTAAAAGTCGTCACCGTTTATTTGTTTTTAAAAATTCCAAAATATTCAATCCCTTTTAAAAAGCTCTATACTTTTAGTAAACATGTTACTAAAGAAGTCGATGATCATGATTATCGAAATAAATTTTGCAATTGGAAAAAAGCCTAAACAATGCGCTTGGTTATAATTTTAGAATGCAATTATTAAACATTGTTACTAGTAGCTCATAGAAATAAATAAATTTAATTTAATTTAATTTTTTTTCTTCCCAGTAATGAGTAATGTGTGTGTGTGTGTTTTTTTTACTTCAGTTATGCTCATGGCTCATGAATACTTATATATTTCCATGTCATTTAACCAGATATCCCCTATCTACTAATCATAATATTTCAACTGGATCTAGAATGGAAATTTACATATCCTTATCATTATAGATTTTTATTTTCTTGGACGGTGCATGTTTTTTGAATTAGAAGAAGATATTTTTTAGAGAAATTGAGTTTTCTTGAGTTAATGTTATTTTTTTTTGTGAAAAAATAAACATCCAGCGATGTATTTTATAGAAATGAGAAATGAAATTTTATCAAAATATTTCAGAATACATTCCCGAGAAACAAAATGAATTTCCTTTTCTTTTAGTTTACTAATTATCGTTAAATGCATCTATATTGTAGGTAAGTAAGGGAAAACCGTATTTATAGGTGAATGAAAACCGGATATCTCAGTTTAACTCAATTTGGGTAGTAAAGGTCTTCTAGAGGTAAAGGATGAATTACTTACTTTCGGACAAGAAGAAAAAACACCCATTTCGGGATCTCCATACTAGCAATTGTATAGTATTTGTTTTGAAAAGTTTATTGCATCAGTTTTTTATTTTAATGTTTCATAGCTTTTTCAAAATACTTAAATATGAACAAATTTGAAGTTCCTGATCTTTTTTGTATTATTGTGTGTAATATTTATTAAGTTCTCACAATGAAACTGTTTCTTGAATTTATAGGTGCATTTTATGACTTACTTTATACTCTGTTTCTCTTGGGATAAAACCGGATTTCCAACGAGAGATAAAATATCTTATCGGAAAACAATAACAGGTGAGCCAGTAAACAATGTTCAAAAAAAAGGTAGAGACAATTTTATGGGAAAGTGTGACTATCTCTTTATACGTTTAAAAAAGAGTGGAACTTCCATTTTTCAAATTTTCAAATTGTAATGAAAATAATTATTCTGTTGTCTGTTGATATTAAATAATTAGAGTTATATTTGAAATGTTATCAGTTTAGTTACTTAGTTAAAATTTCAATATAGGATATATTGCTTCTTTTTAGAAGAAAGTCTAAACTTTTTCAATTTCTTGTCAGATTAACATATCCATGCGGTTTTACACCACACATAGGATAAGACAGGCTGCTTGGACCTTTTTTTTTATAATCATTTATTAATAAAATTTGGATGAACTAATAATATATTTAAAATATTATTTTGGAATATGGATAAGTGCAGAGTAGATACACAAAATTCCATCAAATTCCATTATGAATGTTAGCTTCGAGAAGCAACTCATAATAAGGTATGTGGTTTTACACTATCGTCCCCCAATCATTCCTTTATAAATATCAGGTACTTTTCGGTTAGCCGGAAGCCAGCGTTATCTATATATATATGCACAAATATATATACAGATACAAAATTCATATGTATATAGATTTGTATATATATGTATGTGTGCGTGTGCATACATGTATGTATACGTATATACATATGTGTGCATATATATATGTATAGATAACACTGGCCCCGGCTAACCGAAAAGTACCAAATGTTGTTATCTATATGAAAATCTCGTAAAATATATTTCACAAGTTCGAAATTGTAAGTGAAACGGGGCAAATGGGTGTGTTCGTACTATAACTAGTTTTATAAATATTTTTTGCACTACATATTGTAATGAATGTATATTTTAGTGCGCTTCATATGTGTATATGAATTTCGTTCTCTTCGAAAGGCTGTAACATAATTAAAATGCACTTTAAATATTTTTTCCCATTGGGCATTGTGTAACAGGAAACTTTTGACCATCCCTGTAATTAAACTATGCATCCGATTTTCATAACATTTGAAATGACTCGATAAAATTTTGCAACAATTATATATTTAAAATTTCAGACCATTCGGTTGGGTAGTTTCTTTCTGTTATATGCGGACGGACGGACGGACGGACAGACAGACGGGCCGATCGACGACTATAGGTGCTACGTACTTTTATAATTACGACCGCACCTAAAAAAGTCACTTCTGTACTTAGATTTCAGTAAATTTTTAACTGCGAAAGTCATTAGATAATTCGGCGCAATATATTTTTTAAACTTTTCATTGGGAAGTAGTTGAGGGAGCGAAGTAAATACAAGTATTCTTAGAGTCACCAATTTTTAAAGTTTGAGACTATGCAGCGCCAACTGTCTCTGACATCTGGTACCACAACGAGAAATTTCTAAATCTAAAGAAATCCCTAAAGAATCTTCCCTAAAGAAATTTCTGACTTCACACATGAATCATCTTCAAGAAATTTTTGTAACTGCTATCGTTTGCTTCATATTCTGTGTTAAAAACCATCAGCCCATTTCAGTGGATACTGTATATAAATGTGTAGTGTGAATGATGAATTTCAAAGTTAAACATTTAAAAGGATGTTTTAAATTCAAGTAAAGTATTTTCATGGCAAGCTGAAATTTTGTATTTAGCTCTAAGTACCGTTTATTTCAAACACAGTAAAAATGAAATGACAAAAAATTGTAGAGTAAATAATAATTTAATAAGACTTTGCAAACTGACCATATGGTGCTATTATACATACTATTGTCGCTACTGAAGATATTTTAATCGAAATATAAATTAACAACTGTTGGGTTTCCCAACATATTCACCTTTACGAACAATTCGAGAAAAGAAAAAATGCAGTGATAGGAAGTAATTTACCTTTGTGATGTCATTAAACTTTAATCCAAATATATATTTATATGTAACATGTTTACGTGAACACTAATATAAATTTAAAAGGAAACTAATATTTAAAAACAGCGCTCCTGCTTCATTTATATGCATGAGAACTTAATCAACATTTGATATGCAATACTCCGCAATAATTGTAATAAACAGAGAAATGAAGTGAGAGGTTTTTATAGATGTGTAACGTAATCAAGATGTAATTACTTGTTTAGCTTTTAACTTTTCCATGATGAATTGTGTATCCTTGATTAGTTATACATCTGGTATAGGTATATGTCATTAAAATTAAAACGAGTTACTTAATTTAGGTTAACTTATAAATTTAACATTGATTATTAATGAGAATATTATTTGTACGAGATTGGAGTAAATTCTTACTTCATTTCGTTTTGTTGTCTCACAGGACCCCGCCCCCTTCTCCTACATATTAATTTAAAAACGTGCATAATTTACCAAACAGTTTAAAAAAAGTCTCTGATATAGCCAACATTTAGAGGCTACAAGTTCGATTGTAGCGAATATCCAAGTATAATTTGGGTTCAAGTCTTTACCTCTCATCTTATCACAGAAAACGGAGGCCATGAATTAATACAGAACCAGGGGAAATGTCGCAAAGTACATCAATCAAGGTTCAACAATAAAAAGAATTATCGATGTTCTCAGAAGAAGACAACATCAGTAGTTTTTTTCCGCAATAAACTCAAATAAACAAAGATCCCAAGTTAGTCCCGCGAATGTCAGCTGCACTAAGAAGATGCTTACTCAAACGCATGTGTTCAAACCCAATATGGAAGTGGATCAGCAGAGGATTTGTAGAGGCTCATGTAACAACTTGGAGAAGAGCTGAAACCCTATCGCACGTGAAGAAATGCCGATATGCTCACGAGGTCTTAATTACAATCCTGTTGGAAATAGCCTACAGAAGAACGAACAGAAGAAGAAGTACATAAAACACTTGAGGATGGATTAATCGGAGATTAGAAGATTTGGCTCAATTTAAGTACTGGCACGTTACCAAACCGTTAGAATGCATGCTCTTAGATCTGGCGCGGAGTATCTCTCAGGGCAGTTTGACACATTCCATTTCCACTCTGGAGGAAAATTTTCCATGGATGCTTGCGCTCGATAGCACAACCCACCCGATGATTGCCAGTACTTTTATAAAATATGAAGCAACGCCCAGAGAAGCAACTTGCTGTTTCCTGTGAGTTTTGAAACGGAAATATGCTAAAAAAAAATTCTTAAAAATGGCAAATGATCAGATACATGTGTGAAGTAAAAGCTAATGAAAAACACTTTAAATAATTTATAAATTCTTAATGAGGATAAGGGATTGATACAATGTATGGTTGCGGGTTCGGAAGTTCCACGATCGATTTGAGAGTTTGAAGAAAATCATAATCTGTATTAAGACATCACTGCTGAAGGGCATCATAAAGTGAAGATGATGCAAGTTTTGTAATAGATTTCAAGCCCATGTTTCTTATCTTGTTGAAGTATTTCAGTAACACGGGAATCTCATAAAGACAGTGACCTTCACAATAGCAGGATTGCCCCCCCCCCCCCTCGGAAGACTTTTCGAAATCTATCATGTTATCGAATAAAATAGAGAAAAGACAATTTAATGAATTTGTTGAAGAGTGCTTGATACAAACAAAGGTATCAATTAGCTCATAACGGCAGAAAAAACAATTGACCGCTGAGGCATAAAAATAAATTTTTTGTTAAGTCAAAAGCTACGCAAAATATTTCTGACCTTATAAAAATCAGGACCCTTTTCTCCAAGCTGTAAGTTGCTAGCCAAACAATGTAAATAGCATGTCAAAGTTTTACACTCAAGTAAACAGCTCTTATCCACCTTCCATATCTCGCCTCATATCTCACCTTCGAAAACTCAGAAACAAATACAATGTAGCCTTTCGTATCGTCAAGTGCTGTCTATTTTCTGCGACGAATTTCCATGAACTATTGTTCATTCTGCGTTGGTCCGTATGCCTATTTCTCACTCCAGTCGAACCATTCAACAGCACTGGGATAAGACTTTTGACTGTACGTTTTGGTGAGACTAAAAATTTCCGACAGAGTCAATTTTGTTTTTAACCGCTATCTAGAGGGAAGCCTTAAAATGGCAGAAGCCAGTTGACAGAGGAGAGACGGTCAAACTCAAATGTCAAATCTAATGTTTTTATACCTGAATCTTTAAGGTATCCTACCTTGATCACATCAAGAAAAAGACGATTTCTGCAAATATTTGATTAAAAACCTCGTCAGCATGAATCTGACCCATGGAAAACAAATTCTTTGCAACGACTGAGACACGAAAATTAATTCGTAGAAAACAATTTGAGACCATTTTTCACGCATTCAAGAAAAAAATTACTATCAGTGATTTCATGTTCGGCATTTTATTAAATACTGGCTCATTTAAAGATCACAGTAAAATTTTTGAGTTGTAGTAACTGTTCTGTATGTTTTCTTTAGACTGGTAAATCAAAAAAAAAAATGTGGTTTGAGTATGGAAGGGAATTAAGCTCCAATACATTCCCATCCACGAGTTGCAAAGGAAAGATCCACCGGGAATTCCAGATCTTTTACCTTTCTTCCACGCCTGTACAGGAGCTGACACGATGTTTAGTTATACAAGTATTGGTAAATATACTTCATAGAAAACACGTATGGCATTTCGAGATGTAGACTAAGCTTTGTTTGGCTCCTTACAATGTTCCGTAGAACATTACTGAAGATGTTGAGTTCGCCTTACCCATTTAGATCTTCGTCATTTTTACGTATAATGCATCAATTTATTGGAGACCTTAAATTTAGCCTGGCAAATTCACCTTGAGCAGCAGAAAAGACCCACTAAACATATTACACCAACTAGCAACGTTCATCTGCATTACCTGAGGATGTGCATGTAACAGCTTCCTTTGATAAGTGCCAAACTGTCTTCAAGGAGTTTTCCACAACAGGATCCGTGCCAGTGGAGATGGAAAATTGGGAGAGATGAGCGCCATTCTGGTCATCTGATCTCGAAATTATCATAGAGAAATCACAAGAATTGATTGTATTCAAAGGGCAAAGAGATGTGTATACATTGTCAATGTGTAAAATCTGGTCAAAGTTATACTTTACTTTGTAACTCTAGATAAAATAGTTTTAATTTGAAAATGTGCAATTTTTTTAAATATTAAAAAAGTTAGTTTGTTTTAAAGAAAATAAAATTTATAGTTTTGTTTAATGTTAAAGCCATGATTATGACTTTGCTTTTTTCACTTTTGGTCCGTATGGAGATTTGATTTAGAGGTAATATATTGAAACGAATAATTATGTAAAAATACAACCTAGGCCGTAACTAGAAAGGAGTAGGGAAATTCGCTCAAAATTCCAAAAGTAAAAGAAAATTCCATAAGATTTGCACGAAGCGCAAAATGAGTACGTTGTAACACTGTAGTTGGCAGAATATTATGCTTTCACCGCAAGAAGTTTTAAACATTTGCCTTATGCCCATTTGCCTTCATTTGTAGATTTTTTAAGAACTTTGGAAACATTTATCATTATAACACTATGTTTTGATCAGAAATATAGCCGTAATCATTTTACAGAGCACGTGTTTCTTGTCACTGCGGCCATTTTGATAACGTCAATATGTTTGGGTGAGAAGGGTTGTGACATCTGATCGAATGTATCCTTCTGGTTTTTTGTTATTTAATACGTATATAAGCTCTGTGCAAACTTTCCTACTGTTAGCCAGAAGTGAAGGGCTTTGACTGGAATTTTGGCACTAACTCCACCGAATATTTCACATTTTTAAGTTTTTAAAAATAATTAAAAAAAAAACAAGTTTCTTAAGTATGAGATATTCATACATCTATTCAGTTCCTCTTTTGAGAAAAGATTCAAATTATGCAATTCTGAATTGTTTTTATGTCAACCGTTTATCTATTAGATTGACTGATTTCAAGATCTATTCAGTTCCTCTCTTTAGAAACAACTCAAAATATAAAATTCCGAATTAATTTTAAATCATCCACTTATCTGCTAGATTGTCTCATTTCAAGATGTGAAATTAATTTATTAACTTTTATTAAAACAACATTTTCAATTTAGAAGAAGTAAATTACCTATCTTGTATTCAATACGCTTAATATAAACAGTTACTTTATGCAACATCAAGTCAATTCGAACTTCAAAGTATAATTAACGAGAAACAAATATTTACACATAACCGCTCCTATGTCATTTATATGCATAGGAATTTAATCAACATTTCATATGTAGTACTCCGCAATAATCCTAATAAACAGATATATGATGTGAGAGGTTTTCATGCACGTAAAGCTTTCCCTCGGGTTAGCATCAATTCAAAGTATACTATTTTGGATAATTATGCTCGTATCTCGCACAATCGCAATTCAAGATGTGTAAATATTGAATGATTTTTCCTTGAGTTATATATCAGTTATATGCTATGTTTAATGATATGTATACAAATGAAAATACTATTAATAATTTACAGTTACTTTTCCGATTGGGCTGTAAATTAAAGTTGGCTATACTTATAAAAGGAACGTTCGCCCTGTTTGAGTATCTGACATCGACGGCTATGAAAATTTACCGCAGTGAGAGCTCAGAAAATTTGGATGAGCACAGTCTAAAGTTAGGCCAAATATAACTTAGGCTCTGATTTTTCCTTTTTTTTAATTAACATGAGATATATATGACCATAAAACCATAATGAATTTTAAAAAATGGCGTGAAGACTAGTATCGAGGTGGCCAAAATCCCATTCCGCAAAAATCGATAATACTTAAAAGCAAAAATTATCCACCGTATTTTGGTACTTTTATCCTTATAATAGTGCAATCAGTTAAAAAAGATATTAATATTAACCATTTAAAAATATATTTTGTTTTTCGCTTTTACTTCCCATATTTCACAGTTTCCATTGGCTAAATTAGTCACAACACGGAAAATATAAGATTACCAAGATATATCTATGGAGTTCTATATTTCTAACGTTGTAATCTCCTTAAAAAACGAACATCAACCCTTTCAAAAAAAATTTCTAGGTTTTGGCTTTGTGCCTGGAAAGTTAAAAAATCTGTATCCGCTCTAGATATAAAATAACGAAAAAAAAAAAATACCAGAACAATCTACGCTTATTACTCTTTCAAACTGTTGTATATGTTTAAAAAATATTAATATTAACTTTAAAATCACTCTCCTGTTTTTAGTTTTTTTTTCTTTTTAGCTCACAGGCTATGAAAGCCTGAGAACTAATGTGCCCGTGGTTCTGTATGTATGTACGTACGTATATATGTATGTATGTATGTACGTACGTATATATGTATGTATGTACGTACGTAAAGCGATAACTCTTGACAAAAATATCCGATTTGATTCAATTTTTTCTCTAGGTTCATTCTGATAAGGTGCTTCCCTGATTAGTTTTCGGGATTCATTGTTTAAGTATAAAGCAAGAACGGGTGGGTTTATCTCCCCCTTAACTTAGATAAATTTGTTTTTCATGCAGAATTATCAATTTTACATCAAATTTGGTGTACCCTTTAATTTTAATAAGGCGTTTCTCTGATTAGATTTGGTGGTTCATTGTTTAAGTATAAAGGGGGGAATGGGGGGGGGGCGGGTAATACTAGACAAATGGTTTTTCTATCCAATTTGCTTCAAAATTAGCTTTAATACCGGTTTATTCTGATAAGCCGAATCCCTGGTTAGATTTGGAGGTTCATTGGTTTAGTAGGGGAATGAGGTCTAATAGTCCCGTTCATTTAGATAAATTGTTTTTCTATCCTATTTGCTTCAAATTTTGTATACTGATTTATTCTGATAAAGCGCTTTCCTGATTAGATTTAGACGTTCATTGGTTAAGTATAAAGGGGGGGGGGAGTGGGGGAGCTACGCACGTCCTTAATTTAGCAAAATGGGTTTTTTGTCCATTTCTTTATTTTTCGATGGGGCATTATTGTTTGAAATAAGAGTTTCACCCACTCATTCCCACTAATATACAATTAGTGGGAAAGTGAGAATAGCCTGTGAGCTCAATGTCATCAGTTTAACTAGGCACTTTTATTTATATTTTTAATATAACGGTTAACATTAGGTACGTCTTTTTTTAAAGAGACACAAGCTCTTTCTTTAAGGAGGCACAAGACCTTTAAACTTTCAGAAAATTCAGTTTTCAGATTTTGATTTATTCTTAATTCTTTTCAGATTTCAGCAGTTTTAAAAAAAAACATCTAGAAATCTGCATTATTTCATGAGTTATAATCATTTATAGGCAGGGAGTACGATTGAAATCCGTTGATATTGAAACTTTAAATCCCGTTTTCTCAGATTAGAAAATTTGGAGATTACGCGCACTGTTACTTTCAAACTATATAAGCAATAGCTTTATCAAAATAACCAAATTTGCGTTTCTTTATAATCTTTATTCTGAAAAAAAAAAAAAAAAAAAAAAAAAAAAAAAAAAAAAAACCACATATTTTGGTTATTTATGTTTTCGCCCTTGAAAAACTTGATTTTTGTTTTTTAATTAATCATATTTTGTGCTAAAATCCTATTTTAAACAAAACTTTTTGTATATATTTTGCTTTTAATTTAGACATAGGTGTGTTATAATTCTACTTTGTTCAAAAATATTTTTCTATGTGCATAATTTCGGGTTTAATCATGCACGGAGCATTTAATGATTAAAATTCATTCATTAGTGAGATGGATTTCTAAATTTAAAATTTTAATATAAATTTTGCATAGACAACATTTATTTTTCTGTATAATGCAGCTAAGAATATATACTTTAGGCAGAAAGAGAAAAAAAAATATCTTAATTGCGTATTATTTGTATTTTGTACTTAAAAGGTTATATTTTTTTATCTTTTCGACTAACTCAAAGGTCCTGTGCCCACTTAAAAAAATAGATTTCAATTTACACAGACACGGCTTAGCGGAAAACGTATGTAGCATGCCCGGTTTACACTACCCAAGGCAGTGGGGTCCCCTGACTCTAGGTTCGTTTGTAAAGAATTCCGTTTAAAAATATAAAATCAAAACATAGCGGAACGTGCGTCACAACCCCATTGTACACTGTGTGTACGTTCAGGCTTTCAACATTAGGCTCCTTTGGAAGGTTTCTAGATTTTCTTTGAAAAAAAAAATCAAAAGAAATCGGAGTGTGCTTGCAGCGCCCTCGGTGTACCATCCGGAGGCAGTGTAGGGGAGACCGGGACTAGTAAGCGCAGTTTTTAGTTTTTGATTTTTATAATTTTTTTATTTAAGTTTTTTAACAAAATTTAACTGCACTTTTAAAGAACAGACATTTGGCTATAAATATCCGGAGTTTTGAGTTTGTAGCTTTTGTAGTTTATGTTTAGCGGAAGCCTAAGGTAAAAGGAAAATTGTGCGCCAACCTACCCCGTCACGGGGCAAGTTGCCTATATCTATGGGGCAAGTTGTCACACGTTTTATAAATATTTAAATGAATCTCAAATAAGACACGCAGTTAAACGAAATCAATTTCATAATTACTAGTAAGTTTAGACAAAGGCGTTATAGCCGTACAATGTAAATCTAAATGATACAGACATAAAAATAATGAATAAAACATTAACATTGAGTAACTTCTATCCAACTCTATATCATCATCAGAGTTACAGTTGTCACAAATAAAAAATCGAGTGTCTCCGTTTGGGCAAGCTTCGTGTTTCCAAAATCTTGCATTGCAACCACTTTTCTCGTTGTTTGCTATTTTTCAAGCTACCAGCACACACCAAACACCGAGCAAACTTGCCCCGTGTTCAATGCGTCTACTTGCCCCATAATAAATTTCTTCACAAAAGGGACACGTAATGCTGTAAGCTTAAATAATCCAAGTAAATCACACATGGGTTAGGTGCAGTTAATCATACACTAAGAAAAACTGCACAAGTTAAATCGCAATTATTAAGATAAGTATTAGAAATTAGAAAAAGAATGAAGCAACAAAAAATTACTTATGAGTGCAAAAAACAGAAAAATCGTAACAAATGTCCACTGCACGTAGGTAACGATGCAAAACTACAATGGGTATTGTAAAAAGGAATAAGAAAGGTACTCTGTGACTTGTTGCGCAATCTATCCACAAACAGGGGATTTATGAGGACTGCGCCTACTTACCCCTGTACCCAACTAGCCCCGGATTCCCGTACCTCCGTCTGTAGGTTTGTTTGGATGTATTTTCATTTTAAAATTTAGAATCATTCAACACTGAATTTAAGTGTATTTAAAATTATTATCATGTGCGTCGGAAAGACGTGTGGGTCAGCTCGTTATAAAAAGGAAGTTATTATAATAAATTATTATAAATAAAATATAAAATATTTCTAGCTGAGATTGATAAAATTCTCAAATGTTTTCTTCTTTAAGAAAAATTGAATAAAGGTAATGATTTTTAGCCATGTAGTTATTTTCTTTTTGTAATTTCTTTACTCTTTAATTCAAATAGCTATTTTAAGTAAACCCTGAACACATGAACTTCAGTATATAATTTAAACGGAACACAATATTTAGACACAACGCTCTTGCTTCATTTATATTCAGGAGAATTTGATCAACTTTTTATATGCATTTCTTTGCAATAATCCTAAAAAACAGATATTGATGTGAGAGGTTTCCATGCACGTAATGTTTCCCCTGGGACAGCAACAGAAAATATATACCGTAAAGTTATATGAAAATCATAATTCTCCATTTCGTTTGCAAATATAAATTACTATAAATATTTTAATGTTATTATCATAAGTTATTATAAGAATGCAAAAGTTATTAATAGGTGAGTTTTATAAAGTTCCCAAATGATTCTTAAAAAAAAAAAAATTGATAAAAATAATAATTTCTAGCTAAATAGTCATTTCTTTATACTTTAACCCGAACAGATATTTTATTTAAAATATTGCTCACGCGAACAATATATGTTTAAACAGGACACATTATTTACATACAGTTATAGCTCTTCATGTTTATGCATGGGAATTTAATAAACATTTCCTATGCAGAATTTTGTAATAATGCTAACAAACAGATTATAACGATTCAGAGTTATTCATGGCATTACGTTTTGTGCTCGCTCTGATTAGCAACTGTTCAACATAAATGATTCTGGATCATTAATAAATGATATACACATATTTTATGTTGTTGCAATTCAAGATGTTTATATAATTGATGAAAAGTTAAGATTTTCATGAGCTATGTATCTTTAGACTCTTAAAAAAATGGTTATTGCATTTATTATCAAAAACGTAACAATCACTTAAAGTATCAGAAACTTTTTAATTAATGTATATCTACGATTGTAAGATTATTTCTGAAGATAAAATACTTTTTATAATGACGTATTTGTGGGCAACATGTTTTGACAGAAATATACGAAAGTTACGGAGAAACGAAATGTGATATGAAAATGCTTACTGTCTCTTTCAAAAATATGTTGTCATTGTATATATGTGAGTATCAAAAATATATTCCTATTACTAATCATGAGAAAAGCTGGCATGATACAAGAAGGTCAAGCAGAACTTCTTCAAACACCATAAAATTTAGAACAGAGCAAGGCCTTTCAAAAGAGCTTAGTCTACTTTCATCAGGAGCAAAAAATACGTGTTTCTATATTTTGGCTCACTCTTCATCTGCGTTCTCCTGTTTTTAAAGTAGAAGTACGATTTTTTTGCGCCTGATAAAGGAAGACTTTCGAATAAAGTGATTTTTTATGAAAAAAGCTTGTGTGATGCATTAAGGTCAAGGAGAACTTCTTAAAATATCATGAAATTTACAACAGAGAAAGGCCTTTGAGAAGAACTTTGTCTACATTTATCAGGCGCAAAGAATAGGTGCTTCTATACTTTGACTCACTCTTCATATGTATTGCTCCTGTTTTCAAAGTAAAAGTACGTATTTTTTGCGCCTGATGAAGGAAGACTTTCGAAGAAAGTATTTTTGAAAGGCCTTTCGTTGTTCTAATTTTATGGTGTTTTAAGAAGTTCTCTCTGACCTTATATATTATCATTGTTGATATATTATTAACAAAAATATGTTTTCCTTGTATATAAGATTTTATAAAAAATAAGACATCGTTGCATATATCTCATTAGCAAAAATAAGTTATTATTCTATATGTCATTATCAAAAATATGTTATTCTATACATGAATAATTAAACATCTTTGATATTTTTAATTTGTTGTTTATGATTTCCATGTTTGTTTAATTTTTTGACTTATCTTATCTGTTATACGATATATATGTTATATGAATTTTGTTTATATAAATGGAATTTGTTATTATGTATACAGCATGTGGTCTACGATGCTATATATTATATGAATTCAGTTATATGAATTAAAAGAAAAAATATTTTAAAAATGTATGTTACATTGTAATTTTGAGCTCCGTTTATTGGTACTAAAATGTATACAGAATTTGAGTCATGTTTTGTTTTATCATTCAATTTCTAATTTATTTAATTTTCCCATTTTTCCCCAATTTATATCAAATGAAATCAAGTAGATAATATCACTCTAGTATTGCTAAACTATAATGTAAATTGTGAGCTACAGTACTTGAAAAATAATTAAATTAAATCAAAAATATAAAATATAAATCACGTTGAAAATCGAAATTATTTATTTTCTTATTTGACACTAATGCAAGTATAATGTGATCTTTATAGGAATGTAACCTTCATCTATTTCCTCTTCACTCAAGCAGATGGTTGGAAAATAATTTTTCCTTGAAACCTTACTTTCAAAATTAAAATCAATTTTTAACTCTTTAATATACCTTAGTAGATTCTAGTAAAGACTTAACGTATTTTTTTAACTTCCTTGTAGTTCAGTATAAAAAAATTAAAATCTAAAAATTATTGTTATGGCAGCCAGTTTCTAAAAGTAGGCTTCACAATTTGAATAATGTACACATTGCTTGACGTAGACAGGCTACTCTAGAATTCAGATTGAAATTCTTTAATATGTACTTCTGTTCTACCCGAAACATATCTATTTACAAAATAAACATATTTACAAATTTAGTAATTGTAGAAGAAAACCTCGCGGGGAAAAAAGCAACACGCGTACATTTTACAACCTCTTTATATCGCGTCTCAAGAGTAACTTCGCGCACTTTTCTATGGCAGCAGGTAATCACCGGAAAAATGGGAATGCCGGTTAGTGCTGCCACCTATCGTAATAATCGTTAAATATATACCAGTTGCATTTTTAATTTTAATTTTATTTTATTTTTCTCCATTTGAATCAAATGATTCCTGATCGTCAATACATCCGTCCCTTGTCGCGCTTTGCGGATTATACATTCATAATTCATATTCATCTTATATTTTTTTATTAAATGCTCATTGTCGTGTTTTTATCAGACTGACATCTTTTGATATTTTGTTATGTATCACACTTTTATCTTTCTGCTGCCTTTTGTTTCATTATTAGGTGGCTCCACCCTCCAGACTTCAATCAGTAAACTTTCTATTATTATTTTTACCTTAACAAATGGTGTCGAGGTGAACATCCGCGCTCTACAGACCTGGTTGCCTCCTCTGAGCAGTTGCTTTCAGACAGTCAAATTAAATATATGCATAAACGATTTCATAAAATCCATGCAATGATTTTTTTTTTTTTTTTTTTTTTTTTTTTTTTTTTTTTTACTTTAAAAGTTCAACAATTCTCAATTTATTCTCCACTAGCTGTTTTTTCCCGTTCTAAGTACGGGAGTTCATGAATTTAATTCTAAAACCAAAATTAAAAATAACTATTTGATTTAGTAAAATATTTTTCTAATACTGTGCCTTTTTAATTTATGTTACAATGGCAACAGATGATAAAACGATATCTTTGGAATAAGGGAATAAATAAAATAAAAATTTTTGTTGATGTTTGAGATAAAATGTGTTTATTTTTAAGAAAATTATAATAATTAAGCGCAATTAAATAAAAGTAAAAAATTGTAATTTAATAGATTACAACGACCATTTGGAATTTATTTCGTCCACCAAATTCCTTCGCATCCTCTTCAACAACAGATCACAAAGATCAAACTTTAGACGGCCAAAACCTTCATTGATAAACTCTCCAAGTCCCGTTTCAAGAAGAAAAACAGTTTACAAATCGAAAGCAGTTCCACCGAATCATCCACAGTTGCGACAAATTACCTACGTTGAGCTCAATTTTCCCCGGTTTGAATCGACTGATTGTAAAACGCCTTGGTTAGTGGATTGAAGCCCCTCGAGACATGGCCTTTTACTATCAATCGATTAAACATTAGATTGTTTCCTTTTTCGCGTTCGTCTTTTATTCTGTAATCGATTTTTATGGGCTACATAATCAGTTGAAGACCTCGATTTTCATGGCCTACATAATGAGTTGAAGACCTCGATTTTTGCTTTGCAAGACGATTTTCATTACGGCGTCGCTCTTTGGCTTTGGATTTTTCCATATCTGATAATTTGCGCCTACCATTTTGTAACTTTTTCAATTTTTAACGATTTTATGCCTTTTGATTACATATTCAAACAATTTTAACGATTTTATGCCTTTCTATTACCTATTTAAATAAAAATTCTTCTAAAAGTAAAGAACATCGTTGAATTTCGTAAAAAAAAAAAAAAAAAAAAAAAAAAAAAAAAAAAAAAAAAAATGCGAGCATCATTTGTCCCCATCCTCGACCGAAAACAACAACCATTTCCATATGGTTAATAATCTCTAATTATTTGCATGTGAGGTAAAAGAATTATCGTAATACCCGCTAGAACTTCTTAAAATTGCAGCGTGGAATACGTAATATGTATATCTCTAATTATTTGCATGTGAGGTAAAAGAATTATTAATACCCCCTTCAGCTTTTTAGTATTGAAAGCGTGGCGTACGTAATATGCAATGCGTCTTGCAATAGAAGGGTAATTGTTGTGGTAAGATCTTTATTGGGGATTTTTAATTGATGACAACAGCTATAACGAAAAATATTTCAATTTGATTGGAAATTGCTGTTAAATTTGTGGTTTTTTATTAATTAAAAATTAGCTATAAGTTGTTTCGATTCCGGATTGCTTTAGTTGCTTCGACCATGTTTTAATACGCATGTACGTAACATTTCAGAATTCTGGCTTCCAAACTGTGGATTTGTATAGCATTATAGACAGACAAATTTTCATTTTTATATATTAGATTGCCACCAATACATATACCAATGCAGAGTTGATTGTGAAATTAAAAAAGTGATTTGTTTAATCAATCAAACATTATAAACAGTTGTTATCTGATTTTTTTCACCTAGCTATAATTGCTGTTACCAAACACTAACATATTCATATTGCCCATATGTGTAACTTTTTTTTTTGCCTGTATTTTTATATTGCATCAATGAAACTAAAAATTAATATAATTATAGAAATACAATATTAAACATAGATTTTTTTTTTTTACAGAAATTGGTTTAGAGTTCTCCCTTATGTATGAGAAAGGATCTCAAATGATATTTCTTTATCTAGCATCTGTATTTCAAGAAAAATCGAACCTTTTGAATTTAGTCAACCATGTGAATGTCAGAATTGAAGGAGAAGATAAGGAGTAATTATGAATATTTTTAAATAATCAACGCTGTATCAAACTAAATTTTTCCAATTTCAAAAAGTATTACCCAATTAAAATATTACATCATCGTGTAATGTTTAAATGTAACGTTTTTATCTTCAGATGCCTTAGAGAAGAGTAATAATCATTATTTTATCAGCCTAATGTAATAATATTAATTAACATATCTGAACAGTGCGCAGGTTCAACTCTCACCTGAACTACACTCGTGTGCTGCCAATGATTCACAACATGTAATTATGTTTAATTAATGAATTGTCTACGTATTAATTATTCGTTACCATATTGCATGTTTCATTAAATTGATTCGTTGTTGCGCACGCTCTTGAGTTAGACATCTAAAGAGTATTTCGCGCCATAAAATTAAATAACTGCTCAATATTAACAATTCATTTGCTTAAAGATAAATCATATTAAAGAAGATTACATAATTTCCACATTCTGCAGTATATCTGATAATTACAGAACTAATGTAACTAGATTTAAAACAGTTTGAGTGCAAAATTTAATGAGCTGTGGTATAATTCGATAAACCTAGCAGTGTTGCCAGTGGGCTACTTTTTTAAAATTCCGATTTCTTGATTGACACCACTTTTTTGAAACGATAAAATTACCTTTGTTTTTGCCTTAATTAATATGTCATAAAATAAGGCGCATTTTACCATTTCAAAAAAGTGGTGCTAATCAAGAATTTGAATTTAAAAAAAATAGCCCATCTGGCAACAATGAAACCCAGTTCAGCAAGAAAGCATGGCTGAGAAAAACGACGTATAAGCAGCAGAGGTGCCACGCTCGCACTAATCTTCCGTAATGCGTGGATTAATTTAACCCAGTTTAACAAAGTTTCGAACCAGAAAAATTATTTGATGAATCTTTATTAATATAATTCCAGTTTTCTACGCAGAACTTATTTAATTTCATCTCTGAAAAAAAAATTCCGGTGCGAAATGTATTAAAGCAGGGTTAAATTAACCCGCATATTACGGAGGATTAGTGGCAACTTGGCACCTCTGAAGCAGTATATATGTCCAATGCGCTATATTTGTATTATTATTGTTAAGTTCTAGGCATGAATATTTTTTAAATTTTTATAAATTAATGTCAAGATATACGTATATGAGGTATTTTTGCATATTTTTGTCTTTTAAGTCCCTAAATAATATTTTTTTTATTTATTTTATCGTATATCTCTTTAATATTTTATTATTTTAATGGTATAGAGAAATAAACTTTAACTAAAGATAAGAACATTTTTTATCTGCTTCTCTGTGTAATAAACACAGAAATAATAGTGTTTTATAAGACATCTAATTGAACTATCTATTTAAAATATTTCACATTATTCATCACATGCTATTATCACAGAACTTATAAGCAGCATGTATATCGCATATCATACAAATAGTGCCTAGTTAGAGCTTATTTGTCTGAATAAATAATAATGTTAACCTGTTGTATACATTAGTTTCATCTCAGTCAGCTAGAGAATAGATTATTCTTTTGATTACGGGTCAAAACTGGCGAATATTTTTATATTTAACCGTACCACAAATTACTGGAGTTTTTCTCTGTAGTAGATTTATCTTAAATACATTCTAACGTAATTGTATCGTATAAGAGTATTTTTCAAAAAGTGACATGAATAGAATAAAAAAAATATTCCACTAGCGCTTATTCGTGCCGAGTCGTCGTCAAAAGTAAAAAAGAATATATGTTAACCCATTTATGCCCGAATTTTTGTTTTCTCAAATTCGTTGGTAAAATCCCTTTAAAATGTTGCAAAATGAACTGGAAAAATACTAAAAAAAATTACACTTAAATATTTTTGTATTTATTTGATGAAAGGTAAACGTACTAAATATGGAAATATCAATATGTGGAAAAATGCATAATTATAGGTTTTGACTAAATTAATGCAAATTAAGCTTTTGAATTTTATATTATATACTATAATTGGTATGTTTTATTATCTATTAAAATATATTTATTTCTTTACAGAGACTAATAACATTATAAGTATTATTAATAATAAATTAAGAATAATCGTAAATTGCGGCTAAAAAACAATTTATTTCAAAATCATCTTGAAAAGGACTTTACATAAATAACTGTCTTCTAAATGGCTAATAGAAATATATACTCATTTGCGTCTAGTGTCCTCTATTTTGCATGTACCAAACATGTATAAAATGTAGGCTTGAACATATAATTTCGCAATTAAAAAATACATATTTTAAAGAAGTCTGCAATCTAAGATTATGACTTATTTATTTGGATCCTTATTCATACAAAAAAATACAAATAAACTTACTTTTTACATTTCGCTATCTTGAAAAATCAAAAATCTATAAACACCGAAAAAAAGCTTTATTTAAGTAAATAAATATCAATCTTATGCTGTCATCCCTCGGTAATAGATAAAGACATTTATAGACAATTCCTTCATACAATTTTCATGTTGTAAAGAAGAAGAAAATTATAAAAATTAATTAAAATTTGAAACGTGCCAAAAATGGGACACTAGGCATAAATGGGTTGACCATGGTCACATGAGTTTCAAAACTCGCCTTACCCAAAATTGTAAAAATCGAGTTTTAACAATTAATCTTTTCTATTGGCGAACCTTCATCAAAGAAACACTACAATCTGTAAAAAAAAAAAAAAAAAAGAAGAAAAAACAAAAAAACAAAAAAAAACTAGTTTTATTGCGTATTTTTGGCATTGTATGTTCTTGGTTTACAATGAAAACCAATGGATTCAATCAGAGGTTTTTGTGATTTCCCAAAATTTGATTTTCTGGATAAAACGAGTTTTGAAACTCACGCCCTCTCTTATGCAACTTAAACTTTATGCATTAAACTTATTAAGATTAACATATTCAACTTTCCCCCCCTTTTTAAGCAGAAAAAATCCATAGCTTCTCTTATTTATTCACAGTAATGAAAAACTAGAAGATCGTTTTAGTTAAGAGAAACTTGCAGAGAAAAGTAAACACAAACTCGCTCTTTCTAATATATTTCTCGTACATTTCTTGGAAAAATTACGATGGTAAAATGTTTTAGGTATCCAAGCAACGATACTTATTTAAGAATTTCCTATTAAGCGTTTGTAGCAAATTTTTCCAACGTACGCAATATGCTTCAAAGTCGTCTTTAATGAATCTGTTATATTTATGCAATGTTGCCAGTCTCTAACATTTTTAATCAGATTTCTTATTTGCCTTCACATTTTTGAAATGGAAATTTTAGCTTTATTTTTGCTTAATGAATCTGTTATTAAATCAAGGGAATATTTCTTTTTCAAAAACCTCGTAGCAATGTGTTAGAATCTCTAAACATAGCATTACATTATTTTGATATTAATTCAGTTTTCATTTCAATACGATTGTTTATGTTTAACAATGATTGGTTTTTTAAATCAGCTTTGTAGCTCTCTTCTACATCCGTTACCTGTGTGTCACGAGCCTTATAAAATATTTAAATACATGTTATTGATGTGCT
Organism: Maratus speciosus; assembly: GCA_963932465.1. NCBI lineage: Eukaryota > Metazoa > Arthropoda > Arachnida > Araneae > Salticidae > Maratus > Maratus speciosus. The sequence goes on along the minus strand of OZ010788.1, from coordinate 532,883,859 downwards.
TTAGTTCATTTATTGTAGTTCTTGTAAATATAACTCAACATACTCAATTAGACCCAGCCTCACCTTTTTCTCTTTACTTTTCAACAGAACAGTGCGAATTTTAACATAAGTTGAAATGAGCAGCTGGTAGACTGTCTAGCGCTATTTTTTTTTCTTGTTTTTCATTTCTGCTATGATTTCAAGTAAAAAAGGTTTCTTTTTTTTATTTTTTGCATTTTATCGAGCAGAAAGGACTCTCAGAAAAGAACTTTTGGGAAATTCTCTTTTTGAAGGTGACAGTAAAAAATATTCCGAAGAGGTAGCGCGATTTTTGCTGCTAAGGAATTAGAAAAAAATGCTGCATACTGAACCGGCTGAAGGTAATGCTGCGGATATTGTGAAAGAAAAAAAGGCATATGCTTTATTATTATCACAGTTAAGTACTGGTGTTCTTGCACCGCTTGAACGTGAAAATACAGCACATAAAATTTGGAATAAATTAGAACGCACATATCATACAAAGTGTGCAGTGAGTCCAATTTTGATTCGGAAGAGGTTAGCAACTATTAAGAAAGATCGTGCTGTATCTAGGCGAAACCATATTGACAAAATAAATAAATAAATTTCTGATCTCAAGCTACCTGGGGCAGAAGTAAGTGAAACCGACATGATTGTTTATATTTTGATGTCGGGGCCTCAGGAAGTTGCAAACGTTAAGACTGCAAAATCAGTCGAATGATGCTGTTTTGACGTTGGATTTTGTTACGGAAAGATTAATAGATGCTGAAGAACTTCTCCTTGACTCAAAGAAAGAAAAAGTGCATACTAAGAATGCATTTGTGTCGTCAACTCGCAAATAATTTTTTTGTAACATTTGTAATTTAAAAGGGCTTATTGGAAAATATTGTAGAAAGAAAATTACGTGTTATTCCCGTGGAAAAAATGGCCATTTGAAACGAAATTGTAAAGCTGTTAAAAGTTCAAATGAAGAAAAGTTCGCCTCTTCAGCAGTGTCTTTTGTTGCTGGAAACGTTACAAAGAATAAAATTATAATAGATTGTGGAGCAACTTTTCATATGTGTTCTAATGGGAAATGTTTCACGTCTTTAGTATCTTCTTCAGGAACGAAAAAGTGTGCATCGAAAACAAAGAATCTTGAAATTAAAGGAGTTGGAAATATTATTAGATAATTATCAAATGCAATGGAAATTATTTTAAATAATTGACTTTATGTTCCAGACTTAAACGGACAAATGATTTCCGTTAGGAAAATTGAAGTGTCAGTTATGCAGATATTTTCAAGAATGAAAAAGTATTTATTGAAAAAGGAAGAAACCAGTTTTATTTTGGTAAATGTAATTTGAATGGACAATATGCAAGTGACTTTGTCCCTGTTTATGGAACTATACTTGCATCAAAAGAAAGTGATTGTGATATCTAGCATCGTAGACTACGTCACTCGTGCAACCAAGCCGAGAAACAGTTAGGGCTACCAACTTCCTCGAATTTCTGTTAAATATGCACATTTTTAAAGATATGTGCAAGACCTGTAGGAAAAGGTTCTATAATAATATATTAAATTTAAAAAATCAAAAAATCCAACTGCGTAAGGAGCGAACTAATTATTTATTTCTCATCAATGCGAAACTATTTTTTATATTACTTACCTATTATTTTATTTACTTGTATTGATGACTTTTAAGTTGTGTTTAATTGTTAGTTTCTTTCTATAAACACTGTTTCGATGAGGCCTATATAGACGTCTATGATTGTTAGAGTTGCAGTAAAGCTAGAGATCCTTCTTACACAACTTTTATATGATGTAATGTTTAAACGGAGCATCTGACTGTAAAATAGTCAATGAAACATCATCTTCATTTTGAAAGACCTATCCAATGATATGCCACACAATATGGTGCGTAGAATTTTTTTTTTTTTTTGTCTCTACCGTCATTTTGTATTTTAAGGCCGCCATTCTGAATTTATAAAAACAAAACAAAATCTATAATCATTGGACGGTTTAGTTTAGACGAATCGATAGAGACCTCATTCATTAAAATCCATCCAGCCGTTGGGATGCTTTGAGGGTATAAAGAAATCCACATACCCAGATATGTGTGAAACACATAACCCTTCTTGGTAGTCGGGTAAAAAGAGAATCTGAAGCATTGGTAATTATTCACATGGATATATATGGACATTACCCAAGACTTTTGCAGGTGAACGATATTTTATAACTTTAATAGAGGAATATTTGCGTTTTACTGAAGTTCGCTTACTTAAACGAAAATGTGATGCAGCAACAGAACTTAAATCTTTTTGAAAAAAATTAAATCCTACAGTAAGAAAAATTCTATGTGACAACGCGGAAGAACATGTTGATGGTGAATTATTAAACTTTGCAATTGAAGCTGATATAGGGGAGACCGGGGCTTGTTGGCTACAGGCATAAGTAGGCGCAGTCCTCATAAATTGCCTGTTTGTAGATAGATTGCGCAACAAGCCACACAGTACCTTTCTTATTCCTTTTTACAATGCTCATTGTAGTTTTGCATCATTACCTACGTGCAGTGGGCATTTATTAAGATTTTTCTGTTTTTTGCACTCATAAGTAATTTTTTCATTCTTTTTCTAATTTCCAATACTTAACTTAATAATTGCGATTTAACTTGTGCAGTTTTTCTTAGTATATGATTAACTGCACCTAACCCATATGTGATTTACTTGGATTATTTATGCTTACAGGATTACGTGTCCCTTTTGTGAAGAAATTTATTTTGGGGCAATTAGGCGCATTGAACACGCGGCAGGTTGGCTCGGTGTTTGGTGTGTGCTGGTAGCTTGAAAAATTGCAAACAACCAGAAAAGTGGTTGCAATGCGATATTTTGGGCACACGAAGCTTGCCCAAACGGATACACTCCATTTTTTATTTGTGACAACTGTAACTCTGATGATGATATAGAGTAGGATAGAAGTTACTCAATGTTAATGTTTTATTCATTATTTTTATGTCTGTATCATTTAGAATTTACATTGTATGGCTATAACGCCTTTGTCTAAACTTACTGGTAATAATGAAATTGATTTCGTTTAACTGCGTGTCTTATTTGAGATTCATTTAAATTTTTATAAAACGTGTGCCAACTTGCCCCATAGGTATAGGCAACATGCCCCGTAACGGGGTAGGTTGGCGCACAATTTTCCTTTTACTTTAGGCTTCCGCTAAACATAAACTACAAAAGCTACAAACTCAAAACTCCAGATATTTATAGCCAAATATCTGTTCTTTAAAAGTACAGTTAAATTTTGTTTAAAAAAACTTAAATAAAAAATTTATAAAAATCAAAAACAATGCGCCTATTAGCCCCGGTCTCCCCTACTTATTGGTCCTTCTTCACCGTATACTCCATGTTTTATTGGTGTATCAGAATGTGCTAAAAGAGGACTCTTAGAAAAGGGCAGGTGATGTTATTTGAAGCTAATTTACCTAACAACTTTTGGTGTTTTGCAATTTTCACTGAGCCGCCTGCATGAATAATAGATTATCTCATGCATTTATTCAAAATTAGACTCTATACCATCTAAAGCACAAAAATCATCCTGATTTGTAGAATCTTAGAGTATTTAGCTGTGATGCCTATACAGTGACACCGAATAATAAAAGGGGGAAATTAGATGAAAATTGCTAGAAAATGATTTTTATATGCTATTCATCAATGGGTTATCGCTTATTAGATTCTACAATAAAGCGCATTATTATATAGAAAAATGTTAAATTTAACGAGGAGAAGAAAGCTTATATTTTAAATATGTATTTCGGAGCATCGATGAAAATGCACCCGATGTTGAAAGTCAATTTCAAGAAATTATAATCGATAGGTCTCTAGAGAAAAAGCGGATAATCCAGCAGAACAAAGTGTGAGAAAATCATCCATGGAAAAGAAACATACCGTTAGGTTTCCAGAACCTGAAATATATGAAGCAATGCTTACTGAAGAAGAAACCATAAATTTTTATGGCATTTCTACCATGCCTCACAACGAACAACACATGTGGAAAGAAGCTATGAACGAAGAAATGGGGTCCATGAGAGAAATGAAAGTGTGGAATTTAGAAGAGTTGCCATTTGATAAAAATGCCATTACCTGCAACTGGGTGCTGCGGAAAAAGAGATACGGTAAATACAAAGCAAAGCTTGTAGCTTGCGGGTTCATGCAGAAAGAATGAGTAAACTATACTGAAGCATTTTCATCTGTTATAAACATACCTGCTTTATGTTTAGTGCTCCTTTTGTTTTTAAATGAAGATCTATATCCATATGTATTAGATGTAAAAATTTCTTTCCTGAATGGTAAATTAAAAGGACTTGTTTTTATGAATCAACAGCAAGGCTATGGTGATAATAGTGGCCGAATGTGTAAGATTAAAAGAAATTTATATGGTCTAAAACAAGCCCCAGGACAAGGTTTTGAAACATTTCTTGAATTTGTTTCAAAATTAAATTTTTAATTTCTTGATATTGGACATTGTACTTTACTTGGTATAGTAGTGATTATTTATTTGAGTATATTAATACAAATATTCAAATTGCTGATTCGTTTACAAAGGCTTTACCTACAGTTAAATTTCATGAACTTTTATTTATTTGCTGTTAGCGCAAGTTATGTTTAAAATTTGCACCATATTATTTTTAATGTCTGTTTACTAGAATTTTCTTTTAGTTTTTCTGATGTAAACACATACCTTTCGGCACATACCTAACCCAGCAAACACATACCTTTTAGCACACGATCGTACCGCAGCCGGCAGTGTCAGTTAAGTGTCGGCATGGACACAGTGATTTCGATGAAGTGTCAGCAGCATGTTGGCAACTGAAACTTAAGATTCTGCTTTTTCGACTGCCGGTTACCGTAATCGGTCCCCATATGGTTATATATCGGCAAGTGACTTACACCGGCAAGTGACGCAGGACCGGTATGTGATTTCTGATAGTGGCCAGATCAGATTAGCAAACATCGGTTCGAATTCGAAATTTTTAGTCTTAGCCGACATTTTTTTTCTCAATTTTATTTGAGTTTGAGTTTTGATAAGATATGTATATTTCATGTATTTCATATGAAATTCTAATAGGATAAACAAAAAAAAAAATAAAAATGTCAAAAATGGCCTATATTTGTTTATTTAAAAAAAATGTTATTGAATTCATTTTAAAAAGGACTTACAATTATTTTAAATCGCTCCTTAAAATTATTATTCATTATAAACTTAATAATAGAAAAAAAACTTCATAAATTAATTATTTTCTAACTATACATTCATTTTAAAAGCAATAGCTGTGTTTCTTATTTTATTTAAAAGTCAAATTATTAAAAAAGTGTTAAAAATTATTTTACAAGCTATAAAAATATAAAAAAACTACCTAACTTTTTAGAATTAAAATTTAAAAGAAAGATTCGGAAATCTCCCAAGTCTAAAAAATTATTTACCAAAAAAAAAAAAAAAAAAAAATAGATAAATTAATATTTTTATTTTATTTGATGATTAAAAAATATTGATAAATAAAAGAATCATTACCGCTACATAATCACTAAAAATATATTCTACATTAAATCATCAAATAACAAAAAAATGAACTCTTATTCTAATTAAAAGTGATTAATTATCAACTTATTTTTTTATTAAAATTAGTTTTTCTATGTTACAAAAATATATTTCTTGAATTAGCACATTTAATAACATTATAATTTCTAAGTCTTCCCCTTATTACCTCATAGAATCCTCCTCTGATGAAGTCTGAGTGGCCAAGTGGTAAAGCTGTCTACTTCCTGTCTTTGGGTTCGTCGGATTAAACCCAGCCTCTTCCAACGCCGAAACACGTTCCTTTCAAATATGCATTCCACGATAGTTCATAAATGGTGCCATCAGAACAGATTTTTTTTTTGTCTCGGGCTGCGGCCGGCATCCATATGGATATCTGTCGGCACATTTTTTTGCCGATACCGGACCGACTGCTTGCCTCATGAATCGGGTGTCATTCGCGCGGAGTATCATGAAGAATACGGGACCGGTATCGTGCCAATACCACCGGTAGTGTCAAGCGGTTGTCGGCCGATTGCTTACTGATAGCTCTGTGTTTGCTGAGAGACATTATTTTGATATTAAATAAGTTTTCTTTTGAATATAATTGTTTATGTTTAACTGTGATTAGTTATTTAAGCTAGCTTTATAGCTCTCTTTCACGTTTGCTAGCTGTCTGTCATGTGCGTTTCAAAATCTATAAATACACGTTATTTCTCTGTTTTAGTTCAGCTGTTGTAGTTCTTGTAAATATGTTACTTAATATACTCAATTCGATCCATCCGCGCCTTTTTGTCTCTTTATTTTACAACACAATCCAGCAATAAGAATTAAAAAAAAAAAAAGTAGCGGAAACAGATTTATGATACCATGCCTCTTATTACAACCTTAAACAAACAAGAAAAAAAAAAAAAAAAAAAAAAAAAAAAAAAAAAAAAAAAAAAAAACCTTAGTTTTGTATCTAAACGTGGTGTTTTTGTAGTCTATTTTTAACTCATTACCTCATTTGCTAAAATTATAAAAATTACGTTCACAGGTATGTTTTGACAAGTATGATGACAATAAAGAATTTTAATATTTTTAGATATAAAATATAAATTGATACATTAATTTTAAGACATTTTTTCATTAGCCCACCACAAGGGATAAATCGCCAATTATTCTCTGTAACCCATAAGATTATATACAAGTTGAAACAACGATGGATTTAAATATTCCCCAATTTTAACTCGCCAAAATATGCCAAACAGCTGTAAAACTGCGATAATGAAACATTTTAAAAGCTAAAATCTAGACAATAAGAAATAAAAAATAAAAAATGGAGAGTGTAATATTTTAAAAAATACTCTCAATTTAGAAATCCTCAAATGATAGTTAAAATATTTTAAATATCATTATTTTTATTTCCTGTTGTTTCCTGTGTCTTAGAAAATAAACGGAGTAAAAATGATATATTTTTCAATAAATTTATTTTGTAGCGTTTTCATCAGGCGTAAAAAAACAGTGAGTTTTTCATAATCGAGTTCAGAGTCCACGCCAAATTAAAGTATTTTAAAGGAAATCTTTTGGGAAAAAACATTAACGCAGTAAAAAAATTAGGCTTGATTTTCAATTTGAACATTGATTGCTTATAAAGGAGTGTTATTTAAGTTTTTTCACTTTTAGAATTACGTTTAAAACTATTTATATGAAATGGAAATGAATAAGCAATATTCGAGTAAGCAATATTCGCACACTTTTTTTAAAAAAAAACAAGATATAAATATGAAAAATGCCTCTGATATACTTCATGCTTCTTGGTCACATTTTATTTAGTTTTATTACGAAGTAAAAGTGTTTTTATTTCTCCATAAAAAACCTACGCAAAAGAGAAAGTGCACACTTTCCCTTTCAAAAACATTTTTTATTAAAATTCCTGAGAAATTGAAAACGAAGAAATATATTTAAATATTCAAAAAGAAATACGTATTTCTTAACTTTGAATAACTGTCCGTGACAAACGTTTTCAAGAGGAGACAAAGATTTCCAAATATGTCTTCGAAAATATTTTGAATCCCTCAAAATCATAGAAACTAAAGTTTCTGAATTTCACCGTAAGATTTGCTCGTTACCAAATAAAAAACTTAACGCGCTTTTTTCTTAAATTAAATTTATAAATAAGAAATTCAAGATTGTTTTCAGATATGAGTCCCTTGATTTAAAGATTTCAAAAATGTTTTAGAAATGCTTTGAAGATTCCAACATTTTCTATCTGGATTTTTAGAAAACAAAGGTTATATATTTTATTTATTTTATTTATTTTATTTATCTTATTTATATATTTATTCTGTAACAGCATTCAAAAATCTCACTTTGGTTTTACTGAAAAATGATAAGAAATATTTAAATTGATAAAGTACTTCTTGGGAATAAGCATACGGCTTTAAAACTCTTCTAAGATTACGTTAAAAAAAATCAATTAATGTATTTCTTAATCTTCCATCGACAGACATGTTATAAAAATATCCCTGCCGGCTCGGCCTACGAGCATAGGTAGATTTCGAAGTTAAGTACTTTTTTCACCAACAAAAACTAAATCAAAATTAGAGATAAACCCAGGTTAACAATTTTATATTGTCACTTCCCACGAGTTTTTAATTTCAATTTTTTGTAAGAGTTGGCTTTATCAGAATCGTGTGAATGTGATTTTTTTCTTCTATAATCCGCCCCCCTCCCACACACACCCCTCTTCTTGTAGGTAATATTAAGAAGATTTATAATAAATTTCAGTGGGTTTGATATCTTGTGAATTGGCGAAGTTATGATTTTTTTTTCTTCTTAAAACTCTATTTTTTGCGCCCCTTGATGCCATTTTTAATGATATCAAAAATCTGCCATACGTAAATATTTGAGCACTTTCCTAGAAGTAATAATTTTAAACTGATTCGATATGTATCATAATTAAGAAGTTATAGGGTTTTATCTCTTTTCACAAAACACTTCCCTATTCCCTAACTCCTTCGTCTGATTTTGCCTATTAATGGACTTGATCGAGATTTTCTGCCCCTTGATTTTATGTGTGCATCAGTTAGGAAAATATTTGTCAGAATTATGGAAGTTATCGTGTCCATAAAAAAGTGATACTTATAGATAGACAGATAAAGTTTTGAACTGGGGATGGTTTTGTGTTCTAGGGATCAGGATCGGCGTAGATCTGCAATTTTTTTTTTTTTTTTTTTTTTTTTTGAAATTCAAACATAGGGGAAAATGTAATAGTTAATGTTTTTTACGAAATCTACCTAAAATTTTTACTGTATGTGAGGCAAAAAAGGGTAATGAAATATTTTCTATAAATATTTTCGAAAAAAGAACGCACCTTTCAATGTGGTAAATAAAATTTTGTTATATTAGGTAAAATACATTAATTTGGTTCTGGAAATTTTAAGCTCAGCGGGAAAAAAAGAATACTCACTGTGAAATAAGTATCTTGTCGCCTTGGATTTTCATCTGTCTTATTTAAAATATGATCAAAAGGGATGAAAGTAACACAAATTTTCATGTCTTTATTTTTACAAAATATTACATGACATCATAATATTACAAACTACGAAAAAGAGAAACAAAGAATTAAAACATTAAAAAGTTTTCAGAAACATTAACAGTTAAAAAAAAAGAACGAAAAATCAGACAACAGGCATCGATTACGAAACAGTTTCAATTTCAAACATTATATTGTTAAGAAGTTTATTTATTCATACATTGAAATTTGAGCAAATTAAACAAACGCATAAATCAGTTAAATTCCACTTTCAGCAATTGCTGTCCATATCAGATAATGCTTGTGAAATGACGATTTAACTATCCAAAGGGGTGTTATGCTGAGATGGGCATTTTTCGAAGTTCTACTTCGGCATTTTCTTCTGCGTTGTCATTAAGATTGGTGCTTACTTGTTTGTTATTTTTTACTTCCGATCAAAGTTTAAAATTCTATTAATATATCGTGTTAATTTAAATTAAAACTTCTATATTTAGTATTCAAACGACTAGTACGAGTAGAAATATATCTTTCAGAAGTGTTAGCAAGAAAATTATATAAAATGTAATCCAGTTTTGTGATCAAGAAGCAGAAAAAGAAGAAATAATTGTTCCAATAGTTCATTCTGCAAAACAAGCCAGTCAAATTGCCGTGGTTTCTAGTAATTTAAATAAAAAGATTCGCCGAGAAGCAGAATATGAGCGTAATCCTGTTTTTTCTTCACTTAAATAAAGAGGTAAAAAGAATGTCTTTGAAAAAACAAGTATAGATGAATTCAATTGCAGCATTATTAGACAAACTGTACACGATTTTTATGTGATGGAGGAAACAATGCCGCCTTTGAATAAATTGCTTCCTGTTTTAAAAGAAACGATCAATTTAAAAAATAAAACTAGTCGGATGTGCCAATCCCAAAGCTTTCTTTTATCTCATACGTGTCCATACTTCAAAATTCGCTATCACAGTGCCAAAAGTAAATGGCAATCTATGCCGATCATGAGACTACTAAAGATGTGAATGTCCCTGCATTAGTTCTTGATTTATGACTATCGCTAAAACCGTGTACATCCTGCAAAATGCAGCATAGCAGGGACACTTCTAGTGTGATTTTACACTAAAACTTATTCAACAACAACTTATGTCAACATATAACTCAATCTGAAGTTTGATGAAAATCCAAGGATTAGTTCTTGAGATAGATCTACTGCGGAAATCTTGAAATTGCAGCTTAGAAGCGCCACCTGTTACGCAATATACAACAAAACATAATCAGCACCAATATTTATCAAGGTATACCTGAATCTGAAGTTTGATAAAAATTCGTGCATTAGTTATTTAGATAGAGATATTGCAGAAATCGTGAAAAATGCAGTATAGCAGCGTCACCTGTTGGGCGATTTACACCAAAACATTGTCAGCACCAACACATATCAAGGTTTAACCGAATCTGAAGTTTGATAAAATCTGCACATTAGTTCTTGAGACAGAGTTATTGCGGAAATCGTGAAAAATGCAGCATAGCAGTGCCATCTGTTGGGCGATTTGCACCTAATACTAATCAGCGCAAATCTATATCAGAGACTAACTTAATATAAATTTTTATTAAATTCCGTGCATTAGATCTTGAGTTAGGGCGCCCATGAAATTTGTGTCAGATACTGACAGACAGACAGAATCACAGACTCACAGACAGACGTTTTCTAAAAACAGGTTTTTCGAATCTCTGATCTCTAACACGTGTAAATCCATCAAGAACTGGAAGTTGAAAAATTTTACCAATCCAATACTTTCTTGTAAACATAGAAGAAAGTAAAAATTAATTTTGTTTCGCAAAAAGCACAAAATTTGATAACTTTTTAAATTTTTTAAGCGTTTCGTTTGTTATAAATATTAACTATAAAAACGCTTTTACATAAATCGTTATCATTTCCCCCAAAAGCGCATTCTTAAAAAATCCGGCTAAACAAACTCCGCTCACAACTATTTGGGTAAAATCAAAGGAGATCTGACGCATGCGAATAGCGCAGTGGGTTTTGCTCTCCAAAAACTAATGAATAATTTTCATGGTTTCCAAGAGTTTCACGTTATTCTGAATTAAATCATAGTTGGGAGAGCAAAGTTCAAGATTTTGAATTTATATCACATTAAAGTCAGCCTATTTCACGACTGAAAGTAAAACGCGTCACGTGTTGTTCAATATAAATAAGCACAGGATGATTAAAAACTTTGAAAATTCTATTTTTACACTTTTAAATATTTACAGACTATTTACATCGAAGTATTTGGTTAATACGTGTTAAATATATATATATATATATATTACATTAATTAAACATAACCTACCACCGTCAATTATTATGAATTAAAGCTGTAAGTATTAAAAAAAAAAAAAAAAAATATATATATATATATATATATATATATATATATATATTATAAGAATTATTATGGAAGAAAAAAGTGGACACCGACAAAAATTGAAAAGCTTATACATTGAATTACGTTATCAAGGGCACAGAATTCAATGATATAAGCAAAATGGTTGTTTTCTGTGGGAAAAATAAGCTAAAGCTAAAATTAATTTTCCCCTGTGCCCAAACAACCACAAAAATCAAGTGAATTGATTAAAAATGAAAGCAGAATAGAAACAAATAATATGAAATGGAAGAATAAAATCATATCTAGAAAATTAAAAAACATTAAATTAATCGTTGCAATGATAGGAATGAAAAAATTAATGGAATCCAAAAATAGGTATCAGATAACTACATGGTAGAAATCTTATTGATAATACACATAGATTGTGCGCTAATTGCAGCAATGATCTAAGCGTATAATATTTAAAAGATTGCTAAATAATTTAGCGACCTGGGAATATATAAAAATATATATAAGATACCTTGAGGAAAAAATACATCAAAATGAATTGTTGACATTCAAAATGAAAAGATATTTAAAATATCGTAAAAAGATTACATTCATAATTACTTGCGCAAATGCATCATAGTAATTTGAATGCTAATATATTACATTAATTAAACATAACCTACCACCGTCAATTATTATGAATTAAAGCTGTAAGTATTAAAAAAAATATATATATATATATATTTAGAAATTATTTTATAAATTCATTTTTATAAAATTCAATTTTATAAATAAAATAATTATTTCTCCCTTTTCGGAAGATCAAGAAATATGCAGCGTGCATGCTGCGTTCGAGTTTCACATTCACTATAAAACTAAACTAAAAGAACAAGAGAAAATGTTTTTAAATACTAATTCCCTGGAAGGTCACGTGATCTGACGCCTCCCGTCTCGCTGAAGGAGGCCCTAAGGAATTGTGAAATATCCCCCCCCCCCCCCGATGAACAAAGGTTCATCAAAATGGTGATTCAAAACAATTAAAGTAGAAATAAAATTATTCTAAAAGATAATGAATTACACTATACATAAGTACAATACAAATCAAAATATATACTTACATACTGGACATCAAATAAAAATAATAAAGTTAAATTATATCAATTTAAATATTTTGCCGATAGATGTCTGATACTAAAAATAGAAAAAAAAACAATCTAAATCTATACAAATTATTATAAAACAATTCAAAACAAAAATCAAACTAAAAATTAGAATTATTAACAAACAAAAAATATTTTTTTAAAGTCAAATGAAAGTTTTGAGTCTATTAATAAAACAGTTCAAAGTTTTTTTAGTTTTTCAGTTCTAAATTATACAGTAAATTTATGGGTCTTTTAATAAATGAATTATTTGTTTTCAATTCACAAGACCTTATCTTGCCGTCTCTGCCCATAAATGTTTTAATAACTTTGCCTAACTTCCATAAACTTTTGGGTAAGTGTTCATTAAGTACAAGAACCACATCGTCTACTTTAAAATTTGAAGTTTTATTCTGGTCCGTGTAGTGAGCAGATTTTAAGTTGAGAAGTTACTCATTTTTCCAAGGCTTCCAAAAATGATTTAGAAGAGTCTCATGTAAACGGAAGCGTTTCATTAAAGATTCTTTCGTTGCTGGAAAAATTACATCGTTCACTTTTATGGTAGGTAAACACACGATACTTTTTCCGATTAAAAAATGTACAGTAGTAAGAGGAGATGGTTCTTCTAACTCGGAATACATGTAAGCCAACAGACGAGAGTTAATTACAGCTTCTACTTCAATTAGAAGCGTTTCTAATTTACTCAATGTTAAAGAAGATCTTCCAATAACTTTACGTAAGGTAGTTTTCACTGAGCGAACCATTCGCTCATAGAAGCCACCCCACCAGGCTGTACGCTCTACAATATACTTCCAGAAAATTCCGTGATTAGCGTAATTTTTTTTAACATCAGGATGGTGAGTTACTTTCCACATTTCTTTTAGCTCAAGATCAGTTATTTTGAAAGTTTTGGCATTGTCAGAATAAATTACAGCACACAGTCATCTTCGTGAGATAAACCTGTGAAATGCTAACAGGAATTCTGCTGTTGACATGTCTTTTACTAATTCTAAATGAAGTGCTCTTGTGATAGCACATGTAAATAATAAAATATAAAATTTATTTTCATTCCCTTTCACATATAGGGGCCCCGCATAATCAAGACCTGTTACTGAAAACGGTGGAGCTTCGTTAATACGGTCACCTGGAAGAGGGGCTACGTTAAATTTCTTGCAGAGTGTACATTTGTTCAGGTCTGATTTTATACACTGTCTGGATCTTTAAATGCAAAACTTTTCACGAGTTTGTACTAATGTACTGGACACTCCTGAATGAAAAACTTTTTCATGTGCATCTTTACGATTAATTCAGTTAATTTATGTTTTGCAGGAATCACAACAGAATGTTTTTCATAAAATGAGGAATCAGACTTTTGTAACCGTCCTCGTACCAGCAGCAAGCCTTCCTCTGACAACATAGGATTTAACTATAGAAGATTCGATTCTTTAGGGATTACATTTCAAGCATTTTATAACTTCAGGAAAACTTTCTTCCTGCACTAGCTTTAACCAAAAATTTTCAGCATGTAACATTTTCTCAGCTGATAATTCTGAAAAATCTCTTTTTTCTACCTTTAATTTTATATTAGAAATAACTCTAAATACCCATGCAGTTACTCGATACAATTTCTTTAGGGAGCTATACTTTTCAAGATTAAATATGGAAATTTCAGTAGCTTTATTTGTTTGAACAATGCAAGAAATGGTTGCTGCTTTTCGAGACTTCTCTTCAGAAACATCAGGTAATCGTGATGCAGCAATATTAACCGTAGGCCACTGATTTTCGGGAAGGGAAAGAAATTCAGGACCATACCACCATTTTTGAGAATTTATTAAATGCTTCACAGAACAACCTCTCGTTATTAAATCTGCGGGATTAAGTTTGCCGTCACAATGTCTCTATAAACTGGGATCAGACAAATTATGAATTTCAGCAATTCTATTACTAACAAATAGTTTCCATTTTTCTTTTGGCCCTTTAATCCAATGAAGTTAAATATCTAAATCAGACCAAAAAATAGTATTATTTACTTGGATAATGTTTGTGATAAACTTTGCCATTCTGGCACCAATAAGTGCTCCCATGAGTTCAAGACGTGGCAGAGTTAACTTTTTCAAGGGAGCAACCCTAGACTTAGACATTAGAAAACTAGTTTTAAATTTATCTTTAGAAATGTGATACCGTAATTATGCCACTGCACCATATGCATTAGGGTTAGCATTAGTGAAAATATGCAATTAGAGATGCTCCCTTTCCATGATCAGGTTGTTAAAATAGTGCCTGAGAATTTTCAAGTGTGTGAGATCTGGGATTTCTGAAAGCCAATTTTGCCAATTATTTTCCTGTTCACCACAAAAACTTTCATTTCATGATATTCCCATTACCCACAATTGCTGTTAAATGCATTTGACATGAATAACAAAAGGGGAAATAAATCCGGCTGGATCAAACAACATATCTGCAATTTTCAAAACATTCCGTTCTGTACAAGAATCATTGTTTAATTTAGATAGCAAGGGTCGTAATTCTAGTCCCAAATTATCTTCTGTATTGTTCCAGATAAGTCCTAAATCTTTTAGCGAAGTATTTGGGGGTTCGGAACTCGAAATAGGTATATTTTCGTCAACCCATTTTTTCCTAAGTTCCTGAGAATTACTTTCAAATTTTCTTAACTTCATCCCCCCTTCTTTCAAAATACCAACAACTTCTTTAGTTACGTTAAAAGCTTCTAGAACATCGTTTTCTCCTGAAAATAAATCATCAACATAAAAAGAAGAATTTAGGATTTCAAATGTTTTATTATGAGAGTTTTTATATTTATTAATATGGTGCTTAATAGTACAAGCGAGGATAAAAGGACTACAACTACTAAACTCTGTAGCTATACAATCCAAGAAGGATCTGGGCCGACAGTGCCCATCTCTGTTTTCTTGACCCTGGGCCCCGAGGTGCTATGCAGCATGCGTCCCGGCCAGGTGGTCAACCTAACGCGAGACCCTCGGTATTTAGTTCCCAAGCAAGCTTGGTACTCATTTTATCGACCCCGAAGGGAGAAAGGCTGAGTGAAACTTGCCCAGTCGGGAGTCGAACTCTCGACCTGCGGTGCGGCAGACAGGCGTGCTGACCACTAAACCACTTGGATTATAAAAGGACTACAGAAGACACCAAAAGTAGCTCTGGTCATTCTATAGGGTACTACGTTTTTATTCTTATCAAAATCTTCATAATATAAGAATCTAAGATAATAGCGATCTTCTTCGGCTACAGATATTTGTAAAAATGCTTTTTCAATATCAACCGAAAAAGCAATTTTATGTAAACGGAATTTCAAAATTATATCTAAAACATTAGGATTTAAGTTAGGGCCATGATTCAAACATTCGTTTAATCATAGAGAATCACCATATTTGGAAGAAGCATCATAAATTATGCGCATTTTTTGTTGTAATTTTGTCGTCATGGATAACAGGTCTGTGTGGCATGTAATAGGAATTATTGGAATGTTTCTTGGTGCACAATTATATTACACTCTCAATAAACTGCTCTAGCAAAATGGAGTTATATTCCTTAAGTAAAGAATCATTTTTTAGGAATTTATTTTCTAAACTGGAAAACCGCTTCTTTGTTACTTCAAGATTATTTCTAAGCAATTCACGAGAATTTTTCCACAATAATTTTGTTTCATAGCGCCCATTTACGAATTTTAAATTTTCTTTAAATTCTTTTATTACTTCAAGATCGGTAATGTTCTTTTCATTGCTTTCAGCAATGCCAATTGCGTCGAGATCCCAAAATGCTTTCAGCTGAGTATTTATATTTTCAACTGAAACACGCAACCAAGCTGCTTCTTTTTTATTCGACTCTATCTGCCCTTGCATCGTATGACCGAAAATAGTTTCTGCAACGTATAACTATTTTGTCGATTTTCCCTCGATTCCCTTTAATATTTTCCACAAAAAGTCAGACCCAAGATTCACAAGGGCGTCTCCGCCCAAAAGGATAAACTAATAAATACTCTCTTCGCAATGGCTTCAATTTTAATTTTTGTACTAGAGATCTCTTCACGAAGCATTTTTCTGAACCACTATCACATAAAGCGCGAGCCAACAAGCATCCCTTACCAGTAGACACAGAAACTGTACAAGTCTGCAATAATGTTGCTTTATTTTGTTTATATTTTTGTTCCGACATCATAGATACAATTGCACCTTTCATTTCTTTTTCAGGATTTTCTTTTGCTGTTTCTTTAAAACAAAACAAATAACTATGGGTATTGTTACCACATTTGGAACAAGGGTTAATTTTTGTTCTACAGTTTACAGACAAATGCGACTTAAAAAAGCATTTGTAACAGGGACCTTCTTTCTTTAATTTATATCGTTTTCGTTCATCAGTGAATTTCGAACAATTTAGTCCTACATGATCAGAAGAATTGCAAAATATGCAAAACTGTTTTGTAGATGTATTTAAAGCAGCAGCTGAAGGTATATTTTTCTTTTGAGGAAAATTTTCATATTTACTTGAATAATTTTCATATTTGGTTTTAGAATTGTCATAAGCTTTGCTTTGGGAATTATTTACTAAATTAGTAACTTCACGACATCTTAATTCCGTTTTAATAAGATTTATTAAATCGGTGACTTCACAGTCCTTATCTGGGTCACGTTTTCGATGGAAATCTAGTATCAAATTTTAGGGTAATAATCTTAATAATATGGGTAGTAATGAATGGCCGTAGGAGCCTGATGTTACTCCTAACGCATCAAGATTTCTTATACAAGTTTCAATATTATCTTGCAATTTCCTGAGCGAAGTGACATTGTTAGAGGATTTTACTGGCTCATGATTTAGAATTTTGTTCATGTAACAATTTATTATATTTTCCCGCTTCCCATACATTTCTTCTAACAACTTTAAACACGTTGAATAATTTTGATCTGTCAGTTCAAAACCTGCTACAATATCATATGCAGGTCGAGACAAAGATTTAAGATATTGGAATTTTTCAATTTTTGATAATGATTCGTTTGAATCTGTCGCACTAGTAAATGAATTGAAAAATTCTAAGAACTGGCTTGCATCACCAGAAAATTTTTCTATGTTTAGTTTAGGCAGCTTCACTGTCGAAACTGGTTTACTACCGATTTTTGAATCGTTACTTGTTTATAGTAAAACTTTTGGTTCAGTTTCGATTTTAAATTTTTAAGCCTCATCTTAATTTTAAATTTCAAACTTGATATTTTTTCAGAATATTCTTCTTCCGATTTTAGTTCTTTTTCATATTCAGTTTTTTCTTGAATTAGCTCATCTATTTCGGAATCTAATTCCTTGAGTAGAGCTTCCTTTTCATTTACGAGCTCTAAGGATTCCATTAAAGAATCGAAATCAGTCTTATCAATATTAACAGATAACAATGTATCACATTTTGTGATTAATTTCGTAACAGCTGCGCGAACAGTACTTCTTTTGCTTTTAAGCTTTTCTGGTTTATCCACGTTTAAATTTTGATTCAATTATCAACATAAATTATCATGACAAAACGTTACTTTCAGTAAATCAAGAGTCAATAGTCATGCAGAATAATAAAGGTATTTCTTACATTTTTTCGGGTTCTTCGGCACCAAATAATAATGAATAATCTTCATGGTTTCCAAGAGTTTCACGTTATTCTGAATTAAATCACAGTTGGGAGAGCAAAGTTCAAGATTTTGAATTTATATCACATTAAAGTCAGCCTATTTCACGACTGAAAGTTAAACGTGTCACGTGTTGTTCAATATAAATAAGCACAGGATGATTAAAAACTTTGAGAATTCTATTTTTACAATTTTAAATATTTACAGACTATTTACATCGAAACATTTGGTTAATACGTGTTAAATATATATATATTTCTCACTGGGAGTCCAAGAAATTATTTTATAAATTCAGGAATATTTATTTCTCCCTTTTCGGAAGATCAAAAAATATGCAGCGTGCATGCTGCGTTCGAGTTTCACATTCACTATAAAACTAAACTAAAAGAACAAGAGAATATGTTTTTTAATATTAATTCTCTGGAAGGTCACGTGATCTGGAGCCTCCCGTTTCGCTAAAGGAGGCCCGCTCGAGAGAATTGTGAAACATTCCTCAAAAACAAACAGTACCACGTAATACATAAACAAATGTGTATGTAAAAGGAAATTTGTAATGTTCAAAAAATGAATACCAAAACGGTAAACACACTTCCAGCAATTATCGATTATACTCAGTCCTCAAAACGAATTATATTGTGCGTCTGTATAAATGAATGATAAATGCTACGCAGTCCGCCTTTGTGGGCCTTTATTAATTTCATTATGTTTGAAGTATCATAACATCATTAAAATATAACGCAAACGTTTTTCCCATAGATCATACTACAA
Organism: Maratus speciosus; assembly: GCA_963932465.1. Lineage (NCBI taxonomy): Eukaryota > Metazoa > Arthropoda > Arachnida > Araneae > Salticidae > Maratus > Maratus speciosus. The sequence goes on along the minus strand of OZ010788.1, from coordinate 532,864,878 downwards.
TGGAAATATTTTATGCCTTCCTCTAAAGGAAATATATAATTTACGCATTCAATATTTCTCAGAAAGTAAATTTTTGTGCGCTTCACTTATTCGTATCAATCTTATTATGTCTGAAATATCCTATCATCAATAAAATACACTTCAAACGATCTAAACAGAATACTTTGGCGGTGCATTGTAAAGAGCTATAAATTGTACGTGCATTCATTTTCAATACCGAACATCCGATAGTAAACCTCAAAACAGTGTACACATTACGGGGTAATTAGAATATACTTACGAGAGTTAAAACACGGATAGACCGACAGACGGACAGACTGGCAGTTAGACAAACTGAAGTCATAAGAGGCATTCTCACAATTTTTTTCCCTTTCAGGAATAAAAATCTGGTGAAATTAAACTTACTAAAAGAACATTTTAAACTTATAGACAAATGCCTTAATGATTCAAAATAAAGAAAAAATGGTTAGAAGCGAACATTTTTTTATTTAACTGAGGTTTAAGTTAAACTTGCGGGTTTGATTTTTCTTACAATTTTACCTCTATAACTGTTTATTTCCTTCTAAATTTTTACTTATAATGAATTTGCATAGTACCCACAGGATATTCAAATAAGAAATAATAACAATGTAGTACTTTTAGTTCAAAATTTTGGTATAGCATTGTCTTAAAGGTGTATTAAAGAGGGGACGGTAAGGAAAAAAAAGAGATGGTAAGGATGGGTCGGTAAGGAAAATTATCGCCTATTTTTAGGTAGGGTGTCAACGATTTTAATCAGTTGATTTAAATCAGCAATTAAATTGTGATTTTAATCAAACAATTTTTTTTAAAAAATCATTGATTAAAATCAAAAATTTTCTAAATGTTTAAAATGTAAAAACAAATTATTAAAATCTAAGATGAACATAATTGGAAAGTTTCTACGGATATTTTGACTTATTAATAAACAAGAAAAGAGCTTTAAATAATTGTTTCCAAGCTTAATTCCTGGGTATTTTAAAAATTAAAAACAGTTAAGTTTGTAAAAAGCATTGTTATATTCAACATAAAACAGTTTCATTTAAAAATGATATTTAAATCTAATATAATTTGCATTGTCATAATTTCCTTTAGGAAATCAATTTATGCATTATTTTATGTAAAATAAATGTAGCAAGTGTAATAAATTTCTGCAAATAAAAGAATAAAAAGTCAGTGTCTTAGATTCTCATTCTACTTTTGTAATTATAAATTTATAGCAGTCTCGAGTTAAAGAAGAAGAAAGAGTGACATCTGCTCAGCTACTAAATTGTAAATGAATGCATAAGAAAAAAAGAACTAATTGGTATAAAAATGCACAAAACACAGCAAATGTATAAACACAGCAAGAGCTTGTTCTATATAGGTTGAATAGTTTATTTTGTAACTCATACATACTAAAAAAAAAGTAATTGGTTACTGAAAAGGTAGCAAAACTTTTCTTAAAAAGAAAAAAAAAACCCATTGAAAGCTAATAATCCCCACTGAGAAGTAATAATGCTGTTATTTAAATATTTGGAGGATTTCATATATAACTGGCTATCCTTATATTTAGTCTGTATGTATGTATGAATGGGCTTCGCATTTTCATATTTTTTTTTTTGTTAGCATACACATACATGTGTGTAAGTTTAGATTTTAGTGATTAACAGTAATATTTAAGTACAAATGCAAATAATACTTGTTAGTTTTGTTATTTTTCCTACTAACTAATGAAATCACTTATTTGCAAGTTTATTAATTCTGGGATTACTGCACAAAATGCACCCTGCCTTAAAAAGTTAAATTCACCTGTAGTTGTAGTCAGAGATTTCTTGTAAATAATTTCCACATTCAACAGTATTTCTAGATATATGTGCCCAAGATTTAAAAAAAATAATAGAACTTTATTTCTTTAGAGAAAACAGGATATTATTAAAATTAAAACATGTTGTTAATTAATTGTATTTTTCAATTTGTTATTCATAATATTATTAAAAATTAAGGACATTTATTTATCATACTAAAAATTATTCTCCTTTTTTTTCTTATATAATTACTAAACACATTACTAATATATTTTCTCAAGATATAGTGCCCTTTTTTGGAACTAGCCTCTTTTTCTTTCTCATTATTACGATTTTAATGATTAAAGCTTTAAAATGTGTAATATGTTCCTAATTGGAGAGTTAATTGTTTAATAATTATTAATTTGAAGTATTGTTAACTATTTAATATAAAATGCTGTTATTAATTTTAATAAATGTTAGATATCATTAGTATTTAATAAAGTTTTACATAATTATTACAATATTAATCTATATAACATTATTGTATGATACTACCTAATGAAACTACAATTTTGCAGTTTTTATAATTTCTGTAATTACTAACTAATAATTATAATTTTATTAATTAAAGTGTAAAAACATAGATTATGTTAGCAATTAATGGTTTAATTGTTTTGGAAACCTAAAACTCTTGGTAACTATTCAGTATTTGTACGCTGGAGAAAAAATCCTGAAAATCCGATTTAAATCAAAATAATCTGATTTAAATAAAAATATCCGATTTGTGATTTTTTTACACCCTATTTTTAGGCAGATCATGTTAAGACTAAGTGTTCAATCAAGTGACTACAATGTTGATTGATTGTTTTAAACAGTTATTTACATTGGATTAAATAAAAAAAAGTTAATTTACCTCGAAAAATACAGGAATAAATGGGTGGTAAGACTATCTTGGGGTCGGTAAGACTACCAATAAAGGCAGATTGCATGAAATTCATATTTAAATTCCGATTTAAATTCTACATTAAATTTCCTATCAAAGAATTTTAACAATTCTTTCTCTAGCATACTTTTGCATGAGAAAAAAGCTGAAAAAAATTCTGTGGCTGCTTCTGAAGTGATTTTCTGTATAATTTTAGCAAGCGAGTCGGTAAAGAATCTAAAACCCAGGGACAGAGTTAAAAAAATAACAACCGTAAAAATGTGTGCAATTTAATTTTTTGCTACATATTTATATAAAACAATAGTCCCAGTTTCAGAAAAAAATTACATCGAATTACTTTTATTGAAACAATTTTATACAGACAGCTCCAAACTTAAAAATCAGCATCAGGGACACGGGACGGTATAGGAATTTTGTGGTATATTTGCACCCCCAACATTGTCCAATATTCATTTATCTCATTAATATTGTTATTCAGTCATGCAATGGGATGTTTTCCAGTATAAGAAAAGAAAACAAGAATATGTACTAAAATAAAATTATTATTCAGAGACTTAAAAGTCAAAAGACTTTGTGAGAATGCCTCATAAACATTTTTACCTATTTCAGAAGGTATTTAAAAACAATCTTATGAATCTTTTAACTACAAAATTTCAAAATATCTTCTGTTTTATAGCCATTGTCTCTATGTTAGAAGCCTAGTTATACTAATACTATACCAGCTGAACCACCCGGAGTTACCCGGACTGTAATATTAGCCTTAAATATATGTAAAATAGGTGATGAATAATTTTATATTTTTAAACAAAAGTCTAAGTAAAAAGGGCTTCCCAAGGAGGTGTCTTCTATTTTTTTTCGTTGACTGCCATCCCATACAGGTATACATAAAAAAAAGTTTTTAAAACCATTAACCTCTTTTTGATCTCTCATGTTCATTAAGCATTTTTTTAAATAAAATTTCGAGTTTACAGCGTTAAACAATGAAAGAAAATATAAGTAATCGCATGTGGAAATTCCAAAACTTTCTTCTATCTCATACATGTTAATACTTGAAAATTCATTGTTTCACTGCCAAAATTGATTGAAAATCTATGTCCATCGTGAGGATTCGGAAATTCTGTGCATTAGTTCTTGAAATAAGACTATTGCAGATATCGAGAAACGTACAGCATGAAAACGCCATCTATAGGGCGACTTACACACACACAAAAAAAAATAATCAGCAATAATATTCATCAAGGGATACCTTAATCTGAAGCTAGATGAAAATTCGTGCATTAGTTCTTAAGATAGAGCTATTGCGGGAATCGGGAGAAATTCAGCATAGCCGCGTGACCTGTTGGGCGATTGATATCAAAACGTAAACAGAACCATTTGGATCAAAATATAAAGGAATCATATAAAGGATTATCTGATTCTAAAGTTTGATGAAAATCCGTGCGTTAAATCATGAGATAGAGCTATTGCGGAAGTCGTGAAAAAAGCTGCATAGCTTTGCCACCTGTTGAGCGTTTTACACGAAAATGTAAACAACATCAGTTCATGTCAAGGATTAACAGAATCTGAAGTTTGACATAAATCCGTGCATTAGTTCTTGAGATAGAGCTGTTGCGGAAATCATTAAAAAATACAGCATAGCAGCACCTCCTGTTGAGCGATTTACACTAAAATCTAATTAGCATCAATTTATATCAGAGACTACCTGAATATAAATTCTTATTAAATTCCCTGCATAAGTTCTTGAAATAGAGCGCTACAAAATTTATGTCACAGACAGACAGTTACAGACTCACAGACAGACAGTTACAGACTCACAGACTCACAGATAGACATTTTGTAAAAACGTATGTTTTGAAATCTCTGACCCCTGAAACTTATAAATCCATCAAAAACCGGAATTCGAAAACTTTCACGAATGCAATACTTTCATGTAAAGATAAAAGAAAGTAAAAAAAGAAAGAAAGAAAGAAAAAGACGAAAATTACAAGAGTGAGTTTCGGAAAGCATTTATTGCGAAAGGGTTACTATTAATATTCTCGTAAGAGATTGTGAATATCAAATGAAAATGTTTGTAGATATGGTTTGGTATTTTTATTTTTTTCATGTTTTCATTTCCGAAGTCGATGTCAGTTTTAAACAGCGTCCTAAAAACAAAAATCGCGTAAGTGACAGAAACGTAAGATTTTAAAAGGGTTAATTTTAATATATTATATAAAGGATTATGTAATTAAAATGAAAGTATATATGGTATGGTATCATTAGTTTTTCTGATATTTTGGTTTACAAAGTCGATGCAGAATGTTACACATCGCATAAAAAACGGAATTCGCGAAAGAGAGTTCCGCAAACAATTTTTTTTCAAAGTATTATTTTCCAAATTTTCGACCGAATTGGGAAATACGAAACGAAAATGAACGAACATATGGTATTTTATTTTTATTCTCTTCTTATTTTAATTAAAAGCGCAAAATTGGATTTTTAAAGATTGCAGAAATCGAAAAAGACCGAAACGACCTTCGGGAAGCATATTTTTAAAAGGGATAATATTGATTTTTTTTTGAACTGAATGCGAAATTTTAAATATAAGAGTACTATCTTCAATTTGATGTAATTTACTTTTCCGTATTTCGGTTAGTTAAATAGATGGGTGTTTCGAAAAATGAGGGAAAGACACGAGTTCGACTTTTCTTAATTTCTTTGAAAGGGTTAACTTTCATATTTTTAAAAACAGTATGTTTCGTTAGAAAGCCTAAAGAACGTCGAATGATTTGATGCTTTTGGAGTAGTTTTCAGAGATGGATTATCTTACGAAGAACTCAAACAATAATTCTGGTATAGCACAGGTGACGGATAAAAAAATCTGCTTTTTATGTGCGTTCGTAATTATATAAATACATAGCACCTATAGTCGTCGTTCGGTCCGTCTTTCTGTCCATCCGTCCGCATATATCAGAGCAAAAACGGCCCAACCAAATGGTCTAAAATTTTAAATATATAATTGTTTCAAAATTTTGTCGAGTCATTTCAAATTTTATGAAAATCGGATGTATAGTTTAATTACAGGGACAGTTGAAAGTTTTCCCTTACATTACGGCCAATTGGAAAAATTATTTCAAGTGCATTTTAATGATGTTACAGCCCTTCGAACAGAATTTAATTGATATGTACTTATGAAGTGCACTTAAGTATACATTCATTACAATATGCGGTGCAAAAAATATTTATAAAACTAGTTATAATATGACCACACCTCATTTGCCTAGTTTGACGTACAATTTCCAACTTGTTTAAATGATTAGAACTTACGTGCCTCTTTGTCAAATATTACATCATATGAAATTCGTGTAAAAGAAAAGTTGATTAATTTATATTCTGACGTCATTCAAGAGTCTAGATATGGCAAAAATTAGCAGAAAAGTGTAATAAACGAAGTTATAGTGAAGCTGAATTATTCATTACGACATTTTTATTAGATGCTAATGATACTCAACATTACTTGAAATTTCTCAAATGATTCCGCATATTTACAGTTTGAAAAGTAGCACTTTTCGATGAAGAACTCAGATGAATAGGCATCGCACTACATATTATGAAAAATTAAAGATGAAATTAATTTTCTGTAAAACTATTTTAATTCATTTGTATTCTAACTCATCATTTATTCATTAATTGCTGTTACTCATTATTGTTTTCACATAAGATTAAAAGAAACATCAGTGCATTAATTAAGTGACATATTTTATCCCGCGAAAATTAAAAGCATATACAATTAACCAAATTGTTACACATTTTATTTTAGACAATAGATTCTATTTTGCATATTTTTGTTTTATAAAAGATCATTTCTAGCTCGTTCGTGTATTTCAAATTTCATACTTCAAACATGAAAAATGCTAAAATATCAACATGCTTGAAATATCTTTCTTTTTCTATCATTAAATGTCTTTAATAAACATACTAACTCGTTACTCTAATATGCCATTTCTATGTATTGTTTTTTAAATTTACTGCTTTTATGGGTAACGCTTTGGCCTATGTTTTCATGTCAAGGAATATTGTTTAAATTTATTATGTAATTAATATTTTTGAGGAAATTAGCTCACTAATCGGTCACCAAAAAACAACATACATAATTATTCCAAATACTATTCCAAAACGCCTGAAATTTTGATCAAAATTCCAGTTATATGCTATTTAAAGGGAAATAAAAACTTGTTAAAGCATAAAAATTCAAAAATGAGTCATATAAAAACCCCAAATTCGTCTGTAACTCTCATATGTTTACTGGATTTTTACTTTCTTCTATGTTTACAAGAAGTAAGTATTGGATTCATGAAATTTTTCGAATTCCAGTTTTCGGCGTATTTACACGTTTTAAAAGTCAGAAAATCATAAAAATATGTTTTTACAAAATGTCTGTCTGTGAGTCTGTCTGTCTGTGTGTGACACAAATTTTGTGGGCTCTCTATCTCAAGAACTAATGAGCGGAATTTAATAAAACTTTAGATTCTGTTACTCCGTTATGTAAACGGTTGCCGATTACTTTTTGGTGTAAATCGCCCAACAGGTGGCGCTGTTATGCTGTATTTTTCACGATTTCCTCAATAGCTATATCTCAAGAACTAATGCACGGATTTTTAAATAACTCCAGATTCGGTTATTCCTTGATATAAACTTTAGCTGATTTTTTTGTGTAAATCGTTCAACAGGTGGTGCTGCTATGCGGCATTATTCATGATTATCGCCATAGATCTATCTCAAGAACTAATGCACGAATTTCCCCCAAACTTCTGATTCAGTCAGTCCCTGATATAAATTAGTGCTGTTTAGTTGTTAGTGTAAATCTCCCAACAAATGGCGCTACTAGGCTGCATTCATCACGATTTTCGCAATAACTGTACATCAAGAACTAATGCATAAATTTTATCAAACTTTAGATTCAGTTAGGGCCTAATGTAAATTGGTCCTGATTAGTTTTTTGGAATAAATCGACCAACAGGTGGCGCTGCTAGGTAGATTTTTTTACGATTTCCGCAGTAGTTCTACCTCAAAAACTAATGCAGGGATTTTCATAACATTTTCAAACTTCAGATTCAGCTACAACTTGACATAAGTTGTTGCTGATTAGATTTTGGTGTAAATCACCTAACCAATGGCACTGACATGCTCTATTTTTAAGGAAATATTAACATGTATGAGATGGAAGAAAGTTTTGGGATTGTGCACGAATTTTCATATCTTTAGAGTTCTCATGATCGACATCGATTTCCATTTACTTTTGGCACTGTAATTGAGAATTTTAAAGTATCAACATGTATGATATAGAAGAAAGTTTTTGGATTAGCACATCCGACTAGTTCATTAAACTGTTCATTTTTAAAATCAGTTCGATTTATAACATTATTTTTTACCATTTAGATTGTTTATATATGGATTGAAACTTCTTAATTTTAGCCTCAAGCCGCTTTAAACGTAAAATTTAATAAAACCCTGTCATTTCATAACTAGCTTAATTATTAAGCATATTAATATCATATTTTTTACAGTGATAGTTCTACCAACAACCTTAAAATATTTTTCACGTTCAAAAGACTCTCGAAGTCTAAATGCTTAGTACTTTCTTCTATCTTTACAAGAAGAAAGTACTGGATTCATGAAAATTTTCGAATTCCGGTTTTCGACGGATTAACACGTTTTAGAAATCAGAGATTCCAAAAAACATGTTTTTACAAAATGTCTGCCTGTGAGTCTATCTGTATGTGATACATAGTTTGTGGGCGCTCTATCTCAAGAACTAATGCACGGAATTTAATATAAAATTATATTCAGTTAGCCCCTAATATAAATTGTTGCTGATTAGTTTTTGGTGCAAATCGCTCAACATGTGGCGCTGCTCTCCTGCATCTTTCAGGATTTCCGCAATGTCTCCATCTCATGAACTAATGCACGGATTTTTATAAAACTCAGATTCAGATGGTCCTTGATATGAGTTCCTGTTTATCAGTTTTTGGTGAAAATCGCCCAACAGGTGGCACTGCAAACAGCATTTTTTTCGATTTTCTCAATGGCTCTATCTCAAGAACTAATGTGTATATTTTCATCAAACTTCATATTCAGTTAGTCGGTGATATGAGTTGGTCCTGACTACATTTTGGTGGAAATCGCTCAATAGGTGGTACTGCTATGCTGCATTTTTCAAGATTTCTGCAATAGCTCTATCTCAAGACTAATGCAAGAACTTTTATCAAACTTCAGATTCAGGTATTCCTTAAGGTATACAATCAGGCCTTAAGGTTATCAATTGATAAATATTGGTGCTGATTACGATTTGTTGTAACTAGCTTGACAGGCGGCGCTGCAAAGCTGCATTTTTCAAGATTTCTGCAATAGCTCTATCTCAAAAACTAATGCACGGATTTTCATCAAACTTCACATTCAGTTAGATGTTGACATAAGTTGTTGCTGAATAGATTTTAGTGTAAATCAACCAAAAGGTGTTGCTGCTATGCTGCATTTTGCAGGATTTACGCGGTTTTAGCGATAATCCTTTTTCAAGAACTAATGCACGGATTTTCATATCTTTAGTGTTCTCATGATCGGCATCAATTGCCATATACTTTTGTATGTATCAACATGTATGATATAGAAGAAAGTTTTTGCATTAGCACATCCGACTAGTTCATTAAACAATTCATTTTTAAAATCAGTTCGATTTATAACATTATTTTTTATTATTTAGACTGTTTATATATGGATTGAAACTTGTTAATTTTAGCCTCAAGCCGCTTTAAACGTAAAATTTAATAAAACCCTGTCATTTCATAAAGTATCTTACCAATGTTTCTTCACGTTTTCTTTTTCCTTAAAGATGTAACATATCATATCCGTTATATATATTTTTTTACAACAGACAGATTAATAGTACATTTTTGAACACATGATTAATCACTCTGCGACTCATAGTTTTGAAATCGCTGAACATTTTTTAAAAATTCTTTGTATGGAACATTTTAGTTTCAGCGTAGCGCTGTTTTGCTGCTGTGGTCTTGGGTACGTGTCTGAAATAAGAAACTACAAGCTAATAGAGAGAGCACTGTCGCTTACGCAGTGCCGACCAATTTCAAGCGTAAAGAGATTTTTAATTTTGATTCAGTAACTGTTGTGGTCAGAAATCATGTACAATATTTTTCGCTCTAAGCTTATTTTTTATATTATAAATAAAAAGAAGACTTTCCAATGAAGTAGATATATCTATTTTTTTATCCTGTGACAGTTTGGAAATTAAAATGTATGGGTTTTTCTACTAAAGGATTTTTAGTTTCCATCCCCAATAGTAATGCAAATGATTAATAAGGTGATACCTGCCGGATATAATATAAATGAAACAAAAACAACATTGACAGCGCCAGAATTTTAAATTTTGAAGCATCAGCGTACCGTCCTTAGAGCAAAGAATGACGGAAAAGTGCTTGAATATACAAGAGAGAAGCGGGTTTATGTGAAGGTTTATTGACCATTTGGAGAATAAATTTGCTAAAATTCTTGGGCAATATGAATTCAAAATAATTTTTACCCGTACCAATAAACCTACTTTCTCCAAGCTAAACATCCTATTGAATTATGCAACTCAACGTGGCTTCAAATTGTGTATTAAAGAACACGAACAACATATTCAAAAACAAGAAACCAATAAATATTCAATTGCAAAACATTACTGGGAGATGAATCACACTTTGATTCAATTCGGCTAAAATAGTCTCAAAACCTACTTCTATACACGAACTTAAGTTTCTTGAAGCATTTCATACCGATAAAAATTATGGAAATGTTATTACTTGTGAATTCGCTGTTCCCCCATTATCAGATTGTTGGAAATACTATATAAAAACTTTTTTCTTAATTTCTTCGAGCATTTTCCCAGTTTCGGACCCATTAAAAATGCTGTTTTCCTATTGGTTGTTACCGGTAATCTCCTGTTTTCCTATTGGTCAATATACCTTTACTTGAATCCGCTTCTCTCCAATATATTTTACCAAATTTTCGTCATTCTTTGCACTGTGCCGGGGCGCTTTTCTTTACTGCCAATTACGTTTTGGACTATTTTCACACAATCATTATTTATTAAAACTAGAGATATGGACTTTTATGACAGGTGCTCTGAAAAAGTTTTGTTCCAAGTTCAAGTTCTTTGCACTAAGGAGAGTACGCTTAATACTACTGAAACTTGTTTGCTTCAAAATTTAAAGTTCTGGTGCCATCAGAGTTGTTTTTTCCATTTGTAGAAGTGCAAATGTTTTGCACCGCTAAATGGAATCATTGAAAATAGTTTCACACAATTGTTTCTGACTATTTCAAATGTTCTATTTTATGTCCTAGATAATTTAAAAAGAATTTAAGCAGGAAGTAGGTTAATTATTACATGACATTTTTCTTTATGAAACTTCGTATATAAATGTACTATAATATAAACTTCGTACTATAATATAAATGCACTTTGTAAGAAAAGACAAATGTAGCATTATCTATAAAAATAAAATAAAACCACGAACGAAAATGTACAATAACATCTCCAGAGTTACCCACCATTCCAAAAAGTGTTCTTTATCGTTAGAAAGTAGTATATTTTCAAAATTTAAAGAAATCTAGATAAAAACAAAGTTTATTTTTCTGCCATTGATTTTTGGAAACACTTCTAAGTAGTTTTCATTGTTTATTAATCAGTTTTTTCTCAAACTGGAATATATATCTTTTAAATACTATCAATCCTCAAGTAAACTTTTCCATGCTCAGCAAGCGTGTTTTACATACAACCATGTTTAGTTAACAGCAATACCATTAATCTTAAAATTAATGTTACTTTATTAAAATTACATGCAGAAATCCACTTCAGCAGCTAAAAATGTTTAATGGAGAATTCATAGCATCTCAAAACAGATATTTCGGTTTGAGAAAACAGTTCCTGAACTTTTGTTTTCTCAAATTTGTTAGTAAAATCACTTTAAAATGTCGCAAAATGAACTGGAAAAATACTAAACAAAATTACGCTAAAAAGTTTTTGTATTTATTTGATAAAATGTAAACGTACTAAATATGGGAATATGCATAACATTTATAATAGTATAATATTCATAATTATATGTTTTGTCTATATTTATTTAAAATAAGCTTTTAAATTGTATATTATATACTAAAATTATTATTTGTATGAACTACAAAAATATATTTATTTATTTACACAGACTTATAACATTATAAGTATTATTAATAATAAACTAAGAATAATAGTTACTAGTAATTTCCTGTTGGTCAATAGACCTTTCACTTGAATCCGCTTCTCTCCTGTATATTCGAGCAAATTTCCGTCATTCTTTGCACTGGGCCAGGGCGCTTTTCTTTCCTGCCAGTGACGTTCTAGACTATTTTTAGAATGGCTTATTTTAACACAATCATTATTAAAACTAGAGATAAGTACTTTTGTGTCAGGTGCTCTGAAAAAATTTTGTTTCAGGTTCTTTAGCCTGAGGACTTAATACTAATACTACCGAAATTAGTTTGCTTCAAAATTTATAATTCTGAGGCCATCAACGTTGTTTTTTCCAAAGAAATGCAAATGTTTTGCACCGTTAAATGAAATCATTGCAAATAGTTTCACGAAATAGTTTCTGACTATTTCAAATGTTCTGGATTATGTGCTCGATAATTTTAAAAGAATTTAAGTGCAAAGTAAGTCAATTGTTACAAGATATTTTTGTTTAAGAAATATCGTTAGTATTAATGCACTTTGTAAGAAAAGGCAAATGCAGCATAATCTATGAAAATAAAATAAAACCTGGCACGAAAACATACAATAATCTCTCCAGAGTTACCCATCATTCCGAAAAGCGTTCTTTATCATTAGAAAATAGTATATTTTCAAAATTTATAGAGATCTGCATTAAAACAAAGTTTATTTTATTGCAATCGATATTCGGAAACGCTTCTAAGTAGCTTTCATAGTTTATTAATCAGTTTTTTTTCTCAAACTGGAATATAGTTTCTTCAGACACTATCTAATCTCAAGTAAACTTTTTCATGTTCAACAAACATGTTCTACGCACAAACCATGTTTCGATAACAGCAATACCATTAACCTTAAATGTAATGTTACTTTGTTATAATTGCATATATAAATCCATTTCAGCAGCTACAAATGTTTAATGGAGAATTCATAGCATCTCAAAACAGATATTTCGGTTTGAGAAAAACACTACTTAACCCATTTGTTCCTGATTTTTTGTTTTCTCAAATTTATAGTAAAATCACTTTAAAATGTCGCACAATTAACTGGAAAAATACTAAACAAAATTACGCTAAAAATTTTTTGTATTTATTTGATAAAATGTAGACGAACTAAATATGGAAATATGCAAAATACAGTAAACTCTCTGTAAGGCGGATTTTGTGTAAGACGGAAATCTGCCTAACTCTGAAAGATTTTCAAGTCCCTGTGAATCCATAGACAAAGAGTAGAATTTGTCTAAGGCAGAATATTGTCTACTACGTAAAATTTTCAAGGTCCCGATCGATTTCACCTTAGACAGAATTTACTGTATTTATAATAGTATAATATTCCTAATTATATGTTTTGTTTAAATTTATATAAAATAAGCTTTTAAATTGTATATTGTATGCTATAATTGGTATTTGTATGAACTACTAATAAATATATTTATTTTTTTACTAAGACTAACAACATTATAAGTATTATTAAGAATAAACTAAGAATAATAGTGTTTGCTGCTTAAGAAACAATTTATTTCATAATCATCTTGAAAAGGACTTTACATAAATAACTGTCCCCTAAATGGCTAATAAAAATTTTTACCCATTCGCGTCTAGCGCCCTGTATTTTATAAGTTACAAAAAAAACGCATAAAAAATAAGCTTGAACATAAAATTTCACAATTAAAAAAAATTGTATTTCAAAGAAATCTACACGCTAAGATTATGACATTTATTTGCATCCTTGATGTAAAAAATACAAACAAATTTACTTTTTACATTTCGACATCTTAAAAAAGGAAAAATCTATTAACTCCGAAAAAAGCCTTCATTTAAAGAAATAAATATCCATCTTAAGCTGTCATCTCTCGGTAACGGATAAAGACATTTGTCGATAATTATTTCATATAATTTTCATGTCATAAAGAAGAAGAAGAAAATTATGCAAATTTATTAAAATTCGAAGCATCCCAAAAATGAGATGCTAGACATACATGAGTTAATACGCTATAAAAACTACTTGCAAATGTGTACGAAAATCCGTATCAGTAAAAGAAACGTTGTTTTACAAACTTTTCTTTAAAACACGAAATTATATTGATTTCTGAAGTTTCTAAAGGAAAAGAATTTTTTCTAGAAATCGTGGGTAGCTCTAGTATATTGTATATTTCCGTACATGGTTAGATTATATTTTTGGTAGATTAATAAACCTTTGTCTTTTTAACAGTACACATGTATGACACTTGACTGGTGCCATATAATTGTTTGTACTTATTCTTCAATCTTAACTAAGTATAACAGAATAAAGATGAAGACGACTGTTAGTTAAAAATGCTGCGTTCTCAGTCACAAAACTGAAACATGAAAACTATTTTTCTGTTTTGAATGAGCAGTTTTTAATTTTTTCCAACTTTTTTCTTCTAAAAACAAATAAAAGAACTGAAATACGATGCATTATGAATTAAAAGTAGCAGACGCGTATATTATTTCCCATTACTTATTCGTAATTAAGGGGTGATTTGCTTTTTTCCTGTTAAAAAAGTCGATTTTTGTTTTAATGTTTTTATTCCCTATAGTCTGTACATTATCCCTGAAAACAATTTGGCGAATTTGTCTTTTCGCACTCTTTCGAAAGTCTTTTCGCAGTTAATTATTGCTTTAGCGCAACACGTCCAGAGGCTTACACTGTTTTGGAGCGTTAAAAACGCATTTTAAACAAAATGACTTTTTTCAAACTCGGCGGGAACAGAACGCAAAAACTACAAAACTGTTTTTTTTAGGTTTTTTTTTAATATTAAAAATAATATAATTTATTGGAGCTATGACCAAATTGAGTCATTTTTATTTTTAAAAAATAACATTTTTAGAAGCACACCAAAATGCGAAAAAAGGGGTCAGAAAGAGATTTTTTTTCAAATGGCTACCACTTTGTTTATTTTCAACTTTTAGACCTCAAAGTGGCTGAAGCTTTAGACAATGTTATCTACTTTCCTGGCGCTTAATAAAATTGATTGGAAACAACTCTGGCGATCTATCAGATTCCCCCCGGTGTACTCGCGTAACTGGAGCCTCATCATCAATTTTTTATTAAAAATTTTTTTTTAAATGTTTTTCAAATGTTAATAAGTAACATGCAAATAAACCGAAACTAAAATCTTCATTCCTATTACAAAAAAAAAAAAAAAAAAAAAAAAATTTCTTTTTTCGACCTTCTAGATGCAAAACCCCGTTATGTACAGAATTATAAGTTCATGAAAATTTTATCTTCTAAAGCATTTTTCGTGAATTGTTTAAACTAAATTAAAAGATTTACATAATCATTTAATAAATTTTAGAAGGATTTTAGAACGATTGAAGGATTTAGAAGGACTAATTAAATTTGAAGTTATAGGGATTTTGTAAGATATTTATAACCCCACTCAAATCTTTTATTTTAAATATTTTTCTTAGTATTTTGTAGAATTAGGAAATGTACAAATATAATTTCTCACAAAAGAAATATAGAAATATTTCCGAATTGAAAAATCCCCCCCCCCCCACCAACGCCAAGAAAGCTGAAAAGAAGCAAAGGCAAAATAAATCATCCTTTAAAGATATTTTTCTTTTGTGTAACCAATAATGCTTTTGGAACAAGATAAAGTAATGTATATATAATTGATTTCAAAATGTATTATTACTAATCGATGTGTTAAATAAATTTTATAACACGTTATTTTAATGGTAAGGGAAACTGGGGATGAAAGGGACACTCAAAATTTCAGGAAGAAAATAAAATGTACAAAGTTCGAACTTTAGCTCAATCGATGACGATACTTGTTCTGTCTTAATAATCCTTATAACTAACATCAGCAATTGTAGCGTTGTAAGTGAAGAAAGCAAAACCTGTTTTTGATATAAAAAAGTAAATTTCTATGTTGCTTTTCTTTTTTTCTCTAAAAAGGTAATATTGTGTTTAGCATTATAATATTTATGTTATTTAGCACTGTAAAGTATGCATTTTATGTGAATATAAGTATATTTTGTTAACTAAAATACTCTCATGCATGAATACATTTTTAATTTCGCTAGGTGGATATGGGGTTGAAAGGGACACCCCTTAGGTTGTTTCTATCGAGCTTCCTTTAGTGAAGCTCGTTAAAAAGATTTAGCTTCATGATTGCTATAAGCATTTAATATCAACTATCGTTTGACAATTGTACATATGAGTATTCAATTGCTTTGAACTCTCCAAAAGTGTGCCTATCTTGGCAAAAAAAAAGAAACAAGCTGGAATTGATTGGTTCGAAGATTTTATGCAACGAAATTCATTATTTCCTCTTAAGAAACCTATAGCCATTAGTTTAACAAGAAGTATAAGTTTCAACAAAGCTAATGTTGATATTTTTTAAAAACCTTTAGTTAGTTATGTATCGCTATACGTTTACACAGAACATAATATATAACTTTGATAAAACAGTCTTAATGACAGAGCACAAACCACCAAATATAGTAGTAAAACGTAGTGAAAAACAATATTCTCACATAACATCAGCTGAACGTGGTAAACTTGTCACACTTTTGTCTTTTGTTTCTGCATCAGGTAAATCTGTGCAACAGTATTCGTTTTCTTAAGGAAGATTTTCAAAGAGTTCATTCTCAGAGGTGCCCATCCCAAAAATTTAGACTTTCTCATCAATGTTGGTCAATGAAAGCAGAAGATTTTTAAAGCAATTGTGCATCAGCTAATAATTCTATTTGTTCCAAAACTGATCCTGCTCTTCTCTTATTTGATATGTATGAAAGCAATATAAATATTAAGACAATAAAAAATAACGGAATAACTATGGTGATTTTCTGATCGCACTATAGCCACAAACTCTAGAAAAGCACTCGTAATGGATTCAAAGTACATTTTTTCAGAGGAAACAGAATAAAACCATTTTGTATTTACTGATACTATTGACATGAATAATGTGAATATTAATGATATTGTGGTGAAGTTATCTAAACCCGTAACTGGTGGTGAGACAGCTAGAGCTAAATCTTTCTTAAAGTTTTTGACTCGTTTAAAGTTGTTTTATATCAAGTATGTCTAAACATGTTATTTTTCTTGTTTTTATGTTATCATATGTTGCAATATATTTTATTTGTATTTTTGTATAATTATCTTTAATTTTTGAATGATGTAATCACAAGTAAAAGGAAAAGATGTTCATAAAAGTGTTTTATTTATGTGTGTCCCTTTCAACCTCTCACAGTGTCCCTTTCATCCCCTACAATGGGGTTAAAAGGGACATTTCTCCCAATTTATAAAAATGGATATATATTTTTAATTACTGTACTTCAGAATAAGATGTTTTAGTAGTTTCAAAGCAAAGGTTTTAGACGAGAACTAGGCGCAAATTTGCAAGTGATATATTTTATTGTTATTATTTTATAAGCTTATAAATTCAAAATGTCCCTTTCATCACCATTCTTCCCTACTTATAAGTACCGTCAGTGGGTTAAGGGATAAAATATCAGAAATATACCTATTTAAATATCCATATCTTGCTTTCAGAATATAAATAACGATTTAAAGATTTCACATAGGTCGATTCTATATTCTCAATTTGAATTGAATCGTTCATTCTAGAAAATATGCAAGTCCGATCTTTTTCGGAATGTACTTTTATTGCAACCAGTATGGTTTCGAAATTTACAGAATCACTAGCAGGGATGACTGAGCTAAGCTCGGTCAAAATTAGTGCAGTGTTAAATTTGATATTTTATTCTCACTGTATTTCTTGCTGTTTAGGTACAATTGGCATGACCCTGAGACATAGTGACGCAAAATAACCCACTAACCGAATTTTTTCGAACATGCGACCTATCCAATGCTCTTCTCGAACCCGAAAACGGTAGAATGCAAAATTTACTCAGAATCGTTAAATTCCTTTTATAGATAACATTAGCTTGAACTATGGTAACCCAAAAGGGGCCCACTATTCTAAATTTACCGAACATGCGACTTAGCTTAATGGTCTTCTCATGCTCAAAAACGATGCAATACAAAATTTTGTCAAAACGTTTTGAGGCGTTTTTTAGATACAATTAGCTTAACTAACAGTGACCCAAAATGACCCTCAAATCGATTTTCTCGAACGTGTGACTTAGCCCAATGGTCTTCTAATGCTTAGGAGCGATATAATACAAAATTTTGTCAAAATTGTTTGAGTCGTTTTTTAGATACAATTAGCTTAACCCACAGTGACCCGAAAATGACCCACAAATCGAATTTTCTCGAACATGTGACTTATACCGATGGCGTTCTCATGCCCAGAAACGGTATAATACAAAATTTTGTCACAATGTTTTGAGCATTTTTTTTAGATTTAATTAGTTTGACATCTGTCCCATTGTGACCCAAAATGACCCACTAATCGAAGTTTTTGTAACATGCGAGCTAGTCCAATGGTATTCTCGTGCACGATAGAAAACGAAATTTCATCAAAATCGTTAGAGCCGTTTTCTAGATAAGCTTAGCTTGACCCACAGTGAACCAAAAGTGAGCCATTAATCGAATTTTATTTAACACGTGACTTAGCCCAATGGTCTTCTCGTGCTCAGATACGATGTAATGCAAAATTATGAAAAAATGTTTTGTGCCATTTTTTAGATACAATTAGCTTGACCCACAGTGACCCAAAAATTACCCACCGATCGAATTTTCTCGAACGTGTCACTTAGCCCAATGGTCTTCTAATGTTCAGAAACGATATAAGACAGAATTTTGTCAAAATTGTTTGTGTTGTTTTTTAAATTAATTAGCTTAACCCACAGTGACACAAAAATGACCTACAAATCGAATTTTCCCTAACATGTAACCTAGCCCGATGGACTTCTCATGCCCAGAAACGGTTTAACACAAGATTTTATCAAAATCGTTTGAGTCGTTCTTTAGATACAAATATCTAGACTAACAGTAACCCAAAAATGACTCTCTAATCGAATTTTCACGAACATGTGACGTAGCCCAATCGTCTTCCCATGCCCAGAAATGGTATAATACAAAATTTTGTCAAAATCGTTTGAGTCGTTTTTTAGATACAATTAGCTTGACCCACAGTAACCCAAAAATGACCCACTAATTGAATTTTCTCGAACATGTGACTTAGCCCATTTTTCTTCTCTTAATCCAAATCGGCAGATTACAAAATTTAGTTAAAATCTTTATGTCCGTTTTTTAGATAAAATTAGCTTGACCCAAAGTGACCCAGAAATGACCCACTAATTGAAATTTCTCGAACATGTGACCTAGCCCAATAGTTTTCTCGTGCCCCAAAACGGTTGGATATAAAATTTAGTCAAAATCGATTGAGCTATTTTTTTGGTATAATTAGCTTGACCCTGACCCATTATGACCCAAAATGACCCACTAAGCGAATTTTCTCGAACGCGCGGCTTAGCCCAGTAGTCCTCTCTTGCCCGAAAATGGTAAAATACAAAATTTCGTCAAAATCGTTAGAGCCATTTTCTAGATAATCTTAGCTTGACCCTCAGTGACCCAAAAATGACCAACTAATTGAATTTTCTCTAACATGTGACTTAGCCCATTGATCTTCTCGTAATCCTACAAAATTTAGTCAAAATCGTTAGAGCCGTTTTTTAGGTAAAATTAGCTTGACCCGAAGTGGCCTAGAAATGACCCACTAATCGAAATTTCTCGAACATGTGACGTCCAATAGTGTTCTCGTGCCCAAAAACGGTTGGATATAAAATTTAATCAAAATCGATCGAGTCGTTTTTTAGATATAATTAGCTTGACCCTGACCCATTATGACCCAAAATGACCCACTAATCGAATTTTCTCGAACACGAGACCTAGCCCAATAGTTTTCTCGTACCCGAAAATGGTATAATACAAAATTCCGTCGAAATCATTAAAGACGTTTTTAAGATAAAATTTACGTACACACACACATACACACACACTTTTTGCTGGTATTATAGTATAAGATTTATGAAAACAAGGTGTGTTTTACCGCTACATTTTTTTTTTCCCGAGTAGGTTCTATAGTGCATTTAATCCGTTTTTCCAAACCCGAGTATCAGTTTTTTGGATGCTATCAATTCTGAATTAGACAATTTCAGCTGCATAAATTAATTTAAGAGAAACAAAAGAATATTTTAATGCTGTTTTTAATGCTCTTAATTTATTTTATTTGCCTGTGAGATAAGTTTATTGAACATGGAAGTGTTTTCTTGAGAATTCATACCATCCGAGAAACTTATACCCTGGCTGTTTTGCTCCTGCTTTCTAAATGGTAGCCCGTAATCATTGCGCATGACAAAGAACTAGAAAGTCCTTTTGAAAGGTCTTGCGCATCTTTTAATTTTATGGTATTGTTAAAAAGTTTTTCCTTTATTTAAAAATCATATGTCTTTTTTTTTTATATAGTGCGGTGTTGTGCTACACCAGGCAAGTATTTCCTTTGAAATACGACTGAAGAAAAATTTTCTTTGCAAATATGACTTTTGGAAGTCTAAAGGTTATACACTCCCTTTACAAAGAAGATGACTGTAAAGGGGGTGAATAAGATGAAAAGGATGACTCTTAGATTCTGTTAAAAACTTTTTTAAAATTGGTCGGCAATGTCTAGCCCTAAGATAATATGGTGCTGGGATTTTGTTTAAATGAAAGAAAAAAATTCTACATAAATTTAAACATTTTACGCTTCAACTGTTTCATACAGTGTCTAACTACTAAATTACTAAAAAAATATATTTGAGTAGAAGCTTTATTTTTCTTCCAAAGTACTACTAAGCATGAATATTTTTTAAATTATGATAACTTCCGCTGTTTTATCTTAAAAAGTACTTCTTAAACATAAAGTAACAAATGTAATTTCAATTAAAAGCATTTTTTGTTAATATTTTTTTCTGTATATTTACTTTTAGAAAATACTGAAAATGTCTTTTGCGCGTATTAAAAATTTTCATCAAACAGCATTTTCGTCTTTTTATTTCAATTTCTCAAAGCCTTTTAATATCTTTTATCCTTCTTTTAAATAGTAATTATATAGCTATTTTTCTTATGAAACAAGATACATTCTTAATTATTTTTTCGATGATTAGCTATACCTACTTTTATGTTTAAGATAAACGAAAATAATGTTTACAAAATTAAAAAAACATTCTAACCTTTAGAAAATTTCTAGCTATGCTTTTAAGGGAATTTAAGGAAATGAAATTTGAGTTAATCGAAAAGATTAATTAAACTAATGCTATAAAAAGTGATAAAATATCTTTATTAAGATTAACGATCGTTTCGTCGCACCAACGGCGACATTTTCAAAATCATTCCCGATAGAAAATATTTTCACATAATTTAAAAACAATAAACATAGCAAACAATGTCACGAGGCATGATGCATAATGAAAAACATTGCAAACATAAAATTAAATGAAAATTAAATTAGCTATTTGCGAGCGTGTATTAATTTTCATACACTGTAAGAAAAAAAAATCTGTAAAGTTACTAAAGTTTTTCTAGGAAACTGGGATTCCTAGAACATTTTATGTAACGGCAAGAACAAAAATTCCTGCAACAGCGACTGTTACAGGAATTTTTCTTGTTGCCGTTACATAGAAAGTTCTAGGAATCCCAGTTTCCTAGAAAAGCTTTACAAATTTAACGGATTTTTTTTTTTTTTTTTTTTTTTTTTTACAGTGTATAATTTAACAAAACAATAACATGGTAAACAATGTCACGAGACAACATGCATAATGAAAAACATTGCAAAACATAAAATAACAATAAAATTATCTTGACTATTTGCGAGCGTGGTTTAATTTTTACTATTGTTATTAAAATTACATAGCATCTCTTTCCAAATTTTAGGTAAATCAAGGGACACTGAATCATTGCAAATAATTTTAATATATATATATATATATATTTTTTAAATCGAAAAGGATTTTTCTTTGTTCACTTAGTTCAATAGTAGTATAAAAGTTTTATTTAAATGCTAAAGTAAAAGGTTGGTCCAATGAAACATTTAGATAGGGACAATCATTTAGCCAGTTATTAAATACAATCCTGGATAAAAAGTGATAACACCCGACTAATTTGGCTGAAAAATAAAATCGTATGAATAAATTTAGATAGGTCGACGGGTAATAATGTCTACGATTTAAAGCTATGCATAAATTTTCTTTCAGGGTCATCTACCTATTAAAAGTTGTACAAGCTTTTATCTTTCAAATATTAATATCCCCTTTTTACATTTTATTTGAGCTCTAAGGTTCAAACCAGTCTGGAAAAATATAAAATGTATGCTATTTTCTTAAAGCGTCAGTCAGTTAGAAGCATTCAAATACTAAAATAAAGTAATGTTAAATTCACTTTAATTTATATTTTTGCTTTAGGTTATCCTATTAATTTTATTATTGAGATAAAATAAACGGATCCAAACTGAAATGGGTAGTTATTTTAGTCAACGCATATTTTCAGTTATAAAAATTATAATTAAATTCATATAAAAAAAATATGAATTATGACCTAAACCGAGAATCTTTTATATACAAAGAATCAACTTCATCGAAAGCATGAATTTGTACATTTATTTCAATTTGTATCACTTGCATTCGAGTTAAAGAAGCATTTTACTTATCCATCGTGTAAGAGGATATTTTTTCCTTCACTGTTTGCACCACAAAAGAAAAAAAAACTTAAAATATACTTAGAAAATTTTTCTAAAACTCTGGTCTTCATATTGGTATTTTATTTTAAAATTTTAAATTTCTGTAAAAATTACTTAGCTATTAAATGAATATTGCTGCTTAAGATCTCTGTAAAACAGTGGTTCTCAACGTTTTATTGGCCAGCCCGCATCGGAGCATCTGTAAAATCACGATACCCGTTTCACACTACATACCACTTATTATTTAAAATGTGAACTCTATTCACATGAAGAAAGTCTAATACAACCTTAACAATAGCTAGTCATCTGTAATTTTTTTTTAACTTATGAAAGAGGTGACTTTTCTGCCAGAAATATGTTTCTAACATTACTCTATTTACAAATGTAGTGAGGTTATACGTCTTCACCTTTACGTGTATTAAAATTGATATTATTGGCTCATTTTATAATTCCTTTAAGTAACTAATTAAGTATTGGTGAAAAAGATTCGCACACTAATTTTTTTCTATGGATAAAACCTTAAACAAGAAACGTTTGAAGATTCTCCTGTTTAGAAATTTTAAGTACCCATTATTCTTCATCAAAATACACTTGTTGTTTTCCCTTCCCTATTATTGTAAATTGATTACCTATTATTTGTTTTTTTTTATTTAAAATGCATATAGCATGGTGTTTATTTATTTACTATGTAGGAGGCTTGGAATAGTATAACAGGTATTTACTATTTACCAAAATTGTTTTGTAATGCTAGTTTCTAAATATTATAAATATATTATTTAATTATAAATATTATAAATTTCTAAATATTATAAAGTTTGTAGTACCTAGTTTGAATATTTCAATTAATTTTTAAGTTAAAGATGTTCAACACAGCCAGGTTAAGATGTACCCATAGCTGGTTTCACGAGTAAAATTTTCTTCATGTGACATATAGCACAGCAAACATACATACAAGGCTCTTCAAATAAATAATCGAAATAATCGAGAAAATTTGAAAAAAAAAACAAACAAACAAACAAAAAAAAACAAGATTTTTCATATATTATTTTGAAATTTTTATTGGGAAATTTCCTTAAAAATTCAATAACAACAGCAAGAAAAAAAAAACTTAAAATGTTGCATGCCCATTTCGTCTTGAACCATACTTTCAGAAAAAAAAAATCACAATAAATGGGTGGTACCAAATTTGGAATTGGCCCCTAAAAAATCAAATCGCCGCCCGGTGGGGCGTACTACTTTAACGGAATAGGTACGACAACTATGTGTACAGACTTAGTTTTCCCGTCTGAGTAATCTCTCAGGTTATCAAAATAGATGTTCTACGTCATGAGTAACATGTGAATAATGCAGTTGCATTTGTGTTGTTCAGGGAGGGGGTTAAGATTCATGAAACAAAAAACGATATTTATCATTTTTTTTAAATCCCTATAGTATATAGAATAAGCCGTTAGAACGGTTATGCGAAATTTGAAATAATTAAGAAATTACAGTCAATTGAAAGAGAGCGTGGACCTACTAAAAATCAGGTGAATTTTTATTTAATTTAAAAATTAATTAAAAAATTATAAATGTTCGAAATATGTTTTCGAAAAAATTATGAATCGTAACCTATGAAATGTTTAACAGAAATCGATTTCTAGAAGTTTCAAATGTACAAATACAAAATTATAGCTCCTTCCGCTAAGTAGTTAATGAGTTAGATTAAAGAAAAAAACCCTACCTGCAACTGTTTTCAACGGTTATGAATTAATGTGACATTAGGAGTACAAAATTTTAAACCGTTGTAATATTTAAACTACATTACCGAATGTTTCCTGCTTCGTATCCTAAAATGCAATAAAACAAAAAAGCTAAATATGATCTAAAAATCGCTTGTTCATCTTGGAAATTTCAGAACTTTTTAGAATTTCGGTATGAAGCATATCTTTGCATATTGCATTTGCTTAAGGCTGTTCTCAACTGCTTTGCTCAACAAGCGCAAAACGTTTTGACACATTTACAAATTCATCTTTTAACGGAAAGATATCGAATTGGAAAGCCTGACCATGGAAGCGATTTGGAGTCAAACTGTTTTTTCCATTTTTTGATTCATAAATTACCTAATGAGTTACAAGCGATTTTGATCACGTGACACGGCATTTTTTCCCCCTTACTGACTGGATTTTCTTCATACGTTCGGAAGTTCAGTTCAAAATGCTAACTTTGACAGTATTTTCTGAAAGATCTATTGCGTTTACCAGAAAACGGAAAAAACAGTTCGATGACATAGTTTCTGAATAACAACACCTTCTAGTTTCATGCGTTTCCGAACAAAAATGAATTAAAACTTATGTCAGAAAGTTGACCCTTTGGATTTGAGAACAGCCTTAAGCATATTTTTGTGATTTTTTTTTAAAGAATACATAATTTCAAGTCGAATGGCTACGTCCGCTTTTTTTTCTGTGATAATATATTAATTAAAATGGATGGTCTGTTTTTATTTGGGGGGGGGGGGGACGTCTGTACATATTTTTATTATTAAGTATATTTATACCTGTTTTGGGAACAATGCATCATCCAATTCTTTTTTCTTTCAGAACTACTGCAATGTATCAAACATTTTTATTTTCCTTTTTTATTATCTAAAAGAATGGAAGACAGAACGTTTATTCTTGAACAAATATCTTTAGCATGCATCTGCTTCGATATTTTGGAAGAAATATGTACACATGAAATCGTAGCATATTTTTCATTTTACTTTTGAAAGGAAATTTCATCCTTGTGTTTTTGCAGTAAACATAAACATTTTTGCTTCTAGAATGACGAATGCATTCAGATAAAAGTTCATAAAAATACAATGTCAGGATTGTGTGAGATTTTTTATTTCTATGAAAAATAGTACATTTCTTTTGAGCCCAAATGCTTAAGAAAATCAGGGATTATTTTTTGAAAGAGTATTTTCTTTTGTTAATGTGGTGGAACCTTGACAAATTGGTATCCCATGGGAATAAAATAAATTCCGATTTAAGTAGATACCGAGTTAGTAAGGTTCTGTATAATTCCATACTTAAAATTTTACTTTATGTTGTATATGCCTGTATTGTTTATATTGTATAATTTTGTATCTATCAAGCACTGTCAGAAAAACTCGTCAATATACCCTAAATTATTCCTCATTTTTTAACAAATAATTTCCGTACTTCTTGAAAACATGTTTATCCGTGGATTCTCCCCGAACGTCTAAAAAAGAGGGAGAAATTCCGTTAATTCCTAGCACGCATGCGTATTGGGTTTATTAATAATAAACCCGAATTTATTTAAAAAATGAAAAATTCCATAAATTAGCATTTCTATTTAATTAAAAAAAAAAGTTTTCGAATTTCAAAATAAATAAAAATTACTTTTCTTATTAATTCAAAAGTACTCAAAATTCATTTTTTAAAGTTGAACAAAGTTAAATAAAGTTGAATTTATAAGGATGTTTATAAATAAATATTCGCATATAAAATGTACTTTAAATAAACAAATTTAAAAGATATTTTAATTAAGAAAATTAAATGGAAAAAATCAATATTACTAAAAAAAAAAAATCGTATCGTATAAAAATATAACATTCGCATTTTACCTCCAGAAAACTACGTAAAAATATTTAAAATTCACATTTTTATACTATATTAATACTAAAGTATTAATCACCCCCAACCACAATCTCATTAAAATTAAAACAAAATCTTCCCGAAATGAACATCAAAATTAAAAGCTTTTTAAAGAAATTGATCAAGCCATGCCCAACTGAAGCAAACATATTTACTTCACAGAATATCGCTGCTGTACAACTATAGCTTTTTGCTTTTTCCCAATTTTCTTCAATTGACGGATATTTTACCTCCTGTAACGGGGAAAAATCGGATATTCGTCAATTCACGGATATATGCCGGTAGCACTGCTGCCAGTAGAATTTTCGTGAATTGAAGAAAGTTTTTTTGAGAATATGAATAAGGATGTACAATTTAATGTATATTAAATAAAAGAGTGCATAAAATATACAGGACAACTTTTTTAAATATCAAAATACTTTTTTTTTTCATATTCGTTATCATTGCATTTATGATAAGCTGTTTACGGTCTAAAAAATTTGTTTGGTACAGTTTTATTCTTCATACATTCATTTATTTAGTCGCTAATAGTATAACTAAACCAAATGAAACTAGTGAGGTTGAACAAAGCGTAATAATTGAACTTTCAAGATTTGAAAAGATCATACATGTTGAAACTTAGCACTATTTGAATATACAATACAATCGTGGGAAAAAGGTAAAAACCCTACTAACTCTACAACTAATTATAATTAAGCAAAAGTTACTGGTACCAAACGTTTGGAAATAAAATCTATTTTAAAATGATTATATAAAATTGTCTTAGGGGGTACCTACAAATCGTATAAAAGAAATTGTAGAAGTTAAAAAAAGCTATCTGGCAAAAAATAATGTTTGCATAGTTTTGGTAAATAATATTTCAAAAATAATCTATTACCATCAATAAAAACGCACGATAATTACTTGTAGGTTTGTATTCTTCCGTTTCTTTAAATAGATTTAATGTTTCAAATTATAAAAAGTTATTTCATAAAAATTAGATAAAAGTATTAATTTACAACAAAATATCTGCAAAGAGAAGCCCTCAATTCTTTTCTTCTCAACATACTTATAAAGGAAAGACATTTATCTATATAATCATGTTTGGTGTAGTATAAATTAGAGTACTATCTTAACTAATGCAAATAATCTACATCTAAAATTCTTTTTTCACAAATATTTTCACCTTTATGGAGAGTTACTTTAGATAGTTTATAAAAAATGTAGTAAGTTTTCGTCGTGCTTCCGAAAACAGATCGCAGTGGAGCAAAGGAAGCGTATAGCAGACTACAGTGGAGACTTAAAATTTGCGCCGGAATCAAGACTTCCCAGAAACAGATAAACAGAAAAATAGCTGCATATTTATGTTCTGTTTGTCAACACAACACCTCTCATATTTCTCTAATAAATTCTAACAAAAATGTATAAGTTTATTTTTATTACTCGAATCATATATTGCTAAGTTTTTATAACATACGGGGATACTTTAATAGCATATTTTCTTTCTGTACGATGTGTGAAAGAATAGCAAGAACGAATTTAAATATGTATAATTAATTATTAAAATAGATACATTTTCGAATGAATATAATTAAATTAAGCCATGCATTTTTATCACTTTTTTAATTTTTTCGCAGTTTCTTGTTAAGATGTGGGTAATTGAAAAAAAAAGTTTATTATAAAGATAATTTATGGCAAATGGCGGAAAAAGGTCCAAGGATTTGTGTGGTAAATTTGTAAAGTATCTGATATTGTGCGTCGAGTTCTAAAGTGTATGTCAGATTTGCTCCAAAGCGGTTAAAAATTGTAAATTTGTACAAATATAAATTAAGTCAGTTAGTTAAAAAAAAGGGGAAAGATTCAGTTCTGTAAATTTATAAAATAACCAGTAGATTTTGCTAGACCCTGAAATGTATAGGATGTTGCGTTTCATGGAAATCGATCAAAACTCATTTATATAATAAATGTACATACAAACGTTAATTTATATATATATATATATATATATACAGGGTGTGTCTGAAATACATCACCAAACTTAGGGAGATAGTAGTACTCATCAAGACGAACAAAAAATGCAATGGAACATGGGGACGTTTATGGGGAACATTTAAAGGGTTTAATGGAACGTTTAAAGGGTGCAATCGCGAAACTAATCAAAATATCGAAATGTCGCATGTTGCTTTTCTGTAGAACTTTTTAGCAGCACGAAGCTGGTTTTCCTTTCATTTTGTGTATATCCGGTCAGAAAGAGACAACAAAAACTTGGAAGAAAACATAACTAATCTGTGAGCAGGAATCCACGTATGCAAATTTCAGCATGTCCGCCCGTCGTTCCTCTTTAGATGTACAGTCGTGGAAAAAAAAAGTAAACACCCCCTACTAACTCCTCAACAAATTATCGTAGAAGAAAGTTACCGGTACCGAACGATTGGAAAGAAAGTCTACTGTTAAATGATACATATAAAATTTTCTTAGGGGGCCATCTACATATCAAAACGAACCCAAATTTCATTTGTTTCAATAGGAATACCCAATTTTAACGAGATATTTCAAATCTTCGGTTCAAACTATGTCCAGACAAAAAAATTCAAGTCATTTGAACGATAAGTTTTTGAATTATAAACATTCAAAATTAAGTGCTTGTAATGTTAAATTACATTTTCATATTTTTATTTATATCTCCTGAAATTATGCTCTAATGTGCTAATTTTTTTTGTAGCAATAATACTAATATACCCAAATATAAATACGCTGAATTTGCAAATTTTATAATTTTATGACATGAATTATGAATTATGAAACTAATATTCGAAAAAATTATGAATTGCAACCTACAATTTTTTTGATGCATTTAGATTTATTAAGTCCTGCTTTATGGAAATCCAAAATTTCACATTTTTCTCCCAAGTAGTTTTCAAATTATGCTTAAAAAACGGCAAAATGATTGTTTAAGGGGCCATCAATCATAGAAGTGAGTGGATATTTTGAAATTTATTCTGCTGTCCTTTAATCTAACAGGCTTCATTGACTCCTTGAGTGGCACTTCAGGTGCCTTGATCAAGAAGGTGGCTCTCTTCGTTAACAGTCAAATACGGAACTTCAATTTGGATACAGCCCTTAAAATACGCTCGTTTTAAAATAATTAATTTCTCGGAAACTTGCGGTACAAATTGCATAAAAATTTGTTTTTAGGCTATTTGTAGGATGTAGAGTTCATTTATGCTGTCAGAATTGTGCACTTCTATTGAAAAAAACAAAGTTATGGTTCGTTTTAATATGTAGATGGCCCCCTAAGCAAATTTTATATACATCATTTAAAAGTAGACTTTATTTCCAATCGTTCGGTGCCATTAACTTTCTTCTACGATAATTTGTTGAGGAGTTGGTAAGGGGTGTTTGCTTTTTTTTTCCACGACTGTACTTTGTGTAATAATGTCCGCGGTCGATACTTTGAACAATTGTTGTAAAATATTTGTGTTATGGACACTATAACTTCCATAATTCTGCACAAATCTCTTGCAAACTGATACATAAAATCAATGGGCATAAAATCTCTCTCAAGTTTGTTAATGGGCAAAACCGGATGAAGGGAGTGGAAATAGGGAGAGGTTTTGTGAAAACCGAAAAAACCCCATAACTTCTCAATTGTAATACATATCAAATCAGTTTAAAGTTTTTATTAATTCTAAAAGTGGGCCAAAAATTTATGTATTACAAATTTTTGGCTCAAGAGGGCTTGAGATGGGCTCAAGGGGTGAAAAAAATAGGGTTTGGGGAGAAAAAAATCATAACTTCGTCAATTTTTAAGATATCAAATACTATTAAATTTATTATAAATAAATCATCTTAATATTATCTGCAACTTTTATATTCCTTAATATTTCCTTTTATAATCCTTAACTTTGTCCATTCACATTGTATAAAATCTGCATGAATTTATTATATATCTTCTTAATATTATCTTCAACTTTTATATTGACAAGGTTTTGATAGGACCAATTCTTTCAGCAAAAACAAATTAAAAAATGTCCTTCCGGGCAGTGCCGGGAGGAAGAGTTAGCTTTTATATTCATCATTCTTAAAGAGCCAGCTTATACTATTCAAACACACGAAGCTCAAATTAGTGGAACCCGATTATAGAAGATTCAATCCTAATTTTTGTCAATACTGATTGTGAATGAGAATTTCACGAAATTAGTCAGCTGTATCCAAACTGGTTTTATTTAAAGTGACTTATATTTGGTCGCCAAATTCGGCGATATCTTGAAGTGCCCGCTATTCAAAAACAATATGATGGGTGAAGCTAACCAATGAACTTTGTCGAGACCTTAGTAATTCCTGTGCACATGCTCACTGACATTGGAATCGGTTGTCATACACGAGTGCGGTCGCAGGCAAAATTCCGATTTTTCAAAATGTCACCTACATTAGAAATTCAAAGTGCTGTATTTCAACCATTTTTAAAGATAAAGACAAAACGAAAAATGCTTCGGAATCCTTGTATCAAGGTCAAACACATAAGAAAAAAATCTTTTTCAGTTTCTACATTTTTTGTACCTCATTTTAAATATAATTAAAAAAAAAATAATGGCCGCTATTTTTAAAAAAGACGGCGTATGAGGCTGGCCAACAAACTCTGTAGAGACATTGGTACGTACTATGTACACACCAAATTATAACCAAATCGGTTGATAAATAAGAGAGATATAGTGTGACAAAGAGCATATATATCTATATCAACATTTAAACGGAGGGTGGTTTCGGGGTCTTGGGGTTATGATCTGTGAAAATATACCAAATTTTTTCGGAATTGTTTTCCTCCGAACGGCTGCAATAGATAGCTTTTTGTATTGAAAGCTACCTAATACAAAAGGGTTGAAGAAAAAAATCATCGCATTAAGGGTGTACTCAAATCCAAACAGATTTTCTGACTCATTTTTAAATTCATTTTTGCTCTGAAACGCATTCAATTGGTAGGTTTTCTTATCCAGAAACTACATAATGTACCGTAACGGACGACTTTTTGATAGAGGCAGAAGATATTTCAAAAAATGATGTCAAAAAGGGCATTTTGAACCGAATTTCCCGAAGCGATTGTGTTGGAAACTAAAGATATTGTCGTACAGAGAAAATGAATGTTTATAAATCAAGATCTAAATCATATTAAACGAAAAAAAACAGACAAACAAAAAAACCAGGTCACTTATAAATATTTTCTAAAATCACGTCAGCAATTCTCATGCTTTTTCTTTTAAAAATGAATCTGAAAATGTGTGAATTTGAAAAAATTTCAAGTTGTTGAGCAAAGAAAATTATTTTTTTGAAGACCGCCTTAACATGATTCTGATAAAACTAACTCGTATAAAAAATGTAATTAAAAACTCATCAAAAGCGTCCCGATAAAATTGTTAAAGTGGGTTTATCTCTAATCATGATTTAGTTCTTGTTGTTGAAATTAGTACTTAACTTCGAAATCTACATGCGCGTGTAGGTCGAGCTTACAGATATTTTTTAATATTCTTAAGCATTTGCCTTTTTTCCCTGAAATGCTGCTGAGAATTACGCTAGATAGCTTATTAAACCTTTAGTAAGATTTCATCGGGATTCCTAAAACAGATCACATTGCAAAAAAGAAATTAATTTTTTTTCCTGTGAATTCAAGAATTCGTTATACGCATTTCTGAATTCCTCAAGTGAAATTTAAATAAACAGAAAAAGCTGCATATTTATATTCTGTGTGCCGAAAAGTAATTTCTGATATTTTTCAAATAAATTATAACAAAAACGAATAATGCTTTTTTATGATTGGTAAAATGTAATGCTTAGTTTATGTAACGTATAGGAACAATTTAATAAAACATTGTTTCATTATATAGTATGTAAAAAAAAACATCCGTGAATATTTGTAAATTACGATCTTCATTTGATTTGAAAATCATAAATAAAGTATAAACTAAGATATGGAAATAGATATATTACAATGTTATTGTACTCATATTAGCTTTGCTTAGAATTAAATTTTAGAAAATATAGTGAGAAGGGTGTAAGTAACAAGCATTATGTAACACAGTTAAAGGATAATAATTTGGACCTATGGACTCAAATTATGCGGTATATCCTAATAGCTGATGTAAAGATTTTGCCTAATTTATAAATCACCGCAAAGTTACTTGAGAGATAGTATTCTTTAATTTATGATTTTTACTTACGACTTTTCATGTGAAACATTCCTAAAAAATGGATAAAAAAATATTAATTAAAGCACTGTTTATTTGTCACATAAACATATGCCTCACGAATTCGCTTTTCTAAAACACATTATAAGGAGAAAAGAAATATATAAATAAAAACATGTTTGAAAACATTTCTTAGAGGATTATCATAACCTACTCAAAAATTATACATTACATTCAAGTACTAACTTGGATCTATGGACTCGAATTAGACGGAATATCCTATTAGCTGATGGAAGAATTATGCCTGATTTATAAATCCCATCAGAGTTACTAGAGGGATATCAATCTTTAATTTTTTAAGCACGTACGAGTTTCATCCGAAAATTTCCTAACAAATGGATAAAAAATATTAATTTCAGGCACTGTTATATTATTACATAGGAATATGCTTCTCGAATTCGTTTTTGTAAACCATCTTATAAGGAGAAAATAAATTTATAAATAAAATCATACTTGAAAACATTTCTCAGAGAATTATCATAACCAACTCGAATAATCTACTTTACATTCCAAGATTTTTTCTCAGATATTTTCATCATTTTATTGCTTCTTATGATCTATTTATTATTTTTTTTAACTTTTCCCGTTTCTTTTTAAAATTCTATAGAGAGTTCCGCAAGGTGGCTCATAAAAAATTTAGTAAGATTTCATCGTGCTTCGGAAACACATCGTGCAGCAAAATAAAACTAAAACAAGACGAGAGAGAAGATTTTAAGTTTCTTTCGGAATTCAAAATACCACTACGTATTTCTGTTTCTTTAAATTGAACTCTAAATATACAGAAAATGCTGCATACTTAATATTCTTTTGTCAACAATACTCTGTTAACTTTACTGTAATAAATTCTAACAAATAAGTAGAAATTTATTTTTTTTACTCGAAAGACGATGTTACTTTTTTTATATATAACGCTCATTTTTATAAAATTCTTTATAGTAGTATCATGAGTAAAAATAAATAAAAATGTACACGAAACGAATTTGTAAATTACATTTTTTTTTATTGGGGGGGGGGGGGGGGATCAAGAATAAAATTTATTTCACTCTGCGAGTATAAGTATTATCTTATAAGTTTCTTTAATACTTCATTTTCAAATTGCCAGTTTTCGATTGGAAATAAAATCGTTTTCACTCCGTTACACTAAAATGTATTTATATTATGCGTTTCTTATTTTAGAAAACGCTATGCTATTTTATATATTTTTACGTAAATAATAACATTACGGATTTTATCATGATTTATTTTAGTATTTCTAATAATTTTTAGTGGTATCTGTGTTTTTTAGAATTTATAAATGTTGTTACATGTAGGGCCGATAAAAAGTGACTATTCACACATACGACATCAACATCGTTCTTTTATAACTATATGGGAAATATTACCACCAAGTAAAAATCTCTGGCAATTAGGGTATGCGATTTTTCAACGCAATTGTGCATTCGCTAATGTTCGTATTTCAGAGTAAGTATAAATTAATAAATAGATATCTTATTTATTACTGAATTTTTGATTGAAAATAAACTCCCTTCACTCACTTACACTAAAATGTATTTATGTCATGAGTTTCTTGGAATATGCTATGCTATATTTTTATAAGCTTTCAGGTAAATAATACTTTTGTTGATATCATCATGATTTATTTTAGTAGCTCCAATATTTGTTTAGTGCTATTTGCGTTGTTTTAAAATTTATAAATGTTTGGTACATAATGGGTTTATTAAAAGTGATAATTCACACATGCAACATAATTATTTAAAATTTATAAAAGGGAAATACCATTTGTCAGTAAAGTTATGGCATAAAATTTTTCAATGTAACTGTGCATTCAACGATGTTCTTACAGCAGAGTCTTTATTTTAATAAATAGATATTTTATTATTACGGACGTCTTAATTATTTCAGTGTTAAAGAGTGTTTGACATAGTGTAAATACATTTAACACCATAAACAAGATAAACGAGGTAAACTTATAGAAAAACTTGCTTATATACACTAAATTATTCCTCATTTTTAGGTTTCTCTACTTAAAAAGTAAAAATCAAATCATTATAATATCACTCCTGTGTATTCTCTCTGTCACTGCAATTTTTCTCGTATGCTATTGAATGTGGAGAGTTCAAATTGGGGGAAGGAATAAAGACTACTGACTCAGATATTTGGAGATTATTAAATATTCACAAATATATTTAGGAAAAGTGTAGCGGGCTAATTAAGTTACTTGAAAAAAAATTTTCTTTGTATATCATGGAGGGCATCGTGTGAAAGTTTTCGCAACGCTGAACTAAAAAATACATTTCTTTTAATTTTAGGTATTATAATTTCAGATATATCATCGAAAATGTAATTCAAAAATATGTACCCCCTCCCCCACCCCCCACCCTATTGCCGAATCTACTGAAACTAAAATTATGAAAAGATTAGAGGTAGGAAACGTTAATTTAAACTTTGAAAGATAATTATAGCGGTTACCCTAGGTCCCATAGTTTTTCACAAAAGTGCATTTTTCCGTTACACACAAATTTCGATTTGCGGGCATTTAGCAAGGTGTTGCGGAAAGCTGGAGGTACCAATCGTAGCAGAAGTATAAAAGCATTGTTGATAATGATTTTACAAAAATTGTCGGTAATTAGCCTAGATATTAACCCTTAAAGATACGGACGGTTCGGACATACATAATGACAGGGGCGGCGTACTCTATGTACTATTGGCTTTAAAAGCCTAGATAACAACTTTTAATGATATAAATGTGTAATGCAATGTCCAGCAGTAGTATAAAAGCAATAAACGTCAAATTGTTAAAAACAGACAGTAATTTAATTAGAATTACATAAATACTGTGGGATTCGCGACTAGTTTGCATTGAGAGGAATTTTCAATGCGCTCCCCTTGATAAATCAGATATTTATTGTACGGAATCCCCTGGCCGACAGTAATACTCGCACTTGACCGCTTATTTAATAAGTAGGTGCCGTACTCCCAGAAAACATGTTTTATCCATGAAATCTGAAAAACGGGGAGAAATTCCATTCATTCCTAGAACGCATGTGTAGTGGCTCTATTAATACTATAAATCCAAATTCATAAATATATATAATGCATTTAAAAAGTTATAATAAAAACAAAAACATCTCAGTGCATCAGGCGGCGCAATGCAGCTTCTTATATGCACTAAGTAAATATAGCTCTTTCAAAATATATATGAATTAAAAAATTTATGAAAAAGAGGGTGAAAAAACAACAATAAAACCAATGAACATTTATAACAAAAAAACAATAAACAAACAACTTTTTTCTCGTCTGAAAGTGGAGGGAGTCAAAAAACAGGTACCAAAATAGAAAATGAATCCTCACAGGTTTCGCAAGACATGGCCAATCCTCATACGCCAAAAGTGTAAAAAAATCATCAAAGAAACTTAAACTTCTAAAAACTTAACAAAACAAAACTGCTTTAAAAGCATAAACTACCAACCAATTCAAAATCAGTAGAACTGAATTTAACTTATAAAAGATAGTCAAATAAAAATTCTTATAAAACTAAATCATTAAGTAACTAAAAACACTCAACATGTGAGAAGCTATTTTTGGTACCCGTTTTTTTA
This sequence comes from Maratus speciosus, assembly GCA_963932465.1. Classification (NCBI taxonomy): domain Eukaryota; kingdom Metazoa; phylum Arthropoda; class Arachnida; order Araneae; family Salticidae; genus Maratus; species Maratus speciosus. The sequence continues at coordinate 532,828,771 of OZ010788.1, read as the reverse complement.
CTCCTCCCACTTTCAGACGTGCAAGGAATTGTTTGTTTATTGATTTTTTGTTATAAATGTTCATTGGTTTTATTGTTGTGTTTTGCACCCTCTTTTTCATAAGTTTCATTATTCATATACTTTTGATAGAGCTATATATATATATATATATATATATTAAGATTTCTAATCTAATGAAATACATAAAAATAAACCAGCAAGAATGAAAAGAAACGTTTTAGGGCTTAAAAATAAATAACAATTAATTTTCTCATTCATTTAAAAGTATTAAAAAATTATTTTTTAAAGTTAGGGGAAAATATTACCATTTAAAGATATTTTAAATGAACAATTTAAAATAAATATTTAAATTAAAATATTAAATGGAGGAAAAACATTTTTACTGAAAAAAAAAATTCTCCCAGAAAAATATAATATTCTTATTTTACATCTAGCAATCTAAATAAAAATATTTGTAATTCATGTTTTTATCCTATTTTAGTATAAATTATTAACAGCCCAGCCACAATCTCACTAGAGCCGAAATCTTCCCGAAATTAACTTCAAAATTCAAAACTTTTAAAAGAAATTAATCAAGCCATACCGATCTGAAGGAAACATATTTACTTCAAACGTTTCCATTACTGTAAAACTGTAGCCGAGTGGTTAGAGCACTAGTCTTATAACGCTAAGTAGGCTGGTTCGATCCCAAGGTCAGTAACATTTATTTTGCCCCCATTTTCTTCAATTGACGTATATTTTTCCTCCTGTATCGAAGAAAAAAGAAACGGATATTCATCTATTAACGAAAAAATCCCGTTAGCACTGCTGCCAGGGAAATTTCTGTGAATTGAAGGAAGTATTTCCGAGAGTGTCTGTTTTGAAACTAAAAACTCTGAGCTGTTATCTGGTCATAAATGATAAAATTTGAGGAAGTTTTCAACTGAACTTTCACGGGAATACAACTTTTTCTTTAAACACCTCGCCATCTTTTAAAAAATAGAATAGTTAAAGTAGTAAGTTAAAAAAAGTAATCTGTTAAAAATAGCATTTTTGTCTAGGAGTCTGTGTCCCAATATAAGGACTTCAAATGCTCGATGTCGTTATCTGAACTAGGGTTAATTTTATAGTACTTGACGTAGGTTGGTAATTTTGTTTTGAAAAATTCCGTTACGTGAATAAAAAAATACAATAACTAAATAACAATTTTTTTCATTGAGTATATGTGCGTTGGCGGTATTGCTCATAAGCCAGTAACGTCATTTCTAAGACGTCTATTTCAGATTAATTTTATATTTAGAGCAGATTTAATAAATGATAAACTAAAAAAATATATAGATCTCCTCCCACATGTTGAAAACGGTGATTATAAACGTTCTTAGTTTACCTTCTGTTAGTAAATCTCATTTATTTGAAGAAGTATTTGACGCAATATTGGAAAAATTGGAGAAACTGTTTAAAGACATTTACAAATTTAAGAATATTTCATAGATTTTAAAGACTGATTTTAAAAATTTCAAAAAATGTTTATTAAAGTTTTTATAAGAAAATCATGAGAGGTTATTCTAATAACTTTTTAGGTATCACACACTGCATTTCAAAGTTAATTATTTTAAATTAAATTAAATAAGAGTAATATGAATAATTTAAATAGTTTGTGCATAGACAGCATTTGTGTAAGAAATTAGGCTCGAAATTTCTTTATTGAATCAAAAATCCAGGGTATCTCACTGCTGCCGAACTTAGATTTTCGTTCGGAACTTTAACATTACATACGACAATAATTAAGTAATCAAATGATTTTTCAACAGACTTACTTTGCTTTTTATAAAATATGATAACATTACGAGAAGTAGTGACATCTATTCCTATAACCTAAGAAATGAAATTTATTTGTGACCAAACGATACTGACTTAAACACTTCATAATTTAAAATGTATTTGATACAACATGCATTGTCGACAGTAACGACAGATCAAACTATAGTGTACGGTCGAGAAAAAAAAAGTAAACACTCCCTGCTAACTCTGCAACAAACTATAGTACAAGAAAGTTTCTGATACCAAAATATTTTTAAAAAATAGTCTATTTTTAAATTATATGCAGAAAATTTGCTTAGGGGCCATATACAAATCAAAAACAGGCAAAACTTTGTTTTTTCAATGGCAAAAGCCAATTTTGACAATGTATTTTAAATCCTCGTTTCAATCTCTAGCTACATTCGAAATTTCAAGTCATTTCTATGATAAGGTTTTGAATTATAAGCATTCAAAATTTAGAGCTTCTAAAAGTTAAATTACATTTTTATATTTTTATTAATATCTCCTGAAATTATAATCCTAATGTTATATTTTGTGTGTGGTTATAATACTAAAATATTCAAACATAAATACATTGAATTTGCAATTTCAAAAATTTTATAATATGAATTATGAACAATGAATATATATTGGAAAAAATGTGAATAGCAACTTACAATTTTTTCATAGATTTATATTTATTATTATGTTCTGCTTTCTGCGAATTCAAAATTTTTCTTCCAAAAGTAGTTTTCACATTATGCTTTAAAAACGTCAAAATGATGGTTTAAGCTGTGTATGGTGAGCAGAAAAGTATAATTTCTAAAATATGTATTTTTTATTAATTTTACTGAAACATTTAAACTGGCAACAGCCGAAACGTAATAAGTGAGTTAAATTGTCATATTGGCAAGAAATAATAATAGTTTCAGTTGTGGCATCACTTTATACAGCGATGCTGCACGGTTCAGTGCCTAACTAGGATTACACTGAAAAAAAAAAGACAAATGTTTTTTAATCTGCAATAATTTGTCGCAGAGATAGTAGGGAGTTTTTATTATTTTTTCCACGAGCGTACTTCCAGCACTTCTCGTGATGACTTACAAAAAAACTTAATATGTTGAAAATTTCATAAAGCATCCTCAATTGTTATCAAAATTCAAGTTTAATTTGTAATAATCCACCCAATGTTTTTCACTGCATAAAAAGATTGCAAACCTAGTCTCCTATAAATATATGGACACAGATAATCCTTTTTGATGTTTTTCCCATTCGATTAGAAGCATCCTGTATATGTAAACGTGAAACAACTGACATTTTAAAAATGTATCATCTTAATAAATGCAAATGGTTTATGCAATTATATATATGTAATGTAAATCCGTATGTAATTATGTAATGCCTTGTGTACAATAACTTCAAAATTTCTTTTCTAAAATTGTGCCATGTAAATGCTGTTCACAACAGTAATAAAACAATGAAATGTCTATACAAAACGCAATTAGATGCTAATTTAGGATACTTGGATTGAGAAAAACACTCAGCTTAAATTGGTGAATTGTGATTACATAATGACATAATGATTCATTTAAATAATCCCGAGAGAATTTTCGAAAAAATATACTGCGATTAAACTATGCGTTATCTCACATTATATAATGTAATCTCTCTTTCGTAAAATTTTAATTTAAGAATGGATAACAAATGGAGATATATTAGTTATATCTCGAATAACCAAATTTAAATCTCAAAATTCTGCATTATATAAGAGTTGTATTAAATGAAAGGATAATAAAAAATAGTGATTCATTGACTAGATGCTTATTAAAAACAATCGATTATATCATTTAAGTATAGTTTATGTAATTGTAAAGAGCGTTTAGTTATAAAAATTAAAAATAATGACTATCGCATGTTTAAATTCATTAAAGCTGAAAAATAGACTTTTCATGCAAATACTTTGATTTTATTTTATACAATTAACATTAATTTAAAAGTATTTTAATTCATTACCCGCTGATGTAGATTTGACACAACGGTCAACATAAATGAGTATGAAAATTGAATATCAAGCAACCACTATTTTAGTATAACAAAATTTTATTTATATCTCGAATAACCAAATTTAAATCTTAAAATTCTGCATTATATAAGAGTTGTATTAAATGAAAAGATACTAAAGAGTATGGATTTATTGGCTTATTAAGAACAATCGATTATATAATTTAAGTATAGTTTATGTAATGGGTAAAGAGTTTTTCATTTGTAAAATTTAAAACTAATGGCTATCCTACATTTCAATGTCGTAAAAGCTGAAAAAAAATTATTTTAGAAGCGATAACTTTGATTTCTTTTGATTGAATTAACATTAAATTAAATGTCTTTTAATTTCTTATCCTCTGGTGTTTCATTGACGTTAAGATAAAAATAAATGATTATGAAAATTGAATACCAAGCAGCCACTTTTTAGTATAATAAAATTTGCTTTACATAATGACGGTAACTTTACAATTAAATAAAGAGAAGATAAAAATTACGGACGTTGTAGTGGAAAACGACTTTCTGAAAAAAGCTTTTAGGTATTCATGTTGTAGTTCTGACGATTCCTGGATTAAGCAACACATTGATTGAAAAAAGAAAATCGAACATATTCACACGTAGTCGTGACTGCACACTTATATAGTACCTGGTAATTCAAAGTAATGTAATAAATATCAAATTTAATAATTGGCAAAGAAAAATAATAGCAAAATGCGGTTTTTTCACTGGAATATATATCAAAATAGAATTTTGTATATTAACGAAAGTTTCTATGGCAGAATAATTACATTTTCCACAGCGTTTCAGTTGTGGCATAACTTTATACAGCGACGCTGCATAGTCCAGTACCTAATTAGGATTACACTGTAAAAAAAAAAAAAAAATACAAATGTTTCTTAATCCACAAAAATATAATATAGTCGAACCCGGTTCAGGCGCGTTTCAAGGGATTGGCAAAAGTCGCATATTAAGCGGGTTCGCATATTAAACGTGATTTTCATAATTGTACAGAATCTGGGCGTTTTTACTCATCTAATCGTCTACATGAACTTTAGAGCTTCCGTGTATATGTAAACGGTCAATAATTGTATCTTTTACACATATATAAATTAACTGTACTCAAGTTTCATTCATTGTCAATTAAAATGTTATAACCAAAAATGAATCAACTAAAATAATTTTTCTGCTAGCACAATTTTTTTCAAAGACAAACCAAAAATATTAAATCTTTTCAGCGAAATCTAGTTATTGATATCATATTTAGCACTTTTGAGAACGAGTAATATTATAATGAACCATTATTTTATTTGATAGAAAGCTATCCCGGTTAATCTTTCTTTTTACAAAATGTTGTTAGCAGGATATTTGTTCAATCTTTACGACATTCAGACTTTTTTCTCCAGGTTTTTATTCAACATCTGTATTTCGTAAAATGCCAGCTATTGTGATCTACGGGCACCTCTATCGTTATATCAGTCATTATAGAACATAGTATTTATCTAACATACATTTAAAAAATCTCTAATATTGAATATAATCATCTGTAACCATAATAAATTTTATGGCATATCTGTACAGAAGTTTGAATTCATTTGCCACAGCAGAGAGTATTCAGTGAAAAATGGATACATTGCAACACTGTAACACTCATCGTTGTAAGAGTGTTATGTCGTTGCCGGAAAATTTTTTAATTTGACATATAAAGTTATAAGGATTTTATTTGTCTGGACTTTTCAAGAACTGCCAAATCATTTATCATTACACCACATAAACAGTAACACTGAGTGATGAAAAATGAATGGGACGAAATATATAAGAAATTCCATACATTTTGTCTCAATTTACCGAACCTGCTTCGCTTGTCTGAGCGGCCATTTTGATGTCGCCAGTATGTTTGGGGGAGAAGGATTTTGACCTCTGATCGAAAGTATCCGGTCTTTTTTATTCTTTAGTATGTATATGAGCTATGTGCAAAATATCCTACTAGTAGCAGGGAGTGAAAAATTTTGGCGATAATTGCAACGAATATTTCTCATTTTTAAAGTTTGCTAATTTGCAACAATGTCGTGAGATAAATTCATACATGTATTCAGTTCCGTTCTTTAAAAACAATTCAAAATATGCAATTCTGGATTATTTTTATATCACCCGCTTATCTTTTAAATTTGTTGTGAAATTAACTTATTAACTTTTAATTAAAATAACAATTTCAATTTCGAAGAAGAAATTATATATCGTATATTCTATACTCCTTTATACAAAAAGCTAGTTTATGTAAAATCATGTCCTCTAGAAATTTAAAGCATAATTAACCACAAATGAATATTTACATACAATTACTCCTGCTTCATTTATATGCATGTGAATTTAATCAACATTTCATATATAGTACTCCGAAATAATCCTAATAAACAGATATATGATGTGAGAGAATTTCATGCACGTGATGCTTTTCCTCGGTTTAGCATTCAATTCAAAGTATACGGTTCTATTTAATTATGATCATATCTTGTATTATCGTAATTCAAATTGTGTAATTATTGATTGATTTTTCCTTGAGTTATATATCAGTTATGTGTAATGTGACGTTAAAATGAAAATAATTTAAAAAATTTACAATGCATATTAAAATTAATAATTTTATAAATTAAAGTTGCTACTAATAAAAGAAACTTTCGGCCTGCTTGAGTGTCTGACAGCGATGGCTAAGAAAATCTACCGATTGTAGAGCTCGGAAAAATTTGATGAGCATAGTCCAAAGTAAGTTCGAATGTAACTGATGATCTGATTTTTTATTACTATTAGCAAGATATATATATATATATATTATTACATATATGGAAGAATCTCTTTGCTGACACAATAAAATGCTATTTTGATACCAGAGATAAGAGACAATTTCTTTTTAAAACAATTATATTGAAGAATACTTATTTACACGATATATACAAGAAGATACTATTTACATAATTATTAATATATCTTAATTTTGTCTTCTTGCACATATCTATTTGGTCTTTTTACCTCTATTTATAACATTCTTCCGCATACCTCACATTCACCGCCAAAACACTCGAACGTACTTCCTCTCCTCCAAATTACATCAGTTCCCGCTCGCAATGAGCGCCTGTCGTACCCAAGGTTAGCTCTAGCGCGCATTCGTTGGACGCTGTCGCCAATCGCTAAAGTATATTTAAGGCGGAGTTACGATTCAAGAATGAAATAGACAGGACTTAGTGGTGTAAATTACTTCCTACATATATATATATATATATATATATGCCCACAAAACTATTAGAATTTTGTTTAAAGTCGCGAAAACTTGCATCGAGGTGGCAAAAACCCGTTCTGCAGTTTTCAAAAACGGAAAACATAGAGTGGTTGAAATATTCGTACTTTTTCCATTTTTTGCAGCAGGCATCGGTTCGATCATTGGTAATTGTTAAAAGCAAAAAATGTATTTCAGTACTTTTATCTTTATAACAGTACAATCAGTAAAATATACTAATATTAACCATTTAAGAAAATTACTTTCTTTTTAGCGTTAACTCCCATATTTCACAGTTCGCATTGGCTAAACCAGTCCCAGTACGCAAAAACTAAAAATACCAGATGGGGCATTCCACATCAAATCAGGCAGTAAAATATCAATATGTAACCCACCATCACATATTTTAATGAAACTGCGTGTGTTTGTTCTTACTATTAAGATATGATCAGCAGTAATTTTTTTTTGCTCCTTGGTGAAATAGTTTGTGAGAGAAAAATTGTCAAAATTTTGAAAAACTGCCGTCAGTTGGCATTCTTGACAGCTCGGTTTTCAAATGTAGCATGTCATATATATAATCATATTTCAATATCTACTCTACAAATCATCTTCAAATAATTTATGCATAATATTTAGGGTACGCAGCTTATGAAAAAAATATATTGTTACGCTTATAACATTTTAAGTGTGTCTAAAAAAATATTTAAATTTTGAAGTCGTGAATTTTTTATGAAAAATAATGCATTAACAAAAAAAGCATTATCAACAAAAGGCGGTATTTTTATTAAATTTATTTTTTGTGGGAGATATACTTAAAGGTGTCCTTTACCTGATTCTGAAATAAAAATAGTGGGATTTTGGGTGTTTTTGGTAGTATTTCCTATTTAAAAATATTTTGAGGTGAATTTCAAATCAAATCAAGCAGAGTCATTCCATGTCAGTTCCCCTAAGCCCTTTAATCACTGTCACAAATTTCAATGAAATTGTGTTTGTTTATAGCTTATTTTAAGACGTAATCACCTTTAATTTTCTTGATCCTAAGTGAAATATTTTTTAAGATAAAAAATATCAAAATTTTGAAAAATTGTTTTAAATTTTTTTAATGACAGTTCGATATTCAAAGACTGCATTAAAAAAAAAAGTCATTTCAATATAAAATCACTAAATAGTTTTCAAATAATGTATATGTGACAAATAATGTAGGCAGATTATTATTTCTTGTTTTTTATCAAGTTTAAACACTAAGAGTGTCTTTTATCTTGTGAATTTTTGAAATCAAGAATATTGTCAAAAATAATGTGTTAATCAAAAATTTATTATTAACCGAAAGCAGGGTGTTATTGCTTTTTTTTAATTGTACGTAAAAATATCTTTTAAATGGCTATAAAATAAAAATAGTGAAAATATGAGAAAAAATTATCAAAGTTTTGGAAAAATGCCAGGAGTTGCCATTAAGGATTGTTCAATTTTCAAAGGCCTCATTTTATATATAAAACCATATTTCAATAACTAATAAATAAATCTTCTTCGAATAATTTAAGCAAGGTAAATAAAGTATGTCGATTATGAAAAAATATTGCTGTAATGTTAAAAAATATTTAAATGTGTCTAAAAAATTGTATAATCTTTGAAATCAAAAATATTTTACAAAAAATAATGAAATTATTAAAAAATCTTTATCAATCAGAGGCGGAGTTTCTATGACTAATTTTTTAATTTTAATTTGTACATAATACTACATTATAACTGGATCTGAAATAAAAATAGTGGGATTTTGATTGGTTTTAGTAGTATTTAAATCATATTTAAAATTATCAATATTTTCAGATGTAAAATCTATCCAATGTATCATCCCTGGAAATATTTTTATTTATACATTTATTTTATTTTTCAAATTATCTTTTATGTTCGTTTCTTAAGGAAAAAAATAAACAATATTGGTTTTTAGTAAAACTTCTAGGGCGAAGAGCAATTATCCCTTTCCAAAAAAGAGAAAAATCACAAGCTCCTCACCGCCCAATAGAAATTTTCAAAATGACAGTCCTAATCTTTAAACTTATATTTGGCTGTTAATATTGAAAATTTAGCATTGAGCTGCTAATATGGAAAAAAATACCAAATTTCACTCTTTTGAAGAAAATTTTGTCGTATTGTGCTTTAAATATATGCAAAAAATGCATAATCCATTATATTTATATCTTTCAAATAACTATATCTAAAAAATTATTTAAAATTTAATGAGTTGCACTTTTGTAACTTTATTCCGTTTCTAATGATATGTACCGTAATTTCGGGTGTATAGCCCGCAGATCAAACAATTCAGTTTGGACCCAGAAATTTTATTCAGTATTTGAAGACCAATATTTACTATGATCTAAAAAAATAAATTTTATTTTTAAAAATTTCTGGGTCGAAACACGGTTGTTTGATCCGCGGGCTATACACCGGAAATTACGATAATTTGATTTATTTCATCACAATATTGTTGAAAGATGGATTTTCAACATATATATGTGTGTATATATATCCCTGTTCTCAAACAAATTATTTAAAAATTATTCATTTATGTTTAATAAAGCATATATATATTGTTTATACACTTATAGAAAATACATATAGTAAATTTTATGATATTATGTCAATAATGTCTAAAAGTAAAGAACTTATCTAATAGTATGTAACGAAAAATTTAACATCTGGTGTAATGACAACAAAATTTTATAATTGTTTTACTTAATTTGGATGAATGAAAAAAGCTTACATGTTTATATTTTATTGAAGTACAGGTGAAAATGTCACAAAGACATTCCCTATCTCAACAACCACTGAGTATGTCACATTCACACTACAGATGATTTTTTTTTCTTTTTGATCTTTCGGGTTTGATTTCAGATGGTAATGAATTAATTAGTTTTGTTGGAAGTGTCATTGCAGTCAGCATATTAGGCTCACTATTTTTTTTTTATAATTTGTTTTGATTGACTCGATGAACAACAACATTTAAAGGGACCATTTCATGAATTTTCAATTAAAAGCTGATTTATAAATTCATTATGTTGTTTAGTTATTATTATCATCTTAAGATAATAAGTTGATATTAAGATTTTTAAATGCAGTTTATTTATTATTTGAACAGCTGAAAGTATTTTTCAATAAGAGTGGGCTGTTGATTTTAAGTCGACTGTTGAGCAATGTAGTGTTGGTAAAGGAACTGGTACTATTTAATTTAATTTTTATTGCTGTAAATAATATTTGTTATTTTATTATTGTATGTATTATATTTAAGCAAGAGTAGCAATACATGATATCGTAGTCATTATAGTACATCTTAGCATGAAAAGCTTCAATATTTATCATTAAACATTTTATGAAAATTTTGTTAAAATTGATCATATTTTCACTATTTTTATTTTATAACTATTGAAAAGATATTTTTACGTATAATTAAAAAAAGTAATAACAGGTTGCCTTCGGTTAATAATAAATTTTGATTAACACGTTATTTTTCACAAAATTCTTGATTTTAAGAATTCACAAGATTAAACACACTCTTAGCATTTAAACATGACAAACAACAATAAATAATAATATGCCTACATTATTTGTCACATATACATTATTTGAAACTTATTTAGTGATTTTATATTGAAATGAAAATTTTTTTTATGCAGTCTTTGAATATAGATATGTCATTAAAAACATTTTTAAAAAAATTTCAAAATTTAGATATTTTTTTTATCTTAAAAATTATTTTACTTGTAATCACCTTTAATTTCCTTGATCCTGTCTTAAAATGAGCTATAAACATACCCAGTTTCATTGAAATTTGTGACAGTGAATTAAATGTCTTAGGCGAACTGACATGGAATGACTCTGCTTGATTTGATTTGAAATACGCCTCAAAATATTTTAAAATAGGAAATACTACTAAAAACACCCATAATCCCACTATTTGCATTTCAGAATCAGGTAAAGGACACCTTTAAGTATATCCCACACACAATATAAATTTAATAAAAATACCGCCTTTTGTTGATAATGCTATTTTAGTTAATGCATTATTTTTCATAAAAAAATCACGACTTCAAAGATTAAACATTTTTTTAGACACACTTAAAATGTTATAAGCGTAACAGTATTTTTTTTCACAAACTGCGTACCCTATATATTATGCATAAATTATTTGAAGACGATTTGTAGAATAGATATTGAAATATGATCATATTTACGTCATGCTACATTTGAAAATCGAGCAGTCAAGAATGCCAACTGACGGCAGTTTTTCAAAATTTTGACAATTTTTTTCTCAGAAACTATTTGACCAAGGAGTAAAAAAAAATACTGGGAATCATATCTTAATAAAAGGAACAAACACACGCAGTTTCATCAAAATCTGTGATGGTGGGTGACGTGCCTGCCTGAACTGACATGGAATGACCCAGATATAATTCTAACGTTCCAAATCGTTTCAATGTAAACTAAATTGTACCCTTTCAAAAAAAAAAAAAAAAAAAAAAAAAAAAAAAAAGCAAACGCCCTTTCGGTGGTTTAGTTTTTTTTTTTTCTGCAAATGTTTATTTATTATTTTTTTTTTAATCTGCATCCGTTCCGAGAAAGATTACAAAAAAAAAGTACCACAACAATCAACGCTCATTTCTCTTTCAAATGGTGGTAATGCCTAAAAAATATATTAATATTAACCTTTCAAGAAAAAAGTATTTGTTTAGGGGTTTTTTTTTGTTCGGGATAACATTAGGTACACTTTGTTGAAAAAAAAAAATATAATTATATAAAATTTCAGTTTAGGGGGGAAATATTCACTTATTATTTTTACCCAAAATTTTAACCGGTTAACGTTGTTGTCATTGCGCAATCTTATTTAAACTTATAATTTAAACATATTTTGGCGCTATAATTCTACGTTTTAATAAAACAAACTAACTGTTTAGCTATTCTCCGTGAAGAATTTTTGTATAGAAATAATGAGATTGGTGGATAAAATAATCAGTTTGAAAATAAATGAAATTTTTATAGGATTTCGATTAGAAAAAAAATGTGAGAAAAAAATCATTGCTTTTAACAAATAAATATCAATATTTTTGCACGAAAATTATGTAAAGTTTCGGAAACATTCTATTTAAAATTATAAAAAATAGATATATTTTTTTATATTAGATACACCTAGATGGTAAATAAAAAAAAGAGAAAAAACACTTTTTACAAAGCCTTTTACGGCTAAATATCTGTATCTTAATACCAATTTTTTACTTAATGTTTGGGTACATATTTATCACTGATTTTAGGTATATTTAATGTTATTATGATTGGCCTGAGACACGCAGGTATTACGTTTAAAAATATAAATAAAAGCAGACCGAGGCATAAGTACCACGCCGGTGTACACTGCCGGAGGCAGTGCGGCCCCCAACTCTAGGTTCTTTTGGAAAGCTTTCGTTTTAAAATATAAAATAAAAAAATACCAAAACGCGTTCCATACTCCCATTGTACTCACTGTATACGTTGAGGCCTGCAACATTAGGTTCGTTTGGAAGATTTTCGGATTTTCACTTGAAGAAAAAATAAAAATTAATCGGAGTGCTCGTGTAATACACCAGCTGTACGCTGAGGAAGAATGGGTCCCCAACTGTAGGTTCAATTGGACATATTTCGTTTAAAAGTATATCATTCAAGACTAATTTTAAGCATATTTAAGTTTATTACCACGGGCCGAGCAATGCTGTGTGATTCAACGTGTTATAAAAAATGAAATTATTATTATGATTATATATAAAATATAAGTTATTACTAAACTTTTTAAATTCTCAAATGTTTAAGTTGTTAAGAAAAATTCTATAAAATTCCACGGTACTAGAAAAGTAATATCTTAACGATATTGATTCTCTTTCTCTTTAATGCAAATAGCAATTTTATGTAAAACCATGTCTGCACGAACAACAATATATATTTTAACAGAACACAATACTTACAGACAACGCTCTTGCGTAATGTGTATTCATAGGAATTTGGTGAATACTTTTTATGCAGTATTCGCAATAATCGTAATAAACAGATATGTGATACGAGTGGATTTCATGCACGTAATATTTTCCCCTGTATCATCAACAGAAATTTGACTTAAACGGTAAAGTAATAGAAATCATGATTGACCCTTTCAAAAAAATACAAATTACTATAAATAATTTAAACTTGTTATTATAAGTTCTTATAAATATAATATATTTTTATTCAAGCTGTGTTTTACATAATACCTAAATGCTTCTTTCTTTGCGTAAAATTCAATAAAAGTAACTATTTCTAGCCCAGTAGCGATTTCATTATTCTTTAATTCAAATAGATATTTTATTTAAAACCATGCTCACACAAACAATACATACTTAACTAGGACGTAATATCTTAAGTAACGTTGTAACAAATGTAACGTTGCGAGAAAACATAACGTTATATCTTTTCGTGTTTATGCATAGGAATTTGAAAAATATTTCATATGCAACATTTTCCAATAATAAAACCCAGATTTATAACATTTCAGACTTATTCATGGATTATGTGTTGCGTTCACTCGGATTAGCAACTGTTCAACGTAAATGATTCAGGATCATTAATGAATGATATGATCATCTCGTATGTTGTTACAATTCAAGATGTGTAATTAATTGATGAGTAGTTAAGATTTCCATGAGCTAGGTATCTATAGTCCCTTAAAAAAACAAACGAACTTTGCATCAAAACGCGTGAGACCATGATCAAAAACGTGTACCAATTTGTTTAAGTATCAGAAACCTTTTAATTAATATATATCTAGAATTTTAATATTATTTCTGAATATAAAATATTTTAAATAAAGACTTATTTTCGGACAATGTGTTTGGACATAAATATACAGTTAGTTCTATGGGTTTTTGCAGTGTAAGTCACATAGCTGATAACTGCTATACTTGTTGGCCACCGTTACTTTCGAAAAGTTTCCTTCGACTTATTCATTTAATGAGATATCTCCCATAAAATAAGTCACATTTTCCGTTCTAAAATATTGGTAGCCAAAAATCGTAGCATGTGACTTACACTACAAGTACTGATGGAAATAGCGATACGAAAATTCTGACGAATCGAAAGGAGTAAGAAAATGTTCAGTGTCGTTATCAAAAATATGTTTTAATTTTATATTGTAATTATCAAAAACATATTATCATTGTTGATAGATCATTAACAAAAATATGTTTTCCTCGAAAAAATGAATTTTATCAAAATATGACTTCAATTTTTATATGTCACCAACAAATATATGTTACCAATTTTTATACATCACAATCAAAAATATGTTATTTTATGCATGAATTGATTAAACATTTTTTATATTTTTAATAGACTGATAAAAGTTGCCATGCTTGTTTCATTTTTTGACTGACTGTTGCTTTTATAAATGTGGCATTAAAATATAAGACATCTTTACCACGTCAAGTTTGACCTGTGATAAGTCGGGACTAAAAGCTCTGTTTTGCTATACCTACGACAGGTGAAGTACTTAATAATGTATGTGACATTATAATTTTTAGTATCGTTTAATAATCCTCAAAAGTATCGGAATTTGAATAATCTTTTCTATAAAATTATTTTGTTTTTGAGTGCTATTTCTATTTTATTGAGTTTCCAATATTTTATCAATTACAAATCCAGTAGAATGAAATCTGTGATCTCGAACTTGAAGCTCGATGTCTCATCCTTCCCCGACGTTATTCACAGTTCTGAGCACTACCCTTGCCGAAATAGCACAATGTAAAAATGTAAACATATTTTGCATCCGCTAGTTGCAGAGTAACTTAAGATCCAGTTGAGAGGTAATTTGACTTTTAAAGCAATAGGGAGCCATTAACAGGAAAAATGCATAAAAGTAGTTAAAAACCATATGAAAATAGAAAGTTCAAATATTTGAGAAAAAAAAAGTAAAAAAAAAAAAAGTATATAAAAACACTAAACAGATTAAATTTAAGAATATAAAATTTAAAATAGAAAAGAAAAAAATTCCACTAGTTCCTACAGGGCAGAAGAAAAAAACTGAAAGAGGGAAATACTCCATCTATATTAATAAACTAGCAGACCTGCCCGGCATTGCCCGGTATTTGAAAATAATAACCTTAAACAAAACTTAAGTTTGTATGATTTTATATCTTTAGAAATTCTTTTAAATGAACCTAATTTCTGAGGCGCCATTTCCTTCCGCAGCGTCTAGTGTGTTCCCATCAAACTTCTTTTCGAAGGAACCTGTAATCTAGTTCCCCGCTATCTATCGCAGCATTTACCGGAAGTACCCGCTCGTGCTGGAGACAATCGAAAACCAAGTTGAGTGAGATAAACCTCGTAGGAATCAAGCCCATAGAATAATAATAAAAAAGAATGCACCATTAATGTTAGGAAATGTTGGTAACTAAAGTCCAAGATAAAATTTCATAATACAGAAAGTAGCTGAATTGTAATCTAAGTTGAAGGAAGCAAATCCCGTTGAAATTGCACCCTTAAACCCGAGGAAATATTGCGCCCCCAAGCGGTGGAAGATTCCCCTTGTAAATTTCATGAATTACAGTTAGCATAAAAACATATTTAATAAATGGATGAAATCTCTTATCTAAAGATACCTTTAAAGTAACGCGAATTTTAATTTACGGCTGTAGTGAGTAGACGTAAGTTGATGCTGGAAAAGGAGATAAATGATCGAAAAAAGTGGTAGCTGAGGTATAAAGAAAGACCGGGCCCTGGGGGCCAAAGTGTTATCTAGAAAGTAGTTGTGTATAGGAAAATTTAGTAGTGTTTTTAAAGTAGCTTGAAGACGCTAAAACTAAGTTAAAGAAAATTGCAATAGAATAGGATAGTTTTTAAAGAAGCTACAACAAAGGCCCCAAGAAGACGATTAATATTTAAAATTGGTGGTAGCTGAAGTTTGCAAGTTTGTTTGTTTTTTTTGTTGTTGTTCATGTAGTAGCTGGAGAACCTAAGAAGTTGTTAGAAAAAAAAGTTCGTGAATCGGACCATTTTTAAAGGAGCTATAAGAGGGGGCTCAAAAGGGTCCAACTGATAGTTGAGAGTAGGACCCTAAAATGAAAACATGTTTAAATGTTGTAGTAATTAGCATTTTAGATTTTCAATTAGTTAAAATTAATCATAGGGTATGAAAGAATCATTAGAATAATATTTTACAGAAAAGCGCAAAAATGGTATAAATGCTTCTAAAGGGGCCCTAGAGCCCCAATAAAAATATGAGGGTGTTTGTCTAGGGAGAAGAGTCCAAGACTCAGTTTTAAAATTATGCAATCAGAAGGTGAGAAAACTAGGGGGTGAAAATGCATGGCACACCTGTAGGGCCCCGCATCGGGTCCTACAGAACCGTAAGGTGCCCCAGGATTTTAACAGGAATATAGTAACAGGAGAATGACTAAATGTGAAAATGGTAAAAATGAAGATCGGATTAAGAGGGGCAATCTATTAACAATTTATGATGCAAAAGCTTCAAGGGGCCCTGTACCGGATCCCAGAGGGTCAGGAACTTAAGTTCATGTAGTTTAGTATAAATATACTTTTTAGTAGTTTTTAAAGTAATCAGATGATGCTATAAAAATGGTAAAGAAAATTGCAAGGCATTCGGATCATTTTTAAAGAAGCTTCACCAAGGGCCCAAGAAGGCGATTAATATTCAAAATTGGTGGTATCTGAAGTCTGCAATTTTTTTTTTTTATTCGTGTAATACCTGGAGAACCTAAGATGTTGTTAGAAATAAAAAGCTAGTGAATCGGACTATTTTTAAGGGAGTTATAATAAGGGGCCCAAAAGGGGCCAACTGATAGTTGAGAACAGGGCCCTAACATGAAAACATGTTAAACCGTTTTAGTACTTAGCGTTTTAGATCTTCAATTTGTCAAAATTAATCATAGGATATGAAATAAGCATTAGAATAATATTTATTAAAAATGCGCAATAATGGTGTAAATGCTTAAAAAGGAGCCCTAGATATAGGGGCCTAGCACTGCGATACTGGTGAAATAATATTAAAAAACTCCGTGATAGAGCTTCAAAGCAAAAGCAATCGAAACTGCGGCAAACAAAACCTTTTTTTAAACCCTTGTGATATATGTAAAAGGTACTTAATTTCAAAATTTAAATTCAGGTAATTTATTCTTGTTTCTATTTTGCAATTGCTTTAATTTTCTGAAGCACTTGTTACCATAATAAGAAACTTTGCATATATTTCTCCTTAATCTTAAAATTGAAGCTATTCTCGATTATCTTTATTATTAAGAATTTCTCGATTATCCGAAAATTTCTTTTTTCCGAAAGATGATCGGTCCCAATTACTTCGGATAATCGAGGATGCAGATATTTTTAGTTAAAATATTGTACATCTATTACATTTTATTTTTATAATATTTTCCATGTTGATTTTAACACCGTAAAATATGTTTTCCATCCCAGTCTTGACAAAAATTCACTCTTAAAGTACTAAAAAAAAAAAAAAAAAAAGGAAAGAAACACATCAAGAAATGATCCTAAGCGCAAATGTATATTTTCGCGCTATACTTATTTTTTCATTTGATTAATATCACTTTGAATATTAAAAGGTTTTCAAATGTAAAACTTTCACTGCGAAATACCTCATTTTCTGGTATTTAAATAAGTATTTTATTATCATAATCGAAATACATATGCTTCTGTATTATAAATATAAAAATTTATCTTTATCAAAAATATCTTATTTATTATGAAAAATATAAAGCAACCAAAAAAAAAAAAAAAAAAAAAAAAAACTTATAAAACAATTTGGGGCGCGAAGGATTAAACATAACCCCGTGCATCTTGAACACACCCAATGTCATTGCTATCCCGGTTTATTTAATTTCTTCTGAGAAAATTTTATACAACCAACCAACCGAAAGCAATCGGATTAAAAAAGCCGAGAAAAAAGCGTATTTTTGATGAAAGTGAGTTGCGTTTGTAAATTAATTACTCAGCTATTAATTAGAATATTAAAATTCTGAAAGTCAGGTGCATTAGGAGAGGCCTTGGACTCTCTTCACAGAAATTTTGAACCTCCTATGTGCCGTACATTTTGCTAGCCATCGCCAACAGACACACACACACACACACACACATACACACACATACATAGACACCAACACACAGAGCGATTTCTTCTTTTATTAGTATAGAAGAACAAATCGCTCTGTGTGTGTGCGTGTGTGTGTGTGTGTCCGTCGGCGATGGCTAGCGAAATGTACCGCACTTAGAAGTCTGAAAATTCAGGAGTGATTAGCCCAAGACAGGCCCTGATGCACATGAGGCTCAGATTTTTAATATTTAAGGTCCGGGCCCCTGACCCCTTTAATTACTTTTGCACTAAATTGTTAAAAACATGCCCCTTTTCTATCCGATGTTCTTTGTTTTCGGGGTTTGTTCTCCTTTCAGTTTCTACCCCCTTTTTACATTTCAGTTAAGAACCTGGCACACTTGCAAGGGGCCTGGTACAGGGTCCCTTGAAGTTTTAGTGCACTAAATTGTTAATAACACACTTCTTTTCTATCCGATCTTCTTCGTTTTTGGTGTGAATTCTCCTTTCAGTTTCTGACCCATTTCTACATTTCAGTTATGACCCTGGCACACTTGCAAGGGGCCCAGTACAGGGCATCATGAAGTTTTAGTGCACTGAATTCTTAATAACATACCTCTTTTCTCTCCGATCTTCATCGTTTTAGGGGTGAATTCTACATTCAGTTTTTACCCAATTTCAACATTTCAGTTAAGACCCTGGAACCCTTGCAAGGGCCCAATACAGGGCCCTTTGATGTTTTAGTGCACTAAATTTTTAATAACATGCTTCTTTTCAATCTAATCTCCATCGTTTTTGGGGTGAATTCGCCTTTCCGCTTCTACCCCATTTTTACATTTCAGTTAGGACCCTGGCACCCTGTTAAGAGGCCCAGTACTGGGCCCCTTGAAGTTTTAGTGCACTAAATTGTTAATAACATGCCTCTTTTCCATCCGATCTTCTTAGTTTTGGGGGTGAATTCTCCTTTCAGTTTCTACCTCATATCTACATTTCAGTTAAGACCCTGACACCCTTGCAAGGGGCCC
This sequence comes from Maratus speciosus, assembly GCA_963932465.1. Classification (NCBI taxonomy): domain Eukaryota; kingdom Metazoa; phylum Arthropoda; class Arachnida; order Araneae; family Salticidae; genus Maratus; species Maratus speciosus. The sequence goes on along the minus strand of OZ010788.1, from coordinate 532,809,549 downwards.
GGTACAGGGCCCCTTGAAGTTTTAGTTCACTAAATTTTTAATAACATGCCTCTTTTCTATCCGGTCTTATTCGTTTTTGGGTGAATTCTCCTTTGAGTTTATACCCCATTTCTCCATTTCAGTTACGATCCTGGCACCCTTGCAATGGGCCCGGTACAAGGCCCCTTGAAGTTTTAGTGCAATAAATTGTTAATAACATGCCTCTTTTCTATCCGATCTCCTTCGTTTTTGGGGTTAATTCTCATTTCGGTTTATACCCTATTTCTGCATTTCAGTTAAAACCCTGATACACTGTTAAAGGGCCCAGTAAAGGGCCCCTTGAAGTTTTGTGCACTAAATTGTTAATAACATGCCTCTTTTCGATCCAATCTTCTTCGTTTTTGGGGTGAATGCTCCTTATAGTTTCTACCCCATTTCTGCACTTCAAAAGACCTTGGAACCCTGTCGAGAGGCCCAATACAGGTCCCCTGAAGTTTTATTGCACTAAATTGTTAATAAAATGCCACTTTTCTACCTGATCTCCTTCGTTTTGGGGGTGAATACTCCTTTGAATTTCTACCCCATTTCTACTTTTCAGTTAAGACCCTGGCACCCGGTTACGGGGCCCAGTACAGGGCTCCTTGATGTTTTAGTGCATTAACTTGTTAATAACATGCCTCTTTTCTATCCAATTTCCTTCGTTTTTGGGGTGAATTCTCCTTTCCGTTTCTACCCTATTTCTACATTTCAGTTACGAATATGGCACCCTTGCAAGGGGTTCGGTATAGGGACCCTTGAAGTTTAGTGCACTAAATTGTTAATAAATTGCTACCTTTTTATCCGATCTTCATTTTTGGATACTTTCTCCATTTAGTTATTCTCCCGTTTCTACATTCCAGTTTAGACCATGGGCCCGTCTAAGTCCCGTAAAGCTCGTTCCAGGGCCCCTTTAAATTTTTTGTCTGCCATGCGATTTTCACATCCTAATTTTCCCACCTACGCAGTGCGTAATTTTAAAGTTGAGTCTTGGACTCTTCTCCTTAGACCAACACTCACATATTTTTATTGGAGCCCCAAGCCTCTTTTTATAGCATGTCCCCTATTTTTTGCACATTTCTTTTAAATTATATTCTAATGATCCCTTAAAAATAGTCCGATTCACTAGCTTTTTTTTCTAACGACATCTTAGGTTCTCCAGCTATTACATGAACGACAAAAATATATTTCAGACTTCAACTACCACCAGTTTTGAATATAAAGCGTCTTCTTTGGGCCATTGGTGCATCTTTTTTAAAAATGATCCGAATTCCTTTCAATTTTATTTACCATAGTTCTAGCGCCCTCATATTACATTAACAATTTCACCGGCGACGGGTATAGGAAACAGTGCTTTTACCCCCCACTTCTTTCGGGACAAACGTTGAAGTGGTTAAAAACTATGAAAAGGTGTATCTATACTAAATTACAAGCCACTTAAGTCCCTTCCCCTTTGGGCCCAGTACCAGTCCCATTGAAGCTTTTGCCCCATAAATTATTAATAAATTGCCCCTCTTAATGCGATCTTCATTTTTGGAACCACTTTTCCATTTAGTTATTCTCTAGTTTCTGTATTTCAGTTAAAATCTTGCGGCCCCTTGGGGTCCTGTAGGGCCCGATTTTGGGCACCTTGAACTTTTTGTGTGCTATTACTTTTTGTATGCATTTTTAAACCCTAATTTTCTCACCTTCTCATTGCATAATTTTAAAATTGAGTCTTGGAATCTTCCCCCTAGACCAACATCCTCATATTTTTATATGGGCTCTAAGCACCCCTCTTAAGCATTTACCTCATTTTTGCGCATTTCTTTAAAATATTATTCTAATGATTATTTCATACCCTATGATTAATTTTGACTAATTGAAGATCTAAAACGCTAAGTTCTAAAACATTTAAACATGTTTTCAAGTTAGGACCCTGCTCTCAACTATCAGTTAGGCCCTTTTGTGTCCCCTGTTATAGTTCTCTTAAATATGGTCCGATTTACGAACATTGTTTTCTAACAACTTCTTAAGTTCTCCAAAACGACGAAACACATGAACGACATAAAAAATTTGCAGACTACAGCTACCACCAATTTTTAATATTAATCGTCTTCTTGGGGCCTTTGTTGCAGCTTCTTTAAAAACTATCCTATTATATTGCAGTTTTCTTTACCATAGTTTTAGCGTCTTCCAGCTACTTTAAAACCCCTCAAAAATTTTGCTTATACCCAATTTCATTTCAGTAAAGACCCTGGCCCCGAGTGCCCGATCTTTATTTATACCTCAGCTGCCACCTTTTTCGAACATTAATCTCCTTTTTCAGCATCAACTTACGTCTACGCACTACAGCCGTAAATTAAAAATCGCGTTACTTTAAAGGTTACTTTAGATAAGAGATTTCATTCATTTATTAAATATCGTGTTAATGCCAACAGTAATTCATGAAATTTACAAGGTGAAGAGGCATCTTCCACCGCTTTGTGGCGCGTTATTTCCTCGGGTTTAAGGTCCTAATTTCAATGGGATTTGCTGTCTGCAACTTAGGTTACAATTCATCTACTTTCTGTATTATGAATTTTTATCTTAGACTTTAGTTACCAACATTTTCTAATATTAATGGTGCATTCTTTTTTTTTTTTTTTTTTTTTTTTTTTTTGATTCTGTGGGCTTGATTCGTACGAGATTTGACTCACTCAACTTGGTTTTCGATTGTCTCCGACACGTGCGGGCACTTCCGTTAAATGCTTCCATAGGTAGTGGGGATCTAGATTACAGGTTCGTTCGGAAAGAAGTTTGATGGGAACACATTAGACGCTGCGGAAGTCAATGTTGCCTCCTTAATTAGGCTCATTTAAAAGAATTTCCAAATATATAAAATCATACGAACTTAAGTTTTGTTTAAGGTTATTATTTACAAAACCCGGGCAACGCCGGGCGGGCCTGCTAGTCTAAAATAAAAGACTCTTTTCAGAAACCATGCATTTTATTTTAACAAAATACTGCACTTGCCGCAAATTTTCCCCGGTTTCCAGCTACTTTAAAACCCCTCAAAATTTTTTCTTATACCCAATTTCATTTCAGTTAAGACCCTGGCCCCCAGTGCCCGGTCTTTATTTATACCTCAGCTACCACCTTTTTCGAACATTAATCTCCTTTTTCAGCATCAACTTACGTCTACGCACTACAGCCGTAAATTAAAAATCGCGTTACTTTAAAGGTAACTTTAGATAAGAGATTTCATCCATTTATTAAATATCGTGTTAATGCCAACAGTAATTCATGAAATTTACAAGGTGAGGAGGCATCTTCCACCGCTTTGTGGCGCGTTATTTCCTCGGGTTTAAGGTCCTAATTTCAACGGGATTTGCTGCCTGCAACTTAGGTTACAATTCATCTACTTTCTGTATTATGAAATTTTATCTTAGAATTTAGTTACCAACATTTTCTAATATTAATGGTGCATTCTTTTTTTTTTGATTCTGTGGGCTTGATTCGTACGAGATTTGACTCACTCAACTTGGTTTTCGATTGTCTCCGACACGTGCGGGCACTTCCGTTAAATACTTCCATAGGTAGTGGGGATCTAGATTACAGGCTCGTTCGGAAAGAAGTTTGGTGGGAACGCATTATACGCTTCGGGAGTCAATGTTGCCTCTTAAATTAGGCTCATTTAAAAGAATTTCCAAATATATAAAATCATACGAACTTAAGTTTTGTTTAAGGTTATTATTTACAAACCCCGGGCAACGCCGGGCGGGCCTGCTAGTCTAAAATAAAAGACTCTTTTCAGAAACCATGCATTTTATTTTAACAAAATACTACACTTGCCGCAAATTTTCCCCGGTGTACTGGTCTGTGTTTAAATAAATGTGCATTCAAGTCAAAGGAAAAAGACCTCGGACGGCATTTTTTCCGTGGATCTATCCGTTGGATAATGTTCTCGAACGATTAAGGGGTCGCAGGACCTTAAAGCTTTAAAATTTCGAAATTTTATTTTTTTTAGATGTTAAACTCTTATCTTTTCTGAACATTTTGATATAATTATTTCCTTGAAATTCCTATTAGAACTGAAGTTATGGCTTTTACATTTATACACGTTCAATAGCTGAAGCGTCGTTTCGGAAACTTTGAAGCCATTTTTCTCCAAATGACGTTTTTGGGAATAACGCGCACGATATCTCAAAAACTTATGAATATTTTTTTCATGAAATTTTCGAAACATATGTTTCATGTTAGTCTGTATAAACTGAACCTAAAATTTATTTTTTATTGTTCAAAACAGTATTTTTTTCGGTAATTATACTGTTGAAATATTCTTAATTTTGCATTAGCTAAATACAACTTTATATTAAAAATATAAAAATGCTTTAAATACAAATTTATTTAGGTTCAGGGTAATTACCACAATTTGAAGTATAAGTAGACACAAAAATTTTCATTCTAGTTGGAATACTTATTTTGTAATCGTGAGCGTAAGCTGTGATGCCGATTTTTTGCTCGTCAAATGTCTAACAGTTTGGAGCCCCCTGTAAATGTTAATTCTGAATCTTATAATTTTTTAAATACATGAAATGAAAGAACATACTTATATATATTATTCCAATTAAAATTGTGTCGTAAAATCTGATACATTTTAACATATTAAATGTTGAAAATGGTCTCTTTTTTTCATTTTTTTCAATTTTAAGAGTCCTGAGACCCCTTAAACGATAATTAAATAAAACTCGAATAAATGTAGATGTGCCGTTTCCATTACACATATATAATAACTAGACATTTCCGAGGATCTTTTCTTGTCTACCAAACACTGACATTTTTCTATTAAATTCTGACCTGTACACCGGAAAAATTTGATAACAAATTCATTAAATTAATGACATCGACGAGCAGTGTTGCCAGATTGGGAGTTTGTCCCCATTTAGGGAAATTTTGAACATTTAAGTGAATTTTTAGGAACAAGTAGTTCATGGGGAAATTTTTGGGGACTATCAACATTTTTGGGGAAAACTCTTTTTTTTTTTTTTTTTTTTTTTTTTTTTTCATTCTTTCACTTAAAGTTTACTTTTAATCATCTGACAACATTGGATTTATCTCGAACTCGGTTTTGATTTGGAAAACAAAAATAAAGTACAGAAATCGGAGATATCATTTATTATTCTCGTGGTCTTGCTCGTCGTTTATCACATGACAGTTTACGTGTATCACAGGTTCATCATGACCTGCCTTAGACTATTCCCACCTTAATTTCCATATCACTATATAAGTGCGCAGATTTTCCTAGTCATCATGGACAGACACAGAGTTCAGATGAGACGACAAAAAAATTGGAAACAACGTTTTATAGGTTAAGTCAGATAGAAGCAGGTGAGGCCTACACCATTTCAGATTCATTCAAATCTCAAGTGATTCGAAATGCTCTAAACCTTGAAACACTTATTGGCATAAACACAGAGGGAGCTAATGTAATGATATGCCACCATCTTCCATTGAAAACAATTTAGAGAACTAGCATAAAAGAACTTGTTGTAAAATGTATCTCTCAATCTCTTCGATTAATTGCGAACATGCATACAAATTTCTGCTTATTTTAGATATATACTTTTTTCTTTTTATAAATGGAGAATTCTTTCAAAAAAAAAAGGCTTGATTTGGGGAAAAAATTTGACTTTAAATTTGTTAAACATATTTTATAATGGTAAATAGAAAATTGAAAATTTACTTTTTTTAGTAGAAACTGAGTTGGGGACTTTTTCGGGAAAAAAACCCTCATTTGGGAAAAATTTCAGAAATTTTGAGGAAATTGACTTTCGACTATCTGGCAACACTGTCGACGAGCAGAAAGTGTTGAGACTGCCGCAATATTCGCGGAGAAAGTTCCCCTCTCCTGCATAGGTCTTTTTCTTTTCTTTCAAACACTGACCGCTTTCCTTGAAACGCTTACCAGTACACTGAAAAAATTTGAAAAAGCAAGTGCATTGGTGTACTTGAAGTATAGGTAAATTAAACTAATATTACAAAAATATAATGTTGAAAATTTAAATTATTTATATTCTTATTAAAAACTTGGACATGTATAAAAGGACCTTCATGGCTCTTCAAACGATAAATAAAACACAAAATAATACAGGGTGTTTAAAAAATGACCGGTATATTTGAAAAATCAATAAACACTAAACGGGGAGCGATAGAAATACACCGTTTCTTGCAATATGCTTGGGACAACAGTAAATTTTCAGGCAGACAAACTTTCGCAATTAGTTAAAATTTCAACAACAGATGGCGCTGCAGTCTGAAAAAATCTAAACCACGATATTTTCCACATATTCACCATGCGCAGCAATAATATGGCGTAGTCTCTAAACAAAATTACCAGAAATCTTTGTAAACGTGTGAGGCGGGATGGCTTCACATGCAGAAGAGACATACTTTTTCAGTTGTTCAATTGTTTCTGAAGGATTGTGGCGGTACACCTGGTCTTTCAAGTGTTCCCACAGAAAGAAGTCACAGGGGTTCATGTCTGGCGAATAGGGAAGCCAATCCACGCCTCTTCCTGTATGTGTGAGATAGCCCAAAGCAATCACACGATCATCGAAATGTTCATTCAGGAAATTAAAGTCGTCGGCCGTGAGCTGTGGCCGGGCATCTTGCATAAACCACGAGGTGTTAGCAGTGTCCTCTAAGGCATTTTGTACCACCACAAATTCAGGAAGAATGTCCAGATAGCGTGGTGCAGTAATCGTAAAGCAAATAATTAGACGCACTCGTCTTCAGGTGCAGCATAGAATCCCAGAATAATATAAAAAGAATTCTTGCAAAGTTATGTTCTAATTAATTGCTTCAAAAATAATCTAGCTGTGCTTTTATAATTATCTAACGCAGTTATTTCTAACATCATTGACTTGCGTAGAACTTTTTTGCAATGAATTGAAGAGCTAAGTGGAAGAACATGTTAAGTAACAAAAATTACCTTTGAAGAAATTTGAAGTGAAAGTTTTTGCTGTAAATTTTAATGATTTATTTTCTGTTTGATACCATGTGTTTAAAATATTAACAGGTATGGCACTAAATTCTCTCAGAAAAACTTATTCAAATTTAATTTTCAAATGTTAAAAATTATTAATATTATTGACATTATTAAATATTAAAATATTAAATATCAATTAATAATGTCTTAAATCTTCAAGACTGAATAGAATCTTAATATTTTAGCTTCACCATGTGATAGGATACCTCATAACGCTTTCATCCAAAATATAAAATTTTTTTGAGAAAATGTAGCATAACATGTTCATCCACTCAGCTCTTCAATTGTTTTATAACGTTAAAAGTAGCCACAATCCTCAATCTATTCTTCATTGCCACCAATACATGTACCATTGAAAAGCTCCCAAATCGTCCTTTTTTAATGCCTGTAATTTCGTTGTAGATTTAATACAACATTTTCTATATAAATAATATTTATAGGTTTCTATAAAACTCTGAAAGATCTGAAAAGATTATTGCATGAAAAATAAATGTCATTCAAGGAGCTGATTATTTAGGACCACTGTCATTTTTAAAACCCAGCCAAGCAAAAGTTTTTTTAAGATTCAAGAAATAAAACCATTTGTTTTTTGTGACATTATTACCCAGGTCGAAATTCATGCTGGTATTTGTTTGATAGACAAGCATTAAATGCTGTATCCCAGCAAAGTAATCTAGCATAAACTACCATAACACATTTGCTGGTTCCACCATAATTACCAGCAAGTCATGATGTGTATTGGAACACTTTTCTGCTTGGCCAGCATACATATTCCAGCTTGTGTTGCTTGAATATGTTGCTGGCCAAGCATTCTGCTTTTCTAGCAGTAATTCACAAGCAACAGATACTTTTTTTTGTTGCTATTCTAGCATTACATTTCTACCATCAGTTGCTTTTAATTTTTGCTAGGATGGTATTACATTTCTAGCTTCACTTGCTTTTAATTTTTGCTATGCTAGCATTACCTTTCTAGCATCACTTGCTTTTATTTTTGCTATTCTTTCAGTTAGACAAAAAAAGACGTTGGTGGCGCCATCTTTGGAGTATTTCTGAAGCCCCTAGATTTTTTAGACGGAGAAACTTATATCGGATTTTCTTTTCCTCTGAGAAGGGCAGAACTCGCTACCTCCTGTTTGGGAACTCGATGCTCTACCAACTTCGCTACTGGGGGCCGTGTTTGTAAACGATTTTAAATGCGGGTAATGGGTGTAGAGCTGATTCTGCTGTGTGTTGATATTTTTATAAGATAAAAGTGAATTTATCAATGCTGTTATTCTCCAAGTTTCAATTAATAAGGTTAATTTTATTATTAGGGTTTTTTCTATGTTTAATGGATAATTAGAAAATGGCTTAATTATTATAATTCATTAGTGGTATTTTCTTTGCTTCATGAATGGTTTGAATATGGTCATAATTATTTTTTGCAGAAAAATAATAGATTTTGAAGTGTATTTAGGATAGAATTTATCAATTTCAGGTGGGGGTTAAGGTTTTCAAAATTTAGTCCTTATTGGAGTGGGGGGGGGGGATTAATTGTACATATTTTCAATTCGATTGTAATGAACTTATTTTTTAAATGAAACAGCGCTCCTTGAATTTTGAAATTTAACTGACTAAATTCTCTTTTTGAAAAGCACGGTTTTTTTTTTTTTTTTTTTTTTTTTTTTTTTTTTTTTTTTTTGTATAATTAAAATAATTAAACACTAAGAGAAACAACAGCTAAGAATTTTACGATGGGGAAGTAGAGGGGAGGCGCTTCTTCCCAAAAATCCTTCACGGAAATTAATTTTCAGTTTTTTTTTATATTTATGGGTTAAAAATTTATGTAAACGGGGGGGGGGGGGCGTTTTTTCCCAATAAATCCTTTATAGAAATTTAAATTTATTTTCAGTTTTTTTTTTTTTTTTTTAGATTTATGGGTTTAGATTTTATCTAAAACAAGTGGACGAAGGCAGCATTGAATTTACGTTGTAGTGGTTCCAAAAGAAAATCTACCGCACCTGGATTTTGAAATTTAACAAACTAATATTTTTTTTCTCTGATTTTAATAAACAGAGTAAATTTAATCTTTTCGAGAAACTTAAAAGAAATAAATACTAAGAAAAAATGCAGCTATGAATTTTCTTCCAATTCGAGGAGAGGGGGGCTTTTTCAAAAAAATATATATTTTGTCAAATATATATTTTTCGAGTAACTAAAAAAAAAAAAAAAAAATTGATGCTGCCAAGCATTAACAAGCATACAATACCTACCTCATCAATACTGGGAAACTTATATCAGTTACTGGCTACTAGTTATTAGTTACCAATAAACTAGCATATTATGCTGGCAAGCATAAAAAAGCATATAATAGCATGTAAATGTAGTGGTTCCAAAAGAAAATCTACCGCACCTGGATTTTGAAATTTAACAAACTAATATTTTTTTTCTCTGATTTTAATAAACAGAGTAAATTTAATCTTTTCGAGAAATTTTTTAATTATAACTAATTTTTCTTAACTAATTTTTCAATTTTTCCTAACTAATTATAACTAATTTTTGAACTAATTTTTCCGTTCGCGCAACATCTTAGAAAATAAAACATAAATTTAGCAATTTTTTGCAATTTTCACCGTGCAACTCTTCGCTCGTTTTGCCAGAACAAAACGGCCCAAAACTCACCAGGTGGAGGTGGTTGCACGTAGAGTTCCATACCTCTCCATGCTTTGATAGAAGCTTAAACAGCAAATAAGCACTAAAGTGCTTGTACATAGCTTGTCATGCTATTTCTCCCCTACTACGCTGGCTGCATAGTAGGGTGGGTCGAAAAAAAGAAATTTTTGATTTTCGTGACGCTTTAGTGCGGAAAAGTTGCCTATTGTAATCAGAAGAAAAACGGCATAAAAGTTTTTAAAATCGGTTAACATCTTCCATTCGCGCATCGTACTTAAAGTTGATGAAAAATTTCAAAAATCGTGTCTTTTCTCTAATTTTTTTAAGTTAATTAAAACTTTAAAAATCAACATGCTTTAGCTTTTTATTCTTGTTTCATAGTTTACATAACCTAAATAAATTAAATTCTAATCAATAATCTAATTTTTCCGTTCGCGCAACATCTTAGAAAAAAACATAAATTTAGCAATTTTTTGCAATTTTCACCGTGCTTCGCTCGTTTTGCTAGAACAAAACGGCCCAAAACTCACCAGGTGGAGGTGGTTGCACGTAGAGTTCCACCTCCGCCTACCCAACAAACCATCCAATTACTGGGTGTGGCATTTATATTATATTTGCAATTATTTACAAAGATTTTCTACAGATTAGAATTCTTTGGCTTACTGTGATTATTGCGTTTTCTTTTATATCTACTACACATTTAAAGTCTGATTTTTTGAAGAAGTGAGGCATAAACGATTTAGACTTCGGTGTTGTTTGGATATAGCCATCTCTATCTTCATGACAATATAATTTTTCGAGGTCTCTATTACAAGCCATCTCTATCTTCATGTCAATATAATTTATTCGAGGTCTCTGTTACAAGTTTGACACACATCTTAACAGTCTCGGTGTGACAGGGAAACATTTTTATTTCCCTGTTGAGAGTAGTGTCAGAAGTGATGAATTATTTAACATCATCTTCACTCAGGTCCCGCGGCATTGGGGAAGGATACACCTCACAAGAATTCGAATTAATAATTTCTTTTTAATCGGAAGCTTGAAAGTTTCCATTCGGTGGCATTACATTTCTGACAGTCTTCTTCTTTGGGGAGGTTTGTCTTTCTTTTACGATCCTTCTGTAACTAATATCCCGAATACCTTTTCTTTAATCCACAATCATTGCCAACAGAACATTCTCTGGGCGTGCAAAAAACGTACTTCGTTTTATTACTGGATCGACAACTTGTATTAATTCGTCGGATAAATAGCGTGATATTTGGATTGCTTGAAATGCATATTTTGCTCAGTCAGTAAAATATTTGCTTATTTTATGGCAAATTATACAGGCATGTATGATTTTATGATGAAGCCAACTATTTCTTATAAGTTTACGCATGAATCTGATACAATCTAAGGACTCGATTGGCCGCAGTTAGTCATCTGGAATCGGACAAAGTACCAGGGTCCCAATTTGCCAAGTCCTCTGGACAATGTCCAAGGTGATTGCATTCAAAATGTCCCAAAAATACTATTGTTATTTGCTCAAAAATGTCCTTCCTATATCAGGAATCGAACAATCTGCGTGTTCACAATCGACCACAGGTGCTTTTTCACAGCAAGTGAGCTTCTACCCGATTGACGCTCTAAAAGATCTAGGCCCTTCAGTTCGACCGTGAATATGTTGAAAAATTTGATTATAAGAAAGCTCATTAAAATGCCGGATGCTTTTGCTCCACATTTTATTATTTTCTAGTCGGTGGAAAGCACCATAATTCCATCCAGTGTTTGTCACAGTATCATCACACCCTACTACTTCTAGTTTTTCTAGTGATATTGATAGTTCAGACAAACAAGAAATAAATCTTTGACTTATATCATTCGATGAACTCGAAGAAGGAGATACATGTCCAATATAAGTTGATCCAGAATCCTGGATAAGAGAATAGTATTCTTATTTCACATTCCAGTGAAATTGCTTGGCATTAAATTTTTCGCAGAACAAAGTATCTCATTTTTGTTCGTCCAAAAATACCCGAACTTTCCTGAGAAATGTGAATCGGTTTTTCAAATCCGTCCTAAAACGACTCTTTTCTATTTTTATTTTACACTTATCAACCACATCAGAACTGTGCCGGATAACTGTGAACTTGACGCCATGACAACTTTTGGCCAATCAGAAATTCCGAAAAGATCGGTGTACAGAGCTGTTGCGTTAAGTTTAATTCTCATCTGCCATTTGGGCTTTTAGTCGATGTACTCGGTTTGTATTTATCTTCCTCATACTCCGAGTCTTCAAAAGAAGTGTGTTTGAGTTCATCAATGGAGGATATTCCAAGTATGGGTTCGAGGCTGAAAAAAGTCACGTGATACCGGTAATTTACCCAAGGAACGTCTAACTGATAAGAAGGGAAGATACTACTGCTTTGCCTCATGAACTGTTTCATTGGCTAGCGGGGATTTACATTACATGTCTACGGAGCCTTCCTTCTTTACGCTAGAAGTTTTTACCTTGACCACGTGATCAAAACGGAGATGGAATATCCTCCATTTCATAGTACACTGCCACTTTAGGAGCATTAAAATTATTTGAGGACCCACTCAGTGCTTGCTGAGGATCACGAGCTTTCCCCTTGGTCTTCACATTTAACTTTTTTGTAAATACATCCGATTTTCTTCCAAATTGTAATTGCTTTGAAGAATCACGAATCTCAACTCAAAGATACGAATATTTTTGTTTTTTTACATAAGCATTTAATTAGGATTACACATTGACATGCATGTGGTCTTTTTAATATAATATAAATACCACACCCAACAATTGGACGGTTGATTGGGTAGCATGTTGGTAGAGCTCAACGTGCAACCACCACCACGTGGTGAGTTCTGTGTAGTTTTGTATTAGCAAAACGAACTAAGGGTTGCACGGTGAAAATTGCGAAAAATTGGTAAATTTATGTTTTTTCTAAGGGCTTTCGTGAACAAAAAAAATTGGATTATTGGTCGGAATTTAATTTATTTAGGTTATATGAACCATGAAACAAGCATAAAAAGCTAAAGCGTATTTATTTTCAAAGTTTTAATTAACTTAAAAAAATTAGAAAGAAGTCGCGATTTTTGCAATTTTTCATCAACTTTAAGTTCGGTGCGCGAATGGAAGATGTTAACAAATTCTAAAAATTTTTATGCCGTTTTTCTTCTTATTACAATATGCAACTTTTTCGCCCTAAAGCGTTACGAAAATCAAAAATTTCTTTTTTTCGACCCACCCTACTGCATAGCATATTATGCGGTCAAGCATGAAAAAGCGTATAATAGCACGTTAAGGCACTTACCTCTCCATGCTTTGAAAGAAGCTTAAACAGCAAATAAGCATAGCATGCTCGTACATAGCTTGCCATGCTATTTCTCAATCTGACTGCATAGCATATTATACTGCCAAGCATAAAAAAGCATATAATAGCACATTAAGGTACCTGTCTCTCCATGATTTGAAGAAACGTGAACAGCAAATAAGCATAACATGCTTGTACATAGCTTGTCATGCTATTTCTTCCTAAGCTTGCTGCATAGCATATTATGCTGGCAAGTATAAAAAAGCATATAATAGCACGTTAAGGTACTTACCTCTCCATGCTTTGGAAAAAGGCTTAAACAGCAAGCAAGCATAATATGCTTGTACATAGCTTGTCATGCTATATCTACCTAAGCTGGCTGCATAGCATATTATGCTGGCAAGCATAAAAAAGCATATAATAGCATGTTAAGGTACCTACCTCCCCATGCTTTAGAAGAAGCTTAAACAACAAACAAGCATAAATGCTTGCACATAGCTTGCCATGCTATTTCTCCTTAAGATGGCTGCATAACATATTATGCTGGCAAGCATAAAAAAGCATATAATAGCACGTTAAGGTACATACCTCTCCATGCTTTGGAAGGAGCTTAAACTGCAAACAAGCATAAAATGCTTGTATATAGCTGTGTAAGCTAGCTATATAGCTTGCCATGCTATTGCTGTGTAAGCTAGCTATATAGCATGTGATGTTGGCTAGCATTATAAAGCATATACTAGCATGAAAATCTAGCAAACAAAGCAATACATAGCAATAACTAGCATATTTTGTATGCTAGTACTAGCAAGAATTTTGACTTGGGTAGTAAGAGCAAAAACTATGTCCATAAAATAGCATATAAAAATTTTAGCATACACGTGAACTTGGATATTTTACACATAACAGTCGATAATAATAAGAGGCCTCACGAATTTCCTTCCAGGACGTGAGTTCTAACTGTCTTTGATGGAACTTTCATTAATGTTGAGTCTGCTTTTTCATTCTTAATCTTTAATTTCTTATTTTGTTATGACCTATGGAAGTGCCCATGCGGCATTCTGTGTACTAATTGGCTAAATATGTCATCACTTGTTGGAATCACACTGTACTAAAATAAACCGTGAAGTGCGAGTATCACTCGTGCTCAGAGTGTTTCGTATATTAAATATATGAGTTATTAACTATATTATTAAGAATATCGCTGAAATTTTGGTTTGTGTATAGCTGTATACACTAGAAAAGTATGAGTGGGTATACCATAAAAGTTTAAAGAACTTATGAAGCCTAAATAATATCAAATATTGCTCTTTTTCTTCCTATCTTAATCTTTTTTTTATAAACTTAATTCGGTAATGACAATAAAAGTAATGCATGTTTAAACTTCATTTGTCATTTCATAAAAGTAAATTCAGTGCAGCATAATCTTTTCTTTTTACAGTGTAGCTAAAACAAAACACTTGTTCTAAGTTTAAACTTGGCATTGTGCTAATCGTGCTTAAAAATGAGGTTGCACAGTTACAACGCGCCCTTGGTCCGTGCCGCGTTTTTCCAGATAGGTTTTTAATTAACCTTTAAAAACACGGGTGGAGTATTGAGAGAGCCACTCAATGCAAACTACACTATATGGCCAAAAGTGACCGGCCACTTGCGATTTTAGACATTTTGTTAAATATCTGAAAAAATAAATGAGGAATTAACCTGAAACTGCAGATGGGTAAACAGTATAGTATAGGTCATATATTTCCGCGAAGATTTTTTCACGAAACCCCATAAGGGTCATTCCATGCAAAATGATCAAATCAGCTGTGACTGACATGTCAGAGATTTTAACGAAAATATAGATCATATCTATATCAAAATATATATCTATCAAAAGTAGATCATATCTATCAAAAGTAGATCATATCTATCAAAAGTAGATCATATCTATCAAAAGTAGATCATATCTATTTATGAGTAAATGTAAAATAATAGATTTCAGGATTGTTTATTTAAGTATTAAAATTTACATTAAAAGTGGATGCAAAATCGAGGTTTTGTCTAAATGCTTAAAATTTCAATTTTGATTATTAGCCTTAGGAATGGAAAGACTATATTAAAAATTATTTATAATTAGGAATGAATAATAAGTAACAGATTGGCGTAATTTAGTAACTGTATTTTTATTCCGTAATTAGAAAAAAAATATTTTTCAAAAATTTTGAGGGAAAAATGCATCATTTCTATTGCTTGTTTTAACATGAAGGAAAGCTCTGACAAGTTTAAAATTTCTTGACATTATAGATAAAGTATATATTTTAAATAAGCATTTTAAAAGGCATAAAGATGAGGATTTGTATCCAAATATAGTAGTACGTCCAATATTGTGTACTCCTATCTTGGCACTAATTAACAGATATTTGATACAAGCCCTCATCTTTGCTTCTTTTTGAGAACAACGGATTTCAAGCTCATTATATCGACGATAATTTTCAAAATTTTCAAGTTATGATTTTGATACTTTCAAAAAAGTTGCTCTGTATTGTTAGCTAATACATTATGCATATTATATTTTGATTCCATTCGCGCATGCGCAGTGAAAAATTTTTTAGTATACCTGCTCATTTTTCATCTAATTTTTACTATTTTTTAATTCTGATTGCAGAGTATTATGTACAATGTTGTTTGTCATATTTTCTGAAAATAACTTTTTTTTATATATGAAGAACTGTGTAAAATATAATCAAAAAGCTTAGCGAAATTTGGGACTGTTTCTATAAAAACCTTAATTTTTCTACGAGTATACATGCTATCCTCATACAAATGAACACAGTATATTACAATATGCCACTTATTAAAAATCTCGAGTTTGAACGCTTTTGCTATATTATTTTTACAGGTTTATCCAAAAGATATTCGTTCTTTTTAAATTGTTGACTGTCCCCTATGGGGTTTTGAGGAAAAAGCTTCGCGGAAATATATGACGTATACTATACTGTTTGCACACCTGCAGTTTCATGTTAATACCTCATGTATTTTTCTAGATATTTAACAAAACATCTAAAATCGCAAGTGACACCTTTGGCCGTATAGTGTAGTCGCGAATCCCATAGTATTTACGTGATTAAGTCTATTTAAATTAGTCTGTTTTAACAATTTGACATATGTGGCTTTTATATTGCTACTGGTTATACATTGCACAAATATTTCATTAAAAGTTGTTATCTATGCTTTAAAAGTTGGCAGCGCGTAAAATACGCCGTCCCTGTCGTTATGTATTTCCAAACCGTCTTTAAGGGTTAATAGCTCGGATAATTACTGACGAGTTTTTTCGAAAATCATTATCAGGAATCTTTTTATTCTCCTACAACGGTAGATACTTCCAGCGATACTCAAAACCTCGTCTGATTGTTTGCAACTCGAAATTTGTCTGTAATGGAAAAATGCGAATTTTCCCAAAAACTATTTGACTTAAGGGTAATAGCTATAATTTTCCTGCAAGCTTTAAATTAACATCTACTACCTCTAATTTTTCATAATTTTAGTTTCAGCAGATTCGGAAATAGAGAGGTGGGCATATTTTTACACTACATTTTGACGATATCTCTGAAAATATAATACCTAAAATTAAAAGATATATATTTTTGAGTTCAGCGTTACGAAAGCTTTCACACTGTACCCAACAAGATATACAAGGAAAGATTATTTTTTTAAATAACTTAATTAGCACCTCTACATTCTTCCTAAATATATTTGTGAATAGTTAATAATCTGTTAATAGTATTTATTACTCCTCTTAATTTGAAATTTCCACGTTCCATAGTTTTTGAGTAAAATGTCTGTGACTGACGAAAAGGCAGACACAAGAGTGATCTTTTAATGGTTCCATTTTTACTGTTTAAGTACGGAACCCTGAAAAGGAAGGAAACCCCTGACTTTTTCCTCCTATAGTTAGTATTAGTTTCACAAAATACCAACACACTCGTATAGTCCATAAATGCGGCTTCTTCAAATTTTTTGTTGCAATTGGTTTTATATTATATTAATGAATCTAAAATAAAGATCATTATACAACTACCCTTTTAACGTATTTAACATAAATAAGTTATTTTTCGTTTACAGAAATTTGTTTTGAATATTTCTCTCAGAAAAGAAATTAAATGAGATTTCTTTATCTAACGTCTGTATTTCGCGAGAAATAAAAGTATTTGCATTTAATAAAACTTATGGAAATCGAAATGGGAGGAGAAGATAAACAATAAATATGAATATTTTTAAATAATCAGGACTATGTTAAACTGTAATATTTCCCTTTGCAAACAGAATTTTCGGAGTAAAGTATTGCCTCCTTATGTAATATTTTAACTTTACTTTCATATTTTCAGCTACCCCAGAGAAGTAGGATAAACATTATTCTAGCAATACAGGATAATAACATTAATTAACATTTATAAACAGTGCGTGGCTTTAACTCTTGCCTAAACTACACTCGTGAGCTGCCAATGATTCACAACGTATAATTATGTTTAATGGATGATATGTCTACGGATTAATTATTCGTTACTATATCAATGTTTAATTAAACTGATTCGCTGTTAGTATGCTCTTAAAACAGACATGTAATGAGTTTTTCCGCACAGTAAAATTCAATAACTGCTTAATAGTAATAATGCATTTGTTCGGCATTGAAGATAAATCATATTAAAGAAGATTATATAATCTCCAGAATTTGTAGCGCATCTGATAGTTATAGAACTAATGTAACTAGATTTAAAAGAGTTTGAGTACAAAATTTGATGAGCTAGGATATAATTTGATAAATTCAATGCTGTAAGTAAGCATGACTGAGAAAAGATACATAAGTAGATATAGTATGCATTATACTTGTATTATTATTCTGAAGCTTTCGATATGGATAATTATTTTATCTTGATAAATCATCGTCAGGACATATGCATATAATATAAATGTATGTTTTATATCCCGTGTTGTCTATTTTTATCTCCTTTATCTTATATTTCTTTAATAATTTATTGTTTTGATGTATAAATAAATAAACTTATAATGTTTTAACTAAAGGTAATAATAATGTATTCATTTCCCCCCTATATAATAAACACAGAAATAATAGTACTTTATAAACCACCTAATTTACTATCATTTTAAAATATCTCGCATTATTCATCTCATGCAATTATCTCTGAGCTCTTAAATGGCTTGGATATCGCATATCAAATGAGATCACAATTTGAGAGAATTTATCTCTGTAAATACTAGTGTTAATTCTAATGTATATTTTAGTTCCATGTGAATCAAATAGAGAATAGATTAATCCTTTGACTGTCCAGGACTGGCTACTTTTTTATGTTTTTTGTGGTAGATTTCTTTACAAAAAATGTCCTAAGACTAAAAGGAAAATACTCAACTGGAAAGTATTCTTCCCGATCCATAGTCAAAAGTTTAGCGGATTAAATTATTTTATTCTTACAGTTTTAAACCGAGGAAATTTATATCGTCTATTATTTATTTAGAGTGATAGAAATCTAGAAGTTCGTTTTAGTTAAAAAAAATTTGCATAGAAAATTAAACACAAACTCGCTGTTTCAAAAATTTTTCTATTGTAACTGATGGAAAAATGAAGATGATGAAACGTTTTTAAGTATACTTATTTCGGACTTTCCTATTAAGCTTTTGTCACTAATTTTCACAACATACGCAATATGCTTCAACATCGTCTTCAGTAAATCTGGTAAATGTTTGACGCGTTGCCAGTCAGTTAAAATTTTAATACTTTCCAACAAAGTTGAAAAGTGTTTATGCATTCGGTTTGTCTATCCGTCTGTCCCCGCTCTAACTCCTGTAAATATACTCAGATTTTCATGAAATTGATAAATGTTACTTAGGGCCACCTAAGCATGTTTGGTATAGTATATGAAGTATGTGGAATTAATAGTTCATTTACAGCGGCACCCAGAAGAATTCCATTACATTATGGTATATAGGAAAAAAATCGTTTGCAGAGTATTTTAATGACATCACGCTATTCCAAACGTATTGAAACTAATATAAATCACTGAATATTTCACTACAAGATAATTACGATAGAATACGGAGTTCATAGCATATGTCGTTCATTTACAGGGATGCACAAAATAAATCGATTTCAGTACTGTCTTTGAGTAATAATGGAAGGAAATGCATTATAAATTTCGGAATGCGTATTTAAATTTAACTATTTTTTTTTGCATTTTACTAGTTGTATATAAATTCTAGACCTCGTATACAGGGCTTCACAAAGGAATACGTGTGTCATTCTCCTTATTAGCGGAAATTGCTGAAGGGAAATTTCAACTAATATATATATGTAAATCTTAACTGAACTAAATTTTGGCATGCATGTAGTTAATAGATACAAATCTATATACAGGACTGCTCAAATAATTAGGACAATTTTCCGATTGCAGACGGGAACAGTTGAATGGTTTTCAAGTGTCTTATGTGTTTCCATATGGTTGAATTAGACATAATATTTTAACTTATTAACGGTGCAGTTTTGTTACATTATTCTGAATGTGTTGAAAAATGTTTCTTAATCTATGATTTAAGCATGATTTTTTTCTTTCTTGGTTTAATCAGTTTGTTTATTTACCAGCACTTATTTAATCTGTTATTAAAAAAAATATTATTGGATTATTTCTATTTCAAAACCCTGAAAACTATCTAGCAAACTGAAATTTTTAAAAAGTAGCGGACTGGTAATACAGGTTTTGGATACTATGTCCCTTATTAGACACCTTTACTTAACTCAACATAGTTTTTGTAGGTAAGATGGGGATCCATCTTCCCTTCCTAGGCTCTTGCAGGCCCTTTTGCCCCTAGTCTAGCCGGCCCGGAGGCCTTTCTTTCTTAAGGCTGAGCACTGCCCAGTGCCCGTCACGCAGCTTAACTACCAAACAAAGAGAAAAACAGCCGATTGCGACAGTTCTCAACCACTCAACCCGAAAAGAACCAAGTGGTCATGCCTGGTTCGCCACGACCACCCGCAGGATTCAAACGCCTATTGAGGAGTCAAGAAAAGGATTTTGTGATCGATTTTTAACCCGATTTCTCATATGATAGAATTATAAAAAATTCCGTTGTTTTCGCCTGTAGAACAATATAGTGGTCTTCCGCCGTTGTTGTTGATGTTCGTGGACGCCCATTCCTGAACTCAGCTCTTCCTATCGTTTGTAAGGCTGTCGAGTCTCGTGAAACGATGCTGTGAACGATCCAGATCTCTTCTGACTCACTTCGACGTTCTTCCAACCTCACAATGATGCGACCTTTGGTAAAGTCATCCAGATGACATCTTCTGGATTGCCTGTTGATCATATCACACAGTATTAGCAACAAACAGCCATTGAAATCTCTGTACACCGTGCAATAGATTTCACCGAATTGCTGAGCGTACACCGTCTATGTGCTTCATACCCTTTGAACCTCTTCCTGTTATGTTATATGCCATATATGCACATGCCCTACTGCATCGATCCCAGGTATGTCTCTTGATTGGTATTTCAACCCTTTCTGTTGCCTTGTTCGTCTTTTATGCTAATTTATCCGCCTCGTCCTACATTTTTGCACACCAGTGTATGTAGAATGCCTGCGAAATACTTCATGCGGTTTCGTAACATTTATTTACTTTCATTAGAAACTAAAAACGTTTTCTTCCTTGATAAAAACCTATGCAAAAAAGAAAGTGCAAACATTTTCCCCAAATATATTTCATTAAAATTTCTGAGGAATTGAAAAAGAAGAAATATATTTCAATATTCAAAAATAAATACGTATTTCTTAACATAAATAAATGTTCGTGACAAACGTTTTCAAGAGTAGACAAAGACATTTCAAATATGTCTTCAAAAATATTTTGAATTCCTCTAAAGAAAGGAAAGAAACGAAAGTTTCGGAATTTCAAAGTAAGATTTGCACGTTACCAAATAAAAGTTCCACATGCTTTTTTCTTAAATTAAATTTATAAATAATACATGCAAGATTGTTTTCAGATATATGTCCCGTGATTTAAACATTTTCAAAATATTTTAGAAAGCTTCGAAAATTTCGACATTTTCGATCTGGAGTTTTAGAAAACAAAGGTTATATATTTTATATATCTATTCTGTATCAGTATTCGAAATCTTTTATTTCAGTTCCCCTCAAATACGATAAGAAATATTTAAATTGATAAAGACCTTCTATGGAATAAGCATACGGCTTTAAAATTCTGCAAAGATTAGAAGATTTTATTTTATAAAAAAAGAAAATTCAATAAATATATATCTTACACTTCCATCCACAGACATTTTATTAAAAAATATATTTACAGTAGGGGAGGGTAGCCGAATATCGACCACTAAAAAAACCTTTAAAACAATTATTTTTTAACCTTAAGTTTACTTTTAGCTTGAACAATTTGTCAAAAGTGGTCCAAATTCAGCGACTGGTCCCCTAAGTTGGGCCCATAGTCTCCTAAATTCGACAAAACAATATTAGGCTTTTTTAATGAGTAGGGAATATAACTAATTTTATTAAAACAAAAGTTTGTGATTAATGCAACAAATAAACAAACAACAGCAATGAAATATAGTGAAATCAAATACCTGAAAGTATGAGTAATTGTTTAAAATCAAAATGTATTCAAAGTATAAATCAAAGTTATAAGACAGTAAGGATAGAAATTATGAAACTAATAGCCAATTACTTTAATATCATGTAAGAAGTGATGCAATGCTTACACATGAATTTTATTGCGCATTTTGTATTCCAGCACACACAACATGGAATCATATTTGGCAATCTGAACGCTGAATCATTTCTGTTACTTTTTTTTCTTACAAATTACGCAAAACCAATCATAACTGTCTTGATTTTTCTTTTTAGATTCAGAATCAGTAGACATTTTCTTTGCAATAGAAGTTTTCTTTACTTTTTGTTTATAGTTCTTCCCTTCCATCATTTTCTTTCCAATTGAATTACGCCTATTGTTTAAAACTTAATGTTCTAAATATTTTTGTGCTTTGAGAGCTTCTTTTTATCGTTTTCTCTTTTTCATCTCAAGCTTTAATTTATTTTGCGAAGATTTTAACACGGTTGTTTTTCGGTTCCTTCTACACTTTGATTTAACTGATTTTGCAAAGGGAGCTAACATTTCTAATTATTCTTTGTGTCTTAAGTGGGTTTTGTAGCTGCAGCCTTCTTGCTGGTCAGTTTTTTCACAACTTTTGTGATCGTATACCTACTCCAATTTAAAAAACTCAAATTGGTCCAATTCAGTCAACTCCTCCATTTTTGAAACAGATAATATCAAGACCAAGAAGTAAAACGAAAGCAAACAAATCTGCGTGAAGAATATGCACAATAAACACGCGAATTTAGATATGTACATGAAAACATAACAACTTACCTTAGTTTTAAAGTATTTTCTTACTTTTAGTAGGAAAAAAATAGATCAGAACAGCTAATTTTAGGTTCTTTGAAATTTTCTGAAAACAACACGTGAAAGGCGGCAACTTTCTCTAATCATAAATGACGTCATTTTGATGAGAAGAAATTCAGCGGTAGATGGCGTCTCTTTCTGTACTTAACGGCAGAATTGTAGTAGTCCATTTAAGGCGGCGGATCAAATATGGCTATTCTCCCCTATGTGAGACAAAACGCATAATGAAATATTTTCTATACATATATTTTTTAAAGCCCATACTTTTTATTCTGGTAAATAAAATGTTGCTTTATTAGATAAAATGCATTTATTTTGATCTGGAAATTTTAGACTCAAAGTGAAGAAAAAAAATACTCACTTTAAAATAAATATCTTGTTGTCTGGGTATTTCATGTATGTTATTTAAAATAGCATCAAAAGAGAATGCTAATGAAAACAACCTAAATTCTCATATATTACGCCCCACCAGTGGCTGAGAGGTGCTGCTCTCGAAGCTGGTAGACGGTAGGTTCGAGCCTAGTCGCGCCCGTCGGCCTAATCGTTTCAGAGTTTTCGTGTTTTTTTTTAAACCTCGGATTTCCATGCTTAAATACGGGTTAGGTTCCCTTAGAAAAAACCCCCATGGAGGGCACTCCCCCGTCGGACTTACATTCATAAAGTAGATCGCCGGCAGTCAAAAATCAACCCAATCAACCCAACCCATGTATTTTTTTATACAAAACATTATATGATTCTATATTACTAACCATTTAAATAGAAACAAGAACGAACAAGATACGAATAGCAACAAGACGGTGGTTTCCTTTTATAAAATTAAGCTGTCAGTTTTATTTTTCTCTCTGTGATGCTGTAACAACAGCGCACTGCATTAAAATAAAAGAAAAAAACTTTCTGCGCATCTTTTGCTTCATTTGTATATTATTTCGCGATAGTGACGTCCTATACATACTTTACTGTAGCTGTTTAAGAGTGAATCGTAAATATGGAATTCTTAAGCGGATGCGAATGACGTCATTTTACATAAAATAAAAGCGTGTGCTTTAAGTCTAAATATTGCAATAGGTTTTGCACTATTTATATATACATATACTAGCAGACCCGCCCGGGTTGCCCGGGGTTTCTAAATAATAACCTTAAACAAAACTTAAGTTTGTAAGATTTTATATCTTTGGAAATTCTTTTAAATGAACCTAATTTCGGAGGCCCCATTACCTTCCGCAGCGAATAGTGTGTTCCCATCAAACTTCTTTTCGAACGAACATGTAATCTAGATCCCCACTACATATGGCAACATTTACTGGAAGTGCTCGCACGTGCGGAAGACAATCGAAAATCAAGTTGAGTGAGCCAAACCTCGTAGGAATCAAGTCCATAGAATCCAAAAAAAAAGAAAAAAAAAAGAATGCATCATTGATGTTTGAAAATGTTGGTAACTAAAGCCGAAGATAAAATTTCATAATACATAGAGTAGCTGAATTGTAATATAAGTTGAAGGAAGCAAATCTCGTTGAAATTGGGCCCTTAAACCCGAGAAATAACGCTCCACCAGGCGGTGGGTGATGCCCTCTCACCTTGTAAATTTTATGAATTACTGTTAGCATTAACATGACATTTAATAAACGGATGAAATACATTATCTAAAGTTACATTTAAAGCAACGCGATTTTTAATTTACGGCTGTGGTGAGTAGACGTAAGTTGAGGCTGAAAAAGGAGATTAATATTCGAAAAAGATGGTAGCTGAGGCATATAGAAAGACCGGGTCCTGGGGACCAGGGTCTTAACTGGAATGTAATTGGGTATAAGAAAAATTGTTAGGGGTTTTAAAGTAGCTGGAAAACGCTAAAACTATTTTAAAGAAAATTGCAATAGAATAGGCTAATTTTAAATGAGCTGTAACAAAGTCCCCAAGAAGACGATTAATATTCAAAATTGGTGGTAGCTGAAGTCTGCAAATTTTTTTTTGTCTTTCATGTAGTAGCTAGAGAACGTAAGAAAAAAAAAGTTTTTAGAAAATATAAAGTTCGTGAATCGGACCATTTTTACAGGAGCTATAACAGGAGGCACAAAATGGCCCAACTGATAGTTGAGAGCAGGTCCTTATATGAAAACATGTTTAAATATTTTAGTACTTAGCATTTTAGATCTTCAATTAGTCAAAATTAATCAAGAGTAGGAAATAATCATTAGAATAATGTTTTAAAGAAATGCGCATAAATGGGGTAAATGCTTAAAAAGGGACTCTAGAGTCCCAATAAAAATATGAGGGTGTTGGTCTAGGGGCAAGAGTCCAAGACTCAATTTTAAAATTATGCAATGAGACGGTGAGAAAATTAGGGCGTACAAAATGCATAACACACAAAAAGTTCAAGGGGACCCGGATCGGGCCCTAAAGGACCCCAAGGTTCCCCAGGATATTAACTAGAATATAGAAACTGGAGAAAAACTAAATGGAAAAATGGTTCAAAAATGAAGATCGGGTTAAGAGGGGCAATTTATTAATAATTTATGGTGCAAAAGCATCAAGGATCTTTGCACCGAACCCCAAGAGGGAAGGGACTTAAGTAGCATGTAGTTTGGTATAAATACAATTTTTAGTAGTTTTTAATGTAATCAGAGGACGCTAGAACTATGGTAATGAAAATTGCAAGGAATTCGGATCAACGACGATACACAAGGGACCCCAAGAAGACGATTTATATTCAAAATTGGTGGTAGTTGAAGTCTGAAATATTTTTTTGTCGTTCATGTAATAGCTGGCGAACCTAAGTTGTTAGAAAAAAAAAAACTTTCGAATCGGATTATTTTTAAGGCAGTTATAATAGGGAGCCCAAAAGGGGCCAACCGATAGTTGAGAACAAGGCCCTAACATGAAAACATGTTAAAACGTTTTACTTAGCGTATTAGACCGTCTATTAGTAAAAATTATGCACAGGGTATGAATTAATCATTAGAATATAATTTGAAAGATAAAGGCAAGAAATTGGGGAAATGCTTAAAAAAGGGCCCTAGGGCCTCAATAAAAATATGTGAGTGTTGGTCTAAGGAGAACAGTTCAAGACTCAACTTTAAAATTACGCACTGCGAAGGTGAAAAAATTAGGATGTGAAAATCGCATGGCAGACAAAAAATTTAAGGGGCCCTTGAACGAGCGTTACGGGATCTAGACGGGCTGTGTAGATTTAAAACGAATAGAATTCAGTTTTCCTTTTATTAAATAGAATAAAATTGAGTAAAAAAAAAGTACCTTTGATTTCTTGTTTCAGACTCCAGTTGCGTTCGAAATGCATTTATGAAACACTTAATTATAACTCAGGAACATTGACTGCTTACTTGATGAGTTGATATTAACAAAAAAAAACTTAAAGAATAAGAATTGACTCGAATGAAATTACGAATTAACTGGTTTTTCATATTTTTAATTGAACAGAATTAGATTGAGATTTTAACCACACACCTCACGAATAAAACACATAACATTCTGAACTTGGAACACAGCTCCGCACAAAAGCAGTAAAATACAGAAATAAATTTATCTAATAAAAGAAAATAAAACAAGATTAATAAGCATATAATACAGAAAAATTATAATAGGAATTTTAAAATTAAACCCTGTGGCTATACAATCCAAGAAGGATCTGGGCCGACAGTGCCCATCTCTGTTTTCTTGACCCTGGGCCCCGAGGTGCTATGCAGCATGCGTCCCGGCCAGGTGGTCAACCTAACGCGAGACCCTCGGTGTTTAGTTCCCAAGCAAGCTTGGTACTCATTTTATCGACCCCGAAGGGATGAAGGGCTGAGTGAACCTTGCCCAGTCGGGAGTCGAACTCTCGACCTGCGGTGCAGCAGACAGGGGTGCTGACCACTACACCACTGGGCTTATTTTAAAATTTAAAAAGAGTTAAAATAATAAGAATAAAAATTGAATAAAGTCTTCTATTTTTAAGGCAGAGAAAACCAGTCATTTTCAGTTCTCGTAGTGCTGAGATCTATATCTATCTTTCAGTATTAAAGTCTCTGCTCATAAGAAATCATACATCCTCCGCCCCCGGCAGGAGAGGGGACACCTTTGAAATGGGACGCTTGATGTCACCTTCAGCTGTTTTAATCAAAACAACTCGTACAAGATTGTCCGGTCCAGGAAAAGTCTTTAGAATGCGGCCCAACTTCCATCTCATGGGCTGAAATCGATCATGAACAATCACCATGTCTCCTTCTAGTAGATTAGTTCGTGGAGTAGCCCATTTTGGACGCTGTTGGAGATGTTGAAGATATTCACGTGACCATCTACACCAAAATTGATTCTTTGCTTTTTCGATCAAGCGCCACCGAGCATTTAATGTTAGAATTCTGTTATTTGAAGATTCTGGAATATCAAGGAGGTGTGCTCCTATTAAAAAGTGACCTGGAGTTAATGCACGTGGATCTGATGGATCCGAAGACATAGGGGTTAAAGGTCTTGAATTTATACAACTTTCAATTTGACATAGCAAAGTAGTTAATTTTTCAAAATTCAATACACTAGCTTTACATTATTTTAGAATGTGATGTTTAGTAAGCTTTACAGCTGCCTCCCATAGCCCACCAAAGTGTGGTGCATATGGAGGGATGAAATGCCAATTGATTTTCTGGCTCGAAAGAAATTCTTGAACTTCATTTTCTTTCAAATATTGAAATAGCTGCTTTAACTGATTAGCCAGACCTGTGAAGTTCTTGCCGTTATCTGAATATACATCGGACGGCAGACCTCTACGCGCGATAAATGGCTTCAAGTCTGATACCAACTCAAGGTCTACCGCCTTAGAGCACATACAGACGAATACTGCTATATAAGATTTGATTTTGATCTTACTTCTTGGCAAATTTGGTTTAGTTAGACAGGGTCCTGCAAAATCTAGACCCACCTTGGAAAATGGACGGATTGGGGTGATTATGTCAACGGGATGGTCTCCCATCATTTGTTGACAAGCTTGAGATTTAAGGCGTTTGCAAAGCACACATTTGTGGAGCTCTTGTCGTACAGTAGAACGACCATTCACAAACCAGTACTGTTGGCGTAATATAGAAAGTACTAGCTGTGTACCAGCATGTAGATGTTGTTCATGGACATGTGTTATCAATAATTTAGTAATAACATGATTTTTCGGAAGTAGCATAGGATACTTTCTATCAAAACTTAACGACTGATGTTGTGACAAACGTCCACCAACTCGAATAATATCACTCGAATCTAAAAACACATTTAATGATAATAATTTACTATTGCTTGGTAAGGGTTTTCTTTCTTTTACTAATTTAAGTTCTGTACCGAATTCAGAATTTTGCACTAATTTTACAATACATTGAATAGAATCAGAGATTTCTTGTGCACTCAGATTTCCAGATTTTTTTGTAACACTATGTCTAGAATTATAGATGAATCTAAGACACCACGCTGTGACTCTTGATAACTTAGAGAATTTGGAGAACTTAAGAATAAAGTCTGGAAGGGCAATTACTTGAGTTACGTTGTTGACAGATTGAATTACTGGATTTAACTCAGATATCGGAGGATTGTACAAAGGTATTCGGATTGGTTCATTTGATAGCAGCCATGGAGGCCCATGCCACCATAGCGAATGATGAAGAAGCTTTCGTGGAGAAATACCTCTAGAAGCTGAATCTGCAGGATTTAGAATACCTGGGATATGATTCCAATCACAGGAAGGCATTAAAGATTGGATTTGACAGACTCGATTCAGAACAAATTGATTTCCTTTTAAAGGAGGTGATTTTAACCAGCTGAGAACGATTTGGGAATCTGACCATACATAAATATTATCAAAGTTTATTGGCAAAGTATCGATAATGACTGAGCATAACTTGGCTAATAACAGAGCAGAACAAAGTTCAATACGTGGCAGTGTTTGAGGTTTTATTGGGTTTACTTTAGTTTTAGCTGCAATCAAATTTACAAATACTTCGTCAGGAGTAACAACACGTTAATAAGTAACAGCAGCATAAGCTTTACCTGAGCCATCACAAAAACCATGTAACTGAATTTGGGCATCATTTTGATTATAAGAATTAATATATCTGGGTATTTCAATTCACTTTAACAAATGAATTTCTGATAAAAACTCATTCCAAACCTGTAGTATGGAGTCTGGGATTTCTTCATCCCACGAAATCTTATCTTTCCAAAGATCTTGCAGCATGATTTTTAATCTTATTGTAGTAGGAGCTAGGAAACCAAGGGGTCAAATATTGTAGCCACTACTGATAACAAATCTCTTTTTGTTTTTACTTCTTTAAAATCATTGAAACGGATTTGTAAAACATCTTTGGAAGAATCCCAAAGTAGTCCGAGGACTTTAACGGTATCATCTTCCTGAATTACCTTTTGCGATGAAGCCTTCATTTCATCTGGTAAATGAGCAATTACTTCTGGATCATTACAAGTCCACTTACGTAGATTAAAACCTCCGCTTTTCATAACTTCGATTAACTCAGTTACCAATTTTTGGGCATTTTCCTTTGAATCCGAACCGGAAAGTAGATCATCTACGTACGTACTTTTCCGCATTGTCTGAGAGGCTTCTTTATGATTTTGCTCATTGTCATTTGCTAATTGGTGTAATGTCCTAATGGCCAAAAATGGAGTGCAAGAAGTTCCGTACGTAACGGTCATCAGCCTGTACGTTTTAATAATTTCATCTGAATTGAATCTCCAAAGAATGCGTTGATAATCTACATGATTTTGATTGACGAGAATTTGCCTAAACATTTTCTCGATGTCAGAACTAAAGGCGATTGGATGCATTCTGAACCTTAACAGTAGAGGAAAGATTTCTGGTTGCAATTTTGGACCTATCTCTAGATAATCATTGAAGGAGCGGCCTTCTGAACCAACAGCAGATGCATCAAATACAACTCTTAGCCGAGTTGTAGAACTATCTTCTTTTAACACCCCGTGATGTGGAAGATAAAAATGATCATGATTTGAAATTTCTGAATCTGGAACAAGTTCCATGTGCCCTAAGTCGATATACTCGCGCATGAAGGATAAATACTGCTCTTTAAGCAAGGGATTTTCTTGAAGTTTTTTCTCCAAGAAGTAGAAACGTTTTAAGGCTTGAGATTTAGAGTTTCCGAGAACAGGTTTAGATTTAAAGGGTAGATTTACAATATATCTTCCAGATTCTGAACGTGAAACTGTTTTCGCATAGTTATCTTCAACTAGAGAAATTGGATCCGAAGTAGGAACCGATTCAAGTTCCCAAAATTTTTGTAGTTGAGAACTTATCTGTGTAGTGGCATGGCAACTAATAAATGAATTTTGATTTGATTCATTTGAATAAATGATCCCCGAAAGAATCCAACCCAGTCTAGAATTAACAGCACTCGGTGATCCTTTAGGTCCCAGAATTGATTCCCCTATTATGGTGTTACCAAATAAATCTGCGCCTATAAGTATATCAATAGGACTGGACAAATGAAAATTAGGATCCGCAAGGTTCAAGCCTTCAATGTGTGGCCAATATTTAGTTGTAATCAAAAAATTTGGCAAATTGGTAGTAATCTGATTAACAACTAATGCATCTAAGTGAAAAGTTTCATTATTGAAATGTGGAGAGAATATCAGAGAAACTTCCTGAAGAGCCATTTCTGCGACTAAATTGTTGATTCCTGAGATTTTATGATTTGTAGGCCTAGATGGAAGACCTAATTTTTTGCAACAAGCTTTTGAAAGTAAGCTTTTTTGAGAAGCACTATCTATCATCGCTCTGCAAAGAATAAATTTTCCCGATTTAGATTTAACTCTTATAATGGCAGTAGCCAACAATGTTTGAGAATTATTATTGATAGATTGAGAAGTGAAACAATTTGATTCAGAATTAACAACAGCATTTGGTGTTGTAATATGATCTTGTTGCCTGAAAGAATTCTGTGATGCAGGGATAGACTGATCACGATGAAGAAGTGTATGATGTTTATAATTACAATGCTTGAAAGTAGTACTAATAAGACAGTTGGACACAAAATGATTTGATCGTAAACAGTTAGTGCACAGTTTTTTTGATTTTATCAAATTCCAACGTTGATCAACAGATAATTTTGAAAATTCTGGGCATTTATGAAGTGGGTGCGATTCTTTACACTGTGAACATGAAGGATTTGCAATTTTATTTACATTATCCATCACGACTGTATTGGCGACAGATTTTTTTGAAAAATGTTGAGGCTTCCTTTCAAATTTTTGATTAGATTTGGATTCACCTTTAAAAAATTCACTATTACAGTGCTGCAAACTACGAGCCTGTTTTTCGAGAAATGTCATCAACATTTCATAAGTTGGAAATGAATCATTATTTAAGGATAATTCCCATTGCTTTTTTAAGGATTCATCAAATTTATTTTGTACTATATACACTAAAATCAAATCAACAAATTCATTAAATTCGAATTTCAAAGATTTTAAGTTTCGAATCACTTCATTGCATGTATCCAATAGCTCTAAAATAGTTTTCTGCGTGGGCGATTTCAATGGTTTGGCATTAACAAATTTAGACAGCAACGAATATGCCAAATTCTTACGATTATCATATCTATTAACTAACGTTTCCCAAGCTTCTTTATAATTTTCACCAGAAATTGAAAAACCGGAAATTAATTTCGAAGGCTAATTCCTAACACTAGCTATAAGATACGAAAATTTTAACTGATCTGAAAGAGATTCATTCTTATGAATTGAAGTCAAAAATATCTCTTTGAAGCTAATCCACTGAGTGACATCTCCATAAAAAATGGGTAACTCGAATTTAGGAAGCTTTAGAACGTTATTACTAAATCCTATATTTGAGCTATTATTAGCTGCACTTTGATTTTCTTGTGATTTTACGCCTTGATTTTCTAAAAATTGTTCAATTTTGACTAAATCGTCAACAACATCTTTAGCTTCAGTAAAGGACTCGTATAAAGAATTTACACTTTCTTCAGCTACGCCAAAATACGATTTTTTTAAATCATTTTCTAAACTTATCAATTCAGCCTTTAGCTTTTCAATTAATTTGAATTTTTTATTTTCAATTGCCTCAGTAACCTGAGCGCTAAATCTCTTTATTTCTTTAACAGTAAAAAGAAATTTTGATTCCGCAGCAGTTTCTGCTTTGGTTTTCATGATAATATATTAAATAAATACGATTATCACTAGTTATCTCCTAGGCTTCCGACGGACCAAACCTTTTTATGTGTAGATTTAAAACGAATAGAATACAGTTTTCCTTTTATTAAATAGAATAAAATTGAGTAAAAAAAAAAGTACCTTTGATTTCTTGATTCAGACTCCAGTTGCGTTCGAAATGGATTTATGAAACACTTAATTATAACTCAGGAACATTGACTGCTTACTTGATGAGTTGATATTAACAAAAAACACTTAAAGAATAAGAATTGACTCGAATGAAATTACGAATTAACTGGTTTTTCATATTTTTAATTGAACAGAATTAGATTGAGATTTTAATCACACACCTCACGAATCAAAAACATAACATTCTGAACTTGGAACACAGCTCCGCACAAAAGCAGAAAAATACAGAAATAAATTTATCTAATAAAAGAAAATAAAACAAGATTAATAAGCATATAATACAGAAAAATTATAATAGGAATTTTAAAATTAAAAAAGAGTTAAAATAATAAGAATAAAAATTGAATAAAGTCTTCTATTTTTAAGGCAGAGAAAACCAGTCATTTTTAGTTCTCGTAATGCTGCCATCTATATCTATCTTTCAGTATTAAAGTCTCTGCTCATAAGAAATCATAGATGGGCCCATGGTCTAAACTGGAATGTAGAAACGGGAGAATAACTAAATGGAGAAATTATCCCAAAATGAATATCAGATTAAAAAAAAGGAATTTATTAACAATTTAGTGCACTAAAACTTCAAGGGGCCCTCTACTGGACACCTTGCAAGGCTCCAGGTTCTTAACTGAAATGTAGAAATGGGGTAGAAACTGAAAGGAGAATTCAAACCAAAAACGAAGAAGGTCGGATACAAAAAAGACATGTTATTAACAGTTTAGTGCACTAAAACTTCAAGGGGCCTTTTACCGGTCCCTTGGAAGTTTACCATGGCAGTAACTGAAATGTAGAAATGGGGCAGAAACTGAAAGGAGAATTCACGCCAAAAT
This sequence comes from Maratus speciosus, assembly GCA_963932465.1. Classification (NCBI taxonomy): domain Eukaryota; kingdom Metazoa; phylum Arthropoda; class Arachnida; order Araneae; family Salticidae; genus Maratus; species Maratus speciosus. Next base: position 532,776,927 of record OZ010788.1, on the reverse strand, counting down.
CGAAGTAGATCGGATCGAAAAGAGGCATGTTATTAACAATTAATTGCACTAAAAGTTCAAGGGGCCCTGTACTGGAAACCTTGCAAGGGTCCAGGGTCTTAACTGAAATGTAGAAATTGGATAGAAACTGAAAGGAGAATTCAACCCCAAAACGAAGAAGATCGGACACAAAAGAGGACTGTTATTAACAATTTAGTGCACTAAAACTTCAAGGGCCCTGTACCGGCCCCTTGCAAGGGGGCCTGGGTCTTAACTAGAATGTAGAAATGGGGCAGAAACTGAAAGAAGAATTCACCCCGAAACGAAGAAGATCGGATAGAAAATAGCCTTTTTATTAACAATTTAGTGCACTAAAACTTCAAGGGGCTCTATACCGGGTCTCTTGCAAGGATGCCAGGGTCTTAACTGAAATGTAGGAATGGGTAGAAACTGAAAGGAGAATTCACCCCGAAACGAAGAAGATCGGATTGAAAAGAGCCTTTTTATTAACAATTTAGTGCACTAAAACTTCAAGGGGCCCTGTACCGGGCCCCTTGCAAGAATGTCAGGGTCTTAACTGAAATTTAGAAATGGGGTGGAAACGGAAAGGAGAATTCACCCAAAAACGAAGGAGATCGGATAGAAAAGAGCCTAGAGCCTTTTTATTAACAATTTAGTGCACTAAAACTTCAAGGGACCCTGTATTGGGCCCCTTGAAGGGTGCCAGGGTTTTAACTGAAATGTAGAAATGGGATAGAAACTGAAAGGAGGGTTCACCCCAAAAACGAAGAAGACTGGATACAAATGAGGTATGTTATTAACAATTAATGCACAAAAACTTCAAGGGGCTCTGTACTGGGCCTCTTGCAAGGGTGCCAGGGTCTTAACTGAAATGCAGAAATTGGGCAAAAACTAAAAGGAGAATTCACCCGAAAAGCAACGAAGATCGGATAGAAAAGAGGCATGTTATTAACATTTTAGTGCAAAAAAACGTAAAGGGACCCATGGGCCTTGGCCCTTAAAAAATTAAAAACCTGAGCCTCAGGTGCATCAGGACCTGTCTTGAACTAACATGACCTGAATGTTCAGACTTCTACGTGCGGTAGATTTCGTTAACCATCGCATACAGACAGACAGCCAGACAGAGCTATTTGTTATTTTATTAGTACAGATATTTTTCTAATCGCGGACGACACTTAACTCTGAAAAAGCAGAATTCCTGTTTTCTAGTTTTATTGCTATACTAGCTGACCTGCCCGTCTTTTTTCTGGACCCGTAATAAAAGCCTTAAATATACCTGAAAGCAGTTTTAAATAATGTTATATTTTGTTACGAAAATCCATGTAAGAAGTGTTAAATAATGTTATAATTTTTACGAAGATCCATGCCGCAAGAAGCGTTCTTCTATTTTTTTTCATCAAGTACCATCGAATACATGTAAACTAAGAAAAAGAAAAATATCTTATAGTCGAAACTTAATGAATATTATATGAGTTATAAATATAGATTTCCGATTCATGTGTATAATTTTTGTGCTAAAATATTGATATTTAGTGGTGAATGGACTGCAGATCGAGAGCAAAATTCAAGCTCACGATAGAAGCAAGCATAAAAAATTCTGAAGTAACTTCTAGAAAATGATTTTTTTGAAAGGGTTAAATCTAATATTTCTTAATACCAAAGAAGAATTTTTTAAGTGAATGTACCCTCGTTAAACTTTTTTTTTTTTATGTGTGTTTTGTATTTCGATTAAAAATTCCTGGTGTAGAACGTTAAACTAAAAAAAGGACAAAAAATCCAAGAGTGAGTTACGGAAAATATTTTTTTGTAAGAGTTAATAATAATACGTTTTGAAAGGGATTGCGTATTTCAACAGGAAAGTGAACGTAGATATGTTTTGGTATTTTTCCTTTTTTTATACTTTCATTTCTGAAGCTGATACTGATTTTTTTAACATCGCTCTAAAAGACAAAAACTGCGTATGTGACAGAAACTTACGATTTTGAAAGGATTATCAATAATAAATTATTTAACTGATTACATTATTAAAATGAACGTATACATGGTATTTTGGGTATTTCTCGTATGTTGATTTACGAAGCCAATGTAGAATATTAAACAACGCAGAGAAAACGGAATTCGCGAAAGTGAGTTCCGAAAATGATTTTTTTCAAAGGGTATATTCTTATTTTTCGAAACGGATTGCGTAATTCGAAAGGAAAATGAACGTATATATGGTCTGGTATTTTTATTCTAACCGTAATTCAATTAAAAGCTCGGATGTAGATTTTTAAAGATTGCAGAAATCGCGAAATACACCGAAACGGCTCTCGGGCACATATTTTTGAAAGGGTTAACATTGATAATTTTTCGAACGGATTGAGACGTTCTGATATAAATGTACGATTTTTAATTTGGTGTAAACGGTTTTCGGTATTTTGGCTACTTAAGTAGATGCGGATATCAGAAACGGGGGGGGGGGGGAATTCGATGTTGCGTAAGTAATTACTTTCAAAGGGTTAGCTTTCGTATTTTCGAAAAACTGATTACTCTGTTAGAAAGCTTAAAGAACGTAGATTGGTTTGATGCCTTCTGAGTAGTCTTAAAACATGAAATATATTACAATGAAGTAAAAAAATAACCGTCTAATGAATAACTCATGTGACTGAGAAAAATTGTCTTTTTTTTTTTAATGAAGTCTGCTTACACTGTAGCCTCTAGCTAGTTTAATAAGTCATCTTTGGAAAAATATTACATCATACGAATTCATTTTCATGATAAAGAAAAACAGATTAAATTATCTTCTGACGTCATTCTAGTGTCTAAGACATCATAATAATTAACAGAGTGTAATAAACGAAGTTATGATGAAGCTGAATTATTTATTACGACATCTTTATTAGATACTAATGATACTCAACATTACTTAAAATTGCTCAATGTTTCCGCATAATTACAGCTTGAACAGTAACACTTTTCGCTGAATAAAACAGCGGCATCGCACTGCATATAATGAAAAATGAAAGATAAAATAAATTTTCTGTAAAACTATTTTAAATCGTTTATGGTCTAATTTATCATTTATTCATTAATTGTTGTTGCTCATAACATCTTTCACATAAGATTCAAAGAAAAATCAATGCATAAATTAAGTAACATAATTTACTCCTCGAAAAAGCATCCACAATTAAAATCATGCACAATTAACCAAATGTTTAACACATTTTATAGTAGACAATGCTTTTGATGATTCAAATTTGAATATTTATGTTTTTATAAAAGATCATTTCCATCTCTTTCATGTATTTTAAATTTCAGACGCCTTTAGTTGAAATATACTTTTTTCCTATGATTAAGTGTTATTAATAACCATACTTCCTTGTTATTGTATTGTATCATCTCTATATATTCCGTTTTACTTTTACTACTTTTATATGCAATGCTTTAGCCTATGTTTTCACCTCAAAGAATATTGTTTAAAGTGGTTATGTAATAAATATTTTTCAGGAAATTTCTAATCAATCGATCTCCTTCAGAATATGACTTTGAGATTAAGATGCAATCGAAAAATTAACATACAACTATTCGAAATGCATACTATTCCAAACAGTTGAAATTTGAAACAAAATGGCAGATATATACTATTTTAAAGGGGCGTAAAAACGTATAGTAAAGCATAAAAATGCAAACATAAATCATAAAAAAAACACAGTAAGTTGTGTGTAACTCTTATATGTTTATTGTATTTTTATTTATGAATGTGATATTTTTTACAGCGATATATCTACCAACAATATTAAAATATATTTCATGTACAAAAATCTCTCAAAGTCTAAACGCTTATTTGTTAAGCAATTCATTTTAAAAATGAGTGCGAATTATAACATTGTTTTTTCCTATTTAGATTATTTTTATATAGAGTGAAACTTGTTAATTTTAGTCTCAAGCAGCTTGCAACATAAAATGTAATAAAACACTTATTTTATAAAGTAACGTGCTTATGTTTCTTCACGATTTTTTTCCTTAAACTTGTAATATGTTGTATTTATTATATTCTTTACAAAAGACAAAATAATAGTATATTTATTAACACCTGATTAAATGCTCTGCTAAACCGCTATAAATTTGTTCGAATTCACTATAAATTTGTTTTGAAAATTTCTTGTGTGGAACTGTATGCTTTTTAGTATCACCACAGCACTGATTTTCTGCTGTAAGCATGCTTACATGCATGCCTAAGATAAGAAACTATATGCTAATAGAGAGAGCATTGTCACTTACGCAGTGCCATCCAATTTCAAGTGTAAAGATATGTTTCTTTTTAGGTGCGTTCGTAATTATATAAAAACATAGCACCTATAGTCGTCGTTCGGTCCGTCTATCTGTCTGTCTGTCCTCGTATAATAGAGCAAAAGTTATCCAACCTAATGGTCAGAAATTTTAAATTTATAATTGTTGCAAACTTTAGTCGAATCATTTCTAATTTTATGAAAATTGGATGTATAATTTAATTACAGGGACAGTCAAAAGTTTTCCGCTACATTAAGGCCAATGGAAAAAATTATTTCAAGTGCATTTTAATGATTTTACAGCCCTTCAAACATAATGAAATTGGTATGCACTTATGAAGTGCACTAAAATATATATTCAGTACAATATGTGGTGCAAAAAATATTTATAAAACTGGTCATAGTACGAACACACCTCATTTGCCACGTTTGACGTTCAATTTCCAACTTGTTTATTCAGCACCTGTTGGGGTCAAAAATCATGTACAAAGTTTTCAATGTGATAAAGTGCAGAATTAGATGATTCACAGTATGACTAAGTAGACGACCCTCTAAACTTATTTTTGCATCATAAAAAAAATTATGCATTATTTGGAAATTAAAATTTATGACATAGTCTATTTTCTTTAGCAGACTGTATTTTTGGATACTTAAAGATTTTTTTTTTTCCATTTCCTAAAAATTGCAAATGTTTCATATCGCTAAATAGAAGCCTTAAAAATACACAATAATTTATGACTGCTTAAAATTGCCTAGTTCATGCACTCGATAATTTGAAAACCATTTTATGTAGAAAGTAAGTCAATTGTTATAAAACATTTTCGTATAAAAATATCGTTAATATCAGCACACTTTGCAAAAAAAAGAGAAATGTTTGTTAATATATAACAATAAAATAAAACCACGAACGAAAATATGCATAACTTCTTATGAGTTACCCATGATTCCAAAAAGCGTTCTTTATCATTAGAAACCTTAAAAACTAAGGAATTTTCTAGATTTACAGAAGCTTGCAAAAAAAAAATCGTTTGCTTTGCTACCATTGACTTTTTAAAATGCTTCGTAGCAGTTTTTATTGTTTATTAATCAGTTTTCTGAATCTGGAGTATATATATATATATATATATATATATATATATATATATATATATTGAGATACTATCATTCCTAATAAAAACAGTTTCATGTTCAACGTACATGTGTTACAGAAAAGAGTCATAAATTAACAGCAATATCATTAACCTTAATATTAATTTTACTTTGTTACTCTTGCAATCCATAAATAAATTTACGCAGATAAAAATGTTTTATGAAGAATTAATTTTATTTAAAAACATATATTTCGGTAAAATTAATACACTATAAAAACTACTTGGAAACGTTTAAGAAAATCAATATCAGTAAAAGGAGCATTGATTTTACAAACTTTTGTTTGAATCATGAAATTATATTGTTTTCCAAAATTTCCAAAGAAAAAAAAAATTCGGTAATCGGGGTATTCGGTAAATCTTGGGTAACTCGGTAAAGGATATGGGTATTTTATTGGATATTAGTTATATTATTTTTTTTACATTGAAAACCATTTGCTTTTTCACGGAATAAGCATATCACATTCGACCAGTGCAATGCAATGGATTTTAATTTTCTTTTCAATCTTATCTGACCATTAGAATAAAGGTGGAGCCGAGTTCTCAGCCAGAAAACTTAAATTTGAAAACTTTTGCTATGCTTCGACTTGGCAGTTTGTCAGTTTTTCTAACTTATTTTTTTTTTCCAAAAACAAATAAAAATATTGAAATACGACACATTGCGAAATAAAAGTAACAGTCGCATCTATTATTTACCATTATTTATTCCAGTGGCGCAGACAGAGTGGGGATTTTCAGACACTGGATACCACTTTTTCCTTAAAGTTTTGTTTCGTATAAATAAAATAAAATAAATTCTACAAGTAAATTTTACAAAGTTAAATAATATAATACAAAGTTAAAGTTAAAAATAGTGGTATACTGAGCTTAAAAACCCCCACCCTGGTTGCGCCACTGTTTATTCGTAATTAATCGATAAAATATCAGAAAAAACACTCGCTTAAATATACCTGTCTTATTTTCAAAATTAAAATGACGATTTAAAGATTTTGCAGATAATTTTTGCATTTTCAGTTATAACTGAATCGACGTTTCAAAATCTGTATAAGTCCAATATTTTTCTAAATGCACTTTTTAGCAACCGGTATATTTTTGAGATTAAAAAAAAACATTTATAAAAAAATAGGTTTATTTTGCTGCCACTGATTTTTAGCGTTACTTATTAGTTTTTATAATATATTAATCAGTTTTCTTAAACCCGGATATCGGTTTTTAGGATGCCATCAATTCTAAATTAAATAATTTCAGCTGCGTAATTGAATTTAAGAATAAGAAAATAAAAATTATTTAAATGTTATTGTTAATGCTGTTAATTTATCATGTTTGTCTGGGAAACATGTTTATTGTACATGGAAATGTTTCATTGAGAATAGCTAGCGCACAAAAAATACCCTTAACTCAAAAATAAAAAAAAAAGGTTAGTTTTACAATGTAATACTGGTAGCTGGGGTGCCAATTTTAAACAGCAAATTTAACAGGAATAAAGCGTAAAATTAGAAAGTTATATATTGTTAAGCAGCAGCATAATGTTTAATTTATTTATACGACGGTATATTACTGCTTATTTTGCAGTTATAAACTGACGCCCCAGCAGCCAGTATTATACCGTAGAATCAACTTTTGCTTTTCATAGTGAGTATTCCGGGTGTCTTGCTCCTGTTTCCTGGGTGATAGCTAGACAAAGATAGACAAAATTCTTTTGAAAGCCTATGCGTATCTTTTGATTTTATGGTATTATGACGAAGTTTTACCTTTATTTAAGAAACATCTATTTATTTTCATTGCAGTATATGTGCGGCCACAGACAATTTTTTACTTTGAAGTACGGCCGGGGCGCAAAAACCTCTCCGCAAATGTGGTCCGCGATAGTCGAAAGGTTTTATACCGCAGACCTAGACTTTTACCAAGGACTAAGATGGGTGTTAGATTCTATGAAAAACTAGTTTCAAACGTATCAACAACGTTTAGACTTAAGATAATACAACGCTGGGAATTTTTTGAAATGAAATTTACAAAGAATTACATTTTCTGCATAAAGTTAAATATTTTACTCTAAAACAGTGACTAAATTCCAGATTACTAAAGAATTTTATATTTGAGTGAAAGCTTTATTATTTATTTTTCCAAACTACCATTAAGTATGAGGAAAAAAAAATGTTCGAAGTATCTTGATACTGCTTTTTAATTGGTAGCACGTATTCTTTGTGACTGAAAAAAAATATATATAAGGTACTTTCGAAAGGGCTTGTACGTCTTTTAATTTTCTGATATTTTTAAAAAGTTTATGCCTTTATTTAGAAAATCATCTGTCTTCGTTTTGCAGTGCAGTGCATGTGCGGCCCAGCGAATTTTTCATTTCAAGTATGACAGAGGCTACAATTGCATCGCAAATATGGCCTGGGTAGTCTAAGGTATTATGCCGCAGATTCACAGTCCTGGACAAAAAAATAGGAATTTTTTTAAACATGTACATTAGGGTGGAGCGAAAAAATGAAAGTTAGAATTTTGATTTTGGATAGCAGCCAAAAGTTGCCTTTTATTACCTCTAATATAGGTGCAAAATTTCATGAATTTTGAATAATTCCTTCACGGCTCTACCAGGACCTTTATACTTTCATTGTTTCACACAATGGGTTCTTATCATAACTTGTACATTTACATAGTTTTTTGGTAATCTCGTTTTACATTTCTATATTTAAAATATTTAGTGTAATTCCCTTTATTATTTTGAAACTTTAAGTCTTTATTTTAAAATATTTGAAAGTTTTTATTGAGTTTTAAAAATTGTTTGTTCTCATTTTTAGAGTCATTTTTAAATGGGTGCGTGTGGAAGCAAATCGAAGTTTACCATTACTAGAAGCGCAGTGGAATATCCCCTATTTGATGCTCCTTCAAAACTAAATAAAGTTAGTTTGCAATGACAGATGTTACAAAATATTATTTTTATACAAGACAATAATTAACCCCTTCGGGACGAGCGTCTTTTACAGAATTTTCAATCTTTAATCACCGGTTTTTTAAAACAGAAATTTTTGCCTAATTGAATCGGGAAAATTCTCAGATTAAATAAGGCAAAATTTACAATAAAAATTTACCGGTGAAAGTAATCCCCGATTGTGAGCACCTTACGCGGCACGAATACCGGTCACTCGTCCCCAAGGGGTTAAAACACAACAGGAATGGTAAAGATCTACCAAAGTCAGAGGTAATTAAAATCTCAAGAGAGAAATTTGGAAGAAAGCATCAATTATTGTAGTTTCCCAGAGGAATATTGAACAAATGACAGACAACCCTTTTTTCGAATACCAGAAGCTTATCCGATTCCTCAAATCCAAAAGAAATGATGGAAAATATGAGATAGATTACATCGAAGAACTATAAGTGAAGAACACGTATCTCTGATTGACGAGTCAAGTTCACTGTATCTGGGACACATTACAACATCTTCTGGAACAGGATCAAGAAATAATATTGCAGAAAGCATTTTAAAGTATTGCATTGAACTCAAACCTTGATGAACTTATGGCTATAGGTTGTGACGGAACAACTGTAAACACTCGGAGAAAGAATGGTGCTATTAGAGTTTTTGAAATAAAGATTAGACGTCCCTTGCAGTGGCTAATATGGCAGCTTCCGCAAAGCAATTGCCATTGCGTCGATATATTTTTTAACTTGATGGGCAAAGTACAGTCCCATGAGCCTTTTCTGTTCCTATTTGAAAATCGTTGGATCAATGTGAACAACAGACAGTTGTAGAACTTAAAAAACCTTTCTTGTCTCCCAGAAATGAACTGCAGAGAGTTAAGTACAGACCAAATTTTTTTTTTACGACATGTGTCAAACATTTTTATCTGGCTAATGCTCCTTAAATCTGGTAAATCGCAATCCATGTAATATGTCTCACCCTAGATGGTTGACAACTGCCAATCGACTACTTATATTGTACATTAGAAGTCAGAATCATTCTCAAAATCTGAAGATTATGGCTGAATTTATAATGAAAGTATATTCACCTATGTTGTTTCCCATCAAGAAAAATTCTTTCTGCAAAAATGGAGCTCAAAATGTTTGTTTTTTTAACAATTAAGTTGTCCCGTTATTTAAAGGAACATTTAAAGACGATTGTCGATCCCGTTGTTCAACAAAACGCATATTCTGTCATTGAGAAAAAAATTAATAGTGATGATAACTGATGAAAGAAACCATGTTCGAAAACTTGGATTCCGAAGAATATTGAAAGCAAGGGAAATGGAATATTCAACAATAAAACAGTTTCATATTCCAGTATTGAACTTCAGTGCTATAGACTATATTAACATTACTGACTGGCAAGAATGCGAAATCACATCACCCCGCATTCTTAATAGAGTAACAAGAGAGGAGCTGAAAGTTCTCAAAAAAAGATCGGAAGTCCTATATTTTCAATTACAAGTTTATATGTATTCAAGCAGTTGAAAGATGCATGAAATTAGTTTCTGGAGCATCATTGGCGGCTGTAGGAGTAGAAGTAAGGGACGGATATATGCCAGCAAAAATCAAATCACGAAAGGTAATGCCTAGTTTTGATACCAAAGACCAATATAAATCAGAATGAAATGAAAGATCATTTTGTAGTACATCGTACATATTTTTTTTTATTATATGAGTATATGTTCAGAAAATATCTTCCTATATTTAAAGAACTATCTTTTATGTATAGTCTAAAATTAAAAGTAAACTGTATGTCTAATTATTGTGCTTTTTCTTTATCTTCTTTTAGACAATGCAATTCATATTTTAAAATTATTTTTACCATTTAAGATGTTAAAACGCGAAGACACTCCGATTGTTCACAAGTAATTAGTCATTTTTATGGGCTATTTTACTGAAATCAGAAATTTAGTAAAAAAAAAATGTTTTTAATAATTTATACTGCATTGTAAAATCTGGTTTTTGAAGTATTAAGGGCATAATATTTAAGAGCTGGTAGAGCCCTAAAGATGAATTCCAAATGAAATTAAAATTTAACCTTATATTCAGTGTGCCAAAAGGCAACTTTTTAGACCTATCTGAAGAATATATTAAAAAAAAATTTTTTTTTCGGTCATTTTCACTCCACCCTAATATACATTTTCCTACTTATGTTGATTTTAAGACAGTTTTAGTAATTGTATGATACTTTTGCGTTTATATAACGTTGATGATTTGGATGAATGCCAATGCACTGGCATTAAGCTCCCGAAGTATTTGAGTGAGTTCATCGTTGCTAATCAACTGCAGGTTATTATTGGAGAAATTTGTTATTTGTGTTCGTAGTGTTTGCAAGCAGCATGCATTGTGTTTAGTGTATGACGGTTAAGTATAATTCTTATTTTGTGACTTTATTAGTTGACTTTAGTGTTTTACTGACAATTTTGGTATTTTTTAAGCTTTCTGTTACAATTTTTGAAAGAAATAAGCTGTTGGTAACAGAATGGGGAGAAAACAGGACCTCAGTCGACGAAAGAGAGGTGAAATTCAAGCTCTGCTTCAGCATGCTAACCTGAAAGCATGTGAAATAGCTTCTAATCTGCATGTTTTGCCACAAAGTGTAGGTAGAATTGGAAGGAAGCTTGCCATGGGCCTTTCTGTGAACATCAGCGACCGGTCAAAGTGTGGGAATAAGAGACTATCCACACCCCGTACTGACAGAAATTTGATTTGAATGTGCCGAAGCAATAGGAAAATGGCTTCAAAGCAACTGCTATAAAGATGGAAAGAAGCTGGAGAACAGTACGAAGGAGGCTCCTTTTTAGGGCTACAGGGCTTGTCAGCCTATCAAAGGACTCAAGCTAACTGTACCCATGCGCAAAAAGAAACTCCGTTGGGCACACTCGCATAAGCACAAGACATCAGAAGATTGGCCAACGATTATTTACTTTTATTATTGCGCAAAAAGTGTATAAATTAATTTGTGACATAAATTAAAGTCTTATGTCACAAATTAATTTATATACTTCATATTTGGCAATTCAAATTCAGTATTTAGAGCTTGTATTTTTTTTTATTTTTGGTGTTTTTTTATCTCACGAGTCGACAGTGGAGATAATAAGCGACAGTTACCTCTTCGTTAGGAGAAAACCAGGAAAAATGTTCCTGCCCGAATGCATCAAGCATACTGTCAAGCACCGAAGAAAGGTTACGATATGGAGCGTCATCTCGAATTATGGAAACGGTAGATTTCACATTGTCCAAAGTAATATGAACCCACATCAGTATAAGGAAGTGCTACAAAGTCGCCTGTTACCTCAGATAAGAAAATGGTAACACAAGAATGATTGTACAGAGAATGGTACCAAAACAATGTTTGTAAATTCATGGACAATGAAAGCTAAGGACTTTTTGTCTTCTCAAGATTTGGAGGTTTTTGACTGACTGTGCCCAGGCATCCTGTTGAGTCTCTTTGGAATAATATGAAGAGGCAGTGTAACGGAAATAATTTGTTCAACAAAATTACTTTAATTGAACGAATTATACAAGTCTGGCACAACTATCCTCTCATTGAGAAACTTTCGAAGAAGTACATTTCCGGGATGCCAGCTTTTCTGAAGGCCCTCATTACAGCCAGTGAGGGTCCAACTAAATATTGAATGTGCATATGTGTACTTCCAGTGTTCAGAAACGGTTCCGTGCACTATTAATAAAACTTAGTTCGCATTTTCGCCGATTCTTTTGTATATTTCTATAAAAGATTCTGAAATCTCAAAAAATCCTATTTTTTTTTACCAGTACAATAGATCTATACAAATGACTAGGATAACCGACAGATTCTGTGAAAAACTATTTTCAAATATCAACGCTTAGACCTAAGATGAAATAATGCTGGCATTTTTACGAATGAAAAAATAAATAAATATTCTACACAGAGTTAAATATTTTCTCTAAAGCAGTTTCTTAGTGTCTAACTTCTAAATTAATAAAGAATTAAATATTTGAATGGAAACTTTATTAATTTTTCCAAACTACCATTAAGCATGGGAAAATATAGATTTTTAATTATAACAAGTTCTGTTGTTTTGTCTTAAAAATAATTGGTGCACATAAAGCCTAATCTTAAAAGTAGAATGCAAAATTCAGTGAAATAACCTTTGTAAAAAAAAAGTAGTACATAAAAAATGTAACTTCAATTAAAAGTATTTTCTGTTAATATTTTTTCTGCATAGTTACTTTTAGTATTTTCTGTATATTTACTGAATTTTTTTGTGTATGTTAATAATTTTCTTGAAAAAAAGAAACAAAATTTTCATCGTTATATTTTAATTTCTTAAAGCCTTTTAATATTTTTTACCCTTTTTTAAAGTAGTAATTATTTTACTTATGTAACTGGATAAATTTATAAATATTTTTCTAATGACTAGCTATAGACACTTTTATGTTTAAGATAAACTAAAATATTGCATACAAAATTAATAAACATTCTAACCTTTGAAAATTTTAAATTATTCCTTTAAGAGAATTTTAATAAAATGAAGAGTTGGTTATAGGAAATAGATTATTCTTTGTACACTTACTTTGATGTTAATATAAAAATTCTAAAAAAAAAATGTTAAAGTTTGGTTCAGCGAAATATTTAGATAGGGAAAATCATTTAACAGTAGAACCACCGGAAATTTGAGTCAAGTTTTATAAAAATATTTCACATGAGAATTTAGATTAAAACTGTTTAACTTTGTTATTCAGCTTTTTTTCTTCGTATCTTTTAAACTTATTTCATAATCAAATTTCTGGTTTGAACCGAAGCATATTTATATGGTAGCCGTCAAAATGATGGTTTACGATAGTTCTAGTGTTAATCATATAGTAAATGCAGCCCACGAAGAACAAAGTAGTGTCCCTGTTAATTCATCTGACAAAATTGCATGAAAAGGATACTGATAAATCGGGTGAGAATAATGTTTGCTCTTTAAAACTATGCATGAATTTTCTTACGGGAGCCACATACACATTACATGTTGTACGAACTTCATTTTTGAAATAGACATACATTTTTCACTCTTTATTTGAGCTTCTTGGATCAAATCAGCCTGAAAGTGTACATATTTTTTTAAATCGTCAGACAGTTAGAAGGATTCAAACTTTAAAGGATTCTATAGTTAAATCCACAGCACCAACTTTATTTTTCCCCCTCAAAATTATCCAGTTAATTTTATTAATGACATACAATAAGGGAATTCAAACAGAAACAGGCATTTATTTTATTAACATACATATATTTAATTATTAAAATTATCAATAAATTCATCTAAACAAGTGTGAATTGTGACCGACACTTAGTGTTTCACAAAAAGAATTAGCGTCATCAATAACACGCATTTGCTACAGCTTATTTCTATCAATAGTTTTTGTGTTGTAGAAATATTTTACTTATTGATGGTGTAAGGGGGACGTCTTACGCTATCGTTTTCATTATAACAAAAATATTAGAATGTACTTTGAAAAGCTTTGTAGAATTCTATTCTAGACATGGATAGTTGGAAAATTTTTAAGATTTTTTTTAAATTTTCAATTTCTGTATTTTTTTTCTAGTTATTAAATAACTACTATTGTTATTTTTCCTTCTAAGACCCCTCTAAGGCGACCGGCAGGGACATCTATGCTCGACAGATTTGGCTTTCTCGTCTGAGCAGACCATCTCAGGCTAACAAAATAGATTCGAAGACATGTCCAATATGTAAATAATGAATATAGATGCCTTTGCTTCCTGAAGGGTATTTACTGTTCATGAAAAAAGTGATTTGTTTGCATTTCTCGTAGATCTATATCTGTACAATAAGAGCCTAGAAGTGTTAAGTGAAATTTTGAATCTATATATATATATATATATATATATATTACGCTATCGTACGCGGCACAGAGATCGCGATTACTTGTTAATTGTTTAATGACAACACCCGAATGAAACGCATCTCTTTGGTTTTTGAACAGCATTTAATGAGTATCCATACCTATAAGGGGGATTACTATTGAAAAAACCCTGTTCTGTCGCCAAACGCCGCCGAGTTTGTCGCCAACTTGACGATATATCGCCAAATTTCGCGTCCAAAATTAGTCGCAAATAGTGACGCCAACTTGGCGATATTTCTAATACATCGCCGAATTCCGATAGACTTCATTGTAAACCAATAGGTTTACTTGCTTACAGAAAAAAAAATGCGATATTTTATTGCAACAAAAACTAATATCAGCTTAAGGGATTATATTAATTATATTTAAGGCAGTCTAAGTAAATTAAATTGTGAATGAAAGTAACATCATACAATGCTTAGCATGCTTTCCCAAACATAAATTTTAAGGGAGACCAAACTGGTCGCCATGGGCGGCTACTATTTAGGAAATTACAGTCAATTGAAAGCCCGCATGAACCGGCGGGTAAAAAAATAGCCGAATTTTTAATTAATTCGAAAAATTATCAAACAATTATAAATGTTCGAAATACATTTTCGAATTTTTTTTTTTAATATTAATATTTGAAATCTTGAACAGAAATAAATTTCCAGAAGATTCAAATGTGCGAATTCAAAATTACAGCTGATTCCCTTTGTTAGTTATTCGGGTTATGTTAACAAACTACAAGCATTTCAATCTGTTTTCAAAGATTATAAATAAATATAACATTAGAAGTTCGAAATTTTAAATCTTTATAATTCTTGAACTACTAGATCGAATGATTTCCTGCTTTGTATACTATAGTAAAATTTACTCAGAAAATATTCGTAATGGAAATTTCAGAGCTAGGTACGATTTCATCATGAAGACGTCCCCTAAGCATATTTTTGTTAATTGAAAGAATACATAATTTCCAGTCGATTAGCTACTTCCATTTTTTTGTTATAATTTATTAATTAAAACACATGAGTTTTTTTTGCCGTCTGTACATATTTTTATTATTAGGCATATTTATACGTATTCTGGAAACAATGCATCATTCAGTTCTTTTTTTGTTTCCGAACTATTGCAATATATCAAAAATTTTTATTTTCCCTTTTATTATCTAAAAGAATGGAAGACAGAACGTTTATTCTTGAACAAATATCTTTAGCATGCATCTGCTTCGATATTTTGGATGAAATATGTACACATAGAATCGTAGCATATTTTTCATTTTACTTTTGAAAGGAAATTTCATCCGTGTGTTTTTACAGTAAACACATACATTTTTACTTCCAGAATGACGAATGCATTCGGATAAAAGTTCCTAAAAAAGCAGTGTCAGGATTGTGGGAGATTTTTCATTTCTACGGAAAATAGTACCTTTCTTTGAAGCAGAGATGCTTTAAAAAAAGCAGGGATTCTTTTTTGAAACATTGTTTTCTTTTTTTTTGTTAATGCAGTGCAAACTTGACACATCGAGACCCAATTGAATCGAAAAAAATGTCGATTTAAGCAGATACCTAGTTAATAAGATTCTAAATAATTTCATTCTTAAAATTTTATTTTATATTGTTATATGGTGTATAATATTGTATTTGCAACGAATAAATTTGTACAATTGAATAAATATATATTCTGTTCTACTTTTTACTTATTTTCTTATTGTATATGTTTAACTTACGTTATTAAAAAAATCTGGTACGAATGGAAATAAATTTGTTATACGTAGGATGTGCATGGCGGCCATTTCGACCACTATAATAAAATATTCGTATTCCAGATTTCATATCAGATTTTTTTTTTAATGTGAGAAAGATTTTCATGAGATAAAGATGTCAAATTTTTTTTCTGCAGCTTTGATATATTTAACATTTTTCTCTGTGTTATAGAGTTAACTTATTTTCTGAAACGAATTTTGGTTGAATTGAAATATATTAATAAGCAACTGTCAAAAAACGCTATGGCCATTCTCGCGTTAAAGAAGTTTTATCGGCAGCACGATTTTTATCAGATAAAGAAGTTTTTTCATTCATCAGTCAAAGAATTGTGCTTCACACACTTCCTAGTTCTTTATAGTTCACAAGAATAAAAAAATCTCCTAATATGTTAAAGAAAGTGTAAGGTTAGTTGGGGCAACTGGGCCATGATTTTACAATGTGACTCTGAGCTTCTAACAATTCGGCTTCAAAAAGCTAATGTTCATTTGAATTAAAGCCTGAACTTCAGTAAATGTGTTCAGTTAGGTTCCTTCTATCAGACAGAAATGCTCAAAATTATGTTTTAATATTTAAAAATATAAAAATATGCATATTTAATCTTTCTTTCCTCATGGGTCTAGTTGTCCCATAAAAAAGGGGTAAGTGGACCAGGAGGGTCTATGTTCCACACGCGTTTATTGTTTTTTCATATGGCATATCAGGTCCTGTTTGAAAAAGTGTAAACAAATTTTTAAACCAGGCAGATCATGTAAATTATATGTCAATAAAGAGCGTTGTAAGGGAAAGCTTTGCTGTCAATGTGTCTAAAAAAAGCACTAAAAGTAAAAATATTAGATTTATTTATTCCAAAAACATAAAATTAAGTAAATACTTATGTACTTTAGTATACGTAATAGGTATAAAAGTCACATGGGTACTTTAAGGAAAAAAATAGCAAGGTAAATCTATGAACAAACGGAGGTTTGGCTGTCTCGCTTTCAGAAGCAAGGTACTTGCATTCATAAAATGTTGAAATAATTTAATGGCACCAGTATTTACGAGAGAATCTATTTGAAAACATGTAAAAGTATATTTTCGCGTACTTAATAAAGGTGAAATTTTCATTATAAAATTCCGATGCCAATGTGGCAATTAGGAATTAAAATTATATGATGCCAAAACGGCATCGCCGCCTCTCAAGGGGTCAAGAAATTTGGTTTGATACCACCCAATATGCTTTTTTAAAATTTTATTACGTAATTTTAATAAGATATTCTATAATTTTCTTTATTGAGACCAAAAAAAAAATGGAGATATTTACTTCCCGTTGTAAGAGAAGCTCAAAAAAATTATTTTTAACTATTGAGGTAACTGGATCCAGCATGGTCCAGTTACCCCGCATACATGTCCCAGTTACCCCATTCTTGAAAAATTTATGGGGTAACTGGGACACCGGGCTTACATTTGAAACAGGAAGTAAATATGTATAGATTCCTAATAATATTAACGTAGTTATATGCCTAATCTTTAAAAAAAAAGATTGTTTAATAAAAGTGCTTACAGTATTTTAATAAAAAACGGAGGAAGTTCAAGCAAATTGACGTTGTTTTTAAAAAAAGAAACGTAAATTTTCGACAACCTATCACAGCAAAGAGAGAGTTATGATTGAGTTGACACACGTTGTTTTAGGAAGTAGAGGTTAAGGGGCATTGTTCACAAAAGCTAAAAGTTAAAATACATCAACGGTTTTTTATAAAATAGCCAATGGTCCAGTTACCTCGTGGGTCCAGTTACCCCAACTAACCTTGTATTTATTTAAAGCTATTTTTAAGAATATCTTTTGTATACTTTTGGTTGAAAATAATATAAAAAAATAAAAATAATTAGTAATGTAAAAAACAATCTATTGTATTTTATATATTTGATCATCCGTGTTATTTTTGTTCATAAACAAATTGATCGACAACATTTAATCGACTAATTTAGATTTATTTTTAGAGCAAGCTATAATAACTGTAAAGATATAATATATACTATAAGCATATATAGACTATAAGCATAATAACTATAAGGGAAAATATTTCTTGAATACAGGCACAGCAATTTTTAATAAAATAGAAAGCTTAGTTACGTTACACAGACTAATAGTGAATTAAATATATGTTACATACATATATTACATATAATATTTAATTAGAATGTATTATATAATAACGAGCAATTTCTAAAAATTATATGCGAAATGATTTTTAAAACTGTAGTCGACTTTATCGAATTTCTGCTAAAATGTGTCGAGTTAGCGAAGTACTTTATCACTGAAGCTAACATTTAACCAACTATGTAAATAATTGATGTCGAGTTACTAGTGTCGTCGAGTTTTCCAGGTGTGATCGCAGTTTGACTGTTATTATGATATATTGAACTCTTTTTTCTATTATTTCAATAATTACCTTTAAATTATTTTGATAGAAAGGACATCACAAATTCTTAAAAAGATGCCACCAAATTGTCTGAAATGCATTGAATTCAGCAATGTAGTGAAAATTAAAATAATTCATAAAAAAAGGAAAAGGTGTAAAAAAGGGTCACAATAGAGAATGATTTAAAAACCACATCGGAAAATAATTTTAAACAGAAATTCTTGATTAGAAATCTGCCTTCAAATTTGACAGTAATTTTAGTTTTAACAATGACACGAACTTTTTAGAAAATAACAGACACATTTTTAGTCTAATATAGGTAAACTGAGTTTGATAACAAAGTTAAGACCTATTGAATCCTATTGCATGGTGTCATTTTAGGTGCGTTTGTAATTATATGAATCCGTATCACCTATAGTCGTCCTCTGGTCTGTGCGTCTGTCCGTATATAGCAGCACAAAATCTACACAAACAAATGGTTTTTAAATTTAATATATACAATTGTTGAAGAATTTAGTCGAGTCATTTCAAATTTTATAAAAATCGAATGAATATTTAAAAAGATATTAATAAAAATTTTCTTCGTTCTATTAAATCCAATCATACGTAATTAATTCAATGATATCCCATGATAGGTAATAATTTGAGGTTATCATGATGATTACGTCCTGCTTAAGATGAAGTTATATTATTTCCGTATTACTGAATTTAATATAATAGTTCTAAATTTTGTATTCATGCATTTTTGCATAAGACATCAACACTTATTGCACCAAGATCTGAATATTTTTAAAACTAGTTAAAGTACGAACGCCCCTCATTTGCTACATTTGACGTACAATTTCCGACTTGTTTATGCTTATAATAGGATTAAATCCCATAATTAAAAGCACACTATAATTACTAGTAGGTTTGTATTTTTCCGATTCTCTAAACAGATTTAACGTTTTAAAATGTAAAAAGTTATTTAATAAAAATTTAGATAAAAAGAATTATTTTAGAACAAAATATCTGCAAAGCGAAGCCCTCAATTCTTTTTACTCTTCAACATCCTTATACAGAAAATACATTTATATATAAAATCATGTTTGATGTATTTTTTCAAACACTACCATAACCAATGCAAATAATCTACTTTACAGTTAAAGATTTTTCTTTTCAAACATTTTCTCCTTTTTATTGATTTGTAGATTTTTGTTTTATTTTTTTAAGCATTCCCGTTTCTTTTTTTTATGTATTATACAGAGTTAAGCTAGATAGTTCATAAAAAATTTAGTAAGATTTCATCGTGCTTCCGAAAACAGATCACAGTGCAGCAAAAGAAAGCGTAGAGAAGATCATAGTGGCTATTAAAAATTTATCCCTGGATTCAAACTTCACTACACATTTCTGTTTCTTTCAAATCATATCTAAATAAACAGAAAAACTTTCATATCTATCTTCTGTTTATCAACACAACACCTCTAACATTGCTCTGATAAATTCTAACAAAAATGTATAAGGTTTTATTTTTTTTTCTCAAATCACATGTTGCTTTTTGTAACATGCAAGGATGTTTTAATAACGTATTTTCTTTCTGTACGATGTGTAAAAATAATGAAGATAATAAATGTAATGAAGTTAAGCCATGCATTTTATCACTTTTTTTCTGCTCAGTTTTTAGGGTTCCGTACTTAAAAAGTAAAAACGGAACCATTATAAGATCACTCCTGTGTTTGTCTTTCCGTCTGTCACAGCCATTTTACTCCTTAAATAAGGAACGTGGAAAGTTAAAATTGCTGCATATAATAAAGTCTATTGATTCACATCTTTACATATTATTAAACATTTACAAATATTTTTAGGAAAAATGTAGAGTGGCTAGTTAAATTAATTTAAAAAAAAAAACATTTTCTCTATATACCGTGTGGGGATATCATATGAAAGCTTTCGTAATGCTGAACTCAACAATCCATTTCATTTAATTTTAGGTGGTGTATTTTCAGAGATATTGTCGAAAATGTAGTAGAAAAATATGTTTCCCCCATCTATTTCCGAATTTACTGAAACTAAAATTATGAAAAAATTAGAGGTAGTACACGTTAATTTAAAACTTGCAGGAAAATATAGCGATTACTCTAGATCACATAGTTTTTGAGAAAACTGCATTTTTCCGTTAACCATAAATTTCGATTTGCGGGCATTCAGAAAAGATGCTGAGGAGCACTGGAGGTACTTATCTCGTAGCAGAAGTATAAAAGCATTGTTGATAATTATTTTTTTTTAAGTCCTCGGTAATTAGCCGAGATATTAACCCTTAAAGACACACATGGTTTGGACATACATAATGACAGGGGCGGCGTACTGTATGCACCAACGCGCATCGGCTTTTAAGGACTAGATAACAACTTTTAATGATACATTTGTGTAATTAATGTCCCGTAGCAGTATAAAAGCAATAAATTATTAAAACTGTTAAAAACAGACTAATTTAATTAGAATTAATCACATAAATGCTATGGGATTCCGGACTAGTTTGCATTGAGTAGATCTCTCAAAACGTCTCCAGTGTCTTTAAAAGGTAATTAAAAAACAATCTGGAAAAACGCGGCATGAACCAAGGCGGTGTTGCGACTTTGCGACATCCTTTGGAATCGTGTACAGCAAAATGTCAAGTTAAAACCTTGAACAAGTGTTTTGTTTTAGCTACACTGTAAAAATAAAATATTATTA
Organism: Maratus speciosus; assembly: GCA_963932465.1. Lineage (NCBI taxonomy): Eukaryota > Metazoa > Arthropoda > Arachnida > Araneae > Salticidae > Maratus > Maratus speciosus. The sequence continues at coordinate 532,755,793 of OZ010788.1, read as the reverse complement.
CGGCGCGCAATTTAGTTTTATGAAATTGAAATGAAGTTTAAATATGTACTACTTTTATTGTCAGTGCCGAATTAAGTTCATCATAAACAGATTTGGATAATATTACGAAAAGAATTATGCAGAATAGTAATATTTGATATTATTTAGTGTTCATATCTCTTTGAAATTTTACGATATACCCATTCATACTATTCTAGTATATATACAGCTATACCAAACCCTACGTTGTATAGTTTTTACAACGTCTTATTTTTCTTTTAGTAACTATGTTTCTAATAATATAGCTAATAATTCATATATTTATTGTACGCAAACTTCTGAGCGCGAGTATCACTCGCACTTGACCATTTATTTTCATAAAGATGTCGCTGTAGATAAAAAAAGTTGCTTAAAAAAAAAAAAAAAAAAAAAAAAAAAAAAAAAAATATTAGGACGGAAAAAGGTGCAAGGGTGTGGTAAAATTGTAAATTGTGTGGTAAATTTTTAAGCATCCAGTGTTGTGCTCGGATTTCTAAAGCAAATGTATGTCATATTTAGTCCAAAGAGGTTAAAAATTGTAGATTTAAATAAATGTAAATTATGGGCAAAGTTTAGTCCTGGAAGTTTATAAACTATCTAGTTGTTTTTGCTGGATCCTGAAACGTATAAATATTACGTCTCGTGGAAATCGGTCAAAAATTATTTATATGATAAATGTACATACTAACTTTGACTTATATATCGATAGATACATGATAAACAGACATTTAGAAAAAAAAAAGCATACTTAAAAATATTTTTTTTTGAGAATTACAATAACCAAGGGAAATGATCTACGTTATAGTCAACTTTTTTTGACAGTTTTTTCTGTTTATGATAGTTTTTTGTATGATTCTTATTTTTTTATTGCATTCTTAAACATTTCCCGTTTTTCACATAGTCCTGGAAGTTTATAAACTATCTAGTTGTTTTTGCTGGATCCTGAAACGTATAAATATTACGTCTCGTGGAAATCGGTCAAAAATTATTTATATGATAAATGTACATACTAACTTTGACTTATATATCGATAGATATATGATAAACAGACATTTAGAAAAAAAAAAGCATACTTAAAAATATTTTTTTAGAGAATTACAATAACCAAGGGAAATGATCTACGTTATAGTCAACTTTTTTGACAGTTTTTTCTGTTTATGATAGTTTTTTGTATGATTCTTATTTTTTTTATTGTATTCTTAAACATTTCCCGTTTTTCAAATTTTCTGCTGATTAGAGTTTTGAATCAACCCCTCTCCCCTCTTTTTTTTAAAAGTATTCTCAAGCATTTGCCGTTTTTTACTAAAGTATTGTAGAGAATTATGCTAGATAGCTCATTAAACATTTAGTAAGATTTCATCGTGTTTCCTAAAACGGATCATATTGCAGAAGGAGAAATTAAATTTTTTCCTAGGAATTCAAGAATTCGCTGTACGCATTTTAGCTTCTTTCAAGTGAAATCTAATTAAACAGGAAAAGGCAGCATATTTATATTCTGTTTATCAACAACAGGTTTCAAATGTTTTTCTAATAAATTCTTACAAAAAGAATTATTTATTTATGTTTGATAAAATGTAATACTAGTTTATGCAACGGATAGGAACAATTTAATAAAATATTGTTTCGTTTTATAGTATGCACAAACAAATAAAACCTGGCCTGTGTAAATACTCGTAAATTACGATCTTCATTTGATTTCAAAATCATAAAGTTTTAACTGAGATATGAAAGGGATACATTATAGTGCTTTTTTTACTCCTATAGCTTATTTTTTACATTGTAAAAAAAAAAAAAAAACGGATTAAAATACGGACATTGTACTGGCAATCGAGACGCCAAGACTATTTCCATATTTTAACGGAAAAATTTCCCCGTAAATTCCAGAAAAACGGAAATTTTTCTGAAATTTACCCGGAAAATTTTCCGTTAAAATACGGAAATAGTACTGGTGTCTCGATTTCCAGCACAATTTCCGTATTTTAGACCGTTTTTATTTTACATTGTAGAATATTGTACTCATATAGCTTATTAGCTTATTAACTTAATTAACTTTTAGAAAATGGCAGGAATATAATGAAAAAGGTGTTAGTTACAAGCATTTTGCAACACAGTTGAAGAGTAGTAACTTGGACACATGAGCTCGAATAATACGGTATATCGTATTAGTTGATGTAAGGATTTTTTCTTTTTTATAATTTACCACAATCACTGAACTTGAGAGATTTATTTTTTTTCTGGGGATTCAAGATTTCGTTATACGCATTCCTGCCTCTTTCTAGTGAAATCTAAATAAACAGAAAAAGCTGCAAATTAATATTCTGTTTGTCAATAAGAAATGTCTAATATTTTTCTAATAAATTATAACAAAAACGAATAATGCTTTTTATGAGTGGTAAAATAAAGGGTCATCGAAAAATAATGCCTAGATTAAAAAAAATAATAACATTGAAACCTTTTATGTTAAATGAGTAATTCTTTTACTACACGATAACTGGTCAACGCAAGTTTGGTTTTAGTTCACCAGAATTCGTTTGCGTGTCTGTGTTATGTGTGGATTAGTTGCGCAGTCGTCAAGGTCAGCCGACGCGCCAGACTGCAGCTGCTCAGTACGATGTTGATCGTGCTACAAAAAGCACAGTGAGTGATTTGGTATGTGGAATCAAAGTCAACAGTCAGTGTACAGCGGCAGTCAACATCGTACTGAACAGCTTCAGTCTGGCCCGTCGGCTGACCTTAACGACTGCGCAACTAATCCGCGCGGAAAAAACAGACACGCAAATGAATCTGGTGAACTAAAATCAAACTTGCGTTCACCAATTATAGTGTAGTGAAAGAATTACTTATTTAACATAAAAGGTTTCGATGTTATTATTTTTTTTTAAATCTAGGCATTATTTTTCGATGACCCTGTTATAATGCTTAGTTTATGAACATATGGGAACAATTTTATAAAACACTGCTCCATTGTATAGTATGTGAAAAAAAAATATGCGTGAATATTCGAAAATTACGGTCTTCTTTTGATTTGAAAATCATAAATAAAGTTAAAGTGTAATAAACTTGGACCCATGGACTCATATTATACGGTGTATCCTATTAGTTTCTGGAAGAGTTAAGAGTAACTTCTTAATCACAGCACAGTTACTAGAGGGATAGAATTCTTTAATTTACTATTTTTACGTACGATTTTTTATGTGAAAATTTCCTAAAAACTGGATTAAAAAATATCAATTAAAGCACTGTTTATTTGTTACACAAAAATATCCGTCACTAATTCTTTTTTGTAAAACACATTATAAGGAGAAAATAAAGTTATAAATAAAGTCATATTTGAAAACATTTCTTGGAGAAATACCATATCCATCTCAAATAACATACATTACAAAGTACTAACTTGGATCTATGGACTCGAATTAGACGGTATATCGTATTAGTTGATGGTAGAATTATGCCTGATTTATAAATCCCATCACAGTTACTAGAGGGATATCAATCTTTAATTTTTTTAAGCACGTACGAGTTTCATACGAAAAGGTCCTAACAAATGAATACAAAACATTAATTTCAGACACTATTATTGTTACATAGGAATATGCGCCCAGAATTCGTTTTTGTAAATCATCTTATAAGGAGAAAATAAATTTATAAATAAAATTATATTTGAAAATATTTCTCAGAGAATTATCATAACCAAAGCAAATAATCAACTTTACATTCAAGGTTTTTTCAACGACATTTTCATATTTTTATTGCTCTTTACGGATTATTTATTATTTTTTTAACATTTCCCGTTTCTTTTTAAAATTCTACACAGACTTACGCAATGTGACTCATAAAAAATTTAATAAGATTTCATCGTTCTTCGGAAAACACATCACAGTGCATCAAAAGGAAATTTAGAGAAGACTACAGAAAATATTTTACGTTTGTTTCGGAATTCAAAATATTACTACGTATTTCTGCTTCTTTAAATTGAACTCTAAATATACAGAAAAAGATGCATACTTAATATTCTTTTTGTCAACAACGCACTGTTAACATTACTGTAATAAATTCCAACAAAAAAGTAGGAGATTATTTTCTTTACTGGAAAGATGTTATGTTTAGTAAATATAACATACGGAATATTTTAATAAACTATATTATTCTCAGTTGCATGTATAAAAACAAATAAAACAATCGATTCGAGATGAATTTGTACGTTACAAATCTTTTTTGTTTTGAAAATCATGCATAAAATTTATATCGCGGTGAGAGTATGGTACTCCGGGAGGGTCGCCGCATTCGGGATAGATGCCGCACCCCTTGCATTTCTTGTAATTATCTATAAATGGTCGTCAAACGCACAGTATAGGTGCGCAATGAGATTATTTTAAGGGGTCAGGTAACGTTTGAACCAATAAAGTACATGGAAAAGTGACTTCTGTAAGAATTGCAGTCATTCTTTAACTAATTAACTTTTAATTATAAATTTTAAAACACATGTTAGGAACGATTTATTTTATCAATCAAAGTTGTTAGAAAAGGTATACACATATATAGTTTTTTAAAATTTATTTTTAAAGATAATACAATTTTTACGAAAGAATTATTCTTGCATGCATTGCGCGCATGATTTTTCCCATTTCAATGGCTGAAACAAGCCAAGATTTTTTTAATGAGTACAGATATAAAGTGTTTTCAAAATGACCTACAATGAAAAAAATAAAACTTGTAGATCTCGGGGAAAAAAATTTTTTTTAGAGAAATTCGAAGTATCGAGATTTTTTTTATACAAAAGTAGCCGTGAATTCTAAACTTCTTACTTGAAAAACATAATAATAGGTCATTTTGTGCTTCTGTACGTTTAATACATCCACCAAAAATTTCGTGAAATTCTAGGCAACCGTTTTTCAGAAATCGTGCGCGCAATGATCAAAATCGCTGTTTTGAGAAAATTGCCTTTAAATTTTGAGAAACCCGTTGATCATATAGCAAAAGCTCAATGTGTTTCAGACGTAACTTCTCTTCTAATGCGAATTTTTATATGGGGTTTGATTTTAAATGTTCCCAAAGAATCATATTTAATTATAAGCTATTTTAAAAAAAAATTCGATTTTTGGACGCTTCAAAGGTTACCTGACCCCTTAACCAGTGTATAGCATGAATCTCATTTCGATGTTTACTTGTAGAAGTACAATCCTTATTTTAATGTAAGTGAATGATTTCACTCTCCAAACATTTAAACACGTTATGTTTAAATACTTTTTATACACTAATTACTGAATGCATGCATGAAGTCAAAATGAAGTGTAGCGATTGTATAGAGTACTGGGTGTATAGTTATGCTGTTCCTCTTACCGAATGCATATAACTGTGATGGCCGACGTCTGCACCATGCAAAATGGGTTACATGCTGCACTGCAATTCCGGTATACATGCCGCAGTTTCTTTTGTACGGGATCATTAAGTGTTTTCCTTTTCTTTTTGCACAGACTAACCATGTCAGGCATGCCATCAAGCTTACTAAAACCAAAGGAGAAAATAAAAAGTAAGAAGGGCAAGAAAGATGCAAGTCAAGATGATAATAAGGAAAAAATGGATTACGCGTAACGCAGACGTTCTTTGCAAGTAATGTTTAGAAAACTACTCCAAAAAAGAGGAAGTTTAATTGGCTTCATTGTATCATGTGTCAAATGTAGTTACATAAAGACTGTACTTTATCGACACTTTTTCTGTAGATTGTAGTTGAAGAAACAGGTCTTTTAACCCATTCGGGACCATAAGTGCATATAAGCACCTTCATAAAGAACATATAAAATTTGTTTCTGGCACCAGTAAAAAAGAAAAGTAGTATTTGCTTTCTTTAATTAGAGTATTTTCATGATTATCTAAGTAACTGCAACTTCTTTTAAAAAAGTGGTGTCAACCGAATTAAATTTGTGTAAAAGACACCAGTCCCGGAAGGGTTAACAAATAAATTATACAGTAGAACCCTCATCCATCGTTTTTCAAGGGGTGCGTGAAAAAAAAAACGATGGATGCGGGTTAACGTAAAAATACGAAAATATCAATGTTTATGCATTACTAATACATGCAATGTATACAGTATACTAATAAATACTAAATTTTTACTTACCAAACTGTAGAAGAAATAAATTGATGTTGTAGAAAATTGATATTTATTTAAAAAATCAGTAATTTTATGTTGGGTTTTTCGTTCATTTTTTAAATTAAACAACAAATTTTCAAGATGTACAACATTTTTCTGATCATTTTCTGTAATTTCATGTGCATATGTAAAAGTTCGTACAGTTTCAAATGTCGTAATTGCATCAGACAGATTTGGCACTGGTCTATCCTCAGCTTCTTCGGCATGAACATTATCCTCTGCTTCTTCGCCATTATTTTCCTTTTTTGCATCCTCACACAATTCTTCTATGCTTAGGACACCACATGTTGCAACATCTTGATCAATAGAAATATAATCGCTAAATTTCACACCAGATACATCTTCTACTACACGCAACCACTCATCATCTGCATTATCGTCACCATGGTCATTATTTTCTGTCCCTTCTGTTGAGCATTCATCATCAATTTTTCACCCAAAACCGCATTTCACGAAACAATTCTGAATGGCTGAAGACGTTACTTCATACCATGCTGAAAGGACAAAATGAATAGCCTGCAAAAGGTCTGTTTTTAGAGTAGGTTCTTTTGCTTGTTCCATGACACATAAATATCTTTTCACTAGCTTTCTCCTGTAAAATTGCTTAAAACAGATGATTATCTTGGCATCAAGAGGTTGTACGACAGATGTACAATTAGCTGTGAAAAATCTGACTTCTGTATTTTTCAAAGACGACGTATCTGGTGGATGAGCTGAACAATTGTCAATAAATAGAATGACTTTCCTTTTTTGAGCGTCGATTGATCTATCAAAGTCATGAAGAAATTTTGTAAAAATATCATTTTTCATCCATGCCTTGGTATTCGAATGGTAGACTAATGGCAGTTTCTTTACATTCTTGAATCATCGAGGTCTAGCAGATTACCAATTACGAGGGGTACTTGTTTATCAGAACCGTCCTTATTTGTGCATAGTAGCACTGTAAGCACTGTAAGTCTTTCTTTGGAATGTTTACCACCATGACAAGATTCTTCTTTGAACGCTAGCGTTCTTTCTGGCAAGCATTTAAAAAACAGGCCTGTTTCGTCTGCATTGTAGATGTCACAATCCTTGTATCATTTCAGTAATTTCGGAAGATTTTCGAACCACATTCCTATTTCATCAGTGTTTGCTACTGCGGCACTTTCGCCGCATAATTTCCTGGATACCAATCCATGGCGAATTCTAAAACGTGAAATTCACCCATTTGATGCAGAAAAAGTATCCATGCGATATGAGGCAGCTATTTCAAGTGCCTTCTCTTGAAGAATATTCCCATCCAGAGGAATATTTGACGCACGATCCTGCTCGTACCAAGCGAAGAGGAGTCTTTCCAACTCACTGTAAGTAGACTTTTTGCAAGTTTTTCTCTTTTTTGCAGAAGTTCCATACTTATCAGCCTGATCACTAATTTCTTTCTTTTTCAAAATTATCGATTTCAGGGTTGACGGCGGTATACCTAAACGCTTAGCGATGCTAATTTTTTTCTCAAAAGGATTCTTTTCCACCTCATCTATAATTTGAAGTCTTTCTTCTAAGGTTCGGATTTGTTTTGCTATTCATAAAATTCAAAGAACGCATAAAATGTAGGGCAGAACGCATTAAATTGAAAGCTCACAATCTTCAAATTAAACACCTGCACTGCACACAACAGATTAGCTAGGAATTAAGCAGCTCGTCGAAGTGGGTACATCCGACCTCCTCTTTACACAGAACAGCTCATTATCAAACAAGAACACCTGTTACGCATTCAATTATTTAAACGTACATACATGTCGCAATATCAGAGCTAATCATTGACCTACCACCACCACCACCACCCCTAAAACACCACAAATGAGTCATTTTAAGAGAAAAGAAGTAATACAAGTTTGGATCTGCTTGACCTTCAATTTCATTTCGGTGATGACAAAAATTTTAGAACGATGAATGCGGGAAAACAACTTTTTGAAGAACGATGCACGCGGGTTTCGTTAACATTATTTAAATATAATTTGTGTAGGGACCATAGAAATAAAACGATCAATGCGGGAAAACGATGTATGCGGGAACGATAGATCGGGGTTTCACTGTATGAAAACAATTTTACTTTTATTCTTTTCTCTCTCTAATACATTGATGTTACGTTGTTGCTGAAATAACAATTAAAATTTAATGTAAAAATGTAAGGCGATAATTTTAATAGTGAACGTAGGCAAACAATTATTAATTTGAATCTACTAATACGTTTCATTGTACTCATTTAGTTTCATGTTTCTATTACTTCCTTAATTATAGTTCAGATATGAATATTTTTTTGAATATTTTTATTGATAATTTCATTCTGTTCTTATTACAGAGGCGACATAACTGTGGCATCTCAGCTTAAAAGTACGGCTGACGCGTCGCAATGTAATGTTTTAGGGAAAAAAATTAAAAAATATATTAATTATTTGTTTTGAATTTTTTTCTCTCAGTACACGCGTTGTATATTTAACATTAAATAGCACAGCATGATTTTTTTTTTATGTCCACCATGGGACTTACACAAATTCAAAAAAATGTGCTGCATATATCCCGGAATTACTCTATAAGGAATATCATATAAGATTCTTTAATACTTCACTTTCGAATTGTTCATTTTCGATTGGAAATAAAATCCTTTTACTCCCTTACAATAAAATGTATTTATATCAGGCGTTTCTTAGAATAAGCTATGCTATACTTTTATACGTTTTTGGGTAAATAATACCTTTACGGATTTTATCATGATTTATTTTAATATTTCTAATAATTTTTGAGGGTATTCGTGTTGTTTTAGAATTTATAAATGCTTGTTATATGTGGGGTCGATTAAAAGTGATAATTTACACTTACAACATAATTATTTAAAGAACATAGCATTAGCCAGTAAAGGACTCTAGAAATTACGGTATAAGAGTTTTTAATGCAGCTATGTATTCAACAATGTTGTTTTAGCAGTTATACTTTAATAAATATATATTTTACTATTACGAACTGCTAAATAATTTCAGTGTCAAGAATATTTGTTATGTTGTAAATATGTTTAAAAACAAACAAAAAAACAAGCAAAATAAACAAGGTATGCTTTGAAACGAAAAACATTAAACTGTTATCTGGTTATAAATGATAAAATTTGTGGAATTTTTCAAGTGAACTTTCAGGAGAATATAATTTTTTTTTAAATACCTCGACATATTCTTAAAAGTAGGATAGTTAATGTAGCAAGTTAAAAAAAGTAATAAATTTAAAAAAAAGTATTTTGGTCTAGAACTCAGTGCCCCGAAATAACGCCTTTAACAACATAACTGTTGGAATTACTTAACTTGTAGAAAAGTTTGTTTGCTACGTTACTAAAAGCTTTTCCACACCACTAGTTTTTTCCTGAAATATTCGGTTATTTAAATGGCAGAGTTTTCTCAATTATTTAATCAAAATATTTTGGTACTTAAGAAGTGGTGTTGGCTCCTTGTTTTTACCCGACTGAAAAGAAGGGTTATGTGTTTCACGCGTATCTATGTATGTGGATTTCTTTATACCCTCGAAACATCCCAACGGCTGGATGGATTTTAATGAATGAGGTCTCTATCCATTCCTCTTAACGGCCTGAAAAAGGAAATTTCCTCTAAAAAGAAAATTTTAGGTTCCGTTTATACAGACTAACATGGAATATATGTTTTGAAAATTTCATGAAAGTTTTTGAGGTGTCCTGCGCGTTATGCCCAAAAAACGCCATTTGGAAAATAATGGTTTTAAAGTTTCGGAAACGCCGCTTCAGCTATTCAGCGGGTATAATTCTAAAAGCCAAAACTTCTGTTCTAATGGGAATTTCAAGGAAACAATTATATCAAAAATTCAGAAAAGATAGGAGATTAACATCTAAAAAAATTAAAATTTCTTAAATTTTGAAGCTTTAAGAGACATGCGACCACTTAATCCTTTCCGGCACGGAGTAATTCTATTTATAAACTTACGAAAAAATGAACTGACACCAGAATTTATAAACGAATTTATTAGAAAATGCGAACTTGCTTATTTTCACGTACATGATAAAAGGAAAATTTTAATTAAATATTCTTGGTGCCGTTAGTCTGTTTTGGATTTAAAATTAGGTGTCCGTTTTTTAAGGGCATCCCCCTCGAAAGATTTAGTTAGAATGAATCGCATGAATACTGTAAGATTCCCGATAGTTTGCAGTGGTTGTATCTCTCAATACGCTTCGAGTGACTTTAAAAGTTAATTAAACACCTATCTGGAAAAACGCGGCACTGATCAAGGCGGCGTTGCAACTTTGAGACCTCAATTCGAAGCGCGCTTAGCACAATGCCAAATTTAAACTTTGAACAAAGGTTTTGTTTTAGATACACTGTAGAAATAAAGGTTGTTACTACGCTGAATTTAGTTTTGTGAAATTCCAAATGAAGTTTAACTATGCACTGTTTTTTTTGTCAGTATCGAATTAAGTTCATCATAAACAGATTAGGATAATATTAAAAAAAGAGTTATACGAATAGCTATATTTGATATTATTTAGGTTCCATATCTCTTTGAACTTTCATGGTATACCCATTTACACTTTTCTAATATATACAGTTATACCCAACCCTACGTTGTATAGTTTTTTACGAAGTCTTAGTATTCTTTTAGCAACGTTTTTTTTCCCTAATACAATTACACATTCATATATTTATTCTATGGAATCCTCTGTACGCGAGTAATGCTCGCACTTGACCGTTTATTTATTAGTTTATAGTGTTAAAAGAAATGCGACAGTTAAGTGGTTAAATATTAGATGTCGGTATCTAGACTAGGCATGTTTGGTGTAGTACTTTATGTAAGTCAGTATTTTTGCTTCGACAAGTTCCGCTACTTGAATAAAATTAATTGAAAAACTAAATAATTTTTTTTTCAATGAGTATATGTCCGTCGGCGGTATTGCTTATGTAAGTTAGTAATGTCATTTCTGAGCCGTCTATTGCAGATTTATTTTATATTTAGAACAGATTTAATAAATGATAAACGATGAATAATTATAAACGATGAAAATGAAATATATCTTTTAGATATATAGATTTTATTCTGCACCCACATTTAGAAAACGGTGATTGAAAGACAGCAGTAAAAGGCATTAGTTTAGCTTCTGTTAGTAAATGTCACTTATTTTAAGAAGTATTAATCGTAAAATGGAAAAAAATGGAGAAAATTTTGAAGAAATTTACATATTTAAGAATATTTCATAGGTTATGAGTTTAAAGACTTCTTTAAAAAAATTTTATTAAATTTTTTATAAGAAAATCATTAGAGGTTATTCTAATAACATTGTATGTATCTGCACTGCATTTCATAATTTAATTTTTTAATTAAATTAAATATGAGTAATAAGAGTAATTTAAATATAATTTAGCACAAACAGTACTTGTGTAGAAATTAGGGTTGCAATCTGTCTATCGAATAAAAAATGCAAGGTATCTCACTGCTGACGAACTTAGAATTTCGTTCGAACTTATAATTACAAAAATTCTGATAATAATTAAGTACCCCAACGTTTTTTCAACAGACGTATTTTGCTTTTTACAAAATATGATGACATTTAGAGAAGTACTGACATATATTTTTATAATCTAAGAAATGACATTTATTTGTGACCAAACAGTACTGAGTTAGACATTTCCTAATTTGAAATGTATCTGATACAATATACAGTGCTCACGGTAACGACTGATCACATAATTACGTACAGTCTTGGAAAAAAAAGTAAACACTCCCGGCTAACTCTACAATAAATTATAGCAGAAGAAAGTTACTGTTACCAAACGATTGGAAATAAAGCCTTCTTTTAAATGATGAATATGAAATTTGCTTAGGAGCCCTCTACAAATCAAAACCAGACCAAAGTTTTTTTTCAATGATAACAGCCAATTTTGAGTATATATTTTAAATCCTCTGTTAAAACTATACCTAGATACGAAATTTCAAGTCATTTGGAAGATCAGGTTTTGAATTATAAACATTCAAAATTTAGAGCTTCTAAATTTAAATTACAATTTTATATTTTTATTACTATCTCCTGAAATTATAATCCCAATGTAATACTGTTGTGTGTGGCTATAATACTAAAACACCCAAACATAAATGCATTGAATTTTTAATTTTAAAAGTTTTATAATATGAATTATGAAGTACGAATATAATATTCGGAAGAATTATTTTAGCAACTTACAATTGTTTGATAGATTTATACTTAATTATGTCCTGTTTTCTGCAAATTCAAAATTTCAAATTTTTCTTCCAAGTAGTTTTTAAATTATGCTTAAAAAACGTCAAAATGATGGTCTAAGGGGTCGTCTATGACGTGCAGAAAAGTATAATTTCTAAAAAATATATATTTTGCTCATTTAATTGAAATATTTGAACTGGCAATAGCTGAAACATAATAAGTGAGTGAAATGGTCATAACGGTAAGAAATAATAATAGTTTCAGCTGTGGCATAATTTTATACAGCGATGCAGCTGAGTTCATGTACCTAACTAGGATTACACTGAAAAAAAAAAAGACAAATGTTTTTTTAATCTACAATAATTTGTTGCAGAATTAGTAGGGGTTGTTTGTTATTTTTCTCCACGACTGTCCTTCTAGCACTTCACATGATGTCTTACAAAAAAAGTTAATATGTTAAAAATTTCATAAAACGTCCTCAATTGTAAACGAAAATCCAAGTTTAAGTTGTAACAAGCCACCTAATGTTGTTGACTGCATAGATAGATAGCAAATCTGGTCTCCCACATAAAAATTGACGCGTATTATCCTTTTTTATGCTTTCCCATTAGATGAGACACAATATTATTATGAAAGTTCCAAAAGGTTACAAAAAGTTACATACAAAAATTTAATATGTTAAAAAATTCATAAAACTTCCTCAATTGTAAACGAAAATCCAAGTTTAAGTTGTAACAAGCCACCTAATGTTGTTGACTGCATAGATAGATAGCAAATTTGGTCTCCCACATAAAAATTGACGCGTATTATCCTTTTTTATGCTTTCCCATTAGGTGAGACACAATATTATTATGAAAGTTCCAAAAGGTTACAAAAGGTTACAAAAAGTTACATACAAAGAGTTAATATGTTAAAAATTTCATAAAACTTCCTCAATTGTAAATGAAAATCCAAGTTTAATTAGTAACAAGCCACCTAAAGTTTTGGCTGCATAAGTAGATAGCAAACGTGGTGTTCTACATAAAAATTGACGCTTATTATCCTTTTTGATGCTTTCCCATTAGATGAGACACATTCTCTGTACATAAATGTGAATTAAAAAAAGTGAGTAAAATGTATCATGTTATTAAAAGCAAATGTTTTATGTAATAATAAACAGTCGTATGAAAATAACTTCAAAATTAGATGAGCTTTCCCATTAGATGAGACACAATATTATTATGAAAGTTACAAAAAGTTACATACAAAAAGTTAATACGTTAAGAATTTCAAAAACTTCCTCAATTGTAAACGAAAGTCCAAATTTAATTTACCATCTAATGTTGTTGACTGCATAACTAGATAGCAAACCTGGTACCCTATATAAAAATTGACGTGTATTATCCTTTTTTGATGCTTTCCCATTAGATTAGACGCATTCTGTGTGCTTAAAAGTGAAACAACTGACAAAAAAAAAATGTATCATGTCAACAAAAGCAAATGTTTTATGTAATATTAAACAGTCGTGTGAAAATAACTTCAAAATTTCTCTTCAAAAATTATTCCATGCAAATGCTGTTCATAACGAAATGAAACAATGAAATGTCTATGTAAAACGCAATTAGATGCTAATTTAGTATCCTTGGATTGAGTAAAATACTCAGTAAAAAAGTGGTGGATCGGGATTACATAATGGCATAAGGATCCATTTAAACAAGCCCGAGAGAAAAAAAGCAATTTATACTGTAATTAAACTATGAGTGTATCCCCCGTTATATAATGTAATCTCTCTTCCTCAAAATTTTAATTTATGATTGGATAACAATTGGAGATAAATTAACATCTGGAGTAACCAAATTTAAATCTTAAAACTCTGAATTATATAAGAGATGTATTAAATGAAAGGATAATAAAGGATATGGATTTATTGACTACATGCTTAAAAACAATGGATTATGTAATTTACATATATTTATTTATTTATTTTATTTACATGTAGTGGGTAAAGAGTGTTTCATTTGTAAAATTTAAAAATAATGACTATCCTACATTTAAATGCGGTAAAAGCTGAAAAAAATGTATTTCTGAGTTGATAACTTTGATTTATTGAACGAATTACCATTTACTTAAATGTCTTTTAATTTTTTACCATCTGATGTGCTGGAAGATAAAAATAAGTGTGTATAAAAAATTAAATATCAAGCAAACACTTTTTATAGAAACTTTTTACAGTATAATAAAATTTGCTTTACATAATGACAGTAACTTTGCAATCAAATAAAGCGAAGATTAAAATTACGGAATTTGTAGTGGAAAACGACTTTGACAAAGTAGCTTGCAGATCTTCAGCTTGTAGTTCTGACGGTCCATGGATTAAGCAACACATTGACTGAACAAAGAAAGAAAGTTGAACATATTCCCATGTAATCGTGTCTACACACTCACATAGTACCTGGCGATCCAAAATCACATAATAAATAAACATTTCAATAAAAACAATCACAGACCATTATTTTATTTCACTGAAATATATAGAAAAAATAGAATTTTGTATAATAACGAATAGGATAATTATATTTCTCACCAAAAAAAGTAGCTTTTGAGTTGTGTCATCACTTTATGCAGCTATTGAGCACAGTTCAGTACCTGACTAGGATTGCACTGGGAAAAATGACAAATATTTGTTATCCTAGAAAATGTAATACAGTCGAACCTTGTTAAGAAGACGCATTTCAAGAGACTGGGCAAAAGACCCTATAAAGCGGAATCGCATATTAAATCGTGATTTGCATAATGTTGCAGGAACTGGTCTTATTTGCAAATCTAATCCTTTACATGAATTTTAGAGCTTTTGCTTATGTGTTTGTCGTCGAAAGTTGCGTATTTTACGTATTTTTAAATTAAAATTAACTATAATCAAATTTAAGTCATTGTCGATTAATACGTTACAACCAAATATATAACAACTGAAATAATTTTCTTGCTAGCTCCATGTTTTTTAAGAAAAAGGCAAACCAAAAATATTAAATATTTTTAGAACAATTCAGTTATTAAAATCATATTTAGCCTTTGTGTCAATGAGTAACCGTACAATCCACCATTATTTTTTATTTAGTGGGAAAAAGCTATCCCAGCTAATATTTCTCTAAAAAATATTGTTAGCATAACCAGTCATTACGAGTTTCAGTTTTTTTCCCCCAGTTTTTGTTTAACTTCTGAGTTTTGTAAAATACCATCTATTGTGATCTATGCGCATCGCGATAGTTATAAAATTCATTATAAAACATAGTAATGATATAGCATTCGTGTCGATTACGGGTAACCGAAAGTATTTTTGTCGGGTTCGTGTCGGTTGCGGGTAACCAAAAGTATTTTTGTCGGGTTCGTGCAAAGCCGCCTCAAGACTACAAGCCAGACACGCCCTTCATCCCCCACATGTGACATCACAGCCCGGGGCTGGCTAACTGCCAACGCGCCAGCCCCGAACATTTGAATTTTGTATCTTCCTATTTTACGTGCACGTGCGTTTTACTTAGCCTAATAACATATTTTTTCCAAGGTAAGTGCTATTTTCAAATTATATTTATATGTTATCAGCACAAGTTTTATTTCTTGTGTTCAAAATCTTTTATTTTTAATTTCTTTGAAATAAATTAACTAGCAAATCCTAGCACGATTCTATAAATAATACCGTATCTCCAAACGAAACGATATTATTGTAATTCTGTTTCTTTCCTCATAGAGCAATAATTTAAAATGGCAAACATCCCTAAATCGTGTCAAGACTTATATCATTTAATTTGTATCTTGTCACACCATCCTCTCTTTATAATTTGGTCTGTTTTCTCTAATTCATTAGAGTGACCTTTAATTAACGCCCATTTATTAAACGACACTTGTCGTGTGAACAGTAACTCGGGTTATTTTGTATGCAGAATTAGTTGGACTTTAATTTGACAACAAATTTATGTATTTATATATATATATATATTCATACTTAAAAATTTAAATATTCTAGAAATTTTCATAAAAGTCGCTGTGAATACATAGCATTTTTATCTTGTTTACTTCTTTTAAAGCAAACCCCGATAGATATACTTGTATCGATTTATTGTTGTTTTTTAATCTTAAACGTTTGCTATCTTAATAAAAATTCTTTTTATAATTTTTTGTTAAATTATAAATGCTTATGTACTGTGTAAATAGAGCTATGGGGATAATGTTTTTGAATCTCTCTATTTTTGCCGCAACTGTAAACAATTTATTTACAAGACTAGAGGAAGGGTTGTTAGTACCCTTATGCAAAACAGTAGCCCCCCCCCCCCCCCCACACACACACACACACCTTCTTCGCAAAAATCCTATGTGTTTTCATATACATTTTAATGTTTAATTAAAAATAACAATAAATAAAATTATTCTGTAATTATAAATTTACTTTTAGATCTAGTCAGGAAATACTTTTCATCTCATAAAAATTGATTATTTTAAGCTTAAAAGATGTGAACAAACATTTAAGAACCCACACAACATTATTTTGGAAATGAAATATTTTTGTGGAAGGTTTTTGTGTTTTTCGATTTTTTTTTTATCAGCTATTACCTAAACATTCGAGGAAAATGAACATAAATTAGGAATATTTTAATTCCAATTGATGAAAGTCTTTTCTTTCTTTCTTTTATTTTTCTCTTCATATGTCAATACATTTTTTAAAAAATCTATTGCTTGTACCTTGCATAATATATCAAACTAATACAAAACTAAATAATAATTTTCTGTTTCATGAACTTGTGTTGTTTTAGTATTATGACAGTTTTATGTTTTTTAATTTAATGGATTTTATGTGAAAATTACCCATTTCTGATAAGTAAAGTTTACAGTACGAAAATTTATTTATAAGAATACTTAATTTCATGTTTACTTTAATTTTACTATTTATTATATGCAGGTTTCAAATCACTTAATATTTAATAAGATATTTACTGTATAATTTCAAGCCCAATTAAAAATAAAAATAGAACACAACTTGAATTTGATTTCATTTAACATTCACTTTTCTTCCACTTTAATTTAATTTTTAAATGTGGGTTTTGATTGGCACACTTATTGTTATTTATTTATTTTGAAATAATTGAAAGCAAAATAATTCAATTTATGTGTTTAAACTGCAAATTTATATTTCTATATATATGTATATATATATGTAATAATGTATATGTCTTGTTTTTGTATATATACCTAATAGATAATTGATATTGTTTCTAAATTTCAAAGTAGAATAAATAATAAAAACTGTCTACTAAAATAAATTTAATACTTGGGATTTTTTTCATTAACGAACGAATTTTCTTTAATGTATCTTTAATTCTGATGCACATTTTCATTGACGCAGTGATATTATTTCATAAATATTGTTTTTGTGTTATCGTTATTATTGTTTCGAGTGATCGAAATTGATTAAAAAGCACTTAATTAGCGTCTTTAAACTATAAGTTTTTATATTTTTCCCATATGCTGTGATAATAAGTTGAAATATGGAGGAAAGAATTAATGTTTTAAATAACGCATGTGCACTCCACGGCTGATCTAAGCCCCGCGTCGTGACGTCACGAAACCTTGTGTTTGGCTTGTAGTCTTGAGGCGGCTTTGGTTCTTGCCGGATTACGGTATGAGTTCAAATGAAATTTTCGGGAGTAACCCGACCCGTGCAGATCTCTATTCGGCACTATTACCAGGGCAAAACAATAATAATCAGGGTATAACAAAAATAGTCTAGAATGATTCCACTCGATAATGGTGTACGTGTGTAGATAGTAAAGAATAAAAAGAGAGGAAAGTTTCATAGATTTATGACATAATGGAATCGACTGCATTCAAACATTGGACATCCCGTTCTGAATCTGGAGAGGTTACTTCTGTACCACTAATGCTTGATTACATCTCCAGAATTTTTATAACTTTTACACTGTCACATTTTCTTGGTGATTTTACCTATAGAATCGTTCGGAAAATGATTTGAAAATGTTTAAAAAATGGATTAAATACTGAATAGGTCGGCCTGTTATGAAAATGAATGCAGTTCTTGTGACAATGTTCGGTAACATATTCGTCGAATGGCAGATCAAGAGAAGTACTTTTTTTAGCTTACGTATTTACTCTCTCTCTCATACACACAAATCATGATTGCAGTACTTACCTGTATTCGAAAAGTTAAAAAAAGGCGAAAAAAGAAAACGGAAACTTAAAAAATCAGAAAAGCACGCAAAAAGAGTAAATGTGATAACTATTGTGGCGATGTAATGAAGCATTAATGATGCAGCGATTCCAGTTTCAGAACGGGAAATCCACCGTTCGAATACTGCTGATGCCATTATGTCATAAATCTACAATATACCATTTTTTTTTTGTTTCGATATAAACTAATGTGGATATAACCTTTTTTAACAACAACAACAACAAAAATTATGAAAATCGGAACAACCATTCAAACAATATGCGCCGCTATACATTAATATTTACACAAGCGAACTTATCAACTCCTTTGCTGGAGTTTGATTAAATAAATTGTTGATTCCAGAAAACGTATTTATTAACTTAAAAAATGTGTTCAGACTGTAGATCTCCCATCTCCAAAGCGTAGTGACAATATAGTACAAAAAAAAAAAAAAAAACATAACTATGTAAGGGAAATTCCTAAATGTATAACGAGTTATGAAAAATTTATATGCCAGAATAATGAATCTAAAACTTATTCATATTTTACTTATTGTTTTGTTCAACTAGTAGAAAAATACTCTTTGTATTTTAGTTCCAAATATCATTTCTTCCAAAGAAAAATAGTTATCAAAACAAATTTTGTTAACGATCACACAGGGAGAAAGACAAACTAATGGACATAACATTCTATTCTTTTGCTCCTAAAAATGTCTAAAGTAACTAAAATTAATTATCTTTCCATAAAAAAATATATTCCGAATTTCTTGTTCTTGCTTCTCAAAAACAGTAAATCATCCTGTAAGTGACAACAAAGCAACACTAGAATTAGATAATAACGTCTTATTCATTGTTATTCTAATTTATAACATTGAATGCATGAGAATACAAGGGGGTTGGATGATAAAAATCGTCACTGACAGTTTATTACTTTCTTCTGTATTAATAAGAAAATAGCACTGGATAAGGAAATTTTCGCCTTATGACTTTTGTTAAATTTATACTTTGTGCAATGTCCTGAATACAATTTGCCTTTTTTTGGAATTATTTACGTCTGTTCACCTTTGTATTATACACATTTTGAGTTCGCTTTAACTCAAAAAATTATAAGAGAAATTTTAAGTATGAGACGTATTTAGTTAGACATTCCGAAGTAGCACAGATTGTTGGCTAATCTTTGGTAGTTTGTGAAAACCGTTGGGAAAGTTAGAATTGAAAAATTGTTGGAAAATGATAGATAAAGATATCAATCCAATTTGGAGCGTACCTGAGCAGGATTCTGAGCAGAGAACGGTGGACTACTGTTGGTCCTATGTTAGTCAAAGTTAGGGCAATGCAGATATTTCTTACCGTTAGCCAACAGTTAGTTCACGTTAGCCCAACCATTTTGCACTATTTGGATGTCACAACTTGGTGCCGATTAGATTTTGTCGTATTGTCCGTAATAGGTAACGTTGTTATGCCAATTGGTGCTTTAATGGTATTTTATCTGTATTCCCCTATTTTTTCAAGTAAAGCCAGGTATAAAATTTGCAATACAGAAAGCATTAATTTCCAGGGCTAAATTGTAATTTTCTAACTGTAATTTATATTTTACAGTAAAGTAGAGGTGGATGAGTGGTTCATGGGAATGTTTTAGCTACGACACTGTCTATAAATTATGTCCTTTCACTTTAATATAAGTACAACACTGTACGCCATGTTTCTCATGACTTGTTTGATACGTATGTTACGACATATATCTTCTAGAATTGAACTAGACTTAATATATAAAGATGTCTTATAATAAAAAACTTTGGTGATTCAATTTTGGTTTGCTCACTCAACAACGTGGTGCTATGCTATGATTTTTGTGATAAACATTGCCGCTATATTTCAGTTAATAATGGGCAGAAAAGCTTAAATTTTATAGTCAGATTAAAATAATAGTTAAATTTGAGATTTTAATAATTTAAAATATTTTATGTTTTCCCTATTTTGGATTTAAATAATCAGAACTGAGCACTGTTCTGTTATATATGTATATGTCGTAGGATAATTGAGAAATCAGGCTCTTTGCAAAGAGCCGGGCTAATTGGAGAATGATCACTCTTTTTCCAATTAGCCTGATATTTTTCAGGCTTATTGCAAAGAGCCTGTAAACAGTTAGGCTAATTGAAAAATGACCACTTATTTCCCAATAAAATGATTTTTTAGGCGTATTAACCCATAACCCGACCCGAACCCGAAAAATATATTACAACAGACCGTAATCCAATCCGAGCAAGACAAAATAATTTCAGTCTACACGCTCCCAACTGGAACCTAAAAATTCCATTTCAAAAAACCCGGAATCTGAACCGAACCAAATCTGGACCCGACAAAAATATTCCAATGAACCATAAGCGATCCAAGCAAGTCAAAATAATTTCTGAGAATCTACAACCCGACCCGAACCTAAAAAATTCCAATGGACCATAACCGATCCGCCCAAAACAAAATCATTTCAGAGGACATGCAACCCAACCAGACCCAAAAATTCAATTTGAAAAAAAACCCGAAATCTGACGCGAACCAAATCTGATCCCGACAAAATTATTCCAAAGAACCATAAACGGATCCGAGCAACACAAAATAATTTCCGTGGAATTGTCATCCGACACAAACCTAAAAATTCCATTTGAAAAAAACTCGGAATCTGAACTGAACCAAATCTAAACCCGACAGAAATATTCCAATGAACCATAACTGATCCGAGCAAGAAAAAATAATTTCTGGGGACATGAAACCCGACACAAACCTAAAATTCTAACTGAAAAAAACCCAGAATCTGAACCCGACAAAAATATTCCAATGAACCATAACCGATCTGAGCTAGACAAAATAATTTCTGAGGACATGCAACCAAACCAGAACCTAAAAATTACATTTGAAAAAAAACCCTAAATCTGACTTGAACCAAATCTGAACCCGACAAAATTATTCCAAAGAAACATAAACGGATCCAAGCAACACAATATAATTTCCGTAGACATGCTACCCGACACGAACCTAAAAATTCCATTTGAAAAAAACTCAGAATCTGAACCGAACCAAATCTGAACGCGACAAAAGTATTCCAATGAACCATAACCGATCCGAGCAAGACAAAATAATTTCTGAGGACATGCAACCCGACCCGAACCTAAAATTTCAATTTGAAAAATGCCAAAATCTTACTTGAACCAAATCTGAAATCGAAAAAATTATTCCAAAAAACATAAACGGATCCGAGCAACACATAATAAATTCCGTGGACATGTTACCCGACACGAACCTAAAAATTTCCTTTGAAAATAAACCGATATCTAACCCGAACCAGATCTGAACCCACCAAAAATATTCTATTGAACCATATCCCGATCCGAGTAAGACAAAATAATTTCCGTGGATACGCACCCCAACCTGAACCGAAAATTTTATTAAAAAAACCAACGTTTGAACCCGACAAAATATTCCAAAGATCGATAATCCGATACGAGCAAGACAAAATAATTTCAGTGGACACAAAACCGACCCCAACCTAAAAATTCCTTTGAAATACCCCGAAGCAAGTCTGAATCCGACAAAAATGTTTCAAAGGACCATAACCGTATCCGAGCAAGAAAAATTAATTTCTGTGGACCTGCAATATGATTAGATCCTAAAAATTCCATTTGAAGTCAGCCTGAAACCCGACTCGAACCAAATCTTAACCCGATAAAAATATTCCAAAGAACCATAACCCGATCGGAGCATGACCAAATTATTTTATGTCGACAGACAACAAAATCCGAGCAAGACAAAATAATGTCCGTGGACACGCACCCCAACCGGAACCTAAAATTTCATTTAAAACAAAAACGACATTTGAACCCCGTCAAAACTATTCCAAAGATCAATAATCCTATACGAGCAAGACAAAATAATTTTCGTGGACATGCACCCCGACCCGAACTTAAAAATTCCATTTGAAAAAACCCGAATCAAATCTGAATCCGACAAAAATATTCCAAAGAACCATAACCGGATCGGAGCAAGGCAAATTAATTTCCGTGGACACGCAATACGACCAGAACCTATAAATTCCATTTGAAGTCAACCTGCAACCCGACCCGAACCAAATTTTAACCCGACAAAAATTTCCAAAATAATTTCTGTCGACAGGCAATCCGATCCGAACCTGAAAGTTCTAGTTGAATTCAATCCGAAACTCGACCCGAACGCGGGTTATGGAAGGTTTTCGGTTTGACTTCAAATGGAACTTTCAGGTTCGAATCCGGTTGCATGTCGAAGGAAATTATTTTGTCTTTCGCGTATCGGGTAAGGGTTCTTTGAAATATGTTTGTCGTTTTCCGATCGGGTTCGTGTCGGGTTTCAGGTTGTCTTCCAATAGAATTTTCAGATTCTGGTCGTACTGCGTGTACACGAAAAATAATTTGCATTGCTCGGATCGGGGTACGGCCTGATGTATTTTTATTTCGGGTTCTGGTCGTCTTTCGGGTTAACTTCAAGTAGAAATTTCAGGTTCGGCTCGGGTTGCATGCCGACGGAAATTATTTTGTCTTGCTCGGATCAGGTTATGGTTCTTTGGAATGTTTTTGACGGATTCAGATTTGGTTCGGTTCAGATTTCTGGGTTTTTTCTAATAGAATTTTTAGGTTCGGGTTGGATTGCGTATCCACGGAACTTACATTGTCTTGCTCGGATCGGGTTATGATTCATTAGAAAATTTTTGTCGGTTATCATATTTGGTTCATGTTTTTTCGGGTTTTTTTAAACAAAATTTTTAGGTTCGGATCGGGTTGCGTGCCCATGGAAATTATTTTGTCTTTCTCGCATCGGGTTATGGTTCTTTGGATTACTTTTGTCAGGTTCAAATTTGATTCGTGTCAGATTTCGAGTTGTTTCTATTGGAATTTTTAGGTTCGAGACGTGTTGCGTGTCCAAGGAAATTATTTTGCCTTGCTCGGATCGGGTTATGGTTTTGGGGGATATTTTTATCGGATTCAGATTTCAAGTGTTTTTTAAATGGAATTTTTTGGTTCGGATTGGGTTGTGTGTCCACGAAAATTATTTTGTCTTGCTTGGATGCGGTTATGGTTCTTTGGAAAAATTTTGTCCGGTTCAGGTTTGGTTCGCGTCAGATTTCGGGGTTTTTTTCAAATTGAATTTTTGGGTTCGAGTCGGGTTGCGTGTCCACGGAAATAATTTTGTCTTGCTTGGATCCGGTAATAGTTCTTTGGAATAATTTTGTGGGGTTCAGATTTGGTTCGCGACAAATTTCGTTTTTTTTTTCAAATAGAATTTTTAGGTTCTGGTTGGGTTGCATGTCCTCAGAAATGATTTTGTTTTGCGCGGATCGGTTATGGTCCATTGGAATATTTTTATCGGGTTCAGATTCCGGATTTTTTTTCAAATAGAATTTTTAGGTTCGGGTCGGGTTGTAGATTCTCAGAAATTAGTTTGACTTTCTCGGATCGCTTATGGTTCATTGGAATATTTTTGCCGGGTTCAAATTTGATTCGGTTCAGATTCCGGGTTTTTTTTTTTTTAATCGAATTTTTAGGTTCGGGTCGGGTTGCGTGCAGACTGAAATTATTCTGTCTTGCTCAGATCGAGATACGGTCTGTTTTGCAATTTATTCTTCGGGTTCGGGCCGAGTTATGGGTTAATACGCCTAAAAAATCATCTTGATTGGGATAGAAGTGGTCATTTTTCAATTAGCCTAACGGTATCTAGGCTCTTTGCAATAAGCCTGAAAAATAGCAGGCTAATTGGAAAAAGAAATACGATTCTCCAATTATTCCGGCTCTTTGCAAAGAGCCTGATTTCTCAATTAGCCTACGACCTATATATATCTTTCAAAATGTAAGCTGAAATTGAATAAATATATATCAGCAAAGAATATTAGCGATACCGTGGATTGGAAAAGTAGCAGTGTTTTTGTTATATTACATTGTAGGTACTAGTAAAATTTTGTCCCGTTTGAAGTCGTAATATTATTGCTAGAAACTTCTGAACAAATATATTTTAATTATAAAAATTCTGTGAATAGAGTTTTATACAGAAATAACGTGTTATGATTTATCCGAGCCTTTTATACACCTTTTGATTAAGTGGTCTCAAAGATAGCTCACAGTAGCGATACGGAAAATTTTATTTCAGTTAAAGGGGTAAATTTGTTCACCCTCCCTTACTAACCTATAAAAGTGATCTTAGGTTATTGGCAAGTAATATATCCTCATAAAAAACATACTTTGACAGTATTCACTGAAAGATCGTTTATTTTTATGATAAATGGAAATGGTATTCGATTTCTTAGTTTCTGATTAAGGAAACCTGCAAATTTCGTAGTCTTAATATTTTGCCCACAAAAATAACATCGAGAAAATGTGTCAATAACAACTATTAATGCAAATACATCCTTCAATACGTATCTAAAAAGAAGTCAAATTTTTAATTCTAGTTCGTTAAAAGTTTTAAGATATACTGTCCGGGGTAAATTTTGAAAAATCATCATTTATTTCGACTATTTATTTATTCGACATGTATTTCACTCTTATTTGAAACTTATTATTTGCTATCTTTCCGAAACATGTTTACTAATCTGCAGATTTTAACTTAAAAATTATTTAAGCATTTGTAAAATATTTTAAGATTTTCTTTATTCTTTTCCTTCGTTATTTTTTATCTTTAATTTCTGAAAATCAAAACCAGACATCTGATTCTCATCATTCTATCTGAAAGAAATCTCATGATCTAATTAATTCTTACTATGACTACATTTCTATCAACTTTGCAGCGATAAGAATCATATGTATGACTGATATGCTGAGTGTATAATTCACATTCTTACTATCCTACAGCTGATTTAATTTTCCTCCCTTCTTTTATTGCTCAGCTAGAATAATTACAATTAAAAAAAAATTCTTTAAATTTTATTTAAAGATCACCAATTTATATATATACTTACAATATGCGTCTAACTTCCTAAATATACTAAATATTTTAATGTTATGTCATCTGCTTTGTTTTACATTTGTATTATTGTATTGTATATTTAGAAAATATTTCAGGCTTCAACAGAAGGCTGGCTTTATAAAAATTCAAAGGAAAAAGAGAGACTTATAATAGATCACTGTATCGGGTCAGGCTTATCCGAATTCGACCCGATCCGTAAGTCAAGTAGACGTTTTTTTTTTTTTTTTTCATTTCAGGTCATTTGACTTTGAATGATTTAAATGCAGGTTGTTAGCTTTAGGCTCTGGTTCGAGATGATCGAATTTTTCGAAAGTCTTAAAGTTTTTCAAATGAAAAATAATAATATAGTTGAATACTTTTAAATATGAAGGAGTTAATTTTTATACAAGAAAGAAAAATTTCTTAATGGAGAGTTAATTGTAAACTATTTTTCAGTATAATATTAAAATATGGAATTTTTTTCACATCATATTTCTTGTAGAAATTAATCTACCTGAATATTAAATATTAAAGATATATCATCAAGAAAATATTTTTTATCTCTTCAGACTTTGATAAAATTATTTTGTTTTTAAATTTCAAAAAATCATCAGGTTTTGAACTTCTCAAGTTTTATCAGGCGTAGAGAACTTATTGACCCCTCATTTTAAAGAGAATTTAGCAAGGTTTAATTTGATATGCAAGTTGACTGTGCTTGAATAAAAAAAAATTTATTTTAAAATAACAAAATGAGATAGTGCTTTTTTAAAATTTTTGACAAAATGGAATGTTTTTTGTAATATTACAAGTTTAAAATCCTGAAATTTTTAAAGTGCGATCTCAATCGCGTTATTAAACAAAATCTGAAGATCATCATGCAAATAAATAAATAAATAACATAATAAACGAGAGTTAGATTATTATTGTATGATAATTTTCATCTTTTATTTCATTACTTTTGACCCCATTTTTAAAATTTCCGGACAGAAAACGTACAATTTTTTGAAAATTTTTAAAAGCATTATCTCTTTTTTTTTTTTTTTTTTTTTTTTTTTTTTACAGAGATTTCGCAAGAATACGGAAATTTCCATTATAGAGAAATTAGGAAGGGGCGTGGAAAAATTCGTTTTAAACGCGGATGTTTCCATGACGAAAATTATTCTCAAATTCACTGAAGTCACAGAGATTTTGGACGAATTTTTTTGTGAGAATGCATCATAAAATAGCAAATTTTATTTAACACATTTTTGGAAGTGTCACTTAAAAGCTAACTTATTTTTGTAACTTTTTTTTAAGATATCTGATCTCAAGATCTCAGTACCCTATATTTTTACAGCCCCTATTTTAAATCAATATTCTTTGTGCTAAATTTCTGATGTACTTGTTAAATTAATCTACTTCTTACTCCAATCTAACTCTTAACCGAGGAGTACGATCAACGCACGGAATTTTCCGAAACCGGGAGATAATCCGACTAATTTTAACACTTTTTAAGCTGAATCAAGAATTTTTCATGCTGTTTGTTTTGTTTTTTGTTGGCATAACTGATATTTTGAGCGCAGTCTCATATAATCTCTTAAGTAAAGCTCTGGCTAATGTATCAAAGATTTTATAGTAGTTTATAGTAGTAGACTTCAGTGCCGATATTTAAGTTGAATTCTGTTGTGTGTTGTTGTTATCAAAGGCCCATTGCATGAAGAAGCGGAAGGCACAAGGTGTCACAAATGTTCAGCATAAATATTTACAACTTCCATTTGACGAAACGCCACAAGGGAAGAAGTCTTACCTGGCTTGAAGTTTTCCTCACAGTTTTTAACCCTACCTTTAAGGGCGGAGAGATAGCCATGCACGTCTCTCTAAATACAGCATTCTAACATCACTGATTTTCGGTACCGGTCTGTGTCATTGACATGGCGTCAACAGGAGCACAGCTTCCCAGAAACCATCCTCCAAATTTCTGACCGTGCCCGATTACTGCTTATTTCGTTTTATTTTGAGCACCGTATGCCACAGCACTGTTGAATTCTAAAGAAGATTATTTGAAAATGTAATAAGTGTTATCAAGTTCGCAATACCAAATACATGTTAGAATGTGCATAACTAATGTTTAGGATGCAATATAAATTAGGTATTTTCATATTATCTACCTGGTAGATATATTTTTAAAACTCATTATTGCTTATTATGGTACATCGAAAGAGTCGGTAGAGCGTCATTTAGTTTATTATTTTTCAATTAGATAAAAAGACAAATTTTCAAAGACTGTAAAACTCCTTCTGACTTCTGCTTTTCTTACTTCATACTAATATTAAAAACTGAACATCAGAAAAAGAAAAAAAAGTGTGCTAAAACGAGCTAATCTAAAATTAAACGACAACTTTAATCGTCATATTCTCACTCGCTTATAAAAAAAAATCAATAAATTTTAATGAGAACATCTTGAAAAGAAGTAAACCGTTTATATTTAAAAAAAAAAACATTATTTTAAAAAATCTATTTAATTTCTTAAAGATATACAGAAAGTCGTTAAGCCCTTAACCTACGATTTACGTCTAACAGCTCCACGGTTTGGCAAATCCATAGCTACCACTAAAATTTAATAGAGATTTTCGCCTTGTTTAATCATGGAATTTCGACGATTAAATTAAATTATATTCACTGTGAAATTTTAGTGGTACAGTATTTACATTTCGCTCGATCATCGTACGCGGGCTATGCCCGTCATTGTAGGTTAAGGGGTTAAAACTTTATGGAAACAAATTTTACAGTTAAAATCTTCGCATAAATTCCGATTCCCCCTTACAACTTGACAATAACTTGGCTGTATCGCTGGCATGAAGTTTCTAATATAGCAAAACATTCATGTCATTAGTTTTCCCACCTCTTCAGTAGCTTTTCAAGATTTTCATTGTTCGTGAATGGCCTGTTAGATTTTGTCGTGGATGCAAGTTAACGAAAAAATATATCAAGTAAATCTTAAAGTGAATTTATTCTATTACAAAGAAAACAAATTAGAATGTAGAACTTTTTTTGATAAAAAGAAATTCAGCTTTTTATGGAAAAGACTTTCTTGATTCAGCTTGATATGGATCATTATATAGACTAAGGCTTCATTCACACTTTCAAGTCAACTGTATATTTTCCATAGTTACCGCAGTAAGATACGCAAATAGGAAAAAAAGTGTGAAGTGTGTTTCATTTGTAGAAATATCTGTAAAACACCTAACATTTCCCTGGACATTTTTCCTGGCCGACAAGCTAAATGTGATATCATCGCATTTGCCCTGTTAAAGATAAAGTTAGGATATTATTTAGGAACATTAAAAAACTTTGAAAAGCAGCAAAAGAAGAGTGAGAGTAAACTAAAGAAACGATACTAAAAAATTCTACTAACATAAAATTTTCGAAACATAGCTACAGCCAGGAGTAAAGATTATAAAATCTATTCAAATGGTTTCAAGAAATATAAAATTTATGTGTAGAAATTAAGGTTAAAAATAGTTTTCACGAAGCCTATACGACTTTTCGTAAATTACATGCATATCTAAAACAGGACTGTTCAACAGGACTGTAGTTTTAATTCTTTCAATATACTATCAGTTAGTGTCGTTTTACCGTGAAAAAGTTAACTACATATGTGGATGAACGAGATGGTGTATATAGTTACAGCAATTAGTTTGAGTGTGGAATCTATAAATGTTTTATCAAACATAGTGCAACTGAAATTTCTTCAAATACGTAGTTACTCGAAAAATATTCGCTTGTAATACATAGTTTTGGGGAATCATATAATCTATTTCTTTCTTTGTAAAATGTGATTCAGCATCAATGTAGCAAACTTTGGGATCACATAAGGCACGTTACAACAAAGGCTTTTTGTATAAGAAAGTTGTGCTGCAAATCACTTATTCAGTTATAAATACAGGGTTTATCACTCCAAGTCGAAAGCGGATTTTTGATCATACGAGTAACTTCAACAGTAATGAAGATATTTGACCGATATTTTCCAAAGGCTTACTTTACTTTCTATCAAATGGCATAACTTCCCGAGAATGGCTTTAAATAGCCAACGTCTGCGTCTAAAGCATGCCACTGACCTAATTACAATGCACATCTCGTGATATCATCCCATTTTATGCAAAGTAAAACACACCTTTTAAAAACAAACTGGCTAGTTTCGTGCACACAGTATAAAATATCCGGTTTATTTATTAAATGTATTTAAGCTTTTATGTTTAATGTTTGCATTTCTAGGATATGGCCCCACCAGTGGCCGAGAGGTTCTGCTTTCGAAGCTGGTAGACGGGAGATGCTTGGTTCGAACCCAATGCGCCCGTTGGTCTAATCGTTTGGAGTTTTCTTTGTTTTCTTCGAACATTGGATTTCC
This sequence comes from Maratus speciosus, assembly GCA_963932465.1. NCBI lineage: Eukaryota > Metazoa > Arthropoda > Arachnida > Araneae > Salticidae > Maratus > Maratus speciosus. The sequence goes on along the minus strand of OZ010788.1, from coordinate 532,725,868 downwards.
TTGCGTCTATACGGGTTAGGTTCCCTTAGGAAGACCCCCACGGATGGCACTCCCTCCTTAGGGCCTATATCCCTCATGTTGATAATTGGCCGTCATAAACACAATCAATCAACCAACAAACCTTCTGGGATATATAATTGTTTAATGATAATAAATGATTTGTTTTTAATATAGCTCTGTAAAATAAGTCTGCTGAATATATCGTTAAAATATTTTCGTTACTGTCAAAAGTTACAAATGGAAATCCAGATTTGATTTTGATTATTGTCTGGAGGCTGTAGGTTTCATGGCGCAAAATCAGTTTTGGGATATGCTGGCCAAAAATAAGAAACAAAGAATGAACCTCAAAGAATCACAAAAGGTAATACTAAATCTTTGTAGTTAAAACAGAAGTAATTACGATAAAAACAAAAAAATAGAAAAAGCATTGAGAAAAGCTATCTGGTTTGGGTGTCCCATCCAGCTATAGTCATACAAGTGTAGAAAACTGACAATGTAATTTTTTAAAGCAATAGTGATATAAATAATATTTCAACAAAAAAAAAACCTATCTGGATGAAACTCCCATCCAGGTGTCATAAAAGTCTAAAGGAATGTTGCAAAATGTTAAACAAATTAAGCAGAAAAATGTATACTTTAAAATAAAATCCAGCATGCTTAAAAAATTAAATGGTTCGTCGTCGAAGATACTACCTAAATGTATGATTCAATAAGTGGATTTCAAATTAATTATCCTACGCAAAAAAAGCTTGTTCCAGTATGCTGTATCGTTCCTTAAAGATTGTCGCCCTGATACTTAATTTCTCAGTATACGGAGCTAAATCACCCTACTAAATTAGATATATCATGAAATTAAAGAATTAAAATGATTAGCGGCCATAGTAGCAGAAAGTTATGGACTCAGCATTGAAATGCTTATAAATAGCGGAAAAAAGCTATCGAATAATGTATTTAAAAAAATGAAGGAAAAAGAAAAAAAAAAGAGAAAAAAAAAGGGATAAAAATAAACATTTAAAGTATTATAATCTTGTCAAACGAAACTCCTTATTCGCAAATGAATAAATAAAATATTAAGAAAAGCAAACAAAATTTTAATTTAAATTTTGATTTATTTAAGTGGTCAAACAATTTCCTCGAAATTTAACTCAAAAGCAGCATGATAATGAATTTTTAATTTACGTATAACGCATTTTTTAAATTTTAACTCAACATAATACTTTTCACATTCTTTTAATAAAATATCATTCTGTGCAAATCACATCGGTTTTCTAATATTTAAAAAATCCCCAATTTTAAAATACTTTCAAACTCCTTTAAGAAAGCTGCTACGCAAAGCATTTTCCAATTTTATTTCTCTTAGTAAAAGCTCATAAGATGTAAAATAATTTTTGCTCAAAAATTCCAGCATTCACGAAAATAAGACGAAATTTAAGTTGTAAGATTCTAGGATAAAATTGAGTAAGACAAAACGTACAGCGCATTTTATTTGCGAATACAATTTTAATACACGGGAGTTATTTTATATATGTCTTATAGATTAGAAATATATTGGAATAGTAGTATCAGTTTAAATTTTTTTTACAGTGCTTTTTCTGAAAAACACATTATATTTTATGGAAAATGACGTTTTATTTAATGTGTTTTTCAAAAAAGCACTGTAAAAAAAATTAAATAAACTGATACTACTATTAATGCAATAATATTTAATTACTGATTCAGAGTTTGAAAATTACAATATATGAGTCATTCTCACAAAACTTTAACTTTCAGGAATAGAAATCTGGTGAAATTAAATTAAATAAAATAACATATTAAACTGATAGACGAATGTTTTAATGATTCAAAATAAAGAAAAAATGGTTAGAAGCGAAAATTTTTTATTTAACTGAAGTTTAATTTAAACTTGCGAGTTTAATTTTCCTTACCATTTTACCACTGTAACTTTTTATTTTCTTCTAAATTTTTACTTATAATGAATTTGCATAATATCCAACGTACACTCAAATAAGAATTAATAACAGTGTAACATTTTCAGTATAAAATTTTGGTATAACATTGTCTTAAAAGGGTGTTAAATAAGGGAGGTTAAGGAAAAAAGCGGATGGTATAGGAAAAGAGGAACGGTAAGAAAATAAAAGGGATGGTAATTGGTAAGGGTGGGACGGTAAAGAAAATTACCACCTAATTTTAGGCAAATCATGCTCAAACTAAGTGATAGCCACAATGTTCATTGATTTTTAAAAACAGTTATTTACATTGGATTAAATTTAAAAAAAAAAATAATTTACCTCCAACAGTACAGGAATAAACCTTGGGGGCGGTAAGACTACCAATAAATCCACGATGCTTGAAATTGATATTTAAATGCAGATTTAAGTTCTGCAGTAAATTTCCCGTCAAAGAATTTTAGCCTATATTTCTCTAGCATACGTCTGCATGAGAAAAAAGTTAAAAAACATTCTGTCGCTGAATCTGAAGTGATTTTCTATATAATTTTAGCAAGGGGGTCGGTAAGAAATCTAAAACCCAAGGACAGAGATAAAAAAATAATAACAACCGTAAAAATGTGAGAATGTTAATTTTTTTCTAGATATTTATATAAAACAATAGTCTCAGTTTCGGAAAAACTTACATCGAATTACTTTTATTGAAATAATTTTATACAGATAGCTCCAAACTTAAAAATCAGCATCAGGGACACGAGCCTACATAGGAATATCCTGGTATATTTGGATCCCCAATATCGTACAAAACGTATTTATCTCGTTAATATTGTTATGCAGTCATGCAATAGAATGTTTTCCACTTTAAGGAATAAAAAAACCACAAGAATATGTACTTAAATAAAAATTATTATTCAGGGACTTTAAAGTCAAAACATTTTTATAATGCCTCATATATATAAATTTATAGTTGGATAAGGAGTCTCTACATAAAACGTATACGTTATAATAGTAAATTTCTAAGTGGGTGAAAAAAAGTCCAGGCCAGGATTCGAACCAAGCATGTCTTGGTGGAAGCCGCCAATGCTCTACCAACTGAGTCATCCCGGACGAATCTGGAGGACTAATTCAGCCAACTAAATTATAAAGATCACAGCATCTGGTAGGATATCTGAATCAGCTAAAAAGAATAAATCGAAAGTTGTAACTGTATTAAAAATTAACCAAGTATGTGTTATAGAAAAATATCGTCTTCGTTTTTCATCAGCAAATCGTTTTTTTCTGTGTGAAATGGTTCGCAACATGAATGGAGTTCACTATAAAAATTTACACGTAAATAAAGGGTCCTGAGAATAAAAAAGGTTGCAGCAAATTCGTTATTCATTAATCTTTCATGTTTAATCTTTCATGTCTTCTTTAATCTTTATTCTTATCGCCAATGTTTTTTTTGTTATTGTTTTTCAAATGCCTTCATTTGGCCTCGATTCAAAGTTACGAAAGTATAGTTCGCTTCTCAATACAGCATTAAATAGTGGTTCTTCAAATGTCATAAAAAAGGACTATAATAATTTTTCTCGAACTCTTCTAATATTACTACCTCCGAAGAATTAGTTGCTGGGAGAACATAAAGACGGTTCTCTGAACATTAGCATGGTCACTAAGCAGCTGCTAAAATTGATTTATCAATATAATTCTGTCTCATCGTGACGCTCTTCTCCATAAACTCTGTACTTCAAATATATTCCTTATAAATAGTTTCATAATATTGGGAGACTATGGAGACTAATGTTGTTGACTCATCTCTTCCGATAAATGCACCTGAGAATTTTTCTTAGGGAAATCACGCACATTTATCGCAAAATGTTCTCTTTGAAATTGTTGTTTGAATCATCTAAATTATCTTTAAGTAATAGATTTCTGAAGACAGAACCAAAAGGTTTTGTATCAAAGAGGTCACTTTACCTTCACCCTAAGTAACACCATGTTTTCCGTAAACAAAAATAAAGACGCAGATAGACCCCGATATTTTCAGCTATTTCGGCAGTTACGCAATTGACTGTTTTCGACCAATAGCTGAAATGCTTTCAAGCATTCTTAAACACGTGAAATTCAAATATAAGTTTCTTTCTTTAACTGCGACAAAGATATGTTTATGCTGTTGCCACGCCTAATAATAAAACTATTTCATCTAAAAATATATATCTGTACAAATCCTTATCAAATGCTGTGTAAAACTGTGTTATGATATATTTTTTAATCTAATAATTAATTTATGGATTCCCTCTATTTTTAAAGGTTCCCTAAACAAAAATTAATGGAAATTAATGTAAGGCTTCTACAATTGGTATAAGTTTTAATCTTACGGTACCACTCACTTAAAAAATAATAATAAAGTTTATAAGTATTAAAATATTAATGGTTAAAACAACTTTAACGCTCAGACATCTATGGATTTTTCAGGATTAATTTTTTAAAGCGAAATATTTATAAAAAGTGATTTACACTAATTTATTATGCTTAGATTAATCCGTTAACACCCAAATTATTTAAAAAAATTATTTATCTGACATTATTTTTAGAATGTCTTTATAGCATCGAATATTAAAAAAATTTGAAGTTTTATTTCGTAACTACAAAGTAAATCACTTTTAAATACGCCATGGAAATAGTAGCTACTGCAACATGTTTCGAAAGGAATACGCTTTTTCATCGGACACAAAAGAAAGACCTGTCATTACGAGAGCAGAAATAAATCTTTTTTTTTCCCTCTCTTGTGGTGGTAGTAAACGCTAAAGGTCAGTACGTAAATTATTTTTAAATACGCCATGGAAATAGTAGCTACTGCAACATGTTTCGAAAGGAATACGCTTTTTTATCAGACACAAAAGAAAGGCCTGTCATTACGAGAGCAGAAATAAATCTTTTTTTTTTTCCTCTCTTGTGGTGGTAGTAAACGCTAAAGGTCAGTACGTAAATTACTTTTAAATACGCCATGGAAATAGTAGCTACTGCAACATGTTTCGAAAGGAATACGCTTTTTTATCAGACACAAAAGAAAGACCTGTCATTACGAGAGCAGAAATAAATCTTTTTTTTTTCCTCTCTTGTGGTGGTAGTAAACGCTAAAGGTCAGTACGTAAATTATTTTTAAATACGCCATGGAAATAGTAGCTACTGCAACATGTTTCGAAAGGAATACGCTTTTTCATCAGACACAAAAGAAAGACCTGTCATTATGAGAGCAGAAATAAACCTTTTTTTTCCTCTCTTGTAGTGGTAGTAAATGCTAAAGGCCATGCATACACATCAATTGTAGCACTTTGTAGGAAAAAAATAACGTTAGTCCAGAATCAGAAAACTGCCATATTTAGGCTCCATCTGATGTCGAGAAACCTTGACTATACCGGTAGCCGGTGGAATGGAAGAGAGAGAAGGAATGCTGTATTACACATTTGTCTACAAAAGAACCAATAAGTCTCAATAACGGATTAGCATATTGAGACAAACTGAAGCTGATCTATTTACGGGTTAAAAACGGGTTAAAGTCGATAAGCATATTTTCTGTTAAATGATATATTATAAAATGGCGGCTTCATAAGTGATTACCAAAAGAGCTTAAAAAAAAAAAAAAAAAAGATGATAATCGGTGACCCGTAAACCCATTGGATATTTCACCTAGAGGAATGTAACAAGAGAGTATACTAAGTTTTCTTATTCCAAAAGTTAGTGGTATATGTAGCCATTTTAAAAATTTGGTAATATTTGTAATTAAACATGAATTCAAAGTAAAAGGAAAGTTTTTAACCCTGCATTTTGTAACTGAGAGTTACACAGAAAAGCAGGTTATCAACATTTTGAAAAAATCATGTGTATTTCACTTGACAAATTTGTGATACTTAATTTTCAAAAGTTCAAATTGTTTGATTGAAAATTAGCGGAAATAGATTGTTCATTGATATTGATAATTGTGTTCTTGAAAAAAAAAAAATACGTTAGAAGTTTTTGTTACTATTTACTCGCTATCGCGCGCTCTGCTTGCTATAGCTCCAAAATTACCCTTTCACAGTTGATATCGATTTCTATCTATTAAAATATGATTTTCGTGAGAATAAAGACTACTTTAAGCGTCAAAAATAAAGTTGAAATTTTAAGCCTTTAAAAGTGGTGTTACCCCTCAATCAACTTAAATTTATTACCAAACCTACTTACCGTGTAATCATTACTAAATATAATGTCATTAAATATGTAATATCATGTATATGTCATTTTAAATAAGAAATAGTATCATCATGCAAATATGATTGTAACTTTTACATCTCAAATATATTAATTGTAAGATTTATTTATTCACGAATAAAACTGTATCATCAGTCTTGTTTTGACATTTCTAATAGCAATCACAACATCAAATTCAAAATATTTTCTCAGCTTCTGACATGTACGACATCATAGCATTAAGTTTTAATTCAAAATGCTCTTTTTGTAATTTTTGTTACAGATGTGTAATAAACATCTCATAAGCAGATTTATATGATAATCTTAATTAGCAGATCTACACAATGAGTGGTTTTACCGTTCGCCTGAACTGCTCCCATGGGCTGCCAATGATTCGCATCGCATAATTATATATAATGAATGATTTGCCTACGTACTTATTACTCGTAACAATGCTAGGTGGCTCATTTATATGATTTATTGTTCTGCTTATTATACAGTTCAATCTTTATGCACATTTCACATCATCAAAATAACTATGTGCTTAATGAAAAGAGCTCACTGGTAAATAATTCGTCGTAAATCAGATTAACGGAGGGATCTGTCAAAACATCTTATGCTTATTAAACTTCTAAATTTTAAATATTTTAAGTATGGAGTGGAATTAGAAATGATGGGCTATGCTCTTTATCGACGATTAAATGGGAATAGATAAATACGTAATGTTAATTAGTGCCATACATTAATTGTTCTTCCAAAAGCATATGTAATACTAATACTAATTACACTCGTTTTAAAATAGTAATTTTATGAATTTATACACATGATTATGTAAACTTAATGCGTTAGTTATGTGTGTCTAAATAGGCTTCTAGATTGTAATTTCTAATATAAGCCTTTTTACTTAGTGTCGCTTTTTACTTTTCGAAAATCTTTAAGTAAAAGCAGTTTCTCTTTCTTTGAGTTAAAGTTCTTTTAAAAGATTATATTAATTACTCACTGTGATACAGTTTGATATTTTAAAAAGGAAATTAACTTAGTTAAATATTAATAGAGATACTAAAAATATTACTTCTTAAACTTTAAGGGGACCAACTCGGTTCAAAATTATCAAGTTTACGTATCGTTCTTTTGTGACGATGAGTAATTGTTCAATGATTATGTTAATTTCTATAATATTTCTTTTATATTTTTTATATTGTTTGAACCTTTATGTCATATAGTTGGTATGAGAGGAAAATTCCTAAAATCAAAGCTCTGGTCGTTTGGTTTCAGTCACGTTTCTCTATTATAATTAGTTCTAGAGTTAGTAGAGGGTGTTTATTTTTTCCCATGACTGCATCAGTTCAAAAAAAATAAATAATCGAAGTAAAACAAGACGTGAAACATAAAGAATTATTTTGCTTTACTTCGTGCGAGTACCTTTGGAGTATGACAAGTAAATATTTACGCAGGATACAATAATTCGATTTCAATCCTCGTTGTTGCCACTGCATTATGCAAAGAAGTGAAATCCTTACAGCGTGTAACTAGTTTATTTAAACTATTTTAAATTTTTCCAGACATAGACGATGGAGATATCGAAAATCAACTCATGTTCGAATGTTAGTAGTTACTTTCAGATAAAATTATTCTCAAGAAAATTAAATACAAATACGCGCTTCCGAAAGAATTTTATTTCTGATAAAAATTTATGAAGAGTCAGAGTTGCAGAACTGTTTACAAACATTCAAGCAGTGATATATATATTTCAATATTTCGTATCTTTATTCTTGTCAAAAATTTTCGTCGTTGACAAAAGTATTTCTTAGCTTTGAAAAATATTTTTGAATCTGTCCAACGTACGAAAAATATTGCATTATTATGAGATAAACATGTTTCTGTGTATTAAGTAAAGTAAAAACCGACGACATAGTTCGTTTTACAATTAAACAGATAAATAGACTGCTTTTCAAAATATGTTCTTGGCATACAGAATTTTGGAAGTTTGGAAGTAAATGTATTTGTACCGCAGTTTCAAAATTGAAAGGTTAGAAGCGAAGAATAAATATTTGTAGTTTCGTTATTTTAAAATTTTTTCTGAATAACTTAATTTCAATTTTAGAAAAATGTTATAGAAATTTGTCGATTTTTGAAAGAGTAAGAAAGCAAAAGAAAACAATTTGAATTAAAAGCATATTTTTAATTAAAAAAAAACACAACCATCACATCTATTTTATAGTATCAGATTTTTGATTTTTTTTTTTAATTTTTAATTTTTAACTTTGTAATTTGCCATTTGTAAAAAATCCTGCAATGACGGTTATAAATGAAAGTCATTTTCGGATTCACCGCTAAAAATACACAAAAATGAGTTATCAAAAGTTTAAAAACACAACAATCTCCTATATTTTTTAACCCTTTATCTACGGCATTATGATCTACTGGAATTTTTTTCATGTAATATTTTTTTTTTCAGTTATTACAATGAAAATTAAAGGATAAACATAAAAAAATACTTACCCGTGAGAAATTTAATTATTTAGAGATAATTAACTAAAGTGGTACTTTAATGTACCGTCAGTACACTATGACTAAATTATCGTAACAGAAAACCCACAAGTTATTTCAACTGGTTCCATAAAATATTTTCGATTAATAAGTATATGAAATATTCTTATTTACAAATAAATCGTTTGTCAAATTCCGGTGCCAATCATTTATATCAACACTTTAGAATTGAAAATGCTTTGCTCCTGAAAGGGTTTAAAAAAACTATTGTTTTCTAGGTTTCGATCTTGTTAGCAGTTCTTTAGTTTTGCGATGTCAATATTCCAGGGACAACATGCTCTCTCGCATCTCCACATATGCAATATATGAATTTACATATGCCATTTCTAGCATAGCAAAAACCAGCCGGTGCCAGAACTTTTTCGATTTCCTAGAAAAAAATAATGAAACAGAAAATAAATACCAGGGAAATCACTACTTCGCTACATTTTAGCAATTGCATTTTAAATCCGATGAAAACGATGGATAACTACACAGACGAAATGTAAACAAGAAGTTTTTCTCCAGCACCCATTGTACTGACGGTGCTTATAAGTACCACCTAGTAATTCAACTGTTACATCATATAGATACACCGTTCAACTAAAATAGGTAGCCAAATTGTATTCTAAGACAATAATGAACACATAAAAAAATCCAACACTTATCTTATATCTTTTACTGTGTTTGCAGCAATGAAAAGACGAGCGTGGCAGTCTGTACAAAAAGTCGGCACAAAACACATCCAGTGCTTCAAAGATAGCCTCATTCCTCTCTAAAATAACGAATCTAAAACTACCGCTGCGATGTATTCGGATAAAGTGGAGTTAAAAGAGCGATTTTTGCAAAGTACCATTATAATAATAGTAATATTCTGTGTGGTATAAAAGTTTAAAGTGAGTGGTACTTATAAGTACCGGCAGTAGATAAAGGGTTAATATCAAATTTTCACTTTTTTTTTTCTTTTTTTTTACATTTTAACTTTGAAATTTACAATTTACCAAAACTCCTGACGTCATGGTTAAAAATAAAAGATCATTTTCGGATTCAGCACAAAAAAATACACAAAAATACATTATTAAAAGTAAAAAAAAAAAACACAACTACCGTAGGCTTGTACAATAAAATGCATATGATGTTTGCAATTTATTACTTTTGACCACTCTTCTAATTATAAATAATTCGATAGGTTGGCTAAACATGTATTAAATTAATCATTATTAAGTTAATACATGCTTAATGCATGATGAAACATTACTAAATTATTTCAGATTCAAATTTCTAGTATAAGTGAGATCTTATTTATAGATTTTGGAATAATAATTTGATAAGTGCCTTGAAAAAAACTGGAAAAGGGTGTGAAATAATTTTATTAAAAACTTAAATGTGAATCTATAGGTTTTTTGAAAAAATCCTTTAATTATTCTCTTATAATTGCAGATCAAAATTTTAGATTTCATCTAGAAATGTAGCTGAATCATACATGGTAACGTACGTTACATTTAGTGCAATTTACTGCAGTAATTTTAGTAAATTAACACCAAAAAATATTCAAATGTAAAATTGACATGATTTGTTAACTAAACCTATCCAAAGCTCAATTTGAAAGAAAGTTACCTAGAAAATGAGAATGAAAATCATATTTTTTATGGTAACTTATGTTCCTTTTCCAGTAATGTCAGTTACATAATAAATATAACTGCCAGAATTCAATAAATAACACAAAATTAGATAAATTTCATCTAAATTGAACTTTGAATAGGTTTAATTAACAAATTATGTCAATTTTATATTTTAGGTAGCTTTCATTACAAAAAGGGCCTATTACAGCCGTTCGGAGGAAAACGATTCCGAAAAATTTTGGTATATTTTCACCGATCATGACCCCTAGACCTCGAAACCACCCTCCGTTCAAAATTGATATATATATATATTTATATATACCCATATATATATATATATATATATATATATATATATATATATATAACCTTTTATCTAACAATACAATTAACTTCTTAGATCTTAAAATTACAATCAAAGACAATAAAACAATCACAGATTTATATGACAAACGTAAAGAATTTAAATTCAAAGTTAATACATTTACAAATTTTAAATCTTGTCTACATCATTCTGTATTTCGGAATATAATACTTAATCATTTATATAGAATAAAATGTTTATGTTCTTCTCCTCTAATAAACAATAATATTAAAAAACTAATTTATGATGCATTAAATCACGGTTTTCCAAAAAAATTCATATATTCATTAATATACAATTAGTACTTTTCTTACATGATCTATTAAAACAAATTAACACATGCGTAAACAAAATTACAAAAAAATTATAAAATAAAAAAATATCTATAAAAAATTAAAAATTGTAAAATAACATAAAAAAATATTATAGGATGGTTGGGTGGGTAGATGTTAGAGTACGGAGGAGGGTGGTGTTGTCTGGATAATACGCAATGTTTAATTATATATATAAAAAAAGGGGGGGGGGGGTCTTGTATTATTACTATATTTTTGTTACGTATTTTATATGGATGTTGATTTGATGTTTTATATGTAATTGGAGAATTTCATTAATATTATAATTAGCCTAATTATTGATTAATCTAATTTACAATTATTTGTTATTAAATTTTTAATTTACTAAGGACAATATCATATTAATTACTAATAGTATGCCATTCTTATAGTGAATAATATACATATAAGTATGTATAATATAAATATAGTTATACTGTATGCATTAAAATTGGGTAATTATTTTTATTATTATTACTCTATTCTTTTTAATATTGATTATCGGATTAATGTTTTTGAATGTTCCACATTCATACTTTATGGTTTTTTATGGATGTCTGAAGACGATCCACACTCTATATTTGTGCTTTTTAAGTAATGGGTATTTAAGTATCATTTAACCTTCTATTTACTTCCACATGTTTTTTATTTCCTGTTCATTTTATAAATATCTGATATATAATTCATAAAAAATAATTTTTATATTTAATAATTATTTATATTAATTATTACTGAATTTTATTATGTTTTATAGCATATAGCTATATGCTATATATTATCAATGTTCTAGAATTATTTATTTCTTAGTTTAGTTTAAATAAGTTAGCTAATAGAATATATTGTATGCTTTTAAATTTTATTTACAATAGTTTTTAAATACATTGTGTGGTTTATATTCGGTTTATAATTCTCTATATATAAGGATATGTTTGGTTTTGCTGTTTATACAGTTATTTACATTCAAATGCTTACAATTATTTATACAATTATTTACATTCAAATGCTTACAAATATTTATCTTGCGTTAGTTGTTTAGTAGAAGTAATACTAGATGGCAGCACTAAATTTGTCTCTTTAAGATAGCTCTAATTGTTAATTTTTCTAGCTCCATTTCAGTTATAATTTAATACACCAAAGGGTACTTTTAGCTAAATTTTGACGATATTGTTAAACTGTTATTAATTAATTTAATAGTGCATTTTAAATAATGTAATTAATATCTATTTATTTTATATTAGATTAAATGTGTTAAACAAGGTATTTCAAATTTTATTTCAAAATGTATTAACTGCATCCTTTGGTATCATTTACTGTGATTTCTTAACTGTTTTATTCACCTTATTCTTTTTGATATACTGGCAGCCATGTGCGCGTGGATTTTTGTAAAATACTGAAATATTAATCGGTATGGTGTTTATTATTTATATTTTATATCCTATAAATATTTAAATACGTTTTATTGATTCTTCCATTTCATATTATTTGTTTCTATTCTGATTTCCTTTTTAATCAATTCACTTGATTTTATGGTTGTTTGGGCACAGGGGAAAATAACTTTTAGCTTTAGCTTATTTTTCCCACAGAAAACAACCATTTTGCTTATATCATTGAATTCTGTGCCCTTGATAACGTAATTCAATGTATAAGCTTTTCAATTTTTGTCGGTGTCCACTTTTTTCTTTTTCTTCCATAATAATTCTTATATTAATTTTTATTTATTTATTTATTTTTTTTTTAATACTTACAGCTTTAATTCATAATATTTGACGGTGGAAGGTTATGTTGAATTAATGGTTATATATATATATATATATCTGATATTTGTCATACTGTAACTCTCGTATTTATGAACGGATTTGGATAAAATTTCGTGTGTACATAGTACATACCAATGTCTCGACCGAGTTCGTTGGCCAGCTTCATCCGCCATCTTGTTTCAAAATTGGCGGCCATTTAAAAAAAATTTTAAAAATTTAAATTTAGAATGAGGCACAAAAAAATTAGGCATTGGAAAAGATTTTTTTTTATGTGTTTGGGCTTGATACAAAGATTCTGGAGAATTTTTCGTTTCGTCTATATCTTAAGAAATGGCTGAGTTATAGCACTTTGAATTTCTAGCATGGCTGACATTTTGAAACGATCTGATTTTTGTCACGCGATAATACACGTATTTATGAACCGATTTGGATGTGACAAGGAATGTGCATAGTACATAGCAATGTCTCGACCGACTTCGTTGGCCAGCCTCATTCGCCATCTTGTTTCAAAATGGCGGCCATTTAAAAAATTAAAAAAAAAATTAATTTAAAATGAGGCACAAAACATTAGACATTGAAAAAGATTTTTTCTTATGTGTTTGGGCTTGATAAAAAGATTCTGGAGCATTTTTTGCTTCGTCTATATCTTAAAAAATAACTGAGTTATAGCACTTTGAATTTCTAGCATGGCTGATATTTTGAAACGATCTGATTTTTGTAACGCGATAATACACGTATTTATGAACCGATTTAGATGTGACATGGAATGTGCATAGTACATAGCAATGTCTCGACCGAGTTCGTTGGCCAGCCTCATCCGCCATCTTGTTTCAAAATGGCGACCATTTAAAAAATTTAAGAAAATTTAAATTTAAAATAAGGCATAAAAAATAGACACTGCAAAATATCTTTTTCTTATGTGTTTGGGCTTGATACAAAGATTCTGGAGCATTTTTAGTTTCGTCTATATCTTCAAAAATGACTGAGTTATAGCACTTTGAATTTCTAGCATGGCTGACATTTTGAAACGATCTGATTTTTGTCACGCGATAATACACGTATTTATGAACCGATTTGGATATGACAAAGAATGAGCATAGTACATAGCAATGTCTCGATCGAGTTCGTTGGCCAGCTTCATACGCCATCTTGTTTCAAAATGTCGGCCATTTAAATATTTAAAAAAAATTTAAATTTAAAAGGGAGGTACAAAATAATTAGAAATTGAAAAAGATGTTTTCCTTATGGGTTTGATCTTGATACAAAAATTCCGGAGCATTTTTTGTTTCGTCTATGTCTTAAAAAATGGCTCAGTTATAGCACTTTGAATTTCTAGCACGGCTGACATGTTGAAACGATCTGATTTTTGCCACGCGATAATATGCGTTTTTATGAACCGATTTGGATGTGACAAGGCATGTGCATAGTACATAGCAATCTCTCGACCGAGTTCGTTGGCCAGCTTCATACGCCATCTTGTTTCAAAATGGCGGCCATTTAAAATTTGAAATAAAATTAAAATTTAAAATGAAGTACAAAAAAATTATAAATGGAAAAAGATTTTTTTCTTATGTGTTTGAGCTTGATACGAAGATTCCGGACCATTTTTCGTTTAGTCTATATCTAAAAAATGGTTGAGTTATAGCACTTTGAAATTCTAGTGTGGCTGACATTTTGAAACGATCTGATTTTTGTCACGCGAATACACGCGTGTTTATGAACGGATTTGGCTATAACTTGGTGTGTACTTAGTACATACAAATGTCTCGACCGAGTACGTTGGCCAACATCATCCGCCATCTTGTTTCAAAATGGCGGTCATTAATTTTTTTCTATTTTAATTTAAAATGAGGTACACAAAAATTAAAAATTGAGAAAGATTTTTCTCTTATGTATTTGACCTTAATACAAAGATTCTGGAGCATTTTTCGTTTCGTCTATATCTTAAAAAATAGCTGAGTTATAGCACTTTGAATTTCTAGCAGGCTGACATTTTGAAACGATCTGATTTTTGTCACGCGATAACACGCGTATTTATGAACCGATTAGGATGTGACATTTAAAATGAGGTACAAAAAATTAGAAATTGAAAAAGATTTTTTTCTTATGTGTTTCAGCTTGTTACAAAGATTCTGGATCATTTTTTGTTTCGCCTTTATCTAAAAAAAGGCCGTGATATAGCAGTTTGAATTTCGAATGTGTGTGACATTTTGTAAAATCTAATTTTTTGCCTGCAACAGCACTCGTATATATCAACCGATTTAGATATCAATAAGCATGTGCCCAGGAATTACTAAGGTCTCGACCATGTTCAATGGTGAGCTTTGTTGCATCCATTATGTAGTTTTAAAATGACGGGCTATCACCGATAATTCGGGTTAATATAATTATTATTATAATTCGGGATATCACCTAATTTGGCGACAAAATATAAATCACTTTAATAAAACCAGCTTTGATAACGCTGACTAATTTGGCGAAATTCTCATTCATATTCAATTAATCTTCTATAATCGGGTTCCACTAATTTGAGCTCCTTGTGTTTGAATAATATAAGCTGGCTTTAAAAAAATAAGGAATATGAAAGCTACCTCTTCGTCCCGGCACTGGCCGGAAGGACTTTTTAATTCTATTTTTGGTGTTATATTACTAAAATTACTGAAGTAATTTTTTCTAAATGTTAAATGTTAAATGTCAAAATGTTCTCAAAGTTACCATGGAATGACCCAGATAGAGAAATTTTATCTCTACATTTTAGAACAGCGGGATAATTTTTAATTTCGAATAACTAATTGCAAATAATTTTATTAATAAAGCTCATGAAACTCTAGTAAGAGCATCATCTTATCGGACTTATTTTATTACATATTTTTTTTTTAAAAGACAATTGTTTCTTAATTTACGAAAACATATCATAACATCGAACTAAAATATACAATAACCGCTTCTGGGTTACAAATGATTCCGAATAGTGTTGTTTGTCATTAGAAACCTCAGAAACTAATGTATTTTCGAAATTTAAGGATGCACTTATAAAAAAAAAATTCTTTTGCTGCCATTGATTTTCAGGAACGTTTCCGGGTAGTTTAATATAGTAATCATAGTGTATTAATTAGTTTTTAAAACCGAAATATCAGTTTTTAGAATGCTATAAAGTTCAATGAAACGTTTTCAGCTGCGTAATTGCATTTACACATGCAAGAATAACAAATTAATATCATTTGATATTAATGTTAACGCCGTTATTTATCATGTTTTTCTGTAAAATGTGTTTGTTAAACATGAGAAAGTTTACTTGAGGCATTCAAAAGACACATATTCTTGTTTAAGAAAATGATTAATGCACTATAAAATCTATTCGGAAATGTTTTCGAAACCTGTGACAGCAAAGGAAATTTTGTTTTCAAAAATGATTTTTTAAATTACGAAAATACATTGGTTTCCGAGGTTCTTAAAGATAAAGACTGTGTTTGGAAGGATGTGTATCTCAGAAGTGGTCATTGCATACTTTCGTTCGTGGTTATGATACATTTTCATAGATCAAGAAACGTTTGTGTTTTTTTTTACACTGACAACTTTGTTTTAATTTTTGTTCTTGTCTGTCGAGATGTAGATGGCAGGGTCAGCAACCGATTTTTTACGAATTTCCGTCAAACCATTTTTTCTCAAGTGTTGCTCATTATCAATAACAGCGCAATTCATCAATTGCCCGAGCCGCACATCAACAGGGTGAGGTTTTGGGGATAATCACATTTTTGTACGCTTTTGATTGAAATAACTTATCTAAAGAAGCGTTTGTGATCGAAATCGCATATCTAACGAACCGTTATCGATTAAAATCACATAGGGGAGACCTGGGCAAGATTACGAATGTCTTAATTTTTCCGTTTTCCACTAGGTGGCAGCATCAACCCGACACTACTGGCCCTCCTATCGGCTGCTCCTTAAACAATAGTATAGAGACGCTGAAATTGCCATTTTTGTGTTAGTTGTGAAGCTTTGATTTTTCACCGCTGCCACGTTATAACTTTTATGCATGTGTAAATAAACTCTGCTACATATACAGGTAAGATATATCGTTTCTCTTTAATATTTATGAGTAACTTAGTTTAAATACTACCTATTGCCATGAATAAATGTCAATTAATCGCCTTCCTTTATGGCAATGAAAACGAAAATTTTTAAACAGGCAGTCCGGCCCGTGTTTCGAAATTTATTAAACTAATTATGTTGTCCATTCTATTTAAATCCTGTATACGCTTGTTTGTGTGTGTGTTTGTCGGCGCGACCTTGCGCTTGTATCTCCTCCGGGGCTGAGGGGTGCATCAGATCAGGGGAGGTGTCGTTCGAAAGGGGGCGACCAGAGAAAGCACACCCAACAAAGAAATGTTAGAACAAAGTGAAAAGCAGAAGGAAGAACAGAAACGTTTAAAAAAAACAGAGAAAAGTAACTCGTGAAGCTAGAAAAGGAGTAAAAAAAAAACTCAAACTAAGCTCCTGTAGGCCCAAGTCTATTAAATCCAGGCCAAACTGTCCAGTTGCATCAACTTCAAAAGATGATGTTTTCAGATGTCCTGCTTGTGACGAGAAATATTGTGACCCACCAACAGAATCTATCAAAGAATCTATCCAGTGCTGTATATTCCAAGAGTGGAGGCATGAGGAATGTTCCAATTAGGAAAATGGCATTTTTATTTGTGACTATTGTTAGCTGCACAGTTAAACACTTCAACATTACGTTACAATGCATTATGCTTAGTTTGATACTTTTTAAGATGTAAGCACACAGTTATCATTTGTTAAACCATGTAACATATTCAAAAGATAAAATATGTTCAATCTTTTTCAGTGTTGTCATCTTGCCCCAGTACTGGGGGGAAAATGACGATTTGTTGATGTTATGAAAAAATAAAATTATCCTTTATATATTTTTTTGAAAAATTAAATGGTAATATATTTAATACTACAAAGGAATACTCTAACAATTCATGTAAAACTAATTTTACTATACTTAGAAATAGATTAATAAACAACAAAAATATTTAACATAGTCATCTTGCCCCGGCCTCCCCTATCTAACTAACTTTCTTGATTGAAATCAGATATATAACGAACCGTTTTCGATTGAAATAACATATCCAACGAATCGATTTTGTACGAATTTTGCTCTCATGTTTATCGTATCAAAGCCGGTTCCAGAAATAAAATTCCAGACGTTATTTTATCGAAATCAGGCATCTAATGAAACGATTTTGTTGAAAGTTTTCATGCAAGTTCACTGTCAATGAAAATGCATATTCGATGCATAAAATTTGGATTTTAAATACCTATTTTTTAAATTGTTAAAGTTACATTTCTTCTTTTTAAAACTTCTGTAAAGAACAGAAAATTTCATGTTTCACTTCGTTATCTAAACCTTGCATTTTATATAAATATTTTTAGATTTCATTCGCTGTGAATATTTTCCAAGGAAAATGTAGCTGTGAAAACATAACAAATATTTCATTTCCATATCGGAGTAGAATTACAACGATATACGTTTCTCGTGAACTTAGAGATTTTAGCATTCAAAATGAGAAATGTATCCATAGAAATTTACATAAAAAACTGTCCAAAGGTATAGGTTTTGTGATATGTTTCTAAAACTCACGGGCATACTTCCATAGTGGTACAAATGCGTTAAAAAGATGGATGAGTTTAGAATATTGTATATTTGAAATACTGTATTATTTTAAAAACTACAATAACAAGTATAGCTCTTTTCATATTCTAGTTATAAATATTTCTATAGAAGAATTTAAAATATATTGTTTTGTAAAATTGCTTTTGAATAAAAAAATTAAAAAGAGATTTTTTTTTTTTTTGCTTATTGGTTATTTTTCACATATCTGTGATAGGAGGTTTAATATATGATATTAACAGTTAGTGGATACTTTCTAAAAAGTAATATTGTCAGTAATAATAGCAGTGCTTAAACTAACTATAAAAACATTAAAGTATGGCAGATCAAATAATATTTTTGAAAACATTTTCACTATCTACTGTTTTGATAGAAGGATCAAAATAAACAGCAGGTTATAAGTTGGGTCGAAAACAAGACGCAGCTGACTGGGAGAAAGAAGTAATTCCTATTGGTCTTTCGTAAGGATATAATGTAGGAGAAGATGCTAAATATTCTGGAATATCACACGGTACAGGATAATGTGTTTTAGGCAGTGGAAAGAAACACAGTGAAAACTGCCTTCGGAAGAAAATACTAACTTATCGAGATCGCCAAATATTTTAGATCCCGATGCTTACAAATTGTTTCGAAACACTCCGAAAGTGCTATAAAACATTCATGTTGAACCAAAAAATCAAATTTCAGACCGGAGGTAACTCCATGTTATGTTATTTCCATGTAAAATTACGTATGCTAACACGTATACACAAAAAGTAACTTCTCTAACGCCTAAATTTCATAAAAACAGGACTGTAGAGGACAGAAAACAAGTCATCTGATTTGTTGAGTCACGTTTTTGCCTCTGCATTACCGATGCCAAATGTAGATAGCACAGCTTTGAATGAAGATTTTCATGAGCGCTGTCTATGTTTAATATGCACAAAATTGGTATCTGCTATGTATGTTCAAGTAAAAATTGGTTATGTTATATTCTTGGGATGTTTCATGTATAATGAATCGGTTCAACTTGTGAAAGTTAATAAATCATTACAACGTCAACATTTACTTTTTGCATTATTAGCATAGCGTGTTTACATAGCGTATCACATTTCTCTTACCATCTTTATAAGAATTCACCTATGGACAAACTTTTATCTCAGGATGATAACTGTCCTCTGTACTGAACCAAACTTTTTATTGAATGGTTTGACGATTATTCTACGGATTTATTTCAAACAAATTGGATTGAAAAGCCCCATATTTGAACTTAATTGAATACCTGTGGAACCATTTGGAAAAAGAATAAATCAGAATGATTGCCATCCTCGCAATCTCAGAAATATCTAGGAACAATCGCTGATAAAATGCCTTCGAATCTAGTAAACATCATCTATACGTTTTTGTTTTAAATTGCGTGTCACGACGCATTTCTGCTGTTGTTAGTGTGAAAGAATGTATCAATAAAATATTAATTTATGCCCTTATTAGATTGTACTTATTTCAATGGTCTATTTGTTTCTCCGATGTATGTAATTCTACAAATTATCTTATATTTTAATATTTTAGAATACTAATAAATAAAACTTAGATCATTTTATCATTACGAAATATCAATACGTGTACTTTTAGCAAAGTTGTAAAAGAACACATAAAGTATGCTGCTATTAATAGGTGAATATATACTTTAAATAATTATAGTGCATTATGTGCATCATTAATAAAGTTTACGATACTGTTTCAAAAGTTCGGTGCGAAAGTAAAACGCGATAAAAAATATCTATGGGTCGGAGAGCCATACGGTTTGCAGTTAAATATTCAGCGTGGTACGTGATTTCGTATGACACCAACGAAAAATTAGTTTAAAATCTCTGTGATAGAGGACGCTACTGCTGATAATTCCATGGAATAATTCCATATTGCTCAAATAATGCAAGATTTCTGTACAAAAACTGTACGTGAAGTATTTTCTAATGTTTTTGCATCCAAATATTGTATTGTGCGAGCAATATGGTATGATTTCAGGGAATTATCTTCAGCAACGCCCTCTATTGTCGAGATTTTGAACTATTTTTTTGTTGTGTTATACAAAATCCAGTATCAGTCTGAATATTTACCTGCAAACCGTATGTCTCCCCGATTCATTAATCTTTTTTTATCGTGTTTTATTTTCGCACCGAACTTTTGAAACACCCGGTATATCAATCTTATTTGTATTACATGCCAGACTACCATCTTGCGCTGTATAAAATCTCGAGTCAAGCTCAATCGAAAGCGAATTAAGAATGATTTTCTGCTCAATAGATTCATTCATTCTATCCTTCATATCTATATTATAAAGAACAAATTTTTCCGTGTGTAACGCTGATGTCATTTTGGCGGTAGCAACAAACCTCTAAGCATCGCACATTTTAAATTTTTACACTGTCCAATAGGGAATAAAATATACTTTCGTGTGGATTTTTTTTCAAAACTGTATCAGAATTTACTCAGTTTTTATTGTTTTTAGAATAATTTTCAAGCATGATTATTTTTTTTTCTAAATCTATTTCTATTGCGCGCAGACTGTTAGGAAAGAAAAATCCGTTTGCACTTAAATTCATATATATAGCTCAGTATTTGTTTACAGCTTGTATAATATAACGAAATTGAAACAGTCATAAATCAGTAAATAAAACAACAAAATATATACAGAGTGTATCTAAATTCTTGGGCAAAACTTTAGGAGGTGATAGTACACATCAAGACAAACAATATTAAATTGTAAACTAAGGTTCCCAAACGTCTTCCGAAGGAGATAGGCACCATTAAAGTTTAGGGTCCAAAATTCCAAATGATTATAAAAGACGGAAAAATTGTTCGATTCGTTTGCGGTTTTCACTAAAACTATTCTTTATGTCAGTTCTTGAAAATAAATTTTAAAGATAAAGCTAAAAAAAATGCCCATAGAGGGTGCTTTAGACTTCGGAGTGACAAACAACTATTTTTTTTACCGTAACTTTTTTTATCTCATTAAATGCTTTCAAATGCTTAGGCTTCAACTTAATTTTTGAGCTCAAAATCTGAATCGTTGGGAGTGGTTAAGTAGCGCAAATTTAACTGTGTTCAGTAGTTGAAATTTGAACCCCTTTCCTCAACACAGTTCAGTTTGCGCTACTTAACAACTCCCAATGATTCAGATTTTGAGCTCAAAAATTAGTCTAAGATTTTGAAAGCATTTAATGAGATACAAAACATAATGGTAAAAAATAGTTGTTCCTTTGCTCGAAAGTCCAAAGTGCCCTCTATCAGTATTTTTTGAACTTTATCTTTAAAATTTATCTTCAAGAACTGACATAAAGACCTGACAGTAAAAATACATACTGTAAAAATACAACTGACATAAAGACGTGAAAACCGCAAACGAATCGACCAATTTTTCCTTTTTTTATAATCATTTGAAATTTTGGACCCTAAACTTTAATGGCGCCTACCTCTTTCTGAAGACGCTTGGGACCCTTAGTTTCCTATTTAATATTGTTTGTCTTGATGTGTACTATCACCCCTTAAAGTTTTGCCCAAGAGTTTAGATACACCCTGTATAAAACACAAATTTAGGACATGTAATCTCAATATGCTGTTAATCCACTGAAATAATCTATATCATAGAGGCTGATTGTAAATAGTGGTATTTTATGATATTTTCAATTGTCAATTCCTGGCGCGAAGCCAACACAAAAGTGTCGCTTTTAATAAATTTCCAAATCTTTATTTGAACACATAATTCATTGAACACATAATTATTTTTCATACAAATATGTTTTTTCAGTATTGTTAGCATCCATTCAAAAAAATATATATATTAAATGTAAAAAATCTATTACATTTATCAATAAAAAATGTTTTCGCCTATATTCTGCAACCTGGGAATCCCCGGTTTGTTTCTTTGTTTTAATAAAGTACAGAACTTTTGCATGCTGATATGAAAATTTTAGAATTTAAAGTATATGGCAATGAGTAACAGAATTTCAATTCAAATATGAGAAACAAACAACAAGACAGGAACAGTCTGAGAGCGTTCAGAGTTTCATGGAGTCAGATTACTGCTATCATTTTATGTGTTTGCCAAAACTTTAATCACTTTTCAAGAAACTAACCTTTTAGTCGGAAAAATAAGGACAATTATTTCTATTTTAATGTAACTGGAAGTATTTGGCCATCAATCAATGTTAACAGCTAGTTCTGTAATTCTTAATAAACAAATCAATAAAAAAAATCAATAAACCCGACTGCGTAAAAAGCGAACTAATTAATTAATTCTCATCAATGTGAAACAATTTTTTTTTCAATTCCTACTATTAGCTCACACTCTCTCTATATATATCTCGTTCAAATTTTCAGTCGTTAATGAAATACTTATCATTCATTCAATCAAGTTCAAATAAATGTTTTTAAACTTGTAGTGGATGCACTTGATGTTAATCCATTTTTTTTCAAATATTAATTCATTAATTAAATTAAATTAATTAATTTTCAATAATCGAGAGAGCCCCCTTCTTGATCAGATTATTTTAAGACCGAGAGAACCCTCTTCTTGATCAAGGCATTTTAAGCGCCACTCAAAAGAAAGAAGAATGGGAGATGAAAAAAATCTCTTATTGACCTAAGTAGGAATTGACTTAAAATATTTTTTTTGTATATTACTTGTTTATATTACTTACATATTTGTTTTATTTACTTGTATTGATGACTTTTAAGTTGTATTTAACTATTAGTTCCTATCTATAAACACTGTTTTGATGAGGTATATAGATGTCTATGATGGTTAGAGTTGCAGTAAAGCTAGAGATCCACACTACATATACCAGGTTGTATGATATTTTAACGGAGCTTCTGACTGTAAAATGGTCAATGAAACATCGCCTTCATTTTGAAAGACCTATCCAATGATATGCCACTAAATAGGGTGCGTCATTTATTTTCGTCTCTACCCCCATTTTGTATTTTACGGCCGGCATTTTGAATTCATAATAACAAAACCTAGTCTATAACCATCAGGCCGTTAAGAGGAATGGATAGAGACCTCATTCATTAAAATCCATCCAGCCGTTGGGATGTTTCGAGGGTATAAAGAAATCCACATACACAGATACGCGTGAAACACATAACTCTTCTTTTCAGTCGGGTAAAAATATGTGTGAACAGCAGCTTCCAGATAACTAAAATACAGGAAACATGTTCTGCGAAAGACATTTTGATTAATTGGTGCTTCATATTACAAACATTTTTAAGCATTATACATATCTGTTATATCTAACATATTTTACAATGTTTTGTAAATGTTGATCTGTTTGAAATATTTAGTCATATTTTTCATTATTTGATTCCAATATTCCAATATATCCAGTTTATAAATTCGGAAGAATGTTACTAACCGTAAACAACAAAAACTGATAATTGTATTTTTTACACTTTATAAAAGAGGTCTAAAAGTTTTATTTCATTATTAACAGGATTTACGTTACACAAGTCGTTAACTTCATATTGTGTTGTTAAGTAACATGTTGCCTATGTCAAGGGCCGATCTAAAACTTATAATACATGGCGATAGAGGAAATTGTATTTTGCATTGACTAATTTGTTAATTTTAAAATTAAAGGCTTCGGCTTCAAATTAATATTTTTTAACTTGTATAATTATTAATTATTATTATAAAACACCAAGCAGGTTTTATAAATGTTATGTTCATAATTACTGCTTATGAAACTTAGACATATATTTTTCATTATAGACAGTAAACTCCACCACGACAGATACCACGACAGATTTCACTGATAAAATGTAACGAAAACACAACTTATAACAACATGTAGCAGCTACAACAACTACTGATGCCTAATTATCATAACGTTGCATGAAATAAACGAGCCAGTCACATTTCCGGAGATTGAGGCACATTTTACAAAATTTAAAGATATAACAGAGGAGCTAGTTCCTTCACGCACAAATGTTACAAGTCATGGTTGGTTGGTTGTATTTATGACGGCCAATTATCTGCACGAGGGATATGGGACCAGGGGGGAGTGCCCTTCGTGGGGGTCTTTCTAAGGGAACCTAACACGTATTAACGCTTGGAAATCCAAGGTTCGAAGAAAACCACGAAAACTCCGAACGATTAGGCCGACGGGCGCGATTGGGATCGAACCCAGCACCTCCCGTCTACCAGCTTCGAGATCAGAACCTCTCAGCCACGTTACAAGTCATGATAGCACTATCGCTGAAAATTATCTCAAAACCCATTCAACCAAAGAGTACATTTATAAAAGCATTAGATAGGAACTATGATACAAACTTAAATATTAATCAGAATTATTGCATTATGAACGTTTGATTATGATATATGTATTTATTCTGATTTCAGTATATGCTGATTATAACAGGCAAAACTAACAAAATATTGTAGGATACATTCGTTTCAAACACTAAAATCATATTTAAATATTTTTAACTACCCCATGTATTAAAAGTTCTAGAATTAGTAATAAATTATACAATTAATTTTACAATAAAATTTGGAATTGCTTTAAAGTACTGAGGTATTAAAGCATATATTTCTTTCAGTTTTTATTCACAAAAATGGGGTAATTTAGTTAGTACCATTGCAAAAATATAAAAAATTAATATATCGGAAACTAATAAAAATTTAACTTTCTGAGAGTAATTATGCTACCCTCATATCCATGCTAATAATTGAAATTAATTTCATATTCTAATCTTGTATATTTTAGTAAGAGTACTTTTGAAATACAAACACAGTCGGATTTTAATTTAATAGAGCCACTTAAAAATAATTCATGCATGGGTATGTAAAGGAATTATGGGTACTTTTACCCCACCTTCAAAAACAGATTTAAACGTGGGCGAAAGAAAACGTTCAGAATGTGGCTGTGGAGTTTTAAT
Source organism: Maratus speciosus (assembly GCA_963932465.1). Classification (NCBI taxonomy): domain Eukaryota; kingdom Metazoa; phylum Arthropoda; class Arachnida; order Araneae; family Salticidae; genus Maratus; species Maratus speciosus. The sequence continues at coordinate 532,700,508 of OZ010788.1, read as the reverse complement.
GTTTGTCTTGGAGCTCAAGATTTCGTTTCTTGTTTATAGATGTTTAGTGTAAAAAAGAAAGAAAAAATTTACTGTTTGTTTCCAGTAATTTCCTGTTTGTTTGCCAAGAATTCGCGTCGGAAGTTCTTGAATTAAATTTTGACTAAGGACTATAAATGAATTTATATTTACTATTTACATAACGTAATTTAAAAACGGGTGCACAAACATTTATACATATACATATAGGGGAGAGTAGCCTAATTTGGACCACTTCGCTTATTTCCAGGTGTAACTCACTTAATTTTTGGAATATCTGAAAAATATCACTACACGGGGTCAATCAATTCATCCACTAACTAAATAACACTTTAGATCATTTTCTTTTTGAAAATCTTAAATTTTATTTTAATTTGAAAAATTTGTCAAAAGTGGTTCAAATTCGGCAACTGGTCGCCTAAGTTGGACCACCAGTCTCCTAAATTAGACCAAATAAAATCAGGTTGTTTTAATGACTAGGGAATATAACTAATTTTATTAAAAGCAAAGTTTGCGGTTACTGAAACAATCAAACAAGATAACAGCAATGAAATATAATGAAATCAAATATCTGAAAATAAGTGTAATTATTTTAAATCAAAATGTATTCAAAATATAAATCAAAGTTATCAGTAATTAAGAATAGAAATTATGAAACTAATTGCCAGTTACTTGAATATCATTTAAAGAGTGATGCAAAGCTTACACATGAATTTCGTTTATTGATTTTTTTTTCCAGCGCACACAACTTGGAACCGTATTTGGCAATATGAACACTGAATCATTTCTGCTGTTTTATTTTCTTACAAATCAGGCAAAACCAATCATCACTATTTAGATGTTTCTTTTCAGATTCTGAATTATTAGACTTTTTTTTGCAACAGAAGTTTTCTTTAAATTTATGATTGTAGTTCTCCCCTTTCATCATTTCCTTGATAATTGCTTTACGCCTATTTTTTAAAACTTGATGTTCCATTTGCTTTTATGCTGTGATAGCTTCCTTTTAGTCGATTTTTTGTGTTTTTTTATTTCAAGGTTAACTTTATATGGCGAAGATGTTAACACAACTGTTTTTTTGGCTCCCTCTGTACTTTTTTTAAACTAAATTTACAAAGGATATAATATTTCTAATGATTTTTTGGCTTTTGGGAAGGATTTGTAGCTACAGCCTTATTGCAGGTCAATTTCTTCACAACTTACTCTCTCCTTTTTATTTCCTATATCTTTAACAGCTTTTGCTGTCACCTGTTTTTTTTTTCCAGACAGCTTGTTCGTGACTTTTTCAACATTTTTAACATTATATTATAAAAGAGTTTAAAAAAATATGCTCTATTGAAAAATACGCTACGATTAATTATTCGCAAACATTATATATTCAACAGTACTGAATTCACCCACCTCCTCCCGGAAGGTTTGAGGTTTTATGAATTTTAATGGCAAAAAAGTGTAATTCCACCCTCCAGAACTGTAAAAAGTCTGCCCTTCCTCAGGGAATAGCAAATATCCTCCAGGAAGAAAATGTTTGAATTCAACTCTGTAAACAAATACGCCGTAGGAATAAAGTATTCAAAGAAAATAAATACAAATACATACGAGATAAAAGAAATTGCAAACAAAATTTATTGCATAAACATGTAAAAATATTTTTTTGTTTATATAGGCCAAAACTGTACAAAAAAATTAATCCAGATATACCCTACCCCCCCCCAAAAAAAAAAAGAAAAAAAGAAAACCTTGCATGGAGATGGTAATCTATTATAAAATATTTAAAAAATTAAAAAAATAGTGTACAAAGTGTACCGTCCTCGAAATTCATTACTTAATTTTCAAAATTTATGATCGCATATCTGGTCCAATTTAAGCAACTTAAAATGGTCCAATTATGGCAACTGCGCCATTTTTTAAAACAGATAATTTCAAGACTAAGAACAAAAATGAAATCAAACAAAGCCGCGTGAGAAATATGCGCAATTGACCGATGAATTTATATATGTATATGAAAACATAACAACTTACCTTAGTTTTAAAGTATTCACTTACGTTTAGTAGGAAAAAGGTAGATCAAAACAGCTAACTTTACTCTCTTAAAACGAATGAGTGGATTTGGTTGCTCAAAAATGAGTTCTAATTTATTAGATCGTGAATGAGTTGATTTTTAAATGTTTAGCTCAACTTGATTTCAGCTGTTATTTTTCTATTGTGCTCAAGGAGAGCTGAAATGAAACAACTCAACTTGATAAAAATTCACTCATTACCGAGCCGTTCTTTGCGATTCGTTCGTCTCGTCTCGTCTCCCGTCGCGCCTGTCCCCACAAGATGGCGAATGTAAACATGAAGTTAAAGAAGTTTACTTAATGATGAAACATTGAGGAAGAGGATGGACCTGTTTTACTCGGTAAGTTTTATAAAAGCATTTAATTTATACTTAGTTTTTAGTGGAATTGTATGTACTGATTTTATTTTAATCTTGAAGCACGTGGTAACGGATTTCGTATACACACTAACTTAATTTACACACATACTGTGCCTCCCTAGCATATAAAGCTTTAAAATTTTGAAAAAATTCTCCTGCATTTCTTAATTTGTTGTAAAAATAAATAACTAAAGATTCCTGCATACGCTCAGCGTCACTGCCGGCAGCTTATTTTAGAAATGCTTCTATATTTTAAAATTGTTCTGCCCTTTTATTTTTTACTTATTTATTTTCGTTTAAAATGTCCTGTTTATTACTTTGTTGGTAAATAAATAAATAAGCTGATCATAGCGTCATGTAAAACCTAGGGAGGATGAGGCGAGGTGAAAATAATAAAAGTTTTCTTTTTCGATTGACAAACTTTGTCAGATATAACAGTACTAAGTATTTTGTGAAAGTAATTTTTCAGATGAATCATATCAACCAAAAATATGTTTTATAATTTGTAGTAAATAATTTTGTGAAAAATTACAAGAATTTCGAAAGAATTGTTTCCATCTCTATAATAGGTAGATGTGCCAGTAATGGACAGCCCTTGATGTTTTTGGTTAAAAAAAAAAAAAAAACAGATAAATATTTATCTTTAATTATTTATTTTATAATTCTCCCTTGCACTGGGTTATTGTTGACACTTTTAATCAAACCCATCAAGAAGCAGAAAATGTTTTAAAGTTTCGCTGTTTTTCTGTGAAAATCTTAATGAAGAGGTTAAGAAATGGCTTTGTTTAATTAATTTATATATTTTTTATTTTCTTGCAATATTTGAATGTTTTTGTTTGAGTAGCAATAGAAAACTTAGAATTTTATGTACTAACGGCCATTTACAAAATTTCATTTATTTTTAAGATTTTAAGACCTGTCTGTGTTCATTACTGGAACACTTAATTAGTCAATTTCCAGTAAAGGACACCCCATGTAAGCATTGCTAAAAATGCAATTTCAGTAACGTTCATAATGCATTTAAAATAATGGTGTACCGAGTAGTGCTTTGGCCGAGTACCGAGTACTCGGCCACTGACTACTCGGCCGAGTACCGAGTACCGTGTAGTTGGGTAATAAGGAACAAAAATGCTTATGTGCACATAATGTGAGCTTAGGTGGACATATATATATATATATATATATATATACCTGTATGTACATATATATAATATACACATATATAGTATATATAAATTAACTAATTAAATTTGAAATTTATTTGTGCACCTTTTAAAGAGAATTTTTGGCAATTCAAAACATTAGCAAAAAAAAGGAGAATTGACACATAACAAGTACAATTATTAACCAATATAAAATTAAAACATTCTTCAACCCTCTAATTTATCCCGATACCTGAAATCTGTCTATCAAAAATAAAAATGTTTATTGGTTACTGTAACAATTCATTGAATACTGCAAAACATTTCATATTTATTTTATAATTGTACCTTATTTTCTTTTGATTAAAAGTAAAAGAGAGAAAATACAAAGAGAGGTACAAAAAGCGATACAGGATTTCTTAACAGAAGACTTATGTAAAACTGACGATCCATTTGCATGGTGTGGGGTAGGGGGGGGGATTTTTTGATTATGTGGAACCTTGCAAAAAAATTCTTATGTGCACCTTCAACCACTGTTTATTCTGAACGTATATTTTCAGAGGTAGGCCAAATTTATAGTAGTAAAAGAAATGTCCTGTCTATAATGTAGAACATCTGGTGTTTTTGCACCATTATTTGAAATATAATAAATTTAATTATTGATTTTTTTATTACATTTATTGTATTTTCAGTTTCTTTATCCAAAATAATAGTCTTTTCTGTTTTCCTATATATTTAAAAAGAACTTATTTTTCTTTGTGTAAATGTGTAACTAAATTTTAATCTGGAATTATTTTATAAGGGTTTTTGTTCTTAACTTTTTCTATATTTTGTAAACATATTGTTAAATACCAAGTGAATAGTTTTATGAATTCTTACAACTACTCGGTATTGGCCGAGTACTTGGCCAAAATTTCGCCGAGTACCGAGTACTTGGCAAATTGGCCGAGTACCGAGTATATACCGAGTACTCGGTACGGCTCTAATTTAAAATCCTTTGACTTAACTGAAAACTTAAGTAATCAATTTTTAATTTTTAAATTGCACTTACCAGAATGTAATAACACTAAAATTTTTATAAATAACTGCTTTTAAGTTATTTTTATTGATTGATAAAATTTTAATATTTTATGCTTTTTTTATATATACCTTGCATATTTTATAATCTGGCAATCAAATCAGCCAGGAAGCAGAAAATATTGTTTAAGAGCACAGTCAAAGAGGGGCTCATAGGGCTTAATCCCTCTCCGTTTAAATAAAAACAATTAAGTTACAGAAGCTATTAAAAATCTATTTTCTGTCTTAAATGTTTCCTTGTTCACCTCTGAGCCCCCCGCCACACACACACACACACACACACACACAAAAAGTAATACTATTAATGAAAGTTATAGGTAATATTCATGAAACAAGTAAATCTGCAGATCAGTGGCCTCAAACATCAGTTCTACAGTTTTATTTTGAAATTATTTTATTTAGTGTTTAAAATATTCAACTCAAAATATCATTTCTTTCATATTTGTAATATTAATTATTATAAATGATACATCAAGTAGTCTCTGGAAGAATAATTGCTAAAAATAGTGAGACTAAACACTAATATTCCAAAACTTTTTTTTAATTATACCTTTTAAATTCCCGTTTCAATAATTTGATAGCTGTAATTGCCTGATATTTAGTATTTTAAACTATCCATCTAAAATAATTAAAACATCGATCTTCTTATAATTACAATAACTGATGGAAACAGTAAATGATTATCACAAATATTTTATTAATAACTGGTATCCTAATTGTTAAATTTATTTGAAAATAACTATTTTGTTTCATTCTATGTATTCATTAAATTCTGTTTCTAAGTACAGTCATAAAAACAATTATATTTATTACTTTTTATGGGTTGTCCTGTCCATTACTCGGCCAGAGGTTGTCCACTGTCTTTTGGGTGTTTTGATACATTTCTGTTATTTAAAATTAAATTTTGGTTCATATTGGGAAATGAGACTGTCAGAAGGGTTATTTAAACTTGGTAAAAACAAACTAGCTACATATATACTGGGCTTAGCAGTCATTTTGTTTTTCAGAAAGTAGAACAAAGTGTTTTTAGTGAATGAAAAACCTCTTTCCAGAAAAATATACTACAGGAAGAATTTGTTATGTATTGTGAAAGTGATTCGGAATTGAACTGTATTTACCATTTTGTGATCAATAAATTAGCTGTTGAGTTATAAGCATTTTTGATCGTAAAACATAAACTGTTTGGATTTTAAAGAAGGATTTTTCTAATAGAAAACTCAAAAAATGAGTAAATTTATTTATTCAAAAAAATTTTATAGCATTTCTTGTCACATGGGGTAAAATAGGTATAAGCCATCTTTTTTATGCTAGTTGAGGTCAAGATATGAATGTATGAAAATTGATCAAAATTGAAAGACTTTTGAGAGCAAATTGTTATTGATCCTGTGTTTAAAACTGAAATTGTGCTTTGTTATATGAAATTAGGCTATAAATTAGTTGCGAACATCTGTTATCCGCACTTCGCTTTGGAATGTAAACATTAAAAATCGCTGTTAACCGACAATTTTTGAAAAATCACATTAAATCAAAGTACCATATTTCCGGCCATAAATTAAATTAAAACATATGTTCTAACTTTATTAAATTGGGTGGATTAAGGGTGTATTCGAAAAAATATTTTTCCACCCTCAACAGCTCAAAATTTTCTGGGACATTTTCAGACTCATTTTTAAAAGTAACAAAATGAACTTGCTGGGGTGATTTTTGAAGAGATGCATAAGAGGCCGTGTGATTTCATTTTTCGCTCAATTCATTAGAATTTGATTTTTAAACAATTATTTTCTCTGTATGACCATTTTTTTCATTCCCAGATCTCCCGCTTCCGAAAATTCGGTTCAAAACGCCCACTTTGACAATATTTTCTGCATTTATCAAAAAATCGAAAAGCACGGCGCATTATGTAGTTTCTAAATAAGAGAATTTCCCAGTTTGAGGCGTTTGAAAGCAAAAATGAATCAGAAAATAAGCAGTTTGGATCTGAATACACCCTTAATAACAGGATAAACAGTAAAAAAAGTCGAAGCAATCCAAGGAAGTTAAACCAAAGGTTCTCGTTGCAGTGAATCCAATGATTGGTGGCTGGATCGTTGTGAAATTCAGTGTACAGAAGTCTGTTCAAGAATTTACAGGTCTTATTATTGATATCCTTTATGAAGATGAATACACTGTAAAGTTTGCAACAAAGTAATCTGCCGGATTAAGTCTTCCTTGAGAAAGACGACATTGCTGATGTGCAGAGTGAGATAATATAGACGAACACGCGAACGCCGTTCGCAGAAAATTTTCAAAGTTTGCAGGCAGTTTTGATGGGTTTTTTTTTTTACAAGTTTCTTTATTTAAAAAAAGTAATTAACAAGACACCAGGCGAAGAATCGGTGTAACGCACGTTGCAGACTATTGACAAGGTCTGTAGACTATTTTTCAACGGGAGGAAAAAAAAAAAGTTTGCTAGAAAGTATTTGCCATGTACCATAGTACAGTATTTTTTGGAAGAAGCGTCGCGGCTCATACGAGTTAAAAACTTTAAAATATTGTAAGTGCGGTGCTTATGCCGGAACGGCGGGTACAATTCCTTTTTCTTTCCCCTCCTGCCAGGGCCGGTAGCAGAAACAGTGCAGCACTGACGCGGGTGCTGCAGATTATGTTAGGCTTTGCAGATTAATTTAACAGATTAAAAATAAATTTTGTGTTAAAAAATAAATGTTAAATGTTCAAATCTTTTTAAATAAAGTTTATTTGGTTGGAAATTTTAGTGAATGTTTATGTGCTTGTATATAACTTTTCATTTTGCTTTTGGCGGCAATACAGCACTCGGGAGGAGCACGGCGTTTTTTGCAGAAAATTTTAAAGAAATTATTTGAGTTTGCAGACAGTTTTATATTTTATCTAAGTCTGCTGATGTGGAGGCATCCCAAATTGTCAGGAAGTCTATCTCAACCAAGCTGTACCAGTCGTTGCCATATACATATTTTGTACATAAATTTTCATTCACTTATAGCTAGTTAACTTTATAAATTGCTTTTGATTTAAAATATTTTTCAGTTAACTTAATTTCTCATTTTTCCTACAGATATTCATGCTGATATCTATCTGCTTTTGAGCTGCATTAAATTAAAAAAAAAAAAAACAACTTTTAAAATGAAACACTGTTAGAAACATGATTCAGAGCATGGACGTAAATTGATGTGGTGAAAATTAAGAACAGTTTGGGGGGGGGGGGGATAGGATTTGTGTGTACTTGTATCTTATTTCTATTAGTTTCATAAGAGATTTTATTTGTCAAGAAAAAAATGTAAACAAAGTGAAAGAGACAGTTTTTTGTCTTCCCTCCTCGCCCCAGTTTACATATGATTCAGAGGATGAAGGTACAAAACTTTTAAATGGTCTATACATTAATTATAATGTAATTCAACTTTAACCAGCATATACCCATTTTACCCAGAACTGAGATAAAATGGGTAATTATGTTGAATTTAGACCTAAAGTACATAATGTAAAAAATATTGAACAAAAACATGATAATATTTCATAATGTTTCTGCTATGAAACATTAAAATAAAAAAAAAGCTTTTTTTATACCCATTTTACCCCGGGTGACCCTAACTAAAGTTCCACTTTCCTAATGTCCCCAATAGCAGAATTTTCGATGTCCATCTGCAGCAAACCAAAACTTATCTGCAACCTAACAATACTGAAACAAGCAACTATCTTAAATACTTATAGTGACCCATAAAATAAACAGAAATTGCATTTCACATAGAAAATTAATAAGAAATACAAAAACTCTTAAATCAAAGTTAATTTTTGGTGAATTTTTTTAGCACAATATTATTTTTAAGCTGGTAGATTAATCTGCAAGGTCTAAAATAACCTGCATCTCTGCTGCCGTGCTGCACAGTTTCTGCTACGGAGCTAACACCTAACTTCGAGTTGTCGGATTAAGCAGCATACACCGAGGAGGAGGGAGAAATTACATCCATCCTAACTCAATTTTAGTTCTTACATATAAACCCCACCCACCTCACTCCTTTGGAAGCATGACATTGTCATGACAAAAGTTTTTTGGAGGTACCTCATAAAAACATCAAAAAATTTCTGTGTCCCCAACACTAAACCACCCAGAAGTGAAAAACTTGTCATGTGATCAAAAACGCTTATAACTCAACAGGTAATTTATTGATCACAAAATGGTAAATACAGTTCAATTCTGAATCTCTTCCATAGTCGAGCTTTCCAATTTTATATCTTTCTGTTAAAAAATGAATTTGAAAATGTGTCAATGTTTTGTACTTGTTGAGTAGTGATGTAGAGAGGGACCTCAGCTATCCAATGCAAAAAAAATTATTTAAAAATGTCCAAATGAAAACGAGTTATTAGAAAATACTCTCCACCCCCCTTTTAGAAAATAGCATTAGCTTGCAAGTGCCTTCACTTGCAGGGACTCACTAAGGCTCCTGTCTCTGCAAGTGAACACACTCGAGTGCTATTCCTATGAGGAGGTTTTTGGCTGATCTCATTTGAATTTTTTTTCTTTTTTTGTGGCATTGTATAGCTGATTTGATCTTCAGTGCCCCTTGTTTACTTTAATTTTAATCGCAGGTTTTTTTTTTTTTTTAAGACAATACTTTCACTTTTGGAACAGATTCTAAAAGTAAAAGTAATTTCTCTAAAAGAAAAAAAAAAAAAAAAAATCTGCAATCAAAATTGAAAAAGTAAACGAGTGCCATGAGGATCAAGCTCAGATGTGCAACCCCCCTCCCCCCCCCCCAAAAAAAAAAATTATATGTATACATACATATATATATATATATATATTCAAAATGTCAAAATGCAAATAAGAATAGCATTAACCCGCGAGTATCTTCACATAATGGGGTAGGGGAAAAAAATACAAAGTTTGTCACAAGTTAAAAAGCACTAATTTCATTAAAATGCGAATATTGCCAGAGAATTGTAAAAAAAACAAACTCAAATTTCACTAAAGAATCATGAAAAAAATATGAATTTTGTCAAAGGATCTTGTGGTGGTGGGGGGGGGGGGGATAATGTTTTTGCAGTGAAAACAGTCTTTTTATTCTAGTCAATACTGTGTTCGCTAAAATTTCTGGTATTTTTTATGATGTACCCCCTCTCCCGACTGATCAATTTAGCCATAATTTCACATAATCTAAAAAAAAATTAATAAATGAAAATGATTTGAGAAATATATCATACAGCAGTAAAATTTTAAAACATTTTACTTTTTCATATCATCAGGAAGAAACTAATTTCAGTAAGTGGCAGGAACTAATAATTCACACATGTATTTGATATGTAAACAATTCAGTTAAAAATTAAAACTGAAGATTATGAGTGTTGTTCAAAGTAGCAAGTTAGGTTTAATGATGTACCGAATAGTGATTTGGCCGAATACTGAATATTCAGCTAGCCGAATAGTAACTGTTTGGCCAAATACCTTTTTATATTTCAAAGTTTAAAGGTATTAAAAGTCATTTTTTAAAACAACTTTACATAATATTTAATAAAACCAACTACATTTACATAGTAAATTTCATATTGGGAAAAAAAACTTGCTTTGTGTTTATTTAAAGGATGACCTTTTTTTTAATTAATAAAATTTTAAATTTAATGGTTTCTTCTATGAATTAACATTTGTTAAAACAATCGATAATTATTTTTGTTGTAGGTTGAGTAAACTCTGTTTTTGGTTCAGGTTGATTTGAGGCTGAGTGTGAATTCCTGCAAGTTGGGTTTAGGTTAAACCCAAAATTTCAAAAGTTAGTTTGGTATATTTTTTAAGTTTAAAAACTATCCCTGTTATAATAAACATAGATATTTGTGTACGTGCTGTTTTCTAAAGAGACTTCCATTTTTTATGTAACCCTTTGGAAAAATTTGTGTTTTTTCTGCAACCAGACTTCTATAAAACCAAAAACTTTCTGTGCACATAAATATTGGGTCAAAAACTATCTGCAAATTAATTTAATGTTTAATAACGTAAAATACCGTGCTATGTTGTTTTAACGATATGGATTAAAAACAGTAGTTTTAAAGTAATTACCATTTAAATTAAAAAATAATTAATATTAATCAAAGAATAATTATTTTGGTTAAAAAAAAATAAAGCTAAAAATCCATGATAAAAATGCAGAAATAATGTGACATTGCTACTGAAACAACTAAATCACATTTTGTAGGGAGAGGTCCATTCATAGGTATCATCATTAAAGAGACCGGTGAGTTTTTACCGTGGCCATTTGACAAAAATCATTTTTTTCTGTGGCCGTTTGACGAAATTCTCGTTTTTTTTTTTCTGTGATCATTTGACGAAATTCACATTTTATCTGCGATCCTTTCATGAAATCAGTTTTTTCCCGCAATCCTTTGACGAAATTCGCATTTTCCTATGATCTTTTGACAAATTTCGCACTTTTTACGCAGCGCTTTGACGAAATTTGCATTTTTTTTTTCACGATTCTTTGAAGTAATTAGTTTTTTATGTGTTCTTTTACGAAATTTGCATTTTTTTCACAATCTTGACAAGATTCGGGCTTTTTTCCATTATGCTTTTAAGAAATTAGTTTTTTTCGTGCACGCTTTTGATGAAATTTGCTCTCTTTTTTGCAGTCCTTTGACGAAATTCGCGTTTTTTCTGTGATCTTTATACGAAATTCGTGTTTTTCTTGCGTTTTTTACGGAATTCACACCTTTTTCTGTGGCCCTTTGACAAATTTCTTTTTTTTTTCCCCGATCAATTGATCATTTTTCCGCGATTCTTTTACGAAATTCGTTTTTTCCTGCACTCCTTTTATGAAATTCTTTTTTTTTTTTTTTACGATCCTTTCACGAAATTTGCGTTTTTACGGCAACCATTTGTTGAAATTCGCAGTGGTATCTTTTTATGTCTGCATTTTTGGACTGATGGCTGATTTTTTAAAATTTTCAAAACCAAATGCCTTAAATTTTCTGAAAATTTGGAACAGAATCACGTCTGTCAAACAATAACAGGGGTCAATGCAGACAAAATTTGGGGCCTATTTAGGGCCCTTTCACAAAATTCCATTTAATAAATGAAAATATATGAAAATATGAAAATATAAAAAATCTTGATATTTTGAAAATAAATATCGGATATATATATCATGATATATATAAAGATATATATCGATTGATATATATCAACGAACCCCGGTGATCGCACAGAGGGTTTCATTTATTCATTTTCCATTTTATTCACAATTGGCTGAATTTTCAGTGGTGTAACTTTTTATATAAAGCTAAAAGTTTTAGTGTATGGTTTTTTATTTCATTTTTTCTTTTCTTTCAGAATATGCGTGGGGAGGCGATTGTTTGTGTGTGTTTTGTTTGTTTGTTTTTATTCTTGGGGCCGATTTTGTGAAAAGTACAAGTTATTTTTGTGAAAAATAATATTTTGTAGCGAAAGTTGAAATCCAGTTACTCAAACTTAAATGAAGAATTTGACAAAACTCCTTTAAATCCCCTTGCTAAAGTTTGTTTTCAGTGAGCTGGTTTTATTTACAATTTACACATTTTAAAACAGTTTGTATGAAAAAGAATGTTACGAAGGGGCCCATTTTATTAAATTTATTTTTGTGAAGGGGCTTATTTTATTAAATAGATTTTTGTGAAGGGCCCTAAATTTTTCTTGGAATGACCCCTGTATATGTATTTTCATATTTAGAATAAATTTAATATGAAATGTAGTTTCATTTTTTCCCCCAAATTTAAATTATTGTTTAAAAAGATATGTTTGTATACATTTTGAAAATGGTAACAAAGGTGAATTTTCAACAATATTTTAAGAACTTGCTTAAGACTTTAGAATTTATTTATATTTACTTTAATCTAAAAACTAAAATGTTTTAAAAGGTTCATAATCACTCCTTTACATTACAATTTTTGCTATTTAACTTAATTTCAATATTTTCTTTTAACACAGGAGAATAGTGACCTCATGAAGAAATGCAATTCCACTGCGAGGAATGTAATTCAACAGCCCTATCGAATCTCTGAAGGATCTTCAGCAGAGAAGAATACATATTTTCTTGTCTTGACGAGAAAATTTTTAATGAAAACACTGCATCTGTTGTTAAAATTGCTATCAATGCACTGCATCTGTTGTTAAAATTGCTATCAATGCTAATTTTGTTTTTTCTTTTTGTTAAATAAAATTGTTAGTAAATAATGTTGTTGTTTTTTCCCCCAAAATATTTTGAATTGCACATTTGGCTCCTGCTTTTGACATAAAAAGCTACAATCTTATGCCATTTTAAAGTTTTATATTTCACAACAAGATTAAGAAGGAATAACTGCAAGAGAGTACCTAATGGGTTGGTGTTTATCCATTCAAGACATTGTTCCTTCTAATCCAGAAGCTAAATTCTAAAAATTATTATTGAACATAATTTAGTTTCAACAAATGATATAAAGAATTAAGTTGCACGTTGTTTGAGTCAATAAGCCCAATTTTCAGTTATTTATGCATTTGACTTTTATACTACAATATTTAGTGGAAGGTTCTTCATATACAAAAAAAAAAAAAAAATAGTATCATGACCAAAATTCTAGCTATAAGTTTTAGGATACTTGAATCCAAATCAAATGAAAGTACACATAGTGCATGAAAAATGGATAAAATTCCTAACATTTGCATATCGAGACAGATTTGTAAGTCTATTGGTCGGTAAAAGGCCATTTTAGATTTTCATTTGCATTAAAAGGTCTTTTCAAATGTTAAATAGTGAACGCAAACCTTATTTTTCAATATTCTACAGTTATTTTGGTGCATAATTTATTTGTAAATGTATCAACTGCATTAAATTGACATTTATCACTCAGTGCTAATTAGCATAAAAAAAGGCTTAACAATAAATATTTCTTTAAAAGTTAGTCTATTAAGAAGTAGTGTGAATTAAATCAAGGGATAGTTACAACAAAGTATATAATGGGTGGGTGTTTATCTTTTTTGAAATATTTTCAAATTTACTTAAGGCCTAACACTAGCCGTGTGACAAGACCTGTGATAATGTTAATTCCATGGGGAAGTTATTTTCAAATATCTTGCTTGGATTTTTAATATTTGTACATGATTCTTTTTGCATATGGTAGCTGAAGACAATATGTATTGTGGCTAGTTTTTACTTTTTAAATTTAGGTTTTATATTTTATTGTAAATACTTTCATTTTTGGAACCAATTCTAAAATTTATATCTTAATACAGTAGACGCTCGATTTTACGAACTCAGTGGGATTCATATAATGTGTTCGTAAATGGGAGTAACATCAGTTCGTAAAATTGGACGTCTACTGTATAAGAGAAACTAACCAAAATTAAAAATTAGCCTGCATAAAGATCCTATATTCCCCCCCCCCCTTCAATATATATATATATATATTTTTTTTTTTAAATCCAAACAATGTATTTGAAAATAACTTCTCCATAAGATTAACACAAGCATCCAGATCTTTTTTAGCGACTAGTGTAGGATCTTAAGGCTGTTCTTAACTGGTCTGCTCAACAAGCACAAAGCGTTTTGATGCATTTACAAATTAATTTTTTTAACGGAAAGATATAAAATTGGAAAGCCTTGTTATGGAAGCAATTTGGAATTGAACTGGATTTTCCATATTTTGATCAATAAGTTATCTGTTGAGTTATAAGCGATTTTGATTATGTGACAAACGTTTTCGCCCGCTCTGGTATGTTTTTTCTCCTTTTGCACGGAAATTCAGTTCAAAACTTCCACTTTGACACTATTTTCTGAAAAATCTATTGTGTTAAAAAAAAAAAATGGAAAAAACAGCTTGATTACATAGTTTTAGAACAACACCACCAGCTGGTTTCATGCATTTTCGATCAAAAATAAATTCAAGCTTATGTCAGAAAGTTGCCCTTTTGGATTTGAGAACACCCTTAAGGGGAGCAGTCATCTTTTAAAAGTTGTCATTGGGATTTTTCCTTCCCTTGGTGATTTCAAGTTTTTTTTAGTTCTTAAGATTGGTTTTTATAATTGTAATTTTTATTTAATTGTAAATCACAGTTATTTTTTCAATCAAAAAATAGTCATTTACTATTAAATAAGAATTACAGTTATATAAACCAATATGAAGGAGTATAAAATTAGTTATTTTAATTTGAAAATGTGGCAAGAATTCTGTGTTATTTTGAATTACGTTGATAAAAATCAATCGCAGGTTACTGAATTTCATTTAAAATGACATGATTTTATTTAATCAGTTCATTAGAAATCGCTCAAGTGTTTTTTTGGTAATTTTGGCGAGTTCTCTTATGAATGAGTTTATTAGAAATCACTCAAGGGATTTTGGATGAACTCTTAAATGAGTTGATTTAATCCATGTATGAATTGTTACAAATCGCTCAAGAACTACTGGATTAAATCTGAAATGACCTCATTTCACTCAAGTTTGAATTGATTACAAATCGCTCAAGGGGTACTGGATTTAGTCTTAAATGACTCAATTTCACTCAAGTATGAGTTGGTTACAAATCACTCAAGTACTACTGGATTTTACCTTCATCGATTTGATTTCACTCAAGTATGAGTAAAATAGAGACCACTCAATCATGAGTTGTCTAAAAACAACTCATTCACTCGAGTTGTTTCAACTCTTTATGAGAAGCTGACTTTCAAATCATGAGATGAGTGGATTTCGGCTCAACTTGAGTTATTTTGGCTCTTTCGTTTTAAGAGTGTAGGTTTTTTAAAGTTGTCTGAAAACTACACGTGGTAGGCGGTTGCTTCTTCTAATCGTCAATGACGTCATTCTGATGAGTAGGATTTCAGCGGTAGATGGCGTCTCTTCCTGTAATTAACGGCAGAATGGCAACGGTCCAATTAAAGCGGCGGTCCAAATTAGGCTACTCTCCCCTATACAGTGTATTATAAATGTGTAAACATGATGCGCTAAATCAAAATCGGAAAAAATGAATTCTGAAAATGAATCGTTAATGTAACTAATTATTTTTTTATTAGTATTTCAATAATTATAGTCACTTAAGTCTCTATCAGTTACTTAAGACAAAAAAATTGCAATATGATATCGGTGGCTCAAATTAAAAATATAATAATGTTTTTCGTAAAAAGAAAGTCTGAAATCCAGAACGCAAATCATTATTTAAAATTTCGAACTAATGTAAACAATAAAATTTCTACACATTTAAAAGAGAGGAAAATATTTTCTCTAAAACTGTAATGATTTCCACTTAGAAAATAATCTGCATCGAAGTCTAAGGATTGTAATAAAATCAACCAAATTAAACTGTGTTTTACTAATACCATCTCATGCATTGGGATTTTTATTTATCTATAATATTTCCACAAAATCCATATTTTTCCACAATTGGAATTAACCATTTTCTTTAGTATTCGGTATTTAAAAAAAACAATTTAAGTGCTTACAGCAATCAAATTTGCAATGAATAATGAAAAGTGATTATACACTTAATAGATATTGTAATAAATATTTCCAAACAGTTTTTATTCCACTAATTAGGTAGTACTCTCTGTCTATTTATGTATTGAACTTGCTGACATTTTCATCGTTTTAGATATGATTAGCTATACACACTATTTGGCCAAAGGTGACCGTTCACTTGCAATTTTAGACGTTTCGTCAAATATCTAGAAAAATACATGAGGAATTAACCTGAAACTGCAGGTGTGTAAACAATATAGTATAAGTCATATATTTCGGCGAAGATTTTTTCCCGAAACCCCATACAGGGCGACCAACATATCGAAAAAGAACGAATATCTTTTGAATAAGCCTGTAAAAACTAATGTAGCAAAAGCGTTCAAACTCGATATTATTAATATGTGGCTTATTGTAATATACTGTGTTCATTTTTTATGAGGATAGCATGTATACTCATAGAGAAATTAAGGTTTTTATAAAAACAGTCCCAAATTTCGCCAAGTTTTTTTGCTTATAATTTACAGAGTTCTTAATATAAAAAAAAGTTCTTTTCAGAAAATATGACGAACAACATTGTACACAATACCTAGCAATAAAAATGGAAAAATAATAAAAAATGTATGAAAAATGAGCAGGTTAAGGCTAATTTCAGATGGACGTCTTTTTGCATGCTTTTTTACTCACGTCTTATCCCTTCACAATGCTAGAGGCATTGCGTAGGGATAATACGTAAGTAAAAACGTGTGCAAAAAGACGTCCGTCTGACATTAGCCTTACTAAATAATGATTCACTCGATTCATGTTCGAACGTAATCAAAACATAATTTTCATAATGTGTTAGATAAATGTATAGAGTAACTTTTGTGAAAGTCTCAATAACATAGTTTGAAAAGTCTGATGATAATCGTTTATAAAATAAGCTCAAAATCCGTTATTCCTAAAAGGAAGAAAAAGATGAAGGGCTGTATTCAAATGAAGTAGAACTTGCAATATTGTGTATTCTATATTGACACTAATCAATGGATATATAAATACAACCCCTCATATTTTTGCTTTTGGGAACAACGGATTTTGAGCTTATTCTATAAAGGATTATTATCAGACTTTTTAAACTATGTTTTTGAAATCTTCACAAAAGTTGCTCCATACATTTACCTAACACATTATGCACATTATATTTTGATTGCATTCGCGCATTCGGAGTGAAACCTTTCTTAGTAACTTGTTCATTTTTCACCTAATTTTTTTTTGTTTTTTAATTCTGAATGCAGAGTATTGTGTTTAGTGTTATTCGTCATATTTTCTGAAAAGAATTTTTTTTATATTAAGAACTGCAAATTATAAGCAAAAAACTTCGCGAATTTAGGGACTGTTTTTATAAAAACCTTAATTTCTCTACGAGTATACATGCTATCCTCATAAAAATGAACCCAATATATTACAATAAGCCACTTAATAATGATCTTGAGTTTGAACGCCTTTTGCTACATTAGTTTTTACAGGGTTATCCAAAAGAAATTCGTTCTTTTTCAATTTCTTGATGGTCCCCTATGGGAGTTTGCGAAAAAATCTTCGCGGAAATATATGACCTAAACTATACTGTTTACACACCTGCAGTTTCAGGTTAATTCCTTTAGTATTTTTCTAGATATTTAACAAAACGTCTAAAATCGCAAGTGACCTGTCAAGTTTAGCCATATAGTGTAGTTTGGTTCAGGTACATATCTGTGCAACTTGGGTTCTATGGAATTTTTCTTTAAAAAAAAATTGTGTTTTAAAATAATTTAATTAGAAGGATTACCTCGATTGTTTATCTATAGAAACGAATCTATAGAACCTATATTTAAATATTACCACAAAATCTTAATTAACCGATTATTTATGATAAATAATAATTTGAAGATTATGTTCTGAGCAAAAGTGAAGTAATACTGCACCACTTAAATAGAAATACAAAGTTCCTGAAGAAAATAAGGTGAACCGACAGAAGTTAACTCAGCTTTTCTAGATGTCCTGAGGTCAAGAAAAATTCCAAATAAAATAAAACCAAAATTTATTAAAGTTTTTGCCAAATTTCATTCATGCTAATTGATATGTTTACATGGTAAATGTATTGCATTTTTCTGAATTTTGATTATTTTTCTTTTTGATGCTAAAAATCTGCTTTAAAATAATTAATTTATAATTAACTCAAAGTAACCTCGTCTTGTGGTACATTTTTCATCCCGTTAAAAAATAATCAAATACATATTTCAGTCATTTTTACTGAGTATAGAACTTTTAAAAAATACATCAACATTATTTTAAATCAGTTTATACATTTTTTTCTAAGCTTTACGATTTTTGTTTATAAACTCTACAAAAGTGTCAATCTGGCTCCAAATTATGGTAATAAAATTAATGTTAATTTTCGAAATAATTGTCTTTGAACAAAGTAACTGCAAAATATTTCCGCGGAACATGTGTCAAATAAAAAGACCCAATTTTTATGATGATTTAACCCTTTCAAGGGAGGTGATTCATTTTTGGGCCATTTAAATTTAAGGCTTAAATGCCACATTGTCATCAGATTTTTGGAATGAAAATTTTCTTTTTATTCAGTACATGATGAAAAGCTTTTAAATGATTTTCAAATAAATTTGTTTGTAAATTCTGGTACCAACCAATCCTTTTAGAATTTTACGATTAGAATTACTTTGCCCCTAAAAGGTGTAATCTTCGAGAAAACATATGAAATCTGAGCTGCATAAAAGATTCGAAATTACTTTTTAACATTATGTATAACATTAATGTGTTAAATGGAATTGGCTGAAATATTGTCTGCTATAATATGTGATAAATTACCTATTAAATGTAAATTATTTTAATTATCGTAGAGTGAAGTTATTACTTAACTAGCGGGTTTATTTTTTCTTTAAATTTTAAGCGAGCGAGATTACGCATAACAGTTTGTGTTTCTTATGAGAACCTTCATTCAATTCTCAATTTTTTAGTAAAGCGCTTTTCTACAAGAGATTTTCACTATGAGAAACTAATATTAAAGAAGTATCGATGAATAAAGGATTTAAAATTTTAGTATAAAAACTGATAAACAGTAATTTTTGTTCAATATTTTCTTTTTAAAACATATTTATTGAAGATGCAGATATTACAAATGAATAAAATACATAATGAGTTATCGTTTGTTTAACAAGTAAATATATTTTTAAAAATCATTACAAGCACTACAGTGCTTTTCTAGAGTGATTTATAAACGAACACATGCATATTAAAAACTAAAAAAAGAAACAAATAAATAAATACATTCCTATACAACTAATTTAAGCATTTGTAAAGCAGTCTTTTCTCGGTGTAAAATAAATAAGAGAGAGCGTAAAATATTGCAGTTCCAGTCACATACATTCTGCTCGGTCTCTGAATTAACCAGAGACACTTTCTTGTTTTCCTAACATTGGCTTTGTTTACGTCACGGATTCAGCATATATTAAACACGTTTATTTTTAACATATTAAGTAAGACTGAAATATCTGCCATAATGTTAAATTTTGAACAATATATATATATAAAGAAAACAATAAATATTATTTATCTTAACACTAGAACTGCAATATCTGCCAACTTGACCGGGAACAAATAAATATAATTCAATTCGAACCAGGAATTTCTTCTTAAAATAGGTGAAATTGATATAACAATGAACTATGTTGAATAATTTACGTAGGCTTATATATTAACTTACATATCTAATTATATATATAAATTGACTTCAATGAAAATTCTAGTGTAAGGCTGCTAGTCACTGAGCTTCGAAATTCCCCCCGGTAATGTTAAGTATATAGGCGTTTGATGCATTCTTATATTCAAAATATCTCCAACGAAATTAACATGCTTTGCTTCTTTTTTCAGTGTTCTCCTGTTAAAGGATGTCGCTGTTTTTCTTAGTTTTCAAAGTATTTCAAAAATCTACGCTTAATTTTATGAGTGTTAAAATTTTATTCCCAGTTCGTCAGTTTTTAAAACATAAAATAATAAATTAATCATATATTTTAGAAATATTTTGACAACTAAGAAAAAAAGCGACATCCTTTAAGAAGACAACACTGAAAAAAGAAGTTAAAATATTAATTTCCCGAGGAGATAATTTGAATATAAGAATGCATCAAAAGTCCATAAACTTAAATTTACCGAATTGAATTCGGAAGTTGAGTAACAAGCAGCCTTAAAGCCATTTTATATGACGTTAGTAACATTCGAGGCGGTCCTAGTGTTAACCCGGAAGCGCATATGCAGATTATGACACACACACATATATATACTCTTTCTAATACTTTGCATAATAGTCCAAAAGTGTTTGTGAATTCGGATTCCCTGTCTGGATGGCCATGCCAGACGTTTCTCACGTAAATGTATTCGGATGTCCTTGTAACTGATATAATTTATTGAGGTTCAGAAGGGCATCTCTGCACTGAAGCGTCTAGCATTTGTAGTTCGTTTACAGGGCACTCAAAAGAATTCCTTTACATTATGATCTATAGGGAAATATTGTTTACAATGCGTTTTAATGATTTTACCCCATTTCAAACATATTGAAACTGATATACATCACTGAGGAGCATTACAAAATGCTTAGTACAGAAATTGGTCTGCATTGCATTTACCGTCAATTTACAGGGACACACAAAAGTTACCGAACTACTTAGTACCTATGAGACATAGTTGCTGTAAGTGTGTTTTCGCTTGTGGTATGTGTTTTTAAATTTAACTAGTTATTTGCATATTACTTCGTGGGTACACATTCTATAGTCATATACAGGAATACGCTAAACGTTCGAGTACATTTATGCTTATTGACGAAAATTAATAATAGGAATTTTCAACTGTGTTATGCGTTTTCTATATGAATTGAATTGGTTATATTATACATTATATGCACAAATCTAATGATAATCTATAGGTTTATTCAAAAGAATTCCGATATTTTTTCGAATATAGGACTACACTGGTTATCAAAAATTAAGGAAAAGTGACAAAATGCCAATTTTTAAATACGGGAATACTCAAAAGGAAGTAATATAATTCGAATAATTACTATTCCTGCAGAACAGCTAGTCCATATAACATCTCATTCACGTCACACATGGTCACAAGAGTCACAGTCACTACGGCGAAACAAAAAATAGGAAATTCCATACGTCTCTTTTATGAGTCTCAAATGACTACTATATGTGACTCCACTGACAGGTCACTGTGACTGCTGCTTTGTGACGAGTCACCAGGTGACTTTGCAATGTCGTTTCATTGAGACTCTCGTGTGACTCTCATCTGGAGATTCAATTTCAAAGTCATTGTGTACGTTGCATTATGATAAATCACCAAATAATGTCAAATTAAAGTCACATGGTGACTTTTCACAACTTTTCACAGTGGTGACTTTACAGTAGGGTCTCTGCCACCATTTGACAAAGTCATGTGACAGAAAGTGACCATGTGACTTTAATGTGACATTATTTGGTGATTTATCATAATGCAACGTGCACAATGACTTTGAAATTGAGTCTCCAGATGAGAGTCACATGAGAGTCTCAATAAAATGACATTGTAAAGTCACCTGGTGACTCGCCACAAAGCAGTACTCACAGTGACCTGTCAGTGGAGTCACATATAGTAGTCATTTGTGACTCATAAAAGAGACGTATGGAATTTCCTATTTTTTGTTTCGCCGTAGTGACTGTGACTCTTGTGACCATGTGTGACCTGAATGAGATGTTATATGAACTAGCTGTTCTGCAGAAATAGTAATTATTCGAATTATATTACTTCCTTTTGAGTATTCCCGTATTTAAAAATTGGCATTTTGTGACTTTTCCTTAATTTTTGATAACCAGTGTACACTGTTGAAATTAGACTTTTAAATGCATTATTCGTTTTCTAAATCATTTCATTTTTAGTTTCGTTTACTTAGACATCATATTTCAACTTATTGAACGGTGAAGTTTTAGTACATTACTCTGAATGTGTTGGAAAGTTTTCATAATACATGGTTGACGCATTAATTTTCTTTCTTGTTACATATGTTAACACTATTTTCAGAAATTAATCTTCGAATTATTTCATCGCAGAAATTGTAATTATTATGTTTGCAATTAATTAAGGTGAGAATAATTATTTGTAACTATTGGTGGCAAAGTAAAAATCATTTGGACCCTACATAATGCTTATTATATGTATTAACGTGTGCATTAACAGGAGTATAACAATTGTTGTGAAAAACTATTGCTCGATTTTTTTTTTAGTACTTGACGAGCATACAAACAAATATAAGTAATAACTTAATAAACATTTGAAAAAGAAAATAGTATAATATTTTATATTATTACCAAGGATTTCTTCTAGAATAACTATGTTTAACCCTTATGTCAATGACCGGGTACCCGGGTACCTTTTTCTCTTTTCATCCCGTTTTCAGAGTGTTAAAACCAAAAGAATCTAAAATGAATTCAGATTCCCATTATTTGTAGTAATAACTATCCATTAGTATAATCCCTTTAAAATTCGGAATATTTTTTATTACTACGTATTATGGGGTATTAAGCATATTTACACCCATTCGAATTTTCTTTGTAAAAATACAGAAATTGATAGTTTATTTAGATTTAGATCAATAACACTTTAAATTAATTAAAAAATACGATATATATATATATATTTAGGGTAAAAAATATTTTATTTATATGAAATTTATAGGCAAGTATTACGATAGCAAGAGGAGCATTACATACTCGCGTTCCACATTGTTTACACGATTTTCTGATTTTTCTGGGATTATTTTCTGCTCTAACAAGCATATCTGACACCAACTGATTTTATCCTTTCTGTTTCATCTCCCTTTAAGCACTTTGGGCTGGGTTCTGAACATGTTAGCTTCAAGTACTGGCAAAGATTTTTTCAGCATACTTTCAATTCCCGAATTGGTCGAAAAATGTCTCACGCTTTGTACATTTTGAGATTGATCTTGAATTGCTAGAAGTCTCAAAGTCTCACCTATTCCTATTTCTTGGGGAAGAAAAGATTTGTTTCTTTTCAAAGGGCCAATCATTGTGAGCTTCCAGTATTGGCCAAAGAAAGTACAGAAAAATGTTGAAAACACTGATGTTTCATCCAGAATCCTTGAATCAGGGCTGGCTGACAAGAGCGATTCTTTTTATATTCGATTCGTACCACTATTTTATAAAAATAAATTATATAGTATAGTTCTCTTGCACATTTTATCATAGATTTCTGTTTTGAGAAAGTGGTGCAAGATAGAATAAAAGGAATCCCCATAGGCAACCTTGATGAATGGATTGGCAGTCTTTCATAAGTGTTTCACCTTGGTTTATTTCACGGTTTGTACCTTTTTTCATGTGCATAGTTGGCCGTTTAGAAGATAATAATTTTTTGCATCACATACCCACCAACTTTTGATCCCATATTTAGCTGGTTTAGACTGAATATATTGGGTGAATCTTTTTCTTCCTCGATATGGAAACAACTGCTCGTCAACCGCTTAGTTTCGTCGATTTGTATTTTTTCAATAGGTTATGATTTAGTCCAAACTTCACGAATTGCTGCAGATTTATCATTTTGAAGCCGTTCCAGTCGTGTGTTCTGACTGACAAACCGAATAAATATAAGAATATTCCCGCATCGTTTTACACTCATACTTATTCGATGTAATGAATATGAATTTGTTTTATACATTTCATATGTGTGATCTTTGTTTAAATTGCTGACAGATTAATATTCATAAAAATACGTGAAATTCCTCTTTTCTAAAGGCAGGGCAGTTACATTCTATTACATCCGCGTGTTTTATTGCTCGCGTATGTTAAAATCTCACCAGGTACCAGAGTACTCCGGCCATTGGAGAAGAAGAAATTTTGAAATTGACATAAGGGTTAACATAGTAGCTGTACTGTAATAATTATGCATATCTTTGTAACTTATGTATTCAAGATACTTATTTGCTTGGCATAAAAATTACGAAATAAATTTCCATTTATAACAATTATTCAAATTGTATTTATTATATTATATTCACATTTTAAAGAGAACAGAAATATTATCCAGTAAATGGTTACTGGATTTCTCATTAAATTATTGGAATTAAAATTCTCAAAGGCGAATAATTTTCTAAATGGGATATTTAAGAGTTTTGTTTTTTATGGATTTCGATTACAGATGTTACAAGAAATCTTCCAAATGCTTTTATGAAAGTACAATCCTTCTGATATCCTTTTAAAAGACTTTTGGGACCAAGGACAAAGGATACTTTATGAATAATTAAATTTTATTTTTTATTACAAAATAGATAATCATTCAAGAGTGATTTTGTGTGATTCTTTTTTTTCACTATGTACCGTATTTTTTTCAGAAAATATGCATAGATTTCAAAAAGAAAAATATTTAGGAATTAAGATTATAATTCGTCATATAGGTCAATTTTCATATCACGTGGTGTTTATACATCTTGTTATAGTGAAGTTTTCTTTAATATAAGTATGTTAACTATAATAGACACATTCTTTATATACTGCTTTTACATTTATAGATTTAAACCGATAATATTTTACAATTTATGTTTTGTATGCCTTAACTAAATTCATTACTGTTACTATTATAAACCATTTTTGGAATACCATTGTTTTCTAATAGAAATATTCGATTTATTTAATTACAGAAATTTGCGATTAAGTAAAATGAAGATTATTGTTCAGAAATACTTATATATATCGGATTGTTTGGCAGATATAACATAAAATGCTATTATAAAGTTTTCCAGCACAAGCATTGTTGCTGAAATAATAATAATTTTTTGTGAAGAATAATGATTTTGTGCAAATATCGGCGATAAAATTTATTATCCGATAAAGAGGTTGTCAGTGTTGGCGAACGCAGAAACTCTGGCTCCAATTTTCTAACACTATTTGCTACCGGATGCTTATTTGAATATTTTTAAAAATTTACGGCTCTGCCACAAAATTTTTCTTTAAAAAGTTTGCTTAAAAAAATATTTGAAAAGAAAATGGATAGTAAACGTCAATAATATTTATCGTAAAACTAACTATTCATGTCGAAAATAACGTCATGATTACCGAAAATAGTTATTTTCATTCTTAAAAACTAAAACATTAACTCGAGTTGCCTAAATTTTGCCTCAAAAATAATTTTTGCTGAATGTTAATTCTTAAAATCGTTCCTTTCAGACAATACGATAAAAAATTACTTTATTTTTTAAAAGAAAGTTGAATTTTTATTCAAGAAGCCCAAAGGTTAAGATGATTGAATCAAAGTAACATAATTTTTCCCATGCCAGTATCGAAATTATGACGCGGTAGCAAGAAATATATTGGAGACACGTTTGTAAATATTGATTTGGCAACCGGATTTTAATTCCAAATTTCTTTTAGCTTTAAAAGAGTAAACATATTTTGTCATTTTTTAAATAGTTTTTTTAGTGTTTTTTCCAATAGTAGGTTTTTATAAGGTCTTATCGGATGCAATGCATACATATACAAATTTTACACGAAATACCAGCTAAAATTCCCAGTAGTAGTAGAATTCTCACTCAGTTGTTTTTGGTTTTACGTAGAAATATTCGTCTATTTCCACGATTTTATTTCTCCTTCCTTTTCTTGCAGTTTCATTTTCACGATTGTTTATATTATTTATCACAAAATTTCTCTTTTTTATGACACAGTCATATCTAGGAAATAAGAAATACCGTATTGTCTCATATAAAATGTGGGTGTATACAAAGTGTTGGAAAATGCCATATACAGGGTAGTTCAGAACTATATGTCTAATATGGCAGGTAGGAGGACCTACATAAGCAGATTTCGTATAGGAATGTGGGTGCGGAAATGTAGCGTTGAGGCAGTAGAGGGCGCTGTTGAGTTAGCAGATGAAAGCGCTTCGCTGACTTGAATCGTCATTTCCCGCACAGATTTCGAGAAACATGCATCGTTACACCAATGCGCAGCTTGCTGACATGCATTTCATGCATAGGGCTGCTCAAGGAAATGGCTCATAACAAACGCACGTCCAACAGCTCTCGAATTTGTTGAAGGACCATCATCTACTGTGCGTAATCCTGCTTCATCCACTGCATGAATTCTGCGATATCATTCAGTGCCTGTATCACGCCTCGAAACATAACATGATCCACTCGCGCACAACTCCCGATAAAGAAGCTTAAATGTTTGGAGAAGCTACCGCATTGGTGTAACGACCCATATTGGTCAAAATTTGAGCGGAGAATGACGATTCAAGTCAGCGAAGTGTTTTCATGCGCCTAACTCAACAGCGCCGTCTACTGCCTCAACGCTGCATTTCGAACCCACATTCCTATACGAAATCTGCTTATTTATATCCCCTCTACCTGCCTTTATATTTTTCACATATAGCTCTGAACGACCTTGTATGTTTTAATTACCATGGGTGAAATACTTTGTATAATAAATACTTTTCTCTTTCTTTTAGTGCTACGCGAACGACGTCACGGGTAACAGCTTTGTATACACACAGACACACACACATATATATAAAACTAAAAACCATTCTTTGATTTGCAAGCATTTTTGCAAGCATGTTTTTTTCCCCCTTAAGAATTTTTATATCGGATAGTGTCAAAAGATGAAATCATCATTGAATTTTTTCCTGACAAAATGTATCATAATTGATCTTAATGAATGGGTTTTCTTTCATATTATTACAATAAGAGAAATTTAAATCTTTAACAATCCGAGAAACGTAAATTAAAGATTAAGTGTGATTTTATGACATTGAATAACTTCTAAGATAAAGCTTTGTAATTTAATTTATTAAAGTCCGACATTTAACATTTTCATAAAATTGTGCGAAACAATAAAATAGATATATACATATATTCACAAAAATATTAATCTGCAGCGATTGCGGTTGTTTTAATTGAATAGTTGCTTTATAATTAACAATTTTCAACTGAACATGAACATGAATTTAACCATAAATCTATTTATGTTCAAAGATCTTATATGATCTGAATTCAAAGGAACATACTCAATCTTTTGTTGACAGTGTTCCCTTATGGTAGCTGTATCTGTGTATATAATTAAACGTTTCAACACATACTTGAATAATTCTCATAGGTTGCTAACAATTACAAAGATTCGAGTATGTTAAATTATTTACAGTCTTGATAATTGCTCTCTAGATGTGCAACTAGCTCTAATTAAATATATCTTTAATAATATGTAACACACGCGTTATCATACGTATATAAATAAGGGTTTTATTAAATGAGTGGAGCTATATATGTATGAATAATGATTTACTTTTCATTCGAAGAAAGAACTTTTCATTCTTTTTTTACTTTTCATTCTTTCAATTCGAAGAAACGTATTTTGTTCATTAAAATGTACATTAAAGTACTTGCTACAGTATGTTTTATAATTGTAAAGTGCAGAAATTTTAAATTTAGAAAGAATATTTGGCGTCCGGCATGTGTGCTCTGAACTGTTCAATGCTACAAAATTTTACTTCTATGGCCTATCAAAATCCTAAAATAATGTTTTGTTCCATGTGGACCAGTTTTCTGAATTTTGAAACGATCATATGTTCTGAGATTGACTATCTTGCAGT
Source organism: Maratus speciosus (assembly GCA_963932465.1). Classification (NCBI taxonomy): domain Eukaryota; kingdom Metazoa; phylum Arthropoda; class Arachnida; order Araneae; family Salticidae; genus Maratus; species Maratus speciosus. The sequence continues at coordinate 532,672,740 of OZ010788.1, read as the reverse complement.
ATTTTATCTTTACACTTGATACATTCCCAGATATTGTCTTGCATCCCTATTTATGCAGGGAGAGGAGAAATTCGGAAAACCCCGTTTTATTCCTTGCTTATGTTTCTTAGTACAACACTGTATAAAATTTCTTCTTTTAGGTCCTGTTAGATTTCGAGATCTGGCCCTATGTTAATATAAAATAATTTTAAACGTTTTATAAAAATTTAAAATAGAGGTTCGAGGTTTTAAATAGATATTAAAAATGTTCCTTTAAACCAAAATTTTCAACACTTCGGCCAGTGTTTTTCGCACAGTTGCATATACAGACAAATAATGACTTCCATTATTTAAAAGGATGCAATCTATTAAAGTTTATTATTTTAGATGATCATCTAAATTTATTAGATATTGCTTATTGGATTTTTTGCATAACAAATTATATGCTGAAAATGCTGATCAATTTCCTTTTATCGTCTCCATTCTTTATATATAGCTATTTGATAATTATACGCAATAAGATTTCAGGAATTGATTAAAATCCCACTTTGACTTATTTGGATATATCATAAGTAGAGTAGACCGTGGCTAGTTGGTCCGCTTTTTATTCTAATAATTAAAAAAAAATTACAATTCAACATTTAAATTTTTTTTTTATGTTACCTCTATCAGTGTACTTTCAGGAAGAAGTCACAGTAGTAAAACTTGAAAATATTAACTATAAGTAATAGTTTAGAAGCTCAAATTGACACCAAGTCGCTTGGGCCAACCTGCCCCGATTGCGGGGTAAGTTGGCCCACATCACTTTTTAATGTTCTGATAGTGTAGAAGTTTAAGAAATTATCAAAATTTTACCAAATCTTAATTTTTATTTCTTGCGAACGAAAACACAATATAGCCTCCTAAATTAAAATAAAATTTTAAATATTAAAACTGTGAGTTATTCAAGTTTTAACTTCGATCAAAAATTGCTTTAAAAATTGATTTTATTTTCTCATAAAAAATGTCTTTAATACATTACGGAACAGTAATAAATTTTAATACAGGCATGCTAGGTGTTAAAACACCGTAAATCTTAAAGTACAGTAATTTAAGAAATCATTCATCCTTAATTAGGTGATTTATTATAAACACCAGATGATAAATAAATTGTATCAAGGCTTCTCTACATCTGTTAAGTGCAATATTTCTTTTCTTTCGTTTATTATGTTTTTATAACGCATCATCCCTTTGAAATTTCTGTCAGTAAAATGTAATATTGCTTCATGATGCTTTGGGTAATGCCAGCTTCTTTGAAATAATGATAATTTTCGTTTATATAAAACTACAATTCCTAATCAAGTATTAAAAAACCCAGTTTGGTTATCATGAAATATATATATTATTGATTACATTCATGACTTATTATTGGTACAATGACATTTAGATAATCTAATAAATTAGGATATAGCAATGTGCTTGATATAATTATGTTGAATGGTATCATTTTTTTATTTTTTTTGTTTGAACTGCTGATCTTTATTAACGGTTCAAGAAGTTTAGTTCTATTCTGTCTGTGGAAGGGATAACATGTCTCTTAAAGGAAAACATATTTTTGATAATTAAAAAAAATTTTTCCCGAAACTGAACTTTTTATGGATTATGAAGACAGAAAGTATTATTTAGTTTCAACGAATAACTACCCAGGTAAGATGTTTTCACTTCATAAAATGTGATGTTATTAAAGCATTATTTGTGGCAAACTCTTCTCTGACGGGGGAACAAGCGGATTTTATTAATAATTGAGAAATATCAGAGTCGGGTAGATTTTTATTGTTAAATTTGCTACTTTTAGTGGTAGTATCTAACACTAGGAGACCGAACTTTTAGGTAGATTTCGTAAGAAATACTACCTATTGCAATCTCCCATATGTTGGAATTTTTGAAAAACTTTCGCAGATCTACACCGATCATGACCCCTAGAGCCCAAAACCACCCCCAGTTCAAAACTTTATCTATCTATCTATATATATATATATATATATATATTTACTTTTCTATGGACACGATAACATATCCCATCAGTTTAAAGTTTTCAAAACTTCTAGGAAAAGGGCCAAAAAATTTATGCATGACAGATATTTGATATTATTAAAAATGGCTTCAAGGACCTCAAGAAATAGGGTTTTCAGAAGAAAAAAATTCATAATTTCGTCAATTCAGAAGACATCAAATTCTTTTAAATTTATCATAAATCTTCTTAATATTATCTACAACTTTTGTATTGACAAGCTTTTGATAGGAGGCACTCTTACAGCAAAAAGAAATTAAAAACAAAAGAAGTGTGTGTGTGTGTGTGTGTGTGTGGAGGTTGTATAAGAAAAAAAATCACATTTTCCTTAATCCGCTAATTTCTTGCAGAAATTAGTACTTAACTTCGAAATCTACCTGTACCTGTAGTTAGAGCCAACAGGGATTTTTCTATAATTATGAAAGTTATAAATTTTTTTGTACAACAGGAAGTAGCTGATTTAATTTGGGGAGGAGGTAAACAACATTATAACTTCATTTTTTGAAAAGATTGACTGGAATAACCAAGAATTCAATTAATAAAATAATTCCTTATTATTAATTAATAATAAATTAATTACAATAATAATAAAAGTTTATTAAAATAATTCAGTAAAACTATCAAAATGCCAATACCCTAGAGTCAAATTCCTACGGGGCATGTTGACCCGGCGGGCCTTATCGCCATTTTTGTTTTTCATGACTGCAAGGAATTATTCTGAAAGTACTTCAATAAAAAAAACATGCCCTACAATAACTACGAACAATTGTTTTTCTGAATTATTATATATTAAAACCTAAAATGTAATCTTCAAACAAATAAAAAACGATTATTTATAAGAGAGGGAATTTACTCACCTTTGCAAAATTTCGAAAATTCTCAATAATTCTTTAACGGACGCTCCGACTTCAATGGTGCTGATGTTGGAGGAGGAAAGCGATGCAACACATACTTGGCTGGACTTACAATGTCATCTAACGCAAAGTTTAAAAAATATCGCGACTGAGCCAACATACCCTATGGCCAACTAGCCCCGGTCTACACTACGCAGTTATCTGTCCACTTGTTTTGTCAAGTTATTAGAATGTGGGGTACTCGAAAAAAGGTACCGAGCTTGAATATCAGCACAGGTGTGAATGTTTGTGTTTTTTTTTAGAATTTCACTTTAATAGTTCTTTCCGGAGTGTAAAGCGCTTTCCAATACAAAAGCTCATTTCAGAACACTTCGGAAACCAAGTACAGAGTTACTTTAAATAGGTGACAGTCAAGAAGGATATACTTATTTTTAATAAGAAAGGTCTATCCAAAATCATTGGAAAATACCATTTAACAAGTATCGAATTCACTAAAACAACTACGATGGAATTAATTCACTTTATTAAATACATAAAACAGAATACTTTTTTAAAAAAATTATTCTTTTACACCAGTATGTATGACATATACATGTGTGAGTGCGTGTATTATTTATGATATTTTTAAAATACGTTTTCATGTTTATTTAATCAGATTAAAACTAGTACTTATTCTTGCCGTTAGTAAAAATACTCTGGAAAAACAGATATAAATATATCTTCCGAAAGATATTTTTTATTAAAAATGCATGAAAACGCTGTAGACAGCAAACACATTTCAAATATTCAAAAAAAGAATAGAAATATCTGTATGTTTACATTACCGATCGTGACAGAAATTTCTAACACCGACAAAACTAATTCTAAACTTTCTTCGGAGGTATTTCTGAATGTGACTAATACATAGGGAAAAGTTTATTCTGTTTCAAAGTAACATTTTGTAAGTTATTGAATGAAAAATTGGATGTAATTCTTTCTTCTTTTAAATAAATAAATCACCCATGTAACATTCTTTTTAGAAGCATATCTCTTAGCTTAACATTGTAAAAGTTTTTTTTAAGTTGCTTTCTCATACTTTATTTCTGGAATCTAGACTTTAAAAAAAGAAAAACAAAGAATAGAATGATAGTTTGGTGTTTTAAAACGCACGGTTAATTCATGATTTTATTATAATTTACTTAAAAACATGTTTTTTTTTTTCGTCTCCTTTAAAGTAGTAACTCAAGAAATATAAACCTAAACAAACATAATTATACGGTTTAATGATAATTTCATGTACAACAGGAGAAAAAACGATTATGTAAAAGTAAAATGGAGCTTTGACGCATTGCATTGTTTTACTCAATCATGACAAGAATGATTCAATGAATACATGGGAAGTCATTATAAACAAGTTTATTAAGTATTAAAGAGTTTTTCGGGCAGTAATTTTTTTTATATGAATTTTATGAAAAATTTACATGTTATGAAGTGTTTTAGTGGTTTATCTAAACCAGTGTTTGTATCTATAATGCATTGATGAATATTTATCTATTTATTTTATTTTATTCACAACATGCATCAGACTTGTTTGCCTGACAAAAACTATGCCAGATAGTAAGCCTTAATTGATAGGAGGACAGGATAAATACAAAGAAAGAAACGTCAAGAGGGGGGGGGGGATCCGAACCGTAGCTCCAAGTGCAGATTATAGACAGGACATCACAAAGTATGTGCAAAAAAGTCACCGAGTGCAAAATCTTGCACCTCAATTTTATCAGTTGGGAGCCTTTTATGTCCTTGGTCATAAAAGGTACGTTTTCATGATTGTACGGAATATTTGTATAGATAGATGTAATAATAAGTAAATTATACAAAAATAGGACGTTTCTTACACTTATGTTTACATGTCCTGATCAGGTCTTAACCTCAACAAACCATCCCATATATTCCATAGCTTGTAATCGATTGATCTGTTCTTGCTACAAGGATTTAGATTAGGTGTTACCAGCAGTAACTGCATTTGTCTATTATAATTACTTAAAGTGAAAAACAGCGCTCGTTATATTAGTCTTTACTCATTTATTTAAACTTTAGGTGTGCTTCTAGCGATTTATTAACATTAAAGTCAAGAGTTTTATCTTACAATTTATTATGATAATGGATCTCTTAAACAAAAAGGATTTAAAAAATTAAGTACAAACATTGAATATCCTTATTAGGGTGGGTCGAAAAAAAGGAATTTTTTATTTTCGGAACGCTTTAGTGAGGAAAAGTTGTATATTGTAATAGGAAAAAAACCGGCATAAAAAATTAAAAAAATTTTCAACATCTTTCATTCGCGCATCGTACTTAAAGTTGATGAAAAATTGCGCATTTTCTCTAAGTTTTTTATGTTAATTAAAAATTTAAGGATAAACACACTTTAGCTTTTTATGCTAATTTCATGGTTTATATAACATAAATAAATTAAATTCTAATCAATAATCTAATTTTTCCGTTCGCGCAACATCTTAGAAAAAAAACATAAATTTAGCAATTTTTCGCAATTTTCACCGTGCAACTCTTCGCTCGTTTTGCTAGAACAAAACGATCCAGAACTCACACGTGGATGAAGCATAAACGATTTAGTCTTCCGTGTTGTTCGTATATAGCCATCTCTAGCTTCATATCCATGTACTTTATTCGAGGTCTCTGTCAAGAGTTTGACGCACATCCTAACAGTTTCGGTGTGACAGGGAAACATTTGTATTTCTCTGATGAGAATAATGTCAGAAGTGATGAACGATTTAACATGATATTCACTTAGGTCCCGCGGCATTGGGGAAGGATACACCCCACAAGAATTCCAATTAATAATTTCTATGTAATCGAAAGCTTGAAAATTACCATTCGGTGGCATTACACTTCTAACTGTCTTCTTTTTTGGGAAGGTTTGGTTACGATCCTTCTGTAACCAATATCCCGAATATGTTTTCTTTAATCGAAAATCATTGCCAACCGAACATTCTCTGGATGCGCAAAAAAACGCATTTCGTTCTATTACTGGATCGACAACTTGTAGTAATTCGTCAGATAAATAGCATGATGTTTGAATTGCTTGAAATACATGTTTTGATCCGTCAGTAAAATATTTGCTTATTTTATGGCAAATTACACAGGCATGTATGATTTTATGATGAAGCCAACTATTCGTTTTAAGTTTTCGGATGAATCTAATACAATATAAGGACTCGGTTGGCCGCAGTTAGTCATTTGAAATCGGACAAAGTACCAGGGTCCCAATTCGCCAAGTCTTCTGGACAATGTCCAAGGTGATTGCATTCAAAATGTTCTAAAAATACTGTTGTTCTTCGCTCAAAAGAAAAGTCCTGTCTATATCAGGAATCGAACGATCTGTGGGTTCACAATCGACCACAGTAGCTTTTTCACAACAAGTGAGCTGCTACCCGATTGGCTCACTAAAAGATTTAGGCCCTTCAGTTTTACCGTGAATATGTTGGAAAATTTGGCGATAAGAAAGTTCATTAAAATGCCGGATGCATATGCTCCACTATTTTATAATTTTCTAGTCGGTAGAAAGCACTGTTATTCCATCCAGTATTTGTTACAGTACCATCACACCCTACTACTTCTAGTTTTTCTAGTGATATTGATAGTTCAGAAAAATAAGAAATAATTCTTTGACTTATATCATTTGATGAATTCGAGGAAGGAGATACATGTCCAATATAAGTTCATCCAGGTTCCTGGATAAGAGAATAGCGTTTTTATTTCACATTTTTGTGAAACTGCTTGGCATTAAATTTTTCGAGGAACAAAGTATCTCATTTTCGTCCTTTGAAAAAGACCCGAACTTTCCTCAAGGGGTGTGAATCGGCTTTTCAAATCTGTTCTAAAATTACTCTTGTCTTTTTTTATTTTACACTTATCAACCACATCAGAACAATCTGTGTCGGTTATCCACTTGGCGCTATAACAGCTTTTGGCCTATCGGAAACTCCGAAACGATCCCTGTTTAGCGCTGTTCCGTTAACTTAAATTTTCATCTGCCCTTTGGGCTTTTAGTCGATGTACTTGGTTTGTATTTATCTTAATCATACTCCGAGTCTTCAAAAGAAGTGTGTTTGAGTTCATCAATTTCATAGTACACTGCCACTTTAGGAAATTTAAAACTATTTGAGGAACCACTCAGTGCTTGCTTAAAATCACGAGCTTTCCGCTCGGCCTTCAAATTTAACTTTTTTGTATCTGTTTTGTAAATACATTCGATTTTCCCCAAAATTGTATTTCCTTTGAAGAATCATGAACCTCAACTGAAAGACACGAATTTTCTTTTTTTTAATATATATAAGCATTTAATTAGGATTACACATTGACATGCATGTGGTCTTTTTAATATAATATAAATACCACACCCAACAATTCGACGGCTGGTTGGGTAGGATGTGGCTGGAACTCAACGTGTAGCCACCACCACGTGGTGAGTCTGTGTCGTTTTGTTTTAGCAAATCAAACTAAGAGTTGCACGGTGAAAATTGCGAAAAATTGGTAAATTTATGTTTTTTTCTAAGTTCTTGCGCGAACAAAAAAATTGGATTATTGATCGGAATTTAATTTACTTAGGTTATGTAAACCATGAAACAAGCATAAAAAGCGAAACATGCTTATTTTTAAAGTTTTAATTAAATAAAAAAAAATAGAAAAAATGCTCGATTTTTGCAGTTTTTCATCAATTTTAAGTACGATGCCCGAATGAAAGATGTTAACCGATTTAAAAAAAAAATTATGTCGTTTTTATTCTTATTACAGTAGGCAACTTTTCGCACTAAAGCGTTCCGAAAATAAAAAAATTCTTTTTTTCAACCCACCCTAATCCTTATTACTCCTTTTGTGTAGTTTTGAACAATCTGAAACATGTTTGCTTGAATAATCACAATGTAAGATATCTGTCCCTATATGAATATTTTTTGAATGTATACTGGCGAATTTATTAAAATTGTAAAAAAAAAATGGGATTTTGTTTTATTAAAATGTTTTTAATATTTGCATGAGTATCTCATAAACACTGAGACGAAGTGTTCAACAATTGTCCTCACAAACCATCTGTCATACCAGAAAAGGAAAGATTCAGGCTTAAAATATTTTATAGTGCTAAATGAAAAAAAGACAGATTCCACATTGAATTTCCACATTTCCCTTCTGACCATTGCAGTCTAAAAAATCATGCTTAAAATATGCAAAAATACTCGGTTATTATTAATTTTGCCCCACTTTCAGAGCATATAATGGGTAAATTTGTGCATGAAAGTTTCAGCAAGATCTGCGCAAATTTGAACCAAAACACATCTTACGTTTTTTAGTAATAATTAATAAAGGGTTGAAAAGACATCCGGCTTGTGTTGTCATTTAGTTTGTATATAATTGTATGATTTTATATTTACTGAATGTTGATGCATCTACGTCTTTGGAATCTATGATATCTAGTATTTCGAGTTGCACAGTTGTAGCGTGTAGTCCCTTGAAAATTATGAATTGTTAATTTTTCCTCTTTTCCATGATTTTTATGTCTCTGAATCTATAGCATAAAAAATAGTTTAAAGAATCTAATAAGTTCGTTCACGCTTTCAAATTTCATAAAAATATAACGAATTGTTGTATAGGAGTAGAATTTTTCCTATAAGACCTGACAAGTAGGCAGAATATTTGAAGAAAAACTTAGTTTAAGGGAATTTGGAGTTATATGTGTTATTTATCTATTAGACAAACGGATACTTTGAGAAGTTTAATTGCAAGAACCGAACTCTGATATGGCAATTTGTATAGTTTTAAGAATTTTTAGACATTTTAATGGACATACCCTGTATATTAAAGACTATGGATTATTAATCATAATTATAAAATTTTCAAAATTAATTATCTGTACGATGACAATATGGTGCAGATATATCTAAAAATATAGATTACTTTAGAATTAATTCAATACTGGTATTTAGATGCCAAATTAAGTTTTATTGGCTTAAAGATTTATAAGGGCTTAAGGATTTATAAGCTTAAATATTAAGTTTGGTTTATTTTTATAAAAACTTCATAAATAACGATTAACAATTCATTAAATTTCTTATGTATAGTTATATTTTTATGTATTGATCTTGTGTAATTAACTAAATAACTCACTCACAACGCCCACAATAATTATCATTTCTGAAGCATTTCTGGCGCAGCATGATATTTTTCCTTCTGGATTTTCAACCACATACCGCATTCAATAAACCAACTAACGCAAACCGTTCAGAGATTTATCAAGCAATTACGTCTTTCTTACAAAACTATTTATGGAACTCAAGCACTATTTTTTACATTCATTTTACACAAATTTCACTCCCTTTTCTTACTTTTCCTATTTGGTATTCAGTTTTTTGAGGATAAATACCATTGAGGTTATTTATAAGAAACGCTTTTTTCGTTCAATCATCAGGCAGATAAGAAAAATACGAAAGCTATTTTCATGCTCTCGTTCTGAGCGAAAAAAATATATAATAGTTAAGATTTTAAAGATACGTTTCATTGCGTCTAAATTTGCTAAAACTGTCAAGTTAATTAACATTTTTATCTATTTGTAGAAAAAAAAAAAAATCAAACCCACTGGAAGCTGTGAATTTTAAGTAGCGCTTTTTTAAAAAACTTGGTGTTTCTTAAATCTCGGATGCATTACAAATGTATAACTACATATATATATATACATATATATATATCACTTTTTTAAAAAATTCTCTAATAATTACTTTAAAAGTCCGCTATTTTTGAATTAAAATAGTTTGGTAAATTATCCATAGGCTTTAAAATAACTGCAGTAATTCCACTTAAAACGAATTACTTAATTTATTTTCTAAAAAATCGCATTTTGAATAGAGAAAAATCTTTTTTTCTAAATGACAAATTGTTTTCAGAATCTTCAGTTCATTTTTCGCGAACATTGCGTCTCTGTATTCCAGTTGATAATTTCTTTCTTATATTATTGTATCTATAATATTTAATCATACTATAATGTCTATAATATCTAATTATAGTATTGTATGTGTAATTATTATTGTATCTATGTTCAATAGTCTCAATCGTATAAATTTTACTGTGATAAATACAGGGTGTGTCATAAGACTATTCACATTTAAAAAATTCATTACAAAATTTTTTTGTCGTATCGGACTGCAATTTGCACCATAAAACGTTTCTACGTCCAAAGTACGTTGTTTCCTTTGAATGTGTCCGAGGAATCTGGCATCACTATTGACGATAAGAAATATTGTGTTTAATTTGTAAATCACAGAATTCGAAATAGTTCTCTGGAGTGAATTAAAATGAAATATTCTGTTAAAAAATGTGGCAGACATACGCATCATCTACTTTAAAACATCACCCATCAATATATCGCCATCAATTTAAAACATCACTTGTCAAAACTTGTATAACTTGATAAAGAATGAAAGTTGAACAACTTGAATTACTCAGCAAAATGCCTTATTTCACTTCCAGAGGTAAAACGATCCAGCCACTAAGTTTGTCATCATTCTGTTTATTGCACAAGAGATGACACATACTGGAAATATGTGACTTAGTACAATTTTTTTTAAAAAACAATTTTTGAATATTAAAGATCAGAAATCCGAAATCCATCACCACTTGGCCTGATAATTAACCATGCAGTCCGTCGCAATGAATTTGATCCTAACTTTAACAATCTGCAACTAATAAACACATTACTTTAAAAGTTTGCTACTTTACCAATTAACAAGCACCTTGGTGTGGTCTTCGTAATGAAATTGTACCAAACTCGGAAGTGTTCAATACGAGCACCTAGTATTGAATTCGTATTTGAATTTTCCAGAAAGTTTTATATTAGAATATCACAAGACAAATCATTCATCAAGTAGTTTAAAAATTACGAAAGTTTAAAGTTTAGAACTCCTAATGTTAAATTATTTTTTAACCATTGGAAAACAACAGACTGAAATGTGGGTTGTCTTTTAAGCATAAAATAACAGATTTGACAACCGGCATTACAAAATGCTTCCCAACGATGAAAATTTATTTAACAATAGTAGTTCGAAACATTAAACCTGCACAATTCCTAAACTACTTGACCATATAATTTACCGTTTGGCATGCTAAAGTAAAAATTACCGGAGAAACAAAATGTTATGTCAAAATTAGATGTCATGTTTTCGAAATTTCAAATTTGGTACAATTTCTATATGTAGACGACTCCCTAGGATAAATTTAAGTATAGTACTATTTAGCAGACGTTAATACTAATCGATTGGTGCCAGTCACAGTTTTATATGATGGTATGCGAACGAGTTAATATCGGGTGTTCTCCCGCTTATTAGGAGCGTTCGTAATTATATAAATACTTAGCCTCTGTAGTCGTCGTTCAGTTCGTTCGCCTGTCTGTCTGTCCGTCCGCCCGCATACAGCAGAGCAAAAACTACTCAAACGAATGGTCTGAAATTTTAAATATATAATTGTTGCAAAAATCTGTCGAATCATTTCAAATTTTATGGAAAACGGATGCATAGTTTAATTACAGGGGCAGTCCAAATTTCCCGTTACATTACGGACAACGGGAAAAAATTATTTTAAGTGCATTTTTATGATGTTACAGCTTTTGAACAGAATGAAATCCATATGCACTTATGAAGTGTACTAAAATATACCTTCAGTACAATATGCAGTGCAAAAAATATTTATTAAACTAGTTATAGTACGAATGCACTTCATTTGCAATGTTTGAGTTGCAATTTCCAACTTGTTTAACTATTGTACAATTGTACATACCAAGTGAAAGAATTACAGGATAAATATCACGATGTCAATTGAAAGGAGAAAATAATCTGAATGTCAAAAGACTTGAATTAAATTTAATTTCAATAATTTGCATCAAAGAACTTATTACTCTAATATTACTAATGAAAGAGTACATAACTCGATGTCTCAAAAGTGCATTTGTAACATATATACAAATGGATCAGTGTATGCATTATTATGTTTCTCAAAATATCCGATAGTAGTAAATTGTATTTATTACTATAAATTTAATGGTATTACTGTCTACTAATAGCAACTTCGTATCCAATTATTCTGTTTTAAACATTAAACGTTTACTCAACGTTGACGCAATTCACAAATGTTGTTAGCACCGCAAAGAGTCTGCTGGAAATCTGTATTTTAGTGTTGCTGCGCGGCACATTCATGGTGTAACTGTAATTTTATTATTTTTTTTAAATGGACGGTCGTTTTTCTCGTTAATGTTTCTGGATTGTGTCCGTAAGTGGGGTTTTGGTGATAATAGGTCTGTTTTGAGCACCCAAAATGTTCTCACCATAAAACCGTGCTTGGGGATCTTGGTTCAGGCATCCCCTATCCTTATGACATACTGCTTTTCTTACGAACTTATTGGCTGTGAGAGAAATCCCTGTAGTCTTTCAGCCTCTATACTTTCCTCACCTCTGTCTCGGCTGAAGGATATATCATAATTCCAGCACTGCTCTGATGAGTACGAAAGAATATTCTAGCAATATGTAGTTTACTAAAATAACCGTTTCAAAGAAATTCGAGTGACTTGTAATTTAAATGTAAATAAAAGTCAATTTGCGAACAGTTCTACAGCAGTATTTTAATAGAAATGTGTGTCTTAGTTAATCGCAAAAAAAATATTACAAATTCTACCGTTAAATAAGGCAATTACGAATTCTACTATTTAAAAATTAAAGCAAAAATATTTAATCTGAAATAGCGGTGTTATATTCCTTATAAGTATAAGTAGTGTACGCTCATTTAAAAGTGCTTCTTGAAAAAGTCTCATTACTGTATTGGAAAACCTCGATTTGTATAATTTACTATAAAGTGTTTATAACAGAAATTCCTTTATAGCCAAATATAAACAAAAATTTTTTCAACATTTAATTTTCTCCATTTAATTTAATGTTGCTCTTGAGCACTAGTTTTTTTTCTGAGATACCATGTTTTATTTTCCATTGTTTTTTTTCACTGTTTATTTTGAGAAACACGTGGAAGGAAAATTTGCTGATAACTGATTATTGACTAAGAATCCATCTTACTAGATTCTTATTCTTCTACTGTAAAATCAAATTATTAAATGATAAAGATATATTTTCGAAAGTTAATTACGTTTAAGGAATATTAATTAGTAATGATATCTTTTTACATGAATCAAACAAAGAAAGATTCTTACGTAATTTAATTATAACCGTTTCTGATTGAGTTAATACAGTAATCATCAAAACAAACAATTTTATTTCCATAATCTACTAGAAATTGACCCTCTTAAAGATCCTTGAAGATATTGTTGCTGCTTTTTGTTAAATGTTTTTTTTTTATATAATGGAAATTAATCAATTTTTATTAAGCAAAAGTTTTGTTTGTTTTCCTTAAAAAAATATTAATTATTCTGTGAGTGCAATTAAATTAGGAATGTCAATTAATAAAAAAATAATATTTTAATACCCTTATCAAGTTATGTTACATATCAGTGGTAATTATATATATATATATATTAATATGAAATTAAATGCAATTAGATTTAGAATTTTTTTGCTTTATTGTCAGGATAGTTTTTAGGTAGCTTTCATTACAAAAAACTACCTATTGCAGCCGTTCGGAGGAAAGCGATTTCAAAAACTTTTGGTATATTTTCATCGATCATGACCCCCAGACCCCGAAACCACCCTCCGTTCAAAAGTTGATATATATATATATATATATATATATATATATATATATATCCATATATATATATATATATCTGACATTTGTCATACTGTAACTCTCGAATTTATGAACCGATTTGGATGTAATTCGGTATGTACATAGTACATACCAATGTCTCGACCGAGTTCGTTGGCCAGCTTCATCCGCCATTTTGTTTCAAAATGGCGGCCATTTAAAATTTTCTTAAAACTTTTAAATTTGAAATGTGGTACCAAAGAATTGAAAATGGAAAAATATTTTTTTCTTATGTATTTGACCTTTATACAAAGATTCCGGAGCAGTTTTTGTTTCGTCTATATCTTAAAAAATGGCTGAGTTATAGCATTTTGAATTTCTAGCGTGGCTGACATTTTGAAACGTCCTGAATTTTGTCACGCGATAAAAGGCGTATTTATGAACCGATTTGGATGTAACTTCGTTTGTACATAGTACATACCAATGTCTCGACCGAGTTCGTTGGCCAGCTTCATCTGCCATCTTGTTTAAAAATGGCAGCCATTTAAATTTTTAAGAAAAATTTAAATTTGAAATGTGGTACCAAAAAATTGAAAATTGAAAAAATATTTTTTTTTTTTATGTATTTGACCTTGATACAAAGATTCGGGAGCAGTTTTTGTTTCGTATATATCTCAAAAAATGGCTGAGTTATAGCATTTTGAATTTCTAGCGTGGCTGACACTTTGAAACGTCCTGATATTTGTCACGTGATAACAGGCGTATTTATGAATCGATTTGGATGTATTTTGGTGTGTACATAGTACATACAAATATCTCGACCGAGTTCGTTGGTCAGCTTCATCCGCCATCTTGTTTCAAAATGGCGGCCATTTAAAAAAATTTTAAATTTTAAATGAGATACCAAAATATTAGAAAATGAAAATTTTTTTTTGTATGTGTTTGACCTTAATACAAAGATCCCGGAACAGTTTTTGTTTTGTCTATATCTAAAAAAATGGCTGAGTTATAGCGTTTTGAATTTCTATTGTGGCTGACATTTTAATACGACTTGATTTTTGTCACGCGATAACAAGCGTATTTATGAACCGATTTGGATGTTACTTGGTCTGTACATACTACATACCTATGTCTCGACCGAGTTCGTTGGCCAGCTTTATTCGCCATCTTGTTTCAAAAGGGTTGTCATTAAAAAAAATTAAATTTAAAATTTAAAATGAGGTATTAAAAAATTGGAAAATGAAAAAGATTTTTTTATGTGTTTTGTTTGGCCTTGATACAAAGATTCCGGAGCAGATTTTGTTTCTGAAAATTTGTTCTTTTGTTTATATCTTAAAAAATGGTTGAATTATAGCTCTTTGAATTTCTAGTATGGCTAACATTTTGAAACGATCTTGTATTTGTCACGCGATAACACACGTATTCCCCTATTTCCACGTGAGAAAGCATGTGGATAGTATACATCAACATCTCAGCCAAATATATGTTACTTTAAATAAAAGCAGCTTGGATAAAGCTGACTAATTTCGTGAAATTCTCATTCATAATGATTTAGTATTGATAGAAATTAGTATTGAATCTCCTATATTCGGTTTCCACTAAATTGAGCTTCGTGTGTTTGAATAATATAAGTTGGCCTTTTTAAAATAAGGTATTTGAAAGCTACCTCTTCCTCCCGGCACTGGCCGGAAGGACTTTTAATCTTTGCAACCAGTGCAGTTTATAAATAAATAATTAAAAAAGTTTCATCAGTTTATAGAATAAACGAACACAGTGATTAGAATTTAAAATAAGAAAAAATCTAAGTAAAGATTTTTTAAGTAAAAATTATGTAAGATAAAGTAAGATAATTATGTAAGTTGTATTACTTTAATAATTACGCACAATTGGTGCCATTAAAAAAAAAGGAAAAACAAATCCTACATATCAATCACCAAACTATAGCAGAAAGATTCGGGAGCTATCAATTGACAGGTATGTATTCTTTCCGAATATAAATATTTTTTTGAAATAGTAGTTGACTACATGTAAAAATTTTATTTTTTCAATTTAGCACCTGTTTTAGATTTTTTGTTTTAATTACTGGCATCAAGGCAGCTCGTAATAAAAGGTAAATTATATAGCTTTTCTTAAATTTTCTTATAATTATTATAGAAAATTTCGAAACAGAAAATTATTATTTTACAAGAAAAAATACAGAAAACACTCAATTAGTTACAGTAATATTATACAGGTTATTTAAATCATCAATAAAATAGATTATATAAGTGAATTATCTACAAAATTTCGCAGATAAAGGGTTATTTGTTGTTGTTATTTTTCAATAGATCCTTTAATACTAGAAGACGGCTCCTTTAGTGACTGTCAAAATTTGAGAATTCTCTCCATCTTGAAAGCTAAAGACAGGAATAAGTAGTAAAATCTCTTAGCGATATTTTGCACAACACCTACTCTTTTTATGCGAATTCGTTTTTTAATATGAATATTTTAATAACTTTCAAAATTTTAAAAGTATTTTTGAGGGGATTTGGGTCTATTCATTGTACCTTATTAAAAAAGAAACATTTGTACAGGCACTTTTTTTTTTTTTTAAGATGCAAATGAAATTTCGGCCCGTGCATTTAACATTAGCATCCTGAAAATTTAAAATCTTGTACCTTTAGGAAGATTTAGAAACAAATATATAAACCATAATTTTTTGATCGAACGAACTTGTAAAAACTGTCAAAAGTGAAAGATACCATTTGAAAATTAAAATTTGTAATAAGTAGACCAGTCTTGTTAAAAAAAATTGCATGCATTTTTGGAAGGCAGACACAGAGAGCTGTCGAATGACACCTCTCGCACTCTCAAAGATACATTGGTGATAAAATAGTATGGAGGTTCCTTTTTTTTTTCTTGATGGATTACTCGTAGATTATTACTATTTTCGATTATTATGGTTAATTGTATGAAATAATGCCGACAATCTGCATAAAGTAAATATTTTTTTATAGAATAAATGAAAGGAGTTTGTAATATTGATATCAAGTTTGTAACATGATTGAAAATGGAAAACACAATCAAAAACAGTTTTCTATTTCTTTGATTAGAAGATCTAAAATCGATTAAGAGATTGCGGTGTTATTTTCTCCGTTAAAAAAAGAAAAAAAATCTTCTAGTTTTCTGAACCGTTTGCTGCTACTAATAAAGAAAATACTTTTGCCATAACACTTTTTGAATATTTCTAGAAAAAGAATTTAATGGTAACTGCTTTTTAGAAGAAAAAAAATATATATATATAAGGATATGTCTGATAGCAAGGAGAAATCTAATGTTTGATAATGCATTATATAATAGAGAACAAGTAATAAATAAAATAAAACTTAATTTGGAATAATAATTAAATTATTTAGAAAAATACAGATATTTATCCTGTTTATTAAAAAGTTATGTGATAGCTTAGTCATTTATAAATTTAAAGCAAATTACCAGTATCATTTATTTAAAATTCAATATTTAATTTTCAATGTGCATTTTTACTGCAATATTTAACTATTAATCTGTGGAATATTTCTCTTGTTCTTGCTTGTTTAAGACGCAAATTTATACTTAAGACTTAAAATTAACATGAATCTATCTTTTAAAAAATTCTTAAATTAACACTTAAAATTAGCAATTTTAAAAATGCATTTTAAAGCATAATTCCCCAAATCTATAATCCAAAATGAAGCAAAACTTATAGAGAGACTGGGAGACTGCTTTTTAGCTCACAGGCTATGAAAGCTTGAGAGCTAACGTGCCCCCAGGTTCTGCATGTACGTATGTATGTACGTAACACGATAACTCTTGATAGAAATATCCGATTCGCTTCAAATTTTGGATATAGGTTCATTCTGATAAGGCGCTTCCCTGGTTGGTTTTGGGTATTCATTTTTCAAAGATAAAGGGGGGAATGGGAGATAATCCAGCCCCTTAATTTAGATAAATGTGTTTTCCATGCAGAAATATCCGATTTGCTTCAAATTTTGTATATATGTTCATTCTGAGAAGGCGCTTCCCTCATTAGTTTTGGGGGCTCATTAGTTAAGTATAAAGGGGCTAACGGTGCGCTGACCCCCCCCCCCCTCAATTTAGATAAATTGGTTTTTCATACAGAATTATCCGATTTGTTTCAAATTTGGTACACCGGTTTATTCTGATAAGGCACCTCCCTGATTACATTTGGAGTTTGAATGGTTCATTATAAAGAGGGGCGATGGGGTAGCCAATCCCCATTAATTTATTTTTCGAGGGGAATTATTCTTTGAAAAAATAAGCATATGTTGTGCAATTTGTGTGAATAGTCGGTGAGCTCAATGCCGTTTAACTGGGAAATTTTGTTTTTATTACTAAAATGTTCATATTTTCTGTTGACGTACAATAACTTCATAGTTTGCCACATAAAAATAGCTGAGTTTTTTTTTATCTCAAAAGGCACAAAATGTACTTTTTAAAAATATTTTCCATACCTCTGTAAACTTTGACAAACCTCCCTACTTTAGACAGGTTTAACACACTATATCATATACTGTAAAATCACTTATTTTCGCGAGGCTTTAATTTTCGCGATTTTCACGAGCCCGTCGTAATCGCGAAAATTTAAGCCTCGCGAAATATTTTTTTTCTCTTCAAATAATAATAAAAAATCAAATTTTTCACTTATCTAAAATTTAATGATTACAGTTACTTAAATAAGAAATAAGTACAAAGATTTCTTGAATACTTACAACTATTTCTTGAATACTATACAACTATTTCTTGAATAAAAGCAATAATAAAATTTATAGAATGAACTTTTTGGACAAAAGAAAGTTACTTAAAATGCCTTATGCAAAAGGGGTTCTTATTTAGGTAGTTTCGGAATTTTTCAACTTTTGGTTCTGTTCATGTAAAATTGGCGAAATAATCAGCTCGCGAAATCACCGATATATTCATTTTCGCGAAAATAAGTGCTTTTACAGTAAATATATTTCCGGGAGACATTTTATTTAATGAAATGTAATTTCATTAAATAAATTTTCTGGGTATATGTAAGAATTTAATTATGCATGTTTAATTTCTTTTATTAAATAAATATTTTTGTACGAGACATGCTTGTTTGAGCTGGCTACTTGAATAAATCTAATTCTCCTCAATATGTTAATATTTTGTAATTTTACAAATCAATGATTATTTTCATCACCAGCAAAGTCAAGTCTCATGTTTAAAGCTACAGTTTATAACTCACTACCTACTGGTGATTCCAGGGTAGTGAGTCCATCTTTCACTAGGATTTTATTAGTTTTATTCACTTACATTTTATTCACTAGGATTCAATCTTTCTAGGACAAGAACTTTATACAATATTTCATATATATGTATCGACTTATGAATACATGGCAATAGGTTTACAAAGTTCTGATTGATTATTATACATTTTAGATCAGACAGTCACAATTAGAAGTGCAAGTTCATTAAATTAATGTACATTTTAAAGCAAAAATATCCTCAATAAGTTTATTTATTGCTAGCATAATGTATTAAAAATGACAAAAAAAAAAGATTTTAGAGATTCCAAAAAGAGATTTTAAAATTCCATTTTATTTTATTATTATCTTTGCAAATGACTGAAAAACAGAATTAACTACTGGGAAAAGCTTATAATATGGTTCCATTTTATTTTATGGTGTAAAAAAACAGTTCCCCAGAATCTCGAGTTTCGCCTACAATGAATGTCCTATTTAACTTTTTAACAACTTCCTATTTAACAATTTAAGGAAAAATATTGAAACTAATTTTTGATGACATTCATAATCATTAAACATTAGCATTATGTAAATTAAATAAACATTTAAATAATAATTTACCTTTTTAGAAAAGCAAATCTCTTGGTTAATTTTAAAAATCTATAAAATATTTGTATAAATCACTGTAAAGTGCACCACAGTTAAACGCCCTTACAGCCAAATAAAAACAAATATTTTTTATAACATTTAATTTTAGTTCATTATATTTTTTATTGTGGTGATGTAATTTAATATAGCTTTTGAACATTTCTTTCTTTCTTTTTAGGTCACATGTTTTATTTTTCATTGTATCCTTATTTCATCTACTTCGAGAAAATATTAATTAAAAAATGTGTCTTTAAATATGACTAATTACGGACAAAACATATTCCTTGATTGTCATCTAGATAAAAAAGCTCTAAAATGGAATAATTAAGCAATAAAAATATTTCTTCGACAGCTAATATCTTTTAAAGGATGATTTAATATGCATTAGTAATAATCTTTCATCCGATAGCTAACCAAATAAAAAAAAAAGACCGAGTAACTTAATTATGGCCTTTTATGCTTGATTTACTGCATTAACCATAAAAAAAACATTGTTTACATAAAATAAAAGAAAACGTGTATGGACAACCTCACAATCTTTTGACTTTTATGTCCCTGAATAATAATTTTTATTTAATATATGTTCTTGTATTTTTTATTTCATATACTGGGGAACATCCCATTGATTGCATAACAATATTAACGAAATAAATAGGTTTTGGGCAATGTTGGGGGTTCAAATAACAGGAAAACTCCTATCCCGTCCCATGTCCCTGATGCTGATCTTTAAGTTTGGATCTCTCTGTATAAAATTGTTTCAATAAAAATAATACGATGTAATTTTTTTTCCGAAACTGGACCTATTGTTTTATATAAATATGCAGCAAAAAATTAACCTGCACACATTTTTAGGGTTGTTATTATTTTTTAAACTATGTCCCTGGATTTTAGATTTCTTGCCGTTCCTCTTCTAAAATTATACAGAAAATCACTTCAGATGTAGCCACAGCATTTTTTTTTTCAAGTTTTTTATCATGCAGAAGTATGCTAGAGAAAAAATGTCTAAAATTCTTTACCCAGGAAATTTACTGCAGAATTTAAATCAGCATTTAACTATGAATTTCAAGCATCGTGGCTTTATTGGTAGTCGTACCGTCCCCAAGGTTTATTCCTGCACTTTTCGAGGTAAATTATTATTTTTTTAAATTTAATCCAATATAAATAACTGTTTCTAAAAATCAATGAGGGTACCACTTAGTCTTAACAGGATTTTCCTAAAATAGGTGATAATTTCCCTTACCATTCCATCCTTACAGTTCCTTTTTTTCCCATTTCGTCCCTTTTTTCCTAAAACGTCCCTTTTTTTTACCTTACCGTCCCTTCTTTAACACCCCTTTAATTCAATGTTATACCAAAATTTTGCACTAAAAATTTCATATTTCTGATTTGAATGTCCTGTGGGTACTATGCAAATTCATTATAAGTAAAAATTTAGAAGAAAATAAAAAGTTATAGTGGTAAAATGGTAAGGAAAATTAAACTCGCAAGTTTAACATAAACCTCAGTTAAATAAAAAATATTTCTCTGCTGACCATTTTTTCTTTATTTTGAATCATTAAGACATTCGTCTGTCAAATTAAAATGTTATTTTAGCAAGTTTAATTTCACCAGATTTTTATTCCCTAAAGTCAAAAGATTGTGAGAATGCCCCGTACCTTGAAAAATAGTTTGAACAGTAAGTATAGTTGTTCTTTGCCAAATTTTATGATACAAAACCGAAATTAATTACTTTTTCTTGATTAAAAACATGTTCTTGTATCTTTACCTTCCAGAAAACATATGTAAGTACAATTAAAAAGTAAATATCGATTAATGCAAAAATCCTATTTAAGTACCTTGAATATAAAATTTTGTTTGCAGAAGTGAAAATTAAAGAAAATGCAAGGTGGCCATAATTAAACTGGCAGTACTCGGAGTGTTCTGTAGCGCAATCTAATTGAGATATTGACGCCAAATTTTGTAAAAAGATTGAACAAGACGGGGTACGAAGGATTCCGCGAAAAAAATAGTTCCAAAAGTCACCGCTAGGGGAATATGTGGCGCTGTGTAACAGAAAAGAGAGTTAAAAAAATGCAGAATCAATACTGAAATAAAATTACCTCTTATTTAGCACATTTGCCGATTTAATTCAAGTTCAATACGGCAATAATAATCTCTTTTCCGTTACACAGCGCCACATATTTCCCTAGCGGTGACTTTTAGAACTATTTTCTTTCCTTCGTCCCCCGTCTTGTTTAATCTTTTTACAAAATTTCGCGTCATTCTCTTAATTAGATCGCGCTACAGAACAATCTGACAAGGAAGTTCTCCATACGGGCATATTCAGAAAAATCTGTGTTCTTCTCATGTGTAGATATATGTTTATAAAAAATTTTTTGGCGGAACCGCGATGGAACGTTCGTAAAAAAATAATGAAAATTTCATTTATTTGGCGATTTATCATCGGTTGGCGATGAAATGAAATTTCGAAAAATACTTTTTACTTTCTTCTATCTTCAATAGAAGAAAGTATTGTAATCGAAATTTTTTTCGACTTCCGGTTTTCGACGGATTTGCATGTTTTAGGGGTCAGAGATCCCAAAAAACATGTTTATGGAAAATGTCTGTCTGTCTGTGTGTCCGTCTGTCCGTCCGTCCGTCTGTCCGTCTGTCCGTCTGTCTGTCGCCCTTATACCATCAAAAAGTGTATGAAGTTATGTATAGAATAAAACCAAAATTTTATTATAAGTTTTTGGCTATGGCAAGCAGGTCCTCCCGGAATTTGGAAAAAATTCGCCGGTAGGGGGCGCTGATATAACAATTTTTGTGCGATTTTGAATATTGTACCATCCAAAAGTGTATGGAGTTATGCATAGAATTGAACCAAATTTTTAGTTTAAGTTTTTGGCTATGGCAAGCAGGTCCTCCCTGAATTTGGAAAAACTTCGCCGGTAGGGGGCGCTGTAAATGCGTTTTTTGTGCGATTTTGAATATTGTACCATCGAAAAGTGTATGAAGTTATGCATAGAATTGAACCAAATTTTTAGTTTAAGTTTTTGGCTATGGCAAGCAGGTCCTCCCTGAATTTTGAAAAAATTCGCCGGTAGGGGGCGCTGTAATAGCGATTTTTATGCGATTTTGAATATTGTACCGTGCAAAAGTGTATGAAGTTATGCATAGAATTAAACCAAATTTTTATTTTAAGTTTTTGGCTATGGCAAGCAGGTCCTTCCTGAATTTTGAAAAAATTCGATGGTAGAGGGCGCTGTAATAGCGATTTTTCTGCGATTTTGAATATTGTACCATCCAAAAGTGTATGAAGTTATGCATAGAATTAAACCAAATTTTTATTTTAAGTTTTTGGATATGGCAAGCAGGTCCTCCATGAATTTGCAAAAAATTCGCCGTTAGGGGGCGCTGTAATAACGATTTTTGTGCGATTTTGAATATTGCACCATCGAAAAGTGTATGAAGTTATGCATAGAATTGAACCAAAAAAAAAAAAAAATTAAGTTCTTGGCTATGGCAAGGAGGTCCTCCCTTAATTTGTAAAAAAATCACTCGTAGAGGGCGCTGTAATAGCGATTTTTGTACAATTTTTGTGCCATTTTGAATATTGTACCGCCGAAAAGTGTATGAAGTTATGCATAGAATTGAACCAAATTTTACGTATTTATTTTTGGTCATGTCACGAAGGTCCTCCCTGAATTTGGAAAAATTCTGCCGGAAGGGGGCACTATAATTGCGATGTCTGTACCATTTTCATTATTGTACCATCGAAAAGTGTATGAAGTTATCCATATAATTGAACCAAATTTTTTGTGCATGTTTCTGGCTATGGCAAACAAGTCCTCCCTGAACTTGAAAAAATTCCGAAAGAAGGGGGCGCTATAATTCCGATCTCTGTGCCATTTTCATTATTGTACCATCGAACAGCGTATAAAATTATGCATACAATTGAACCAAAATGTTTGTGCTTGTTTTTGGCTTTGGGCAACAGGTTCTCCTTGAATTTGGAAATATTGCGCGGTAAAGGGGCTCCGTGCTAGCGATTTTTGTATACTTTTCTTGATTTTTCGTAGTTCTATTGTGCATCGGCGGCTCATGCAGCGGCGGGAACTCGCTTCCTGCTATGCCGGCTATTCGCAAACAGCTGATAACGACAGAATAAGGAAAAATTAATAATTTTAACAAATATCATGATGTAGATTAACACGTTTTTAGTCCGTTTAATTGACTTGAGCCGAAATTTAAGATGAAAATCAAAGTTGGTATAGTATTGAACTAATATTATTGAAGTATTAACATGTGTAACTAGGTTTTGAAATATTAAGATGTATAAGATAGAAGAAAGTTTTGGGATTGGCACATCCAACTAGTTTATGCCGAATACTCTTTAAGATAAAAATGTTTCATGTTGAACTTGTTTAAATAAATTTAATGTAAATGACTTTAGTTTTGTCAGTTTTAGATTGATTTAACTATAGTTTTGTCATATATATATTTATAATGAAAGATAAATATAAAATTTTATGAATTAAAACAAAATTAAAATAAATTAAAATTGTTTCAATGTCTCAAAATGAAGTCCAATTCAGCATTTTAGATTAAATTCTGTTGCTATGGAAACGACGAATTCTTTGAAATGAATAACTGATAAATGAATCTTGCCTTTATTTTGGAATACGCTTAAATGTATGAAAGTATTTTTTATATATGAAATTGTTTTTAAAGTAATAAAGTTAAATAACAAGCAACATAAATATGTAATACGAAAAAAATGCATGTATAAAACTCTCTCATTGTTTAAGTTTAAATTCATTAAATACTATTTACACGCATTATAAAAATCAATTAACAATCAATTTTCAGATGCACTAAAATGGTTTGCTTTTAGCGAGGAAAAGTATTGCTCGCCAAATAGCTTGACGCTTTCGCCTTTTTGCGCCAAATACTCGAAAGTATTTTATTTTTTTACAGACTTTCTACTGTAATCCTGCCGCTCAATTTGACTGATCCTTTATTACATACATAAGAAGTTTAATTAGTATTTTTTTTTTCAAAATATTCTGAGTATGCGTAGTATGGAGACCTTCCTTGTGAGTACTATCAGTTTAATTATGCCCACCTTGTATATGAATATTGATTAAAATTTCATCTTCCTCAATTCTTATCATAATTATCTAAAATCGAATAATTAACTGATTAAAATATTTTCTTGATAGCTAATCTTTTTTAAAAGATGATTTAATATCGATTTGTTGTAATATTCTCTCCGATGGCTAAAAAAAGGAAAAAAATATCTTCAGGTAATTTAATTATAATCATTTATACTTGACTTAATGAAGTAATCATCAAAACAAGTAACATTGTTTGTCAAACTAGAAGAAATCGGATAGATTAAAAAATATATAAACTATTTTTATTCTTTATTAATGTTATGATACAAAACATAGATTAATCACGTTTCCTTGATTAAAAAGCGCTATTCTTTCTTTTCTTTCCAGAAATTATATGTAAGTACAGTTAAGTGAAAAATATTTATTAATGAAATAAATATATATTATTATTATTACTACATTGTTAAAATTTCATCTTCCTCGATTCTTATCACAATGTCATAAAATCGAATAATTAAATGATTAAAATATTTTCTCGAAAACTAATATACTTAAAAAGATGATTTACTAGGCATTTGTTGTAATCTTCTCTGCGATGGCAAAAAAAAAAAAAAAAAAAAAAAAAAAAAAAAATGAAAATAATATCTTCAAGTAGTTTAATTGTAATCTTTTATGCTTGACTTACTAAAGTAACTATCAAAACAAAATAAACTATTTGCACAAACTAGAAGAAATCGGATATCTCAAAAAAATATTTGAGTTGCAACTATTTTTGTACTTTATTAAAGTTATGATACAAAACATAAATTAATCACGTTTCCTTGAATACAGAACGCTCTTCTTTCTTTTCCTTCCAGATATTACATGTAAGTTCAGTTATAAGAAAAATATTTATTTATGAAAAATATATATTTTTACATTTACTACACTCTAATAAAAAACAATTTTATATCATATTTTGTAATTTTTACCTGAAACAATTCAAATATACTATGTAAAATTTGGACCAGGGCAAGGACATATATAAAATATAGTCCGATTGCCATGAAATTGATATATGTCAGTGTGGTTTACTATGGCATGTTCGGTATTGAAAATGAAGGATGTAGCATTTTCAGTTCATTTACAGGGACTCCCAAAAGAATTCTGTTGCATTACGGTCTATGGGAAAAATTGTTTCGCTGCATTTTAATGATATTACATTATACATTATATCATTACATTATATTTTATACGTTGAAATTGATATATATCACTGAGGTGTACTACAAGGTTCTTACTATAGAATATGGTGTGCATAGAATTTATCGTTTATTTACAGGGACACACAAATGAATTTGTTTGCAGAAAAAAATTAACAATAATTGAACTAGTGAAACCTACCAACGATAATTTCTGGAAGTGCATTTTCAACTGCGGCATCCGTTTTTAAATTTAACTTTTTAAAAAAAATAATACTTATTGTGTATAAATCCTATAGATTATATACAAAGCCACACAAAAGTTCTCAATAACATCCGTTTATCGGAGAAAACTGCTGAATGAAAAATTTCAACTGCGCTATATGTTTAGCTAAACAAACCGTTAGCATGCTATGTAGTATACCTACACATATGTGCATTGTATACAGGGATTCACAAAAAATAGTAAATTTTCTCTACTATTCGTTCTATGCTGTACGCATTATTTTTCGTTCTTGGTTTTCTTTTCTTTCTTTCTTTTTTCTTTCTAGCCTTGATTGTTATTCGCAAATAAACTTTATGAAATATAAAACTTTATGATACTTTATAGAATATGGTGTGCATAGAATTTATCTCTCATTTACAGGGGCACACAAAAGAATTTGACTACAGAAGAAAATGAACAATAATTGAAATATTGAAGCCTACTATCAATAATTGCTGGAAATATGTTTTCAGCTGTGGCATGTGTTATTAAATTTAACTATTTTTTAAATAGTACTTACTGTGTATAAGCCCTTTAGATCATATACAAGGCCGCACAAAAGTTCTCAACAACATCCTTTTATTGGAGGAAATTGCTGAATGAAAAATTTCAACCGGGCTATGTGTTTAATTGAACAAACTGTTAGGATATCAAGTAGTATACCTACAAATATGTAGATCATATATAGGGCTGCACAAAAAAAAATCGTATATTTTTTCCGGCTATTCATGGTAATAGCAAAAATTGGGTTTTTATATGCATTACGCGTTTTCAAACCTGTTCATTTAGACATCATCTTTCACCTCAGTAAACTGTGAAGTTTTGTCATGGATTATGTTGGAAACCATTTCATAATCTGTGCTGTACGAATGATTTTTCATTCTTGGTTTTCTTTTCTTTTCTTTCTTTCTTTCTTTTTTTTTCTTTTTTTTTCTTTTTTTTTTTTGTCTTTCTAAGTCTTGATAGTTATTCGCAAACAAACTTTTATGATCTCTAAATAAATAATTAGCTAGTTGGATGTGCTAATCCCAAAACTTTCTTCTATCCCATGTCAATATTTTATTATACTTAAGTTTATTAGTATTTTTACTAGAATTAAGCATAACTTCATACATATTGTACAATATTGAAAATTGCACAAAAATCGCTATTACAGCGCCCCCTTCCGGCGAATTTTTTCCAAATTCTGGGAGGACATTGTTGCTATGGCCAAAAACATACACAAAAAATTTAGTTCAATTCTATGCATAAATTCATAAACGTTTCGATGGTACAATATTCAATATGCACAAAAATCGTTATTACAGTGCCCCCTACCGACGGATTTTTTCCCAAATTTAGGGAGGACCTTCTTGCCATGGCTAAAAACATACATAACAAATTTGATTCAATTCTATGCATAACTTCATACACTTTTCGATGGTACAATATTCAAAATGCGCAAAAATCGCTATTACAGAGCCCCTTACCAGCGGATTTTTTTCAAATTAATGAAGGACCTGCTTGAAATAGCCAAAAACTTAAAAAAATGGTTCAATTCTATGCATAACTTCATACAATTTTTGATGGTACAATGCCGACATACGGACAGACGAACACACGGACTGATAGACAGGCATTTTGTATAAACATGTTTTTTTGTGATCTCTGACCCCTGAAACGTGTAAATCCGTCGAAAAAAAAATTACGATTAAAATACTTTCTTCTATTGAAGATAGAAGAAAGTAAAAATGTTATTAATTTTATTTAAAAAAAATAACATCGTTATCCGTTTCCTTTTCAAATTTAATTAAACTGAAAATTATGAAACGTTTTAATTTTTTATTTGATATGTAACTATGGTATGTATACGATATCTAATCTATCGGGATATCTTTTCTAAGGATGTAAATTGATTATTATTTCCATATCATATTATGGTTAAGATTGTGAAATAATGAGATGAAAATCTTTCTACGCAAAATATATCCACTATTATTTCTTTTTGAGAAGGAATGAAAAAAAGTTTGTTTGCATTATAGATTGCAAACGAGTAACATGATTGGGGAAAAAATTAGATAAACAAAAGAGCCTTTTCCAATTCCCTGATTACAACATAGAAAATCAATTGCGCGATTCTGATGTTATTTCTTCATTCTTTTTCAAAATAATCTCTGAATTTTTGTACAGTGTTGAGTCAGTAATAAAAAAAAACGTTTTTCTAACATTCTAAAAATCGACGGAATTCTTAGAGCAGAAATCATTTAATAAGCATTTTTTAGAAGAAATAGCAGCATTTTTTAAGGTAAAGAATAAAAGCTTTTTATCCTCAAATATTCTACACTTTAACAAAACAGACAGATATTTCATAATCTAGTCTTCTCAGCGCCGTGAACAGATATATCCGTTCACTAAGCTGTAGGTTTCACAGCGATAGAAACATTGTTTAAATTAATGTAACCCTACATAATTAACACATTTTTAAAATACTGAGGAGTGATTAATACTCTTAAGTGTTATATTTATAAACTTTGTTCAGTTTTTAATATATGTTGGAAAAATCTTATTTATTTAGCATTTTTAGAAAATTACATGAGAAGACAACATTAATATATTTCTCTGGGGATCATTAGTAGCTAGAAAGAGGTTATTGTACATTTTTGTTCGTCGTTATATTAAATTTTTCTAGCTCGTTGACTGCCCAGTAAAAGGGCAAAATCCTAATGTTGTTTTCATGTGTAATTTTCTAAAAATGCTTGACAAAGAGGAATTTTCCAATATGATATAAAAAACTTAATTACGTATATAAATGTAATCCTTGAGAGTATTAATCACTACGCAATATTTTAAAATTTTTTGTTCGTTGTTATATTAAATATTTTTAGCTCTCTGACTGCCCAGCAAAAGGGCAAAATTCTAATGTTGTTTTCATGTGTAATTTTCTAAAAATGCTTGACAAAGAAGAATTTTCCAATATGATATAAAAAACTTGATTACGTATATAAATATAATCCTTGAGAGTATTAATCACTACGCAATATTTTAAAGATTTTTGTCCGTTGTTATATTAAATTTTTCTAGCTCTCTGACTGCCCAGCGAAAGGGCAAAATTCTAATGTTGTTTACATGTGTAATTTTCTAAAAAGGTTTGACAAAGAGGAATTTTCCACTATGATATAAAAAACTTAATTACGTATATAAATGTAATCCTTGAGAGTATTAATCACTACGCAATATTTTAAAATTTTTTGTTCGTTGTTATATTAAATTTTTCTAGCTCTCTGACTGCCCAGCAAAAGGGCAAATTCTAATGTTGTTTTCATGTGAAATTTTCTAAAAATGCTTGACAAAGAGGATTTTTCAATATGATATAAAAAACTTAATTACGTATATAAATGTAATCCTTGAGAGTATTAATCTCTACGCAATATTTAATTTTTTTTTGTGCGTTGTTATATTAAATTTTTCTAGCTCACTGACTGCCCAGTAAAAGGGCAAAATTCTAATGTTGTTTTCATGTGTAATTTTCTAAAAATGCTTGACAAAGAGGAATTTTCCAATATGATCTAAAAAACTCAATTACGTATATAAAAGTAATCCTTGAGAGTATTCATCACTACGCAATATTTTAAAACTGTGCTAAATCTGTAGAATTATGTTAATTTAAATAAAGTTTCTATTGCAGTGAAACCTAGAACGGAAACACTGTATCAGTTCACGGCGCTTAAAAACTTCAGTCTTCTCACTCCGTGAGTTTAGATTTTTTAGATGTTATCAATTCCCAAGTAAAGATTTGCCTGTTTAACAAACAGGTTTTATAGAAAAATATCATAAAGTAGCAGCATTAACAGTAACATTAATATTAACATTAAAATTAATATTATTTTGTTACATTTGCAAGTATATATTTCACTCTGCTTCGAAAACTGTTTAATTGAGAATTGATCATCCTAAAAGCCTATATTCCGGTTTGAGAAAACTGATTAATACACTATCAGAAGTGCTCGAACACGTTTCCGAAAGTCAATGACAGTAAAAGAAACTTTGTTTTAATAAACGATTCTTTAACCCGTTCGGGGCTGTTAGTAGTACATATCTTGTCATTGCGTATTACTTTTTCTTAACAATTACTTTTGTTACTCTACCCGTAGTAATGGTAGTATTTGTGTCTATGCATTTCTTATAATGATTTCGTTTATATTTTGGGATTTAGTAATAATAATAATAATAAACGTTTGCTCAATTTTTTTTTCACCTTTGGCGATTCTTTTATTTTAAACCAATATTTCAAACTTTAAGTCTAAAATATTTGTTACGTTTCTGAATGAATCATGTGTGATAAAAGATAAAAAAATATTAGAAAGTTGTAATATCTCAAAATAATTTAAAACCGTAAGTGGAAATAGCTAACTACACGACTGTTTACACAATTCCATAATCAGAGAAGCCACAGAATTTGCAATATTAAAGGACGAAAATGAAGATAAACTGTGCAATGAAATGATCCATGCAACTATTGAAAATAGATGGCGCCAGATTATAAACGAACAACAAGGAAAAAGAGAGAAAAAGGAAAATCTCGGTCAAAATCATAGAATCTTTTTCATTTGAACTGAAGATGCCTCAGAGGAGGTGAAAGCGTTTTTCAAAAAAAAAAAAAAGGGGGGGGGGAGTGAATGTTGTCAGATGAAAGTGACAGCCAATGTAGATATTTTTTGTATTTTTTGTACTTATAAATGACTCAGACTGTTTTAAAATGAATTTAGATTTCTACTAGACTAACCGTTAAGAACTTTTTTACTTGAATGTTTTAAAGAAAAATGTGTTTTTAGAAATATTGCTAATTTTTTTAATTTTATTGTACCAGTACGAAATACTGTTTTTACAGATAAAGTGTGAAAGACATTTTTTTGAAAAGCAACAGAAAGTGTATTTTTATATGAGGAATTAAAACAATTTTTAAATAACTATCTTTAGTAGTTGTCAAATAACACAGACATGTATAAAAGACCCCATTTTTAATGAGATAATTTCTGTTGAAAATTGGTAATATATAAATGTATAGTTCTAATACCTGTTAAATCTTTGTTGTTATACGGTATTTTCCAAACGTCTCCATAAAACTTCTTCCTTATCCTATTGTCATATAAATGTGTATTGAATCGTAGTCAAAGTAACTACATTCGAGATGTTTCAGACAATTTCGTATTCGTTAAACTCCAATAAATTTATTTGTGTAGCTACTATTAACATTATTAACGTAAAAGTAATTTTATACTCAAAATGGAAAATAAATCGGAAAATAAATCGTAGATTAATAAACATTTGTATCATCATTTACATGATTAATAAACATCTCTACTGCATGATATGTAGCACAGAGAAAGATATTATTAAAAAAGGAATCGGAATAATCATTAAATTATTTGAGAAAAACACCATTTTTCAATAATGGTATTTAAATAAATCTATATAGTAGCATAATTAGTCATTTAATTTCTTTTTATCGGTATCTTTTACTTTTTTTTGAGTCTTATATTCAAATAGTTGCAATAGTTATAGGTATTTAACCGCTAATAAAAAAGTTCTAAACTGTCTATTTTATCTATTAATCTTTGGAAATTCCCTTTCTCTCAGTTAGTTTTTTCCAACATGAATTATGAAATTAAGCTTTTTAAACCAAATTTTAAAATATAATATCAGAAATTAACCAGAAAACCAAAATTAAAGAAATGGAATTTTTAATATTTAGTTTTTTATCAATACATTTCTTTTCTTTTTTTCTTACTTTTTAATGTAAATATTAACATTTTATAACAAAGCCAGTTTAATAAATAGGTTATTTAGTGGTCTGAAATCCTGTTTTTGCAGTCCTTTTATTTTTTCCCCAACATCACAATTGCCAAGATTTTTTTTTTTTTTTTTTTTTTTTTTTTTTTACTAAATTAATGTTTGTAATTCAAAAATGAATGATAATTGTAGTTTACTAGTGATTATAATTTTCGTGTGAAAAAAAGACAGCTCCAGGGCTGCTAACTGACACAGTGTATGAAGGATCTAAAGAAATTAAGTGTCATGTACAGGGCATGCCAAAAAAATTATACACCTATAATAACGTTGCTGCAAATAATAATTGTAAAAGATTGAGCCTGGAACCAACCGATTAGCTTTTAATTCTACTATACAGGGTGTCCCAAACACATTGATTGCGGCTTTTATTCTTTAAATATTGATCATATATATATATATATATATATATATATATATTATATATCAAATATATATTATATATATATATATTATATATATATATATATTATATATCAAAAAAGAAAATCGTCTACAACAACACTGAAATTAAAGAAGTGCAAAGTTATGTGTACCTTGGGCAGGAAATGTCATCGGATAATAGTATCATGAATGAAATCAATAGAAGAATAAGAAATGGATGGAGTGCTTTTGGGAAGAACAATATTATTCTGAAGAGTAGCATGCCCCTGTGTTTGAAAAGAAAGGTATTTAACCAATGTGTTTTGCCTGTCCTAACTTATGGAGCAGAAACATGGACGCTAACAAAACGGATGGTACAAAGATTACAAACAACACAGAGAAGTATGGAAAGATGTATGCTAGGTATAACTAGAAGAGACAGAAAAAGAATAACCTGGATAAGAAGTCAGACGAAAGTTTTTGACATCATTGAAAGAATTAAATGGCTAAAATGGAAATGGGCTGGGCACATCGCAAGAAGACAAGACAATAGATGGAGCACAAACACCCTACAGTGGTATCCCAGAGATGTAAAACGGCCAAGAAGACGACCTCAAGTAAGATGGAGTGATGAAATCAGAAAAGTAGCCGGTGTAAATTGGATGACTAAAGCACTAGACAGGAAACATTGGAAAAATCTGGGGGAGACCTACATCCAGCAGTGGATTGAAAACGGTTGGTGATGATGATGATGATGATGATATATATTATAAATTAGAACGTAAAAATAAGGCACATAATTTTATGAAATTGATTAAAATTTTCAGGGTAATAAATTTGAAGACATACAAAGTTTATAATTTTATATGGCCCCTTTTAAATGAATTTCGTAATGATTAAAATGTGCTCCATACACTAATAAGGCCATCTACAAAATTTCAGCATTTTATCATAAAAATTCGCAGAGATGTGAAAATGCATAAAGGCTGATTCAAAATGCCTGAATATGAGTTCTAAAAGGGGAAAAATCATGTCGAATGATCGCATTTCCGGCATCGTAGACAAATCACAAAATAAAACAATGATTGCTCTCTAGTTGCAAACATTTACATTTTAATTTATGATTAACACCTCATCAACTTTGGTTAAACATATCTCTGCTACTTTTTATGATAAAAATTTTTAACATGAAATTTTGAATTTGACCTTATTAATGTACGAGGAACATTTTACTCATTGGGAAATATTTTCTACAGGGACCGAATAAAAATCTAAATTTTGTATTTCTTCAAACTTAATCCTCTGAAGATTTCAACCAATACATAAAATTCTGTACTTTTTTTAAGTAGCATTGTAATTTATAACATATGTCTATGATCAATATTTAGTGAATTAAAGCAGACGTCAATGTTTTTGGGACACCCTGTATAGTGTTATACTTTAAATTTACTAAGGTAGTCGTGTACATATAGAAATTGCAATAAACATTAAATTTTTAATACTAATACGTACGTTTAACATCACATTTGGATTTTTTGGTAAAAGTTACTTTAAGATACAAAACGAGAATTGATTAGGTCAGATAATATGAGAATTATGAATATTGAAAATTTTCAACTCCTAAAGTTACGTTCATTTAATCGTTGCAAAACAAATTGTAATGTGAGTAATTTTTTAAGCATAAGTGAAAGACTCTCATATAAAGCATTAGGTTCACATATGTGAGGTTCAAGGAATTCATTTCTTTCAAAAAATGTATAAACTACAAACCATATATTTTCGAAAATTAATTTTAAAGTATAATTTTTTTTCGAAATTTATTTCTGAAAAAATATAAAATGTAACCAGTGATTTTTTAAAAAGAAAAATCAATTTCTAAAAGTTTCAATTATGCGAATAAAATATTACAGCTGATTCCACCAAGATGGTGTTGAGTTATGCCTAAAAAACTACCACATTGCAATCTACTTTGAAACGATTAAAAATAAATCTTTCCGTTTGCGCCATGAAATAAGATTCCCGTTATACAATTTATAAGTGTCAGCCACCGATGACTCACGCGGCCTAAATGGAAAGTTTAGTATCAGTCACCGGTGACTCACACGGCACTCAACGTGTTAACAGTAAAATTTTAAATCTACATAATTCCTAAACTACTTGACCAAATGACTTTCTACTTGTTATTCTGCAGTAAAATTCACCGAAAACAAAATTCATATGCAAAACACAGGAATTGGTATTCGTAATTTTAAAGTTCATTGCAATTTCTATTTGTTGATGATATCCTAAGCAAAATTGATGTATAACATAAATATTCAAGCGTTATTAGAAATTGATTTTTTTTTCGTGCATATTTTTAGAATAATTATTTCCTAAAACATTTTTTATAGTTAAAAAATTATGTTTTTTAACCTATAAAAATTTTAATAGAAATCGTTTTTCTAGAATCTTCAATCAGGCAAATCCAATCTCACAGCTGGTTCTGTCAAGTAGTTTTGAGTTATGCTTGAAAATTACCCGCATTGAAATCTATTTTGAAACGATTAAAATGTACAATTCAACGCTTAGTCAACGCTAACGTCTCAACGAATTCAACGATTTACGTGTACGTAATTCCTAAACTACGTGATCGAATGATTTCCCGTTTTCTAACCGAAGATAAAATTTATAGAAAAATCTAAATCTGATGTCAGATTGTGTTAATATTAAACTTTTTTAAAGCTTGTTACAATTTCCATTTGTAGACAGCCCCTAAGCAAAATTTAAATAATTCAATACTTAGAAGAATATATTACTAATTGTTTTGCACAAGTCCAATTTTTTAGGATGATTTGCAGTAAAATTACTATCTTTTTTTCTTGACGTAGACTGTACTATGCCTTTCATCGCATTCACATCAGTGTTAAAGTTATTTCAGAAGATTTATCAATAAAATTAACATGATGCTTCATTAAAAATATTTAAAAACCCTTTCAATAAAATACTACAACTATAACTAGCGTACACTAATATCATCAGCATATTATATATTTCTGTTAATTTTAGATTTTGAAAACACATTTCCATACCTAGATTAATTATTATTTCAAGATTTTAGTATTTCGTAATAAAATTATAATAAAATTATAGCAAAACTGGGGGATTTGTTCTTCCTTAAGTTTTACGTGAACGATGTTACGGGTAACAGGTAGTAGTTCTTATAAACAGATTCAATCAACTCTAAAATTTTCAGCAACACTTTGCTACACAAAAATTTCAATATGAGGAAAAAATATAAAAGAAGTATCGATGAAAAAAATAATTTTGAATTACTGTATAAAAACTGATGAACTGTAATTTTTGTTTAATATTTTCTTTTTAAAACTTATTTATTGAAGATGCAGATATTAGTAATGAATAAAATAATTATGCTCCTTTTGTTTAAAAAGTAAATATCTTTAAAAATATCATTGCAAGCATTACAGTGTTTTAATTGGGTGATTTAAGAAGGAACAGATGACGGCTAAAAAAATAATAAACAAATAAACAAATAAATAAATAAATTTGCTACAGAACTACTTTAAGCATTTGTAAGGCAGACATTTCCGAGTGTAAAATAAATAAGAAAGAGCTTAAAATATTGCAGTTCTAGTCACATACTTTCTTCTCGGTCTCTGAATTAACCAGACACATTTTCTTATTTTCCTAACATTGACTTCGTTTACGTCACGAATTCACCATAGAATAAACACGTTTATTTTTAAAATATTAAGTAAGACTGAAATACCTGCGATAATGTCACATTTTGAACAACATATTAAAAGAAAAAAATAAATATTATCTATTTTAACACTAGAACGGCTGTAGCTGCAAATTTAACCGGAACAAAATAAATATAATTCGATTCGAACCAGGAATATCATTCTAAAATAAGTCAAATAGGTGTAACACAGAACTAAGTTAAATAATTAACTTAACCTGTATTAAATAAAAGTTCTCGTTTAAAGTTTTTTATGTGACGTGAGTAACCTTTTCGGCAGTTCTAGTGCTTACCTTGAGTGCATATGCGGACAATGAACACTTTCCCACATAGTTGAAAAGTGTTAATGTTTCGCTGCCTGGCTAGCAGTGTCCGACGTTACTCACGTAAATGTACTCGGATTGTCATGTAATTGATATAGTTTATTGGGGTTCAAAAGGGAATGTTCTGTATTGAAAATGAAGCGTTTAGCATTTGTAGTTCGTTTACAGGGACACTCAAAAGAAATCCTTTACATTATCATCTATGGAAAAAATCCTTTACAGTGTATTTTAATGAGGTTACCCTTTTTAAAGCATACTGAAATTGATATACATTACTGACGCTAATTACAGGATGCTTAATGTAGAAATTGCTATGCGTAGCATTTACCATTAATTTATAGGGACACACAAAATAATTCAATTCAGGAAAGAGATGAGAAATAATTGCTGGAACTGTGTTTTCAATTCCGGTATGCGTTTTTAAGTTTAAATAATTATTTAAATATTACTTGATGGGAACAGATTCTATAGTCATATACAGAAATGCACAAAACGATCGAGTACATTTATGCTTATTGACGGAAATTAATAATGGGGAATTTTCAACTCTGTCATGCGTTTCCTATATGAATTAAATTAGTCATATTACGCAGTATATGTACAAATCTAATGATAATCTACAGGTTTATTCAAAAGAATCCATATATTCTTTCGACATTAGATGGTAAATGGAGAAAATAGACTTCCAAATTATTCATTTTCGAACTCATATCGTTTACTTCGACATCGTATTTCACCTTATTAAATGGTTAAATTTTGTTACAGTATTCTGAATGTGTTGGAAAGTTTTCGAAATCTATGCTTGGCGTATTGTTTTTCCTTCTGGTTACATTTGTTACCACTATTTTCGGAAAATAATATTCGACTTATTTCATCGCAGAAATTGAAATGATTCTGTTTGCGATTAATTGATGTGACAATAATTATTTGGGACTATTGGTGGTAAAATAAAAATATTTTGCATCCTTTATATATGCTTATTGTAATTAACTTCGTGTGCATTAACAGGAACATAACAGAAGTTGTAAAAGAATGTTACTTGATTTGGAGTTTAATACTTGACGAGCATACAAACGAATGTACGGAAATTAATAAACATTTCAAAAAGAAAATATTATAATATTTTATATTATTACCAAGACTTTCTTCTAGAATAACTATCTTAGACCTACTGTACACCTACTATGTAACATAGTAGGTGTACTGTAATAATTATGCACATCTTTGTAACTTAGGAATTCAAGATACTTATTAGCTTGGCATAAAAATTACAAAATAAATTTCCATTTATTACGTTTATTCATATTTCATTTATTATATTCTATTCACATTTTAAGGATTTCACTTTCCTATTACATTATTAAAATTAAAACTATCAAATGCGAATAATTTTCTAAATGGAATGTTTAACAATTTTTTTCATGAATTTAAATTACAGATGTTACAAGATATCTTAAAAATGCTTTTATGAAACCACAATTTTTCTAAAATCCT
This sequence comes from Maratus speciosus, assembly GCA_963932465.1. Classification (NCBI taxonomy): domain Eukaryota; kingdom Metazoa; phylum Arthropoda; class Arachnida; order Araneae; family Salticidae; genus Maratus; species Maratus speciosus. The sequence continues at coordinate 532,634,951 of OZ010788.1, read as the reverse complement.
TTCAAAAGTCTTTTGGGAGCTATGTACAAAAGATACTTTTTGAATAATTAAATGTTATATTTTATTACTAACTAGAAAATCATTAAAGGGAATTTTGTGTGATTTCTTTTTCTATTATGTAACGTATTTTTACATGAAATATGCATGATTTGAAAAAGAAAATACTTAAGAAATAAAGTGATAATGTATTGTATTGGTCAAATTTCGTATCTCATGACATTTATACCGGGTTTCCCAAAACTGACTGATGAATTTTAAAATTCAGTAACTTGACAGATATTTAAAAAATTCTTGCAGGAGGGTTATGTATGATGTCAGGAGTTTTTGTACTGTGATTCTTGATTTTAGTTCGAATTTCAAACGATAGATAGCGCTGAGAGCAATAGGCGCTCAGTCCAGACCCAATTTTTGGTACTTCGGAATCCATTCAATATATTTTAATCTCCTTTTTTCCCATGGAAGAAGAGAGAGGCAAACAAATCGAGCCTGGAGTTAGCGGTTATTACTTGCAGCGCCATCTATCGATGTTATTTGTAACTAAAACTGAGAATCGCAGCATAAAAACTCCTGACATCTTACATAGCACTCCTGCAAGAATTTTTTAAATATCTGTCACCGTTTGAAAGTTATGGAATTTTAAAATCCGTCAGTCATCTTTGGGGCACCCTGCACCTGCAATATAGTTGTAGTTAAGGTTTTCTTTTAATATAAGTGTATTAACTATCACAGACACAGTGTTTATACGCATACTGCTTCTATAATTATAGTTTCAACCAGATAATATTTTACTGTCTATCTTTTGTAGGGTTTAACGACGGTTTTTACTGTTAATGTTACAAACTGCCAAACCTTCCGATTTTTTTTAACCCACAATTTTCTAATAAAAATATTTAATTTATGTATTTACAAAAATTAGCGATTAAGTAAAAATTGCGATTATTGTTCAGCAATATTGATACTCATATATCGGATTGTTTGGCAGATATAACACAAAATGCTACAAACATTTCCTGCATATACATTATTGTTGCAATAATAAGAATTTTATTGGCATATTGATGAGGAAATTTATTATCCGGTATGGAGGTTGTCGGTGTTGAGAAACGTGGCAACTCTCAAGGTAATTTTCTAACAAAATTTGCTATCAGACGCTTATTTGAAAAGTTTCCCTTTAAAGCTCTGCCACGTATTGGTGGCGAATTATTAAGAATGCTCGCTCCATCAGTGGCCGAGAGGTTCTGCTCTCGGAGCTGGTAGACGGGAAGTGCTGGGTTCGAACCCAATCGCGCTCGTCGACCAAATCGTTTCGGAGTTTTCGTGATTTTCTTCGAAACCGTGGATTTCCAAGCGTAAATACTGGTTAGGTTCCTTTAGAAAGACCTCCAAAGGGCACCACCCCCTCTTTAGGGCCTATATCCGTCGTGTTGATAATTGGCCGTCATAAACACAACCATTAAGAATGCTCTAGATTACTGCGATGAAACCCCAGTGAATGCTCGTGAAATAAAGATTCAAATAAATTTATCGCAGTGTTCGACTTTGCAAATGAGCACACCGTTGCCTCTGATATGAGACACTTCAATACCTTAAATTTTTCGTTGACATTTGTAGAATTGAGAGTCATTTATAGCTAATCACTTGAATTTTAGGAAAGGAGTATCTGGACATGTGTTATTATTTGCATTCTGCTTATTGTATTACACATTTCATTAATTTTGTTACATAAAAATTGAAGAGCTTAGTAGAAGAACATGTTAAGTAACAAAAAATTACATTTGAAGAAATTTGAAGTGAAAGTTTTTGTTGTAAATTTTGATGATTATTTTCTGTTTGATTTCTTGAGTTTAAAATAATAACAGATGTGGTACTAAACACTCTCTGAGAAACTTATTCATATTTAATTTTGAAATATTAAAGTTTATTAATATTATTTACATTATTAAATATTAAAATATTAAATATTAATGAATAATATCTTAAATCTTCAAGACTAAATAGAATTTTTGTATTTTAGCTTTGCTATATGATAGAATAGCTCATAACACCTTCATGCAAAAGATTAAAATAAATTAAGAAAATGTAGCATAGCATGCTCTTCCACTCAGCTCTTCAATTGATTATAGCATCCAGTGAGTCAAATATTATACACTGTAGAAAAAGACAGATGTTTCTTAAACTACGAAAATGTGTTATAATCACGAACGAAAATATTCGATAACTGCTTCCAAGTCACCCAATATTCCGAAAAGCCTTCCGTTATCTTTAGAAACCTAAGAAAACAATTTATTTTCGAAATTTAAAGAAGAATTTATATATATAAATATTTATTCTCTGCCCGCCATTTTCGGAAACGGTTTCGTGTAGCTTTTACAATGTATTAATTAGTTCTCTCTACTCGGAAAATTATTTTTTCGGATGCCATCAGACCTCAAGTAAACATTTTCAGCTGCATAACTGAAATTGTGCATGCAACAGTAACAGTAAAATTCTAATTTTAATATTAATGTTAACCCATTTGTGCCTGGCGTCCTAATTTTGGGACGCTTTCTTAAAAAAATTCCCATTACAAATGGAATTATGATAGCCTTTCAAAACTTCGTAAAATATGTCCTTAGTATTTGTTTTCAATATTTATCTATAAATGACAGCGCATTTTTAAGAATATAAAGGTGAAATAAATGTTTGTTGTAGCGAAAAGTTGGATTTTCTTGAAATAAAATGGCACGTAAGAAAAAGTAAGATATTTCTTTTATTTTTTTATCAATCATTTTATAAGTGGTATTATTTATAAGACTAAACATTATTTTAGAATACGTATTTTTGCATTTTTTCAGATTTCTATTTTTTTTGTTCGAATTTGAACCTTTATATATTGTCCCAATTTTGGGACGCTAGGCACGAATCGGTGGGGGTTTCTCCGTTACTGTCTATGCATTAAATGTATGATTTATGCCATTTATTTTGCTACAAAATGGTTACATACCATTTAGATTATTATTTGGCTATGAAATTATTATTCGGATTATTATTTGGCTATTCTTTGTTATTACTATGGGGGGGGGGGGGTGTTAGTGGTTGGGCTCGGTTCAAGAACAAGACACCCACCCCTCCCCACCCTTAGCTATTGGCTTGGTAAACATTTATATCATACCGTTATGTTTTGTGCTAGTTTAGTATTTGACATCTTGAGGTTACTAAAATACAGTAGAACCTCGATTATCCGACGTAATTGGGACCGAACACACAGCAGATAATCGAAGTTTCCGGATTATCGAGAATTTATCAATAATCATCTAGTTTAATATGTAACATCGTCATCGAACTGCTATTAGGACTATTTAAACTGCTTAATAAATATCTAAATTTAAATTATGCATGAAAATAATTTTATCTGTTTAGAACAGGGATGTGTACACAGGGGGGAGGGGCAAGAGTACAATTATACCGGGATCGAATCTTGCGGGAGCTCATGCTAACTTCAATGGAATTCGAAGAAAGGGGAACCAAATTGCTTATATTTACTCGTGGTTTGGAAACGAACACTTGCATACACAAGGAATGTGAAAGTAAAAAAAGAAAAAATACGTTGGAAAGAAATTCAGGATATCCACATCGGTTTACAGAGAGTTCCGGTTACACGAGGGTCGGATAATCGAAGTTCTACTGTGCCATATATACTCGTGTGTAAAACGAAGAATTTTTGACAATTTTCTGCAAGAAAATGGGGGAGGGGGGAGTTAGACTTATAAACGAGTCAATTACAAAAGCCGAAAAGAAGAAAAAAAAGAAAAAAACTTCGAATACTGCAAAAGTCTGCTTTTTTATGTGTATAAATAATAAAATATATAAAATATACAAATAATAATAATTTATTATTAAAAATTTTTCAATGATTTATTTTTGTTTACTTACTAATTTTTCGCATTAGTAAGTGAACTCTTTGGTTTGATTTTCTGCGAAATTGAAGTAAAAAGTTAGGGGGTCGACATACGCGAGTTTAATTTTTTGCAGAATTTGCGTTCAAAAGTTAATGGGTCGGCGTATATGCAAGTATATACGGTATATATACTCTATTTGTAGTTATTGATTATTATAAATTGTTACTATATAATTTTTTACTAGGCCAATAGCTAATGGTGAGGAGGACGGGGGTCTTGTTTTTGAGCCGACCCCAGCCCTCACCCCCCCCCCCCCCTTATAGTAATAATAAAGAAATTTTTATAGTCAAATAATAACCCGAATGATATATAACCTTTTTGAAACGTATTAAATGGCATAAAACATAGATATAGTGCTTAGACAGTAACGGAGAAAACCCCTACCCTTTCGTGCCTAGCGTCCCAAAATTGGGACGTTTATATTTTTATACGTTAAATTAAAAAAAAAAAATCAAACAAAATTTTTTTATTATTTTTTACGTTCATTTTACATCATTTACTATAATTAAGCCCAATATTGAGTTGAAAAAAAATTCATGCAATTATGGGTTAATGTTGTTAATCCTATATGTTTTTAAGTTAAACATCTTTGCTGAACATGAAAATATATACTTGTGACCTCATAGCATCCAAAAAACCGGTTTTCTGATTAATGCATTGTAAAAACTACTCGAAAACGTTTTCGAAGACTACGGGCAGCTAACAAAATTTTATTTCTATGAATGCTTCCTTAAATTTCGAAGATAAACTGTTTTGTGGAATTTCTAAAGATAAAGGAACGTTTTTCGGAAATTTGGGTCACTCGGAAGTGGTAATTGTATATTTTCGTTCGTGATTATAGCGCATTTTCGTAAATTAAGAAACATGTGTCTTTTTCTTACAGTGTATAGCTACACGAGGTTATTTTTTTCAACCTCCAATGGGCCGTAAAATAAAGACAATTGTGAATAATAAATGGTTTTATAACCAGAAGTCAAGTACAATCAAAGTTGCATTTCGACATAGTCACAGTGAAGATTGAAACATTTGCCATACTTGTAGGAGAGTCTTTCAATACCTGCTTCATAGAAAGTTGCTGCCAGGGCGTTATAGGTCTCCAATTCGTCTGGAAGACTTTCGTTGCTCCCCCGGCTTGTCTTCAGCTCTCGAAAAAGATGATAGTCACCGGATGCCAAGTCGAACACATGGCTCAATAGCTTGTTTCACAATTTTGATGGGAAGTATTCGATCACCCGCCGTTCAGCCCATATCTGACACCGTTTGGCTTTCATCTTCTTCGAGAACTGAAGACAGGTCTGGGATGACAGTGCAGACAAAGATGAAATCATCATTGAATATTTTCCTGACAAAGTGTATCATAATTGACTACTAATGAATGGTTTTTCTTTCATGTTATTGTAATAAGAGAAATTTAAATCTTTAACAAACCTTAAAACAGAATTTAAAGATTAAGTGTGATTTTATGACAATGAAAAACTTCTAAACTAAAGCTTTGTAGCTTAATTTGTTAAAAGTCCGAAATTTAATATTTTCATTAATTTGTGAAACAATAACATAGATATATACGAATATTTGCAAAAAGATTAATCTGCAGTAAGTGCAATTGTTTTAATTTAATTGTTGATTTATAATTAAATATTTTCAACTGAACGTGAACGCGAATTTAACTGTAAATCTGTATTTATATTCAACGATCTGCTTAACATGAATTCAAAGGAATCTACTTAATCTTTTGTTGACAGTGTTCTATTATAGTAGCTGTATTTATGTATATAATGAAACGGTTTCAACACATACTTGAATGATTCTCATGGGTTGCTAGCAATTACAAAGATTCGATTATGTTTAATTAATAAATTATTTACAGTCTTGTTAATTTCTCTTGATATGTGTAACTAGCTCTAATTAATTATATGTTTAATAATATGTAATTCATGTGTTATCATACTTATATTAATAAGGTTTTATTAAAGGAATGTAGCTACATGTATGGATTGTGATTTACTTTTACTTTATACGCCTATTTTATTTATATTCGTAATTTCGAACATGGAATTGATTTAGCAAAAAAAAAAAAAAAAAAAAAAAAAAAAAATACCGATCTTGTCCAATAGCGACACACCAATTCTCATTGGGCTCGTAAGTAAATGGAATTGTGATGGATTGCAATCTCTTTGTGCCAATAGCACAAAGAAAATTCACGCTACCACTATTTTCAAATAAAAAAAATTTGGCTTATTTAATCGCAGAAGCTTGTTATCAAATAAGGTAAAATTTTCAATTCGAAAAAAGTGGTAACCCCGAACAATTTTTTCGACCCACTAACATGTAATTCATTGTTGACGTTGTGGTTTTATTTTCATGCGACATAAGCGGGTATGTTAGATAATATTTTTAGGGCTTTTCTAGCAATTGAAAGAGAACTTAGGCGAGTTTTACTTTAAGGGGTCTCAGGACTCTTAAAGCTTCAAAATTTTCAAAATTTTATTTTTTTAGATGTTAAACTTCTATCTTTTCTGAACATTTTGCTATAATTGTTACCTTGGAATTCCCATTAGAACTAAAGTTATGTCCCTGTCCAATAGCTGAAAATTTGAATTTCCGAAACTTTGAAGTAATTTTCTCCAAATGACCTTTTTGGTCATAACACGTACGATATCTCAAACATTTATGAATATGTTTTCATGAAATTTTCAAAACATGCTAGTCTGTATAAACTAAACCTAAATTTTCCTTTTTATTGTTAAAAATAATATATTTTTAGGTGATTATACTATTGAAATTTTCTTAATTTTGCATTAGCTAAATACAACTTTGTATTAAAAATACAAAAAAGCTTTAAATACAAATTTATTTAGGTTCAGGGTAATTATTATAATCTGAAGTATAATTACGCATCAAAATTTTTATTCTAGTTGCAATACTTATTCTGTAATCGAGCGCGTAAGCTGTTATGCCGATTTTTTGCTCGTCAAATGTCTGACAGTTTGGAGCCCCCTATCAATTCTAATTCTGCAACTTTCACTTTTTTAAATACATGAAATGAAAGAACATACTTATATCTTTCATCCCAATAAAAAATTGTGTTTTAAAATCATAAACATTTTAATATATTTAATGTTGAAAATGGACTTTTCTGTCATATTTCCCAAATTTAAAGGTTCTAAGCCCCCTTAAAGTCTTCTATGAAGGCATCTCATTTCAGGCCGTATATCTAAACGTTGTTGTTGCCAAATAATAATACACACATACATATATATAACATATAGGTCAAAAAAACTTTTCCGCGCATCAAGAACTAAATATTTTTTCAGCGGTTAAACTAAGGCATTAAGTTATGTTTTAGCGACTGTACATTTTATATTTCTGTTGGCCAAACGTACATAATATTTTAATTTTATTTTACTTAAAGTTTATTTTTTTCTGTTTTACTACGCTTCGTAATATATATTAGAAATTGTGTTATTTTTCAAAGTTGTCATAGAGTTAGAACCGAAATTTGAGAAACATTGTGAGGAATGTTTTAGTTTGAGTTTAATTTTTTTTTTCGTTGTTATTAGCGATAATAAAACCTCCCATTGTCAACATCGATATTTATATAAAAATAATAATGAAAACAAATTTGCTGGTCTCAAGTTTAAGACATACTATTCGTTCTATATAAATAATAATTTTGTCCTTCAGAAGTATGGAATAAAAGTTTTAAAAAATCATACATATTCAAGCCTATATCACGCCTATTTATCATGCAGTAAAATTGCTTATCTAAAGTTTAGATGACTGATAGATTCGTTTGAACCACCTATAGAACAGAGTCAAATAAAAGAAATAGCCTAACCTGTGTTTGCGATTTCAGATTCATCATTCTGTACAAATATTTCTTTAAAATATATTCTTTAACATACACTAAAGTAGTTTATATAGTTTATTTTTATAGGTGTAGAGTGCAGAAATTTAAATTTAGAAACGATATTTCGTGTCCAGTTGGTGTGATCTGAAATTTACAATGCTACAAAATTTTACCATCGACGGCCTGTAAAAATTCTAAGATAATGTTTGGCTGTATGCGAGCCAGTTTTCCGAATTTCTAAACGATCCTATGTTCTAAGATTGACTATCTTGCATAATTTTATCTCTTGCATCCCTGTTTAGGCAAAGACAGTGGAAAGTCGGAGAATTTTTGTTTATACCTTGCTTATGTTCCGTGATACCGAATTGTATAAAATTTCTTCTCTTAGGTCCTGTTAGTTTTAGAGGTCTGATCCTATTTCATTATAAAATAATTTTAAAAATTCAATTAATATTAAAAATATAACCTGACGTTTTAAATATTTTAAAAGTTCCTTTAAACGAAATTTTTTAACACTTCCACAGCCGTTTTCCGCATATTTTGTACACACAGACAAATGAATGCAAAGTATTCAAGTTGTTGTTTCAGTTGTTGTTTCACTATTGTTTCAGATAATCACCTAAATTTACTAATTATTGCTTATTTAATTTTTTGTATAGCAAATTATTTTCTGAAAGTTTAGATAAATTTCCTTTTTTGGTATCTTTTTTTTATACCTAGCTATTTAATAATTTATAAGAAATTTTATTGCAGCTATAGAATAATATCCTGTTTTTGCCTTATTTTGAATGCTCATAAGTAGAGAGATATTTCTCCACCAGCTTGCCAAATGATTGGGATATCTAAGTACTCCACAAAAGGTGCTAACTCCGAAAGCCAACTCAAGCATGAATGATTTTAATGTGTTAAATTCTACTTTAAGGAGCCACAGGACTCTTAAAGCTTCAAAAAATTCGAAATTTTAATTTTTTTTAGATGTTAAAACTCTTGTCTTTTATGAACATTTTGATATAATTGTTTCCTTGAAATTCCCATTAGAACACATGTTATGACCTTTGAAATTATACCACTCAACAGCTGAAGCGGCGTTTCCGAAACTTTTAAGTCATTTTTCTCCAAATGATGTTTTTGGGCATAACGCGCAGGATATCTCAAAAACTTCTGAATGTTTTTTCATGAAATTTTCAAAACATATATTTCATGTTAGTCTGCATAAACTGAACCTAAAATTTCCTTTTTATTGTTCAAAAAAAATATTTTTAGGTGATTATACTGTTGAAAAGTTTAAAATTTTGTATTAGCTAAATACAAGTTTGTATTAAAAATATAAAAATGCTTTAAATGCAAATTTTCTTAGTTTCAGGGTAACTGCTATAATCTGAAGTATAAGTAGGCACCAAAAGTTTCATTCTAGTTGCAAAATTTCTTTTCTAATCCTACGCGTAATCTGTTATACCAATGTTCTTGTCAAACGGCTGACAGTTTGGAGCCCCCTGTAGATTCTAATTCTGCATCTTACAATTTTTTAAATGCATGAAATGAAAGAATATACTTATATTTTTCATCTCCATAAAAAATGTGTTTTAAAATCAGATACATTTTAAGATATTAAATGTTGAAAATGGTCTTTTTTTCATTTTTACCAATTCTAAGAGTCCTGAGAGACCTTAAACGGTGATCTCATCGGTATAACACCTCCGTGTTCAAAAGATCACTATAGCGGTCACAAACAACCAACCGGCAAAGTACCGAGTTATTTTAAATAAGTGACTTGCAAATAACCTACAGAATTTTAGAAGCTCATTACAGAACACGCCGACAACCAACCGGCCAAGTACAGAGTTACTTTAAATAGGTGACTGTCAAGAAGGGTATACTTATTTTTAATAAGTATAGACAATCCAAATTCATTACAAAATATCATTTTACAAGCATCGAATTAACTAAAATAACGACGATGGAATTAATTCACATTATTTAATATATTAAACCGAACATTATTTAAAAAAAAAACATTCTTTTACATCAGTATGAATAACATATAAATGTATGAGTGCTTGTATTATTTATCCTTTTTTAATATACATTTTCATGTATATTTAATCTGATTAAAACTAGTCGTTATTCTTGCAGTTAATAAAAATACTCTGGAAAAACAGCTAAAAATCGATAGATTTTTAGAAAGATATTTTTTATTAAAAATGCATAAAAACGTTGCAGACAGCAAACACATTTCAAATATTCAAAAAAGAAGAATAGAAATATCTGTATATTTATATTACCGATCGTGACAGAAATTTCTAACATCGACAAAAATAATTCTAAACTTTCTTCGCATACATTTCTGAATGTGACTAATACATAGGGAAAAGTCTCAAGTTTATTGTGGTTCAAAGTAACATTTTGTAAGTTATTGAATGAAAAAGTGGACGTAAATCTTTCTTCTATAAATAAATAAATCACCCAAGTAACTTTAGTTTTTGAAGCATGTGCCTTACCATAACATTGTAAAATCTTTCTTAAGTTGCTTGCTCGTACTTTCTCTTTCTTTAATCTTGACATTTTTAGAAAGAAAAACAAATATTAGAATAATAGTTTGATGTTTTAAAACGCACACTGAATTCATGATTTTCATTTTAATTCACTTTTTTAAAAATATGTTCTCATCCCCTATAAAGTAGTAAAACATGAAAATTAAATCTAAATAAAATGAATTTATACGGTTTAATGATAAATTTATGTATAGCAGGAGAAAAAAAAAAATATTTCAAAGAAAAATGAAACTTTGACGCATTGCAGTGTTTTACTCAACCATGACATAAATGATTCAATAAATGCATGGCAAGTCATTATAAACTTAATTATGCATTTAAAGAATTTTAGGGACAAAAGCCTTTTCTTGGTGCAAATTCTACCCACGATAAATCACAAACCAGTATGTTTGCGTACTGATAAAATAGCAAATTCGAAAACTCTGATTCAACCTAGATGTTTCCTTTGATTAAAAGTAGAGCCCACTAAAAGAGTAGTAACATTCGGGCAAGAAAATTTGATTGCCCGATATGAATTTGATGAAAATTTTAGAAATTTTAGCGTGGTATGAGGCGTCTCAATTGTGTATCTAAACCAATGTTTGTATATATAATGCTTTGAAGTTTATTTACTTATTTGCTTTATTTTATTCAGAACATAGATCAGACTTGTTTGTTTGACAACAAGTGTGCCTGGTTATAAACCTTTATTAATATGAGGACAGGATAAGCACAAGGAAACAGACGTAAATGAAGATTATAGACAGGACTTCACAAAGTGTGTACAATAAAGTCACCGAGTGCCAAATATTGCACCTCAATTTAGGCAAACGGTTGCATTTATGTCCTTGGCCATAGAAGATACGTTTTCATGAATGTACGAAATATTTGTATAGATAGGTCTAATAATAAATTATACAAAAAATTGGGCATTTCATACACTTACGTTTACATATCCTGATGAGATAGTGAGATCAACATAATATCCCCTGTATTCCAACGCGTATAATCGATTGATCACTATAATTACTTAAAAACAACTGAAAAACTCGGCATGTAAAATTATTCTTTTACTCAATTAGTTAAAGTTTCAAAGTACTTTCAGTGAATTATTAGTATTAGTCCAAGAGCTGTTAAACATTTTAGGGAAGGTATTTGAGGCACCCTGAAAATTTGTGCAACACTTCTTTTGTAATGCCTGAATACAAAATCGAATGTCTGGCTGAAGGATCGTGGCCCAAAACCTGTGCCAGACAAAAAATGGCACTTGACACGTGTCTGGCACAGTGTTTGTGCCGACTAAAGTGTCTGTCATTTTCAAAATATTTTTTTCTAAGCATAAATATTATTGTGCCTCAATCTCAGCGTGCCTCAAATACCTTTTTTGGGTAGTCAAAAAATGGCACTTGACACGTGTCTGGCACAGTTTTGGGGCCGACTAAAGTGTCTGTCATTTTCAAAATATTTTTTTCTAAGTATAAATATTATTCTGTTTCAATCTCAGAGTGCCTCAAATACTTTTTTGGGGTAGTGTCAAAAATGGCACTTGACACGTGTCTGGCACAGGTTTTGGGCCACGATCCTTCAGCCAGACATTCGATTTTGTATTCAGGCATTACAAAAGAAGTGCTACACAAATTTTCAGGGTGCCTCAAATACCTACTCAAAAATGTTCAACAGCTCTCCTACTATATTTAAGTCAAGAGTTTTATCTTGTAATTAATATGACAATGGATCTCTTAAACAAAAAGGATTTAAAAATGAAGTACGAACATTGAATAGCATTATTACACATTTGTGAAATGTTTTAAACAATATGAATCATAATTTTTTGAATAGTCAAAAACTAAAAACTATTTTCTCACAACGTGAGATTATATAGTGATTTATTTACATAGTGGTTTTTTTTTTTTTTTTTTTTTTTTTTTTTTTTTTTTTTTTTTTACTATTTGCGTGAGTATCTCCACAAACACTGAAACGAAATGTTCAACAAATTTATTCCCAAACCATCTGTCATCCTAGAAAAGGAAAAGTTTCAGGATTAAATTATTTTATAGTGCTAGATGGAAGAAACACAGATTTCACAATTAATTTCACAGTTCATTCGTACAGTTTCCTTTCTGACCACTCCTTATTATAATGTTGTTCTCATCTACAACCATTTTTAAAATATGCAAATATGTTCGGCTATTACTAATTTTATATTTTTGCCTCAATTTCGAAGTATTTAATGAGTAAATCTGTGCATGAAAGTTTCAGCAACATCTTCGCCACTTTGAAGCTAAAACTTTTTTGAGTAATAATTAAAAAGGTCTGAAAAACATCCCGAGTGTATTAATGGTCTTTTAGTTGGTATATAATGATATAACTTTATTTTTACTGAAGACGAGTGCGTCTACGTCTTCAGAATCTTTGATATCTGGTATTTCTAGCTACATGGTTGAAATGCGCACTTCCTTAAAAATTAGGAATTATTAATACTGCCTCTTTATCCAAGATTTTGAGATATATTACTTTACTGTAGAAAAAATAGATTAACTAATCCAACAAGTCTGTTCATACTTCAAAAATTCATAAAAATTTACCAAATTTTTGTATAGGAGTAGCATTTTCCTGTAAGACCTGACCAATTGTCAGAATGTTTTTTTAGAAAAACGTAGTGAAAGAGAAATTGGAGTTTATTTGTCATATATGCTGCAGACAAACGGATAGTTTGACAAGTTTAATTGTACAAACCGCACTCGGATACGACAATTTGTTTACTTTTTATGAATTTTTGGTCTTATTACTGGTCTTACCCTGTATATTAAAACCTAAATATTTTTAATCATAATTGAATTCTGATTTCAGCTTATGACGGTATATATACATCTAATATGACGGGAGAAATGTTCCAGAATGTATTCTTGGCATTTTTTATTTTGTTACGATTTACCTTTCTTCTTCAAATCTGGTAACTTGCTGCTTTACAAGAGTTGCTGTACTATATTTATGATACAAATTTATTCTAGGTATATAAACACATTTTTATGTGTTTTTTTAATCCTTTCAAAATCTGTTCTAAATCTGCTGAGTTATAACTAAATTATTTTGAAGATAAATGTTCTGCAATTTTTTAAACATCTTTGTTTACTAGTGAAATTATCGAAGAAGATTAAAAGCAACGTTTATATATATACTGTGCGATTATTTTCTTCTGTAGATTCTACTTACTGAATGCGATGCCCAATTTTTCCAAATACGTACATTCGTACAATTCTTAATAAAGAGCTCATATTCATTTTATTCACCATCGTAAGAACCGTCAACATTTTAGAAAATAAAACGTCGTTTATCGTATATTATTTATTTAAATTGTGTGTGCTTACTTTTTGAATTTTATGTACTAATTAGCTTTATTATAAAAGAATTTGAGAAAAGGTTACAACAGTAAATTGACTTCGAACGGACTGAAAAACACTTTCTGTTCAAACATTTGTCTCTCATATAACATAAAAATATGCAACAATTTAATGAAAAAAAAAACATTTTAAGAGAAAAATATTTATTAAATTTTCAAAATTAATGATATGTATGACAATGTGGTGCCGCTATCTCTGAACGATAAGTTACTTTAGAATTAATCCAGTACTCGTATTTAGATGCCAAATTAAGTTTTAGAGGTATAAAGAGTTATTAATCTTAAATACTTCTTACGAATGATATTAAGTTTTGTTTATTTTTATTGTAACTTTATAAGTAACTAATAACAATTCATTAAATTTCTTGTCTATTCGTCTTCTCTAATTAATTCTCTAACACTCCGACATCACTAACAATAATTATCTTTTCTGAAGCATTTCTGACGCAGCATGTTTTCTTCTTTTTCTGGATTTTGCACTAATTATCCCTTTCAATAAACCAACAACCAAAAACGTTCAGAGATTTATCAAGCAATTTCTTCTTTCTTACAAAACTATTTATGAAACTCCAGTACTTTTTTTACATTGATTTTACTTAAACTTCACTCGAATTTCTTGCTTTCCACATTTTGATATTCAGTTTTTTGAGGACACATATCATTGAAGTTATCTATGAGAAACATTTTTCGTTTATCCATCAGGCATATAAAAAAATATCAAATATATCTTTATGCTTTCGAGCGAAATAAAAATTTAATAGTTAAGATTTTAAAGATAAACGTTCCATGGCGTCTAATTTTGATAAAGTGTCAAGTTAATTAACATTTTTATCTATTTTTAAACAACAACAACAAAAGAAAACACTCGAAGCTGTGAATTTTAATTAATATTCGTTTTAAAAACTTTGCGTCTCTTAAATCTTTAATGCATTTCAAATGTAGAACTATATACATATATATATCACTGTTTAAAAAAAATTCTGTTAATTAATTAAAAAATGTGCTATTTTTGAATTAACATATTTTAGTAAATTTCTTACTGACAGGCTTTAAATAAACTGCGGTATTTCCACTTAAAGCTAATTACTTAATTTATTTTCTAAAAAGTTCCATTTTGAGTAGTGAACGACTTTTTTTCTAAATAGAAAAATTGTGTTCAAATTCTTTGGCTCCTGTCTCATTTTTTGCAAAAATTGTCTCTTTGTATTCCATTTGACAATTTCTTTCTTTTATTATAGTATCTATATCTCAAGTCTCAATCGTATAAATTTTCAGTTATGAATATAGGATGTGCCTTAAGTCCATCCACATTCCAGAAATTCATTAGAATAGCACATTGTTGTATCGGATTGCAATTTGCACCACAAAACGGTTCTAAGTACGTAGAGTCCTTGGAACTTCAAAGGAATCTGGCATCACTATTGATGATTAGAAATATTCAATATTCTATTTAATTTTTAAATAACTGAATTCGTAATGGTTTTCTGCAGTGAAATAAAGCGCAATATTTATTCTATACGAATTTGAACCTATAGGTAATGCCTCCATTGCTCTAAATTTTATTTATTTTACAGCTATTGGACTATCTATGCATAATATTAAGATATAATACTCTACGTAGATAGTATCATTCTTTTCAGATTTATTTACTAAACCCGTGGATCTGAAGCTTATAGTAACAGTCATTATTGAATTTCTGGCAAAAGAAGGTTGTGTACCTAATGCAATCCAAAATCACCTGAACAATCTTTATGAGTATGCTGTAATGGACATAAGCAATGTGCGGCTTTTGGTGAAGGAGTTTGGAAATGGGGAAACGGATATTGCAGATAAAATGAGAAGTGGCCTACCGACAACATCAGTCACAGATGAAAATCGAGAATGTGTTGATGAATTGATCCGAGGAGACAGACACGTTATAGTTCAGAATGATGCTAGTCCATTAAACGCCTCGTATGGCTCTGTCCAAGTATTAATTGCTGGGTCAAAAAGAAAAAACTTGAATTTTTCTAAAATTGTTTTGATGCCTGGTTTAACCGATGGCGCAAATGTGTGCAAATGTATGGTAACAATATTGAACAATAGTTTTGTGTAGAGGCTAATATTGGCTGTATTTAATTTGTTGAAAGTTTCGCTACCTTTATAATAGTGATACGCAGAACTCTATTCAGCTCCTTAGGATGAAATATTTATAAATTTTATTCCTTTTCTGCCTATTATTTCTTGAATGTACCAGAAAGTAGTAAGTTTAGTTTCAAATCAAATTTTGAAAGTATTATCAAAAAAACCTTTATAATGATACAAAAAAATTAGAATTTATTATAAAAATAAATTTGTCGAGATTATGTTTTTAAAAATAATGTATGATTCATTCCAAGTCTAGTAAATTAATTTTTAAAAGAAAGAGGTAAAAATCATTGAAAGAATCTCCAAATTAATTTTAAAACTTGTAAATAACATTGTTACTCAGAATACTTGTATATGACTGTGTGTTAAGAATATTTAAAAAACGTTTAAAGTTTATACATTCTTGATGGTTTATTACTTATCTTTTAAGGAGGAAGAACCGCCTATGCGCGGTAGCCTTGTATGCTGCATTATTTGAAATAAAAGGTCTGAGTGCGTAATTATAGTACAAGCTCTCCTGGCAGCGTCCGTTGAGATGGTCATTTTCGACGCTCAAAATAAATTATACACTACTATACGGAAACTGTGGTGGCTCTCAGAACCATGGTAGAGTTGTATACCCCAGATATAGACATACACGAAATACAAAAAAATTTTTGCCAGTACTGAAATATTTCTCATTTTTGTGTATTTTAAAAGAATAAAAATGCTATTGAATTTAGGAACAAAAGTATAGAGAAACATTGTAACACAATAAGAAATAATCAGAAAAGAAACAAAAAATCATTACTTGCTGGCACTGTTTAAAATGAGTTTGTTTACATATATTTTACTAGCTTCTCAATATAGAGAGGGCTCCTTGGGAGAATCTGCAGCACATTAGTAGGGTTACTGTATTTGGCTATTTATCGCTTGTTTGGCTAACGGATTTTGTATTTGTCTTCTCTGTAAGCATATGGTAGAAAGGGCTCCGGATGAACATGAAGACCGCTCCGAAATTAAAAGTTTATTAAAGAAAATCTGTAGCTAAATATGTTAACGTTTCGAAGTAGCTATCTTAGTTGGTGTTGTATTAATGCAAAAATTAAATTGCTTATGTATGATACTATTAAAACTGAATATTAGAGTTTACTAATTTCAAAATTTAATAAAAAATTTGCAAAGAATATATATATGTAGAGTTTTTGCAATTCACAAGAGAGCAAAAATAGGAGTTAAATAATTTAAGAAATGTAACAATTTTTTAGCAATTTTGTTTTTTGAAAAATTAATTTAAGATCTCATTTTCTCCCTCTTTGTTATGATTGATGAGGAGAATGCTAAGAGAAATTGTAATATTTTTTAAATATTTGTAGGGTTGAACAGGGCCCGATTTAGACGATGGGGGGGGGGCAAACATTATTCGGGGGCCCCCCCTTCGATCTTTTGAAATTTTTCGTGAATTATTTTGAAATGATTAAAACGAAACTTCATACCTATTGTATGTAGACTTAAATTTCATACCAAGTACTATTCACATCTGTATACGGTATAGTACAAGAAAAATAACTTTAAGAAACTATAGCATACATTTTGTTGCTGTTGTTGTTATAGGAATATAAAGATAAATGTGAGCCGTTAAAATGTAAATACAGTTCTCTCAGGTATTATTAGCTGTTTGTGTTAATACTTTTCTATTTAACTTAATCTTTGTATTCAATCAACATGCATTTGGGTAATTCCATCATATAGAAAGGCATGTGGTGGCATGCATTTAATAATATTAGCAACAAATTTCAATACTTGTTATGTTGTTACTGCATTCCCCGTGGTGCCATAAAGTACTTTGGTACAAAGTTTCATAATATGAAAACAGAAAGCAACATATAGCAGATGTGTGATATTACTGTAATATTTTAATTAAAATTATGTACTTAAAAAATTTTATGAAATCAGTAAGGAAGAAATTAAATATCACAATATTAAAAATACTTTAAATTAAATCTGGTCACTTTTGGATATTTTTATCATTTGGCTCTTCTTTAACTAAAACTTATATCTGCCCTTGGGGGACCCCTCAAATCGGGGGGGCCGGGGCAGCTGCACCGCATGCCCCTGCATTAGTCGGGCCCCGAGGTTGAATTAAGATAATTTTATAGCTCGGGCGGAGAGGGGGATCGGTGCATTTGAGAAGTTCCAGGGGAAATTTCCACTTTAAAATCATTAAGAAAAATAAAATCCTAAATCTTCCAGAGAAGGGGTTGTACTTCCCGTACCAGGACCACATACTTAATTTATCATTGAGAATTTTTGTTTAGACATAGCTTTAAAATGTTATCGTTAAAAGTTTTTAGCCGCCAAATAAAATCTTATGTAAAATATGCTTTAAAGAGAACTGCGGCAGGTTTAGATTGTAGTAAGGTAAGTTTTATTGTTGGTGTGGTATTTGTGACGAAGACTTTTAGATAAGTAATTTGTATTTGACACTGGGGATTATTGCTTAGCAAAAATTATAATTTAAAGCAGATTTTTTGTTGTTGAAAAAAATCACATGTCTTATGCCACAACAAAAGACAAGAAATTGATTAACAATAAATTAAAAAAATAAAGAAAGAGAAAGTAACTAAGTTTCACAATACAAAACGAGTTCTCTATTATACGTCTGTTAGTGCATTATTATTAAATAAAAACTATTTCAGTTTATTTAATTTATTTTTAAGGATATTTTTTATAAGTGCCCTGATTTTAAATTTCAGAAACATTTATTTCATTATCTTAAAAGTAACAACAATTCCTGAAATAAAATATTGTATACACATTAGTTTTAAAAATAAAAAAAATATTTTGTTTAGATAATTTTATTGAGGTTGCCAAGAATCTTCGGAAAATTCGAGCAAAATTGATGCTTAAAAACCAATTTTTGAGACATGCTATCCATTTAATGAACTATTACTCTCTCTCTATATATATATATGCACTAGTTGTTTTTCTCAAATGATGAAAATGACTCGTTTGAATCACGATAAATTTTACTAATAAAAAATACTCGGTAATAAAAATCATGCTTATACAAACAAAATCACTTTTAATTGTACTTTATTACATGACATTCCCTTTCATTCAAATTTGTTATTTCATCTTCAAAAATGGAATGGAAGGGATTGAAAATTACTAGTAACTTAGAAAAAGAGTAACTTATGTCCTATTAGCTTATATGCTTTAAAAATAATTAATTTCAAAGTATTAAGTTTGAAATAATAAACATAAATAAACTAAACAGAAACTAAAAAAGAGCGTAGAAGGTAGAGGCGTATAAAAATGCCTGAATTTTTTCAGAACTTAAAAAATAAAATTAAAGCTTATCAACACATAATATTGATACTATATTACATAAAATGTACTGGAAATTTTTCACTCTAAAAGAAATATCCAGTTACAAATAATTACATACTGTAATAAATAATTGTTTACAGTTTGAATAAATGAAAACATTACATAATAAAATAAAATTAATTATTTTTATATAAACAACACTGATACAAATTGATGAAACATAATATTATATTAAATATGATTAATGTTGATTAAAATGTTTGCATGAATCAAACGAATGTAAAACATTATTCTGGTTCCCCCCCCCCCCTTTTTCACGACATAATGAAAATTTATTCTGATCCCCCCTCCATTTTTTTTTTCATTTAATTCGCAATCTGTTTTGACGTTGACGGGCTCACATCAGCACAGAGGAATGCCCAGCCCATAGCTTAATTTTCCCCTTTCAGCGCGTTGGCGGAGACTTTCCGCTGGACGCCAAGTAATGAGGCAGCCAACAACAGGCGCATGCGCCGTACAAACTCTCCTTAAGAGCTCACTCTATATTGAGCTTATACTATATATTTTACGTTAAAAAGAGAACGTGCAGTAATTTGTAAGTTGAGATGTGTAGAACTTCTCTTAGCCGAATTATGTTAAACTTTGATTGGTTTGCAGGTGCGAATTATTTTCCTACGCCAAATAGCACAGCAAAATTCATCGAAGGGAACTTGCTTTGCAAATAACTTCATCTATGGTTAACCATTTTTATGTTTCACATAGGAATGAATTTATTGTGTTTACAGGGTTGCTACGTTTCGGGGAATTTTCAGATCCGGAAATTCTTCGGTACCAGTATTTTCTTATAGAAAATTGCTCCTTAAATAAATTGAAATTTCGTGCGTTTAACCTAGATTTAAATTTCTATAAATAAATACTGACATTTCACCTGGAAAATACCCTGAAGTGTGGCAGCCCTGGTTTACTTCGATGAAATGAGAGATTGGACAGTCATTCAAATTTCAACTGAAGACATCTCAAAATATATACATATTTGAATGTAAACTCATCTCGCAAACTTATTTTTTAACGATCTTTCTAAAAATGTAACTTTTATGCAACTTTTCAAAAGAAAAAAAATAAAAAAAAATAAATAAAAATAATTTTGAGATTTTTTTTTTTTAATATGATGCGCTAATATTGTATTCAGTGGTTCAGTGAACCCTGCATCAATTTCAGATAGTCGCGTTCTATGCACTACCACCATTATATAAATGAATTATATAATAACACCGTACAACAGTGGTTTTGTCCTTGAACTAAAATTAGTTGATTCTAGATCAGTTTTTGGCGCTGATTCCGAATATGCTTTCCGTTTATCTCTAGGTGATCCAGGTTTTGAGAAATTTGCATGTTTAAATTTATGCAAATTTAAGCTTTTTTGTGCTATTTTATGCAAATTTTAGATACAATATATGTCACATCTAATTACGTTTTCTAGATAATTACTACTTGACTATTTGCTTCAGATAAATGTCACGATTTGCACATTCTTAACATTTATTTATCAGTTATTAAGCCTAATTTGCATATTTTCCAATGGTGTAATGTTTACATCACCATCAACTTTAAAATAGTTGCCACAGAATTGACGTAATGTTTTTCTAGACTAGATTTTTATGCTGATTTCAAATCTGCAGTCTGTTTTCTTATGTCATGTCTAGTTTTTGAGTAAGATGAAATTCTACTTTTGCACGGCATTAACACAGGTTCGATATAAGACGCTTTTTAGGGGTGTGTAATTCATTGACACGAAGGTGAAAGGGGTCAGATTCATATCAGAGACATAAACAGAAATTTATATAATCGAAAAAAAAAATAAGTAGTAGAATCTATCCTAACTAATTGAAGTTTATCATACAAAGTATCATAAAAAGCTATTTCTCGCTTTTTTGACCAAAAACTAAAATTTCACTTTTTTCAAAAACTAGCCCTCTAAGTGTTTGGGGCGTAATATTCCGCTCACTAAGCTCCAGATTTCACAGCAATATCAGCAATATTTAACATAATATAATTCTATAGATTTAATGAATTTTAAATACATTGAAGAATGATTAATACTCTCAAGGATTACATTCATATTTGTAATTGAGTTTTCTTTATAATGGTAAAATAATCATATTTTCTTAGCATTTAAAACAAAATGAAAAGAAAACAACATTACAATGTTACCCTTTTGCAAGACACTCGGAGGGCTACACATGATAAAAGAAAACAGGTACAAGTTTTGAAATTAGCTCAAAAAACTGGTTTAGAAACATATTAGCGTACTCGTGCGGCAGAAATATTTGAACGTCAAGAAACATTATTAGAAAAACATGAAAAATATGCAAATTAGGTACAATATTTCACAGTCACATGTCAGTATAATCTCAGAGACAACGTTTTTGTGAAGGAAATTAGGTAGTAATCATAACATAAAACAAAAAACCCTGTCTGATATTGCTTTATACCATAAATTTGCAAATAATTTTATAAAATTTACTAAATTTGCATAAATTGAAATATGCAAATATCTCTCAAACTAAGAGTGCTGGACTAAATCTAAAGCTAGATTCGGAATCAGCACAAGAAATCGCATAAAAATTAACTAATTTCTGTTTTAGCACAGAGCAAAAGTTCAAATTTGTTGACCATTGTAATGGTACATTAATTGTTTTAATACGAAAATTGCGTATATTTTTGTGAAATAATACAAAAGTACCTTCCGTGGGCGGGGTTATCATATGCAAAAGACGAGTATTGGCTTCAGAATAGTCGGAACCAGAAAACATTTTGACATACAGAATCTTTTTAAAATAAAGAATCCGCATAAATTAAAACCTCGGATTAGTTTAAATATGTTTAAGAAATGAGGAATTGAGACTGCTTTTCTCATACGCAGGTAAATCTCCTAAGATAAAATAAAAAGAAATCGGAAAATAACAATTTGTACATAAAATTTACGATTTGTCGATGTTTTTGTCGGCAATAATTTTGTGAACGTGATATTTTGATGTCAATGTTTTGACTGGCGATGTTTTTGCAAGCAATGTTTGATACGATACCACATAAAATTGCGAAAAAAATCGAAATTTTTTTGTCAGTACAAACAAAAAATTCAAATAGAATCATAATTAAGTGTCGATTTCACAAATTCTTATTATTTTAACGTAGTGTGGCTTACACCACAAGACTTGCCACATGGTAGGATTTTTTTGTAAAAAAAAATATATCAGAGGAAAATGGAATTACTTTTTTCTCATGCCACAAGAAATCGGACACAAATGCAATTCGTATGGAATGAAACCGCACTCTCGTATGACATTTAGTCATTTTTCAGAATATATTTTTTAAATGAACCGATTTATGGGGCATGCTGTGTTTTCCACTTCAATTTATCACTCGTACATTTATTTAAAATGAAAAATCCTGATGAGCCCTTGATCTTTTTAAAAATTAAAAATATATGTTTGCTAGATAGTGCTATTTTGCGTGCTCTTTTTATTTAAATAGGTAATTTAATACATACTTGAAAAAACATGTTTTCAAAACATCGAGGGTATTTGTTGTTGTAATTGTTGTTGTTGTTGCTGTTGTTTTTGTGGTGGGGGGGGGGGGATAAATATAAACATGCGTAATTGCAAACAGTATGATGTCGCAATGCATGTGTATTCATTTTGCCTTTGTAATATTACACAACCCTACATGTCTTATCATTTCACAAAAATATTATCGACAACTTACTGGGTTTCAGTGGAAATTTGATGTAGCAAATCATCAACTCAGAACATCTCAATGGGATGAAAAATAGATGCAAACACATGTAATGGTATGAGTTTATATCATTGACCATTGACGAATTAGTGGTTGCTGCTGAAAAGTTTCTGGTTCATTTCATGTGAAGTCGCCTAAATTTGTTTATTATTTATTTAAACTATTATAACTTATTCTGAAAGGTAGTTTTCGAGTTATGCTTAAAAAATTACCGGCATCACAAACTGTTTCTAAACGATTAAAAATTAACAATAAGTTTTCGAAACATTAAACCTGCATAATTCCTAAACTACTTAACATTATAATTTGCCGTTTGGTATTCTAAAATAAAATTACTAGAAAAACCAAATATGAGGCCAAAATTACATGTCAGTATTTGAAAATTTCTTGTTTGGCACAATATCTATACGTACACCACCAGTATGAAAAATTCATTAAAACCATAAATTGACATATGTTCTTACTAATCGGTTAGTAATAGTTACAGTTTTATATCATAGAATGCGAAAGATTCAATATTGGGTGTCCTCTCCTCATTTTTAACGATTGTATATACTAAATGAAAGAATTATAAGATGAATACCATAATATCATTTGACAGAAGAAAAATATCTGAATGTCAAAAGACAGTATTTAATTTCAATAATTTGCATCAATGTACTTAATACTCTGTTTCTAATACTGCTAATGAGAGGGCTCATAACTCGATGTCTCAAAAACATATTTGTATGTACAATGTGATCACAAATATGATGGGTGCATTAATAAAATTAATTAAATGAGAACGGAAAGCCATAGAATTATGCCATTTGCTGCATTCTTATTGTTAAACCAGTAAATTTTTAGTCACACGAAGTTTAAAATTTAATTACGGAGTTTGGCAATAGAAGGCGCTTCTAATTTTCCATTTATTCATCGCGTGCAATAACAACATGGCGCAGTCCGAGCACGAAATTAGCAGAAGCCCGCGCCAGTGCTACAGACGGAAAGCTCTCACATGCAGCAGAGAGAGAGGTGTGCTATTCCAGCTCGGTAGTAGTTTGCGAATTTTGATGGTACATCTAGTCTTTCAAGTACACTACCCCTTAGAAAAGGTCACAAGAAGTCAAATCCGGCAAATTGGGAGGCCAATCCATGCCACTTCTCGAATGCTTTAAATAAACCCTTGTAATAACCCGCTCATCGAAATGTCCATAGAGAAAATTGAAGACTCCATCTGTTCGATGCAGTCGGGCACCGTATTGCATGAATCACGAGATGTTCTCATGGTCCTCCAAGGCATTTTGTACCACTACAAATTCACACATAATGTCCAAATAGAGTTCTAAAATAACCATTTGGTATCAGAAAAATGGCGCAAGACATTATAACCAAACCATGACTTTTGAGTATATCGCTCGCGAATGTCTCTCGTGCATTTTTGGCAGCAATACTGATTGTGGGTCTGAATCTTGTCTGAAAATGAGTGTAGGCTGTGACGCATTATACGGTGTCCTGACATACGTTATATTCCAGCCAGAGCTACAACACAGCGACCAGAAAAAATCCCCAAATTCGCAAAACATCGCGCAAAATGAGCTAAACTCGTCAAAAAATCGCGCATTTCGTCAAAGGACCGCGAAAAAATTTTGTTAAAAGAGCGCGAAAAAAACGCAAATTTTGTCAAAGAATCGCAGAAAAAACGCGAATTTCGCCAAAGAATCGCTGAAAAAACGCGAATTTTGTCAAAGAGCCGCGAAAAAAATGCATACTTAGCGCCAGGAGGAGATTCCCCGAGGCGCGGATCCAGTGTGTGTGTGTGTGTGTGGGGGGGGGTGGACCCCCCCAATCCAACGCTTTTAACGGCAGTTTTCGCGGAACAGGCAATCAAGCAAACGAAAATCAAACACTTTTCGGGTGTCAATCATAAACCTCATTGACGTTTCGCCAATTAATGATCAAAATAGGATTATGTCCTGTCAAAAGGCATATGGCGCCAAATTTTTGACACTATGGGTTTAGGTGGGGTTCGATGCCACTTAGTGTACATTTTGTTGAATTTCTTCAACAGAAATTTGACACCGTTATGCGGATCCCTTTAAAGTGTGGAAACTTTTTCATCTTTTCAAAGAGGCTGCACTTCTAATTTCTGTATAATATTTTTCCAGAGAGCTCTTTTGTTTGAGAAAAGAATGGTATTCGTAGCAATTTTCATAGAAAGAAAGAAGCAAAAAAAAAGAAAGGACCTTTTAAAACTTCAAGCATCTTAATATTTTCTCAAAAAAGCCACTAATGTTTTAAAAAAAATTACTGCTATTGCCACCCACAATGGTGAATTTCAAGGGGTATTTGATGAATGAACAAAAAATGTCTTAGTCAGTTAAAAGCTAAAATACATATGGTGTGTTAATTTGTTTAAAGCCAACTTGGTAAACCAGTTCTTCCTTTATCTATTTACTTAATGAAAGGCCTTCTAGGTGATTTGAATAGAAAATGCCGCTCTACTGTCACCCACCATTCATTGTTTGGTTTACCATTTTTCGCTGTCTTTCTACCTCTTGTAGAGTAGCTATGGAAACAGACCTAGGTCTCAATAACAAATTTTAACCTAATAATGAGTAGATTATGAAGAAGTATACGCACCACTGAGATGACACATTTTGATTTTTCAAGGATGTTAAAACACCTTGAGATTTTTATTCAGTCCCTTTTTTTTTAATAAACCGATAAGATATGTAATTACCAGACTAAAAATGAAAAGAATAAAAATAAGACATTTAATAAATAAATTCTAGGGTAACATTTTTAATTTTTCGACACAATTAGTAACAATAAGTCATATTTTGAGGAGAGGAGCTTATATAATAGGGTAGGCCGAAAATACTTTTTTTCGATTTTCAATGATGGGTAGTGCGGAAAAGATGCTACTGGTGGCACTAAGTTGACACAAAAAATTTGAGATTTTTCGGACAATTCCTTCATATGCGGAAATGGCTTGAAGTTTGGCTCAAATGCTGATTTTTGAATTTTTTTTTTTTTTTTGCAACAGTTTAAAAAATGTTAAATTTAAGTTTTTTTTAGCTGAATTTACTTGAAATGTAATATTTAGTGTACGAAATGTTTAAATAAGCTCTAATTATGTATGATTTAATAGTTATGTGCATTTTGAACTAGGTGACATTTATAGATTTTTCGCGTATATGTGAGCAAAAATTGCAGGAATTGTGACTACAGGGATGAAAGATCTCGTCATCGGTAAAGACTTGGTCAGGAGTCAGAAAAAGAAACTTGGAAAGAAGATACTGGAGGAGGAAGATCTTAGAGGAAGAAAAATTACAAGCATCTTTTTTGATAGTAGAAAAAATAAAACGATCTTCATAAAAAAAGGGGGACTAGTAGCACCGTCGACAGAAAGACGAAACAAATATCACCATGTTGTCTGAACGTATTTTGGAATATTTGGGTCACTTGACACCTCCTTCTGACCACACCACTGCGGAGAAATAGCAAAATCATTATATAATTTTCTAAGCCAGAATAAAGCCTGCTTTGAAAAAAAATCAAGAAGAGAACTGCAACATTTGATATGTATTCTTCATACGAACGAGCTCCCACTCTGACAGGGACATCATATGTCTAAGCTAGATGGTAGACCCACTTGGCCTAAGATCTTTACCAACTGAAACGGAGCTAGATTAATAGAGTACTTAAATCTTCAGCCTTTTGCATTTTTTATGTCCATGAAACAGGAATAGGCCCGTAGAAATGAACAAGTACATTTTCACACGCCATTAGAGATTACGTGCTTCGTAATTCTCTCGACGGTGCCGCTTGTTCCTTTTTTCCTACAAAGATCGTGTTGTTGTTTCTACTATAAAAAAATATAGTTATAATTTTTCCTCCTCCAAGATATTCCTCTTCCTCTATCTTTTTTTCAAGTTTCTTTTTCTGTCTCCTGACTAAGTCTTTATCGATGACGAGATTTTTATTCCTGGTTGTCGCAATTCCTGCATTTTGAAGCACAGATGAAGCCCTTAACGCAGTTTACCCATATGATAAATCAGTTCTAAATCTGGTGAACGCTGTGTGAGAAAGGAATATGTGTTTGAGAGTGTCTGCTTTTGAAGGCCCTGGTTCAAATTCTGATTCAGACGAATTGCCTGTTTCAAAGTTCCCACTTTTTTAATCTTCTGACAAATAGCTGTATTTTAGGGCAGAAAAATAATTAAAATCCCACCTCGCAGTTACTCCCATCTCCAAATTCCCCCCTCATCTCTCGTGATGACTGATTGCGTTGTCATTGGTTTCTACTCCATATCTCCTCTGCTTCCCGAATTGCTGTCAAGACATGCTGTGATCCGGCATTCAAATATGTGATTCTGAAAGCATCGCAAAACCGGAATAGAATAAAGACAAAAGAGAGAAACCGACGAACGAACCAAACTATATTTACATTTTTTACTCAGCTATACGCGAAAAGGCTATAAAAAATCGCCTAATTCAAAATACACATAACTAATAAATAATAGATAGTCAGAGCTTATTTAATCATTTCGTACACTAAACATGACATTTCAAGTAAATTCAGCCAAAACAAATTTAATTTACCATTTAAAAAATTTTTGCTAAAAAAGTTCAAAAATGAGCATTTGAGCAAAACTCCAAGCCATTTGCGGCAAATGAAGGAATTGTCCGAAAAATCTCATATGTTTTGTGTAAACTTAGTGCCACCAGTGGCAACTTTTCCGCACTACCCATCATCGAAAATCGAAAATAGGTTTTTTTTCGGCCCACCCTATTATATAATAAGAGGGTTGGTTAACCGAGTGTGTCGGTTAATTGAACGTCGGATAATCGAGTGTCTATCGTAATTTTAAATAGTATTAATTATTTCATATTCATATAATAATTAACTGCAAAGAATTATTTTACCAATAGAAACTATGACTATGTTGATTATACCATTATGTTGATATATCATCGGGGGTTGATACCGGGTGTTGATATATCATCCACCCGGTATCGCCCCCCCCCCCCAAAACAAGTCTCTGGATCCGCCCCTGGTCAGAACAGCCAACGCTACCAGCAGGGTGACAAAGCAGAAAATAGAGATATGGCGGAGTGCATTTATCTAGATCTTTCGCAGATCACCGGTGGCGTCATCTGTTATCTGACTTTGTAACTCAATTTGAAAATCTGTATAATTAAAAATTTACTAGTTTTCCAAGTAGAATTCAGCAAATAGAGCATTTCTATCGCTTTTCGTTTTCATATAATTAATTTTTTAAATACACCCGTCACTTTTGGGGCACCCTCTATGTACAAATTTCATCATTGTAGGAACTACTCTGTTTCTCAAAATAGTTAATAGTAGTAAATCGTATTTAATTCTCTAAATTTTTCAGTATTACTATATAGAAATAGCAACTTGGTATCTAATTATTCTGTTTTAAACACTAAATGCATACTCAATGCTGATGTAATTTACATACGTTGTCATTAGTATAAAGAGTCTTTGAAATCTCTGTTTTAGTGTTGCTGCGCAGCACAATCAATGTGTAAATATAATTTTATTTGTTAAAAAAATGGAGGATCTTTTTCCTGGTTTATTGTTTCTGGGCTCTGTCTGTTAGTCTGGGGTTTGCGTAATAATAGGTCTGTTTCGAGCCCGCAAAATGTTTTGACCATAAGGCACTACTTGGTGATCTTTAGCTATACTCGAAATCCTTGTTGCCTATTAGCCTCTATGCTTTCCTCACCTCAGTCACTGTGGGTATTTTGCTATTTTGTGAAGGAAGGCGCTCTTGCCAGAACTAGACAAAATATAATTTTTGAACCAGAGAAAACTTAAAGAAACTCCACCGATTAGCTGAAGGAGGTATCAATATCGGAGTTCCTGCTCTGCCCTGAAGAGTGAAAATGAAGGCTCTAGCAATATTTGGTTTAACAAGATAACAATTTCAAGGAAGTTCGAGTGATTTGTAATTTAAATGTAAATAAAAGTCAATTTGTGAACAGTTCTACCGTAGTTTGTTGATAGAAATTTTCGCCTTAGTTAACCGCAGGAAAATATTACAAATTCTGCCATTAAATAAGGCGATTACGAATTCTAATACAAATATCTAATCTGAAATAGCGGTATCTTACTCCTTATAAGTTATAAGGAGTGTAAGCACATTGGAAATTGTTTCCAGAAAAAAAACCTCATTTTCGTATTGCCAGACCTCGTATTTGTATAATTTACTATAAAATGCTTATAAATAATTCCATTATTGCGAAATATGAACAAATATTTTTGTAACCTTTTATTTATCCCATTTAATTTAATGTTGCTCTTGAGCATTAATTTTTTTTTAACTCTGAGATACCAGGTTTTATTTTCCATTCTTTTTTTCTAATGCTATTTTAAGAAGCATGTGAAACGACAATTTGCCTTTAATAAAACTGATTAATTACTAAGAATCCATTTTACGCGATTCTTATTTTTCTGCTGTAAAATCAAATTATTAAATGATAAAGATACATTTTCGAAAGTTAATTACTTTTGAGGAATATTCATTAGTAATAATACATCTTTCCATGAATCAAACAAAGAAATATTCTTTCTATGTAATTAAATTATAACCGTCTCTAGTTGACTTAATACAGTAACCATCAAAACAAACAATTTTATCAACATAATCTAGAAGAAATTAAGCCTCTTAAAAGTCCTTAAAGAAATTGTTGCTGCTTTTTGTTAAGTGTTATCTTATGTAATGGAAATTAATTACTTTTTATTAGACAAAAGATTTGTTTGTTTTCGTGAAAAAAATATA
Organism: Maratus speciosus; assembly: GCA_963932465.1. Taxonomy (NCBI): domain Eukaryota; kingdom Metazoa; phylum Arthropoda; class Arachnida; order Araneae; family Salticidae; genus Maratus; species Maratus speciosus. The sequence continues at coordinate 532,605,204 of OZ010788.1, read as the reverse complement.
ACCTACGAGTGCAATTAAATTAGAAATGCCAATTAATAAAAATCATGTTTCAATACCATTACCATGGTATATTTTACATATCAGTGATAATTATATAGATATAGTAATATGAAATTAAATGCATTTAGATTTAGAATTTGGTTGCTTTCTTGTCATGATAGTTTTTAATATTTGCAAACAAGTGTAGTTTATAAATAAATAATTAAAAACGTAACACCATTTTATAGAACAAACTAATATTATTATTAGCCATTAGAATTTTTAAAAAAAGAATCCTAGTAAAGTTTTTTTTAATTATTATTATGTAAGAAATTTAGTTTGGTAAATTTAATAAGTATGCGCAGTTGCTGATATAAAAGAAAGAAAAAAACAGATCCTACATATCAATCACCAAACTATAGCTGGGAGATTCGGTAGCTACCAATTGACTGGATTTTTTAAACAGTAGTTGTCTACACTTTAAAAGGTTGATTTTTAAAATGGTAACACTCGTTTTTGACAGTTTCTTTTAATTACTCGCATCAAGATAACTCGAAATAAAGGGATACATATTATGTTTACGATATTATATATTATGATTATATTATACATACGACTATACATCTTTTCTTAATTTTTTATAAGATTATAAAAGAAAATGTCTGAGATTTATCACTAAATTTCGGAATGCAAAATTATTAACCTACAAGAAAAATTACCGAAAACACTCAGTTAGATACAATAATATTAAACAGGCATTTTAATCATGAACAAAATAATTTATATAAAAGAAAATTCCACAAGATTTCACCTATAATGTTTTATTTTGTTGTTAGATCCTTTGAATTCAGAAGACGGGCCCTTTTGTGCTTAGACCATTAAAAAGTAAGAATTCTCTACATCTGGAAAACTAAAGATAGGAAATGAGTTAGCAGTATTAGCGGGATTTTGCACAACATTTACTCTCTTTATGCGAATTCTTTTTATTATCATTTTTAATATTTTTTAATATGAATATTTTCATAACTTTCATAATTGAAAATGTATTTATGAGTCGAAAAAGTTCTTGGAATTTATTTGTGTCTATACGTTGTACCTCCTCAAAAAGAAACATTTCAAAAGGAGTTTTCTTTTTCTTTTGAAGATATAAATGAATATAAATGAAAGTTTGGCACATGCTTTTAACATTAGCATCCTGAAACTTTAAAATCTTGTAACTCGATAGCGATTTAGAAAAAAGTATATAAACTACACCTCTTTGATTCAACAAACTTGAAAAAAGTGTCAAAAATGAGAGATACCATTTGAAAATTCAAATTTGGTACAATTTGTAATAATTAGACAACACCTGTTTAAACAAGTCGTAAATTGTATGTCAAACGTGGCCAATGAAGTGCGATCGTACTATAACTAATTTTATAAATATTCGCATCTTAGTGCAATAGCTGTTGCACTTTTATGCAAAAATGCATCACAGCAAAATTTATTATGATTATATACATTAAATTCAATAATGCGGAAATAGTGTGACTCCATCTTAAATGTAAAGCAATTACCATGGCAACACCATAGAATATCATAAAATCATAATCCTATCATAAAATATGATTGAATTAATTTCGAATTTTTTTCTTGCTTAATAAAATAATCACCATGGCAACCTAGAATCATTACCTATCTTGAGATATCATTGAATTGATTATTATTTATTATTTATAAATATTTTTTTAAAGTTTTGATTCGATTTTCATAAAATTTGAAGTGTCTCGACAAATTTCTGCAAATTTTATATGTATTAAATTTCAAATCTTTTGCTTTTGTAGTTTTTGCGCTAATATACGCAGACAGATGGGTAGACAGACGGATGGATCAGATGACGACTATAGGATCTACGTATTTATATAATTACAAATGCAGCTAAAAATTGCATGCATTTTTAAAAGGCAGAGGCAGACAGCTGTCGAACGACACCTGTCCAGGGGCGTCGCCATGGGGGGGTATGGGGGGGGAGCCTCCCCCCCCAATATATGTGAAGTTGGGAAATTTGAGCTTAGAGTTGGGAATTTCTAGATTTTTGAGACATTTTCTTTTTTAAAAGTAATAGTAAGAAAATCTCGATATTTATATTGTTTTGGTGATTATTTGAGTGCTGCAACAGTAAACAAGTTAAATTATCAAAAGAAATACAAAAAGAAATCTGCCACACTCAATCTATTATTGTATTTTTCAGTTCTACAAAAATATTGTACATCTACCAGACCTAAATTTCTCTACTCCTGTCCATCAATAACTGACTAACCAGTTCCTTTATTTCCTCTAAAACTTTGTTCCTTTCTCAAAAATTTCACCCTACCTCCCCTTCTCCCCCCAAAAGAGAATCCAGCTATTTTAATCCAAAGGGATTGCAGCTTCTTTTGAAAATTGGAGATCACTTGTAGCACAACAGAAAGGAATGTAGTAACCTACTTGAAACACAGCTATAGGCAAGAAGATTTGATGAGTTTTTACAACTTTTTTGACTAATTTTGCGATTTTGGGACAATATTTTACTCATTCTCGTGATTTTTTTGCCGCAAAAATTAGTTAACCCTTCGCTGTCAAGTAAAAAGCGTTTTATGAGCAAATGTGGATATAAGAAGTCGTTAGTTTAGATAAATTTGTCACATTTTACTTTTATTTGTGTGCGGAAATATATATCAGTCCTGTTCGTTTATATTCATATGTGTTTATAAAATTTTAAACCAAAAGTCCAGCGTTCTGTGTTTAAAGCTGTTCTAAAATGTTACTATAAATCTCAGCACGAAGAAACCCTTCATAATAGGAAAAGATTTTTCTTGCAAGATTTTGGAGCATCTAAAAATCCATTCGAGGATGAAAAAGGTAAAAAATGGACGATTTTAATTTGGAACAGAAATATGACCATGAAAGCAGTCCATCAACTGCAGAAAAAATCGACATGCACCATAACACTGACACGTTGCACTTGAATAAAATTTTGAAGAAATAAAGATTTCCTTACAGACAAGCTCACTAACAATTATGAATATTAGGATGTGACTGGAGAAGCTGAGTTCCGAAAGCACTGTAGGAAAACGGTTTCGCCAAAGGCAATAGATAAAAATAATAGCACAGCAATGGACATTGATACACATAAGTTTTACAGTGAAGATTTATAAGAAATACAAGAAAATTTCGGGAATTTAGTAAAGGGCTTAAATGACAATGTTCCCTATATCAAGAGAATATTGCAGCAATGCATTCCATATTTAAATTACAATTGTGTAAGGGAAATGTTAATAATGTTTCCACCTGAATATGAGAAACCGGATGTACATGACTTGCAGAGTCAAATAGAAATAAACCAAATCCCAACAAACTTAACAAACCTTTTACTCATGCCCTGAAATTCAAAGACTATTTGGGCCACGCCGTCAAACTATATACTCGTACCTTAACATTCACAGCAGCGTATCTTTATGGTGTTGCATCTAATGAAAGAATCTTTAGTCAAATAAAAATTTAAAAAATATATATTGCAAGCTACAATGAGGGATGACAGACTTGACAGCCTAATGCTTTTAAAATATGAAAGTGAAATAGGGAATTTTATTAAACTAAGCGATGTTATTAACAGGTGGCTTCTTTGAAGACCACAAGAATTAATATTAAGTGAAAACTAGTTGGATTTGCCAATCCCAAAATTTTCTTCTACTCCATACATGTTAATGCCTCAAAATTTGCAATCACAGTGCCAAAATTAAATGACAATTCTTTGCCTATAATAACAAACTCTAAAGGTATAAATTTGTTGAACTGTGTGCATTTAAAAAGGAGATATAAGCATAGCATTTTTCAAACAAATCATTAAATTTTGGCATCCAGCCTCTTAGATGTCTGCAACCAAAATTCCTTACTCAAAGTGCACAAAAGCGATAGCTTTGGACAGTATAGACCCAAGCCTAATAAGGATCTATTTATGTGGAAGTGCTACTTATGTGGAATATAAAGTTTGACTAAATTCTGTGCATTAGTTTTTGAAATACAGCTATCGCAAAATCGTGAAAAATGCTGCATAGCAGCGCCACCTGCTATATGATATACATAAAAAGCTAATCTGCATCAAATTATGTCGAGGTTTAACAGAATATGACGTTTGATCAAATTCCGTGCAATAGTTTTTGAGATATAATTATCGCTAAAATCATGTAACTCGTGAAAAATGCCACATAGCAGTGCCACCTGTTGGACGATTTACACCAAAAACAAATCAGCACCAATTTTTATCAGGGTACAGTCAAACCTCGTTAACACGAACTGTTTCCGATTGCCTTTTCCAGTTGTATGTAATGTAGTTAAGTTCCGATAACAAGAACTTAATACAAAGGAAAAAAGTTTCCCCTTGAGTGTTCGCGTTAACGAGGTTCGACTGTGTAAGTGAATCTCTAAAGTTTTATTAAATTTCGTGCATTAGTTCTTGTATTAGAGCATCCACAAAATTTGTATCACATATAGACAGACAGATATTTTCTAAAAACAGTTGAATCGTGTTCAGGACTTACTAAAATGTATAAATCAGTCTAAAACCAGAAGTCGAATTTTTTCACGAATCCAATACTTTCTTCTTGTAAAGATAGAAGAAAGTAAAAAGCGTATTAATTTTTTTAGTAAACAAACTCATAATTAGAATTTTTATGTTTTCAGTTTCAGAATTTTTCTTTTATAAGGAATTTTTTATGCAAAAGTATCATTATAATTATTACCCACGTTGTGCATATCATTTTAGTCGAAAATTGGAGCAATTTGTTTCAAGTTGGGAAATTTTCGAATTCTCCCCCCCGAAAAAATATCTGTGGCTACGCCCCTGCACCTGTCGCACTCTTAACCCTAATTAAGTGCTAAAAAAGCATGAACGATCCTTTATTTTTCATCCTTCTTTTGGTAGACTGCGCATTGATTATTAGTATTATAGCTTATTATGGTTAATTTTGTGAAATAATGCCGACAATCTGCAGGAAGTCGATCTAAAATCAATTACGAGATTCTGGTGTTATTTTCTTCATTCTTAAAAAGAAAAAAAATCTCCTAACTTTCTGAACTGTTTGTTGCCAATAATAAAGCAAATACTTTTGTCATAATACGTTTCGAATATTTACTAAAAACAAATTTAATGAGAACTACTTTTTACGAGAAATAGCAATAATATATAAGAATATGTCTGATGGCAATTAAAAATCTGGTGTTCTATAATGAATTATATAATACAGAACAAAGATAAAAAAAAAAAAAAAAAAAAAAAAAAAAAAAAAAAAAAAACGCAAATTGGAATAATCCTTAAATTATTTGGAAAAAAATAAATATGTTATCTTGTTTAATAAAAGTTATCCGATAGCCTAAAACCCAAATTATAACTTTGAAAAAAAAGAAAATTAACAATATCATTTATTTTAAATTCAATATTTAACTTTTTATGCGCATTTTTACTGCAATGTTTCCCTATTAATCTTTGAGATTTTCTCTATTTCTCGCTTGGTTAAAAGGCAAACCTTAAAATTAACAATTTTAAAAATGCATTTTCAAGGACGATAGACGTGTTCAAAAAAATAACCAAAATCAAGCAAAACTTACAAGTAGACTAAGAGGCCACTTTTTACTAAAATGCTCATGACATATGAGACCTTCCTAGTTTTCCACATAAAAATAGCATAACCCTAAGACCTGAAGAGCTTTGGTAGAAATTAAAAGTCTTGGTTTATAACCCTAATTAATAGGATCATACACGGAAAAAATTGTTTTGTTGAAACAACTAAATTTTGTTAAAATAGCAATTAAAGCCTTTGTGCAGGAATATTAAAAAGCAGAAAGCCAACGTTTAAAAATGCACAAATAATACGTGAAAAGCAGCAAACAGCTGTTTCGAATCTACTGGCGAGATTCTTCTTCAGTGCAAGATAGAGCAAGACACAGCGTGCACATCACCCTTGCTCTTTCTAGCACGCTGTGTCTTGATCTATCTTGCACTGAAGAAGAATCTCGCCAGTAGGTTCTAAATAGCTGTTTGCTGGTTTTCACGTATTATTTGTGCATTTTTAAACGTTGGTTGGAGCTATATTAATCAAATTTAGTTGTTTCAACGAAACAGTTTTTTCCGTGTATTTGATTGAAAAAAAACATTCCCGATGTTAGATTACTTCAAGGAAGGATCCACACAATTGTGTGGTGCAGGCTCGGCTTTAAATTACAGAAAAAAAATGAAATTGCTTTTTAAAACTTTTCAACAAAGTTGAAAAGTGTTTATGCATTCGGTTTGTCTGTCCGTCTGTCCACGCTCTGACTCCCGTCAATATACTCTGATTTTCATGAAATTGGTAAATGTTATTTAGGATCACCAAAGCATGTTTGGTATCGAATAGGAAGTATGTAGGAATAATAGTTCATTTACAGGGGCACCCAAAAGAATTCAATTACATTGTGGTATATGAGGAAAAATCGTTTCGAGAGAATTTTAATGACATTACGCTATTTCAAGTGTATTGAAACTGATATAAATCATTGAATTTCACTACGATCCCGTTAAAACAAGGCATGATCCCGTTAAAACAAGGCATACATAACCTTTTATATTCATTTACAGGGACATACAAAAGAAATCGGTTACAGAACTGTCTTTGAGTAATAATTTCTGGAGTGTACGTTTAAAATTCATGTTAATAAAATTTAATATGTGCTTTTTAATTTAACTAATTTTTTGCATGCTATTCGTTATATATAGCTTCTAAACGTTATATACAGGGCTGCACAAAAAAATATTTACTTACCATTCTCCCTATTAGAAGAAATTGCTAAAGGGGAATTTTCAACTGGAGTATATGTATTTCTTAAGTGAACTAAATTTTGACATGCGTATAGTTAACAGATACAAATCTATATATCACATACATGGCTTCTGAAAATATTCGGATAATGTTTTCCGACTAAAGTTTGGAGCAGCTGAAATTGGGTTTAGAAATGTGTTATGCGTTTCCATATGGTTGAATTAGGCGTAATATTTTATTTTTTTAAATGGTGCATTTTTGTTACATTATTCTGTTGGAAAGTGTTTCATAATCTGTGCTTGACGCATGATTTTATCTTTCTTGCTCTTTTCCCTTACGATCACCTACACAAATGTGTGGGTCAGGTCTTAAAAGGTACAATGTATTACACCTTTTTACAGTTTCATCAATCTGAAAACACTCTAAATATACTAAAAAAACAAATATTTCCATACTTCTGTAAACTGGATAAAAACCTTCCTACTTTATACAGGTTTAACCCACTAAATCATATAAATATATTCTATTTAATGAAATGAATTTCATTAAATAAATTTTCTAGCTATATGTAAGAATTTAATTATGTATGTTTAATTTATTTTGCTAGATTTTTTTTTTTTTTTTTTTTTTGGCACCAAACACGTTTGTTTGACTGGTTACTTGAATACAGCTAATGATCCTCAATATGTTGATATTTTATAAATTTACAAATCAATGATTATTGATATCACCAGCGAAGTCAAGACTACTTTTTAAAGTTATAGTTTATAATTCATTACTGGTGATTATCTGCGTTAGCTTATGAATACTACCACTAAAACAAACACAATATCTTTAACACAAGCTATATAAAAATAAAATCAGATTTATATAGTTGTATTAGTAATCATTTCTCCCGAATTCTAATTGTTTGAATTTCTATTGTGCATGATTAGTTAATAGGTATTTTTGTACTCAGCTTGAATCCAAATATTGTATTACAATTTATATTTAAAAAATATAGTACACAGATTATGCTGTTAATTACTAAAATACATTGATCATTCTTTTTGGACAAATTTAAATCCGATTATTAAAATGTATTTAACTACACTCCATGAAAGATTGGGAAATTTGATCCTGATCAAACAGTAGCTGCTATTTTGTACACACACTTATATATACAGTGTGTCCACGTATAACCTGATCGGCCTTTATTTTCGCAACCGTTGGTCCTAGATGCATACTTCAATTACAAAAATGGTTTAAATAAGGTAAAGAATTATTTTTAAAGCGATTTGGGTCAAGAAAAATATTTATTTAAAAATTACGAAATTTAAATTTTTATACGGTCCTCAGGTCCTATAAGTGACATTTAGTAAAAATTTACTATGGCACTAACAAGTAAGACAGAAAAAGTCCCATTCATCTAACATTAAAATTGACTGAATTATGAAACTTTGAAATGCATGACTTATATCACTTTTTTGCACATCAAAACAGATGATTTCGACCATGGTTTCAGGAGTCGTATATAAAGTACTTAAACTTATTTCAAGGTATCTACGGTTTGAAAGAAATCGTACAACTATTACGATTTAGTTAACTTTATTAGTTAAATTTCAGATTAGTTAAAATAATTGTGTTTTAACATATGTTGTATTTTATAAGGATTTGAGGCTATGACTTCTTTTATAAAAATTATGTTATTTTCATAAGGTTTTATTTAACTTGCAACGGTCGTCTTTCCAGTTTAAAATTTGTACTCGAACTTTAACTGACTTTCAAGTGTCCGATCGAAGTTAAAATTTTACATACTGACTTAAATCCAATTATAATGTAATATTATTATGGTTTTGAACGCTTACCATCTTATACATACTTATATTAGTGGATGATATAAAATAATTCGGATAGATTACCGTCAACAAGTTTAAGAAATGGTTTTAGATTAGACAACATAAACCAGCGATGGTTGTGTTTTTTAACTTTTATAATTTCGTTTTATGTATTTTTTAACTCTAAATAAAAAAATTACCTTAAATTTTAACCATCATGTCAGGATTTTTCGCAAATCGTAAATTTAAAGTTTAAAAAAATAGCGAAAAATCTGGTACTAAAAGTAGATGTAAGACTTTTTTATTCAGTTTAATTTTATTTAATTCAATAATTTATTCAATTTTGTGACTTATGCTGGGTTTCTTACAGCTAAATAGCTCAGGGGCCCGATGTGGTTGGGAGCAGAGGGGGGGGATCAATTTTAACTTTGAGCTTTTTAACTTTGAAATTTGCGATTTGAGAAAATTCCTGACATGATGGTTTAAAATGAAGGTCATTTAAGCGAAGGTCAGCGATAAAAAATACACGTGAATCAATTTTCAAAAGTTAAAACGCGTGGCACAAACCAAAATTTGAAAGACGGTGTAATCTAACAGCATTTTAAAATATGTATCTTTTTGTAAAGAATTGAGGTTGTTGGTTTTCATCCTTTTATTTAACAAAAATTCTGTTATTTTTATCCTCTTATATGTTCAGTACAAATTGTATATTTTCAGTAATATGTCAGAATGATTAAAGATTTCAAAGTTATATTGCAATGCTAATTTTACTCTCAACCATTTCTTTAATATACTTGATGATAATTATATTTCTACTAAATTTGTGAATGACCCCTAATTTGAAGCAAAAAATATGCTCCAACTTTAAACAGCTATTACTCGGTCAATTTTAATCGTAGAATAACGGGACTTTTTTTGGCCTTACTTGTCAGTGTAACAGGAAAATTTTACTAAATATAACTTATAGGACGGGGGGACCGTATAAAATTTAAATTCTGTAATTCTTCGCTAAATTGTTTTTTCGCTTCAAACTTTTTTTATCTTAACTCTGCACCTGATTTTGACCACTTTTGTAATTGGAAGTATGCATCTAGGATCAACGGTTGCGAAAATAAAGGTCGGTCAGGTTATACATGGACACACTGTATATACTTTTAAGTACATGGCAATAGGCTTGCAAAGCTCTAATTGGTTATTATATCTTTTAGATCAGATAATCACTATTAGAAGTGCAAGTTCATTAAGTAAAGTCTATTTTAAAGAAAAAAATTCTCAGTAACTTTATTTTTTACTATCGTAATATACTATTAATGACAGACAAAATTGTGAGGAAGTGGGGATTTCAAACTTCAATTTTATTTAATTATTAACTTTACAAATGACTGAACAACAGTATTAGCATATTAACTACTAAAAAAGGCTTATAATATGCTTGCATTTTCTGTTTATCGAAAAAAAAAAAAAAAAAAAAAAAAAAAACAATATGAAAGCAGGGGGTCATCCACCCATATGGCCAAACATCCTCAGTTTCGTCTACAATGTAGGGTAGGGGAGTGCACCGTGAGACAGCAGCCATTTTGACACATAGTTACAACTTTGTCTCCTAGCTGGAACACACACTGAACCACCTCATCTTATGCAACACGTGGATGTAGTTTCGGCACTTCGGTTACGCGTCCAACAAAATAGTAAGTAATTATTTATTTTACAGGGGTTAAAGTTACATAAACGTCCATTTTAGAGTTTATTTCTTTCATTATGGCATATATTTACTTAACCAAACCTAGCTATATCTAATGACAGACTATGTCGACAAAACGACACAAGCATTCAAAGCTATGAAATTGACGATGAAACAGATATGGCATCCATTTTGTTACAACGTAACGAAAGTACACATTGAGACACACAGTTATGATACACAGTGAGACGTGCCTCACTGTGTATCTACTATGCAGTTCTGACGTAAAAAAAAGTTATTTATTAATAAAAAAAGGTTTTTTTTCTCTCTCTTTATCTGTGTGTGTGTATGTGCGGGGGGGGGGGGCGTGCGATGGCTAGTGAAATGTACTAAACGTAAGAGGCTGAAAATTTGCATGAAGGTAGCCCAATGTCTGCCAGTCTGCTATGGTCCACCCGAGGCTCATATTTTTAAAATACTTTTAATATAGAAATATTAATTAGAAGTCATAAACTGCAGAAAATTACTGATAGAGTGTAAAAATGTATGATTTATGAAAATATATACATTGTCTCACTGTGTACCACTTGTGGTACACAATGAGACAATTTTCGATACTCCGTTATGCTGCCTCTGTGCTTTTATAAATAACTTTTTTAAAATCATTTATACATAAATGTGAAGCGTAGTTGTGTAGCTTAAAGATGCAGCAAAAAATTTCTCAAAAGAATAAAAATCGTTGCCTTTCGTTAAGTAATAATAATTTTCGTCTCACTGTGTACTACCCTCCCCTATTATTTAAAAAGGAAAAGAATTGAAGCTAATTATTGATGACATTCATAATCATTTAAACACTAGAATTACGTAAATTAAATATTACGTAAATTACGTAAAATTACGTAAATAAACGTTTATTATTATTATTATCTTTTTTTTTCTGAAAAACGAGCCAAAGATTTACAAACATTTTTTATAACATTTACATTTTATTTCATTATATTTTTTTATTGTGCCGGTGTGATTTAATATCGCTTTTAAACATTATTTCCTTTGTTTTTAAGTCACATGTTTTGATTTTCACGGTATGTTTATTTTTTCTACTTTCAGAAATATATCAATTAAAAATTATGTCCTTAAGTATCACTAATTACTGAGAAATCATATTTATTGATTGTTATCCAGCTAAAAATGTTATAAAAGGCTATAGTTAAATAATAAATTTTTTTCTTCGATAGCTAATATCTTTTAAAAGATAATTTAATATGCATTAGTAATAATCTTCTATCCAATAAAAAAACAAATAAAAAAAAAATCGAGTAACTTAATTATGGCCTGTTATGCTTGATTTACTGCGCTAACCATAAAAAACTAGCATTGTTTACATAAAATAGATGAAAATGTGTATCTTGAAAAATGTTTGAACAGTAACTATAGTTTTTCTTTGCCAAATGTTATGATACAAAACAGAAATTAATCACTTTTTCTTGATTAAAAACATGTTCTTGTTTCTTTACCTCACAGAAATTATATGCAAGTTCAATTAAATAGAAAGTATCAATTCATTCAAAAATCATATTTTAATATCTTGAATATGAAATTTTGTTTGAACAAGTAAAATTTAAAGCAAAATATATAAATATTGATTAAAATGTCACATTCCTCGATTCTTATCACAATGATCTAAAATCGAATAATTAAGTGATAAAATATTTTCTCGAAAACAAATCTTTTAAAAAATGATTTAAGATCCCTGTTTTGAAATCTTCTATCCTACAGTTAAAAAAATAAAAAACATCTTCAAGTATTTTAATTGTTATCACTTATGCCTGACTTACTCAAGTAACCATCAAAACAAGCAAGATTGTTTGCACAATCTAGAAGAAATCGGATATCTAAAAAAAAACATATGAATTCGAACTATTATTTCTCTCTGTTAATTTTATGATACAAAACATAAATTCATCACGTTTTTTTGATTAAATAAAAGGTCTTTTCTCTTTTCCTTCCAGAAATTACATGGAAGTACGCTTAAATGAAAAATATTTATTAATGAAAAAATATATATATTATTGCTTTTACTACATTGTAAAAAAAAAAAAAAAACAAATACTTTTTAATTTAGTTCAATTATAATACTAACACGAATGAAGATACACAATAACCTCTTTTGAGTTGCCAACGACTCCGAAAAGCGTTCTATATTTTTAGGAATTTCAAAGATCAACATACGTTCGAGATTAAAAGAATCATATGTAGAGCTCGGATGATAAAGGTAGTAAGTGGCACATTCATTATTTTGAGAAAATGAGCTATTAATTTCCAAATATCAAATTAAGTTATATAATGCTATAAAAAGTGATAAAATATCTTTATTAAGATTGACGGTCGTTTCGTCGCTCAAACGGCGACATTTTCGAAATCTTTCACGATAGGAAAGTCTATTAAAAGTCTATAATATTTTCTGTCGTGAATGATTTCGAAAATGTGGATCGTGAATGGTTTTGAAAATGCCGCCGTTTGTATGACGAAACGATCTTCAATCTTAATAAAGATATCTTATCACATTTTATAGCATTATTTAACTTAATCTGTTTATAAGTGATTATTATACATCCAAATATCAATTTGAGTTTATTGTCGAAAGCCATTTTTGCCAGAAAAAAATCTCTTAGAGTATTAGATTTTTCGAATAGTTATTTAACAGTTAGCAGAGGACCATTGATTATCTTCAATCATATGATTAGCTCCTTTTTTTGTCACATACCATCTTTATCATCTGAGCTCTTCATATATAAAAATAATTTTTTTTTGCCGCAACAACGTTTCCGTGTAGTTTTTATAGTCCTTTATAACGCTGGACAACAATGGTTCTGCCACAGAACTGAAACTAGTTGATACTGGATCAGTATCTTACGTTGATTCCTAGTATATTATCCGTTTTTCTCTTGGTGGTTCAGCTTTTGAGATATTTGCATATTTATGTTTATGTAAATTTATCTTTTTTCTGCTATTTTATGCAAAAAACAGATACAATAAATGTCAGATTGAATTACCTTTTCTAAATAATGACTATTGGACTGTTTGTTTCAGATAAATGTCGCAATATATATATTCTTAACATTTATCTGTCAGTTATTAAGCCTAAGTTATTTTAGTCTTTTTCACTGGTGTAATGTTTTATATTACTTTCAACTTGAAAAAAGTTATCTCAGAATTGACTTAATGCTTTTCTAGAATAGATCTGTATGCGGATTTCAAATCTCCAATCCGTTTCTTTATATCACATTTAGTTTTTGAGTGAAAAGATTTTCTACTTTTGTACGGTATTGACACAAATTTTATATAAAATGCTTTTTAGGGGTATGTATCTCGTTGTAAAAGGTGTTCCTATCAGGGACATAATGAACAATGGGTATAATAAAAAAAATGAAAAACGTAATACACTTTCAGAAAAAACTATAAATTTATGAGCGCTTGCATTTCAATTTTCACGGGCAACAGCCTTATTTGATGAAAAACTGTCTGATTCGTTAAAAAAGATACCTTACCCCTTAGACAGAAAATGAAGTGCAATCTACTTATTTTCACAGTTCTAGCCATCTGTTAGCAAAAAGTACTGTACGACGCCATACAGTTTCCTCCGCTAGGGTGTAAATCTTAATTTTAGTTGCATTTCGAAAAATAATATCACTTAGCTGCGATCGTAAGATATTTTTTAACCCGCCAAAAAAGACATTCTGTGATGATTATCTAACGTTCTGCGTGCTATGGAAAGTAAGTAAAGTGTTATAGTGTTTTAAAGTGCACTACATCCTGTTTTAAGAAATTGTATTACTTTGCCTGGTAAAATTACGGGCTGCACAAAATGAGGGGCATGGATTTTTTTTTTACGGTTATGACTGGAATCTCTGCTGCCGGCCTAATTTTACAGGGATATTTTTAACGGTGTAGAACAGGCATGTCAAACTCGTTTACCACCTCGGGCCAAATTAAGCAATGCACACGATGCCGCGGGCCACATTATCAAAAAACAATAAGCAGATTAATTTTATTACTATTGCACAAAATGAAATTACATTAAAAATACAAACTTGTTTAAAAAAAAAAAAAAAAACTTGCAAAATTTTAAAGCTATTATTTATCGGAACAATTAAAATACGCACCAGAAAATATTAAGAAAATATATATTTATTAAATAAAATTACAACATTTTTTAAATTTTTAAGCACTTTTTATTCTGTAAAAATAAAAGTAGCATAGATTTCGTACAGAGTGTGCTGCCAAACATAAAGGAAAATATGTTACCATTTAAAAATTTAAATGGTAAAGTTATACAAGAATATATTATTAAGTTTATAATCCTGATCTTTGCATTTTTCTTTTAAATTGTAATTTCTATTTTTATAAAACCAACGGTTGCAAGAACACAGTTGTTTGCAATATAAACTTATGAAATAACAAAATTTTTATAATTGAGAAAATATATCAGCTATGGTGATTGTACGGCCTTAAGAATAATTTCCCGACGCTCATCCTCACTTCTTTTTAAGTACATATCGTGTCTGCGAATAAAAACTGCCTTTTAAAGCTATTTATTTTGATTTTTTTTTTTACTTTTCGTCATTAATTAGCACAATATTTTAATAGGTTTCGATACATTTTTAGTGCTAAACAAATACTGCATATTATTTTGTAATGAAATGCAGGGGAGACTAGGAAGGGTTGACCCACTTTTTACAAAATGATTTTTTATTTTTTAAATATTGAACGTAGAATAAAGTTATATATATTATTTTATTCGTTATTCAACCGGTTATCAAAGTTAAAATTGCTACATAAGTGTAATACATAAGAAATTTGAAAAATGATGGATTTTAAACATGAGAAAATAATGGGTCAAGGCTCTTCACATATGGGAGGGTTGACCTATTATATGGAGACTTGACCCACTTTATTTTATAATGAAATATTTGTAAAGAAAAATAAAACCAGTTTAAAAAGCCAAATAATTTTATGCTACATGCTTTAATTAATATAAAAACATATTTTGGAAAACATTATGCTTAAACAAACCTGTTTAGACGCAATCGCAAGTCAGCGAAGAAAATTTTGGTTTCAAACAGATTTTGTCTAAGCAGATATAATTGTACAGCAGGAAAAATGAAATTTTAACATTTAAGACAGTATTCCGCAAGAGAGAGATTCCGTTTTCATAGGGTTTCATGCATTATTATGTCCGGGTTTAGTAGCCACTGTCTCGCTTTTTTTTTTGTCTCCTTGTCCTACTTTTTGTGACTTTAGACCTGACAACTCTAGTTGTTACATAGTTTGGCTTTATCTCACTTTATTCATCATGTTGAAATTTGTCTACATACCTTCCTAAAGTTTTTCGAACAATACTATGTCCTTTTACAGACGCATGAGTACTTGACTTATCATTAACATCTTTTAACGTTTAAGGGGCAAAGGACTTTCAGTACTAAAATGCTGAAATAAATGTCTGGCACCGGAACATACGAAACAATTTATTTGGAAATATGAAAAAGGGCTATATTTCACATACATATTAAATGGAAAATATTTTAGCAAAATTCTGGTGCCATTGTGGTGTTTGGGAGTTAAAATTAAGTGGTTTCATAAACATACCACTGCCCCAGAAACGGTTAAGACTGCTGCTTTGATGCTTTCTAGTCCTTTCCACTGTTTCTAATTACCTATTGCAAGTAATATTTAAATTGTAAAAAGCTCTTATCAACTTTCCCATTTATATTTCATTAATTTTTTTCGTGCAGTGGATACTATAGTAATTTTTCACATCTTTCTTTAATCAGTTTTAAACGTTTTCTTTACCATTACGTCATTTTACTGTAGCTTTTCAGAATAAATGTACATTCTTTTTTATATATAATCATTAATCTTTCATTATGCACAGTTTATAATAAAAATATTTCCACCCCCCCCCCCCCCCCCCCCTAAATTAACACATTGACGACGAGCAATTTTTATTAAATCTAAATTTTAAAACAATAGAAGCTCCTCTCTGTTCTGGAGGTCTTCTGTAAATTGGCGTTCTAGATAGGTTTCCCAAGTTTATGCATCGATCAATATCTTTCAATGTGCGAATTTAATATAAAATGTCTTACAATCTAAAAAAATAGGGACAACATGACATAAATGCATTTTCTGTAAGGTAGAAGCCACGCCCTTAGTCAATGATGTTTTTTGAATGAAAACGAGAATTCTCTCTTCCCGTCGTGAATGTGCTAAGGGAGCCTTGAACATCTAGTCAACCCTCCGTCACATTGACTGGGTCAAACCTCCCCACATAGCCCTTTTCTAAAGAATAGAACATTGCTATGTTAAGCCTAACTTTCTGTATAAAATTTATACCTGGAATGAAAGCTAGGTATTTCTGCATTACTTAAGTATTTACTCACTTAAATTTCTATGATATATTTTATCTGAGAAGAGCTTACAAAATATTTCTAAAAAACACAACGTTTAGGTTGAAAACGCCTCCCAACTGATTTTTTCTACACCTATTGCGATTATCTGTATGAAACAGAGACTTTTGTTTGAGCATTCCAGTAGCTTTGGTTGGCACCTAGTGATAAAACTCTGAAATTCTTTTAAATATGACAACTGATGGGTGGGTCAAGCCTCCCGTATGGTCAACCGACCCTAGTCTCCCCTAAATCAAAGAGAGCAGTAAAATAATTTATTACTTTCAACATTGCTATAAGACTTTAATAAATCTTTAAATTTTCGGATTCAAGATTTGCTCTTTTTAACTTTCCTACTGGTTATTTTTGCATCCCCAATCTTTTGGAAGTGAAATTTTAAAATGAGTTACATTTGACCATAATTATATGATATACTTTCTGAAATTTGCACCTCCTAAAAGCCAGGGCAGTCTTGCCAGGTAGTGGAATTTTTTACACCAAAATAGCCATCAATATTTATTCTAGTAATCTTCTCTTTGTTTAATCACAGAATTTTTATCATTAAATATAGTGAAGATAAATATTTTGAAAGAGTGGTAAATAATAAAAACTTTCTCCAACTTGGCAACACTGCAATCATTGCAAATGTGTTCGTGCAAAATGCATTTTCTGCATCAAACAAGAATTGAATCAAACATGGGGAAATTGCCGAAGGGTTTGCGGGCCACAGGGAAGTTGCTGACGGGCCAAGTGTGGCCCGCGGGCCACGTGTTTGACATGCCTGGTGTAGAATCTATCCTAACAAGCTGGAGTAGGGAAGACCGCGGTAAGATGAAAAGCCGGGCAAGATGACGAATGTCTTAATATTTCCGTTTTCCACTAGCTGGCAGCATTAACCGGCCACTACTGGCTCTCCTATCGACTGTTCTTTAAACAATAGTATAGAGACGCTGAAATGACCCTTTTTGTGTTAGTTGTGAAGCTTTGATTGCTTACCGCTGTCGCGTTATAACTTTTATGCGTGTGTAAATAAGCTCTGCTACAGATACAGGTAAGATATATCGTTTCTCTTTAATATTTATGAGTAACTTAGTTTAAATACTACCTATTGCCATGAATAAATGTCAATTAATCGCCTTCCTTCATGGCAATGAAAACGAATATTTTTAAACAGGCAGTCCGAGGCAAGATGACGAGCTCGTTATCTTGCCCCGTATTTCAAAATTTAATAAACTAACTATGTTGTCCATTCTATTTAAAGCTTGTAAACGCTTGTTTGTCTGTGTGTTTGCCGGCGCGACCTTGCCCTTGTATCTCCTCTGGGACTAAAGGGTGCATCGGATCGAGGGAGGTCTCTTTCGAAAGAGGGCGACCAGAGGAAGCACACCCATCAAAGAAATTTTAGAACAAAGGGAAAAGCAGAAGGAAGAATAGAAACGTTTAAAAAACGGAGAAAAGAAACTCGTGAAGCTAGAAAGGGAGTAAAAATACTCAAACTAAGTTCCTGTAGGCCTCAGTCTATTAAATCCAGGTCAAACAGCCCAGTTGCATCAACTTCAAAGGATGGTGTTTACAGATGTCCTGCTTGTGATGAGGAATATTGTGACCCAGCAACAGAAGTATGGATCCAGTGCTGTATATGCCAGGAAAGGTGGCATGAGGAATGTTCCAATTATGAAAATGGCATTTTTATTTGTGACTATTGTTTGCTGCACAGCTAAACATTTCAACATTACGTTACAATGCATTATGCTTAGTTTAATACTTTGTAATATTTTAACACACAGTTGTCATTTGTTAAACCATGTAACATATTCAAAAGATAAAATATGTTCAACCTTTTTCAGCGTTGTCATCTTGCCCCAAGGTCAAAGTCATTTTGCCCCAGTACTGGGGCAAAATGACGATTTGTTAATTTTATGAAAAAATAAAATTATCCTTTATTTTATTAATTTGAAAAATTAAATGGTAATATATTTAATACTACAAAGGAATACTCTAACAGTTCATGTAAAATTAATTTTACTATACTTAGAAATAGAATAATAAACAACAAAAATTGTTAACATTGTCATCTTGCCCCGGTCTCCCCTACATGATAAATAGCATAAAAAACCATGGCTTTTTTGTCATTTTTTGTCATTTTTTGACTTTTTTAACCAAAAAATAAAATTTCACTTTTCCCAAAAGCTAGAGGTGATAGTAGAAAACGGATACCAGATTTGAACATTGTTAGAAAAATATGCGAATTAGGCACAACATTTCAAGGTCAGTATAATATTAGAAACAACATTTTGGCAAAGTAAACTAGACATTAATAATTACATAAAACAAAAAAGCCAGTCCAATAATGCTTTATGCCTTAAATTTGCATATAACTGTACAAAAACTCCAAAGTTTGCATACATAGAATTATGAAAATATCTCAAAAACTAGATGTGCTGGAAAGAATCTAAAACAAGATTCGGAATCAGCAGAAGAAATTGAACAAGAAGCAACTCATTTTGGTTTTGTGGCAGAGCAAAAGTTCAATTTTGTTGACTAGAGTAATCAGCTATCTTAACTCCGAATATAGGTTTCTCGTATCCCATGAATTCTTATGTAAATATTTTTATACTCAACAAACATGCTTTACAGACAAACATGCTAAATTAAAGGCTTTAGTTTTAACATTAAATTAATTATTATTCTGTTTACTCTTGAGTGTATAAATTCAATTACGCTGCCGAAAATGTTAAAATGAAAATTAATAGCATCCTAAAAGCTGATGTTCCGATTACATAAAAAAGTTTAATACACCATAAAATTCACTCAAAATCATTTCCCAAAATCGGTGGAGCAAAAGAAACTGTGTATTTTATAAAGGCTTCTTTAAGTTTCGAAAATATATTGGTTTATCGTGTGTCTAAAGATAAAGAATGCTTTTATGAATCGTGGGTCAATCGGAAGAGGTTATTGTATATTTTTTACACGTAGTTATATTATATTTGCGTAGATGAAACAGCTTTTTTTGCTATCACCTTTTCTTTCTCTTTTTTTTTTTTTTTTTTTTTTTTTTTTTTTGTAGTGTAGGAAAAACACAAGAAAACGTACAATCAGAATAAGCATATATTTTTTAAATCATGATAAAATTTATAGTGGGACCACCACCAAAACTACACCTTTCGATCCAAAACGAACCATCGAAGAATCCGTGCACAAGAACATAGATTTAAAAAAATTAATCTGAATCGTATAACGTAATATTTTATAGTTAGTTAAAAATAGAGAAAGTTATATGGTCATTCATTATAAAACAATCTTAATAGCTTGAAATGGAACGCTCTTAAATTTATCATTTTTTAGGAGCGTTCGTAATTATATAAATACGTAGCACCTATAGTCGTCGCCTGGTCCGTCCGTCTGTCCGCAAATAACAGTGTAAAAACTATCCAATCGAATGTATTGAAATTTAATATATATAATCGTTGCAGAAGTTAGTCGAGCCATTTCAAATATTATGAAAATTGAATCAAAACTTAAAAAGATGTTAATGAAAGTTTTCTTCATTTTATCACATCCTATCATACGTAATTATTTCAATGATAACCCATGATATATAATGATTCTAGGTTGACATGCTGATTACTGCCTATTTTTAGATGGAGTCCTTATATCTATACTCCTATTATAAAGAGGAAAAAATTGTTTATTTGTAGGAGGTAAGCTCAGGAACTACCGAACCGATTCAAAAAGTAATGGTATCAAAATAATGGTGTTAGTCCAACTTAGAACATAGGCTATATCTTATGTCGGTGCCACTACCCCAAAGGGGGGCAGGAGCAAAAAACGTTCTAAAAATGCGATTTTTGCGTTACTGAAGGGCCTAGAAATATGAAATTTGGAATATTAGTTACTTATAAGATATAAATGCTGTCTAAGCACAGTTCTTAAACAATTCGAAATTTAAAAGGGGTGAAAATGCACAAAAAGTGTTTTAAAAACGTTCTAAATGGTAGTTTCTACATAATCGCAGGAAATACCAAACCGATTTAAAAAGTAATGGTATCAAAATGATGGTGTTAGTCCAACTTAGAACATAGGCTATATTTTATGTCGGTGCCACTACCCCAAAGGGGGTGCAGGAGCAAAAAACGTTCTAAAAATGCGATTTTTGTGTTACTGAAGGGCATAGAAATATGAAATTTGGAATATTAGTTACTTATAAGATACAAATGTTGTCTAAGAACAGTTCTTAAACAATTCGAAATTTAAAAGGGGTGAAAATGCACAAAAAGCGTTCTAAAAAACGTTCCAAATGGTAGTTTCTACATAATCTCAGGATATATCAAACCGATTTAAAAAATATTGGTGTCAAAATTTTAGTTACAACGTTTGCTCTAAGATAGGCTGTGTTTTATGTCGGTGCCACTACCCCAAAAGGGGTGTAGGAGCAAAAAACGTTCTAAAAATGCGATTTATGTGTTACTGAAGGGCCTAGAAATATGAAATTTTGAAGTATCAGCTACTTATTAGATATAAAGGATTTCTAAGAACAGTTCTTAAACAATTAGGAATTTAAAAGGGGTGAAAATGCGCGAAAAGCGTTCTAAAAACGTTCTAAATGGTGATTTCTACACAATCTCAGGAAATACCAAACCGATTAAAAAAATAATGGCGTCAAAATGATGGTGAAAACCCTTGCTCCAACATAGGCTATGTTTTATGTCGGTGCCACTACCCCAAAGCGGGTGCAGGAGAAAAACGTTCTAAATTGCGGTTTTTGCGTGACGGAAGGGCCTTGAATCGTGAAATTTAGAATGGTAATTAGTTATAAGATATCAATGATCTCTAAGGACATTTCCTAAAAAAGTCAAAAGTTAAAAGGGGGGTCAAAATGCGCAAAAAGCGTTGTAAAAAACGTTGTAAAAAACGTTCTAAATTGCGATTTCTAGCAATCTCAGGAAATACTGAACCGATTTCAAATATAATGGTGCAAAAATGATGGGGACAGATCTTGCTCCAAGACAGGCTATATTTTATATCTGTTTCCACTACCCCAGAGGAGATGCAGGAGCAAAATCAGCGAAAAGCGTTCTAAAAACTTTCTAAATGCCGATTTGCCACCAATATCTCAAGAAGAATCAAACTGATTTCAAAAGTAATGGTAAGAAATTGATGCTGACAGCCTCTGCTCTAACATAGATACTATTTAAGTCGGTATCACTATCACCGAGACGTTGCAGGAACAAAAAAGCGTTCCAAATTTCTATTTTTGTGATCGGTAGGGGCTAGCAACTTAAAATTAGGCAAGGTACATATTTATTACATATAAATGATCTTTAAGAACAGTTTCGAAAAAATTGAAAATTTAAAAAGGGGTGAAAATGCGCGATATGCGTTCTAAAAACGTTCTAAATTGCGATTTCTGCTCAATCTCAGGAAATTCCAAAGCTATTTCAAAAGTAAGGATTGAAAATCAATGGTGAGAGTCCGTGCTACAACATAGGTTATATTTTATGTTGCTGTTGCTACCATCTGAGGGTTGCAAAAGCAAAACATGTTCTAATTTGCGTTTTTTGCATAAGTGAAGGATCTAAAACTTTGAAGTATGGCATGGTATTTACTTACAAGATGCAACTGCTTTCTAAGAACTGTCGAAAGAAAATTTCAAATTTTCAAAGATGAAGTGAGCGAAAAGCGTTATAAATTACAATTTTTATGTAATCTTATCAAATACCAAACCGATTAAAAAATAATGATGACAAATTGTTGGTGATAGAACCTGCTCAAACATAAGCTATATTTTATGTATGTGCCACTACCACCAGAGGGTTGCAGTAGCTATAAACTTTCTAAAATGCGATTTCTGTGATACTGAAAAGGCTCGAAACTTGAAATATGGCATGGTAGTTACTTATAAAATATAAATGCCCTGGAAGGACTGTCGAAAATAAATTCGAATTAAAAAGGAGTGAAGTGAAGGGGAGGTGCGAAAATCATTCTAAAAAAGTCCTAAATTACGATTTCTATGCAATTGCAGGGAATATAAACCAAATATAAAAGTAATAGTTGCGAATCAATGGTAACAGTCTCTGATCCTACACAGGCTATATTTTATGCCGATGATTCTACCACCTGGGGTTCACGGGAACAACAAACGCTCTAAAAAAGGCCTTTAAAAGCTTTCTAAATTACGTTTCTGTGGAATATTAGGCAATAACAAACCATTTTCAAAATTAATGTTGGAAAATGAATGGTGACAGCTCCTATTTCAACATAGCCCTTTATGTTGAGAAAGGTGGTAGGACTTGGAATTTGACATGATGGTTAATTTTAAGATGTAAGAAGATGGTTTCTAAAAAATTCAAATCTTCAAATGAATACTGAAATGAGCGTATTAATTGAGCATAAAAGTTTCAAAATATTTTCTTAATTATTATTTATTTAGTTTTATTTCGTTTTATTAATTTAAGTCTCATTTCTGCCTTATGCAGTGTAACAATGATGTTTAATCAAACTGTGTTTTAAATAGTAATTTTTTTAATTATTCCTAAAAGTAATAAGTACCTTTTAACAAAATAAAATATTACCTTTTAATAAAATAAAAATTTAGTGAGTACCTTTTAATAAAAATTAGACATATAAATATCACTTGGCATATTTCAAATAATACGCGAGCAAAGCCGCGGGGTTTGCTAGTATAATTATAATTGTGTATTTATGCATTTCTGCACAAAAGAGCTACTATTGTACCAAGATATGAATATTTATAAAATTAGTTATAGTACGAACGCACCTCAATTGCTACGTCTGACTTATAATTTCCGACATGGTTTTTTTCCTTTAAAGATTAACGAAGATGCTCTTTTATGAAACCTTTAAACACATAAAGGTTAAATTTATTCTGGTTTTTTATGCTTTCCTGTATGTAGGTATTGTTTTGTGCGTGAGTTCGTCAGAAAACAAAAATGTTCATTTTATGAGTATCAATCCCAGATGAAGATTCTGGCTGTGCTACCGCCTATTGTATACTTTATTTTCTTTTACAATGCATATTTGATAAGTGTGTTCATATTTATTTATATTTTTATTTGTTAGAGAGAAAAGGAAGAATAAGAAGAAAGTAAAGACTTAACTGTAGTTTTTCTTTTTCTGGTATTGATAATTTTTCGCAAACAAAATTCCATGATTTCTAAATAAGTAATTAAAATTTTTATTATTTTATTTAAAAGAATTATACCGATACCCGTTCCTCTTGCAAATTTACTTAAACTGACTTAACTTGTTATTAAATATTAACAATATATATGTGATATCTAGTCTATCCAGATATCTTTACTAAGCACATAAATTAGTGATTATTTTCATATCTTATTATAGTTAAGATGCTAAAATAATGAGATGAACATCTCTCTACCCAAAATAAATCCATTGTTATTTCTTTTTTGAGAAGGAATGAAAAAAGTCTGTTTGCATTATAGATAGCGAACGAGTAGCATGATTGGGGAAAAAATTACATAAACAAAAGACTTTTCCAAGTCCCTGATTGCAACATGTTCTCTAAATTGCAAAATGTTCTCTAAATTTTTCCTGTGCGTTCCGCCAGTAATAAAAAACGTTTTCATAGTATTATTAAAATCGACTGAATTCTTACTACAGAACTCATTTAATAAGAATTAATGTTTAGAAGAAATAGCAGTAATTTTTTAAGGTGAATATAAAAGCTTTTTATCCTAAAATGATCTACACCGTAAAAAAAGCCTAATATTTCATAATGTATAAAAACGTAATATAACCACGAACAAAAATATACAGTAATCTCTTCTGAGCAACTAATGATTCCTAAAAGCCTTCGTTGTGCTTGGAAAGCAATATATTTCCGAGATTTAAAAAATGCTTCATAAGAAAAACGTTTCAGTTTACGGCGCTGGGAAGGTTAAAGAACTCATCAGATGTTATTAGCCCCTCGATCTGCTATTTTTTAAAAACTGAAATTAACGTGTCGTCAATAAAAAATAACGTTACACCTAATCATAAGCCACTCGTAAAACAAAGCAGGTGTATCGTTGTACGGTTAAATACTGATAATATAGTGCAATTTTTAAACTTCTAAACATCGCACATTTTCACATTTTACACCGTCGTATAAGAAAAAATAACTACTTTTAAAGGCAATTTGTTTGAAAACTGCATCACAATTTATTTATTTTTGTTTTTGTTTTAATGCCATTGCTGTAATGGTAGCTACTCAAGTACTCCATTTCGGTTGAAAGTAAAGGGAAAATAGCAGATTATCTTTTAGGTTGCCATTTTCTCATAACAACTAAAAAAAATGTAATTAAAATACGTGCTATACCAAGAATATCGTCTAGTACAAAAATGTATTTTTAAGAATATTTGTGTGACTTTTCTTCTTCGAATTTACTTAATTCCTATCAAAAAGCTAAAATAATACAATTTATTAATCCGTGTGTAATAACATTTTGCGAATTTTGAAACATATAAATGAATGATTTCTGATGAAACATGAAGCTATTATAAAGTGTATTTAATTTTCAGTATCCATATTGATGTTACAAACAAATGAAGGCATATGAATCATTAGATACCCGATTTTTTTGTCGAGTTTCTTGAATGACGACATCAATTTTTGCTAGGTTTGTGTTTTATTCCGAGATAGTAATGTCATGTGCATATTTTTCTATATATGTTACTTAAGACTGGGTCGTAAATGTAGAATTCTTCATTGGATACAAATGACGTCCTTTTATTTAAAGTAAAAGCGTGTATTTTAAAACATGTTTATGAAAAATATCATTGTAACTGACCTCAATAAAATATTTAAAGTACAATATTAAGTCACTTAAACTTTTTTTTTATATCAGTTTCATTTACTTACGTTCTTGAATCATACTTTTTTTTTCTTTTTTTTTTACTGCAATACTTATGGGTATTTAACTGTTAAGGGAAAAGTTCTAAGCTGATTATTTTAACTAATAATCTTTAGAATTTCGCTTTCTTTCTCTTAGTTGTTTCCAATACGAATTCTCAAATTACAAACTTTGTTTTGAAATATTTTTAAAGCAAATTTTAAAATATAATTTTATAAATTAACTAGAAAAACTACTCTTAAAAAAAGAAACAAATTGCACGTTTAATATTTAGTTCTTTATGAATGCATTTGTTAAGTTTTTTCAATTTCTTTTTTTTTTCTTATTAAATATCAATATCTTATATCAAAGACTGTTCGTAAATAGATTGTTTAGTGATTTTAAATTTTGTTGTTACAATGTTTTATTTTTGACCCTATGTCACAGCTGCCGAGACTTTTAAATTAGAATTTGTAATTTAAAACTGAATTATAATTATAGTTTAGTAAATTTGTTTTCGTGTGAAAAGGGACAAGTTTAGGATTTCCAAGTGAGACAGTGCTTGATGGATATAAAGAAACTAACTGTCATGCACAGGAAAGAAAAAATACACTTAGGAAAGAAAAAATACACTTACACTAACTCTGTGAGAAATCAGAATCACAATTGTATAAAAATGTTTCTAGAACTAACAGGTTAGTTATCAAGTCTATAATATAGTGCTATACTTAAAATTTACTAAGGTCATCTACATACTACATGCTTGCATATCTGAAGCTTCCTAAAATGCTATTATTTCAAAAAGTTTATCGATTACAATTCATAGTTTTTTCGAAAACTATTTTCAAGTATATATGTTACCATGAAAGGCCGAAATTGGAGAATGTCGACTTTCACCGGTGAATGTCAACATATACCAAATACGTCGATGAAAGACCGAATATTTGATTATATTCATGTACATTCGGACCATCACAGGTGAATGTCGACAAGTACAGATATGTTCTGGTGGAGGTCGAAAAGAGAAGCGGTGGTCAGCAGAAAGGCTGCAGTAGAGGTGTGCATGGACCGAAACTTCCAGGCCCGGGCCCGGCCTGGCTCATAGGGAAGAAAATTCAGCCCGGCCCTGCCCGATACAAAAATTAAAACTTCGGCCCGAGCCCGGCCCGGTGAAAAAGTTAAAAGTTTGGTCTGAGCCTGACTCGACTCAACTGAAATTTCTACAAAACATTGATTTTTACGTCGATTCTGTTAAAAATTTGTCTCGTATACGAGAAATTCTGACCAGAAACATTTATACTAGATTAATTTTAACACAATTATTCTAATTGGTAAACAAATCATATTAGATGTAAATTTTCAACTGGGCGAAAAATGTCCGGAGCAGGGAGGTCAGCCAGGAGGTCCCGGGTTCAAATCCTGGTCCGGACATTTTTCGCCCAGTTGGAAATTTACATCGAATGTGATTTGTTTACCAATTAGAATAATTGTGTTAAAATTAATCTAGTGTAATTTCGTATCCAGCGATTTCTGGAGTTCCTGCTCTGCCATCTGAGCTATCCCGGACGATTCTGGTCGAACTTTTTCACCCAGCTAACCTTGAAGATTACAGCATCTGGTCTGAAACCTGGTTCAGCTCAACAGAATAAATCTCAGGTAATGAAACTCCATAAATCGCTGGATACGAGATTACACTAGATTAATTTTCACACAATTATTCTAATTGGTAAACAAATCATATTAGATGTAAATTTCCAACTGGGCGAAAAATGTCCGGAGTTTCTGGAGTTTCATTACCTGAGATTTATTCTGTTGAGCTGAACCAGGTTTCAGACCAGATGCTGTAATCTTCAAGGTTAGCTGGGTGAAAAAGTGCGACCAGAATCGTTCGGGATAGCTCAGATCGCAGAGCACTGGCGGCTTCAGCCAGGAGGTCCCGGGTTCGAATCCTGGTCCGGACATTTTTCGCCCAGTTGAAAATCTACATCTAACAGAAACATTTATCTTAACTTTATTTTCATATTTATAATCTTCACTTTTATGGAAGTGCCGCAAGCATCGATATTTATTTTTTTAATGAATATCCATTTCTTGTATATAAATGTGTCAGTTATCATTAATATTGTTAATCCATATTCCATATATTGAAGTGTTAAAAATCTGAAAAATGCTATACAGTAAAATCTAAGACTGAAATGCAAAGAAAAGAAAAAAAAATTCTTTATAGACAAGTTCCCTTCTAAGCAAGTGTAAATGTATTATATATTCTTTTCTTACGTATTAGCATATTAATTTTACATGGGTTCACGTTTTTCAGTTTAAAACAGGATTTCGTCATATGCAGGTTCTTTTTTGCACGTTTTACTATATTTTAATTTATATATTTTATATATTTTAATAAGCGTAGAAATCTACTATTCTTTAAAAAGAATGAATTTTAATGTTTAATTATAGACTAATGGCGATTTAAAAATGTATGCATTTTCTGCAAAAATTTTTGGCCCAAACCAAGTTTTGCTGACCTTTGAACGGACATTTCTACGCCGACACAATGATTTTTATACGGGCTGGGTCAAAACTAGGACTGAAAATTTTGGCTGTGAAGACTAGGAATGAAACCACTCCAGAATCTGCACAGAAAAAAAGGAGTTAGGCCCGGGCCGTGCAGATATGTGGACTACAGTCTGTCGCCAAATTCTTTGTTCTACTGAGAGTCAGTCTGCTTTGTTAGTTTTATGCAAGATTTGTTGGCGCGCGCAACGTTTTCTTAAATTTTATTTTTTTATTCAATATCCTAATTTATATTGAATAGATACTGCAGTGAGCCGTCTTTTTTTATTTATTTATTTAAATGCATTAATTGAGAATAAACGAGAAAATAATTGTTCTTATTTTTTTCAAGAACAGTACTCTAAAATACTTTCTGATTTCTGCTAAAACTAAATGCAGCATACCTTTGGATTACAGACGATTAAAACGTTTTTATGTTTTAAAAATTAATGATAGTGTCAGACATACGGAAAAGTAAATTCAAATTCCCGACATATTCAACATTCATCATTAGTGCATGGTGAATGTCGACATTTGCCTTTATAAGTCAGACATAAGAATATTTAGAAAATATTTCGGACATACACCAAGCGACTACGTGAATGTTGACATTCACCGGTGAAAGTCGGCATTCTCCAGATTTCGGTCTTTTACAGTAACATATATATCTTTTGGGGAATTAACTTAAGAAAACATATGAATGCTTTACACCAGTGCTTTATGAATACTTTATACCAACGCTATTTTTAAAAAGAAGTCAATTTCTAAAAAGTTTGAAACATGCAAATAAAAAATTACAGCTTAGTCTGCCAAGATGATTTTGATTACCTGAAAAACGTCCAACACTGAAATCTATCTTGAATCGATTAAAAATAAATTTAACGGTAGAAGTTTCAAATTCTAAATCTACATAATTACTAAACTACTTGACGGAACGTCGTCCTGCTTGATATCCGTCAGTAAGATTTTCCGAAAACCCTAATCATATGCAAACATAGGAATTAGTATTGAAAATTTTAAATATTATTGCAATTTCTATATGTAGATGATTTTCTAAGCAAAATTGACTCTAATTTTAATTTTACAATGGTTTTGTCACGCGTTGTTTGATAGTTATTTAGGATGATTTATTTGATTGATTTGATCTGTTTCATTGATTTCAGTCACAGTATAAAATGCATTTGGCTCTATGAATAAATCATAAAAGAATTTCGTTTAAGTGTAAATTCTGTTAATATCAAGACATTAGTTCAAAGTTACCTTATTTAGTTAATTACAAGAAATTACGTAAGTTGTTAAAGGTAAATCTTTTATTACAATATTTTAAGGAAATTCTTTTTAATTTTTGAAAATAAATTGGAAAAATTTCTGAAATTTTAAATATTAATTCTCATTTCTTACCCAACCATTAAAGCTTTGAGTTTGGTTTATTTCAGACTTGAAATAAATTGAATAATTTCATTTATTTAAGCATTTGTGTCTACAAAATATTTTAAGTATATATTAAAAGTATATATTAAAAGTAAAAAAGCAAAAACAAATGAGCAAATACTTTTTGATTACATGTTAACCAAAATATGTAAGTGATTATGTAACGTAATAAAACTGAATAATATATCATAAGGCATTTTTAAATCTGAACCTAATATTTAAATATAATTTATGATTAAAAATTATTTAAGATGCAAAACTATTATTTTGTAAAGATTTAAATTTTCAGCGTACCCAATTATAGTAAATAGTGAAAGTATTTGAAAGTCCAAAAGAAATCATCAGCTATAAATATTAATTACTAAAGTTATTACGTTTATATTTAAACATTTAAACTTCTACGTTTGCATTTTAATACGTCATTGTCACTTCATTCTAATTATAGATACTCTTATGTTTTTCTGTAATTTCTTTTGTTAATATTTTATATTCCTAATTACATATTTTATTATTTTTGCGATAAATATTTCACTTTCGGTGAATTTTTCTTCTTTAAGTAGCTAAATAAAAATGTAACTATATTCTGTATTTGAAAAACTTATCTCATATTAATGTGACATATTAATTAATGCATGGCATGATTTTCACAAATCTATGTTATCATAAAAAGATAATAACAGTTACAGAGGAAATAAAAGAGAAAAAAAAACAAGCTTCATTAAAATTGTATAAAAATTGTGTACAAAGTTGGTATATGCTATGTTGGTACAAGGGTTCAAGATTAGAAAATAATTAAATTTAATCCTACCAAGATAAAATGTTGCATTGCAAGTATTATCATTATCACTATAATTTAGATAGATAAAAATTTATTTTGTGCTCTCTGAAAGAGCTCATATACCTTTTTGTAAATTATTTAATAATTTATTGAACTGTAAACTTTCAATGTAACTTGTAAAAGTACTTTCAGAAATCCTAGAATCAACACAAGATTCGTCAAAAATGTATAAAAATTGTGTACAAAGTTTATATATGTTATGTTGTGCAAGGGAATGAGATTAGAAAATAATTAAATTTAATCCTTTCAACATGGAATATTGCATTGCAAGTATTATCACTATCACTATGATTTAGATAGATAAATATTTAACTTCGCGGTCTCTGAAGGGGCGCACATACCTTTTGTAAATTAATTATTAATTTATTGAACTGTAAACTTTTAATGTAATTTTTAAGAGTACTTTAAAAAATCATAGAATAAACACAAACTTCATTAAAATTGTATAAAAATTGTGTACAAAGTCCATATATGCTATGTTGTGCAAGGAAATGAGATTAGAATATAATTAAATTTAATCCTTCCAAGATGGAATGTTGCATTGCGAGTATTATCACTATCACTATGATTTAGATAGATAAATATTTAACTTCACGCTATCTGAATGAGTGCATATACCTTGTGGATTAATTAATTATTTATTGAATTGTAAACTTAATGTAACTTAAAAGAATAGTTTTCGAAATCATACAATTTTGTAAAATTAGTGTAAATCTTATCTAAATGTATAATAAAATTACACTTTATTTCAAACGAAAGGTTGCATGCAATGCAACTGCAACATATTGGGTTGCCACTTATCGAGTAATTTATATTCTACATATTCATTTTTCATTCTTCAGTACAGAACCATTATCAGTATTATAGATGAAGTTTTCCAAAACTATTTTTCCTTCTACTATATATGAATTCAGCATCAACCAGATTAAAATCACCCTGTCAATTTGGTATTTTCACGCTGTTTTTAATTTTAAAATGCATATAAATTTTTAAGCGAATTAACAGGAATAATAACTCAGTCATTTACTTCGAAATCCAAAAAGATCATCTTAACAGAATTTATAAACACAAAATACAGTGTTGCCCAAAACCTACATTGTAAAAAAAAAAAAAAAAAAAAAAAAAAAAAAAAAAAAAAAAAAACAAATCCGTGAAACCACGGAAAATGTACTGTCAGTTAAGTTGCAGGTTATTCTCCATTTTTTTACAAAACTTCCGCATTGTCCAGTTTTCAAGGTGATATTTTCCATTATTCAAAACAGGAAATTTCCGTTTTTAGAATTAAATGCGAGCAATACTAATACATTATTTTTAAAAATCTAAATATTAATTATATATACTGAAGCATATTTACACCGATCAGATACTTGTAATGAATGTTATAACACCAGTTTTTATCGCCTTGCCTTTCTCCGGATTCGAACCTGAGAACTCTCAGTTAGAGTACTGAACACTACACAAGCTGTCAACATCCAAAGGGTCGGTTATAGGCGAAAGCATTAATTACGAAAATTTAAGTGGAATTTGTCCGTTTACTCTCAATTGAAAAGGAGTATTTTTGTTTGCCTGTTTTGAAAAGAACTTTTCTGTATTTAACATTTAGCGAGTTAGATTAGAAAGTAAATTTTCCGTTTATTCAAGGAAAATATACTAATTTTATTGAAAACACACTGTAAAATATTTGTGTACTCCATAAAATTGGTTCAACATTCTACCTCCAATTTTATGGAGCGATTTAACTTATATAATGGTGTAGTTTAAACTGATATAACTAGTGTAATATTACACATTACTATAACATAACGTCAGTTATATTGGTTAAATTACTCAATAAGATGGAGGCAGTAATGCTGCCACAAATTTTATGATAACATTACATAAATTTTTGACATTGCAGAATGTATCCGTAAAAAGACAGAAATATTAAGTAAAATCACCCGTATATATATGGAATTTTTTTTACAGTGTAGCTACCAAGATTAAATATACATTACTCAATTAGCATTATGTAGAACTGATCGAAAACTGTCTCATATGTTAGTGTCTTTGTTTAACGTATTTTTATCACATGAAAGTATTAAAAAATAGTCACTTATTCTAACCTACAGTGTTACAATAGAAGAATTGACAGAAATCGGAGATTTTATACAATAGACTTGTCGAAATTATAAAATACCCTGGATATAAATTACACTGCAATAAATTAAAGCCTTTGAAACATCAATATAGAGAGAAATTTATATCTAAAAGGTCCACTGAAAGCGTTTCAGGAAACATAATAATGAATGGCTAAAAAGAGCTATAAATCTAACCACATAGGCAAAAGAGAAACTCGGTTGTCTAGCAAAATAATTTCAGAGGTGCAGTGAAACACGCAACAGGCACACACGTTAAAGAAAAATGTCAGAGATACACACAGAAAATCTAATATTTGCTGCTCAAATGAATTACAGAGCTTCTGCACATCTAAAGAAATATTAAAAGCGACACAGCCAATAGAACTTGGACAAAAAAATATCAAAAAATCACAATTTTGGCTGAGAAGAAATACCAAAATACCACTGCTTTGGACACATTTGTTGCAGTAGATCTTCCATAAAAGCGTATAATATTACATGAATTATAAAAATGTGCGTAATTGCTACTCACTTCTGCAGAGATATAAAAGATATTGCTAATTCAAGAGATATTACCTATACTGAAAGCATGGCGGAAGTAAAACTTCAAGATCTGCTTGTTCAACAACAAAAAGACTGTCTAAATACATATAAGATTTTATTCATTGTACTTTGACTTACATATTCGTGTGAATCAGAAATGACTAATTTAGAATTCCCCTGGAAATAGGAAACCATTAATAGCTGCTAATGGCAAATGTTCAAACAAAAATTTGACTCTTTTAAATATGAACCAAACATTTTAAAAGTTTCTTATTGATTTTGTGATTAATATACAACGTAAATGGATTGCAAAATCTATGGAACGTACGAGGATCAAAATTTTTGTGAGGATAGTCGAAGGCCTCTCTTGACGCACCACACTTTCAGAATTTTAACTTTCTACTAATTAGCTAAGAAATTAGTTAAAAAACCCAATTAAAAGAATGGAAAATATTCATAATTCAACTAAAGATTTTTATTTAACCTGAGACAATTTCTTCGAACAACTGGAAGAGAGAGTGAGGATTTGCTGGAATGAAGAGTTGCTAAGAGCGATAAAGGTACTGGTCCTTTTTAAAGAGGGCAGAATTTAAAAATCTACCGGTCATAAAAACTCGAAAAATGCACAGCCAGACGCAAAAAAATTTCCTTTTCAGAAATTTTAAAAAAATATTTCGGTATTGTTACAAAAAGTAAAAAAAAAAAAAAAAAAAAAAAAAAAAAAAAAAAACCACGAAAATCTATTTATAAAAACTACTTTTATTTCTTTCGGAAGAAATGAGATTTTAGGGAAATATTTCACAGGTGTTTGTAACACGTGATCCAGAATAAAAAAAAAGCATGAATGATTTTTTGACTAGCACTATTTTGAAAGGTATCAAAATTTTAAAAATACAGAATTTAGAGATTTTAAACTTATGCATCTAGGGCTTTATTTGGACGCTAATTAAGAATATGTAAATTTTAAAAAAATCGATTCAGAACTTCTTGTTTTATAAAGAAATCAATTTTTAAAAAGAAAAATGAATGCAGTTTTGAATGGAAAATGAACGCGAATTTGTTAAAAATTGGAAAATTAACTAACCGAACGATTTGAAATTTTCAGATAGTTTATAACACATAATAATTTTTTTTAAAGGGTGCGTTGAATGTGTGGAAGGGGGGTTACCTCCGGAGGGCACTCCTCATGGGATATATCAGTATAAAGACCTGTGACCACATATTCATATTATTATGCGCTTCCAGTGCCCCCCCCCCCCCTGACTTTGCACTCCCGGAGAAAACTTTTTTTTAAATTTTGACCAAACTTAAATTTTGACCAATTTTTTTAAACTCTTTGACCACTGTTTCATAGCGTAATGTTTGTATAGACCATACTGGGCCCCCTGTCGTTGGAAGATTGAACTAACCACTATTTTCAAAAAGAAATTGAAGCAAATTTCTTAATTTCACATTTTATTCAACGTCCTCCTTTTTACAAAATCTTTTTGGATCATCGAAGTATACCAGATTAATATCTCCTACAAAAAATTCGAAACGTTCGGACGGGTAGAAATATTTTTTTCAAAATAAAATGGGTGAAAATGTCGACAAATTCAGTAAAAACATGAGTGTTCTGCCGCGGTTTTGCTCACTTTCGGTACCCATAGACTCCGAAAATCATATTACACAAAATAGTATGCACCTTCAATTCAATATTGTTTTCCAATTTTTTCTTTAAAAATATAAATTTAGACATAATGGAGTTAAAGATGTAAAATCATACGAATTCGAGGTTCATTTAATAGTCATTCATCACGGGACCGGGAACGCCGCGCGGATCAGCTAGTTAATGTAATATAATAAACCCTATAAATTCAACCCAACGTTATTTCTCTGCAACTACATTCTGTAACAATCAAATATTCGCGCAACTTTATAAAACAATTGTTCGTTTTTACAAGAGAAATTATTTTAGTAATTGTTAAGCACATTTTATTTCCTGTAGGACACATATAATGCTTATTGTTTTGCTTTTGTTTTTTTTATAATTTTCGCCCGGATTTTTAACTGAACACTATTCGGTGCAATAGGCCTGACATCTTGACATCTTTTCGTTTGTTCTACAATATGTTTACATCTTTTGACGTCCAACTATACAAATTAAATATGTCTGTATTTAGTATTGTGGATAATGGTACTGGATTTTTTTTTTCACATATGACCTTAAGTGCAATGTAGTGTTAAATAGATCTTTAAGTTATTTGATAAAATTATCTAAGTACTGTGAATTGTAATTTTAAAAATAAATTGTACAATGTGCCCACTCTCAATGGTGTTCAATGACGAATTTCTAAACCGTTTGTAATAAACATATAGATCCAATTACAAAAATATTTTAAATGAGGTAAAATATTATTTTAAAAGTCATTTTGATCAATAAAAACACTTCATAAAAGATTACGAAATTTAAATTTTTGTACGGTCCCCCGGTCCTATAAGCGACATTTAATGAATATTTCCTATTACACTAACAAGTAAGACAAAAAAGGTCCCATTCCTAAAACCCTAAAATTCACCGAGTTATGAAACTTTGAACTGCAAGACTTACACCAGTTTTCTGCATATAAACACAGAGGAATTCTGTCATGCTTCGATCGATGGTATGCAAAGTGCTTAAAATATTAGAAGGATTTATTTCGCGTGTACATTACTGCATTGAAGCCGAAGGAAGTCACTTCAAGCAAGTTTTAAGATAACTTTAATTTTATTAAATAAATTTTAGATTAGATAATCTAATAGCATTTTAAAATAGGTATCATTTGTAAAGAATTACGACTGTTCCTTTTCAGCATTTCATTTAACAAAAATTCTGTTATTGTTTAACTTATATTTTTAGAACAAGTTGTATATTTTTCTGTAATATGAGAGAGTGAAAATAGATTACAAATTTAAATTGTAACGTTAATTTTACTCTCAACTGTTATTATATTTTTTTTTTTTTTTTTTTTTTTTTTTTTTTTTGTCTGACGATTATTTATATTTCTAGTAAATTTGTGAATGACCGCTATTTCGCAGCAAAAAAAGGTGCTTCAACTTTAAACCGCTATTACTCGGTCAGTTTTAATCGTGGAAGAATGGATTTTTTGTTTTACTTTTTAGTGTAATAGGATATTTTTACTAAATATAACTTAAAAGACCGGGGGACCGTATAAAAATTTAAATTTAGTAATTTTTAAAGAAATGTTTTATTGATCCAAATCTCTTTAAAATACTTCAGTATTTCATTTAAAACATTTTTGCAATTGGAACTAAATGTCTATGCCTGACGGTTTAGGAATTAGACATTGCACATCGTTGAAAGTGGACAACACCCTGCATAATTCAGTGAATCTGGATTATTTTTATGCAATGTGAGTACGATAAGCATCCTCTAATCCGGCATCCTACGGTCTGGCACGACTTTCGAAAAAAAATGGTATTTCTTGTTCAATGACACCTAGTGTTTATAATAATCTGGTAGAATTGGGGTCCGAAAAAACATTTCTGTAGATAATTTGCGAAACTGTTGAATGAAAAATAAATTTTTATCATCAGAATTAAATACTTTTTTCATTTCAGAAAAGATTGCTCGACTTGTTACGGGAATTAATATCAGTCATCAAATAATATAAATAATGAATGTGGATCGTTAGATTTAAATGTATGTTTTATTTTTGCGAAAGATAAAATAATTTTGATGAATTTTCGTAGTAACATAAAAATTTATATCGGATAAAACATACAAAACATCGGAATTCGCGATTGATAGCAATCGTGCCGGACATAGTATATCGGCATGTGTCTAGGGGCACTACCTATTACTTCACATCAATTGAAATTACCTCCTAAAAAAGAAGAGAGAAGACAACTACAAAACAATCTGATATCCGAGATTTGTTTAAGATGGCTTCTACTATGTAGACCTGTAGTGCACGTTTTCATTTTATAGTTATGTACATATATTCATGTTGTGCTTTACATTATTGGGTATTTTTTTTAATCTATTCAAGATGATTAAAGAATACAAAACATGTTTTACTGTCATTCTTTGTTTAATTCTAACTTCTATACGTTTTTCCTGACACGCATCCTGTAATCCGGACAATTTCATAATCCGGCATGCTTCAAGTCCCGAACATGCCGGATTAGAGGATGTTTACTGTAGTTTGATTTTTATCTTCCTAAACAATAAATAATCGGAATAATCTTCTGAATGATAAAAAATTATAAAAATAAAGAACGAACATGTTTAAATCTTTTATTATTATTTAATTAAAAACGCTTTAAATTTTGTAAAAATTCAGGTTCAACAAAAACAAGAAAGGAAAATTATGCATCAATCATATATTATGAAACTCTTTCCGACACATTCAGAATACTGAAACCAAAATTCACTGTTTAATAAGTAGACAGATTATATGATGATAAACATTTTGTAAAACGCATAAAACATATGGGATCTCAATTTCGACAATTACTATCTGAAAATAAGTTAGTCTGACAATTAGTCTGAAAATAATTCGACTTATTTTGTGAATATCTGAGTATGATCTACGGATTTGTTTATGTAGAACATATTCAGTCATGTAAAATGTGAAAAAATCCTTTAAAAAATTCGTTTGTTGAATTTCCGTCAAAAACGGAAATAAATTAGAATTGTTTTATACAGACTTGTATATGATCTATATTATTTATACACCACAAGTAATATGCAAAAAAATTGTTATATTTAAAAACGCCTGCCACAACTGAAAACACGCTTTCAGCATTTGTCGCTCCTAAAATGTACTGTAAGAGTATTATAGACGTGAACAATCACTTTGCTAAGAAGTCGTAAACCAACTTAGTGAAAAATGTCCAAGCCGGGAATCGAATCCGGGCCCCTGGAATAGATCTCCAGTGCTCTACCACTAAGCCACAAGGACGGTGCCCAGCTTGGCATCTCTCACTTATATAAGTCGGTAAGGCTGCAACCGCAGCACTAGATGGAAAAGTCTCCATGAACACGCAATCTAGTGGCGAAACATGAGACGCAAATGAACCCAGCATCGGTGAATATACAATTTTTTAATTAATTTTTCAACTACTTTTCAGCAGTGAAATTACGCTTGAAATTATTGAATATTATAGACGTGAATAATCACTTTGCTAATCAGTTTATTCACGTCTATAATATTCAATAATTTCAAGCGTAATTTCACTGCTGAAAAGTAGGTGAAAAATTAATTAAAAAATTGTACTGAAAGAGGCTGTGCATATATAACGTTATCACTTTTCGGTGGAGGTGTAGGGGGCGTCTGGCACTTGATAACGTAAGATAAGGGAGGGGGGTTGTCTTTTCGTATCGTTATCATTTTCGAACCAACCAAAATGTTCTTTTTTCGTAACTTCTTTTTACATCAATATAAAATCTGTCTGTTATTATTTTTTAAAGTCTGTTCTCTATTTTTATGAAAATACTAAGTTATTATTAAAACCAATAAATGATTATAAAATAATTTCATTCCAAAATATTTAATATCTCAATGATCGCCATTCGTACTCTTCTGCCGTATGCGCATATAATACGTTGATAGAAAAATCATCTTTGAAATGACACTTGCCATGTTTACTAGTAAGAAATGGGGAAGAATGCTGGCCACATGTTTTGTTTATAGGAAGTTTTGCTTTCCCCCGCTCAGGTGGCAAGTGCAAGAAGATAATATTACTGTTAAGTTTATTATGTAACAAAAAGCTATTATTAAGTGCTTTTAAATCGTAATTCTTTAAAGTGTTATTCAAAATAAAGTTTTTTCTTATTTTATAGCGATATTTTATTGACCTATTCTCTTCATTTGAATCCGTAAAGTATGCGAATAATAAATGTATATCCATACCTGTATACTATTTTTTCAAACGTATAAAATTGAAATAAAATAAAATAAAATAAAAATAAAAATAATTCTAAAACATTCATAACGATATCATTAGGATGGGGGGGGGGGGGGGGGGGTCGGCGAACGATAACGCACGATGTCGTAAAGGGATGAGGGTGTCCAAAATTGCCAAAAAGTTGGTAACGTTATATAAGTACAGCCCC
The DNA here is from genome assembly GCA_963932465.1 of Maratus speciosus. Lineage (NCBI taxonomy): Eukaryota > Metazoa > Arthropoda > Arachnida > Araneae > Salticidae > Maratus > Maratus speciosus. The sequence continues at coordinate 532,566,041 of OZ010788.1, read as the reverse complement.
TAACAGAAAACTTTTGTGTGTTCTTGTACATAAGTGATAAACGCTATGCACACCCTATTCTACAGAAAGCATCTTCTAGTATTCCTCAGAAAAGCATATCAGTTTTATTATACTTGAAATAGTATAACATCATTAAAATATCCCCCCCCCCCCCATATACCATAATGTAACGAAATACTTTTAAGTATCTCTGTAAACGAACTATGAATTCTAAACATTTCGTTTTTAATATATGTGGGTGGTTCAATAATTATTGTCCCTAATGTATATAAAATATTTGTACTGCGATGGTTGATGTGGAATATCGAAGCCTAATCTCTTAAATGCCTATATGCTCAATTTCAGAACCGTAGCTGCTATATTAACATAGTTTTGGGGGGGAGGGGTGAAGTTTTAAAGACCTATTTTTGGGGGAGTTTTTGAGGAGGGGGATGAGGCTGGATTGCTAGTTTGGAACTTATAAGGCTACATTTGTGACAGTGGATGAGATGTGGCTACATCACTATGATCCCGAGCCCAAACGACAGCAGTTACGTCTCATCCACTGTCACAAATCTAGCGCCATAAGCTAAAAATCAGCCTTTCACACCCATCCACCCCCCCCATTTCACTCCTCCCTTGAAAACTATGTGAATATAGCAGCTACGGTTCTGAAATTGAGCATATAGGCATCTAAGACATTAGACTTCAATATTCCACAACAATCCTCGCAGTACAAGTATTTTATATACACTAGGGACAATAATTATTGAACCACCCTCGTAGAACATGCTAATAACATATATCAATTACACAAAAAATCCGACTATATTAACGAGAGTTAGAGCTCGATCAGACGTACCGAATTCATGAACACTTTTCAACTATGTTGGAATGTATTAAAAAAAAGAAAGGTATCATAAATTCCCAACCTGCAGACGCCACTCTTATCCTCTACCTACATCGTTGGAAAGTAAATGGCTACATACATTATACGATTTTCTCTTTATATGTACGTATTTCATTATAAAAAGACATCTTAATCGTTTATATGTGATGATTTTAAATGGCATTTCCTCTAAGAAGAACAACTTTTTTAACGATCAAGTTAAAAAGTGAGTGTATTGATCGTGTAGATTAGTGTCCAATGGGTAATTTCTAATCCGCAAGGCATAAACATATAGTTTCAATTCCAAAAACGTCTTAATTAGGGTAAAGAAGTTATTTTAAAAGCGATTTGGTTCGATGAAAACATCTCATAAAAAACTTCGAAATTAAAATTTTTATGTGGTTCCCTGGTCCCATAAGTTATATTTAGTAAAAATATAATATTATCCAATCTAATTATGTATAATAATCTTAGGTTATCTAATCTACTACTTAACCCCTGAAAAGTGACATTTGTTTTCTTACAAAAAAATTAAAAATAGGGCTGGACACCACTTTTTCCATATTAAAATATTTACCTTACTTAATCGAAAAATATCTGACAATCAATAAAGATAAATTTACAGTTACAAATTAGTAGTATCAAAATGCTTTTAATAACGAAGCAAGCAAAGTGTTCTTGACCAAATCCAGTTCGGGCGATACTGTTAAGGGTTAATTAATAAAAATTAAAGTTGTCCTAAAACTTGCTCGAAGTGACTATTTTCGGCTGCAATGCAGAAATTTACGCACGAAATAAATCCTTCTGATACTTTAAGGTTTTTGTGTATGATCCTTCGAAGCATGGAGTAACTCATCTGTGTTCAAATGAAGAAAATTCGCATAAGACATGCAATTCAAAGTTTCACAATTCGGTCAATTTTAGTGTTAGGTGAATGGGGCTTTTTTTGTCTTAATTGTTAGTGTAATAGGAATGTTTTACTAAATATCACACATATCGACCGAGACCGTGTAAAAATTTAAATTTCGTAACTTTTTAAGACATATTTTTAGTGGTCAAAACGAATTTTATTTTTTTTTTTATTTATTTATTTTTTATACCTCATTTAAAAAATAAAATTAATTGGAACTATAGGTCTTTGACTAACAGTTTAGAAAATAACCATTGGATACCGTTGAGAGTGGACACCCTGTATATAAACTAAAATACTTTATAAGAGAAACAAGTAATCATAGCCGAGCTTTAATTAATTGACAAGAATATAAATGAAAATACATAAAATGACATATGTAAGTTATGCATTATTAAACACATGAAATAGCTTATTCCATTTGCAGAGATAATTTGACAATAATATAAATAATTTATTATGGGGCCTCAGGACTCTTAAAATTAGAGAAAATGAAAAAAGGACCATTTGCAACATTTAATATCTTAAAACGTACATGATTTATAAATGCAATTTTTATTGGAATTAAAAGATATAAGTATATTCTTTCATTTCAAGTATTTAAAAAAAAAAGACAGGATGGAAAATTAATATTTATAGGGGGTTTTAAACTGTCAGATATTTGTCGAGCAGAAAATTGGTATAACAGCTTACGCGCAGGAGTACAATATAAGTTTTTCAACTAGAATGAAATTTTTTGCGACTAATTATACTTCTGTTTGTAATACTTACACTGAACCTAAATAAATTTGTATTTAAAGCATTTTTATATTTTTAATTTAAAGTTGTATTTAGCTAATACAAAATTTTGAAAATGTCCGCATTGTAATCACTTAAAAAATATTTTTTTTTTCACAATAAAGAGGAAATTTTAGGTTCAGTTTATGCAGACTAACAAGAATCGTAAGTTTTGAAAATTTCATGAAAAAATATTCAGATGTTTTTGAGATATCCTGCTCGTTGTTCCCAAAAGCGTCATTTAGAGAAAAATTATTTCAAAGTTCCGGAAACGCCGCTTCAGTTATTGAGCGGGTATAATTCTAATAGCCATAACTTCTGTTCTAATGGGAATTCAAAGGAAACAATCATATCAAAATGTTCAGAAAAGATAGAAGTTTAACATCTAAAAAAATTAAAAATTCGAAAATTTTGATTCCTGAGACCCCTTAATTAAGCAGAATCGACTCTGTGGAATTGTCAGCAGGCATCGCTTTTATTCTCTAACTACATCAATTCGCAAAGGCACATAAATTATACGCTTTTCCATCCTGCATACAGGGTGATGCCGAATTTGACCGATAAATTCAGAGGTGTGATAGAAGTCATCCAGAGGTTGAAAATTTTCCATAGAGCATGCGGTCGTACACCACTTATTTAGTCACAAATATAGGGTGTTTTCACCCTAACTGAAGTCGCCTTGGCGGCAATAATTTTGCGAATAATAAAAACATCGCAATAAAAATGTAACGATATACACCTTGTTTTGTATGAAATGTGAGAACTTCAAAAAATGTTCTGGAAAAACAGAGTGCTCACGCAATCTATGAGACCGTATGAATTGATAACCACAGTCCAAAATGTGAAGCGTCAAGTACGTACTTCTGACGCGTATAGTGGAATCTTCTACCACTCTGTTTGGTGTTACCATATTTACAACAAAGGTGACCATGTCTATTAAAATTTCATTATAATATACTTCAGTTTTCTGAAAGTTATTACCGTCAACCAAAGTTGGGTTAGGATATAACATCCTGTATTTTGGATTAAATGAGTGGTTTGCAACACCAATTTTTCGCCCTCTTGCACCACTAGCACCACTTAAAATTTGTCGGTCAATTTCGGCAACACCCTGTATATGTATATTATTCTAACAACACATCTTATTCGGTTAGATTTTGTGGTTTTAAGCAGTATGTTCCCTAACTGGAACAATCATTTTGACGGCCAAGTTAACAAGTAAGTTAAATGAACCGTAAGTTACATAAATACATATTGAAATAAACTAAAAATATGCATAAGTGGAGCGAGTATAATCATACCCTAGCTTTAATTATTTCACAAGAGTTTAAATGAGAAAATTTATAATGACATATGTAAGTCATGCATTATTTAACACATAATATAGATAATTCCGCATACAGAGGCAATTGGACAATAATATAAATAATTTATTAATTAAACAGAATCGAGCGACCCATAAGTATCATTCAGGTACGCTTTAAAACCATTTATTAGTTACGAACACTGCGTATTTGCTTACTTATCCATTTATGAATATTAACATAAAATGCTATTAACAGAAGGTTGAGTAAATTCTATTCAGTATGGATGAATCAGAGATATTAAATGTAAATAATGAAATACGACTAAGTAAACTGAAGTTAGATTGAAATAGTTAATAATAAAGTAACTATTCGCTTAAGTAATTTGTAAATATTTGTAAAATTCATACATTTCTTACACATATACGAAATAATATTTTCGAATTTGTTACGTAGAAATTTTAAATACGTTAGAGACATTTGAAATTGCTACTTTCAGCTTAAATTTCAGTTAAACTAACTTTGTTAACTTTTTCCGTGAATGTCGTATCATATTTTTAAGGTAAACATAAACACGTTGTATGAGACATGTACTCAGACTTCGCTTTTTTTTTTTAAACTTTAAGGTAATAAGCTTATAAGTTGTTAATAAGTTAAGTTTTTTAAGCTTTCTTTAAGCAGTTATTTACAATCTTTCAAATTCCTGTTATTAAACATTGAGGCGGTATTAAATATTTAAATAGATTGAACACTTTTATGAAACTTAAATCTTTGGTTCTACACTTTAAATTCATTGTCATCAAACGTATAAAAAAATTTTTTAAAGCTCAAAAACTGTATCGATTCACTTATAATTATTCAGGATAATGAAAGAAGAAGACATGGATTATAATACAGGTTGTCCATAAAATAATGTACCAGTTTCAATGGTATATTATAACAGTTTAATTTAGACTATTTACAACAAACCATAGATCAACTTGAAGGTAAACTAATCTAGTTTGTCTTGCAAATGTTCAATATGTGTACCTTTAGTTATACGGAAAACAACCAACCTAAAGTCCAATTCTTCCAACACTTCAGTTAACGCGTCTGGAGTAATGAAAGGAATAACCTCTTTAATTCTGTGACTTAAATTTGGCAAATCATTAGGTAGCGGCGAAACATAGACACGATCTTTTAAAAATCCCCAAAGGAAAACATCACATGGCTCTAACGGCTTTTAAATCTTCAGCCCAGCAATAACTCTTTATGCTAAGGAGTCACCATCTTGAGTATATGGCACTGCAAGCGAGTCAATAACAAGGGAGCACTCGTTCACGCACTTAGCTAAAACTGTTTGAGGTTACTCTTTATTTGTGACCATGAACCAACACTCTACAACGATTACAATTGATACTATTAAAATGTATAAACGGGACATTCCTTTATGGGCAGCCTGTACTAAGCTATGATAAATCATTGTAACATAAAAAAAAAAAAAAAAAAAAAAAAAAAAAAAAAAAAAAAAAAAAAAAAACACCCAAGAACCGAAACGATGCAAATTGATATATCTCTTTAATTTCTTTTTAAAACCACTAGGCAGTACAACTCGGATTTCATTAGTTACAGATGCCTCATATATTACTTGGTGTACAGAATACTGATGAAAAGTGTTTTCTATTGAATATTTACATTTAGTTTATTTTTTTAGACTGCCGAGTAATTTCACCAAAAAGAACTTTTGGTACTTTCATATTAACCGCATGCAGTAGTCAATCGTGAAACTTTGCACCATATATACCGACCTTTGATATTCTGATTATTAAAGTGCTTAAGCTAGTAGTTCGATTAAATATCTGATAGATTCGCATTTTATTTATTTTTTGATTTATTTGTTAATTTGAGAAGTTGAAATTCCGTGTGAAAATTCAGTTATGAAAAACTGCACGGATCAACAGATAAATCAAACAGATATGTTATATAAAGTGCAAATGGGTTAAACTTCCATAATTGTGGTGGACGCAGATTTTTAAAAAAGCATACATGAAAAATAATTTTAAAAATATTAACAAATTCGTATACATATCCGTATATCGAAATACACTTTTAAAACAAATTGCATTTCAAATTGCATCTATTTTTATTTGACGGTGTAAAAATGGGAATTTTCCGGTGTTTAGTAGTTACAAAAATTTCTGTAAAAGTAAAAATGTATTGACCAGGTGTTTCCAACGTCAATATGACGTCACCGTTACTCACGGAGATATTTTGTTTTATAATATAGATTTTATAAACATTTTGAGCTACCTGTGTTATATTTTTCTGGGTTATTGCATTTATTTTATAGTTCTCGACGCTTTTAAATTAAATCAATTCTGTAAGTCATGAATGTACGCAGAGTGACGCAATACCTTCCTATTGACAATGGGACCACAAAATATGATGCGTACAGTTTTTGATGATTTTAAAGTATGTTGTAGTGATCACACGCCTAATTAATCCCGTGAAAGGCTTTCTTGGAGTGGGCCTTAGTTTTTAAGAAATTGAGTGTCAAAGTTCAACATACATTTTAAATACTTACTAATTTTCTGTTCACAACACGTAATTGGTAGCGCGGCGGTAACATGTAAGTGCGCTAAAAGTACAATCTAAATTAACAGCCTAAACTGAACAATATTTTGTTTCTTTTACATATATATATTCATCAACTGAATGTGTTTACCTGGGAACTGATAACATCCAAAAAACCCATTTTGCGTATTATTATTGCGTTAAAAAAAACTCATTTATACACTATGAATATTATTTCGTAATGTTTCTAAAACTAAGGACAACAAAAGTGACTTCTGATCAGAAACATTTCATTAAATCTCGGAAAACTAGTGGTTTTGGGGGTTTCGTAAGATAATGGGACTTTTTCAGAATCGTGCGTAGTTTGAAAGATGTCATAGTATATTTTCCTAAACATTCTTTCTAGATCAATATTCATTTATCTTTATTTTTTTACGCCGCACAAAGCAGGGTGGTTTCATCAATATAAATTACATTCGGACATCCAAGCTGAAAGCAGTGGTAAGAGCATTCCTAGGAAAATATTAAGTCAAAGTTAACCATGGAATAACCATCACGGTGAAATGCTTCAAGAAGACGGATCTCGTTCTATATTACTCATTCAGCATATAAACTCACCATACACATCGAAGTGTGAAAGAACTATTTCGAAATTCAAATTCTTCAAAATCTCTTATATACCAGGGTTCCTATACCAGGGATTGTATGGTTCAAGTCAACGCCCCCTAGGAAACTCGGAGAAATTCGTGCAGAATATTCATTATACAAGAACATTTCAGCAACTTGAAAAATAGATGGATCAGAAAGTTCGAATGTGTGTTTGGAAGACCGTTCTTTTCTTAAAACCATGCTTAGACTATTTTATTCTCGGTACAGCATATTTCACGACCGATGGTTTTACTCTGTTGTTGATCAATATGAATAAGCAAAACAAGATTAAAAAATTGCGAATTCTGTTTTTATGCCTTTATATGTGTACATATATACACATTATTTACAACGAAATATTTCCGATGAACACTTTCTTTGTTCCTCCCACGGATCCCAAGCTAATATTTCATAAGTAAGGAACATTAATCTACTTTCTTTTAGAAGCCTCGACAAAAATATAGCATATTTTCATGCTCGAAAACAATCTACTTAAAAATGAAAATTATATTTATTATTAGGTTGAGCAAAAAGTTCTGGGAAATTTTTTATCTAATAGTTACCAGAATTTGTATCATATATAGGAGTACTACTCGTATATCTATAGGAGTTGAGAAATTTCGGCTCCAAAATGCCTATTGAACATTATGATTTGCGTGTGTTGATCCGGCATTATTGGAGAAAAGGTTTAACGATTCTGAAAGCCGTCGATGAAATTAATGAGGGTGAAGGTGCTGGTATGGTGACAAACTTTGTACTTCCAGCAAATCCGGAATCTGGCAGAACTATGACAGAAAGTCGTGGACTATGATGGTCTCTACTTTAAGAATAGTCCTTGATACTTTTGTTGTTAATTTGCGCATAACAATGCAACTTTCACAAATTTCCCAGAACTTTTTGCCAAACCCAGTACATTCTGGAAGATCAAGATACAAACTGCAGCTTCCTTACTGCGATAAAATTTACATCTACTTAAAACATTAAAAGAACAAACCTTTAATATAATTTTTCCAGCAAAATACGTGGCCTAGCGCCTACAGTCTGGCTAAAGGAGACACCGCGAAGAGAGACGTGAAATATTTCATAACCCATGACAATCTATGTTGTGACGTCACAACAAAGCATGTCACGGCTTTCTCAAATCTAGGCGGCGTTGGTCAAATGCAACTTCACTTGCTTATTATTTTTCGCTGTTTTACTACCAGAAAATGCTGAAAATTCATAAAATTCAAGATATCAAAACTAGGTAATTTTTTGCCGTAAAAGAATGGAATTTCCCTGTTTTATTTATCAGAGCATGGATAGAGTTTTGCTAAATATATCCTATAGTACCCAAGAACTGTACAAATATTACAATTTCATAACTGACAGAAAAACTCTTTTGAAAAGTGAATTTGTAAATGGATTTTCACATAAGGAAGAACAAAATTTGTAAAATTTTTGCTGCTGAAACTACATCGCCAAAACTAAAATTTAGGAATTAGGTATTGATCAACATTAAGATCGGATATTAGATGCATCATGATTCTATAAACCCTTACATGCGAAATAAAACTACCTATATTTTAGTATGGGACTGTAGAAATGTAAGTAATCCTAGCAATCTAAATGCATTTATGATGCAAAGTAAAAATATCTATTGAAGAAAATAACAAAAAACTAAAATCTTGCCTGAAAAAATCGAAAAAAAAAATTCCTGCCGTTTATGATTTAAAAGGTAATCTCTACATAATTTCCGTATTTTTCTATATTTTAAAATCTAACTGTTAATTCAATTTTTAAACATTCCTTTGAAGACATGTAAAAATTTCTATTTTATCAGTTTTTTTTAATTAAAAATGTATAAGACTGCAGGAGATGACAAAATGTTTTCTAATGTTAGAAACAATTCCGTATTTTCTGTAGTTGTTCGTGATGGAAACGCAATACTGAGAAACAAGCTTTTAAACTTTCTTCGAAGACACTAATGCATGGCAACCAGCATAATGTTTAAAGTGTTTCAAAGCAATATTTATTTGCAATTCAAGGTAAAACTGGCAGAGTCCTTTTTGCATAAATAAATAAATAACCTACGTAAGATTTGTTTTTTCAAAAACATGTCCTGTATTTTAACATTTTGAAAGCTATTTAGCATTAGCATAGCTTTTTTGTTAATTCTGTCTTCTAAATCCTTTTACAGAATTTTACAATTTGATTATTGTGGCGTTTTAGAAATGCAGACAACGTGTTGATGTTTTTAGAAATATATTAGCATAGGAAAATAATAATATAAATTTATAATTCAAAATAATTAAATATTGAATCAATGGGTCTAAATTCATATGAAATCAAAGGAAGTACCGAAAATAGCTTCAAAATTTAACAAGAATAAAAAATGAACCTTCATTCTTGATAGAATTTGTTTATGCCCTGGAATAGTAAGAGAATTATATATATATATATATATATATTATTTTTTTAATTATATTTATTTTTATCCAAAATCATTCTTTTATGCATAACCGCATTATAAATGGTGCACCTATTCTCCAACTTTCATGTTTTTAGAGCCAGTAGTTACATATGGGCGTTAATATATCTGACATTTCATGATTTTTCTATATCTTGCTACACAAATATCGCCGAATCTTTTTAACCAACTCCTAGATCAAGATGGTCAAAGTACCAAAACTTCCTTCACAAAATTATCTAACAATTTAAGTACTTACTAAATCAATTCAATTGAAAGAATGTTGTAAGTTACGCTTCTTTTATGATCGAGGAAGAATACGATGGATGTTATAAGAATTGTTTTTCAAATAATGTCTATAATTTTGATTAATTAGTAATAAAGAATCCTACATTATTCTATACATATTCCACATTATAACAAACGTCTTAGCAATAGCTATAAATACAACAATTACGGTGCTTTTATTATAAATCACATGACGTTTTTTGGATAATTAAAAATAAAAACATACTCTGTCGCTTAATAAATATTCAAACAAAAAGGCTTGTATGGCATAATAAAAAAATAAGCAAATCGCTGCAAACATTACAGATGGAAAATAATCCCACTCCTTCTCTCGTTGTAACAAAGTATAATCCGATATTTACACTTCACATTTTTGCATGCCATATAATCTGAAGATATATGTTTAAATGCTATAAACAGGTGTTTTTTTCTGAATTGTTTTATTTTTTATGATATCATTCATTTTTCATTTTTTTCTGTTTCTGATCGATCCCCATTCACTTTCATATTGAATCATTACATAAAAATGTATTTCATAAATGTGCCTATATCTCCAAGATCATCCAACACCAGTGCGATAAACTTTCAAAGGTGGCAAAGCACACTGAAACAAACGTCTTTTGCACACGAGAGATGGGTCGTAATAACCATATTTACATATAAATACAGAGTGTCTCATTCCATATCAAACATGGATTTTTGTTCATAACTTTGATAATAATCGAAATATTTTACCGATATTTTCAGAATTTACTTTACTTTTATTTCATGTCTCAGGAAATGGAGGAAATATCCACGATCTCAAGTAACGCTGATGATATGGATGTGGAGATTTCGCAAGCAACACCTGCATTAGACTGAGTGTCTCCGTATTTTCCGCTTCGAGATTAAAAAGGAAACGAGCCTTTACGAAGCTGTGTGAAGTGAAAATGCAGAAGAAGTAAAGAGAACGAAATGAGTTCGACGACGGAAGGTTTTTTTATCAAAGAACAGAACATATTTCGATGAAATAAGATTGAATATTTACACGACTTAAGAAAACCTCAGAAATATATTCAACGACGTCCTAAATTATTGACTTTAAGCTAATTAAAGAACGAGAAGAGTGTTTATATCTGTATTTTTTGTTGTGTATTCGTCCCAATAAATGTCAGTGCTCGTCCTAAAAGTGAGTTGTGAGTTAAGTATGGAGTCTCGCCCCCATAAATTGGCGTCAGAAGTGACAGTTAACCCACCAATATGATTAATTAGAGTTATTCATCCTACATATTCAAGCCGGATATTCTTCTAACGGTGAGTTCATTGCTATTATTTTATTATGAAGTTAGTTGAAATACCAGAACTGGAAGTTGCGTTTAAAAACGAACGAACGCATAAAATTAAATTGCTGCATAAATTCCTATTTGATGCTGACGGTGATCGCTCTAATAGAAAGAGAATACGTGATTTTACTGGTTTCGGTTTTCAAACCGACAGCACCGAATTCAAAAATAAAATAACTAAAGTTCAAACTGATTTTTCATTAAATGATCTGATTACAGTGTGCAATCTACTTTGTATTGATAATGAGGGATCTTTAAACGATCTCGCAACCCGATTAGTGACATACCTTTCAGACTTGACCTTACTACAAAATAATATTATACAAAATGAAAGTGACACCGACTCTGAACCCGAACTGCCTTCAAATAATATGACTTCAAGTAATAACACTCAATTATCAAATTTTGACAAACAACAGCAATTTCCAGTTCAAAGTTTTATGCAATCGTCTATTAATTTTACTGATATTGAAAGTGTAATACCTCCTTTCGATGGTAGTTCTTTTAGTGATATACACGTATGGTTTAATAATTTTGAGGATGTTACTAATATGTTTAATTTATCTGACTTTCATAAATTCATATTTTGTAAAAGATCATTACGAGGAAAAGCCCAGTTATTAGCACAAGCAGAATTTCATATCAATTCATATGATAAACTTAAACAACTCTTAATATTAGAATTTAGCACCACTTATAATTCTGCCGAGTTACATGATATATTAAATAAACGAAAATTGCAAGAAAATGAATCAATAGAAGAATATTTTCTTATCATGAAACAAATATGCTCGCGTGGTAAAATCGAGGATTCCGCATTAATGCAATACATCATAAACGGCATACCCGACCCCATTTTCAGAAAATCAATGTTATATGGATGCCAATCCATTGTAGAATTCAAGCAAAAGCTCAAAATTTATGACAAAATTCGACATGACTTTGAGAACACTAAATTTCGTAAAGTCAAACCTGAAATGCCAATGAAAGAGAAATCCTTTCGACCAAAATCTGATCTTTTTTGCTTTAATTGTGGTTTGTCGAATCATAAAAGTAGCCAATGCAGACATAAAGATAAAGGCCCTCGTTGTTTTAATTGTTCGAATTTTGGCCATAAATCGGCTCAGTGTGATCAACCAAGGAGGCCTAGAGTTAAGTCAGAACCCTCCAATGTTTCCACTGTCACGTCGAACACTTTCATGACCAAACAAGTCATTATTTCGTCTGTAAATGTTACATCATTGGTAGACACAGGTAGTGAAAGAAGTTTACTAAAGGAAAGTATTTATCGCAAACTCCCTACAATTTCGAACCTTGAGCATTCAACTATCACATTAACTGGATTAGGAAATACTAAAATCAAACCCCTAGGTTTTTTCTCTACGAACATTATGATAGATGATTTTAATTATACAACTAATGTTTATGTAGTCCCAGATAATTCCATATCTTTTGATCTTATTATTGGTACAGATATCATTCAACAAAGTATTTTAACAATTTCTGGAAATAATATTTCGATGCAAAAAATCGAGAAAAATGACGATACGTCCAATAATTTTTTGATTAATATTGCTCATGTGTTAGACGATCTTAATCTTGATTTATCTCATATTACCGATGAAACAATACGTTCAAAAATTTCAGAACTTATTCAAAATTATTCTCCTAAAAAAATAAAGACAACTGATGTTAAATTATCAATTCATCTGGAAAACGAAGAACCTGTTACTTGTCCTCCCAGGCGCTTGGCGCAAATAGAGAAAAACTTCGTCGAAAAACAAATTTCTGAGTGGCCTGAAAAAGGAATTATTCGTAAAAGCACTAGTAATTTTTCATCACCTATTGTCCTAGTAAAAAAGAAAGATGGTTCATATAGATTGTGTGTTGACTATAGGAAGTTAAATTCTAAAACACATAAACAACGTTTTCCCCTCCCAGTAATTGATGACATTATTGATCAGTTGCATTCTGCAAAAGTATTTACTACTCTTGACCTTAAAAATGCTTTTTTTCATGTCGAAGTAGAAGAAAATAGTAGAAAATATACTTCTTTCGTAACACATTCCGGTCAATTTGAATTCTTATATATGAATTATGGCCTTAGCGATGCACCGTTAGTGTTTCAAAGATATATTTATAACGTTTTTCGAGACCTCATTAATGAAAAAGTAATTGTCTATATGGATGACTTCATAATACCAGCTGAAAACGAAGTCGAAGGACTCCAGAAATTACAACGCGTCCTTACAACTGCATCCGAATATGGTTTAGAACTGAATCTTAAAAAATGCCACTTTCTACAACGAGAAATTGATTTTTTGGGTTACCACATTAAAAATGGTCAACTGCACCCATCCCCCTTAAAAACTAAAGCTGTCCTTAATTTCCCAGAACCTAAAAGTATAAAAGATGTACATTCATTTGTCGGATTAACTTCATATTTTCGTAAATTCATTCAAGATTACTCTTTAATAGCTAAGCCTTTAACAGATCTTCTTAGAAAGGACACTAAATTTCACTTTGGCGACCAGCAACGAAATGCATTTAATCAGCTGAAACACATCCTTTCTTCAGGTCCTGTTTTAAGCATTTATAACCCTAGTAACGAAACAGAAGTTCACTGTGATGCATCTATTGACGGTTACGGAGCAGTCCTCCTTCAAAAGTCTTCTATTGACAATCAATTTCACCCTGTCTATTTTATGAGCAAAAAAACCACAGATGCCGAACGTAAATATTCGAGTTATGAATTAGAAGTTTTAGCTGTCATAGAAGCCCTCAAAAAATTTCGCGTTTACATTCTAGGTATTCCTTTCAAGATAGTCACAGATTGCAACGCATTCGCCCTTACTATGAATAAAAAAGATCTTTGCACCAAGATTGCTCGATGGGCTTTAATGTTAGCTGACTATAACTATACAATCGAACACAGACAAGGTACACGCATGCGCCATGTCGACGCTTTAAGTAGAAATCCAATATGTATGATCATTCAAGATAGTTTTACTACCAAAATCATACAATAACAGAACACTGACGAACATATACAGGCCATCAAAGAAATTTTGAAAACAAAGCCATATGACAACTATTTCCTTAAAAATAACGTTCTCTATAAAAATCATAAAGGTATCGATCTGATAGTTGTGCCGGATGAAATGCAGCTAAATGTCATTAAACACGTTCATGACAAAGGACATTTTGGCCGTAAACGCTGTGAAGAACTCCTTAACGAAGAATTTCTCATCCCTAATATGTCAAATAAAATTGATAAAATTATAGCAAATTGTGTAACGTGCCTTTTGTATAATCGCAAACGTGGCAAACAAGAAGGTGAATTGCATCCCTTACCTAAAGAAGAGACTCCTCTCCAAACCTACCACATTGATCATTTAGGCCCTCTTGAAACAACCAACAAAAATTATAAACATATTTTGTCTTTAATAGACGCATTTACTAAATTTGTCTGGTTGTATCCATGTAAAAGTACTTCTGCTACCGAAGTTATATCAAAACTACGACAACAAAGTCATACTTTTGGCAATCCTTCCATTATCATTAGCGATAAAGGTCCTGCATTTACAAGCAAAGAATTTGCTGATTATTGTCAAGATGAAAATATAAAGCACGAGATAGTTACAACTGGCCTTCCCCGTGCCAATGGTCAAGTTGAGCGACTTAATTCCACCATAATTTCTGTAATCTCTAAAATGTCCAAAGACGAACCGACCAAATGGTTTAAACATGTTCCTAAAGTTCAACAAGTCATTAATTCAACTTACCAAAGAAGCATTAAGAGAACACCGTTTGAAATATTATTTGGTACAAAAATGAAACAGAAAGAAGATGTACAAATTATTGACCTCTTAAACAGTGCAGTCGAAGAACAATTTATGAAAGACAGAGAAGAGCTCCGTAAAGAAGCCAAGAAGAATATTCTGGAAATTCAACAAGAAAATCGCAAGCACTATAATTTACGACGTAAGAAACCCCGTAAGTACAAGCTTGGTGACCTTGTAGCAATTAAGAGAACCCAGCAAGGACCAGGTTTAAAGTTGAAATCTAAATTCTTAGGTCCGTATAAAGTAATCAAAGTGAAGTCTAATGACACCTACGACGTAACGAAAATCTCATCAACTGAAGGACCGATAAATACTAGCTCCTGCGCTGAATACATGAAACCTTGGCCTGACAAAAACTGAAACTTAAAAAAAAAAAAAAAAAAAAAAATACGATGTTACGCTACTTCAACTATGACGTGCAGATTTTTTTTTCTTTCTCTTTTCCCCCTAAGAACAGTTACTGGTTTTTGTTTTTTGTTTTTCAGATTCTATTTTACCACATGTCGCTGCGGCAGCTCCAGATGTCAGGACGGCCGCTTGTGGAGATTTCGCAAGCAACACCTGCATTAGACTGAGTGTCTCCGTATTTTCCGCTTCGAGATTAAAAAGGAAACGAGCCTTTACGAAGCTGTGTGAAGTGAAAATGCAGAAGAAGTAAAGAGAACGAAATGAGTTCGACGACGGAAGGTTTTTTTTTATCAAAGAACAGAACATATTTCGATGAAATAAGATTGAATATTTACACGACGTAAGAAAACCTCAGAAATATATTCAACGCGACGTCCTAAATTATTGACTTTAAGCTAATTAAAGAACGAGAAGAGTGTTTATATCTGTATTTTTTGTTGTGTATTCGTCCCAATAAATGTCAGTGCTCGTCCTAAAAGTGAGTTGTGAGTTAAGTATGGAGTCTCGCCCCCATATGGATTCTCTGTAATTCGGAATGGAGCTCAGAAGAGAGTCGTGAATTATATTAGGTAACACGATTTTTGCCGTATACGACCCACGTTCCTGGTCTTATCGGATTTGACCAAGTTCTATTCGTGTGGGTTTGGATCCCGTTGTTTTTAATTGCTTCGAGTTCGGTTTGGTTACGTATTGAGTTTTGATACGTTAGAACCGGGTTCGGGTTGACGAGACATTAAAAAAAAAGTCCAAAATATTGTTTCAGTTAAAAACATATTTTTTTTAAATACGAATGATCCTATATAGGATAACTCTAGGATAAATGGCCGTAGAGGAGAGATGGCCAGTCTAAATATCTCCAAACTTGATCATCGATTGCAGTATAAAAATTGTTCATATGAAATAGTTCAACGAGTTTATTTATTGTGACGTGCAGTTGCATTATAAAAAGTAAGTGTAATTTGAATGTAAATTAAATAGGCGGTTGAATATTTTTTTTGACTTAGGTATCTGAATGTTTTGAAGTACGTACTTTATGTATATTTTTTACTATGTGACTTTTTAAGGCACGTAGGGGAGACCGGGGCACTAGGTGGTAGCATCAACTGGACACTACTGGCTCTCCTGTCAGCCGTTCGTTAAACAATAGTATAGAGACGCTGAAATCGCCGTTTTTGTGTTAGTTGTGAAGGTTTGATTGTTTACGGCTACACCGTTATAACTTTTATGCATGTGTAAATAAGCCCTGCTACAGGTACATGTAAGATATATCGTTTCTCTTTAATATTTATGAGTAAGTTTAAATAATACCTATTACCATGATCAATTAATCTCCTTCCTTCACCGCAATGAAAACGAATATTTTTAAACAGGCAGTCCGGGGCAAGATGACGAGCCCCGTGTTTCGGAATATATTAAACTAACTGTGTTGTCCATTCTATTTAAATCCTGTAAACGCTTGTTTGTCTGTGTTTTTGTCCGCGCAACCTTGCGCTTCTATCTCCTCTGGGGCTAAGGGGCGCATCGGATCGGGGGAGGTGTCTTTCGAAATGGGCGATCAGAGGAAGACAATTTTGCCGTCCGCTAAGTCCCCCTAGCACCCCCACGAAAGAAAAACCCTGTCGGGGTCCGTATCTCCAATTCCAAGCGTCCGATCTGTACAAGGGTAGTACCGTTCGACGGGGCTCAACCTCGTGGTCAAGACCTCCTCCATCCCCGCCCCCCCCCCCCCCAAGTAATTCAAATATTGTCACCCACCAGCAGAATAATGGATCTAGTGCTGTAAATGCCAAGAGTGGCGGCATGAGGAATGTTCCAACTATGAAAATGGCATTTTTATTTGTGACTATTGTTAGCTGCACAGCTAATCAGTTCAACATTTCGTTACAATGCATTATTCTTAGTTTGATACTTTGTAAGATGTAAAAACACAGTTATCATTTGTTGAACCATGTAACATATTCAAAAGATAACATATGTTCAACATTTTTCAGTGTCGTCATCTTGCCCCAGTACTTTTGCAAGATGACGATTTGTTAATGTTATTAAAAATAAAATTATCATTTATTTTTTTTATTTGAAAAATTAAATGGTAGTATATTTAATACTACCAGGAATACTCTAACAGTTCATGTAAAATTAACTTTACTATACTTAAAAATGAAATGAAAAACAACAAAAATTGTTAACATAGTCATCTTGCCCCGGTCTCCCCTATATAATCTAATCTTTACTTCTAAGACTAAAACAAAGACGTACAATGTCTATTGATACTTTAAATTGGGCGATCATCAGTCCTTCAATTTCAAGAGAGATGGCCACCTTTAATCAATATTTCAAAGTTATACTTAGTGATGATTTTAACTAAATATAATTAAATTTAAAATAAATATATAACTTTTACGTTTATAAATAGATTAATTGATATAATTAATTAAATTTTAACCAATGTGAATATTTTAATAATAATAATAATAATGTAATAAGACCTAACGATTTATTTGTTTCAGAAAATACTGAGAAACGTAAAAAACTTTCATAACAGAAATTAATAGAGTTGATAAATAAACTAAATTAACGTAATGAACCTACAATTAACGCGAGAAAAAAAAAACACGATACTTCCAGTAGCGAAGAAAACAAAACACATTTAAATTATCACATTCTACAGATTCCGAGTAAATAGAATTGGATTAAGATCACTATGTTCGTTGTGCAAAACAATATAATATCACATCGAAAAAGAATGTCTGTATACAATTCATAACGGACCTGAAGTGGTTCCATGAAACGTGTACAAATTATCAAGACATTTGCCAAGCATGTGGTAAGATTTTACGAAAAGTGAAGTATTGAATTATACTTCAAATTTTGTTTATTCGAGTTTTCTTCACGCATTTTCCATCATATAACTGCATCTTTACAAATTGCTATATGTGTTTCATGATTACATATATGAAATGTGTTATTTTTTTTCTATTTAAATTAACTTTTTTTTTTCTTGCACTGGATGGCCATCTCTCCTCGGCTTTAATGAGAGATGTCCATTTTCCATTTAAATTTCAATTTTGTTTAACACTTTTTGTTTTCAATATTTAATTATTTTTTGCATAAAATATTATGAGTATATGTATAAGAATTTTAAATATGCATCAATATTTCTTGTATTTGCATTCTAAGAATTTTTATTTCAATCTTTAAAAACTATGGCAATCTATCCTAGAGTTATCCTATATTAGTTTTCTTTTAAGAAATATAACATTTATATTAGAGATAAGAATGTAGAATGTATTTTTTAATAATTGTATTCAATATTTTTCTGGTTTTGGATTGGGTTTCGTATAGTTGAAAATATTTGTCAGATTTGGGTCGGTATTCGGGTTGATGGTAAGTACAATTTTCGGATTCGGATTGGTATAACCCGAACAACACAGGACTCCAGCTCAGAATACTTGTGAGTCACTGTCACTATTGCAGTGCACTTTCCGTGGTGTAATTGCGTTTCAATCAAAGTAAAGCTAGTTTGTTGAAAACAGTGATAAAATATCTTCATGACTGTTACATTTGTCGACGAAAATCCGGATAAGTCTTGAAGGAAGAAACCCTGTATTTTCGGAGTGAATCAGCTTCCCCAAGAATAACAAGAATAAAAAATCCTGCATCAGGCATATATTATGAAAATTTTTCAACACTGCCCAAACTACGTATATTTCTCTATAGATCGTAATTTGATGGAATTCTTTTCTGGGTTCTTGTAAACGAATTATAAATGTTTCTAATTCTTTACGTCTGAGAAAGTATTTGTAGTCCACTACTGTGATGCATATCAATTTCATAAGATTTTAAGTATTGTAACATCATTAAAATGCCTCTGAGATGAATTTCCGCAGTGGCCATAAAATAGAGGAAATATTTTGTTTGTTCCTGTAAACGAGCTATAAACGCTATGCACTTCATTTTCAATACCGAATATTCTATAATAAACAACAATAATATGTAAAATTTAACTGGCTATTAGAGCCTATTTGCATGTGTTAGAGCACCTACAAAGATACAAACAGAGATACAGACAAACCGAATTCATCAACACTTTTCAGCTAAGTTGAAATATGTTAAAGATGTTTTTCATGATCTATCAATTCTTACAGTTTGTAACACCGGTGTTGACGTGTCCTGTAAAATGCTTATTGAATTATAGTATCCTGCATCATGTAACCCGATTTTAGTGGAACCCGACGATAACCGCGTTGCGGTTTGGGACAAACTAACTTTATTTGTTTTGTGTAAGCATCGGTTTCGGGTTGGGATTATCTTTGGGATCAGATTCGGTTGAACCAATTTTTAAAAATAAAGTCCAAAACATTTTTCAGATCAAAAAATTTTTTTTGAACATTAATGAGCATATATATGTCATTTTTCAATAAAAAAACAATATATATTATAGACATAGGTTTTTTATTCATAAATGTATTAATATATGTAAAAACATTCGTCCAATTTTGATTTTATTTCAATCAGGTTTAAGTATTTCGGGTTTGAATCGAGTTTCGGGTTCTGATCATATATTATTGAATTATACAGAGCGATTAACAATAAGTGTTTTGTAATTTGCAGAGTGTTTAGGAACACAAAACCAAGCAATAATAGGATAGTAGCATGGTGTCGCAATCCACATATAAACTAAAAAATACAGGGTGCTCAATCCAGACGAAATTTGGGTTTTATTTAAAATGCTTGAGAAATGTTAACATATTATAATGGAAATTTGAGGAACTTGTTTTGTTGTATGTACTAAAATCGTTCGATGTGCTTTAAATATTCCTATCTGTGCCTAAATCCCAAGAACGCAATGCTTCACATTTTGGAATCTGTTTTTTAGTGCATACTATGTCAGTTAATGAATTACTGTACTTTTTAGAACTTTTTGTAATTATATTACATAACAGACAAAACAAGATTAATTTCTTTACTTTTTTTTTTTTTTTTTTTTTTTTACAGAAACTTCACAATTCTGAAAATTATTAACGGATGTTTATCTTTGATTAAAGGGGTACACCCTGTATTTTTGACTGAACAAATAGATTTTAACGTCATGTTCCTGTGTTATTATGCATTTATATTAATGGCCTCCCTGAAAATGATTAACGAGTTCTTCTAAGTGATTAAGTATAACTACATTTCGCAATACATTCTGTGTAGAACGTACACGGGATTGTTAAATAAAACCCCAAAAATTGATTTATTCATAAACTTTATATTGTCCCTTTCAAAGTAGATCCTATCAAGTTCAATACACCTAGACAGCCAAGAAAGCCACCCCCCTTCCATTTTCCTAGGCAGATTGGCGTATGGCGTTTAGCTCCTTCAGCGAATTTTCTTTTATGACTTCAGTTGACTCGAAAAGTTTTCCTCAAACTGTCAGTATTAGCTTCCAAACAGGAAAAACTCACGCGGAGTCATATCAGGCGATCACGGCGCTTGATCAATGGCATTCGTTGTGTTTTTTGGCCAAAAACTTTTGCACAACTGCAGGACAAAATTGAGCTCATTCTGAACCAATCGTGAGGCGACATATTTCCTGCCCAAAATATCGGTCATAACTTTATGAACGGGCTTAAAAGATATGTTAACCTCCTAAGCCGACTTTCTAAGACTCATACATTGATTTTTGAGGACCAGCTTCTTGATTTTATCGATGTTTGAGCCGTTGGTAGACGTTGAAAGTCGACCAGAACGAGGCAAATAAACTAACACTTCTGGACCCTCCTTTAATGCTTTATGCGAGGGTGTATCAACAAGTTTTTGTCCTCACATAGAAATAATGGAGTAAAATTTATGAAATTGCTATATTGTACTAGTCCTTTTCTATATAGTCATAGTGCAGGGCAACACATTTCTGCAAACAGTATTTCAAAAAGAAGGGGGAGGATGTATTCCAACAGGCGCGATAGTACTCCCAAAGGGGGGCAGTTTTCTAACTTTTGCCGATTCCCACATGTGTGGCACATTTTTGGAAAAGCCTGTGACCACATATTCATATTATTCACCCCCGAGCCCCTCCCCTGAAACTTGACTTTCGGGGGCATGCATGGTGTCCACAAAATTTAGAAAAGCGCCCCCCTCCGAGGGCAAATTGGTGTTAGGGACGCAGGATGTACATAACATGAAGGCATGGTCACAGGGCTTTCCAACAATATGTCACATGTGGGGGTTGGTAAAAGTTTGAAAAATGCCCCCCCCCCCCTTTGGGTCTACTATCGCGCCTTCTGGAATACATCCTCCCCTCTCCTTTTGAAACACCGTTTGCAGAAATACTAATACAATGCAGCAATTTCATAAATTTTACTCAATTATTTCTATGTGAAGGCAAAAGCTTATTGATACGCCCTCATATTATTCACATGCCTGTGTTTTTGAAATCCCTGATTCACCATAGGACTTCTGCAGCATTTTCATTTAAGCGACACAGGAAATTTTGTTTGAAACACGAAATTTAAAGCAAACTCTTTGTTCAACTAATCTTTCGATTGTAAAAATCGCAAAGCATTCTAAAGTATGACTGAAAAAAAAAACTACTGTCAACACACTAAGTCACAGATGGTTTTCAAACTCATCGTTGTAACTCGATTTAATAGTTCCCAAATTAACAGAAAAAAATTGTCCTGATATCATTTACGTGCATCTGTTAAATAATATATAGTCGGGGTACATTTTACACGGAATGTAAATAAGAAAAATTAAATGTCGTCATCTGAATCGACATATTGATTTGAGGTATTTAACTTTATTATTTTCTTTTAACAACAAAATAAGTCAAATATTTAATACAACTTTCTACATATTGTTTAGCACTTGCAATGAAAAAAAATTCAAGTTTCAGTTTGCATTAATTATTAAAAACTGCAAAAGTTAAAAGTGTAGTAGGAAAAAACTGCAAATAGATTAACTGAAATTTGAGTTTATTCAAACTTTTCAGAAAAAAAAAATTAAAAAGGAAAATATGAAGAAAATCCATACAAAATGAGAAAATAATATTAAAAGGAAAAGAACAACAAATATGGCACGTTTTTAAATACTTCTAATAAATATTTTTTGTTTAAATTTAAATTCCTTAAAAATTAAATTTTTAATTCTTTGAACATGATGAAAGAATTCTAAACGAACTAAAATTTACAATTTTTACAATTAAAAACGGTTTTAAAAATAAAATTATTTTCAAGTTTCTTTTTGTATTTCTGGGATTAATTAGTATATTTATTTTCGTTTTTAATTATTCTTTGCGTTTAAAAATGCTATTAAAAAACAATGTAACTTTTTTCATTATGAAACTACCAATATTAAAAAATGTAATAACTAAAAATAATTTATTAATTTTTCGTAAAATATAAATTCTTTTATTTTTTATTTGACAAATTATTTTTTCCTGTGATACCTTTTGTTAGTGTACTAATTGCTTTTTATGGAATGAAACATAATTATTTAAAGTGCAGCAGATATGGATTAATGTTAATAGAAAAAAATATATTTGCTAAAATGCTAAAATGTTTATTGTTTCTTTCTGGTTAATTAATTTTTATTTATCAGTATATATATATGTATATATATATATATATATATATATATATATATATATATATATAAATTAATATTTAGCTTTCTTGTTTCAATAAATAAATGTTTTTATTTGTTGTTTATAAAATGTTGTCAATATAAAATAAAAATTTGTTTGCTGTTGAGATCGCAAATTTTTTTCTTTATTATTCCAATGAATTAATTTAAATAGCCTTTGGGGCTATATGCATCAAATATAATCAGCATCAATATGTTCATATGTGTAACTGAATATGATGTTTCATGAAATTCCATCCCTTAAATTCTGAGATATAGCTATCACAAAAATCATGAAAGTCACAATATGGCACACCTTTTCGGCGATATACACCCAAACTTTAACGGCACGAAATTTTGTCAATGTCTGACAAAATATGAAGTTTGAAGAAGTTTTGTGCATTATTTCTTGATATGGAGCGTGCATAAAATTTTGTGTCAGACATATACAGGCAAAGACAGACAGTCATTTTCCAAAGCCAGTCATTTCGTGTTCCGGACATCCTAAAATGTGTAAAATTATCAACAAGTCGGAAATAATCCGTCAAACGCGGCAAATGAGGTGCGTTCGTGCTATAACTAGTTTTATAAATATTCAGATTCTTGTGCAACATCTGTTGCACACTTATGCAAAAATGCATGCTTACAAAATTTATTAATATTAAATTCAGTAATACGGAAATAATATGACCCCATCTTAAATATAAAGTAATCATTATGTCATCCTAGAATCATGTGACATCAAAAATTAAATAGGTATGATAGGATGTAATAGAATGAAGGAAACTTTTATGAATATCTTTTTAATTTTTTATTCAACTGTCATAGAATGTGAAATGGTTTGACAAAATTTTGAAACGGTTAAAAATATTAAATTTCAAACTATTCGGTTGGGTAGATTTTACGCTGTCATATGTGGACAGACGGGCCGACAAACTGACGGACGGACCAGATGACGACTAATGGTTCCACGTAGTTATATAATCACGAACACACTTAATAAACGTTTCCAGTACTTTTTTCTTACGTTTACAGATGAAAGAAAAATTAAGAAAATCTGACGTGAAGATTGTATGCAGAATCAATTACTATGGTGACATCTTAGAGGTAAAATACTAAACTTTAACCCTTAAATGCCTGGTGTTGCTTTTCGGCAACATACCCAATATAGGCTCTAAAATACTATTAGAATAATATTGCAGCTATAATGCCTAATGTTGCCAATAAAATACATTCTGAAAATAGTATTAAATCGATTTTCAACATGTAGATGGCAACACTTGTGCTGTTTAAGAATAAAGATAGATTTATTTTCTCAATTATTGCTACTTGTTCTTTTTGCTTTGTTTGGAAGCTTGAGCAATACCCTATTTTTCTGCAGTGAGCAAGTAAAATTTATTTCTTATTATAGTTCCTAAAATTCTTGTGTGTTTAATATTATAGAATTTTATCAAGGAAAAAGTTTTTTTCAATTAAAGACCAGTATTGCCGATTAGTAACAAACTGTTTTTTATCCCATAAAACATACTTAAAACAAAATATGATTTTTAAAGGATTCTTCCCATGATTTATTTAATAAATGAAAGCCGAAAAACATTATTACAATGATTTTTGAAAAGTCAGGCATTTAAGGGTTAAGACAAACACCATTTCCAATCGAACGAGCAGTCTGTTCCACTTATTGAGTCAATAAATAGAAAAGAAAAAGTAGTTTTATCTTTAAAAAAAGCACTCTTTTACAAGCATTCAGATTTTTCTTAAAAATCCCGCTGAATTTTACCTCTGTAATGCATGATGTTCCAAAACATGTACAGTCGTGGAAAAAAAAAGTAAACACCCCCTACTAACTTCTCAACAAATTATCTTACAATAAAGTTACGGGTACCGAACGATTGGAAATAAAGTCTACTTTTAAATGATGTATATAAAAATTTTTTAGGAATGAATTCATCTACATATTAAACCGATTCCAAACTTCATTTTTTTCAATGGCAATACCCAATTTCAACGAGATATTTCAAATCTTCGTTTGTAACTATACCTAGATACGAAATTTCAAGTCATTTGAATGATAAGTTTTTGAATTATAAACATTCAAAATTTAGTGCTTCTAATGTTAAATTACATTTTCATATTTTTATTTATATCTCCTGAAATTATGCTCTTAATGTGCTAATTTTTTGTATAGCAATAATACTAATATACCCAAACATAAATACGCCGAATTTGCAATTTTTATAATTTTATGATATGAATTATGAAATTAATATTCGAAAAAATTATGTATTGCAACCCACAATTTTTTTGATGGATTTAGATTTATTAAGTCCTGTTTTGTGGAAATCCGAAATTTCCCGTTTTACTACCAAGCAGTTTTCAAATTATGCTTAAAAAACGGCAAAATGATGGTTTAAGGCGCCGTCTATGATAGAAGTGAGTAGATATTTAGAAATTTACTCTGCTTTTCTGTAATCTAACAGGCTTCATTGACTCCTTGAGCCGCGCTTAAGGTGTCTTGATCAAGAAGGAGGCTCTCCCGGTTAGCAATCGAGTACGGAACTTCAATTTGGATACAGCCCTTAAAATACGCTCGTTTTAAAATAGTTAATTTCTCAGAAACGTATGGTACGAATTGCATACAACATTGTTTTGGGGCTAATTGAAAGGTGTCGAGCTCATTTATGCTGTCAGAATTGTGTACTGCTATTGAAAAAACAAAGTTATGGTTCGTTTTATTATGTAGATAATCCCCTAAGCAAATTTTATATGCGTCATTTAAAAGTAGACTTTATTTCCAATTGTTCGATACCAGTAATTTTCTTCTACGATAATTTGTTGAGAAGTTAGTAGGGGGTGTTTACTTTTTTCCCCCACGACTGTACCATGCAGTACGTAATTTTGTCAAGGACCTCGATCATAAAAAATGCACCGCTTTGATTTATGCTTGATCAAAATCGCGAACTAGAGGAGTTATTAAAAGTGTTATATATTTTTTTCTTTGTTTCATATATCTACAGGGGACAACATGTATTATTGAAACTATTTATTTAGGATTTCTAAATGGTTTCTCAACATATAACAGTAATTTAATTAATAATAAACTGTTAATTAATAAAAACGTTTGTAATATTAATTAATTATTATTGATTAATAAAAGCGTTGGCATTTAGTACTTAGCAATGGAGTCTTTATTGTATACAAATGCTGGTTTTGAGTGTTTTTTATAGATTAATAAAGCGATTTATATATACAAATGGCAACTATATGCAGAACATTCATTAAAAAAGCTTGACTTCCAAAACTTCAACCAATACGATTATACTTCCGAGAAGCTCTCTCAAACTTATGAAAAACTTTCCATATTTATAATTAGAGATAAAAAGGCTTAAAAAGAAAACATTTTTAATTAAAAATGTTTTGTTATAGGGTAACTATACGACAGAAGGCCATAGTTTTTAAAAATTGAAATAAAAATTCTTAGAATACAAATACAAGAAATATTTATGCATATTTAAAATTCTCATACATATACTCATCATATTTTGGACAAAAAATAATTAAATATTGAGAACAAAACGATGGAAATAAAATTGAAATTAAAATGGCAGATGGCCATTGCTCCTTCAAGCCGATGAGAGATGGCGATCCAATATAAGAAAGAAAAAGTGAAGTTAAAATAGCAAAAAATAACACCTTTCTTATAGTTGATAATGAAAAACCTGTAGCAAGTTGTAAAGATGCAATTATATCACGGAAAATGAGTGAATAAAATTCGAATAAACAAAATTTGAAGAATAAGTAAATCCTTCATTTTTCGTAATTTTTTACTACATTTTTTACAAATGTCTTGCTAGTTTGTACACGTTCCAGGGAACCACTTCAGGCACTTTATGCATTGTATCAGATTATCTTTTTCGTTTCTGGTGTTATATTCTTCTCCACAACCAAAACAGTGATCCTTATCCCATTCTATTCCCTTGAAATCTGTAGAATCTGATAATTTCAAATTATTTCGTCTTCTTTACTGCTTGAATTGATGTGTTTTTTTTCCTCGTGTTTATTTTAGACCTTTTTCACTGGCTTAAGCTTATTTATCAATTTTATCTGTTTCTGGGATGAAAGTTTCCGACGTTTTTCAATATGTTTAATATTTTCTGGAAAAAAAAAATACATCGTTAGGCCCTATTATATTATTATTATTTAAATATTTATATTAGTTAAAATTTAAACAATTATATCAATTATTATATTTATAAACATAAAAGTTATATAATTATTTTAAATAAAATTATTTTGAGTTAAAATCATCATTTTGTATAATTTTTAAATGTTGATTTAAGTCATCTCTCCTCGATTTTTATGTGATCCTGAATCTATCCTTAAATAGAAGGTCAGATGACAACCAAATTTAAAGCGTCACTCCGCCATTGTATGTCTTTGTTTTAGGCTTAGAAGCAAAGATTGGATTATATACGTGCCTTAAAAGTCCGTTTACTGAAAAAAAAAAAAAAAAAAAAGTAACGTACACACTGCAAAACGTTTAGATACCCAACTCGGCAAATATATTCAGCCACTAAAATAAATAAAAATAAAAATTTAGACTTACTTTTTATAGTCGAAAAATTCAGCTACACGTCGCAATGAATGAACCCGTTGATTTATTTCCTACGAAAAAAGTTCTACAATCTACCGGGTGTCCCAAAAAGGACTGACTGATTTTAAAATTCAATAACTTGCAAACGGTGACAGATATTAAAAAAATTCTTGCAGGAGGGTTATGCATAAGGTCAAAAGTTTTATTACAGTGATTTTCAATTTTAGTTCGATTTACAAACAATAGATGGCGCTGTAAGCAATAGTCGCTAAATTCAGGCTCGATTTTTGGTACTTCGTGGCCCGGATAATACATTTCCATCTCCTTTTTCTGCATGGAGCAAGATAAAGGACCAAAAATCGAGCCTGTATTTAGCGACTATTGCTTACAGCGCCATCTATTGTTTGTAATTCGAACTAAAATTGAAAATCACTGTAATAAAACTTTTGACCTTATGCACAACCCTCCTGCAAGAATTTTTTTAATATCTGTCACCGTTTGCAAGTTATTGAATTTTAAAATCAGTCAGTCCTTTTTGGGACACCCGGTATGATAAAGGTTTGGAAATATTTAGACTAACCATCTCTCCTCTATGGCCATCTATCTTAAAATTATCTTATTAAAACAAAACTATTTAGTTCAACAATTCATAAAGCTACAAAATATACAACTTTAAACATAATAACAAAACTGAAACAAAAATACATGTCAATTCACAAAAAAAAAGAAAAAAAAAAAAAAAACAATCTCTTCAACTAAGGCTAGGAACCACCGGTTGCGACTCATGCTCCTTAAATAGATATAGATCGACGAACCAGTTAGTCAACTATTATAAGATATACTATTTACAATTGTTGTGAAAAATTAATTTTTGCACTTTTGGACATATTTTTGCCTCATATACTCCTGTGTGGACCGTTTGGTATCCTAATGTAAAACTTACCGGAGAAAACAAATACGATATCAAAATTATGTGTTAATATTTGAAATTTTCATGTTTTCGTAAAATTTCTATATATAGGTACTTCTATAAACAAAAATTAAGTATAACTTTAATTTCTAGACGTTATTGCTAACCGTTTGGTACAAATCATATTTTAAAACAATGATTTTCGGCGCAGAGTTAATATGAAGGGGTGCATTTTGTTTTCTTTTTCAAGACTGCCTATGAGCAGTTATTAAGGACATTTAATTTTCATTTCAAAATCGCCTAAATTGATTCGCCCCAAAATTATGCGATTAGCGTTAGTGTTATTCCTTATTTGTCCAATAGTTTAAAACCATTACTGTTATAAGAAGCAAATATTAAAAGGCTGTTTACTTAATAAATATCGTTACTATTAGTGTAATATATGTGCGGACGGAAACAATTTTGTTCTCTGAAGTGCGATTCGGGGCTATTTTTCCCTTGAAGGGCTGTCCGAGACCATTTTCATGTTTTCATAGAATTTCTATATATTGATACCTCTATAAAAAAAAAAAAAACCTCTATATTATGTGTTCAATAGCTTTAAAGCATTGCCGTTATAAGAAACAAATATTAAAAGGCTGTTTGCTTAAAAAATATCGTTATTCTTAGTGTAATATATGTGCGGCCCGCATTTGTTCATTGAAGTGCCGCTCGGGGCCATTTTTCCCCTGAAGCGCTGTCCGGGACAATTTTTCCGCGCTGATGTGCGGCGATAGGGTATACCCCCCCGAAAATGTGGCCCGAGAATATAAAGCAGTTGGACACTCCTGATTTACAGTATTATAATAATTATTATCAATTAAATTTTTAAAGATAATTTTTTTCCTATATTTGATAGATATGACAAAACACAGAAAATAAGACCAAATCAAATAAATCGAGAAAATTCTTTCTCACATCTGCATTCAAAGACATACAAAATGTATAATTAACATTTTAGAAATAAACATTCCATTGTGTCTAAATTTACTCATTATCGTGCCAACTTCATTAACGGTTGCATTTATATATATGAAAAAATACAATTGTGAATTTTAATTTATGCTTACAACTGATTTTTTTATGATTTTTTAAATGCCGAATAGATTTTAAATATAGCTGTTTTTTTTAGTTTTGACTAATGTACAAAATATTCACAATACAATTACTTTTAAAGGATTGCTTTCTTTAAGTTATCGCATTTCTTGGTAATTTACCATGTTTGACATAAATTCCTTCCTAATACATAAAATCCTTCCTAAAACATAAATATTTTAAACCTTTTTCAAAAGATCGCAATTTTAGAAGATTTTTTTTTTTTTAAATAACAAATTCTTATACTAAAGAAAAGCGTCCCAAGTCTCTACAAACTGAACAAATTGAGTGTAATTTAAAAATAACATGCTATTAAAATACTTAGCATACTTACTGGAAGTCTGAAAGAAGTGACGTAATAAGATAAAAATAACTGAATTAAGTCTACGAATGGAGACATGAATGATTTTTCTTTTATTTTTATCGGAACATAGACTAATGTTGAAAAGACTAATGAAGCCGGAAAAATATTTCTTTTTTACGGTCTGCTGTCTGTAGGCCTAATGCCTGTGGGCATTAGCGAGTTCATTGATATTTACAGCCTGAATGTTTGTGTCTGAAAATAAAAAAATAATGAATAAATACGTTATGTCGTATTGTTTAATTTTAATTAGCTTATAAACATGAATTACAGAAAATGCTCGTAAATGTGGTAAAACTATAACTATATAATATCCTTACATCTATTTTGGGGTTTCTTTTGAAAACTTTGAACAAGATGAGAGAAAAAAAAATATACCAAAAGTACCGAACTATACCAAATTGATTTATATGAAATACTTGAAACAGGGCTATACTGTTCTTAATTTTTTGTGCCAAAAAGCTTTATTATGAAATGTTTTTTAATACATTAAAAATTGCTTTTCTTTTCTTGTAATTTTATAAATCTAAAATATTTCTTAATTGCATACTTAGACATTTTAAACTATGAACAATTTCAGAGAAAAAAAATAATGCAAAGTATATAGAATTTATTCGGATGAAATGTTTCAAAAAAGGGTATATATATATATATATATATTATTTTCTTTGACCAAGAGCTTCATCATGTCTCTCAAAATATTTATAATAGATTCAAAAAGTACTTTTCTTGTTAAAATTTCTTTCTTTCTTTAAAGCATTGCTAATTGAATTGCTTAAAAATGAATATGCTTTATTTATAAAATTTTATAGATCAAGAAGTTAAACAATGGTATGTGAAATGTTTTTAATGCATTCCCAGATAAGTTTTCTTCTCTTGTAATGGCATAAATCTAATAAATTTTATAGACGTGTAAATTTTACGTTCTGAATTATATAACTTTTAGCACTAGCGCCTATCAACTCTTTTATGCAGGTAGTCTATGTTCGAGTGTATTTTGAGTTTTGCGCGTGATCATGGTGTCCTGAATTCTAAAAGTGTTATTACACGTAAAAATTGCAAACGAGAAAAATCGCCTACGACTCGTAGTTTTCCTGAAACGTGCGTACTACTCTTTTAGTTTTCCGATCATTTCATTGGCTGTTCAGGAAATGTCTTTTCCATAGTCAGCTTTCCAAGCATTTGATTGGCTTTTACAGGCGACTCGCTTCGTTTCAGGCGTCAGAGACGCTCCGACAGAAAAAAGTTGCCTGATTTGGAAGCGACTCCCCTTGAGCGATAGTATAACATGGAGACGCCTGGAATTTCAAGCGACATTGACCCTTCGTGTAATAGCACTTTAAGATTTGTCCGTGAATGAACTATCCTGTAGTTTCTTTAAGTTTGTCTGATAGTGTTATTATGGTGTTATTACACGAGGAGTCATAGTCGCTTCAAATTCCAGGCAAGTCGCTTCAAATTCCAGGCGTCTCAATGTTATTCTATGGCTCCAGGAGAAACGCCCGGAAAGCAACCGATACTTTCGTATCGGGACGATTTTGACGCCTGAAACGAGGCGACTCGCCAGTAACAGCTTATCAAATGCTTGGAAATCTGTCGATAGAAAAGCCCTTTCTCGAACAGCCAATGAAATGCTTAGAAAACGAAAAAAATGGTACGGTTGCTATGGGCAAACTGATGAGTCGCAAGCGATTTTTGTCGCTTCGTGCGTGTAATAACACTATTACACGTAAAAATTGAAAGCAACAAAAATCGCCTGCGACTCATTAGATTTCTTGAAACTTGCGTATTTTCCATGCATTTCATTGGCTGTATCGAGAGGTTGCCGATGCTACTGATTTTTCATTTCTTTATCTTTTTCATTTTTATCTTACTTTTCGGTTTTATATTCACGTGCGCAAAACACATATGTATGCGATATAATAATACCGGCGATAACGAATTTTATGCATTTTAAGATTGAAAAATATTGAATAAATTTAAAATACACTTTATTATTTTAACACAATTATTCATATTGGCAAAGAAATCATACCAGTTGTCATTTTTCCAACTGAGGGAAAAACTGTCTAACCTGGGATTTAAACACAGGACCGTGGCTAAGCTGTCTAAGCTGGCTTAAGCTGTCAGCTTTCTAACAACTAAACTATTTTGGATTAATACGATGGACACTATTCACACATACAACATTTTGACAATGACATCTGTCTGTTATCTAAAACAGCTGAACAGCATAAGTTGCAAGTCCTTTATATCTGACTTTTCTGTGTTAAAATCTCAGCCTGGACTCTTTTACACTACATTGGAAAATTTACAATGCGTGTAAACTTACTAATTCGAATGGCCTAAAAAAATGTAAACACCCCTTTTCCTATTCTCTCTCTCCCACCCTTCCGTCACTATCATGTCCTCTATGATTTTACTATTAAAGGTATGAGTACGATTTCTGTTAAAATTTTATAAAGAATGTCTTAAAATTGCCACTGTCTCATGTAATGTACAATACTTCAATGAGTTTTTGTATTACTGTCTTGTATTAACACGTTAAGCGCCACGTCAGTCACTGGTGACTAACACTGAAATTTCCGTTTAAAACGCGTCATTCACCAATGACTGACGGTCAAAAATATGATATAAAAATAAATATAAATACATATATTGTTTTAAGTAATTACTGAAAAATTATCTAAAATTTACTTACCTTTTATTTATTACAGGATTCTACTTTCTTAAAAAATACTTAAAACGTTGTAAATTTTCCAGCTTCAGTGTCAGTCCCACTGGCATTCAATGTGTTAACAATTATAGTGCTTGAAAGTGGTTAATACAAGAAGTAACTTGAGAGGTTAGAATCGATTAATCTTATTTTTATTATTTTATATGTTTGAATTTGACTCTTCTGGAAAAATATATTTTGAACGAATTGTGTTTGAGAACCGAGAAACCACTGTATTTTGAAACGCCACGTTTTTACTTGACAAAAAAGAAGAAGGAAAATCCGTCAAGTGGGAGTATTACTCGCGGACACAGGGTTCCGTACAATAAATATATTAACTAGTAACTGTAATATTACAAAAAATCAAAAAATCGCTGCTAAAAGCATAATAAATTGTCATCGACGTTTTAAAAGCGGATGGGTGCATAAAGTACGCCGGCTGTTCGTGTCTTTACATATGTCCAATCTGTCTTTGTCTTCAATGGTTAATATATCGGCTAATTACGGACAGTTTTTTTCGAAAATCATTATCAATAATCCTTTTATACTTTCGCGACGATAGGTACATAAAGCACCCCTCAACGCCCTTGCTGAACTCCCGCAAAGTGAAATTTGCGTTTATCGAAAAAAAATGTGATTTTATCAAAAACCAAGTAACCTAGGTTAACTGCTATAGTTTTCTTGCAAGATTTAAATGAACTTCTACTACCATAATTTTTTCATAATTTTACTTTCAGTAGATTCGGCAATAGAGGGGGATAAACGTATTTTTGAATTTTGGACGATATTTCTGGAAATATAATACCTAAAATTGAAACAAATGTATTTTTGAGTTACCAAAAGCTTCAATGATATCACAGCCAAAAATAAACTAGTCGGATGTGGAAATCCCAAAGCTTTCTTCTATACATGTTAATACTTCCTGAAAAATGCAGTATATCAGTGCCACCAGTTAGATGATTTACACAAAAATCTAATCATCAACAACTTATGTGAACGTCTAACTGAATCTGAAGTTTGATGAAAATCCGTGCATTAGTTTTAGAATTAGAGCTATTAAGAATTTTCAAAAAATTCTGCATAGCAGCGTCACCTGTTGGATGATTTAAATCAAAAACTAATTAGGTCCAATTTATACCAGGGAGTAACTGAATCTGAAGCTTGATGCAAATTCCTACACTAGTTTTTGAGATACAGCTATTGCGGAAATCTTGAAAAACGGAACATAGCAGTGCTACCTGGTGGACGATTTTCAACAAAAAGTAACCATAACTAATTTAAATCAGGGACTAACTGAATCTGAAATTTGATGAAAATTCGTGTATTTGTTCTTGAGATAGAGCTATTGCGATAATCATGAATAATGCAGCATAACAGCGCCACCTGTTGGACGATTTTCACCAAAACCTAATCAGAACCAAACTATATCATGGACTAACTGAATCTGAAGTTTTATGAAAATCCGTGCAGTAGTTCTTGAGATTTATTTAACGCGGAAATCGTGAAAAAAGCAGCATAGCAGTGCCACCTTTCGGGCGATTTTCATCAAAAAGTAACCAGGACTAATTTATATCAGGGACTAACTGAATCTGAAATTTGATGAAAATTCGTGTATTTTTTTTTAGATGAGCTATTGCAGTAATCATGAATAATGCAGCATAGCACCGCCACCTGTAGAGCGATTTTCACCGAAACGTAATCAGCACCAAACTATATCATGGACTAACTCAATCCTAATTTTTGTGAAA
Source organism: Maratus speciosus (assembly GCA_963932465.1). NCBI lineage: Eukaryota > Metazoa > Arthropoda > Arachnida > Araneae > Salticidae > Maratus > Maratus speciosus. Next base: position 532,531,601 of record OZ010788.1, on the reverse strand, counting down.
ATACGTGCAGGAGTTCTTGAGATTTATCTATTGCGGAAATCTTGAAAAAGGCAGCATACAGTGCGTGTAAAAACTATAAGGACAGCAAAAATATTTATAAATTGAAAATGCGACAAGTGAAATGGTAATTTAATGTTGATCATAAAGTGGAAATACTGATATAAAAGTCAACAGAATGTATCTGTGTCCTTTTTATTGCGAAATAAATCATAATTATGCAAAAAAAGCTATTTTTGACTGTGTAAAAACTTTAAGGACACCTTATTTTTCTTTATAGAAATGGTATATATAATCATTATTAAGGATCGACCGAAACAGTTTTTTAATGCTGAAACCTAAATCGAAACCAAATTTTGGAGATCTTCCTATTTTCGGCCGAAAACGAAAACGAATATGTCCAAAAATCTTTTTTAAAGTAATTAAATTGTATGTATTATAGTAATTAATAAATACATAAATATATTATTAATTAATTACACGTACTTATTAAATATGCATAATAATTAATTAATTATGCGTATTTATGAAATATACATAATTATTAATTAATTATACGTGTGGCCCAAGTCTCTGTGCCTTAGATTCAAAACTTTTTTTTCATATAAAATAAAACGTAATTAATTACGAAATTATTAAATTATTAAATTTAATAATTTAGAATATTATAAAATAAAACGTAATTAATTCATCAACTACACAGAAAGATTTTCTAATTATACGAATTTCATTTAATAAAAAAAAAAGGTTTAGTTTTATGTATACACACCTCGATTTGTCTTTTATAATGATTTCTGTAAATGATCATCTGTTATACTTGAACTTTCTCAAAGAGTATTCGAAACTCTTCTGCGGTTTCAAACTGAAAATTTTCTATTACTGTTATGTCTGCAGCTTCTAATAAGCACGTGAAAAAGTTTAGTTATATATACATTACTTGCTTTATAATTTGCATTCAAGTCTTGAGTCAATTCGGACTGATAATTACAAACAACGAAGTTCGTAGCAATAAATAGTCTCATTTGAGCCGGCCGACAAAGCTCAAATCGATGAGAAATGTTAAAAATTTCCGACGGAAGAAACGAGATTTTCGGAATACTAATATTTTCGGTTGAGTTTCGGTTCAAAATCTGAGTTTCGTTTTCGGCGAAACTCAGATTTTGGATCTAAGGCAGAGAGAGACATTTTGGGCCACACGTATAATTAATTAATAATTATGTATATTTCATAAACGTGCATAATTCAATTATTATGCATATTTAATAAATACGTATAAATAATTAATAATATATTTATGTATTTATTAATTACTATAATACATACAATTTAATTACTTTAAAAATGTTTTTGGACATATTCGTTTTCGTTTTTGGCCGAAAATAGGAAGATCTCCAAAATTTGGTTTCGGTTTCGCTTTCGGCATTAAAAATCTGTTTCGGTCGATCTTTAATAATAATTATATATACCATTTCTATAAAAAAAAAAAAAAATACAGGTGTCCTTAAAGTTTTTACACAGTCAAAAATAGCGTATTTTTGCATAATTATGATTTTTTCGCAATATAAAAGACACAAATACATTCTGTTGACTTTTATATTAGTATATCTACTTTATTATCAACATTAAATTACCATTTCACTTGTCGCATTTTCTATTTATCAAATTTTTTACAATTTTTGCTGTCCTTATAGTTTTTACACGCACTGTAGCAGCACCACATGTTGGGCGATTTACAACATAAACTAGTCAGCATCAGTTTCTATCAAGGTATAACTTAATCTAAAGTTTTGTATAATTCCGTGCATTAGTTCTTGAGATAGAGCGCCCACAAAATTTTTCTCACATACAGACTCACAGTGTGACAGACACATTTTCTAAAAACCATCAAATCGTGTTCAGGACATTCTAAAACTTATAAATCCATCGAAAACCGGAAGTCGAAATTTTTCACGAATCCAATGCTTTCTTCTTGTAAAGATAAAATAAAGTAAAAAGAAAATACTTTTAAATCTATTTTGCGGCATTTTATTTATTGTAGTGTTGTTTTTGAAATGTTACTTCTTCATACTGCAGTATTGTAATTTTGCTTTTCCTTTTCTATTTTTAGCCCTCGTTAACATTCTTCTCATCCTACCATTCATCATATTATAACTGATTGCGCCTGTCACAGTCATCTGTATAAAGACATCATTTTAAGACTTCAGTGCCCAACATGACATGCACCATCGATGAAATACCAAACCCAGCTTTATACGATTTTTTTTAAAGCTCAGTTTTTTATCGCAACATTTAAGGATTTTTAAAAAGAAATATTAAACAAACCAAAAAAAAAAAAAAAAAAAAAAAAAAAAAAAAAAAAAAAAAAAAAAAAAACCTCTTTGGAGTCACAATTTGATATACTAGCAATATCCCAGTGGTTAGGGATTTCAATTTGGAATTAATTAGGGGAAAGCTGGAAATTGTTTTAATCCCTTCTGTTTAGGTCTAGAATGAATATGCTATGTTTTCCCCTCGTAATAGGTGAGCGTTAGGAAATATGTATAGATTTATAGTAAAAAAACACGTTTTTTACATACCATAACAGTATCTCCAAACAGCTAACTCTGTCAAAAACATTGGCAATACAAATGTTGTAGCGCTTAAAATTCTGAGTAAAATGAGTACCTACACTTAATATTTTTTTTGAACATTAAGGTTATAATTTCAGTTAAAAGTTTTAGACCTTACTCATGAGGTTGAACTCAGAATTAATTTGGAGAAAACTGAAAATTGTTTAAATCCCTTCAGTTTAGGTCTAAAATGAACGTACTATGTTTTCTTTCTTGCACTTGGGTGAATGTTAGATAATATGTACATATGTATTTTCGAAAAACACGTTTTTTTTTAAGTACCTTAACAATATCTCAAAACAGCTAACTCTATCATAAACATCGTCAGTACAAAAGTTGTAGAGCCTAAAATTCTGAATAAAATGAGTACCTATACTTAATATTTTTGTTCAATATTAAGGCCGCAATCTTGAGATATTGTTAAGTTAACTTGGTCTCTCCTGGCTTCAAGCTCTTGATTAGTGATTAAGGCAAAATTTTGAAATAGAATTGCGACCTTAATGTTTAACGAAAATATTAATGATGGTACTCATTTTATTCAGAATTTTAAGCTCTACAACATTTGTATTAACAATGTTTTTTTTATAGAGTTAGCTGTTTTGAGATATTGTTAAGGTAATTAAAAAAAACGTGTTTTTCGAAAATAAATATGTACATATTTCTAACATTCATCCAAGTACGAGGAAAAAAACGTAGTACGTTCATTTTAGACCAAAACTGAAGGGATTAAAACAATGTTCAGTTTTTTCCAAATTAATTCTGAGTTCAACCCCTGAGCACGGGTCTAAAACATTAAAGTAGAATCGTGACCTTAATGTTCAACAAAAATATTAAATATAGGTACTCATTTTACTCAGAATTTTAAGCTGTACAACATTTGTATTGACAATGTTTTTGACAGAGTTAGCTGTTTTGAGATATTGTTATGGTACGCCAAAAAACGTGTTTTTTGACTATAAATCTATACATATTTCCTAACGCTCACCTAGTACGAGGGATAAAACATAGCATATTCATTCTAGACCTAAACGGAAGGGATTAAAACAATTTCCAGCTTTCCTCTAATTAATTCCGAATTGGCCTTTTTTTCTTCCCCTACCACTGTACTACAAGTCGAAAATTGTACGTCAAACGTGGTATATCAGATGCGTTCCTACTATAACTAGTTTTATAAATATTCAGATCTTGGTGCAATAGCTGTTGCACTCTTATGTATAAATGCCTGAAAACAAAATTTATTCCGATTATATATATTTAATTCGGTAATACGGAAATAATATGATTTCATTTAAAATAGGACGTAATCACCATATAGCCTAGAATCCTTACCTATCATAGGGTATCGTTGAATTAATTACGCATGATAGAATTTAGTAGAATGAAGAAAACTTATATTAATATCTTTTTAAGTTTTGATTGGATTTTCATAAAATTTGAAATGATTCGAATAATGTCTGCAACGATATTAAATTTCAAACCATTCGGTTGTGTAGTTTTTGCGCTGTTATATGAGGACAGACGGATACACAGACAAGACAGACAGACCCCCAGAGGGTCGGATGAGATTACGACTATAGGTGCTACGTATTTATATAATTACGAACGCACCTAAAAAGAAAGTTTTATCACAGATCTTTAATCACACTCTGGATGGAATATCACATGCAGGTGCAAATAGTTTTTTTTAACAATATGTTTCTGGACATCTTATTACTTTGGAATTATCAGTATTTTCAATTTTTCTTTTCTTTTCTTTTTAACATTGCGTATTGCACAGGGCAGAGCCTTAACCAACCCGTGAATAAAAATATGTCTATGAATTTTGTCTTAGTGGGGCTGATTCACAACTTATTTTCATCTCTACTTCAGTAATAAATAAGTATTTATAGAGTAGAAAGCCACTACGCTGTTATAAGCCATTTTATTTCAAAGTTTTTAATCATTCAACTATTATATAGATGACACAATTTTAAAAAGGTTACGAAATATTGAGGGGCTTAAGAATATGCTAGGAGTGTGGGGGGAGGGGTCAGCCTTCCACTACCCCAGAGACGGCGAACCTATGGCATGTCTGGAATAATATTTCTGACACGACCGACGTCGCTTGTGGTTCTAAATCAAAACACAGTGTGTGGTTGCACAAAATTTGCGAAATTGCATGAGCTGGTCTTGTCTAAATTCGATAAAATGGAAATTAGAAATTGGAATTGCGGAATATTAAATTCCAATTTAATTTAATAGGTCTCAGAATTTAAGAAAATAATTTGAAATCTATCAAAAAGGAAAGATTAGGCATTACTGAAAATGCTGATGATAAAATTATGGCGACTTGAAATTCTTTTCTGATTTGATTAAAGAAACTGACGATTGTCATTTTATTTTTTTCAGCCTTCCTATACCTTTCAGCAAATAGTTTCGCAAATGAGTAATAAAAAACTAAAATACACTTATTAGATAACTCCGGTTCATTTTGCATTCTGTTAAAATCAACTTGATATTAATATGCAGCAACAGAAATCGCATTAATTTTTAGGGTTCCGTACTTAAAAAGTAAAAGCGGAGCCATTATAAGATCACTCCTGTGTCTGTCTGTCACAGCCATTTTACTGGTAAACTATGGAACGTGGAAAGTTCAAATTCGGGAAAGTAATAAAGACCATTCACCCACATATTTTCAGATTAATAAACATTCATAAATATATTTTGTAAAAATGTAGAGGGGCTAATTATGCCACTCGAAAAAAATCTTTTCTTTGTATATCATGTGAAGTATCCTGTGAAAGCTTTCGTAACGCTGAACTCAAAAATGCATCCCCTTTAATTTTAGGTATTATATTTTCAACGATATTGTCAATAATGTAGCACAAAAATATGTCCCCCCCCTCATCTAATTCCGAATCTACTGAAACTAAAATTAGGAAAATATTAGAGGTAGTAGACGTTAATTTAAATTATAGCGATTACCCTAGGTCACATAGTTTTTGAGAAATTAGCATTTTTCTGTTATACACATATTTCGATTTACGGGCATTCAGAAAAATTGTTGAGCATCACTGGATGCACCGTATCGTAGCAAAAGTGTAAAGGCATTGTTGATAATGATTTTCGAAAAAAGTCATCGGTAATTAACCGAGATATTAACCCTTAAAGCTACGGTCAGTTTGGACATACACAAGGACAGGGGCGGCGTACTCTATGCCTAGTTAACAACTTTTAATGATATGTGTGTGTAATGTAATGTCCAGTAACAGTATAAAAGCAATAAACGTCAAATTGTTAAAAACATACTAATTTAAGGGTCTCAGGACTCTAAAAATCGGAAATAATGAAAAAAAAACCATTTTCAAAATTTAATGTCTTAAAATGTATATGATTTTAAAACACAATTTTAATTGCGATGAAAGATATAAGTATGTTCTTTCATTTAATGTATTTAAAAAATTGCAAGATGCAGAATTAGTATTTATAGGGCTCGAAGCTGTTAGACATTTGTCGAACAGGAAATTGCATAACAGTTTACGCGCAGGATTACAAAATAAATATTACAAATGGAATGAAAATTTTGGTGCTTACTTATACTTCAGATTGTAATAATTTCCCTGAACTTAAATAAATTTGTATTTAAAGCCTTTTTATATTTTTAATGCAATGTTGCATTTAGCTAATACAAAATTTTGAAAATTTCAACAGTAAAATCACCTAAAAAAATATTTTTTTGAACAATAAAAAGGAAATTTTAGGTTCAGTTTATACAGACTAACATGGAATATATGTTTTGAAAATTTCCTGAAAAAATATTCAGAAGCTGAGGTATCCTGCGTGTTATGCCCAAAAACCGTCATTTGGAGAAAAATGACTTCAAAGTTTCGGAAATGCCGCTTCAGCTATTGAGCGGGTATAATTCTAAAAGCCATAACTTCTGTTCTAATGGAAATTTTTAAGGAAACATTTAAATCAAAATGTTCAGAAAAGATAGGAGTTTAACATCTAAAAAAATTAAAATTTCTTAAATTTTGAAGCTTTAACCCTCTCGCTGCGCAGCCCGAGATATGCTCGGGCATGCATTTTTCCGTCAAATTAATGCTATTTGGTTGTTACCACTAGTTATTTTTAGCGAAAACTTTGTCTGATTTAATTAGGACATTTTCCCAATTACGAGAGTCATAAATTTCTCCTTTAAAAGACCGGTGATAAAGATGAAAAAGTCTGTTAAAAACGCTCATCACGAAGAATTACTTACGCAGCGAGAGGTTTAATAGTCCTGCGAACACTTAACCCTTTCCGGAACGGAGTAATTCTATTTATAAACTTATGAAATAATGGACTGACACCAGAATTTATAAACGAATTTATTAGAAAATACGAACTTGTTTATTTTCACGTACATGATAAAAGGAAAATTTTAATTAAATATTCTTGGTGCTGTTTGTCTGTTTTGGAATTAAAATTAGGTGTCCTTTTTTTAAGGGCACCGCCCTCGAAAGATTTAATTAGATTAATCGCATAAATACTGTGGGATTCGCGACTAGTTTGCATTGAGTAAATCTCTCAATACGCCTCGTGTGACTTTAAAAGTTAATTAAAAACTATCTGGTAAAATGCGGCAATGACCAAGGCGGCGTTGCAACTTTGAGACCTCAATTCGAAGCGCGCTTAGCACAATGCCAAATTTAAACTTTGAACAAAGGTTTTGTTTTAGCTACACTGTAAAAATAAAGGTTATTACTAAGCTGAATTTAGTTTTAAGAAATGCCAAATGAAGTTTAAATATGCACTGCTTTTATTGTCAGTACCGAATTAAGTTCATCATAAACAGATTAGTACTATATTAAAAAAAGAGTTAGACGAATAGCTATATTTGACATTATTTAGGTTCCATATCTGTTTTAACTTTCATGGTATATCCATTTACACTTTTCTAATATATATACCAACCCTACATTGTATAGTTTTTTACAAAGTCTTAGTATTTTTTTTTCTTTTTTTTTTTTTTTTTTATAATACAATTACAAATTCATATATTTATTCTACGGAACCCTCTGTACGCGAGTAATACTCGCACTTGACCGTTTATTTTTATTGTTTTCTAAACTGTATTTGTTTCTATAATTATTATACTGTAATAACTGCATGTATGTTTCCCATATTTTTTAAATCTTAATAAAAAAATGTTAAGTAATCTTAAGTCATTATTTTTACTTTTACTAAATTTATTTTTTAGTTGGCACGTCATGGGAATATGAAATATCTTTGTACAATTTTTTGCAAGGTTCTCCTACCTTGTGCCTACCTCATCTAGTTACTGCCTCGGCACAACATGTTTTTGTTGTGACCTTACACAAATAAACCCAATGAAACAAATAAACTTTCTTTATTTTGAGGTGATCTTTTTTTCTTTTTAATTTAAACTTACTTCGACAAGTATAAGACAAGTATAAATTATGACAAGTATAAATTATGTTCTTCTTAAGTACAACGCATTATTAAAAAACCTTATTTTATTTTTTTATTGTAATTCTGTGAAATAAATCAATTAAATGCTAAAATATATTTTTGAAAAATAATTTCTTTTGAAATTTTTATTAAATCCATTAGTAATAATATTTTTTTCTCGTTTTCAAATAAAGAATAATATTTCTCGAAATAATTGAAATACATTCATTTCTATTTGAACTACAACTTCAAAAACCATCAATGCAAACAAAAATGTTGGCACAAAGTAGAAGAAACGGATAACTTGAAGAATGCATTGAAGTATAAGCTGTTTACAGCATGTTATGCCACAAAAGAAAATTTAATGAGAAAAACAAAAAAAAGAATCGTTCTTTTGTGTAATTGCGAAATACACTGCTCAAAACAATTAAAGGATATTGCAGTTTTAGGTGGATTTTGTATCTGGTAAACTGTTTAGCTGATTGATACATGGTCGACAGACATAGTAGGTTATATGAGAATAAATTACACATGTTTGGCAGAAAAAATGCATTTTATTGCGTATTTGTGTACTAAAGGAAAAAAACACAATTTGTGCATATGAGAAAAAAGAATAAGAAAAGGTGTTTTCTTCAAAGAAAATCATTTTCAGTAGGGGGTATGGTTTCCATGGGCGGCCAGCAACGTTGAACACCTTTGAGGCATGGACTCAATGAGGCTATTAATGACGAGTTGGGGTATTCTGTCCCACTCTTCCAGAATTGCTCTTTCCAGTTCTTGGAGAGTTTGTGGGGGTTGTTGGCGGCCAGAAACTCGTCTTCCTAGAGCGTCCCAAACGTGCTCGATTGGATTCATATCTGGAGAACACGCTGGCCATTCCATTCGAACGATTCCTTCCTCGAAAAGGAAATCCTCCACCAGGTTTGCACGATGTGGCCTGCAGTTATCGTCCATTAAAATGAAGTTATCTCCGATTGCTGCAGCGTAAGGGACTACAATAGGTCTGAGGATCTCATCCCTATATCGGCGACCAGTCAGAGCTCCATCTCGAATGATGTAGAGGTTAGTGCGCCCGTCAATGGAGATGCCACCATACACCAACACTCCTCCACCGCCAAATCTGACACTTTCGTGCAAGAACGCAGGATTATTCCTACTGCCACGGTCCCTCCAGATGAAAATACGCCTATTATCCGGATGCACAGAAAAACGGGACTTGTCAGAAAACAGAATATTGCTCCATTCATTTCTCCTCCAGTTGACATGCTCGGTTGCCCACTCCCTGCGGTCGCGACGATGCCTTGATGTTAATCTAACACATACCATCGGTCGGCGAGCATACAGACCTAGAGCATGGAGCCGGTTTCGGACAGTCTGAGTTGAAATCGTGGTGCCTGTAACCGAGCGAAGGTGTTGTTGGAGAAGAGTAGCGTTCATGGTTCGGTGTCTCCGAGCTGTTAACGCTAAATACCGATCTTCATTGGGCGTTGTTGCTCGTTTACGACCTTGCCCTGGTCTTCGGCCTGCACATCCACTCTCCAAAAAAAGGTTCCAGATCCTCGAAATGACACTTTGTGACACTCCAATGGCTTGCGCTACTTCGGCTTGAGTTTGGCCCCCTTCTGACCTACCAACAATTCTCAAAGCTTCTGAATCTGTCAAATGACTTCGCTGAGACATCTTACTCATCGAAACAAAGCAATCACTGAATGCCGATCATCCTTGTCTTCATTCTCTTTTATCCAGTTGAAAGTCAAATTTCATTCGCTGCCGCTAAAGCGACGTTTTTGACGTCGAACTCAAAATTTGCATACTCCACAGTTTGAAAACCAGAAAAATTTGCGTTTGTGATTCTCTTCTTCTATTTTCAGCAAAAAAAATTTTGTTTATATCTTTATTTTATATAAAACTTCAAATATCCTTTAATTGTTTTGAGCAGTGTATTTTCTTATTGATGTTAAACATAAAATGTCAATTAGATATTTCAGTGGTTTTCCGTATTTTAATACACTTTTCGTGATTTATTTTTATTAGCAGTTACAACTTTAAGAATTGTATAAAAGTATAGTCAGTATATTTTAAAACAGCCTTAATAATGTGAGATTATATGTTCTAAAATAGAAGTAATTTGTTCAACGTGAATAATCTGTTGAAGTTTGTTAATAAAATTGATATCGAATCAAATTCATTCAATATCAATTTTATGCAATTGATGACTGTATTCAAAATCGAAATTCAAAAATATACTTCAAATATGAAATATAATATAATTCAATAGTGTTAAAACGTAATGGTGTAATAATATAATAACAACATTTATAAAATAATAATGTAGCAATATTATTATAATATAATTCAAATATCTACATAATAAAATAAAGTTTCGCTCTGTGAGTGTGTTGTCTGTCTGCGATGGCTAGTAAAATCTACCATACGTACAAAGTTGAAAATTTTTGTGAGTGTACTGCAAGTGCCCGTGTTGGATCTTCATATAAAACATATTGCGCCCCTTGGCTGAGGAAAGTGAGACTAAAGTAGTTTGCAGCGCATGCATGGCTAGGATACAGTTAGGTTACGGTAAGATTACAGTTAGGTTATTTTTAGAGTTAAGTTACCGTTAGATTAGGGTAAAGTTACATTTAGGTTACATTTAAGTTACGGTTAGGTTACGGTTACGTTGCAATTAGGTTGCGGTTAGGTTTTTTTATCGCAGAATTAACATTACGTATATTTAGATTAAAAAAATATACTTAATTTTATACAATAGCTCTGCAATTTTAATACTATATACTAAGCTTTTAGGTAATGATCGAGTATCGATTTAAGTGTGATTTAATAAGTTTGAAAATCAAAAAATTTCAATCAAGATTTCGATTAGAAGAAATTAGTTACGTGTATAAGAGTGATTTTTACAATTAAATACATTGGTGTCCAAAATTAAGGACTAATCACAAAATGTTAATTTTCAAGTACGCGAATACTCAAAAGGAAATAATATAATTCGAATAATTACTATCTCTACAGCACAGCCACTCCATATAACATCTCATTCATGTTACACATGGTCACAAGTGTCACAGTCACGACGGTGAAGCAAAAAAATAGGAAATTCCGTACTTCTCATTATGAGTCTCAAATGATCCCAATATGTGACTCCACTGAGACGTCACTGTGACTGCTGATTTGTGACGAATCACCATGTGACTTTTCAATGTAGTTACATTGTGACTCTCATGTGACTGTCATCTGTAGACTCAATTTCAAAGTCATCGTGAACGCTGAATTGTGATAAGTTACCAAATAATGTCACTTTAAAGTTACATGATGACTTTCAGGTGACAGAGAGACTACTGTGAAGTCACCATTGTGCTTTTTTGTGAAAAGTCACCATGTGACAATAATGTGATATTATTTGGTGATCTATCATAATGCAACGTTCTGGATGACTTTGAAACTGAGGCTAAAAATGACGGTCACATGAGAGTCACAATGTAACTAAATTGTAAAGTCACTTGGTGACTCGTCACAAAGCAGAAGTCAGAGTGACGTCTCAGTGGAGTCACATGTGGTGATCATTTGAGACTCATAATGAGACGTGTGGAATTTCCTATTGTTTGTTTCACCGTAATGACTATGACATTTGTGTGATATGAATGAGATGCTATATGGGCTAGCTGTGCTGTAGTGATAGTAATTATTTGAATTATATCATTTCCTTTTGAGTAATCGCTTACTTAAAAATTAGCATTTTGTGACTGATCCTTAATTTTGGACACCAGTGTATTAATATTTTAGGATGAAAACTACCCTGTCTTCGGAAACATAGCGACCTCTGTTTGTCGTGTTTCTCGTTGCAGTTATTTCGAGCCTTTTTGCCGCTAAATATCTGTTTTTTTTCGGGTTCAGTACTTAAAGAGTAAAAACGAAACCATTATAAGATCACCCCTGTGTCTGTCCTGTGTCTGTGTCCCTACCATTTTACTCGTAAACTATGGAACGTAGAGAGTTCAAATTGGGGGAACTAATGAAGACTTTGACCCACATATTTACAGATTATTAAACATTCACAAATAAATTTAATAAAAATGTAGAGGGGTTAATTATGTTACTTGAAAAAAAGTCTCTTCTTTGTATATCGTATGGGGTATTGTGTGAAAGCTGTCGTAACGCTGAACTCAAAACATATTTCTTTTAAGTTTAGGTATTATATTTTCAGAGATATTGTCAAAAAAGTAGTGCAAAAATATCTCCCGAATTTATTTCCAAACATAATGAAACTAAAATTCTGATAAAATTAGAGGTATAAGGTGTTAATGTAAACTTTGCAGGAAAATTATAGCGATTACCTTAGGTCACATAGCTTCTGAGAAAAGCCCATTTTTCCGTTACACACAAATTTCGATTTGCGGACATTCAGCAAAGGTGTTGGGGAGCGCTGGATGTACCTATCGTAGCAGAAGCACCATTGTTGATAATGATTTTCGAAAAAAATCGTCAATAATTAGCCGAGATATTAACCCTAAAAAACACGGACATTTTGGACATACATAATGACAGGGGCAGCGTACTCTATGTACCATCGGCTTTTAAAGCCTAGCTAACAACTTTTAATTATATATTTATGTAATGCAATGCCTAGTAGCAATATAAAAGCGACAAACGTCAAAATAAAAAAAAAATGTTAAAAACAGACAAATTTAATTAGAATTAATCACATAAATATTATGGGATTCGCGCCCAGTTCCTTTGAATAGATCTCTGAATACGCCTCCCGTGATTTTAAATATGAATTAAAAAACTATCTGGCACGGACCAAGGCGGTGTTGTAACTTTGGTATCTCCTTTCGAAGCGCGCTTAGCAAAATGCCAAGTTTAAACTTTGAACAAGCGTTTTGTTTTAGCTACACTGTAAAAAGAAAAGATTATTACTACGCTAAACTTAGTTTTCCGAAAGGCCAGATGAAGTTTAAATATCACTAGTTTTACTGTCAGTACCAAATTAAGTTCAAGATTAGCAGATTAGGATAAGATTTAAAAAAGTATTATACAGAATATAAATATTTGATATTATTTGAGCTTCATATCTCTTTGAACTTTTATGGTATAACCATTCATACTTTTCTAGTATATACAGCTATACCCAACCCTACGTTGTATAGTTTTTGCAAAGTCTTATTATTCCTTTAGCAGTGATTTTTTTAAATAATACAGTTAATAATTCATATCTTTATTGTACGGAACCCACGGAGCGCAAGTAATACTCGCACTCGACCGTTTATTTTTCTTTCAACCGATTTTTCACACTGTCAGTGGGCACCTATTTCTGACAAAATAGAGTTCAAGATATAAATTTGGAAATATTATCACGGCCCTGGGAACGCCAGGCGGGTCAGCCAGTAATGTAATACTATATATTAAATATCCAATATTGATAACCAAATTGATATTGAAATGGTTATCCAGTAATTAAATCACGGTCCTTTTACAGGAATAGTGATTACAATTAGTTGCAACAATTTAAACCTATAAGAATAAGAATAAGAATAAGAATAAGAATAAGAATAAGAATAAGAATATTTTTTATAAAAACTTCCAAGTTACTTCTCCTTAACTTATTACATTGATATATTAAATTTATTACATACACCAGTAAGTATAACATAATGAGAGTGATTTTCAAGTTTGAGTTTTGTTTTTGTAGCCCTTATTGTTGTTCATATTCAATTTTGATACCAATGTTACCAATATCACTCACTTCGTTAAATAACATCCCAAACCTTGTAAATCAATCGAAAAACGGAAGTCCAAAATTTGCACGTTTCCTATATAAATCAAAGTTAAAAGTGGAACTGTAAAGTAGTAGATATAAAAATGTACTAATTTTTTTTAAATTGGTAAATCTTTATGAAAGTTGAAGCCCAGAATTTAAAAAATAACCAAAAAAAAAAAAAAAAAAAAAAAAAAAGGCAGAGAGAATTACAATACACCCTATATTCTTTCTACAAAAATTGTAGTTCTATGATTTCCCAATGAAACATAATGTTTAAAAAAAAAATTAGAGTTAAGCAACAAAAACTTCACTGCATTCACATGATATTTGAATAAGCTTTTCTGCAATATTTATGTGCAAATTTAAGATGGCAATTTAATTTATCCGGAATATTTATCCTTCTATAAATAAAAATTAGATTTTCTTTTAAACAAATAGGATTGTAAAAGTTCTGTAAGGATTGTAAAATACTTTAAGAAAATTAGATACATTCTTGTTCCCAAATAAAAAGTGTTATTATTATTACATATTATTTATATTTTATATATGAACAAATAACATTTTCTCTTTGATCCCGAGTGCGAAGACTGGTATTAAAAATCGAGCCGGAACACATTCCCGATTTTCTGAAAATACAGATAGCAAAAAATAAAATAAAACAAAATAAAAAGAGAGAGATGCAGGGAAGGAGAGAGAGAGTGATATCTAACTAATAAACTAAAAAAGGGAAAAATTACACACTCATGTTTCTGGTAGATGGGGAACGATATTATTCTTCATATGTTGAAACTATATGAACTGTTACATAATTAATGAAATATTGGAATATTTTGGCTTTGAAAATAATTTGGCATTTATGTTTCTGATTAGAATTAAATATAAAAATATTATAGTTATATAAAAATTTTATTATTACGAGATTCCAAAGAGAAAAAAAGAAAGTTAGTGATTATGTAAATTGAAAGAATAAATTGCGAAATATCTTTCTCAAATTTATATTTTGCAATTAATTATGCTTTATACTTGAAGCTTATTTTTGCCGCAACAATTTAATTATGTAATTTGTAAAATTGAAAGTTTATCTAATTAAAATATGAAAAATTGAAATGAATTTGTAAGACAAGTTTGGTTAGTTTTATAAATTAATTATTAAATTAATTAGGGTTTGAATATAAACATGAAATTTTCATTTATTTTTTTATTTTAAGACATTAAATTTGGGAAAAAAATAATTTGTGATTTAATTATATTTTCTTTTGTGATTATTTTTTTATCGTTTGAAGAATACGTTTTTTTTTTTTTGTTTTTTTTTTTCTATTTTTTCCGATCAGCTAATTACAAATAATAAACTTATGTAATAATTCTTTAATTAATGGATAAAATAACTTTTAAAATACGGCTATCATAAGTAAACACAAAAGGCTAGACAGAAATTTGTGTATAAATTTGATGCACACGATTCGAGAAAAATAAAGTTAAAAGATAATTATAATTATTTCTAACTATTTGTCATATTTGTTTGTTATTGTTGATGCATTTTTTAAAACGAGTTTCGAGGTATCAAATCTAATTATAAACAAGAAAGAAAAATCATGCTTCAGGCATCGATTATGGAACACTTTCCAATACATTCAGAATAATGTAACAAAACTGCACCGTTTAAAAATTTTAAATATTACGTCTAATTCAACCATGTGGAAACGCATAACACTTCTCAAAACCCAATTCCAGCTGTTGCCATCTACTATCGAAAAATTATCCGAATCCTTTCAGCAGCCCTGTATATGATATATAGGTTTGTATCTATTAAATACATGCATGGAGAAATTTAGTTCACTTAAGAAATACATATATTTCAGTTGAAAATTCCCCTTCAGCAATTTCCTCTAATAAGGAGAGTGGTATGTGAATACTTTTGTGCAGTCCTGTATATGAGGTATAACATTTACATATAACGAGTAACATGCAAAAGATTAATTAAATGTAAAAGCGCATACCGAATTTTAAACCGTACACTCCAGCAATTATTACTCAAAGGCAGTGCAGTAACATATTTCTTTTGTGTATTTTATATAAGTTTCAATACATTAAAAATAGCGTAATGTCATTTAAATATTCTGCGAACGATTTTTCATAATGTAATGGAATACTTTTGAGTGCCTCTGTAACTGAAATATTATTTTTACCTATTTCATATACAAGACCAAACATGCTTTGGTGACCCTAAATAACCTTTATCAATTGCATGAAAATCAGTGTATATTTACGGGAGTTAGAGCGTGGACAGACGGATAAACGGACAGACGGACAGTTAAACCGAATGCATAAACACTTTTTTACTTTGTTGGAAAGTGTTAAAAACTTAGATTTATTTATTTATTATTATTATTTATATTTTTTAATTTACTTCTTTTATTTTATTTTAATTTTGTTTATTTCTTTTATTTCCATTTTTTTCCCTATCAATTTTTCTTCTATCATTTTGGCAACACTTTTCTCTTCCGCATGAGCTTCTTTCAGCTAGTGCCATCTGTCGCATTCTTTGGAACATTCTCTACCTTTCAGTTCATTTTTGACTTTGTCCACTTACAGACACGTGTTTACTGTAGCTGATGACGAGCTGTTATATTTTTAGCTCGAAACGCGTCCTATATTTTGTTTTTATTTTATGGCGATTTTTTACAAAATTTTATTATTTTAATTAGACACATAGTATATTTGTTCTTGATGAATTTGTGCTGATGCTAAAATTTTAGAAATATTCTTTATTGTAATGCAGATTTTATTGAATAATTAACCCTCTCCCTGTTCGGGCAACGCAAATGCGCTAATTTTGGAATGCCCGACCTGAGTTCGGGCAAGAGAAAATTCGGTGCTTCAATTTCGTGAAATCCGAACTATTTTCGGCCAATGAATAATAAGTAATTTACCATTTTCCCAATACATGGCGATACGCTCCCGCGAAAATTTCGGCAGTTTCGTGCCATTTGTCGGGTTTTTGTAATTTTGCGGTTCTTCCCAAATAACTAACGAAGTTAAAGAGATTATTTTTTCTCCATTTTTGGCGCGTTTCTCTCAAATATATTCCACACACAAGGGGTTAAGGCTTTCCGTACGACCGATATCGGAAATGACGGTTATCTGAAGATGTTAATTGGAATTAATATTCTGATAGTGAGAGGAAACTACTTGCGTGGAAAGTGGCTAATTAATAACACAGACCTGCAGTGAAAAAAATACAAGGGAATTTATAGCTGAACTTTATGTATTTTGGGGTGCTAATTAAAAAAAAATTAATGAAAAAATTCTATTACGTCACATATTCTTTAAAAATTTAATTTTACTTTGATTTTTATAAAAATTCCATCGGCCAAACTCCCTCCCCCCCCGTTCCAATGCCAGTCTTCTCTTCAGAGTTTTTAGGCTCGGAACATCCAGAAGTTCAATGCTCCGACACCGAATATAAGCCCTCTGGAAGCAGTTCACCCCAGTCCTTCTCTCAAGTTGAACTTAACGGTCTGAATAGAGACCTAAGCCTTTCGAAAGAGGCAGCTGAATTGGAGGCTTAAGATTGAAAGAAAAAGAAACTTATTGGACAAAGGAACCTCTTTTTATTGGTACAGAAATAAAAAAAAGGAAATTTTTAGCTATTACTTTGTTGAAGAGGAGAACCTGCTCTATTGTTCTGATGTTCCCGGATTGATGAACAATTCTAATATCACCTACTATAAAGATGGATGGAAGCTGTCTATAGATTCATCGAAAAGGAGCCTTAAAGCTGCCCTTCTCCATCACGGAAGCCAGTATGCATCTGTACCAGTTAAACACTTGGTGCATTTAAACGAAACGTTATGAAAACCTGGCTCTCATCCTCAACAAAATAAAATATGCCGACCTTGGTTGGACCATTTGCGTTCATTTGAAAGTTATCTCCATGCTTCTTGGTCAACAAGGCGGATACACAAAGCACCCATGTTTCATTTGTGAGTGTGACAGCCGCGATAAGTTTCAACATTAGGTAAAACAAGTTGGAAATTGCTCGTCAAACGTGGCAAATGAGGTGCGTTCGTACTATAACTAGTTTTATAATTCTTTTTTGCACCCCATATTATACTGAATGTATATTTTTTTGCACTTCATATGTGCACAGTCTTTAACATCATTAAAATGTACTTGCAATAATTTTTCCTCATTCCCCGTAATGTAACGGAACACTTTTAACTGTCCCTCTAATTAAACTATACATCCGATTTTCACAAAATTTGAAATGGCTCGACAAAATTTTGCAACAATTATATATTTAAAATTTCAGACCATTCGAAAGGCTAAAACATCATTAAAATGCACTTGCAATAATTTTTTCATATTGGCCGTAATGTAACGGAAAACTTTTGACTGTCCCTGTAATTAAATTATACATCCGATTTTCATAAAATTTGAAATGGCTCGACAAAATTTTACAACAATCATATATTTAAAATTTCAGACCATTCGGTTGGGTAGTTTTTGCTCTGTTATATGCGGACAGACGGACAGACGGACGGACAGACAGACGGACTGAACGACGACTATAGGTGCTACGTATTTATATAATTACGAACGCACCTAAAAAGAATGGCCGAAAACACAATCTTAAAACAGGGACCAAGAATGTGATTTGGAACAGCTTAGTTGAGCCAAAAATTGTATTGTTCCAAAAAATTGCTATCGTTTCAAATAAATATGCAAAAAGTTTCCATGTTTATCCGAAGTCAAGTTGAAAGAGGGAAACTTTGTTAATCTAAATATCCGCAAGACTATGAAGGATAAAGAATTTGAGACTAGCATAAAAACAAAGGAAAAAGAAGCTTGGGTTGCTTTCTAAGATATCTTCAGTAAATTTCTATGTAATTACATGGATCCTCACTTTAAATGAATATGTTGAAAAAATTTCAAGCGCTGGGTTGCTCCAAGAGTGTCAAAATACTTTTCCTTCATTCACATGTGAACTTTTCCCTGAAAATTTAGGATCAGTCAGCGAAAACCAGGGTAAAAGGTTCCATCAAGACATCAAAGGTATGGAGCGCAAGTATCAAGGAAAATGGGACAAGAACATGTTCGCCGATTGCTGTTAGATTTTAACAGGAGATAGGCCTGAGACTGAACATAAAAGAAGAACGTCAAAAATAAATTTTAAAAGAAAAAGAGTACGCATTTAAATAGAAACTTTATTTTTTTATTTTGTTTTTCTTTTTTCTCAGATTAAAATTTGTTTGAAACTTTCATGCACACATACATAATATTTTCTCCTCTTGGTCCGTCGTCTATTTTATGTACGTTACCTTAATAAAAACAAATTAAAATAGTATATTGATGATTTTTTTTTTTATAGAAATTGCACCATAATTTCATGTAAAACGTTAAAACTCAAGGGAATTTTCTGTTTTTCTCTCGACCAGAGACGGCTCGTGCGATCTGGTGACAGTGTTTTCATGTATTTAAACCTATAAAAATATAGTCCATTTCTGAAAAATCCTTTTGAATAACCAAGAATCGGTTATTTTACATAGATTAAAATGGGTATAAACCACTGTTGACAGATAGTACATCAAAATTTGTTCGAGAAGATTCCTTTTTAAATAGAATTTTAGCAAAAATACCGATATCGATTTTACAAAAAATACTGACGTGATGGGAAAAAATGGAGGTCATCTTCGAAATCAGCACACCAAATAACATAAAAATCAGCGAAACCTTCTCTTGTACTTTTCAAAAATTTAATTTCGCAGGCCTGTGTAATTGTAAGGAATAAAAAGTGAAAGAATAAAGCTAAGTACTTTTTTCTCTACGTTACCTTAATTTTGTTATTGTGAATACAAAGGAAGGCCCCCTAAAAAGGTTGATTTTATACCTTTTATGCTTATATAATTCCATGCACTTTTATATTTTTTGAAAAATGCTTTACAACAAATTCCTCCAAAAATGGGAAAATATAAAAAATGTAAAAGGTAAAAACGTAAAACGTAAAATATAATAAAAAAAAGATGGGAAAATATGAGACATATGAAAAGAGACTAAAGATGGCGCTATACAACAGAAAATAGGAAAAAATACAAAATAATAATTAAAAAATCAAACACAAGAGAAATATGCTTTTTCCGTTTTGATTTCTATTGCCCTAATAGAAAAAAAAGTAAACTGTCATTGTAATTGCAATTTCAGTTTTTAAGCACAAAACTTTCCATAAAACCCATGGTTTGCAGCCTTGTTCTGGGTATAAAAGAGGATAAAAACTGGAGAGAATGTTATTTCTATTGTATAATTTCAATAACTATAAGGCAACCAGTCTTGCGTTTCTTACAACCTGGCCATTTTATTCTCAGGATCTTAATCCATGTGATTTTTTGCTGTGGGGTCACTTGTTTATTGAGGACTTCTATTAACCGTATAGCATGCCTTGTAGAGGAGATACCCTCTCGAAGAATGCGCGAAAAAGTAATGGTGCAATTAAAGGCAGGTACTGACGGCAAAAAAACTCCAATATATGCAATGCACAGGTGTTTATTCCAACATCTAAAATACCAGGGGAGAGGTACAGACAAAAGCTGACAGAGACTTAGGTCTCTTAAAAAGAAGTGTACAGCATGAAAGTAAAAAGCGAAGTGGGTGACTTCCCAGATAGAATTCACATGCTTGGCGTGCTACAATATCGCCAATATTCGAGTATTTTGCGCCCTGCACAGGAGAAAAACAAAACATTGGCTGCCAAAAGATTAGCCAAACACATGAAATTAGAACACAGGAAATTAAAAAAGAAAAAAAACTGCACTTTGTATAAGTCGTTTTAAGTTATAACGGAAAATGTTCTAACATAGACAAAGGGTGGGAAAAGAAAGAATCGTTAGCCGATAGGCGTGTGACTGCGGTTGCTGAAAAAAAAATGTGAACACAAAGTTCAATCTGCAAGTAAAGATTGCAGCTGTGAAAAATTTGTAGCTTTATAATACATACATACACGGTCTGAATTTTAGGGTGCAGCGCGAGAATAAATGCAATAAATAAAATGCAAGTTAAGCGACTTTTGATGATGCGCCATACACATTACCGAATATGGGTAGCTGAGAAATTAAAATGTTTTTGTATTAACCGACAGCCGTAACGTTTTTCTAAAGGCTAAAAATATGTGAGAAAATATCTCAAAATAGAATGGGAAGACAGAATTACTGGTTTTATTTTATTAAAGCAAATGAGGTCATAAAAATTAATTTAATTTAAATGTGAGGGGTTATTACAAGTGATATACTTTTTAAATATTAGATTTAATTTAGGAACCGCACTGGGAGAAAATAATACGTTAAAAAATATTTATAACTTCAAAACAGGAATTCTGCTTTTTCAGAATTTAGTGTCGCCCCCGATGAAAAAAAAAAATATATATGTATATATAAATAGTACAAACATATTTCAATTTTAAGACTTACCTCACACGCTTCTATTTTATGTAAAATGACGTCATTCGCATCCGCTTAAGTATTCCACATTTACGATCCACTTTTAAACATCTACAGTAAAATAGGCATAGGACGTTACTTTCGCGAAGTAATACACAAATGCAGCAAAAAGATGCCGTCATTGAAGAAACCCGACAAAAAAAAATACGGCTATCTCATTATTTACAGGCCTTGATTTGTTTGTAACTTTAATATAGATATATTTAAAATTAAATATAATTTATAATAGCTCCATGTTTTAACAGAAATCATTCGTTTATATTTTTTCAAAATAGCGCGTATTTTAATTACATTTACTTTTGGTTGTTGTGAAAAAATGGCAACAAAAATATATAATTAATACTTTACAACTATTTTTCCTTTACTTTCTACAGAAATGGAGTACTTCCGTTGCCAATATTAAGCAAATGGCTCCAAAAACTACAAAAAAAAAATAATATTTCAAAAATAAATGGAGATGTAGTTTTCAAACAAGTTGCATTTAAATGTAAATTTTTCCCAATACGACGGTATGAAAATTGAAAATGTGCGATGCTTTAAAGTTTAAAAAATTGCTATAGAATATTTAATCGTACTGGTTTTTTTACGGCTGGCTCCTGTAAGGTAACGTTATATTTTGAAGACGAAACAAAATAAGCTGGGAGAAAGAAATAGTATACAGTACCGGGATCTAATAAAAAGTATTAACTTGAATTTTTTAAAGTGAAACTGTTGGGGAGGGGGGGAGGAACTTGAACGAAAACATATATAACAGGATAATCGTGTATATTCCTGAAAGAAGGTAACAGTCTGCTTGTGAAAAGCATATCAGTTGACTACTTAAAATCTGCAGCTGAAGAAGCTGTCCACAAACTGCAGATTTTACATCTTCCTGAAGGAAACCATATTGAGCAGCATTCCGTGCGTAGATAAGGCACTTGTCACGTGAATATTCGGTACGTTCAAATAAAGTTTATAGAGATGCATCTTTTCAGCCTATGACCAGTTGTACTGGCCTATCTATCGGTGGTTTTTTGAATTAATTTTATTCATGTATTTCCGTTCACCATGTCTTAAATAGCATGTACAAAAAATTTGAAGATCATATACTGAGTAGTTTAATATGTAAAGCTGCCGAAGTAGGGATGCTTTAATTATTACCACAGTGTATTTTCAATTAAACTAGATAGTGCCTGTCAAGATTTGATGGTAAACTTGAATGTTTCATTGATCAAAATTATAGAATTTTTTATTCGCTGCTTTTGAATTAATAATTGAAATCCTGACATGTCTATATTGCATCGGTGATTCCTATTTATTTAAGGCAATAACTGCTGTCCGTTTAACCTATTCAATGAAGTGAATGAATTTTAAGTTCATAATTACCAACAAATAATGCTTGCTTTTTATCAGAAATGTACCTAAAATACTGGGTAGAGCATTTATTTTTATTTACTACTGCCTCTTTTTCATAACAATATATATATATATAGTAGAACCTCTTTTATCCGAAACTCTTTTAAACGAAATCCATTTTAAAGCTTTTTATTTTCCCCTAGCATATTCCTTGTGTGCAAAATCCATTTAGAAAGCTTTTTTTTTTTACTATCATATTCCTTGAGTGCAAGCGGTCTTTTCTGAACTACGAGTATATATAAATATTTTCGAACCCCTTTCTTAGAGTTCCTTTGAATTTAATTTAAGCTCCCGTAAGCTGCGGAGTGGAACGAAGAAAACGAACAAATTAGCAATTATGAAGATTTTGAATGTTTTGAAAAAGGTTTGGCAAGGCTGGAGCAGCAGAAAGGCTGTGGTTTTGTTGAACTAATAATATTAAATAACTCCATGATAGAGTTTCAAAGCAAAGGCAATCGAAACTGCGACAAACAAAACGTTTTTCAAACGCTTGTGATATATGTCAAATGTACTTAATTTCAAAATTAAAATTCAGGTAATTTATTCTTGTTTCTATTTTGCTATTGCTTCATTTTTATTAAGCATTTGTTATCGTAATAAGAAATATTGCATATTTTTCTCCTTAATCTTAAAATTAAAATATTCCCGATCATATGAAAATTTCGATTTTCCTAAAGATGGTCGGTCCCAATAACTTCGGATAGTCGAGGTTCTACTGTATATATATTTATTTTTATGTCTTAGTCTCTGAAAATATAATTTTGAAACTGGATGCAGCTAACGATTTATGTTTTTTATTACTTAATTTTTTTTCACATCATTATACATTTTTTAAATATTTAACCATGGATATCAAAGCAATTTCTTTTATAGTTCTTATCTAAATATTTTACTTTCTTTCCGTTTTATTTTTTACGGAAAAGAATGGCAAATATCTTTTTCTGACACACACACATATATATTCTTGAAAATGGTCAAAGAATATAACGAAAATTGCAGGTTAGCTCATTGTATTTAACTGATAATTACACTGCAAAATATTTTAGCTTAAATATTTTAAATATAAAATCATTATTTCTTCGAAATATTGTTGAGTATTAATTTTATTTACATATAAAGCATTCAAATAATAATAAAATAAAGAGCCTATAAGTTCTCTTCCTAATAAAATATGTCACTATTGAAATAAATTCTCGACAAAAATATCACACAAATCATTTTGCTCGGGCTTAGACTCGACCTGCGTCCTCTACAAAAATTCAGAACTTTAAACTGCTGCTTTAGCCCGCTACGCTAGCAATAACTCGTTTTACTTCGTTCACAATTAAAGAGGTTTGAAAAACAGTTGACGCATGCACAATTGTGTCAACTTTGGGTTCTGATCTTACAAAAATAGCTTTGCGTTTTGATATATATGATGAGTGAAAGGAAAGATTTTCATTTTAAATGAAATTAATAAACGTGCTAAACTCGAATTCTTTTAATTTGTTTTTATTTATTATACGAGTTTTCCCAAAGAAAAACATTTTTATAAAAAATTTTTATATATGTTACTAAAAAAAATTCATTTCAAATTGATCACGGATATGTATAAAATATTCAGTCAACATTACAGACAATAGTACGTATAGTTTCTATTAAAAGGTACAACGAACTTCAAAAAACAACATTTTGAGAAAAAAAAAGTATAAAATTTGTGAACGTAATGTTTATGTATGACGTAAACAAATTGGATTACTAAAAAAAATTTAATTCGCCTTTTCATAAAAACAAAAGTAATGCACCATTCGAAAGATTACAAATAAAGGACTCAAAGTATTCTCAATATATAGTAATAATTAGAATATAATAATAATAATTTCAAAGTATACAACAAATAAAGGACTCAAACGACTTTTTTCGCGAATTCTCCTACCAACTGCCCTTAACACAGCAATCTTAATTAAAAGAAAATTTTGCTTACATTTTATTTTTGTCTAATTAATATCCGTTTTATGAAACAGGCAAATTTCTTTTGATGCTATTTCTCTGAAATTCTTTTGTGGGAAAGGTATAAGTTAGAAAAAGAATAAAAAAATTTTGGCAAGCAAAAAGAAAAAAAAATCTAAGTATAGTGGGTTTATTCTTTTTTAATGAAGTAATAGATTTATAGGGATCTTTTTATAGAAGATTACAGAAAATACCACTCTGATGCGGCATATTTCACCGATTTTTGATATTAATTACTGAATTGTCATAAAACACTGTGAAAATTAAAATATTCCTTAAATACTTTTTTAGACGTTTGACTTCCCTTAAATAAAAAAAGTTGGGTAAAAGTGGAAAAAACAAGTAGAAATTTTTTTCTGAGAAATAAAGTTACATTAAAACTTACGTAGTATAATAATAATTATTTTTTTAAAGTATCAGTTTGGTTATTATCTATACGTAGTAGGATTCAAAAGTTCCCGGACTGACTCTATAGCTGTAAAAATATTACTAATTACATTGCTGAAACACATCTGCCTTCGAAATAAGACCCTTGCGCAACAATACACATTTGCCATCGCCTGTAAAGGTCATCGAAGCTCTTCTGGAATCCATTTTGAGCCATGTCCTTTAATCCAACCTGCGATGCACTTTGTTCTTCATCTGGAGTTTGAAATCGACGACCATGCATGTTAAGCGAGGACCAAAAGGCAATTCGAATTGAAATGGTGGAAGGCTTAATCTCGGCTGTTGACAAAGATCCTTCCGTACTTGGCAGAATTGTTACTGGAGACTGGAAATGGTGTTTTTTATACGATCCGCAATCCAAGAGAGCATCAGCAACTTGGAAATCACCACGGAAGAAGAAATTCCGCCAAGATCGCTCTAAAGGGAAGGTCATGTTAAAGGTATTTTTCGATATCCAGGGCATTGTGCATCTGGACTTTATCCCTGAAGGACGCACTGTCAACAAAGAACTCTATGTAGGCATTCTGCGTCGTTTACGTGAGTCGGTCCGGAAGAAGAGGCCAAAATTGTGGGCTGAGCAGTCATGGTTGCTTTTGCATGACAACGTTCCTGCACACCGATCCCTAGTCGTCGGTGACTTCCTTACGAAAACGAAAACAGCTGTTTTGCCACATTCCCCTTACTTCCCTGATCTCTCAACCTGCGACTTTAGCCTGTTTCCTGAACTGCACGTCGCGTGTAGGGTCGTCAATTTCAATCTTCAGATGAAGTTAAAAGTTCATCTCAGGCTGAATTAAAGGATATGGCTAAAAATGGATTCCAAAAGTTCTTCGATGACTTTACAGCCAATAGCAAATGTGTGTTGTTGCGCAAGGATCTTATTTCAAATGCGGATGTGTTTCAGCAATGAAATTGGTAATATTTTTATAGTTATAGAGTCAGTCCGGGAACTTTTGAATCCTACTACGTATAATGAGCTACATGAGAGTTATAATGAACTCGGAGCTGCCGCGGTCGGCCGATGTATTAAACGCCACGATCTGCCCACACAAGTTGGTCGTTGTCTTAAACTTATTCAATTTGGCTTTTAAATGTTTCCTGTCTGAATTCAAATAATCGGATCAGAAACTGTCCCGTTAAAAGGATGGAGCTCCCAGAAGGCACGCGGCGCATTTTCGTGAGTCTTTGAAATGACGATCGTACACTCTCAGAAATAGAATTCTCACTTTTGACGATTTAGCAATCCTCAAGCTGTATTTCGTCGTTTTTGACGATCATTTCCTATCACTATCACGTGACTTTTAAGGAAAGGTAAACTCTCAGATATTTGACGAAAGTTATTCCTCAATCACGGTCAGACTCAATGCATTTTAAGGAAACCGTTGCTGTACCTCCTCAAATCCTGCGATTTTAGCAAGCGGATATTAGCTTGTTTGTATTAGTCCCGTAATAATTTATTTTTAAAACAGCACTTTTTAGTGCTTTTCAGAAAATGCTGAAATATAGGTAGTTATTGTTTCTTCATAAGTTATTTTTTTAGCGGTTAAAATTTTTAGGAATACTTATTATTATTATTATTATTACTTATGTTGTTGTTCGTTATGTTTTAATTCGAAAATAATATATTTCCTGTGTTCAAAAACATCCAAAAAGAAAATTTAATCAATAAAATTTCAAAGATCCGGGATATCTTTTTTAAAAATTTATTTAAGAAGTATATTCTGTTTTCAATCAGATTAAAAATAAACATAATTAATCCCTCTCCCTTTTATAAACAGTAAAGTGTTAAAATCTTATCCACCTATTCAAAGTGATAAATCTCACGCAATATGCACTTCACAGTTCGTTATTTGTGTGCAACAAATTAACCAGACCATATTCTAACCATTTATTGAGCAAAGAAAATTTCACTAATAAATAATCAAGCCATATTATAATTATTAATTGACCATGAGAAAAACATAATAATAAATTAGCCTTCCTTAAAAGTTTCAGCACCGATAAAATTACAATCTATCTTATAAAAATATAATCACGCGGCAGCTTTCATTACATCAGTCTAAAAGCACATTTATTCAAGTTCCCAATAGTCTGATCGGTAGAGCAAGTGTCTCCCACCCCAAAGCCCGCGGGTTCAAATCACGCCGAGGAAAACGGGAAGTGATTTTTTTCTTCCCTTGGTAGAGGAGCTTCCAAACTGTACAATAGATGGCGCCACCAGGCCTTTTTGACGAAACTTTTGAGGAAATTTATATCGTCAAACAAGTGAAGAAAGTAATTTCATCAATTTGACGAAATATTCGCTCGGAGCATATTCCAGGAAACCGTTTCGTCAAAAACAAAGAAAATTTCGTGAAATCTGAGTATTCATTTCTGAGTGTGTATAATCATAGAAATCTTTTCGTATATTAAAAAAACTAACACGCTAATGCAGCATATTTTACCAATGTTTGTGGTGATTCTCTGAACTGTAATAAAATACACTGAAATATGTTCCGATCGTTAAATATATTTTAAACATTATTCCAACCTTAAAAGCAGCAGACCAATTGTTTTGTTTGCATAAGAGTAATATAAGTTTTATGTTCTATATAAAATTAACATCGGAGCAACAAGTTATTTAACATATATTTAATATTGCTTCCTATCAAATTTCCCCGTATTACTTTTGTCTTTCGGAAAATTGAACATGTTACGAATGTCAATCAAATTCTATATAAGAATTTTAGAAGACCCTTTTTATTTGATATTATTTCCTGGAGAAAATTTTTATGGAATAAAATTTATAAAATGGTCTCAATTTCTTGTTTTTTTCAATGTTGGAAACTTTCAACTAATAATCTACGTCGAGAGTTTCATAGTTAGAGGACGATATTATTTTATAAAGGAAAAAATTCGTGAAGCTCATGACTTTCGAAAAAGAAGAAGCATATTCTTTATCTAGCTGACAGATAAAATATTTTTTGATCGAGAAAATGTATATATATATATATATATATATATATATATTTACACACATATGTATAACCATTATATAATTACAAATCATCATCTATTTCCAATTACTAAAATTAAATTAATAAATTTAGCTTCAATATATATATATATATTTTTTTTACTAATTTTACCGTTAGAATTATTGGACTGGCGCAAAAAAAAAAAAAAAAAAAAAAAAAAAAAAATGTGGAATTTGGTTATAATAATATCTTAAAGCATCAATTAACTAATTAATTAATAATTTAAGATAAAAATTGACTTTGAACAACCAATAAAACTTGGAATTTAATAACCAACATAAATTAAAACGCATACATATAATTTGACAGTTTCAAGTGTTTATAAAATATAGTGGTTAAGTTGCTGGCTTCTAGACAAAATATACCGGGTCCAAATCCCGACTCAGACATGGATGTTTGTAGCGTGCCAGATTCTACTTTAAACTGAAGACCCGGTCTGTTTAATTCTATTGCGCAAAAGATGACAGCAGTATCCACAAACAACCAGTCTTTAAGAAAGAAAAGTTTTCTTCAATATAAGAAAAAAAAATTATAGACTAGCAAACAGTTAATTAAAATTAAAAAAATACGTGATGAAAGAAAACCCCACATTCTAATATTATTTTTCAATTGTTATTAATGTCCTACGTGTTTAATTTTATAATAGTTTGTAATGAGAAATATGGTGTGTATTTTTTTGGGTTCCGTACTTAAAAAGTAAAAACGGAACCATTATAAGATCACTCCTGTGTCTGTCTTTCCGCCTGTCACAGATATTTTACTGGTAAACTATCGAACGTCGGAAGTTCAAATTATCGGAAGTAATAAAGGCTATTCACCCACATATTTATAAATTATTAAACATTCACAAATGTATTTCGAAAACATGTAGAGAGGCTAATTAAGTTACTAGAAAAAAAATCTTTTCTTTGTATATCGTGTGAAAGCTTTCGTGACGCCGAACTCAAAAATACATTTCTAGAGGTATCGTCGAAAATTTAATGCAAAAATATGTTGCCCACCATCTATTTTCGAATCTACTGAAACTAAAATAATGAAAAAATTAGTGGTAGTAGAAGTTAATTTAAACCTTGCAGGAAAACAAAAACGATTACCTTAGGTTACATAGTTTTTGAGTAAATCGCATTTTTCCGTTACACACATATTTCGATTTGTGGACCAGCCAAGCGGCTGAGGATCGCTGGAGGTACTTATCTTCACATAAGTATAAAAGAATTGTTCGTAATGGTTTTCGAAAAAAATAGAGGAGATATTAATCCTTAAAGACACGGCCAGTTTGAACATACATAAACACACGAGTGGCACGGGGGTACTGTATGTTCCATAGGCTTTTAAAGTCTAGATGACAACTTTTAATGATATATTTGTGTAATGCAATGTCCAGTTACTAATTTATATATCTATTATACGGAACACTCTGTGGGCGAGTATACTCGCACTTGACCTGCTTTTTTTTTAAGATGCAGTGCTAAAACCCCATTGATATTAAGAATTGGAATTATGGGATCTGATATCAGTTGTTTGTTACATTTCTTGTTTTTGTTTTTTTAATCATATCAATTTTATCAGCATAAATGATTATGAAAACTTTACATCTGTCTCAAAAACAAACATTTAAAAAGAAAAGAATTAGTAAATTTGAACTAAGTCTTTATGAAAGATAATGGTTAGGGTGATGACTGCAAGACAAAAGATGTCGGGTTCGAACCCCTACACTGGCATGGACGTTTGTAGTGGGTCGGAATCCCCTTTAAAATTATTTATAGTATAGCCCTCGAGTGTAAAATATGACCATAGGGCCCGCAACAACCAATCTTTGTAAAATGTTAGTCTTAAATATGAAATTAAAAAATGAGTCTAAGGAACAGTTAATGAAAAAAAAAAAATACATTTTTGAAAAAAAAAAAAAAGCCGTACTATTCCTTTTTGATTATTTCAGTAATGAATTTTTGAATTTTTATTATACTTTAAAAAGAAAAATAAAGTCATTATTTTCAAAAAATAAGATACAGTCAAACAACTCCATTGATTTACAGAATTAAAATTAAACGAACTGATATCTGTTGCTTGTTGCATTGCTTGTTTATTTGTAATCATGTTTTTCGTATCAGCAATATTAGTTATGGAATGGAGGCTTTGCAGTTACTTGATAAACAAACATTTAAAATGAAAAGAATTGTTAAATTTGAACTAATTATTAAAAAAATTATGATAAAATATTCATTAAAAACACAATTTTTGAATTTACTAATGTATTTTTTAAAGCAAGTTTTGAGTTAAAAAAAGTCAGCGAAATTTTAAGGAAAAATAATAATTTAAAATCAACATTGTAAATAATTTGATTTCATTTACTTTTGTGATTTCATACATTATATTCAGTATATGTGAGTTCTTGGAAGATGATAAACAGGCTAAAGCAAATTCTTTCTAGTCTTTTTAAAAGAAAGCAAAAATGTTGATGAATGGTTAATAGGCATAAATATTCAGATAGTCAGAGTCCGTAAAAATTTACAGAAATCTTTATGAGCGATTTTCGGATATGTTTCTTAAACAGTTATTTGAATCACTATTTCTTTTAATGCACTTTTACAATGCTTGGCGGTTTACATTACGTGCATTTGACTTCTTTCTTACAAGCTATTATCGAAAGGAAATAAGTCAGGAAAATAAAATTACGCATAATTGCAACCCTTTTCTAAAATAAAGAAAAGAAAAGAACAACTTCTAAGACTAAGAATCTCTGAATGTTTAATGTAATACAACTGAAATTTTACTTATTTTGTTAAAAAGATTTCAACTAAATAATTTGATTATAAACAGACATGGGATGCAAGAAAGACTGATGTCAGATTCTTTAATTGCATTTCTAAAAATCAACGAGGATGTTTGTCTGCTTATTACTTTAAAGTAAGTCAGTTTTCAAGTAAACATAATTTTCTATTGTAAACTGTACTGAAATAAAACTTGAGATAATTATTGAAATAAGGAAAATGACTAATATATGTTTTTTCATCATGTTACTCTCTTCACTTGCATTAAAGAACGATTTCACATTGTTTTGTTCAAAACATTTTAAATAATTTTTTGCATTGCTTATGTATGTAGAGAAGCACTCATCACTCATCGTGTCATTTACAGAGTTTATTATTAGTTGGATAATTTAAATAAAAAAAAATTCTATGGATCAGGGTAGACCGGGGCACGTTTACACATGGGACACGTTTACGCAGTGCACTTTTTCCAAAACGGGTTATAACTTGTGCGCCACCGGTAATGACAGATTGATGCTGCTCCCTAATGGGTATTCTCACACGTTTTTGAGCGTCAGTCGAGCTTCGGTCCAGAATGTGGAAAGGATAACCTGTTTTCTGTCAAGGTCAGTAAATTTTGTGTTGAACTTATTGAAACTTATTGAAACTTATTGTGAACTAATAATACTTAGTTAAGGATAAACAAATATCTTACCATTAGCAGAATTTTATCCTTTTTTGAGAACTGTATTTGTATGAACAGAAATGTTATTAATTTTCGTTGCGCGTTAAAAATAAATCCAAACATGGCAACGGAGCACGTTTACGCGTTGACATCGGGGCGCCTTTCCGCTCGTTCTTGCTGATTATTATTCATGATACGTAACTGGGGCTAACTATCGGGAGCTTTTTTGCTCCGTACTGTCCCAAACCTTTTTAGTATTTTCAGGCTATTTAGTTTTGCAAATCAACATTTAATGTTTAATTGAGTAACAGATTCATCTCTTATAGCTTAAAATCATATAATTATGTCTTTATGCTTGTTCAGCTTTAATTTTATAGACTATTCAGCCTGTAATAAATTTTCTTTATTTTACAGATGGTGAGACATTCTGTTCAAAAAAATTACAGAACCAAGTTCGATGTCAAAATAATGAAATAGGCCGTTTTGCAAGGGAGACTTGATAAAAACACTATTCGAGGGGCTGCCTAATTTTATGGATTGAATGACAAGACAATGGGTAGGTGGGACAGTGGGCAAGACAGTAATGACTCTTGACCGCAGTGTTTTTGGGCCAATCAAAAAATACATTAACACTGCACGCCATTCACGGATGGCTAGTATAAAACGCCCAATGACAATTGATGACTTTCTTTCAATTTTGGTATCAACCTTGCACCTTGCAGTTACTCCAGCAACATAATGGCTGGGTTTAAAGTGACAGGGGTTCAACTGCTAAACCCAGTGATATTTTCTGAGGCAGATTTCATGCCATCGTACGTGACTGACAGACCAGAACCAACATTGAATTCCACTAATAGGCTTACTAACACTTCTGGCACTGCAACAGAAGTCTCTGAGATTTATATGCCTATCGATTCTTCAAGTATTTCTCCCAGTAGGCCTTCCACATCGTCACATGGGGACCACCCAACACCTGAACAATTGCGGTCATTTGAAAAGGCAGGACCAAGACTTGGTACCAAGAAAGGGAAGAAAAAGAGGATGTCCGCAATCATAACTCATACTCCGGTTAAAGAAGCCCTCAGATAAGAGCAGTTAGAAGCGAAAAAAAATTACTAGTTTCTATGGAAGCAGAACAAGAAGACAGCAAAGGAAAAAGGTATAAAACCAAACACTGCAAAAGGGGAAAAGTTAGTACACTCTGGAAAAAGAAAGTAGTGAATGAATCTGATACCGAAGATGAAAACTGTGAGTGTATTTATTGTTTGAAATCATACAACCAACCCAAAAAAAGGACAAAACTGGGTTCAATGTCTTAGATGCAAAAGGTGGTCCCATGACAAGTGTTCAAAAGGAAATACTTTATTTTTTGTTTGTAAAAACTGTAACAGTGATGAGGAAAATGACTAAATAGTTTCTGTTTTTAATTAACAATAAGCCCTGTGGTTTTAGTTTAGCCTATAAAAAATTAATTAATTCTCTTCAGTTTTTTTGTATTTTTAAACAGTGTTTTAAGTTATAAATAAAAAGTTTCAATTTGATTAAATTCAACTTACCCCTTGGTATCATTATAGTATGCGTAAACGTGCTCCACTTGACTTGCGTGACATGACGTTCCCACTTGCCTTGCGTGACATGACGTTCCCACTTGACTTGCTCCGTTCCCGGAGAAAATTTAAGCAAAAGACTTGAACCTAAAAAAATTTTTTTTTACGGTTAAAAACACAAATGAGGCAACAAATGAATACACAAATTTTGAGTTTATTAACTGCTTTATAAAACCACAATATCTAAAATTTCCTAAGTTAAGACAAAAACATTAGTAAATTCATTGAATAAAACCGGCGTAAACTTGCCCCGGTCTACTCTACCTTAAAAAAAAACCTCTAAAAATAATCATCCATAACAAGTATATACATTTATCCTTACATTATGTTGTAATCTCATTACTCATTGTTTCAATCAGCTCAAGCTTTTCAATGAATTACATTCATTAAAACCTTTAAAAAATCATTTACCTATATGAGGACGTGAGTTTCAAAATACACCATGTCTAGAAAATCAAATTCTAGGATATCGCGAAAAAGAATTTACAATGCCAGAACTATAAATCTAGCTCTTTTGCGATTGTGGCTTTTTTTCGAATCAGGTTCACCAATAAAATAGATTGATAGGAAAAACTCGATTTTTTAATATTTTGGTTAAAACGAGTTTTGTTACTCACTCACGTACTTATATGAAGAATATATAGATGATTCTTACTTTATACTGTAAGCATATTTACTCATTGTTTCAATCAGTTAATAATAATTACTCTTCGTAATAATAACTCTTAAAAATTAACTTATTATTAACTAACGTATAATAACAACTCTTAGTAAACGTTAAATATTTTATAAAATAATATAATTTTAGTTACAGAGTCTATTATTAGTTGAATACTTCTAAAAAATTCTCTAAATAATAACAATTCTTCAAAAAAATTTCATAACGGTGTTTCAAAAAGCAATCACCTATACAAGGAATATACATTTACCTTCATTTTCTACAATAAGTTCATTACTCATTGTTTCAATCAATTCAAACTCTTCGTAAATGCTAAGCATGTTAAATTATTTAGTTGTATGTTTTAAAATAGTTGGAAATTTATGCTCTCTAAATAACAAAATCCAACGAATTACTTTCCTAAAGACTTTTTAAAAACAATCACCTAAACAAAAATATACATTTACATTTACTTTATGCTATAATTTCCTTACTCATTGTTTCAATCAGTTCAAATATTTAGTTAATGCTAAGTATATTAAAAGAATAATATCATTTTATTTACGGAGTTCATTATTAGTTGTACACTTATGCTATACCTCTTTTAAAATACTTCAACGAATTGCATCCATAAAAAGCATAATAAAATCTTTTACCTATATGAAGAACATGCGTTTATTCTTACTTTATACTGTAAACATTTTTACTCATTATTTCAATCAGTTAATAATAATAACTCTTAAAAACTAACTTATTATTAACTAACGTAACGTATAACAATAACTATTCGTAAACATTAAATATGTTAAAAAATAATATTATTTGATTATTTTATATTTTATTATTAGATGGATACTTAAAAAAAGTTTTTAAATAACACCATTTCAACAAATAACTTTGATAAAGTTGTTTAAAAAAGCATTCACCTATAAGAAGAATATAAATTCACCTTCATTTTATGCTATAAGTTCATTACTCATTGTTTCAATCATTTCAAACTCATCATAAAGGCTAAGCATGTTAAAAAAAAGTATGCCATTTTATTTTGTATGTATGTTTTTATAATAGTTGAACATTTATGAAGATCTCTCTAAAAAACAAAAATCCAAAGAATTACTTTCATAATGACCTTTACAAAAAAAAGTAACATAAAAAGAATATATACATTTTCTTTATGGAATATAAAAAAGCAATCACTTATAAGACGAATCTTTAAACTCTATGAGGTAATTGTCTGTACTGCCGGCTCCCTGTCTATCAGGTTTCAGGAAATAAAGGTATGCTTTTCGTAATCGTCGATAACTAGAAAGACGTTTAACCATATCATAAAGAACTAATCATATCATATCTCGATCAAAATTTTAAATCGAAATAGACATTAAATAAAACTAAAAAGCAACACATTAGTATCACATAATAAAATCAATTACTGTAGACGTTTCAAGCTCTATACATGCTCTTAATCTATTGACATTTATATTGATAAAGCAGCTTGCATAAAGGTCTAAACGTCTACAATAATTGCTTTTATTATGGGATATTAGCTTGTTAATTTTCAGTTTTATTAAATTCTCATTTTAAATGCACTTTTAATTTAAAAATTAAGTGGTCTCAGGACTCTTAAAATTGGAAAAATCGAAAAAAAAAGACCATTTTCAACATATAATATCTTAAAATATAATTGATTTTAAGACAAAATTTTATATTGGGATGAAAGATATAAGTATGTTATTTCATTTCATGTATTTTAAAAATTACAAGATGCAGAATTAGAATTTACAGTGCGCTCCAAAATGTCAGACATTTGACGAGCGTAAAAATCGGCATAACAGATTATGCGCACGATTACAAAATAAATTTTGCAAGTAGAAGAAAAATTTTGGGTCCTACTTATACTTCACATTGTAATAATTACTCTGAACCTAAATAAATTTGTATTTAAAGCATTTTTCTATTTTTAATACAAAGTTCTATTTAGTTAATGCAAAATTTAGAAATTTTCAACAGTATAATCACCTATAAAGAATATATTTCTGAACAGTAAGAAGAAAATTTTATGTTCAGTTTATACAGACTAACATGAAACATATGTTTTGAAAATTTCATGAAAAAATGTTCAGAAGTTTTTGAGATATCGTGCACGATATGCCCAAAAACGTCATTTGGAGAAAATTGACTTCAAAGTTTCTGAAACGCCGCTTCAGCTATTAAGCGTGTATAATTCTAAAAGCCATAACTTCTGTTCTAATAAGAATTTCAAGGAAAAATTTATACCAAAATGTTCAGAAAAGATAGTAGTTTAATATCTAAAAAAATTAAAATTTCGAAAATTTTAAAGCTTTAAGAGTCCTGAGACCCCTTAAAAAGACATTTAATAAAACTAAAAAACATCACTATCATATCATATTAAAAAATCATTTACTGTAGACGTTTAAAGCTCTAGTAGCAATTCTTATATATTGATATTTATACTGATAGCAGAACTTGAAAGGTCTGTATTAATTGATTTTTTATGTGGAATTAATCTATTGATTTTTAGTGTTATTAAATTTCCATCTTAAGACAATTATTGAGAAATAACAAAAAAATTAATGATTTTTTTCATAAATACAATCAAAAAGTAGTTATCTATAGCAAAATATTTATAAAAACAATTATCTATATGCATTTACTCCTATTTAAGCTGCAAGTTCATTACTTACTATTTCTTTCAATAAATATTTCCGTAAAAATTCAAACTTATTAAAAATTAATCTTATTTCATTTTCAGAATATATTATTAATAAGACGCATGTTGATAAATCTCTAAATGGAAAAATAATCATATAAATACTTTCATAAAAATCATTATGAAAAAAAAACTATGTATAATAATGCTTTTTTATATTAATTAAAAGAACGATATATATGCTTATATGAATTGGATTAATGTTTACAATCATACTAATGAATGAGGCAATCACGGCACAGTTCACTACAAAAATGTCAAAGAAATTACTTCCATAAAGACCTTTACAGATAATTATATATTTGCATGTTTTGTTATATCAGTTAAATACACAATGTCTATGTATTATAAGATTTACTTTAATATTTATGATATAATGAAGATAATTACTAATTAATTCTCCATAAATTCAATAGTAAGGGAAAAAATGTATGATAACATACAAACGTGCTTTAAAACTTTCGAAGGCTTCAAATATTTATTGTGTTGTCATTATGATAACAAACAAAAGAGAAATTTTACTATAACAGTAATTTTCGAAGGCAATTAATACAAAAAATAATGTCATTGGATATTTATTTAAATTAAAGAAATGGGTGTTTGAAAACAAATTAAAAATTAAAATCTTGCAAACAACTGATGAAATCTAAAGTAACTAGAAATATTCCCCAATAAACTTTATTAATTTATTAATATTTTATTTTAATTAAAATATTTTTGCTGAAGTTTAGCTAAGATTGTGAGATAAAGAAAATTAAAACATCAAAGAGCTTTTGTGTAGGAATAAGCGACTACTAAGTTAATCTATATTGCAGAGAAAAAAAAAAAAGAGATGAATTTCATTATTTTGACAAGAACCTTTGTTAAAAACGGATTAAATTCACAGTATCAGATTAACTTTTCTCAAATCCATATAATTTGCATAACAAAAAGAATAGCGGCAAGCATAGAAAATAAAAATCGTTAAATAAGAAAAAATTATAATAAGGGATACCATGCGTAAAATGTAAAATAAGAATTAATAATTGGCCTAAAACATGTAAATAATTAATAACAATTCTCGAAAAAAAGATATGTTACAAAAAAGATTAATAGATACACACTGTAAACTATTCTTTGTTATTGGTCAGCATGGTTTCTGAATTTTACGGATTTGTTTTGGGGAACCAATATCAGAAAGTAGTAAATATGGATTTCAGAACATCTATGACAAATAACAATGCTAAATTACTATTTAAATTGTAAATTTCAGTAACAGAGTAAGACTGTTAAACATTTCATAAAACTACTGAAATTAAGCTGTGAAAATATTATTTTTTATATACCCTAAAATACGGTGTGTAACGAGCACTTTTGATACCTAAAATGAATCAATATTTACGGGTGCTTGTTATACTCCGAATATAAAAATGATAAATTTTAAAATAAGGAAAAAATAAGCATCAAACATTATATTTTTACAATGTACCGTAAGTAATGATTATTTTTCCCCTCGTGGACTAATCAGCTCCTATACCGAAAGGTTGGCTGTCCACGAGTGGGTGATTAGTGATTAGTGATTAGTAATGCTTATTTAAAAGAAATGACATTACCTTATAAGCTTAATAATTTTCATTATCTGGTAACATGAAAAGTTCGTCATATTCGTCTTCTGTTATATCTTCAGGTACATCACCGAATTCTGTTTCATCTTCACCATCACTGTCACTCTCAATCATAAATGAATAATCATCTTCCGTTCTATCTAGATTGTTAAGTGTACTACATCTTTTAATGACTTTTGAATTAGGTCAGGTTTAATTTCATTATATGCTTTTATTATCCACTCACACACTATTTTTAGGCTGGTATGGCGCATTCTGCCTCTTTTTGTAAATGTTTTGTCACCTTCTAACACCCACGTATTGCATGTCGCTTCAGTATACCATTGTTCGAAAGTCCACGATATTCCTTGGACTGAATGATTTCAAACGATAAGAGCATCGTATGTATACGTACATTTCAGGTTTCTTTGTACAGAAAATGGTACGTGTATACGGCGAATATACCTAAAAATAGAAAAACACAATCTCAAATCATAGGTGCGCGTTAAATGAAGGATTTTACGGTATATAGCGTACAGTGAACCCCGCTTGTGCGGGTTTCCCAGTGCCGCCATTTTTGGGCTTCACTACACGAAGTCAGCATATACGATTTAAACAATTGGGTATTGTAAAATAATGCCATTCGTTGAATATAGTGAATTTAATTTTTGCCAGAAATTAAATAGGTTACTAACTTAATACTAAAACAGACAAATTTTCTTTATTTTGCAATTTTGATTAAAAAACAAATTTATGAAATTTTTTAAAAGTCAAAATAAAATAAATAAAGTGAAACAGATTTGAATACATTTTTAAATACAATTTTAAAAAGCTTAAAATATACTAAAAACATTAAAAATTCATTTAGTACACATTTCGTCAATCAACCGCAAGGCCTCATCAGTACAACTTAACCATTGTAAAACAAACAACAAGACAAATGAAGAAAAATTAAAGTTAATTTTTCAGAAACAGACTATATTCACCAGGTATGAAATATGGTTCATTCAGTGTCGGCTATCGTATGTGAGTAAATCAGCCTTGTAAGAACAACCTACCATGGAAACTGTTACATCCAGATTTCAAAATGCAAGCGTTCGCAAATAGTGGGATGTGATACGTTTCCATAGAATACTGGACATTTTTTTAATTTTGTTTACATTGGTGAAACGGATAGATCGATGGAAATTCGCCTGAAGGAACATATTGATGCTTTCAAAAGAGGAAATATAAATTCAAATATAGTCCAGCACTCTCAATCCTCAGAGCGTCTTGCAAAAGGGTAAAATTTTAATGTTGTTTTCTTTGCACTTTGTTTTAAATCCTAAGAAAATAAGATTCTTTCAACATTATATAAAAAAAAAAAAAACTCAATTACAAATATGAATGCAATCCTTGATAGTATTAATCATTCTTCAATGTATTTAAAATTCATTAAATCTATAGAATTATATTATCTTAAATATTGCTTGTATTGCTGTGAAACCTGGAGCTTAGTGAACGTAATATTACGCCCCAAACACTTAGAGAGTTTAAATCGTGTATAGAAAAACAGTTTTGATTCTGCTCGGCTAGTCTGGAAAAATATTGTCCGCATTATCCGATGCGCAGTAGGCTTTAAAAGGTGTAATTAACATTATTCCAAATAGAAAATAATGGGAAAATCTAAATTGTCCTGATTAACTGGTCATACGACTTAAAGGGAGACGCATTGAGGAGAGTCCACTGCATATATAAAAAATTT
Source organism: Maratus speciosus (assembly GCA_963932465.1). Classification (NCBI taxonomy): domain Eukaryota; kingdom Metazoa; phylum Arthropoda; class Arachnida; order Araneae; family Salticidae; genus Maratus; species Maratus speciosus. The sequence goes on along the minus strand of OZ010788.1, from coordinate 532,491,699 downwards.
TAAAACTTAATTTCTTACTTTATTATGTTAAATTATCGCCTTCGTTAGGGACTATACATAAATAACGTCATCAAATTTTTGGCAATTCTTTCCTTACGATATCATACGTTATAATTCCTCCTCTCTCACCTAATGATATCGTCATCAGTACCTAAAAATAATTTTTGTTTTTATAGTTTTTTTCTTTCTTTTTTTTCATACGTTTGCAATGGTATACAGATATGACTATACATTTATCATTCTTATACTTTACTGATTAATAAAATATCCCTATATATATGAAATAACTTTACATCAAGTAACACTTTAAAGAAATATTATTTAAGCGTATTTAATAATAGCTTTTTTCTTTACATAATGCATTTAACAGTAATATTGTCTTCTTGCACTTGCCCTATGAACGGGGAACAGCAGAACTTCTTATAAACAAAACAGCTGGACAACATTCTTCCCCATTTTTTACTAGTAAACATGGCAAGTATCATTTCGAAGCTGGTTTTTCTAACCATTAATTATATACGCATATGACAGAAGAATAGAAGTGGCGAACGTTGGAATAGTAAATATTTCTGAATAAAATTATCTTATAATCATTTTCTGGTTTAAATACTAACTTTGTATTTTAATAAAAATTGATAACAGATTTTTAAAAAATCAATAGTCTATATTTATGAAAAAAATGTTACCAAAGAAAGGAAAATTTTGGTTGGATAAAAATTGATACTATATCAAAAGACAAACCCCCCTCCCCCCTAAAGTGATAACGTTATATATGTACAGCCCCTTACCCTTCTTGGAAAACTGGAAAAATTGTGAAAACAAATAAAAAAATATAAAGCAAAATATTTAATATCAGTATATCAGTGTTATAGTAATTTTTATATTTTTAAAACTTCATTTTTAGCAGATAAAATTCTCTTTTCTTATAATTCTTATAATTTCCACTTACATAAAAGAAAATGATTCTGAAAAAACAAATTCCATATTGTTTTTTGTTTAATACATTTTACAGATTATTATAATTCGTTAGTTTCTTAAGAAAATTTTGTAATTAAACTAATGAAAAATAAAATGGGAATTAAAAGTTAGTCACAACGAAAAAAGATGTTATGTACAAATTCTTTAAGGTTTGTCTGTGTTATATTTCGCAAAAATTGTACTTTTCCTTTTTAATATCAGTATGTGTGTAGATAGTTTACATCTCAGATAGTTACAAAATGAGTTTTTTTTTAAATACTTGTCTCATTTACAAGTTACTTATATACGATGATTAAACTACAATAAACCCTCTTGCTTTAAAATATCAGATTGACGACATTTAAAATGCAATAAATAATACCGCATTTCTCAAATGCGAGAATATTTTGTAATGAACTAAATAAATTATTCTAGTACTAATTTAAAACTCTGTCGTGATTTAATTCTTGTACGAAATTAAGATAAATTCTATTCTAGGGGTAATTCTAAATTACAAGTAAATAATGTATCTCGATTAATAAATTGCAAAATTAAGTACTTTAACTAACTTTGAATATAACTATTCTGTATTCCTAGAATATTTTCAGCGGAATTTTGAGTGATTTCTCAATATCAATAGACAATTGTAAAAATCATGTTTAAATATTACAAATCTCGGATGTCTAATCAAAGTAATTATTAATATATTTATTTGAAATACGGTTTAGAAAACCTGCAAGAGCTGTTCCTATACTAACAGATCAAACTTTGAATAATCATTTGCAAAGCCATAAACATTTTTATGAAATAATGTTTATACAGTGAGCTGTTAGAAGAAACAGCATTTCGACATTTAATTTGAGACAGAGAGATTTGTGCGTATGGAATTCAGCAAAATCTCATAAATATAATTAGCGGGTGGGTGAGGGGTGTTTATTAATTCAATTTAAAAAAAAAAGACGAATGAGGCGTTTAAAGGCAGTGTGAGTCACTAATTAAAAAAATGAGTTAAGATCACGGAGGGTATCAGTCTGTTCATTAGGATATCGGAATAAATGATCTTTTATGCAAATTCTTTGTAAATAGACAATAAAATATTGTACCATATAAGATTTAATTGTAGCATGACCAGCAAATCCTTATTTTTGAGCATTTAAGAAAATGTGACATGCCGCTGTAACTTTAACGCTTCAAATATTAGTTACATCAAATCAGACATAATAATTGAAATAGCTAATTATTTAGATTAAATAATTCAAATAATAAACAGGAAAGGAAAATTATGCATGAATCATAGATTATGAAACTCTTTCCAACACATCAAAAATACAGTAACAAAACTTCTCCCTTGAATAAGATGAAAGATGACCTTTAAGTAAATAATTCGGAAAACAACCATGTATATGACCTATAAATTTGTGTAAACACTACATAGTAGGCAAAAATTTAGCTCATTTAGGATACGCGCAACACAGTTAAAAGTTGACGCTCAGCCATTTCTGTCTACGAGGGTGTATCAACAGTAATCAATAGTAAGTAAAATAATTCGGAAAACAACCATGTATATGACCTATAAATTTTTGTAAAGACTACATAGTTGGCAAAAAATTATCTCATTTATGATACGCGCAACACAGTTGAGAGTTGACGCTCAGCAATTTCTGTCTACGAGGGTGTATCAATAGTAATCAATAGTAAGTAAAATAATTCGGAAAACAACCATGTATATGACCTATAAATTTGTGTAAACACTATATAGTAGGCCAAAATTTAGCTCATTTAGGATACGCGCAACACAGTTAAATGTTGACGCTCAGCAATTTCTGTCTACGTGGGTGTATCAATAGTAATCAATAGTAAGTAAAATAATTCGGAAAACAACCATGTATATGGCCTATAAATTTGTGTCAACACTACATAGTAGGCAAAAATTTATCTCATTTATGATACGCGCAACACAGTTGAAAGTTGGCGCTCAGCAATTTCTGTCTACGAGGATGTATCAATAGTAATCAATAGTAAGTAAAATAATTCGTAAAACCACCATGTATATGACCTATAAATTTGTGTAAACACTACATAGTAGGCAAAAATTTATCTCATTTAGGATACGCGCAACACAGTTAAAAGTTGACGCTCAGCAATTTCTGTCTACGAGGGTGTATCAATAGTAATCAATAGTAAGTAAAATAATTCGAAAAACAACCATGTATATGACCTATAAATTTTTGTAAAGACTACATAGTTGGAAAAAAATTATCTCATTTATGATACGCGCAACACAGTTGAGAGTTGACGCTCAGCAATTTCTATCTACGATGGTGTATCAATAGTAATCAATAGTAAGTAAAATAATTCGGAAAACAACCATGTATATGGCCTATAAATTTGTGTCAACACTACATAGTAGGCAAAAATTTATCTCATTTATGATACGCGCAACACAGTTGAAAATTGGCGCTCAGCAATTTCTGTCTACGAGGATGTATCAATAGTAATCAATAGTAAGTAAAATAATTCGTAAAACCACCATGTATATGACCTATAAATTTGTGTAAACACTACATAGTAGGCAAAAATTTATCTCATTTAGGATACGCGCAACACAGTTAAAAGTTGACGCTCAGCAATTTCTGTCTACGAGGGTGTATCAATAGTAATCAATAGTAAGTAAAATAATTCGGAAAACAACCATGTATATGACCTATAAATTTGTGTCAACACTACATAGTAGGCAAAAATTTAGCTCATTTAGGATACGCGCAACACAGTTAAAAGTTGACGCTCAGCAATTTCTGTCTCCGAGGGTGTATCAATAGTAATCAATAGTAAGTAAAATAATTCGGAAAACAACCATGTATATGACCTATAAATTTGTGTAAACACTACATAGTAGGCAAAAATTTATCTCATTTAGGATACGCGCAACACAGTTAAAAGTTGACGCTCGGCAATTTCTGTCTACGAGGGTGTATCAATAGTAATCAATAGTAAGTAAAATAATTCGGAAAGCAACCATGTATATGACCTATAAATTTTTGTAAAGACTACATAGTTGGCAAAAAATTATCTCATTTATGATACGCGCAACACAGTTGAGAGTTGACGCTCAGCAATTTCTATCTACGAGGGTGTATCAATAGTAATCAATAGTAAGTAAAATAATTCGGAAAACAACCATGTATATGACCTATAAATTTGTGTAAACACTACATAGTAGGCAAAAATTTAGCTCATTTAGGATACGCGCAACACAGTTAAATGTTGACGCTCAGCAATTTCTGTCTACGAGGGTGTATCAATAGTAATCAATAGTAAGTAAAATAATTCGGAAAACAACCATGTATATGGCCTATAAATTTGTGTCAACACTACATAGTAGGCAAAAATTTATCTCATTTATGATACGCGCAACACAGTTGAAAATTGGCGCTCAGCAATTTCTGTCTACGAGGATATATCAATAGTAATCAATAGTAAGTAAAATAATTCGGAAAACCACCATGTATATGACCTATAAATTTGTGTAAACACTACATAGTAGGCAAAAATTTAGCTCATTTAGGATACGCGCAAGACAGTTAAAAGTTGACGCTCAGCAATTTCTGTGTACGAGGGTGTATCAATAGTAATCAATAGTAAGTAAAATAATTCGGAAAACAACCATGTATATGACCTATAAATTTGTGTAAACACTACATAGTAGGCAAAAATTTATCTCATTTAGGATACGCGCAACACAGTTAAAAGTTGACGCTCAACAATTTCTGTCTACGAGGGTGTATCAATAGTAATCAATAGTAAGTAAAATAATTCGGAAAGCAACCATGTATATGACCTATAAATTTTTGTAAAGACTACATAGTTGGCAAAAAATTATCTCATTTATGATACGCGCAACACAGTTGAGAGTTGACGCTCAGCAATTTCTATCTACGAGGGTGTATCAATAGTAATCAATAGTAAGTAAAATAATTCGGAAAACAACCATGTATATGACCTATAAATTTGTGTCAACACTACATAGTAGGCAAAAATTTAGCTCATTTAGGATACGCGCAACACAGTTGAAAGTTGACGCTCAGCAATTTCTATCTCCGAGGGTGTATCAATAGTAATCAATAGTAAGTATAATAATTCGGAAAACAACCATGTATATGACCTAAAAAGTTGTGTAAACACTACATAGTAGGCAAAAATTTAGCTCATTTAGGATACGCGCAACACAGCTAAAAGTTGACGCTCAGCAATTTCTGTCTACGAGGGTGTATCAATAGTAATCAATAGTAAGTAAAATAATTCGGAAAGCAACCATGTATATGACCTATAAATTTTTGTAAAGACTACATAGTTGGCAAAAAATTATCTCATTTATGATACGCGCAACACAGTTGAGAGTTGACGCTCAGCAATTTCTATCTACGAGGGTGTATCAATAGTAATCAATAGTAAGTAAAATAATTCGGAAAACAACCATGTATATGACCTATAAATTTGTGTCAACACTACATAGTAGGCAAAAATTTAGCTCATTTAGGATACGCGCAACACAGTTGAAAGTTGACGCTCAGCAATTTCTATCTCCGAGGGTGTATCAATAGTAATCAATAGTAAGTATAATAATTCGGAAAACAACCATGTATATGACCTAAAAAGTTGTGTAAACACTACATAGTAGGCAAAAATTTAGCTCATTTAGGATACGCGCAACACAGCTAAAAGTTGACGCTCAGCAATTTCTGTCTACGAGGGTGTATCAATAGTAATCAATAGTAAGTAAAATAATTCGGAAAGCAACCATGTATATGACCTATAAATTTTTGTAAAGACTACATAGTTGGCAAAAAATTATCTCATTTATGATACGCGCAACACAGTTGAGAGTTGACGCTCAGCAATTTCTATCTACGAGGGTGTATCAATAGTAATCAATAGTAAGTAAAATAATTCGGAAAATAACCATGTATATGGCCTATAAATTTGTGTCAACACTACATAGTAGGCAAAAATTTATCTCATTTATGATACGCGCAACACAGTTGAAAATTGACGCTCAGCAATTTCTGTCTACGAGGATGTATCAATAGTAATCAATAGTAAGTAAAATAATTCGGAAAACCACCATGTATATGACCTATAAATTTGTGTAAACACTACATAGTAGGCAAAAATTTAGCTCATTTAGGATACGCGCAACACAGTTGAAAGTTGGCGCTCAGCAATTTCTGTCTACGAGGGTGTATCAATAAGTTTTTTGCCATCACATAGAAATAATTGAGTGAAATTTATGAAATTGCTACATTGTATTACTGCTTTTCTATAATATCACCGTCACAGTAACACAATTCTGCAAAGGGTATTTAAAAGAGAAGGGGCAAGATATATTCCAGGAGGCGCAATAGTAAGGGGGTCATTTTTCTAACTTTTTTCGACCCCAACATGTAACATATTGTTAGAAATGCCTGTGACCACTTATTCATGATATGCACCTCCCGAGCTTTACCTCCAAATCCCCCCCCCCACCAGTGGGGTATGAATGATGTCCGCAAAATGATAAGAACTTGAAATTATAAAAAATATATATGAGGGGTTCACAAGCCAAGTAGATCAAGTCCATTTTGAAAAAAAAAAATGAGATCGTTCATTCAGATGATATTAAAAATATTTATTCAATATATACAGAACAAGATCGCGATGCATACATCGAAAAATACATGCGCACACTTAAAGGTAGTGCTCAACCCGACAACACAAACATAAAGTTATGGGACTCGTCGATTGGCAACACAGGACCTCTTCTGCAGCTGCAAAGTCATCCTCTGATGAGCGCTCCAAAGTCGCTGGGTCCACGAAATGGTTCGAACAGCTAGGAACTTTATATCGACCGGACGCAGCAGATGGGAACCTGGGAGAAGCTTGGCGAATTTTGGGACATGAGACCTCGCCAAGAAATCGTCAGAGAGCCAAAAAAGACACCATTCGGTCTAAGATATTGAAGCTGTGGCCTTAGGACTTCGCATTTTTTAACTTTTTGGAAATGGGCCTCAGCAAGAGAAAATTGGTCATTAGTTATTTGTGAATCAATTACAAGATCATGATCGATGCAGTAGGCCACAAGGTCAGGCTTCCACCTCCTACCAATGGCACGGAACAGGGGCTCTCGGTAAAATAAAATAAAATCATAAAATCTGTTTTATCCACTCCCACAGAGGACCAAGTCTGTTTTCACATACTTTCTCATATATTTCATCTGTTTACAGACTTGGTTTACTGTGGGAGTAGATAACACAGATTTTATGCACTTTCTAAATGGACTATCTATTTTTTATCAAACAGACTTGGTTCACTGTGGGAGTGGATAAAACAGATTTTATGCACCTCCTAAATGGACTATCTCATTTTTTTTTCAAAATGGACTTGGTCTACTATGGTTGTGAGTCTCTCATATTATTTTAAAGCGTCTTAACTTAAAAATAGAATAGCATGATACTAAAATGTTACTAACACAGTGCATTAATTATATTGAAAATTTACACTGTATTATTTATCAGTAAATGAGACTGTAATATTTTATTAAAACATTGCATAAATAAGACTCATTTTTACCCCCACCACCAACATCAACACCATGATAGAGCTTAAAGCCTTTTTCCCTTTTTCTAACATTTTTATACTGTTTTAACATAATTTAGAATCTATATTCATTACGTGTCATTGATTTTTATCTAAAGACTTGTCGAATTGTCATATAAATGATTTAGCCTTTTAGTGTTTCCTTTCTGTAAAATTATTATATCAATGTAATTCTAAATGACTATTTTTATGTTATTCTTAGTTAAAGAAAAGTGATAGCAGTAATAATATAAGAATAACAGAATAATAAGAAAATTGTATTTATACATTTCAAGTGGAATATTGTGTGACACAAAAAATAAGGTTAACAAAAACAACATTACATTTTATTTTAATGTTATTCTCAATAAAAATAGAATATGTTTATATATAAGCTAATAAATAAAAATTAAACTATCTGATTTCACTTTTGTGTATCACAAAAGTCTTTTTTACATTATAAGACTTAAAATATATTTCTAATCGATGTCTTGATTCAAAATCGGAGCCAAATTAGATTTTATGTGATGAATAAAACTAATTATACTTGAAATATTGTCTTGTGCATTAATAATTTTCATGCTCGGTTTAACGTTACGAATTATTAATATCTCTAAATTAAGATAAAATTTCGAAACATGCATTCCTGAAATTTTCTTCACTTTTAAAGGTTTACTAATATTTAACGCTTCATAGGACACTGTAACAATTAATTAAATCTTATTTAACGTCATCTACAAGTTTAAGCACCTTCGTATAGATAAATTGGCTAATTAATTATTTCTTTCTTATAACTGTAATATTTCAGTATTCTTAAAAATCTTTTTCGGAATTTTCCTACATGATACTTTCATCTCATAATTAAATAAATATAATTCTGCGTTTTTATGGAAAATATAATAATAAAGACTTTTCTTATTTTATTCTTTTAAATATATTTAATTTTTATTAATGGAAAATGATAATTTATAACTTTCTTCAAGTTAAACTGGCAAACTTCTATTCGGTACGAATTTATAATGGTGGTTCCAATATATTTTAATATAATGGAAATTTATTAAAAATGATATTATTTCTTCCCGAATTTGTTATTTCGTGAAAACTTAATTGCAATTTCTTATAAGTATTAATCGTTTATATAAAAATATTTTACATAAAAAAGCTATTTATTCTGACAACTATCATTATTTATACATGAGCCCGGTTATGCTAATTATGAAATATTGCGTTAATTTCCCTTAAAATTTTAAATATCAAAATGATATTGAAACAATCAAATTTATTTATCATATGAGTTTTTAGGAAGTTTTTAGGAAATGAGTTTTCGCAAGAAATACTACCTATTTCAGTCGTTACCATGGTGCGACTTTTGAAATATTTCTTCACAACTTTTCATTATAGGACCCCAGGAACTCAAAACCACCCACACCAAAAAGTTTATATATATATATATATATATATATATATATATATATATGTATGTATGTATGTATGTATGTATGTACTAAATTTTTTCCGCACCATAAAAATCGCAATTATGCACGGATCGCCTTCAAACTCGCCTACAACATTGAGATGGCTAATATCTCAGCGAGGATTGAAAGTGGGCAAAATCGGTACAAAGGGGTGGAAATACGGGTTGTTCAAAATTTTGAATACCTTCTTAACATGATTCTGATAAAACCAGCTCTTACACAAGAATGACAGGAAAATATAAACATTTTTGTTATAGCAGTTGCCAACAATAAAAAAAAACAGTAAAATTCTCACCACAACAATTACTTTTTTATTGCAAGATTTTCCACGTGAAAAATTAAATAAAATAAATGGTTTGACGAATTGGAAGCAAATTGAATATTACATCATAAGTTTTCTAGAGCAAGATTTCCGCATGAAAACTCAAAATAAAATAAATAGTTTATGAATTAAAATATATATATATATTGCGTCATATTGGAAATATAATGGGCCTCAGCAGCTGCGTATGTAGCGTCATGTGAGTTTGAAGAAACGTATTAAAACATGATAAAAACCTGACTATGGAAATACTAACATATTTTAACACTTTGTTGTTCTTTGGATTTGCTGTAGCCATTTTTAAACCAATTCCATATACATGCGTGTGTGTATTCGTGTATATTAGAATTTTCACAAAACGTTTAGCTCACTAAAACTGATTCTTTCTGAAGAAACTGGGTTTATCTCTATTGATGTAAGTTTTGTTGGTGAATTTATTACTTAACTTCGAAATCTACCTCTGCCTGTAGGCTGAGCGGACAGGGATTTTTTTTAACGCTAGTGTATTTAATACGGATAGTAGTATGCTCATTTTTCTTCTGTAAAACAGCGAGGTTTCAAACTTAACGGTTTACATTAATAGATCAAGTTTTACATGGTACAGATTAATGATACATTTTTTCATACAGTATTAAAAAGTATGTAAGAACAATTATTAAAATTCAACAAATTCATTTATTCATTTTTTTGTAGTTAAAGACCCACACACACATTCAATTGATATTAGCGAAAATTTAAGTAATATGTTTGCTAGAACATCACAAATGCGTTCCAGAGTTGAATTCAGGGGATAGCCCGGAGGGGGGACGCCCCCCCCCCCTCCGGAGGAATGAGGTGTACCCACCGGAAGATTTGAGATTTTGAGTTTTCATTTGTCAAAAACTGCAATTCACCCCCTCCCCCCTCGGAACTCTATAATGTCCCCCCAGAGACACAGGAATCCTTCCCGGAGAAATGTGTCTGAATTCAATACTGTACGTTCCACAAATTGATCTGTGAAAAGTTACTTAGATCACCTTTTATGTCATAAATCCCCACAGGAAAATGCACTTACAGAACAATGCAGAGGACTGGGCATGGGCACACGCATGGGCGCATGGTAGCATAGTGGGACAAGGAGTCCCAAATTTGTTAATAAAATGTTAAGATATCCACTATATTCCTTGTTTTACATAGTTTTATGCTGTACTGTAGAAAATTTTAAATGTTAATTCATGAAATAAATATCTAAAAAAATTCATAATTATGTTTCAGTTAAAACTTAAAAAAAGGTTTAGTCAATTTTTTTCTGTGTGCGTTTCCCGTTGAATAACACAAAATTTTCTGACTCATTCTTGAATTTATTTTTGCTCATAAAACCGTGAAATTTGCAGGGATTATTATTAAGATGCCAGAAAATTAAACAGCATTCCCTATATAATAATATACCGAAAATCCTGAATTATTATCAATCTGCCTCCGAACTACCCAAAACTTTTCTTATTGTCATGTCTTATAATATGGTTAGAATTCCCAATTTTAAGAATATAGTTTGATATATTATTTTATTTATATAAACTTTTTAAATCCTATTCGATTTCTTGGCATCTGAATAAAAATATCAGTAAATTCCATGCATTTACAAAATTTTACTTCGTAATTGTATAAGAAAATAATAAGTTGGAATTTAAGTACAGCCATAAGAGATACATGAATAACTAACTGTGCTAATATAATATATACATTGGGAGAGGGATATCAAATCTGTGTCTCTAAAAGTCATAGTCGGGTTAAGTTCTCATCCTCTGAAAGCATACTATCTTGTAGTATAACCATATTGATCACAATGAAGCCGCCAAAGACCATATAATTTTAAGACGAAATAGTCATAAACAGTTTTCGGAGATCCAAAATATATAACGGCAATTTCGATAAATCGACATTCTACGTGAACTAAAAAACATTTCGGCATAAGCGGATGTTGCGTTAGCAAGGTCCTACATAATTTCATACTTAAAAATATTTTTTAAAGTTCGTATGTACTATGATTTCAAAATAAAAAAATACTTCTAATAAGTAAGGACGAACTTTTAAATATATATTATCTGTTAGAATAATTAAACAGTGAAACTACTCCATTCAATAAACTGTTTTGTATTTATTTTTAAAGCAGAGAATTATACTAATTTATAAGGAATAAACTGAGGAAAGATTTCTTTAATACAAAGACGTGATTCTGAGTATAATTTGCAGAACCTTATTAACACAGAAGCAAACTTCAACCAGTATTGTATAATAGAATGTTATGGCTTATTTAAAACCAAAATTATGTGTATAAAGCGAAATTTACTAAATTAAATTACTGTTGAAAGTTAGCCTGTGGCACTGAAATAAGCAATTTATATAAAAAAAAGAAACGAAATTTAACTAGAAATATTTGATTTTATTGCCTAAGAGGGATTGCTCAGACAAGGAAACCAAGTCTGTTGAGCATAGTGTCCCTCCCTGTCCCCTTTATTGAGCTCTTAAAAATACAGTTTTCAAAAGCGTAACTCATTCACACCAGCTACCAAGCCAACAATTTTTACTGATGAATCTCTTACAGAAACCGGCGTGGCATCAGCTTAATGTGAAAGGTGACTCGGTCATCCAACGGTGGGCTTGTAGACTGGACAGCAACAACACGGTTTACCAAGCCCAGCTATGTGTTATCCTCCAAACACTTATATGGATCTAAACAAAAAGAGACATCTCCCTACATCTTATATATAGCGACAGTCTATCTAGAATTATTGGTAGACGGATGGGCAATTTCTAAAGATTTCTAGTTATGAATTAGCGTGAGTTTATGTTGTCAAATCGTAGGCAAGCGGGTTTCTGCATCTCACCGCAAGAAAAGTATGACGCAGTTATAAAAATACTGTATATCACAGTAGCGACAAAAATATGATTTTAATTTTTTTTTTTTATTGTAGTATAAAATTATAGCATTTAGAAGCACACTTAAGAATAAAGATATAGAAGAGATAGAAAGGATTGAGAAGATTTATCCCCAAACAATATGATCTTCCTCTATGATGGCATAGGGAGACAAAGCGGAATATTGTTGTTTACCGGTTAACTACACATATGATACATTTCCTGTAGCAAGACCCATTTATGTCGTATCTATTAGTGGAATAATAAAAAAAAATGAATTTTTTGGAGTTGTGTCACTTTTCTTGGGGGTGAGCGATATGTCGAATTAGCATTTTTTTTTTCTTTTTTTTTTTCTTTTTGTTCATTGAAGCTAACATTGTACAAGTTATGTTGATAATAAACATCGATTTATCGCTGTTCACCAATACCACCTTATTCATATTTTAGCAGTACAGAATATTTACCCAAACGCTTTACAAACAGGCTTGCGTTCGACCTTCAAAGGTTTAAATGCGTTGTAGATTTTTTACTCTTATTTTATTCTCTTGGACATCAAAATATTATAATAATCAAAAGTTTAATCATTAAATAATTTCAGTTCCTTCCAATCAATAACACTCTTTTCCTTTTTTGTTCCTTATTTTTTTAAGAATTTACTACAATGGCCCTTATCCTTGGTAAATTAAGCTTTTTTTTTTTTTTCAAAAACTTGTCTACAAAACTTAGAAGATCTAGAAATAATAAGGAAAAAAATCATGTTTTTTTGTAATTTTGCAGCTTTTAAATAAGCATTTTTTTTAGTTAAATAATAATTTAAGGTACATTAATAACAAAGAAAATTTCTCCTTTGCGGTAAATATCAGCTTGCTGAACACGTGATGTGTCGGAAGCTAAATTTCCATTTAAGGTATCTGTCCAATTTAAGAGAAAGATGGGTACTTCTTATTTATTGTCCATGTTACCGAAAATGAGGATTTACTGAGACAGTGTTTACGACTTCAAAAAAGTCTACGATTTGTTGTATCTCATATACCGTCGAATATAATAAAAAAGCTACAGAGCAACGTTTTCGCACTTCTTCCTTTTAGTTTATTATTACGTTTTACAAATACTTTTTTAGATGGTACGGTTAAGTTAGTAAATTACATCATATAACATAAATAGTTAGAATTCATCTCATTAAATCATACTATGCAAAATTTAATCGTCCCATTATATCATTCTATGCAAACTTTTAATCAGATTATCTGTGATTATTAGTTCTGCACGCCGAAAAACAGACTAATATTTGTGTTCTTTATTTTTAAAAACCTCACAAACCAGTATATTTTCGAGGTCAGTGATTTTTGGAAACGTTTCGAATTTTTTTATAGAATATTAACCCTTTGGGGTCGTATAAAGTTTATACGTATGTGTCATGCTGGCCGGAATTTTCGTTTAACGAATAGAGAATACATAATATGCAAGATTTTGAAGGAAGAACAAAATTTATTACCTCTTTTTTAAACTTTAAATGTATATAACACAATAATATGGTTTAATTTTACATAAAAATTATATTTTATTGTTCTCTATCGTGTAGTGTCTTTCAAAGCAGTCGCCAATATGCAGCCCTTATTTTTTCTGTTTCGGCATACTGAACAATCTTTACTCTTTACATCTTATACCTTATCTTTTTAAAACAACTTTTATTTTCACTGTCACTTAACTCGGTAACTTTGTTTTTAATGTTTTAGAATATTATTTAAAAATAATTTAAGAAGTGAAAATACCTAATTACATTTAAACACAAACATTATTTCGAATTCGACGTACCTCCGAAGCTTCTCGACTTAATATAAACTAAGATCAATATGGTTCCTTGCTGTGGTGGCTGAAAACAGGCATACGACTAGAACAGGTAAACAAGTAAAAATTAAATTTAAAAAATAAAAAAAACCCGACTGCGTAAAAAGCGAACTAATTAATTATTTCTCATTAATATGAAACTATTTTTTTATATTACTTACCTATTTTTTTATTTACTTGTAATGATGACTTTTAAGTCGTGTTTAATTGTTAGTCCCTATCTATAAACGCAGTTTTGATGAGGCCTAGAGATGTCTATGAAGATTAGATTTGCAGTAAAGCTGGAGATCCTATCTACACAACTTCCAGGTTGTGTAATATTTAAACGGAGTTTCTGACTGTAAAATAGTCAATAGAATATCGTCTTTATTTTAAAAGACCTATCCAATTATATGCCACTCAATATGGTGCGTAAAACATTTCTTTCGTCTCTACAGCCATTTTGTATTTTACGGCCGCCATTTTATATTTATAAAAGCAAATTCTAGCCTATAACCATCGTACGGTTAAGACGAATCGATAGAGGCATCATTAATTAAAGTCCATCTAGTCATTGAGATTTTTTGAGGGTACAAAGAAATCTACTTACCCATATGCGCGACAAACACATAACCCTTCTTGGCAGTCGGGTAAAAAGCTTTGCTGGTGGAGAGTAGACATACGACCGCAAAGGTGTAATCCTTTTACTCACACCTGAATATCGTTAATTAGCATGCAATCGATTTCCAATTAAACATTTTAGTTACACAACTGAATTTGTGCATGAATAGTAATATATATATACAGGATGCAATATGTTATCTATCGCCGACCTTTAATTTCTCAACCGTTGGTCGTAGACATGTAGTTCTAATTACAAAAACGTTTCAAATGAGGTACATATTTATGTTGTGGTATTATTTAAAGTAAAAAATCAATTTTATGAAAATTACGAAAACTAACTTTTTATACGGTCCTCCAGTCCCTGTAGTTATATTCAGTAAAAGTTTACACATATCATAACAGATATGACACAAAAAGTTTGACATCTGTGCTACAAAAATTGACACAATTATAAAATTTCAAAGTTTGAGATTTTTGCAAATGATTCTGTCTTTCATTGAGGGATCAGTTAAAAGATGAATTAAAGTAATTCGAGATAAAAATCAGGGTGCAATGTCCTTTTTTAGGCGAAACCACCTTTAGCTGGTATCGCCAAATCGGGGAATCACTAAATGGGGTTATTTCATCAAAAAATTTGAACTAACTTTTATGGGTCGAACAACATTCAAACGTACCGATGATACCGGCTAAAGGTGGTTTCGACGTAAAAAGGACATTGCACCCTGATTTTGATCTCGAATTACTTTAATTCATCTTTTAAATTATTCCTCAATGAAAGACAAAATCATGTGCAAAAATCTCAAACTTTGAAATTTAATAACTGTGCCAATTTTTGTAACACAGATGTCAAACGTTTTGTGTTATATCTGTTATGATATGTGTACACTTTTACTAAATATAACTATAGGGGGCTGGGGGACCATATAAAAAGTTAGTTTTCGTAATTTTTATCAAATTGATTTTTTACTTTAAATAATGCCACAACATGAATATTTACCTTATTTGAAACGTTTTTGTAATTGGAACTATATGTCTACGACCAACGGTTGAGAAATTAAAGGTCGACGATCGATAACATATTGGACCCTGTATATATGTTAATGCTGTTAATTTAGCACGTTTGACTTTAAAACAGATTTGTTGAACATAAAAATGTTTACTTGAAAATTGATACCATCCAAAAAACCTATATTGTAAATTGAGAAAACTGATTAATACACAATAAAAATTAGTCGGAAACATTTTCGAAATTCGGCGATAGCGAATCGAACTGTTTTCTTACAAATCCTTTTTTAAATTTCGAAAACTATATTAGTTTCTAGAGTGTCTAAAGAAGAAGACATTTTTTTGAATACGTGTAAAACTTTAAAGAGCTTATTGTATACTTTCTTTTGTGGTTATATTATATTTTCCTAAAGGGAAGAAACATTTGCCCTTTTTTTTACAGTGTCGTAAACATTTCGTTATCTATGAGAAATCTGGATCAATATATACAGAGTGCACCATAAGAATGTAGCCCATAAAATGTTTATTAAAGGAAATACATCAGGACACAAAACAAAAGATTTACATATCTTTTATGTTCCTGAAATGAGATTATCACAAGATGCACTGGAAATATTTTCCTAGAATATCCAAATGCGGCTGAACACGAAGTTGTATGTTTCTGAATATCGCTGCCAGAATCTCTGGTGTCACCGCTTGAAATTTGAACGCGATACCCCTCCGAGTGTAAATAAATTATATAGATATCGATCGAAAATTCGGCTTCGTTTTCATTTTCGGTCCGAAATCTGAGTTTCACCAAAAATTCATTTTTGGAGAAAATACTACAGAAAATTCGGCTTGACTAAAACTCTGTCGAAACTATCTGATTTCTAAACATTTTTTTTCTTCCTTCGGGAATTTTTAGCATTACTCATTGATTTGAGTTGTATGGGCTCTTATAAGACTCTGTTTATTTATTGATATGGGCTTCACTGTTTATAATTATCAGTCATGAGTGACTCAAGAGATGAGTTCAAATTGAAAAGTAAGAAATACATTTATGACTAAACTTTGAAAACGTCTTCATTAAAAGCTGCCGACTTAACAGTAATAGAAAAAAAAATTAGTTTGAAACTGCACATGTGTTTTGAATACTCTTTGAGGAAGTTCTGTATAACAGAGGGTCATTTATAAAAATCATTATAAAAGATAATTCGAGGTATGTATACCTAAAACAATTTTTAATTGGATGAAATTCGTATAATTAGAACATTATTTCGCGTCGTTGATGAATTAATTATATTTTATTATGTATGAAAATAAACAAATTTGGTCAGAGGAACAGAGAGATAGCTTTGACCAAACGTAGAATTACACGTATGATTAATTAATAATTATGCATATTTATGTATACATTAATTGCTTAAAAAATATTTGGACACTTTTGTTTTCGTTTTCGTTTTGGGCCGAAAATAGGAAGACTACCGAAATTCGGTTTTCGTTTCAGTTTCGGCCTTAAAAATTTGCTTTGGTCGCTTCTTACATTTATTCGTATAGACCCGCTCTTTTTGATGAGCCACTTTTAGATGAAAAAGTCAGCTGAGGTCACATCGGGTGAATTAGACAAGAAAGAACTCTGATCTCGCTTATTACCAACAAAATGCGACAAGAAACAACACATTTGTGAAACATACAGGTGTGACATTTAATAGACCTTTTTTGTTTCCTCTAGTATTTTTCTCTGAAGCGAACATTTTCTGCATTCTACCTCCTAGTGAAACACCTCTGTATAGATGAGGTAGCAATCGAACAGAAATTTGCATTCCGGTTTGAAGAATTTCGATTTTGTTTTGTTTTTATGAAATTTTAACTAAAAAAAGACGAAACTAGAGAACGGGAATTCTGCTTTTTCAGAATTTAGTATCGCCCCCGGCATTTCCATTACTTCATTTTCTTCTGGTGGACTGGTGGTTTCTATTATTATGAAACAGCCATTATAAATTAAGCGTTAGGTGAAGATGAAAGAGCAGTCGTAAAAAGTTAGAACTCCCACTTTCTGGTCAGAATGGAAAAAAAATGGCCATAATTTTTTTTTCAAAAAAAATTATGACCATTTGTTTTTCCATTTTTCCATCATTTATTTTTCCATTCTGACCAAAAATCAGAGTTCTAACTTTTTACGGCTGCTCTTTCATCTTCACCTAACGCTCCATTGATAATGGCTGTTTCATAGTAATAGAAAACACCAGTCCACCAGAAGGAAATAACTCGGTTAAGCGGGACTCGGATAATCGGAACTCTATTGCAAAACATATTTCAATTTTATGACTTAAAGCACACGCTTTTATTTCATGTAAAACTAGCAGACCCACCCGGCGTTGCCCGGGGTTTGTAAATAATAACTTTAAACAAAACTTAAGTTTGTATGATTTTATATCTTTGAAAATTCTTTTTAATGAACCTAATTTCGGAGGCTCCATTGCCTTATGTGGCGTCTAATGTGTTCCCATCAAACTTCTTTCCGAACGAACCTGTAATCTAGAACCCCACTACATATGGCAGCATTTACCGGAAGTTCCCGCACGTGCCGGAGACAATCGAAAACCAAGTTGAGTGAGCTAAACCTCGTAGGACTCAAGATCACAGAAACCAAAAAAAAAAAAAAAAAAAAAAAAATGCGCCATTAATGTTAGAAAATGTTGGTAACTAAAGTCTAAGATAAAATTTCATAATACAGATAGTAGCTGAATTGTAATCTAAGTTGAAGGAAGCAAATCCCGTTGAAATTGCGTCCTAAAACCCGAGGAAATAATGCGCCACCAAGCGGTGGAAGATGCCTCCACACCTTGTAAATTTCATGAATCACTGTTAGAATTATCGCAATATTTAATAAACGGGTGAAATCCTTTATCTAAAGTAACCTTTAAAGTAACGCGATTTTTATTTTACGGCTGTAGTGAGTAGACGTAAGTTAATGCTGAAAAAGAAGATTAATGTTCGATAAAGGTGGTAGCTGAGGAATAAAGAAAGACCGGGTCCTCGGGGCCAGGGTCTTAACTGGAATGTAGTTGGGTATAAGAAAATGTTTTAGGGGTTTTAAAGTAGCTGGAAGACGCTAAAACTATGTTAAAGAAAATTGCAATAGAATAGGATAGTTTTTAAAGAAGCTGCAACAAAAGCCCCATGAAGACGATCAATATTAAAAATTGGTGGTAGCTGAAGTCTGCATTTTTTTTTTGTAGTTCATGTAGTAGCTGGAGAACCTAATAAGTTGTTAGGAAAAAAAAAGTTCGTGAATCGGACCATTTTTAAGGGAGCTATAACAGTGGTTCCAAAAGGGCCCAACTGTTAGTTGAGAGCAGGGCCCTAACATGAAAACATGTTTAAATGTTTTAGTACTTAGCGTTTTAAATCTTCAATTAGTCAAAATTAATCATAGGGTGTGAAATAATCAGTAGAATAATATTTTTAAAAAATGCGCAAAAATGGGGTAAACGCTTAAAAAGGGGCCCTAGAGCACCAATAAAAATATGAGAGTGTTGGTCTAGGGGGAAGAGTGCAAGACTCAATTTTAAAATTATGTAATGAGAAGGTGAAAAAATTAGGGTGTAAAAAATGTTCAAAACAAACAAAAAGTCCCACACAATAAGTTCAAGGGGCCGCGGATCGGGCCCTACAGGACCCTAAGGTGCCCCAGGATTTTAACTGGAATATAGAAACTGGAGAATATCTAAATGGAAAAATGTTTCCAAAAATGAAGATCGGATTAAGAGAGTCAATTTATTAATAATTTATGGTGCAAAAGCTTCAAGGGGCCTTGTACCGGGCTCCAAGGGTAAAGGGACTAAGTGGCATGTAGTTTGGTATAAATATACTTTTTAGTAGTTTTTAATGTAATCTGAGGACGCTAGAACTATGGTAAAGAAAATTGCAAGGAATTCGGATAATTTTTAAAGAAGATGCACCAAGGGCCCTAAGAAGACGATTTACATTCAAAATTGGTGGTAGTTGAAGCCTGAAACAATTTTTTTTTTTTTTGTCTTTCATGTAATAGCTGGAGAACCTAAGATGCTGTTAGAAAAAAAAAGATAGTGAATCGGACTATTTTTAAGGGAGTTATAATAGGGGGCACAAAAGGGACCAACTGATAGTTTAGAAAAGGCCCTGACATGAAAACATATTACAACGTTTTAGTACTTAGCGTTTTAGATCTTCGATTAGTTGAGATTAAGCATAGGGTACGAATTAATCATTAGAATATAATTTAAAAGATGTGTGCAAAAATTGGGGAAAGGCTTAAAAAGGGCCCTAGGGCCCCAATAAAAATATGTGATTGTTGGTCTAAGGAGAAGAGTTTAAGACTCAACTTTAAAATTATGCATTGCGAAGGTCAGAAAATTAGGGTGTGAAAAACGCATAGCACACAAAAAATTTAAGGGGCCCTGGACCGGGCCCTACATGACCCTAGACGGGCCCATGGTCTTAACTGGAATGTAGGCACGGGAGTATAACTAAATGGAGAAAGTATCCCAAAAATGATGATCGGATAAAAAGGAAGCAATTTATTAACAATTTAGTGCACTAAAAGTTCAAGGGGCCCCGTACCGGGCCTCTTGCAAGGGTGCCAGGGTCTTAACTGAAATGTAGTATTGGGGTAGAAACTGAAAGGAGAATTCACCCTAAAAACGAAGAAGATCGGATAGAAAAGAGGCATGTTATTAACAATTTAGTGCACTAAAACTTCAAGGGGCCCTGTACTGGGCCCCTTGCAAGGATGCCATGGTCTTAACTGAAATGTAGAAAAGGGGCAGAAACTGAAAGAAGAATTCACCCCAAAAACGAAGAAGATCGGATAGAAAAGAAGCATGTTATTAACAATTTAGTGTACTGAAACTTCAAGGGGTCCTGTACTAGGCCCCTTGCAAGGGTGCCAGGGTCTTAAGTGAAATGTAGAAATGGGGCAGAAACTGAAAGAATAATTCACCCCAAAAACGAAGAAGATCGGATGGAAAAGAGGCATGTTATTAACGTTTTAGTGCATTAAAACTGAAAGGGGCTCAGGGGGCCCGGCCTTTAAAAAAATTAAAAATCCGAGCCTCAGGTGTATCAGGACCTGTCTTGGACTAACCACATCTGAATTTTCAGACTTCTAAGTGCGGTAGTTTTCGCTAGCCATCGCACACAGACAGACAAACACACACACACACACACAGAGCGATTTATTCTTTTATTAGTATAGATGACGTCATTTGCATTAATATAGATTCTTAAAATTAAATATATTTTATAATAACTCCATGTTTTATCATAAATCATTCATTTATATTTTTCTCAAAATAGCACGTATTTTATTTTTTTTTTTTCAATTTTTATGAGAAAATGACAAGAAGAAGATATAATTGCTATTTTTCAACAATTTTTTTCTTTACTTTCTACAGAAATGGCGTACTTGAGTTGCCAAAATGAAACAAATGTCGCTAAAAACTACAAAAAAATTACTATTTCAAAAACAAATGGAGATGCAGTTTTCTAACAAATTGCATTATAAAGTACTTTTTTTCCCAATACGACGGTATAAACTTTGAAAATGTACGATGCTTTGAGGTTTTAAAAAATGCTGTAGAGCATTTAATCGCACAATAATACATCTGCTTTCTTTATTGCTAGTGTCTGTAAGGTAACGTTATTTTTTGGAGACAAAATAAGCTGGGAGAAAGAAATAGCATACCGTCACGGGAGCTAATAAAATGCCTATGAAGTTTTAAAGTTTGCTTCTTTGCAAATTGGTTTATTTTATAAAAAATAAAACGCGAGTTTCATTCGTAAAACTAATTCATTTTACTAGGTTTGTGTCAAAATGAGATTACTGACTTTTCATTTCGCTTGCTCTGATAATAATGTTGAGCAGAAAATTCAACGCTATATAATCACTATCTTGTCATCAAGTTAATAAAATAAAAAACTGCAACTAATTTTATATTTCTTAAATAGTATAATTTATCTATGTTAAAATTAATTATTTTAGTACACATATTAAAGAGCTATCAATCAAGATTAATTTATTCTTGCTTGAAAAATTTAAGTATTTTAATAATAATAAACCCATAGATATATATATATCTGATTCTGTAAAAACGTCTTTCCTTTATGGTAAACTTTTCTTGCGTACTATTACTTTACATACATTTTTATTTCGTCTGTTGTATATTACACTTCAGTGCATTGGTTTTAATTAATTATTCATTTATGTGATATTTTAATATCTTATGAGGATTCGATACATTTTGTACTATCATTTTTGTTTAATGATCATATAATATCTTTTTGATACATTAAGTTAATTAAAAAAAAATTACAAAGAAAATGATTTAAAGACAAAATATAACTATTATAGCAAATTTTGAAAACAAAATTAAGGCAATTTTTTAAAACTACACTTGTAAAATTTTTTACAATATAAAAAAACATTTTTTCATACCTTTCTTACAGTGTGATTTATAAATATAATGAGAGATTTCTATAAGCTAATTATTTTTTTATGTGTTATGACGTATGTAAGAAAACAGCAAAAATGACTGTATACTTAACGCTTACATAAGCTGTTGCTACTACCGAAATATCCGATTCGTAATGTTTTGAAATGCACTATAAGAATTGCACATTGAAAAATCGAGTCAATTAAAAAGTATCTGTTAAAGTTTTAGAATTTTTATCATATTAATGTACTGAAGAATATACAAGCTGAAAAAAAAAATAAGATTAAAGATTGCAATTCTGAAACATTTAAAAGAGCATTCATCCAATAAAAATAATAAAAAGCCTTATTTTTTTATTTAATTTATTTAATTCATTTTTCTAAAATTGCAAAATTTGAAAAAAAAAATTGTAATACTCTGACCAGTTTAAATCATCGTTTTTCCAAATTAAATTTGACGTATAATACCAAGAAAGGAAATTCTCCATTAAATTGTAAATTAGTTTGCAGGACACGTAAAATGTCGAAAACTAAATTTCCATTTAAGCTTAGCAATAAGGTTATGTGCTTTAATTTAAGAGAAAGATGGGTACTCTTTACTTATTATCCATCTTAACGAGCAAGAGATCAAAGAAAGAATAATCTGGTTCTTCTACATGCGATTAGAATCTTAAAATTAGAACTAGAGAAAAGTAATTTAGTATTCAAATCATTCATGTTCGAAAAAAATAACATTAAGCTAAATACAGCAAAATTCACATATTCAATGGGAATAATTTTTGTATTTGCCTTACATTAATAAAATAGTGGTTTTTCTTTCTTATATGTATGTTATTAGTTAACACTGTTATAGAAGTCTGAGGAATGTTTTGGATATTAGACTTAAAGGATGTTCTGTCAATCATTTGCTTATGGACAGGATTGCCACTGTTTTTATACAGCGTGATTCAAAACTACAGCAAGAAACGTTTATAAGGGGTGGGATAAACCTAGACGACTCAGAATCGCATAGCAATGCAGGGTCGGAATTGCAATCCTAACGAGATAGGAGGGTTTTTAGGGGCTGAATCACATTGTGATAGAAAATTGACATTTAAAGAACATAAGTTTCAAAAAGTAATGACTGTCTTGATAATGAAGATCCCAAGATTTTCTGCCTACATGCCTTGTGGGAAGAGTTCCATATTGTGTGCTGGTTAAGGCGCCAAAAAGCCATTTTAGCATCTTATAAAATTTATCAAGATGGCGGAAAAACATGGTCTTTAAATATTTATAAACATACATATATTTAATAATTGTTACATATATGTCACATGTTAAAAAACATATGATGTTTATACTGATAGTTTTAATTTTATGTATATATATTACATATAGAGATAAACCTTATACATACATAATATATACACTTATAAATAAATATTATATACTCATATATAATTTTATATATTTATTATATATGTCAAATTAAAACAAAAGTTATAAATTTTTCCGAAAAAACTATGCTAAATGCAAAAAATTACACAAAAACATATGAATAAAGTCCATTTCAGAAAAAAAAGCAACTCCGAAGGCTGAAGATCGCAACTACATCGATTTATTTAATGCCAAAAAATGCTCGCCAAAAATACCAGCACACAATATGGAACTCTTCCCTACCTTGTTCTTACCATTTACAGTTTTGCATGTTTGAGGTAGTAGGAGCATTTTGAAATGGCGCATCTTCGTTGCTACCACGAACGTCTGACGGATGCACGGCGTGTTTCAAAACATCCGAGTTTCCATGTTACGAACGTTTCATTCCCACGTTATGAAACATCGGGCAACTTCATTATCAGGAAAGCCATGAGTTATTTTAAGCTTATGGTCTTTTTATGTCAATTTTAGATCACGATGATTGAGCCTCTAACAACTCCTTCTACCCAGTTAGAATTACATTTCCGACCGTGCATTGCTATGTGATTCCGTGTTTTCTAGGTGTACCTCACTCCTCCTAGAAGTTTGTTCCTGTAGTTTTGAATCAGCCTATATACAATTGTACATGAATTTAATAGCTATATCTTTGTGGTTGATTCCTCTTGAAAGTATCCTAATATCATAAAATGAGTTGCACAATTTACTGATCCTTACGGCTTGGAGTTGTCTGTCAACTAGGAAGCCCTGAACTCCTTCCACGGCTCATTGTGCCTAGTATAAATGTACAAAAAAGATTATTTTCCAAAAAGTACACTGATTATCAAAAATTAAGGAAAAGTCACAAAATGCTAATTTTCAAATACGCGGACACTCAAAAGGAAATAATATAATTCGAGTAATTACTACTCTACAGCACAGCTAGCCCATATAACATCTCATTCAGGTCACACATGGTCATAAGTATCACAAGTCACTACGGTGAAGCAAAAAAATAGAAAATTCCATACATCTGATTATGAGTCTCAAATGATCACTATATGTGACTCCACTGAGAAGTCAATGCGACTGCTGCTTTGTGACGAGTCACCATGTGACTTTACAATGTAGTTACATTGTGACTCTCATGTGACTGTCATTTGTAAACTCAATTTCAAAGTCACACGCTGCATTGCGATGAGTCACCAAATAATGTCACATTAAAGTCACATGATGACTTTTCCCAAAAGAGCACAATGGTGACTTCACAGTAGTCTCTCTGTCACCTGAAAGTCACCATGTGACTTTAATGTGACATTATTTGGTGACTTATCACAATGCAGCGTTCACGATGACTTTGAAATTGAGTTTACAACTGACAGTCACATGAGAGTCACAATGTAACTACATTGTAAAGTCACATGGTGACTCGTCACAAAGCAGCAGTCGCACTGACTTCTCAGTGGAGTCACATATAGTGATCATTTGAGACTCATCATGAGATGTGTGGAATTTTCTATTTTTTTGCTTCACCGTAGTGACTGTGATACTTATGACCATGTGTGACCTGAATGACATGTTATATGAGCTAGCTGTGTTGTAGAGTAGTAATTACTCGAATTATATTATTTCCTTTTGATTGTTCGCGTATTTGAAAATTAGCATTTTGTGACTTTTCCTTAATTTTTGATAACCAGTGTAGTTCGAATGGAATAAAAAAATTAGGCTGCTGGGACATATTTATCCGACCAATGGTCAAAGGGTTTAAAGGGCAGCAAACTCAGAGGTTTGTTAGAAGACATGACGGAAAAGAAAAATTGTAATGAAACATGGTGTCGCAAACCACTTATTCAGTCAAGAATACAGGGTGTTCCATCCTAACCGAACTTAGATTTCTGTCAATAACTTTGACAAGAATGAAAGATATTGTATTAATACTTGGAAATTTTTCCAGAGAGAAATATTCGCCTTGCATACAATATTTCAAATGAAAAACAAATTTCAAATGAATTGCTTAAAAAGCGCAAAGGCCATTTCATTTGAATATAAAATATATTGTAATGAAAAGTTTAATAAACATTTTTTTTATTTGTGTAAAATGTGATAAAATCACTAAAAGCGTAAGAAGTTTCTATTATACACCCCAGCAAGGTGCACTAAATGCTCCACGTTTTCGACTGCAGTTACCAGTTTATTCACGTTGTCATTGTTTGAATTATTTTATTTTTCCAGCACTTTATTCAATTCTATTATATTTTACATAATGAAAAGAGAATATCTTCAAATTTCATTGCAATATCTTTATACTCCTTAAAGTTATTAAAAGATATCCGAGTTCCCTAAGTCGACCAACCTGTATTTCGGACAATATAAGTAGTTCGCGATGCGTTTCACTGTAAAAAAATACGACCAGTTTTCCTGTAGGAATCGGAAAAATAGTTGACTTTATCGTACCGGAAAAATTTCTGACCCAGCTCGGAATAAAATCCGTAAAATCTATATATATATTACGCTAACGTACGTGGCACAGAAATCGTGATTATTTGTTATTGTTTAATGGCAACGCCCGAGAAACGCATCTGATTGGTTATTGTGTAAGAGTCCTTGGCAGGATTTATGCGATCGTGTTTGTTTACGTTTCGCTGCAATTATGTAGCTTCAAAATATCATTTGAAATGTCCGTAAAAAATCTCGGTGAATGCTTGAAAGTGAAGAAGAAGCCGAATTCTCGAGTTGAATCGAAAAAGATTCGAAATTCAAATAGAATTGATCGAGAACGCCGTTAAGCGATCGGCAAAATAGGCTTAATAACTGTAGCATGCAGGCGTTGCTTCTGAAATCCTTACTGATTTAAACTTTCTGGGGCATGGATAACTGGTGGTGAAACGTGCAATTTCTGCAAAGCACTGTATTGGAAAGGTGAATTAAACAGCAGCAAGAAGTTTACAAAATGTCATGACGTAAAAAGTAATTTTGTACGGACAGGTAGTTTTGACTGTACGGACCTGTGATACGAATTTCAGGTTCATTTAAGAATATTATTACGGACCCCCCAGAAGTAATAAATTCCGTTTTATGCAGGTTATTTAAATTCAACAAAGCATTATAGCATTTTTTTTGAGGGGGGGGGGGGGAGAGCTGGAACTTTTTTCTTGTTTATTGCATGATTCCGTTATAAACAGGCTTTACTCTATTAGAAAATAAATTTTCTGGACGGTACTTTTTAAAAAAATCTATGTAGTAATATTTGCTTACAATTTTATTATTTCTTTTTCAGTATTACACTTTATGTTGTATTTGTTATTGCTTTTTCTTATAAAGATTTTAAATAAAAAATTAAATTATTGAAAATATAATTACATTTTAATTAAATTTATCGGTTAATTTGGATTTAAAAATTTTAAAGTATGAGACATATAAAAATTAAAAAACTTAACCTTTGACTTTACACAACTTTGGAACTGAACAAGAGTTGGGCCCTGTTAATTTGCACCGTCTCCACACGCCCCCCCCCCCTCTCTACGGACCTGCGATAAAAATTTCAGATTCATTTAAGAATATTATTACGGGCCCGGGCAACGCCGGGCGGGTCAGCTAGTCGTAATAAAATCCTTAAAATACCGTTTTATTGACTATTTCCTTTTTTTTTTTTTTACGGATTTTATTCCGAGCTGGGTCGGAAAATTTTCCGGTACGATAAGGGCAACAATTTTTCTGATTCCTACAGGAAAACTGGTCTGATTTTTTTTACAGTGTTCATTGCAAATTTGTTCCCCACGATGCGTACTAAAAGCTCTCTGAATTTGTTACCACATGAATAGAAATTTTAATTTCATTAATTATTACAATTATATTATAATTATTACATCATAATCTATCTATATTATAAAGGACAAACATATCTGTGCGTAACGCATACGTCATTTTGCGAATGGCAACACTTTGAAATTTGAAATAAAATTTTGGTTTTGCAATTTTCTCTACTGCAAATTTTTAAACTTCTACTTCTAAACATCGCACATTTTAAATTTTTACACCGTCGTATAAGGAAAAAAATGCTCTTTTAAATGCAATTTGTTTGAAAGCTGTATCTCAATTTATTTTTGAGATATTAATTTTTTTGTAGTTGTTAATACTATTTTTCTTATCGTGGCAATAAAAGTACCTCATTTCTATTGAAAGTTATTGAAAGTAAACGGAAAATAGGAGATACTGTATCTTTTTGTTGCCATTTTCTCATAAAACCTGAAAAAAAAGTTGAAATTAAAATATGTGCTATGTCAAGAATATTGTTTGTTATTCCGTGATAATAACGTCATATGCACACTTTTCCATAGACGAAGTTTAAGACTAGATTGTAAAAGTGAATTGCTTTAGCGGATGCAAATGACGTCATTTTATGAAAAAGCGTGTGTTTTAATTATTAAACCTGAACTATGTTTTGTAGAAGTGCGTCATTTTCACAGCCCAGCTGCTTTGAAATTCTTCACAGGTGAAAATGCTTCATTTTTGTAAATAATTTAATCGAAATCACACACTGATAAAACGCAATGTTTTACAAAAATTTAGAGTCTCATGCAAATAATAGCGATTTATATTACAAAAATTGATGATTCTCGCCTGGATGGATTTGCTCCGCCGAGTTAGACAAGCAAACAAATAATTCGTGGTTTAAAATAATGTCGTGTTAATGAAGTTTTTGACGAAAATTCTCTCGAATAATGAAATTTTAATGCTATTCTTTAAGACATTCTACTATAATTTTATTAAAATAACATAATTTCCTTAATTTAATTTTTCCTAATTTTATATAATCTATATATTTAAAACACAAGTGTGCTTTTTAGTCATCTGCCATGATCTTTCTGCTAAACCAATTTTATTTTTATTTTTATTTATTTATTTATTTTTTTTAACTGAAAGCTCTGTTTTTGTAGATATGATCGCACTATCTGTTTTTTTTTATTATTATTATTTTAATAATAATGAGGTATTTTTAAATTTATTCATGCTATTCTCTGATAAAAACTCTAATTTGTTGATAAAAATTGTTGTATAGGGTTTAGTGGCGCAAATTCCCATTAGGAGCAAAATATTATATTAGGGGTATAATAACGGAAAATAGCAAACTGCTTTTGAAAACACGCATTTTTCCTCAAACTTTCTATATTGTTTTTAATTCTGCGTGTGTACTAATACTAAGTTTCAGACACTAGGCGAAATGCTTATTTAAGTTAAAATTACGTCATATTTAAAAGAAAACGACCATTTTCTTAGATAAAACTAAACATTTTAACACAAATGCGTCTAAAAAACATAAATTACGGAAATCAGTACTCTCCGGAATTGAGATTATAAGCTCAAGTAAAGAGTGCGTCTGTTCACATAAAACATGTTGCTGACAATCGTGACTTCAAGGTTTGAGTTAAAATGATTTTTAAATGATCAAACAAAATACAAATTTTTTAAAAATGATGAATATGGATATGAGAAGTGCGTATGCAAATTTTGAGAAGGTGAAAATTGTTGTTTTCATTCCGGTAATCCAAGCATAAGAGCCTCAATTGAAGAATCCTAATAACTGATCTTTATTATATTTTACTGATTAAGTAAAGTATCTATATTATAAAGAACAAACGTATCTGTGTGTAACGCTGACGTCATTTTGCGAATGGCAACACTTCACGATCAAATTTGGTCTTGAAATTTTCGCTACTGCAATTCTTTAATCTTCTGACCATCGTACATTTTCAATTTTCGTCGCATAGGGAAAAAATTTTCCTTTCAAATGCAATTTCTTTAAAAACTGTATTCATTGACTGATGTATTATATTTTCTAAAATAAATTTTAAGCATGATTTTTTAAAGTTTATCTTATCACGTGCCGGTTTCAATACATAATAATAATAAACATTTTGCACATAAAGCAACAAACATTTTTCAGCATTTGTTTCTGACTATTTTTGCATAACGAAATTAATACTTCTTTTATAAGCAAATAAAAGAATGATATTAAAAAACCACCAATCTAACATATTTGTGAAAGACAAATTAACGAAATTAATACTTCTTTTATAAACAAATAAATGAATAATATTGAAAAAACACAAATCTAACATATTTGTAATCGTACAATTTAATTTTTTAGATCACCAAATAGGAATTTTTTTTTTCAAATGGAATTTGTTTGCAAAGTTCACCTGAGTTCACTGATTGTCTATGGTTTTAAAAACAATTTTAAAGCATGAAATATTTTTAAATTTATCCATATCGCGCGGAGCTCGATTACGAAAGGTTAATCCGTTTGCCCTTAAAATAAAATAAAGAGTTCATCATTTTCTTACGGCTAATATCCATTAAAAAGACTTCCCTATGAATAAATAAATAAAATAATATAAATAAAACACAAATTTACCAGACATGTATAAGCTCTGAAATTATCAGAATATAAAAGGATGCCATAAGTAGCAAAATCTTGGCAAATAACTCTTAGCATGCGGCTAATAAGAAAATATCGCTTTTGATAAATTTAAAAAATATATTTGATTGTATAATTCATATTTACCATATGAAAAATGTTTTTTTTTTAATGTAAATGGTTAATCTAAAAAATTTATTGCATATAAAATAATTATTAGTTTTCAATTTAAAAAAATGTTTTCACGTATATTCTTTAACCCGGGAAGCCCGGGTACGATCTCCTAGTATATTTAAAAGACAAGGCTGTTGTTTCAGTCATCTAGCTTGAGTTTTCCACTAAACCGCTGTTGATAATTATTATTTTTTAATAAGAACTTTAGATGTAGATGTCTCCGCACTCGCTTTTTTAAAAGTAATTCCAATTTAATATTTTAATTTTAATTTTAAAAGTCCTTTATGAACTTTCTTGGTATTGGTGGTAATCATGTCACTTCCATTGTTGAAGAGAGAAGGGAAACAATAAGAATTACTATATCTTCCCGGATGCCATTTTCGTATTACAATTAAAAATAACTTTTTCAAACCTTTTGAACAGAAAAGGACACCACGATTTAAAATAACTCATTTTTACTCATAACTCTGTTGCATTTCAATATGTTTTCATCCCGCTGATACTGAGATTAAGACGCTAAACTCAGAGGACTTCAATGGGTGAAAATGATGTCATAGTAAAAATAAAACGAGTATTTTTGTCAATAAAACTAAATATTTTAGTACGAATGCGTCGAAAAGTAAATTTCTGGATTTCGCTGGAACTCACATTACAATCTCAAGTAAAGAATGCGAATGTTTACATGCAAAATTGTAACTAGTAAACGTGACATGAAGTTTGGGAATATTTTCATTAATAATCTATTACGCGTTAAAATATTTTTAAAATAGTAAGTATGAATGTAAATTTTGCGACAATGAAAAAGAAGTTATTTTTAGATTACGTTAAGACAAAAATTATAATTGCATCATAGTGTTGCAATTTTCATTGATTATTCCTTACGTAATACCTCAATTAATAACTTCATAATTTCATTATCTTAATTGCATGTTACTGATTACGTGTAGGAATAAAGTTTAATTTTTCAATAATTTGAAAAGTTAAAATTAAACTTAAGTTAAAAATAATATTTGTTTTAAGAGTTTGGCTAGCCAATACAATATTGATTAATTATTGTAATTATTTTTGCACTTTTTTTAATTAATCCAGTCAATTCTTTTAAACATTTTCGTTCGGTTTAATTCGGCGGGTTTTGACTCTTATTATGTTATAATTTTATTACTTTACTATTATATAATAATTATAATAATTATATTACAGTTATTAATTAATTATCAGATTAATAACTTCATAATGCTATCTTATTAAAAAAAGAAGAGTTACATTGAAGTACAGTTATAAAATAGGGATTTCTATACGCCGATTTCCGTGTTTCCTTTTAGTAAGAAGTTAAGATATTTTCATAAGTTAGTGATTCAGTAGTTGCTTTGCAATAAATGAGCGCTAATAAGCTGAAAATGTAGTTACACGCTATAGTGAAATGGAAAGTGAAATTAAAGGACATGTCTTTGGTTAATCTTAAGTAAGCAATTTAAGATTTTTTTTTTCATTAATGGCGTTTTTAGTGACTAGAACAGTACAGTGAGAATCTTTTTCCTGCTTCAAATTTAATTAGCATAATATTTTCGGTTAATTTGACGGATTTAACATTTTATATCCCAATTTTAAAAAACTAACTCCTCGAATTTCCCCCACTTGCATTACTATGATACATTACAAGATATATGCATTCAAAATAAAAGTTTTATTTTCGTTGTTGCTGTTGTTAATTACGGCCTTTTTCTTGATGTGGTACTTCAAAATAGCGTTGGGTCATAACACTTGGGAAAATATCGAAACTTAGAAAAAAAAAAAAAAACTATATCTAATTTCTTCTTATTAATTTAATGTGACTTATCATGATTATATCTAGATGTATGTATGACTATGATGTATATATGTCTAGATGATTATGCTGTTTATGAATCATCACTGAATATTTTGTCATCAGAAGAATATTCTATAGTTGTATCACAATCTTATGATGGAAAGCATGTCTAAAAGAAAATTGCAAACTTGCAATTGTAGAAAACTCAAAATAATCTTTAAAAATGGCAAAAGATATTTTTTCTAATCTTTAATTTATTTTTAATTTCGTTTTATAAAAATGCAATGTTTGTTCCAAAGAACAAAGAACATATTTTTTGCTTTATTATTCTTAAATGTCATTCATAAATTATGCCATATCTCCCCCTACTTTTTATTAAAATCCACTTGTCTCGTACTCTCTCATCTCTAGTAATGCACCACATATATTCAAACTCTAAAAATCTAAGTAAAAATACTGTTCAGCCTAGTACCGACAGTACTCAAAAGTACCGCTTTGTAAAGTGCTTCGTAAAGTAAACAAACAGAAAATAATTTTTTTATTTTGTATACTATATTATCAAGTGATCTATTTAAAAAAAGGAAAGAAATGTATCCTTACCTTTAAAATTAAATGTATTTCCAAGCAAAAGTTAGGAATGTCAGGTCAGACAAGAAAATGGAAGCAAAATAGACACACGCACGCGCCAAGATTGGTTCATGAACGCATTTCATCTTCCTGGAACTGCTATTGCTATATAGTAATGGTAAAAGGAAATATTTACTATTGTTTCATAAAAGTTCCATAACAAATGCATTCAATGTGTGTGTTTCAATTGGGACAGAAAACAATGGTACTTTAATACTGCAGTTGTTTCGAAGCTTCTTCTGTGGATGCATTCAGTGTTGTTAAAAATCTTTATCAAAGTCTGCTAATACCAACACTAAAGAGAATATACTAAATATCAATAGATATCAACAACTTTGAAATTGTCATTATGCTTGATATTTATCTTTTATTTTGTGTCAGTGTTCCAAAAGTATATATTTAATAGAATTATTTTAACGACAAATTGCCCTCCTACACATTGATATATATTTTACTGAAAGATTTTTGGTTTAATTTTTAGATGAAAATATTCCACCGATACGCTTATATGATATCATCAGACGATTCGTTTTTGAAGCTGTAGTTATTAAAAAATAAATTGTTTGTTTTTCTTATTGAAAAGCACGCAAAATGAAAGATAATTTTAATGTATTTGATTAATTAAAGTTAAATAATATATATCAAATTGATGTAAACATTATACTTGTAAAATGCTAAGCGGAAATATGTTTTATTTCTGTTAAGTTAATAATAGTTGTGTATAATAGTTAAAGTTTTCAATATCATAACGTAAGTTTAGCTTCATGAGAATTACAAAATTCTTTTTTAGTGGGAGGAAAAATTGTTTAAAAATCAATCTTTAAAAGATAGAAAACGACAGCACTCTTTCCCATTAGATTAAATATACGAGAATGATGTCGCTAATGCGATTCTTGAACTGTTAATTAAAAATTATTAAAAATATAAACCATTATGTAGCTATTTCAGATTGACCCGAATGTTGTTGCACTTCTTTTTAAGTTAATTTAATTATAATATATATGTATATATAAATATATATATATAAAGCATTTTAAAGGAAGCTTTAGGCCAATGAGTTAGCAAAAATTTTGAGAAAAAAAGCACTGCATGTACCCTTTACGTACTGAATTATGAATTCTTGAAAATTTTATCTTCTAAAGCATTTTTCGTGAATATTTGAAACTACATTGGAAGATTTACGTAACCATTTAATAAATTCCAGAACGATTTTAGAGGGATAGAAGGATTTAGAAGGATTAATTAAATTTGAATTTATAGGGATTTTGTGCAATATTTATAACCCCATTCAAATCTTTTATTTTAAATATTTTCCTTAGGATTTTGTAGAATTAGGAAATGTACAAACATAATGTTCTTACAATAGAAATATAGAAATATTTCCGATCTAACCGCCCCCCCCCCCCCCAATGCTAAGAAAGCTGAAAGGATGCAAAGGCAAAGAAATCCTCCTTTTTGTTTTGTGTAACCAATAATGCTTTTTAGAACAAGATAAATTAATGCATCTATAACTCATTCTAAACTTCATTACTACTAATCTATGTATTAAATGAATTTTATAACAATGGTGCTTATAAATACCGCCAGTAGATAAAGGGTTAAAGTATTTTAATTTGTTAAAGAACTATAAAGTTGTATTTTTTCTCCAATTTAAATTTATAATATGATTTTAGCTTCAATGATAATTATAAATTCTTTTTTTATATGAAAAAAATTTAAAAATAAATGCTTGAAAGATCAAACGTGAGACATTTTCTTCCTTTAAATTAAATATCCATCTTAAAACTATCTAAAGAGAATGATTTTGTTACGGTTCTTCAAATTTCAATAAAAATTCTTAGAATTGTGTTATATAAAAAAAGCTTTAAAATAGAAACTCATAATGTTGTACTTATCCTGCTTCAAATGTTGTATAAATAAAAATATATTTTATTTTTTCCCTCTTAAAACCAATAATCCACGTTGAGTATTGAGAAACGCACAAGGAACCACGCTATTATTTAAAAGGACATCTATTGTCTGAGCACGTAATATTACGGAAATCGAAACTGCGTTCTAGGCTTTCTCTTTTTCTAAAAATATAGCGGTCTAAGACACATATTCGAACTCCTAATTCATTTCCATTTCCGGTAACAAGAGTGAAAATAAAGTAATGTTCTACTTGGCGTATGAGAAGAGAATTTCAAAAACTTTATCTTCTAAGAAAAGAGTTATTCGGATAAGAATGTTATAAGATAAGATACAGATGTTTACATAAGTAATAAAATGTTACTTTTTGAACAAGAAGATGATTACATAGTTTTGATTTATTCAAACAAACAACGTAAACTATTGCAATTAGAAGGACGTTCCAAAGTAGTTAGAAAATGAATACTAGAAAAAAACATACATCTTGGAATTATTATATGTTTTAATATTCGAAAAAGATACAGATAAGATACAGATGTTTACGTGAGTTTTTTTTTTTTTTTTTTTTTTTTTTTTACTTTTTTATAAGAAGCTGATTATGTAATTTTGATTTATTAAAACAAACAACGCCATCTATTCCTATTAGGATGGATCTTCATAACAGTGACCAAATGTGTACTAGAAAAAAAATAATCTCGGAATTATTATTCATATTAATATTCGGATAAGAATGTTATAAAATATAGATGTTTATAGATAAGTAATAAAATGTTTCTTTTTTAACAAGAAGCTGATTACACAGTTTGGATTTATTGAAACAAACTGCGTCATCTATTTCGATTAGATTGAATCTTCAAAAGTGTGCGAAAATGAATACTGGAAATAAATTAAATCTCGGAATTATTATATATATATATTAATATTCAGATAAGAATGTTATAAGATACGGATGTTTACATAAGTAATAACATGTTTATTGAAGTGAAAACTTCTTTAGGTGCGTTGAGCTTTTTTTGAGATGGAGAAAAACCACTGATTTGGAGACACTGTTACGTAACCGACATGCTAGCATTTTGGGACATAGATACTAGCGCGCCAAGCGGTGAATGACAGGAACTTTTCCCTCTTCAGCTCAATCCGCAAAAGAAGAACGAATCTATGGCTCACTTTTTCTCCCGGCGTTCACACAGGAACACACACAAAATTTACATTTTCGTTGCAGTACGCTGTTGTGTTTATTGTTAAAGACAGATACTTGATACTTTCATTATTTTGAAGTGAAAGCTTCTTTGGGCGCGTTTGGCATTTTTTGAGATGGGAAAAACCATTGAACTCGTGATACTGTTATTGTAACCGACATCTCTGTATATAAGTATGTACATGTATTGTGCATAGTTCGGTATGAGGAGGGCGGGCAATTAATTGTTATTGATTGCTTAATCAATAACAACAGTTTAGAGGCAAGCGCGCCGCATGCTTGCCTGTGCGCTATTGGTTCCCGAAATACACGTACAAGAGTTAGAAAAAGGAAATCTCATCAAAAACATCTCATGTAAAAATTAGCCAAGTCTCGTGACTCTTGCTAAAATAAAACTACCTTGCTCTAGCAAAATAAAATTATCTTTATTCAACAGTTGTTATTTATGTCAATAGTTGGCGGCAAAAGTGAACTATTCGATCAAATATCGGGTAAGAACACAACGGAGCTTATAAATACTGAGCGCCAAAGTTCACTGGAATAATGCTATGTATTTTGTTTTGCTACTTGAAGAAATCCTTGGCGAGTAGGATTTCTAAAAATTCATTGTCTGATCTTAATGATTAATTTCCTAAATGAGTTCAGTATGGAGCAACTAAAGAGCTATGGCTTTAATGATAATATAAATCAACATAAAATAGTGGAATTTTACAGATTTTCATGAATTGTAAGGCTTATGAGCAATCGAAAAATATTAATAAATTTCTTACGTGTTTTTTATAGTTTCTTTGTCGCATTCCAGACTTTTCGGCGGTATAGCGATGAAATTTTCGTTTCAATTTTGGGCAAACCCTAACATGCGTATCTGGTGAACTATTAAATTCGTCTTTATGTTTTTTTTTCTTTTTTTGCATAGGTTGGATTTTTAGAAAATATTTTGCATTTTATTTTCCAAAATGTCACTTAAAAAAAATAATAATACTTTTTTTTATGAAAATAAATATTTTTTCCAGATTAATACATTCAGTTTCAATTGCTTAAACAAGTGTTTGTTTGTTTCAGAATCATCGTTACCAAGCAGTAATACCCACCAACAAAAATTGCCCTGTGTTGAAAAATACGGAAATTGTTTTTGTACGAATTCACGAATAATAAGATTATTTTTATTTTATACGGAATTTGTTCTTTTCAATTTATCCAACCTAATGGTAATTTGCTTATGATAGAAAATTGCAAGTTTCCTCACAAATCTACAAAATGTATCTTAATTTAACGAACCTTAATCCGGTATTCCCTTCCCCCTTTCTCTTAATAAACAAAGTACGATTCTTTTCATTATAAAAAATTACTTTAAATGGATAGATTTATATTTACTTTGTAAATGGATAGATTTATATTTACTTTGTAAATGGAAGAGATTTATGTCACAATTGTTTCCTTGAAATAAGAAATAAAAAAAAAAGAAAAACATAAAATTCTTTAAATTTTTTAAAAGCTTTTTTGAAAAATAAGCTTTTTTTTCTTGAAAACCACTTTTTTCACGTATGAGGGAATTAAAGTACTAATTTTATTTTAATGTTATATCTCATATATAAATATTTCGCTCATATTTTCACTCATATACTTTTACATAAAATTCTTTAAATTTTTTGTAGAAGTATATGAGTGAAAATTTGAGCGAAATATTTATATATGAGATATAACATTAAAATAAAATTAGTACTTTAATTCCCTCATACGTAGAAAAAGTGGTTTTCAAAAAAAAAAAAAAAAAAGCTTATTGTAATTAATTTTTATATTGTTACTTTATTTATATATATTTATAAGATTACATTTTTATAAAATTAATAAATAAATTATATTATTGTAGTGTTCATAAATAAATAATTTTACTGCAATTATAATTTATATTACATCCCTTTTCAGTATCTATTATATTTTAATTATATATTATATTAGCTGGTGTAGCAACCGAATGCGTTGCAATGTATGGCATGTGATCTTTTGATTTTTGATTTTTTTTTTTTTTTTTTTTTAAGAAATCTAATTTAATTCTACATCTCGAAAACAATTATACCATGAAATTTATTTAGATACTTATTATAATCAAGAAACAATGTTTAAAATGTAAATGAACGGAAAATTACGAAAATTACAATGTAAGTTACATAAATTTGAAAAAGTTATTAGAATGCTGTTATAAGAAAACTGCGACATTTTGACAATAAAATTCCAATGGTAGACATGATTTTGGAAAAAATTTAAAGATCTTACTGTTATTGCCAAGCTAACGTTTGATTGTCTAACCCGCCTATGCGAATCTGCCCAGGGGAATATCGTCAACTTGTATATTGTGTGTTGCTAGGGTTTGGTTCAAACTTCTAATTTGAGCATGTAAGTCTGCATGTTTTTTCGAAGTTCATTTATTTACATTTGAAACAATCGCTGAAAATACTTCATACGGATCAGTAGTATGGATCTTTCAGCTTTTTTCATAATAGTTTTAATAAGGTGAAAGTAAATCATGAATACTATTTACGCTACGTATCTTTAACGAGAATGTGAACTGAAAACCCTTAAATCAATTTATTCGAACAAAACAAAACTAAAGATATTTGTTCACTATTTTCGATTGCAGACGATATCCCATTACTTACTACTTTTTTTATTAATTTAGTTGCCATCTTTAAAAATATTACTAGGTCATTTGCCACAAATAAGTCGGAGGTGGTGGCCATTTGTTTTAGGAGCAATCAAAACGGCAGTCATCCTTACTCGAGTTGATCTCGTTATTTAGAACCTTGATCAGGTGACGAAATCGTCACAAGAGTAGTCACATTTGTAAAGACTTTTTCTAGTCTTGTACTGGATATGTCTGAAAAACAGGTTAGGGTGATTTTATTTGCGTCGGTGATTCTTGGAGTAGCATTATATTTACTTTCCATGGTAGATAAGATTTCGTGGCCTTTTCTTCAGATGAAATAGGTAATCCAGAAACGTAAATAAGAGTTTTTATTCTTTACCAGGTCCATACAAATCGAGATTCCCAACTATTAAAATAGCCGGTGCTGAAGAAGTGGCTCTCTACATTTTGGTCTTTACAGAATCAAGATCAAGAGAATAATAATATCATTACAACCCTGAGAGAGCAGGAGCAGGGTTATATTGGCGAAGGGGAATTTACAAAAAAATATCAAACCAGTGGATATCTGGCGAGAATTAAGTTGAGATGAAACGCGTGTTAATTTTCGTTAATGGATTATCAATGAGGAGGATGAAAGGTCAATATATGAATTTTAACGCCAAACGGATAATCGGGAAAATATGAGCAACCGAAAAACCACAAAGCCTCATATTACAGGGGTTTCCCAAACCATGGGAATAAGGCGCGCCGAGCCGTTTGAAGGCATATGCAATTAAAAATAAAAGAAATTGCAGACAAAATTTACGATAAGAATTTATACGTTGGAAAGAAAAGGTGCAGATGTGGAGACCCAGTCAAAAAAATAAAGAAAGGAAGCATGAGAAAGATCCCGCATAGCAACCAAATTCAGCATGCAAAGGTACTAGGTAAATTGTTTTTATGCGAGATAAAAATAGCATGCCACTTTTAATCTACGACTGCCTTTTGTGGTTTTTTGAGAAATAAGAGAGAGAAACGAGAACGTATTTCTAAAGGAAAATAAGCAATGAAAATAAATTTAATTTATGATTTAAGACAGATATAAAAATGTAGGAATTTAGTAAAAATAATCTTATTTTAAAAAGGGGGGGGGTAAAGGAAAAAGGTATTAATAGAATATGGGAAGGAAATATCCTTCACAACATCTAGAGGGAATTCATAGGGAACTTGGAAGACTTTTGGCCCACGCCGGATTTTACACGCACCAGACGCCATTAGAAAACATGGAGGGTATTTGCTGGCGAGGAAATTCGAACCCGCGAACTTTCGACTACGAAATCGATGCTCTGACAACTGGGCCACCAGTGTCCAATGTAAAAAATTTATATCTCTGAAAAAAAAATTCAAATTTAAAAATTATGAGGCTTATATGACATCCTCGTACGGATAACTTTTATTAATTTCACCGTGCTGCGCTGCATATTCTAATAGGAGGAGTCGTGAAATGCAAGCAGACAATCTTAATTTAGTTTAATAGAAACTTAGCGTTTTTAAATACATTTAATTACTAATAATTTTCATGTGATTTATTTTTTAAATTACATGAAAATCGCAAAGATCATTTTTATAAGCTTATAAAACCTGGTCCTTTTTCTTAACCCTTAAATGCCTGATTTTTCAAAAATCATTGTAATAATGTTTTTCGGCTTTCATTTTTTAAATAAATCATGGGAAAAATACTTTAAAAAGTCATATTTTGTTTTAAGTATAGTTTACGGCTAAAAGACAGTTTGTTACTAATCGGCAATACTGGTGTATAATTGAAAAAATAATTTCCCTTCTTAAAATTCTATAATATTAAACACACAAGAATTTTAGGAACTATAATAAGAAATAAATTTTACTTGATCACTGCAGGTCAAACTAGAGTATTTCGCAAGCTTCCAAACAAAACAAAAAGAACAAGTAGCAACAATTGAAAAAATAAATCTATCTTTATTCTTAAACAGCACAAGTGTTGCCATCTACATGTTGAAAATCGATTTAATAATATTTTCAGAATGTATTTTATTGGCAACATTAGGCATTATAGCTTCAATATTATTCTAATAGTATTTTAGAGCCTAAATTGGGTATGTTGCCGAAAAGCAATACCAGGCATTTAAGGGTTAAGTTTGTCCACTAATATGATGCGATTTTTTATTCTTAGTGGTTATTCAAATTCAAGTTTATTACATTCTTTAGACCGTACTCATAAACAAAAATTACATCAATTTCTTTATAAAAATCTCAATATTTTCTCCAATAAATTATGCTTTGAAACATTTGTTCAGCTAACAAGAAATGAAATTAGATCAGAAACAACCTCAAAAAAGTTTTGAATTGTTTTAAGAAAATGGCAATTATTTTATCTATTAAAAGTAACCCGAGTTACGGAAAGTTCAGAAAATTAAGGTATTAATCTCCTAACTTCCCGGATTCCACAAAATGAATGGTTCTTTGTTCCATATAGTTTCGAATGATTAAATGTTACGTAACTTTATAGATAACTGTATTGATTTTAGTAGAGTTTGAAAAGAGTTTAAATAATATAAAATAAATGAATTGCATATTATCCAGATCTTTTTATTAATGATTTTATATATTTTTAGGTAAAATTAAAATTCTATTTTTAAAGTACTATAAAGTTGGTTTATTAGGACCTTAGAAGTGTTGTTTCGGCTCAAAGCAAAGCAAAATTTTTTTTTTAAATAAATCATGCGTCTACAGTGTCGAGAGTATTGGCGTGATTCTGTAATATTCTATTAGTAGTCCTAACCTGAAGTTCTTAAGGATTTATTCCAATCCAAATTGCTTATTTTCTCATTTATTTTTAAATTCATTTTTTACTCTCAAACGCATCAAACTGGCAAATTCTCTTATTGATAAACTACATAATGTGCCGAAATTGTCGATTTTTTGATAAATGCAGAAATTATTGCAAAAAATGCTGTCAATTTTTAACCGAATTTTCCGAAGCGAGTGATCTGTGAATGAAAAAAATTGTCATACTGAGAAAATAATTGTTTAAAAATCAGATTCTAATTTATTGGGGGGGAAATGAAACCGCTCAGCATCTTATACGTCTCTTCAAAAATCACCTCAGCAAGTTTCATGTTTTCACTTTTAAAAATGAGTCTGAAAATGTCTCAGAAAAATTCGATCTGTTGAGGGTGGAAAAATCCAATGGAAAAAATGAGGGTGGTGTTGAATACAATCCGCTGAAATGTGTGTGAAATTTCCTTTGTGAATAGGGATAAATATGAGAAGTTCGGTAAGCTGAAAACTTCTACCTTCAAATGTTTGCACAGCGTACTTACACCAAAGGTGAAAACAATTTTACATTTCATACTTAGTACTTAAGACAATAACAATACTATTAATTGGATAGAAATTCACTTAACGCAATACAATTTCAAAGTGATGAAAAATGTGAACATAAAAAAGGGTCTCTTGGCCCACTTCTG
Organism: Maratus speciosus; assembly: GCA_963932465.1. Taxonomy (NCBI): domain Eukaryota; kingdom Metazoa; phylum Arthropoda; class Arachnida; order Araneae; family Salticidae; genus Maratus; species Maratus speciosus. Next base: position 532,449,869 of record OZ010788.1, on the reverse strand, counting down.
AACTGATCCATCAAACAAAACCTAACACCATTTTAAAAAATGATACGCAGATTAATTTTTTCTCTGAAATTAGTTTAAATCATACCTATTTTGTAATTTTATTTCAATAAGTGGTTTTGCCACTATTAATGTAAATTTATTTGTAGATATGAAAGCAAAAATTACCCCAAAATTACAAAAGATATACTGGGAGCAGAAAGTACGCAAATTTTACGTCTGAAAATTTAGAAGAAAGTTTAAAGGCTAAGATAAAGGAAGACATCATACAATCACTCATCAGACTGTTTTCAAATAAATATGGTCTATGAGTATTTTGATAAAAAAAAAAACTAAAATTACTCAGCAGGCATTAATAAAAAGAATTTTTTTTTCAACAAGAGTGACATTGTAATATATTGCTCCTTAAGGGGTCAGGTAACCTTTGAAGCGTCCAAAAATCGAATTTTTTTTTAAATAGCTTATAATTAAATACGATTCTTTGGGAACATTTAAAATCAAACCCCATACAAAAATTCGCATTAGAAGAAAAGTTATGTCTAAAACACTTTGAGCTTTTGCTATATGATCAACGGGTTTTTAAATCTTTAAAGCCAATTTTCTCAAAACAGCGATTTTGATCATTGCGCGCAAGATTTCTGAAAAACGGTTGACTAGAATTTCACGAAAATTTTGGTGGATGTATTAAACGTACAGAAGCACAAAATGACCTATTATTATGTTTCTCAAGTAAGAAGTTTAGAATTCACGGCTACTTTTGTATAAAAAAAAACTCGATATTTCGAATTACTCTAAATTTTTTTTTTTTTTTCTCGAGATCTACAAGTTTTATTTTTTTCATTGTAGTTCATTTTAAAAACACGTTATATCTGTACTCATTAAAAAATCTTGGCTTGTTTCAGCCATTGAAATGGGAAAAATCATGCGCGCAATGCATGCAAGAATAATTCTTTCGTAAAAATTATATTATCTTTAAAAATAAATTAAAAAAAACTATATGTGATACCTTTTCTAACAACTTTGATTGATAAAATAAATCGTTCCTAACATGTGTTTTCAATTTTATAATTAAAAGTTAATTAGTTAAAGAATGGCTGCAACTCTTACAGAGGTCACTTTCCCATGTACTTTATTAGTTCAAAGGTTTACCTGACCCCTTAAGGGGTCTCAAGACTCTTAAAATTAGAAAAAAAGAAAAAAAAAGATCATTTTCAACATTTAATATCTTAAAATTTATTTGATTTTAAGACACAGTTTTAATTGGGAATGAAAGATATAAGTATGTTCTTTCATTTCATGAATTTAAAAAATAATAAGATGCAGAATTAGCATTTACAGGGGGCTCCTAACTGTTAGACATTTGACGAGCAAAAAATCGGCATAACAGCTTACGCGCTCGATTACAAAATAAGTATTGCAACTAGAATGAAAATTTTGATGCCTAATTATACTTCAGATTGTAATAATTACCCTGAACCTAAATAAATTTGTATTTAAAGCTTTTTTGTATTTTTAATACAAAGTTGTATTTAGCTAATGCAAAATTAAGAAAATTTCACTAGTATAATCACCTAAAAATATATTATTTTTAACAATAAAAAGGAAAATTTAGATTTACTTTATACAGACTAGTATGTTTTGAAAATTTCATGAAAACATATTCATAAGTTTTTAAGAAATCGTGCGCGTTATGCCCAAAAACGTCATTTGGAGAAAAATGGCTTCAAACGGCGCTTCAGCTATTGAACGTGTATAAATGTAAAAGCCATAACTTCCGTTCTAATAGGAATTTCAAGGAAACAATTATATCAAAATATTCAGAAAAGATAGGAGGTTAACCTCTAGAAAAACTAAAATTTCCAAAATTTTAAAGCTTTAAGAGTCCTGAGACCCCTTAAGATTCGTCTGTCTCAAAAATTTAAGTACAAGAATGAAATGTCAATTTTTAACGAATAATAAAAAGTTAGAATTAATAACATTTTTTAATTTACGGATTTCCCAACTTCATTTAAATAAATGACATCAAAAGCAAAAAAAAAAAAAAAGTAAATAAATAAATAAATAAATTATATATTGTGGAAAATAATAATTTAAAATTTATTCAAACAAAATTGTCTCAAAATTTTATACTCAATCGTAAAAACAACTACATTTATCATTTTTACAAAACTGTTACATACAAATTATTTTTCCGTGATTTTAGATTAGTTCAAATCTATCTCAGTGTCTATCGAGGTTCTTAGTTTTTGTAGGGTTTCTGGTGGCAACGAATACAATGCTTTCTCAATAGCCTATTGGAGTTCTTTAAGAGAGTCCCACTGCTTTCCATTGTTGTATACCTGACGGATTAAAATAACCCAGACATTTTCAATGTAGTTTATGTCTGGGCTTAAAGCTAGCCAGCTAAGAATTTTAACATATTTTCTGTAACACAACTTTGTATATAGTAATCGATGGATTTAGGAACTATCTTGTTGAAAGATCTATTCAGGACCCCCCCCCCCCTCCGAAAAAAAATGTCACCGAAGGGAAGAAATTTTGGTTCAGCGTCTGTTTATATTTTTGAGAATTTTATCTTCCTTTTAGAAAAGCCAGAGAAGTCTGCCCGTTCAAGCCGATTGCCCATAAACCGTAATAGACTTACCTCCTTGCTGCCTGCTGAAAAATTCCTTATTTCCTTTCCTAGATCATGCGAATACGTGTTCTACTTATCAGGGATATTTAGGTTACATTTTTTCTTGTCATTGAACAAAACAGTAAGCCACTTTTCCCGTAGGACATGCACTTTTTAGCGCAATTCATTCTTGCCTGTTTACAGTGCAGTTTAAGACACGGTTTGTGAAAAATTTTCTGTAGTATGATGTAATCACATTCTTTAATACGTCTATGTACGGTATCTTTGGATACCTTTACACTGAGATTATTTTTAATTTACCGTATGGATATACTTTGTCTAGACTCCAATCTCCGTATTCTCCGATCAGTCTTAACAGTCATCATACGTGGTCGTGAACATCTTGGTTTCCGGTTGAAATTATCGTTTCTAGAGCTTACTTGACATATACCTCGCATTGATCGATTTAAAATTTTTGCAATTTCATAAGCAGTATCTTTTTGTGATTTCAATTTAAAACTTATAAAACCTAACCTTTGTGAAGTCTTTACCTTTCGGCCTTTTTAAAATTAGTGGAAATGATTTGCCTTCTTTTATAAAACAGAAATACAGCCTCATTACAACTGCCCAAATCCCTGTTTTAAAATAATATGCATAAAGTGCTTAAACTTTTCAGACGGTGTTTTATCCTTCAAGAAAAAAGTAAATTAAATAAAAGTTAATGAAATTTTTATTTTAACGAATAAAAATTGCTTACTTTAATTCACCTTGATTATTTATTGTAAATGGGCTTCATATATTTTCTTCTTCATTTTTTTTAACTAGATTTGCACAGTGCTTAAACTTTTGAGACGGACTATATTAGGCCTAGTCAGCAAGACATACAGGGCTACTACAATATATTATGTAGAGCATCGCAGAGTTTGTGATGCATTTTCGATGCATTTTTCAATTTCATATAATGTTTAAATAACTTTTTTTATAATCAAAAGAATCTATGCATGATGTTTCTAGATCCTAGGCCCTGCATCATCCTGTCACATATGTAAATGTTGTTGTTTTATTTTTATTTAGGCATTTTATTCCAAGTAATTCGAAGCCGGGGCTTACTTGAACGTAAACTTCAATAATTTATTACGTATATAAAAAATACAAATTAGGTTTTGAAATAAGTCGAAAGTTTTATCACAAAATATTCAGTTACAAGGACAATAAAATATTGTCAGTAATATGCAAACGTTTTCGCTTTTTGGACCGAGGTTAACCAATTTTATGGTATAAAACGTTTGCCTAAATGGTACTATATCGCAATTTTCTAAAATTTACCGATATGTACCGGGTGAGCAAAAAGTCCGTATAAACTTTAAAAATTCATAAAAACCGAAAAAATACCGAAATTAAAAACTGTTTGCAAGATGAGCATCTATAGGTCAGGGGAATTTTTTAAAGACAGAAATAAAAAATAACTCCAAAAACAACCGACAGATGGCGCTGGTACTTGTGATTTCAGTGGAAATATGCAAATGAACCGGTTATAAGAACTTGTGCTTCTAATCCACAACTAGTTCACCGTTGTGAACCGTATACGTGATCAAGGATGCTGACTGAGAAGGGCAAAGCTTTGTTGGTTGAAGTTATTTTACATGAACAAAGAATCAGCGACTATTGCTTTGCGTAAATTCCGAGCCCAGAAAAAGGTGAGGACTGGAAAAGGGCTTTTCACAGCGACAGGCTTCATAAAGCTTGTTCGGCGGTTTGAGGAAACTGGAACGCTAAAGGATCGTGTAAGATAAGGACGACCATCATTCATGGAAGCATGATCGCCGCGTGGTGCAGCCGAAATGAATGCGTTAGCGTCCGATTCAGCTGCGGGGACCAGCAGTGCTCGTGAAGCTGCCAGACGCTTGGGCTTACTACAATCATCGGTCCGGAATATTCTTCATGGGATACTTGATCTGTATCCATACAGATTGCAGTCATGCCATGAACTTTTACCAGCGGATACTGTACAGAGGAAAACTTTTGCGAGGTGAGCTTTCTCCAAAATTGATCAGAATCCCACATGGGTCTTTAACATCTTTTGGACAGATGAAGCTCATTTTTCGTTTCATGACGACGTTAATACCCATAACTGTCGCATCTGGGCGAAGTGTAATCCACACGAGTACACCCAGAAACCATTGCATTCCCCAAAAGGGACTGTGTGGTGTGGATTCACAAGTTCGTTTATCATAGGACCCTTCTTCTTTGAAATGCCTTGCAGAGTACATGGGTGGAAAACGGCAACGGTAAATGCTCAGCGTTGTTTAATGCTTTTGCGTGATAAGGTCATGCCATGTTTGCGTGAAAAAGATGAGCATTCTTCCGTCACATTTATGCAAGATGGAGCACCTTGTCGCATTGCTGCTTCTGTCACGTATTCCTGATACAGACGTTCGGAGAAGACAATATCATCAGCAGGGGTTGCAGGTTCTCATGGCCTCCTCGGTCTTCAGATTTGACTACGGCAGATTTCTGGTTATGGGGGGTGTTTGAAATCCCAAGTGTATCGATCCGGACCGTCTAATCTGTTGGAACTGAAAGATGCAATCCGCCGAGAAGTGTCATGTATACATCCAGACCTGCTACACTCTGCCGTTTCTGGATTTGTGACTCGACTCCAATGTGTCATTCCCTGCTTTGATGGTCATGTGGAACACATAGAGGTGTAATAAACGATTTGGAAACATTCTGTTCTTTATTTGCGTATCTTTTCTTTGATTTGGGTACGTCAGAGCCACCTATTGGCTCTTTTTTGAATTATTTTTTTTCTGGTCATAAAAAAAATTCCCGTGACCTATCGATGCTAACCCTGCAAACCGTTTTTTATTTCGTTATTATTTCGGTTTTTATGAATTTTTAAAGTTTATACGGACTTTTTGCTCACCCGGTATATATAATACAAAGCGAATATTCTAAGACAATGTTGGCCCATCTGAGCATGCGCAAAGAGCATTTTAGGATACTTTTCTCTTGCTGAATGGAATGTGAAACCAATTTTGAACTAATTTCATTTCAAAGGAAAGTTGAGGAAACTAAAATGGCCCAGAGATCTGACGTGCCATAAAAAGGAATTATCGCTATCTGAAGGGAGCATTAGAACACCGCTTCTGGCATAAGATGATTCTCGGTTACTGTTAGTGTTCTGATAGCTCAGTTGAAAAGCGTAAATTATATTTTATTTCAGAAGATAAAATTTTTAGAATTTGTTTTTCTTCCTTATTATTATGTAAAATTTACCCTTTCCAATATTTTTTAATTAATGATTTTGTGTATAAAATAATAAATAAAGAAATTGGCATTTAATTATCGATTAAATAAATTTAAATTACCTCTACTTTTTAATATATTTCACAATTAATCGATAAGGCATATTTACTAAGAAAAATAAGTCACATCGTAAAAGTACTAATAAAACAGAAGGGAAAATATTTATATTAAAAGCTTTGGGACTATGTATTGGTATTTAAACCAGTTAAATGTTTATATTCGAGAAAAATAATAACATTTTAGCTTCAATTACCTTTTGAGTTTTTTTTTTTTTTTTAAGAAAAAGAAGGCGGAGTGTCTTTTCTATTTTGAATCAGAAAGCTGAATTCTCAGGAGAGTGTTCTACCGTCTGTATCCGTATAAAGACATTTAGTATGAAGCCGGTCCCAGCCAGGTTAGGATATGAGAGATTTTTATTTGTTTTAACTATTGCCAATGAATATTTTATAAAAACTTCAAATTTTAATGATGTTACGAACCTTTTTCCTGTAAAACCAAAGGGATTTTTACCGTCAAGATTTGATGGGTACTATCTAGTAAAAATGCAAATATATTTATTTTAATAACGTATATAAGCGGGAATAAATAAGCGAGTAAAAATACACAGCAGCGTTCTATATAACAACTGAGATTAGAATCATACAAAAATAAAAGATTGTATGTGCATGTATAGCAGAAATATTGTGTTTATAAAAGTACATGTATAGCAGAAAATATCTCCATTCCTTTAAAATAAAGTGTCATATATTCCATTATGCAAATACCTAAAAGGGACTGGGGGTTGTTAAAATGGAATTGAGGAAAAATGTTTCAGTTATTAAAGTTATTCTTGCAAGAAATTAATGTGTGAATTATTCGGAATTTGCTTTAATATTCTTCCTTGTTTTGTGGTTTTATGAATGCTCATGGAATTAATAAAATACAGTAACAATAAACTAAATAATAAAATACAGTAAATAACTTTGATGTCTGAAAATTTAGAATAATGTTTAAAGACTATAAGATAAGGTAAGACATCTTACAATCATTCATTAGACTCTTTTCAAATAGATATGGCCTTAGAGTATTTTGACATAAAAAACGAAAATTACTGAGCCAGAATTAATAAAAAGAATTTTTTTTTCAGCAACAGTGTCATTGCAATATATTACTCCTTAAGGTCCGCCTCAAAAATTTAAGTACAAGAATAAAATGTCAATTTTTAAAGAATAATACAAAGTATCTAGTAAAAAATGTAAATAATTAAATAACGTATATAAGTAGGAACACGTAATCGAGTGAAAATACAAAACAGAGTTCTATATAACAACTGAGATTAGAATCGTACAAAAATAAAAGAATGTACGGAAGTGTATAGAAGAAATATTGTGTACATAAAATGCAGATGTATAGCAGAAAATACCCCATTCCTTAAAATAAATGTGACATATTCACTTACACGAGTACCTAGACTGGAGGCTGTTAAAATGGAATTGAGGGAAAATGTTTGAGTTATTAAAGATATTTATGCAAGACATTAATGTATGAATTCGCGATTGCTAATATTTGTCCTTGTTTCATACCCCCTGACCACCGAGCAAAAGGGCAGAATTTTAATGTTGTTATCCCTGTAATTTTTTAAAAAGTGTCAAATAAGATTATCTTTTAACATGACATAAAAAAATTAATTACGCAACAGAGTATAAGCCGCGAGAGTATTAATCATAACAAAATATTTTAAAACTGCGTTATATTTGTAGAATTATATTAATTTAAAAAAGAGCTTCTGCTATAAGTACAGCTTAGTGGACGGATATATCAGTTCCCGGCGGTGAGAAGGTTGTACATGGAATTAATGAAATACAGACTGCAAACTGAAGTCAAGAAAGACTAAATAACTTTTGAACGGACAAATCTGGATTTGCAGAACTAGTGTCTATTCATAGAAAACTGACTGCCATACACTGTCAGAAAAATACGTCTTTATACATTAAATTATTCGTCATTTTAAAACAAATAATTTCCGTGCTCCAAGAAAACACGCTTTTTACGTTAATGTTCCCGGAAATCTGGGAAAGAAGAAAAAATCCATTTATTCATTGCACACGTAATTTTTACGTTTTTTCACGACATATTTTTTAAAAAAAACTTCTTTTTCCAGATTACGGAAATTTTCTGCCATCGAACGAAAAAAAAAAAAAGAAATGGAAATTCCTTCATTCTCGGTATCCACTCTCAACGGTGTCCAATGGCGAATTTCTAAACTGTTAGTCATAGATATATAGTTTCAATTACAAAAATGCTTTAAATGAGGCAAAGAGATATTTTATAAGCGATTTGGGTCAATAAAAACAATTCTTAAAAAATCACGAAATTTAAATATTTATACGGTCCCCCGGCCTTATAAGTTATATTTAGTAAACTTTTCCTATTACGCTGACAAGTAAGACAAAAAATGTCTTGTTCATATAACACTAAAATTGAGCGAGTATTTAAAAAACCGAGTAAACTTTTAAAATGTATGACTTATGCCACTTTTTTACACCTGAATACAAATGAGTTCGGCCAGGTTTTGAGGGATCATATACCAAGTGCTTAAAGTATTCGAAGAACTTATTTCATACGTACCTGCGCTTTGAATAAAATCGTACAAGTATTACGACTGATGTGAGTTAACTTTTATTAAGTTTCAGATTGGCTAAAATAATTGTGTTTTAACATATGTTTCATTTTGTAAGGATTTGAGACTGTTTCTTTTCATGATTTCTTATAACAAAAATTATGTTAATTTTATAAGTTTTTATTTAATTTCAACGATCATATGTACGTTTTTCCAATTCAAAACTTGTAGTCGAACTGTAACCCACTTTCAAATATCCGATCGAGATTAAATTTTACATACTGTTGTACATCCGATGACAATTTAGTATTAAGATTTTCGGTAGTTACCATTTATACTTATTATATAGGATAATACAAAAAAATTCGGATAGATTACCGCAAGAAGTTTAAGAAAAAGTTTTAGTTTCGAGAACACAAGACTGCGGTGGTTGTGCTCTTTAACATTTATGTATTTTTTAGCATTGAATCCGAAAATTAACTTAATTTTTAACCATCATGTCAGGACTTTTTGCAAATCATAGTCAAAGTTAAAAAATAACAGAAATAGGATACTATAAAATAGAGGAGATGACTGTATTTTTTAACTTTTGATAATTGATTTTTATGCACTTTTTAGCACTGAATCTGTAAAATGCCCTTCTTTTTTAACCGTCACGTTAGAATTTTTTGCAAATCGTAAATGTCAAAGTTAAAATATAGCGAAAATCTGATACTATAAAATAGATGTAAACATTTATTTTATTTTATTTAATTCAATTAATTATTCAATTTTTGGCTTATACTGGGATTATTACTGCTAAATAGCTGAGAGGTCCGATGAAGTGAGGGTGGAGGTTCAATTTTAACTTTGAATTTTTAAGCTTTGAAATTTAGTATTTGCGAAAAATCCTGGCGTGATGGTTAAAAATGAAGGTCATTTACGGAAATTTAAATCACAACAATGACATCTACCGCAATTTTTTACATTTCCGTATTTTTTTTCTTTAAAATTTACGATTTGTAAAAAATCGTTACGTGATAGTAAAAAATGAAGGTCAATTTTGGATTCAGTGGTTCAGATTACACAAGAATAATTAGCTTCTTAATTAGGTTAAGCTTCATCATTTCAGTTTTTTATCTTCTTATATGTTTATTACAAATTGTATATTTTGCATTAATATGTCAGAATGATTAAAGATTTCAAATTTATATTGTAATGTTAATTTTACTCGGAACAATTTTTTTAATATATCTGAAGAAAATATATTTCTACTAAATTTGTGATTGACCCCTAATTTGCGACAAAAGATAGGCTCCAACTTTAAAAATTTATTACTCGGTCAATTTTAATCGTAGAACAACGGGACTTTTTTTTCTCTTATTTGTCAGTGTAACAGGAAAATTTTACTAAATATAACTTATAGGACCGGGGCACCATATAAAAATTTAAATTTCGTAATTTTTTAGGAAATGTTTTTATTGACCCAAATTGCTTTTAAAATACTTCTTTACCTCATTTAAAACATTTTTGTAATTGGAACTATATGTCTATGACGAACGGTTTAGGAATTAGCCATTGGACACAGTTGAGAGTGGACCCCCTGTATACTGGTAGTAGTGCTGCCAGGAATATTTCAGTTAAAGAAAGAATTTCTGAGAGTGTGAAAGAGAGAATGCAATGTCGCATAGTGCAGGAAATTAAAAGTTATCTATCCTAACTTGAAAACAATGAGATATAGAAAAAAACACTGTATTATATCCACATAGCAAGTTCACAAATTCATAATGTTATTAAATTTAAGAAATCAAAATACCCGACTGCATAAAAAGCGAAGTAATTAATTATTTTCATCAATGTGAAACTATTTTTTCAATTCCTACTATTAGTTTACACTTTCGATATATAGATCTTGTTCAAATTTTCAATCGTTAATAAAATATTTATTATTCATCCAATCAAGCTCAAATATTTTTTTTTTAATTGTAGTGGAGGATACTTGTGTTAATGCAGTTTTTTTAAATATTAATTCATTAATTAAATTAAATTAATTAATTTTCAATAATCGAGAGACCCCTCTTCTTGATCAAGGTATTTTAAGATCGAGAGAGCCCTCTTCTTGATCAAGGCATTTTAAGCGCCACTCGAGGAAAGAAGAATGGGAGACAAAAAAATTCTTTTATTGACCTAAGTAGGAATTGACTTAATTTTTTTAATTATATTACTTGTTTATATTACTTATCTATTTTTTTTATTTACTTGTATTGATGACTTTTAACTTGTGTTCCTATCTATAAACACTGTTTTGATGAGGTCTATAGATGTCTATGATGGTTAGAGTTGCAGTAAAGCTAGAGATCCTACCTACACAACTTCCAGGTTGTGTAATATTTTAACGGAGCTTCTGATTGTAAAATAGTCAGTGAAACATTGTCTTCATTTTGAAAGACCTATTCAATGATATGCCACTCAATAGGGTGCGTCATTTTTTTCGTCTCTACCACCATTTTGTATTTTACAGCCGCTATTTTGAATTTATAAAAACAAAACCTAGCCTATAACCATCGGGCCGTTAAGACGGATTAATAGAGACCTCATTCATTAAAATCCATCCAGCCGTTGGGATGTTTCGAGGGTATAAAGAAATCCACATACACAGGTACGCGTGAAACACATAACCCTTCTTTTCAGTCGGGTAAATAATGCATAATATCAGCAATTGTTATATAATTTTTTTCTTCGTGTGATGGACGATTACATTTGGAACATTTTGCCAGTTTTAAAAATTCATGTTTTCGAACTTTACGTTTCATGAACTCTGCAGTTTTATACGTGTGCCTATTTATTTAAAATTTGATGTCGATATGAGTATAAGCATAACTGTAGCCACAGTCTTTGCAATTTAACAAAGGATTTGTTGGGTTAGCTTAATTTTTTAATATATTTGCCTAAAAATATATCAAAAAATACTGAAATTTTTATTGGGTCTAGGAAAATAATATAAGCATATTAATAATAAACACAAAGAAAAAATGAAAGAAAACAATATCGAAAATTTTAACATTTTTAGTAAAATAGTTATGTGAAAAATATATAGTGTAGACACGAAAATGGTAAGAGCAATAAAATCTCCTTGTTAAAATTTATAAAAGTTCAGAGAAATGTCTTATTTTATATTTTTTTACTTTTACTTTTTCTTAACTTAATTGCATTGAAATATGAAGAAAAATAATAGATATACACCGAGAATGTGCCGGATTTTTAAAGGAATATCAAAAATAGTGCTATATTCTTAATGGGGCCTTTAGCCATAATTCAATTCATTATTGTCATAATTATGTAAAAAAAGAGAAAATTAAATTAAAAATAAAATTACTTTAATTGATATTTTTATGTTACAGAAAAAAAAAAATAAAGAGTGAAATTATTCCTTTTTGTGTAATTTCGGAAACATCGATGTCAATTTTGTTTTCTTCAATTTTTTTGGCCGTTCTTTAACAAGATTTTCTTGTATTTATGCAAATAAAGAATGTCTATTTCGGAAATACAGTTTTGTTTCTCTAAAGCCTGTAACTCTCTAAAGCCTCTGACAAATGAAAAAATGAAGTCAAATATTCTTTTTTTTGTAATTATTACTTTCGGTCTTGAAGTCTTTAATTCATGAACAATTGCTATTATTTCTTCTCCAAAAATTTGTAAGTGTAAAATAAAAAGAAAGGATAAGATGGTTTTAAAACCGGATTTTTTAAGTTGCCAGATTTATGAAGTTATACTGTACATTAAATTTATGTCTTTGTCTTCATGACGTTAATTTCTACATGGACATAAGAAATTGGTAAAACATTCGCATCAGCAAATTTTTAGAATTACAAGTAAGGCTGTACTACTAGGCTTATAAAAGACTATGAGTTTAAATGTCTATTATTTTTTTTCAACATGTTTTAAAACAAATAGATTTTTCTCAATATCATACCTACAATTTCTAAAGTAACGAAAAAAATAGCATAGTATAGTCTAATTCTTACAGTAACGCTTTAATAAAACCGACATGGGTTTAACATAGATAAAATTATGTTAACGTCTAGAAAAAAGGGATCAAAACATTTATTCGCACCCAGTTAAACGGAACATTTACCAATAAAAGTAGGAGGGATTTGTGAATGTAGTTTTGGTAACAGATTTCGATAACTCGTTTTCTCTCGAAAGAGAAGAATCTCGTAACCGAAGATTTCCAATCCAAAAGATTTCGTTTCTTGATAAATTCTCAGATAAACATCACTAAATATTTTGAGTTTCATTTATCCGACAGTACTATTTGAGATTAGGATTTATTTTTTCTTCTTACTCACATATTTTAATCTAAGAGAAAACATTGTTTAGCTGGTTGGTTGGTTGTGTTTATAACGGCCAATTATCAGCACGAGGGATATAGGCCCTTAGGAGGGAGAGAGCCCTCCGTGGGAGTCTTTCTAAGGGAACCTAATCCGTATTTTGGGCATTCTCACAATCTTTTAACTTTCATGTCCCTGAATAATAATGTTTTATTTAATACACTTTTTTGTGTTTTTTTTTTATTTCATATACTTGGGAACATCCCATTGCATGATTGCACCACAATATTAACGAGATAAATAAGTTTTGGACGATGTTGGGGGTCCAAACACATAGAAAACTCATCTACCGTCCCGTGTCCCTGATGCTGATTTTGAAGTTTGGAGCTGTCTGGATAAAATTGTTTCAATAAAATTAATTCAGTTTAATTTTTTTCTGAAACTGGAACTATTGTTTTCTATAAATATAGTATTGTATAAATATGTAAAAAAACCTGCTCACATTTTTAGGATTGATATTATTTTTTGAACTCTGTCCCTAGGTTTTAGATTTTTTACCATCTCTTTTCTAAAATTATACAGAAAATCACTTTTTTCAAGATTTTGCTCATGCAGAAGTATGCTAGATAAAGAATATCTAAAATTCTTTGACAGGAAATTTACTGCAGAATATAAATCAGCATTTAAATATCAATTTCAAGCACCGTGGCTTTATTTGTAGTCTCATCGTCCCCAAGGTTTATTCCTGCACTTTTCGTGGTAAATTAAAATAAAAAGTTAATTTAATCCAAACTTAACAACTGTTCCGAAAAATCAATGAACATTGTGGCTGTCACTTAGTCTTAACATGATTTTCCTAAAAATAGGTGGTAATTTTCCTTACCGTTCCATCCTTACCGTCTCTTTTTTTTACCATTTTGTCCCTTTTTTTACTTTACCGTCCCTTCTTTAACATCCCTTTAAGACAACGTTATACAAAAATTCTGTATTAAAAGTACTACATTTGTACTATTTCTTATTTGAATGTCCTGTGGGTACTATGCAAATTCATTATAAGTAAAATTTTAGAAGAAAATAAAAAGTTATAGGGTTAAAATGGTAAGGAAAATTAAACTCTCAAGTTTAACCTAAACCTCAGTTAAATAAAAAAAATTTCGCTGCTGACCATTTTTTCTTTATTTTGAATCATTAAGGCATTCGTCTATCAGATTAAAATATTATTTTAGCAAGTTTAATTGTGTCAGATTTTTTCCCCCAAAAGTCAAAAGATTGTGAGAATGCCCCATTTACGCTTGGAAAACCAAGGGCCAAAGAAAACCACGAAAACACCGAACGTTTAGGCCGACGGGCGCGATTGGGATTGAATCCAGCACCTCCCGTCTACCAGCTTCGACAGCAGAACCTCTCGGCCACTGGTGGGGTGAAAATGTAGCTTAAGATTGCTTAAAAGGATTTTACACATATACATCTATATGACTATATGAGGAGTTTAATTTCAAATTTCGCCTTATCAAAAAAATCAAATTTTAGGAAATCGCGGAAAACCTCTAGCTGCGTCCCTTGGTTTTCATTGTAAACTCAGATTATAGAATGGTAGAGAAATACAGTATAAAACTGTTTTTTTTTTTTTTTTTTTAGATTGTTGCGTTTTTTCGGTACAGGTGTACAAATAGAATAGATAGATTTAGAAAACACGTTTTTTTTAAATTTCGGATAAGGCGAGTTTTGAAACTCACATTCTCATATATATATTCAAATGAATATATATTAGTACATACCGGGGGTCCTAAAAAAGGACTGGCTGATTTTAAAATTCGATAACTTGCAAACGATGACAGATATTTAAAAAGTTCTTGCAGGAGGGTTAAGCATAAGGTCAAAAGTTTTTTCACACTGTTTTTCGATTTTAGTTCGAATTATAAACAATAGATGGCGCTGCTATCAATAGTCGCTAAATTCAGGCTCGTTTTTTGGTACTTCGGGACCAACTCAATTTGTATCTCATATTTCTGCATGGAAGAAGTAAAAGACCAAAAAATCGAGCCTGTATTTAGCGACTATTGCTTACAGCGCCATCTATTTTTTGTAATTCGATCTAAAATCGAAAATCACAATGTAAAAAACTTTTAGAATTTTGCATAACCCTCCTGCAAGAATTTTTTAAATATCTCTCACCGTTTGCAAGTTATCGAATTTTAAAATCAATCAGTCCTTTTTAGGACACCCGGTACTTACAAGCATACATGAAAACATCCATCCATAGATGAAAACATATTTGAATGTATATATATAAAGAATACACACATGAATGTGTACATAAAATGAATACAAGCATGACATGAAATCTTTAGCAATTTCGTTGACGAATTGACCTATAGTAATGTTCAGTGGGGTAGATCCCTAGAAGATGAATTGTTTTTTCCTGTTCAGCCATGTAAAGAGGTTATTTTACAGTTAAAATTAAGGAACCAGCAACAAGTTTAATAATTAAAAGAATATTTAAGCGAACTCGACACCAAAAATCTTGGAACCGATATTGAATTTTTTCAAATAAAAGGTTCTTGTTATTTGCAAAGATGTTTGTATTTTCAGGATACAATGTAGTAGTTATATTCAAAAATATACAAAATTTCCGTTTAAGAATCCCAAATTTTTCCCATTTTTTGCTTAAGCTGTGAAATGTTTTTAACCAAATTTCACGAAATTTTGTGAAAACGTTCAAATTTAAAACAGAAACAATGGGTTAAAATTTGCATTAAATATTTACGAATCATTGTTTTAAGAAAAAAAAGTTTAGCAGCATATGCGCGAATGGTAGCATTTTACATACATCTTGTTAGTCATTTATGTAAGGCAACTTATATAAAAATTCTCAATAAATAGCTTGAGAATTCAGAAAGATAACGAGAATATTTGAAAATAGCAAATAAAGCCTTTGTGCAACAATATTAAAAAGCAAAAAAACCAACGTTTAAAATGCACAAATAATATATGAAAAGCAGCAAACAGCTGTTTCGAATCTACTAGCGAGATTCTTCTTCAGTGCAAAAAGGAACAGCGTGCTAGAAAAAGCAAGGCTGAGCAAAATCATAGACAGAGGCTTTTATACCCTATGCGGTGGCGAAGGCGCCGAAACAACCAATGAGAGAGAAGCAGTGGAAACGACTGGGTGGACAAGTAGCGACATCTACCGGAGAAGTAGAGAAAAGAAACCAAAAAAGGGGAATTAAATTAACGCTTTCCAAATACTTGGAAAATCTGGAGTACTAGATAAGTCATTGACTAAAGAGTGAGAATTTTTAATGATATGGTAAGCTTCCCAAAAATCAAGATCAAGGTTAGAAGAACATTTTTGGATAATGATGGCTGAGGAAAAATCGAACCTATGTTGAGAAGACCAAGAATGTTGAGCAATAGAAGAACGTTTGAACTCCTGATTTTTAACATAACCTTCATGCTCTTTTAAACGAAATCTAAGAGCACGTTTAGTCTGACCAATATAAGAAAGACCACACTGACAAGAGATCTGGTAAATGCCCCAATTATCTAGCCGATCAACGGGGTGTTTGAGATTTGAAAAAGGGATTTTATTAACAGGAGAAAAAATAACTTTAAAATCAAACCTTCTTAGGATTTTAGCAACTTGCTGACTGATTTTAGGAAAAAATGGTAATACAACTGAAGTATTAGAGTTGGAATTAGAATGCTTTTCAGAATGGTCGGATTTCGTCAATTTCTTATAAATAGAATCGATAATATTAGAGGAATAACCACGATCGACAGCAATAGCTTTGAGGTAATTAAGTCCAGCACTAAGTAACTGAGGAGTGGAACAAATATTAGTAGCCCGAAAAACAAAAGTATTGAATTTTTATGTATTTGGCGTTAACGGGCCTTTATTCTTCTGTAATTTTTTTTTCCGCAATGTCTCAAATCAATAGGTTTTGTAATTTACCATTAAAAAAGTACAGGTTTTTGGAACACTTACATTTCCTACTTGATTGTAGGCGTAAGAAGGTTATTCCTAAATTCATTTCCATTCGTGTTAATTTATTTTCTTCAAATAGGATTGAGAAGGTCTTATTTCGTTCTAAATTAGCTCTTTTAAGAGCTTTGATTCAAGAGACTCGCCACAAAATTGCTCATATAGAGCGCGAGTTATATTCTTTACATATCAGCCTCGCTAATTCTACTCCTGATTTTCAGTCCATTGACAGAAGGTCATGGAGCAGAGTTCTCACAGCTTCTTCTGTTCATTGTTCGGTTTTAAAGAAGAAATTTAATGCGCTTTGTGGAAGTTCTGTCGCTAATAACTGCAGTAATTTGCCTCTTGATAACCAAAATGCTGTTGTCAATCTTTCTAGTGTTCCATTAAGTAACAATCAGCTCGATGCTCTCAAATTGAATAGCAATTTTTCTGTCTCTGCTATTCCTTCTTTACCTAATCTTATTGCTCCTATTGAAAGAGCCTTTAAGCATAGCGCTCTATCTTCTTCTCAAAAAGAGTCTATTAGGCATCTCATTGCCAATACTGTTGATTTCAATTCTAATGTTTATAAACCCAATCTTAAACATCCTGTTAAACAATGTCTGAAAAATTTGCGTTCTGATCTAAACTTAATTATTACTAAGGCCGACAAAGGTGGTCAGATTGTTCTTTTCGACAAATCCACGTATTTGGAAAAAACCCACAAATTAATTAATGATGGTCCGTATGTGGATATCCGCAAAGACCCTTCCACTAGTGAAATTAACTCTATTAAGTCTGCCATTAAGTCTTCTTCCATTATTCCTGCTAACTTTAAGAAGTCCCTTATTCCGTCTATTGCGCATTGTGCCAGGTTTTATGCTTTACCTAAGGTCCATAAACCTGACATTCCTTTTAGACCTAATGTCTCTAGTATCGGTACAGCTTCTTATAAGCTTGCCAAATATTTAGTTTCTGTTTTTTCCCCACTTTTGAGCAGTAACTGTTTCACTGTTAAGAATTCTTTTGATTTTGTTAAAAACTTCATAATTTTAAGCCGCAGGGTCACATGATGGTTTCTTTTGATGTTAAATCATTATTTACAAACGTTCCGGTTGAGGGGTTTTTAGATTGCCTCAAGAAAAGGCTTTGTGAATTCCATTTCTCTTATTTTGAAATCGAGGAACTTATACTTCTCACTCGCGCTTGCTTGTTGCAAAATACTTTTGTTTTCAATGGTAATTTCTTCCGTATGATTGACGGTTTGGCTATGGGTAATCCTCTTAGTCCAATTTTATGCGATATTTATATGCACTATTTTGAGGTCAAGCTTTTTGAAATCTTAAAATTTCCGTTCTATGTTCGTTATGTTGATGATGTTTATGTCCTGATTGAAATGAATTCGGATATTAATCATATTCTCTCTATTATGAATTCCATTGATCCCTGCATTCAATTTACCTCTGAAATTGAGACCAATAACTGTCTTTCTTTCCTCGATGTCCTTGTTATTCGTTGTGAAAATGGCTTTCAGACTATCGTCTTTCTTAAACCTTTTGCTGTCAGTCTCCCACCTCACAGGTATTCTTCTCATCCCCCTAACCAGAAATTCGCTGCTTTCAATACTTTTGTTTTTCGGGCTACTAATATTTGTTCCACTCCTCAGTTACTTAGTGCTGAACTTAATTACCTCAAAGCTATTGCTGTCGATCGTGGTTATTCCTCTAATATTATCGATTCTATTTATAAGAAATTGACGAAATCCGACCATTCTGAAAAGCCTTCTAATTCCAACTCTAATACTTCAGTTGTATTACCATTTTCTCCTAAAATCAGTCAGCAAGTTGCTAAAATCCTAAGAAGGTTTGATTTTAAAGTTATTTTTTCTCCTGTTAATAAAATCCCTTTTTCAAATCTCAAACACCCCGTTGATCGCCTAGATAATTGGAGCATTTACCAGATCTCTTGTCAGTGTGGTCTTTCTTATATTGGTCAGACTAAACGTGCTCTTAGATTTCGTTTAAAAGAGCATGAAGGTTATGTTAAAAATCAGGAGTTCAAACGTTCTTCTATTGCTCAACATTCTTGGTCTTCTCAACATAGGTTCGATTTTTCCTCAGCCATCATTATCCAAAAATGTTCTTCTAACCTTGATCTTGATTTTTGGGAAGCTTACCATATCATTAAAAATTCTCACTCTTTAGTCAATGACTTATCTAGTACTCCAGATTTTCCAAGTATTTGGAAAGCGTTAATTTAATTCCCCTTTTTTGGTTTCTTTTCTCTACTTCTCCGGTAGATGTCGCTACTTGCCCACCCAGTCGTTTCCACTGCTTCTCTCTCATTGGTTGTTTCGGCGCCTTCGCCACCGCATAGCGTATAAAAGCCAGCGCGTCTCTGTCTATGATTTTGCTCAGCCTTGCTTTATCTAGCACGCTGCTCCTTTTGCACTGAAGAAGAATCTCGCTAGTAGATTCGAAACAGCTGTTTGCTGCTTTTCATATATTATTTGTGCATTTTAAACGTTGGTTTTTTTGCTTTTTAACGAGAATATTGTTAACGGAAATTAAATTACATTAAAAAATACGTTTCTATTAAATTCGTAGTTCGTTCCTAAGTGCACTCGAGACTGAATTTGCACTAGAAAATATGAGTTGAAGCATGTTCTTTACATGGAAATATGTGTGAGTAATTCGTTTGGCATTTCTTAAGAAATTTAAAAAAAAATGTCTGAAAATGACTTTATCTATATCGTTTCAGCGTTCTAAATAATTTGTTCAATAATCAAATAGCTATTCTAAAGATTAACGTAAATTACAGTTCATACGAAAAGTAAATGAACACTTTTACCTCTACAAAAGAATATTTGATACTTTTGTATTAACCACATACCGGCTGTTAATCGTTGAAAATTTCATGTCATATTTGTATTGATTATGTGTACATATTCTAGTATTATTTCATGTATTCATATATAATCATATGTATGTATGTATTCATATGTTTTATACATATATATGTATGTATGTATTCATACGTATGTAAGTATGTATGTATTCATATGTATTCATACATATGTAAGTATGTATGTATTCATATGTATTCATAAGTATTTATATGTATTCATATATATGTGTGTATTCATATGTATCTGTCTATGTAATTATGTATCCATTTGCAGGCCAATATGTATTCATGTCTATTCTTATGGATGCATATAATCATTCATTAATGTATGCATTTATGCATATATGTTTCATAAATATGCAGGGTGTAACTCATGGTACATACGTTAAGGGGGTGATAGAACATAACTAAAGGAGCACAAATCACCATACAATCCATGGTCGGAACGCAAGCTGCAAAGCGCTAGAAATTGCCTTCCAGCGAACGCAATAAAAAGGCTGTTCACCGCAGCTGTCTTCATTCGTTCTGTGGATCCTCGATGAGATGGATCCGTACTCAAATCAGGAGAATGATGAGATGAATTACATGTACGGAGCGGCAGACAGAAATGCAAGGGAAGCACAGAGGTTGGACCCATCAACTGGCCGGCCCGCTCACCCAAATTGTCATGTCTGGAATTTTTCTTCTTGGGTCACATGAAGAACCTCATCCGCGATGATGGTGTCATAGATTCCGTTGAGGACCTTGTTGCCCGGATATCCGTAGCTACTGACACCATACGAGAGATGCCTGGTGTCCTGGCCAATGTACGTCGGTCACTCCATCGACGATGTAAAGCCTGCGTTACTGTTGGCCGCCGCAATTTTTCGCAGTTGCTGTGATGGGGGACGTACGTGTTGTTTACTTTCATTTCGTTGAATAAAATGTTTTTCTTCATATTATCGGTTTTCTTTCATTCCATCGCTGTCTATCTTATATATATATATATACCGGATGTCCCAAAAATGACTGATGGATTTTAAAATTCAATAACTTCCAAACTGTGATAGATATTTAAAAAAAATCTTGCAGGAGGGTTATGTACGATGTCAGGAGATTTTGTACTGTGATTCTTGAGTTTAGTTCGAATTTCAAATAATAGATGGCGCTGAGAGTAATAGCGCGCAATCCAGACCCAATTTTTGGTGCTTCGGTATCCATTCAATACATTTTAATCTCCTTTTTTCGCATGGAAGAAGAAAGCGGTCAAAATCGAACCTGGATTTAGCGGTTGTTGCTTGCAGCGTCATCTATCGATGCTATTTATAACTAAAACTGAGAATCACAGCATAAAAACTCCTGGCATCTTACAAAACACTCCTGCAAAAATTTTTTAGATATCTGTCACCGTTTGCAAGTTATTGAATTTTAAAATCGTCGGTCATTTTTGGGACAAGCTGTATATATATTCAGCTGCATTTGTACGTATGAACGGATTAATTATATGTATGTATTTAATTCTTATGTTTGATGTCCTACTAAATACAACTGCTCAATATTTCTCATCTGAAACAAAAAGTATTTGTTGATAATAAAAATCTCCTAAATTTGCCGATATTAAAAATTTTCAAGTATTCATACTGAAATCATAAAAAACGTACAGTTATTTTTTTGCTGTTGTGATATTTTGGTCATATTAAATGTGATATTTTGGAATACATTTATAGATCGGTCGTTTCATCTTGTGTTTTGTTATAAATACTAGGTATTAAAGCAAAGCAAATTTAACATGTCTTATTTTTCACTATATTGCAAAATAGGAAAGTAAAAATATTATTCTGCATATTATAATAAATATAGTGTGATTATTATATTGATTTATAAATACTGAACTAAATGAAAATAACATGGTAATTTTCAGATTTTTAATTACTGTTATATCAGAAATGACACTGCCACACCAAAGCATTTGAACAGCCAGTAGCTTAAACCCTTGGGGACGAGCGACCGGTATTCGTGCCGCGTAAGGTGCTCAGAATAGGTGATTATTCTCACCAAACCAGTAAATTGTTATTGCAAATTTTGCCTAATTTAAATCAGAGCATTTTCCCGATTCAATTAGGCAAAAATTTCTGTTTGATAAAACCAGTGATTAAAGATTAAAAATTATGCAAAGACGCTCGTCCCGAAGGGATTAAGGAAACATTAAGCATGAATTATTTTGAAACTTTAAATCAATGTTTAAAATAAAATTATTGAGGTGATAGAATAAGCGTTTGATTCTAAATGAATAAATTATAAATTATTCGGAATATTTTATTATTATAGATTTTTCTGTAGTTTTTGTTTAAAATACGTAAATTTCTAAACTGCCTTAATTATAAAAAAGTGCAAAGGAAAGCCAGGAAAATGTAGATAGATACACAACTAAAACTTCTTTCCCCAAACTATTTATCCATAGATGAAGAGCTCAGATGATAAAGGCGGTATGTGACAAAATAAATCGAGTTAATCATATGATTCAAGATATCAGTTGATTTTAAATTTTGTTAAATTAATATAAAAAAAAACTAATACTCACAGAGATTTTAATTGGTTAATAATTTTGTCAAATATTCATTTGACAATAAACGCAAATAAATATTTGGAACTCTACAGCTCATTTTATCAAAATTTTGATTGTGTCACGTACCACCTTTATCATATGAGCTCTTCATATAATAAAAACATAGAGAAAAAATAGCTCAATTGTATTAATTCGTCTGTTTTTGCCGGAAGATCTAACACGTCATCAAAACAATAGTCTTTTCTCAACTCAGCAAGTTTCACATTCTCCGTTATTCCATAAGCAAACATCGCAAAATTAGAAATCATTTTTCCAGAAATCATTTTCTTCCTTTTCAAGAAAATAAAAAATACTTCGAGCTTACTCCTATTTTCAAAAAGAAATCTAATTTTACTTTCTCGTAAGAAAAAATTTAATTCATGCATGATGGGAATTTAAAAAAAAATACTTTTATTAATATAAACCAGATAAAACTTTCAGATTGTAACTCAGAGATATAAACATAAACTTGCATTTAACGTTCGTGTAAGATTATAATATTCATAACGGAATATTAACTGTTAAGATAACTTTTTAAAAAGTGTAATCTTAAGATTATGTATAATTAAAAAGAGACGTACGATCTTGAAAAAGTCCCATTCAATTGACGTAAAATCTTTCTTTTTTTTTTTTTTTTTTTTTTTTTGAATAAATTTTAGTAAAATATTTTTCTATAAAGAAATAAAGTGTGCCCATACAGATCGCATTCATAAGTAATCCTTCTATATATAAAAAAAAGTTTTGATTTGGAAATGGACCAATAAAAATCTGCGTAGATATTCCCGGTAGATCGGCATTCAATTTGAATGCTTAAGCATGGCCTTTCTTCGTTAATATTTAAAAAACTGTTGCATACAAAAATATGAAAATCGGTGGTATTATAGAGACATGTTTGATAAACACACTGATGCAGACAGTTTTCAAATCGAAGAATTATTTTAAGAGATATTGAATGCTAAAGTTGGACAAAATCGTTCCATTAAAAAAGTTTTATTGGAGCAAAAACTATCCATGAGAATTTAATCATCTTTAGATCATTTTATACGTTATAAGTTCCCGGTGTGCAGATTGCATTTATTTATTTTTATTTGACTCATTTTTCGAGGTTTTATTTCTATTTTAAATTCAAATTTTCAGCATTTCGAGAGATATTTTTTATACATTTTAGAAAATGTTATTAAATTCAACTGTTGCCAATTGTATAAACAGCGCAAACAATAATGTTTATTTCAAATTTAAAAAAATATTTACACGTGGCTATTATAAACAGAAAAAAACCTTTAAAATTAGAATTAAATGATTACATGTTAAAAGCAGGAAAATTACGTCATAAGAACCATGATTGGTTTTTGGTGTGCCTGAACGGGGGTTGGCGAGCGTAGCTCGTAGGTGGCAGAGCCCCCTAGTACAATTAAAAAAAATTTGATTGTTGCGACAAAAGTTCCTTTACTATTTTTATTATTGAAAAAAAGAACTTTTAAAGTACTCAAGATCCTCGCAGATTTTCATAGTATTATTTCATTTGACGGCCTGCGTGGAGCAAGATCGCCTTATCAGAAATCCAGCTTAGACTTATTTACGCTCCACCCGTGGGTCTCCCGGACATGCAGGGGCTCGCAGGCAAAACCCTAGCCCAACCAGAAGGGGAATGCCCCTATATTTTACAAAAAAATTAAAAAAAACCTTAATCAAGTTAAAATTAATTTATGAACTGTGACCGAAGCCAGACTATTCATATTGTAACGATGTCGTCTGGTTCTTTGGTAGCACTAAATAAACGACGATTTAACATCGATTATTAACTTTATTTAACAGTTTATATTTCAAAATAAAATTTCTTCAACCATTAAAAAACACATCGTCACTCTTAAACAAAAGGTACTACTTTTCAGCACATCTCTAAAAAGCCCTCACTTTGAAAACACAGTCAATAAAACCACCACGTCCACACTCGTCTCCGGCTACAAAAAAAAAAAGTCTTTTGCCTTCCACAATTCAGTTCGTATACAATCCGCCAAACTTTCCTCAAACTGCATCTTCATCTCACAAGCGACTAGCTCTCTTCATTTCACTTGACCTCTCACCCAACATCTTCAGCTCTCTTTCCGCATATCGAAGAAGTTTCTCTCCGATACGAGAGCACGGCTGATCAGTTTCCGAAACACAGGCGGCGATCCATGGACAAGATCTGACTCTAGGCTGTGATCTGCGGACAAGATCTGACTCTAGGCTGCGATCCGTGGACAAGATCTGACTCTAGGCTGCGATTCAGGGACAACCGCTGGACAAAACCAGTTTCGCAACTTAGGAAACAAAATAGGCTGCGGGGTTTTTCGGTCGTTACAATATACCGGGTTCCCCAAAATGACCGATGATTTTAAAATTCCATAACTTCCAAGCGGTGACAAATATTTAAAAAAATCTTTTCAGGAGGATTATGTAGAATATCAGGAGTTTATAAGCTGCGATTCCCAGTTTTAGTTACAAATAGTACGTATAGATGGCGCGGTAAGCAATAGGCGCTAAATCCAATCTCGATTTTTCGGCCTTTCTCTTCTCCCATACGAAAAAAAGATTAAAATGTTTTGAATGGATAATGAAGTACAAAAAATCGAGTCTGGAATTAGCACCTATTTCTCGCAGCGCCATCTATTTTTTTGAAATTCGAACTAAAATCAAGAATCACAATAAAGAAACTTTTGACATCATACATAACCCTCCTGCAAGATTTTTTAAAATATCTGTCATAATTTGAATGTTATTGAATTTTAAAATCATCGGTCATTTTTGGGACACCTAGTATATATTTACTGATACCGATCTATTGTTTTTAGCAAATAAGATTTTTACGGAAATTCTAGAAGCTATTGTTCCAGGCGCATTTCAGCATCTCGACTGGGGATCGAGATGATAAATGTCATAATAATATTTAAAGTCGCGTTTTGAATTAGTCTATCTTCGAAAGAAAAATAGTTACACTTTGAGTTAAGTTAAAAATAAAAATTATAGAAACATATTTGAAAAACACCGTGGGTATCGTAGGCGCTTTATTTTGCGAAAATTGTAGGCAAACTAATTTAAGGTACTTCACGAAACTTCCCATTAATGTACACAATGACATAAATTGAGGTTAATTAGATTTTCATACAGAGCTTAATAAATACGATACTTAATCTGAATTGATGGACAGCTACATGTCGTGATCTACATATGAGATGCAATTGCACCAATTATAGAGGGTGTCCCAAAACATCTGATGCATTTTAAAATTCAATATAAAATCAAGTAATTGTCGTACAGTAGTGCGGTTTGGACTAAAATGCTTACCATAATAAAAAGTTTTCATTATGCAAATTAAAAAAGCATTTACAAACTTCGATCATAGATGGCACCATTTGTCCATATGTTTGATTTCAAGATATGTGTTTTTCCTTACCAATTTTCAGACTAGTTTTGATAATGTGACTGAGAAATGACGAGAGAAAAAAGCTAATTGTGTAGGTTGGTATTTCGAAACTAAATCGAAATTAATCTGAGAATCATAAAAAAAACGCATGTTTGAAATCAAACAAATTGTCGAGTGATGATAAATCTATGATCGAAGTTTGGGACATTTTTTCATTCCTTGAAGAAACCTTTTCATCGTGGGAAGTTACATTGGAAGAAGCATTTTAGTTCAAATTGCACTCCTGTACGACAATTATTTGATTTTATATTAAATTTTAAAATGTGTCAAGGACCTTTGACACACCCTGTAGTATATAACAGATATATTATGCAAAATGATATTTTTTGAAGTTAGCTTTTGATTACCCCACGAGGGATAGGGGACTTCTATTAAATCTTTTTGTAATGATTATTATTGCTGAATCTCAAAATCTGTCAGTAAATGTGAGCCAAAAAAAATCTAAATTTTTTGAAAATTTGAACCTTAAAATTAAAAAAAAATGTGAAAATTTTTTTCTTACCTTTTTATTCATATATATAAAACTCGATGCACAGTTTCATTTATTGATATAATACAAACTGATATAAAAAATATTGGGGATTTTCATCGATATTCAGTTCGCATTGGGCATTTTGAAAAGTTCTGAAATATTACGGAAAATTCCTTTTTTTTTTCCCTCAAAATTTTTTTAATAATTTTTTTGTGATAAATGTATGCCATAATGCATATAATGTACCCTTCAATAATATTTAAAGTGAAATTTACAAAAAATAAAAAAAATTGATTTTAAAGGTCTCTCGTCCCCTTAAAAATTTATTAAAATTGCATATTTTTATTTAATGTTGGCTTTCAATGACCAACAGAATTTGGAGTTGTACTACGTATATTTTTTTTTAGTTATCACAGCAGATCTATGTTAAAATTTAAAAAAATTATGCTACATTTTAAATTTATAACTTGTTTAATTGCAAGTAGTAATGAGCAATTTCACTGTTTATATTTATATATTTGAATGATGCAGGATTAATTGTTATGATAGTGAAAGCCTATTAGTTTTTCAGGGGCACTTAAATGGTTTCCTTGCATTAGCGCCATTTATATAAAAATTCACAGAAGGAATGTGAATATGGTGTTCGAATGGTGGAAACTGTTGTATTAGCAATAGAAACAAATGTTCAATGAGAAACTTTTCTCGTTTAAAACATAGCTGATAAGTACAAAAGTAGAACAAGATACCGTATTTGAGTAAGTGAGAGATATTTTTTCACAGTTGTTGGAAGATTCTTTTGTCATCGCATAAAAAAAAGTTTTGTTTGACTATAACTTATAGAAGACAAACACCATACATAAATTGAAATTTCGTAACTTTTTAGAAAATAACCATTTTGACGTAAAATGAAATTTCATATGCTATAATAAACATTTGAAATAATTTTGGGATTGGAACTATACGTCTTAAAGTAATTGTTTAGAAATGAGCTATTGATCAACGACTAAAAAGGACACCATGTATACTACATTTGAAATATATTGGCAATTTTTTTTTATTTTACCATAAAGATTTTTCAAAACGTAATGGGATTTTAATAATTATATTTTGCGTTATATTATCTAATGTCAATTATATTACTGAACGAAGCACCACATGTATAACAAGATTCCTGTTAAAAAATATGAAATTTTTTTATACCGATGTTGCTTTATATTGCGAATTCATGGAGAAGGCTCCCGTCCCGTCGGATTCTTTAATCCTTTCCGACATGTGATCGGTCAAGAAAAAAAAAATAAATATGTCACCGGACAAATTAAAAAGCTACATTAATTAAATTAAGGACGTCAAAAAGTGTTTATATAATAAACTCGGATTTTATTACTCGTTACTCTTTTTTACTTTTTCATACTATCTTTATTTTTATTTAACTGTTTGTAATATTTTTCTCAGAGTTACCAGAGTACGCGGTTGCCGTCCTCCTATGCTCTCAAAATGCCCTTCGTATAATGTTTTTAATTGTATAGTTAGTTTGAACACTCCTCTTTTAAATTTTTTATTACCTATTTTTGTTATTTTTCCATGTTTAAAGGAAAAAATGTCGACTTGTAAAGATTTAAATTTTATTTTTTTTCTCTCTTACTATTCTGTCTTTAAGCATTTTTATAATATGTAAAACTATAGTGTACGGTCTTTGTAAAGAGTCTTTTTTAATGCTGGGACATCCCTTCGGTAGCTTTCTCGCCTCATTATGAAATGTTTTAGGCTGATTGGATCTAATGGACATTTTTTTCTTTTTCTTTCCTTCTTTTTTTTTTTTTTCTTTTTTTTTTTTTTTTTTTTTTTTTTTTTTTTGTATACATTGTTAAACTCACAACTAACATAACTTATGTTTGTTATTTTTTTACTTTTTATTTATTTTTAAATTACTTTTAAACTTTCTATATTTGTGGCCACCAGCAGCGTCGAAACTCTCTTCTATGGCCCCCATAGCATTGAAAAACACTTCTACCTATGTACTCGATGTAAAGTTGCATGGCAACTAGGGAATCATCTACATTGTTTCATTGTTCATAAAAATAGTTACTATATTTGTATTATCACGTTAATATTGATGCAACATTTGTATCGCTGCGAATTTCATTATGTTAACGAGTGTTAATTTTCCCCTACCTATAAAGTTGGTTTCATATCCTGTTCACACTAGAAACTTAAGATATCTAAACTTAAGAGATCAGTTTTGAAGTGGTACCCTCCCGGAATTGGATGCCTGTTCGCATCGAAAAACTTACCTAAGATATCTCAGTAGCGTCACTGTATCTGCGATCTGAAGAGAAGTAAAGTATGCGCATGCGCTTAAAATAAAAACGGCCGCAACAGCCAGTCAGTAAAAGCGAAGCTTCATAGCGAACGAGAGTGAGTGGTCGTTCCTGTATCTAGCCGGAGTAAGTCGAAACTCATTGAGAGAGTTTGCGGAACTCCCTCAGAGAGTTCGGCGGTCTTAGATATCTTAAGGTATCCAGTGTGAGCTTAGTATAAAGCCGAACTCTCTGATAATACGGTCGAAACTGGCGCTCATTGTAGACACCTGCACGGACAAGACATTGGCTCGTCCCCTGCCCGAAAGTTTACTTTAATATAAATCTGTTATTAATGCACATCTAAATTTTGTAGCGAATTTAACAGCTTTAATTAACACAAAAATTCAACCACCTTTAATTTTTCAAAAATAGTTTTTGTTGGATATTAAATACGTGAATTATCACATTGCTAACTAAGCTTAAAACACACAGAGTGAAAAATGTCTAAGCCGGATCATTGGACTATAGCTCTAATGCTCTACCATTTAAGCTAAGAAAACGATAACCAACCTATCACTCCGATATGTCAGTATCTGAGTGTCGGACATAATTTCACTGCTAAAAATGAATTAAAAAAATTAATTTAAATTATACATCTAATTTTGATAACTACAAAATTGACAAATCTTTAGTAGATTTATACTAAGCATACAATTGAAATTGTGTTTTTATTTTTATTTTTATTTATATTTATTTATTTATTTATTTATTTATTTTTTAGAATTTTTTATTTGGAATTTTAAGGAATTTAGGTTGTTGGAAAATTTCTCGGTTTGAGCTACTTTTTTTAATTAATCGCCCTGTTTAATCGTCATCAAAACAACCGAACATTACTTTTTTTAATCTTATTTTTATTGTTACAAAATTGATAAATTTTTAGTAGTTTTAAACTAAGCATACAGTTAAAAATGTTTTTTTTTTTTTTTTTTTTTTTTTTTAGAATTTTTTATTTGGCATTTTAATGAATTCCTCAACGTGAGTTGAGTCTCTTATTTGAAAATTTCTCGATGTAAGGTAAGTTTTTAAATCAATTGCCTTATTAATCGTCATCAAAATTATCCAACTTTAGTTTTTTAAAACAAATTTTTATTCTACAAAATTGACAAATTTTTAGTAGTGTAGTTTCATGCAGTTTAAAATGCTTTCTAGATTCTTTTTTTTTCTCAATCTTAGTTGAGGGTGTTGTTGGAAAATTTCTCGGTATAAGATACGTTTTTAAATTAATTTTGCAATTAATTATCATATAAGTCGAAATTTCCTTCCTGGCAGTAATTTCTTCATCGTAACTTGATTTAACTGGACTTTTTACTCGACTGATTATTTCGATATCGGTTTACGAATTTTGATTTAACAGTGATTAATTTAATTTGAAACAAACTTCTTTTGTGGTACAGTTTTGGTAGAAAACTTCATTTTAAATGATATTCTGATTTTACTGTTTTTCTTATAGGCAGGTTGAAAAACAAGAGACAAAAAAAGCTATTTGTTGTGACGTAAAATAAAATTAATTTTATCTGATACTTCGATTTACCCGGGATCATATTATCAAGATTCTACTAATGTACTACATGATACTACATGTATTCTTTTTTTTCAAATTATGATGAAGGGTAAAATTACGATAAAAAAATCATATGTATTTGGTATATGTTTTCTTATAATCATTTGGTTTTTTTGAACCAGTATTTCAGTAAATATAAAGAGAAAAACATAATTTCTTATAGATAATATTCGACAAGGTAAAAGTATTCAATCATTCTTATAAATTTCTGCATTTAATTATTTTGGAAAAGTATATTTTATCGTGTTTGAACAAATTCCCGATCATTGTTGTGAATTAAAAGTTGAAGTATATTAATAAATTTTGACTTAAGGGGGAAACGTATATTGTATAGTTATATCAAGTTAGAACAAGCTATAATTATGTAAATGAGATATTGTTTCAATCGTTGAAGAATGAATTGTTTGATAAAATTTACGATAAAATGAATGAATCTTTCTTCCTTCATTAACATATCCGTTATTCGTAAGAATTGGAACAGGAAATATTTCTTTTTCTGAAATGGCCGCTAGTGCGGGAAAAAAAATTCAATCCGCAAAGGAAAATTCTTAGAAAGACAGAATTTGGTTTGATGTAACCCTTTATTTTAAAAGGTTTTATATTAGTCTCTGACACTTGAGAAGAATAGTTGTTTTTGATAAAACTTTATATAGTATTTTATACTTATATTTTCTTATACCAATATTTCAGGCATTATTATTATAGTAGCCAATAATTAGTATAGACATATTTTTCATATCTGTTTAACATCAATATATAAAAACTCATGACACTTATTTTTCATTTAAAATAATCTTTTATCTTGCTTTTTGTACATATTAAAATCAAAAGTCATAATTTACATTTTCCTTTCTTTTCATAAAAAATTAAAACACATTTTCTTATTTTATTTAAAAGAACATATATTCCGGTAGATTTTGAAATGTGTTTTAATTTTTTTATGAAAAGAAAGGAAAATGTAAATTATGACATTTGATTTTAATATTGTCAAAAAGCAAGATAAAAGATTTTTTTAAATGAAAAATAAGTGTCATGAGTTTTTATATATTGATGTTAAACAGATATGAAAAATATATCTATACTAATGGCTACTATAATAATAATGCCTGAAATATTTGTATAAGAAAATATAAGTATAGTACGGGCATTAAATAAGACAGTGATTTCTGTCGAAAAACACTAACTATATAGTATTTTATATTTGTATAGTATCGAACACAATTCAGAACAATGAATAAATAAAAATATAGTTATATTCTATTATCATTTTTAAGCTAATTTATAAGAGACAAGCTACGCTACTAACATTTTATTAACACAAAAATAAGTAGGTTGATATTCGATATAATAATACATATACGAGTATAAATTTATGTATGCTAGTTATATATTTTAAGTATATGCTGGTTGAATGAATACATCAGTTTTAACATACATAATTTATGTATACTGTGACAGCATTGAAAATAATTTCAGGATGGTCGATTAACTACTCAAACGTTATTTATTTACAGCTTCACGCATCATAGAAAACAGAAGAAAATTAAAATTATGTAAGTGAAGTCCACAGAATGGCGAGCTTAATCTCTGTCTGCAGATTTTTTCAATACTGTGGATGGGTCTGAACCGAATACAAATTGTACTTTATTTAAGCTCGGGTTTAAGTTTAGACCGTCCTGTGGATTTCAGCTTCTCGCCGCGTCCTGTTCATTGATATAAGGGATAGCAACTGTGCCTTCAGAAGAGCACAGAAAAATAACTGCTCTTAGTACAGTGCAAGCCAAAAGTCCTCTGAATGCCCCAAGTGTAGTCGTCTATATCTGCGATGGATTTTTTTGTGATAGCCGCTATTGAATGGGCAACGCATGTGCCATAAAAGTTATTATATTCAGGTTGTCTAAAATACTGTCAAAGTTAAGCTCTTGGCTTAAATGTTGTCTTTTCTACTGCCAGATGGAGAGTTTTGAAATGGAATTTATTTCATGTTTAATTGTTATGTTAAAGATTTTTATGATACATAATATGCATCGGTTCGAATGTGGGGGTGAATATTTAGATTTAACATCTGCCTCTATTGGCAGTTTGCTACTGAGTAGATTCAGAGAAGACTTTACAATGGCATTTTTGCATTTGGCTTTGGCGATTTATTTACTCTAATTCTCTATAATTTTGTTAATATGTTGTCACAGTCGATAGGGAATTCCTTTTAATGTGGAATTTTTATTTTCTTATTGCATGATTCTGTTTTAAGGTATCAAATAGATGTACTCTCTTACATTTGTCCAATAGATACAATTATAATATGGGGTTGCTCAATAGATAATCTCTAAACTGCAAGTTTTGGAGGTGTATTTCTAGTTCCAGAAGGATTTAGAATAGGGAATAGAAGGTTATTCTGACAGAATGACATAACAGTTAGCAAAACATAAGATGCCAAATTTGAATCATGCAAAAAGCTTCAGTTTAAAAAATATATATTATTGCATGCCTTTTCCTTAATAATCGTTTTAAATTACTTGTTTTACTGAAAGCTCAAATTTATGATCATTTATGTTAGCTAAAACATACTATTCATTTCCAAACGTAAAGATAAAATGTTTGTACTATTTTAATATAACAAAGGAACATAATGTACTTTGAAAATAGGAAATCCATTATACCTCCCACTCCCACATTCAAAAGATTCAACAATATACATGTTGCTAGTGAAATGTTACGCTTTTATGCGATTAATCTTCTCTTCTGACAGTTCTCTGTAGTATTTGAGACACGTTTTCTGAAAGTTATGCTCAAGGTTAGTCAAAATCAAACACGGTTGCCTGGAGATAAATTTTTTTATCAAAGACAATGTTGAAAATATACTATCATTTCAAACACATAAATATACACAAATACTGATATTTGAATATACAATACGACTTTCAAGTCACAAATGGTGGCTCATATTGCGACATCTAGCCTTACTTAAGAACTTAGCGTTAAAGATGGGCACATTTGTTCTTTTAATATACAAGGATGAAAACCTTTCGTGTATCCATGCATTTCGGCTTTTTAGTATTATTAAAATGCAATCCTTTTTTTAATATTTTTGTCTGTCGTTGTATCATAGGAGTTCTTCAAGCAACTTCTACCACTCAAATATAGCGGTGGAATAGATGCCAACTGTAGCAATTTTGACAATAAACTACCAACTTTAGCACAACGTTTGCTTGCATGATTTAGGGCATATGTATCTCAAATATTTAAATTATTCTTAAAGAAATTTAATCTTCCTTCACGATCTGGTAACCGAAGCTTTGTCATGAAATATTACGTTCAATCCTTTTCCATCCCCTCCAGGAATATCTGCAGTAGTGTTATGCTTATTTCAGTAAAATCTTTAGACTAAACAAAACAGCACACACTTTAAAATATATCATTTTTATTTTATTATTTTTGCAGTAATTTTTTATTTTCATTGCTACATGAAATGAGAAGTAAAATTAATTTCTAAAACTTTTTGCATTTATCGATCAAGTAAAAACACAGAAGCATATACAACCATATTTAACCATTAAGATAAATATTATTCTTTTGAATTAACTTTATTAATCTATTACGAAATATAATTAAAATGTTACAGACTATTTTATGTATATACATATCAGTTTTAAAGTTTCGTGAATCAAATGCATTCATTTTTAAAACATCATTTTTTTCCGCCTTACGCAAAATTTTCGGTTCGGTGGGACCTTGAAAACCTTTCCGTTTCCGCGTTAAGCAGATTCCGAATTAAACAGCATGGATTAATGTTATTTGTTTTGGGTTCGCCGGGACTTTAAAAATTTTCCGAGTTAGACAGATTTCCGGCTTACACAGACTCCGCTTATACAGAATATACTGTATATATATATTTTATCGCTATAGTGAAAACTATTTGCAGATTGTAATGTTTAATAATGATAATAAAAAATAGTTGTGTTAAAAGAATATCTTCCAATCTCGCAAGTTCAATAAAAATCCGGAAAAATTCCATTTTCAGGGATTTTGATGAATAAAGAAAATAATCTCCTGAAATCAGTTGGCGTTTCAATGTTAACATCTGCATATAAATTGTACAGATGTTTTCTTGTTTAGATATTTGATAATATTTAAACAAACCAGAACTCACCACGGGAAGTTAGCTGCACTTTGAGTTCAACCCACACCCTTCCCTTCATCCAACCAATGAGAGAGTTTGCTATTTACATTACTTAAATACATAATTTGTTATAATAGTGTCAAAACACTGTATTAAAAAAACTAGTGTCGTGACAGTATAAGATATACAATTTGTTATGTCATCTGTTTAAATCTGACTTTTAGGGGTAACATTGTACTGCGATTTGGTGGTAATGTCTGGTATCATGGACATTGATGTGTGTGGCCCTGATGTATCCACCTCTTGAATGGGACTCACATACCATTACGCTTCCGTTAACAATTTAACGCACCGCTTGACAGCTTTCGTGTGGCAGGAAAACTTTTTATCATCTCAGCCTGAGATACCACTTGATTGAACGAAGAAATGTATTTCATCATTCGTTATATTCTGCGAAATAGAGGTGGAGAGATGATAATTTTGCTACATTACAACCAATTAATTCTTTACAGCCTGCCGCATCGAAGTTTAAAGTAGGAGTGATAAAGATTTAGATGCCTTTACCCTATAAACATTTTGCCTGACTTTTAACACTCTTCTTAGCCCTAGCTCTCTTATGTGCCTCCTCTTATCAAAAACCATTGCCATCAGTAGGTTTTCTGGGTGCGCAAAGAACGAGTTTCGTTCAATTTCAGGGACTACACTTTCTTCAGGTTGTCACGCAAGTATCGAGACGTTTCTATTGCTCTGTACAGATGAATATATGTAATGTACTGTTATATATGTAATGTCTTTAATGTACTTACTGCATTTTATTTCAAACCAAACTGGCATGTAAGATTTTAAAATAAATGTCAACATGGCTTTTAAGGCATCCGATGGGTTTTCAACGCTCGCATAAAGTCGAAGGACTCTTTTTTGCAGAAGTGAGCCATCTGGCCTGTGAAATTGTGCCGGGGCACTCTTTGATAAGTCATTTGGAAAGTTGCTACTTTTAATTGCTTGATTTACGTCAAGAAGATATCTTTTGGTCCTTGCTTAACAGTTGTCTGTCCTCTTCTGGAATTTCACAATCAGTCAATTGAAAATTTATCACCGAGAGCTTTACACAACAATGAGATTCTGCCCAATTGGTCTACTAAATGATCTTGAGCCAGTCGTTTCAACATCCGAATGTTTAAAAAAATGGCGGAAATGTAATTTAAGAAAATGAAATAAACACACAACCCACTGCAGTGGTCGTCCGAGATGCGCTTCAAGCTGTCTGATAGCACCACCTTTCTATCCAGTATTGGTATCTGTACCACCACAGACAACGAAATCTAAGTATTCTAGTGAAACCCCTTGTTCATTAAGACATGATACTATTAAAGCTACAATGTCCTTAACAGACCCGGAGTTTGGAGACACATGGTCTAAATAAACTGAGCCATGTTCTTTTCTGATAGAATAGTGTTCCTCTTTAATAGTTTGACGAACCTGTTTAAATCCAATCCTTTCTTTAACTAGGGTATCGTCCTTTCTTCCGTCAAAATATATGCCATGTAGTTTATCTGAATCCAGTTGACTTTGCTATAAATTTTATTGAGGTATATGAGACTAGGTGGGAGCGCTTACGCCGACTTCAGCGCTGTTTTGCAATGTGGCTAGTGACAGTTGGGTGAACTACTAAACTTTTCAACCTGGAACGAACTCTTCGTGGTAAGTTCTAGGTTGTTTAAAAATAACCTCATTAGTATCAACATTTAAATCTTAACCTGAGACCGCAAACTGACCTCAGTTGTTTATATTCTTAATGCATGAAAATCACTCAAAATTGAATTTTTCGCCGATTTTTATTGAACTTGCGGGATAAAAAAAAAAAAAAAAAAAAAAAAAAAAAAAAAAAAAAAAAAAAAAAAATCTCTAAACACATTTATTATTATTATTATTATTAAACATTACAATCTGCAGCTATTTTTCACTATAGCGATAAAAAAATATATAAACGTAAAACAATATAATTCTGAAAAAAATTGGAAATTTAATTTTTTTTTTTAATTTTTAGGCGGTTTGCGGGATGGAAGATAAAGTGCGATGTGACGAATTTTTTTTATTTTTCTTCTACTTACCAGTCGCAATTTTTCCGCAGTATAGCGACACGGAAATATTAACTTGACTTTTTTCGCACCACCCTAACACACAAACAGAAGGAAAGAGAGAGAGATTTCAGCAAGTGTGGAAACAAATTTGCATTATCAGGTATCTATTGCCATCTAAATTAAATATTGATAAATAAGAATGCATACTAGCACATCCCAATAATATTATAAATGTCAATGTGTGTCCGAAAGTTTGAATGAAGTCAACATCAAAACGGGTGAATTCATGCTTTTGTATCTTTGCATATAGATGGATTATGAAACGGAAAATAACATAGACTATGTTTTATTTATTTTATTCAAATATTTCACTTAATAATTCCAAATTTCATACTTTTTCAAACAGAATCAATTGACGTTTTTCCTGTAAAATTTGACGATCTTTCTTTCCCGTTGCCAAGAAAATCAAAATCTGGAATAATAATAATTTCTCTTCGGCAATTAATTTTTAATTCAACAATTTCCAAGCGAAAACTGAGAATAAAAAGAAAATAAATATGACGTCAAATTTAGAACGAAAAAAATTAAGTATTTTTTATTACAATTAAAACATGAATATCGGTTACGTTAATAAGGGTTTTTCTGCCCAAAATGGCGATATAATTCGAAGGAAAAAGAATGAAAAAGAATTATATTATTAATAAAATATTTCACTTGGAAAAATATGGCGTTATTCTTGAAATAAAATAGGTATTTTCAAGTATTCGTTAAAAATACAAGGAGCATGAACATCAGCAACTAATGAAAATGATAAAAAATGATGCCATATTTAAAATGAATGAGAAATTTTGATACTAATATTTGTTAATAAGTATGAATATAAGTTACATACAAATGAGAGTTTGTATTCAAAATTGACCTTATGATTATCAGTAGAAGACATTTTTGTGGAAAAAAGGGGAAATAAAACGGATTAATATATTTTTTGGCACTATTTTCTTTTTAAAATTAAAACGAATTTAATTTCAATTCGTATAGCTGGTCAAAAACATGATTGAAGTAAATTTTACAAAAAGTAAAATCATATTTTCACACATTGAAGCTTTATGAATGAATTTATTCCACAGAAGCAAAAATCGTCTGTCAACCTATTGACATTTACAACCAAGGATGTAAATTAAACTTCAGTACATTTAAGTGGAAAGTTATTGCGCCTACGAACTGAATTTTAAACAATTATGCAATATTTTAATTAATTATTTTTAACAGATGGCAGAATAAAAAATTTCCCAAAACCGTTTTTATTAAATGGTTTTATCGGGTAAAAATGATGTAATATTTTTTCATGTAAAGCATTCATTTTAATTAGAAAACATTAATATATAATTGTTTTAATTTCGTCAAAGTGGTGTAATATTCATTTCACAAACTTATAAATTAAAAATGAAATCTTAAAATAAGAATTTACATTTCAGAAATCCTGTTTTGTATCAAAAGCCGCATTATTTCAAAATGTAACTTTAGCTTACATTTTAAATACATTTTCTTGCTTGAAATTTAGCATTTAGTAAAAATGAATTTCAATATTTTTTCTTAATGTACATGTACAATAATATTGGACTTCATTAAGAGATTTCATGTTTTAATTAAGTTAAAATGCACATTTTTACATGATTCATGAACTGAAAGAGTATATATAAATAAATATATATATTTATATATTGACAAGTATTATTCCATACGAAAACCCAGGTGACGTCGCCATATTTTAAATCCTTAAGCAGTTTTCTTTCAGAAAATATTAGCATTTTATTGCACTTATACAAAATGGTTTGACTTCCACAGAATTTACCATTCGCAAATACATGTTTAACATCCTTTTACCTTAAAATCTCCCAGAAATTCAATGTAAGAAAGTTTAACAAGTAATTTTAATCAGAGATTAGGCTTCACATATGACATCGTTTACATGTAAAGAAAAGGTGAAATCACTAATTAAGCAATAAATTCGCCTTTCACCTCACATCCTTCTAATTTTAAAAGGCGCCTTGATTATCGAAACGCGAAAGAGAAGAAGGGAAATTTTCTTTTGATTTTAAAATTTCTAAATCTATAGTTAAAAAATCTCTGAAACACACAATCTCTGTCCCCCCCTTGGAGCATATTCCTACAAATAGCCAATCTTCCATAATCCAACATTACAACACAACAATCGATATGAAAATATTTAGCCGTAACTAGACTGCTTTTTCCATAAATAGATGCCTTCCGCGATTCAAAGAAATAAGCAATAAAATTGCTTAAATAATAAACATTTAAGCTTCGAGAGTCTTCGGAGCGTTTGATATTATTGTATAAACCGTGCTAAAGCTATTAAAAATGTGGTATGATGAAATGAAAATGTAATAAATATTTGATAATAAAGATATTTCTCGTGCCTTATTATTTATTTTTGACTTTTGATGCTTCACTGTGTCTGATATTTTTAATATCATTTATCTTTTTTTCTTTTCCGAGGTGTGATGTTTTGGAAATGTTGTATGTTGATTTTTCGATT
Organism: Maratus speciosus; assembly: GCA_963932465.1. Classification (NCBI taxonomy): domain Eukaryota; kingdom Metazoa; phylum Arthropoda; class Arachnida; order Araneae; family Salticidae; genus Maratus; species Maratus speciosus. Next base: position 532,410,965 of record OZ010788.1, on the reverse strand, counting down.
ATTCTAATCAATTCAAAGACACGTCTGAATTGATCTGTTAATAATCACTATTTACTAATATATCTCTTTAAATAATATTCTTTGTCACGAAAACATAAATCAATATCCATGAACGGAATAAGTATAAAATAGAATAAATATAAATAATAAAATAGAATAACAGAGATGTAAATTTATTCTTCATTTAATCATAGAAATCGAGTAAGAAATTTCAAGCTCACGAAAGAGATTTAAATTATCTTACATATAAAAACAAAAATAAGCAAATTGGGTTTATTAGAAGTGTTTCTACTACAAAATATAATAAGAGGTTAATTACATATACTATTAATTATCGAAATTTTTTGCTTAATTGATGAATTTATTCTTCTTTAAATGTTAAGTGAACGAAGTCGCGGGTAACAGCTAGTATAGAAATATTTTCTTCCTTATTTTCCCTAATTTATTATTTTTATAAACCTTTGCTTGGCTTATCCCTTTTTTAATGTTTGCTGGTTTCATCCATCAATAATAACTGTAGATAAGTAACTAATTTTAACAGTACTTTTCCGTCAGTTTATTCTTTACGCTCCATGCAGTCACCGTCGTCACCTATTTTCTAAACCGTCCAACGCGAACAACTTTTCTTTTACCAATATCTTATAAAACAATGTATCTGATATACACAATTGGAGTTACGATGTTCCACTGGATCATCACAAATCCCGATTATCTCTATAAATATTTCAGATATACATACCAAGAATATCATTCAACCACCTAACAATCCCATTCTTATGACTAAACAAGCTGTTTTAGTGGCTAAAAATGCGTTTGGCTATTTAATTATGAACCCAGAATTGTATATCTAATATAACAATATGCCGTACGGCCTAGGAGATACGACATTTTTGCTGAAAACTTGCACATTCATAAGAAAAGCCAGGTGAAGTCGATCCTCCATGAAAATGCCTGATGTTGAAGACGGCTAAGAAATTGTTATTATTAATTGTTCTACAAACAGAAATTGTTATACCACAAAAGAAACTTTTTCAATGCACCATAAAAAAGGGAAGCACAAGTGTGCTCTTGCCTGCTGGGAATTTTGCTTTCCCCAGAAGAAATCGTCAGTCGAAGAGTATGCTATAGGAGACTTATGGTGAGTCTGTTCTTCCCTGTAGCACAGTTACACTGATAAAAATTTCACCGTTGGATTACGGGGAAAGCTTGGCAGCACAGATTCCAGCATTTTCTATAATATTACAGTATGTACCGTTATCTATTGAGACTGTATTAGGCCGTAAATGACAGTAAATTTTTTGAACGTATCTGACCGTAAATCACATTAACTTTCAAGACCGTACCTGACCGTAAACCACAGTAACTTTCAAGAACATATCTGACCGTGAATCACAGTAATAGGAGTGTATTTGACCGTTTATGACTTTTTTTTCCCTTTTTTTGTTAGTATCAATTATTTTGTTTCAATTCCCATTAGAAAGATATAAATTCTCTGTGTTTTCTATCTTTTAGGGAATTGAAACTGCATTTTACGTAAGTGCTAGCAACAGCGATAGATAATATTCTAATTTTAGTGGATTATCAGCCTTCTCATTCTAAAACATTATAATTGACAGCTTTTTATGTATTTACATGTCATTTATATATTCGCTATGTTTCCGTTTTAATTTAAAAACTATCAAAAGAACGTTATTGTAATGTGTAATAAACAAGGAATAATAATATTATTATTACTGGATTATTATTATATTACATTATTGTACATTATCAGTAATCTGTCTTCTACAAAATTCAATCTCAGAGAAATGGATGCTTCACAACACTTAAAACTTAGATTTCCAGTTTTAAATAAATTCATTTAAAATAATTTTCCAGATTTCAGTAACCGCTTTCCTTTCTACACCCTGCAAAGTTAATATCGCTAAAATCTGATGTTTAAAAAAAATTAATAAATAATAAAACTCCAAACACCCCCCCCCCACCCCCCCTTCACACACATACACATTACACAGAATTAAAATTTTCAATTTTTCTTAAAAAAGTATACTTTATTAATTGTATTAGCAGAAATGTATTGAACGAGAATCTAATGAAAAGGTAAACAGTCTATTAAAACCCTTTAGCTATTGTTATAGTTTTTATTTAATATCTTTTCAGCAATTGGTGTGAAATATAAGAAAAATACCTTTACAATATTAAATTAAATTACATAATAATTGGCAAAATTATAAAATATTTTCACAACTATTGCCTACCTCTTTTATTAATTTGAATTCCTGTTTCACTGCAATATAAATTTTTTGATAATCGTAGCAATTTTTCTATTTTTTATTTATCCATTTTTTTATTATTATTATTGTTATTATTTTAGGATGAGGAAAGGAAAGGTGGTGAGTGTAATTTGGGGGACAATTTTAATTGAATTTGTTAAAATGTTTTACAGTTGCGAACTGTGCATTTTTCTGAGATTGAATATACCGGGTGTCCCAAAAAGGACTGACTGATTTTAAAATTCAATAACTTCCAAACGGTTACAGATATTAAAAAAAATTCTTGCAGGAGGGTTATGCATAAAGTCAAAAGTTTTATTACAGTGATTTTCGATTTTAGTTCGAATTACAAACAATAGATGGCGCTGTAAGCAATAGTCGCTAAATACAGGCGCGATTTTTGGTCCTTTCTGTTGTTCCATGCAGAAAAAGGAGATGGAAATGTATTATCCGGGTCACGAAGTGCCAAAAATCGAGCCTGAATTTAGCGTCAGTTGATGGCAGCGTCATCTATTGTTTGTAATTCGAACTAAAATCGAAAATCACTGTAAAAAAACTTTTGACTTTATGCATAACCCTCCTGCAAGAATTTTTTTAATATCTGTCACCGTTTGGAAGTTATTGAATTTTAAAATCAGTCAGTCCTTTTTGGGACACCCGGTAGATTACTGATAATGTAATTAAATAACAATGTAATAATAATATAAAAACATAATAATAATATAACAACGTTATAATAATATAAAGGTATAATAATTTAGTAATATAATAATAGATTAAAAACACAATAATAATGTATTAACAATATGTATAATAAAATAATGTATTATTATATTATTATTCCTATTTTATTACACATTAGTACAATGATTTTCTTTAAATTATAACGGAAACTTATGCGAATATTTAAATGATCTGTACACAAACATCTGCCACTTACCTTGTTTTAAAATGGAAAGGCTGGCAATCATCTAGAATTAGACTATTATCCATCACTGTTACAGCTAGCATCCTCTAGCACTTACGTACGGACAATCACTTATAGGCAAGATGGCTGTCACCAGCACTGCTATTGAATTTATCTGTAAAAAACGTGGTCTTAGATTGCTAGATGCACGCGCCGCTGTGCCAGCGTAATCCACCGTTAGATCACGGTTAGCGATCGCGAGTAACAGTAATTTACTAGACTAGCCCGTGATCTGCCGTTAAAGGCTGCGTTACATTATCCCCTCGGCCGTATATGACTGTTAGATTGAGGTTAATACTGAAAAACTGATCAGTTACGGTCAATAATATCTTATTGTAGTCAGTGACTGATATTTACTACAATATTTACTACAAGCGCAATATTTACTACAATACAGTAATTTACAGTAAATTATGCAGTAAAGTACTATAAAGCAACAACTATTTTTACAGTGTAGATGATGGTTTGAGATGTTAAAGAAAGAGAAGGACAATCAGCTTTAGAGGAAGATGGACACGGAGTCAACATAATACCGTCGCTATTATTGTCAGAGAACATCGTTAACTTTGAAAACTGTTTAAAATGCTGCAGTTATAATGGTGTGCCACCCGAACGTTGGTAACAGAAAAGAGAAGATGAGATGTGTTTTTGCGCCTTGTATCGCGAGACTCCTCATACCCGAACAAGAGCACGTTCGCGCGGAGGTTGTTCGAAACTGAAGGTGATGTTAAATGAACATGACACGAATCCCCTAATTTAATAATACGCTTTGACTCGTGATTTTTTTTTAGGTGAAAGCAAAATTTCCATCAGACAAGTCTTGATCACTGCATATGCTACTTGCATCGTTCCCGTAGGCGATGCTGAAAGTATTTGAAATATCATTGCTGCCACTGACGTATTACTGGAAATAAATGAACAAAAAAATTACCACATATCCATTGCATATTAAATTAACAATGGAAAATAAAAGTAAATTTTTGTGCAATAAAGTATTCTAATACAAAAATTATGATTACCTGTATTGAATAGCCCTCGTATATTGCGTTTCTTGGCCGATACAGTAGGAAATATAATAAAGTAATGGCATTCATATACTTTTCAACAGTGCAGCAGTACATTCCAGTTAAAAGTTCATATTACTTTAAAACAAAAAGTTAAAATCATCGCTGTATTTAAATTGATTCAAGGTTTGTTTGGAAAAACCGACCAGCGTAGCTGTCGAAGCCTGCTAGTCAGTGCTAAAAGATTTTTTTATCACTTCAAGAGCAGAAGAAATGGTTTTCTTATTGTTTACACACTGCCTTGTACAAATAATAATGATAATAATAATAAAATCCTATTCGAATACAAAACATTTTTCTACCTTAAATGGACTCCAATAAAAAGAAATCCCTTGACAGAAAATTCTTGCAAGAACAGAATTCCGTTCGGTACTTCAATTTATTTCAAATGAAAAAAGCTAACGCAATGCTTTTCTAAATAATCAATCTTTCTCTTTCAGGCACGGAAAGATTTCCTAGAACTACGAGAGCAGACGAAAATACTTTAATTTTTATTTACACTTTTCTATGCATAAAATACTTTTCTGTTCGAATAAATATATATATATATTTTTGCCTTTTGAAATGGTTTTCTAACAAGATAAATTTCGGAAGCCAGAGAATTACTCCAATAGCATGAGAATGCTTCGAGTGTCGGTGATTTCAGATGACATAGATTGACTGAGACGCAAAGAACTAACTGAGAGAAAATACAACACAAGATTATAGACTTGGAGGTGGCTCACAGACCATCACCTCATGGAATCGACGGCTCAAATTCCAGGATTAGACAGAAATAACTTAGTATATTAAAATACAAGTGGTCTGCCAAGTCATATCTTGGTGGAAACCATATGCAGGCCCGATTTTAGCGGTTTATCGGTAAGTTTACCATTATGTTTTCCTGCACTGAATGGTATGAAAGCACGGAGGACTGGGAGCGGAAAACACAATACAAAACCTCCCAGTCAACTACTAAATTCGTAACACATACTAGACAATTTCACCATAAAATATAACAAATAAATACACAATCTTGCTTAATGGTACACAAAACACGAACTTTAATAAGCTAACTTCTACGTTTTGAGCTGTTTCTACTGCCGTCTTCAGGAAAATATGATGGTAAAAATGCTCAAAGTTCAGAGACGAAAGCTGCCTGTGCAAGAGTTAAGTTTCGACTAATTATCTCTTCCACAGGAAGCTATCGTCTCTGAACTTTGCGCCTTTTTACCATCATATTTTCCTGAAGACGGCTGTAGAAATAGCTCGAAACGTAGAAGTTAACTTTAGCTTATTAAAGTTCGTGTTTTGTGTACCATTAAGCAAGATTGTCTCTTTATTTACTAAAATTCGGGGTTGTAGCTGTTTTCCACCAAGATATGACTTGGCAGAACAGTTGCATTTTAATATGCAAATCGAGTTTTAACTAATTCTGGAACTTCAGCCGTCAACTCGATGAGGTGATAGTTTGTGAAGCCGCTTCCCGGTCTATTAGTTATTATGTGAAAGTCGGTGATAAGAGACAGGCAAAAGTAATAAACCATAAATTTTCATTAAAAAATACACAAATATACTCTTTAAATTCTTAATACCCACGGAATAAAAAATTACACGAATATTATATAAACAAATACCACGAGTTTTCTATATACTACTCCGTAGGAAGTAATAAAAGTCTTTGATGACGTCGTTTACTTCTGATCACTGAATCTTAATAATTTCTTTAAAAGCATTTGAAGAGCGCTTAGAAAAATTTTCACTGAGGCCGTCATGGATGATGCTAAAGTCTATATTGTATGTTCGTTACTGCTTAACTTCTATTTACACTCTTCTCTGCACATATAAGCTCAGAAAATGTTTTCGAATAAATAACACTATTTCTTCCTAAAATGGTCTCTAACAAGAAGAAATTCCCATGATAAAAAATCCCTAGTGAAGCAGAATTCCGTTTGGTATTTCAATTTATCTCAAAAGGTTTTATATTTTTTGGCACTCAAAGGAAATAGCTGGATAGTATTGAGTATATTTTTTATCTATTTTATAAATCAAAAACATATCCGTCAGTAACACTGCAGTCATTTTGATAGTAGAAACACATGACTTATAAATTTTGCTTTTACTACAATTTTTGTAACTTCTAGGTATCATAGAAATTTAATTTTTACACTGTCGAATAAAAAGAGTGTTCTTACAAATGCATTTTTTTTAAACTGTGTCTGAATTTATTGAATTTTTAGGGTTTTAAAATAATTTTCAAACATTGATGTTTTAAAAAAAATCTATCTATATCGCGTGCAAACCCGATTACGAAAGATGAATTCTAGTTCAGCATTACTTTACGCCTGGTACACACCATAACACAATGAAAATCTCGACAATAAATAACTAAAGTAATAATGTAATGTATATAAAACACAAATTTAACAGATATGCAATTGCACTACGCTCTTAAATCACTGAAATTATTAAGGTTGATGCAAGCAGCGAAATCTTGCATGACATACGGCTTATATGAAAGTGTCGCTTTTAAGGGGGACGATGGACGTTTAAAAAAATGTCTTTTAATTTTTATAATAAAAATTTGAAACTTTGTGCAAATATACATTTAGCCATAAGTATATAGAATCCTTAAAAGAAATTTTTAATATTATTATAATTTTAAGATCTTTTTAAATTTTTAAAATTTTAAGATCTTTTTAAAATTTGAAAATTTTAATACGAAATTTTAAATTGCTCCTTGCGTCTTAATTTTTTAGATAGTTCCTCGATTTTGGATTTTAATCACGTAAAACTTTATTACAAACAAATCTGTGTATCGATTTTTTAATCCCTTAAAAGCTACTTTTTTAGAGATATTTTTCTGAATTCCATATCGATTTTCATCAAATTTCTGCCTTATAATAAGTTAAAAATCTAATTTAATTGTCTTAATGTAGTCTAATTTTAAAATGCATACACAGTTTTTTTAAGCAATATCAGGATTCTTCCTTATCAGTTTCATGAATTTTGATCAAAAATTAAGTAGCAAGGTGCATTTCAAAAATTTTAAAAAAGCTGAAAATCAGTATAGATTCAAACAATTTTAAAGCATATTTATTAAAAGGTCGATAAATTGTTTATGAACAACACTAAAACACTTGTAACTTTACGTAAAATAATCGCATCTGCATGCGGTTTTCCACGAATGATTTAGTTACAAATTGGAGAATAACAACACACAGAAAAAGAAATGTCGATCTTTGTTCAAATAAAGGTTCACGGTCCCCTTAACAAATTTCAAAATTTTATTTGAATACATAATTCATATATATCTTCCAAAATTGGTTTTCAATGTTGTTACTGGGCAATCTAAAAATATATTATATATTAAATGAGAAAAATCCATTCAAGTTTTCATTAAGTATATATCGTTTTCACCTATATTCTCTAACCGGGGAAACTCGGGTTGGATATGTTAGTTTTTATAATCCCATACAAAGGAGAAGGGCAGATACGGGTCATTACTAGCCTTCCGATATAATGAAAAAATTTTGTTCTAATAAAATGTTTTGGTAGTTTTAACGTAACTTAGGATCGATGTTTTCTGCTTTTCTGCTTTTTATTTTTCGTAGATATTTTAAATGAGTAATAAACTAGCAGAAACATAGCTTTATTTAGCAAACTTAAAACCTTTTTAACAATTTCCAACACAGTTGAAATGTATTTATGACTTTGATTCGTCTGTCTCTGTATCTTGCCGTTTGTTCTTGTTCAATTCTCGTAAATTGTTCGGAAATTCCTGTAGTTTCAAATTTACTATAGAATGGTCGGTATTGATAACGAAGTGTGTAGTGTTTATAGTTTGTTTACAATGACCCGTAAAATAATTCCATTATATTATGATCTATAGTGAAAAATCGCTTGCGCTGCATTTTATTGATGCTACTATACTTCAAACATAATGAGGTTGATATGCATCACTAAGGTTTCACTGAAACCTGCTTTCTCAGGAGTATAGAATAAGTAGCATTTATAATTAATTCACAGGAGCACACAAAACAATTCCATTACGCTTTGATCTATGGGGAAAACGTTTACGGTACATTTTAATGATTTTATGATGCCTCAAATATAATGACATTAAAAAAGTCATTGTGTTTCACTGCAACATGTTTTCTACAGTCTATGAAGTGCAGAGCATTCATCGTTCACTTATAAGAGACGCAAAAAATATTTGGTTACAAAACTGACAATGATCCATAAATACCAGAAGTGCGTTAATGGCCGTGGTGCATCTTAAAACTTATGTTTTTTGAGTGTATCGCGTCGTGCGTTTAAATTTTATAGATTATGTACAGAATTCCACGAAAGAATTCACACGCATGACCGGATATTGTCAGAAATTGCTGCTAATGGATTTTTACTCAGGATTTACTGTGTTTTTTGATTTGCTTATTTAAAGATGTATCATTTTATTGTATGGAAAAGGGAAAATTCTTGATAATATTCTATTAGTGTTGGAAAGTATCTCATGATCTATGACTGATGCATGATTTTTTGTTCTTGTTTTTTTATCAATTTGATTTTTCACGATATGTTGCGTTCGTAATAGCAGACTATATCTAAAAGTATTCATTCTTTTTACACGCTTTAATTTAACTTACCTTGGTATTTGTATGTAAACATGGAATGTTGTAATCGATTTTTCTGTTATAGGTTATTCTGTAAAGTTCTCGGAAAATCGAATGAAGTTACTTCATATATATTTTTTAAAGTTTAAGATATATATACCTGCAGTTCTAATATTTATAACAAGTTACGCTTTCGATATCGTATATGACATCCATCGTAAACGATTCTAAGTTATGTTTCTATAACGAAACATGAAGCAATTGATATTCTTTACATATTATCCGATATTGACCATAAGCTAAAAATACGTAACTCACCATTTCCGCAATGACAAATACTCCAGTGGTAGGGGCGCAAAAAAGGGCCGAATTCGGAATTAATTAGGGGAAAGCTGGAAATTGTTTTAATCCCTTCAGTTTAGGTCTAGAATGAATATGCTATGTTTTCTACCTCGTACTAGGTGAGCGTTAGGAAATATGTATAGAATTATAGTCAAAAAACACGTTTTTTTTAACACTATAACAGTATCTCCAAACAGCTAACTCTGTCAAACACATTGTCAATACAAATGTTTTAGAGCTCAAAATTCTGAGTAAAATGAGTACCTACACTTAATATTTTTGTTGAACATTAAAGTCACAATTCCAGTTTAAAATTTTAGACCCATGGTCAGGGCGTTGAACTCAGAATTAATTAGGAGAAAACGGGAGATTATTTTAAACCCTCCAGTTTAGGTCTAAAATGAACGTACTATGTTTTCTTCCTCGTACAAGGGTGAATGTTAGAAAATATGTACATATTTATTTTCGAAAAATACGTTTTTTTTTTTTTTTTTTTTTTTTACCTTAACAATATCTCAAAACAGTTTACTCTATAATAAACATTGTCAATACAAATGTTGTAGAACTTAAAATTCTGAATAAAATGAGTACAATCATTACTATTTTTGTTCAACATTAAGGTCGCAATTCTATTTCAAAATTTTGCCTTAGTCGCTAATCAAGAGCTTGAAGTCAGGAGATACCAAGTTATCTTAACAATATCTCAAAACAACTAACTCTATCAAAAACATTGTCAGTACAAAAGTTGTAGAGCCTAAAATTCTGAGTAAAATGAGTACCTACACTTAAAATTTTTGTTTAATATTAAGGCCGCAGTTTTGAGATATTGTTAAGTTAACTTGGTCTCTCCTGGCTTCAAGCTCTTGATTTGAAAATTTTTGAAATAGAATTTTGACCTTATTGTTGAACAAAAATATTAATGATGGTACTCATTTTATTGAGAATTTTAAGCTCTACAACATTTGTATTGACAATGTTTTTGACAGAGTTAGCTGTTTGGCGATACTGTTATGGTATGTAAAAGAACGTGTTTTTTTTACTATAAATCTATACATATTTCCTAACGCTCACCTAGTACGAAGGCGAAAACCTAGCATATTCCCTCTAGACCTTAACTGAAGGGATTAAAACAATTTTTAGTTTTTTCCTAATTAATTCTGAGATCAACCCCCTGACCACGGGTCTAAAACTTTAAACTGGAATTGTGACCTTAATGTTCAACAAAAATATTAAATGTAGGTACTCATTTTACTCAGAATTTTAAGCGCTACAACATTTGTAATGACAATGTTTTTGACAGAGTTAGCTGTTTGGAGATAGTGTTATGGTATGTAAAAAAACGTGTTTTTTTACTATAAATCTATACATATTTCCTAACGCACACCTAGTACGAGGGGTAAAACCTAGCATATTCATTCTATACCTAAACTGAAGGGATTAAAACAATTTCCAGCTTTCCCCTAATTAATTCCGAATTCAACCTCCTAACCACTGGACTAAAAACGTTAAAAACGGATTTATTTTTAGTTTTTTCTTCTCTTACGTAGCCAATAAAAAAACAGGACATTTTTCAGAAAGCCATAACGGGTATTAACTGTAACTATAATTATTGGTCAAGATGAGGTTGTTTTGGTTTGATAAACCTCTTGAACGTATTTTACCTTTTCTTTCAGGGTTGCCAATTTTCGTAATATTAGCCAATTTAGCTATTTTGGATCATCGCTGTTCAAAAATATTTTCAGTTATATAAATATTTCCTTCGGACTCTTATATTTTGTTCCAAATTCAAAGTAGTGCGGAAGATAATGCAAAAGTACACTGCAAAATGCCTCTTCTGCAAATTATCGTTAAGTGTTTTGGCAAGGATGCTGCTTGCGAACTTTAACTATATTCTTATTTTCGAAATGGTTTTGAAATATGGGCAATAGGGAACGAAATTATCGGACGTTCAGCTTATTCTAGTTCCTTTATGTCATATTGACGTCACATTCTATATCGAAATCATAACGAGATGAAAAGCCTCTTTCTTGATCATGAAATATAAATCTCAGCACTTACAGAATGAAAAGTTAGTGAAAAATATGTAATTTTGTCTCTGTCGTAGATGTATTGTTAAATAAATGGAACTGTACGTTATTTGCCTAATAGGATGTCATTTGCGCAGGCTTTTCTTTACTATTAATTCCAACAACAAGCTCTGGCTGTCAGCATCGTCAAAATGAAAACTCAAAGAAATTTTCAGTCGCAGAAAGCCATATTGATAAGATATCTTCGATTTTTTTCCACTTTTTTGTATCATTTAAAATTCATATTTTATTAACCGACGTTGTTTTGACTGACCGGCGATTGCTTTGAAGTATTAGGCACGCTCTTATATTATAGTTTAACAAATGATAAATTTGATATCTAGGTTCGTCATTAAACACGCTACATATATAAGATGTGTTTTTTGTTAATTAAAAAATATAATGAAAATCATAATATTTATGGAATAATTCTATGATTTTGAGATGTTATTTCCGTGATTTAGAAACATCTTTTAATTTTATAAATGTCAATACGGCATTATTACAACTCTCTTAAGTGGTGACGAAGTAATACATGTATCTTGATCCTAATAAATATGTTAATAATTTTACTAACAAAAATTATGTCGGGCTGCCTGTCAATATAACAAGAGTGTTTTGTGGTAGCCATTTAGTCATTTAAATTTTTCCCAACAAAACTTATTTTGCATACCAATTTTTCCCATAAAACCCGATTGCGGAAGATAAAATTAAAATAATATTTTTAATGATTCCAAAAAATTTAATTTTTTTGTAGAAAAGTGAATGCTTTTCACGAGGCGATGTGGATCTATACGCATTACATTCGTATCTATACACATAATGCTTGTGCAATAGCATATACGTCTTTGAAAAATCAGGACTACTTTGTATTTAAAGTACATTATAATACTATTAAAACTGGGTTCTCATAACTGAAACATAACTTCGTAGATTCAAATACATCACGTATACTCAGAAAAACTACCGAAAATATTTCAAAATACAAATTCTTGATTTTGAGATAGATCCTATTGTTAAAAGTTATTTAACATCCGCTGATTGAGTGCTCATGCACATATGCTCATAATGTCCAAAGTTTAGCAAGAATGTAAGAATTATCTAAAAAGCTAGAAATATTCTATTAAGGTGAAAAAGCTATCGAAGTATGATAACAAATATCTATGCTTGTTTTGCAAAGAAGTTGAGATATCTAGAAACGAAGATGTCCTTAACTTCCTAGAAAATACAACTTTTAACAAAAGATGGAACCACTTTCAGAAAAGCTAAAAGCACATAATATATGTATAAAAAAATTACATCTCTCCTATAGATTATGAAATACTTTTCAAGAATATTGTAACTGAACTTCAACCTTTGATTCAGTGAAAAATGATACATAAATAAAAAGCTCAAAAAAACGCATAACACACTTGGAAACGTTCTTTCAGCAATTACTCCCAGTAGTCGCTAAAGTATTTGAATTCTTTTATGCTATTCCTTATATGATCTATGGATGTTTATACACACCATTTGTTATGGTAAAGTTTAATTCAGCTGGAAATTAATACACCCAAACACGCCTTTCCGTCAATTGCCATACATAATAGATAATGTATCCACTATCTGGAGTCCTGTATATAAATTCATTTATATTCTACAATCATTTATTCATATTTTAAGATATATTTAAAATGCAAAAAAAAAACTGTTAAAACGCACTCTCAGTAATTCACGCCCAAAGACGGTAATTTTTAAGAGTTCTTTTGTGAATTCATCTACGTGATCTATAGAATATATGCACAAAACATGATAGGGTCAGGAGGGGTAATTATGACCACTTTTTACATTTTCAATTTTTTTTTTGCTCATTTCTATTTGGAAAAGTGGTGTTTTTACACTGTAAAAAAATCTGTAAATTTACTAAAGTGTTTCTAGGAAACTGTGATTCCTAGAACTTTTTATGAAACGGCAACAATAAAAATTCTTGTAACAGACGCTGTTACAGGAATTTTTGTTGTTGCCGTTACATAAAAAGTTCTAGGAATCCCAGTTTCCAAGAAAAACTTTAGTAACTTTACAGATTTTTTTTTACAGCGTAGTACATAGGAAGTACCTTTGATCTTTTAAAAACACCTTTTAAAAGTTTTAATTCTCATAGCTGTATTTTTAAGTTAAAAAGATGGTTATAATAACCCCACAAAAAACTTGCAATCACATAAGTTTGGAATAATTAATACCACTTGTGGGGAAATTATGACCACGCTGTAAAAAAAAATCTGTAAAGTTACTAAAGTTTTTCTACGAAACTGGGATTCCTAGAACATTTTATGTAACGGCAACAACAAAAATCCATATACCAGATATACTTTTGCCCCGAAAATCAAAAACTCTGTAAGGTTACTAAGAATCATTTAGGAAACCGGGATGCCTAGAACTTTTCTTCTAACTGCAACCAGGGTTACAGATAAAATTTTAGTAAGATTACTGTAATTTTAGCAGATTAATTTCTAAAGCTACAGGTTTCTGTATCTTTACAAAAACTAGTTTGGTAGATTTACAGCTTTTTCTATACAGTACAGATGAAAGTGTAATACACTGTTAAACATTTTTCAGCATTCTGGCAGGTCATTCGACGGTTTTTTGAAAAAACGGTTTCATAACCATAATTTAACTATATGCTGATCATAAAATGGACAATAATATGGTCAGAATAGTGTTAAAAGTACGGTTGTGTAACCGTTTTTGGAAAAAAATGGTCAAATGACCTGTCAGAATGCTGCAAATTTTTAAAAGTGTAAGCATGCAATTTTACATCTGTAGAACTACAGATTTTTTTTTTTTTTTTTTTTTTTTTTTTTTTACTGTGTGCTATATTTTCTCTTTATACTTGCCAATACACAATTGTTTGGGATAATTGAGACCACTTTGAACTCCAAAGTGACAAGTCCGTTTATCAAAAGTTTAGTAAATCTTAGTTTCAAATTGCTATTCGGATCTCAAAAGGGTTTCAGACTAGTGATAAAGAATATCTAAGATGAAATATACATTATGAGGTTAATACCTAAGCTTGAAACAAAATTTGGCCATACACAGTTTTCACCAATTCACCAATATGATGGCGGTCATAATTACCCCGTTGTCATAATTACCCCACCTGACCCTACACTTAAACTGAGTAACCTCAGAAAAGTATATTATAACTGAAAACGGACTTCCAGCAGCTATCACTCATATGCACTTCTCTAATCGCATTCTTTTGCGTTCTCCCGTAAACGAAATATAAATTCTGCGCAATCTATATTTTGCAAAAAGTATGTTGTAGTGTACCTCAGTGATGCATATCAATTCCATTATGTGTGAAATGTTCTAACATTCTATTATGCTTGTAGTAGTGCAAACATTTTCCTCATATCCCATAACGTAAAGAAATTATTTTGTGTGTCTCTATTTAAAATGGATTGTGCTACACATCCAATGAAATTGTATGACGAAGTCTATAACATGAAAACGAATTTTTAATAGGTAGTAATGCAATTTGTTTTAGCGATTATAAATAGGGAAAGGCTTGTAGTAACTCTTAACCCTAGAACGCTCCTCATTCCGTACCTACGAATCAGTCCCTCGGGTCTAAAAGGACCCATGCATGTTTCGCACTTAAATTCGGCAGTCTACAAGCAATACATTTTTTCTTTTAATAACAATTGACGTATACTATAACAAAAAATAAATTATGACAGTACAAAGATGAAATAAAAGTAAAAAGTACTTACAAAATCTTGTTTACAGGTACATCCAAAAAACACAAATGAATCTTTCAAATATTTAAATGTAATTATCCCGTATAACAGTTATGGCAAACTGTATTCAAATGCTTTTTGCATGTAAAGCAGTGGCATGTTACACACTTAAATGTACATTTATTGTCCGTTTTTTCGCATAGGTGAAACCTTCCTCGCTTTTTAGCAATTTCTTATTCAGCTGAAGTACTAGCAATTTCTTTGCGGATTCGCTTCACACTTTGAACCATCTGTTTTGCTCCTTGCCCTCTTGGAAGATTTTCTCTGGTCTCCATATGCTTTTTTACAGGTTTTTCACCCAAGTTTTCCAAAAAAATTCTTCGTCTATAAGGACAGTTTTTCTTCCATGATTTATTTATTTTGCAATAAAGTTCAAAAGCGTTATATGCAGATATGTCTAAAATATTACAAAATACAACAAATGGCCAACGGTTTGTCTTCCTTTTTGTAGTGTAAGTAGCTACCATTTTGTCCAGCGTATCAACTGCTCCCTTAGTTTTATTATAATCAATGGGATCACTGGTTTTCTTTGAATACTTTGTTCAGTTTTCTCATTCTTATGCAATATGCTTTGAAGGACAACACATTTTTTTTTTTTGGAATGTAAGACACACGCGTTGTATCTTTAGTAAACGCAAATGTTGAACTGTATCTTTCTTTTCCTTTTGTTTCTAAAATTTCTACAGGAATACATGATTTATTTTTTCTTATTGTACCAATTATTGTTATATTTCTTTTCTCTTATTTCATTGTTATATTTCAATTTGACCTAAATCATAAGATGTAAAGAAATTGTCACAAATTATAATATGTCCTCGTAAACCATATGACAAGTCCAAAACCACTCTCAATCCTTGGTTTCTTTCGGGTGCATTTCCTGATTGTTTTCCTAAATATGGCTGGATATTCCATACATAGCAAGTGTCATTATCGCACAAAATCCAGAATTTTATACCATATTTAGCTGGTTTGCTTGGCATGCCTAAGCTGGGCTTACTGCCTAAAAGGACACTTACCTCTAAAAGCAATACGTTGTTCGACCACCGTTACATATACTTCTGGATTGAAAAGATTGGGTAAAATTTCTACCCATTTATCCCATAATTCTCGAATTGTAGCAAATTTATCATTTGATCTTCTTCGTTGTCGATTTTCCCGGTCATCAAATCGTATTACTCTTGATATTATTTTAAATTTCTTTAGATACACTGTAGCTCTAAACAAATGTCTTCCCTTGAATTCATCCCATAGACTTGTTGTTGATTCATTGCTTGATTTGCACACACCTGCGACCTCTAAAAGGCCTATATATGCATCCAAATCTATCATATTTAGATCTGTCCAATTTTCTCCGACGTTTTCCCTCTAAATTCGTATAATTTATGATCATGGTTTTCAAATTGTGGGGGAAAAAGCAGTTCAAAAGCGCTATATTCGTCTTCTATTTGTGCTATTGAAAATCGATTTGGGCCAGAGGTTAGTTTCAAAATAATAATTCTAATCTAATCGCTTTCTAATCGACCAGCACTTGGATATGGCTTTGTATGCAACATTATTTTTTCATCTCTGGACTTCATTATTCCGGGTACTTTATGTATAGTATCTATTTTTTCATCTGATGAAGAATAATTATCAATAGATATATGATCCTCTTCTTCCGATACAGCTTCCTCCACATCAGACAAATTTCCATCGCCTGTATAACCTTCCATGAAAGCGAAATAAAACTTTCATATAACGAATAAAAAATGCACTAACGTTCTCTTCAAATAAATATTCGAACAGATTCGAAAAGGTAAACTTTTTACTTCTAGCTGAGAGAAAAACAACAAACAAAATGAATTTCCGCTATGATTTGTCCGGTTCCAGATGTCTCATAACTTCATTCTCTCCCCCATAATTCTACCCCTTTTCTCCCCTTACCTTTTTTGCAGCTGTATAGCAGAAATAAAACAATGTTCGCGTTTTCAAAAAAAAATAGCGAATGTATTTGTATGCTTGGACAAAAAAGACCCGAGGGACAGATAAGGTGTTTTTTTGTTGCGTTAAAACTAAAAGTCGCATTAATTTAAAATTTTAGTATGTGTTAAAAATAAATCAGGAAAAGTCATTGTATTTCAGAAAATTCTTATGAATAGTTTTTGAGTAACACAATCTTAAACATGTGTATGGGTCTAAAAAGACCCGAGGAGCTTTTTAGGGTTAATGACATACACCAATCATGTGGTAATCAAAGTATATTTACGAGAGATAGATCGCGGGCATACGCCAGAAGGTGGACAGATGAGCCGAAATTGTAAACACTTTTCAACTATGTTTGAAAGTGTTAAGAACAGCAACGAACTGGAAAAGGCGGTGTAGTTTTAAAATGGCATGAGTATTCTGAAAATGATCAAGGTCGTGAGGGAAAACGTTATTAGTTTACGGTTTTTAAGGGTATTTTTGCACATTTTATTGTAAATAAGCAACTCTACATATTAAACCTCTTTTAATATAATTAATATAATAATTATGTAATATAATTATTATTTTTATCCCACTTTACTAACTATTTAAGTTTAAAATACGTATTTGTGCTTGAAACTGAAAACAGTAATTACTCACATTAGAGTCAAAATTACTTGTAAAAAAATAAGTTCATATTTTTATTTCCAAGTACTTTTTTATAGTGGATTTTTAACAATAATTTTACAAACATTATTTATTTCTTCGATTCCTGACAAACAGGCACGAACTCATGAGAACAATTTTTGAATTGACCCCTGGTATTTTAAAAGAGACTTATAAATAACCCACAAATATATGTTTCAGATCACATCAGCATTATCCCTTGAGGCAATCTTTATTTTTTAAATACTGATCCGTTTACTGCCATTTCAAAATTTTATGAAGGCATGCGAAAAATCTTTTTTGAATTCTTGACAGATACTTTGAATGGAGTTTAATTACTACATTACTACATTGCAAGATTAAAAATCAAAAGTGAAATATGCTCAAGGCAAATAAAGTAAGAAAATGGCATAACGGTAAAATGAAACTCAATCTTCAATAGGTAAATACAATTTGTTTTACCGATTATTTTATTAGAAAGAAGAAAACTATGCATGTTTCAGTGCAATATTAAGTAAAAATCGAAATTATTGTAAGTGAGTTAATTGTAAAAGTAAATAGTTAATATAAGTTTTACTGTTAATTAATCATCGTTATAGAACGAAAAGGAATACTTATTATACTAATTAGTTGTAATTAAATTTGTTGATGAATGGGAATGCGTAAGACATCCTTAGCAGAAACCTGCAAAACTTGGGTTGTGTCACGATTTTTATCTTTGGTAATCGAATCTTATGTATTTTTTAGCGCTGAATCCGAAAATGTCCTTCCTTCTTTTTACCAACACGTCAGGATTTTATCCAAATCCCAAATTTTAAAAATTTCAAGAAGTCGAAATATTGCAAAAACTTGATTCGATAAAATAAAGCGTTTTTTCATAATAATTTTTTCATTTTGTTTTGACTTATACTATGCACGAATTATCTTCCTTTTCACTTTGCGCCACGTTCTAGATTACCCCCTCTCACGCGGATCAATTAACACCCCCGACACACACCTTTCTATATCGGATGCATTCTTCAAATATTTAGCTTTCAGAATACCCAATGTAAGCCAAAAAAATTAACAAATTATTATGAAAAATTGTTTTGCTTCTATTTTATAGTATCCAATTTTTGCAAAATTTCGTTTTTCAACAAATTTTAAATTTACGATTTGCGAAAAATCATGACGTGATGATAAAAAATGAGGGCCATTTATGAATTCAGCGCTAAAAAAGTTCATAAAATTAGATTATCAAAAGTTTAAAAAAAACACAACCATCGTAGGCTTGTGTAATACTGTGAAGAAGTAATCCGGCAAGGGGGGTTATACAATTTTTTTAATGAATTTTAATCAATTTTAAACGAATACGTCGATTTTTATATTTCTTATTTCTGTGGTAAATGGAAAAGGCTTCTTCTAATTGTGGTCCTAATCTATTTCATTAGGTACAAAAAATGGTCATCTGTCTTACTCACCTTTTCCTTGCCTTTTTTAGCACTATCCAACATAATTGAAATTTGTTTATGAATTCGGTTTGTCCGTCTGTCTGTATATCTGCTCTAACTCACGTAAATATACTCGGATTTTTATGTTATTGAGATATACTTTGGTATGTTCGATATTGAAAATGAAGTTTCGTTTACAGAGACAGTCAAAAGAATTCCGTTACATTACGGTCCGTAGGAGAAACCGTTTACAGCGCATTTTAATCATGTTGCACTATTTCAAACATATTGAAAGTGATAAATATCACTGAGTTGCACTACAAGAGGCTTACTGTAGAATATCGTGTGCATGGAATTGATCGTTAATTTAGAGGGACATACAAAAGAATTCGGTTACAGTACTGTCTTATAACAATAATTGCTGCAAGTGCGTTTTCAGTTGTGGTATGCGTTTTTAAATTTAAAAGATAGATTGCAGATATAACTTGGTGGGTATGTGTTATACTAACTGTTTAACCCATTCTATGCGCGGAAGTTCATGAATTTAATTCTAAAACCAAAATTAAAAATAACTATTCGATTTAGTAAAATATTTTTCTACTACTGCGCATTTTTTTTAATGAAATTTAATTTATCATGTTACTATGGCAGCAGACGTTAAAACGATATCTTTGGAAAAAGGGAATAAATAGAATTAAAAGTTTTGTTGATGTTTGTCATAAAAAGTTTGCCTTTATTTAAAAAATGTAATAATTAAGCGCAATTAAATAATCTCTAATTATCTGCATGTGAGATAAAAGAATTATCGTAATACCCGCTGGAGCTTTTTAGTATTGCAGCGTGAAGTACGTAATATGTATACCTCACATTGGTTACAGAACTCTCGCGATTTCGTGTTGCACATATAAAAAGGATTTTATTGTGAATTTTTAATTGTTGGCAGCTGCTACAAAGGAAATGTTTAAATTTGATAGGAAATTGCTGTTAAATTGATAATTTTTTTATTAATTTAAAGTTAACTAAACATTTCACAATTCTGGCTTCCAAACTGTGGATTTATATAGCATTACAGACAGACAGACAAATTTTCATTTTCATGTATAAGATAGATAATATACAGAGCATCAGAATTGATCTCCAGTATATTTACGTTTATTGACGGAAATTGCTGAAGTGCAATTTTAAACTGCGCCATAAGTTTCCTAACTGAAGAGCATATATATAAGAGCATATATATATAAGAGCATACTATAGAGCATATACAAAAATCTATAAATCATATACAGGACTGCACAAAAATAGTCAAATATTTTTCCAGATGTTAATGGTAATTCCTGAATTTAAGTTTTTAAAATGTGTTGTTGGCCTTCCAAGTTCTTTATTCAGTCCTTTAATTATGCCTTTACTTTTACCTTATGAAATGGTGAAGTTTTGTCAGGAAGTGTTGGAAAGTATTTTATAAGCTATGCTTGATGCAGGATTTTTGGTCGTGTTTATGCTATATAGCGTCAAAAGTTCCTGATAGTAGAGCGTTCGTCTTGAAATTTCAATATATTATTAAAGTATACAGTACTATTTTATATTCCAAAAGTAGTCGTGGATTTGCGTATGCTTTTTTTTACAGGATCAAGTCAAAATTTGTAGTAGATGCGATTGAGTAGTTGAGTTTGAGTCAAAATGAGCAATTTTTTAAACACTAGGTTTTAAAATGAAAATGGTAAACTATAAACTTTTGCTACAAGACACCTCCATTTGCCAAATCTCTGTAAATTAAGTACGCCAAATGGTTCATAATAAGTAAATATTAGTGCAATAAGATGAAAAAAATGTATTTCTTCAAATGAAGACTCATCTATGATTTTATAAGAACAAAAGTTAGAGAAATTACTTTTGGTATTTTAAGAGAGCCTTAGAAAAAGCATTAAAAATAGAATTCGAATTATATTGCATTATCCTTAAGGCAGTCTGTGTTTTTTTTTAAATACTGAATGATTTTCTTCCGTTTAAAATTTTATGAAGCCAAGCGGAAAATCTTTAGTCAGTTCCTGACAGATTCTTTTAGTCAGTCACGGACAGATTCTTTGAATGCAGTATAATTACTATATCTATTACAAAATTCAAAAGAAATAATAAATTATCCTCAAGGCAAATAAGAAAAATGTACAAATTAGAGCGCAGTTCGATAAAATGAAAATCAACAAATATTAATAGAGTTTGTTTTAATAGTTATTTTATTACAATAAACTAAATTGTGCATGTTTCAATTCAATAAGCCATAAAAATCTGAGTAGGTGTAGCAGAATTAATTGTAAAAGTAAATAATTATTCTAAGCTATTAAGATAATTAATTATGAAAAAAAATAGAATAAAATTAAATAGCTATTATAATGGTTAGAGGTAATTTAATTTTCGTTATAAATGGAAACGTAAGAATACATTCATAACAATTTGAAAAATTAAAAATATATATATAACCCAATTAAAAGATTGTTTCTAATCTTATTGAACTATTATTTGATTATTTTACGGTAGTTGACGGATTTTATTTAATGTGATGTGGTATAACAGGGTGATTTTGTATTAACCTCTATTTTTATCTGCACTAGGGGGCTGTGCTCCCAACGAGCTATGCTCGCAAACCCCCGTTCAGACACCGTAAACTCTAAAAGCACGCTAATTTGACCGGCTTTAAAAGAATTTCGAAAGAATTAATTATAATTGAAAAACAGTGGCGCTCTCCCTGTTAACGGGTTGTTTTCGCATTTGATTAACCCCTGAACCTACAATGATGGGCATAGTCCGCGTACGATGATCGAGCCAAATGTAAATTCTTCTTACCACTAAAATTTCACAGTAAAGATAGTTTAATTTAGTCGTCGAAATCCCATGATTAAACAAGGCGAAAATCTCTATTAAATTTTAGTGGTAGTTATGGATTTGCCAAAGCGTGGAGCTGTTAGACGTAAATCAGATAAGTGAAACATGTGAAAATAAGATAATATAAAATGAATTAAGTAGACAGAGTCTTTGTCTCCCGGCATTTTTTAATAACGCTGTAAGAAAATTCTTTTAAATAAGACATTTTAAATGTATTGTTTTAAATCTTAAAATTTTGACCAATGTTTTCTTTCTCTTTTTAATATTCACTTGAAAATACTTTTGTTGTTAGAAAGGAAATATTATTTGCGCTGTCTTAGGATTCTCCACAATAGTTTAAAAGATTATCTCAATATATGAAATAAACGTCTCGCGCAAATATATTTGTAAATTTAAACTGTTTGGCAACATTATGGTCAGTTTTAAATATGTCCTAATTTCCTCCATTTACGACTTTTATGGCCAACAATATGCGTGGGAAAATTAAGCAGAGCCTACACTGTAAAAAAAACCCGTCAATATACACAAACTTTTCCAAAAAATTTTACGGAACAGTTTCATCTTTCTAAGAAAACAGTACAATTTCCGTAATTGACATTTTGAGATTATAAATCCGTGTAAATACAGTAAGTCATCCGTAAATTTTACGGAATGTTTCTGTATCGCTTTCAAAACAGTACAATTTCCGTAAATGATGTTTAGAAATAACTGACATGTTTGGAAAGGGAAGGAATTAATTGTTGTATGCAAGGACGGATCCAGCCCTTAATTTAGAGGGAGGTGTGGGGGGGGGGGGGTGTTACGCCTCTTTTTTTGGGGGGGGGGGAAGGGTGGGGGTCACACCATTTCATGATCAATTTTTTTATTGAAGGCTATTCCCAAATTAAAACTGACGATTTTTCTGATACTTTCGTGAATTCATTTTCATTAATAAATACAAAAAATTTGCACTAGTATTCGTAAATATATATATATATATATATATATATATATATATATTTCATTCAGATACCAAGAAATCGAAGTATTTCCCATTTCCTTATAAATGCGAAGAATGATTCAGAAATGTTGTCAAGTTAGCATTTTAAGCAGGAGCCACAGAAATGTAGTCATGAGGGAGCAATTAGCATTCGCGTCCGTAAATTTTGTTTAAGATGCCAAATTTTATGGAATTTTTGGAAAGATCCTTTGCTTTTATTGAAAAATAGAAAACACTTTTTAATCACATAATTTCAGAATAAGTGCACTCGCAAATTTCCTGAGATTAAAAATATTTTCACGGATGTATCAGAAATTACCTAATTTTTATTTGAGTAGAGCTTTAAAGAGCCAGAGAGATTCAGATTATTGAACGGGGATTGGGGGGGGGGGGGGGGGGGGGAGTGTCGGTCATGATCCTTGGATCCGCCACTGGTTGTATGCACTTGTCTTACAGTGATATTATTTTCAATGAAACTCCAATATTGGCTAAATGTGGCTCTATATTGAAAATATATCCAATGATTTCCCAATGTGTCGGTTTTACGTTGATTTTAAAGTAAAACCGCTAAAAGTTTTCGCATCATCTATGCATGTACATTTAAACTGTATAGTTTTTTTACACTGTAATATTTTTCTTTCTTTCTTTCTTTTTAAATAAAAAGTTTTTAAATTGTTTTAAAATTTTTTTACAATATTTAAAAAAGATAATCTGATATTTAAATAAATTATATTAATTCTTTTTAAGTTTCAGACAGTTGAGAAGGAAATGTTACAGTTTATTTTTCATAATGATTTTAAAATAATACTTATTATTATTTAAAAAAAATTGAAAAACTCTATTTTTAATTTTAATATTTTTTAATCTATTCACTTTAACGGATTTGCACATAAAACTTAAAACATATCTGAAACATAATAATGAAATTATAGATGTATATACAAATAAATAAATAAAAATAATAGTACAATAAAATTTTTAAAATCTTGCAAAAAAGAAGCAATTATTACTTATAATACATTCTTTCATGCACGTAATATTTTAAAGACTAATTTTTTTCTTTTTATAAAGCATGAAATTAAAAAGCTAAATTTTCAAAATTATGGAAATATTCAGAATTGTACACTCAATTGAAAAATATCTCCAACGAAAATACGTTCCTTGTTTAACATCGTGCCTTTACTTCATAAAAATCATCTGAAATAAGTAACGATATTTGAAAACGTAACCCGAGTCCCAATGTCATGGTGGATAAGAGCACTAATCTGGTAGAGGACGGTTCAACAGTTCGATTCCACCCTAGGTAAGTGTTGTTTCATTACTGTTATTTGAATAAATTAGAGATACGCTACCTTGATAAGTGTGTCCGTTGAAAGTGATAAAGGTGTAAGTTTCTCGAATAGTTCTATGATTTTTTTTTTTCTTTTTTGCCTTTGAAACAAAAAAATTTAAATACGGATACATAAAAAAAAAAAAAAAAAAAAAAAAAAAAACGGAAAAATTTTGTGAAAAAACGGAAAATTTTCTGAAATTTATGGAAATAAAAAACGGAAATAGTACTGGCGTCTGGATTGTCAGTACTATTTCCGTTGTCAGTACTATTTCCGTTTTTTAACGGAATTTTTTTTTACAGTGTATCCGAACAAAGTTTGTTTATGATGCAATCAGCTCATGTTCTCTAAATGGCCAAAAAGGATTTTTTTGTTCAAGAGGAAGAAAACGGAGACCTCTGGAAGAGGATGCGAGATCAGTTGAGTTGGGTCTGAAATTACAGCGAGATTGAGTCGGTCAAGACTAATCTCTCGATGAAAGGAACAAGGTGATTTATCACCGGAAAAGTTACTTCGAATCTTCGAAGGTATCTTTATTGAAGTCAGGCTTAGACTTCAATCTGCTCATCGCAAGGAAACTTGAACTCAATTTATTTTCTCGCACATTGTTGTTTTTGTAGAGAAACCTTCTAACGAGAACACTTTTCGTATTTTCTACTACTTAGTGAACAATTTTCGCACATTGGAATTTGTGGACTTTATAGACTTTCTCAGTGACTTGAAAGACTTTACCTCACCAAAAATAAGTATCATTTCCTCAGAACAAACGAATCCTTCAACAGTTGTGATGAACTGACCTATTTAAGTGTTGTATTTAATCTAGAATGCTATCATATCTTGTTATTTAATAAACATATTTCTGAATTAAATTGTTCCTCGGCCGTAGACGCCATTAATTCACGCTACCCGTCCTACATTAAATTTGGGGCATTACAATATAATAATTTTTACTGATGGAGGCATGCTTCTGATTGGTGGACTGCGATCAGTTAAATTGAACAGATAGTGTTCAATTAGGACTATTTTGTATATGTCTATATTTGTAGATTTATACATATCTACTGTGTATATATCTATGCATAGTAGATATGTATACTATGTATACATATACATATGTATACATTATATGTATACATAATTTACATTATTTAATACTACTACTAATAATAATAGTAATACATTATTTATGTATATATATACATACTTTGATTAAATCAGATAAGTGAAACATGTGAAAATAAGCTAATATAAAATGAATTAAGTAAACAGAGTCTTTGTCTCCCGGTATTTTTTAACAATGCTATAAGAAATTTCTATTAAATAAGACATTTTAAATGTATTGTTTTAAATCTTAAAATTTTCACCAAAGTTTTCTTTCTCTTTTTAATATTCACGTGAAAATACTTTTGTTGTTAGAAAGGAAATATTATTTGCGCTTTCTTGGGATTCTCCACAATAGTTTAAAAGATTATCTCAATATATTAAATAAATGTCTCGAGCAAATATATTTATAAATTTAAACTGTTTGGCAACATTATGGTCAGTTTTAAATATGTCCTAATTTCCTCCATTTACGACTTTTATGGCCCAACAATACCCAACCATGGAATTGTTGGGCCATGACTTCCCCAACATGATTTATTAGTGAGAAACAGCAGACTGAGGTATCGGCAGGAGTGGCTCAGTTGTTGGAGCAGTAGTTTTGTATACTGTGGTCCCGGGTTCGATTTCTGGCTCTGGCTAATTTTTCACTCCAGTTGGGTTTATTGTATTTATTGTATGTATGTATAATATTTATATATACCTTTAGATAGTGTGCATGTTTGTCAAGAAACTGGCTAGTTTTGAGACTACTCAAGTTGTTGTAAGCAAAAATTCGAACTAAATTGCTTGAAATTATGCTAAATTGCTCGTAATTTTCATCTAGTTACAATATATTTTCTTATATTATGGAAATAATACGCTACAAATTAGTAACTCTGTGAGATTTGTTACTTTTTGCCTACACCAAATTGAGAAATACATCTCGTCTACATTATCTATATTTTGTTATAGGGACATACCGTTAAAGCTTAGAAGTTAAATATTAACAAAACGTCGCGTTGGCGTCGTAGAAAACAAAAATCGTAGAAATGACATCATGGTTTGTTTTTTTCATTCGTAAAATTAAAAACAAATTACACTATCCTATCAAAATGACATTATTTTTGTACACACTATCTTTCACACATAATTATTTTAAGGCTAATTTTCAAATAATAAGGAAAAACTTATGACATATAAAACAGACATCATCAATCGTGGGGGTAAATTCAGTTTAAATAAACGTTTTCTATAAATTTCATGTCTTTTCAACTACGGAGGATTTTTATTTCAAATTACGATTTCGAGTGTTTTAGTATTTAGGACTAACATCCATGATCTTGTCTCAAAGTTTATAATAATGAAAGGCATGATCTCACGAGCGATGATTGGAAAATATTATATATTAATGAATTATGTTTACATACAATTGATAAATAAGTAATAATGTTTTATTTATAATTTAAGCATTTTAAGTTAATTCAAATAATAAAAACTATACATTTCTGTACCAAGACTTATAAAATGTCCAAAAAGACTGAAGAATATGCTTTGCGTGAAATTTTCCAGGTAAGGGTCAAAATTATTGCGTTTCAAATGCTTTCAAATCATAAGTAACAAAATTTAAAGCATATTTAAAAATATTTCTGGCAAGTACTTGAACAAAAATTCAAATTATTTTTGTATTTAGATTTTCATGAGTATGCTTAAATTAATACCTACGGAAGTGTTTAACAAATATCAGACCGGCATCGGCCTCGAAAACAAACTTCCGCGCCGCGTAAAAAACTTCGGCACAGATGTCATATACTGATATAGATATTGGCACGATTTTTTTCTGACACCAATGTCAAATACGCAATGAGTACTTAACTGGCGCCAATGTGTCGCTATTTTGTTTGATATGGTAATCCGCATGTTGTTGTTTATGCTGTTGATGTTTTTGCCAAATTTTGCGTCGGGAAAAAAAAACACGCCAATATGACATCTGTGCCGAAACTTCTTAAGGGATCTTTCGTTTTACGAAAATACAAAATACTTCTTAGTTATCCCGTCGACCAAGTTCGCCAAATTATATAAATCGCCAAACCACTCGCCAAATTATACACATTGCAATAATTTTTTATTTTAAATAACGAAAGAACAAATAAATTAGTAAAACATTAATAAAAATACAAATAAAACGTCGAATTAATGGTTTTATTGGCCATTATTGGCATTTAATCTTACAATTAATTAATTAATGGCAACCATTATTGACAATTAATCTTACAATTTGGCGACAGTAATTTGGTCGACGGGATAACTAAGAAGTACCAAAAACAACATTTCAATTCACATTAATTGGTAGCGGACCTCGCAATTATGCAAAGACTGAAGATACGACTTCACCAAGGTAGCCACAAATCTCATATATATATATATATATATATATATATATATAATAAAATTTTTCGCCCTTTTGTCTTAGTAAAAGTATTCAAATTCTGGTACAGATGTCATATTCGCCCCATATTGGCGCGATATTTTTCTGACGCCAATGTCATATACGCAACGTGTACTTAACTGGCGCCAAAGTGTCGTTATTTTGCTTGATGTGGTAACCCGGATTATGTTGTTTATGCTGTTGATGTTTTCGCCAAATTGGCAACCGAAAAAAATCGCGCCAATATGGGGCGAATATGACATCTGTTCCCAAATTCTTAATATCTACCCTTTTTAACCTATCTTTAATAATATCTTAAATATCTTTTGTCTTTTATTTCATGCCTTTAAAACTGCGTATTCTTTATAATTCTAAAAACCTTAATCCATTCGTAACTCACATCTTATAAAACCACTAAATTACTTCCTTTCAGTTTATTCTGAGACAATTCTTTTTCTTTCAATGTTTTTAATATTTTTGTTCGATGATGTTCCATATCCCATAATTCCTTGCCAGCTTCCCGCCAACATTTGTTTATGTTATAATACTGACACCGAGAATAAAGAGTTCATCATCGACGTCACGCGTACTTCCCCCTCCCCCCGTAGCTAAATCCTATCGTAGCTTGCCTCTTGTCCCGTCCTTCCGGCTATTTTGACGGGTTTGGTTTTTTCACTTGTAATGTATTCGTTCGCGCTCTTTTTCTCTGAGTATTAATAGTGTTGCATCGACTAGGAACCCAGGATTTCTACGCTTTTCGTTTGTTTAATAAATCTCCGTCACTTGGTGGTTCGATTTTTAATGTGTAGATTCTAATACCATGTAACATCATATAGTTGTTATGAAGTGATCCAGCGATATTCTGAGAGCCGATGGATAACCTACTGGAGACGTTTGCGAAATGTGCTTACAAATAAACTAGTTAAGTTTATACTGGCTCTATTAATTAGTGTAAGGGAAACTCTTCCAATGTTTATTGAGTCTGCCTTCTATTCGCCACCACGACTGCATCCAGTAGTCTCATGATAACAGAGGGTTGGCAAAACTTTTGGCATTGATTACTATACTACATTTTCGTCGATGCATAAGAGTGTCGCCGGGATGTCAGATATATACAGTGAGCAAAAATGTATTTGCACGCAGACGATTTTTTGCATAAGTAACCATAGAAAGCAAATTTGATACTATTCTCTTAATTATTCATTTATTTAAATAAGAAGAAAATAAAAATAACTACCCATTTTCCTTAAACAGTAATGTTACACATTTAAAAAAATAAATTAATATTTTCTCATACCTAAAAAGTATTTGCACAAGAAGCATTGACTGTTAAAAAAAGGCATTAAATGTGAACATTATGCAAATGTTTAGCATATCAGTCCAGCAGTACATTAGCCCCGCACTTTAAAGTCAGCTAATATATTACCTGGAGCAGGGATTTTGGGACGTTTTTGCTCTAATGGCGCCTAAAACGTATGAACTGTCTGTTGCTACCCGTGAGAAGATTATATTTCTTCACAATTCTGGATTAAGTTACCGAGGAATAGGTAAACATTTAAATCTAAACTTTTCTAGTGTTCGTTATGTAATTAAGAAGAAAAAAGAAACTTGTTCGACAATAAATAACCCGCGAACTGGTCGCCCAAGAAAGCTAAATACCAGGCAAAGGAGAGCCATCATCAAAGAATCTTCAAAAATCCCTTTTCTAAGTGCTCGAGAATTGGCTGTTGATGTCGCTTCAACGTCGGGAACAATAGTTACACCACAACCAATTAGAAATATTCTTCATGATGCAAATATTCGAGGAAGAGCCCTTGAAAAAAAACATTTATTAGTGAAACAAATAGGGTGAAAAGACTTGAATTTGCAAAACCTTATGTCAGCAAACCACTAGAGTTTTGGAAAACTGTTATTTTTTCCGATGAAAGCAAGTTCAATATTTTTAGCTCAGATGGTAAGAAAACTGTATGGCGAATGCCAAATACTTCTCTTCAAATTAAAACCTTGAAACTAACTGTAAAACATGGCGGTGGTCATGTAATGATTTGGGGATGCATGTTTTTTAACGTAGTTGGCGAAATGACGTTTATTGAAGGCAATATGAATGCTAAACAATATATTAATATATTGCGAGATCATTTATCTAATAGTGCTCTGAAATTAGGAATTCCTAATTCATATTATTTCCAACAGGATAACGATCCGAAACACACTGCATATATTACGAGGTTATAGTTGCTTTATAATGTAAAAAATCCATTGAAAACGCCACCACAATCACCAGACCTCAATCCGATTGAAAATTTATGGCATATTTTGGATGTGAAAATAAGGAAAAAGCAAATTTCTATCAAATCAGAACTTAAGCAAGCTCTTAGAGAAGAATGGCTACAAATCAGCAGTGAAACATGTCACAAATTAATAGAATCAATACCCAGACGATTACAAGCTGTAATTGAAGCAAAGGGCATGCATACTAAATATTAGCACTGTTTTTAACTTATAAATAATTCATCTAGTTCTATTTTTATTGCTAGTGAGCAAATTTTTTTTGGCAGTACAAATGCTACTTTTTTATGTTTTCATATCTATTATTTATATAAAATCCAAGTCTCTGTGTGTCCCTCACTATTCCGGTAGGACCGCCTGATCGAAATGAGTAATTGTTGAAAAATATTAATGTAGGGTTACCACAGTAGCGCCAAATGTTAGCCAACTTGGCGATAGCTGGCTAATTTGGCGAAATTCCCATTTAAAACCATTAATCATTCATAATGGAGGTCACCGAAATTTAATAATTAATTCAACTCCACTCTTTTAAGATATTTTTTCGAAATCTATGGGTGAGAAATTAAAGTACATCTTTACATCTTCCTCCCGATGCTACTAATAAAATAACCGCCAATAGACAACGGTGTACTGTGTGAGCTCCTAACTGCGCGATTTTCATGTGCTTTAGGTACTTTTCCAGTATATGTGCCTTGGCGAAAAAGGAAATTTGGTAACATATTTTCCGGGAACCTATTCACTGTTTCATTTTATATACACACGCATTTTTTTTTCGATATTTATACGATTTATTTAACATAAAAAAGCCGTTTCTCTAATTTTATACAGAAACAGATGTAATTTGTACATAAAAACATCAATAATATACATATAAAACAAACGAAAACGCTCACCAAATTTGTTTTCATAGCTGTTTATATGATTTGACAACAAATCTCGATATTTTTCCGTTATAGGGACACCATGCCAAAATGTATGCTAATGCGCCAATTATTTCAAAATGCTAAAAGATATTTGTAATTTTATGCCAGCAATTTAATATGAGTTTTATTTTATTGCTTTATTTTATAGCAGTTATTTGTTCACTTATTTTAAGTATATATTTGTGATTTGATGAAATAGTTCGTAAAAGTCTGGAATTTTCAAATGATATATTTTTTAAATGCTCACTTTAGTATCGACAACGGTTTTTCTTTTATTTTTCAAATGCTTCGATTCACGATTTTGCGGCAACTATTACGCTTGCCGACAATGGTGTCCGCATAACGGAAAAGTACCCAAATCTCTCTTTCTGATGCCCAAATTACACCAAGCTTTTTAAAAAAAATGCCAAAGCCCCTACAGTGGAAAAGTACCAAACTGTCTATTAATTTTGCGCTATCCGTGTTATAGCTTGTACTATATGCAAGGGGAGTGGAGCGAAGAGTTTAAACATTAAATATTAAAGTTTCGGCACAGATGTCATATACGCCCCATATTGGCGCGATTTTTTTTCTGACGCCATTGTCATATACACAACGGGTACTTAACTGGCGCCAAAGTGTCATAATTTTGCTTGATATGGTAATCCGGATGTTGTTGTTTATGCTGTTGATGTTTTCGCCAAATTAGCGTCGAAAAAAAAATCGCTCCAATATATGATAACGTATATGACAACTGTGCCAAAATTTCTATAAAGCAGTATAAGACTAAAAAATTAAGAATAAAATAAATGCAAAATAAGACTAAAGAAGAAAGAAAAATCATGCGTTAAGCATAGAATATGAAACACTTTCCAACACATCCTGAATGCTTTAACAAAACTTCGTTATTTAGGGAAATAAGATAACGTTACTTCTTAGATATCCCGTCGACCAATTTCGCCAAATTATATAAATCACCAAATCAATAGTAAAACATTAACAAAAATACAAATAAAACGTCGAATTAATGGTTTTATTGGCCATTATTGGCATTTAATCTTACAGTTAATTAATTAATGGCAACCATTATTGGCAATTAATCGTTCAATTTGGCGACAGTAATTTGGTCGACGGGATAACTAAGAAGTACCAAGATAACTAAGTAAACATTTTAGAAAACGCATAAAAAAATTTAAACATTGATTTTAGCAGTTACCGTCCATAGCCAATAGTACCGTTATTACATAACACTATTTAGCTAAAATTTAATTTAAACTACTCTTAAAACTACTGAAATCACATTTCCAGATATTATCATCCATAGACGGTTATGTATCCAATTCTTTGCGTGACCATGTATGTAATTTTATCTATATTCTACAAACATTTCTTAGGAAACTAAATGCAGTTCAGCGTAAAAATGCATAACTCCTTTAAAAACCACCTTTAAGCAATTTACTCTCATACTCAGTAACCCTTACGAATTCTTTTATGTAGCCCTGCATATGAACTGTAGCATTTGTACACACAGTATAGTATGCATGGCACAGATGTCATATTCGCCCCATATTGGCGCGTTATTTTTCCGACGCTGATTTGGTGAAAACATCAACAGCATAAACAACAACATCCGGGTTACCATATCAAGCAAAATAATGACACTTTGGCGCCGGTTAAGTATACATTGCGTATATGACATTGGCGTCAGAAAAAAAATCGCGCCAATATGGGGCGAATATGACATCTGTGCCGTATGCATAAATGTAGTGAAACATAAAAGCGCATATCATAATTAAAAATGCATTTCTAGCAATCATTGCTTATGTACAATACTTCGGAGAAAAGTTTCTTGGCGAGAAAAAAGTTTGCCAACGTATTTTCTGGCAACCTATTTACTGCTTCAAACTCACAAGCAATTTTTTCCATATGTATACAATTTGGCACAGATGTCATATACCCCATATTGGCGCGATTTTTTTCCGACGCCAATTTGGCGAAAACATCAACAACATAAATAACATTCGGGTTACCATTACAAGCAAAATAACGACACTTTGGCGCCAGTTAAGTACCCGGTGCGTATATGACATCGGCGTCAAAAACGAAATCGCGCCAATATGGGTGTATATGACATCTGTGCCGACAATTTAATATAAAAAAAGCTATTTACCCATTTTTGTAAAGAAACAGAAGTAATTTTTGCACAGATGTCATATACGCATGGGGGTTGGCGTGATTTTTCTATCACGCCAATTTGGCAGAAATCTCGCTTTCGAATACCAGTTACTCATATTTTTTTCAATTATTTGCCATCATTTTGAAAAGGAAATAACTATAAATAAATAAAAGTTTGAATAATAACTATAGAACAAAACAGTTTATATAATTAAAAAACAGAAAATAAAAGTAAATAAACAATTTATTAATAAATAAAAAAACAATAGCCGGGTTACCATAGCAGGCAAAATAACACCATTTTGGCACCAGTTAGGTATCCCGGTTCATATCTGAAATCTGTGCCGTAATTTGTATATAAAAAATATATATATATTTAGAAACGATTTTTTTATGTATATAAGTGCATATATAAACAAAGATAAAAGTTCATTAGATTTGTTTTCATAGCTCTTTATATATTTTCGCAACATATCTCACTTTCTGATGCCCGAATCGCGCCAAGCTTTTTTTAAAAATGCGCTATAATGGAAAAGTACTTAAATAATTAACAGAAATAACAAATTATACAAACTAAAACTTTTTATTTCGAGATCAAAGCATTGTTTTTAATTTCGATTAAAAATACATATATCCTTGGATAACTTCAATTGAAATTAGGTTCACAGCTTAATATCTCATTCCATAAACCTAAACAAACACAAGTGATTCATTCATCGTGAAACGTCAAAAATATTAAATCATTGAGGTAATCATTCACAAAGTAAGTTCTCCAACAATCAATGGGCAATATTCTAATGACGTCATAGTAGGTAAAATGGTGGCGGTATCGTTTGTTTATTGTTTGTAATCACAAAGATTTAATTTTATGATGTCTCTTAGTTACGTTATTTTATTGTCATATTTATGAGCTAAGAACAAAAGCCTATTTTTTCATTATTTAGTTATTAAAAAATCATAAATGCATGATTTGAAAATTTTAAATAATTTTCTTTCTTAATACTAAAAAATAACATCGGGAAGTAACAGCGGGTTTAAGTTAAATAAGTTTAACTGTTTAATTCTGTTGTAATATTCAAAATAACTGTATTTATTAGATTTCAGTACTCAACATCAGGGCCCGATTAAACTTTGAAGTTAGAGGAATTACAATGCCATTTCAGAACCTTTCTTTTGGAGAAGCTTTTCTAAATCCCATATATACATGGAAAATCTTCAGTGTTAGAAATATTATTCCTAGGACTGACATAACACGAGAACGGCTTGCAATGTTACACAAGTTTTTGAAAGCTACTTTATATCAGAAATTTTACTAAAAACTGGTTACTTTTTTGTTATAGCGGCCCACACTATTAGGATTATGACAAGTTGCAGCCAATTTCGCCAACGTCGTAACCAAGATCGTGAAGCACACACATATAATACCATTTCATCAAATCGTATACGATAATTTAATAGTTTTTAACCTTACTTCAAGTGTGTTATTTATTTATTTTTAAGGCTCAACAATCTAAATTGTCCAATATATGAATTTAAAAAAATGTAAACAAAGATTGAATAGACATGACCGCAAAAAGCCTCAAATCTGCATAACACTTGGAACCAAACTGTGCAGATTAGTGGTCTTCTACTGTACACAGCTTTTCATAAATGTGTTTCGTTCTTAAAATGTGTTATTTTCATCTATCACTGCGGAACAAGCGAGAAAACTCATATTCTTGCACATGAGTTGTATATATCATTATATCTAAATTTCCATCATTTTTGACGGGCTACCTTTCTAGTTTTAAATATAATTATTAAGTCAGATATTAAATATGTTTATTTGTTTTGTAAAAGTGTTGGTATTTTTAATTCTTAGTTGCTTTTTATTTATTTATACATATGCTACAACAAATTTACCTGGTGTGCAAATACTTTTTTTACTCACTGTATATATATTTAAATTAAATCATATTTACGGTTGTTAATTTTCTTAAAGCGTTTTTAGCTGTATTATGCTTTTTTAAGCTAAATTAAATTTCACTTTAATATGTGGTGTGTATAAAAGTCTGTAGACAATATACAGGGTTGTACAAGTATTCGTGTGTATTTCCGTCTAATGCCGAAAATTGCTAAAATTGAATTTTTAACTGTGTTATGCGTTATCCTACTGAATTACATTTTAATATGCTATGTAGTACTTATTTAAATCTATAGCTCATACACAAGGTTTCTCAAAATAATTTGACTATTTTTCTCTTTATGCACGCTTACTGCTGACACTTGATTTCAAAAGGTGCCATAGTTTTTTTTTGTTTACATATATAACATCTTTCATCCTATTGAGTAAAGTTTCGTTACAGTTTTCAAGATGCGTTGAAAAGTGTTTCATAATGTATGCTGTGTTGAAAACTGTTTCATAATCTTTGCTTGGCGCATGATTTTCCATTCTTGCTTCTGATCAATATGCTATGGGCAATAAACTGTCAGAAGTTCACTGTTGATATTTCAAAGAAGGCAAGTCGGTACTTTTATGTTAGCAAGGCTCAAATCTTGCCAATAGCATTTTTTTGCCAATAGTATCGTTTTTATGTAAATTGGAAATAGTTCTTTAATATCGAAATAAAATGGTTTGATTTATCGTATTATTTCTTATTAAAATAAAAAAGAATTTTTTAGTATTTAAATGATATGAATGAAAGGCATGCATTTTAAATGCGTATATTTCAAATGAAAGTCGTTTTTTAGACGTTAAATGAGTGAAAGGTTTATATTTTAAATGAAATACAAACTATTCAAATAATGGCGATAGAAACGATATTTGGCATTTTATCAATTGCGTACGACTAATTTAAAAAAAAACGAAAATTCAGTAAAATGAGCTACAATTTTCAAATATTTTTTTTAGAAATATACTTTTATTTCCATACTTAATAATGTAAAAATTGAAATATTTAGAAGTGCGTAAGTGTGCGCTGACACTGTCATTATACATTTAAAAAAAAACAATCGTGTTTGTCATCTGTTCAAAAACGAACTATGATATTACGGATATGCCAAAAAGACCGTACTAAAGGAAATAGAACTTTGCTGCTAAATATGGAAAAATGTTCAAAAGTTATGTTTCCTTGATTCTTGATATTGCCATATTGTGAGCAATGTAATCAATCAGGTGATAATCCTATATTTTGCATTAAAGAAAAAACCCTCATTGGAAGACTATAATTAATATCGCGACATTACACATGGATCAGCCCAAGAGTAAATTTGAACGTCTAATTTTTTTCAAAATTTCAATCTTCATAAAACAGCTTCTATACAACAATTCATTGTACTAAGTTAGACTTTTAATAACTACAGGGAACCTAATTAAGACACGTTTCAAGGGACTGGACAAAAATCGGGTATTAAAGCGGGTCGCGTATTCAACGTGATTTGCATATTGTACCAAAAACTGGGCTTATTTGCATATCTAATAGCCTAAATGAACTTTAAAGCTTTCGATTAAACATCTACGATTACAAATTGTACCTTTATGCATATTTAGATTCATATGTAACCCAATTCATGT
Source organism: Maratus speciosus (assembly GCA_963932465.1). NCBI lineage: Eukaryota > Metazoa > Arthropoda > Arachnida > Araneae > Salticidae > Maratus > Maratus speciosus. Next base: position 532,374,231 of record OZ010788.1, on the reverse strand, counting down.
TTAACTCACTGCTTGTTTAATAGGTCCGACTGAAATAACCTTTGAAAAAAATATGGATTCAAATATAACTTTATTGTCGACTTATTCTTTACAACCAAAAATAACATAAAAAATAATTTAATAGCTAGTCTAATTTCACAAAAAATAAATAAATAAATAATAAATCTTTGCAGAACTGTTATTCAAATCGTTTTTAGTATTTGTGATGATGAGTAACTTTACACTCAGTCCTTAATTTTTTATGTAATACGGAAAATCTATCCATAATCTTCTAAGAAAAAACTATTCATATGAACACATTCCATGAATGTAGTGACAAAAACTCGATGTGGACGCTTATAAATTCTAGAATATTTTTTTTCTATTGAGATGGGCAGTACTCCACAAATAACATTACCTTCCTACACGTTTCCTGCATTTATAGGTCAAATATGCGCATTTAAGAAATGAAAATATCACCTATTCCAAATTTGCTTCTGGTTTCCATATTCACAGAGAGAATTCTTCATTTATTTTGAAGCAGTGGAAGTTTTGTGATTTATCAATCACGAAGAGCTTAATTTTGTCCGTGCAGTCTGCATTGCTTCCGACAAGCACCCAATCTTTAATCCCTGCAGTACATTTGGACCTTTTCACTGTGCATGTTTTATCAGGTATTAATTAATACTTTGAAGAATAATACAAATTGGACCACATTGAAGATTTCATGAACAATATACAGGGTGTATCTGAAATGCTTCAACAAAATTAGAGGGACGATAGTACTCATCAAGACTAACGAAAAATGCAAGGGAACATGGGGTCGAAAATGACGTTTAAAGAGTGAAAATCGCCTAATAAAAATATCAAAATCTCGCAAGCCGCTTTTCTGCAGAACTGGCTAGTAGGACGAAGCTACTTTTCCTTTTACTTTGTGCATATCCGGTCAGAAAGAGATAACAAAAACTTGGAAGAAAGACAAACAAATCTGTGAGCAGGAATCCACGTATTCAAATTTTCCATCTTTTTAGAAATAGACCAATAAACGCAACTTTGCAGCAAGAATGCGTTGTAAGTACATGAACTGCCAACGACAATAGGTAGTATCATTGCGAAAACATTTTGTTTGTGCTTTTAGTAGGAATGGCTACCTTTTACAATAACGAAATGGCTGACATGCATATGGTGCACATTTTTTGACATCGTTTCGCCTTTTTGTCGGTACGCACTCTAACTTTCATATATAGTTTAATTACAACGAAAATGAGGTTTATTATGAGGTATATTGCAGGTTATTCCCTATCGAAAAATATGTAACATTTATCATTCATTAACATCGAAATACAAAACAAATAGGCTACATTACGGCCTTTAAGCAGAACCATTATATTCTAAAGTTTGAATTAGTTTAAATTGTAGTTCAAGTTAAGTTTTCCATTTCCAATACATGAAGTCAGTATCAATTGTAAATATTTACAAACAATTTACCGGTAAATCTTTCTATTTTTCAGAATGGTAAATGGATACTTCGTAGAGTTGGTGGATCAGAGGCTTCAAAGTACGCTACGGTTACACAACGGAATTATTGCTGGCAAAACCTAAAAGAAATAAAAAGTTTACGGTATTTAAATTTTTAAATATTATTACTACTTTATTAAATGTGTTTTTTTTTTTTACTAGTATACTTAAATACAAAACGCCTTCCTTGAATTTTCTTGTAACTAATTATTTCATTTCGAAAAATTAAAAGCGTACAAATATAATTTTATGACCACCAGAAAAAAATATATTAGTAGTACTATAAAGAGGGTTCAGTAATAGACAAAGCTGGTTTATCCATGATGAAACTACGGTTGTAAGTTCTAATATGAATTCAGGCACTATTATTATTAACTGTTGCTTAGGCTAATAGAAAATCCCATGTATTTTTGTGTATTAATGTGTAAACAGCACCATGCTACTGTTAGTATCTTTCTAAATAAGGAACTTTTAATTCTTCTGTGCCTTTTGAGAATCCCAGTGGACCCTGCATGTACAACTTTGCTGTTAAGTCCTAAAAACTCAAATATATCAATTTCAGCAAAGATGATACAATTGAAAATGTATAAATATTTTTGGTGTCATAGAATACGTGATATCTCAAAATTTTCCACTATTCTCAACACCAATCATTAAATAAAACAGAAAACGTCTTTCTGCGTTTACCACTGAGGCACCAAATGCAAGATTTAGTACGGGTAATGTCCCTAATATTATATAGCTCCCATAGCCATATATAGCACTCCTCATGATCCCTTGAAGTAGGTGCTGCCGCCAAGCCAAAACTGGCTTAACTAGTGTCTAGAGGTAAGGCGTCAGTCGTATGAGCGCCTTGGTTAAATACGCAGTTGGGTTTAGTCTCTGTTAATTTTTTAAAGTTTCATGCAAACCGAAAGTTTTTGTCAACTTCATCATACAGTGAAAAATCATTTTCAAAGTAAGAGCTGTTCTTAATTATTGCCATGTAAATGCAACCACATAATCATGTAGTTTCACTAGATATAGCTGTAAGTCCCTTTCTGTTCTTTGTTTCACAGGTAGAGTCGGCCGTATTGCAAAGTTTCGTTCTTCCTAATATCGCACTGTGCAATATTGCGCAAAATATTCTATTTAAGGGTCTAAATTTCAACTTTCTTATGAATGCATTTTCCCTTTAAATAGAAACATATTCCAAGACCATGAAGTTGCAGTGTTTGGCACTGCTGATACTTCTTACCAACATACAACCAGAAGACTCTGTCTGTCCATCAGTGACAAGTCGTCCAGCTGAAACAAGTCGAATTAAACAGAAACAACCTGAGCCTTAACCTGTATCCAGTGCTCTGGAGCCACCTGTAATCAAGAGTGAGAAGTTTAATCGAAAAAAGTTCAGCTGTGTAATGCTCCTCGCCATCACCAAATGTTAGCAAAGTTTTTCTAATGGATATGAGCCCTTTGCCACATCTGAATGAGAAAAACGTTCAAGTAAACAAAAGAGGTCGTCCAAGTTGTTTAACACCGGTTCTGAAAAGTACTCCAGATAAAGTAAAACTTGGTGAAGATCTTGTTAAAAAGAAAAAGACTAAAATTGCAAAAACATATTTTTATTCCTAAAAATGTAAAACATACCTAGGAAGGAAGCTATTGGAAGGAAGAAAAAAAAAGGATGAAACATTAGCCATTATTGGAGACATTCCCAGTATCATACGAAGATCCTGATCAAACGTTGACAATGTCTACTGACGACGAAGACAGCGAAAATGATTCTGAATGGCCTCTGTAACCAGCTTTACTCAACTGGCAGACGTGGAGAAAAATGGATCATTCTGGTGTCATGAACAATGTCCGTACCTACTGATTACAAAATCTACATTTGTAATTTCGGTTAAAACAGCTAATTTCTATTCATATATAGAAATGACAATTTATGGCCTGGCTTCTTTCTAAAATATTATAATCTTCCAAAAATGAGTTCTTTATTAAATATTATAACAATATAAAATGTCCATTAAATTTATTTTCTTCCATGTTCCATTTTTATGACTACTACAAAAATGTATTCCAAATAATGCCCTGTGCGATATTAGGAATACACATGGTGCGATATTAAGAAATCTTTTTCCAGAAATAATCCTACATGTACCTTTAGTGGTTTTATATATATATACAGGGTGATTCAGCTCGTCGGTGACAAACTTTAAGGATCGATAGAGCACACCTAGACGAACATTTTTGAATAGGGAATGTAGGGTCCCTGACGCGATGGTAAGGCGCTAGGCGCTTTCGAAAATTTGGGTGCCGAAATTCGAAACGTCATAAAAACTAGGGAAATGGTTAGATTTTCTTGCTTGTTGCGTCGAAATGATTCTGTTTGTTTAGACTTTCTTCAGTACCAATTTCATAAGCGTATCTCTTAAAACATGGATAGGGGGCGCTGCAGACTTTGGAGAGCTAGACAACAACTTTAAGCCCGTTATTTTGATAATTTAACACATGCTCGCCAAAGTTTATACTCTAACTTAAAGTTTGAACCCAAAAGTAGAGCCCTGCAAAAAGCGTAAGAGCCGGAATAAAATGTCAAAGTACAGGGTGGTCGAAACTCGAAGGCTCCTAAGAGATAAACAAACAGATTTCTTGACTTATGGCATGCATTTTCATGATTCTGTTTGCTGGGGCTCTCTGAAACTCAGTTGAACGGTACAAAAAGAAACATCGATAGGGGGCGCTTTGGGCAAAAAACATAATTCGTTGACATTTCGGACGCTAACTGGAAACGGGGCGCTACGATCAGTTAGAAACAAAACAAGAGAGTAATTTACTTATCATAAGAAGCTATTAAAACTGCAGTTTGTTTGTTTTTTTTAACAAACATAGCTGGTTTCAATCATGCACAATGCGCGCAATAAAATTTACATAAGGTGCTTTTTGCTGATTTATGCAAAAGATATCGTACCATATCGATATGCAAAAGATACGTAATGCGTAGACGACAACGCGAGATGACGTAGTTGTATGCGCAGACACGTCTTTTGAACGTGCGGTACCTACTTAAGCTTCGGGTTACTTGTCTGCAGATCGGTAGTAGGATGGAACGGTACACCAACTCTGAATTGCCTGACATGCATTTGGCGTATGGCGCTGCTGGTTGTAATGGACGAGCCGCTCAGCGGTTGTACGCCGAGCGTTACCCCAACAGGCAAATCCCCTGCCATGCCTTCTTCGCTCGAGTACACCAGAGGTTGTCCACAACGGGATCTTTCGACGGAGGCAGGCCTGAACGGGAGCGATCAGTGAGCACCCCCGACAACGAAGAGGCTGTGCTTAACCTGGTTGAGGACAACCCAGGTCTTAGCACGAGAGATATCGCCAGACATGTTGGCATTTCGCAAGCAACTGCGTGGCGCATCTTACGTTCCCGGAATCTGCACCCCTACCACATCCAGCGGGTGCAGTTGCTCAGAGAGCAGGATTTTGGCCCTCGAGTGGAATTCTCAAGATGGTACTTGGCGATGAGATCCAGGGATCCCCGTTTTGTAAACAGCATTTTGTTTACGGACGAGTCCACCTTCAGCCGGGAGGGAATGTGGAACGCCCACAACAGTCATGTGTGGTGTGATGAAAATCCACATGAAACCAGAAGCCGAGCAGCCCAGGAGCGTTTCTCAGTAAATGTGTGGGCCGGCATTCTGGGGGATTGCCTCATTGGCCCTTATTTGTTACCTGAACGGCTGACAGGTGGAAATTACCTGATTTTCCTGGATCAAGTGCTGCCGCAGCTTCTGGATGAGGCGCACGTACCCGAAGGTTCGCGTCGCCAGATGTGGTTCCAGCACGATGGAGCTCCGGCCCATTACACGAACGACGTGCGTCTCCATCTAAACGCAAGGTATGGCCAGCGGTGGATCGGGCGTGGGGGTCCAGTTCACTGGCCTGCCCGATCACCAGACCTCACCTGCTTGGATTTCTTCCTTTGGGGTTACCTGAAGGTCGAGGTATACCATACACCTGTCAGCAGTGCTGAAGAACTTGTGGCGCGCATTGTGGCAGCTGCAGGGCAGATCAGAGATACTCCTGGCATTGTTGGAAACGCACACTCCTCAATGCGACGGGGAGGTGCGAAGCCTGCATCATGGCCCAAGGTCGAAATTTCGAGCATCTTCTGTAGTGTTATTTTTTGTAAATAAATTTCCAGTATCATTGATGTTTTTGGTCTAAATTTATTCAGAAGTGTTGAGCAGAGGTAGAAAATGTGTTTTCATTATTACTAACTGATCGTAGCGCCCCGTTTCCAGTTAGCGTCCGAAATGTCAACGAATTATGTTTTTTGCCCAAAGCGCCCCCTATCGATGTTTCTTTTTGTACCGTTCAACTGAGTTTCAGAGAGCCCCAGCAAACAGAATCATGAAAATGCATGCCATAAGTCAAGAAATCTGTTTGTTTATCTCTTAGGAGCCTTCGAGTTTCGACCACCCTGTACTTTGACATTTTATTCCGGCTCTTACGCTTTTTGCAGGGCTCTACTTTTGGGTTCAAACTTTAAGTTAGAGTATAAACTTTGGCGAGCATGTGTTAAATTATCAAAATAACGGGCTTAAAGTTGTTGTCTAGCTCTCCAAAGTCTGCAGCGCCCCCTATCCATGTTTTAAGAGATACGCTTATCAAATTGGTACTGAAGAAAGTCTAAACAAACAGAATCATTTCGACGCAACAAGCAAGAAAATCTAACCATTTCCCTAGTTTTTATGACATTTCGAATTTCGGCACCCAAATTTTCGAAAGCGCCTAGCGCCTTACCATCGCGTCAGGGACCCTACATTCCCTATTCAAAAATGTTCGTCTAGGTGTGCTCTATCGATCCTTAAAGTTTGTCACCGACGAGCTGAATCACCCTGTATATATATATTTCAGCTATTGAACAGATTGTATGTGGTATGAAGAATCAGTAACACACCTACGAAAGTCACGTGAAAGTTATTAGTTAAATTGAAAAATACCAAAAATATATAAAATTTTAAAAAGGTGTGCTATATTGCGGACATTACCCGTATAAGTTATCCTGGCCAATATTTGAATGTAAATTATACAATTTCACAATTGCCAAATAATGCATATTCTGCCAATAAATTCTTTTAAGATAAAAGTACTGCATATAATGTATCATTTTGTTCATAAAAATATGTGATTAGGTAAAGTTTTCTTGAATCTGAAGCATCAACAAGACTTTGTGCCTAATGACAGAAGATACAGGCAATTGAACTAGATTCCAAGATTTCCACATTCCTTTTAATAACTGATCGTTTATTTACATATTTTTCATGTGCCTACATATATTTCTACGAGTATTCTGTGAATGATACTTAAATTAAAATTATATAGCGTCATTGATATGAAAAAAGCAGAAAATATTTTTAGCAATGCTAAATGGAATCAACTTTATGTTAGTAGTGCTGTGAAATATAAATTTTTTGTATTGTCCATCAACTTACGCTGTATTTTATATTGAATAAATTAGTTTTATATTCCATTAAAATACTTAATATCCGCAGGTCACCATTCCTATGCAATACCTAAGTTAGTTTTCTGTTTCTGAAGTCTGCTAAGCTTTCAGAATAGAATTTGTGATTGGCCAGGTGCCCTGATAACGAAAAAGTGCCAAAGTCTCTATTTAAATTCACCATCATACTGAAAACGTCTTAATTTTTCTCGACAATGGAAACGCCTAGAAAATATGAATCCGAAAAACTAAAAACACCAAATGTTATTACAAAACGATGATGAAAATATAAATCGAGAAATAATGATCCTGCATAACCAACAACTATAAAACATTATCACAATGCAATGGCCAAAATGTAAAAAGAGAAAATATGAGCCGGAATATTCGGTAAGTAACAAAGTTAATTATTGGGTGATTGCAAAAATTCGGGCCCGATTTCTGATGTTTCGAAGTAAACCCAAGTTGTTTTAAATAGAGAAGTACAGTCGAATTTTCAACATTTAGACTCTCTGAAATCTCTTGAGCAGTAATCTGTGGATTGTTATTCACTAAATTACGGATTAAATCATTATCAATTACAGAAGGTCGACCATGTCGAATTTTATCGTTTAAACTGAAATCATCATTTCAAAATCGACAAAACCACTTTTTAACTATCCTAAGAACGGGAGCACAATCCAAATAAACGTCTTGTATATTTTTTGTAGCACGTCCAACATTCATTCTTTTTTAAACTCATATAACATAACAGTACGAAAATGCAACTTTTCGTTTTTCATTTTGATTATGAACTTTGCACACAAATTAATTTGAATTCTTTTTTAACGTTTCTCTCTCGACCCATGTAGATAAATATCAGCACAGTTAAATTTGAAAGTTTTGATATCTATGATATAAGGCACGGACTTTTGGAATCACCCAATATTACCAGATAACGGCAAAACTTAATCGAGAAAATGTGAACCAGGATAACAGGTGACTAATTGAAAGTTATTAACCCTCTCGCTGCGTAATTTTTTAAAATCAAAATAGCATCAAAAGTTGCGCAATTATTTTATTACCTGCTTGAAATCTACATATGTTTTAGAATTAAAATATGTAAAATTTGTTTGTAAAAGAGTTCTTTTTAAAATATAGAATTAGATCTTCAAAAAAAAAAAAAAAAAAAAAAAAAAAAATCGCGGAAACCGTGGGTTGCGCAAATTTTGCTACCTTTATGTTGCCCGTGGAAACCGCGTGTTATGTAGTAGGAGAGTTAAGGCAGTCGGCAATGAAAATGTGAAAAGGTATTCGTTTTTATGATACGAAAAATTACTTCCCTTTTATAGATGTGAATCGTCGTGTTTTTTTTTTTTTTTTTTTGTTTTTTTTTTACATTTGGATTCCATATGGGCTACTGAAAAGAAGAACTCAAGTTAGTCTAGTCACGTGCAGCATCTACATAGGAGATTTAGATACAGAGAAGCGATAAATGACTCGCAATTGTACTGAAATTCAAAATGCTGAATAATTTTATTATCACGGATTAAAAATCTATTTTAATTAAAGAAAAATCACTCAGTATCAGATTTATTACTCATTAATACCTGAAATTATTTTAAGGGAATATTAATCATTTATCGAGAGGCCACAAATTCGATAGCATATCAATAAATTATAAAAATGAAAGGAATAGGTATAACCCATGAATAACTTATGTTGACGAAAGTTTTAAAAATAAAACTTTTTACAGTAAAATTTGTAGTTAAAATATTTGCCAGTAGATGGCACTGGAAACCATATAAGAGCCTTCAGTCTCATTGCAATAAAGGATATGCTGTACTTAATGGCATTAATGTCTTCCAGGCTACAGCATAAGTATAAAGTTTTAGCAGGCAAAATTTCCTCCACTCTCACTTGCGAGCATGTTGCAATAAGGATGGCCTTAAACATTTATATAAATCCAGCTACACTAGATCCTTCAGACGGCCGTATCAAAAATGTTTCACATTTCATATCTGACTAGAAACTATTAAGAATGGCTTAGCAAAACTCACCCATGTACGTTTCTGTATCTAGATCTATGTACCTTTATATCATACCTTACATGCACCTTTATGTATAGCAGAAAAATTAAATAACGTACTCTTCAATGGATTTCAACCCATGTGAATTTTGAGGGGATGAACAGGATCATATGCATGCCAAGAAGGCCAGAAACTTTAAAACCTACCTCCTTCTCCATTACACTGCCCGATACTGCCATAACAGCAGCCCTGTTAAAGATAGACACTACCTCTCCCTAGGACGTTTTGCACACTGAGAAAATTTCCAATATGACCAAGGAAATACTTTGTACTTTTAGAATATTTAATTTGTTATTATTTTTTTTAACAACAGAGCATTAAACGAAATAAAACTATGAAATGATAAGTATGGGGTAAATAACATTTTTTTGCATTTAGGACAAAGATTAAAAAGATTTTCTAACGTCAAACATATTTTATTGCAAAATATCTGCGTGGATGCAAGAGTTTATGAGAAGAATAGAATTTTTCAATGAATTAATATAACGAATTATGTAATTACTTGTAGTGGGGAGCTCCAGCAGGTTTTGATGCTGTAAAATGCTTCTTAAAGACCTGGTTTGTTTACCTGGAAACAAACAAACATTGTTTTTCACAGAATCACCGAATTTAATAAACCAAGTGCCCTCTATTGGCAACTATCTAAATTCCATTTTTATAATACTGAAAAACCACCGCTGTTTAAAAAAATCATCTCTAAAACCTCATTCAACTATACATATTCCTCCCATTTTTATGTACTTTTGAAATGTGGACAAATTTATGAAACGTTAGTTAATTTCACTGCCTTTTAATAAGTTTTGCTTAGTCGTTTTTTAAATAATATATCAGATATTTGTTTCTTTCACAAAATTACAATTTTTTACTTATAGAATTTTAATTTTTACCGCCTAGTTTAAAAGAATTGCTGTTTTAAAAAAGAAAATATTTCTTGCATATATTTTCCGCGCAGTTTGGTTGCAGAAATGAGTTCCTATGCTTCTTCTCGATTTTACTATCATAATTAGACTGGGTACAACTTGGTTATCCCGTCGACCAAAAATCTACCACCAAACTATAAAATTAAATGCCAATAATGGTTGATCATAAATGTCACGTTCACTTGACTTTAACCCCCTGACCGCAGAGCAAAAGGGCAAAATTGTAAGGTTGTTTTCTCTGTAATTTTTATCAAATTCTAAAAAAATATATGTTTTTCCAGCATGATATATATATTTTTTTCATTACGTATAGGCATATAAGCCTTAAGAGTATTAATCATAACTTAATTTCTTAAAACTGGATTATATCTGTAGAACTATATTAATTTAAATAATGCTTCTATTGCAGTAAAACCTGCAGCTTAGTGAACGGATACATCAGTTCGCGGCGGTAAGGAGGTTTTAAGCAAGTTAAACCTGAATACGTCATCAAGTGATTTTTATTTCGACGTTTTATTTGTATTTTTATTATTGTGATACTAATTTATTTGTTCTTCCGTTATTTAAAATAAAAATTTTGTCAATTTGTATAATTTGGCGATTTATATAATTTGGCGAAATTGGTCGACGGGATAACTAAGCAGTACCTTTGTCGGTTTTTGGACTCATATGGTCATGCACTACCAAAAATTATGAAAATATATTTCCTTAAAAAGTCCAATCCTATTAAAGATCAATTTAAAAAAAATGTTTAATGTTAGATAGAAATATTTTGAAATATTTTGAAAGAATTAACAAATCAAATTAAAATTATCTGTAACTTGTATAATTAGGTAACAATTTTAAATAATATTCGTCAAATCATTTGACTTCATTGAGCTGCATATAAAAATAAAAATAATTTCAGTTGAAATCCAAAATGTACCCAGTTTCACGATAAAGCATAGAATACGTTCAGCAAGCATCGAATATTTACCGAAATTCACTCGTGGCAATTTTCATAATAAATGTATTGCAACATGGTACCACTTTTTAAAAAATGCATATTATTTTTTAATATTAATCTTTTGAGAAGGTTTCATATTTTATACTTCGCCGCTACGCTAAACGGTTTCTCCAACCGAACCAGAATCAAACAAAATACATCAGTGAATTTGAGTTTGTGTTTTAAAAAGAAATATGGACCTATTTCTGAAAAGTTCTTTCGCATTGCTGAAAACAACATGAATGCCATTGCGCTATTATAGTTTCTTAAGTGTGAGACAAAGTTTTTGATGATAAGGACTAACTTTTTTAGTTTATCATTTACAGTATGTTTTGGTAAATAGTGATAGAATGAGTTACCGTATATTTAAACCATTCCTAAAAAGTTATTTAACAATACAAGTCTCCTCAAAATCAGCCCGTTAAGATTTTTTAAAAAGTTAATCTTTCAAAATAGGGTTTACTTGATTATAGAACTTTTTTCCAGAATTCTATAAGTAAGAAAATTTAATTAATATGCAATATGCTAAAAACGTCCCTGGAAAGTTAGCTAACTAACTGTGCAAGTCTGATCAAAATTCATGCAGCAGAACTCAAATTATAAGAAGCCGTAACGAAATTCTCATTTGTATTAAACGTATCTAGTTAGATAAGGTCCTTTTACACTACAATAATGTTCCGCTGTCCAGGCAATTCTGATATAAATTTTATCAAAAAAATTGACAATCCAAACAGACATTTAAAAAAATTATATAGGTTTAATTTTCCTTGTATTAATTAGTGGTTTCATGTATTTTGATCTTGCAGAGATAAATCGGCATGCCAGAGTTCAAAAGCTCTTCCTGGAGGTGATATCTCACAGGTACATTGATACTTATACTTTTAAGAACTTAAGAATAAAGTTATATTTCGAAAGCTTGGAATAATTCAATGTACACCTCAAAATTCATGCCTAATTTCATGTCAGCATTTCTTGTTGTTTCGAAATTGCCTGCTATAATATTTTAATTTGGATCCCCCATTATCGTAAATTCACCGCTTTGAATTAGGCTTAGTAGAAAGAACAAACAAATAAATGTATTAAAAAATACATAATTTTTGCTCTGATCCCTTTTAAAGATACAACTGTATGGCAAGGGGAAAGGGAAAATAACATTATTTTTATTAAAAACATCTATACATTATTGGTTTGTAAATTGTTTTCTGAATGTTTTATCATAATCTAATTAATATTAAATTATTAATTGGTAAAACGATTATTTTTAATAATACCATTTTTATTTTATTTTCTACTTTTTAGTGTGTAAAATATTTGTGTTGCAATTAAAATAGCCAGTTAACCGGTTTTAGCGAGCGTGGTTCGGCGCATAATTATCTCCATTGTTTTTACAACTCGTAAATATTTGTAACCATATTTGGCGATTTTTCACCTGCATCTGGCTAACGGAAAAATGCCTTAAAATTAATTTACCAATTCGCGATACATTTTAAAAAATGATAAATTATATTTTCATCGAACACAAACCCTGGTACATAATTTTTATAATTCTGACCTATCATAAAATGAGTGAATATTCGATTACAAAATTCCAGCTGTACATACAAAACAAATTTAGTTAAATAAAAGTGGATAAAAAATAAGATAAAAATTATAATTAATATTAGCGCTGAATAAAATAATAGGCTAAGTGGCAATTTTACTCATGCACAAAAGTATCCGTACACCAAAGACCACGCTGAAAGTTTAAACTTGGCAATGTGCCAAGCGCGCTTCGGAAAAAGTTCGCATAGTTGCAACGCCGCCGCCTTGATCCGTGCTGTATTTTCTAGATAGGTTATTAATTAATATATTAGCTAATTACGGACATTTTTTAAAAGTCATTATCAACAATCCTTGGATGATTTCGCGTCGATTGGTACCTCGGACACCCCTGAACTCCCTCGCTGAGTGCCCCACAAAATAAAGTTGTGTGTAACAGAAAAATGTTATTTTCTTAAAACTATGTCACCTAATCGCTATAGTTTTCCTGCAAGGTTTAAATAAACTACTACTACCCCTAATTTTTTCATAATTTTAGCTTCAGTAGATTTGGCAATAGAGTGTAGGGTACGTATTTTTGCAGTACATTTTCTGCGATGATACCTAAAATTAAAATAAATATATTTTTGAAATCGGTGTTGCGAGATCGTTCGAAAGATACCCTACATGATATTAAAAAAAAGACAATAATAATTCATTCAAAGAACTTAATTAGCCCCTCTAAAGTGTTCCTAAAAATATTTCCGGGTGGCTAATAATCTATAAATATGTCGGTTAATAGCCTTTATAACTCTGGCTAGTTTGAACTTTCCACGCACCATAGTTTTTGAGAAAAACGTCTGTGATAGACGGACAGACAGACACACGCATGATCTTATAAAGGTTCGATTTTTACTTTAAGTACAGAAAGCAGCGTTTAAATTTAATTAGCAAATTTAGGAAATAATAAATATCATATACGCAATGAATAACGAATGTATAACGAAGAAAATACATACATAACTTGTAAATTTTGGCATATTAATTAGTCATTTGAAATTCTGTATTACAAAAAAATCACAATTTCATCTTATGATGATGAATTATTCTAGGTATCTGAAATAATGAAGAGAGATATTCAGTCAAGGAACTGCCCATGGATTTCAACAACGCACAAAGATTTCTATGGCCAAATACACTCAAAATCAACAGGTAAAATATCATGCTTATCTTTAGAATTTTAAATAAAAAAGCTTTTTTAAATTTCTAAATAAATACTTAAAATAGTAAATATTAATTCAAAATAGCATTTTTTTTTTTTGCACAAAAAAAGCTCTTTGTGTTAATGTATAATTATAAGTAAATATTTCTTCCCAAGTTTGTTAAAAAAAAAAAAAAAAAAAAAAAAAAAAAATTGTTCGTATTTTGCTTTATCAAATCACTTGAAATTATGTATTTGCAATATTCCTTATAGCCAAGTGGTTAGAGGGTTGAATTTGGAATGAATTAGGAGAAAGGTGGAAATTGTTTTAATCCGTTCAACTTAAGTGTAGAATGAACTAAATTTTGACCTTCGTACAATGTGAGCGTTAGAAAATATGTACAGATTTAATATCAAAATACACGGGTTTTTTTTCCATTACCATAACAATATCTCAAAACAACGAACCCCATCAAAAACATTGTCAATACAAGTGTTACAAAGTTATATATGAAAACACCAATATACTCAATATTTTCTAAAAATTATAAAAATAGATTTAAAAGAAAATATAAACGGTTGTAATTGTGGTTCCAATTACGATACAGACACACTTTAAACATAATTCGACAGTTAAAAGATTCAATTTTAATATTATTGTGAAAATGAAAAATCAATATTTTGATCGAAAGTGACCTTTCAAAGGTGTGCGAATTTCTGAATAAGAAAACCTGATTATTTGTACTATAATTTGCCTTTCAAATTCGGAAACAATTCGAATTTGATTTAAGTATTTCGATTTTTGACATTTGTAAAAAAGTACAGAAAATTTCAACACATTTCCTGCATAATTTTTTACTGTAGAATGTATTGCGTATAGTAAGAATTGGAAAAACTTCATTTTGAGAAAAAGGCTAAAAATATCTTTTAAACACAATTCGAAAGCTGAAATAGTTGTAAATTTAAATGGATGTAATTCTGGTTCCAATTACGATACAGACACAATTTAAGCATAATTCATCTGTTAAAAGATTCGATTTTAATAATATTGTAAAAATGAAAAATCAATATTTTGATCGAAAGTTATGTTTCAAAGGTGTGCGAATTCCTGCACAAGCAAACCTGATTATTTATACGATAATTTGCCTTTGAAATTCGGAAATAATTCAAATTTAATTTATCGAGTAAATTTCATTAATTTACTTCAAAAATATGCCTTTGAAATAGAAACATTTGTGTCCAGTATATAATTTGGATGATATTTGGATGTTTGATGTAATTTGTATAATGTATGTTAACAATAAAAAAATCCTAACTTTCAGATTGGCGAACAGGAGTAAAAACATCAGATGGTAAATGAAAAACGAATGATATTAACAAGCTAGTTTGTTCTGTATCACATGGTAAGTGCATGCTTTTATTTGTTACTAGGAAGAAATGTTTTCATTATTGTCTACACCTGTATCCTGCATTAGCGTTACCAAAAATTTGTCTTGCCCCACCTTCGCTGCCATGAAAATAAAAAGATAGTTACGATTATTTCAAAATTGCGTACCATTAATGTATAATTAATGGTCTAGTAGTTCTTACGATAAGTAAAGCTACACTCAATAGATTTAAAACAGATTCGAAATAGATTTCTTAATTTTTTTGATGAGGAGATGCTAACAGATGCAAAGAATACGTGCCAAATTACTAACTTACGTAATTCTATAAAAAGTAGTTTTCTCGTTTTTTTTTATCTTTTAGGGCTGATTTGTAAGTGGCACACATCGTATTAAAAATGACTATGCTTTTCCTACGATTAATCCATATCAACTCTCTTGAATAATTTTAAGTTATAATAGTTATTATTCGTATTTTTTATTATTATTCGTGTTATTAAAGTATTTTTGAATACTTTTAATAAATTTATAAATATAAAATAAATATGAATACTTATTATCATTTTTTTTTATATTCTAGTGCCTCCAGTTGTAAGGATGAACTGTTACGGAGATGAACATTTCCGCACAACGTATAGTCATTCTTATATAGACCATAATACAACAACGAAACTACCAATATATGAAGAAGATTTCGATTTCTTTCAAAAGTCAGAAGACTGTGCTGTCCCTTATTCCTCTAAGGGTTGGACTACAACTTACGAATTCGATTACGGTGTCTTACCTCAATAACGATTTATTTTAATAAGTTATTACAGATGTTATAAATCCTGCAAGTTTAAAAATTATTTCATAATTCATCTCACTACTCAA
The DNA here is from genome assembly GCA_963932465.1 of Maratus speciosus. Classification (NCBI taxonomy): domain Eukaryota; kingdom Metazoa; phylum Arthropoda; class Arachnida; order Araneae; family Salticidae; genus Maratus; species Maratus speciosus. Next base: position 532,358,289 of record OZ010788.1, on the reverse strand, counting down.
TAGTCCATCAAGATTCTTATGTATATATCATCTTTATCTCATGTACGTAATCAGTGTTACTGAAACTTTGTACAATTCATGGCACGATTGTGTTTTACAATGAGGAATAAATATTTGTTTCCTTATATCAGGCTTTTAAACTTCAATTTCAAAAAACATATTTTCTTAGCATTCTGTACTTTAAAAAGTAATCTTTAACTCACAATTAAGTTGAAGATTTGAAATCTAAAAGTTTTAAAGTTGAACTAAATATTTCATCAGGATGCTCGTGCATGTCATCATTATCTCATATGTATAATCTTATTTCCAGAAACATGGTGAAATTCATGGCACGATTGTGTCTTACAATGCGGCATTAAATATATATTTTTTGTCTTATATCAGACATTTAAACTTCAATTTCAAAAAGTATATATTCTTAAACATCTAAACTTTAAAAAAATATTATCTATACAAAAGATAAAGGTTTCAAATCTAAAGGATTTACAGAAATCATAGTAAAAATGTTGCTATAGAACAACTCCATCTAATTTTATCTTCTTAAAAATCGAATATTTAAAAAACTGTATTAGCGATCATCTTTAAAAAAAAGTATTGAATCTTTAAAAGGCAAATTTTTAAAAGCCGTTCTTAACATTTAGCTTATAATTTTTGGCTGGGGTTAAAACATATTCTCACGAAGTTTCTTACGGATAGATTAAAATTTCGTGACAGAAAATATATCGCCAACATCTGCTAATTTGTATAGATTACTAGCTGTACTCGACCACGCGTTGCAGTGGTTCCGTTTAGTTAAATGGAAAAGAAAGGAAAGAGAAAGCGCAGGTTTCTAACGTGTTTAATTTCAAAATGGATGTGGGTATACAATATATTTTGTTGTTCCATTGTCTGTGCAGACATACAGATTGTCTGGTTTGCCAATTTTAGAACACGCAACATATAATTGTCCATGATAGAAGCAATCCGTATCTAGTTCTAAACCGCACAGTTCTAAAGATTGGCGTTGAGATTTGTTGATGGTGATTGCAAACAAAAATCAAATTGGGAATTGTAATCTTTTAAATGGAAATAGCATACCCATTGGAATCATAGGAATGCGAGGAATGAGGACATCTTCACCTATAAAAAGTCCTGTAAAAATTGCTGCTTCTGCGACGTTGCTCATTAATTTTTTTACTGCAAGCCGTGTACGGGTGGATACTTCGCAACATGATAATTCGCACGCCTATTTTCAATTGCAGTACGTGCAGTGGAATACTTGGCAGATCGAATAAATAAAAACAATCTGTTGGATAATTAACCGCTTTATCTGCAGTAATTAAATTTTATATTAGAAACTCTACCTATTAGGTCGAGTCAACGAGTTTTTTTTTTCATGATATAGATGAGGGTTAAGTTAGTCTTCTATTAACTGTTTTTTGTGATGCACGTTAAACTGATTTTCTTAACCTTTGAAATGGAGAGTCAAAAAGTGCATATTCTTCATATAATGCTTTTGGGAATTTAAACAAGGCAATAGTGCTAAGGCTACAGCCGAAAAAATATACAATGTAGGCGATGAAGGACTGATCAGGCAATTAGAAAGTGGTTTGTAATATTCCGTTCTGGATATACGATCTTAAAAGACGAACAGAGGACGAAATGTTCTTCCGACCTTGGTGACAACGTTTTAATGGCAATATTGGAGAAATATCTACGTCAATCAACAAGAGGTATAGCAGAAAGGTTGAATACGTTATGATCAACAGCAACCACCAACTGGAGAAATTAGAGAAAGTCAGCAAGTTAGAAGTATTGGTACCTCAGATTCTCAATGAACGCAATAAAGAAGATCGAAAGTCAATCGCCACAAGTCTACTCTCTCGGGGAAAAACCGACATTTTTTTAAACAGGATTATAACAGGTAATGACAAATGGGTTACCTATAGCAATATCGTCCGCAAAAGACAGTGGCATGATAAAGATCAACCTTCCCTACCAGATCCGAAATCAAACATTCATGGCAAAAATATTTCATTGTCAAAACCAACCACATTTTATTTACAAGGAAGGAATTGATAAACTCCCAAGAAAATGGTAGAAGGTCACCCATGATAGTTCAAATGCATAATAAATTAATAAAACTTTGCTAGTTAATGAAAGCAGAATAAATGTTTCATAGAAAACCCATATTACGTATGAATCGACCTAGCATATTTAGTTGTAGAAAAAACTGCAGTTCAGTTTGAAATTGTAATATAATTCAAAAATATTTCATATATGTTGACGTCAGTGACATGGGATACGATCACTTAACATCATAGCTACCATATCTTCAAATTTTTTATCATCATTAATTCTGAATAAAAATATTAAATTTGTCTAATGACAGCAATTTAATATTAAATAAAACGTAAATTACTATTCGTAAATAGTTGTACTCGAAAATCGGACTGTTGGACAGCAATGTAAATCTATACTTCCTATTATAAAGAGGTAAAAATTGTTTATTTGTAGGAGGTAAGCTTTGGAACTACCGAACCGATTCCATAAGTAATGGTATCAAAATGATGGTGTTAGTCCAACTTAGAACATAGGCTATATCTTATGTCCGTGCCACTACCCCAAAGGGGGTTCAGGAGCAAAAAACGTTCTAAAAATGCGATTTTTGCGTTACTGAAGGGCCTAGAAATATGAAATTTGGAATATTAGTTACTTATAAGATATAAATGATGTCTAAGAACAGTCCTTAAACAATTCGAAATTTAAAAGGGGTGAAAATGCACAAAAAGCGTTCTAAAAAACGTTCTAAATGGTAGTTTCTACACAATCTCAGGAAATACCAAACCGATTAAAAAAATAATGGTGTCAAAATAATGGTGACAACGCTTGCTTCAAGATAGGCTATATTTTATGCCGGTGCCACTACCGCAAAGGGGGTGCAGGAGCAAAAAACGTTCTAAAAATGCGATTTTCGCGTTACTAAAGGGCCTAGAAATATGAAATTTGAAATATTAGCTACTTATTAGATATAAAGGATTTCTAAGAACTTAAGGAATTCGAAATTTAAAAGAGGTGAAAATGCGCGGAAAGCGTTCTAAAAACTTTCTAAATGGTGGTTTCTACACAATCTCAGGAAATACCAAACGTATTTAAAAAATAATGGCGTCAAAATGAAGGTGACAACGCTTGCTCTAACATAGGCTATGTTTTTATGTAGGTGTTACTAACCCAAAGGGGGTGCAGGAGCAAAAAAGTTCTACAAATGCGATTTTTGCGTTACTAAAGGGCCTAGAAATATGAAATTTGAAATATTAGCTACTTATTAGATATAAAGGATTTCTAAGAACAGTTCTTAAGGAATTCGAAACTTAAAAGGGGTGAAAGCGTTCTAAAAACGTTCTAAATGGTGGTTTCTACACAATCTCAGGAAATACCAAACCGATTTAAAAAATAATGGTGTCGAAATGATGGTGACAACGCTTGCTCCAATATAGGCTATATTTTATGTCGGTGGCACTACCCCAAAGGAGCTGCAGGAGTAAAAAACTTTCTAAAAATGCGATTTTTGCGTTACTGAAGGGCCTAGAAATATGAAATTTGAAATATTAGCTACTTAATAGACATAAAGGATTTCTAGGAACAGTTCTTAAGCAATTCGAAATTTAAAAGGGGTGAAAATGCGCGGAAAGCGTTCTAAAAAACGTTCCAAATGGTAGTTTCCACACAATCTCAGGAAATAACAAACCGATTTAAAAAATAATGGTGTCGAAATGATGGTGCCAATGCTTGCTTCAAGATAGGCTATATTTTATGTCGGTGCGACCACACCAAAGGGGGTGCAGGAGCAAAAAACGTTCTAAAAAGGCGATTTTTGCATTACTGAAGGGCCTAGAAATATGAAATTTGAAATATTAGCTACTTATTAGATCTAAAGGATTTCTTGGAACAGTTCTTAAGCAATTCGAAATTTAAAAGGGGTGAAAATGCGTGAAAAGCGTTTTAAAAATGTTCTAAATGGTGGTTTCTCCACAATCTCAGGAAATACCAAACCGACTTAAAAAATAATGGCGTCAAAATGAAGGTGACTTTTATGTCGGTACCACTTCCCCAAAGGGGGTGCAGGAGGAAAAAACGTTCTAAATTGTGGTTTTTGTGTTACGGAAGGGCCTAGAGTCATGAAATTTGGATTGGTAGTTAGTTATAAGCTATCAGTGATCTCTAGGGATATTTCCCCAAAAAATCGAAATTTAAAAATTGGTCAAAAAGCGCAAAAAGCGTTGTAAAAAACGTTCTAAATTGAGATTTCTAAACAATCTCAGCAAGTACTGAACCGATTTCAAATATAATGGTGTAAAAATCATGGTGACGGCTCTTGCTTCAAGATAGGCTTTTTTTTAATATCCTTTTCCACTACCCCAAAGGAGATGCAGGAGCAAAAAACGTTCTAAAAATGCGATTTTTGAATTAAAGAAAAACCTAGATTCATGCAATTTTGCATGGTATATATTTATTAGATATAAATGATCTCTAAGAACATTTCTTTAAAAATTTGAAATTTAAAAGGATGTGAAAATGCGCGAAAAGCGTTCTAAAAACGTTCTACATGCCGATTTTTCAGCAATATCTCAGGAAGAATCAAACTGATTTCAAAAGTAATGGTAGGAAATTTATGCTGACAGCCTCTGCTTTAGCATAGACGCTATTTCATGTCGGTTCTCACTATCACCTAGAGGTTGCAGGAGCAAAAAGATTTCGATTTTTGTGATCGGTAGGGGCTAGCAACTTGAAATTAGCCAAGGTACATATTTATTAGATATAAATGATCTTTAAGAACAGTTTCGAAAAAATTGGAAATTTAAAAAGGGGTGAAAATGTGCGAAAAGCATTCTAAAAACGTTCTAAATTGCGATTTCTACTCAATCTCAGGAAATACCAAAGATATTTTAAAAGTAATGGTTTCAAATCAATGGTGACAGTCCCTGCTCCAACATAAGCTATATTTTATGTTGCTGTCACTACCATCTGGAAGTTGCAAGAGCAAAACATCTTCTAATTTGCGTTTTATGCACAACTGAGGGATACTCTAACACTTTGAAATATGGCATGGTATTTACTTAGAAGATGCAACTGCATTCTAAGAACAGTCGAAAGAAAATTCCAAATTTAAAAAGATTAAGTGAGCGAAGAGCGTTCTAAATTACAATTTTTATACAATCTTATCAAATACCAAACCGATTTAAAAAATAATGGTGACAAATTGTTGGCGATAGAATCTGCTCAAATATAAGCTAAATTTTATGTTTGTGCCACTACCACCAGAGGGTTGCAGGAGCAAAAAACTTTCTAAATTGCGATTCTGTGATACCGAAAAGGCTAGAAACTTTAAATATAGCATGGAAGTTACTTATAAAATATAAATGCCCTCGAAGGACTGTCGAAATAAATTCGAATTAAAAAGGGGTGAAGCGAATAGGAGGTGCAAAAAGTATTCTAAAAGAGTCCTAAATTACGATTTCTAAACCGATTATAAAAGTAATAGTGTCAAATCAATGAAAACAGCCTCTGATCCTTCAAAGGCTATATTTTATTCCGATGATTCTAACACCTGGCGTTCACGGGAACAACAAACGTCCTAAAAAAAGCCTTTAAAAGCTTTCTAAATTACGTTTCTGGGGAATATTAGGAAATAACAAACCGATTTAAAACTTAATGTTGGCAAATTAATGGTGACAGTTCCTATTTCAACATAGCCCTTTATGTTGATAGAGGTGGTAGGACTTGGAATTTGACATGATGGTTAATTTTAAGATGTAAGAAGATCGTTTCTAAAAAATTCAAAACTTCAAATGAATAATGAAATAAGAGTATTAATTGAGCATAAAAGTTTCAAAATATTTTCTAAATTATCACTTATTTAGTTTTACTTGTTTTTATTAATTTAAGCCTGTTTTCTGCCTATTGCAGTGTAATAATGAAGTTTAGTCAAACTGTGTTTTAAATAGTAATTTTTGAATTATTCCTAAAAGTATAAATTCACTTTAATAAAAATTACACATATAAATATCACTTGGCATGTTTCAAATATTACTCGAGCAAAGCCGCCTGGTTTGCTAGTTATTTATATAAATTGGAAGACTATGACATTTCATATTTGACAGGTAGTATAATAATTTTCTGCTTTTGAGCTATTTAAAAAAAATAGAAAATTTTATAGCCACTTCAGGAGAATTTTTCATGGATAATTAGAACTTTTATGTCCACCGTTAAAATGCAATTTTATCATTTGTTCTACTTTTTGCTAGTGATGATTAGATTCTTTATTAGATTATTAAAGAAATCGCAATTGCTGCCTTTGCCAGTGAACAGAATTGCAACCTCTCATAAAAATTGATATCCTATTCCGTTTTACTATTATTGTGGAAGTAATGGGCTAACAGGTAAAAATGTTTTTTTGGACACTAGAGAATCAAAATTTATGTTTATATTATCATTAAGTATTAACAAAGATTTTATATAACCCAGTACATAAAAGGAACAATAGTGAGCTATTTTTATTTTTCGTCTTCATACACCTTTTAATAATGAAGTGATTCTTTTCTTTAGATAAAGAGCAAAGCCAAAACGGTGTATTATCAATTTTTTCTTGCTTAATGTCTATTTCATATATATTTATGGATGTTAGGTATGTTTAACTATGGTTCTGAAAAATTTTGTTGCAAAAGGAGTACCGTTTGATCTGCCTTAACAACGTGAGTAACATGAATATGTTATACAAGAATTGGGAATTAATGGTAATTTTGAGAAGCGCAAGCAATAGGTAGTCAGATTTATTTTTATGCTCTCAATAAGTATGACACATAAAGATTTTATTTAGCATACAAATAATACAGTTTATAAAAGATAAATAGGTGTTGCTCTTCTTTTTACACGGGATAAAACACTTTCTTTTCGTTAGATAAAGAACAAAACCGAAACGGTGCATTATCAATTTTACCTCTTTAAGGTATTTTTAATGTATATTTATGGATGCTAGGTATGTTTCATCACCAAGGTTCTCAAACTTTTCGTCACAAATGGAGTACGTTGATTAGCGTTAATAACTTGAGAAACATGAATAGGTTACAAAAGATTTGGACAGTGGAAAATGGTAATTCTGAGAAACGCAAACAGTTGGCAGTCAGGTTTATTTTTATGCTGTCAAAAAGTACCATAAATATATTTTTAAGCATAAAAAATATAGTGTATCAAAGATAAATAGGGGTTGATTTTATTTTTGGTCATGATACAGAGTTTGTCCTAACGTTCCTGACACATTTAAAAATTATATATAAAATCAAGTAATTGTCGTACAGGAGCGAAACTTGGACTAAAATGCTTTTAACGAAGAAAACTTTTCTTCAAGCGAAGGAAAATAATTAGCTCCAAACTTCAATCATAGATGGCGCCTCTTGTCCATATGTTCGGGTTCAAATACGCTTTTTTCTGATTTTTAGATTAGTTTTGACACTGTGACACAGAAATGACGACTTCCAGCGAAAAACCTAATTGTCTAGATTGTATCGAAATTAATCTGAAAATCAGAAAAAAACTCATGTTTGCAACCAAGCATACGGACAAGTGGCGCCATTTATGATCGCAGTAGTGAACTAATTTTTTATTCGCTTCAAGAGGACTTTTCATTGCGAGAAGTATTTTAATCCAAACCGCACTCCTGTACGAAAACTACTTGATTTTATATTGCATTTTTAAATGTATCAAGGACTTTTTGAGACATCCTCTACCTATATTTATTTGATGTTATTCTCTTTTACTTGGCAAAGGATAAAGCAAAAAGGAACGTTTATTGCATTCAGTGGACTTCTTCTAATTCTTTTTGCATTTATTTACTTATGCTTTGTAGGAATTAAATATATTTGTTAAATTGTAAAAAACAATAACAAAAATAATTTATCAAGAATATTAATAATAAATAATATATTTATGTCAATGAATAATCCCTATAAAATAATTTAGTTTTTAATTAAATGATAATTTATTTTTAAACTAGCTTAAAGTATCTGGTGATGCCCAAGATTTTAAGGTATGTTTAGAAAAAGCAATTTCAAACTTTAAATTTATCTGAACAAATGCTTGTCAAAGTATTTTCCCCCCTCAGTACATGAATCTTGCACAAATATGCTTTATTATTATTATTATTTATTGAAAGCTCTAAAATGTTTTGGTTTTAAACCGATATTTAAAGAAAAGTTTCCTAAGCCTAAATAAATATAGTCTTGATTATTGAAAACAAAAATTGAAATATAAATGAAAATCATGTTTTATAAATGAAAAGGCCTTCATAACATCACTTTCTCCTGTAAAATCCATTAACAATACACTCGTTTTAAATATGACGTCGTATTTTTCTGCTTTCTGTATTTTCTTATATTGATGCTCCTTGTATTATTTACAAATATTTCAAAATGTTAGTTTTATATAATCATAAGATTAAGCACAATATTTCACCTTGATTCAAACATAAAATATGTAATATGAACTCTAAAATCTTCACTGTTTTACTTAAAAGGCGACTAAGATAATAAAAGAGAGATGTTTCAATTAAAAAATATGCATTTTATTTAAAAACTTCTTAGTACTTTCAGGCTTTACCAAGTCCTTCATCAGAGAGTATTATAATAACTAATTGCTGTTTATTTATACAAATACGTCACTTTGTTTTGAAAACCTGAAGAGCCACTAACTATTAGATTTGAAAGTAGAAGTAGCAGTTTCTTGGATTGAACTTAATTAGAGAAAATATATAGCATTATTAACTGCAGTTCCATTTATTTTATTACATCACTTTGTTCTCATACGTTCAATAAGTTCAATTCAAGAAACTACTACTTCTACTTTCAACTCTAATATTATTGGCTGTCTCGTTTTCAAAACAAAGTGACATATTTGTATAAATAAACAGCAATTAGTTATTATAATATTGCCTGATGAATGGCTTGGCAAAACCTGAATGTACTAAGAAGTTTTTAAATAAAATGCATATTTTAAAATTAAAATATCTCTATTTTATTATTTTATTCGCCTTTTAAGTAAATCAGTGAACATTTTAAAGTTCATATTACATATTTTATGTTACTTTTTGTTCAGTTATGGCGCCATACTTTTTGTACTTAGGCATATTCTTACTCCTTGTTTTATTGTTAAATATTCGAAGATGTCCGCTATACTTCCAGTATGACAGTGCTGTCCAACTGGCGGCCCGCCAACTTCTTATTCAGCATATTTCTTTTTTCAAACCGAGGTCTCCGAAGTTTCCTCTTGATCGCTCTTTCACTCCTTTCATTGTATTGGGAGAAAAAGGGACATGACATCTGCAGGTCAAGGTCAAGCAGTCCTACCCTGCACGCTAGTGTTCAAACAAATTCCTAGAAATATACTCTGTTTCAAATTACTGATTTTCGCACACGCGTTAATTTTTTCCGCCAAAAAGGCACTTTTCCTTGATTATTAGTAATCCGCTACGCTTCCAGCTGACCCTGGTTGCTATGCAGCGGCTGCAATTCGTCTTACGTATCGGGGGGCGACAGGGAGGGAAGAGAGAAATATTTCATATAAGCAAAACCTGCCCGCAATTGGTTAAACGCTGACGCTGCGGTGTTTGTTGATTTCGAAACACAAATTGAGAGCTTGCACTCGTCAACTCTCCGCTCCTTTCATTTGATGATCTTGATCTGACTGGTTGCGACGAATGTTAGGTTTTCAGATAAGGTTGCAGATTTTGGATATGAAGTAAACCTCTCTTGTACCGCAGCTATATTTTTTTGGGAACGTGTGAAAACTAACTTTATTATTGATTGTGAATATTTCATCTTACAACGATGTGTAAGGAACGGAAGATAGACAGTGAGAACCGAGTGTTCCAGGACCGCTGGGAAACCCAGTATTTCATCACGAATAGAAACGAGAAACTCCACTGCTTGATTTGTATGCAAGTTGTGGCTGTTTGCAAAGAATATAATGTCAAAAGGCATTACGCAAGTCTTCACGAAGGGAGCCACAGTAAATATCAAGGAGAAGCAAGATCTCTGACAGTTTCAGAACTGAAATCACAACTGCAAAAACAAACTGGGATGTTTACTCAAGTAAAATCTGATCAGTACAATGCTTTGCTTGCTTCGTATGCAATTTTACTTGAGCTTTCTAAAGCGAAAAAACCTTACACTGATTTCGTCGTTGTTAAAAAGTGTGCTGTAGTAATGGCAAATGCATTTGACGATAGCAAAATGGCTAAGCATTTTCATTCAGTTCCAGCTTCTCATCAGACCGTTGCCGAAGAGTTGTCGAAATGGCTGACCAAATACAACAGAAATTGTCCTGCGAGATTGAAAAATGCTGCTACTTCTCCTTGTGTATCGACGAGAGTACAGACAAGTCGGACGTTAGTCAACTCTTGATTTTCACTCGCGCTGCTAACGAAGACTTTGAGATCAAAGAGGAGCTCCTTACCATGTGTTCTCTTCACTCCACAACAAAGGGTAGGGACATATTTGAAGCAGTGATAAAAGCGGTCAACAGTGTCGGAGGTTTTGAAGTGTTCCGTTCTAGCTACAGACGGTGCAAAGGCAATGGTAGTACCAAAGATAGGATTGATTGGTTGTTTGAGAGAAAATGGAATGAAATGCCCAGTACTTCATTGCATCATTCATTAGCATGCTTTATGCGGGAAATCGGTGAAGCAAACTGAAACCTTCCAAAAGGTTGTGAAAGTCATCAACATGATCAGAGGCGGCAACATGGCTCTTATGCATGGGCAATTCCGTAACTTTTTGGATGAAATTGGAGCAGAATACGGAGACCTGCTTATGTACAATCAAGTTAGGTGACTTAGTGCCGGAAACTGCCTCAAGAGATTTTTCGAGTTGAGAAAAGAAATTCCTGTTTTCCTTCACCAGTTTTCTCCATCAGAAAACCTTGAACAAGAACATTTAAGCATGGATTTTTCACGTCACCTGGTATTTATAACTGATATTACTGGCCACCTCAACGATGTGAATTTAAAACTACAAGGAAGAGGCCAACTGGTGTCTGACCTAATGGCACACATCAATGGGTTTAGAAGTAAGCTGAAAATTTCCATGCAACTTTGGGAAAAAATACCTTATCTCACTTCGCCAGCTGCAGTCGCTTTGCGTCAGAGTGTGAGGAAGTGCTGGATTTTTCTGAATTTTGCCCTGAGTTGCAGTCTATTATTGATGAATTCAACACAAGATTTTCAGATTTTGAGAGCATCAAGAATGACGTGTCTCTGTTTAGTAATCCAGTCACAGCAAGCATTGAAGAACAACCGGCCAACCTACAATTAGAGCTTTGTGATCTCCAGGCTGACCCATTCTTTCAAACAAGAACCGAAAGGGGGCCCGATTTCTTGAAGTTGCTTCCAACTGAACGGTTTACAAATCTGCAGGACTTAGGACTGAAAATAACTTCCATGTTTGGGAGCACATATTTATGCGAAAGTGCTTTTTCGGCGATGAAATTTATCAAGAATCGTCATAGGACCTCTGTCTCCGACAGTTCATTGTTAGACTCTCTTCGGCTGGCAATGACAAACATAGATGTTGACATTCCTGCCCTTGTAAAGAAGGCTGATCGGTCTCAGTTTTCACATTAAAATGTAAGCAAATTGTTTTATAATCCTTTTGTTCCATTGCTTTATAATTAATAATTAAACTATTAATTGTTATTGTACAAGAGGTAAGAGGTTATTGTTCAACTTTTTCAAACTACGGCCCGCTAGGTGATCAGTGACCGGAATTCTGGCCCGTGGGCTTTTTGCAGTTGGACAGCCCTGCAGTATGACATCACATTCATCTGCTTTCCGTACTTACTCATATTCATACTCCTTACATTATTGTCAAATATTTGGCAACGTCTGTTATACTTCCAATATGACATCATATTCAGTTTCTTTTTAATTCTTCTAATGACGTCATATTCAGTTTCTTTTTCATTCTTTTAATGACGTCATATTCATCTTCTTTCTTTACTTACTCATCCTTGTATGATTCTCCATTTAAAAAAAAGTCCGTTATACTTCATATGATGTTATGGCCGTCATATTAATCTTCTTTTTATTTCTTGAATCTTTTTATTTCATTTATTTTTCACGTGTAAATCTTTCAATTCAAAATTAATTGTTGTAGAAAGAATTTTATTCCGGGTTTTAAAATTAATAACTGCTATAACGTCAAATGGTTGAATTGTATTGAAAATGGCTGTTCTGTTGTTTGTTGTTTATTAACTGAAAATTAACTGTAATTAATATAGATTCCGAATTACTTTAATTGCTTCGGTCATGTTTTTATTCGATTGCATATAAAATTTCACAATTCTCACCTCTAAACTGTGGATTTGTATAGAAAGACAGACTAATAGACAAATTTTCATTTTTATACATTAGGTTCCCATTGATTGATTAATTTTTATTTGTTTTTCTTAATGTAGAAAATTGAAAATATTTGAAGGATGCACTTGGAATAAGGTAATTTCTAATGAATATCCTAATTCAATGTATATGTAAAAAGAAATCTTTGCCACGCATTAACAAAGTAATGTGGACTACATTACTTAGCTTATACTAATATACATAAGCGCATTTCTCCAAATATGAAGTAAAGCATTTTCTTGCGTTTACTTTTTCATCGATGTAAGAAAAACGAGAATTTTCAAGCTCTTGTCATAAGGTTTTAAATACGTTTTATTTATATGCATTCCAACATAAACAAAATATTTTATAATAAAAGCAGAAATTTCGAGATATTGATTTAAAAATATTTCTTTATTAAATGTTTTTAGAACTATTATTAATACACCTTTCTGTTTTAAATAATAGTAGGTTTAAGAGTTTACGGACGTTGAATGCCATTATTTTTAATAATAAACATAATAATATTTGCCTTATTGATTTGCAGAATATGCTATAAAATAAGACATAGATTTGTATTAATAGTCTATAGTATTCAATGTTCGTAAAACTATGAACTTATAATCGTGGTAAGATAGAGTGAGGAGTAATACTAACAAAAATATGATAATGACATGATATATCTTGTATTGAGGTCATTTTTCTTAAAAAATAATCAATTTTTCGTACAATTTTATCGTTTAAACCGTTAGATATCATCACAAATAGCTATTCTGGGTTATTTATATTACCAAATCTGATCTATAAGATGGGGAAAATATAATTAAAATATATATTTATAGTCATTTTAATGAAACACAGTATCCATCCCCATTACCTAAAAAAATTCCTAATATTTAATAGTGTTTAGATGAAACTGAAACTATACTTTTTTTCTGCATGCAACTAATATTACGAAGTGCTATCCATAATATAGTTTGGATACTAATAAGCTTTTTCTACAAAATGATACACTTTATAATTTCAAAATATTTCTTTAATATAGGGTGGCGAAAAATTTATAATGGAATTTATAATGGAATTTTAAAATGCATTAAATGTTTTAAATCAAACACTGCATCAACAACAGTCTTTTAATTTCGAATACCGTTTAGTGCTCATGCGGCAGTTCCATTATCTTTACAAGAGGATAAACCCGATGTTCCCGGGTTACAGAATATAGGTACAAAACCTGTTTTTTTAATACTGTAATAGACTTTTTTAGATTTTATTTATTAGCCCCGATATGCCATTTCTTTCGGCTAGCAATTAATGCGTTGTATCTAAAAAATAACGTTCCATTATATAAGCCAACCATAAAACAAAGCAGATGTATCATTGTACCTAATAATATCTACTGCAATTTTTTAAACTTCTAAGTATGGCACATTTTCAAATTTTATACCGTCGTATTGGGGGAAAAAAGTACTTTCAAACGCAATTTGTTTGAAAACTGCATCTCAATTTATTTTTGAGATACTAGGGGGCTCGGCCCCCTACGAGCTACGCTCGCCAACCCCCGTTCAGATACCGCAGACTCTAAATGCACGCTAATTTGATCGGCTTTAAAAAGATTTCGAAAGATTGAATTATAATTTAAAAAACAGTGGCGATCTCCCTATAAACGGATTTCTATTCATTTCTCTTTGATTGTGGGATTTTAACGCCAAATCCGCTGCGGTACTACTTGATTATCCCGTCGACCAATTTCGCCAAATTATATAAATCGCCAAACCACTCGCCAAATTATACAAATTGACATAATTTTTATTTTAAAAACCGAAAGAACAAATCATGGAAGACGGTAGTATTCCGAGTGACGCAGCCTTAAGCCTAAAATCGTATCGTATCGTATCGTTAAAATCGTATCGTATCGTATCATAGAATTCGTAGATGGCGGAACTCATATATACAGCTAACTCGACATCAAAGAAAACGCGAAAAGCCGCCTTTTAATAACTCAGTAGATATAGGTCTTATTGTTCTGAATTTTCTAGAACAGTCTTATATCTGCAGTCTAATCGTATACTGAAATTTTTACATTTCTACGTGCAGTATATTTTGAGATCTAAATAGCTATTTTTAAAGTGAAAACGTTGGTATGATATCGAGGAAGCTCCTAATTTGAAAATCTCGAAAACGGTTCTAACGATTATCTTTAAATTGATACATAATATAAATGTGATTAAGGCGAGGTGAATAACACTTTTCTTTTTTCTGGGAAAACTCTCGTTCGTTAAATAATTCGATTTTTTTTCTCTCGAAAATGACACGGGCGATTTTTTAAAAATCAAATAAATATGTTTCAGATGAACCAAATAACAATTTACTTGTTTCCAGCAAGACTCTTGTTCGTTTTATAATGCGCATGAAAAATCGGATTATATTTCTTCGCCATTCTATGGAAATTTCACCGAAAATGCATGACACTGTATTCATACACATGCTTTCTTTTTAACCACTTTTGGGGAGAAAAATTTTGTCTTCCCACTGGCTGAGTGGTTAAGATCTACTGATCTTAAGATGGGCAGTTCGATGCTCTCTGGTACTTGTTTTCGCATGTGAAAGTGTTTTTTTTTCTTTTAAAGTCTGTTAGTTGACCATTATTCTCAGTTCCTTTGTAATTTTTTATTTGCTATTAAGTTAAATAAAATTACAATTATAATGACGCCAATTTGATGATGATTATTTCTTGGCAATTTTTCAACAATAAAAATATTACCATAAATTTTATAAATACTAGGGGATCGTACCCGGGCTACCCGGGTTAAAGAATATAGGTGAAAACATTTTTTTTAATTGAAAATTAATAATTTTTTTACATGGAAAAAATTTTTTTAGATTGCCAACTTACATTAAAAAAGAATTTTCATATGGGAAATATGAATTATACAATCAAATAAATTTTTGAAATTTATCAAAAACGATATTTTCTTATTAGCCGCATGCTAAGAGTTATTTGACCAAGATTTTGGTACTTATGGCATCCTTTTATGTTCTGATAATTTCAGAGTTTATACATATCTGTTAAATTTCTGTTTTATTTATATTATTTTATTTATTTATACATAGGGAATTTTTTTTAATGGAAATTAGCCGTAAGAAAATGATGAACTCTTTGTTTTAAGGGCAAACGGATTAATTTTTCGTAATCAAGCTCCGCGTGATATAGATAAATTAAAAAATATTTATGTTTTTAAATTGTTTTTAAATTCATAGACAATCAGTAAACTGGGATGAACGTTGCAAACAAATTCCATTTGAAAAAAAAAAAAAAATCCTAATCCTATATGGTGATCTAAAAATTTAAATTGTACGATTACAAATATGTTAGATTTGTGTTTTTTCAATATTATTCTTTTATTTCTTCATAAAAGAAGTATTAATTTCGTTAATTTGTCTTTCACAAATATGTTAGATTGGTGGGTTTTTTTAATATTATTCTTTTATTTGTTTATAAAGGAAGTGTTAATTTCGTTATGCAAAAATAGTCTGAAACAAATGCTGAAAAATGTTTGTTGCTTTATGTGTAAAATGTTTATTATTATTATGTATTGAAACGGGTACGTGATAAGATAAAATTTAAAAAAATCATGCTTAAAAAATATTTTTGAAAATATAATACATCAGTCAATTAAGATACAGTTTTTAAACAAATTGCATTTGAAAGTAAAATTTTTTCCCTATGCGACGAAAATTGAAAACGTACGATGGTCAGAAGATTAAAAAATTGCAATAGCGAAAATTTCAAGACCGAAATTTGATCGTGAAGTGTTGCCATTCGCAAAGTGACGTCAGCGTTACGCACAGATACGTTTGTTCTTTATAATATAGATACTTAATCAGTAAAATAAAATGAAGATCAGTTATTAGGATGTGGTTATCAATTGAGGCTCTTATGCTCGGTATTCCCAAATGAAAAACAGCAATTTTCACCTTCTCAAAATTTGCATACGCACTTCTCATATCCATATTCATCATTTAAAAAAAAATTGTATTTTGTTTGAGCATTTAAAAATCATTTTAACTCAAAACTTGAAGTCACGATTGTCAGCAACATCTTTTATGTGAACAGACGCACTCTTTGCTTGAGATTCTAATCTCATTTCCGGAGAGTAAAAATTTCCGTAATTTATGATTTTTAGACGCATTTGTGTTAAAATGTTTAGTTTTATCAAAGAAAATGATCGTTTTCTTTTAAACATGACTTCATTTTCACTTAAATAAGCATTTCGCTAGTATCTGAAACTTTGTATCAGTACACATGCAGAAGGGAAAAAAACAATACAGAAAATTTATGAGGAAATATACGTGTTTTCAAAAGCAGTATGTCATTTTCCGTTAATATGCCCCGAATATAATATTCTGCTCCTAATGGGATTTCGCGACACAAAACCCTATGAAACAATTTTAAATTTTTATTACAAAATAGCATGAATAAAGATAAAAATGCCTCAGTATTTCTCTCTTGTCTGCAATAATGAAAGCTATCTAATTTTCACCATTTTGAAGAAATTTTATAAAATGCTTTTAAAATTAAAATATAAAAGTGGGGATATTTAAAAAAAAAACAGATAGTGCGACCACATCTACAAAGGAAGAACTTGCAGTTTAAAAATATATATATTAGTAAAATTGGTTCAGCAGAAAGATCAGGGCAGATGACTAAAAAACACACTTGTGTTTTAAATATATAGATTATATAAATTTAGAAAAAATTAAATTAAGCAAATTATGTTATTTTGATAAAATTATAGTAGAATGTCCTAAAGAATACCATTAAAATTTTATTATTAGAGAGAATTTTGGACAAAAAGTTCAGGAACATATTATTTTAAACCACGAATTATTTATTTACTCGTCTAACTTGGCGAAGCAAATCCATCCAGGCAAGAATGATCAATTTCTGTAATATAAATCTCTATTAGTGTTATGTCACCTCTCTCTTATAAAGACACTCTAAATTTTTGTAAAACATTGTGTTTTATGAGTGTGTTATTTCGATTATATTGTTTTCAAAAGTAAAGCATTTTCACCTGTGAAGAATTTCAAAGCAGCTGGGCTGTGAAAATGACGCACTTCTACAAAACATAATTCAGGTTTAAGAATTAAAATACACGCTTTTTTATAAAATGACGTCATTTGCATCCACTAAAGCAATCCACTTTTACAATCCAATCTTAAACTTCGTCTATAGAAAAGTATGCATATGACGTCATTGTCACGGAATAACAGACAATGTTATTGACATAGACAATATTTTAATTTCAACTTTTTTTTCTGGTTTTATGAGAAAATGGCACCAAAAAGATACAGTATCTTCTATTTTCGACTATTTTCCATTTACTTTCAATGACTTTGAATAGAAATGGTGAACTTTTGTTGCCACGATAAGAAAAATGGTATTAAAAACTACAAAAAAATTAATATCTCAAAAATAAATGAGGATACAGCTTTCAAAGAAATTGCATTTAAAAGAGCATATTTTTCCTTATACGATGGTGTAAAAATTTAAAATGTGCGATGTTTAGAAGTTTAAAAATTTGCAGTAGAGAAAATTGCAAGACCAAAATTTTATTTAGAATTTCAAAGTGTTGCCATTCGCAAAATGACGTATGCGTTACGCACAGATATGTTTGTCCTTTATAATATAGATACTTAATTTCAATCACTTTAGAAAAAATATACATTAATAATTATTATTTGAATATAAATCACACGATCAGAAACGTAAAAAAATAATTCATTTCAGCTCTTCTTTTTATAATATCATTTTTTATTATTATGACGGTCAATCAATATATAATCACTGACATCTATAACATTATTATTATTATAATTATTATTTTCCTTGCATAAAAACTATTGTGATGTAATAATTCTTTTATAATGAATAATTTAGTTGAAATGTTTTATTTATAAATAACAATGCAGTTTGATAACCCCGAGACAATTGTTTTTATTTAACTTTGCAATATTTACAGTTTACATAATAAGCATATCAGAATTCTGGTATTGCCATCTTTTGACGCAATTGCGTACTACATTTTGTCTCTTATTCGGGAAAAAAAAAAAAAAAAAAAAAAAAAACTAACGCTCTTTGCCGCTTTGAAAGAATCTCTTGTGACTAGAGGTCTATTTCGCAAATATTAAGAAAATTACAGCATACAAAAATATTAAAATGAGTAGTATTATAGAGAAATGTTTGATAAAAACGTTGAAGTAGACAGTTTTTAAATCGAAGAATTATTTTAAGAGATATTTAATGTTAAATCTGGATAAAATTGTCTCATTAAAAAACTCTCATAGGAAAAAAATATATACATGGGAATTTAATCATTTTCATTCAATTTAATCATTCAATAGAAACTCGAAGTTTGCAGAGTGCATTTATTATTTTTAACTTGCCTAATTTTTTAACGGTTTATTTCAATTTTAAATTAAAATTTTCAGAATTTCCAGAGATATTTTTTACATATTTTAGAAAAGGTTATTTTAAATTGTTGCCAATTGTTAAAACAGCGCAAAGAATAATATATCCTTTAAATTAAAAATTTATTCACACGTGACTATTATAAACAGAAAAAAATCCTTTTAAATTAGAATTAAATGATAACGTGTTAAAAGCAGGGAAATATTAAACATTACGTCATAAAAATTGTTTTTACACATGCTTACTTAAAACGAAAGAAAATTATAAAATAATCAATTATTTTCAAATTAGAATTAAATGATTACGCATTAAAAGCAGGAAAACATTGAAAATTACGTCATAAAAATTATATTTACAGGTGAATATTAAAAGAAAAAGAAAATTTTTAAATAATAAATTCATTGATATGTGTTAAAAGTCGTAAATGGAGGAAATTACGTCATATTGACCAAAGTGGCCAAATAATAATATTGCAAAACAGTTTAAATTAAAAAATATATTTATATGAGAGATTTATTTCAAATTTCGAGATGATATTTTTAACTATAGTTGCCAATTTTAAGGTAGCGCAAATAATAATATTATCTTTCTAATAATAAAAATATTTTCAGTTGAATGTTACAAAGAGAAAGGAAAGTTTGGTGAAAATTATGTCAGATTTTATCAGAAAGATAAACTATCCTTTTTCATACATTTCATGTAGTTTGGACACAATGACGCAAAGAAACTATTTACATAAATCTTACTCACAATTTTGAATAGCGTGACACAAAAGATAAATCAATTTATTGAAATAAATACATTTCAATGCATAGTATAGATTCAATGAAAGTGATATTTTTAACAGTGAATTGGAAAATTAAAAGTATTGTGTAGATGTAAAAAAATATTTTAACCAAGTCAAAAATAATTTTAATTGAATTTTAAAACAAACCTTTTAAAGTCACATCAAGGCGTCACTTAAATTTTATATCATATCTTTTAAAACTCATATTTTGAATTTATGAGAGATGTAAATGATAAAGCAACAGCGAATAAAATTTTATGCAGCTTTTCATCTTGAACATAACTTTTGCACATGCGATTATAAATAAAACAAAAATAAAATGATGAAATAAATACAAATATATTTTTTAAGAAATAGCATAAAGTCACTCAAAATTTGATATCAGTATTTTTAAGTTCCATATTTAAAATTCTTAGAGCATAAGATAAAGTGCTGCGTCAGAAACTTTTAACCCGTCAAGTGTTTTTGCATTGATAAATTAATACAACATTAATAAAAATACAAATAAAACGTCGAAATAAAAATAACTTGATGACGTAGACACGTGTAACAACATTTCAAAATAAGCTAATATAAAAGGAATTAAGTAAACAGTCTTTGACTCCTGGTATTTTTTATCAAAGCGAAAAGAAAGTTCTTTTAAATGAGACATTTTAAATTAATCGTTTTTAATCTGACGTAATTTTGACCAAGCTATTCTTTCTCTTTTAAATATTCACGTGAAAATACTTTTGTTAGAAATGAAATATTATTTGCGCTTTCCTAACAAAAATAGTTGAAAATCCTCTCAAAATATCAAATAGATGTCTGACGCAATTTCTAAATTTAAACTGTTTTCCAATATTTTGTGTTCATTTTATGTAATAACTGTAATGTGACGTAAATATGACGTAATTTCTCCTATTTAAGACTTCTAACGCATGTTAATGAATTTATTATTTTACAATATCCTTCCTCTTTTAAAATTCTCGTGTATACTTTTTATGAAGTAATTTTCAATAAGTTCCTGCTTTTTATACGCAATTATTTAATTTTAATTTCAAAGTATTTTTTCTGTTTATAATAGTCACGTGTAAATAAATTTTTAATTTGAAGCAAACATTATTGTTTCCGTTGTTTATACAGTTGGCAACAGGTTAAATTAGTACAATTTTCTAAAATCACTCTATTCTAAAAAAAAGTAATTACCGTTGTCACCGCCGCCGCCGGTTTTGAATTTTTTGTGACCGGAGGTCTTTCTTCGTTAATATTAAGGAAAATAAGGCATACAAAAATATGAAAATCGGTAGTATTATACAGAAATGTTCGATAAACACGCTGATGCAGACAGTTTTCAAATCAAAGAATTATTTTAAGAGATATTTAATGCTAAAGTTGAACAAAATCGTTCCACCAAAAAAGTTTTATAGGAGCAAAAACTACTCATGGGAATTTAATCATTTTTAGATCATTTTATACGTTTGAAGTTCCGGGTGTGCAGACTGTATTTCGTTTTTTAATTTGACTAATCTTTTGAGGTTTTATTTCTATTTTAAATTCAAATTTTCAGCATTTCTAGAGATATTTTTGACAGATTTTAGAAAGTAATATTAATTTAAACTGTTGCCAACAGTATAAAAAGCGGAAACAATAATGTTTGCTTCAAATTAAAAATTTATTTACACGTGACTATTATAAACAGAAAAAAAACTTTCAAATTAAAATTAAATAATTATGTACAAAAAGCAGGAACTTATTAAAAATTACGTCATAAAAAGTATACACGTGAATTTTAAAAGAGAAAGGATATTGTAAAATAATAAATTCATTAACATGCGTTAGAAGTCTTAAATAGGAGAAATTACGTCATATTTACGTCACATTACAGTTATTATATAAAATGAATGCAAAATATTGCAAAACAGTTTAAATTTAGAAATTGCGCTAGACATGTATTTGATATTTTGAGAAGATCTTTTCAACTATTTTTGTTAGGAAAACGTAAATAATATTTCATTTCTAACAAAAGTATTTTCACGTGAATATTTAAAAGAGAAAGAATAGCTTTGTCAAAATTACGTCAGATTAAAAACGATTAATTTAAAATGTCTCATTTAAAAGAACTTTCTTTTCACTTTGTTAAAAAATACCAGGAGACAAAGACTGGTTACTTAATTCCTTTTATGTTAGCTTATTTTGAAATGTTGTTACACGTGTCTACGTCATCAAATTATTTTTATTTCAACGTTTTATTTGTATTTTTATTAATGTTGTACTAATTTATTTGTTCTTTCGTTATTTAAAATAAAAATTATGTCAATTTGTATAATTTGGCGAGTGGTTTGGCGATTTATATAATTTGGCGAAATTGGTCGACCGGATAATCAAGTAGCCGCAGCGGATTTGGCGTTAAAATTCCCCAATCAAAGAGAAAGGAATAGAAATCCGTTTATAGGGAGATCGCCACTGTTTTTTAAATTATAATTCAATCTTTCGAAATCTTTTTAAAGCTGATCAAATTAGCGTATACATTTAGAGTCTGCGGTGTCTGGACGTGGGTTGGCGATCGTAACTCTTAGGGGGCCGCGTCCCCTAGTAAGTAAAAAATATATTTCTCGAAATGCTGAAAATTTGAATTTAGAATAGAAATGAAACCTCGAAAAATGAGTCAAATTAAAAAAAATTAATGAATTCTGCACACCGGGAAATTATAACGTATAAAATGATCTAAAAATTATTAAATTCCGATGTACAGTTTTTGCTCCTATAAAACTTTTTTAGTGGAACGATTTTGTCCAACTTTAGCATTAAATATCTCTTAAAATAATTCTTCGATTTGAAAACTGTCTGCGTCAGCGTGTCTATCAAACATTTTAGTATAATACTACTGATTTTCATATTTTTGTATGCATTATATTTCTTAATATTAACGAAGAAAGACCTCCGGTCACAAAAAATTCAAAACCGGCGGCGGCGGTGGCAGCGGTAGTTACTTTTTTTTAGAATAGAGAGATAGTTTTTTGCGCCATTTGTTTAATTTTGGCAACTGAAGTACCCAGTTTGTTCAGAAAGAAAAGGAAAAATAGTTCAAAAATAGTAATTTTATCTTTTTGTTGCCATTTTTTCACAACAACTGAAAAAAAAAAATTAATAAAAATACGTGCTATTTTGAAAAAATATAAATGAATGATTTCTGATAAAACATGGAGGCATTATAAATTATATTCAATTTTATGTATCTGTATAAATGTAACAAATAAATGAAGACATATGAATAATCAGATGATTTTTTTATCGAGTTTCTAGAATGACGAAGCGTTTTTTGCTGGATTTGTGTATTATTCAGCGATAGTGACGCCCTATGCTCCTATGCATACTTCACTCTAGATGTTGTTTAAGATTCGATGGTAAATGTGGAATTCTTCACCGGATGCGAATGATGTCATTTTATATAAAAAAGCGTGTGTTTTAAGTCTGAAAACTGAAATATGTTTCTTTTATATACATTTTTTTTTCATCGGGAGCGACACTAAATTCTGAAAAAGCAGAATTTGTAGTATACATTAGTATACATTGTGTGTAGACACACAATGTAGAATATGTAGTATATGTACAATGTATGTAGTATATGTACAATGTAGAATATGTAGTATACATTAGTTAAGTTAAGGAATATATTTTGATTTTCATTTCTGGATTTAAAACTGTAGTTCTGTATCTATATCTATCTATCTATCTATATCTATCTATCTATCTATCTATCTATCTATCTATCTATATATATATATATATATATATATCTATTTATATAAAATCCAAGTCTCTGTGTGTCCCTCACGATTCCGGTAGGACCACCTCATTGAAATGAGTAACTGTTGAAAAATACTAATGCAGGGTTACCACAGTAGCGCCAAATGTTGGCCAACTTGGCAATAGCTGGCTGATTTGGTGAAATTCCCATTTATAACTATTAATGTTTCATAAAGGAGGTCACCAAAATTTAATTTAAACTCCGCTCTTTTAAGATATTTTTTCAAAATCTATGGGTGAGAATTTAAAGTACATCTTTACATCTTCCTCCCGGTGCTACTAATAAAATAACCGCCAATAGACGACGCTGTACTGTATGAGCTCCTAACTGCGCGATTTTAATGGGCTTTAGGTACTTTTCCAGTATAAGTGCCTTGACGAAAAAAGAAATTTGGCAACATTTTCCCGGAACCTATCCACTGTTTCATTTTATATGCACATGCATTTTTTTCGATATTTATACGATTTATTTATACGATTAAAAAAGCCGTTTCTCTAATTTTATACAGAAACAGATGTAATTTGTACATAAAAACATGAATAATATACATATAAAATAAACATATAAAAAAAACACTCATCAAGTTTGTTTTCATAGCTGTTTATATGATTTGACAACAATTCTCAATATTTTTCCGTTATACGGACACCATGCCAAAATGTATGCGGTACTTTTCCATTATACGGACAGCATTGTCGCCAAACTCAATAGTTGGCGCAAAATGAAAATAAGGTGAATTGAAACATTTGAAAAATAAAAGAAAAAACATTCTCGATAGTAAAGTGGACATTTAAAAAATATAACATTTGAAAATTACAAACTTTTACGAACTATTTTATTAAATCACAAATATATACCTACTTAAAATAAATGAACAAATAACTGTTATACTATAAAGTAATAAAATAAAAAATCATATTAAACTGCTGCCATAAAATTATAAATATCTTTCCGCATTGCAGTAAACATTTCATTTTTTGAATGAAGGCGTAGCCACATAAAATCTATGAGATACGACTCTAAATGATGACGAACAGCTTCCCGATGTCTTTTGTTGCGCCATTTTGCGATGCCCCGTAATCTTTCAACATTTGGAGTATGACATCCAGTATTAGGGTCGACAAAATTGTATTTGTGATTTATTGTGAAATGATCATAACCAGCACTTAGCAGTTCATCTGTTTTACATCCTTTCCAACAATCTGTATAAATAATACATGACTTTCATCTACTTCTATAATTTTATTAGGTCCACCGATTTTTCTATTTGGTCGAGAACATAAAGCATTTGCACAAACTTCTCTCGAATAACTATTCCATTCCACTGTTGTGTTGTGGTTCATATCAAGTTGCAACTCACAAAACTCAATCGATGTCAACTCTTTGCACGATAAATATATAAACCTCAAAGCATTAAGAAAAGTCACCCGTGATCCTCTAAACCAAGTTTTTTGTCGTATTTCTACGCTTTCTTCGCATGATCGTAAGCTACAACTCAATTTCGGATTTCCAGAACTCATCCATAATTTCATTTCATGATTTTTTGAACACAATCTTTTATTATGTAGAATTCCAAATTCCTGAAACATTTTTATCACAACTTTCTCATCATCTGGTAATTGCCAAATGATAAAACTCATCTCAGCATCAGAAGTAAAAGTAAACTACAACTTTATAAAAAAAAAAAGCATTTTTAATTCAATTAATAGCAGATTAAAAAGCTTTCCAAGGTTAAGGTTAAACAATAATCATTCACGTGATTCACGTTTCATAAATAACAAATCACAATGTTTCGCATGGTTTACAATAAAAATCTACGATCAAGGTTGAAATAATTGGAGCATTAGCATACATTTTAGCATGCTGTCCGTATAACGGAAAAGTACCATGTATGCTAATACGCCAATTATTTCAAAATGCTAAAAGATATTTGTAATTTTATGCCAGCAGTTTAATATGAGTTTTATTTTATTGCTTTATTTTATAACAGTTATTTGTTCAATTATTTTAAGTATATATTTTTGATTTAATTAAATAGTTCGTAAAAGTCTGGAATTTTCAAATGTTATATTTTTTAAATGCTCACTTTAGTACGACAATATTTTTTCTTTTATTTTTCAAATGCCTTAATTCACGTGACTTTCATTTTGCGCCAACTATTACGCTTGGCGACAATGGTATCCGCATAACGGAAAAGTACCCAAATCTCACGTTCTGATGCCCAAATTACACCAAACTTTTTTTAAAAAATGTCAAAGCCCCTACAGTGGAAAAGTATCAAACTGTCTATTATTTTGCGCTATCTGTGTTATAGTTTATACTATATGCAAGGTGAGTGGAGCGAAGAGTTTAAACATTAAATATTAAAGTTTCGGCACAGATGTCATATACACAACGGGTACTTAACTGTCATCAAAGTGTCGTTATTTTGCTTGATATGGTAACCCGGATGTTGTTGTTTATGCTGTTGATGTTTTCGCCAAATTGGCGTCGGAAAAAATCGCTCCAATATGAGGTATATATGACAACTGTGCCAAAGTTTCTATAAAGCAGTATAAGACTAAAAATTAAGAATAAAATAAATGAAAAATAAGACTAAAGAAGAAAGAAAAATCATGCGTTAAGCATAGAATATGAAACACTTTCCAACACATCCTGAATGCTTTAACAAAACTTCGTTATTTAGGGAAATAAGGTAAATAAGATAACTAAGTAAACATTTTAGAAAACGCATAATTTTTTTTGGAACAGATGTCATATTCGCCCCATATTGGCACGATTTTTTTCGGTTGCCAATTTGGCGAAAACATCAACAGCATAAACAACATAATCCGGGTTACCACATCAAGCAAAATAACGACACTTTGGTGCGAGTTAAGTACGTGTTGCCTATATGATATTGGCGACAGAAAAAAATCGCGCCAATATGGGGCGAATATGACATCTGTACCTTTTTTTTAAAAATTGATTTCAGCAGTTACCGTCCATAGCAATAGTACCGTTATTACATGCCACTATTTAGCTAAAATTTAATTTAAGCTACTCTTAAAGCTACTGAAATCATATTTCCAGATATTATCATCCATAGACGGTTATGTATTCAATTCTTTGCGTGACCCTGTATATCATTTTATCTATATTCTACAAACATTTCTTAGTAATCTAAATGCAGTTCAGCGTAAAACTGCATAACTCCTTTAAAAACCACCTTTAAGCAATTTATTCTCATACTCAGGAACCCTTACGAATTCTTTTGTGTAGCCCTGCATATGAACTGTAGCATTTATACACACGGTATAGTATGCATAAATGTAGTGAAACATAAAAGCGCATATCATAATTAAAAATGCATCTCTAGCAATCATTACTTATGCACGCACAATACTTCGGAGAAAAGTTTCTTGGCGAGAAAGAAGTTTGCCAACGTATTTTCTGACAACCTATTTACTGCTTCATACTCACAAGCAATTTTTTGCATGTATACAATTTATTTAATGTAAAAAAAAACTATTTAACCATTTTTTATAAAGAAACAGAAGTATTTTTTGCACAGATGTCATATACGCATCGGGGTTAGCGTGATTTTTCTCTGACGCCAATTCGGCAGAAATCTCGCTTTCGAATGCCAGTTACTTATATATTTTTAAATTATTTGCTATCATTTTGAAAAGGAAATAACTATAAATAAATAAAAGTTTGAATAATAACTATAGAACAAAACAGTTTATATAATTTAAAAACAGAAAATAAAAGTAAATAAACAATGGCACAGATGTCATATTCGCCCCATATTGGCGCGATTTTTTTCTGACGCCAATGTGATATACGCAATGTATACTTAACCGGCGCCAAAGTGTCGTTATTTTGCTTGATATGGTAACCCGGATATTGTTGCTTATGCTGTTGATATTTTCGCCAAATCGGCGTCGGAAAAAAATCGCGCCAATATGGGGCGAATATGACATCTGTGCCTAAACAATTTATTAATAAATAAAAAACAATAGCCGGCAAAATGACACCATTTTAGCGCCATAGGTATCCCGGTTCATATCTGAAATCTGTGCCGTAATTTGTATATATAAAAATATTATATATATTTAGAAACGATTTTTTTATGTATATAAGTGCATATATAAACAAAAATAAAAGTTCATTAGATTTGTTTTCATAGCTGTATATTTTGGCAACATATCTCACTTTCTGAAGCCCGAATTACGCCAAGTTTTTTTTTTTTTTTTAAAATGCGCTATAATGGAAAAGTACCTAAATAAATAATTAACAGAAATAACCAATTACACAAACTAAAACATTTTATTTCGAGATGAAAGCATTGTTTTTGATTTCGATTAAAAATACGGTACAGATGTACGGCGCGATTTTTTTCTGTCGCCAATATCCTATAGGCAACGGGTACTTAACTTGCGCTAAAGGGCTTGATGTGGTAACCCGGATTATGTTGTTTATGCTGTTGATGTTTTCGCCAAATTGGCAACCGAAGAAAATCGCGCCTATATGGGGCGAATATGACATCTGTTCCAAAAATACATATATCTTTGGGGAACAGATGTTATATTCGCCCCATATTGGCGTAATTTTTTTCGGTTGCCAATTTGGCGAAAACATCAACAGAATAAACAACTTAATCCGGGTTACCACATCAAGCAAAATAACGACACTTTAGCGCAAGTTAAGTACCTGTTGCCTATATGATATTGGCGACAGAAAAAAATCGCGCCAATATGGGACGAATATGACATCTGTACCATCTTTGGATAACTTTAATTGAAATTGGGTTCACGGCTTAATATCTCATTCCATAAACCTAAACAAACACAAGTGATTCATTCATCGTGAACCGTAAAAAATATTAAATCATTGGGGTAATCATTCACAAAGTAAGTTTTCCAACAATCAATGGACAATATTCTAATGACGTCATAGTATGTAAAATGGTGGCGGTATCATTTGTTTATGGTTTGAAATCACAAAGATTTAATTTTGCAATGTCTCTTAGTTACATTATTTTATTGTCGTATTTATGAGATCAGAACAAAAGCATATTTTTTCATTATTTAGTTATTAAAGACGGAAAAAAGTTATAAATGTGCATGATTTGAAAAAATTAAATAATTTTCTTTCTTAATACTAAAAAATAACATCGGGAAGTAACAGCGAGTTTAAGTGAAATAAGTTTAGCTGTTTAATTCTGTTGTAATATTCAAAATAACTGTATTTATTAGATTTCAGTAAACAACATCAGGGCCCGATTAAACTTTGAAGTTAGAGGAATTACAATGTCATTTCAGGAGCTTTCTTTTGGAGAAGCTTTTCTAAATTCCACATATACATGGAAACTCTTCAGTGTTAGAAATATTATTCCCAGGACTGGCATAACATGAGAACGGCCTGCAATTTTACACAAGTTTTTGAAAATTACTTTATATCAGAAATTTTACTAAAAACTGGTTACTTTTTTGTTATAGAGGCCACACTATTAGAATTATGACAAGTTGCAGCCAATTACGCCAAAGTCGTAACCAAGATCGTGAAGCACACACATATAATACCATATAATACCATTTTATGAAATCGTATACGATAATTTAATAGTTTTTACCTGACTTCAAGTGTGTAATTTATTTATTTTTAAGGCTTAATAATCTAAATTGTCCAATATATGAATTAAAAAAAAATGTAAACAAAGACTGAATAGACATGAGCGCAAAAATCTGCAGAAAACTTGGAATTGTGCAGATTAGTGGTCTTCTACTGTACACAGTTTTTCATAAATGTGTTTCGTTCTTAAAATGTGTTATTTTCATCTATCACTGTGGAACAAATGAGAAAACTTATATTTTTGCACATGAGTTGTATATATCTTTATATCTAAATTTCCGTCATTTTTGACGGGCTACCTTTCTAGTATATATATAACCATTAATTAAACATTACCGACCATCACCAAAAACTGCAATATTGTGAATGATTGACTACACGCCATAAACCAACAATATAGAACTTTATGTGCAATATAAAGTACCGTATACCTAATTACAAGAATTAACATGGAAGAAAAAAGAAGAATATGGATTCCGAAAAAATTGAAAAACTTATATATTGAATTACGTTTTCAAGAGTACAGAATTCAATGATATAAGCAATATATATATATATATATATATTGCCCACGACAATACCAAAAATCATTTTTATATGAAAAATAGTGGTTATGCATTTAAATTAAGTTTTGAAATTTACTAAAAGCAACACTTTCGTATTGGCTCTCTGCCAGGAGTTTACCAAAGAAGGAGTTTAATCACTTAAGGAAGAATTCGTCAAAGACATCAACCCTTATAGCTTTTACAAAGCATTTTTTATTCTGATCATTTCAGTGGTTTAAAATTCAGTGTGTTCGATTACATGTTCTTAAAGGGGTCCAGGACACATTTTAAAATAATTTTTATTTATTCAGTTAAAATTTAATTTTTTTTGTGATGGTTAACCATATCATTTGTAAACAAAATCCCATGATAAAACTTCACATATATATATTTTATAATTTTAAATTTAATTTTTTTTTAAAGTCGGGTAATTTAAAATCCTTATAACTGGAAGTATTATTTGTATTTTTTCATTTAAATAAACAAAAATATATAAGTTTAAATTTTGATTCAGCATTTAAAAAATTTTAATTAAACATTTTTTTAATGAACTTAAAAAAAATCATATTTTCAAAAGTAAACATTTTTCTTTCAAATTTGCTGAATCAAAATTAAAGGAAAACAATTGAAAAAGACATGTTCCAAGTTTGAACCATTTACCTTTAATGGTTCTTGACTTATAACAATTTAAATACGAGAAAGGGTGAAAAAGGTCCATCATGAAGAAAAACACATTTTCGAAAGAAGTCGTTTCCATAAAAACCCTTCCTTGAAAGCTAGCTTTTGAAAACAAACCAAAACGAAAAAATTTATATTCCCTGTTCTAAGTGAGACAAAAACATGATTTAAACATCATTTTAAACAGAAGAAAACAGAAAAAATTTAATGAAATAAATTCTTTTTAGAAAATTTGAAGATTTTGTGTTCCGGACCCCCTTAAATTGGTGGTTTACTTATATTTTATTTATATATTTATGAATTGTTAATTTCGTTGTGCAATATAAGCAGGAAAGAAATACTGATGTATTTATATTAATTAAAGTGCAAGCGGATTTATCTTTGGTAACTGTCTGCATGCGATAGAGATAGATTTAAAAAAAAAATCACGCTTGAAAAATTTTAAAAACATAAGAGAAGAGTAAATTAAGATACAGTTTTCAAACAAATTATGATACAGTTTTCAAACAAATTGTGATACAGTTTCCAAAAAAAGTGCATTTGAAAGTACATTTTCCCCTTTTCTATAAAGTAAAAATTAAAAATGTGCGATGTTTAGAACTTTTAAAAATCTTTGTTAAAAGCTAAATTTATTCGTCTGCTGATTAAACCGTCAAAATGACGTCAGCGTTATACGCGGACACGTTTGTCCTTTATAATATAGATAGATAGTAACGAAATCAAAATAATTTCCAAATAATTTTCAGTAATTTTCAGTCCAACTATATAGTAGCTGTCTAGAAGAACCTTTTGTCTAAATTGGCAATAAATAAATAAATAAATAAATAAATGAAAAGATTAAATTAGTTATGTTGATGAAGATCGATTATAACCGAAGATCTCTTTTACTTTGAATGCTGATCCACACTGAAGGAAAAAAGCAATCCGTCAGAAACACGAAAATTTATTGGGGAAAACGTTGACATCTGTCATCACAAACTTTCCGTTTTAGTATTCTTTACATTTCCTTTTTGAAAATGGAATATGTCCGTCATTCAAAACTAGAAATTTCCGTTTTTAGAATTAAATATGCACAATATTTAAAAATATCTCATATTATAATTACATGAAATGATAAATGTTTATACCGGACAGGTTTTTGTAATGGGTGGCATTAAATACGTTTCTCATTGCCTTCCCTTTCTCCGTATTTCTCTCCGCCTGTTCCGTTGTCTCCGTTTGTTCCCTCTCCGAACCTGTTTACTCTCCCAAAATTGATGATTATTCTGCCCTTTACATCACCCTCCCACATCCAACGATTCGGATATTGTCCTGTTAACATCAATTAAAAAAAATAATAACTGTTCTGGTTTTTGTTTTCTACCATTTGAAAAGGAGCTTTTTGTGAGTCTTGGAAATAAGATTTCCGCTTTTAACGTTCAATGTGTATTGTTAAAATAAACAGTTCTATTTGTTCTGTGATATAATACAATTTTCATTCATTTCAGAATTATCTAATAACAATACCTGTATATATACGGCCGCTTTAACAATACATAAAATTCTTGCAAATACATAGCTGCCAACTTGAACATTTTTCTCTTACTGCTAAAATTTAATAGTAAATTTTCTTGATTTAAACACCGAAATCTAACGATTTTTAATGATTAAATAATGCAAAAATATCTATTAAATTATAGCGATAACACTAAACTGTACAGGTTGGTCGCTGTGCGATTACATTCAAATGACATTATACACATGTGCATATGAAGAAGAAGAAGAAGAACGGGAAACTAAAGAAGAGGATATGTAGAAAAAATCTCATTAAAAATATCTTTATGGACTGTTTAGGACAACTGAGATATCAAAATAAATTTCAACTATATATGGATCCAAATACAGAAAGAAGCGAGAATAGTTCTTGCTTTTAAAAATAAACGATTTGACTCTTATCGTAAAATAAAAGTTAGCAAAAACAACTACCATTAATATTTAGTCCACATTATATCATTTTTTTGCCAAAAAAAAATGAATTGCGATATGTTGTCGTTTAACAACTGTATATTTAATATTTCGTTTATTAAATGTCATTCTGTTTAACACTAGAACAACCGTAAATTTGAGTCAGTTTTATAAAAATATTCACACCAGAATTTTGATTTAAAACAATGTAACTTTATTATTTAACGTTTTCATCTTTGTATCTTTTAAACTTATTTCATAATCAAATTCCTTGTTTGAACCGAAACATATTCATATGGCAGCCGTCAAAATGACGGTTCACGGTAGTTTTAGTGTTAAGAGAATATACTGAAAAATACATAGTTGAAACTTTCCATTTCTATTCTTTTCAAACAAACACATTTTCAACTAAAGAACATGTTTAATACATAGCTATGTGACTTCCTTCTATGGGTTAGCTATCTGATTTTATTTATAAAGTAAAATTTATGTTATTATTCTGTCTTAAAAACGTGGAATGTTGGGTAATATGGAAATACAGAAGGCCATTCTCACTTTATTGAATTAATTTTCACAATTAATCTTTACTCATGAATTCCAAATTTCTTGTGAAGCATTGTTTTGACTGTATTGGTCGGCTTTCACTCTTGCCTATAGCTATCGCTCGAAATTGCCATGGTGCACTGTAAAAAAAACGACATTTTTACAGTACACAGTACCGTTCATCTCGCACACAAACTCGATCATAGTGAATGTGCTGTATCTTACTTTGGTTTCCTGACTATATTAACATGGAAAATACAGTAGTTGCGTAAAATTAACAGCACAATGTGCTGGCAATTCAGACGCCAACAGTTTGTGCTGTAAAAATATGCTTCGAAATTGCCAGCACATTGTGCTGTTAATTTTACTCAACTACTGTATTTTCCATGTTAATATAGTCAGGAAACTAAAGGAAGATACAGCACATTCACTGTGATCGAGTTTGTTCTGTCAAATCTACAGTGTTTTTTTTTTACAGTGTGGTAGATATTTTCTTAATACAGTCATGTCAATTTACTCTCCTATTTTTTAGGTTGCTTTCTAAAGTCCTTTAGATGTTTTTAGATGGCGTCTTCTTAAGGCGTTCAGTAACAAGACAAATGCAAACAATTACATAGGGGTAGCATCAGTCGATTTTAAAAGGTATTTGTTTTCATGGACCATATTTTTTCCCTATTTATACATCATGAAATATGCAATGGACTTAAAATTTGGACTGGAGGATTTGTCTATGTGTGACCCTATTTTATTACTGTTTTTTGCCACATAAATCTGGATTTTTCTTCCTCAAATATGCTTTCTAAAATATTTTTCTTATAACCAAATGAATTTATTTGATAATTTTTTCAGACCTTATTAACCTTCATAATAAAATACCTTTGGAAATTTTTTTTGAATTCACTATCCCATTTCATTGACATATTTTTCTTCCATTACTTTATAAAAGTAAAAAAAAAAAGGCTTCTGTTATAGCCAGATAAATAAAGCCCTGTTCCATCCAGTGGTTCTTCAATTTTCCATTTATCAGCAGCTAGATGTTTATTAAAGCGACCGTTAGGAACACGCCATCTATGAATATTGAAAAGTCACATAATGTTGACCAAGATCTGTGGGAGAAGATTTACATTACAGTACAAATATATTTTCTACTTTCACAAGAATTTCAAACTAGAGCTGTATATCGAAAAGGAGTCCAATCATCACACAGTATACTGCATTTATGGGTAATAAGTAGCTGTGAAAATCATTTTCATGAATTTTGAACGATCTTTTGTTCATCGCTTTATTTTTCATCTGTTAAAAAATGTGGCATTTTCACATTGGCAATAATTCGTAATTTTAATCAATGCGATTTTGGTGCCAGTGGCATTAAGGAATGATTGGCCCTTACTAATTAATAAAGTCTTGTACATTCAATTCACATTGGCAATAATTCGTAATTTTAATCAATGCGATTTTGGTGCCAGTGGCATTAAGGAATGATTGGCCCTTACTAATTAATAAAGTCTTGTACATTCAAAAAGGAAATCTATAACTTTATAATCACAGACTATTATTGTATGAAACAAAATTGAGTTATCAAACTACCAAAAAAAATTTATTTAATGCACCAGATTTTCAGTTGTATATTCATTTAGTTTTTGCAAGCAGAAAAAAGATCTCATTTAGAAGATGTTTTGTATCACAGAATATAAAATTCTATAGAATACCCTCATTCCATTATTTTGAAAAGCATTTACCTTTCTTAAAATAAAATGTTCATTTAAATGCAAAATATATGTTTTGCATCTAGCATGATCTATTTTTGAAAAATGCAACTGTATTATTTTAAGGTTTAAATTCAGGCCACACGCAAAATCCTATTACTTTTGCAAATCTTTGATAACTTTCTTTTCTACGTATTTTTTGGTATTTCTAAATTTGGAATCGAAATTTTTATAGAATGATAGTGTATGTGTAGGTAAATATTATATTAAGGGCAATTCTAAGAGCTATATGAGGAGCAATTCTTAGTAGAACTATCCGGAATTTTCCGGGATGTTTCAGGGAGTGAATTATTAGTATAAAATTAGGTACTATATTATGATATGCTTGTACTATCATATTACCATGAGATTTCTCTGCTTTATTTTAAAGTAAAAAGTATTTCTTCATTCATATGTATGTTATATAAAAATTTTACTTCGCGATATTCATTTAACTTATTCTAAGTTTCCAACATATTCATTATTTCCCTATTTCTTAATAATATCTATTATTTATTTCTATCTAAATCCCTTTAAATTGAAAACTAGATTGAAATTAATAATTATCTTATTCCAAATCTTAATCTAAAGCTTTTAGTCTCTTTATAAATTTTTATCAGCTATCCAATCTATAATATTCTGAGAGAAGATAGTTTTTTTTTCGAATATTTTTAAAAACCACTTTGTTATTTTTATTTCCAATCTTAACTCTACAAATCTAGTTTTTCCATGCCCTTTCGCCATTAGACTGTTTACCTCGAAAACACTATGTTACCAGGTATGGGATTCAATCTCCTTAAGCCACTCCCTCTCGCATCATTAGCTTAGCTATCGAGAGCCTTTCACCGAATGGTTCGTTTCTGTGCTACGTCGATATCTGACACCATCTGCGAGTTATAACAAAAAGCAGATGCCATGACTTCGGAGCTCAAATTTCTGTTTTGTTTCAAGTGCTTTCAATATGTTATCTGGTGCCTGCAAGTCATATAGTACTCTAAATTTGCTTTTTAAGGTCATATAGCATGATGTAGCGATCCATGCCCAAGCCTGACGGTTTTACGAATGTTTTCAGAATGTGGGACTTGTTTTTAGTTTTCATGTTTAATGAATAAACGCTTTACAACGACAATTGGCTTCGTTTTTTTTCCTGGAGAAATCACCGGATTGGTAAATCCATTGCCTTGCTATACTTACGCCCTGATCGTTTGGATTAATATTAAGACTGCAAAATAACCACCTTGTATTCAAAATTGGAATTATATGTTATCGACTATTATCAACAATTTCACGCAAGTTGACTGGATTTGTCGACTGAAAAATAACACAACCTTTCACCAGCCAGTATTCCATGAATTTAATGCTTCCACCCTCAAAATTTCACTATTCGACGGGACTTTTTACAACCTTTCATGTATGTTTAGATGTTATAAAACGAAAGCTCAAAATGCTGTTGACATTTTTAACTACATTATTCCACTGATTCAAAATAAATTTCTTAACAATCATTTAACAGTATAAGTTGCAGAATATCTGATTCAGTCGAATAACTGTAATGATTTAATTTTTATCATTAGATACAGAATAAATTTGTTAAATTATATACACATATGAAAGTATTTTTGCCGATTAAAAGAAAATATTTACAAAATTCGTGACAATGTGTATTTAGTAGGTTAATTAAAAATTTAACTTATCGCGAAGAACTTTACTATTCTGCAACGAGATTGTAGATTACAAACTAAATAAAAAATCCAGGTTGGTCGGGCTGGGTACCCTGGCTTCGTTGTATGTGATGCACATTAACTATTTTTTAATTTGAATAATCAAGAGTTTCCTGTGTAACAAATTAAACGTTATAACTGTATTCCCGTAGACTATTAGTGTATGAAATAAAATTAGATAATCATTGTATATTTTAAGATTTGAGGTATATAATGTATATTTTTATATTTATTCTTCAAAGTTATATTTTAAAAATATACCTTTTAACAATTAAAGAAAAATATTCCGTGCACCATATGTTCGAATCTATATTCGATTAGTTTTTGTGAGAAGAAAATAAAAAACCCTTTCATTTTCACGATATGTTGAATCACAGACTGCAAAAGATTATAGAATACCTAGAATCCATTATTTTGAAAAAAACATTTACTTTTTCAAAAACAAAATATTCTTTTCAATGTAAAACATCTGTTTTGCTAAAGTTTATGCATGATCTATTTTTGGAAAATGCAACTGCATTAAATTCTACTGTTTAAATTCAAGACGCATGAAAAATCCTATTACTTTTTGTAAATCTTTGATCTCTTTTTGTGCGTATTCTTATGTATTTCTAAATTTGGAAAGGAATCTTTATAGATTGATAGTGTATGTGTTTGTATGCATAAGAAGAGAAATTCTGGCAATTCGGAATATATATACAGGATACAACATGATCAAAGCTTTAACAGGTGATAGTACACATCCAAACAAACAACTTTTATCAAAGAATGCATGGTCTGAAATAAAACGCAAAGATGCTGGCGCATTTGGCAGCTTGGTCCATGCAAACGTCAAAGCTCCATTCCTGTTGCGAGTTATCGACAAAAGAATGACACTAACAGCATGCAAATTTCATATGGAAAAAAGGAACGCTTATGCAACATTTCTTCTCAATTAATGCATAAACGTCGCTGATCTGAGTGTGCAACTGTCAATCGCGGTGGTAACGTATCGGAAGATGTTGCCCCTCACTAATAGAAAAAATGCTGATATGAATTTTATATACGGAATTGCAAATGGAAAGGGCTTAGAAGCTCAATGATTGTACGGGGAGCGTTTTCCCACCTTAATTTTGTCACTTAATCGTTCTTTGGTGCTTTTGCCTTGTATAACAACATCACATTCGACGCCCTCTAGCACCTTTGCGTTTTGATTCCGGCCATGCATTCTTTAACGAAAGTTGTTTATTTCGATGTGTACTATCAACTCTTAAAGTTTTGCCCATCTTTTATGAAACACCCTGTATATATTTTTAATTGAATCTGAATACTGGGGAGCCACTTAGAATAAGATAGGACGGGAAAGCCGGTTAAAGTTGTGAACGATACATATGTTCAGATTTAAATGAAACACCCTGTATTTTTGAGTGAATAAATAGTTTATGATCTTGTTGTACTATACAAAATTGTTCTTTGTTTTGTGCATACTACCACCTATAAAAGTGCACGAATCACCTTGTGAATGACTTATTCAATTTTTTTAAATTACCATAACGTGGAGTCGAAATTCAGGATTTTTACAGAAAAGTTCATGTATGCAGGGAGTTTCAAAATTATGTAACAGAAATGTAAGAGCAGGTAGAGGGGACCTAAATAAGAAGATTTCGTATAGGAATGTGGGTGCGGAAATTCAGCGTTGAAGCACTAGAGGGCGCTGTTGAGTTCGGCGCATGAAAGCGCTTTGCGGGGTTGAAACGTCATTCTCCGCACGGATTTTAAGCAGCATGCATTGTTACACCCATTCGGAGCTTGCCGACATGCATTTCATGTATGAGGCAGCTGAAGGAAACTACTAGGATCATACATATATCCACATGTTTCCTATAAAGAATTCACATAATTTCGATTAAAAGCTATTAAATCTATAAAACCGATTTTAATCCTTTATACTCAAACGGTAGTTTTAAGTACCATTAAAGAAAAATTTAATTTTTTTTAAAGTTCTTTTAATAAAAGTAGATGCTACTTTGTATACCTCGATCACATTTAAAAAACATAGTGGAACAGTGGAAGCTAAGCATTTTTCAAAGTGATATATTTTTCAATCGTTTACATATGTGAAATTTTCTCTTATTAAAGAATATTATATGAAATTTTGCCGCCACACAAATCATTCCGTTTACATATATGACAAAAATATATTTATTTTCATTGTTTTTATAAGAATGTATTATGCTAAATCTTCACAAGAGTATACTTTGATAATTAATATAAATATTCTTGTAAATATTTCACGAAAAGACAGGATTTATTAAAGTCAATTTAAATTAAAATAAATATTTAAATTTCGTAGTGCGATTATTAATAAAAAGTTCTGATATATATTCATACATTTGGGAAGATATCACAATATATATTCCAAACGAAAAAATCAAAACATATATTAAAATATTTATTTGCTTAAAAGACGTTACTAATATTATTAGGGTAAATTGGGTGAAGATGCCGTAGTTTTTTATTTTATTATTTTAAAAATCGCCTGTTGTTTTGATTTGTTATTTAATGAATTCTTCTTGAAGTTTGCACCCTTATGCATCATTTAAAACCTTATTTCATTTTACAGATATTATATAAAGCGTCAAAAATTTTGTTTTTGTAAACACTTGCATTTCGGCATCTTAACCATACCTATGGGTAAGATGGCCAAGTATCTAGGGGTAAGATGCCTTGTGGAATTTCAAAGTAAACAATATTTTTTGTGAAGCAGTATAAAACATAATGGGACGAATAAAAGTAACTTTAATATTTTAGACATACTAAAGTTGTTAACTTACTTAACCCTTTAGCCGTTTGGCCCGGATTTTCCCG
This sequence comes from Maratus speciosus, assembly GCA_963932465.1. NCBI lineage: Eukaryota > Metazoa > Arthropoda > Arachnida > Araneae > Salticidae > Maratus > Maratus speciosus. The sequence continues at coordinate 532,319,198 of OZ010788.1, read as the reverse complement.
TATTCCACTTTCTTAAGTTGAAACGTTTGAAACGGATTTTGTCCCAGGGGATTTTCTGTCTGCGAACTGTTGGAAACGGATATTTCTGTACACCGGTTTTTGTTCGTGAAACGTTAGGCACGGATTTACTCGGCTCTTCTTTCCCCTCTAAGTAAGCTAGTTGATTGACGTGTGGGTTTGGACGAGCATAAATGGCACTGGCTATAATCCTTTGTGCTAAGAGGTTCTTTCATAGTAAAGATTCTATTAATCTTCACTAAAATACCGCCTATTATCAGTGATTTTTTTTCACCTTACTGGGAATGATCCTGTTTGATATAATCCTAAAGTATTGGGATAGCAAATGTAACTTTTTTTTTATATGACAGGAAGACTAGCGAAAATTATAAGCAAGAAATTATCTTATAATTATGAAAAAAATACGATCTAGAATGCGAAATTAGTTTTGCATATTAAATTTCAGTTACATCCTGCTATAATAATAAAATTAATAATAGAATTTTTTATTACAATTAATCTTTAGCTATGTAATGATTAAGATGTTTCTATTTTAAAATGATTTATAATTTTTATATTACATAAAGTATATTAAAAAAATAATACTAATGCGTGCACATCCAAAGAATAAAATTTTCTAAGCATGTAATTATTTTTATTATAGTTCGTCTTAATATTCATTTTCATGAGCTGTTGCTGAGATTTTTTAAATACTTAAAATAGTTTAAATTTGTAATTTAACTTGCAATATTCTCTTACTTTTAAGTATAGCATCGTCCGCAGCAAAGACCCGGAGATTTAAAGCATAGGTTTATCATTTCCCTTTCAATAAAATAAGGGCAATATAATAAAACTTTATAAATTTTATTTTTTATACTCTGGAACTGTAAAAAAAAAAAAAAAGCAGTGGTTTTTAGTTCCATTCCATGTATATTCTACTATTTGACTTGTTGCAATTTGAAACATTACGTACATAGAAAATTTCGAAAAATAAAATAATTATGCAATCTGTAATGCTTTTTATGTTTCGTTTAAGTTAAGTTGCGTTTGAAGAAAAATAAGCTGAATAAGTTATAAAAGGAGAAAATTAAATGAGAAATCGTGGTATTATTCCATTTGAAAGTTAGCATAATAACAGTAAAAAAGTTAAAATTAATAAGTAAGTTAAATTTAGTGTTAATTCTGATAAAATTCACAAGCTAATTCTGATAAGAATGCATTTTTTTTATTATGTATAAATTCTTGTATAACACAAGTAATATGAAGTGTAAAGCGCTGAAGCTTGTATTACATTAAAAACTTAACAGCAACAAAGAAAAGAAAAGAAAAAAGAAACCTTGAGAATTCACTTCTCTGTATATAATTTCCAGTATATTACGCAAGAATTTGAATATAGCACAAAAAAATGTAATTTTTATCAGAGTTAATTTCATTATTACTTATTACCGTATTCGATTTTATCAATCTAGGTTTTAGTTGGTATTTTTAGTTTTATGAATCCGTTGATTTCTCCCTTATTGTTTTCATTTTTTCTTCTGAAATTGGAAAAGAAGATTAATAAATTAAAGAGAATGTTACGAAACAAAATCAAACAGTTACTATATGACAGTGAACAAACTTATTAAAAGCATTTATATGTGTATGTTTGAGATTATTACCGTTAACTAGAAGATATAACGAGTGATAGGCTCAAAATCATTTTTCCTTTCTCATTTTTGATATTTTGATTTATATTTAGACTACATGTACTGCATATGATGAATGCCGAGCATATAATGTAATATGCACTTGTGCAGATTACATATTTGAAATTGCCTTTAAATTAAATGAAAAGTAAAATTCTGGATTGCAATATTTCAAATTACATTTACATTACGTGAAAAAAGTTTATACAGATCACAATATTTTGAATAAAAGTTAACTTTTAAAATTGGGATACTAGTTTTTGGGGTTCTGGACAAATTCCCCACTTGCCAATATAGAAGTAGCATAATATTTTAAAATAAATTGGAATCCAAATAGACTTTTTTTTGGACACATTCCTGAATTCAGTTTTGTTCATAAACACGTGGAATTGGCCGGTACTCTTATTCAGAAAGTATAAAGAATAACAACTTGTTTCATTTTTTGATAAAGGCAAAAAGCTTTTTAGAAGATGGTGTCAAAGTTGCATTTTAAATAGAATTTATGCACGGAACAGCTTGATAAGTTAATCTTTTGCATATAACTCAAAATGTAATTATTTGTCGGAAAATGAGGAAAGAAAAATCAATCCCAAAATATTTATAGTCATGCCTGGAGTTGTCTTGCTTTTATGTTTATAACGTTTCTAGTTGTTGAATGGGCAATCTTATTTTATTTTTTTATTTAGAAATACTACAACGAATAACTTTATATCCCAAATTTTGTTTAAAATATCCATGAAGAAACCTTTTTATTTATGCTGCATGTTGCTAATTTGTATTTTCTTGGGCAGATCTCAAAATTTTGACTCATTTTCTGTCACCCCCCCCCCCTTTTAACTTTGCTCTTTCCTATGTAGTAAAAATAAAGATAATGAAAAGTTTTCAACTTTCAAAAATTTTCATTTGTCTGTCATTGTATCAACTCTTTAAAATCTCTGTTAAAAAATTTTGTTTATTTTAACTTCATTTCTTCTCCCGCTCCCAACCCTCCCAAATGTTAGCTTTGGTCAATGTTCCCATAAATACGTAAGTACCCTTATACACAAGTTATCCATATAACTAGTTAAAGGAATCGGTATAAATGTTTACTTGAAACATAGAATAGGTTTTCTATAATACAATGTAATATGTACTTCAATAACTACTATATCTCAATTTTTTGTTCAGTGAAATATTTATGCATATAGTTTTACTTTGACATATTTATAATAATAATTATTATTATTTTCAATGCTGCCTTTTTTGCAGTTTACCTAACAGTGCACCGGTTTATAATAATAAAAAAAATATATTATTTTTTTTTGCGTGTGTGTGTGAGAGAGAGGAGGGGAGGGGGTAAACTATCTAATTTTTCTATTGAACGTCTTCGTGGCGAATTCTATATACTTCTTTGATTTGTTGGTACTACTTTTCTGAATAACAATTTTTGCTTCATTTAATCACAGAAATTATGACTGTAGACTGTAGATAAGGCAAAAATTAGTGTTCAAAATAGTGTTTTTCAAATTTGACTGGATTGCGAAGGACAAATTTGATATATAAAATTTCAATATTATATTTCTTATATTCATAGATCGAGGGGCGAGTTTTACTGTATTAATAAATGCATTAATAGATTCTTCTTAATAACATTTCATCGGGAAAGGATTCGATAAAGATATTAATTTCAAACAAAAATAGAGATTGGATTTGCCACAGCTTTTGTAAGAATTGCTTTTGTATATATATATATAACATTTATATGCATTATATACATATTAGACTTTTTAAAGAATCCATAAAATCAGCGATTCTTGGATTCATTTAGGAATCTTGTTATCAGTCTAAATTAATATTTATTATTTATAATTATTAAATTAAAAAAAAAATCGGTAACGAAGAAAAATATAAATACACAAATCTATATTTTTTACATTTATTTATTTCACCCATAGCCATGAAAAAATTCTAAAATTTAAATAAATTTCATAATTTCTGCGATTTATAAAAATGTAAATATGCAATAATTCTATTACAAAATATATATCTTCAAATAAAAAATAAATGAGTTTTTGCAAATGAACAAATATTGAAATTTTTAACTTCTCGCGAAAAAATGTATAAATTTTAATGAAAGAATCATCTTAAAATGATGCATTCTTGTTTACTTCTATCTATTCCAAATACCATATAATTTATTTCAATGAATTTCAATAAAGAATTTTTTATCCAATTAATAAAAGATTTAATCATGAGCAAAAATGCTATTTTTCGCTACGTAATATGCAATTTCATTTCTTCAAATAAAATTTGTGAAAACTTAAGATAAAACATTCGCTATATTTCTAATACACAAATAAAATTGCATGATAAATTTTGTGAATGTAAAAACCATTCATATATATAAATCAAAATAATCCTTTGAATCTGTAAGTCTAAACCAGTACACAAACACAGCTTCAGTAGAAAATATTATTCCAGGATTTTGTATGAAAAGATACTTTTGACACCCTCAGTGAATCCTCCCTCTTACAGATAGTCATTGTACTTGTACCCGCCCTCCAAACAAAGCATGTAAACTACGCACAGAGAAAAATTGGGGGAAAGAAAAAGTTGTTCTGAAAATTTGGGAGACATTTGGTCACCTTTGAACAGGTCTCGTTGAAAGAGATAGCTATTATTTACAAGAATGTTTTTCGTGGAGAACAGTCGGAAAGTTTCAAACGGTGAAAGGGTTAATATTAGAAAATTGCAAAAATATGAATGTAACAAACGTTGGCAATTTAATAAAAGGACAAACTAATATTTGGAAAAAAAAAGTTATGTTCTACTTAACATTTAAAAGAATTATGACTCTTAAGTATGCCTATTTTTAAACATTGCAATAAGTTTAAATACGATAAAGTCACTGTGATTAAGTGCTTTAGAGTGCAGATTCTTTGTTGGTGTTTTTCATATGCCCCTTTGTTCTTTTCTGCTATAACTCAGATCTGCCACAGACTGCACATTTGTTTAGGCATTTTGAGCAACTTTTATATAACCAACAGTTTCACTGAATGCATTTGATCCAATCACATTTTTTAGAGGTTTTATTGCAATCTGATAAGCACACTCTTAACACTGATTCTCATTGACTTAAAAAATCCTCATTTTCTGAATCTTGGTAGGAAATTTAATCCGTTATCTTTTCAAAACAGATCAAATTAGCGTGTTTTTAGAGTCTGCGGTGTCTTGATGGAGGTTGGAGAGCGTAGTTCGTCGGGGGCAGAAGAACCTATTTATCTAAAACTATATTGTATACTACCGATATTTACATTTAATAAAATTATTTATAACTGCATTTAACATAAAATTTTTAACAATGATTAAAATTAATAATTATTATATAATTATTTATAAGGTCAGTAAAGTTTATTTATAAGGTAGAATACATATTTAAACCTTTCAAATTATGTTCACCTTAGATTTTAATATTTCTTTATGTCATTTTAAACATTTAGGAAATTTATAATTTTTACTAATGATTTTTTTAATCAGTTGATTAAAATCACGATTTAATCACTGATTTAAATTATCTGATTAAAATTGTAGACAAATTAGTTATTATACAAGAGTAATTTAAAAAATGAAGAAACAACCAAGTATTTGACTGCGGCGGAAAATAACCGGTATCGTACCCCGGGGATAAAACCGGCATCTTACACCCAACAATTTTCGTCGACTCACCCCAAAGTATTGGTTACGACTCCGATACCCCACTGACGTGAAGAAGCGGGAACTGGCCACCATTTATGCTTTGTAGAAAGGTCGAATACCTAATAACATCAGACTTATTTCTCTGGTGTTTAAGCTAAGACTTATATAGGCAATAAAGAAGTCACGTAAAAGATTTTTGACACTTACCAGAAGTGTTTTGACGAAATAGCAATAAAAATGTATCATTTAATTTTTTTTAAAGAACGCAAACGGAAATTAAAATATCAGTAGGACACCCTCTTCCTTAGAACTGAAGCGACGTTTCCCTACAGCGCCTGCCCATATGAAAACTATGTGATTCGGCATCTTGTACAAAACGGCATCTCACCTCAAGTTACCTTATATTATATATTACAATTATATATTATATATATACTAATGCATTAGTAACGTCTTTTAAGCAAATAAATATTTTAATATGTGTTTTGATTTTTCCGTTTGGAATATATATTGTGATATGGCTATTAGTGGACGTAATTAAGACTTATTACTCTTACTTATACTTACATTAGGGAAGATATTTATTAGAATGGAGCACTATCTGGATTAACAATTTGAAACACAAAAGGGTAAAGTAGTGATAAATATGTACTCTTTTTTTTTAATTATTAGATAAAAAACGTAAAATAAAATTACGTGACGTAGGATGAAAAACAGATGTCGGAGATATCTAATATCATCTAATGTTTCCAAAGTGTTGTAAAATCCACAAAGTTGATCTAAGTATATACATAAACTAGAGTTTAGAGAAAAATAAAGTAGAGAAAATAATATATTATTCTCGTGCAAACAGAGTGTGTAAACTTTTAAAAGTAAATTTTACAATTTGAAAATTGTAAGTAAACTGGAAAATTTATATTTGCGGTAATACACTTAATCCGTAAAAAATAATTATTTACCGTGTAAAAAATTATGAAAAATATCTATGCTTTCCTAAACGTACTGTATAGTACATACAAAATTTAATAAAATATTATAAAAATATATCAAAGTAAAAATAAATAGACGTGTATATCATGGCGGTTTAAGGAAAAAGTATATAGACAATTTACATAAATGTAAATTGAAATAACATATCGTCACGCATATGTTAACTTTCATATATGAAAGTATATATAATTAGAATAGCGTAATTAAAGCTGGTATAAATATCGGTTTGTAACAGTAAATAATGAACCTTAGTATGTGAGAAAATATAATCTATACTTTCTTAAAGTAGTGATTAGTAAATATAAAATTTCAGAAACAAAATCTTAAAAATGTGTTATCGTTAAAATAAATGTATGAAAAGTACGGATTTTGGGTAAAAGTAACTAAGTTAATTTATCTCTATACATGTAATAGTGTACGTAAAACTCAAATAAACATTAGTATATATAAAACTTAATCTTATCATGTAAAAATATAGAACGCGTATGTGAATTGTTAGTACATTCGTTAATTATTATAGTGTCCCCTCTCAACGGTGTCATGGCTAATTTCTAAACCGTTAGTCATAGACATATAGTTCCATTCACAAACATGTTTTAAATGAGGTAAATAAGTATTTTAAAATCGATTTTCGTCAATAAAAACATTTCGTAAAAAATTACAAAATTAAAATTTTTATACGGTCCCCCGTAATTCTGTAAGTTATATTTAGTAAAATTTTCCTGTTACACTGACAGGAAAGACAAAAAAAATTCCGTTATTCTACGATTAATATTTAACGACTAATAGCTGTTTAAAGTTGGAGTACATTTTTTTGCTCTAAAATGGGGGTCATTCGCAAATGTAGAGGAAGTATAATTTTGTCAGAGATATTAAAAAATATGGTTGAGAGTAAAATGAACATTGCAATATAAATTTGAAGTGTTTAATCATTCAAAGATGTTAATGCAAAATATACAATTTATAAGAAACATATAAGAAGAAAAGAAAATAACAGAATTTTTGTTTAAAAAAATGATGAAAATTAACAGCTTCAATTCTGATGGAAAAATTGTAAGCTTGACGTATCTTGGCGTGAGTTCGAACACTCCGCAATTAATAAAATTCTATAAAATTTTAATAACACTATGCCTCACCAAAGCAAAAAAGGAATAAGTAATTCTCTTACCTCCTTATAGATATCCATATATCATTCCCGGTAAGTCAGGGTGGCTGGGAATTATGGTGTATCCATTTTATTGTTGTTTGTCGTCATGATCACTTATTTTATCGGAGAGTGCATGGTGCCGTGCTTCATGAAACTACTTATATGAGAGGAAAGAAAAAAAGAGAAAATTTACTTATGCATATTAAGAAAGAGCGTAGCATTTCGACGACCCTCTCAGTTGAGAGCCTCTAGGAAAGTAAGTTATAAAACACATTTACATCACGCGGCTTACATCATTAATTTTAACAAATGTATCTATTTTCGGTACTTTGATGCAATCATCCAATTAAGCATAATTGGGTATTTATATTAAACTGAAGTCATAAGGAAATAGTGTTCGATAAAAAGGTGTTCAGTGTAAAAAGTCAATTAAATTGTTTGTTAGTTCTTAATGCAATCCAGAAGAGCATAAAGGAGAGCACATGCCTTGATCATTACATATTTCACATGATACAGAAAAGAAGAAATAAATACAGTCTTTCCGGTTTTTCCATCTGTCGGCTGCTAATTGTTTTTCACTAGGAACTTTTAATGGTGTTGTTTTCTGTAGCGAATGAAGGAAAAAAAAGTTTCGAATCTTTGTAGGGGATTATATGAAATATCTTCCATCAAATTCCTTACAAAATTATATATTTTTAAAAATGTTATTGGATTACACTAGATTACAAAAGTTCGGTTATGTCATGTTTTTTAGCTTTTGATAAATGATTCTATAGCACTGAATCCGAAATTGACCTTCATTTTTTACCATCTTGTAAAGAGATTTTGCAAATCGTAAATTTTAAAGTTAAGGAAAAAAAAATTGCGAAAATTTCATACTATAAAATAGATGTGATTGTTGTATTTTTAACTTTTGAGATATGATTTTTATGTATTTTTTACCGCTGGATCCAAAAATAGCCTTCACTTTTAATCACCACGACAGGATTTTTCGGACGACAGGAAATCGCAAATTTCACAGTTAAAATTGAACCTTATTTGCCAGCTCACTGGACCCCCTCAGCTGTTTAGTTGTAAGAAACCCAGTATAAACCAAAAATTGTAATAAATTATTAAATAAAATAAAATGAAATAAAATTAAAAAAAAAATTACATCTGTTTTATAGCATCAGATTTTAACTATATTTTTAACTTTGACATTTACGATATGCGAAAACGTCTAACGCTATGGTTAAAAATGAAAATAATTTTAGGACTCAGAGCTAAAAAAATAAGAATAAATTGTCAAAAGTTAAAAAAACACAGCCATCTCCTCTATTTTACAATATCCGATTCTTTTATTTTTTAAATTTGACAACATATGATTTGCGAAATATCCTGACATGATGGTTAAAAATTAAGGTAATTTTACGATTCACTGTTAAAAAATACGTAAAAGTTAAGAAACACAACCATCGCAGTCTTTTGTTATCTAATCTAAAACCTTTTCTTAAACTTCTTGGCGGTAATCTATCTGAATTTTTTTGCGTTATCCTGTAAAACTTTTTGTAAAATAAATGGTAACCAACGAAAATCATAATAATATTAGATTGTCATTGAATTTACGTCAGTATGTAAAATTTAATCTTGATCGGATATTTGAAAGCGAGTTAAAGATCAAGTACAAATTTTGAACTGGAAAAACATACATACGATCGTTGAAGTTAAATAAAAACTTATAAAAGTAACATAATTTTTGCTAAAAGAAATCATGAGAAGAAACAGTCTCAAATCCTTACAAAATAAAACATATGTTAAATTATTTTAGCCAACATGAAACTTAATAACAGTTAACTCAATCGTAATACTTGTACGATTTCTTTCAAAGGGCAGATACACATGAAATAAGTTGTTCGAATACTTAAAGCACTTGATATACAAGACCTCAAAGCATGACCGAAGTCATCTTTGTTCAGATCTAGAAAAGTGGTATAAGTCATGTATTTTTATATATAAGTTTCATAACTCTGTCAACTTTGTGTTAGATGAATGGAACTTTTCTTGTCTTACTTGTCAGTATAATAGGAAATATATTTTACTAAATATAACTTATAGGAACGGGGGACCGTATAAAAAATTTAAATTCGTGACTTTTTAAGAAATGTTTTTATTGGTTCAAATCGCTTTTAAAATACTTCTTTACCTGATTTAAAACATTTTTGTAATTGGAAATTTAAGAATTTGAAATTGGACACCGTTGAGAGAGGACACCCTGTATATTATAATTAAAAAACTATATCCTAAAGCAAACAAAATTTAAAAATAATTATTCATTAAATGTTAATATTAGCTAATTAGAAAACGATATAGAAAATCTAAAAAAAAATCAAGAAACATGTGTGAAAGGCAACCTGCACATGATAAATTATTCATGACATTCCTACACATGATAAATATCAATTATTCATCATTTTTAAACAAATAATTTCAGTACTCCTAGAAAACCTGCTTTTTCTTAATTCTGTCCAGAAGTCTGAAAAAGAGGCAAAAATGTCGTTTATTCCTTGCACGCTTGCGTATTGGCTATATTAATGCCAAAGTTCGAATTTATTTTTTAAATTAAAAACTGAAAATTCAGTAAATTAAAAATTCTAATTTACTCAAAAACAAATAAACAAAAATAATGCTTTCGAATTAATTAAAGTAGCAATTTTCTCATACATTTAAACTTATTCGCAATTTATTTTTTAGGTTATTAAAAAAATATTCGCATGTAAAACACATCCTAAACGAACACATTTAAAACCCATTCTTCAATTAACTTTAAAAAATCGATTTTTTCGAAAAAGCAAACAGTTCTTCTCGCATTTAATTAAAAATATTCATATTTTACATCTAACAATCAAATTATGTCTTATTAAAAATATGTCTAACATGCAGTAATTTTTATCCGCTATGATTCTATAACTGTTAAAACACCAACCATTGTCTCATACTGACAAAATCTCCCTGCAATTAAGTTCAAATTTGCAAGCTTTCTGAACAAGAAATTTATTAAACCTTAGCAAATCCTCTCATATGAAGAAAATCCATATCTTCATTCTAAAATTGCCTTCAACCAAGCGCTCGCTGGATTATCCTCCTTTTCACTAAGAGAGGCGCATGCCTTTCATTGACCTTTAGAATTTGAGACAGTGTTTCTGCGATAACGCCAGGTAGAAGACGTGGTACCATATGTGATTTTCATGTCAATTACCGAAGGTGAGTGTGAAGGTCATGTGCCTCTCTCACTGAAAATGAGTATAGTGATTAAGATACTAGATTCACAACGCGCGGTTCAATGCTCCACGCCAAGGTCATCTACGGAAGAAAGATTTTATTTAAAAAAAAATGCCTTTTTTCAAACTACGAAAATTTTCTGTCCTGGAACGGAAAAAAAGAACTGAAATTTATTCAATTGGCGGATATTTTCTTTCTTGTCACAGAGAAAAATAAACGGACATTCTTCAACTCTCGGATTTATTCCGGTAGTAGTGCTGCCAGAAACATTTTCGTGATTGAAGAAAGTATTTCTGAGAGTGTACGTATTACCGATCGTACTTGTATTTTAAAGTACCATTTCGATGATGAATCTAAATTCATCTTCCGAATGTTTTGTTTACCACGAGCACTAACATAATGCAATACAGTTGCATTCTAATTGGACGAGAAATCCGTTTCGGCTTACGAACTTAATTTCGGAATGAATTATGTTCGGTAGCCAATGTGCCACTGAATATTTAAATATTTATTATTTTTTCCAAAACCTTTATTTCAACATCTTTAGTACATTGACATTTGTTCTCTAAAACAGTTGTGGAATAAAATGTGAACATTTTGTGAGCATTGATTCTTTACTGGCTTTTAAAGAAATTCTTCTAAATTTTGATAGATTACCTGAGTTCACACACAAAATGTCTGTAGATTTGAACGGATGGATTTAGATTCGCCCAACAATTCAATCTTTATTTTGAAATGCATTTCCCCAAACTTAAGTCTACAGATTTTTTCTATAAAAAGGTTTCAAAGTTCGAAAATACAATAGAAACTTTAAGGAGATATAAGAGACAAGGAAAGGCAAATAGAATATTTTGTAATTCAGGATTTCGATTTATAGAAATCTTATATTTATTTTCAAGTTCTTTGAAGATATTTAGAAAAGAATTGAATTGTCTGCGTAACTTTTGTTCAAAAAGAAAACAAAAACCATTGATAGTTTTCTGTTACTTAAATCTAATATTTTCAATGATTCTTTTTTTATAATTTCGTGCACATAAGGCAAATTAATTTATATTTTTCTTAAGGCAATACAGTACACTTATGATTCTTTTTAAGAAGTTAATAATCGTTATTATTTTTGCGGCGATGCTCACGCTCAGGTTTTTGTCTGCTTCAGGCGTTAGTATAGGATTTCTTCGGAAATATTTTTTTTAAAGTACTTTCTATGATAGTCTGTAAATTTCATAAAAGTTATACTTTAAAATATGTAGGTATTAGCCATAAATATAAGTTTTCTTTTTTGTCAAACAGCATGCTTTAATTTTATATAATGTAAAGCATGTTATAAGAAATTTATATTTTAATTAAATAGAATATAGTGCTGAATAAAGTTAATAACTAAAAATGTAATAAAAAATAAAAATGTATGCGCTTAACATAACAAGCTTTCACAGATGCGACAACGCTGGTACTGCAGAAAAAGGTACATTTACATTAAAAAAGAAGAACACGATATCAGATTTTAACAAATAAAGTAGAGCAATCAATTATGAAAATGAACAATTAAAATAAACACCAATTAAAGAAACAGAGGAGGAACGAAAGCGGATGTTTCTTTCTATTCTAAATTTAAATAAAATAAAAATAACCAATACACGTTGTAATTGCTGTCTACTTGTTGCCGCAGAGTAAGAAATGTGCGCCTTGTTGTGTTCCATTGTTCAACGAACCAACCGCCAACAATGACCCAACAGTGACCCGACTGTTAACTGCTCAGAAACGTGCCCAAATACGTTCTAAATTAGAGGTGCCCCTGTACTAGTGCTCCTGAAGCGATACGTCAGTTATACGCTTAACCGATATACATATGTACATGTCTGACATTGGAGACTATTTTTTATTTCTTTTTCGCACCCTTTTTACAAAGCAAAAATCTTTCACATACACCTTCAAAACATCTTCAACAGAAGTATACTGCAACATTTAATTTTAAAAAATAGTGGTGCGAACAGAATATAATAATAGTCGCCAGTGGCAGCCCTGTATATACGTATAATACGCCAGTATTAAACATGTATACCTTAAACGATACTTTTAAAAGTATCCGGATACATAAAAGCGAATATAGGTTAAACATTTAATTCACGTATACTACGTATATTTCAAGTATACGTATATTTGAATGAACCTCGTCAGTCTTACTTCACTGAATGGTGAACACGGTGGAATCCGGTAACGTTACCGCAGCAATCTGCAAAAGTTTCATACATAGGAGCTTGTTATTTTTTCCTAATAAACATTATAATTTATGTTACTTCAAATTTTCATTGAATAAGATAATTCTATAAATTTGAAAAATCAGTTTAAATTGTTTTATATTTCTTAAATTCGCCATTATGCTTGTTTCATGCCATTATGAATGCAGAACTCTATAGTATTTTCGCAAAGACTGGCGGTTTACCTTCAGGATATTTCTCTCATAACGTGTCCTGTAGTCCCCAGTCGGTTACATTCTTCACACTAGTTATGGGCGATTCTCGAAAATTTACCAATCGAAAAAAATTGTCATCGTAAAAAACACAATTGATACAGCCATCGATTACTTTCGAGATTGTACAATCGAGATGTTCTACAATCGATTATTAAAATCATTGTTTTTACATATTTATAAGGCAGATTTTATTAAATATATGGTAACTGAAAACAGATGGAATTAAAAAACAACAAACCAAAGGGAGGATGTAATGGAGCCACAGGAATGGAAAAGTCATGTGACGGCGCCCCCTGGTTAAAAAAAGTTGAAAAAACGCGAGTGGGTATGAAGCGGTGAAAAAAGGTTAGCGCTATAAAAGGGGTAAAAAAGCGCGAAAAGCGTTCTAAAAACGTTCTAAATTGTGATTTCTACTCAATCTCAGGAAATACCAAACCTATTTCAAAACTAATGGTTGCAAATTGATGGTGACAGTCCCTGCTCCAACATAGGCTATATTTTATATTGCTGTCACTACCATTGTTCTAATTTGCGGTTTTTGCACAACTGGCGGGTCTAAAATTTTTGAATTATGGCATGGTATTTACTTACAAGATGCAACTGCTTTCTAAGAACAGTCGAAAGAAAATGTCTAATTTAAACGGTTGAAGTGAGCGAAAAGCGTTCTAAAAACGTTCTAAATTGCAATTTTTATGCAATCTTATCAAATACCAAACCGATTTAAAAAATAATGGTGACAAATTGTTGGTGATAAAACCTGCTCAGACATGAGCTATATTTTATGTCTGTGTTTAGTTTCCTACCACCAGTGGGTTGCAGGAGCAAAAAACTTTCTAAATTGCGATTTCTGTGATACTGAAGAAGCTAGAAACTTTAAATATGGCATGGTAGTTACTTATAAAATATAAATGCCCTCGAAGGACTGTCGAAAATAAATTCGAATTAAAAAGGGGTGAAACGAAAGGGAGGCACAAGAATCGTTCTAAAAAGCCCTAAATTGCGATTTCTATGCAATTTCAGGGAATATAAACCGATTATAAAAGTACTAGTTGCGAATCGATGGTAACAGTCTCTGATCCTGCACAGGCTATATTTTATGCCGATGATTCTGCCCCCTGTGGTTCACAGGAGCAAGAACCGTTCTAAAAAAGTCCTTTAAAAGCTTAATAAATAACGTTTCTGTGGAATATTAGAAAATAACAAACTGATTTCAAAATTAATGTTGGCAAATTAATGGTGACAGTTCCAATTTCAACATAGCCCTTTATGTTGAGAGAGGTGGTAGGACTTGGAATTTGACATGATGGTTAATTTTAAGATGTAAGAAGACGGTTTTTAGAAAATTAAAAACTTCAAATGAATACTGAAATGAGCGTATTAATTGAGCATAAATGTTTCAAAATATTTTCTAAATTATCATTTATTTAGTTTTATTTCTTTTTATTAATTTAAGTCTCATTTCTTCCTAATGCAGTGTAATAATGAAGTTTAGTCAAACTGCGTTTTAAATAGTAATTTTTGAATTATTCCTAAAAGTATAATTTCTTTTAATAAAAATTAGACATATAAATATCACTTGGCATATTTCAAATATTACGCGAGCAAAACCGCGGTGTTTGCTAGCAAATAATATTTACCGGAGAGCTCCATCAAAAAACCACATCTATAATGATATTTATTGTAGAAATCGCTACAATTTAAAAAAATCACTCCTCACCGCTCCCTCTACCGCCCCACTCCCGGAATTCATCTCCGGGAGGAGAAAGGTTCATAATATGATAGAGTGGTTGGTCAAAGGACTTTCAGATGACATGTCACAGGAGAGGTTCGGTAAAAGTTTGAAAATTAATCCACCCCCCTCGATCCACTCTTGCGCCCCCCGGAATTCACTCACCTTCTTCTTTGGAATGTTTATATTTAATAAATAATATTTATCTGAGGGCTCTAGGTATAGGGCAGTTTGGCAGAACTAAAATAAAACAAAGTTGAAAATTCGGGGGAAAATGACAGTAAATTCAATAATAAACATTGAAACTAGGACTATACAGAACTGAATACATAAACCACTATGCCTCCTAACCCATATCGGTTAATAATAAAAAGAGATTGGGTAAGCAGATGGACTTCTTTGTGAAATTATGACTTAAACCAGAAATGCGGTAATTTTGACTCTGAAAGTTTCATTTCTATCTCGCATTTCGGCAAATCTCATTTCAATTATTTTTCTGGCATCTCGACGCTTATCGATGAGTAGCTTCTCGATGATTTCTCTCGCGCTTTCCAACATTTCCCGATGAGAAGCGTCTGGATGATTTCTCTCGCACTTTTTAACATTTCATATGTTGGCCGAAAATGAGAAATCAATTTTCTTCTCTTCTCGGTATGTTGTTCTCGGTAATTTTCTTTTGACACGTTGACCGCGAACGAGAAATCAATTTCTCGTCCTCAGCAGAGAAGAGATGTGAGAAGATTTATCGAGAAGTACCAAGAGACGAGATAGAGAAAGACGTATGAGAATGAGCTGTGAATGTGAAATGAAGCCCTAATTTTCAAAGTTTCTCTTATTTTAGCCCTACCAAGAATTCGGGTGAATTCGGGGGCAGTGAGAGTGGACCAGAGTTGGTCAGTATCAAAAATACATGTATTTGAAATATATTTTCAAAATACATTTGTATCTTGTATTTTGTATTTTAAACCGATAAGATCAAAATATTTTTGTAATGTATTTTCTGATGGTTTTACAATATATTTTGGATTTTGAAAATACTCAAAATACATTTTTTCGAAATTTCAAACTGCCATGTTTAAACTGCACAGAGAAAAGCTGTGATTCATTAAAAGGAAATACACGACTATCTGTTTTGATTAGTTTTCAAATTCTGTTCTGGAAGTTAATATAAACACACTTTTCGAATATTGCGGAGACAAGGAGATTGATGAATATGATGTCTTGATACAGCAAACGTATTCTACCTGATTAGTTACAAAAATAACTTATATATCTTAATGATGCTGTAGGAATTTCAAGGAAAAAAAAAACATGTAATTGTGATAGACCGGAAGGATCTTTCAGAGTTGCGCAAGTGCAGCGCTCTAGTATCAACAGTTGCCCATTGACCACACATATAAGAAGGGAAAATAGAATCGAGACGGTCAAGAGAATAAAAGACCAATATTTAGCGCTGGAAGTGGAGAAATGCAATGTCGAGATATGAAAATTTTTTTTCCTAAAATATTTTTTGTGTAGGCGAAAAAAAAGGGAGATAAATTGGCAAATAATTGAAAAATAAAAAGAATTTATGCAGAAACTTTTATTTTCAAAGGTATGATTTACAAGCAAAATTTTTTTATTTAACTTTAATTTTAATTTTCACATAAATTATAATGAAAAATTAAACCCTGTTCCGTAAGTAGTGTTATAAAACCATATACTTTATTACATATATTGTTATATATAGAGTAATAATAAATTATTTATTAAAGTTATTAATACAATAGTTTTCAATTTATTAGGTAAATAATTATTGCCCATTAATATTTATCATATCTGTGGTACATAATCAAATGATAACGTATACTGATAGCATTAATTGCTGTCCTCGCTTAAATGCATACAATTCAGTGGAACCAACTGTATGCAATTAAGCGGGGTCGACTGTACTAGACTAATTTATTTTTACATTCTTCTAATAAATAAGAAGAAAATATTGGAATCGTGAAATTCTTTGACTTTCGTTTTATGCTTGATTTACACGTTTCGGGATGCCTTGAACGCGATTTAACAATTTTTGGGAAATGTGTGTACGTCTGTTAATCTGTGTGAGACATAATTTTTGTGGCCCTTCTATCTCAAGAACTAATGCATGGAGTTTAATAATAATCATACTTCAGATTAAGATAGACCTAGGTATAAATTAGCTTTGGGTTTATATCGCCCAGCAGATGGCACTCCTATGCTTAATTATTTTATCCCATGATAGCTATAATGTAAGAATCAATATACAGAATTTTATTTAACTGCATATAGACCTGAACAGAAATACTTTCCGATTAACATTTAGTGTATATCGCTCAACAGGTGGTGCTGCTATGCTGGGTTTTTCATGATTCCCGCGATAACTATATCCAAAAACTAATGGACAAAATTTAATCAAATTTCATATTATTTTAGATCTTCAAATAAATTAATGCTGATAAAATTTGGGGTGCATCGCTCAAGAGGTGGAATTGTTATGCTGTTGTTTTATGATTACCGTAACATGTACGTAAAATTCTCGTTTATTTATTTTTTTTTTTTTTTCTTCCATGTCAGTATGATTATATTTGTAAATCAAATTTAAATGAAATAAGTACCACGTAGATTAAATGTACCTTTTTTAAATAAATTTTCTCCTTCGTAGTACTGATTTTTAAAAAATCTGAAGTTGGCAGGTGTGTCGTGAGAGCTATAGCTCAAGAACTAGAGCACGGAATTTCCTCAAACTTCATCATATTCAGTTAGTATCGATGACATTTTGGTGTATATCGTCCTACGGATGATTTTTGTTTTTTCTGTGATGTGTTTTTTAGGATTTTCGAAATTTTTATATCTCTGCACCTAACTGCTCCAAACTTTTTATGCTTTTTCTGAAAATCAATACTGTCTCAATTTTGGCTTAGAACACTCAGTAGTGGGCGATGCTATCCTATGCCTCGTGAAAGAGTTTCCTTATCGGATCCACAATCTAGAGGTCTGCACGGATAGGAATTTCCAGGAGCGGGTCCGGCCCGGCCCGATGAAAAAT
Source organism: Maratus speciosus (assembly GCA_963932465.1). Lineage (NCBI taxonomy): Eukaryota > Metazoa > Arthropoda > Arachnida > Araneae > Salticidae > Maratus > Maratus speciosus. The sequence continues at coordinate 532,301,192 of OZ010788.1, read as the reverse complement.
TAAAAATTGGGCCCGAGACCGGCCCGCTTATATTTTCACAGTTCACGGTCCAGCCCGTACAAAAATCAGTGAAAACAGGCCCGGCCCGTGGAAAATCAATTAAATGAGGCCTGACTCAACTTCTACAAAAAAAAAATCAGATTTTTCTAAACATGCAATATATAGACATATCTTTAAATAAAAGCTTGGAAATCCCTACTGTCAATTCGGTGTAAGAAAAAAGTTTATCAAAAAACTCATATTTTTGAGCACATAGGATTTAAACATGAATATTAAGAGTTAAAATACAAAATATATGTATTCATTTCTGCATACATTTATAAATCAAGTATAAGTATACAAAACTTCAAAATATCATGTACTCGTTTCTGAATTAATTGTACTTAAAAAAATCGAGTACAAAGAAATTTTCATTTTTAAGTAGATTAATGCTCCTTTTTGAAGCAATTGTACTTAAAAAATATGAGTACATAGAAATGCTCATTTTTAAGTAGATTATTTTTAACAATGTACTTCTTTTTGAAACAATTGTACTTAAAAAATACGAGTACATGTAAGTTCTCATTTTTAAGTACATTATTTTTGACAGTGTATTAGTAGATTCAAATTGTTGCCTACATTCACTATTAAAATTATCGACTTATTTTTTTTTTTACATTAAATTTTAATTTTTATTTCAGCAACAACGTAACACCAATGTATTAGAAAGGGAAAAGAAAAAAAGTAAAATTGTGTTTACATAATTTATTTGTTAATCCTTTCGGGACCGGTGGCTTTTAAACAAATTTTATTCGATCGGTACCACTTTTTTAAAAGAAGTTACCTTTACTTAAATAAGCATGAAAATGCTCTAATTATACAAAGCAAATATTACTTTATTTTTTTACTGGTGCCAGAAAAAAATTTTGTAAGCTCTTTATGAAGGTGCTTATATGCACCTATGGTCCCGAATGGGTTAAGAGATCGACTTCAATCTACAGAAAAAGTGTCGAAAAAGTACAGTGTTTATGCAACTACATTTAAACACATGATGCAAATGAGTAGTTTGCAAAGAACGTCTGCTTTACGCGTAATCTAATTTTTCATTATTATCATCTTGACTTGCATATTTCTTGCCCTTCTTACTTTTTATTTTCCCCTTTTTCTCCTTTGTTTTTAGTAAACTTGATAGCATGCCTATGGTTAGTCTGTGCAAAAAGAAAAGGAAAAGTTAATAACACCTAATCATCCCGTACAACGGAAACTGCGGCATGTATACCGGAATAGCAGTGCGACATGTATCCCATTTTGCATGGTGCAGACGTCGGCCATCACAGTTACCTGACATCGCTAAGGGGAATGGCGTAAGCATACACACAGTACTATATACAAACGCTACACTTAGTTTTGACTTCGAAATCATGCAAGCATTTAGTAATTAGTGTATGAAAAGTATTTAAACATAACGTGTTTAAAAGTTTGGACAGTGAAATCATGCACTTACGTCAAATTAAGGATTCTACTTCTACAAGTAAACATCGAAATGGGATTCACGCTATATACTGGTTAAAATAATCTCATTGCGCACCTATATTGTGCGTTTGAGGACCATCTACCGATAATTATAAGAAATAGAATGGGTGCGGTATCTATCCCGTATGCGGCGACTCTCCTTATTTTAAAATTACTATGTGTTCGCAAGACAGAAAATACACAATAGCAACATTAATGATTAGAGTCTTAGACTTTTCAACATTCAAATAAAGATTCATTAAAAAATTAATTTAGTTTAGAATAAAAAAAAAAAGGAGGGTTAAAAACTTGATGACTTTTGAAGCTGTATAATAAAATGCAAATTTGTAAAAATATTTATCTGCCATTTAATAAGGTTTTTCTCAAATCCAAAGGCGTTACTTTCTGATACATTTCTGAATTCATTTCTTTTCGGAAACGCATAAGATTAGCAGGTGTTCTTATTCAGAAACTATGTAATCGAATAACGTTATCATTTTTTGATAAAGACAATATATCTTTGACAAAATACTGTCAAAGTTAAAGTTTTGAGTCGAATTTACGGAAGCGACCGCAGGGAAAAGGAGAAAAACCTGCTGTCACGTGACAAGAATCTCTTACATCTCGATAAGTAATTTATTTATTTTAAAAAAGGAAAACGCTATTCGATTCCAAATCCCTTCAATAGTCAGGCCTGTCGATTTTAAGCCTTCTCAGTAAAAAATTAGTTAGAAAATGTGTCAGGGAATTTCTCATTGTTGAGCAGTGAATTTGAGAACCCCCTTGAGGTACCAAAGATTCCGTTAATAGAAGTTCATTATCGCTACTAATGTTTTTACAAAACATATTGTCTTCCCTACACAACACATACTGAGAACAATAACCAGTTCCGGCCCTGCTCGACAATGTAGAAAAAAATGCAAGCCTGATCTCGGCCTGGCCCGAGTATGCTGAAAAAATTCAGCCATGGCTCAGACACCACGTAACTGTCCGATACTGATCTCTACGCTGGACATGTTACATTTCTGTATTGATGTTGTCAAACTAGCATTGGCGTGACGGACATTTATACTTATTACTTATTCTAGCGAAAGTTACATTCATTGAAAATGGCTCATATTTTATCGGCCCAGCCCGTTTATTTTGTTTCTTGGCCTGGCCCGTTGAAAAAATTGTTCTAATTCTGCCGGCCCGGTCCGGCCCGTTTGAAAATTCGCCTTCATTTTGCCGGCTCGCGGTCCGGGCCAGGTATGGACCTCACGCCAATCCCGGGCCCGTGCAGACCTCTACCATAATCAATTCATGTAGTTATTTCTACTGAGTAACTACATTTAAAGTGTAATTTATTCATTATTAGTTATTCTTTCAACTTTCATACAATTTAAGCACATTGCTGCTCCAATCTATTTTGTTTTTGTTATCTTTTGTTGAGTTTTAATTAATTTTGCTTCTTTATTTGGAAGTTTATAATTTCTAAAAATTTAATCAGTTTTGCAAACCAGATTTGCATATGACTATTGCAATTTAATGCACAATCGTTTTTTTTTTTTTTTTTTTTTTTTTTTTTTTTTGTAATTTGAATTTTTGAAATTTGGAAAGTATTTTGTATTTTGTATTTTAAGTATTTTGTATTTTGTATTTTTTTGTATTTTGTATCGAAAATGATTTTTCGATGTATTTTGACCAACTCTGGAGTGAACCCATGCAGGGTGTAATTAAAAAAAAACAGCTCCTGTGCCATATAATCTAAAAGCCCTTTGACCACTCTTTCATGTTATGAACCTTTCCTCACCCAAATTTGAATTTTGGGGGTGGGGAGGGGGCGAACAAATTTTTAAAACCGTAGTGATTTCTATAATAAATGGAATATTTTATGTGGATTTTTTTTATGGAATCTTCCAGTAAATATTATTTATTAGGCATAAACATTTTGAAAGTTGCGGCTGCGTGAATTCCGGGGCGAAAGAGTGGATCCTCGAGGAAGCTGAAGCAATTTTCAAACTTTTTTGAACCCGTCATGTGAAGTATCATTGCAAAGTTCTCGAATAACTCTTTCATATTATGAGAGTTTCGTCTCCCCTCCCCAATTTTGCTCCACTGTGTGAGGTAGTTTTCAAATTTTTTTGCATTTTCATAATTTCAGATAGGATTTTTTTTACGGAGCCATCCGGTAAATATTATTTATAATGTATGAAATTTCAAAAGTGGGGTTGTATTCCGGGGGCGCGGTAGTTGTTCCCCGGGGGGCAGCACTTTCCTAACTTTTACCGACACTCCTCATGTGATTTATCATTGGAAAGTCCTGTGATCACTTATTCATATTAAGCACCTACCATGCCCCTTTCACACTTTGTCACCGCGATATTTTTCTTAATTTTGATGACACTCCTCATGTTACATATTGTCGAGAACACCTGTGACCACTTATTCATGTTATGCATCTCCCCCCTCCCCTTTGCCTCCAAGGGGACACTTTTCTAAATTTAGCCAAGAACCCCCTCATGTGGCATATTGTTGAAATGTGTGTGACCACTTACTCATGTTATGCACCTCCCGCGGCCTTACCCCCCCCCCCCAACTTTGCCCCCACGGTGGGCATTTTTATAAATTTAGCCGAGACATTTCATGTGACATATCGGCATTTATATAAATTTAGCCGAGATCTTTCATGTGTCATATCGTTCGAAAGGCTTGCGACCACTTGTACATGTTATAAACCTCCGATGTCACTCCCCCACTTTGCCCCCACGGGCGCACTTTTCTAAATTTACCCGAGACCCTTCATTTGACATATTGTCGGAAAGGTCTGTGACCACTTACACACGTTATCCAGCTCCCGCGCCCCTCTCCCTACTTTTCCCCACGGGGAAGGTATTTTTATAAATTCGGATCGAGACCCCTCATGCGACATATGGTTGGAAAGGCCATAAGCCCTGTGACGACTTATTCATATTATGCAGCTGCTGTGCTCCTTCCCTCACTTTGACTCCTCCCCCCAGAGATCGTGTCCGAGGTTTGTTCGGTTCGAAGTTATCCTTTTTTACAAGATTTTGTTATGCGTGCACACCCCGACTGATATACGGTGCCTTATATAGCGGGCAGGGCAGTTCGAGATTTCATATTACATGATTACGTATAAATTAGAGTCCCCGATTAAGGGAAGGGCCCACTAGCGGACGAAGCCACTTAGTCCTTATTAACGCCGACTCATTCCAGTTAGCTTGCAGACGATTCTTGTAAATGTATGACATACAAAAGCAATTGGCAAACTGGAGTCATCGAAAAAAATTTTACGCAATCGAAAAATATCGAGATGTCCATACAATCGATATAATCGATAAAAACATCTCGTTATCGCCCATCACTACTTCACACTACATTTGAGCTTGTTTCAAAGCTTTTAAAGACAAGAACGAAAAGATTGGAAAAAAAAAACGAAGTATCTGGGATTTCCATGGAAACTAGTGACGGTGACTATGAAGGTCAACCGCCAAGGAAAAAAAAAAGAACTATAGCGAGTGTTTGTCATTTGCAGACCAGCAGGATAAAAGCATCCTTTTTCTCGCAAGGAACGAAAATCGTTTAACCCTTTCCGGCGCGGAGTAATTCTGTTTATAAACTGATGAAATGATGGACTGAGATCAGAATTTATAAACGAATTTATTAGAAAATACGAACTTGCTTATTTTCAAGTACATTATAAAAGGAAATTTTTAATTAAATATTCTGGGTGCCACCAAAATAAAAATTAGGTGTCCTTTTTTAAGGACACTGGCCGCGAAAGGCTTAAAAGTTTATACGTTTAACCACTGTGGTAAGTTCCATATACACTGTTTTGTATAATTACGTATAACAGACTTGGCCGTGACATACGTATCCAAAACCTGTACCATGTACCCGTATAATAGGTAGTATACATATCCTTGTATAAGCGTATAATAGGAAGCACTACTCCTTACCTAACCCTCTCCAAACCTTAAAATTTACCTACTACAAAAATACCTGTAAAAGCATGGGAAAGTGCACTAGAAACGGACTGCCAGTTCAATGTCTCGATTTTTTTTTTTTTCAATGCAGTACTGAATTTTCCTTCGAAGACTGCTTCGATCATTGCACTGTTTACTTCATGAAGTATAATCAAGCAGCTGGAAACAGCTAAACTATGAAGTGTTTACAAATTCTAAGTTTACTTCAACTATTGTTATTACAAATTGCTTATTTGTTTAATAACCTTGCAGTATTACTTTTAATTAGTAAAACACGTTAATCATGCTTCTTGTAATAATGCAGTGGATGCTAATGGATTGTCAGGAAATTACTTTGTATCCAGGTGTTGTCATTGTAGCAAAAAATTAAAATTTTTGACTCATTATATTAGTTTGTCAAGTACAATTCATAAAATTTTTACAAACATGGCTTAAAAAGCAGCAAAACTACCTTAACAAATAATTCATATTTTCTTATTTATAACATTTTGAAATATAATTAATCTTGGACAGCGAGATAGTAAATTGTCTGCATGTGTTTATTAAATTAAACGGACTAAAGTCATGTAAATCAAATTCCTAAGATGTAAAAAACAATTTATTATTTCAAAGACTGAACTATTTATTATGTTATTCCGGAGAACAAAATATTAAAAGTATGAAATATTTTAGAAAGTTTATTTATCAATATTGCGGAAGATGTATTTGTTTAATAATCTTGCAGTATGATTTTTAATTCATAAAACTCATTAATCATGCTTCTTGTAATTATACAATATATGATAAATAGATTGTCACTAAATTATACTGTATCTAGATGTTACATTGTACCATAGAAAGATTTTGATACATTATATCAGTTTAACGCGTATAATTCATCTAAAATTTTGTCAATGATTTTTTAACGCTGAGTTTTACAAAAAATAAACAAGAAATCTATTTCCCATTCATATAAATAGCCTAGAAGTGGCCTAGAGGTCCTGCTCTCAAAGTAAGTAGACGTGAGGTGCCGGGTTCGAACCCAATCGCGCCCTTTGGGCTAATCGTTCGGGGTTTTCCGTGGTTTTTTTTAAACCTTGGATTTCCTTCTGTAAATACGGGTTAGGTTCCCTTATAAAGACCCCCCCACACACACAGAAGGCAATCTACCATATCGGGCCCATATCTCTCGTGTAGGTAATTGGTCATCATAAACAACACCAACACCATTCATATAAAATGCATATGGGAATTTCGTTCCGCCTTCTTATAACCTAAGTTCTTCAGAATGGATTTTGATGGAACTTGCGCACTATTAGATAATTTTCGAGGGAATGTTCTATATTCAGATGAATCCGATTAAGAAAGATTAGCCTTTTTAACAGATAGTGAAGACTGGATTTTGATGAGACTTGCACTAATAGTTAGGTAGTTTCCCAGGGAAGGTTTTAGTATATAACATATCGTTACATATTTAGAATATTACATGACATGATATAAAATTATTGGCTAACGTTCTCCAATCAGATGACATTTTACCTCTCTAACTATTTATTATCTTCTAATTTTGTTCTTATAATGAATTTGCATAGTACCCACAGAACATTGAAATAAGAAATAATAACAGTGTAGTATTTTTAGTACAAAATTTTGGTACAGTATTATCTTAAAGGGATGTTAAGGAAGGGAGGTAAGGAAAAAAAGGGATGTTAAGGAAGGGAGGTAAGGGAAAAAAGGGGAGGTAAGGAAAAAAAGGGATGGTAAGGGAAAAAAGTGGCGGTAAGGATGGCACGGTAAGGAAAATTACCACCAATTTTTAGGCAAACCATGTTAAGACTAAGTAATAGCCACAATGTCCATTGATTTGTAGTAACAGTTATTTTGCATTAAATAAAAAAATAAATAATTTACCTCCAAAAGTGCAGGGATAATCCTTGGGGGCGGTAAGACTACCGATAAAGCCACGATGCTTGATATTTAAATGCTGATTTAAATTCTGCAGTAAATTTCCTGTCAAATAATTTTACACATTCTTTCTCTAGCATACTTCTGCATTAGAAAAAAAGTTGAAAAAAATTCTGTGGTTGCATGTGAAGTGATTTTCTGCATAATTTTAGCAAGAAGGACGATAAGGAATCTAAAATCCAGGGACAGAGTTAAAAAAATAACAACAACCGTGAAAATGTGTGCAGATTAATTTTTTGCCACATATTTATATAAAACAATAGTCCTAGTTTCGGAAAAAAATTACATCGAATTACTTTTATTGAAACAATTTTACACAGACAGCTCCAAACTTAAAAATCAGCATCAGGGGCGCGGGACGATAAGGAATTTCGTCTGAACCCCCAACATCGTCGAAAACTTATTTATCTCGTTAATATTGTTATAAAGTCATGCAATGGGATGTTTTCCAGTATAAGAACAAAAAGCCAAGAATATGTACTAAAATAAAAATTATTATTTATGTACTTAAAAGTCAAAATTATGTGAGAATGCGTCATATTTCCTTTAGAGAAATTGACAAGCGTAAGCTCACAAGGGCGAAGCCTCCTAGTAGACTTTATAAATAAATTGTGGATGAAACTAAACGTTAATGAAACTAAACTTCTTCAGTAGTCTTATTTGCATTTTTATTGAAATATTAAATTGTTATATATTTTTAAATTATCTAATGATAGCCGAAGAATAGCTAGAGGGGTGTAAAACAGCGAGTTTTTTTAGATGAATGTACAAATGCATTTTGTAAATATCATGTAATGCAATATAAACTGCATACAAACTACATGTTAATTTTTAAAACAGATTATTCAACAAGTTGTTTGTTGTAAGAATTTCTTTGAAAATCGAAGCTAAGACTGATGGATTCTTAGACTGATTTTATTTTTTTACATCAGTTTAGAAAATATGTAATGCATAGATTTTAAAACCTTTTATCTCCACTATTTATAATTTCAAGAAAACTATAACAAATAAAGACAACTATATTATATGTATGAAAAATGCTTATATATATGTATGTATACAATATAAATCTGAATTTATGATTAGAACTGCAAGGTTGAAGATAATTAATTTGTCGGGCTACTTTACTTGGTACATAACTGCTTATCTTCCGCTTTTTCACGCCAAAAAACCATACTTTGACTGAAAATTTTTATTTAGGAAATGAAATCAAATATGTACTACGCAGAAACAACAAAAATTTTATTGAATAAATTTTCTGTTTCAAATATCATTTATTTGATATGTAAAAGTACATTTATGATCTATGGTGATATAGCTAATTCCAAGCCAAACGCGGGTATTTGTTTATAAGTGTTATATACTGAAAATATTTCAGCGAAACCCTCAAAAGAGTAACACCGCTTTCTGTGACATGCCATGCCATCAAATGAAGTGCTCGTTTTGCACTGTTCGGTCAGTGATGTCGTATGCGTTGCACCTATTTTCCAAATTTTGAACCGTTGATCTCAGTGTTTGTTTGGCAGTGCATAATGGCTGTTTCATTGTTTCCAACTTTCTGAAAATTTTTAAGTAAAATATATATGTTTTGAATCTGAAAATTTACATAGTTAAAAGATCTTGTTTCAAGACATAAAGAAAATTTCCAGTTCAAAATATGATTGAAATAACATGACAGGTTGAAACTGTGTACCTTGCATTTTTTCGTAAATAAGTAGATTAGGACCTTGATTTCCTATACAGTTTTCTTTCTTCGTATGTTTGTAAAGCCTTACAAGTCTGGCGATCAATATAAATACGCAATGTATAGATACTGGTGGATATAATTATTCGTCTATGTATGTATTTTGTCATCTATGTGACTTCTACATAGATGCATACATTTCGATAATTTTCCAGAGTGTGCGGCATGCAAAACAGTATTTGAACTAGAAAATATATTTTCAAAAAAGTGCCTTTTAGATTTCATTATGTTTTATTTTTAAATAAAATTTCTATGTTGATTTGAGTCTGACTACTGTATTATACCAAAATATCGGCATCTAAGATTCTATCATATCTTTCATTCAGAAAACTATCTATAATCAGTCCTCTTGTTAAATTGTTTCTTTAAAAATATTTCTGTATCAAGAAATTTTTGGTGTCAAGTTTTCGCAAGAAATAAAGAGAATAAAGAGAATCCACTTGAATGTCCAATGCCATACTGAATTACAAAAAGTCAAATCATAGTATGCTGTCACTTCGGATTCGATTTATCGAAATCTGATATTTATTTAGAGCAGAATCTTCAGTTTTAGCATCATTTTACAAAAAAAGACATGGACTTCGGATTAAAAGAAAAAATAATTTTTTTATTGATTTTCTGCTTTCACGTTCTGGTTTTTATTCCTGCTAAACACCGAAGATTCAAACAATCTGTTCTTTTCTGATTCTATTGATGTTATCTATTGATCTAAATAAAAAATAAACAATAATCTAAAGAAATTTATGGATTTAGTTAAAACATAATAATTAAAATATAAAAATTAGTCTTTAGCATTTTCAATATCATAAATGTGTATTAATAAAAGTTTTTTTTTTTTTTTTTTTTTTTTTTTTTTTTTTTTTTTTACCATTTGGAAAAATGGTTATTGTCCTCGGTCAGGGTAGGAAATCAAAAACATATATGAAGCGTTTTATTAGTTGAATCCCGAATTTTATTCGTTTGCTGATTGGTCTATACAGTAATCTGTATTTTCAATTTATTTTGAAGAGAGATGGATACATCTGTTGCCACTATGACAAAAAAATAATAAAAATTACAAAAAAAAATAATAATAACTCAGTAAAAAATTGAGATACAGCTTTCAAACAAATTGCAATTAAAAATGCATTTTTTTTTCTCTATACGACGATATAAAAAGTAATATTGTGGTATGTTTAGAAGTTTAAAAATGAAATTTCATTTAAAATTGGTCCAGGAATATTAATTTTTAATTCATGGCGTACGTAATGTATGACCAGCTCCGTAGAAGTTTAAAAATTTACAGTACCGAGAATTGTAAAACTGAAATTTCATTTAAAATTTCCCTCATAGCATGCATGGTCACAGTGACGTCATTGTGACGTCACTGTAAGTCACTGTGGTCACGTCACATCTGTGACCAAAATGCCACCACTCAGTGATGTCACATTGTGACTGAGATGTGAACTTCTTAGAAAACTTTAAACAATTATAAAAATTCTTCAAAACATGTTACTTATTGTAAAATTTTATTTTTCCGGCAATTAAAAAAATATTGTAACGTCACTGTTATGTCACTGCATGTAACGTACGTCACGTCATATATGTGACAAAAAAAAACCACCATATTGTAAATCACAGTGTGACAAAAATATTAACTTCAAAAATTTTTGAAAATGAAGAGAAATATTTAAAACATGCCCTAGTTACAGCGGCATAAGGAATGAATATTAGTGGACAGCAAATAGTAAATTCGGACACGAAAAGAAGGGGAGGGGAGAAAAAGAAAAATGCACGGTACAAGTATCAACAAACTAGATTTCCATGCTATATTTTATCAATTTGATATCTAAGAAGTGAAAGTATACTTTTTTCATGATTTCAATTTTATCTAGCATTGCAATTTAATATAATAATACATCACGGATTGTTATTATTATAAAAGTATTTCTCAGAAAAATGCTATGTGCTGGAGCAATTTGAAACATATTTAGAATTAGAAATATTAAATCTATACTTTTTACATATTTAGTTTGCAGGGAGGAAATTTTTTAACTTTTTTGGCGACCACTGGTCGAAACACTTCTGTGGTTTCAAACTAAACATTTTCTATTACAGTTAAGTCTGCAGATTTTAATGAGCACGCACAAAAAATCTTCAGAGTTTAGTCATATATGCATTTATTGCTTTATAATTTGCATTCAAGTCATATTTTTTTCCTGTTAATCTATTTTTAGTAACTGCTTTTTTAAAAAAATTTTACTTTTTTCAGCTTTTTTAAATAAAATTAGCCTTTTCCGAAAAAAAAAAATATATATATACAAAATTTATGCAAAACACATGATATAATTAATTTTTCGCATTTCCAATTTGTGTTTTAGAGGTATGACTTTTAAAAAAGTTATTTTACAAATTGTTTTCTTCTGCAGAAAATTAACATGAAAATATTGACAGATTGACAAAGAAAAATTTTTTATCCTCGAAAACATTTTTTTTATTTATTAAGAAGATATTTTTTATTTATTACGCATGAAACAAACTTTACTTAAAAAAAGGGGGGTGGTATTATTACCATTAAATTTATTTTTACACATTTTAAAAATTTAAGCAGTGTTTTATCTAATAAACTTCCGTTTTCAAATGAATTTTTTTGAAACTGATAAAAAAGAAATGGTAAAATGCATTGGAAAATTCTTCAAATAGAAAATTTTAATTACAGACTAACTCATAAAACTATTCCACCTGAAAGTTAGGACTGCAAATAAACAGTAAAATCAGCTGCTGAAGATCGTCTGCGTCGGATTATATGACCGCAACCGCAGGGTAAACAGAGAACTTTTTGTCATACACGCGGAAAAAGAACATGACCAAGCCTACAATGTCAGCTTTTGTTTTTGCTTTTTTAAATGTAAGAGAAAGACGTCTGCCATTTTCGGGCAAAAATACTCGGATATTATTAATTTACAGCAAAAAAAGGTAAGTCTTATTTAATTTAAATTTTTTATTTCTGTTTGTATATTACGATTATGAATTAAATAGATTTATGTTATACATATAGAAAGTGACTGATCTGGAATTGTCTTGAAGCGAAATTTTCCTAATCGACACTGTTTTGTACAATGTGTTAATCGGCCATCGCTCAAAAAAAAAAAAAAATTCATGTCTACATTTATAGTGGGATGAATATAAACATTAATTTGCAGTTACTTGAGATTGAGACAGTGATGTGGAATTTTTTTCGGCTTCTTATTTTTTTTTCTGATTACTAACACTCATATAACAGTATTTATCGTCATTATTGTTTTGGAGTTAAATATTATATTCGAATAGTATGATATTACGAAACTGTTTCAGTTTAGAAATTAACATTATAGTGGGAAAATGTCTTTTTACTTATTATAATAGCGTAACTTTTGAAAGATTTTTTTTTTTTTTTTTTTTTTTTTTTTTGCTAATAATATTTTAAATTATTATTAAAATCCTGAATCTTCATACCAATGTTTTCAGATTTAACATTTGCCAAAATTATAAAATAATAGGAATTCCTTACAACATATGAAAAGATTTTTGAGAAATTGCTAAATCTAATAATGCATTTAATTCATCTATTGCAGTTAGTTGTTGTTTAATAGTACAATTAAAAATACTAATTATTATTTTTAGTGTTTTTCAAATTGGTATATTTATTTATTTATTTTTAATTGTATGTAAGCATTTTTTTTCTATTTGAGATTTTAATCAAATATTTAATTATAGACATTCAGAATCAGTTATTAAATTTTCTTCGATTGTAAACTCATTTTCTACGTTTTCGATACACATAAATATTGGCATTAAAGGTGTATTCTAAAAAATATTTTTCCACCTTCAACAGCTCGATATTTTCTGAGACATTTTCAGACTCATTTTTAAAAGTAAAAACATGAAACTTGCTGAGGTGATTTTTGAAGAGATGTTTAAGAGGCCGTGTGATTTCATTTTCCCCTCAATTCATTAGAATTTAAGTTTTAAATAATTATTTTCTCAGTAAGACCCTTTTTTTTTCATTCCCAGATCTTCCGCAGTGAAAAATTCGGTTCAAAACGCCTACTTTGACAGCATTTTTTTGTAATATTTTCTGCATTTATCAAAAAATCGAGAAGCACGGCACATTAGGTAGTTTCTAAATAAGATAATTTTTCAGTTTGATGCGTTTGAGAACAAAAAGGAATTAAAAAATGAATCAGAAAATAAGCAGTTTGGATTGAAATACACCCTTAAAAAATAAAATATTATATTTAAGCATTGAAATAAAGTGTTTTTCATGCCTGATAGGAAGCTTATAGATTAAACTGCTTTAGTATATATTTTTTAAAGTTCATTATTTTACTTTTATATTTCCTTTCAATCATTTATTTTACTTTTATATTTCCTTTTTAACACCTTTCAACAAAGTTGAAAAGTGTTTATGACTTTGGTTTGTCTAGCCGTCTATCCGCTCTCTAACTCTCGTAAATATACTCGGATTGGTCTGAAATTTTTAGATGTTTGACCTTTACCATAGCACGGTCCCTATGTGTAACGACGTTTGTAGCATGTTTAGTTCATTTACAGGTACAGTCAAAAGTATTCCGTTACATTACGGCCTCTGGGAAAAAATCGTTTCAAAGGTTTTTTCATGATTTTACACGTTTTCATACAGAAAAAAATTGATATGCATTTATGAAACGTACTAAAATATGCATTCTGAAGAATACGAGATGCAAAGAATAGTTATTGTTCATTTACAGGGCTAAAAAGAAATTCCAATACATAATGATATAGCGGTGGAGGGAATTGTTTGCGGCGTACTTTAATTATGTTAAATCTATTTCATATATAATGAAAATGATATACGTCGCTGAGGTTTACATACTATAAATTTTTCATGTAGAATATGAAGTGTATATAGCATTTACAGGCACACACAATATAGTTCAGATACTATATTGTATCCGAAGTACTGTTCATTTGTGATGATTGCTGGAAATGCATTTTTAATTATGATATGCGCTTTTATGATTCACTATATTTAAGCATAGTATATGGTGTATATAAATGCTATAATTCATATACAGGGCTACACAAAAGTATTCGCAAGGATTACTGGGTATGAGCGCAAGTTACTTAAAGGTGGTTTTTAAATGAGTTGTGCTTTGTTACGCTGAACTGAATTTAATTTACTGTTGTATAATATAGATAAAATGGTATACAGGGTCATGCAAAGAATTGGATACATGGCCGTCTATAAATTATAATTTCTGGAAATGTGATTTCAGCTGTTTTAAGTGTGTTTTAGTTTGAATTAAATTTTAACTAAACGGTGGCGTGTAATGAAGGTTCTAGGTCAACTACAGGGTTGTACAAAAGTATTAAAGTATGTTTCCATATATTAGTATAAATTGCTGAAAGAGAGTTTCAACCTGTTATGCGTTTTCTTGCAAAACTAAATTATCCCATTATATAATATATATATGAACCTACAGATCAAATACAGGGCTGCTCAAAAGAATTGGAAAACCTATTTAGCTATGGCCAGTAACTGCGGAAATGAGTTTTTCAAATGTTTTATGCGTTTTCTAAAATGTTTACTTAGTTCTCTTATTTACCTTATTTCCCTAAATAACGAAGTTTTTTAAAGCATTCGGGAAGTGTTGGAAAGTGTTTTATAATCTACGCTTAACGCATGATTTTTCTTATTTGTTTTTTCTATTTTCCAGATAAGTCTTTTCCTATAGAACATACCAAATCTATTTAAGCTCATATTCACAAAATACAATTTACACGGAAATAAAAAAATTAAATAAATATGGCTTACGTCGTATTTAATAAAGCAAAGATTAATCGCAACCACAACACCTTAAAATCTTATACGTTCTTAATATCAAGCTTGAACTCAAGATCAAGCTTAGAACTTAATAAAAAAAGATGTCAGTTGACAAACATTGTTTTTTAAGTGGAAAAATTAAAACTATTTTAGAAGAATAGGACTCCAAAATAGCTATATTTTGCTAAAAAGTACGGTAAAAAGATACGAATTTATATCTCAAACAAAACTTTATTTTAAAATTGTCCATTTTAAAATTCATCACAATATTAATACTTGGAAATTTTTCCACAAAGAAATATTCGGTTTGCATACAATATTTCAAATGAAATTCAAATTTCAAATAAATTGCTTAAAAGGCGCAAAGGCCAACATAGTGAAAAATATCCACGCCGGGACTCGATCCCGGGTCATCAGTATAGCGCACTCACATTCTACCGACTAAACCACATGGAACGATACCCAGCCTGGAAATTTTCTCCCTATTACATGTTGGCAAGTCTACAAACGTAGCACAAGATGGAATATTTATCGTGAGCCACCGTCATGGGGCAAACACGAAACTTAATTAAATCCAGCATCGATTGAAACTATATTAATACTTGGAAAATTTTCCAGAGAGAAACATTTGCCTTGCATACAGTATTTCAAATGAAAATCAAATTTCAAATTAAAATTGCCTTTTACACTATTAATTTGAAATTTGATTTTCATTTGAAATATTGTATGCAAGGCGAATGGTTCTCTCAGAAAAAAATTTGGCGTTGGCTCACGATAAATATTCCATCTTGTGCTACGTTTGTAGACTTGCCAACATGTAATAGGGAGAAAATTTCCAGGCTGGGTATCGTTCCGTGTGGTTTAGTCGGTAGAATGTAAGTGCGCTATACTGATGGCCCGGGTTCGAGTTCCAGCATGGAATCTTTTTCACTAGTTCGCCTTTGCGCCTTTTAAGCAATTAATTTGAAATTTGATTTTCATTTGAAATCATCACAGAGTTTATGACAAGTTCGTCACAAATGACACATATTTCACAAATTGGTCACAGTGTGACTTCAAAACATTGTCACTTTCGTCACAGGTTCGTCACAAAGTTAATGCCAAAATAGTCACAAATGACACACTTTTCACAAATTAGTCACACCGTGACTTCACAGAGTGGTCACAATGTGACGTCACAAACGACATCTAAAACGGCCATAACGACCTCGCATTCTAGTCACTGTGACGTCACATCCACGTCACGTGACGTCACATCGACGGTCACAAAGTCACAGTGTGACTTCACAACGACGTCGCCGTGACGTCACCATGCCTTACGGGTTGTTCATCATGGGTCCAGGAATGTTAATGTTTAATCCATGGCGTACGTAATGTAGGATCAACTCCGTGCGATTTTTTATGTTTTAAATTTCAGTCTTTGAAAAAATCATTTTCCAAATGGTCGTTGTAATTTGTTAAATTGCCTTTTTTTAAATTGAACAATAATATTTTTAATTTTTTTCCCATTCTGATCAGATTATCAGAGTTCTAATTTTTTTTCTTTTGTTAGATATTAAAATATTTCTTTTAAATTTCACATCATCAAGAAACCAAATACATTGAGTTAATATCCTGTAATAAAGTGAATCACACCTACCTTATATAATCATAAAAATTTAAAACGTACTCTGTTATAAAATAAATTCAACATTTTATCAAAACATATTGTCAGAAAAGTTGCCACCAAAATAAGGTGAACCCTGGTCCAAAATTTGGTTGAATCCTGACCTAGTAAATGCTGAACTACGACCAGGTAAAATGTTGAAGTACAAAAAAACTGCAGCAATACAAACCAATAAGTACAATTGTCTACAGATCCAGGGCTGGGTCTACAGTGTCCAGCCATGTTTTCCTGACGATGTTCCCTGAAGTGTTCTACAGCATTTTTCCCGGTATGTGATCATCCTAACGCTGTACCCGCATGTTTTAGTTCCCAAGCAAGCTTGGTTCTAATTTTATAGACGCCCGATGTGGTAAAAGTTGAGTGAACTCTGCGTCCAAATCCCGAATTGAGTTCTGCACCTGTAGTGTGATCACCAAGCTACCAGGCTACAAATTGTTTAACAAAGCACTTTTAAAAATGTTGTAAAGTTATTTTTTGCAAAGAAGTGCTAACCGTTTCGGGGCCCTTATTTAAGTGGAACGCGGCGCACAAAGAACGTCCAATTCTAAATCGGTAATCGGAAATAGCACATTTCGATTTACAGATTCTATAATCCTTATGAAAGAAGATGGATATAGTCGTTGTATAAATTGGCAGATTAAGAGTACATAGAACTGTCTTTTGTGGCTTCTACCTATTACCTTTGAATGGTAAAGAATTGTAACTATTTTTTAATTTTCACCATAATGAGCAGTTTTGTAAACTCAAATGAACTATTGTTTGGTACTTCTGCTCCTTTTAGATCATAAAATGGTTGAAAAATAAACGATTTTTTTCCACATGTATAAAAATGTTTTAAAAACCGGAAATTATTATTTACTTATTTATTTGTCAAAATTGTGTATAAATTAAATCTTTGTGCTGAAAATAATAGCAATAAGTTATGTTAAACATACTCTTTCTTATACGTTTGGGAATTTCTAATTTTAATATTTTTTGTTTAATTTTGTCCAAACTTTTCATTTTGATTTCAAATTTTAGCATTTATCTTCTTAAAATTTAATTTAATTTAGTTTTAAATAATTTTAAATTTTCATAGTTTTATGTGAAATAACGCTTTGTGTTTCAAGTGAAAAGCCTATTTTTGCACTAAAACTATCATTTAAGTAAAAGAAACTCCCAATTTAATGAGCAATTGAGACGTTTTTCTTTTAGATTTTTCACTGGATTATTTAAATTATTTCAATTTGAAATTAAGCAATTTTCCAAACTGTACAAAATTATTCACTTACAGATTAAAGTAAAATAGTTGACTTTCGACATTACTTTTCTAAATCTGCTTTTATCGAGATATTCAAATTTTGGAAATTTTAAATTAAGTTTATTATTAACGCACTCTTATAAATAGGTATTTTTTTTATCTTCAGCTTAAAATAAATTCGTTCATGTAATTGCTAATTTTAATCAAAATTAAAAAACAAGGTTAATTGAAACTGAAATTTTAAAATGATATTTTATTAAAAATTTTGTTGATTACTAAGACACAATATGGTAAGCGGTCCAAGGTTCGAAACCAAGTGGATCCACGGTAGAAAAAGAGACGTAATTTTCAGACAACGAATATTTTCTGTCCTATAACCGAAAAAAGACCCCGAAATTTCTTGATTCCTCGGATAAATACCGGTAGCAGTGCTGCCAGGAATATTTCCGTGATTTGAAGAAAGTATGTCTGAGAATGTATATTCTAAAGCTATTAGAACGTGATACGTCCAATGGAATTTTAAAACAGTATATGAATATATAGTATTTAAAAATCGACGTTCTAGAATTTTCTCCTATTCATATATTTACTATTTTAAATGTTGTAGAAATAGTTTTTAGTAAATTAATGGTCTTTCGTGCAAAAGATTTTTACCATTTCCATTCAAAATTTGGGTTTAGAAATTTTTTTTTATTGATTACTCTCACTGAAGACATAATAAATGGACTACAAAAACAAAATGTTTAAAAAAGCATTTTCATTTTACGCGATAAATAAATTTCAAATCACAAATTTTATTTTCGAAGCATAAAATTAAGGTCTGTCTTCATCAGGTTGTGTTAGAGTGAGTTTACATTACATGAAAAAGAAAGTACTTTCTTACACGGGGTAGTTCATTATTACTTCTACAGAAACGAGAAATATTTAAAACCAGTTTATGTATCAAATATACATGGTGTCCACTCTCAACGGTGTCCAATGGCTAATTCCTAAACCATTAGTCATAGCATATATTTCCAATTACAAAAATGTTTTAAAGCACTAATGAGGTAAGGAAGTATTTTTAAAGCGATTTGGATAAATAAAAACATTTCTTAAATAAAAGGTCAAGTGCGAGTATTACTCGCGTACAGAGGGTTTCATAGAATAGATATATGAATTAGTAATTGTCTTATTAAAAAAAGTTGCTAAAAGAATAATAAGATTTTGTAAAAAACTATACAACGTATGATTTTATATAATTGTATGTACTACAAAAGCGTAAATGGATATACCATAGAAGTTCAGATGTGGAGTCTAAATAATATCAAATATAGCTATTCTGTATAACTCATTTTTTATTATTATGCAAATCTGTTTATCATGAAATTAATTCGGTACTGGCAATAAGAGTAGTGCATATTTAAACTTCATTTGGCATTTCATAAAACTAGTAGTAATAACCTTTCTTTCTGCAGTGTAGCCAAAACAAAACCTTTTTTCAAAGTTTAAATTTGGCATTTTGATAAGCGCAATTCGAAAGGATGTCGCAAAGTTGCAACGCCGCATTTTTTCAGATATGTTTTAATTAACTTTTAAAGTCACTCGAGGCGTATTGAGAGATCCACTCAATGCAAACTAGTCGCGAATCCCATAGTATTTATGTGATTAATTCCAATTAAATTAGTCTGTTTTTAATAATTTGACATTTATTACTTTTATACTGCTACTGGGCATTGCATTACTTATATGTATCATTAAAAATTGTTAACTAGTGTTTAAATGCCGATGGTACACAAAGTACGCCGCCCCTGTCATTATGTTTGTCCAAACAGTCCGTATCTTTAAGGATTAATATATCGGGTAATTACTGACGATTTTTTTTTAGAAAATCATTATCAACAATGATTTTATACTTCTGCTACGATAGGCATTTCCAGCGCTGCTCAATACTTTTGCTGAATGCCCGTAAATAGAAATTTTGGAGTAACGGAAAAAATGCGATTTTCTCAAAAACTATATGACCTATGGTAATCGCTATAATTTTCCTGCAAGGTTTAAATTAGAGTCTACTACCTGTAATGTTTTCATAATTTTAGTTTCAGTAGATTCGAAATTAGATTGGGGGGGGGGGGGGACATATTTTTTCGCTATATTTTCGACGATATCTCTAGAAATATAATACCTAAATTTGAAAGAAATGTATTTTTGAGTTCAGCGTTACGAAAGCTTTCACACGATACCCCACACACTATACAAAGAAAATTGTTTTTTTTTTTTTTTAAATAAGTAACAGAATTAGCCTCTCAACTTTTTTCCTAAATATATTTCTGAATGTTTAATAAACTGAAAATATGCAAGTCAATAGTCTTTATTACTTCTCCCAATTTGAACTTTTCACGTGGCATAGTTTACGAGTAAAATGGCTGTTATAAGATAGACCGACGGACACATTTGTGATCTTATAATGGTTCCATTTTTACTTTTTAAGTACCGAACCCTAAAAAATACGAAATGTATATTTGTATACTGTCTGCCGTCCTACAAGTTATATTTAGTAAAAACATTCTATTACTCTAAGAAGTAAAACAAAATTATTATTCAAAGTAATTCCAAGTAGTTAATTATTCCAAGTAAAAAATAGTATACGAATTAAAGTTGGAAACTAAATTGAAGAGGTCTTTCCTTTTACTCCATAAAATAAACAAAGATCACTTCTGTGATTCGTGATCTTATAATTCGGGAGCCTATTAGCGGCTGTCTTCGTGATATAGCACAATGTGCGCTTTGAGCTTATATTTAATATAGGAGTAACTATTCGCTTCTAGATTTGTTGTGATAAAACGCAGCTCCATGTGACAAAAGGCGCTGCTGTTTTTTGGTCCCGAAACTATAATGGTAAAGCTTATTTATTTTGTGGAATAGAAAGTAGAATACGTTGTTCTATACACTTTTAGAGTGTCTAGAAAAACGATTCCCTACAATTTCTATTTTATTAAAAAACATATAATTGAAGAATATATTACTCAACTTTTTCCGAACGCTATAAACGATATCAGAACCTGCAATCTGAGCGTCCTCTGCACTTTTCTGTAGAAGGCGAAAAGTACAAAATCATAGAACGTTATTGGTTAATGCTGCAGAACCTGACCAAGATTGACAGTTAGACTTTGATAAAAAGTACAATCTGCACGTTCTTAGCACTTTTCCACACAGCCATGTTTACATTTTCAAAGAAAGTTTCGGTGAAAGGAATGACAAAATCTTTTATAGAATCACTTTTTAGGTTATAATGTAACACTCTTAAAAACCAGTTTTGACACATTTGTTTTAATACATTTGTTTTAATACATTTGTTTTAATACATTTGTTTTAATACATTTGTTTTGATACATTTACATTCGATACACCAGTTTTGATACAATTGTGATAATAAAGAATACAAATACAGGAAAATTTTCAATTAATATGTTTTTAGCATTTATCCTTAATATACAATCTAATTTGAATTGTATCCTGAGATGACAATAAGTAAAATGTTTAGCTTTCTTGAAAGAAAAATAAAAATTGTGATATTAAAGAATTCAAATACAGGAACTTTTTCACTTAATAATTTTTTAGCATTTAGCCTTAATATACAATCTAAAATGAATTGAATCCTGAGATGACATGAAGTAAAATGTTTAACTTTCTTGAAAAAAATTAGAAATTGTGATATTAAAGAATTCAGACACAGAAAAAGTTTCAATTAATATTTTTTTAGCATTTATCCTTAATATACAATCTAATTTGAATTGTACCCTGAGATGACAATAAGTAAAATGTTTAGCTTTCTTGAAAAAAAAAATAAAAATTGTGATATTAAAGAATTCAAATACAGGAACTTTTTCACTTAATAATTTTTTAGCAATTATCCTTAATATACAATCTAAAATGAATTGCATCCTGAGATGACATTAAGTAAAATGTTTAGCTTTCTTGAAAAAAATTAAAAATTGTGATATTAAAGAATTCAGACACAGAAAAAGTTTCAATTAATATTTTTTTAGCATTTATCCTTAATATACAATCTAATTTGAATTGTATCCTGAGATGACAATAAGTAAAATGTTTAGCTTTCTTAAAAAAATAAAAATAAAAATTGTGATATTAAAGAATTCAAATACAGGAACTTTTTCACTTAATAATTTTTTAGCAATTATCCTTAATATACAATCTAAAATGAATTGCATCCTGAGATGACATTAAGTAAAATGTTTAGCTTTCTTGAAAAATATTAGAAATTGTGATAATAAAGAATTCAAATACAGGAAAATTTTCAATTAATATTTTTTTAGCATTTAGCCTTAGTATACAATCTAAATTGAATTGTATTCTGATATGACAATAAGTAAAATGTTTAGCTTTCTTGTAAACAAAATAGCAATTGTGATAATAAAAACTTCAAATATAGGAATTTTCTTCAATTTATATTTTTTTAGCATTTAGCCTTAACATACAATCTAAAATGAATTGAATTCTGAGATGACATTAACTAAAATGTTTAGCTTTCTTGAAAAAAAAATAGAAATTGTGATAATAAGGACTTCAAATAGTGAAATTTGTCAATTATTTTTTTTTTAGCATTTAGCCTTAATATGCAATCTAAAATGAATTGCATCCTAAGATGACATTAAGTAAAATGTTTAACTTTCTTGAAAAAAAATTAAAATTGTGATATTAAAGAATTCAAACGCAGAAAAAGTTTCAATAAATTTTTTTAGCATTAATACAATTAATACAATACAATTTTTAGCAATATACAATGTAAAATGAATTGCATCCTGAGATGACATTAAGTAAAATGTTTAACTTTCTTGAAAAAAATTAGAAATTGTGATATTGAAGAATTCAAACACAGGATATTTTTCAAATAAATTTTTTTTAGCATTTAACCTTAATATGTAATCTAAAATAGATTGCATCGAACATAAAAAAATGTATTCCTACATTTTAATTTTCTTCTTAATGATAATATCATATGAAGATATAGTGTAAAACAACCCCATAGAGCTGTGCCTGTTTCAATTTATCATTATTAATAAAAGAATGATTTATGCGCGTGTGTGACATGCAGAGATCTGCAAATTTTGGTATGGATAGACAAAATTAAATCCAACAGCACAAAAAAACTTAGATTTTTTATTTTCGATAATTAATTGGGATATGAGTTTAAAACCACCTTCATCGAGAGCTAATAAACCAGCTTCCAATATTCCGGCGATTGCTTCCTTTAGTCCAGGGATTCAAAGGTTTTTCAAGTCTAGACTTAGCAAAGCTTTCGTTTTTTTTTTTTTTTTTTTTTTTTTTTTTTTTTTTTTTTTTTTTTAGTGCATTGTAAAATCGCAATCGCCGGTCTCCTGTTGAAAAAAAAAGTATCTTTCAATGGTACCTATCTGGTAAGAAAAATTATTGATTTTACAGAAAAAAATGTCAGTCAAGACTCCAAAAAAACTGTTTTATTTTACAGAAATAATATGTTTTTATTACGAATTTGCGCTCAAAATCTGGTAAAATAACAAGTTAATAGTAAATTAATTGTAAATACAGATTACTTCTGTAAAATAAGCAACTTTTTACTGGCGTGCTGACTGTCAGCTTTTTTTTTTTTTTTTTTATAAAATCAACAGGAATTTTTACAATGTACTTTTCATTAAAAAGAAATTTGAACATTTACTATTTCAAAAAATAATTTATTAAGTTCGTTTTAATAAATTCATAGACCTCCTGTTGTCCCTGATCGCATGTTGATTTTCTGTTTCACTGCCTACAATGACTGTTTGAAAAAAACATCTCCTATACCATGCAATATCATCGCATTGTGTTTTTGCACACATTTTATCCACCATGCAGTGATAACACTGTAAATTAAAATGTCTGAAATTCAAACACTTAAGTATCTGAAACGGAGTGTTCAATTTTCAGACATTTTAAAATGTCTGAATTTTTTCAGACACTTTTTGCGTCTGAATTTCAGACACTTCAAACGTCTTAATAGCATCCATTTTTTTTGTAAGCATCATACGTAGCCATGTCTGACCACATTGAATCCTGGAAAAAAATATTTGGCTGGGGTCCTGCCCCTGCACCCCCCCCCCCCCCTACAGCCTGATTTTTTTGTGCTCCCAATTTTGGTATGCAGTTTTCGTTAAGCTGATAATTTAAATCTTTTACGACATTTTACTGATTAAAATCAATATTTTGAACTCCAGGAGTAGAACAAGATTAAAAGCAAAAAATATTTATCTAAATATTTGTTTTGATGATAAATGTGATTTTGAATATGATTTTTTTTAAATCTTATTTTACTTTAAAAGTTCAAAACATTGATTATATTCAGTACAATTTCGAAACGGATTTAAAATATAAGCTTTACAAATATTGCACATTAAATTTGGTGGCACTTAAATCGTAGGGGGACGGGCACTGCTTTAATACCCATGCTTTAATCAAGAAGTTCTTTTGCAAAAAATGCAACCCTACATTATGGTTATCTAAATCGAGATGTCCGGTACTCGGGAGTATCCACTGTGGAGGTTAATGGACATTCCCGAATAGCGGACATCTCTATTTAGCGAATACTTTTTTAATCATACGTAAAAGCATACGCATCAATATAATCAAAATCATCAATATAATAATAATCAAAGCATACGCATACATATTAATATATTTTTACCTCACAAAAGCAGACATCTCCGATCTTCAGACAAATTCCGCGATCCCGACGTGTCCGCTATTAAGGGCTTTTAAGGTACATGGATAAATATATATTTTTTTATAATCTTGTCCTATTGTAAAAGTTTAAAATATTTATTATACTCGGTTGAATGTCGAAAGAGATTTAAAATATCAGATGTACAAAAATTGCAAATAAAATCCCCCCCCCCTCCCCAAAAAAGGAAAATTCATATAATTTAAAAATTAGATAAAAAAAAATTATATTGACACATAGGCAATTTTATATATGTATCAGATGATAATCACAACAGCTATTTAACTATGAGTAAAAAAATTAAAAAATAAATATTCCACTTCAATAACATTAAGAAAAAAATTACTTCGGTATCTTGTTAAATATATTTTGTGTTTTTAATCTTGTCCTACTCTAAAAGTTCAAAACTTTCATTATAATCAGTGCAATGTCGAAAAGGATTTATGATATCAGCTTTACAAAAATTGAATACAAAATCCCCCCCCCCTCCTCCCCGAAAAAAAAATTAAATTCTTATCATTTAAAAATTAGATTAAAAAAAATTATATTGCCACATGCCACTTCGGCAAGTTTTTATGTAGATCACAGGGTAATCACAAAAGCTATTCAACTATCAATAAAAATAAATAAATAAATATCCTACATTAATAACAAGAAGAAAAAATAACTTATAGTTTCCAAACTTCATTTGTCTTAAATATATATCTTAACATCTAATTGTCATTCTTGTAATTTTCGTATAAGTGTATATAAATACAGTTAAAAAATCACAATATTAAGTACAACATCTAGTTATAGCTTTTTACTTTTTCCCATTATAAATTTCAAATTACTTTTCTACTAAAAATAATCAAAAAATCAATTTCAGACTTGATATCAAATCAAATACATATGTATATTTTTACTGGGAATTTTAAAATTAAGGAGCACATAATAGATGAATCATCACAACGCCATACATTTTCAGGCACTTTATTTATCTTATTTTTTAATCTGCGGTTTTACGCTTGGAAGAAAGATCTTTCCAAAGCTTTTTTTTTTCTTTTTCATTGTGGTCGTTACTGTGAGATAAGAATTAACCATTGAAACGAAACTGCCATTGAAAACAAGAGAATGAATATTCAAGTTAAAATGTCTCTCTATTAGTAATATTACTTTAAATTTGAGAAAAAAAGATGAAAATTCAGAATATATAATTTGTAATAAAAGACAACGTCATAAGTTTAAAAATATATACTTCTAGAATTAATGGGTTTTTTCGCAAACAGATTCAAAAGTAATTGAATTTCATGCAAGATTCTGTTTATACTATAAATAAAATCATAAAAGACACTAATTTCAGTACTATAAAGAAATTATGACACTTACTTCAATCGATGTTGCAAGAGGTCAGAAAAAATCCTCGATTTGAAATTTTAAAAGCTACCACAGTGAGGGAGAAAGTCTTGCATCCTATTAGAAGAAAATCCCTTAATATATCCGGCTAGCCATATTTATAGAATGGAATCTCTCATCCTCAAAACATGACCCGCCAGACAAAAGTTTCTTTTTTTCACCAGCTTTGATAGAACGAAGACGAATAACACAATATTATTGGTATAAATTAATACAAATTAACACTAAGTCCATTGCACTCGTTTTGTAGAATTCCCGGATGTAATCTTCAAGTGTTGTCTGATTCTGTGTCTATCCCGCCTTTATATCGTCGACAGCTTATAAGAGACATTGGATGTGAAGCACACAAGTCAGACGTACGTATTCAATACATAAATAAACTAAGTGAATGACGAATTAAAATCACAGAACTTCAGATTTCGCAAAAAAACGAATTAAAATATACGCGTACACAAAAACAAACTTGAATTGCAACGTACACCAATTTCGAACAAAATATACCTAAAACGCATGCGCAACTGAGAGTGCCCCCCGGTGGTTATTGCGTAGGAAGAATGGGAGAATCAAAACGTTTTAAATTAAGACACGTTTGAAGCAACGAAGTGTCTTAAAATAAGACGTTTGCGGATATTTTAGACACTATTCTCAGTTCATTTACACCATGATCATACTAAGACACTTATGTATCTTAAATTAAGACATCTATAATGTCTTAATTTTCAGATTAAGACACTTAAGTGTCTAAAATTCTTTTTCAGTCACATATGTGTCTAAATTTAAGACGCCCCTATTTGCAGTGAATGGTTGGCATATGAAAAGTTTTCTTAGATAGAGTTGATTTCATTCATTTACATTTTTCAATACGCTCATGTGAAATAAACTATTTGAAAAGAGCTAGTCTTATGTACCTCATTCACACTGAAAGGAGTTACATTGGTTCTTTACTTATTGTTAACTTGCCTTTTTGTTTTAGAAATAACAAGCCTTTGTACTTCACATTTATTTGAAATCGGTTTTTCGCAATT